>CP077951.1:0-4800000 GCA_024584535.1 Colletotrichum gigasporum
CCCTAACCCTAACCCTAACCCTAACCCTAACCCTAACCCTAACCCTAACCCTAACCCTAACCCTAACCCTAACCCTAACCCTAACCCTAACCCTAACCCTAACCCTAACCCTAACCCTAACCCGTAATTCAAATTAATATTACATTAATTACTTAATCTAGATGCTTGAGGCTTAGGGTTAGTTAATATACCTCCCTCCATTAGTAGGTCTTATGTCCCCCCTTCCCACCTCCCACTCTTTAAATTACCCTTTTCTTTTTTCCAAATTTATACTCCAAATTTATACTCCAAATTATTTTTCTTAAAAAACCTTTACTAAAAGTTTTTACCTTCTAATATACCTAGTTATTTCACTATAATGTATATTATTAGTTTATGGTATTTCACTAAGGATGGATTATTTATAGAGATATATACAAAAATACCTTCTCTTTTTTTCCTTATAATATTATTCCATTTTTACCCTTTATTATCCTTCTCCGTATAATAACCCTACTGTCTTTATTATTATAATACACCTTAATCGCATCGCATCGCATCACATCCCTTATATCCCTTCCAAATAATTACTTTTTTTACTTTACTATTATTCAACACACCTCACTTATATAACATATCCCCTTCCTACCCTATATTACACCTTACCTTATACTACTTCTTATTCTTCTCTTTTTTTATTTTATTTAAATATTTTATTTATACTCGTTATACTCTTAATATACTTATCCTCTTTTTATTTTTACCTATTTTTTATTTTATACTTATAAAAACAATAAATCCTAAGGTGTCCGAATAATTAGATATACTTATTTTAAATAAGTACTTAGGGGCCCTATAAGCAGGTTTAATATGCATTTAGGGGTATATATTTAAAATACACATAGGGGCATACAACTGAAAGGTGAGTTTTTCGCTTTTAGCGAAGATGCACCCAGGGGTATATACTCGAGATGCACCTGGGGGCATACAACTGAAATGCACCCAGGGGCATATACTCGAAATACACCTGGGGGCATACAACTACAAACTTGGTTTCTCACTTTTAATAAACATACACCTGGGGGTATACAACTAAAATCTGAGTTTTTCACATTTTAGAAATATACACCCAAGGGCATATAACTAAGGGCTGGGTTTCTCACTTTTAGTAAATATACACCTAGGGGCTTCTCATTTATATACTAGGAAAACCCCTATTATATATATTATAGTCTACTATATATTCTTCTTATAATAATTTAATTAATCACCTACTTAATCAACTTATTTACCTAAACCTAACTTATTTACCTAAACTTAACTTACTTATCCGAATCTTATTTATTTATATATCCCATCCTATCCCCCTTTTTTAACCCTATTACTATTACCTTATACCTCCCTTCCTCCTTCCCTCCTTCCTTCCTCCCTTCCGTTACCCTAACCTAGCCCTAACCCCCCCTCTACCGGGGCCGTCCTACTAAGCTAATCTCTAATTTTAGTGTAATAGGCCCTAATACTCACTAATTAATAAAAGTGGTTATTAACAACAACTAAAAGAAGCTTAACGAATATTATACTTTAACTAAAGAGTCTCCTTTATATACCTCTGCTCTTCTCCTCCACCCTGCTTTTAATTTACGATACCTTGAGAGGAATTGGAGATCCGACTATCAAATTATATAGGTATCTAATGTAAAGGTGGCCTTAACTGAGTACTTTAACTACTAGTATCCCTTGGAGCAAGGATCCGTGAGGTCATCACTAGTTCAACCTCGTCAACGGCCTCTAGAACCGGATAGCTTTAAGGAATGGGTTCAGGCTATGATGGTTGACGACGATAATGTATAGGAGACTGACGAGCTCTAGAGAGATCTATAACTTCCGTGGTAAGAGGTCTGTAATCCTATTAAGTGGTGGTTCGAGCATTAGGATCAATTTCCTTGCCTTAGTTAGATGGCTCTGCATATTCTGGCGATACCCTCACAGTCAGCAGACTGTGTGAAAGAGCCTTCAGCGCTGTGAAGTTGACGCTGACGTCGTCAAGGGAGTTAATGGATCCATCCCTCTTAGAGAACGTATAATGCTTGAGGTAGTGGTTGAGGGGGGGGGCAGTGACCCTTGGCGACAGTCTGTGAATAGCCTCATCAGTCAAATACAGTCAATCAAATCAAATATGATGCCATATTTGATTTGATTGCTTTGCGGGCAGCACTGAGGAGGATGGCCTACTGTACGTGGCCGATTTACTTTCTGGGTTGGGAGTTCCCGTTCAGCAACCACTCCAGGTATACACTGACTCTATGAACGCCCTCAACGACTGCAAATCTGGAAGATGGTCACCAAAGCTCCGACGTGTCAAGATTAAGCACCGATGGATCATCGACAACATAAACAACGGGGACTTCACGATAGATTACGTCTCAACAAACGATATGATTGCTAATGGGCTCACGAAGGCACTTGGGGCTGAGAAACAGACCGAATTCGTCCACATGCTGGGCCTTAGTTGTCCGCAAGATAACGAAAAACAGCAGGAGACTAAGGGCTAAAATGAGATGTAAAATAGTGTAGTCACCGGATCATAGGCTGAAAGTGGGGTGGAAGACGGACCGACGGAGCCCGGCCCTCCGGTCTCCGGCACCGTGCTCTGCCTTACGTAAGGTGTCATCCTTTGCCCCTTTCGAGTCAGCATAAGCCAGCGCTCCGTAACTTAGAAGAATCAAGTCACTTCACGCACCTTGCCTTTATCCACCTGTCTAACTAGCCGACCAGCTGTTCACCTGGCCGAGGATGCCTTCGGGCCCGAAGCGTGCCTCCCGCTTGTCTCTGAGTTCGGCCGTGAGCTTTTCTGAGTCCTGCTCGGTCGACTGCAACGTGAAGGCGTAGGTCTCCAGAGGCTGGCCTTGTCGGTCGATCCTGCCCTTGGCCTGGCCCAGGAGGGTGCTGTTCCTGATGACGGAATACATCACGATGTAATTCGCCACCTTCAAGCTGTCGTGTCCCGTGGCCAGCAGATCGTAGGTGCTGAACAGGACGTAGGTGTGAGTCTTGAACTCGCCCTTGTCGTTGGAGAACGTGCCCAGCCAGTCGATAGCGTTCTCGCGCATATCTACAGTCATACCGCTGTGGATGAGGGTGGACTTGAAGCGGTTCGTATCGAGGTGGCGTTCAGCAAAGAACTTGAGCCACAGCGCTCCGACGGGTCGCTCGGCCAGCACAAGGACGTTCTTCGGGCCTCCATAGCCGCTCCACCTTTCCCCGTCGAGAGGGTAGACCTGGGTATCGCTGTATGCCTGGTCAAGGATCTTCTTCAGCTGCCTGAGGCGAGAGCAAGGCTCGATAATGGTTTTCAGATGAGACTTGTCGGGCTCCGGCATGGAGTCGGCGTACTGCCGTGGCTCTCGGCCTCTCACGGAATTCTGCACTGTACCGATCTGCTCCGACCTCGTCATAATCCCTGCACGGGTCTCTTCGTAGGCCTGGGCATAACCGGGAAACTGGATGAAGAGCGCCAGCCGTCGAACGCCCGCATTCTTGAGGAAGATCTCCGCCTGCGACTTGTTGTTCTGAGAAGCCTTGAGGTGCTCTGCAACGTCGGCGCCCACCTTCTTCGTGACATTGGCGAGCCGCTTTGTAAACTTCTCGTCAACAGGACACTCCATTGTCTCTTGGTAGACTGGGAGCTTGGTTATAATCGGCTTGCCAAGGAAGTAGGAGTCTGCAGCGCGGAATGTGTAGCCGGTCAGGCCCTTCGCCACTGCCGTTATCACCTCGCCGCTGGTGTTGGGGCCGAAGTCCTTGTTGAGCAACTTGAGCTCCTGCCTTAACTCGTAGACCTGGTCCTTGGTGTAGAAACCGCGAAGAAGTGAGAGGGGGAAGGTCAGGTCGGCCAAACCGTCGACAACAGGACTGCCACTCATAAGGCAGAACATCGGACACACAGAGGGCCTCTTGATCGTCTGGTACATGGCCTGGGCCTGGTTGGAGTCGGTCGACCGGAATTGGTGAACTTCGTCAACGATCACTAGTCCGAAGCAGAAGGCTCCCGTCATTTGAATGTCGATCGTCTGGTCGTCGTCTTCGGTCGGCAAGGCGATATGTTCCACCCATCTCGCTGCCCAAGAGTCAGGGCGGCTCGTCGTCGTTCTGGACACCACGAGGAACAACGCTGACGGCGGGATGCCCCCGGCGCCGTCGCCACTGTCAAGATCGACCTCGATGCCTGCCAGCCCCAGCAGTCGGTCAAGGTCCCGTTCCTTGTAGTTGTGGTTTGGCGATGGGTCGCCCTTCTCACTGATCCTGATGGGCTTCGCTTCGCCTGAAAATTTGACCTCGGGCTCGGCGATGGCAAGAGCTCGCTTCTTGTCATCATCCGTAATCCAGCCGATGGTGGTGGCGGCAGGTAGGGTCACTTCTTGCTCACCAAAGTCGAAGGTGAAGGTGTCTTGAAAGAAGCTGGCTGCCTTCTCTAGCGTCTGTGCCACCATGTCCGCCGGCACAACAACCAGAGACGCGCCCGGCGTCGCGGCCTGGGAGATGTCATACGCTAGGCCCTTCTCTCTGCAGCAGCATGGGATCTGCCCATGCTTCCTCCGGACACGGCAAGGTCGGCCGTTGCCTTCATGCAGCTCCGGGTGTGCCTTGGAATGGCGCCAGCTCGCGATTGCCTGCCGCCGAACAAGATGGATTGCGAGGGAAATCCGCGTCTTGCCAATGCCCATCGGATGGGCTATGAGACTACCGTTCTGGGTGACGCCCGACTCCGACAGTAAGGAAGATGAGAAAAACCGATAGACGTCGACAGCCTGGTAAGGATGAAGCGTTTCTTTCGCGCCAAGCACGTGGACTTGTTCTGCGCCGTCAGGCTCGTTGAAGAAAGCCCGCGTTTTTGGCCACAAGACATCGTCGTCCGCAATCGACATCATTCTTGAAACGCGCTCACCTGGGGCGACGTCATTGTTGTGCCCTTCCATCTCCTGAGCCAAGCCCGTGTTGCTGTTCTCGTCTTCTTTCTCCTGGTCGTCATCGGAGATGTCAATGACCTCGGCCTTGTCTGTGTTGCCGGGACCTTGGGCAGGAGTGTCCGTATTGTGAGCCATCTCGACGTCTTGCCTAGCAGCAAATGCGTCGGGACCGGGAGTGGTGTTGTCGTTATCGTTACTGGGACACAGCAACTCGCCTTCATCAAAGAAAACGTAGTTGTTCGTTTCGGCTTTGCCGTCCCTGAGCTCCCAGTCGATGCAGAAGTGCCTGGCCTCATTTCTGGCAGAATCTGACACGCCGGCGAGAGTGATCATGAGGCCGACAGCGTCTCTGAACTCTCCCTCGTGTCCAATAGTCCCACTCGCCAACACCCTATCATCTTGGCTCATAGTTGTGTAAAACACCGCCTTTGTCTCGTTGTTGAATTGCGGCAACTTGGTGGCCATGTTTTGCAGCTTCTCCCAGCTGAACTCGCCAGCTAGAAGAGGATGGTAAGGCCTGTCCCCAAAGGAAGATGGATCCAGCAAAAGTTGGTCCATTGTATCTCGACGTGGCTGGGCCCTTGCCTCGATAGGGATGCTTGTACGGTTGTCGACGAGCCGCATCTTCGCGAAGGGCAGCAACTCGACCGATCGGGTAGTAGGACTAAATGGTACTTGGGGGAAGTGGGCGAAGGGGGAGCCGGCATAACTGATGCTGTACTGGCTTTCGGATAAACCACCGCCAGACGCAGCTCCGTCGTGATACTAGCGAGACGAAGCGTACGATGAGGCAGCGGATCTCGGCTGCTTGTTCAATCCTTCTTCGCCGGACGACGTGCGCTGGCGACGGCGGGAGTAGCCTGCCACGTTAACTAACGGTTAGAGAAGCCTGCCAAGGAAGGTGACAAAAGACCGGCCATGCCTGTTCCCATGCCAGAGACGCTGTCCTCAGACATGAAGTCATCGCCGCGCTTGACGCTATCGCTAATCTGTTCGGACGCCATAGTGACTGCTGATGTAGAGGAAAGGTCGTGACGCTGGTGACGGTATGAGAGTGGTTGTGGACGAGGAGTTTGAAGGAGCAGGAAGAAGAGCAGGAGCAAAAACAAAAAGAGATGTGTACGTCAGGTGGGTTGCGGAAATGAGGAGGAACGAAAGCGACTAAAATAGGAGGTCCCAGAGTGGGAAGGAACAATGGAGGCAGATAAGGAAGGCGCAGGCGAGGCCGGCGAAGCAAGAGGAGTAGATAGTCCAGGAATAGCGATTTGCTCCCTCGGATCTCAAAGAGTTGAATAGAACGCGCTTTGCTTTGCCATTGAC
Source organism: Colletotrichum gigasporum (assembly GCA_024584535.1). Lineage (NCBI taxonomy): Eukaryota > Fungi > Ascomycota > Sordariomycetes > Glomerellales > Glomerellaceae > Colletotrichum > Colletotrichum gigasporum. The sequence continues at coordinate 6,267 of CP077951.1, forward strand.
GAGTAGACAATGAAGAGCACTGCGTTATTTGTGGGTTGTTTGTTGGTTCGCGTCCCCGTTACACAACCCACCATGAGATGATTCCCGTAGTTGTATCCTTGTGGGAGAAGAGGGCGAGACCGGGTAGGTTTATGGAGGTGCCCCAAGAGTGTCTGCTGGGCTTTTCTTAACCTTTGATAAAGAATAAGGATTCGATCTGAAAACCTGGAGCCGTAAATGCCTTCCTCTTATTCTTCCTCCCTACAGAAGCCGCAGATCCAACTGTCTTTTCTGTTGGCGGCTGCCTCCCTCTCGTACGCTACTCGGATGTTTCCTTCCCTCGACTTCATCAAGCCTCCTCACCTCCTCGCTACAAACCGACCCTCTAGACCTCTTCCCTTCTACTTGATTACCCCCCTCTCTGCCCAGATTCGGCCACAGCTTCATCAACAACTACACCTCCCAAACGATCCAACATCATTGCCTCAGAAGTATAGACAGGTGCGCTGAACTTTACCTGGCTGGTCTCACGCGTCTGGCGAAGAATGCACTTACGACAACCCCATTCGATTGCTGTTGGAAAGCAACCTCAAAGGCGAAGGACTCCACCCTCCCATGGTTCACATCATGAAGGACGACGACCGCGTTGGAGCTTTCCTCCATCGCATCGCCAGTGGTGAACTCAACTTCTGCATCCACGATCGTTGCAACCTCAACCGCGGTTTCGCTATCCGTTTCCGATTCATGCCTCCTGCTCGACCTGTGGATCAAACAATTAAAGACTGGTTTGAGCAAATGGACCAGACCAAGCCCGAGGCATGTGTTACATGTGTTCTACCTACTGTGCTCACTCTACTAACCACTGCAAATCCAGATTCCAAGGATCATACTTATCATGACGCCTGAGAACGTCAATAAGTTCCCCGGCTGGTGTCCTGCGGACGCTCAACAGGCCTTGGGTCCAGGCGTGGACATCAACAGCAACCGCCCTTGAGGCTAGCTAGCAACGGCTACAGAGCCAACAAGGAGTGCAAGCTTAGGGACCCAGGGGAACACGGCAGCAAGGGAGAACGGCCAAGAACAAAGTCTTTTCATTTCTTCGGCTATTGATGCCTTCAACGGTACTTATCCCTTTACCTCTCCTCTACCCGGCTCCTGTGCAGCTATCCTGACGCCATTAAGAGACGCGTAACCCATCCGCCCATTCGAATCGATATTTCCGATCCCTCCAGAAACATCGTTAGTGCTTGATCCGGTGCTGACTTCCTCAGTCCGTCTGCCTCGTTGACCTCCCCGTTGAGCCCCGAATTTCCAAGAGCTCTGGTTACTGCCCAAGTTCACGAGCACTCCTATCAGGATGAGAGCCATGGCATTGGCCATGTCGATGCCGGCAACCATGCCCTTCAGTACACTCCACGCAAATCTCTTACTCTTCATCCCCGAGTAGTAAACAACATCGCTTCTTCTTTCCTTCACGCGCGCCAACGCAGCTTCGTTTCCCACGAACGTGGCTCTCGCTGGCTCTGGAAGCTTCCATATGGCTCTCGTTGGCTCTGGAAGTTTCCGCCCGACCCTCCTTGTCCCCGATCGCCCCGGCAGGTTCTGCCTCTCTGGCAGGCTCTGGAAGGCTCTGGCTTCTGCGACGTGGGCCAAAAATACCTTAGTTAGACGCACAGGGTTTCAAGGGTATCAAGCAGATCCATGTTGATTCCAGCACCGGATTTAAGTCCCGGACCCATAAGAACTATAGTTCCGGACGAATCTGGTTAAATAGGAATGTCTCCACCTCCGTTCGGGCACAACAGGCAAAACGGTCAACCAACGTCGTCTAAAAGACCAATTATATCATAGTTGTTCTGTCAGGGCTCTGGTACATGTATATGCAACGGAGTGAGAGGCGAATATGCTACTAGGGCGAAGGTAGGTCTCTGTTAGTGTTAATGCTAAAGCCTGCCTAACTCTACGCTTATCATGCTTCCCTTGGACGCTCTGTGCTTTGGGCTGTGGCCTGAGGCTATGAAGGAGCCTTGCGCAAGGCCCTTGTATTCGGCGTCGCTGTTGATGCTTGTTGGCCCAAGAAAGGAGACTTAGGAGAGAGCTCCTGCCGTTAGAAATGGCGTATCTTTGACCCTAAGGTTAAAGGGTAGGTATACTGCACTTCACATAGTAGCTGTCCTCGGACGGACTTCACTTATCGATATCCTCTTCAACGTTGGTAATAATGTTAACGGGTTTGCTCCCTGCTGTTAGAGATGCGAGGGCGAAGATGCGACGGATACGATATACGATAACACCCCTTGGATTACGATGAAGATGGCGTTATATTTAGTGATTTACTACTAAAACTATGATATTACAAACATGCTTTTGCTCTACGGTATAAATATTGAGGTAGATGGACCTAACTACTAGGTGACTTGGGTTTTTTATAACAGCCTAAACGTCCGTTACTGGACTACTTTCTATGATTTAAGCTGTCTTTGAGTTCCTAGTGACGCACTAGTTGCTTTTGCTGAATGGCTCGTCAACCATTACCACGCCAACCTCGAGCCCTTGGCCAGTAACGGGTCCAGGCCTCTCGTAATGGCATGCGTTGCGGGCCAAATTAGACTCGCCCGTAAACTCCTCGCCCTCGGTGCTGACCCCCACGCTGCGCCGCCGGGGACGACCTTTTTCCATTTGGCCCTTGAGACTTGCGGTGATATGGGTACGTAGCGCCTCCCCTACGATGACGTCGACCGTTAGAAATACGTAGAGTACCTTGTTGGACGTTAATAAGATATCGATATCGTTGGAAAATTGGCCGAAGTGTTCATCGAGGTGTTAGTGCTGATGCCGCCGATGCCGCTGGTAAAACCCCGCTGCACATTGCTGTAATGCTGGGGACTGTTAGCGTCCTGCTGCTGCTACTGCAGAGAGGTGCCAGTGCAGATGTGAAGGATAGCGACGGTGTAATGCCTTTGGACCTTGCTAAGCGGCAGTATCCCTCACTGACTGCCAGCGCCTGGTCTGCCTATCCGGGCTATGGGCCGGTGGTGTTACCTGTAAGTAGTGGTTGCGTCGGCTATGTTCAGGCACTATACCGGGCTCTTCTCGACGCCACCTTGTAGTCTCCCACCTTTAATATTGACGATATGCGGTACACGGATAGTGTTGGGAGGATGGCCTTTGAGCTGAGCCGGGCTGAGATGCCCCAAGGCTTTGGTTGCCAAATGTATAACCAGCGCTGGGTTGTTCTTGGAGCCGAAAACCCTACGCTGCATCACTTCGCTGGCCTTGCCAACTACGCAGACCCACGCCTCAATCTTCCTGTGGGGGCCATTTCAGCCGTTTATTGGGCTTCGGGTGGACGTCCAAGGACCATCCTTAAGCTGAAGGACTACGACTATCATACTGCGGCACTCCGAAAGCAGATTGTCAAAGTTGAGTTCAGGGACCTGAGCCACAAACGTCAGTCCCTACACTATGTTGTCCCATTCGTTATAACCATGACAGAGAAATTCCAGTAAGAGTCTCCTTGTGTTCCCATATTCAAAGCTAACTATCATATGGAAGACCCGTCATTTCCACACAGCAGACATATCGTGAAAAGCTTACCTATGCGATAGTTCCGGTTAGTCAGAGAGCGGAGCTGAGTATCGCTCAGGGTAGTGTTGCGGTCTTCCCGCATATGTCTGATATACTCTGCGAGGCTAGAGAACGATCCGAGCTCTCGGTGAGATGAGCAGCGCCGTAATCTGCGATGCTGACTCATATGGCTTCGCCATTCGTCGCCATCGCTAAAGAGCACGTCAGGCTGGTCACAATCCTCGAACAGACATACGTATGGGTCTAAGTCATTCTTGACGTGGTTTCTCAAGCGACAGTTAGTACATGAAGGACTATAGGTTGTAAGCCCATCTACGGCTGTTAGGGCAAGGGCAACTTACTCCCATTTTCGCTCGTCAAAGACTATTTCGGCTCGGAGAGCACAAATGCAATAATGGCAGGTGATCTCGCCTAATGTTGCCAGGTTCTGCGTCGTCGCCATCGTCATTTTCAGCGCAGCCGCCAAAGCAAACAAAGCAAATCGGCCCTCATATTTGTTGATTTGCCTCATCGCTGCTAAATCCTTACTTATTTGGCCATGTTGATAAATCCATCAAATCAAAGGCACGTGACTGTTTATATTGCCTGATTAGGAAATAATTGAAGCTATTCACAGGTCTCTCTACATGTCACGGATGAACTACTAATCCATCGATCCCTGACAGTCGCGTGAAGCTTAGCATGATAAAGATACAGCTATATGAGTGGGAAAATCGACGCCTTATATCGTCGAAGAGAGTCAAAAAGGCAGGTCACAGATCAGTAAAGGGATGAAGGGGCTGGCGGGTGAAAAATGTAGGGTGAGATAAATGACGGAGGGAGGCCGAAATCCGACGATCCTATTGGCCGGATCACCTTAGTCATGAACCAAATCAATCAATCAAAATCTGGGGGGTTGGCTTGCTTGTTTGGCTGGTGGGAGCAGCTTCATTTGCTTGATTTAGTTGGACTTTGCGTTGTTGGCGTTGCTTTGGCGGCTGTGCTGGTCATTTTTGATCTGAAAATCGATTGCTTTTTGGACTTGGGCTTCTTTGCTGGCTTCCCGAATCGTGTTCGAAATCTTATTCAGGTGACTGATCTCAGTCCCGATATGAATAAAAGACGCTTTCAATCGTTCATGATTAACCCTCGAAGAGTCTACCGTCGTGTCCGTCCCTATCGCATTGAGAACGATAAGAGTGAGACAACAATGTCATTAGTAGTATTTCAGAGTTGTATCAAACTTATAGAGGCGATTGATAGAGGACGCAATTCTATGGATGTTAATATTCGTGCTAGGTGTCCAAAGTCCGTTCATGCTTCGCTGTCATGTGATGTTATGCCGGAAATGTGAATCGAAAGCCTGACGTCGGCCGATGTTGCCAATTATGTGTCAGGGTGGAGCTTAGTTAAACTGCTCTTGTTAGCTGTATCCATGGATGGAAGCCTTGTTCTCAAACGGACATCGCCATCACACCAGTGACCCATGCCCTGCCTGCTTACAGACCCAGGGTGCCTCCGTGCCAATGTGACCAAATTCTTACTGGCGAACGGTGTTGGCCAGTTCATGTGTTGAGCTGACCGAATAAAAGTGAGGGTGTCCTTGGCGTGGACGATAGACCTAAACAAGGCTCGGAATCGGCGAGGCTCAGTCCATTTTGATGTGTACATCAAGTCACGTTGAATAAACCCTATGCAGTGATGAATTAGCTCTTTGAGATGCCGGAACAATTGGTATCAAAGACTTTCCGTAAATCCCATCTGACTCAACAGCATTTCTAATTCTTTGCTTTCGCCCGCATGGCGCAGTGGCGTGCGTCTGGCAACCCCTCTCCATCGCAGAGGGGGCTGCTGGTTCGATTCCAGCTGCGGGTACGAAGTGTTTGGGTCACGCTTCGCTATAGGTAATGGTTGGACCCGTTATATGCGGGTCTTCTGGTCTCCCCTAGTTAGAATAATGCGGGACCGGTGGCTGGTACGTTGTTAATAAGACTAATTAGATTAAAAGAAGGCCTGGGGCTATTAACTAGTATGTTTTTAGGTGCTTATTGAGGGCCTAGGATAATAATATAAGGCTTAGTGCCTAAGCGACTAAGGAGGGATAAGGTGCTTATTAAGGGCCCACTAATCCCAATTTACTAATTAGGGGTAAGGTGTTACCTATGAAGGACCCGTGATGGGCGGGTCGGAATGACAAATTTGTGAGCTGTACTCGCTATTCACTATTATATTCAAACTTGAGTTAGGTAACCTAGTGGGTCCTAGTAATATAGTATAATAGTTACGTAGCTACTAAGGTATGATTTGGAGGACGCTAGCTGGGTTTATGTATTATAGTATATAGTTTGAGCTGCGGTTCTCTACACTATATACCCCTAGAGAGGTCTGCTGCGAGGGTTCCGTAGCCCTTGCCGCCATGGCGTTAAATACTATAACAACAACAATAACAATAATAATAAATGTAAAGTTTAATGTCGTGATTGTGTTTTATAAGATTCGGATTATAGAAGAAGATGTTGAGAAGATAGTTGTCACGGGCCAAGGCCCGATCAGAGGCCTCGGAACCACTCGGCCATGTCCAACGCCAATTGCTGCTTACTAAGCCTGACCAGGCCTAGGCAGACCTAATTAGGATTTAACGGATTTATGGGGTAGTAGACTTTTCCTTCTTTTCTCCTTATCTTAAAGATACTCGTAGTAGTTATTATAACTAGTTATAATATACGTGCTTGGACCGTTATATTATTTTTAAGATTATTAAAGGTAATTAATTGAAGGCTTAGTATAAAAACCTATAATTTATGTGAGAGTAGTAAGAAGTTTTAGATGGGTTGACCTAAGGAGTCCCTGAACATCTAAAGTTAATTAGTATAGCCTAATTAGACCTAGAGGTTATTATAAACTCGAAACGACGCGTATGTATATTCGTAGTAGAGTACCTCGACTGCGTTATTAAGTATACTATGGTCACTGCTGAACGTAAAATACTAGGATAAGCGATAACTACGCGATAATAAAAGGTAACGCTGAACTATTTGGAAACCCGTAGTAGTTAGTATAACTGATTGGACAACTTATAACCCAACTATAAGAAATACGGACTACCTAAGTAATTAAATAGGAAACTCAATAAGAGTAAATTCGATTACTATAAGAAGTCCTAATAGAACCTAGGTACCCGACATCGACGATAAACTAGTCCCTAATACCCTTTATAATACTAATTCCCCCCGATTAGGTTTATATACTACCTCTAAGATAAGTTAGATATTAAATTCCTAACCCACCGAAGTTTAATGAATTATGTAAAAAGTTTTAATAATGGTATTTTGAGATGGGAGGGAAGATAAGTGTAAATAAAAAAGCCTTTAGTTTAGAGTTAACCGTATTCACTTATATCTATTCTAGGTTAGAAAACACTGTGTAAGCTATAATGAGTGCTTATTATGCGTAAGGAGGGGCCGATGGGTCGAAGAACCCGGATAGATTTATGGAATATTTGAAGGGTTGCTACGCGGACCCTAATATAAAAGTATGAGCCCTCGATTAACTAAGGATTATATAATAAAAGGAGAACGAGAATTTCATTTACTTCCTCCCTAAGTTTAAAAAAGAGTTTATAGAAATAGGAGGAGGACATTAGTTAAATGTTATAAGGATTAATTACCTTAAAGGAGCCCTAAACACCATAATAAAAGCCCCCCTTATTAGTATAATTAATAAACCAACGATATACATTATATATACCTAGATACTCCTAAGTATAAGCTTAGAATTGGATAGTGAATCCTATTAAGCTCGCTATGAGCATCGGCGTAGGAGATCGTTAACCCCTAATTAAATAAGAACTAAGTCCCCTTAGAAATAGAATGGTTGATTAGAGTCCCCCTAATCTGATTAGATGGAGTAGGAACCTACGAAGGTAAATAAATTAACCAAGGATAAGAAAGTCCGTAAACGGCCAAGCTAAGAGGAAGTTCATAGATGTTATAACTATAATAAAAAGGGCATATATAATAGTAATGCCCTAAGGATCGAAAAGAGATAAGGAAAACTAAGACTTTTAAAGGAAAAACTAAGGAATAAAGTAAAATGGATAGTAATTTTAATTAGGACTCTAAGGACTCGGGAAAAGAGTAACTCCTAGTGAAAGTCGTTATTAGGAGGAACAAGTTATAGAAGAATAGAAGGTCGTTAAAAAGAGTATGGATTATGACCTATTTTACGTTAATATCGGGATTAATGGGATATGCTACACAATTACCCTTATTAATATAGGGTGTTTAATATATGCCCTGATTAGCGACGCCTTCGCTAAGAAACTCCGCTTATTACGTATTAGCATTACACCTCGGAACTTAATATAAGTCACCATTATAGTTCCTAGTATAATCCGCTATATCACTTACACTAATATCAATATTAATAACTATAAATAACACTAATTATTCTTTTATATTATTCCTAACTAAGAAGACGACGGTATCCTTAGAAGGTCTTGGATAATTGATGATAATGTTATGGTTTACCTAATACTAGGTACTTTGTATATAAGTATCGTAGACCACTAGGTAATAGAAAAGAAACCGGGTTAGGCCTGGCAAGATCCAAAGTTCCTAATCCAGTAATAGATTAGATTGGTATTCTTAGCTCTGATTAGGTGAGCATAGAAGAGAAAAGAGACCCCTCTTAGTATATCCACCCTAAACGCGTTCTCCGTAAATTTAGCCGATATTGAGAAGACCCTAATACTAAAAATAAAAATAGACCCGAGGACGAAATTCCTTACGCATTACCACAAGTTTTTATATATCTTTAACCGAGATAAGGCTAATCAATTACTATTACACTAGAAGAACATTAACCATATTATCCTTATTAAGAAGAACTCCTATAGTTAAAACAAACCAATAACCTAGGGACCTTTATATAGTATATTAAGGGAAGAGTTAATTGTGTTATACTAAACCCTTATAGAACTATTAAATAAAGGGTTTATTAAGGCTAGTAGCTCCCCTATATTATCACCTGTTCTATTTGTCCGGAAGCTTGGAGGAGGGTTACGGTTCTACGTCGATTACCGTACCCTTAACACTATTATAAAAAAGGACTAATACCCCTTACCCCTAATTAGTGAGACCCTAAGGGCACTAGTAAAAGCGAAGTGGTTAATAAAGTTGGATATTATTACTATGTTTTATAAGATCCGGGTTAAGAAAGGAGATAAATAAAAGACGGTGTTTAGGACGAGGTATAGGTTATACGAATAAATGGTTACCCCTTTTAGTTTAACTAGAGCCCCCATAACGTTCTAGTAATATATTAACTACACTCTACGAGACTTCTTAGATAAGTTCTACTTAGCTTATATTAACGATATCCTGATTTATTCGGACGGCTCCCTCTCTAATTATAGAAAAAAAGTTAAGAAGGTCCTCGAGCGCCTAGGTGCTGCAGGCCTGTATATGGATATCGATAAGTGCAAATTCGAGGTTAAGAGCGTTAAGTATTTGGGGTTTATTGTTGATGCTGGTAAGGGAATTCGCGTGGACCCTAAGAAGATTAAGGTAATCCAGGGATAGGAAGTACCCCGATTAGTATAAGGAGTTCGTGGGTTCATCGATTTTATTAACTATTACCGGTAATTTATACCCAACTTCTCGGGGATCGCATAACCCCTAATAACCTTAACTAAAAGGGATATACCGTTTATTTGGAGTAAGGAGTGTGCTAGAGCGTTCAAGGAGCTGAAGACGCTCCTAATCAGTGCACCTGTATTAGCTCACTGGGACCCTGATCGAGTTACAATACTCGAGACCGATTCGTTTGGTTATGTGGTAGGAGGTTGTCACGGGCCGTTAGGATCCGAGAGCTAAGACCCTGTTAGGGCACCGGCAGGTACCCTATAAGGCCCTGATATTTTAGATATTCGAAGGGGAACCCAGAATAAAAAGGGGTTCAAAAATGAATTCAGTCAATTAAGGATACCTACCAGCTAAATCCCTATTCCCCAGCGTTAACCCTCTCACTCTATACCAGATACCCTAACACTTTCATCTCTCTACCTATCAATAAGGGTACGGACCGTTAAAGCAGCGAAATAACGCGTATACAAACGAAGGCCACCACAGGGTCGAGCAACAACCAGACCACCGAATCCGAGATAAACCAACAAAAGAACCAACCAGTGAACTCCGAGGAGGTGGACGTTAACTCCCTAATAAAAAAACAACTTAATACCCTTATTAAAAAAAAAGAAAAAAAGATAAGAATAAAGCAGAAAAGGGAGCAGTACACAACCCTCAGGGCCCAATCCACCACTTTAAACACACCCTACTCAGAAACGCCCACCTCCACGTTCAAAACCAATACCCAGCCAGAACCCAAAAAAAAGCGTACCAACTTATAAGGAAAAACACATCTACCAGCACCGAAATACAAAGGGGGTTCATAGTCGGATCTCAATACATTCCTATTCACCTTAAATAAGCATTTCACTATAAATCCAAAGGATCTAAGTACCAATACAGCAAAGGTCCTATACACCACCAACTACTTAGAGGGGACAGTGCTACAGCAGTAGTCTAGCTATATAGCCCTAGCTTATAATAACGAACTAGTGAACATATCCTAGGATACCATAAAAGTATAACTAAGCAACGGTATAGCTAACAAAAACACTCGTATTTTCCACAACATCCACAAGCTCAATACTATAACATAATCACTAGGACAATCCTACTAAAACTTTATTAACCAATACAAAGTAATAGAAATAGAGTACTCTAATAAGCTACCAAAGAGGGTATAAGTGACCAACGTAATCAGTTATTTACAACCGGACCTTCAACAACAGATCCTCACTTATAAGCTCCCACAATCGCAATTAAAGGTGGATAACATAGCTAAGAAAGCAGAGGTAATCAACTCCCTACAACAACAAAAGGGGGGCACTAGGGAGGCACCACATCGGTTTCACAAGTACTAAAAGGATAAACCAACAACTAAGCCCATCCCCACCCCCAGAGAATTAAAGGAAAACACAGTACTTTTAGGGTCAACCCAATCGGAGCCTACTAGCGGGCCCACGAGGTCCCGAGGACCCCCAACATACTATAATTACAACAAAGTCGAGTATATAACACCCCGATACCCCAACTATCATAAATATAAGAAACCTCAGTACAATGGCCGACCCTGCGGAAACAATAACCACTAAAAGGGTTACCGAATCCGGGGAGCTACCAAGAAATAGGAAGAGGACCGCCCACCCCGGTTAAAAATAGAAGTCCAACTTTAAGTAGAGGGCTATTAGAAGGTGGTTATTACCCTCATCAATACGGGCACAAACGTGAATATGGTCAATTAGAGGGTATTATTACTAAACGAGACCCCCCTAAAAACTAATAATGGTATACCCTTAAAAGGGATGTGGGGATCCCGAGTATTAGAATACGGAACGAAGACCTTAGTCACTCATATAATTAATGGACTAGGGGTAACTCAAACTATAGGGTAGGAGTACCGGGTAAGCACTGAAGATAGATATAGGGTAATCCTAGGATTACCATGGTGCTAAAAGACGCAGCCCAACATAAACTAAACTACCCTAGGATAAACCTACCCCTTAAGCAAAGATGCCTTCGAATTAATAACCAATAAGAGAGTACTACGGAGGGTAATGGAGTTATCTAAAGGGGTCCTTATAGGGACGCCCATAATACACCATATTAAACTAGGTCACCTAACCAAGGAGGAGCTAAAAGAGCCCTAAGAACCAGTTACGATACCCCCAAAGTATGAAGACTTCGCTAGGGTATTTGATATTAATTTAATAAGAGACCTAAATAGGGACAAAGCGCATAATCACCTTATCAACTTAGAACCTAATACTCAGCCCCCATTTGGCCCTATTTACCCACTGGCCGAGAAAGAGTTAGAAGAACTACGAGAATATATCACCATAACCCTTAAAAATAGCTAGATTTAACCCTCCTAAAGCCCAACTAAAACCCCGATTATATTTATACTAAAGAAAGGGGGAAAGTTACGCCTTTGTATGGATTACCGGGGGCTTAACAAAATCACTATTAAGAACTACACTCCTCTCCTACTAATCAACAAAATGTTAATTAGATTATCAAAAATAAAGAAGTTTATAAAATTAGACTTAAAGGACGCTTACCACCGAATAAAGATCCAAAAGGGGGATAAGTAGAAAATAATTTTTAGGAGTCAATATAGCCATTTCGAATATAAGGTCATACCGTTCAAACTCACTAATACACTAATTACCTTCCAAAAACTCATCCACAACGTTTTAACAGGGTTAATGGATATTACTTATATTATATACTTAGACGACATTTTGATTTTTATGGACAACGAGGAATCACACTCGGGTATTATAAAAGAGGTACTTAGCTAATTGGACACTAATAAGTTATTTACAAATCCCAAAAAGTGCGTTTTCTATACTAACACCGTTAAGTTCCTAGGATTTATAATCTCCCCAGAAGGAATCTCCATAGATCTAAAGAAAGTAGCGGTAATTACAGAGTAGCCGGTGCCCACCACTATCCAAGATATTTAATAATTTATTAAGTTCACTAATTTTTATTAAAGGTTTATTAAGAATTACTCAAAGATCTACGCACCCCTAACGGATCGACTAGCTAAGTAAATAAGGGGATAACTAGTGATAACCAGTAAAGCACTAAAAGCCTTTTACAAACTAAAATAGCAATTCACAAAAGCACCTATCCTATAACACTTTAACCCTAATTTACTAATACGAATTAAAATGGACACCTTTAATTTTATAATCGGGGCTATACTAAGCCAATTACACCCCGATGGGCTGTGGAAGCCTGTGGCTTACCTCTCTAGGAAGCTCAAAGGAGCAGAACTTCGTTACAGGGTACCCAAAGTGGAGCTACTAACCATCGCAGAGTCAGCTTTACATTAACATCAGTACCTACTCTATAACTAACACAAAATCTTATTTATTATGGACCACTTAGAACACCAATACCTAATAAAAAAGAAGACCCTAAACTCGCACCAGGCAAGGTTACTTTAGGACTTAGTAATATTCAACTTTAAGATCAAATACTACCCTAGGAAATAGAACACTACGGATACACTATTACACTAACCAGATCATCAGCTAATAAGCACCAAAAAAGAAAAAGTACACAATATATTCCTAGGAGAGTTCTTATAAAAGTTTACTAAATACCAAGTTAAGGGAATCCAAAAAAGGAAACCAGTTAATTTGTAATTAGAAACTAACCTAGAAGAGTTAGCTCTAACCCTAACTAATAAAGTAATCGAAACCCAAGGAGACAATTCCTTTATCCAGGAGGAAGGATAGAAAAAGTTAAATACCCATTAGTCTATGGGGACCGACGGGGAACTACGATATAAGGGAGCATTATTTATTCTAGATAGACATAAGCTCTAAAGGGAAGTCCTAATAGCTTTCTACGATAAACCTACAGTAGGGCACCTAAGGGTCACTAAAACTCTTAAAAAGATAAGAAAGTCCTTTTTTTAGAAGGGCATACGAAGAGACGTAAAAGAATACGTTAAATTATATATAATTTACCAACGGACCAAACCGAAATACCACCTACCATATAAGAAACTAACTCCACTACTAATACCTAGTTAACCCTTTAAATAAATATCCATCGATTTTATCACTAAATTACCTAAAGTCCACAATAAAATAGGGCAAATCTACAATAGTATCCTAATAGTAGTGGACAAATTCATAAAGTACACCCTATACATACTCACCAGTAAAATATTAACAACGGACGGGTTAACTATACTCCTAATCAACCATATATTCCTAAAATTCAGAATTCCCTAAGCTATCATATCTAACAAAAGATCCCTATTTACTAGCAGGTTCTAAGCAAAGGTCTATCACCTACTAACCATCAAAAGGAAACTCAATACCGTATACCACCCCTAAACCAACAGCTAAACGGAAAGGATAAATTAGAACATAGAACATTTCCTCAGGACGTTCTATAACCTAGAACAAGATGACTAACCAGATTAGCTCCCAATAAGGCAATTCGTATACAACAATGCCCACCAGGAGGCCATCCGGACCTCCCCCACCAAAGCACTACTAGGGTATATACTAACCAAACCACAAAACATATCACTAAACAACACAAAGGTACAAGCAGTACCAGCAGCTCAAAACAGGGCCCAGGAATTAAAAAACCAGAGGATAACCATAACCCAACTACTAAAAAAAACCAATCAAACCTATGCCCAATACTACGATCAACGCAGGTCTACAATATCGTTCAAAGTGGGAAACCTAGTCCTATTATCAACAAAGAATATCAAACAACACCGACCATCAAAAAAGTTATCAAATAAGTACTTAGGTTTATTCAAAATAACCCAAGTAATCAACAGTGGGCTAACCTATAAGTTAAATATCAAGGAGTAATATCGGATACATAACGTATTCACACCTACCCAACTAAAACCCTTCTATAGGGCAACGGTTCCCCCTCGGGAAATACTAATCAAAAAAGAGGATAATATTTACTAAGTAAACTATATTATAATATATAAAGGGTTAAAAAAGAACTATTAATACCTAATTAAGTAGTAAAATTATAATAAAATAGAGAATTCCTAGGAACCATAATAAAATATTTTACTAGATTTATAAAGGGGCTATAAAACTAATTTCAACTAGGGAATCACCAGTAAAGCAGAGGTTAAAAAGTAAAAAGGAAATAACTAAACCTAAAAGCCCGAAACAAAAAACCTCTATTCACACCAAAAAAAACGAAAACCACACTAAACTATACCCATAAGCAAACAAAACCAAACTAGTGCCCACTAAAAAGCTAAACACCTACACACCACACCAAAAAGGAAAGGCCGTAACCTTACTAACCACTAGAGCTACCCTCCCCACCCGCATCATCACCAGGAAAAGCACCACCACCCTCCTCCTCGTCTTCCTCCTTATCACTAGTTTTAAAGGGAGCAAAAAGGGTATTCTAATACTAAAAAAAAAAATTAACACTAAATAAACACCGGGGAGTACTAATTAAAGAACTACTCACCACCTTATAGTATATCTTATTAAAGTTGCACAACTACTCAGCGACAGCCTCGGTAACCTAGGTCTAGGCGGCGCACACAGCCTAGTCCACTTAGCGGGGCTTATTAGTGTCCTCCTTCTTAGCCTAGAGGGCCTTCTTACCTACGAACTAGGTAACGAGGAGGTCGTCCTAAAACAAAAGATCAGTAACAAATCACCAGCTAAGTATTAGCTGGGTACTGGGCAGGGAAACTCACCTTCTCCTCCTCGAACTAGGCCTAATAGTTAACGTAGTCGGCCGTATCCTCCATAAAGGCCTTGAGCTTAGTGGCGGCGGCGGCGGTCTTACGGTTACCCTATTAGCGGTTAATAACGTTCCCAGGAGTAAATAAACGAGGAGGGGAATAATATACTAAAACATAAGAGAACCCAGGGATAAAGGGGGAACAAAGGTCTATACAATAAGTAGTACTACTACTTAGGGGAACTATAGCCTAACCGGAGGGTACCCAATACTAAAATAAGTAAAACTCTAAAAGGAGCTACTACTATAAGTTTAGATTATAGTAACGAGAATTGGATTAAAGTAATCGACTAATGTATTAATGGGTTACTCATAATAGGGGACCACCTACGACGTACTAGGGGGCCTATAATAAGCTAGGAGGACGGATCGCTACTAGGATAAAGAGCTTGCGAATATCACAAGCCCCCAGAGCATAGCCAGCTACCCACTAGTTACCTAGTGGTTGGATATCAGCTCTATAAACAGCACTACTCTTCCTACCACAAGGGTAAAGGTTTAATAAGGGTAACGGGAGTGCGTATACTAGGAACCCACTTACAAACCTCGAAGACGAGACTACAAGGAGGGGGATCGTGTCACGGGCCGTTAAGATCCGAGAACTAAAACCCTGTTAAAGCACCAGCAGGTACCCAATAAGGCCCTAATCTTTTAGATATTCGAAGGGGAACCCAGAATAAAAAGGGGTTCAGAGATGAATTCAGTCAATTAAGGATACCTACCAGCTGAGTCCCTGTTCCCCAGCGTTGACCCTCTCACTCTGTACCAGATACCCTGACACTGACGCCCCGGCTGGGTCTAGCAACAGCCGGCCCAGCCCACGTCGGAATAACCTCCCTTCAACAACAACAACAACAACAACACTACGTATTCAATATATCGATTATTGCTGTTCAACCCTATCGCCTAGGCGACCCTTTAACCTAGGGTCAAACCTACACTGATTAGTGGTTAATTTGACCATTACCGCAGATCAGTAAGGAACGACTATTAAAAAAGACGACTTCACTGAATAGCAGAAGATCGGATTTTGTTATTACGTAGAACCCATGGTTAGGTTTAACTGTTCCGGTGATGATATACTAAAAGAGGAGGTTTCGAAATAGAGATATCGGAAGTTTCGTAGAATGAGCAAAATACCGCCTTTAGTGTAAGTTCCATTCACAATAACTATACTTAACTACCTACGTTAACTATGCACAAAAACGTCAAAGATCTCACGGAACGGGCGAAGCTCAGCTTTCAGTATAAACACCGTTATTAATACTCTTTACCCTTAATACCCTTCTCTACTACTATTTTTAGTTACCGATTACGTATTCTATACAAATACCGAGGTGATACCCAAAAAGGATAGTAAAACCAGAAGAATTCCCTAACTTCCACCCACTACAACCCTCCCTCCTACACCACCTCTTAGCCCGATAAGAGATACTATACCCCTTATAATAGACGATTATAATAGCCGCCGGCGTACTATTAAGGGTTATAAAGACCTCTAATAAACACCCCTTTTTCCATACTCAGAGAGGGCCCCGTAATTAATCTTAAACGCATATTAAACGCAGAGAGATCCCCGAGGAGATTACCTTAGTAACTAGAATAACGCTTAAACTACTCTAAAAACGCCGGGATCACCACTATCACCATCGTCCGGCCAGATTACCTAGTGCGACTACCCGGAATACCCAAGGCGCAGAGGGATACTAAGGACGACGCCCCTCCACTTCTCTAACCGCAAGGGACTTATTTACTGCGATATTAACGATATTAGAGGCTGCTTAGTTTTTTACTATAGTGATCACTATAAACGAAGATTATACTAATACCTTAGTAAACTATTAAAGGAACGGAATAAGACCGGTAATCAATACCACTAGGGACGTAGAAGATTAATAAATAAGTATGGTATAGGACCTCGGTTAGAATACTCGGAAGGACGATATTAGAGACGATGAGCCCCTTAGGGAGATGCGGGAGATGTACCCTCACCCTTAGGATCCCATAACACACAACAAACACCACCATAAAGTAATTAGATCAAGGAATTCAACGAGATCCTATGTAAAGAAGAAGACCACCATTAAGGGATACTTACCCCTTAATATATACTCTCCGGATATTAGAATATATTGCCCGCATGGCGCAGTGGCGTGCGTCTGGCAACCCCTCTCCATCGCAGAGGGGGCTGGTTCGATTCCAGCTGCGGGCACGAAGCGTTTGGGTCGCGCTTCGCCATAGGCAATGGTTGGACCCGCTATATGCGGGTCTTCCGGTCTCCCCCAGCCAGAACAATGCGGGACCGGCGGCCGGTACGTCGTCAACGAGATTAATTAGATTAAAAGGAGGCCTGGGGCCGCTAACTAGTACATTCTCAGGTGTCCATTAAGGACCCAGGATAACAACATAGGGCCTAATACCCAAGCGACTAAGGAGGGATAGGGTGCCCATTAAGGGCCCACCAATCCCGATTCACCAATTAGGGGTAAGGCGCTACCTGTGAAGGACCCGTTATGGGCGGGTCAGAATAACAAATTTGCGAGTTATACTCACCATTCACCATTATATTCAAACTTAAGTTAGGTAACCCAGTGGGACCTAGTAATATAATATGATAGTTACGTAGCCACTAAGGCATAATTTGGAGGACGCTAGCCGGGTTCATGTACTGTAGTATATAGCTTGAGCTGCGGCTCTCCACGCCACATACCCCTAGGGAGGTCTGCTGCGAGGGTTCCGTAGCCCTTGCCGCCATGGCGTTAAATACTACAACAACAACAACAATATTAGAATATACGGAATACACTATTATTAACGGAAATACTAATACTCTGACCTAATAACCAGCGGTAATTCGTTTAATGGACATTATATGCCCTTAAAGTTGTGGCCTAGGGGAAACGCAGCGTGTTTAAGGTGTTATTAGGTTAACTAAACGGCCAGAGTATTATTAATAACCTAGGTAAAAAGATGAGCTAGTAATCAGGAGAAAGCTCTAAGAGGAGTACCCCTTAAGAGGACTCTTCTCGGGTAATTACCCCTTAGGGAATTATATAACCCGAGGAAACGCAATAAACCCTCATAAGGAGAACCATCTTACTAGTCCTAATCCTAGAGGAATACACCACTTATATAAACCTAAAGATATAGGGGAAGTGGATGGACTTCGAACCCATTAAAGGAACGGTCTAACCGGAGAAGAACACTATCGTCGCCTTCCTTCTAATTATCTATAAACAAAAAAAGCTCATAACTATGGACCTTTGGATATAATTCCGAATAGACTTTGAAGGATAAACGAAGGACATATAGAAGGACGTTAACAAAGCAATAATAGGCTACACGGTCAACACCCTTAGGGAGGGAGTAGTCTACATCCTATTAGATAGTACCACCTTGAATATTCAGAAGTTAGCCGATATTATAGCCGAAGAAGAGTTCCACATTTAGATAGACGACGAAATCCGACGGTTCTAGAAGAGCGGACCTTAAGGCCTAAGGGAGGTCCTCGAAGACTCGAAGATCATTAAAGAGATCACAAACGACTATAATATCCCCCTTCACTAAATAACTTAGGGGATAACTCCCCTAGTAGAGACGGCGAGGGAGGTAATATGGGTAATAATAGAGCCGTAGGAGAACACCCCGTTAACATCGGGGCAACTAGTAAGGGAATCAAGCCTACCATATAAAACGAAACCACTTATGGATTTATAGATCCCACTAATCTTTAAAGACTCCCCGGTAACCACTTCCGTTAACCTATATATATCCCCTCCAACAAGTAATCAAATCCAGGTACTCGTGAAATAGATAAAAGAAGTGAATAAGTATAGAGGAGAGTGATACGAGGTCCTGGAAAACTCACTATAACTATAGAAGCACCACTACGAAATCCTATAAATACTACCTAAATTAGTTACCCTAGTTATCAATACTGCACTAAAGGACAAGGCCCTGGACTTCTTCACTTAGTATATTATAAAGTTAAGCATACTAGGAACTTTCCTATTATAGGAAACCATTATTAGAAAATTAAAAAACTATTTTAAAACAAAAGAGGCCTATTAAAACTACTTAACGGAGTAGTAAATGACTAACTAGGTGACGATTAGGGACGAAAACCCTGCGAAGAAGCTTAACGAAGTACTTAAGTTATTAGCTAAGAGACTAAGGAAGATATAATGCGTACTTAGTGACGAATATAAGATTAATAGAGTACTATGAGATTAACTTTTCTTAGTAGTTAATAATGTTAAGGAGTACACTTATGCCCTCTAGGACCCTAAAAACGCTTTCGAAGACTTTTATGGCCAATTATAAGACGCCGTTCAAAACTCTATAAGACTTAACTCGGGTACTAAACAACACTTCTTATAATAACCCATTAACGAGGAAATAAACTACTTTTTTACAGAGAAATACTATAATAACTAAGGGAAGTAAACTAAGTTCAGTTAGTGTAAAGGAGGATTTAGTAGAGGGCGAGGTAACTAACACTTCGCCCTGAGATGACCCCCAAAGGATAAGAAGTACTATATTTACGGGAAGGATAGTTACTAGTCCTTTAACCACCTAAAAGAGGAAGTAAATAAAGCTTTCTAAGTATTCCGAGATGGGTATAAGAGATAATTCTATATAGAACCTCCTAAGGGAACTATAGAATCCTTCCTTTTCGAATACGAAGGCCCCTAAGGTGATAAAGTGAGGGACGAGGATAAGGATAATAGGATCCACGAGTTCTTTGTTATGGACCTAAAAGAGGAAAACTACGAGGATTAGACCTACGGAGACCAGTTCTACACCTTAATACTAGGCCCTAAGATCACCCTTAACGGCGAAACTATTATAATAACCTTTAGGGACCAGGTAATATACTACGCTGTTATAAAAGAAAACCCATTTAACGAGGTTACCTTTGCGAAGACCTCGGAAACCTATATACTTGACGGGAGATATGCTGATACGGTGTTCTACGGGATTATATTAAATATAGGTGTAGTTAAGTTGTTAACCATAGGAGAGCCTTAGTTTAACGCTCTTAGATACCTATACCCGGAAGTTACCCTTGATAAAACTTAAGCCGGTTAGGTAAACGTTAAATTCGGCCTAGGGAAGGTCATCTCGTTGATAAGGATGACTATTGTGATAACGCCCCTTGGACCGTTTATATTCCACGTTGTCCCTTATAATACCCCGTTCCTATTATGCTTTAAGGATATAAACCGATTAAAGGTCTACTTCGACAACCTAAAAAACACTCTATAATAGGGCAGCGTGGTAGTCCCAATAACGAGGAAATTCGGCTATACCTTGATAAAACTAGGCCATCAGGACAGATCTGTTGCATAGAGCCACCTCATAAACATTGAATTACGACGCCTATACCAGTGTTTTAGTTACCCTTTAGTATGGAGACTTTATAGGATCCTTTAGAGGACCGGAGAGGAAGTGGAATTAGCAGCCATCGAATACCTGACGAAGTACTGTTACCACTGCTAAATGAACCAGAAGGCTCCCCACTGCTTCAAATTCACCATCTAGGACAACGTACCCTTTAACTACAAAATCGTTATCGATATACTATACCTCAACGGAAAGCCCGCCCTTCAGGTCATTAATACGGTTATAGGCTTTAACATAGGACAATTCCTAAGTAATATAAGTGTAAAGACGGCATAGGAGACACTTAAACTATACTAGATCAACGTATACTAGGGATTACCCAACTAGATCGTCGTGGATATAAGCATTAATTTTAAGGTAACCAAATTTAAGTAAATAGTAAAGTCCATGGGGATTAAGGTTAAGATTGTCCTTGTGGAAACCTATAACAGTATCGGGAAGGTCGAAAGGTACTATACGTAGCTCAGATGGGCATACAATATTATCCAGTAGGAATCCCATTCTACGACGCCGGAAACCGCCCTTTAGAGTATACTCAAAACTATAAATAATACTATAGGACTAAACGGGATTATACCGACCTTATTGGTCTTTAGTGTATACCCTAGGACGTTAAACAACTCTCCCCTATTACCAAAAGTAACCTAATACATAGAGGCTATTAGGAAGGCCACGGAACACCTTAGGAAGGTTAACGTAAAACATTAAATCTTAGATACCCTCGTAATAAGGAACGGACCTAATAATACTACCCTAAAAAGCCTCCTATTAAGCTTAGAAATTAGGGTATAATACGAAAAGAAGGGATAAAGAGGCCTATTTACACTAGTAACCATGGACGGTGAGAATTACGTCGTTCAAATACTTAGAGGCCCTAAGACCTTCTACTTAATAATCATTAAGCCCTACTATTATGACCCTAAAAAAGAGCTACCAGAGGAGCCCACCACCACTAATAACAGAGCAGGAAACGAAGCCCCAGAAGGTAATAATAGTAAAAGAGAAGAAAATAACAAGGACAACATTAAATCGGTGACCATAAATAAAATTATTACTAAAATATCCCCTCTACTAAAGGAGGAAGAGCCTTAGTTACCCAGAAGACGATAAAGCTGGCCACGGAAAAACCCAGTCATCGCCCACGAAGTTAGCACCACTTATTTCCACGTAAAAACTAATAAACTAGAGAAATCCTCCTTCACCGTGTACTTATCGGCAAAGGAGAAGAACAACCTTACGTTAACCTATAAGCTTCGGAAAAAAGGCGTAGTAACTATGCTCGGTACCCCCTATAAGAAATCGGTAAAAAGGGAGATCTGGAACCTTATAAGCTGAGGTGTATTCGAATTTGTCCCCTATAACAAAGCTAAGTATAGTAATACGAGGATCTTTAAGTCCAAAATTGTTAACGAGATAAAGGGGAAAACCGAGAAGCCCTACGAGAAGAGCTGTTTTGTAATTCAGGGTTACGCCGACGATGGTAAAGAGGTCATCCTCACATAATCCCCCATAATACAACGAGCAAACCAACAACTAATTCTCACCCTAGCCCCCTACTTCCTCGTAAAGGGCCACTCACTATAACTACGGGACATTACTTAGGCGTATACCTAGTCAAAAACGAAGCTTACCCGGATAATTCTAGCCCACCTACCCAACTAAATCAAGGATAAGCACCCCCCCGGGACGATTATAAAGGTTATGAAACCCCTTTATGGAATCACCGAAGCAGGGACCCATTAGTACATAACCTATAACAGTTACTATAAGGAGAGACTCCAAATAAGAACTTCCACTTATAACCCGTACCTATTATTATTAACGCCCAAAAACGAAAGCCTCATAATAATCGGAATATAGACCAATAATATAATAGGCCTCAGCGACGAGAAGTTCTCCTAGAAGGAAGAGGAAGAGTTAAAGAAGGTAACGTTTACAGCGAAGGCGAAGTAATAACTCACTACCAAGGAACCCCTCGCATTTAACGGAGGGATCATTTATTTAAATAAAAAAATAATTAAATTACGATAAAAGGGATAGGGGAAGAAGATCCAACTCGTGGAGATTAGAACAACGTCTAACAACCAGCAATACATCGTCCAAAGAGCTCGCAAAGCATATATCGCCTTAGTCTACGATATCGAGGTCTACTACGACCTCTCCGTAACGGCCTAACACCAAAAACCCACGGAAAAACAAATAAAGGCCCTTAATAAGCAATTAAAGAGGTAGATGGAGACCCTGGACACAAAACTAAACTATAACTTCGTCCAACTTAAAATAATAACCCTTTTCGTCTTTGTAGACGGCTCGTTTACTAATAATAATAACCTCTTATCATAACTAGGCTTTATTATTATCCTAGTCAACGAGACCTAGGCCAACGAGAGTTTTATACTAAAGGGCAATATCGTCCACTATTCATCTATTAAATTAAAATGAGTAATGCATAGCGTTCTAGTATCAGAGATCTATGGTATAGTAGCCGGCGTAGATATAACCTATACTATCTCTACGACCCTAAAACTCATCATAGACCACTTAAAACTTCTAAAGATCTCTACGGTTATTTATACCGACTCGTACTCGTTGTACGAGTACCTTGTTAAGCTCGGAACCACTAAAGAGAAGTGCTTTATGATTGATATTATGGTGCTCCGGTAATCCTATGAACGACGAGAGCTCTACGAGATCCGCTGGATTAACGGGGAAGACAACTTGGCCGACTATTTTACGAAGGTAGTATCGAATAGAGTGCTAAAGTGCTTTCTCGAGGGAGGGAAGGTAACGGTTTGAATAGATGGATAGGTAACGCGGGCCTAGGAGGAAGAGAAGGGTCAACAGGGCTCGAGAGATCACAAGAGACGGAGGAATCGCAAATACCTGTCGGATTCAAGGGTCAATTCGTGATGTATTCAATTATGTGTAATTGCTCTTGTTCTCCCTGTTCTTTAGGGGCGAACTTAGCCCTTAAGGTGGCTGGTGCAAGGGCGCATTTCGGCCCAACATTGTTCTGCGCTGCGCGCGGACCTTCGAGTACGCCGGAAGCGTACTAGGCGCTTAGTATAGCGGATTTGACACGCCCCTTTAGGGAGGCCTCCGTTTAGTGGGCTTCTTATCACCTAATCCGCCCTTTAATAGTTATTTCTAAGCGCTGTAATTGTTTTAAGATGTGAATTTCGTCTTCCTCCGTTTAGAGCACTTCTTATACGTCCTTCCTAAGGGGTTTACGAGCCTCTAGGAGCGTGAGGATCACAAGCCTTAACGTCCTATATGTTATCCTTGGCCATCCTGGCCTCCCAGCGGGCCTCATCTTCGGTGAGGTTGCGGCGATGGTTGTTCTCGAGACGAGCCCGCTGGTTACTCATATTCAGCTACGTAAGAAACGCCTGAAAAGGCTACTTTGGGAGCGCTTTTATTAGTCCATCTACTATTAGCTTAGTTGACGGCGTATATACGACGTTAACATGGTTATTCTCGATTTTTTAACGTAACTAATGGTTATGAATATTAACGTGGCGTAAGTGTGTTTATAACTGCATTTGTTCTGTGGTCATAAGGTGCACAGTTTACTAGTTATCGTATTATATATGAATTCGTGGTTGAGAGTGTGTTTAAGGTGTGAACTTAGCGTTCTAAATGTCCTCTATGGGGAGTTATATTTATAAAATAGATATTAATCGGTTTATAAAGATGGCTTCTTTTATTGTATATAATAGGGTGAGAAGTTCGGCTTTTGTTATTAATATTATAACTATTTATTACTTATTTACTTTCCATATAACAGTTCCGCTAAAAAGTCGCATTATAAGTACTTAAGAGCTCTTCTGATTAAGCGTATTATCGGCGAAACTAGTATTAGAAATAATTTCTAAAATATCCTTAGGGCTCCCCGGTGCGGCTTCGTATTCTAAGTAAAGAGAATGCGTTGAGTAAAGGTATTGGAGTGCTCGATCCGCTGTGCGTTGGTGACTCGGCCCTGGGTTCTAATTAAAGTGTATAAGACGGTTTATAGTGAATACGATATCCGGGTACGTTATTACAACTATATACATAATAATTCCGATTTTATGTTGGTACTTTTTAATTTCTTATAGTTCGGCTACCCCGTTGTATGGAAATAACTTAAAGGTTGTTATAGGGGTTTCGAAATGCGCTTTGAGTGGCTTATTAACGTCTAGTAAGAGTTTTCTCACCTTTTCGGCGAATACTAATTGTAATAGTTAAATCTTTCTGATTACTCGGTCTCTTAAGACCTCGATTCCTAAGAACTACTATAACTCGTAACCACCTTCTAAATAGTAGCGTTTTTAAAACTTTTTTATCGATACTATTACTTCGTTATGAAACTTATAAAGGAAAGTTAAGACGTAGTCGTTAACGTAAAAGAAGAACGTGACTTATTCTTTTTACTAATAGTAGTTCTCTCCGGTAACTCGTTAAAAGCCGAGTTCTAGGAGCCCACTTTCCAGGTACTTTTACCAGAGCAAAAGTGACCTCCTAAGGCCGTAAAGCACCTTTCTCAAGCGTAATACCCGTCCAACTTTTTAGTATTTAGGTGGGAGTTGTATATACACTTCCTTATCGATTATTGCATACACAAAGGCATTTACTGCGTTGTACTATAGATGTAGGTTTGACCCTAGGTCAAAGGGTCGCCTAGGCGATAGGGTTGAACAGCAATAATCGATATATTGAATACGTAGTGTTGTTGTTGTTGTTGGAGGGAGGTTATTCCGACGTGGGCTAGGCCGGCTATTACCAGATCTAGTCGGTGCGCCAGAATCCCTGCCTTCTAATTAGTCTGGTCGGAACCGGCTAATTAGGAACCTAAAAGTGGGGCTATTACCCGATTCGGATTCCAATACTAGAAACTCTCTTTTTATGTTTGCTAATCGGGTAAAGGCCACTTTTCTCCTAAAACACTTAAAAACACAATAAAATAACGAATTTACTCGAATATGTAAAGTGGTGAGAGGTAGTAAAATTAAATTCTGCCCTTAGCGGCGTAGCCGGCCTTCCGGCCCTTATATTGGACTAGTTAATTAACGTTATCGTTAATGCTAACCACGATATTAATAATCCCTCCATCCCTCGTAGTCTCTTAAGCCCTGCTAACGTCTCTTCCTCCTAAGCCCGCATTACCTATCCATCCATACGAACCATTGCTTTTCCTTCCTCGAAAAAACACTTTAGAGCTTTATTTAACACTATTTTCGTAAAATAATCAGCTAAGTTGTCTTCCCCGTTAATCCAGCGGATCTCGCAGAACTCTCATTGCTTATAGGACTATTAGAGTACTATAATATTGATTATAAGGTACTTCTCCTTAGTAGTTCTAAACTTAACGAAGTACTTATATAATGAGTATGAGTTAGTATAGATAACCGTGGGGATCTCTAGAAGTTTTAAGTGGTCTGTGATAAGTTTTAGGGTCGTAGAAATAACGTAGACCATATCCATACCAGTTACTATACCGTAGATCTCTAATACTAGAATACTATGTATTACTCACTTTAATTTAGTGGATAAATAGTGGACGATATTATTTTTTAGTATAAAACTCTCATTAACCTGGGTTTTGTTGGCTAGGATAATGAGGAATCCTAGTTGTGATGAGAGGTTATTGTTGTTAGTGAATGAGCTGTCCACGAAGACGAAGAGGGTCACTGTTTTAAGCTGGACGAAGTTGTAGTCTAGCTCTGTGTCCGGGGTCTCCATCTACCTCTTTAATTGCTTATTAAGGACCTTTATTTGTTTTTCTATAGGCTCTTAGTACTAGGCCACTATGGAGAGGTCGTAGTAGGCCTCGATATCGCAGACTGAGGTAATGTATGCTCTGCGAGTTTTTTGGACGACGTATTACTGGTGGCTCGACGTCGTCCTAATCTCTATAAGCTGGATTTTCTTTCCTTGCCCCTTTTACTGTAATTTAATAGTTTTACTATTTAAATAAATAATCCCTCCATTAAATGCGAGGGGTTCCTTCGTGGTTAGCCGTTGTTTCGCCTTCGCTGTGAACGTTGCTTTTTTTAGTTCTTCTTCTTTTTTCTAGGAGAACTTCTTATCGCTAAGGCCTATTATATCGTCGGTCTATATCCTAATTATTATAAGGTTTTCGTTTTCGGGTATTAATAATAATAGGTACGGGTCGTATATAGAGGTTCTCATCTGGAGTCTCTCCTTATGGTGACTATTATAGGTTGTGTACTAATAGGTCCCTGCTTCGGCGATTCCATAAAGGGGTTTCACAACCTTCATAATCGTCCCGGGGGGGTACTTATCCTTGATTTGGTCGGGTAGGTGGACTAGAATTGTCCAGGTAAGTTTCGTCTTTAATTGGGTATACGCCTAAGTGATATCCCGTAGCCATAGTGAGTAGCCCTTCGTAAGGAAATAGGGGGCTAAGGTGAGAATTAGTTATTGGCTTATCTGCTAGATTATAGGGGATTGTATAAGGACGGCCTCCTTACCGTCGTCGGCGTAGCCCTAGATTACGAAATAGCTCTTTTCGTAGGGCTTCTCGGTTTTCCCCTTAATCTTATTAATAATTCTGGACTTAAAGATCCTAGTATTGCTATGCTTGGCTTTGTTATAGGGGACGAATTCGAATACACTTTGGCTTATGAGGTTCGTAATCTCCTCTTTTGTCGATTTCTCGTATAGGGCGCTGGGCGTGGTTATCACACCTTTCTTCTAAAGCTTATGGGCTAGTATAAGGTCGTTCTTCTCCTTCACCGATAAGTATACTACGAAGTAAAGTCTCTTTAGCTCATCGGTCTTTATTTAGAAGTAAACGGTGCTAACTTCGTAGGCAACGGCCGGGTTCTTTCGTGGCTAGCCTCGTCGTCTCTTAGGTGGCTAAAGCTCTTCCTCCTTTAGTAGAGGGGACGATTTAACGATAATCTCGTCTATGGCCACTAATTTAATGTTATCCTCGTTATTTTCTTCTCCTTTACTATTATTACCTTCTAGGGCCTTGTTTCTTACTCCGTTATTAGTAGTGGTGGGCTCCTTTAACAGCTCTTCTTTAGGGTTACGATAATAGGGCTTAACGATTATTAAGTGGAAGGTCTTAGGGCTTTTAGGTATTTAAACGACGTAATTCTCGTCGTCCATAGCCACTAGTGTAAATAGGCCTCTCTATCCCTTCCTTTTACGCTATACCCTGATTTCCGAGCTTAGTAGGAGGTTCTTTAGGGTGGTATTATTAGGTCCGTTCCTTATTATGAGGGTATCTGAGATTTGATGTTTTATGTTAGCTTTCCTGAGGTTTTCCGTGGCCTTCCTGATGGCCTTTGTGTGTTGGGTTACTTTTGGTAATAGGGGAGAGTTGTTTAATGTCCTAGGGTATGCACTAAAGACCAGTAGGGTTAGTACAATCCCGTTTAGTCCTATAGTATTATTTATAGCTTTGAGTATGCTTTAAAGGGCGGTTTCCGGTGTTATAGAATGGGATTTTTACTAGATAATATTATATGCCCATCTAAGCTACGTATAATACCTTTCGATTTTCCCAATACTATTATAGGTTTCTATAAGGATAATTTTAACCTTAATCCCCATGGACTTCGCTACTTACTTAAATTCGGACACCTTGAAGTTGGTACTAGTGTCCACAACGATCTAGTCGGGTGGCCCTTAGTATACGTCGATCCAGCATAATCTAAGCATTTCCCACGCCGTTTTTATACTTATATCACTTAGGAATTGTCCTATGTTAAAGTTTATAATCGTATTAACGACCTGAAGGGCGGGCTTTCCGTTGAGGTATAGTATATTAATAACGATTTCGTAGTTGAAGGGTATGTCGTCCTGGATGGTGAATTTGAAGTGGTGGGGAGCCTTCTGGTTCATCTAGTAGTGGTGGTAGTACTTTGTTAGGTATTCGATGGCTGCTAATTCCACTTCCTTTTTGGTCCTTTGAAGGATTTTATAGAGTTTTTGTACTAAAGGGTGACTAAAACGCTGGTGTAGGCGTTGTAATTCGATGTTTGTGAGGTGGCTTTATGCAACGGATTTGTCCTGGTGGCCTAGTTTTATCCAGGTGTGGCTGAACTTCCTAGTAACTGGTATAACGACGTTTCCCTACTTTAGAGTGTTCCTTAGATTATTAAAGTAGACCTTTAGGCGGTCCATATCCTTAAGGCAAAGGAGGAACGGAGTATTGTAAGGGATAATGTGGAAAGTAAGCGGTCCGAGGGGCGTTATAATTATAGTCGTCCCTATTGACGAGATGACCTCCCCTGGGCCGAATTTGATGCTTGCTTGGCCGGCTTGAGTTTTGTTGAGGGTAATTTCTGGGTGTAGGCGTCTGAGAGCGTTAAACTGAGGCTCTCCCGCTGTTAATGACTTAACTACGCTTATATCCGGTATAATTCCGTAGAATACAGTGTTAGCGTATTTTCCTTCGAGTGTATAGGCCTCCGAGGTCTTCGCAAAGGTAGCCTTATTAAATGGGTCTTCCTTTGTGAGGGCATGGTATATTACCTGGTCCCTGAGGGTCATTATGATAATCTCGCCGTTAAGAGTGGTCTCCGGGCCCAATATCGAAGCGTAGAACTGGTCTCCGTAGGTCTAATCCTCGTAGTCTTCCTCTTCCGGGTCCACAACGAAGAACTCGCGGATTCTGTTATCCTTATCCTCGGCTTCGTTGCCCTGGGGGCCTTCGTATTCGAGAAGGAAGGATTCCATGGTTCCCTTAGGAGGTTTTATGTGGAATTGTCTCTTATACCCATCTCGGAACACTTAGAAGGCTTTGTCTGCTTCTTTTTTTGGGTGGTTGGAGGACCAGCAGCCGTCCTTCCCGCAAATGTAGCACTTTTTGTCCCTTGGGGGTCGTCTCGGGGCTAAGTGTTGGTTGCCTCGCCCTTTGCTGAATCCTCCTCTGTGTTGGCTAAACCTAATTTGTTTCCCTTGGCCGTTGTAGTGTTTCTCCGTGAAGAAGTAATCTGTTTCCTCGTTGATGGGTTATTATAGGAAGTGTTGTTTAGTACCCGAATTGAGTTTCATAGAATTTTGAACAGCGTTTTATAACTGGCCACAAAGGTCTTTAAATGTGTTTTTCGGGTCCTAGAGAGCATAGGTATACTCCCTAACGTTATTAACTACGGAAAGGAGTTGATCTCATAATACTTTATTAGTATTATATTCGCTGCTAAGTGTACATTATATTTTCCTTAATTTCTCAGCTAATAGCTTAAGTATTTTGTTAGGTTTCTTCGCAGGGTTCTCGTCCCTAATCGTCACCTAATTGGTCGTCTGCTACTCCATCAAATAATCTCTATGGGCCTCCTTCATCTCAAACCGGTTTTTTAGTCTCCTAACGATGGTTTCCTAGGATAAGAAGGTCCCTAGTACGCTTAGTTATATAATATGTTCTATAAAGAAGTCCAGGGCCTTATCCTTTAGTATAGTATTAATAATTAGGGTAGCTAATTCCGTTAGTATTTGTAAAACCTTATAGTAGTACCTCCACAACCATAGTGAGTTTTCTAGGACCTCGTAGTGTTCTCCTCTATACTTATTCACTTCCTTTATTTACTTTGTAAACGCTTAGATCTGGTTACTTATTAGAGGAGATATATATGGGTTATCGGTAATGGTTGCCGGGGAGTCCCTAAAGGTCGGCTGGATTTGCGAGTCTGTAGGTGGTCTTATCCAATATGGCAGGCTGGGTTCTATTACTAGTTGCCCTGACGTTAACGGAGTCTCTCTCTATGGTTCCGTTGTTGTTCATAGTACCTCTCTCCTTATCTTAGTAAGAGGGGTGGCCTCCTAAGTAGTTTGGTGGGGAGGGTTATTATAGTTGTTTATAATCTCCTTAATAATTACTAGGTCTTTAAGGAGCTCCCTTAGGCTACGTTATCCGCTCCTTTTAAAGTATTAGATCTCCTCGTTTATTTATATATGGAACTCTTCTTTAATGATGATATTTGTGAACTTCTTCGTATTATGGGTAGTATTGTCCAAGGGGACGTAGACTATACCTCTCCTAAGTATATTAACCGTGTTAATTACCATCGTTTTATTAACGCTGTTCTATATCTCCCTGGTCCAACCTTTAAAGTCTAATTAAAACTATATCCATAAGTCCGTTGTTATTAGTTTTTTTTGTTTATAGATAATTAAGAGGAAGGTGATAATAGTGTCCTTTTCTGGTTAAACTGTTCTTTTAATAAGCTCGAAGTCCATCCACTTTCCCCATATCTCTGGGTTTATATAGGTGGTGTATTCCTTTAGGATTAGGACTAGTGAAATCGTCCTCTTTATAAGGGTTTACTGTATTCCCTTGGGTTGTGTAGTCCCTTAAGGGGTAATTACCCGAGAAAAGTCTTCTAAAGGGGTACTCCTCTTAGAGCTTTCTCCTGATTACTAGTTCATCCTAGGAAGTCAATAGTACTCTAGCCGTTCAGTTAGCCTAATAACACCTCGAATACACTACGTTTCCCCTAGGTCGTAGCTTTGAGGGCGTATAATGTTTATTAGACGAATTACCGTTGGTTACTAGGTCAGAGTGCTATTATTATTGGTTAGTAGTGGAGTTTTAAGTATGAGGGTACCTCTCCTACGTCTCCCTAAGGGGCTTGTCGTCTCTAGTATCGTCCTTCCGAGTATTTTAACCGAGGTCCAAAGCACTAGTATAATCTTCGTTTATAGTGATCATTGTGGTAAAAAGGTAAGCAGCCTCTAATATCGTCGGTATTATAGTAAATAAATCCCTTATAGTTGGAGAAGTGGAGGGGCGTCGTCCTTAGTGTTCCTCTACGCCTTGGGTATTCCGGGTAATCTGAGCGTCGTTCTAGCTACTAAGGTAATCTCCTCGGGGATCTCTCCGTGTTTAATATGCGTTTAAGATTAATTACGGGGCCCTCTCTGAGTATAGAAAAAGGGCGTTTATTAGAGATCTTCGTGACCCTTGATAGTACACCGGCGGCTATTATAGTCGTTTATTATAAGGGGTATAGTATCTCTTGTCGAGCTAAGAGGTGGTGTAAGAGGGAGGGTTATAGTGGGTAGAAGTTAGGGAATTCTTCTAGTTCTGTTATCCTTTTTGGGCATCACCTCGGTATTTATATAAAATATATAATTGGTAACTAAGAATAGTAGTAGAGAAGGGTATTAAGGGTGAAGAGTGTCGATAACGGAACCCACGCCGAAGGCTAAGCTTTGTTCGTCCTGCGAGATCTTCGATGTCCTTGTGTGTAATTAATGTAGGTAGTTAAGTGTAGTCGTTATAAACGGAATACCTTATTAAAGACAATGCTTCCCCTGTCCATATAATCTCCAACGTTTCCGTTTCGAAACCTCCTCTTTTAGTATAGTATCACTAAAATAATTAAACCTAACCACGGGTTCTACGCATTAACAAAGTCCGATCTTCTATTTATTTAGTGAAATCGTCTCTTTTAGTAGTTGTTCTTTACTAATCTGCGGTAATGGTCAAATTTACCATTAATTAGTGTAGGTTTAACCCTAGGTCAAAGGGTCGCCTAGGCGATAGGGTTGAACAGTAATAATCGATATATTGAATACGTAGTGTTGTTATTGTTGTTGGAGGGAGGTTATTCCGATGTGGGCTAGGCCGGCTGTTGCCAGATCTAGTCGGTGCGCCAGAATCCCTGCCTTCTGATTGGTCCGGTCGGAACCGGCCAATCAGGAACCCGAAAGTGGGGCTATTGCCCGATTCGGATTCCAACAATAGAAGCTCCATATCGAAGCGAGCAGTTATTATAATAAGGATTCGGAATGATATACCTGCGAGCGTAGTAGTATACATTTCTCGTTCATCTCTTAATTGTTGATTTCCACGGATAACAAGGTGTACTTTAAATTTCACGAGCTTCCCGTGCTTATTAAATTTATAAGTATATACCCAGTGGTAGCCGAGAATCTACTTACCTCGTGCTTATTCTTTGCTGACCTCCTCCTAGGAGTGGGAATTTTTATAGCCACTTAGATGGCTTATTTTAGCTATTCTAAAATCGTCCCTATACGGGTAATCCTTTAAGCAATTATATGATATAGGGAGAGGGGGTAGTTTTTTTTAGTGAGTACCTATGGGTACACTACCCTCACAGCCTAGCGGAGAAAACTCTCTATACACATAACCCGGAGTACTTCCCTTAGTAGAAGTCCCCTCTCGACCGGGCTTTCTTAACCCACCAGAAAGATCACATTATTAGAGCACTTCCCCATCAGCCTTTTAATCTAATATACTTCTATTAAAGGTTCCAAAGTGACCAATCTCATCAGGGGCACTGGGTTAACTAAACCATAAACATATACCTGGGAAACCGTCCATTAATCGAATTTTACGGTGTTATTTCCGTTTTAGAGTTGTTCCTACTAAGAAAGTAGATTTAAATGAGACTCTATGCCTCACCGCACTTATACTATGGTCTAAGGTTATGGTTTTGTATTACGCTTTTCCCTCACTTTCCCCCCGCCCCTTTACGGCCAAAGCCGCTTTTAAGGTAGTGAAAAATGATGAGGGTTTTAGTGGCGATGCTTTAGGCGTCGGGTACGGTGTAAAGCACCTTGTGTTATATTATTTTAACTTATCTGAGTACATCTCTATAATAAAGCTCACTTTTGGAGTATTTTTATCGTATTTTGGATTTGTTTCGAGAGTAAGGGTGACCTCTTCTGCTTCCTTGTTAGTGTTTTATATTGATGTTTATATCTGGGTTTGCTTAATAAGTTTTTGAATTCGCATTTCGATCACTTGTAGGTTTAGGTGGTGAAATTCCTTAATAGTACCCTTAAGGTTCCCATTGAAGTGCACTTTTTCGTTGAATACGACGTCCCTTATTGTGAAGATGTCCCTTTTGAGAGGGTTCTATATTCTGAATTGATTGTTTAACGTATAGCCTATTAGAAAGCTGATCCATGCACGAGGGGTGAGCTTTTTTCGCCGTTAGCACTTAAGTTGCGTATTGGTTATTAGGGTATAGGCCTTATAACCGTAGGATCGTAGGTAGGAGAGGTTAGGGATCGTATAGATCTCATTTTCTCTACTCCAGAATTACTTATAGAACTGTTTATAAGGTGTTTTCTACCCGTGTATTTGTGATGGGGTTCGGTTATAGAAGTAAACTACTGTTTTAACGATCTTAGGCCATAAGTAGTCTGGGAAATTCGTTGTAACAGCCATTACCCTAGCTTTAGTTTTAATAATCGTAGTGAGCCTTTTAGCACCTCCGTTCTGAGCCTGTGTATTAAGCACTGATATTTTAATTGTTATTCCACGCTCCTTTAGGTCTGTTACTAGGCGGGGATGTCTCAGAAGCTTATTATTAGTTTCTAGGAACTTAACCTTCGTATCGTAAACGCGTTCTAGATAATTAAGTAACTTAAATAACACTTCTGAGATCGTTTCTGTTATTCTCTTTTATAGGTAAAAGTCTTACGCTAGCCCTAAGGCTTGGTTAAAAAAAAGCATAAGGGACGTATACCCTTCGTATCCCTTATTATAATTATGGAAGTTGAGTACTAGACGGTCTCCGGTTTTTGCCCGTTTAATTAACTTTTTTGGTGTTCAGCGGATTTGGTGTATTATATTCGCCATCCTACACGTATCGTATTCTACTAGGTCTCTATTTTTATGATCTAAGAGTTTCATTCCCCTTACTATGTTACTAAGGCGATTTAGAGCGTCTCTCCCTGGGTATCTGAGTCTCTGGTGTTATTTTTCTACGTTTGCTTAGATAGGTTTGCGGATTATTGTGCTTATAAAGTGGTTTTTTCGCGGGGCTCTCGGGAGCTCATTTGGTGTAGGTTGAGGGAGCGGAATAATCGTTACGAGTACCGTTTTGTCCTTTATAGGTCTATAATTAAGAACATCTTAATTATGGATTTCAAATAGCTTGTAAACGTAGTTTTGGTCTATACACCTAATACAATTATTACTAGAGCTAGTATCCCACTAAAAACCCTTTTAGTGTAAGTGTTTTAAAGAAATAAGGTTGCTCGTAAACCTTTTATAGAGCGTAGTATTATATAAGTGAAATTTGAGTGGCTTATTGTTTTGCCTCTTAATGCGAATATCCACTATTCCGAAGTTATTAATTATTATTTACTAAGTATTTACTTAGAGATAGTCGCTAAGCGCAGTTTCCGTTAGTTATATGAATTATAAGGGGTTATTGAAAACGTGGATTATAGCTCCGGAGTTAAGGATTACGGATCTATAAAATAAGTATGTTTTGTGAAAGGTTACCAGTACAACTTAAATACGGGTTTAATAACGTCCTATGAATTAACTTAATTTTATAATAAGTTTAAACCTTTGGATACGCTTAATAAGGTCTTCGTTATTCTTAAGTTGCTTAGTAACCAACTTCTTAAGTGCTTAATTATAGTATATATAGTTAAGGCGCTTATTAGGGAAGACTAGTTAATACTTTGAAAACTGGTAACCTTGTTTTAGGTATACTATACATATTCTGCCCTTATTAGAGTTACTGGATTTATTAGTTAGGGAGTATAGCCGTTTCCCTTTACTCTTCTTATTACCCCTTCTATGGCCTTTACGGCTTCTACTATGGGCTTTTCGTGGTTGGGTCCTTATTTATTGTGGTTTATCGTTACTGCTGGCCGGTCCACTGGTTATCGTTATAGGTCCAAATACTCCTCGTTCAGTTTTCCGTATATCCTTTGTTTGGTGGAGGATTTGTTGAGCCTTAACGAGGACTTTGCTTAGTATAAGTAGGTTGTTTATTACTTCGGTTCTGATTATTGACTGGTAGGCTTGAATTTATGGTTTAATAAGGTTTCCGCTGAGGGCTTATGTGAATTCTGGAAACTAAGTACTCGAGTATTTAGTTTGTGGGACGTTTATAGCTTGAGCTTTATGGAGAACGCTCTCCTAGCGGCCAATTTAGTCCTCGGTATCCTTTTATATAGTAAGTCTTTTCTTATTAGGATAGTTTAAGATTTTGGAATATGCTTCTGCTATGTTCGCTCGGTGCTCGTATAATACGCCGCTAACGCGAGTTTATAGTTCTGAAACCCATTCATTAAGTCCCTTATTTGTGGTATAGTAGTACTTAAGAAGGTCCGGAGCGATAATTTCACAGAACTAGTTCTGAAGTACGCATACACCTTTTATTTATTTAGTATAATATTTATAATTATTATTGTATTCCGCTCATCGTTCTTTATATAAAGCGAGGTTTATAGGGGATAGGTCTTTAAGAGTATAAGCTCGTTCCATAAACGCTTTAGGGCCTAGGACGAATACTTCGTTAAGTTCTTAAGTTGCACTACTTCCTAAGGCGCTTCTAGCCCTTCAGCGGATTACCTTTGGGTAATCAGAGATTACCGGCCACTCCGGTATTCGAGTAATCTCTTCGTAGATCTCTTCTCCGGTGTTCTCGGAGTACTTAACCGATGGGTTTATAGTGTCCCATAAGTTATAGGTCTTCGTTTAGGATTATAATTAGTTAAACTAAAGGACCTAGTCCCTGGTCGTCTAAAGTACGATCTTCGTAGTAGGGGTTATTATTATTATTATTAAATGGGTATTATACGTAGGAATAGTGGTTATAGGTAGGGTTCGGTTTAATGGCTATTTTCAGTACGTATTAGATTGTTAATTGTCGGATTTAAGGGTCAATTTGTGATGTATTCAATTATATGTAATTATTCTTGTTCTCCCTATTCTTTAGGGGCGAACTTAGCCCTTAAGGTGGCTGGTACAAGGGCGCATTTCGGCCCAACATTGTTCCGCGCTGCGCGCGGACCTTCGAGTGCGCCGGAAGCGTACTAGGCGCTTGGTACAGCGGATTCGACAATACCATGGCCAGTGCCGGTGACAACGTCAATTAACCGGCCCGATTCAGGGGCCGGAAAGCCGGCTACGCCGCTAAGAGCAGAATCCGATTCTGCCGCCTCTCGCCGCCTTGCGCACTCGAGTTGAATTCGTCGTTTTATTGCGTTTTTAAGCGTTTTAGGGGAAAAGTGGCCTTTACCCGATTAGCGGGCTTAAAAAGAGAGTTTCCAGTGTTGGAATCCGAATCGGGCAATAGCCCCACTCTCGGGTTCCTGATTGGCCGGTTCCGATCGGACCAATCAGAAGGCAGGGATTCTGACGCCCCGGCTGGATCTAGCAACAGCCGGCCCAGCCCACGTCGGAATAACCTCCCTTCAACAACAACAACAACAACAACAACAACACTACGTATTCAATATATCGATTATTGCTGTTCAACCCTATCGCCTAGGCGACCCTTTGACCTAGGGTCAAACCTACACTAATAGTGCTACTTTAAAACCGTTTCCGGTATACTTATACGTATCCAACCTTTAGGAATACTCCTTTACACAGTCTAAGCCCACACCACCTTATTATTTAGTAGGTATACTATTACACCCCTCCTTAACCCGAGGACCGTCGACTTTGGGCTGCTCTTCGGTGTAGTGCAAGCTGGCCCTGCTCTGGTGTTATTTATAGAGTAGTTATGGAAGTGGTTTTGTTAATATATTAACTATGTTATCCTCTAAGTATATATACTCAAAGGCCACTTTACTATGCTTTATAGTTTGTTATATAAAGTGGTCCTAAACTTGTATATAATATACTCTATTATTTAAGCTCTCACCCTTTATAAGTGTAATTACACTCATGTTATCTACTTATATACACATAAGAGTTATTACTTTTATACTAAGTTTACTTAGAAAATTCTAAATCTATAACACTTCTAAGGTGGCCGATAAGGCTATATAATATTCAGCTTCCGTAGAGGGCTTAACGATGACTATTTAGTGTTATGATTTCCATAAAATAGGCTTATTAATTTTAAAAAAGATTTATTTTATTATTAGTTTTAAGGTTTCCTTATAACTTATATAATTACTATTAACATAGTTATAGAGTCTTTATTTATTTTTATTATTAGGAGAAATCTTATTTAAGTGTAGAGTACTTTTTTATATATTAGATTAGTTTTTTAACCCCTTTTTTATAAACTTTGTTCAGCTAATATAAGAACCTTATTCATAGGCCGCTTTTATACGAGAGGTCAGGCTATGTTATAAGTATAGTAAACTATACTTTACTTAATACATAGTAATACTATTCCTAAAGTTTATAATTAATAGGCCCCTTTTTTAGTATAGTAAAGTTGAGTGCCCCTAATTCGATGGGTGTATTAACGGGTTATAGGGTTTCTGTAAAGTCCCGTGTTATTTTTGTTAAATAAGCGTCCTAATAGACTATTATTACTTAGTTTATGAATCTTAGATGTATTCCGAGGAAGGAGTCCAGGACCCCCAAGTTGTTAACTTCCACCTCCTCACGAACCACTTCGTATATAATAGAGATGGCCTTAAGTGGGCTAACAATGAGTATATCGTCGACGTGTATAACTATCGAGACGTCCTCACTTATATTATAATACATAGTATTATCCATAAATAATAACTTAAAACTATAATACATAAGGATCCCCTTTAGAATTTGTCGCAAGCATACTGGGCCACCAAGACGTCTGGGAGCTGTGCTCAGCTGAGTCAGCACTCACATGACGTCCTAGCCCCCGAGCCGGCCTATTTATTCTACCGGACACACCCACCAAATAGTAAATAGACCAACCCTTCTTCTCCTACTTAACCTCGTACACACATGCGAACTCACCACAGAATTTATTACTATTATTAACCTTTTTAATATAATCCATATAATACCCTTTTAAATAATATAATCTATTCTATGCTCATCTTATATCCTACTTCCTCCGTGTCACACGTCTTTGTGGCACACCTTAGTCAGCATCACGTGCTCACTCCATACTTCTAGCCCAGCGCCTTACAGCAACTAGCTTAGCAGAATCAACCCTTATTCAACAAACGATTTAGACTGTGACACTCCGCATAATAACTGAATTATAAGTCTACGAAAAAGTTATTAAGGAATGGAAATAGTATTATATATACCTTCTTATCGAGGGTACTATTTAAATATACACCCACGAAGTACCATTATTATATAACGTATCCCTTTCTCTACGTATAAACCAATAAAATCCATTATAAATGCGTTTATAAAGTCGAGGTATATATATAATAAAAGTCTTATTTATATATTTAGAGGAATCCTTACATAATAACCCTTACTTTACACTTTTATAGTAATCCATAGACCTTTTTATATTTTTATACTCACTTTACTATTAGCTGAGTACTTATAAGTGTTTTGGACTTATGGATAAAGTGTAAAACCCTTTATACGATTAGGCTAAGGATCTCTACGTAGGCTACTTCCTTCCAAAATGGCCAGTCTTCGGGTAACCCGTTCTAGGCCTTTACGAGGGTCGTCGGATCCGGGTGGGGCCACTTTTCGGAGCGGCTCTTAAACAGCATATCTAAGCTAAGTGTTATATATATAATGAGTATTTCGGGACCATCTTAATACGAATCTTTGCTTAAGATTAATTAAAGGAATTATAGTATTATATACATATTGCAACGGAGCGGGGGATGCAGTGAACAGTATGTGCTGTATCGTACAACACACACACTCTACTGACCACAGGTCGTGCACCCTCCGTCCCGGGTTCGTAAAGGTGACTAACTCGTACGAAACCGCTCAACCAGAGCTACAATCTAGGTAAGGAGACACCTCAAGACCTGATCAGGGCCAAAGAGGGGTTCCGGCCTTGGATGTAGACACTGGTGAGTGTTGGGGCCTTGTTTGCTCGGTGGTAAAGCAACCTCCGTACTGTTCGCGGTATATGATCCAAGTGAACGGGTAAAAAGAGCTCTGAATACGTCTATCTAATTAACGATGTTTGCTAACGTTCCGTGATGTGTTATTTGATGGTCCGTTGTTGTTTCCTCTGCTAGAAATGCGTCCCCAGTTCCCCTCTCTTAAATAGCTCGCTGTCGCCTGACTAAGGAAAAACCCGCTTAGCGTAAGCATTTCCCCCTGCACGGTTTCAATATTCTAATAGCATTTGTATAATTCTACTCCTTAACCTAAGGGTAGTATTCTAATATTGTTTTTATACGAGTTAATAATGAACTTATAATAGAATACTATAATTAATAAAATAACAATAACATTTCACTTTTTAATTCATATTTTATACTTATATTCCCTAGTATAATTAACGAGGATCCCCTTTTCTACCCGTAGAGCCATCTTTTCTAAATTAACACACTTCTCGGAATTAATATTAATATCACGGGCCGAACCCGGTGGTTATGCCCGGGCTATGCCTGTGCTCGCACCGGTGCCCCACTAGCGCCCACCGCCTACGAAGCAGAGATTTCGCGCTATATCGTAGTTTACCCTTTTCCTCTTCAGCTTGAAATAAACAGTATTTGGCTACCTTTCGGTTGAGACAAGGCCTGGGACCAGCCCTTCGCAATTAACGAAATAACCAACGTATATGATAAGCGAGCCGATCAGACACGCGAGCCGATCACCTAACCACGATAATCCATCTTCCCACTTTTAATACATGTCCATCCACTAAAAAAGATACCGTTATTAAACAAAGAAGCCTAGGTCATATTAGTGGTCTAAGTGATCGTAAAAACCCTAAATCTTAGTATCCAAGTAATCACCTAGATCTACTTTATACTATTTTTAACTTTATATAACCGATTAAAGGGTATAGTATTACTATACGATAATATGTTAAACTTATGGAATTTAACGTCGTTTAAAGAGGAGAAGTTAATTAAGTATATTCTTAACTTAGATTCCTAATTATTTCCTCCTCGGTTGGTTAATATAAAAGAAATAACTAATTTTTTACTTATTAACCGTGATATACACCCGGTTAGTAAGTACTAGGCATTAAACTTCGTTAAGTAATAACTATAACTCTGGATACGACTTTTTCGTAAGTATGATTATAAGAAAGCCTAATACGAAGATATTATTATAATAAATATATAATTTCGGTTTGTAATAAATACAATTAACGTGGTTCATCATCGAGCGGAACACCATTATCAACCGGGATACTTTTCCCACTGCGAAGGGCTGGTCCTAGGCCTTGTCTCAACCGAAAGGTAGCCAAATACTGTTTATTTCAAGTTGAAGAGGAAAAGGGTAAACTATGATATGGCGCGAAATCTCTGCTTCTTAGGGGGTGGGCGCTAGTGGGGCACCGGTGGGGCACTAGTGCGAGCACGGGCATAGCCCGGGCATAACCACCGGGTTTGGCCCGTGACACTACCCCCCTCCTCCCCCTGCGCGGCCTCTAGTTCCTGGCTGGCCTCCTGGGGGGGTACCTGCGCATACGCTACGTCCCGTCGTTCTCTAATATCGGCCCATAGTACTCCTCGTAACGGTCCAGCGCCTCCGTTTCCTTTATAGTACCGGCTGGTTCCCACGTGGGGTTAATATAGCCCTCCTACTTTACTAGGGCTTTACGTCTTCTCCCTTTACCCACCGTTTTCTATTTAGTAGTGTAAATCTCCTTTACCTGCTACTTATCCTCGTTTTCTGTTTCCCTGGGTGACTATTTGTGCTAGAATCGTGGTACTTTTGTATAACCCTTGTTCGTAGTAGGCTTAAAGGGTTGTTATTATCTCTTTTTCCGGGAACTTATATTTTGTCCTGGAACGTTAGCCTCTGCTATTTATTAATTGCATATTCTGCGATCTGGCCCTTTAACTGTAACTCTGGTGCTCATCGGAGTCTTTTTGTATAAGGGTGCTGCCCAAGGTAAACCCTGAACAGTTTATCTCCACTGTTGTTTTTCTTTTAGGGTTAAAACGGTGAAGCACCGGCTCTATACTAAATAACCACTTAAGCTCTTAGAATCCTTCTTCTTAACTAGGTCCCCAGTAGAACATAACCAACTTCTTCGTAAACCTCGTAAGGGGCTTAATAATAATAGTATAATTAGGTATAAAAATGCGATAATAATTCGTAAACCCAAGGAAACTTCTAACCCCCTTTACAATCTTCACGGTCTTAACTAAAAAGGCACACTTCTTAGGGTCTAATCGTAGTCCAGCCTCTACTAAACACCGGAGGACCACCCATACCTTCTCTTCGTACTTCTTCTTTAACCCAAACATATAAATTAGGACATTATCCAAATAAGTAATAACAAAATTATCTAAAAAGTCTTAGAGAGTTATACTAATATACCACTAGAACATAACTAGGGCCCCAGTAAGTCCAAAAGGGTAAACCAACCACTTAAAGAGTTCGTATCTCATATAAAACATTATCTTCTTAACGTCTTCTTCTATAATCCGAATCTTATAGAACATAACCACAACATTAAACTTCGTATACCACTACACAATAACTACCCGTCGGAGGGTCTCTAATATAAGTAATAATGGATAATAGTCCTTTTTCGTAATACTATTAAAAGCTCAGTAATTAACACAAAACCGAATTCCCCCACCAGGCTTCTTAATAAACAACATTGGGGCACCCACTGGCAAACTACTAGCTCGAATAAATCCTTTATCCAACAGGTCCTCTAGTGTCTTCTTCAGAACCAAGAGTTCCTCATAGGATATCCCATATAAGGGTCCCCATAGAAGTATAGGCTCCTAGTTGTGAGTGTCCTTAATAAGGGGGATCTTATGGTTAACCCCTGGCCTCCTAGGGGGCACCGAGTACACCTTCTCCGGGTCAAATAAGTCTCTAAACTCCTCATAAACCCAGCCTAGGACGAATTCCTTTATATCCATAAACTTCTTTTCTTTTAGTACATCCTCGATATCCCTCAAACTCATAGCTATAACCTAGGCCTCTAGTGCCCTTTAATACTTTACTCATCGGTATACAACTATAAACACAGGGGCTATTAGTAATCGGATTATACAAATCTCTTTTATAATAGCTAGTTCTTCCTAATTAGAGAAGTATACATTTACTCCTCCCTTACCATAATACACCCACTAAGTAACGACGTTACACACTATACAATTCACTTCTATCCATAACTTCCCTAGGCATATAAGGGGGTCTAGGCCCTTTACTATGTATACGTAAACTTTCTAAGTATAACCACTTAATTCCAGATCCAGGACAACCACACCCTAAGCATCACCAGGTGATAGCCCGTCTTACGTATACCCTCACAAAGCACACTTCTTCTAATCCACTAGTGGTAATCGGAGGCATCTAAAACAAAACTGATCCACTATTACATAAACATTATAACTAGTATCGATAAGGGCGTATATTAAATGTCCTTTATTAATCCTTACCTGAATAGTGGTTAACTCTTAGCTCCTCTACTACTGCTCTTCTTAGTGGGACTCTTATCCTTTGGCTTCCTCCTTTATCGGCTCTAATACCCGACTTTGTACTAGAGTTACTCTTTTCCCGAGTTATCCTTACTAAAAGAGGCACTAATAACCTCTCGGTCCTCTTCTTTTAACCCAGGATCCTTTTACTTTTTTATTACCTTAATACAAACAACCTTCACCTACCTAAGAACCTTCTTTTAGTAATTCCTAGTAATATAACCTTCTTCACTATAATAAAAGCACTCATAACGGTCCACCAGCGGGCTACCCAAGGAACAACGGTGGTGGCGGTCCTTCTCCTCCCTTTAAGTCGATGAGGCGCAGGCAACACCAGTCATCTGAACATCTCCATCGTAATCCTTCCGTAGAGGGGCTAGGGTTAGGGACCAGCGATGCTCCCGTTTAGTAATAATAAGTATTATACACTCCAACTTCTAAGCAATATCCTATACCCTAGTGAACTACTAAGTATACTCCCCTAATAAGGAGACGGTAACCAGGTACTCCTTTAGGTGGGAAATAAGGGCGTTTTCTAACATAGTAATCTTAATAATATCAGGCTATACACCACCTCCTACGTTTACCATTATTCATTCAAACTTCAATAAAAAAAATAACCAACTTCTCGTTATCTTTTTAACGGAGGATCTATAATTAGGCTACAACTTAGGGTTAAGTGTTTAGGTCTCAATAAGTCCTATCAAAGTAGAACATAAAATCTTTAAGGTTACATTAACCTCTAAACCCCCCAGCTACGTAGAACATAATAACCACCTACTAGGGACTAATATCCAAATAAGAGTTAATTAAGTACCATAGTTCCTAATTAATAAAGTAGAACGCTCTATCCATAGCGATTTTATCCCTCATCTATTATACCTAAAAAGGGTAGTCCTTCTACTTCCCCGAGAACTTTAAGGGTATTAGTAGTAGTTTATAGTACATTAGTATTTCTATTACAAAGTAATAACTACCCACTAATAGGGCTTCGGTGCCTACATTTTCCATAAGGGTCAGTATTATCACCCCTAAACCTCAACTTTACTCTAACTCATTAAAAAACTCAGCAATCCTCACTTATAGGGGCCCGAGGGCCTCGTTTAAGGTTAACTACAATTAGGCCTACAATTCATCAGCCATTATACTAACTAGTATCCTCTTCTTAACTAGTGGGGAGCCGTACTCTACCCAGTATCCGACGTTCATCGATCTATCATCAGGGAGCCACACTCAACCTAGGATTCCACTTCGTAACCAGTAGAGAGCCGCACTCAACCAAGTAGTATCTTATATAATAAATAAAACTAAACTTGAAATATACGAAGGGCTAGTCCTAGGCCTTATCTCAACTAAAAGGTAGCCAAATACTGTTTATTTCAAGTTGAAGAGGAAAAGGGTAAACTACGATATAGCGCGAAATCTCTGCTTCTTAGGGGGTGGG
This sequence comes from Colletotrichum gigasporum, assembly GCA_024584535.1. NCBI lineage: Eukaryota > Fungi > Ascomycota > Sordariomycetes > Glomerellales > Glomerellaceae > Colletotrichum > Colletotrichum gigasporum. Next base: position 50,292 of record CP077951.1, read on the forward strand.
CGCTAGTGGGGCACCGGTGGGGCACCAGTGCAAGCACGGGCATAGCCCGGGCATAACCACCGGGTTCGGCCCGTGACACCCACCTCCATTATCCTCCTACTTTAATACATTTTTTTTCTACTATATAATACCTAATACTTTATCCGAAAATAGGATTAATTTAATAATTAAAGTAATTCGATTAACTCCATAATTAAGTATCCGATGCACAGTAATCATTTATAACGTTCCTAAAACTACCCTCTACACCAAAATAAATGATCAAACTACTAAAACCGATAATATTAATATACAATTAAATTTAATAAAGATCGAAGAGGAGGTAATTATTTAATATATTATTGACCTAAATTCTTAAGGATTCTCGCCCCGATACGTGGATGTGGAAAATATAGCTAATACTGTCGGATTCAAATGGTCAATTCGTGATGTATTTAATAATGTGTAATTGTTCTCGTTCTCCCTGTTCTTTAGGGGCGAACTTAGCCCTTAAGGTGGCTGGTGTAAGGGCGCATTTTGGCCTATTATTGTTCTGCGCTGTACACGGACCTTCGAATACACCGGAAGTGTATTAGGCGCTTAGTATAGCGGATTCAATACGCCCTTTTAGGGAGGCCTCCGTCTAGTGGGCTTCCTGCTACCTAATCCGCTCTTTAATAGTTATTTCTAAGCACTGTAATTATTTTAAAATGTGAATTTCGTTTTCCTCCGTTTAAAGTACTTTTTATATATCCTTCCTACGGGGTTTACGAGCCCCTAGGAGTATAAGGATTATAAGCCTTAACGTCCCATATGTTATCCTTGGTTATCCCGGCCTTTTAGTGGGCCTTATCTTCGGTGAGGTTGTGGTGATGGTTATTCTCGAGATGAGCCCGCTGGTTACTTATATTTAGTTATATAAGAAACGCCTAAAATAGCTATTTTAAAAGTGCTTTTATTAGTCCGTTTATTATTAGCTCGGCTAATGGTGTATATGCGACGTTAACGCAGTTATTCTCGATTTCTTAATGTAATTAGTGGTTATGAATATTAACGTGGCGTAGGTGTGTTTATAAGTGTATTTATTTTGTGGTTATAAGGTATATAATTTATTGGTTATCGTATTATATATGAATTCGTGGTTGAGAGTGTGTTTAAGGTGTGAACTTAGTACTCTGGGTATCCTTTGTGGGGAGTTGTATTTGTAAAGTGGATATTAACTAGTTTGCGAAGATGGCTTCCTTTGTTATTTATGATAAGGCGATGTAACGGTCCAAGCACGTATATTGCAACTAGCTATGGCGACTACTACGAGTATCTTTAAGATGAGAGAGAAAAGGAGAAAATGTCTTCTGCCCCACAGGACCCGTTTACTCTAATTAGGCCTAAGGTTAATCCGTCTTAGGTAAGCCGGGCTTAGGTAAACGGAATCCATAGCTAAGAGGCTGCGAAGCCTCTAAGAGGGCCCAGCCCGTTATAATTACCCCCCCTCTCCCTCCTCCCCGTTTAGAGGGACTCATCTATAACTAACCTCGTAATAATCCAAAACTACAATCTCCGTTAATAACTCAATTAGTTCCTAAATAAGCTCCACGTAACCCTTCTACTTAACCAAAACCTTCTAAGAACCACGAATCTTCTTAGCGTCCTAGATCTCTTCGATTTCGAATTCTTTTTCATCGTCTATTAGTAGAGGTGGTGGTTAGGCATCGTCTCGTTCTTATGATGGTAATAGGTCAACTCCCGTATACCTGATCAGGGATATATAAAAAATATTATAAATACCCAACAACGTATTAAGCCGGTAAGTATAGGATCCAACTATTTCTAATATAGTATACTTCGTATTCATTTAGTCCAACTTCTTAGATGATCTCTTAGAACGGACATTCTTAAGCCTCAACTAGACCTTATCCCCTAGTCGAAACTAGTTAAAAGGCTGGCGTCGTATATTTACCGAGGCTTCTTATCGCTCTTAGGCGGAGGCCATCGCCACTTATGCCCATTCGGAGACCTCCTTCAACTTCGAAACTAGGGCCTCTACCCGAGCTACGGGGGTCTTTCCTTTAGTCCACAGAGTCTCCCTTACTCTAATCAGGTTAATATCATAGCCGTAGGTGGTGAAAAAAGGGCTGAGGCCTGTTAACGAGGTAACCCTATTATTAATAACCATTATCGTTATTAGAAATAGGTTATCCTAATCATCTTAAGTATACAAAGTATAAGCTCGGAGGTAAATTTCTATTACCTAGTTAGCTCGTTCTGTAGCGCCATCTGTCTCCGGGTGGAAGGCCGTAAATAAACGTCGTTTTATCCATAATAGTTAACAGAGCTGTTTCTATATACAACTAGTAAATTAGGGGCCTCTATCCAAAATAATAGCTCTCGGGGGTCCGTGGTATCTGATTAGGCCAAGTATTAACGCCGTAGCTACAACGTCCATCGTTATATCCTTAAGTAGCTCGAAAATCACATTCTTAAATAATTAGTCTATTACCACCATAATATTCATTACTCCTATACGGTGGGTTAGTGGTAACCCTATAATAAAGTTAACTAATATCTTTATTTAGACCTGATTAGGGACGGGTAAGGGCTTTAGAAGACCCCTCTTCTTGTCCCGCCATATATTGCCCCGTCCACAAATGTCGCAGTTCCTTATGAAGCGTTGGACATCCTACGATAGGCCTGGCTAGTAAAAGCGGCGGCTAATTAAGGCCTTTAACGCATCTCTACTAAAATGGCCACTAAGTGTTAAGTCGTAGGACTCTTAGATTAACTGGGTTCATAAGGGTTCGTAATAAGGGACCTAAATCCTCTCCCTCCAAAAAAGTCTACTATCGTCGTCCACTAAGTACTCTAATAGTATTATAAGCAACTTTTATTATAATAATAACTAATGGTTCCCCTTTTTCATAATTGTCCTAATCAGCTAATAACAATTATTTAACTATAATCCTTTAATCTAAGAGGACTTTAGGGGCTCCTCTTTAAAGGGGTTCAGGATGGGTTCTAACCAATCAGCCTTAGGATCGTTATCCTAATCCATATCGCCTACTATAATGCTTTCCACGGATTCCGTTATATCCATTTAATTCGTCTCGAGAATTACCCGGTTCACCATAACCATATTCCATTTCCCCTTTAGGAGCTGTATTCTCCGTCCTTTTAGTCGATTATCTCACTAGGTATTAGGAACATCTTATTCTTATTTAAATAGTATATTAGGGACTATCGCTTATTTACTAGATTAAAACTGGATTATGAAGTTATAATAGGATAGGAGCTCTGACCATTTAACCTAGTATTCACTTAATTACCTCTTAGTTATAAAATACTTAAAGTTGAGGTGGTCGGTTAGGATAGTAAACTCCTTTATACTCCTTAATTCGGAGTCCTAGTGTTCTAAATAGTGGACTATAACTAATAGTTCCTTATTGTGTATTAGGTAGTTACATTCTGCTAGTAAGTTCTTCTATGAAAAAAACACAATAGGCCGTAAAATACCCTCGTCATCGTATTATAATAAAGTACCACCCACCACATAACCTAATAAGTTTATTTCCAATATAATAGCTCGATTAGGATCCTAATATACTAATACAAGGGCACTAATTAGGAGGGCCTTCAACTTATTAAACACTTTTATATACTTATTACTTTATACGAATAGGATATCCCTTTTTATTAAAGTTATAAGGGGGTGTACTAACCCTAAGAAGTCCGGTATAAATTAACAATAGTAATTTACAAAACCAACGAAGGCACGGACTCCTCGCACTAATCGGGGGACCTCCTATGTTTAGATAGCCTTAATTTTCTTTAGGTTAATACGGATACCCTTCCCTATATCGATAATGAACCCTAAGTATTTAACCCTCTTCGTCTTAAAGTCGTATTTATCGATATCGATTTATAGGCCAGTAACACTTAGACGACTTAAGACCTTCTTAACTTTCTCCCTATGATCAGTGAGTGAGCCATCTAAATAAATTAGAACGTCGTTAATATAAGTGGTATAGAATTCGTCTAGGAAATCCCGTAAAATATAATTAATATACTTCTAGAACATAATGGGGGCCCCTATTAAGCTAAAAGGAGTCACCATCTATTCGTATAGGCCGTATTTTATTCTAAAGGCCGTCTTCTATTCGTCGCCTTCTTTAACCCTAATTTTATAGAATACAGTAATAATATCTAACTTCGTTAGCCACTTAGCCTTAGCTAGGGCTCTTAGGGTTTCACTGATCAGGGGTAAGGGATATCTATTTTTCTTGGTGATAGTGTTTAGAGCTCGGTAATTAATACAAAACCTTAATCCTCCCCCGGGTTTTCGAATAAATAGAACGGGTAATAAAATAGGAGAACTATTAGTACGAATAAAGCCTTTATCTAATAGTTCTATGAGGGTCCATCGAAGTACGATTAGCTCCTCCTTAGATATCCCATATAAGGGTCCCCATATAATTAGCTTGTCTTACCTTGTTAAGTCTTTTTTAATGGGAATTACGTGGTCGATGTTGTTTCGATGTGGTGGTAACTGATTAGCCTTATCGTAGTTGAATACGTATAAGAACTTATGGTAATATATAGGTAGCTTGGTCTTTGGGTCGGTTTTTTTTTGAGGTGTAAGTGCCTTCTCGATATCGGCGAGGCTCGCTGTAAAGACATTCAGAGGTCTTGTTTTGTTAAGTGTTGAGTTTCTGCGTTTAGTTCACCTAATTAGGGTAGTAAATACAATTCCAGTTTATTGTTGGATCGGGAAGCCGGGGTTTTGTGATGTTTGATTTGGTTTCCTCTTTTGAACCCAGTGGTCTGCAACACCTATGTGGAGGGTGCCCTTAGCTGGGTATACCATAACATCGTCGTTTATTATTTATGATCTACCTAGAATAACGTCGTCTTTTTGATTAGGGATAATATAAAAGAATAGCCGTCGTTGTTTATAACTATTAATATCGATATTAGTATAGGTAACATAACGAATTACACTAGGGACTGTAGTGGTGACTTACATTAAATTCCGAGGGGTGATGCTAATGCGTAGTAGGCGGAGTTTTTTGGCGAAGGTGTCGCTAATTAGGGCGTATGTTAGACACCCTGTATTAACAAGAGTAGTAGTGTACTATATCCCATTAATTCTAATGTTAACATAGAATAGGTTATAGTCCATGTTCTTTTTAATAACCTTCTATTCCTTTATAACTTGTTCCTCCTAATAACGACTTCCACTAGGAGCTACTCTTTTCCCAACTCTTCAGAGTCCTAATTAGAGCTAATATCTATTTCACTCTGCTCTTTGGTCTTCTTTTTCGAGGTTTTGGTCTCCTTATCTTTCCGGTCTCTAGGGCATCTCCATTATATATGCCCCTTCTTACTGTAATTATAGTATTTACGGGTTTCCTCTTAGCTTAACCTTTTTTGGACTGGTTTATCCTTAGTTATTTAGTTTACTTTAGTGGGTTCCTAATCCATTTAATTAGGTTAAGGTGACCCTGTTTAATTATCCTATTTAGTTGGTGACTTAACTTTGTTCTAGCCGGGTATTAGCGATCTCCTATATTAACGCTCACGGCGAGCTTAGTATAATTCATTATTTAGCTCTAATCCTATTATTAGGAGCATCTGGGTGTATACAGTATAGGCTATTGGTTTATTGATTACACTAATTAAAAGGGTTCTTATTATAATATTTAGAGCTCCTTTTAGGTAATTAATCCTAACGTTATCCAGCCAGTATCCTCTTCCCACTTCTATGAGCTCCTTTTCGAACTTAGGAAGGAAGTAGGCAAAACTCTCGTTCTCCTTTTAACGTATTATTCTTAGTTGGTTAAGGGCTTATACTTCTGTGTTAAGGTCTACGTAGTAACCCTTTAGGTATTCTATGAATTATTTAGGGTTCTTTAACCCATTAGCTCCTCCTTATAAATAATAAGTACTCACTATAACTTATATAATGTTTTCTAGTTTAAAGTAGATATAAGTGAATACTATTAATATTGAACTAAAAGCTTCCTTGTCTACGCTTATTTTCCCTTTTATTTTGAGGTGCTATTATTGAAATCTCTTATGCGATCTGTTAAACTTCGGTGGATCGGGGATTTGGTGTTTTGGTTATTTAGGAGGTGGTGCATAGGCCTGATTGGGTGGGATCGGCGTCGTAGAGGGTATAGGGGTTTTGTGTAACGTTAAGGTTAGGTACTTGGGTTTTATTAGGGTTTATTATAGTATTCGAATTTGTTCTCGTTGGGCCTCTCGTTTAGCCACTTAGGTGGTCCGCATCTTTTGTAGCTGGGCTAATAACTGACTGATTAACTATACTAGTTATTACGGGTTTCCGGATAAGTCGACGTTATTTTCTATTGTAATACGGTTATCGTTCCTTTTACACATCTTTATTCAGTAGTGACCATAGTATACTAATCGACGTTATTAAAGTACTCTACTACGCGGAATGCGTTCTTTTGAGTTTATTAAAACCTCCTAGCCCTAATCAGACCTCACTGATCAACTTTAAACGTTTAGGGACCTTTAGGTTAACCCGCTTAGGACTTTTTATTATTCCCACTAAGGTCGTAGACTTACTTTTCGTCGATAATTATTTCTATACCTAGTGTACTCTTATTATCTCCGATGATACTAAGATCTTAAAAATAATATAATAATCTAAGTATATATATTACAATTAACTATAACAACTACTACGAGTATCTTTAAGATAAGAGAGAAAAGGAGAAAATGTCTTCCGCCCCATAGGACCCGTTTACTCTGATCAGGCCTAAGGTTAATCCGTCTTAGGTAAGCCGGGCTTAGGTAAGCGGAGTCCATGGCTGAGAGGCTGCGAAGCCTCCAAGAGGGCCCAGCCCGTCACAGGCGAGGAGCTCGGCTTTTATTATTAATATTATAATTATTTGTTGTTTACTTACTTTCCACGTAACGGTTCCGCTAAAAAGTCGCATTGTGAGCACTTAAGAGCTCTTCTGATTAAGTGTATTATCGGCGAAATTAGTATTAGAAGTGACTTCTAAAGTGTCCTTAGGGCTCCCCGTCGTGGCTTTGTATTCTAAGTAGAGAGAATGCGTTAAGTAAAGGTATTAGAGTGCTCGATCTACTGTGTGTTGGTGACTTAGCCCTGGGTTCTAATTGAAGTATATGAGATGGTTTACGGTGAATACGATATCCGGGTGTATTATTATAGTTGTATATATAATAATTCCGACTTTATGTTAGTATTTTTTGATTTCCCATGGTTCAGCTACCCCGTTATATAAAAATAACTTAAAGGTTATTATAGGGGTTTCGAAATACGCTTTAAGTAGTTTATTAGCGTCTAATAGGAGTCTTCTCACCTTCTTAGCGAATACTAATTATAATAACTAAATTTTCCTAATTACTTGGTCTCTTAAGACCTTGATTCCTAAGAACTATTATAGTTTGTGACCGCCTTTTAAATAATAGTGTTTCTAAAATTCTTTTATTAATGCTATTACCTTGTTGTGAAACTTATGAGGGAAAGTTAAGACGTAGTTATTAACGTAAAAAAAGAACGTGATTTATTCTTTTTATTAATAATAGTTCTCTCCGGTAACTTGTTAAAAGCTGAGTTCTAAGAGCCCGTTTTTTAGGTACTTTTATTAAAGTAAAGGTGACCTCTTAAGGCCGTAAAGTGCCTTTTTTAAGTGTAATACCCGTTCAGCTTTTTGGTATCCAGGTGGGAGTTGTATATACACTTCCTTATTGATTATTATATGCATAAAGGTATTTATTGTGTTATATTATAGAAGTTTTATATTGAAGTGAGTAGTTATTATAATAAGGATTCGGAATGATATACTTATGAGTATAGTAGTGTATATTTCTTATTTGTCTCTTAATTATTGATTTTTACGGATAACGAGGTGTACTTTAAATTTTATAAGTTTCCTGTGCTTATTAAGTTTGTAAGTATATACTTAGTAGTAGTTGAGAATTTGCTTACTTTGTGCTTGTTTTTTGTTAACTTTCTCCTAGGAGTAGGAGTTTTTATGGCCGTTTAGATGGCTTATTTTAGTTGTTCTGAAGTTGTCCTTATACGGGTGATCCTTTAAGTGATTATGTGATGTGGGGAGAGGGGGTAGTTTTTTTTAGTGAGTACCTATGGGCATGCTACCCTTATAGTTTAGCGGAGAAATCTTTTTATATATATGACCCGGAGTATTTCCCTTAGTAAAAGTCCCCTTTTGACTAGGTTTTTTTAATTTACTGGGAAAGTTATGCTATTAGAGTATTTCCTTATCGGCTTTTTGATTTAATATACTTTTGTTGAAGGTTTTAAGGTAATTAATTTCGTTAAGGATGCTGGGTTAGTTAAACTATGAGTATATGCCTAGGAGACCGTCTATTAATTGCGTTTTGCGGTGTTGTTTCCGTTTTAGAGTTGTTCCTGCTAGAAAAGTAGATTTAAATGAGATTCTATGCTTTGCTGTGTTTGCGTTACGGTCTAAGGTTGTGGTTTTGTATTGCGTTTCTCCTTTACTCTTCCCCCGCCCCTTTACGGTAAAAGCCGTTTTTAAGGTAGTGAAGAATGCTGAAGGCCTTGGTGGTGATGCCTCGGGCATCGGGTATAGTGTAAAGCGCCTCGTATTGTATTGAATTGATTTATTAGAGTGGGTGTCCACTTCTAGAGCGCTTTTGTTGTAACGTCCGTCACCCACTTCCCGGACACCCCCACATGTCGGACACCTAAAAATGATGCTGCGATTATTCGATCATCAACTACAATATATTATTCCACCTAATCTAATGCAACAACAATACAGCTGCCATCCTCACTGGGGTAATCAGAGTAGCTGGATTCATCTGAGCTATCGTCGACTTCGCTAGCCTCGATTTGAGCTTGTCGTATGGCCGCGATGTTGGCAAACTTCGAGTTTGGGCTTATGGTCACCTTCCTCTTCCTCGCCCTACTGACCTCAACCTCTGCTTCCAAGGCCTTGATCTTTCGCTCAGCAACAGCTAGTTCGTAGGCCCTCTCGTCCCAGGCTTTTTCTACTTTGCGAAATAACAGTCGCTGAGTATTGGCATCACTATCCAGCTTGCTGAATAAGCTGAATAACTCCTTTAACTCATACTTCTTCTTAGGAGTCGACCAACGTACTGCTGATGTAGTCTCGGCCCAGATTTCGCTTGCGTTAATACTGGAGAGACCTTCGGTGACTTGTTTCCCTTGCCTGGCCAGCGTTGTCGTATTCTCAAGCAGCAAAGGGCTCATAAGGGGTCTCCGCATATTAACTAGCCATAACCCAGTATATTTCCAACCACTGATGATGTTTTTGCTGGTCAATGCATCCTGATGTGCTTTACTATAGCAGAGAATAAACTTTCGCTTGCCCACAACAGTATTATAGTCCTATTGAGGTCGTAATCCAAGCTCCTTCTTATATACTGATTTGAGTAGCCCAAAGACTAATTAATTGAGTGGTTGAAGAACGTGGGAGGTATGTGGTGGCAGGAAGAGCAGGTGTATGTTGGCCTTATAGCAAAGCTACATAAAGGTGGTTGTTTCGTGATTGCCATGCCCATCCAGAATTAACAGTCTCTTCTCCTCTGGCCTAGGGGGGGTGGTCAAAGGTAAAAAGACCTCTTCTAACCACTTAATAGTTGTTTAGTTTAACGTCTAGTTATTCTCTGTTATTGTGAACTTCTAGGAAGTATATGGAGTAAGATCGAGAGGAAACCACTGTTGCTAAACACTTTTCCCTTTGTATATGATAAGTGGAGGGAGGGCTTTGTTAGTTGTTGAGATATATTCGATAAGTGATGTCCAGGTACGTGAACCAGGCTGTTTTCTTCGAACTGAACGAGTCTCTGATGATCCTAGGACCAGCCCATTGGATCCTCTGCCCTCGAGAATACCCTTTTCATCCATATTGTATCGGTTGGCTGCTTTGATCCCTTTGATCTCAGGGACGTTGAGGTGACCGAACCATGGCCTGATTATATTAGTCGAAGCTCCATTAATACACTGGGAATTAATTGCTCTACTTCTATGAACTTTGATTAATGGATTCCTTCGCAAAAAAAGGAAACCCAGTTTTTTCCGAGAGGCTGGGAGTCTCCCTGGATACCAAGGATGCGTTCTGCAAATTCCCTGAGTTGTTGATGGGTTGGAGGGAGACCTAGCGTAGCCTGAACGCCAATCCAGTCAGCCAGATGGCTCTCCTGGGTAGTAGAGAGTCTCTGGTAGTCAGTGAAGGCTATATTTCGCGACTGGATTCCATGGATTCGATCGTGGAGAGTAGACCTTGGGATACCCTATTTAAATGAGGCCTTTCGTATACTCTGACCGTTCGCGATGGCCTCAAGAGCTTGAATAACCTGATCTTCGGTATACTGACGCATTTGATAGTAATAAAGCTTTGTGCGAAGTTTGGTGCCGATTAATGAAAAAATAATAAAGATGGGTTGAGTAGAAGGTGAGGGGTAGTCATGGTGGTGAGGCATTTTTGGGTGTCCGACATGTGGGGGTGTCCGGGAAGTGGGTGACGGACGTTACTTAGGACTCTTCTTAAGAGTAAGGATCATCTCTTCTGCTTTTTTATTAGCGTTTTGTATTAATGTTTGTATTTGGGTTTGCTTAATAAGCTTTTGAATTTGCGTTTTAATGGCTTATAGGTTTAGGTGGTAAAACTCCTTTACGGTGCCCTTAAGATTCCCGTTAAAGTGCACTTTTTCGTTAAATACGATGTCCCTTATTATGAAAACGTCTTTCTTAAGAGGGTTCTAAATTCTGAATTGATTACTTGATGTGTAACCTATTAGAAAGCCGATCCACGTATATAGCATAAACTTTATCCGCTACTAGTACTTGAGTTATGTGTTAGTTATTAGGGCATAGGTTTTATAGTTGTAGGATTGTAGGTGGGAGAGGTTAGGGATTGTGTAAACCTTATCTTCTCCGTTTTAGAACCACTTATAGAATTGTTTATAGGGCGTTTTCTATTTATGTGTATGGGACGGAGTTCGATTGTAAAGATAGATTATGGTTTTAACGATCTCAGGTCATAGGTAGTCTGGGAGATTAGCTGTGATAGCTATTGCCTTTACCTTGGCTTTGATAACCGCGGCGAGCCTCTCTGCTCCTCCATTCTGGGCCTGGGTATTGGGTGCTGATACTTTAATGGTTATCCCACGCCCCTTTAGGTCTACGACTAGGCGTGGGTATCTCATAAGCTCGTTGTCGGTTTCTATATATTTGACCTTCGTATTATAGATGTGTTCTAAGTGATTAATTAACTTAAATAGCGCCTCCGAGATAACTTCTGTTGTTCTCTTTTGTAGGTAGAAGTCCTACGCTAGCCCTGAAGCACGGTCAAAAAGAAGTATTAGGGACGTATACCCTCCATATCCTTTATCGTAATCATGGAAGTCAAGTGCTAAGCGGTCTCCGGCTTTCGCTCGTTTAACCGACTCTCTGGGTGCACATCGGACTTAGTGTATTATGTTTACTATCCTATACGCATCACAATCCAGGGGGTCTCTTCCTTTTCAATCCAGGAGTCTCACCCCCCTTACCGCATTACTGAGGCGATTCAGGGCGTCTCTCCCTGGGTGTCCAAGTTTCCAGTGCCAGCGTTCTATGCTTACTTGGATGGGTTTGCGGATTATTACACTTATAAAGCGGTTTCTGCGTGGGGCTCTCGGGAGCTCGTTTAGCGTAGGTTGAGGGAGCGGAATGACTGTCGCCAGTGCTGCTTTGTCCTCTATCGGTCTATAGTTTAGGACATTTTGATCGTGGATTTCGAGTAGCTTACACATATAACTTCGGTCTACACACCTAATATAGTTATTACCCGGGCTAGTATCCCACCAGAGACCCTTCCGGCGTAAGCGCTTTAGAGAGATAAGGTTGCTTGCAAAGCCTCTATAGAGCACTACGTTATATAAGCGGAGCTTGAACGGCTTACCATTTCGCCCCTTAACGCGTATATCCACTATTCTAAAACTATTAATTACCACTTACTAAGTACCTACCCAGAGGTAGTTACTAGGCGTAGTACCCGTTAATTGTATAAACTACGAGGGGTCATTGAAAACGTGGATTATAGCTCCAGAGTCGAGGATTATAGATCTATAAAGTGAGTATATTTTATAAGACGCCGCTAGGGCGGCTTAAACACGAGTATAACAACGTCCTATAAGTTAACTTGATTCTGTAGTAAACTTAAGCTTCTGGATGCACTTAGTAAAATCTTTATTATTCTTAAGTCGGTCAGCAACTAGCTTCTCAAATGCTCGGTCACGATAAATATAATCAGGGCGCTTTTCAGGGAAGACTAGCTAGTACCTAGAGAGCTAATAACTTCGTTTCAGGTACACTGCATACGTTTTACCTTCGTCTGAATTACTTGATTTGTTGGTAAGTGAACGGCGTCGCTTGCTTTCGCTCTTCCCATTACCCCTTCCGCAGCTTCCACGGTTTCCACCGTGGATCTTTCGTGGTTAAGTCTTTGGTTGTTGTTGTTGTTCCTCGTCACTATTAGCCAGTCCACTAGTGGTTATAATAGGGCTAAACGCCCCTCGTCCGGTTTTCTATACGTCCTTTATTTAGTGAAGGACTTATTGAGCCTTAACGAGGACTTTGCTTAGTGTAAATAGGTCGTTCATTATTTTAGTTCTAATTATTAATTAGTAAACTTAAATCTATGGTTTAATAAGGTTTCCGCTAAGGGTTTACGTGAACTCTGGAAACCAAATACTCGAGTATTTAGTTTATGGGACGTCTATAACTTAAGCTTTATAGAGAACGCTCTCCCAACAGCTAATCTAGTCCTTAGTATCTTTTTATATAATAAATCTCTTCTTATTAGGATAACTTAAGATTTTAGAATATACTTCCACTATGTTCACTTAGTGCTCATATAATACACCTCCGATACGGATTTACAATTTAGAGATTTATTCATTAAGTCCCTTATCCACGGTATAATAATACTTAAAAAAGTCTAAAGTAATAATTTCACGGAACTAGTTCTAAAGTGCGTATACACCTTTTATTCGTTTAGTATAATATTTATGGATATTATTATATTCTACTTATTGTTCTTTATATAAAACGAGGTTCACAGGGGATAAGTTTTTGAGAGTATAAGCTTGTTCTATAAACGTTTTAGGGCCTAGGACGAATACTTCGTTGGGTTTTTGAGTTGCGTTACTTCCTAAGGTGCTTCTGGCCCTTCGGCGGATTGCCTTTAGGTGGTCGGAGATCACCGGCCACTCTGGTATTCGAGTAATTTCTTCGTAGGTCTCTTCTCCGGTGCTCTTAGAGTGCTTAACTAATGGGTCTATAATATCCCATAAGTTGTAGGTCTTCACTTAGGATTGTAATTAGTTGAACTAAAGGACCTAGTCCTTGGTTATCTAAAAAGCGATCTTCGTAGTAGGGGTCGTTATTGTTATTATCGAATAGGTATTATGCGTAGGAATAGTGGTTGTAGGTAGGGTTCGGTTCAATGGCTGTTTTCAGCACATATTAGACTATTAATTATCGAATTCAAATAGTTAATTCGTAATGTATTTAATAATATGTAATTGTTCTCGTTCTCCTTGTTTTTTAGGGGCGAACTTAGCCCTTAAGGTGGCTAGTGCAAGGGCGCATTTCGGCCTATTATTGTTCTGCGCTGCGCACGGACCTTCGAGCGCACCGGAAGCGTACTAGGCGCTTGGTACAGCGGATTCGACAAATACACTACTCCCGAAATGTGCTTCCCAACCGGTTGGGAAGTACTAAATAGAACGCTTCGTCTAATAATACCCAAAACTTAAAATACGATTTTCTCGTATTTATAATTATTAAAGAGGCTTTTACGAAAATCCTATGATTATTAAGCTTTAGTTTTAATTTATAGCTAATATGTAATTAAAATACAGTATTATAAATAAAGATTTTTATAACTTCGATAAAACCGGTTTTATAATGGGTATAATCCAGCTTAGAATAATTATTATATATTCCGATCGGATTAAGAAACTAAAAAAAAGTTTAACCTAGTAATAGAAAATAGATAACGGTGATTTATTATATTACTAGTAATAGTTATACGATGCCGCCTTTTTTAGTGGTTTAGGGCCACTTCTACTTCGTGAGTTAGTACTCTGAGGCCTAGATTCCGGATAGTTGAGTAGTTAAAATAACTTCTAATAGATGGACCGATAACGAGACTACCCTCTAATGGCTTCAGTGTTTCGATAAATACTTAAAATAGCGATTAAGAGGTATATATTGGATGTTAATCGTCGATGGCCATAAAAACCACGTTAATAATAATTTCGAGGAGTATTACAAAAAGAATAAGATTATAACTATCTACCTACTTACTTATTTATCACATTTAACACAACCTCTCAACGTTAATTACTATAGTGTATTAAAGTTGAGATATGGTTCTCAAATTGAGCACTTTATTAAAACCCGGATTACCCACATCACTAAACCCGAGTTCTTCCTCGTATTTAAGGCCGTATTCCTTTAAACCTTTACTTAGGAAAATGTCTATAGGGGTTTTAGAGGGGCTAGGCTTATTCCTTATAACCCTTAAACTATCCTTTCTAAGTTAGATATACAATTACGGACACTAACAACCCCGAACACCCCTATTAGGCTACCTAACCCTTGGGTTTTTAAAATACTTTAAACCATTAATAAGGTTATTTCTCAGTTTTCACTTATAAAAGAAAGAATCTCTAAGTATTAGGGAAATTCACCAACGCTAATTTATGAAGCTATTAATAAGCTTTTAAAAGGTTTATAGTATATTTCCCATACAATTACCCTCGTAAAGGAAAAGCTACGCTATTTTCGAAATATAAATACAGCCCTTAATAAACGCCGTAGAACTAAAAAGAATTAAACTATAGGATAAAGGGGCACTAAAAGGGTCTCAGGTAAGGGATACTATAGCTAAAAAGGGTATTATTAAAGAGGAAGGGCGTAAAAAGGAGGAAAACGAGGGGTCATCAAAGCGTTATTAGATAGGTTCACGATATTATGGTATCTGTTATAAGACCGGCCATAATACAAAAGCCTATCCAGAGGTTATGGAAATAAATAGTTTAAGTAATTCTAAGTAGTTATAATTAATTTAATTAATTTTGGTTGAGATATGGAAGTTGTTAATGATAAAGGTGGGAAAAGTGTCCTGGTTAATAATGGTGTCCCACTTGATGATGAACCACGTTACAAAGTATAGTATCGAGGACTTAGATATTTATAATTTCAACGAAACTAGGTTTATAATAAGTTAGGCTTTAATCGGATTAGTTATTATAAGTTTTAAAAGGTGTTTAAATACGAAAATAGTATAACTTAGTAATCGGGAATGGGTTATAGTGATTTAGGTTATCGGCTTGTCGGGTTATATTTTACCGTTATATATTATTATGGTAAGTTAATATCACCTCTCTACTTAGTATACTAAATTAAATCTCCTACTTAACTAAGTTATTATAATATTTAAAAACGGATGGATAATAAATAAAAGAGGCCTAAATTAGTTTTAATACTTTAATTAGTATATAAAACCGTATTTAAGAGGTCAATATCGCCTCCTCGTCGTCGATAAACACGAAAATTACTATTCCACCGATTTCGAGATATTTTATAAAGAGAACAACATTATTATACTTTATATACCAGCTTATTCGTTGTATATCCTCTAGCCCTTGGACGTTGGTTGTTTTGGGCCCTTTAAGACGGTGTATAGTTGAGAAATCGAGAATAAGATGTGCTAAGGTAATACCCATATTATAAAAGAAGATTTCTTCCCCGCCTTCTATAATACCTTTACGTAAGCTTTTACAGAAAAGAACATCTAGGGGGGTTTTAGAGGGTCTGGATTTATTTCTTGAAGTATGAGGAGTATTTTATCGAAGTTAGATATTAAGTTATATACTTTAATACCCCCGGGGTCCCTCCTAATAATACTATCACCTTAAGTATCTAAGACACTAAATAACCTAACTAAGGTGAGTTTTTAATTAATTTTAATTAAAGAATGAATTTCCTATTATTAGAATAATTCCCTAATACCTATTTTATAAGTTATTAATTATATTATGAAAGGTATAATAAGAGTCATATATAAGTTTGCTTTAATATAGTCTAAGCTTAAAGTGCTTTAAAAGGAAAATAACCTACTTAGTTAACGCTAAAGGGCTAAGAAAATACGTTTAAGGTAAAAAGAGAATCTTATTATAGCTAAAATAAAGGAGATATAGTCCCAGAGGGAGGCGATAACCTAAATAGAAGAGGAAACACACCAGAGTAGTGGTCATAAACCGAGGACCGAATTAGGTTAACGGCGATGTGGTGTCTACGGGAACACTGGACATAATGCACGAACATATCCAGTTAATAAAGCGATATCTAAGGAAAAGGATTCCGAGTGGTTTTAATTAATTTAAAGTTTTTATTATTACTTCTTAGTTGTATTTGTGAAGTGGTCGTGGTTGGGTGATCGGCTCGCTTGTCTGATCGGCTCGCTTATCATGTACGTTAAACGTAACTATTTTTAATTATTAGCTTATATATATATAAACCCTCTCCCCATCCCCATCAGAAATAAGAACCCCTCCGTCCTCATATCCTACTAACTTAACAACACTTAGAAAATCCCTAACACCCCCTCCCACCTCCTCTCCCTCGGCCTCCTCAACCTCACGACGCCAGTCGTCCTCTCGCACACGACCTTCCTCCACCCCGCCGAGCACCAGCTCCTCCGCGACCATGACCAATAAATGTCCATCACACCGGAGCCTGAGATGCACTTCGGCCACACGAACACGGAGAGCGACCTCACCATAGACCAGACCGTGCTCGGCATCGACACGCACGCGACATATTCGGGCGACGTCTTGACGCAGGCGCACCTGTGGCTATAGAGCGTGCGCCACCGGGCCTTCCGCCGGGTCCTGAGGGCAGGAAGATCCCGTGGTACAGCCCCATGTCGGCGGAGCAGGCCTTCTACCTCGCGACGCGGGCGGGCGCGCTGGCACTGCGAACATGGTCGGGTGGCGGGACCCCGTGGCGTTCGTGATTCTGCACTCCAACGCGGGTGACGTGAGGCATGTCATAGTCGGCGGGAGGTTTGTCAATAGGAACGGGACGCTGGTGGCGCAGGCTCTGGGGAACGTGACCGAGGCATTTGCCAAGTCTGCGAAGAGGATCCAGGAGTAGGCGGTGGTGTTGAAGTATGATACGAACGACTGGCTTATGTTTAACCCGGGCCGCACATCGACCTTCAGCACACATGTGCATACTATCAATTGAGCTATGTTTCCCAAAAGGCACGTCATGACAAGCTGCATGCTTTTTGCTTGGCTACACTTAAGTAGGAGCTCGAGGTGGAGAGTGACTTAGTGTACAGTATCGTTTAGTATTCCCTCAATCTCCCGCCAACTACGGCTGAAATAGATCCACTTAGGACGATACGAGGATGATTGAAAGTTTCGGGTGATCTGTCCCACACTCGTCGAGTGCATCGACGGTCAAGAGGACGCCGCCTAAGACTGGATCACGTGGCATAGCCTCGACAACCTTAGATATGACCTCTAAGGTGTTCGGATCCTCAACCCGCTGCTTGCCGCGGCCGTCATACCCCTTGCGGACGTGCGGCATGAGCCGTTGGTAATGCTTTACGAGACTATATATCAGGCATCGCAGCACGGCTGTGGCAAAACATCGGAGAGTTATTATTATCAAAAGAAAACTTTCAGACGAGGTTGATTAACCGCGAGCTATTACTGGTATAGAAAGGGTGCCAGTAACACGTCCTTCTGGCCCCGCAACCCAGAATCGGAACGTGTAGCTAACGATAACAACCGAGAGACATTCGTGTTCGCTCTCACCCAGGCACTTCATTCTGACCACTTCGCACGAGACCTCGACGCCGCCAGACTCGGTTTCTTCAGTCCGCGCGAGCCTAGTAAAGCCCAACAAGGATGTCACCACGGACCCTCGCCGTGAGGTGAACTTCAGCCTCAAGGTCAAGCTTGATACCGACCATGAGCCCGGCATCCTTAAGCTTGCCGTTGTCGTCAACAGGACCCTTGAGGAGGTTGCCTAGCCACACTTCGTCAGGGAAATGGATCTATGTGGAGGACAACTTGGACTTACCGATCGGTCCGTTGGCGGGGCCGGAGAGGCCTGGCATGGGGAGGCCTTTGCCGGAATCGTGAGTTTGCTTGTGGGTGTCAGTGTTGTGGAAGGCGTTGCTGGTACTGAGGGAGTGGTTGGCGTTGGCGGGGTTTGGGATGACGGGGTTGGTAGAAAGGTTGGAGCTGGTCGAGCTGGTCGAGGGAGCGGGGTTCTTAGTTCTGGGTGCGCGGATCAATCGGAATGGGTTCTAAGCAGTGGACATAGTCATACTTACGGGGACGACATGTTAGCAGTGTTTGGTCTTTGATGCGAAGAAGATAGCTGTGGCCGATTTTGTAGGTGGAAAACGGCTGCGAGAGATGGTCTTTGCTGTAGTTGTCGCGACGGCTGGGTATCCAAAGAAAGCTTGAGGAGATCGGAAGGTAGGGTTGATCTGGGCCTTTGGAACTCTGCTGCTGTTGCTGCTGGGAAGAAAATGTCACATTGACAGGTGGGCGTTGGCTTTCTCTTTATTCTTTTCTGATGGCCTCAAGACAGGTCGAGTCTGTGCAGCTCAAGGCGTGAACATCGACATTTCCATTCGCCCGAGTACAACTCACGCGTTGTTGCCAGCATCTCGAGCCGGATCCTAGTTCTGTGTCCGGGTATTTTCCAATCTAGTGGTGGAGACATCTGCAGTGGAGAGACAACTCATCGCCCTGCCCGACGGGTATTCTTCGCCGGGTGTTCACCGCAGCTCCCAACAAAAGAAAAGAACGTTTCCACATATGGGATCATGACTGTTTCACCAAACCCTCCTACTGGAGCCATCGGAAGAGCACGACAGACGTACCGGCCGGCAATATTTGTCAGACAGTAGCATAAAACTAGACGCCCAAGCTGCATCGTCCCCTTCTTGCCGACCGACACCACAGGGACAACAACTACACCTGAAAATGGTCACTGCATTTTTGGTGGCTTTCTCGGCGGTATTCGGAGCAGCCGAAGCTATTCGACACACGCAATCATCGGCCAAAAGAAAAGAGCACCGCAGCCGCAAGAACAACCTACTTATCCAGTGCCGCAAATCGACGCGATACTTCCCAGAACTCCACGGGAAGCGAGTTGTTCTCTCTGGAGACAAGGTATCTATCTGTTCCACGTATATATGCACAAACGTGTACTATGGCTTCTATATTGAGATGCATGTGCTAACGGCATTATGTTTCCTATGTAGCTATTCGCCGACACCGGCCTCAATCCTGATATGGCATTCGGCCATCCATTTACGGGATACTTCCTACCGTACCCAGATAGTTTGCATTCGGGCCTTGTATCAACCATCTGTGAGGAGCCCCCTATTATGAACTGGATTTATGTAGATCGGGAGACGTATGAGGTTAAGTTTGGGACTCGTCCGTACGCTCAGCCAAACTTGACAGGACCATTTGACTGTACCAGGCAGGATAAGCGTCTCACTTTCGCTGGTTGGGAAGGATTCTTTCTCGTGAAAATGGGTATGGATGATTTCTGGGCACTTTACTTCGATGTTGAGCAAGACAGGCTGAAGTCTAAGCTTGGGGAGAGTGCCCTTGCTCTTGAAGTGGATCTCTTGCGCGTTGAGATGCCAATTAAGCCGGTGAAGGAGGAGGAGACGGAGGAGGAGACGGAGGCAGACCAGCCGGAGGGCAGAGGCGCCGGTCAAGAGTTCAGGCAGGCAGGTGCGAGTACCTCCGGTCAAGAGAGCCAAGGAAGTAATGCTGCAGCTCGAGGCTTGGAAGTGGAGCTTGAATCCCCGGAGGTTGACTGACGCGTGCGGAAACACGAGGCGATCCATATCACACTAGGTGTCGTCCAATCTGGTCTCTCAATGTCCTTGATGAATGGAGAAGCTATTTGCGTCTAATACCAGAAATTCCCTCGCCAAGCCTGCAATGCGTCGTCGATCGGACGATCACATCTCCCGATTGGTACGGCTCCCGATGGTAGAGGGCCCAGCCGCCGCGACACCGGATTCAAGGCGCCAGTCTCGGCCAGTCGGTGTCCACTCACACTCGCGGGAACAGCGATGCGCACCCTGCGGGAGGATTGTTTTTTGCGCATGTGTAATGATGCAGGGGTGTTGCAGATCTCCCGCTGTTTGCTCGAGTCCATCGCCAGCTGTTTGCTCGAGTCCATCGCCAGCTGTTTGCTCGAGTCCATCGCCAGCTGTTTGCTCGAGTCCATCGCCAGCTGAATCTTGCCAATTAGTGTCAGCCCTGCTGCCAGGCATCATCCCCGGACTGGATCGATCATGGTTCAGGCTCCGGAGTAACTGGTTTTCAGACGGTGAGAATCCTCCTCACCTCGCCATCTTGTCACGTCAATAGAATCCGAATTGCCGAGAAGATTTGCCGCTCTCTGCCCACTGGCTGAGACATTTATGGCGTGAGCCCTGCCGTGACACCTCGTTCGGAGTAGGCCCTTGGGCCATGGCTGTGCGCTGGGAAAAAGCAATGCCAGGCGCCAATCCTCCACAATGCCTGCCGTGCAACATTGCGCCCATTTGGCCAGACCATGCATTCGCTGCAGAAGTTCAGGAATCACGCCACCTGAGTTTGACATTGTGCCGCTCTTGGCGCCCATTACAACTCAACTTGCCGGTCTCTGCAACAGAAATCTGCCCACTTTTTCTCGTAGCGTCCGACAAAGCACACAACGTACATGTAGGTTCACAACGCGGCAGATAGATAATGCCCTTATCCACCTGAAAACGTAAATTCTACTAACCAGGGACCAAACCTCGTGACCTGGGTATTGGAATGCCAAGTTCGCAAAATTTCGGCAGCGCCTCAACGTCTTTCGGTGGAAGTAGAAAGCTCGTCGAAGCTAAGAACATGACAGTCTCAATGGACGACACATTTCAGCACATAAGAGTCGTATTGGGTCACGGTTGGCTCAATTGGACGCGTATTCTATGAGAGTCGCCAGGCAGGTACGATGCCAACTATAGAGAGGTCGTAGCCGCCGATGTCGAGAAGGGAGGTCGAGGCGTGAACTGCTGACGGCAGGAGGATCTTCATATCGATTATTTCGTCGTCAAAGGAAATGCCTAGATTCCATACTGTACCGCTCAGCCACCAAGAAAGCAAAACTGCACATGGTTAACCAAGATGCTACCGACGAAGTGAACGCGTCCGTTTTCCCCATATTCAGCCCCAAGCCCCTTTTCCTCGCAAGCAAGAGCATCCACTAGTTTTTGAGGTATGGTGATCTGTACTCGGTCGAGGTGAAGTAATGGATAAGTCGTACAGCATTGGGAGAGTTCAGAGCAAATGGGAGAATGCCACCCCGCCAATCCAAGGTGGCAGGTCGAGGACCCTTACTGTAACAGTCCAGGCACGTATGTTGCAACTAGCCATGGCGACTATTACTATGAGTATCTGTAAGATAAAGACCAGGACCGAAATATCTATGATTGGGCCCCTTCGTGTGGAGAATGCAGACCGTCAGAAAGCCCTGTCATGTAATACAGAACTCGGCGACGGATCCCGGCGGTGTTCGGATGGGGGAAAAGGGCACGTCTCGCAGCGTAGCAGGGACAAGATGCGCCTAGAGGACCGATGCGAGCTGAAGCGTCCCACAATCTTTCAATTCTAAACGACCAACATATACATAAATATTCTAATGCTTAAACACTGTCTCTAGATTCAGTTTCGCCTTTCCAGTGCTTGAACTGCTGAGCGGGCAAGCCAAGATTAAACATGTGGTCAATCTCGGCAACACTTCTCCCCTTCATCTCTGGCAAGCAGAAAAAGCAAAGAGCCACAGCAAGAGAGCACAGCCCGACATAAATAAACCCAGTTTTGGCCCCCAGATTTCCAGAGTCAGGATTGAAAGCATACGGGAGAACCATGCTCATGAGCACTGAAGACGCCTGCTGCGCTACGCCGCCGATGCCTTGGGTCTTTGCTCGCAGCCTCAGAGAACTCGTCTCGCCCATGATGGCGTATCCCGCGGGCCACGCGCCCATACCGCAGACGATAATCACAAGAATGCACCCAGCAGCCGTGAAGTAAGCAACCGTCGGGCCTCTCCAGAACCCGGAAATGCCTACAGCCACCCAGAGAACGTTAGACACGGACAGGGAGATCAGAGTGACCTTTCTCCGACCGACGCGAGACAATATCCAAAGGCCGACGCCGTTGGCGAGGGTACCCGCTACGATCCCACCCATGAGGACCATCAGACTCGCGCTAGACTCCATGCCGATTGTCTGCAGGAAGTAGCTCGCTTTGCCGATGAGGTCCAATCCGAACAGGGCGGGGAAGAGGTTGGCCATGATGACAATCATGGTTTGTCGGCGGTGTTTGTCGGTGAAGCAGGTCCAGTAGGTGGCGCCGTGGGATACTTCTCTCTCTTCCGCAATGCTTGCTCGGATCTTCTGCAAAGCTTTCAGGGCGTCAGCCTTCGGCGCGTAGAGCCTGCGAGAGGACTCGAGGGCTTTTTCAGACTCGCCCCGCTCTTCCAAGTATGCCGGACTCTCGGGGATCATGATGGATAGGATGAGGGGAACCAGAGCCAAGAGCCACTGGGACCCGAAAGCAGCGAGATAACCGGTCTTCCCTGCCTCCTTTTTGAGGTTGACTATGAAGACCACAACAGATCCGAGGAGTTGACCGAGCAGATTACCCGTGGGAACCAACCCCATAGCAGAGCCTCGGAGAGCGGTTGGAGCGGTTTCAGAGATATAGGTCATGGCGGTAACCTTGAGGGTGCCGATAGAGAAACCCTGGACGACCTTTCCGACAAAGAACATGGCTCGCATGGACTCAATATTGGGGGGGAGGTATGAGAAGAAGACGATGGCAATGCCGATTGCACAAACAATGCTGCCGGACAGGAGACTCATCTTGCGCCCGACTTTGTCTTGGAACCAACCGGCAAAGAGTGAACCAATGGCCATACCAAGAGGGATAGAAGCGGACCATAGCGAGACCCAAAGAGATGGGATGATCCATTTGTCTTTATATACCTCGCCATAATCATGTTGAAATGTCTCGGCCGCAACAATGGAGCCGACAATAGTGAGGGCGTAGCCCCAACCAACGACGATGATGGTAAGGGATAGGTAGTATGCAACGACCTTGGGATATTGGCGGATGGCTTGGCCAAGAGGCAGATCTTGCTCCTGCTCTTCCTCGGGTTCGCTTGACGCCTCGCTGGCTGTTTTCATGAGCGGGTTCATCGAGCCGTCTCGGCTAAGTCTGGGCTCTGTTGGTTGTAAGGGAGTGTATCGGCCAGCTCCCGAAGCTGATGGATATGAAGGGCTTGGTTCTGCCAATTCGATATTGTCGACGATGATGGAACCCGATCCTCCATAGGCCGTGCTGTTCTTGTCGTGAAAGCTGTTCATCGCTTACGAGATGACTGCCAACGAAGCAATCCAAACGGAATGGACACTAAGTTGTTTCGAATGATGCGGACAAAAATGAAAAATGCCGAAATGTTGATGCGGTGCAAGTTGTTTGGTTGCTTGAGTCTCGCCGACTGCTGTTTGATAGGTATAGTGTAGAGATTCAAGCTTCATCTCACGACAGTGGAGGGGTCGTCGGATGCTTCTATGCCCCGAATTCCTGAGCGTGAAGGCATTGCAACTACAAACATTCTATTATCAGGCTTGAGAATGGGTTCAACGCCGCGCATAAAGTCCTCTGTGCGGAAGGATGATTGGCAGGATGTCGTGGCGCAGCACGGCAGTCAGCGAGTGCGAGAGTCCAACGGAGATGATGCCTAGGTGCCAAGACGAATACGTTCTCATCGATGCGACCGCAACGCTGTGAAATCCACCCTTGCGATGCATGCTCACAGTGAGTGGCAGGGGGAGGGGGCTCAGCCTAGCTTTCTCGGTAGATGATCGACGGCTGAATCAAAAAATAAGCATCCGCGTAGGACGCGGGGCGGGAGCGAATGGTGCAGCGCCGTACTGGACAGGGCCCTGCGGGTACGGACTCGGGCTCGGTAGGGTCCACTCGGCCGGGTTGGCTCGGCTGGTGCGGCCTCCGTGATTGGCACAAAGCCCCTACGGACACGGACACGGAGCGAGGGTCTAAGCCACATATTTAACTAGCCATGGTCCCAGGTGTCGCGGCACTGCGTTGTAGATGATGCCGCACTGCTAGGACTCCTCTCCCCATCGGGCTTTTCCGCCTTAGGCCGTAGGAGAGTAGGAGACGGCCCATGTCGACAACGGCCCGCACGATGCTGACGGGGAGTACACGGAACCCCGGTCGGAGGAGCACGCCGCTCATCTAGGCTTCCAGTTTGGGGCCTGCTGGATTGGCGTGCTCGGATTCGATCTGACAACGCCGTCGAGATATCAATTTTGGAGTTTAAAAGCAGGCAGCCCATCCCCACGACAGTATGCCACCAGTACCATATCTATATATCCACACGGTTATCCGACACAGCAACCATTGAACCAATCAATTTCCTAGGTCACTGGTCAATTACCACCCTAAACCAGAATGCCGATCTCTCTTCACGACCAGCAAATGGCCGCCAAACCCATCTGCCACATTGTGGCCCCCGTCGGCTGCATGGGGTATGGCTTCGACGAGGACCTCGTCGCGGTCGAGCTCTCGAGGTTGGCACCGAGCGGCATCCCCACCGCCATGATCATGGACGCCGGGTCAACAGACAGCGGCCCTGAGAAGTTGGCCCTCGGAACCATGACCTGTCCCCGCTCAGCTTACGTCAGGGACTTGACCAAGCTGCTGAAGCTCGTGCACACGTTCGGCGTGCCACTCATATTCGGTTCCGCCGGCGGAGACGGCGCCGACGAGCACGTCAAGCTCATGCAAGAGATCATCGAGGAGGTGTCGGCGGAGGAGGGCAACGAGTAAGTGCGGGTCGGGTCTCGCCGATTCGGTTGCGCTGACCAGTCTAGGAAATACTGCTTCAGGACCATCTCCATCTTTTCCGGCATCGATAAGTCCGTGGTTCTTCAGCGTCTCGAAGCCGGCCGCGTAACCGGGTGCGGAGCTTGTGTGCCGCCCCTGACTGCCAGCGACGTGGAATCCCCACCACGCATCGTCGCCCAAGCCGGGCCCGAGCCGTTCATTGCGGCGATGGAGGCCAACCCCGACTTTGACGTGATTATCGGCGGCCGCGCCTACGACCCGGCCCCTTACGTCGCCTACTCCATGTTCCAACTGCAGCACCAACACCCGCAGCTCAGCCCGGCTCAGATCGAGCTTCGACACGGTGGCTTCCTCCACATGGGCAAAATCATGGAGTGCGGAGGACAATGCTCGACCCCCAAATCCCACGGCGCAGTTGCAACTGTCTACGAGAGTGGCGTATTCGACGTTCGACCGATCGCTCCCGAGTCCCGGTGCACACCCCTCTCTGTCTCCGCACATTCGCTGTACGAGAACGGTAGGCCGGACATCCTACGCGGTCCCGGCGGCGCTCTTCACCTAGATGCCGCCAAGTACGAGCAGCTTGAAGACAACCGCACGGTCCGGGTCCGCGGAGCCGAGTTCCGGTCTTCGACGGCCGGAGACCAGCCCTACCAACTAAAGCTGGAGGCCGCACGCGTGGTCGGATATCGATCAATCGTTTTGGGCAGTGTCAGGGACCGTAAGTTGGCTGTAGACTGCACGGGTCGAAGGATGGCAAGTTGATTGACACCATGCAGATATCTTGGTCAGCCAGCTCGATGACCTGCTTGCCGTTGTCAAGCTATACGTCAAACAACAACATCCAGACATCCCCGGAGAGTGGGATATTGACTCTCATGTCTATGGGCGAGGCCAAACCACGCCGGTTGGGCCGGGCGAATGCTTCGTCGTGGTAGAAGTCGTCGCGCCGACCCAGGTCTTTGCAACGGGAATCGCATCGACGGCTAGAGTTGCTATGATTGTAATGCTCCCCAGCACGACGATTTTGGGCTCTTCACTGACATATGGCACAGCATGGCGCGTACCCTGGTCAAAAGGCGACGGCCGGTAATTTCGCCTTCGGAATTGCCGGCAAGATGGAGATCGAGACGGGCCCCTGCTGTCAGTTCTCGGTATACCACCTCATGGACCTCGAGCCCGGCGAAGAGTCCCTCGGCCGGCTCATCCACTCCAGCGTTTCTACCATTGGCAAAGGACAACGGCCCTCGGCCGGTGCGATGAAGTCGACGGCCAGTCTCCTTCAAGAGCTATCCACAGTTAACGGGAAGAGGGCCTCCTTGATCCCAAGCCAGACGAAACAGAGCGGAGCACCTCACCCACCGCAGACGCTGTCGGACATATCACGGGTCCTTCGCGCGAAGAACGCGGGCCCTTACGAGATCACCATCGACGCCATCTTCGAGTCCGAGTCAATCTACCATGCAGTCAAGGAGTCGGGACTGTTGTCGGCCGAGACGGTCGCAAAAGCTCTCGAAATCTCGACACAAGACATTGTGTGGATGGGCTTCTTCGAGCCAGCGCTTGCGTTCAAGGTCACCATCCCCCGGTTCCGAGCCGGCAAGAAAGCACCGGCGGGCAGCTTCATGGAGAACGACATCCACGGTTCGCAGCAACATCTGGGACTCTCAATTCTGAAATTGCCTGGAGGTTTTGTGTTGTGAGTTACGAGGGTTTGACAGAAGATGAGGGGTGTATGTGTATAAGGGGAGGGAGGTTCTCACATAGACAGCCATTTTTAGTACTGTTTAGCACCGTTTAGCAGAGCATTTCGCACAACCAATAATAGTATCTATCTCTGTCCGAACCGTCGTGATGGTTGACCCTGCATCAATCCAGGGTGCAGAGGCTTCGAATCGACACGTTGGGTCGAACATGCGGAGAAATGACGCAACGCCCAGGATGCCTCCCTGGTCCCTGTACATAGTGTAATTATCGCCGAGACCCGAAACATCAGATGACCGTGGCTGAAACGCGCCGGTGACGTTCCCATGGCCCAGGCGGCGCAGCGAGTTCTTCTCGACGAGTTGGCTCAACATAACCTTCGCCCGTCGCGTATCCCCACGGTTTTCTTTTTTTTTTTTGTTTTTTTTTTTTAAAAAAAAAACCACAGCACGCACCAACCAAATACCCATGATCGTCTTTACTGCTTCAGGCACACACTTTTATCAAGAAAGTCCCGACAGCGGCCTTGCTGAAGAAAGAAATCGCCGAGCCCAAAAAAAACGAAAAGAATAAAAAGGGGGCTGAGGCCGCTCACCCGACCTCGAACCATGTCCAACCGGCCCATCTGCGACGTCGACACGCCCGACCCATGGGTCGTGGCCGGCAACGGCATGTTCTACCTAACATTCACCCTTGACAACCGCGTCGAGATATGGGCCTCGCACACCCTCGAAGACTTTCGCAGCTGCCGCAAGTCCGTCATCTGGCACCCCGCGCCGGGCTCGCCATGGTCCGTAAATATCTGGGCGCCCGAGCTGCACTACCTTGCCGGCCGCTGGTACATCTACACATGCGGCGCGCCCCCAGGCGTCGGCAACCCGGGCCACCGTAGCACCGTCCTACGTTGCTCATCGCAAGACCCGATGGACCCGGCCGCGTGGCAGTTCCTCGGCCCCCTGCGCGGCATGCCGGACCATTGGTCCATCGACGCGACCGTGTTCAGCCCCGATGGCCGCGACCTGTACTGCTGCTGGTCCGGATGGCCCATTGGCGACCACTCCGACACGGAGCAGGACTTGTTCCTGATCAAGATGGCTAGCCCGGAGCAGGCCATCACCGAGACGCTGGTGTGCGTCTCGCGTGCGGAGCTGGACTGGGAGCGTCCAGACGACGGACGGCGAGGGGTTAATGAGGGCCCGACGTGGGTCGACATCCCTGGCGCGTTCAGGGGCATTGTCTACTCGGCCGACGGCAGCTGGACGAGCCACTACAAGCTCGGCTTGCTACCGCTCGTCGGGCCGGATCCTTTAAACCCGGCATGCTGGGCTAAGCGGTCGACACCGCTGCTCAAGAGCCACAAGCGGTGCGGGGGTCCGTACGGCCCCGGCCACGCGAGCTTCCTACCGAACCCGCGCGACCGGAGCCGGGTGTACTGTATATACCACGCCACCGCGGGCTACGGTGAGGGCTGGGCGAACCGCAAGGCGCGCGTCATAGACATGGGTGCCGAGTGCTTCGGTCCCCACGCGCATCCTCTGTGTTGCGCCCTTGAGCGCCATATAGCCAAACACGGAGGCGCTCGGAAACCGGATAGGGGATCATGTATCATGTCATGAAGAATATGGAGGGGAGATATCTCACGTCAAAGTCTGAGGACCAGATACAGCCAAACGAATGGCTGGATAGAGAGTCGGCAACTCGACATGGCAACCACATGCATGCTTACCACCCCGAGCGCATCCCCAAACTGCCGTGATCCCTTCCCATCCCCGCCGGCTGCACATAATCAGGATCAGTGCACATGCAAGAAGGCCCTCGTCCCGTGTATCTCGCGTCTTCGCCATCCAATCGGCCAGTCCAGTCCCCCCAACTGGGAGATCTCGACCGGACATGCAGTGCCGATCGTCCCATCCAGTCCGGACCAAGGGCTCGGTCGCACTGTCCGCCAAACCTGCAGAGATCGGGCTCGTCAGCAGCCAGCACAAGGTTATAAAACGGGCGCCGCCTGGACGGGCCTTCGCGCTGCATACGTGCCCTGCAGGTCAGCTGTGACGTGGCGCGGTGGCAGTGTCGGCGAACCGCACGGAGGATGCGCCGTCGAAGCGCTAGGCATCTAGATTGGGGTTGCTATTATGTAGTATCATGGTGCCCATGGCCTTTGAGCCGTCGCCCGTTGCCCTGTTGACATCTGTGGACATTCATTTGCGACTTGATATTGGGGGCTCCGAACCAATTCTCTCTCAAATCTCAACCATGTCCGTCAAACTACACCCCGCGGTGGAGGAGCCATTGAAGATGGACTCACTGCTGTACGGCCTCAATTCAGTCATCGACTCAGAATACAAGCACTCGCCGCTTGACTTGGACCAAATTCGCATCGTGGCCCTCGAGCCAGGTTGTCCTTCAGATCCCCTCCGGTGTCGAATTCTTACGCACCGTCGCTCCGATGCTCCATCCTATGAAGCCGTCTCCTACACTCGGGATGACGATGTCCTCGCAGGCCAGATCAAAATTCTCCCTTCAGTTCCCTCAATCTCCCAAACGTCATTCCTCTGGGTCCCGCAAAGCTGCGCCTCCGCCTTGCGAACCCTCCGGAATTCATCACGGCCCCGATACCTCTGGATCGACGCAATCTGCATCAATCAGCACGATATCCGCGAGCGCAGCCGCCACGTCCGCATGATGCCCAAGATCTACCGATCGGCCTCTCAAGTAGTCATCTGCTTGGGCGATAGTGACGAGCACTCGGCAGCTATTGAATTCATCGCTCGCGGCCGGTTCAAGAACACACCTCCAAGCACACAGTTCGCGATCCGCCAGTTTTTCAAGCACCCCTGGTTTTCCCGCCATCGGGTGATCCAGGAAGTGGCCAACGCCCGCAGCGCCGTCGTCCTTTGCGCCAGGGCACCGCCTGTGCCCTGGTCCAACTTCGGGCTCTGCGCTCGCATGCTTGCTCTCGACGTCCCCGTCATGTCCCCTATCTGCCGGCTGCGACAGCGCGGCTGGATAGACACCATCACGACCGAGCAGTTCGTCAAGGCCGTTTGCGAGGCGACTGCATGCGATTGCCTCGACCCCCGAGATCGCGTGTTTGCGTTTCTGGCCATGTATCCGACCGTGATGAGCACGACGCAGACGGAAAAGTACCGGAGGTCCGGCTTCGCGGCCGACGGACCGCAGGGAGGCCGCGTGGGTGATACGTCGTGCTCCAAGGGCGACGCCGTCGGCGTAGAGGCCGAGTCGAGGCTGGATGAAGGGGAAGTGGCCAATGACGGTGACCAAGCACTGAACAAGATGACCAACTACGCATACTCAGTCGACACGGTTTACCGTCAATTCGCAAAGATGTTGCTGAAGGATCTTGGCCTCGACTTTCTCTCTGCCGTGCAAGGGCGCGCAGCTTCGGAGGCATTGCCGAGCTGGACCCCTGACTGGCGACTGAGGAGGGAGCGCACAGTACTGGCACATCTGCCACTCACCGAGTTCAGTGCCGGCGGGCATTGGGACGGCCAGTCGTTCCGTATCCTGCCAGCAACAGACGACGCATCAACAGACACACTCGAGACCACAGCAATATGCCTCGGAGATATCAGACATCTTGGAAAATCTGTCGATACAGACCGTCCTGGATGGGAGTCCGTAGTCTTTCGTGACTGGAAAAGAATCGCACAGAGTGCGAGGAGAGTCGACCGCCCGAAGGAAACCACGGCCGGATTCTTGTCAGCATTCGTCCAGACGGTCATGACCGACTCAGACGATGAGTTCGTCGCAGTCCGAGAGATTCTGTGCAGGAGGCTCTCAATGCTGAGAGGTGAAGAACACTTGGCCAGTGAGTCTCTATTGGAGGGGCTGGACGCTGAAGCAGTCACGAAACTACGGATCAGCTGCCACGGTCGGACACTCTTCGTCGGTTCCGACGGAATCATAGGCCTGGTTGCGAGCCAAAGTCGAGAGGGAGACTTTGTGGCGGTTCTTCCTGGGGCACGACTTCCGTACAGCTTCCGCTGTCATGATTCCTTCTTCGCAGAAGTCAGATTGGTCGGCGAATGCTTCGTTCATGGTATGATGCGAGGGGAATCTTTGGTCCGGGGTCGGTTCCCGAAGAGAGAGATCCGCATTTGTTGAGGTATTATCACATCTGTATGCAGCGAGAGTCAGGTCGTCTTCGTCATGAAGGGGTGAAAGCGCCCCATCAAATGGACCTAAGTTGACCCCGAGGCATTTCGTCAAACACTGTGAGGTATCTGTGGTATCTTCGCACCTAAGCGCTCCGCGTGACAGTTGTTAACTTCGCAGGAGCCCACATCCGTCGTTAATGTACGTCTTGCAATACTCCCAATTCAAAATGTCCAAGTAACGCCTGCTTAGATGCCATTGCTCGCGCAACTGAAGACTTTGCCAACTGTGCCAGCCTCAAACTCCTGAATAATGCCCTCGACACTGGCATAGGTACCGACCGTCAGGAACAAGACTCCGGTAAGGATAATGACAATGTTGAGTGCCATGCTTGTCAGGTCGAGGAGCTTGTTAGGCTTCGGAATTCCGGCGCGATTGTCAACACTTCGCATGCGGAAGTAGGCGACACCCCAGAAAACAAAACCGAAGAACGAGTCGAAGAGGGATGACATGAGAGAGAGCACTTGATGCGATTAGAGGAATCAGAAAGAGTCAGGATCCAAACTCACGTGATGAGAAGAACGGGATCAACTCGGCAATCAAGAAAGCCAGTAACCAAAGGCCAACTGCCATTCGTCAGCGCAAATCTTCAGTCGATGGTTCCATGATCACTAACGGAGGATTGTAGCCCACGAACCCCAGCCGATAAGGGTGTGTTCATGCAAATGTTTGGAGCCCCTGAAAATACGGAAGAAAAGGAAGCGGGCCGAGACGCTGGCGTACAGGACACCCAAGAAGACTAGTGTTGGTATCATGAAGGAGAAGGAGATCTTCTTGTAAAGTTCCTCGAGGGACCCAAACGCAGGGGCAGTCATGTACTGGTTGCCAGTGAAGGCGTAAATGACAGCCCCAACAATACTGAAGACGATAATCTCGCCGATGGTAACCGCCCAGAGCGCCTTGGGGAATTCGCTAGAAGCGGTCAGCAAGAGCCGCAACTTGAAGGGCTGATGATGCTTACCGCGGGTTCTCCATCTCAGAAATGAAGCTGGGAAGAGTAATCTGACCGATAAACGTATAGCTAATATTCAAAAAGGCGTTCATGCCAGAGACGAAAGTGGTGCCGAGCACGGGGATGGCGGTCACAATCGGGTTGCCACCCGTCTGGGTGACGCCGTTTTTGTCGACGTACGATGGACGAGGGTCGTAGCCGGCAGGATGCGCCTGGATTCCGGCGAAGATGGTGGCAAGAAGCACGGAGATGAAGGTGAAGGCTGCCGAGGCGGTGCCGGCCTTGGAGAGGGCGCTGAAGGTACGCGGCAAAGAGCAGACCCAGCAGATAAGGGTGACGACGATGGAGAAAACGACGGTGCGGCAGGTAACAGTATCCGCGGCGGTCATGGTGTTGAGGTACTTGGCTCCGACGAGGACGTGAAGACCCTGGGGATTGTGTCAGCGATTATTGGGCGATGCGCCGTCAAGCACCGCGAACCCACCTGTATGAACTACATTTTGTCAGTGAACCCGTTTGAGGCCGGGGGAGTCATGGAGGTCGTACCGTGTTGTTCAAGATAAACATGACCGCCGTGGCATACCAAGCCCATCGCTTGCCCCAGAAGAGCATCTGTCCAATGTCGCAGACGTCCTTGACTTCCGGGTGACGCAGACAGAATTGCCAGAGGACCAAAGATCTAGGAACCGCTATCAATAAAGGCTGTTCAATTTCATGGTTGCGTGGTGGCTAGCATGCATACGTATAGAGAACGAGGAGAGCGACAACGGCAGTGAGGATTAAGCTGGAATGTGATTAGTATTTGGGTCGAGTAACAGTTTCAGCCGACTCATACCCTGGAACAAGCCCGAGAACGCTGTATGACCACGGGAAACTCATGATGGCCTGCAATCGTCAGTTGGTCAGCGCTTCGACAACGCGACGCGGGCAGAACTCACCAGGCAGATGTACTCGGAGAACAGCAGGCCAGCAGTCTACGTCTCCGTGTTAGCACGCACACAAGGCGCACCGAGAAGGGATGCGCTGCCACCTTTTGCCAGCTGCACGTCCTGTACTTGATGGCATGCCCGTCCTCCTGCGCGCGCTGCTTTCCCATGATGGCATCGGCGCTCTCATCGCTATCGGAGCCGGTGGCATGTACGTCCTGTACGGGGGCTATCCTCGGGCCGACCTTGGTGTTGGGGCCGCCGAACCAGCTGCTCCAACCCGTTGAGCGGCCCGTCTCTACGTCGTGGGCGAAGCTCTGTTCGGAGTCCACCTTGTCGGCCATCTGGTCCGCCACGGCGGGTTCGGTCTGGCGTATGTCCTTATCCATGGCGCCAATCGGCTCGCGAAGGTTCGGTTAGAAATGGCCAGTCGCTCCGGGAAATGCTGCAATTGATACCAGTGCTCGGTGGTCGTGCCAGGGCGAGGATACTAAAACACTGTCGACACAGCCGCGATGGGCGATGGTGATATGCGACAATGAGACAGATCACAGGCCGGAAGAAGCGCTGCAGTTCAGGAGGGGAGGGGACGATGGGGAGCAGAGGCAATGCAACATAAGACGACCAAAATAGAACAGACTTGGAGCACAGAAGCTCAAGAACAAGTGGAAGTGGAAGTGGAAGAGCACGTGGGACGTGCGGGTATAAGAGGCAGAAGGCGACACCAGGCGACAGAGTGAGGATCAGCCAGAGTCGCAACGGCAGTTGGAGGGCCAGATTGGGGCGCGCGGGTTCCTTGCCAGCCAAAGTATACATACAATTAACTGGGCCGGAGGGACATGGCATGCATGTAGAGACGGATCGATGTGCAAGGTAGGTAAGGTGAGGAGGTATGGCTCAGGTCGGGCCGGTCAGGGAAGAGGTCGGTACACCC
Organism: Colletotrichum gigasporum; assembly: GCA_024584535.1. NCBI lineage: Eukaryota > Fungi > Ascomycota > Sordariomycetes > Glomerellales > Glomerellaceae > Colletotrichum > Colletotrichum gigasporum. The sequence continues at coordinate 83,977 of CP077951.1, forward strand.
AGAACAACGAGAGATGCATGCAGAATTCTGTGTGCACTTGTACTGGACCATCCCAAGGAGACCCCCTTCCCCTCGACAGAGATTGCGAAATGCGCCAGCGGAGAAGGGTTTGGTACTCAGTACCCAGCAAGATGGATGAAGGGCCACACGGGAGGCAACGTTGGAGGTGGACGGAGACCGCCCCGGTCAGAATTTTCAGTAGCGTAATATGTCTGACATAGTACGGCTGCGACCCCTTTCAAAGGCGACGGAAGACTGCGACGAGAGAGAGGCAAAAGCCAGGGCTGTGGGCGCCGAGCACGTCATCGTGGGATATGGAGAGGGTTGTCAACCAACAGTGTCGCATCTGCAGGGCCACGCTCTCGGCTGGACCGCCAGCGAGAAGACTAGGCGCAATAAGCACCACGACGGCGCTATCTACAGTGTGTCTGGCTTCGCGGTATCCGCAATGGCGTCTCTGTCTGCCTCACCGAGCGGCGAATTCGTCCGTCCCTGATCAGTGATGAGTGATAGTGTGCAAGTAACCAACCCCACGGCACTGGACATTGGACGTTGGAGGACCCGAATGTGGGCGCAGACAGTCCAGCTAGGGGTGCTAGTGGCCGACAAACGAACGTTTCTGCCACTCTGGGCGGCGCTGTAATACGCAGCAGCAGTGTAGCGTGCGAGCAGACGTTGGTTAGTGCGGCGCCGCCGGGGGGCCATCAGTAAGGATGCTGTCCTCGTGGGAGGGGGCCGAAGGGCCAGGCCAATCGAGGGCCTCGTCTGCGGCCAGGGACTCAGGAGATCGGCAAAGACAAGCATCGAGCGTGCGCCACCACAAAAGCTTGCCCGGCCGGGTGACGTCGTGGTGCTGGCCCGAGGTTTTGTGCCAGCGCCAAGCACCGGAGTCAAGAGATGGCCAAGAGATGAGGCACTTCTCAGCACGGGGCGGCCAGCATCTTGGCAGGGGGCGGGTTTGCCGGCATGCCCGCTTCGAAGGGGGGGAAGGAGGAGTTGCTGCTAAATATTTGTTAACGAATGAATCACAAGTCGACCTCAGTCTCCTTTGCCAGCAGACTTTTTTCCAGACTTTTTTTTTTCCCCTCCCGTTTGGTCCGAGCACTGCTGCTATGTTGCATGCTATCTGTGCTGTACTATATAACGCGTGCCAGGCAGCGTTATTAGGGCACTCGGGGACGCCACAACAACAGGCTTTGGTTGAAACTGGGGAGGTCAGACGCCGCCAACGGTGGTCCCAGTGCCGTCTGAGCCCATCAGACACCGCTGGGCCAGGCTCAGCAGCATGGATCATGCAGCATGCAGCGTCAGCAATGGAGGGCCTTGCTGTAAGCACGGGGGCCGTGTGTGTGTGTGTGTGTGTGTGTGTGTGTGTGTGTGTGTGTGTATGCACAAACCCATCCTTGGATTGGATATCAATGGACGGAAACGGAAGACGAACCCGAGGCCCTTGAGCAAGAGGCGAGATTCGGAGAACCCAGACAGACCATCAGCCAACCACTTAGACGACCGGATGACACATGAAATGGGACAAACGACCCGAGTACCGCCGTAGGAGTCGTAATTATTCTACTCGCCTAAGGTAGGTACGGTTGGTACTCGAAGTATTGCCCCAGTCACCCCCCCCCCCCATCCGAGGCCGGGATACGGCTGTCTCTAATGTTCGAACCATAACCATTGCGCCATCGGTTTTCACAATTGCATCAGCGCATGGAAACGCGATCGTCTTGACTAAGCATCCCATTTGACCATTCTAGAAATCATGGACCATCTATTGTCTGGACCATGGATAACGCTGTTTGCATGCAAACACCAGCCCGTTGCGCCGTCCGCCATGCAGTGTATACGAAGGACAAGGAATATATAAATATATATATATATATATAACGTGGTTTACCAGTCAACGGCGAATATCAGTCAGCGGCGAACTTTTTCCTACGTCCACGATATTCTTTAATATTTCCTAATTATAATACGTTTAATTAACTATTCGTTATCGTTATTTAATTTATTTAACGATTTCACATCCTTAGAATAGGTTTACGTATTATGTCTAGTCTCATTATACACACCACATCGTCTCCGAGCTGGCTGGGCTCTTTTTGATGGACCCCCCTCTTTATTATTTCGAGGTATTGGACGTTTCCTTTTTTATTTCTCCTCTAATAAAACCTGAGATTCTTTTATACTAAGTGCTCCTCTAAGTTATACCCGGGACTTTGGGGCTCTCCGGCGCTTAGCAAGTATTATATTTATATCCCCAACTGTATAAAGCCGTTTGGTTAAAAGAGTAAGTGAGTGTGCTATTACTTGTGCACCCTTTGATAATTATTTAACTATTTTAATTATTAGAGTTAAAAAGTTTCCCTAATAAGTAGAAATCCGTTTTTTAATAAAATTAGATTATAAGATAGTTTATTATGGGTTAGAGGGTGTTTATGATTACTAAGGTAGTGGTGTTAAAGGGTTAGTTTATGGAGGTGTAGGTGTCCACAAATGCACATTAAGCTTGCTAATAATATGCTTTGGGTCCTATGGGGTAATTCTAGTTCCTAGGAATACAGATTTGATGTTTTCCTTTATAAAAACCTTTTGGTGTGTGTAGTGGAAGGCGATAAAGAACTCGGATTTTATGATGTGGTTTATGGAGGTTCGGATGAAGAGGTTGATTTTATTGTTGTATATGTGTTTTAGAGGTGAATAAAGGGCAATGTCTAATGGCTGGAGTAGATGAGATGAATACGGAGGTATACTAATAGTGATAATAGTGTTCTATTTATAATAATCGTCGAATTCGGCTAATAAATGGCTCTTATGACCGTTGATGATGAGTATCCGATAAATGCCCTTAGTGTGGCTTTTGGTATGTTTATCGAAGTGTTTGATCTAATTTAGACCTATCTCGTTATTAGTCTATTTATTAGTAGTAAATTTAATAACTTAATCACCTGGAAAACCTAATTCCGTAGTCCAACTAGTAAGGTGATAAGCGTTTTAAACGATTATGAACGGAGGGATGCATTACCCGCCCGAATCAATGTATTCAATAACCGTAGCCTATTTACGGTTACTAAGTTGAATAGACTTTACTTTACTGCGTTTATCGGTGCGTATTACTACTATTAACACGGTGATAATACTTATTATAAAGTTAATCTCGTCGAAATTATATATATCCCCCTCTTCGATCCCATATTTAGCTATTATATTACGTAAAAATGTAAACCACTTTTTGATAACCTTAGGATCCTTTTAAAAAACCCTTTGATAATCGTATGGATAATTAAATTTGGTTCTCAGAAATGGTTGTGAGTCCATAAACCGCCTAGCCTAATACTTGCTAATAAGTACACTATTATACGCTCATAAGAGGAGATTAACTATATTTTCTATACTAGTAAGCTATAAGGGAAATCCTTTAGAATCCTATTTAATAACGTATTAGAGAAGTGTTTTTTTTAATTAAATTAAGTTTATGTTGTTTAGGTTAGGTATGTTCGTGTTAGGGTTGGTCGTTTATTTTATATTATAAGGAGTTTTCGGGAACACCGTAGGTCTTTATAGTACGTAATACACTCAATTTGCCACCTATAGCATATATTAATCAAATGGCTTTAATAGTAAGAATGATTTTGTCTTTTTGTGTATAAACTAGTATTATAGTCGTGGAGTTATTACGTATTAAATGTTTAAGTGCTTGGATGCCGACCGTGTTTAGGAAAAAGTTCGCCGCTGACTGATATTCGCCGTTGACTGGTAAACCACGTTATATATATTTATTTATTTATATATACTGGTTGAGACTCCCAACGCTGCCCCATGCTGTGCCTTTCTTTCTCTATTGTCTAAGTGTCCCCCGCCGACTCCCACCCATCTTCCAAGGCCGCTGCAAAGAAGACTCGCCGCTACGCCTGCGCCTCGTCAAAGTCGACCCATCTGCGAATAACCTCGTCCACGGCGCCGATGCCCTTCTTGGACGGCTGCACCTCGAACCACTCGCGATGCACCTGGTTGCAGCCCTCGCACGAGATGGGCCCCGCGTGCAGGCCCATGCCCTGCAGCTCGAGGTGAATCAGTCGCTCGACGCGGTGCACATGCGGCGTCATGCGCGGCTGGTCGCCCGAGGCCTGGCTGGCGCTCGGGATGTAGGGATAGTATCTCAGCACCTCGATGTCATAGGTGCACTGCCGTGACCATTGCTGCATGCGCCGCTGCACGTTGGCCGCCCTGCCAATCTTGATGAGCATCTTGTCGCCCGACGTGCCGCCGCCACCGCTTTTGGAAAAGGCCGACACGATGTCGCTCGAGCTGCGCTGCCGTCCACCGCCCCGGGCCGGCGAGGGCGGCGCAAGCAGCGAGCGCGCCTCGTTGACGGGGGCCGCCTCCTTCTTGGACGTCGGCGTGATCCAGAACATGTAAATGTAGCCCGGCTCCTCGGAGCTGCCGTACGGGCGCGCCAGCTCGGCCATCAGGGCCGTGGCCGTCTGCGGATCCGTGGTCGGCGGGATGAGGGCCATGTACTGCGCCGTCTGGGACTCGGACAGCGGTTGCGGCGTCGCCTGGGCAGAGCTCTTGCGCGAGTTGCTCGATGTGCTCGGTCTCGGTCGCGAGTTGCTCGGGGCGGCGAGGTGCTGGTTCGATAGACGGTTCGCCGAGAGGCGGTTCGCGGGCAGCGCCGCCGAAGCGTTCTGTACCGGACGCGGCTGCGGTCGCGGGGCGGGCTGGGACTCCTCTACCTCGTCAAGGGGAATGCTGAAGCAGAAGCAGAAGCGCAGCTCCTTGTTTTTCTTCGGCTTGGGGCGCGACACGCCATCATACGGCCGGGACTCGCCGTCAAAGTCCTGCTTGCCCCCGCTCGGCCGCGGTCGTTTGTGCTTCTTGGTCGGGTTCGATCCCACGTCAACGAGGCCGAGACGGTCGGCCAGGGTGTCGATACTCGAGCGCTCCTCCAGGATGGGCCGGCCGGACAGCCTGGGCCCGGGGCTCGACTGGGCAGAGCGACTGGCGGCCTGGTCCTTGTGGTGGTGGCAGTAGAGTGACTCCTCCTTGACCGTCGGCGAGAACAGCTTGCCCTTGACGGGCGTGACGGGGTTGCGGCAGAGGTTTCCGGCGGTGGTGAGGCCCTTGCAGGTGTTCTTGGGGTTCTTGGAGTCGGAGCGGCCAAGGCGCTCCTCGGGGGTGTTGGCGATGTAGCCCATTGTCTGGTCTCGGTTCGGCGTGCGATCTTCGGGCAACGGAGTTGTGGTCTTTGTCGATGTGTGGGAATCGCCGTCAAGCGGAGCATCCGAGGATACAGTATCCGTATCGTATCCGTTCGTGTGTGTGTGTGTGTGTGTGTGTGTGTGTGTGTGTCTGTGTGCCAGGGGTATCGTCTCGTGTATATGCTAGAGGTTAGGGTGCCAGTCAAGGGCCCAGAGCAGGCCGGGCGGGTGATATACGGTAGAGACTGGCTGTCAACCGACGATGATGTAGACTCTCGACTCCAGGGTCACGACACGTGTGGGTGTGTGGTGAATCAGGGAATCAAGGCCTGGCTGGTCCACGTCCACGTTCAGTCCACGTCCACGTTCAGTCCACGTCCACGTTCAGTTCACGTCCACGTCGACCGTCGGCCTCCTCTTCAGCGACCTGCGGCGCAAGCGAGCACTGAAGCGATGCCATGGCTCCAGCTGACTGGGCGCGCCGACTCGACGTGACGGGTCTGACTGGGGAGGCTGGGAGTCGCGGATGGTGCCTGATGCATCATTGGCGCCGGCCCGGTTGGGGGGGGGGCTGTTGGCGTGTCTGGACAGGGCTTGAGGGCCGTCCCAGGGCTGTGAACCTGCTTGAGCCCCCCGAACCGGTGGGTACTTGCGACCAGACCAGTACCTGAACACCACCCTGCTGCTGACTCCATGTCCTGGGCAGCTGGGCCCCCATGTGGCTGGTGACATGACATGCGGCTGGTGACAGCGGCACTGGGCGCACCGCCTCGTGCGTGGGGAGTGGCTTGCTAGGCTGCCTCTTCATGTGTTCTCTCAGCCACACTCACTCGGCTTGGCAAATCTCCACTCATCGTGAAAACACCAAGAATTCATCACCACCTCTGCGTCGCGACAGAATAACGCGTCTTCATTGGCGACCTGACGGTCGATACGCCGGTCGATATGACATAGCCTCGGGAGCAGCTATTTCTACCGATTTTGTTCATCAAGCGAACGTTGTCGTCGTCTCTTGGGCTTGGATGATGCCGTCTTCTCGTACTACCCTTGAACGGTATGAGGTCACTATCCGTAGAGGCGAGGATGTTGGCGACGGAGCTGACGGATTAGATCAGCAACTGGATATCCGTCACGTAGGCGGGTCTGCGACTTCTTGTTGGCCGCGCGCCTCTTGCCACGCCCTCAGGGTCTTGGCTCTCGAGCCTTGGACCCTTGACCGGCGAGTAACCTGCCGCTGCCACATGCAATTGCTTCACTCTCTACGCGCCCCCTCCACACCGCCAGTTCCGGCCCTCGTACGTCCATCTGCTCCGGACGAGGCATCCTCAGCGCCGATAGGCTCCACTCATGCCCGCCTTGGACAGATTCGGCCTGCCTACGTGGAGGGTGGAGTGACTCCCGCGTGTCTCTCACCGCATGGGGCGTGACGGTGATTTGAAGAACAGGTCCCTCTCCGAAGAGACCCGGCTTGCTGCCGACAAGATGCAGCAGCGCCGGCCGGAGTGGAGGGCTTCCCCGGGTGATTCGCATCCGATGCGGACGCACAATCACATCATGTCGACGGATCGCCGTGTAGCTCGGAGCTGAAACCGAGGCCTCTCGGACTCTGACGGTGCGGTGCTGAGCTTTTGAGCACCTCAGCCATCGATTGCAGGCTGTGAAATCTGCTCCGAGTGCTCTCTCAAGCCCGACCAAATTTGCGTTTCTTTGTCGACACTGGATAGTCGAAGCTGTTGTTGATGCTCACACGTCGCCACCACGGCGCGAAATGTCGCGCGCACATCTGCACCTGCCACCTGCATCTGCCCCTGAGCAGCGATGACGGTAATCTCGGGGCCCTGAAAGCGGCAACAAAAATCACACCACAAACACACCACCGGCAAGTGGGTCGGCCGGGGTGAAGCGGTCTTGGACGATGGGGCCTCTGGGCCTCTTCAGCTGGACGGCCCCGAGCTGTCTCGCCCGTCGCTGGCGATGGTTGCTTCAAGGCGGACGCAAGGCGATCAGTTCCTGTCTCCAGATTCGCTAATCTGATCAAACATGTCGTGAGCCAATGACAACCGGCCGGGCTGCGTCCCAACAGCTGTCATTCGTATTCGGTTTGGCGATCCTCGGGCCTGGATTCGCTGCCTACATGCAAACAGTCGTACCACACTCGAGCGGATGCCGATGAATTTTCATCGTGCCATCGGCCTCTGCGACCCCTGCACATGCACCGCTTCTTTCTCTTGGAGAGAACGTTCCAAAGCCCGCCGAACACCACGCCTGCTCCACCACCTGCAGATGCTTTATATTTCACATTTGCCCCCTTCGCCGTCGTCCCTGAATCCTGGACCCTCTGGCCGCAGCCGTCGCATCTCGAGAGTTGCATCCTATCTCTTTTTCTTTCTCTCTCTTGCATCGGGGTGCGTTCGATACCATGGCGTCCTGGTAGGTCATCCTCTTTCCGATCCGCTCATCACACCGGCGATGCGCGGAGCATCAGACTCAACCGGCTTACACCCCTCCCACAGGAACTCGACCGTCGTGTTTCCCAACCAGACCTCCTCTCATCAGAGCTACCTCGGCGTGCTCGACGACGTCAACAAGTACAATGTCCAGCTCAACATCATCGAGCGCCTGTGGGCGGCATGGTATCTGTGGATGCAGAACGACATTCTAGCGACGGGAATCATGACCTTTGTCATGCACGAGGTCGTCTACTTTGGTCGCAGTCTGCCGTGGATCATCATCGACGCGATCCCCTATTTCCGCAGATGGAAGATTCAAAAGGTTAGTCCACTCTCGTCATGTCCCACCCGGCGTCTGCACGCCGCGGTCCACCTTGCACTTCGCCTCGGGCTTTGAACGACGCCATGAACAGCCGCTGACCCGCGTGCCAACAGCAAAAAATCCCTACCTGGAAGGAGCAGTTTGAGTGCGCGGCCCTCGTTCTCTTCAGCCACTTCACCGTCGAGCTCCCGCAAATCTGGTTCTTCCACCCCATCGCCACTTGGTGCGGCCTCGACTACGGCGTACCCTTCCCTCCGGCGTATAAGATGGTCTACCAGATCGCCATCTTCTTCGTCCTCGAGGATACCTGGCACTACTGGGTTCACCGCGGCGCCCACTGGCCGCCCCTGTACAAGGCTGTCCACAAGATGCACCACTATTACTCGGCCCCCTTCGGCATGACGGCCGAGTACGCGTCGCCGATCGAGGTCATGTTCCTCGGCCTCGGCACCGTTGGTTCACCTGTCCTCTGGGTGCTCATCACCAAGGACCTGCATCTTTTCACCATGTACGTGTGGATTGTGCTACGCCTGTTCCAGGCCATCGACTCGCACTCAGGCTACGATTTCCCCTGGTCCCTCCGCCACTTCCTCCCCTTTTGGGCCGGTGCTGAGCACCACGATGTGCACCACGAAAAGTTCATCGGAAACTACGCCTCCAGCTTCCGGTGGTGGGACTACATCATGGACACCGAAGCCGGCGCCGAGGCTCACCAGCGCAGGCGTGAGAAGAAGTTGGCCGCGAAGAAGGCCCAGTAAATAAAGGGGGGTCGGGGAACTTGTCGGACGACCTCTCGATGATGGCAGGTTATTCGATAAATAACACAAGCTGGAGTCTCAGGCTTGACTCTGAAGTGAAGTGACGGAGTCGTCGCCGAAGCGGGTTGGGCCCTCATTCTTTTACGGCCGACACGACGATTCCATTATGACGACTTGTAATTTGACTAGACTTACATATTAATGCGACCATCGCTCCTGTCAATAAAATTGACGTTGTAAATATTTTCAATCCGCGTCCGTTGCCTGCTACGCCTCGTGAGAGAGGGGTGATGAAGTGAGTGAGAGACTGTCTTGCTGACACAGCCACATCGCAGTCAGCAACCAAGGCGTGTCGTGTCGAAAAGCTGATGTCGCCTCCGCTGCGGTCAAGGCGTCTATCTCCAGGCATCATTCGTCTGAAAAGAAGCCGGTTGAGCTCGCCATTTTACATTAACCCGACACTTTGGCGCTCGAAACATGAACATCGCCGAGATCTACTGCCAATGGATGATCCAACAATGTCTCTCAACGACCTACCGACCGAGCTCATCCACAGGATCGCTTCCTTTTGCGAGTTCGAGGACATCCAAGCCCTCACCTGTACCTCCCGCGCCCTGCACTCGTCCTGCAACGACCCCATCGTCTTCCAGGCCCTGTTCTGCCGTATAGTGAGACGTCCCCTCGTCACGACATGTCTTGTCCGCCTTGTATCACGGCAACTGACGCGAACCGCAGGCGCCGAACCCTTCGTCTCAATCAGTGCCCGATAGACAAGCCGTCGCCCGCTTGATTAACGCCGCCTTGGCGAACCCCAGCCCGACCGCGAAGGCTGTATGGTCGAGCATCGAGTCCAGGGTGATCTAGTCCCATCTCGCATTTGTTGCTCCGACGCTGCCCGCCCTGTCCGACGAGCTCGATGAGATGATGGAGCCCTACCGGGCCGTGTCTTTCCAACCCGCTGGCAGGGTGAGATTGCCGACCGCTGAGCTCACCCAGCAGACGCGGAGTTTGCTCGGTGTCTTTTCCGCTTTCGCCGTTCTCGGATGTAAGCACCGAATCTGCCATCACCCGATCGGGCTCTTGATATGGTTCTGACGATGCAAAAAAAGATGTTCCTGCCATCGACCTCGGCGTTGCAGCAGCAACCTCTGGGCTTTTTATCCGCCTGACGGACCCCCATGGCTGGTCGAACCACCTTAACGAGGAAGGCATAGGTCTGCTGGTAAGGCAACAGGCCTTCTGTCTCGCCCTGGCTCTCCTTCAGTTCCAAGTTCTCAATAACATGGGCGTGATGACTTATCACCTCTCCATCATGGCCTCATGGGGCGAGGATAGAACCGCTTTCTACAAGTTCAAGGAGACGTGGGAAGGGCGTCAGATCATTGCCATAATGGCACAGGCTATGCTCGCTCATCTCCTTCGAAGCAGCCTCTCTGGCCGGTCGGCAAGCGAGTATCTGCCTTGCCCCGAGCGGCTCCCGTTGGCGACGCTTTGGGCCTCCGCAGATGACTCTGTGCTCCCGCTCCCAGCTCCAGACCACTGCCCAATACCACGACGGGTCGGTGGAGGCGGACACAGTGGCATCGTCGACTCGATCTCCGCCTTTGCCTCGACCGATTCCTGGGATCGCTGGAACCGCGCATACACGCGCTGTCTCGCGGCGCAGATAGAGGAAGACGAGTGGTTCGGCTACTTCACCTGGGACACGGCGCGAAACGAGACCGCCTTTCTCGAGACCGGTCCGATCGACAAAATCTGGTTCAAGGTTGGCGAGAAGGTCCCCGAGCAGTCCGTCGGCGGCAACGTGTTCTCCGTGACGGCGAACGACTGCAGGGAACCGGCCGGATCGTTCTCTTTCAAAGGCCAATTCTTCGAGGAGTCATCGAGCTTGGTGCTCAGGAAGATGCACCCAGACGGGTCGTCGTACAACGTCCGCGGATACTTCACGCCGTTGGGCATTGCGGGAATGTTAGACCCGTCTCCGTGGGGAATGCCGGGGTGGTTTTGGCTGTGGAAGCGGGAGTGGATGAGCGAGGCAGAGCAAGAAGCTGGTCCTCGTGTTGGTTGGAATAGCGTTGGTTGTACACAACCCAATGTCGTGTAAGCTTCAATTCGATGCGACGCTGTTTGGTGCGAGCAAACGCATCCAAGATCGTATCTGTCAATGTCAGCATCAAATACAGCCACCAACGCTTGACAAAAAGAAGTCGGCCCTTGATCTTGGACCAGGGGCCATTTGACTCACTCGAATCTTTTCTTGGGGTTCGGAATCACACCCCAGGCCGTTTCCCTCTCCCCCGGTTTTGCTCTCATCTTAGATGGCACGCAGTCAGCACTGAGCCGAAGCGAACCAAAGCCCCTCCAAGGTGTCTTTGGCTCACGCTTTTGTTTTTCGCCCTACAGCAATGCGACCCATGCGATGTGACACTGACGCTGCGAGAGTGCGGCACGCCGTATCCCGTTTAGGCTGCTTGGCCTCCAGGGGTACGGTGCGTGTAAGATTGCTCCAGCCCAGGCAGTCATCGTGGGAAACATTCTCATTGGGCTCGCGCAGCACGGCGGTGACGGTGTGACACTCCGCGAAGAGATTTGGCCTCGTTCAGAAGACCCCATTAAAGGTGACTTTTAGCCCGCTACAACCGCCTTTTTCGTGATCCTCTTTCCTCCGTATCTATCCATCGAACATCTCACAAACTCCCAAGTCCGGCTCCAGCGCAGCATCACGCTCGTTTTTCCAAGTCATTCGCTTACAACGCTGCTCGTGCCCGTTACTCTTTCGCTTTACCGAAAAGCATTCACCAATAGCCAATATGCCACGCTACCTCCTCCCGATCTTGGCTACAGCGTCCGCTGTCCTCGCCAAGACCGACCTCGAGGGCTGCACCTCCTTTACCTCGACCGTAACCGTCAATCCCTCGCCGGGCTACGGAAACACCTACCAGACCGTCATTTACTACGTCCCGGACACTCTCGAGATCTGTCGCGGCGTCGACTGTGGCGGCGGCCGCGCACCGCCCCGCAAAGTCCCCGGGTGCCCGAACTACTCCGGCACCGACACCGTCACCGCGAGCTTCCTCCCGACCGACCCCGCCAAGCAAGCCGCCGACACCGTCACGGTGACGCCGACGCGCACGAGCACCATTGTCAAGGTGGTGACCACCCCGACGTCGACCTCTGGCACCCCCAACCCAAGCGACTCTGCTGGGGTTACTGAAACCCCGACACACGTAGGCGACAGCGCGTCCACCGGTGTTGCGTCGCTCAGCGGGCAGGCATCATCGGCGATAACAGTCAGTACACGGAGCGACGACGCAAGCGGGAGCGGGGCGGCAGCTACGACTACAGCTACTCCGGCTGGGGCGGGGCCAACGGCGCGCGCCGGTGTCGTCGCCGCCCTCGGCGTTGCCGCCGCCGTGGCGGTAATTTGAGCATGAGCTCAGCCCGAGGAGAGGAGGGAGGTGAAAGAAGGTTATTAGATATGGGGCTGGTCGTTGTAATGACTGTGTTGGCGCGAACTATTCATCATAGAATAATCCTAATCTCACGTTCATGAAGCATCTTGGTAATGTGTGCAAAGCAGCAATACCGTATGACGGACGCTCTTTTGATGGCAGTCACTCGGCTGCATCATTCTCGGGACAGGGGGAAATGAACTTGCATGAGTCCGCTTTGGTAAAGTTCGCCTCCCTGGATCCTTTGATCCCTAGCGCAGGGCTCAGGAGATGCAAGACTTTTGCGTTTCTCGCAGATCATCGCAGTGATATTCCAAGAGCTTTGGCATAACAGTCTAGATAGCCTCCTAAGTAATGCATTAGACTCTATTATGGACGTTGAGAGGCCTCCAAATGAAATTCCCACCGTCCTTTGCGTCCACGGCTCACGGCACACCTCCGATCACCACCGGAACTCTATTGCCGTCCTCCGGAAGAAGGCGTACCCATGCATGGCCGCGACTCAACCATCCCACACCACGCTTCCCCCCGAGAACCCGGCAGCCGCAGTCATCCAGCTCGGCGTCTTCGACCCGGCCGAAGCCGTAAGTGGTGTGACCGTGAAAACCTGGGCGGCAAAGGGGAAGTCCGGCGACGACTCTGCGCCGCGAGATAACCCCGCCTGGGTCTCGATGGCCATCTAACATGGAGACTTACAAAGTCGCCAGGTTGCCAGGCTGCCGAGAGACTGCTTTTGCCCAAAAATGTCCTAGACTCTTAGGCTGTTCACTCATCCATAGCTTTTGGAAAGATGTCACGTCTGCCAGCAATGCCTCCTTTCCGCAATGGATTGATAGGCCCGAGCATCCGGCTAGCCCCTTAGTTTTGAAATCGGATGCACTTTAGCGCCACGGTGCTTCATCCATCACTCCTCGGACAATCATACAAGACGAAAGCGGGGGCAATAATCCATTCGGTTTATTGACGTCAATAAAAATGCCTGGGTTGAACATCTCTGATGCAGCGGACCGGTCTATCCACAAATCAAAGGCGCTAAAAACACCGACAATACTACTACTGCACAGCAGAGTCGACCTCTCACGCTGTTCTCCTTGGCCGGCAACCTAAAGTCCATGCCCCCTCATGTGAGCTCTTGGCTGTCACCAGGACTGAGCATTTAGACTTTCAGCTCGGTGGAGGGAGCATGAATGATGGATCAGACGAGAGGCCGAGAGCGAAGCAGGAGGCAAACATGAACCTCCGTGCGGCCGGGCCAGCCCCCGGTCCTTAAGCGCGGCATGGAAAACACATCTTCACATCGTACCCGGCCCAACTGCCCCGGCCCCGGCTCGGTTTGGCTTTCGAAACCTGGGGTGAGGCATTCACGACACGCTTTACACGCGGTTAGCTGGCTTGCTATCGGGTGCGAGTCCCTCGCCAACCCAATCAGACGAAGGACCCCTACTACTTGTGATTCGTTGGCGGCCTTGGAGGATCTCCCGAGAAGGGGGTGGGATGCTGAGGCTGATTCGACGTTCTTCGGCATTGTTTACTCGCGCTCTGTGCCGTCTCAAGGGTTCTTGTAACACGCGGACTGTCTTGTGGCGTCTGACGGCTGTCATGCCGTGGTCGCTTCTTCGGTCTCCGGGAGAGCTCCGTGTCGGGATGGCTGGCCATATGACCGGTCCGGAGCGATCTGCTTTGCCAATTCCAATGCTATGCACTCACCGACCGATGTGAAGGGCACATATATAAGATGGCGAGCCCTCGATCTTATGAAAGGAGCCTTTCAACACTCTTAACCATCTCGTTCAAAAATCACATTCAAAGACCTCATTAGTCGACTCGACTCCATTCAGACAACGTCTTCAAACAACAGATTACCCAAATTCTACCGCCAAAATGCCTTTCATGGTCATCGTCACACCTGACATCCCCGCCGCCAACAAGGATGAGTTCCTCGCGGCGTGGCCCACGATCAAGGCGGACATCGCCAAGCAGCCGGGTGTTCTCGGCGTGACCGGGGGAGAGATCATTGGCGAGAACGGCACACTGGTGACCGACTTCAAATTCGTTCAGTCCCTAGGTACGGACGCTCCCCAAATATTTTCTTCTTGAATGTTTTAACGGGCCTTTCCTAATACGGTGCTGCAGCATTCGCCACACCGGAAGATGAGAAGGCGTTCGGAGAGTCCGCTTGGGCTAAGGAGCACTTTGAAAAGGCCAAGGCAAAGGTGGCCAGTGAGCCCAAGATCCGGAAGTTCCAGACAGGGGACTTTCCTGACGCTGCCCCCAAGAAACTAACGCAGTTCTCATTCCTTGAGCTGGCGGACGAGAGCAAGCACGATGAGGCCAAACAGGCGTGGATGGATTTCGTCGCTAAGCTCGACGTGAAGACCTTCGGCGGGAGAAGCGCAGATGACGGACCGACAACCGGACTGGGCATCCTCGGATGGGACAGCAAAGAGGTATGTTCTGTGACATTTTCAATGTGTGCTGTGCTGATACATCCCGTAGCAAGCTGAGGAGGTTTACCAGAAGCCTGAGGTGGCGGCACTGTGGGAGAAGTATAAGAGCTTTGGAAAGAGCCACAACATCCTAGTCAAGCTTGAGCTGTAGATAAACGGAGTGTCGGTATGATGGGTAGAAGTTTGAAAGAAAATCGTTGCAATATTGGTTGTTGTCGAGGCCCTGTTTACCGGCATTATCGGATAAAGCCAAGGTGAGCTGAGGTCACACAGATGACGTGATTTTACATACACACCGTGAACAGCCTTGGGTCACTGTCAAGTACTCATTGCCATACAACTCGTCAACATTACACTGTTCACCGGAGGCAATGTTTCGTTCTTACTATACAGAAAATGTACCGGTTGTGGTCCTCACGTCCCATCTTATTCTCAACTCAACACATCAATCCAACAAACGCTCAGACACCGACGCCCTAGCGAACCAAATTCACTCAAACAACTCTCCCTCTTCATTAACACGCAATTGCATCATGGCTTCTTCGAGTACCGTTATTTCCAGCGGCGGAGGTTCTGGTGGTGGAGGTTCTGGTGGCGGTGGCTCCGGCCGCGATGGCTCCGACCGCGGTGGCCCCAACCCGCGTGGTTCTGCGGACGATGGCTCCAGTGATGACAATACCGGTGGCAACGACAACAACCCCAGTGGTGATGATGACAAGAAGATGGAAGACTACCGCCACCCAGTTACCAACAACGAAAAGTACACTTGGGCACAAGAGAATAAAGCTGAAGACGAAGAAGGCCCCGGAAAAAACCCAGACGGCACCTTTATCTACGGGCCTACTACCCGAAAATAGCCTTGGGCTGAAACCGACAAGGAATAATAATACAACTTTAGCATCAGTGGACATCAGTCAAGGGGGCAAATGTTTGAACCCTAGACCACTCCGTGTATTAGCTCACTGAAACTCTACAGATAGATGCTGAAGCCAATACATCTTCCAACTGCAAACGTATTATTAACGTCTCATGAAACCTTTGACCAGTGTTTGTATCACTCAAAATGCAAATCTAATTAGGGCCCATTTCAGTTAGTTGATAGACATGTCTAACATATAACGGAAACGCGATCAAATATTTGTACTACAAACAGCCTAACTAGACGCCATGGGGTTGTTTGCCATTGCTGAATGGTAGCCCATAGCGTATTTCAACAACTAGAGGATTCAAGATTCGGAAGTTCGAGACTGGGCGGGTCTTCGAGATTAGTGTGCCCGCGAGGCAACTTAAGTGGTATGTTTTACACAAGAACAACGGTAGTCTTGAGCTAGCAGCCGTACCAGTGACCCCTTCGTCTGGAATGCATTCGCCTACTTACTGGCCTTATACAGTCATACGTGGCCCCCGGCCAGAGGAACTGTGGTTTACGTGGGAACACTAGTTTCAACGCTGTTGCACGACACAGGAACATTAGTAGACCCTTACATTGACGCCAAATATATGAACTCTTGGGACTCAAACTGTACCGCAACACCCCCACTCACAAAATCACAACTCAAGGAGATCAATCAGCCTCTTTGAGTTGTCTATGAGCTTCAAGCAAGTCGGCTCTCTGCCGGAAGGGCCACAGAGTGAGCGATAGCTGGGGGGACAATCCGGCGCAGGTGGCGTCTGATGCCATCGCCTCTGCCGCTGTTCCAAGCGATCCAAAAAAAACCCTTCAAACACTTATCCCTCCGCCCCTCCACGCCGAAAACCTCTGCTCTAACCAAGTTGCGCATCACGTTTCTCCATTCCGCCGGTGCTACCTCGACACAGAGCGGCTCACTGTCTTGTGCTCTAAGGGCCAGCCCCCGGCTGGTCCTTTAGACAACCAACCAACGTGCCCTACTAGGGGAACCAGATAAGAAGCAAAGGAACTGGAGGAACCAGCGGGATCCAGGGACATATTGAACGTATAGTAGCCAGTAGGCAAGATTTGGAGGACGCTGGTAAGGGCTGTGTACCATAGAGTAGGTAGTCTGAGCCTGCGGCTCTCCACGCCACATACCCCTCGGGAGGTCTGCCGCAAGGGCTACGCCCTTGCCGCCATGGCGTTAAATACAACAACAACAACAACAACAACAACTGTCTTGTGCCCCGGTTCTGTAGCCGTTGTGGATGCTAAGCTGCTTTTTCTCGCCGGCACTGTAAGCTCGTCTTTCCTCAACGTCTACCGACCTCACGATTCTGTGGTAAGACTCCGCAACGCACAGACATAGATTGCCAAGCATCGCGGCATTTTGGACGATGGAAAAGTATCGAAGGGGACAGTTTTGACATGTAAGGACTTCTGATGCCGACTGAATGGTACTTCGCAGTAGAGAAAAGTCGTCCGGTGCTGTAAGGTCATCCTTGACCCGGAGGTGCTCGAGCAGGAGGTAGAGCACTGAAAGACAAGCACAACCGCCTGCTGTTGGTTGGGTACTTGGTGCTGGCGGAGGCAGATCCGGGCGCTTGTTGGGCACTGCGTCTCTACAGTCACTGCATTCGAAAACATTGCGGTTAGCCAATGAGTAG
Organism: Colletotrichum gigasporum; assembly: GCA_024584535.1. Classification (NCBI taxonomy): domain Eukaryota; kingdom Fungi; phylum Ascomycota; class Sordariomycetes; order Glomerellales; family Glomerellaceae; genus Colletotrichum; species Colletotrichum gigasporum. Next base: position 101,166 of record CP077951.1, read on the forward strand.
AGTCAGAATCATCGATGGGCACAGATTACTCCTACCGTGGATGGTTTCCAAGGTCTAGTAGACACTGGTGCATTTCGAAACCTTCGGGGTCGGGACCTTGGCTAGGGACCGTAGAGACAGTAAGATCTGACTCGCTCCCGATGACAGGCGATGTGTCCGTTCCGGCGTCTGACGCGGTCGCCACGGAGCTGTCAATCCCAACGGGACCGTCATCGCGTGGGGATAAGATTTGCATGGCCGAAGATGGCCGGGGCAGCAGCTGTTCCCGCCGGCTTGCCTGCCGTCGAGCCTTGGGTCTCCCCATAGGTTTCTGCAGGACAAACGAACGGTTCGCTGTTCCGAGCCCCGAATCGTACTTCGCGGGGCCATATTTGCAATCTTTGGTGTGTTCCAGACGGACGGTTTGTTGGGTTTGACAAACCCAACCCGAAGACAGACCCGGTGTCTTCGGAAAGAAACTTGACCTTGACGTCGGTTAAAGAAATGAGTTTAGTGAAAGAGTCCGAACGTCATTTCGGAGACATGTATCCCATGACACGAAAGTGTGATGATGAATAATGCACCGAGGCATGAGATCCCATTGGTTGAAAGTTCTTGAAATAATCCGTGTGTAATGTCCTCGCCGGGCGCTTAGGTAACAAACAGATGCAACAGTGTCACTGGCGAGCGGCAGGGATGGCTTCACTAGGACCGTGTGTGTGTGTGTGTGTGTGTATGTGTAATATTTAACGCCGTTGCTAGCCTCCCGAGGGGCATTCGGCGTATAGGGCTACCAAAAATATCCTACAAGTCAAGCCTATTAGCACAGAATTTCAAGCCTTTTGCCCGTAACCACTATACGATAGGCCTCCAGGTTGGTATCACCTAACACCTAATAGAGCTTTTACCTAGACCTAACCAAAGGTTTCCTATAATATACCCTAGCAATAATTCACTATACCCATTCCCCGTATTACAAACTCCTCCTATTAGTGGCCATAATTCACCAACAACTTAAACAGCTTCCGTATATAACTCCTCTTTTAGAAAATAAGTATAGTATTTTAAAGTACTCTTTATGGTTATAGTGTTTTATTAGTATTAGGCGGTTATTCGTATAACTAGTAAGAGGAGGTATAGCTTATTCCTTTTTATCCTATTCCGCTAAGTTCTATAACGGATAAGACATAGTTATAACTCTTCGAGGGGTAGTCTTTGTTCATATAGGGGATTGTGTTAAGAGAGTGAAGCCGAGGAGTTGGTTAATAGTGATATAATAGGACCTGGGAGTACTGCTTATACTAGGAAAGAACCCATCTCCTTTGGGAGGTTAGATGGAACCTCTACTTCGTCGATTAAAGACTTTATCTAGCTTATGGAAGGCGATATTGAGTTGCCGGCGGTTTATTAGGTTGAATAATCGTCGGTTCAATTCGTAGGAAAAATTTGCGTTATTAAGGGTTCGATTAACGCATAGCCTAATCTACCCTAGTGTACGGCGGTAAACCGCGGGGACTGGGGCCCCCCTTAGCATCGCACTAATAGTATGCGCTAAAAGTGGTAGATGTTTGGTTGAGGTTGTTCACTAGGACCGTGAGGGTCGTGCAATTGGCAAGTTTCGTGACAATAATGTCCATTGTAGCTGAAGTCGAATTGGCTTCCTATCGTATGTACAACAAAATTTCCAACTCGCGAGACCTGGAGATTGATTCGTTGCTAACTTATTTAGTACCTCGAGTTCGTTCTCTGACCATCAACGACGGCAGCGTTGCCATCGCCCTTGGATGACCACTCGGAGCCGAAACCATTTCTCCGCCGCAAGTTGCCGGCCTCGTCGTGTTCAGCGTCCCATTGCGCTAATTCAGCCAGCGGAACCTTGGTGAGACGATGAGTGTTGGCGCCGTTGTCGGTGACGTCGAGAATCTCGGGCCGGATTCTGTATCCGCGCCACTTCGGTATCACCCACATCCAGGCGGCATAGTACAAGAAGCACACAATCATGCTGCGTCTATGTGAATACTAATTCAGAGGCAACCGCTGCGGAATGACTTACATGGCGATACCGACGATGCAGTAGGTGGCATACCAGAAACTAACGCTGCCGGAATACGGGCCGTTCTTTGGCGGCCACCAGGGCATCGCGAGGATGTACACCTGGAGAAGAATGAAAAATATGACGGTGACATGCCATGACCTGAACTCTGTGGGGCCCAAGCCCGCGCGCTTACGGCGGAATCGAATGAGATAGACGCCAACGGCCATGGCAAAGTGGAAGAGGCCGTCGGGGTACGTCTTCAGGCTGATCACTGTGAACGATTAGTCGCGAGATATACCATATATGAGAAGACACTGACCGAACTGGAACGCATCTCCCGCAGGGGGGGCAGCGATCATGATGAAGGTCATAATCCACTTCAAGAAGTAAGGGCCGATGGGGGTTCCGAACGGTTTGGTGCTAACCCAGAATTCCGTCCAGGGCAGAACACCTTGTCTATCGCACACTCCGTAAGCTACTGAAGACCAGGCGAAACGACAAAATTGTGACGCATACCGTCCAATCTCACGGATTACACGAGATGAGCCAATCAACACAGCTAAAAGGTTCCCGAAGGCGCTAAGCAGAACGAGAAAGTTGAGCGCTTGCTCGGCAGGCCCGGTGCCAAAGACCTTCGTGAAGAAAACGGCGGCAGCGATTTCTTTGGCGGTTTTGAATTCCGACTTGGGAACTATCCAACTTATTAGAGAAATTAGTGAATGGAGAGTGACTGTGCCTACCGGCAGCGAAGTAAGCAACATTGCAGAGCATATACAACAGAGCGACGACAAGGACCGAGATGGTCGCGTGCCGCTTAAGCACAGGAATCGGGTTCTTAATCTCGTTAACGACATTGAAAGCATTAGAGTAGCCAGTGTATGAGAAGATAATGTTGACCAATGCAGTGGCAAGGTCATTGCCGTTGTCTGTAGTTCCCTCGAAGGAGTTGCGGAAGTTGGCGGTAGGGTCAGGAATGTGGCCAACGTTGCCGCCAAGAACAACGAATCCGGTGATGGAGATAAATATCAGGGTGATGATCTTGATAGCGCCGATGACGTTCGTAGCCCAGAGAGAATACTTGTTGTGGGCAACGACGCAGATCACGGCGAACGTGTAAGCGGCAATGGCAACACCTTTTAGTTCCCAAGGGGATGGGCTTTTCCCAGCCATTCTCCAGAGGTATCGTGACAGGACTAAGTCCAGTCTGATTAGCTAGCATGGAAATGAGCTTTAGACAGAAAGCCTACCAATTGCGTTACTGCTGCTGAAGGACAGGAGAACAGACTGCACTGCAAAGGCGATAGGGAAGAAGTGCTTCGGTCGCGGGTAGGCCTGCTCGAGATACACAACCTCCGAGCCGCTGCGGTTGGGAAAGTAGCTGGATAGTTCTAGGTATACGCTCAGTCCGGCAAGAGCCATCAGGAAACCGATGGTCCAGTAGATGAAAGCAAGACCGACGGAGCCGGTGCCAGACAGCACAGAAGCGGCTGTGCCATTTTGTTAGTATCTGAACATTTCCGCCTGCATTGGGAATCGTACGTGTTGAAAATATACCAGTGCCAATCATCTGGTTGACATTGAGGAAGATAACAGTCATCCAGCCTACGTGGTACCCAAGGGGTGACTGTCTCTCTACAGGTGCTCCTACAGCTTCCTGATACGCCGGCCTGGACCCATTCCCTCCTTTTGCAAGGGTATAGGCGAGGTCTCCATCGCGGATGATCGACGGCTCGGAGTCGGACGCCTCGACATCGGCGGCGTGTACGCTCGTGTTGGCGGTCTTGAACCGTGATGTGATCTTGGTGAACACCATCGCTCACGCTAATCCGTATTATCTTCGCACGATGAACGGTGATAGAGTCGCTCCACTGAATAGACGTGTCTACCGATCGCACTTGAAGCATCAAGATAAAGCCCCCAAGGGTCGAGGGCGGCGTTTGCGGGGTTTGTAGGAACTTCGAGAAGACCGCAAGAAACCACAACCCGTTTCGCTCGCGGCCCACTGCACCCTCTTTAAAACATCAGACGAGCAGCCTGTCGTCCACTAAAAGCCCATGACGATATTACAATGCCAAGGGCAAATCAAATGCCAAGACGGTTGGAAAATGGGGGAAGAATTGGCAGACTGCTTCCTTTCCCCGTAAATGTCCTAGTCACTAGCCTTTGGCGCCGTTGATGCAGGGTGCTGGAATCCGACCTTCCTTATCAGCGAGAGCCAAGGAGCACGCAATGCCAGTCGATCATGACGACCTTTGCAGCAAAAGACGTGAGCACCCGCCACCCTGGAGCTGCAATACCTTACTTTTCGAGTGCAATGTTATCCCAACCTTGCTATCGCCCCCATCTGATAGGGCCAACGGGCACGAACCTACGACCAGAATGAGACACACAATGACACCCCCGTAAGCTCTGTGCCTCTTTCAACCAAGGATCCAACTCGTGTTCTGTGGTCTTGGCATAGCTCATGGCTACACGTAGGCGCTGTCCTTAGGGGGCAGGCGTCATCAAGAGGGAGCACCAGCATCGGTTATTCTAGGTCTACTTCTCACTGACCTTATTTTCATGGCCCATAACGGCGTAATAAACATTGGGCAACGCATGGCAAAGCAGTTCAGCCATTGGTACTTCCCGGGCAGCTGCCAAATTGGTGCACGCCCAGAGGCTTGGTATTTATTACGTGCAAATCCATATTACTGCCTCATCACCGCCCCTTGTTTTTGTTTCCCTCGCTGCGTATGAATGGCTCCAAGGGGAACACCTGAGCTTCTGGCGTGACACCCTCATACAACTGAGCCCATCTTTCTTTCAATGGTTCAGGGGTCTCCCACGCGTATTCGGGATCGCGCAACCACTGCCTCAGCAGGTGGCGTCTATAATGAGAGAGTTTCACCCTCGTCAGCCTCACCCTTCACCACGCGCGTGGGGTTTACGAGGATCACTCACTGCTGTTGTTGGGTATCGGTGAAGCCGTCCCTAGCGTGGAAGATTCCCATGTTATTGGCATACTGTATGTCACCTTTTTGGAAGTCCAATTGAACCGCGAACCTCTCGCCCATAAAGTGGAGCGTATCGAGAGCTTCTGCCTGTGCCTCGGTGATTGGAGGGATTTCTTCACTTCGAGGGAGAGCACCGTAGCCGACAAAGTATCGACGAGCGTACTGGACGGCTAGACGCTCGGGGGTCGTTGCGGTAGCGGGTTGGTAATGGACGAGTGGGCGAGATGTGAAAGACTTTTCAGGCTTACCGAAGCTACTCGGAGATTGCATCAGTTGAACTGCCATGTTCTTGAAGGACTCGAGCAAGTAAATAATGTAGATGACCAGCTCAGAAGGTAACGACTTACACCTCAAATTGCCAATCTTGTGTGAGAGTGTGGATGAGGTCAGGACGAGTGCTGGCAATTTCGTTGTACACTCGAGCAATGCTCGCCAGTTTGCTGGTGCCACCCTCGGCCGCAGTCTCCAGCGCAAACAAAGAGACGATGTCCCCGGCATCCGTGTGAAAGACCTGCTTGTCCGCAGTATAAGCAGGACTTCCGATCTGGCCCTTCTCCTTTGTCGGGGTCAGGTCCTTGATGTGGGTGAGGACGACGTCGCCCGGCTTTCCGTCGTATTGTCTGTCCTGGCGGCCTCGCTGCGGTGCAATGTGAGAAGACAACCCGGCGTAAATGATGATATTTTCTTCTCTCGTATGTTCATCTACCCGCAGGCCACGAATCACGAAGAATCCATGGCCGTTATGCAACTCGTAGGATAGCTTCCGAAGCTCTTGGTGAAGTTTTGGCAACGGGAAAGTCTCTTGGCTGATGTGACCGAGGGGCAATTCCAGCGCTGGGCTAATCGTCAGCAGCCCCTCAAACCTATTATCTAGGGCCGAGAGGGGACATGGATCTCACACTTGAAATGCGCCAGGGCAGCATCCAGCTCGTCGAGCTGCTCCTGGTTTAGTGCATAGGTCCAGTCGTACTCGTTAGCGAGTGTGGCGCCCTCCCAGACCAGATCGCTCTTGAATTGCGCCGGGAGACCCCCCGGCAGGGTTTTCGGGAGATCGGGTTCCTGGATCCGACGCGCCACCCGGGCCTGGAACTTTTGGTAGTTGGGGGCATACTGGATGTCGGGTTGCACGGGACGGGTGACGGTGATGGTCGACATGGTGCACTAGTTCGACCTCTGGCAGTCAAAAGGCCCGTCAGAACAGTAGTGAATCTATCCGAACCGGAACCGCGGTTCTGTGTTGGTCGATTGACTCACGATGCTCCCTTTTATGTCAGTAGTGAATGGGAGCGATTACGGCGATGAAGAACATTTGCCAGCGATGGCGTTATTGAGCTTCCTGATGTCGTATCGCGGAGAAGGTGGGGAAGGTCTGGCCCGATTGCCCGGAAGAGCCGATCGTCAGCAAGTGACCCCTCACGTGCAAGATCGGGGCTCTTCGTCCGGGGGTTCCCGTGCAGATCGGAACCGGTTGGCAGAGTCTGGGGGTGATACGTATGTGCAATAAAGAAGACTCAGCGCTAGGAAGGCCACCACGTTGTCGGGATTCAGACAGCGGCACGAAATCAAGCACTGAAAGCATCCGTGCCTTGCGTCGAACACATGTCGTCCTTTATGTCCAAGCGGGGTTGAACGAAAGACACCGTACTGGCGTCGTACACATACATGATAGACTACTTGGTTTTGGCGCCATTCTCCTTCTTCCACTGCTCTTCCATCTGCCTGACCTCCTCGTTTGTCCACAGGATCTGCTCCCGGGCCCCGGCCCAAACCTTCCGGCCCCGCCCCGTGTCGAACAGTCGGTACACCGCCGGGTCATCGATCCCATCCATCAGCAGGTTATAAAACTTGCGGTCGTTCCACCAGAGCTTCCACGCCTCTCGGCTGAAGCACGCGACGCGCTCTGTCACTCCGGTCCCGGCCGTCTTGTTCAGCCACTCATACGTCTCTGTACCGAACATCCGGAGCCCCATGTGCGGTATTGGCCCTCGCTCGAGCGTACGCACCACGTAGCTGTAGTGGTTATTTATGTCTCTTGTCATCTCCTCGCTCGTGGGCATCGGCACCGCGCCGGTCCAGAGGCTAGCCAGGGCCATCGTGGCAAGGTCGTTCACCACGAAGGGTGGCCGCATGATCAAGGCGTGGCCCAGGAACGCCAGAGACTCAGGATACTGTTCGGAAATGAAGCCGCGATAGAGGCGAGGGAAGCTGTCGTGCGGGTCTTTGTACTTGGCCGCGTTGATTTCCTTGTACTGATCCGGTGCCTTCGTCGGGTCGGTCGGGTTGCCCGCGCCGCTAACCAGGGAGAAGTCGTAGTGATATCCCGAGCATATGATGATGACGTCAATGTCGTCGAGGACGGTGCCGTCAGTAAGCGTGACCGATTTAGGGCCAGTGATCTCGCGAACACCGGGTACAGCTTGCGTGGTTCCGTCTCTCAAATTAGTAGCCAGATCTTCCGAGAACAGCGGGATACGGTGTTCGACGCCGTTGAGTACGCGAGGGGCCATGAAGGAGGGATGCTTGTCAAGCCATGGCCAGGCCTTCTGTCGTGCGCTCACCATCGCCTTTTGAAAAAGCATCGCACATCCTCGTGGCCACCAATCGCCCATATTGCGGATAATGGTCAAAACTCGGCGCGACATCGCGTGATCGAAGGCCTTGCCATCGACCATTTTCGGTAGCTACAACATCAATAAGTTTGAGAATACTCTGTGAGGTGGCCTATATAGCCTACCAAGTAATACTGGCCCCGATGACTGAGGTAGATTGAACGAGCCTTAGCCCTTTTCAGGAACGACTGGGAGTCTACCCCGGTGGCTCCAACACCGACGATGAGGACATTCTTATTCTCGTAACGATGCGGGTCCTTGAAACTCTGGGAATGAATCGCATCGCCCTGGAACCTCTCGATTCCTTTGATGTCGACCTTGACGGGCACGTTGAGTATTCCTGTTGCAAGCACCAGCCGGTCGAAAGTTTGCCTCTCGTCCGGGGAATGACCCGCGTCCGGCTTCGCGCTGCAGGTGTAGACTGCCCATGTTCCACTTTCGTCGTCTCGCTCTACTTTGGTGACCTTTTTCGAAAACTGAATGTGTCGCAAAAGATCGAACTTTTGGGCATATGCGTCGAGGTAGCGCTCAATGTCCAGGGAGGTAGGGAACGTCGGGGCGTCTATGTACCAGTTCTATCCGTTAGTTGATGTTACAGTCGAGTGTCACTATGTAAGTCAAGTGGCTTCTTACCTTTGGGGAATGGAAAGTCCGTGAAATGGCACTTGGAGTCTTGTCAATTATAGCTCCAAGGGCATTCGTTCATGGTCTTTGCGTACCATCTGCTTCGATGTGTTGAACCTGGTCATGGGCAGCGCGGTAGTCTGGCCCGGTCTCGGAGTGAAATGCCAATTTCCCCCGATAAAGTCGTTCTGTTCGATTGCGGTGACTTGGAGGCCCTGCTCTTTGAGATTTTTGATAGCAACAAGCCCGAGTACGCCTGTCCCAATGACACAGACGTGGTTACCCACTCGTGCGTGCGACCCAGTCTCTACCATCGCTTCAGGGAGATTTTGACGCCTGATGAGCCGAGTAGTAGATGAAACCAGAACGAAATATTAGATCTTCTGGGGGTCAACAAACACTTTTAGGCCTCGCATGCCTGTTTTTAAGAAAGAGGCCATTTCCATGGGTAGCCGCTTTCCCCTTCCGGTAAAATGTCAGCAGTAAACTAAACCAGGCCTCGGAGACATTTGACACCAGCACTCGGCGACATTTTCACTCGATGATTGGCATGATGGATCCTTCAGGATTCCAGCGAGTCAAAAGAACTTTTGAATGCTCCAGCGTAATTGTAATTCACTTATGTACCTTGCTTTTGACTTGCTCCGCCCGCATGGCGCAGTGGCGTGCGTCTGGCAACCCCTCTCCGTCGCAGAGGGGGCTGGTTCGATTCCAGCTGCCCATAGGCAATGGTTGGGCCCGCTATATACGGGTCTTCCGGTCTCCCCCAGCCAGAACAATGCGGGACCGGCGGCCGGTACGTCGTCAACGTGACCAATCAGACTAAAAGGAGGCCTGGGGCCACCAACCAGCATGTTCTTAGGTGCCCATTAAGGGCCTAGGACAACAACATAGGGCCTAGTGCCCAAGCGACTAAGGAGGGATAAGGTGCCCATTAAGGGCCCACCAATCCCGATTCACCAATCAGGGGCAAGGCGCTACCTGTGAAGGACCCGTGACGGGGCGGGTCGGATTGACAAATTTGCGAGCTGCACTCGCTGTTCCCATTCCAACTTGAGCCGGGTGACCCAGCGGGGCCTAGCGACATAGTATGACAGTTACGTAGCCTACAAGGCATGATTTGGAGGACGCTAGCCGGGTTCATGTACTGTAGTATATAGCTTGAGCTGCGGCTCTCCACGCCACATACCCCTAGGGAGGTCTGCTGCGAGGGCTCCGTAGCCCTTGCCACCATGGCGTTAAATACAACAACAACAACAACATACTGATCCTACCTACCGAATAGACAAAACTTTCCTGAGATAGGAGATTATATGTACCTATCCATGCAAACGCTGAATCTAACAAGCCGGGCCGAGAACGGAAGAAGTCTGTCAACCAGCGTAGTGTCAGGGGCTTGCGGTGCGAAGTAAAGAGGTCAGTAAGAGGACAATAGGTAGGTACTGGTTGTGACTCTTATTCTTCTCTGACCCTCTCCTTGAAGGGGAGGGACAGGCCTTTATATATATAGTCCTCCTTAGTTAAGCCCTGTCGTAGTCTGGAATCGGCTTAGCCGCCATGCTTTCCTTAGTTAGATTCCAGCTACGTGACACGATCCCCCTCCTTATCCGGCTTGTCCTCAGGCCGTAGTGGTTGCTCACCGGAGAGGTACGTGTTCTAGAACTCATGGTAACCACTCCCATAGAGTTGCCCTACTGGGTTTTCAACTTATGAGATCTTGTGAGTAGCCCTGATGGGTTACCTACTTAAAGATTCTTATGAGTAGCCCTGATGGGTTGCCTACTTATAGTACTCTTTTGAGTAGCCCTGCTGGGTTACCTACTCTAGGTTTTTGTGAATAGCTCTGATGGGTTGCCTACTCATAGTGCTCTTTTAAGTAGCCCTGCTGGGTTACCTACTCCAGGTTCTTGTGAATAGCCCTGATGGGTTGCCTACTTATAGTGAACCGGTAATTAACTAATGGTCTTTTACCACTTTTTATCTAATAGTTAATTCTCTTTTTTCACCCTTTTTAAAACCCTTAATAACCTAGTAACCCTTTAGTAAAACCCTAGGTTTAGGTTTTCTTATCTAAATTCCTGGGTCGCGCCTTCCGCTATAGGATTATTACGGCCTAGTTACCCAATTACGCCTTCCGTTCATGTTTTCGAAAAAATTTCATAATAATCGGGTAGGATCCTTTTATAATAGTCCCCCTTTATAAATCTTTCTTTCCTTTAACCCTCATAATCCCATACTTCCCTTTCCTTTTATTCTCAACTTCATAATCTAAGACCACTACAAATCCGCGCCTCCTATACGCTATTATATTTAACGACGAGAGAACTATTAACCTAGGCGCTATAGGTAGCTAGTCGGAGCTCTTCGAGTTCCCGTGTTACCGGTGCCTTAATCTCATATCGAAGTGGGACAGAACCGGCGAGGTTCCTTAGTGTACGGTTTCGAAGAGTAGGTTCCCCATTCGGTACCTAACCAATGCTAACCCTTACTAGATGCGTCAACTAAGTGCTAGCGCTGCTCCTCTATGAAGGGCGGGAAGCTCTGTATTCCTATAAGTCCTTCCCTGGTTTTTCCTTTGGTCCATCCTAGAACCGATACTAATTTAGTACTAGGCCACTCATCAGACCCTCTCTTCCACTATAAAGATGAAGTACCTTATATCTAAGGCCGCGAGTGAGGGTTCCACTGAGGACTTCTATACGAAGCACCGGGTATAACCTGTTTCCCTTCAGTGCCCAACTAGTGGGAACTAAGTGTTAACTCTATATAGGACCAGTTCGATGAGGCCCAGCTGGAGGCCCGGAAGTCCCTCCAACAAAAGGCGTTGGTCGGCTCCCTGAAGAAGCCCGGTCTCCTCAAGGCCATGTCTCGATCGATCGCTGAACTTAACACGGTGTACTAGAAAGTCGTAAGTTATATTATTTCCCTCTTAGCAACTAGTACTAACCCGGTATAGCATTACGATACCCTTACTACCCCTTCCAACGATAAGGGTAAGCTCGACGATGATGAGGGTGGTGTAGGTGGTGGTGCTGGGGGTAATGAGAATGGTGAGAGCGACCCCCTCGGGGAGGTGTAGATAGGTGTACGCTGGGTTGCGGCTAGCTCTAGTCTTACTACGGTGCCTCTATATCGTCTTCTCGGCCTCAATAAAGGCCTAACCTTACTCCATCACCTCTTTAATCTTTGCTAATCTATAACCGATGCTCTAGCAGTGATCAGCTGTTTTTCGTAGTCTCTCCTCAAATCCTTAGACATATTCCTTTAAAGCTCCTACGAGTTCTCTATTCCATTATATCCTTTCTACTTTATTAAGTACCTCCTATTCCTTAGGGGGCCTTTATATTAAATAATCTACTCCACTTCGTACATATTGGCGTCATCTTCTTTAATCCGGATATACTTCGGCTGGGTAGTGGTTCTATAAAAGGGTTCTAATTAAGTCGGAGCGAAGACGTTGTGGATCTTGTATTTGAGATCGATATCCAGCTCATATACTCTCCCCCCGTTGACCACCCGTATAATAGTAAAAGGGCCAAGGTATTTGTCCAAAAGCTTTTTTAATAATCTCCGTTATTTAATGTACTTAGTCGAAAATAGGACCAAATTACCCACTTTAAATATAATAAATGACCTTCTCTTATTATAGAATTTTACGTAGTTGGCGTTAACCTTATCTATTAGGTGGGTAATGGTTGCTCTCCTGGTCCTTAGTTCTTCAATTCTGTCCGCGGCGCTTAGTACTGTTTATCCCCTTATTATACTTAGAAACACATCGTTTAGTCCTATAGGTAGGAATCCTATAAGGGCTTCAGCTGGTGCTAACTTAATGACCCTATACCATGAATTATTGTAGACAAACTAGGCCATTAGGAGCCACTTCGCCCAGTCATTCTGTTCCGTATTACAGAATACTCTTAAAAAGTGCTCCAATGTCTAGTTTTATCGTTCGGTCTATCCATCCATCTAAGGGTGATAGGCTGTGCTGAGTTTCCTCTTAATGGCCAACTAGTAGCAAACCTTAGACTAGAATTTACTAGTAAATAGTGATCCCCTATCTAATATAAGCGTTTTTAGGATACCATATTACAAAAACACTTTTTTAGTTAAGATGTGTACTAACCCGTTAATAGTAATTGTCTCCTTGGTGGGCAAATATAAGGCGTATTTAGTTAATCGGTCTACAATTACTAATATGTTATCGTATACTTATTAATTCGCAATTTGGGATTTCGGGAGTTTTATGATAAAGTTAAATAACAGTTGCTCAAATGGCCTAGTGGGCACCGGGAGAGGTGAGAGTTCACCGTATAGTAGGTGATGCCTCGGCTTCGTCCACTGGCATGTTGCGCAAGTCTTAATATACTCGCAAGCATCCTACTTTATTTTTTTCTAAAAAAATAATTATCGAATTCTCTTAATCATCTTAGTAACTCCTTGGTGACCACTAGAAGGCTCATCATGGAAAGCTATCAGAATCTCTATTCGTAAAGGGCTATAATTAGGAATAAATACGGTTTCCTAATATTGCACAACTCCGTCTCCGTCTTTGGTTTAGTACGGTCCTAGTGGTCTCTAGTCGTCGCCTAGAGTGGCGTCTACTCTTTGTACTTCCCTCGCTGCATTAAATAAGGAAGGTTCTCGGTTCTCTAGGGTTCCGGTGCTAACCGGCTGGGGGCCGGCTACCTTCTAACATCTTCTAATATTAGAATTTGTAAATTAATCTAGGAAATCTTATAGGAATTCGTTTTTCGTACTCATAACCTCGTCTTTATTAGGCTAGTAATCCGGCCTCCTTAATAGGGCGTCTATAGTGTTCTATTTACCTGGTCGATATTCAATCTCGAAATTAAACATAATAATATCCTAGAGTAACCTGGCCTAGCAACTATTCAACGTCTTCTTCTCGGCTAGGTACTAGTAGCCTAGGTGGTCCATTATAAAACGGATCTTATGTTATAAGTATAATAAATATCTCCGCTAGTGCAGCGCTGTGTCACGGATAGCCAGCAATTCTACCTTAGGAGTACTATATTACAACTTAATATTCTATAATTTTCTCAACATAAATACAATAGGTCTCTAGGTCCCATCGGGTTAGTACTAGCTGAGGATTACACTAATTACAAAGTCTAATATATTGGTTTCCACCCGTATTAGTAATAGGGGGTCGAAATATTATAGAATTGGGGTACATATGAAAAATAAACGGAGCTTATGGAAGGCCTCCAGTGCATCTTATGTCATCACCAACTAACCTCTAACTACATTCCCAGTCCTCTCCGTTAAAAGCATACAAATCTTAGAGTAATTCTTAATAAACCACTAATAAAAATTAGTAAATCCAAGGAATTACCTGATATTTGTTAGGGTATTGGGTATCGGCCAAATAACGATTACTTCCACCCGGTCCCTCTCCATAGAGATTCCGTAAGGGGAGATAACAAATCCAAGGAATTCGATTATTTGTATAGTGAAAGTGTATTTTTCGAGGTTTACGTAAAATCTATTAACTTTTAACTAGCTAAACACCGATTTAACTATATCTGAGTACATATCCTTATCTTAGGTGAAAATAAGAATATCGTCCAGGTATATAATACAAATAACATTAATTAGGCCCCTAAGTATATTGTTTATATAAACCTAAAAGGTAGTAGGGGCGTTGATGAGCCCGAATAGTATCACCTGGTACTCATAGTGGCCATATCTCATTCTAAACATTATCTTCTATTCGTCTCCCTCCTTAATACGTACCCGGTGGTAAGTATCTTTAAGGTCCAGCTTTGTGAACCACTTTACTAAGTAGAGGCGATCCAATATTTTGTTAATTAGGGGAAAAGGAACTTTGTTTTTGGTGGTCACCTAATTCAATCCCCTATAATTAACACATAACCATAGTTTACCTCCCTTCTTCAGTACGAATAGGATCGGGGCTCCCGTTGGGTTTATTAAAAGTCGTATCCATCCCTTCTATAAGGATATTTCTAAATACTCTTATAGCTCCTCTAGCTCCTTCTCAGCTAGTGGGTAGATGGGTCCAAATGGGGGCTGCATCCCTGGTTCTAAGTCAATAGCGTGTTACTATGCTCCCTCCTTGGCCGGGGTCACCGCCAACTTATTGTCGAAGATATATGTGAAATCTTGGTATTCTGGAGGAACCTCCGGTTTTTCGCCCTTATTGGGTTATTATTAAGTATTAGTTTTATTACGTTTAATTTATGGCGTCACTAATAAAATAACCTTTACCTCCTTAAGTACCTTGTTCATCTCCTTTTAACTTATGATAAGTTGGATACTATTTTCGGATAGGGGATAAGTCTAGCCGAGTTTAGCCCAATCAAAATTCGGCCTTACTACTTAGCACCAAAGGAGGCCTAAGATCGCATTATATCCATTACTATTACTAATCCTAAAATCATATGATTTTGTTTTCATTACTCCTATTCTATCCGTTATATAAGTCATAAGTCTCCTCACTCCGTATTCAGGGGCTACTAAACCCCATATTCCTCGGAGTAGTATCCCCTTATTAGGCACCAGTTTAGCACTGTCCATAGAGATAATCTTCTAATCTATAATATTCTCGTCTATACTTATATTAATCAAAACTTTACTAATTCTCTACTCCTTAGTAGTTCGAACACGGATACTAATTTCGAGGTGGTATAAAAACTCTGAATCCTATTAGTCCTAGGTTACTCGGACTATTTCACTAGTGGTTAACCTTTAGTTATACTCCGTTCCTTAGTATCTTAGTTATTTACACCATCGGTAAAAGGAGCATCGGATCGAAATATGGCCTTCTTTTCTATAAATATAATATATAATAAAGCTCTGGGTTACTATTAATTGGGGTCCCTTCGCGGGGCTTAGATCTTCTGGTTTATACTTAGGCTTGTTATTACCTATTTTACTTTTATCTCTTAGTATTAGTCTCCTTTGGTCTCTTTAGGATTCCTAGTAGTATCCCTATTAGGACTATTTTTAGTTTTAGGGAACTAGTTAACTCTAGGTAAATAACGGCGTTATTAGTTCAGCCTTCTTAACGACGTTATCCAATTCTTACCTAATAATAGGAAACCTATATACCATAACCTGTTTTTATAACTCTGGTATTAACTGGTTAATAACGTTTATAATACGGATCCTTTTAGGGACGGGGTCCGGGTATTCTATTTCTATTATTTTATAAGTGTTAATGAAGTTTTAGTAGGATTATCCTGTTTTTTGGGTTATTATTTTGAGGTGGCGGATAGTACTGAATACCCGGGTCCCATCGTCCACTACACTAGTATATAACTAGGTTTCCATCTCCGCTTAGGAGATTCTAGTTAATTTATTCTCGTATTTAATAGCAACGTAACTAGCCCATCTTCGCTAGATCTCACCATTAAGACACCCAGTAGTGTACAGGACTCTTATAGTATCGGTACTTAAGTTATCCGGATTCATAGCGAAACGTCCCTTTAGGTTAAAAACGAAGGCGTTATAATTAGCCCAGGATCCCCCCTTATATTTAAGAGTTAGGAGATGCACTTTTCCCCAGAGGTCGGATTTTTATCACTTAGGGATCTATTGGGTAACGGCTTCTATAACGACTACATCTTCCTTAAGGGTCGCCGTTCCGTTCCTTAGGGCTACTAGGTGATTACGTTTCCTTTTAAGCCGGATCTTGGCCTCCTCGTCTATAATAAGCTAGTCTAGATCTTATTTAGTTAATTCCTAGTCATCAGTAGTTTAGGTTTAGCTTTGAATTCGATTACCGGGTTAGTGTTCTTAGTTATCGAGGTTTAGGTTCTCGTCGATTTTATCGGTATAGGGAGTCCTTAACGCTCCTAATCGAGTTTAGTGGCTCGCCGGGTTAATAGTGGTTGGTTTCTTTTAACTGGTCATCTTATTACCTCGATAGTTTACACCCCTATTCGAGTAAGTAAAGAGAAGAACGTGTTAGGGGCTTGCGGTGTAAAGTAAAGAGGTTAATAAAAGGACAATAGGTAGGTACTAGTTATGACTCTTATTCTTCTCTGACCCTCTCCTTAAAGGGGAGGGACAGGCCTTTATATATATAGTCCTCCTTAGTTAAGCCCTGTCGCAGTCTGGAATCGGCTTAGCCGCCATGCTTTCCTTAGTCAGATTCCAGCCACGTGACACGTAGCAGGAGACAGACGTCGTTAATTCGGATGAACTATCATCCCAAGCTAATAAGTCTGTGGCTCGATAGCTTGAGAGGCGGGTGTGAAGTTATAACCTGCAATTTGTGTTTATGGTTGCGAAGTACATCTTAGTGCATCGTGTCTGCTGTTCTACGCTGATGTAGCCAAAAAGGAACGACGCGGTCGTGTATTTCTACGCCCCCGGTCACCTTTTGTATGATGTGTGCCTGGAGATAGGCAGAGACCGCACTCTGATAGCCGTCTCAACTGGCACATTCATTTACTACACTTGGTTCTGGACGTTAGTCTGGACTTTACTGAAGCAAACATGAGCAGTCTTCAATCAGCCTCAACGTAGCAAGGGTATCTGTTACATTATTTTAAGTGAGTTGTAAAGTTTTGTCGCATCCGTCGGCTGCCGGTGGGATGCTTCACAAGGCATGACCGCACTTGATGTTTCGCTGCTCCGTCTGGCCAAATCGATCGAATGACGGACCAGGCCAGAGCGACAGTGAAGCTTGAAACGATGCACCCTTAAAGGCCAGATGGTTCAGGCCCAGCCAAGCCGACAGAACCAAAAACGAGGCGTCGCTCAAAGGCGCAAACGACGGCGGGGATCCCTGCGGTTACTGCCCTTGTCCTGTTTGGATTGCTGCTGGATGTAACGTCTACCAGGCGACTCGGTGGATCTTGGGGGGTGGGGGGGGGCATCTGAGACAGCAGCATGGTCGTGTCCAGGGCTGAGCAGCGCTGAACCGGGGTGTTCGTCTCAACTGTCTCCTGAAGTCGTCTGGTCTCGACCAAAAAAACGCCGATGACCCCTTTAAGCTTCTCTTCGAGAGCGACTTGAAAGAAAACTTTCTTTCTCAGTCGCTGCCGTCTCTTTCTCCTTCATCAACCACCTGCGAGCAGGCTATTCAATTCCATTGTCTATTTTCTCCCCCACCTCACTGGCCGGCCAGACTTCCGCGACACTTCTCGCATTCCAATCACTTGCACAACCAATCCAAACCACACCAACCAACCCCAAAACCCCTTCCAAGATGAAGTTCCAGGCCATTATCCTCGCCCTCACCAGCGTCATCTCCGTCTCTATGGCCGCCCCTGCGCAATCCATCCCCGCCAAGGACGTAAGCGGAGGCCGTGTCGTCCTCGACGGCGCCCAATGCAGCCCTGTCCAGGGCCGTCTAGTTTGCGATGATGGATTCGGCAACACTTTGTGAGTTTCCTCTCATCATTTTCCTATTTGGGGTGTTGGCTAACTGTCCTGGAAGCTTCGCCGACGACCCGTTCTCCTCTTAGATCCGCCATGGGGGAGCGTAGGCTCGACTTGCTACATGTAGAAATTGCTGCCAATAATGAGGCACGGCGTAATCTACGGTACACGGACCATGGAGTCTCGGGCACGGCAAGTTCTTAGACAGGAAATAGGAAAGTGACGTTAATGTGGATGAATATGGTCTATCGTTTGTCTCGACACTTTGCAGTAGTGATGCTTGAAGAATGATGTCGACTTATTTTAATGAACGGGATCGGACTCAGACCTCGTTTTCAGTGATGCTGCCTGCACGTGTGGCTGAAAGAAAACCTCTCTTATAAATATTTCTCCCGCTGCCTTCCAGGTTGGCTCAGAGAAACAAGAATATCCCAGTCGCATTCATACTATTGCACTGTCTTGCACACTGAGTCTAGAGGGACATCATGTCTCATGGGCAGAAGTGATGTCATCTGGCAGAACATTTGCATGCCTATTTGCCAAATACAACCTGGAATGTTGGCCAATGACCCAATGCCTTCAAGTTATTAGAACTCATGGCTTTCCTGCCCACGCACTAGCTAACATGTCCTCGACCGTCATGGGCTTGATATCGGGATACCTTTCGTTCAACCGATTCTCCCTCGGGAGGTGGAAACGGCCCGCTATGGTCATTCTGCCAAACATGGACGCCGACTTTCTCAGCTCCTCCGCCCAGCTGTATTCATAATCACTCAAGAGAGTTGTGTCGTTGTTCTTGAGCTTCTCCTCGCTATCGTAAACAACATCAAATTTGCCCCCTGTTGGCCCGTAACCGGGTCAGTCGATCCAACATATGAAGAGAGAAAACTGTTTTATTAACTTACCTCGGAATTTTTCAACTAAGGCCAGGGCCTCGTTGAATGTCAGATCAGAACCGACGATAACGCTGTGCTCAGGCCAGTCTTCAGAGTCGAGCGAACGAACAACAAACCGGGCCACGTCTAGAGAATAGGTAACACTGACAAGGTCGTTACCGAATCCTGGGATCACGGCTCGACGGTTTGCAACGTCAATGACCCATTGGTAGGGAGACATGTGGCTCGGGATGCGAGGCATGGCCCGGTAGTCCATGAGGCCCCCGTTGACGAAGCGGGTGAACTGCAATCCGGACGCCTTGAGCGCATCAACGGTTCTGGTTCAGAACATGACGAATGGTTCCGCATCCGCATCTCTAGGTGTCCGCTATTAGCCGCGTAGTCTCACACGGGCCTGCCTATGCGTGCATACTCTTTGGTGTTCATCGTTCCAAACTCACTGGGGGTGAATCGTCTGGTCTTACAGGACTTGTCCGCTGCAATAATTAGATTCATCTGGGCCCTAAATGTTTCTTCGCTGTTCATAGAGATGGTACTGATGACTGTGTCGATATTGCGGTTCTCAAGGACCCTGGTCATGTCGTCGACATCATCGTAATCAATTTTAACCACTTCAGAGGCATCTGTAATCGGACTGCTCTGGGCCTGAGGAACCATTATTGCGGTCCATCCGTCACAACAAAACCTCGTCTTCTAGGGGCTGTGCTTACACTGCGGCTCAATACTATGACTTGATGCTTTCGGCCGAGTTGAAGCTGCTCGACTATCGTCTTGCCCATCCCACCGCTCCCTCCTGCAACAGCGACGACGACCATTTCGAATGCTGAATTGTTGCTGGTGAAGAGCTGAGTCAAGTATGATTGAGCGATCGTTCTCTTTCCTAGGTAGGCGCAGTCTCCTCTTTATAGTTGCAATTGGGAGTGCGATAATCGACACTGGCGGGGTGCCCCGGACTGGCGCTGGGGACGTGGGTGGACCTTGAGACATCCCACTCGGCTGCCGTTGCGTTCCATCGACAGCCAGAAGTCGATTTCGGCCGACAAATTGCGGAAGTGTAGATGCACGATGCACAGTTGGTACATGGACTTGCAATTTGCTGGTCGAGGACACGTAGTCCGGAGCGCGCGGCCACCGCGATCCCCGCATCCCCGGCCCTGCGGCGCCGCACCAGGTCCGTAGTGTGCGGATGCGGTGGTTGGAGACGGTCCGCTCCGCAGGAGATGGGCTTCTCGGGGATTGTCATTTCACAGTATTTAGGTTGCAACCCAGGAGATAATGGATCCTTCCTTTCCGATGTCTAGGCACCTATTTTCCTTTGCAATCAAGCGAACGAGGCACAATAAAACGGCCTCATTCTCTAACAAATTGAAAAAAAAAAAAAAAAAAAAAAAAAAACCCCCGCCATGCTCCGTGCAATATATGTCTAACCTCGGCATTATGCAAAAGCGCCCGCGTGTTGCTGCTACAGAGAGTTCACAAAGTTGAACCCAACAATACCTTCCGCGAGCGCATGATCCATTGCCTTTTCTGTCTTGGAGAATACCGACACCCTCCGTCCGATGATTCCATCATGGCCGACCTGTAGCGAAACCGGCTGCTGGAGTGCCAGCTCTAGCGTCGAGCCATCTTGGAGGACGGAGGCCTTGGAGAAGGCGAAGCGATGAAAGAGGCCACAGTCTTCTCGTTTGCGGGTCAGGTCTCCAGACTGGCTGTTTCGTACGGTGCGATCAGTTACGATGCTCATTTGTGTTATTGGTGGACTGTCCTGCCAGATGGCTTGTTGGAGATAGCAGCGCCTCACTGGAGTAACCTACTGGATAACAACGACCATGTCGGCCAGCGACTGCACGTCATGTCCGCCCCCGCTCGTGATTCTGGCATGCGTTGCCAGAGGACTGTTCGGCTTTCCCGGGGTATGGAATGCAAGATCTCCTTGTAGCCTGCTGCACGCAGAGGCAGAGGGATGGGGTTGGTTGGAAGGCTGGTTCAGCACGGCCAGAGCGCCGCCTCGAGGCTTGGTGCAAGTGTCTGGTCCGCACATGGCTGGTGATGGTATTTCGCTGCCGGGCCTGAGATACGCACCTGGGAACAAGATACATGTATCTTGGAAAATGACCGGGCGGTCCAGCGATTATAGCTGCTCCCCAAGACACATACATGTACCCAAACGTCCTCTTCATGTCAGCGTCCATGTCCCTCAAGGTCCTCGTCCACCCGCGATCCCCGGTCAGCCCAAAACGAGCGCGAACGGGTCCGGCCCGGGGCAGATCCGCATGTCAACTAACAATTATCCAGCCAATCACGTCAGGCCGTCGGGTCCAGAGCAGGCAATGCCGGTGAGCAAGTTAGAGCAATATTGATCAAGTTTATGCTCGTCTGCATTGTTTGTGTGTGTTCCTCTACGGTATGACCCATGCACGGCTTCTGTTGGATGGATGTGACCATGACGATGCTGTCTTGCAGGCAGTTGAGGTTGAAGCCATCAAGGTGTCTGTCACAGCATCGGCCTGAACCGGCCGCGAAGCCCAGTCTCCATCAATGCCGACCTGGTGAAATATGCTCACTGCCCCTCCTCCAGGCTGGACAGAGAGGTCCTGCCGTCCCCCGTCTTCTCCGGCATTATGATTGCTTACCCCTCCTCTGTCCTCTCTTGCTATCCTCAACGCCTCATTTGAGAATCGCACCAGCAGCAATTACCGTAGCCGACAAGCATCAAGTCACACAAGACATTATGGCTAGCACTCAGTACACGCTCCCCAAGCTCCCGTACGCTTACGACGTATGTCTTCCATTCCGCTGTGTTACATGTAGCTTTAATAGCCATGACACCCGCTGACCCCTCGAACATGAAGGCGCTGGAACCGCACATCTCGGCCCAGATCATGGAGCTGCACCATAGCAAGCACCACCAGGCTTACGTGACGAATCTGAATAAAGCCGTCGAGAGCTACAATACTAACCCTCTCCAAAATCGCATGGCCGTTCTAGCCGCTTTCAACTTCAACGGCGGTGGCCACATCAACCACTCCCTCTTCTGGGAGAACCTCTCCCCAGCCGCGAGCCCGGACGCCTCGCCGGACGCCGCGCCCACACTGGTCGCCGAGATCACACGCGTCTGGGGCGGTCTCGACAAGTTCAAGCAGGCCTTCAACGCCGCCCTGCTGGGCATCACTGGCAGTGGCTGGGGGTGGCTGGTCAAGGACGACACAACCGGCCTCGGTATCGTCACGACCAAGGACCAAGACCCCGTCACCAAGGGCGTGCCCATCTTCGGCGTCGACATGTGGGAGCACGCGTACTACCTTCAGGTTTGTGGAAGCGCGTCTTCTTTTGTTGTGTCATTCCGTACCGAGCGGCATCGTTAGCACATTGCTGACCAAGGCAACGTAGTACCTCAATGGCAAGGCGGCGTATGTGGACAACATCTGGAACGTCATCAGCTGGAAGACGGCCGAGTCGAGATTTTCAGGAAGTCGGGATGACGCTTTCAAGGCCCTGAAGGCGGTTCTCTGAGTGGAAGCAGCAAGGTTGTGCCTCGACTCATTGTGTAGGGTGGCTAGGGGCCGGTCGCTCGGCAAGGATCGACCGACTTTGCAAGCACAATCTTGAACGTCACCGGAGTGAGTGTTTATTGATATCGGATTGCGGATTGCCTATGCAATCAGCTCAATTGGTCCACTGGACACGAAATAGAGTGGCTGGGGGTAGACAATCAAAGGCGGTATCGCAATGTGGCCCTGCAACGTCCTAAGCTGCCGTGTAACCGGCATCCGCTCTCTTCCATCGCAACCCATGAACGTGTCTCGGCTACCGTGCTGTTTGTAGCTTTCACTCCCCAGCGTCAGCCATGGTTCCCTCAATTCTGCTGTGAGCTGGCCACAGCCGTGAGAGGGTGAAGGCTCGTGACGCACGGCACGTTGTTCTCAACATCGCTCGGCCATGAGGAACGGCGATACCATCGCGTGGAGAGGCGGGCCCAAGGGTCGGTCAAACGTTCACTGTTCTGTCTCGAGGAATTGACCTAGGTCCCGCCCTAAATCCCGAGAGTCAGCGAAGACAAGCACAGACGGGTGTGAGACGGGTCATCCGAGTTGGGGGAGATCGAGTGGGATGCAAACGTCCCAGGGAACGAGAATATTTCCGCCAGTTTGATGGACTCCCCGGAAGGTCCGCCACGCAAATCTGCATCCGTGATTGCCACTCCGCATCGTCCGCCCCTCGCCACAGTCTGTCAATCTTGCGGGATCTCCAACCGGCCTGCCTGCATCACGCATCGCCCCGAAGGGCCCGACGGTAACACAACCAGCCGCCTCAGTCCCCTTAATCAGCTGCAATAACATAAGGTCAATTATCTTGCGACTGCGGGGATCGGTGAGTCCATGTCGATGCCAATGGAAAGCCCCAATGCTTGCCCCCCCCCCCTGGAAACTACCAGACCGGAAGTGTGCAGCTGCGTCCATGCAGGTACACACGATATGCAGAAAATGCTTCTCGTGTTGCACCATACTTGCCTTGCTGTAAAGGGGACATCCTGTCCCTTTCATTATCCTAGCAGCTCATGCACGACGTCGGTTACGGCAACTGTCGTGTTTGAGATGGTGAACTCAAACCTTTGCGTTGGTGGTTCTGCTTCCTTATCATGGCAGCAGCACAACAGCCAGATCGACTCGTTTGAATTGCTTATCCATAGTGGCAAGAATGGCTTGTAGTCAGGGACAGCTTCCTTGCCTGTGCTGCTGTATCTTGGTCACCCGGGCCCCAAATCAGGTAAATGGTCGGCTGGTGTTTCCTGAAATTGCGTGGGACGGAGACTTGCAGCCGAGGCCAGGGCCACTGCTTCGCCGACCTTCTCTTTCCGTCTATTCATCTATCTTCAGAGACGCTCACTTCTGCAACGCATCCATGGCTAGAAGCTTGTCGTTGGCATGTCATTCGAGACCAAGACACATACAATGGGGCGGTGAACAGACAGCCAAGTAGTCCACTCGAACTTGAATGTTAGATTGCCCGTTGGCGATCAACAAAATTGGGCGCCCTCGACTGTCAACTCGGAAGCTTGCACCGACTATGCAGTTTCCCGCCTTGTGGCTTTATCTAGAAAGATTGCAGAGGACGCCAAACGGGAGGTTTGCGTCTCGCGACATTTGCCTCCCGGCGAATATTCTTAGAAGCCAAACAGTCGAATGAAGGGAGCGCTATGGCTCAGCTCGGATAGATTGCCCGCTGCAGCTTCGAGATCTGGACCCGAGTTGCGATTGGTGGACTCTCTCAATCGGCACTGGGCCAAGAGTAACAAGCCAGCCGCTTTTTGATATCCATTACTAGACACTCAACACGAGTGATGTGGTGCTGGCCTCCGCCGGACGGCCGCATGGCAAGCTCATCGCAAGTCGGTTCTAGACTGGGGTGACGGCGTGTGCGAGAAGGGTTTCTGCCGATCTTCCCGTCGGCGTTAGAACGAGAGCGAGCGATGAGTTTGATGCCGTGTCATCTGGCCGGCACACAGAGTCGGACAAGCATTTAATGATATAAAGGAGTGAGCCGGCATCGACAACCTCTCCCTTTCGACTTTCCCAGCACCACCCGTTGCGGAATCACATTCGTTTGACACTCCAGCCCACTCGCTCGTCATGGTTTCCTCCGCCTCTCGCTTCACCCTCCTGGGCCTTGGGTAAGTTTCTCCGTGCTCCTAGACATAAACGTGGACACGGCTGACGTGACTCTGCAGTGCCTCTCTGGTGGCCGCCGTTCCCCAGCAGGCGGCTTACCTTATTCCGCGTCCTCAGGCGACGGATACCGTGACCGCCACGGTGACCGTCACCGCCTGCGGTTCCCAATGCGCCACCACGGTGACCGTGACCGAGAGCATGTCGTGCTTTTACACCTGCGGCCCATCCACCACCAGCTCTTTGCCTGTCACGTTGACCTCCTTGACGGTGTCGACGAGCATCCTTCCGCCCCGGTCCTCCACACACATCAGCTACACCAACTCCACCTCGGGGTCTCCGTCCACGTCCACGCCTTGGGGAACCGGTTCGATCCCTACTCACACTTGGGAGTCCTCCACTGGGACCTCCAGTCCGGGCACCACCGTTTCTACCCAGCTGCCCACTGGTAGTACTTTGACTCCGTCTTCGACTTGGGGAGCAAATAGCACCTCGTATGTACCTTCAAGGCTTGACTGAGACGACTCTCTGCTGACGCCTAATGTAGGACTAGAAGCCCCTCGACGAGCTACAGCACAGGCACCGTGGGCACTACTAGCAGGCCGTCTTCCTCCTCCGTCTGGAGCAATACGACCCGCAGTTTCCCCAGCCCTAGTACCACATCGTCAACCACCGGCAGGGTAACTTTGCCCACTGTCATCATTCCGTCGCCGTCGTCCACCACTTCGGACACCGAGTCGACCTCGGTTCCCTGCACCACGTATGGCTGTCCCTCCCACACCGTCACCACGTACACCACAGTCATAAACGCCACGGTGTCGTCCCAACTCCCGGGAGTAAGCACACTTCCGTCGGGAGGCACCCGGTCCGTCTCCCGCACGACTCTGAGATCCACCATCGTCGTGACCGTGACACGGAGCCGCCCCCACAGCACGGGCACTGGATACAGTTCCAAAAGCCATGGCACCGGCGTGTCTAGCTCCTTCCCGACGCACACTCTGCCCAGCAGCTCGATCCGGTTGTCGACCACGCTGACCTACGGCACCACTACCACAGCCTCCTGGGTCAACACCACGTCCACCTCATCTGGCCTGAGCACTGAGTTGACTTCGGCTTCGATTACTCCTGGCACCGTGACGACCTCTACCGGCAAGGCCCCCTGCACAACACACGAGCAGCCCACCAGCTCGAGCGCCTCTTCCACACTCGGGACTACGGTTGACAGCGCCAAGCCGTCGGCAGCCACCCCACCGAGCTCTATCTCCGGAGGCTACGAGTATCCCACCTCGTCCTTGGGCACCACCGCTGAGAGCGCCAAGCCGTCGGCCATATCGGGCACGAGTACAAGCACCAGCATCCCGGGTGGCTACGAGTACCCCACATCTTCCGTAGAGATCTCGACCGAGTCTGACCACCCGAGCTCCTCTTCCGGAACCACGGTCGAGAGCGCTAAGCCGTCCTTGGTCACCCCTTCGTCGTCCGCGCTGCTGACAACGCCGACTACCCTCGTGACTCGGACGTCCGATGAGTCGTCCAGCTCGACCTCGGTCTATGGAGGCTACGAGTTTGGCCACCAGCATCAGGCTGTGCGATACTGATTGCTCTTTCGGGTAACATCGGTTGCGACCTGGCTAACACATGAGTTGATGCAATAGGTGATGCACAGGATTGGGTGGACAATGGGGTGCCATGGCGGTTTTGTAGGCTGGAGTACAAAGCAAATGTTTCCCTTCTTGACCTTCTTTTACATCTTTCATACGAGTTTGAAGATAGAGCTTGGTTTAGTTTTCAAGAATCGGTGTTTGACGTTGAAAATGCAGTAGATGTCGTCATTGACGACTCCTGGGTTGCCGATTCGTGACAAGTATCGAAGGCTTTGCATCTGAGCTTTCCCTTTCGTCACTAGATGCCGTGACTTTATTGAGCCACATCATCCTTCATGTTTTTGAAAGCAACCTCCTCTTCCTCGAGAGTGGGGTAGTCGATGTAGCCCCTTTCTCTTAGTCCATCCCAGGAACCATAGAAACGGCTTCTGTCGTAGGGATGGAGTGACCGTCCCTTTCTGAGTCTAGCAGGAAGATCGGGATTGCTCACAAACCACTTCGCAAACACGACGGCATCCCATCCTTGATCCAACGCGTGGCCATAATTGTCCTTGCCCCAGCCACCGCACGAGAAGGTCGGGATGTCAGTGAATATTTCCCGGAAATGCGCGTTCGAGACAACAGGCAAGTTCCAGCTCTGGTAGAAGCCATCCTTCTCCGCTTCAGCGTCGAGGCGATCGAACCTGGGCTCGATGAAGTGAACATAGGAGAGGCGGTTCGGTCCGGCGTAAATCTGGTTGAGCTGGGAGCACAGATGGGTCCACGTCTCGACACGCTCGGCGCCGCGAGTATGATTGTACAAGCAGGCAGGCTCCAGGCGAACAGCGACGTTTGAGGGGCCGATGGCATCTGCCACAGCTGCGACGACCTCGAGTGGGAATTTGGTACGCTTCTCGGGGCTGCCGCCGTAGGCATCTGAGCGTGTGTTGATATTCGAGTGAAGGAATTGGTCGAGTACTACATAGTAATGCGTTCAATGACAAGCCCTGGCGCATCTTGGGCTTGCGACTTACGGTTACCGTTTCCGCCATTGATCTCAATGCCATCAAAGCCAACGTCGATAGCGGCCTTGGCAGAGCGCACGAAGTCATCAATGGTGCGGGCAATGTCCTCTTTGGACATTTCGAGCGGCGGGTGGTCCCTGTAGGCGACCTTCTCGTTCGTGAAAGGGACCCTGAAGGGGAATTTCTCGTCGTCGTCCCACGGCGTCGGCGACGCGCTGAGAGTGGGCGAGCCCGTCATCTGGGGAATTGTCGCTCGTCCGGCGTGCCACAACTGAGCGTAGATGAAGCCTCCTCTGTCGTGAACGGTCTGGACGACCTTCCGCCAGCCCTCGATCTGTGCTGAATGGAAGAGGCCGGGCACACCCGGCATGCCACTTGCTTCGAGCGATGGCGGGATGCCTTCGGTGATGAGCAGGCCACCCTCTGAGGCGCGCTGCGCATAGTAGAGGGCGACGACATGGTCAGGGAGCCATATTCTATTTGGATTCTCGGGCGTGTCTTTTGACAGCGGCACGCCCCGGTTCCGTGTCATGGGCGCCATGATGACACGGTGCTTGAGTGTGATGCGCCCGTTGGCAATTGAAAGAGGCTCGAATAGCGCCGACATGATTCTACTGTGAAGCGTGAGGATTGATTCGGGTTGTTCGTCACAGCTCGGGGCGGTTGGTCGCATCACGGGTGGATTGGCGTTTGGTTCAGGAACATGATGGTGTACAGCGACCAGACATGATTGCCATTGTCTCTGCAGCCCGCCCGAAGTACGGCGGTCTAATTGCGAAGCTTCCGTGGATATGTCGCCATCTAACAGGCCAGCGATTGGACCATTGCTTGCGGGATGCTGCGCTCACGTGGGGACGAGTGGAAACAAGCAGAGCCATCTGTAGCCCGTCGACCATCGTCCACATCGCGGTCTCTAGTGTATAGGTAGATAGAGAGGGAGCCATAGAAGAGAGAGTGGCCCCTGAAGAGAGTGCCCTAGAAGAGACCGCGCCCAGTGCAGTGCAGACGGCGCTGACTAATAAGACGCATGGCGCACTGGGGTCTGGTCCTCTGACGGACCACCTAAGAGAGCACATACATGCATGGGATGGGAGCTATGCAGCCCGAGTCTTGGGCGCAGATCATGGACTTCACCCTACTTTTTCAGACATACCCTCCAGAGGCATCTTCTCCGATCCCTTTCGGCTCGGATCGCCCCCTCGATCAAGATCCGTGTCTCGATTCTAGGGCTGGCTCGTCCGCATCGCCAAACCCTCAACCAAGCATCCACCAAAGCCATGGGAGACAGTCTCGTGACAGCTGGCGGGCGCGTTCAATCGCGTTAGGCGGAATGACGAAACAAAGGCTTCTGGATAGCTGTGAGGGGGCAGCTGGAGGGGTGAGTCAGGCCCGTCTTCTTGCGTCGAAAGGGTCCCGAGACCTGAACACCGCCCCTGTGTTACCCGTGGGCCTCTCCTGGTATTGCTTGAGTCAGATGAGATGAGAACATCGACGAGTCTCACATCACTTCTCAGAGCTACAGACCGGCTTGCACCGCACTCACTGGCGCCAACGACCGCAAACGTCGCGATATCTGGCACTGGAATGCCGGGGTATTCAAGCTTGAGTGGAGGCTAACGACGCGTCTCGTTTCGTCGTCTGACAGCACATCTAGGCAAGACATGACGCCTCTTGTCTAGCATCCAGTCGACTGCACCACACAAACGTGAAGTCGACATCCACCCAAAGGCTGGGCCCCCCTCTCACACACACCATGGAGACATCCGATGCTCTGCCTGGGGCTGGATGAAGGAAGGATGCATTTCGCTGCACGCAGGGGCTGAGTCGACACTCATAAATCGAGCACAAAGCCATCGCCATGGTGATGTGTTCCAGCTGCCGGGTGTGGCTTTGCCCACCATCAACCCGTCACCCGGCGTCGACATACTGCGTAGTAGGGCTTTGAGAGGTCGAGTGCCACCGCCAAGAGGCCATTTTGCAACGCAGAGATTCGGAGATGAATCCATGCGCTGCGGCTGAATCACTGCCAACGTTGGTGGCTTGCGTCTAGCCAACACCAGCGGCTTGACATAAGCCACCATGCCCTTCAACGCCGGCTACAGCCCTCCCCGCCATGAAGGATTTGGGGATGGCCTCTGGATGCGTCCAGCTTGTGCCCCGCCGCCGGACATCGTAGCGTACTCTAGCCATGTACTCGTTCGGGGGTGACTGAAACGGTCCTTGGAGACCTAGCGGACGGTTCCGACGAGCTCGGTGTTGTTGCCGGGTGTGCCGGATCGCATATATACCGACATCCTGGGTCGCGTTCTCCTGATGCTACGTCTTGAGCTGCTGCTGTCGAGAGCTCCTGAGACACCCCGCTGATCGGCGACTGTTCATCATGAGGCCATCACAGCTACTGCTCGTCTTTCTCACTCTGCCGGCTGGAGGATGGGCGCAGAGCTCTAATGCTCCTGCACCATCGAACCCCCCTCCAGCAACTTCTGCAGCAGCACCGCCGCCATCTTCCGCTGCAAGGCCACCTCCAGAGACGGTCAACAGTCCAAGTAGGCAACGTCAACATCCAGTTGCAACCGCTACCTCGTTCTGACTCGGTTCCGCAGGCGTAGTAGCACCACCTCCCACGGCAGCTAGCAGCGCCAAAGTCAACCCTCCGCCACAGACATCCGCCGCCGTAAGTTCCGCGCCCTCTGCACCGAACGCTCCAGCGAGCTCGGCAAACGCACCGGCCATCCCGGACACGGCCTCCGATAATGGCGGGAGACCAACGACGACGCCCGCAGCGCAGGTCAGTGTTGTCACAACACAGCGTCCAGAGCAGCCCATCGCGTCGTCGCGGCGAGACGACCGAACCGTCGCGCCGTCCCCGAGCCCAGTCAGTCCCAACACACCAACTCCAGCGAATTCTAACACACAGCAGGACACGCAAAAACCTCCTGCCACCGCCCCGGGCTCCGTCCAAGGCACCTCCCAAGGCGGTACAGGCACTGCAGCACCATCGGCCGCCCCGTCAGCCTCGGGAACGCGGGGCCAGTCCGACTCCCCCCAGGCCTCGGGCAGCTTGGGTCTCAATGCTCCGAGCAGCGGTGGCTTAGGAGCCAGACCGTAGGTTGATGTTGTGTCTCTCGCTCTCCAAGGGCCTTCGCTGACTGCGGCAGATCCTTTTCGAGCTTCACCGGCGGCGCAGGCCTAGCTACTGCGTCGCCCTCGTCTCCTAACCTCGCGACTACGGCGTCCTTCTCCGCCCAGCCATCCGACAGTTTCCGCAGTATCAACGACTCCTCGGTGCAAAGCATGCCCGAGTCCGAAAAGCCGACACCGCCAGACATCTCGACGATCGACCAGTTCCATTCTGAACTGACTGTTAATATTCCAGACAAGGCCTTGACGGACAGCATGGCCGAGAAAATCGCCATCATGGAGACGGCGTATTTCGAGTTTTTCGTTAACAATGATCCCGCGCCGGTTGATATGGGAAGGATTTACATCCCAGCCAATATTGCCGAGTGCAAGAATACGCGGGCTCGTAGGATGGTCAAGAGACAGGAGTACTTGGATGAGGTGCTGGACTTGATGCCGCTGGCCTCTAGAGATCTTAGGGGATTCGACAACTGCAAGGCTGTTGACACATTGGAAGTTGGTGTCTACTTTCATTACATGAGACCCACGTCCACCGCCGAAAGACCGAACGAGCTGGAGTCCCGAGTGAAGGCCCAGGTAGGACGCTAGGAACGACCCATATGCCGGCATGTCTGACGGAGCACAGGTCGACGCCCTCAACGAATCACTGGGAGCGGTGAGGATCACTTTCCGCTACATGGGACTCAACTGGTGGGAGCCCAAGGCAAACGAGGATTGGACCAATGTTACAAGAAAGGAAAGCAAGCTGCAGGACTGGCAGCAGCGAACGCGTGCTCCGGGGAAGCTGGTTCTCACCGTGTGGATCGTGAATTGCCTGCGCGGAAATGACAACGGCGATCTCAATAGCGTGAGTTTGTCCATGACTATCTATGACCTCGCCCCAGAACGAGCAAGCTGACATTGACTGCTGCGGAAGTACGCGACTTTTCCCAACGAGAACCTCGATCCCAACGACGGCATCGTCATCGAGGAGTCCCACGTCCAGGGCGGGGATGGCACGACGCTAATTCATGATGTCGGCCACTGGTTCGGGCTCGGCCACACATTCGTCGAGATCGGCGAGCAATGCCTCGTCCAGGACGGCCTAACCAACGCGACGCAGACTTCGGGCAACCGCGACGTCGTGTACCAATGTTCCCAAGTGCCCTGCTCCGGCGGAAGCGCCGTCGACATCAACAACTACATGAGCGTGAGTCTTCCACCCGTCCACCCCTGCCTTCCCCCGCTATCCCCGGTCTCTCCAAGCTGGGCCTAGACCGCCAGGTTGTGAAGCGTATCGACAGGCTAATATCCGCAAAAAGTACTCCTCCTGCCGCGGGAAAACGCCGCGGGACGGCTTCACCACCGATCAGAAAGCGCGCATGTTTGCCAACGCGCTCCAGTTCCGCCGCGGGTACGAGGCGGGTGAGTGCATGCCGGACGGCAAGGCTGCCGTACGGAAGCGGTCCAGCATGCAGGACCTACTGGATGGCAAGTGTCCCGACTATGACAAACAGGCGAACATCCTGGTGAATGCGCCTCACAGCCTGGCGGCAAGGATGCCCAACAAGAAATGGGTTGTTGTCGTTGCTGGAGTCTGGGTAGCAGTGGGTTTCTCACTTTAGGAAAGGTTGACGGAGAGTTGAAATTTAATGCTTATGAGACACGGCCCGTCTTCTTTCTTTGGGTAAATGGCACTGATGTAGTTAGATGGCCTGGGCTTCGGCTATTTGAGACCAAGCAATACCAGATTGACGACAAAACGAGGACATTACTTACGAAGCCAGTTCAAAGCATATTAATATTATATACCAGGCTGCTTGTATTGTTGTAAACTACATGCCCAATCCCAGTATGTCCAGAAAGCATTCAGATCGAGGGCGCCGCGCCGGGCATCCCAAATCCTGTGAATTACTCGTACAGCATCAACCCATCAAAACCATTTCGTCACACCTTTTCACATCACCGAGGTTCAGCAAGAGCCGGCCACTTCCGCGACCAGGTGCAATTGCCTCCGTTCGCAGGATCGCCAGATGAGAACCTCGTTCACATCGTCAGGAGATCCGTCGCTCAGAGAGCGAGGGCACCAAGGACGAGCATGGCCAGACCACCAAGAGGGGCGAGACCGGCAGCGCCGGCGGGGATGGGAGTGCTGGTGGGGGTAGCGGTGGAGCCGTTGCCAGCGGGCTTGGTGGCCGAGGCGGAGGCAGAGGGGGTGATGACAACGTCAGTCAGGGAGGGAGAAGCGGTGGCGGTGCTGATGACGGGCAGCGAGGCAGAGCCGGAGGCCGAGGTCGGGATGCTGACAGAGGCTGCCGAGGAAGCGGCCGAAGAAGCGGCGGAAGCGGCGGACGAGGCGGCAGAGGAGGCAGCAGAGCTGGCACCGCCGCTGGAGGCGGCCTCGCAGAGCTTGTTGGAGGCGGGAAGAACCTCGTCTAGAAGGGCCGTGTTAGCTTTGACGATATATGGCAGTTGTAATCAGATGTGACATACTCAGGGCCACGTCGGCACCGCAGGCAGCGACGACGCAGCTGGTGGCAGCAGCCTGGATGGCGGCCTTGTTGTCAGCCTTGCAGGTGCAGGCGTAGTCGCCCTGCTTGCAAGAGGTGGCCTTGGTGGTGGCGTCGTTCAGGCAGTCGCGAGCGCACTCGGGGATGATGGTAGGGTCGACCTGAGCGGTGGCGACGGCGACGAGGGCGGCCAGAGCGTACGAGTACTTCATTTTGACTGTTGTCGGGGGTCGGTTTGGTTGGTTGAGGGTATTACGAGGCGATGTGGACGGTGATAGTTATACAACAGAGGACACAGCGAGTGTCGATTCGATGTAGAGGCCAAGCGAATGTGGATAGGATGATGAACGAGACCGAAAGGACAAAGCGAAGCTGAGGGAAGTAGGGCTTTATGTAGATGGACTGACGAAGGGTGGTTGCACTCCGATGTGCATCTGCTTGGGATGCGCAGGCGGGAAATTCGGGCTGGGGGTGGGCAAAGCTGGTTGGCCGATGGCCGGTCTGGGCTGGGCTGGCAAGACGAGGACGAAGGAGAGTGAGAGTAGAGCAAATCCGTATCCGTAGACTCACCGGAGACTGGGGCTAGGCACGAGAAGCCGGCCCGGCTGGCCTGCCAGGAGCCAGGACAGGACAGGACGTGACGCCGTGAGAAGTGAGGCAAATCCGGGGGACGGCGGGATCGTTGCATCGAGCAGCGTCGTTGCTGGGCTGGGGCTGGGGCTGGGGCTGGGACGGAGCACGCATGCGGCGCTGCGCTGCAACGATATGATGAAAAAGAATCGAGTGACAACGGCCGACGCTTCGTTGGTTTCCCCACGCATCACCCCCGGCCTGCGCCTGCATCGTATGGAGGGGAGGCGAGGGTTGCAGACGAGCAAGGGACTGCAACGGCTGGACTGCCACATTGGACAGTCTGCTCCGACGGGACGGGGATCATCTCAGCCCGGGGGCGGGCGATTTTGGACCGCGCTGCCGCCGCGGCGCGTATGGGGCGCGGACATGGGTGTGTGTGCAGCTTGGCCTGCGGTCTCGTTCGGTACATGGAGCTATTCATCTGGCTGATGTGGGCATGTGAGGAGAGCGAGGATGGTGGTGAGGAGGGAGATCGCCTCCCCAGAAGGGGTGTGGCATGATGCAGACCGAGCCGGCCTTGCAGTGTTGGGAAGCTGATTTCTGTATTGGATCGGTGGTAATTTCGGGGCCGACTGCCTTGGTCGACTAACTGCGTAGTATGTGATCCTGGATGCCCGCTCGTGCGACGCCGCGGTTCATTTGGCGTCGTCTGACGGGCGAATGGCGTTGGATGAATGAGGATGGACATGTCGATGACTCGGGGCGCGAACAACGCCCCTGTCTGTGCAGGGCGTTGCTCTTCTCTTCTTGTCTTCCTCGTCCGTCTGCTGGGAAAATCCGGGGAGACTAGGGAGGGGAGCGGAAGGGATGCTTGGCTACCAAGGCACCGTAGTCGCTGCTATGCTATGGTAAATCGCTGGCTTCACGTTGAGGTTGTTGTCACTCAGTCATTGAAGTTGTTGATACTGGGGCGAAACAAGACACATTCAACGAACGAAGAGCAACGTGCGCCAGACTGGGCTGGGCTAGGCTGTCGGACGAACGTCAGGCTATGGCGATGGCGCATGGCACGGCTCCCGTGCTGAACCAAGGTTTTCCGGCTGTCAGCATGGCAACATGGAAGTGGCTGGGACACCAGAGAGGCCGGACGACGGCTGGCTGGCTGGCTGGCTGGCTGGCTGGCTACTCTGAGCTGATGGATGGTTGCTCGATGCTCGATGCCCGATGCTCGATGCTCGATGCTCGATGCTCGATGCTCAATGCTCAATGCTCGCGCTCGCAGCACATTGCATCCGAAAAGTCAGGCACCAGGGCAAAGGGGTTGCCGAGACAATATCCCCTCGTATTACGAGAGGCAAACAAGCTAGAAAGTCCCGGATGGCACGCTGGAGACGAATGAAAGCAGCCGAGGGGGCAAAAGGGAAAAACAGGTGGGAAGACGCAGGAACAGGCGGCCACCAGTCCACGATCGCCCCCCTCCGTCACAGTCCGCCTGGGTGCCATCCGTTTGTCATCTTCGGACTTGATTGGACAGGGACGTCGCTCGCAGGGCCTTCTCCCGACCTGGAGAAGGAAGGGGGGCATCGCTGTCTGTCGTCTGGAGAGGCGCCAATTTCCCCCGCACGAAGCCATTCCGTTGTTGGCAGCGCGTGCCTGGGGGGCCCCTGGCCCGAGGTTTGCCAGGATGCACGCCTACCGAGGCGAAACTGCTGGCTGCTCCTGCAGGAGAGAAGCAAGATGGGAAGAGAAAAAGCATCTGATTTTTTGACACTTTTCGTGATTTGTGCGAGGGGGCAGATCAGGGCTGCCATTGGTGCGGCGTCACACGTACATGTATGCTTTGACGCTGTCAGCCTTCGAGAATTCCTCCCGGCATCTCAACTGTGATCTATGGTCTCGTCCCGTCCGCGGGAAGAGCTCAGGGCCTCGCGGGAGCTGAGATGAAGGCTTCGCCGGCGGTTGGCCGCCCTCGATTTAACTCTAAACCAGACTGGAGCTAACAGCAGACGGGTCACACGACCCTGCCGAAGCAGGGCCTGGCTGGTGGAAGAGGGAGAGACGAGTCCGGCCCTTTTGCTGGGGCGGTGCAGGGATGCGCCGGCGGAGTGGCTCGACGAATCGGCCGAGCAAGCCGGTCTCTTGCCCTCCCCTCTTGCCATTTCGTTCCCCGCTGGAGGTGGAGGGTCGGACTCGACTCTCTCTCGCCCGTCCCGAGATGGTTCAATCTCGCGCCACATCTTGCTTCGGACACATTCGTGGCATTGTGATTGGGGACTGCTCTGCTCAGCCGTCGAAGATGGGCTCGTTTGCCAACGCGGCACTGACGGCAAAGATGTCTGTGATGAGATTAAGACTCCACCGTGTGGAGAGAGACCGCCAGGATGACTTCCTCATTATACTTCAATGTGCCATCTCGGCACCGAACGCAATGGCCGTCTTTGTTGGTCGACACTCTTTTCCGGGCGAATTGGAAAACAGAGACGATTCGCATGGTGAAGGTCGCAAATAGATAGGAAATTGGTCGACACAAGCGAAAACACCTCTTGACTGAAAAAATTTCGGCAGAAGGATACGAAGTATGCAACTTACCGAGAAGTGGTGTCCAGTGGTGCCAGGATTCTCCGAGCGAGGGATAAGCGTCAAGTGCAGTCGGCATGGCACGGCGGTTCCAGGCTGCCTCTCAGTTGCAACTCAGGTGGGCATACGTCGCACCGGTTGGTTTGGGGCGTTGTTGGCGATCCGTCTGACGTTGAGGAGGATCAACGGCCCTTGAACGACTCTGGAGGTGAACCCGAGGCTGCTTGTGACACCTGACCCCTTTCGAACCGAGCGCTGATTGCCCAGTTTCCGGCTTGACGAGAGGGTGACGTCGACGGTGACCTCAATGCTGCTCTGGATTGGTCTGTCGCATGTTTCGCTCTTCAAATGTGTTCGGCTTCTTTTGCGCTAACGTTACCCCAATTCTGCTTTTTCCCTTCTCGTCCTTTACCCATGCTGTCATTGCCCACCATCTGGAAATCCCTTAACCGTATAGCAGTGTTTGCGCATTCTTCACCATGTACGCGCTCCGCTTCAACTGTGGTGGTAGTGGCTAGCCGCCGGTTCGCTGTCACACTGCTTTGACCTTCATAACATCCGCCGTCTTCGTCCCCCGATACTCGATAGGGGTCGGTGGCGCTCCTCGAGTCGCCCGTTCGCTCCATGATGACGCGGCGTTAGCTTTCATCCTCTGCTAAAGGGTGGAAAATGGCATGATAAAAATATGAATTGTCTTTACGATTGTTTTGTGCAAACCGTCCGATTCGTCGTGCAACACAGCCTCCAACAAATCAAGCGACAGAAAGTACACAGAGAGAAGCATGTAGGTTCAGTTAAGGTTAGGAAAGAAGCAGCCAGGTTGTTGGTTTCCTTAAGTACTGGTGCACCATTTGGGAGCGTCGCATATCCGAGCACGTCATGGTACGGGTCGATGAGACGAGAAGCAAGGCCATATGCAGTCTTCTGTTCCTGGTCGCAAAGAGGAAGTCCCGTCCAATGCAGCCTCTCTGCGGGCAGGCTTCAATATTTCGCATATGTATACATCTGCACGCCTGCTTTCGTATGCGGAATAGAAAATGTGAACCATCCAGGTCTCCGTCTATTTGTAGACTGCACGGGATGGCCAACTACAACTTCCCGTAAAGCCGCGAATAATAGAGTGAGCTACGACTGTGATCTCTAAGCTTAAGACTGAACCCAAATTATCCCGTGCTCTGCTGAAGCTATGATTGTAACCATTTCAGATTTTGGATTCGCGAAGCAAGCCGGTAAAATTCCATCCAACAGTCCCAAATCAGCACTGCAGGTTGGCACCATACTTGATGATTCAGGTAAACAATTACTCTACCTACTTATCTGGGGATCACCACATTTGATATGATGGAATTTCCTGGCGTTAGTCGTGACTCTTTTTTCATCGTCATGTAATCTTATAAAGCATCAAACACGCATTAGAATTCGTAGCCGCCTCTTGGGAAAGACTTGGTCAATGTCGTTTTTATCCTATCTATTCTACAATCTCACGGGAGCATCTTTTCTAACTGCACCGGCTGCCCATCGTCAAAACAACCGCTTCGGCAAACGCGACTGCTTTCGAGCCGGGAGTACGTAAGTGTGCACATATAGTGTGGGTGGATTCGGGCGTGGATGTGAGTATGTACAACCGCAAGAGCAGAATATCTGCCGTTTTATGTTCAGTTAGGCAAGCTAGCTTGCAACCTGTCTATTACAAAAGGTCGGGGAGGCTTTCACTCAGTATTTATCTCATTAGCCAAAGTCTCTCGTTAGTTGGCGGTTTGGAGATGTTGTTGACTCCCACAAATGCATCCTTGAATCACTGCACCTGAGTGTTTCAGATACTTCAGTCCAGCCCGGATTTGACGGATCATGCCTCGCATAATTTTCATTCCGATGGGATAGCTTGTTAACAGCTAGGCGGCAGGAAACAGGTCAAGAGCGGACCCTCGCACCTGCATATCTCGGCTCACCTTGTCAAGTCTCTGTGCGCCTTAGCTACGTGGCATAGTGGTGCAGCACGGAATCACTTCGGCAGTCAAGTCGTACCTCAGTTAGGGCACTTGATAGGTACCTAGATATTTCGAAATGGTATAAGGCCCTCGTGTAGGCCAAGTTAGACGAGGTGACGACACGTCTCCGCACCCCATCATCTAGGAGAGTGAAGTTGAAACCTTGGAATATAAGAAGAACAAACCTCTTCCCATGTCTTGATTCCAGGGGCCAGATGGACCCTCACATCCAAACCGATACCCAGCACTTTGTCCTGGAATCACTGAACACTATGGACACCTCTGGGCGTACCATCAATTTCTACGACATCATCCTCGACCCCGCAGCATATCCGTTCGCCTCGAACCCGTGGAAGACGCGGTATCCTCCACCTTCCCTCTGTTTATGAAATCTCAAAAACTACCCGACCTGACACTCTGCTGATGCTTTCTGTGTGGCTACGCTCTTAACTTCGTCATCGTCCCCTATCGCACGACATGGGTGCCACTCAATGCCATCGCTGTTACGCGCGACTCTATGCAACTTCCCGCCAACCGCAAACACGAGGACGGGAGCGACTTCCCCACGCTGCCCATCGTGTGCGATCCAATTGCCTCTACTGACAGTCCCTGTCCTTCAGAAGGACAGGTGGTTCTGGGCGATACGTTCGATATCGCGCTGCATCTCCAGAAAATCTACCTTTCTACTTCACCTCCCGGCCCTGAGAAACAGCTTTTCCCGGAAGCGGCGGGAGGTACGGTAGCACTGCATCGTGCATTCAACAAATTTGTAGAAGAGCTGTTTAGCCAGTATGGTGCTCCGCTCGCGGGCTTCTACATGCCTCTCGACCCGCGCACCGCAGAATCCGACAAAAAAGCGTTTATCCAGCACTTTCAAGGGAAGACGAAGTGGGAAGACTTTGAGATTGCCAAGGGATCTGAAACTAGAAAGAAGATGGTTGAGGATTTTGAGGCGGCTTTGGACGCGAAGCTAGCGCCTTGTTTCCCGGGAGAAGCCCCTTTCATGGACGGACGAGAGAGCCCAATGTATGCCGACTGTATCGTTGGCGGTTGGTTGCAGTTCATGAGGGCATGTTTGCCTGAATGGGAGGATTTCAGAAACAGGTGGTCAGATGGAAAATGGGGGAAGCTGTTTGATGCGCTGGATGAGTGGACGACTGTGGACGGGCGTGAAGGTGTAGTTCCGGCGAGGGGCTGATGGCACAAAAGTGAATCCTAGAAGGAACTCCGATGAGCCGTAACGGGCTTAAGATGAAGACTTAGCGTTCGTGTAGTCAATTAACTTCTACGAACTTGTTTTGACAAATGATACCAACATTATGTTCGCTGTGCTATGGGGCTGAAGTAGAGTTACCTGGCCCGCATCAGTTAAACCCCAGAGTATCATGACCACTATAAAGGCCTACTAGTGGGGATAGAAGTCCTGAGGGCTTTTAGGGCAAAGAGCTATTATTGATATATCTTGCCCAGACAGCAGCCTTGCGCAAGACCCCGACAGATAGGATATATGGATCCTCGAGAGGAATTATGCAGTTACCGATGTCAACTAAGGACTCGGTATAAGACGTCGAAGTAGGGGTTAGGTCAGAGAACGGACTTAACTAGTCAGCTAGTCCTGGAAAGAGAAAAGGGGGCGGACAGCCACACTAGCTGGCCGTCTCCTTTTCGGTACCTCAGACAACAAAAGCACGATCAGTAAAGGAATATAGTCAATATTTTGCTTTGCCCTGTTGCACATTATGTGAATAGAACTTACAGACATGTATGATATTCGATTTGCCGACGAAGTTGCTCACAGTTCATGTTTAGAAAAATACCAAAGCTTTACACCATCGATCTTGATTATTTAGGAACATTGAGGATTAACAGGGGTCAGCATGCTTTCACGAAGTTGTGATGGCCGTTGGCTACGTCCAGTAATCGGTGATTCCACGCTATGTCTCAATATCAATGACGGCATGAGAATTTGGAAAGTATTCAACATCATACTATGAATAAATGGCTTAGGCTGTACATACAGATCATCTTTAAAAATAGCAGGAGATATCCATTTCTGTTATTCCGACTCAATGGGATACCGTTCTTCCGTCTCAACATGCCAAGCATCTCCATTCTCGTCCAATCCATACCGCCGTCTTCGGATTTCATGGTCCCCAATGACAATATCTTTATCCAAAAAGACTTCAGCCCAGTGTTCTTTGTAGCTTGAATTCTTCTGAGCTCGCAGGATCTGGCTACCCTGCAAAATAGTAGCGAACGCCTTGGAATCCCATAGCCCGTCTCGGCGTGGATACTCGTGAAGCAGTTGTAGCGCCTCCTCTCTCATGGACAAATCTGTGCAAAAGACGCCAGCGACACGTACATGAGCCTTAGGCTCACCATCTGCAAGTAGGCCTGGGGGTTCGACGACCTTCGCCTCGCGACCCCTTTCATCAAAGGCTTGAATCGGTCGCGCCAGCGTTCGAGCAAGTCCAGGTACTTTTTAGCCTCTGCTGGCGACAAATTTGACTTGGTTGTGGGAGTTAAGACATCTTCAAACCGCAGCCCAGACTTCATATTGGTTTTGTAGATGACGTGATGCTGGACGGTTTCCCACCAGCGCCGAGCTTCCAAGAGGTCGCTGAAACTGGGCGGGATTTCGTCGATTGCGTAGCGGCTCCTCCTCCCCTTACAGCACCACGGCACAAACGTTTTCGTCTCCTGTGGGTGACAGCCGTTGACACTCTATGATAGAAGGGTGAAGCGCCGGAAGGCAGTGTACACCTCGCCCACAAGCTTCGGCGGACACTCCCCGCACACACCTTGCCGGGTAACCTGGTCGAGCATGCTACACCCGTGGTTGATGTGTGTCGGCGCCGCCTTGTGGTTGTCTTGAAGCGACTCGAATGTGACGAACAGGAGGCAGGAAAGGACGGCGCGGGGCACACTCCTCCTGGACGCCTCGCTATTGCGGATGATCTGGATCGCCCGACCGTAGTGCTTTAGCGCCTCCTCCCTGAACGGCCCCGTTCCAGACGTCCGCTGCTGGCGGCTGTCACTGCCCATGGTCGCGGCGCCGATGGCGAAAGCCGCGTACCGGATGGCCGGCTCATGGCGGGCGATCTGCGGCATCAAGTCCGTGGGGAACTTGCTGTTCTTGCTCCGGTTGACGCGGGGCCGGCCGTCGACGGCGAACGTTAGGATCCCGGCAGCTGATGCCGGCTTCGAGTTCGCAGCGTTGCCTGCCATCTTCATGTTTGGCGGGCAACGAGTTTCGGGCTGGCCCTTCGATGCTCGTTTTGGGCGGGTAGCGGGTAGCGAGACAATAAACATACAGATTTACTGTCTCCGCGATGTCGTTCGGACGAACACATAAAGAACTTCGGGGGCGGTAGGGCTGACATTTATTAAAGGGTTGCCTGGCAGGGCGATTTGCTCCATGTCGAAACGGGCTTAGGTGAGACCGTAGCGCGTGAGCGCAGCCCGCCTGTCCTTGTCCTCCAATGTCAGCCAAAGGTCCATTCATTCGGCGAATGCCGAGATTCTCACCTTGCCAGCACCATGACGCATTTTACTGCCCCTCTCCTGTCCAGCAGGGGAATATTAGTGGACTGGAGAGATGTCGCATTCGCATGCCATTGAGGGCCCCCTTCCTCCAGAGAGACCTCGTCCCGCCATTGAACAAAATCAAACTGCATCTTACATCGGTCCGCGAGGCCTGGCGCCAAACTGTCAGCAAACGTAGATCTTACTAACGAGCTCATCCGTGATACATCAAAGCGCGATCCATGTAGCAGATGGACGGCACCGGGGTTCGTTGGTTTCAATCCTTCCTACTACTCTCTGTTGCCTCTCCTTAATCAGCCTTTGCGAACATCAGGCTTCTATGATTTGGTTTAATTGAAGGCCAGGACATCCATGGATACAAACCGCTTACCTTGCATGCAACCACCGAGATGCACAGCTCGTCCTTAGGAATGATGAGACCAAAGATGGTAGGCTCTAATTCATTCACGTGCAGTTTCGTCTCAACGGCACATGGTCCCTTTTGGTCTGGTCCAATGATCTCACCGACATGATATTAAAGTGTACACCTCAACACATCTTGAGTCTATGTTGATGTGACGCAAAGTTGCGCGTAAGCCCAGCTGTCGGTTCCCCCGCCATCACAATTGACCTTGACCAGATCGGCTGATCTTCATGCCACTGGACCATACGCCCCGTTCAATACCTACGCCCACTAGTACACATAAAAGACAGTAGCCTCGTCGCTGCTGGCCCTGAGCGCCCTATTGCGGCGCTTCATGATAACCCTCGCAACCCACGCCAGCATAGCAGTCGCGATGCTGAAGGCGGCACTGCTCGCCATGGCGATGGTGTAGCGCGGCTCATCGCTCTTTGGCCAAAGGTAAGGCGTCCAGATAAAACTGACGTTCATTATCATTGTAACCATGCTGATGGCGACAGCTTTCTTTTCCTTGGTCTGGCCGCAAACACTCCCGCACCAGCCAAGAATAAGACTAGGAACATCATTGTTAGTACCAAGAAGAGAGCAAGACTAGGTAGAATACCAAGGAGAGTGTGTCATACCTGTTCACACCATATGTCCCAATAGTGAAGATGCACATTGCCACATAACGACCGGCCATGTTGAGCGTGGCGGGGGCAATGGCGAAGCCAATGACGGCAACGGTCTTCGAGATAGTGATGTGCCACGTTCGCTCGTTTAATTTGCCAGAGGACCAAGAGACGGCGATGGTGACGGCACCGGCAATAAGGTAAGGCGGGCAGGTGAGGACGAGCGTGAGCGTCGTGTTTAGGCCAAGAGTCTTGACGACACTGGGAAACTGTCGCCCTGTTAGTCACCACTGCTATTGTACAAGGCTGGATATGAGAGGAACATACGAAGTTCTTGAAGCCGTTGGCAGCAAGATGCATGTGAGCCATCGCGCAAAAGATCCAAACCATAGGGTCCTTGACGGCCTGGCTCAAGCCCTTCCAAGTGCTGGTCTCACCCTTGTTGGCGACGGTGTCGAGTTCCATACGGTTATAGGCGAGGTCGCGCTCCTCTTGAGTCAACCACTTTGTGGTGAGAGGGAAGTCAGGAAGGAGGAAGAAGCCAACAACGGCAATAACGAATGTCACTGCACCCTGGAGGATGAACAGCCACTTCCAGCCGGCAAGGCCTCCAGCACCATCCATACCGTGGAAGATACCAGCGGCAATAAGCCCAGCAAAAGCCGTGGCAAGAATGTTACCGGTGTACAAGATGGCAATACGGGTGGCGACTTCCTTGCGGGTGTAGAAGATGGAGAGAATGTAGACGGCTCCCGGGTAGTATGGTGCCTCCGTAACGCCAAGGAAAAACCGGGTTAGGAGAAGGCCAGTGAAGTCCTTGGCAACAGCAGTCAAAGCACTGACGATGGCCCAAAGCATCATCATAGCTCCCTGAGGTATGGCAGTTAGCTATCTGGCCATGAATGACATAGCTCTTGTTTCATCATCCTTACCATGTAGCGACTGGGTCGGGTTCGGACGAGGAACATGTTTGATGGGATTTGACCGCTGCCGACATGTATTAGCGAATATTCACACTTGGGACCAGCCAAAGGGTAGAACTTACATGATGTAGCCAACGAAGAGAATGGAAACGCAGGTCTGGTACTCTGTAGGAGACTGTAAGTGGTAGTTCGAGTATATGTCGGGTCAGACTATGAACGCACGGGTACTGGTGAGGTTCAGGTCTTCCTCGAGGTCATTGAGACGGGCCAGAGCAATAGCGTTGCGGTCAAGATACTGCAGGTTTCCTTGTCAATGCTAACGTTTTGCTTGACATTGAAGATATGTTTCCACTTACGTTTAACCAGTACATCGACCACAGCATCGGCTGCAGGCAGGTCAGTATCGCGTATCTGAGGGGATTTCATTATAACCAACCATGATCCATCTGTCAAGCTTCTTCACAAGAGCGATCTCTTTGGGGTCGGTCTTCTCATGAGCACCGGAGTAGTCGACCTTGCCGTGCTTGGGAACGGGCTTCTCGGGGTTCTCGTCCTCGAAGAACTGGGGCTCGATGTCTCTCTTGTCGGCCTCATTGTTATTGGCGGCGGTAGTGTTAGGAGCCATGATGAGGTTGTGGTCTTAGACTTCACAGAAGTCCCCAAGGCAAAGACTGCGAGAAGATGAAGGACTGGAGGGCGACCGCTGGCGTCACTGAGCTCGGAGCACCGTGAGGAACAAACTTCAACTCATATCGTCAGCACACGGGGATGCGGGCTGTTATGTAGTCATCTGTGGTGGGGATGCCCAGACTTTGACCTCGTGGAACCTGAACTCTTGGGATACCTGGGACTTCGGCGTTCCTTCCACGTCGTGCTTCCATGTCGTGCTCGCGATCGACTGGGACATGGGTCCAGTCACTTTTGGGACGCCCACACCGGTTCGCCAACGCTGCACAATCTTTGTTTCGCCAAGTGAAGCCCGACATGTTCCGACGTCCAGGAATCTATTGGCTCCTGGAGATGCTGCCCAGGCGGATGGCGAGCGACCCTGGGAGCGCACGAGCTGTCCATCGGCTAGTTGCTATTCTCAGCGTCGGCAGGATGATGATTGGTCTTGCTACAGGAGACGACTACCAAGAGAAACCAAGCGTGGATATTGTGACACTGCTGTCCATTCCCTGGCCGCTTGGCGGGGTTGGTGTCGATCTTAGACAAGTCCTCAGAGGGCTTGGGGACTGTCCTCATCCTTCCTGTCATACTGCATAGCAATGTAGACTGCCGGACAGGTGTAAGAAATTCCCCGGAGAGCGTCGAGATGGAGTGGGAGGTCGTCTTGGCCCTGCGGCCTTCTGACTCGCCTCGGACCCAACGTTGGGAAACCTCATACAATTTGCCCAGTGACAGGTGCCAGGTTGACGAGATAGGCAGGACGCCCGTTCCATTCGTTTGCTAGGGCACCAAATCTGCCCAGGAACGCCCGCATCTCGTCGGCGCGCAATGTGGGCTTTCCCTCTCCTCCATTCGGGGTAAAGGGGGTTCGGTCTGTGGGAAGACGTCCATGTCGTCGAAGGGCCCCGCAGAGTCCCCGCATTCCTTCGTTCTGGCAGCCTGCCCGCGTCGTGCGTGTTCTCCGGAGTGATATGGGGAGGCTGT
Source organism: Colletotrichum gigasporum (assembly GCA_024584535.1). Classification (NCBI taxonomy): domain Eukaryota; kingdom Fungi; phylum Ascomycota; class Sordariomycetes; order Glomerellales; family Glomerellaceae; genus Colletotrichum; species Colletotrichum gigasporum. The sequence goes on from CP077951.1 coordinate 145,852, forward strand.
GGAACGAGTAGCATGGGGTCCCGTGTGGTTTAGATTCGTAGACAGCACCAAGCCCGCCGAGAGCGAGATGTATGCGGGTTCCAAGAAAATGGCGTCGCGCCAAGCAGCGCCAACGAGTGCCAACCTTGGTTCAAGCTTAGCCAACGCGCCAGACGAGGTGTGCTCGTCTGGCCTGGGTTCCCTTGAGGGGGAGGAGGCGCAGAACTGGCCTGCAGTGCGGCCTGCGGATGGTTGTTTACAATAGGTCATGCCAGACGTGGTCAAGCCCTCGTTCTTGGCGCGCCAGGTAAAGTTCGTCGTTGGACCGGCAGTTGGCCGAGGAGGAAGCTTCCTTCGGGCACGGCGCGCTAGAATGCTTCGACGGAGCTAGAACGTCCATGGCCCCTTGATAGAGTTATCGTGGGGGGAGGGGGGGGGGCACCGCGACGACATCCCTTGCAGCTCTACTATAGTAGTCGATGAATTAGAGTTGGAGCTGTGTATATGAGCGGGCACTGGGGGGTCATTGGGCGACTCGTATCTTAGCAGAGCAGAGCCACATGGACTGAACCTGGAGCTGAAATTGGGGTAGCTGGACCGCCGCTGCTAATAGTTGACTGGCCTGAGTGCGGCATCTCGCAAGATCCCTGTAGCCCCAGATGGACGTGCTGGCTACCGCAGTGTCGAGACTGCGAGGAACCAATCGACCGCGGCGATGTTTCTGGAGGGATGCATGGCTGATGATGTGGGATTGCAGATGACCATCCAGGAAAGGTAGTCTGGCCTGGACATCCCTGTGAATCACCACTCGCGCCGCCAGTCGAAGGAGAGACTGATCTCACGGCTCCAGTCTCATCTAGCATAGTACTCGCGATGTGGGCCAGCGCAGCAGCAGCAGAGTCAGCGGGAGGACCTTGGACGAACACGTTGGGGAAGTGTTCCATTTGGGTCCCCGGCAGCGCGTCCCCGGATGTGTCAAAACGGGATTGACAGTTGGTCGAAGCGACGCGGCGATGATTCCCCGGATCTCGTGCTCCATAGCTGGATCCATATCGGACCCTACTTTTGGGACATGAATGACTTCTGCTCTTGCGAGGCAGGGATGCCATTCCTGATGCGTGTCTGCTCCGGACCAAAGGTAGCGTCGACCGGCGCGGCGTGCGGATTAACGGTGAGGCATATTCACAGCTCTCCTCACCCGGCGCAGGACCCCCGCGAAGGCACTCGACTGGATCGTCCGTGGCCAAGACTTTTGTGTAAAATTTGAGAAGTCCAGTGGAAGGCCAAGAAGCGCCCAGCGTCAGAAGGCGAAGCTGGGCATGCATGGCTAACGCTTGTTCTCGGCGACTTGGCGAGAGGGGAAGGACGAGTGAGTTTTATAGTGGTGAGCCGTGAAATGTGTCTGATGCCCGTCCGTCAGCAATCAGCACTCCCCTCTCCCCTGGATGACCCCATGTTCTCCCCCAACTTTACCCCAAGCAGCCCCCGTTGGAACCCCCCACAGCCCACTTTCAGCTGGGTTGGCGTTGGAGTTTGTTCCAGACTAGTCGACCTGGTGACGCCGGAAGGAAAACCGTCAGGTGGGCGGACGGTGGTGGGAGGAAGGCCGGCCAGAATGGAAGATGGGCACTTGAAATCCACAGCTTGTCATTTTAAACAGCGGCGAAAGAAACCCAGCAAGATGCTTGGCCAAGATGCACGACTCAAATTTTCCAACCTTCTACCCCAAATTGTCTATCCCCATGGGGTATTCGCGTGGTTTGGGTGGAGGACGACCAAGTAACGGTGCGTCCCTCGACCTGTACGGCGGCGTTGGAACCCCAATGTGACCTCGTCGATCGACCGTAAGCACTCCTGCTCCAATGATACGAGAAGCAAGCGAATCCGCACATCCTGACTTGTCCGCTATCTTGGTAACCTCACATTACAGTCCCAGAGTTGCGTCTGCTACCAGCCGACATGTATGACCCCTGCTGCGCCGGTTTGCCAGGAATGGTTCCGTGTCCGGAATCCCAGGGTTCCGTTGCATTCTGACCAGTCCGAGACGCCTCCTGCAACGGGGGTGATGGCGCCATACCACCAGCTTGTCTGCCAGTCAAGACGGATAGAAAAAGCATTCGACATCATTCTCAACTTCGAACAAAGCTGCAGTGTGTTCTCGTGATGAGAAACCGGCATGTCTCTTCGAAATGTGGCTGCAAGAGGCAATCCATATATCATAAATCCTCACTGATCGAACAAAGCTGAGCTGATCGGCCATCGGCCTCGCCGAAGATTGCACACATCCCGGCCTGCAACCGAGTAATCTAGGGGAAAACAAACATCCAAACCGGCCGTCTGCATGTTATCCGAGACACAGGAGCGTAAATGCAACTCATCTACCATGACAGCAACGTGCATCTACGAAAACGACAGTGTCCCAAAACACACAAGGCCTGCTGGCCAGCATTCCACGCGACCCGGCCTACGTGCTGGTTTTCCGTACAACCAGAATTCAAAGGAATGAGATCCCATGACGATTTACACATGTTTATCCACCATGCCCGACGCCTGTTTTCTCGCCCAATTACCGCAGGTCGTGGGGGCTGTCGTCAGGTATTGTTGCATCCGCTACACTTTCACAGGAATTTCACGGCCAGCAACAGCGAGGCGACGCAGAAGGAGTTGCTGTTATTAATTGAAACGGAATCTGTCTTTTGCGGCGAGCTCTTCGGCGTCATGGTTGGATTTCGGTAGAAACTGACTATTTTTCTTCGGGCCTAGATCACACATTAGGCCAACGTCTCGAACCGAATCTATCATGGAGGAGGCAATTCCAACATTCATTATTGCGTTCGCCTGGGCCCCTCGTCTCTGTCGCACTTGGCGTGACGCTGATTGACCTGCATCTTGTCCCTCAATCTCTCAAGTCACACATTGCAGGAGACATGTCAAGGACGAAAGCATCGTTTAACTACAGCTTGCCATGTGTCACGTGGCTGGAATCTGACTAAGGAAAGCATGGCGGCTAAGCTGATTCCAGACTGCGACAGGGCTTAACTAAGGAGGACTATATATATAAAGGCCTGTCCCTCCCCTTTAAGGAGAGGGTTAAAAAAGAATAAGAGTTACAATTAGTATTTACTTATTATCCTCTTATTAACCTTTTTACTTTACACCGTAAACCCCTAATACATTCTTCTCTTTACTTACTCGAATAAGGGTATAAACCATCGAAGTAATAAGATAACCAGCCAAAAAAAACCAACCACTATTAACCCGGTGAACCACCAAACTCGATTAGGAGCATTAAGGACTCCCTATACTAATAAAGTCGACGAAAACCTAAACCTCGATAATTAAGAACACTAACCCAGTAATCAAATTTAGAGTTAAACCTAAACTATTAATAATTAAAAACTAATTAACGTGGTTCATTATTGAGTGGGCCACCATTATTGACCGGGCTACTTTTCCCACCTTTATCACCCTCTAGCTTTAATACGTCCTTTTTTCTACAAAATAATGCCCGAAACCTTGCCCGAACATAGAATTATTCTAGTAATTAATGCGATCCGATCGATACTGCGATTAAGTGTCCGACGTGCAGCGACCATTTATAATGTTCCGAGAACTACCCTCTAGTCCAGAATGAAGGGTCGAAATGCGAAGGTCGATAGTAGGAATGCTCGGCTGAATTTGATAAATACCGAGGAGGAGGTAATTGTTTGATATATTATTGACCTGGATTCTCGAGGATTCTCCCCTAGACGTATGGATGTGGGAGATATGGCTAATACACTGCTCCGGAAGTGTGATGGCTGACCGGTCGGCAAGTGCTGGATAGAACGCTTTGTCCAGCGACGCTCAGAACTTAAGATGCGATTTTCTTATACTTATGATTATTAGAGAGGCCTCTACGAAGATCCTACGATTATCGAGCTTTAGTTCCGATTAGTGGTTAATATGCGATTAAAATACGGTATTATGGACGATAATTTCTATAACTTCGATGAGATTAGTTTTATAATGGGTATAATCCGGCTTAGAATGGTTATTATACGTTCTAATCGGATTAGGAAGCTAAAAATGGTTTAACCTGGTAATCGAGAATAGGTAACGGTGATTTGTTGTGTTGCTGGTGATGGTTACGCGATGCCGCCTTTTTTGGTGGTTTAGGGCCGTTTCTATTTTGCGAGTTGGTATACTGAGGCCCAGATTCCGGATAGCTGGGTAGTTAAAACAATTTCTAATGGATGAACCGATAACGAGATTGCCTTGGAATGGCTTCGGTATTTCGATAAATACTCAAAACTATGATTAAGAGGTATATATCGGATACTAGTCGTTAATGGCCACGAAAGCTACGTCAGTAGCGATTTCGAGGATTATTGCAACGAGAACAAGATTATACCTATCTGCTTGCCTGCTTATTTATCACATCTAACCCAGCCTCTCAACGTTGGCTGCTATAGTGTGTTGAAGTTGAGATATGGTTCTCAGATTGAGCACTTTATTAAGGCTCGGATTATACATATTACTAAACCCGAGTTCTTCTTCGTATTTAAGACCGTATTCCTTTAAACTTTTACCCAGGAAAACGTCCATGGGGGTTTTAGAGGGGCTGGGCTTATTCCATATAACCCTTAGACTATCCTTTTTAAGTTGGATATACACTTATGGACACCAATAGCCCTAAACACTCCTAACAGGCTACCCGACCCTTGGGTTTCTAAGATACCTTAAACCGCCGAAAAGGTTATCTCTTAGTCTTTACTTATAAAGGAAAGAATCTCCAAACATTAGGGAAGTTCACTAACTCTAATTTATAATACTACTAAAAAGCTTAGAAAGGGTTTTTAGTATATTTACTATGGAGTTACCCTTATAGAGGAAGAGTTATGCACTCTTCGAGAATTAAATACGGCACTTAGTAAGCACCGGAGAGCTAAAAGAATTAGACTATAAGATGGAGGGGCACTAGAAGGGTCTTAGGTAAGGGGCGTTATGGCTGAAAAGGGTGTTGTTGAGGAGGAAGGGCGTGAAGAGGAGGAAAACGAGGGGTCGTTAAAGCGTCGTCGGACAGGTTCGCGACTTTATGGTATCTATCACAAGACTGGCCATAATGCGAGGACCTGTCCAGAGACTGTGGAAATAAGTAGTTCAAGTAATTCTAAGTAGTTGCAATTAATTTAATTGGTTTTGGTCGAGATATAGAAGCTATTAGTGATAAAGGTGGGAAAAGTGGCCCGGTCAATAATGGTGGCCCACTCAATGATGAACCACATTAAACAAAATCTAAACTAATTTATTATAAACGAGGAGGCCAGGATCCAACTTAAAAGGAAACGTAATCACCTAATAACCCTAAGGAACAGAACAGCAACCCTCAAGGAAAATGTAATCATCATAGAAGCCGCTACTTAACAGATCCCTAAGCGATAAAAATCCGACCTTTGGGGAAAAGCGTATCTCCTAACTCTCAAATATAAGGGGGGATCCTAAACTAATTATAATACCTTTGTTTTTAACTTAAAGGGATATTTCACTATAAATCCGGATAATTTAAGTACCAATACTATAAAAGTCTTATACACTACCGGGTATCTTAATGGCGGGATCCAGCGAAGATGGGCTAATTACGTCGCCATTAAATACGAGAACGAATTAACCAAAATCTCCTAAACAAAAATAGAAACCTAGCTATACACCAGTGTAATGGATAATGGGACCCGGGTATTCAGCACTATCCACCACCTCGAAGTAATAACCCAGAAAACAGGATAATCCTATTAAAATTTTATTAACACTTATAAAATAGTAGAAGTAGAATACCTGGACCCTATCCCTAAAAGGATCCATATTATAAATATTATTAACCAGCTAACACTAGAATTATAAAAATAGGTTATAGTATATAAGCTTCTTATTATTAAGTAAGAATTAGATAACATCACTAAAAAAGCCGAACTAATAACGCCGCCATCCACCCAAAGCTAACTAGTTCCCTAAAACCAAAGATAATCCTAATAGGGATACCACTAGGAATCCCAAAAAAACCAAAGGAGACCAGTACTAAGGGATAAAAATAAAATAAATAATAATAAACCTAAACACAAACCAAAAAATCCGAGCTCCGCAAAGGGACCCTAACCAATAGTAACCTAGAACTCTATTATATATTACACTTATAGGAAAGAAGGCCACATTTCAATCCGATACTCCCTTTACCGATGGTGCAAATAGCCGAGACACCAAAAAACAGAGTATAACCAAAGGCTAACCACGAATAAAACAGTCCAAGCAACCCAGGACTAATAGGATTCGGAGCCTCTACACCACCTCGAAACTAATATCCGCATTCAAACCACTAAAGAGTAGAGAATTAGCAAAACTTTAATTAATATAGGCATAAACGAGAATATCATAGACTAGAAGATCATCTCCATGAACAATGCTAAGCTGGTACCTAATAAGGGAACACTACTCTAAGGAATATAGGGTTTAATAACCCCTAAATATAAAATAAGGAAACTTATAACTCGTATAATGGATAAAACGGGAATAATAAAAACAAAATTATATAATTTTAGGATTAGCGATAACAACAAATATAACACAATCCTAGACCTCCCCTAATACCGAATAGTAAAGCCGAATCGTAATTAGGCTAAACTCAGCTAAACCTATCCCCTATCCGAAAACAATATCCAACTTATTATAAATTAAAAAAAAATAAACAAAGCACTTAAGGAGATAAAAGCCATCTTACTAACAACACTACAAATTAAACGTAATAAAACTAGTCCTCAATAATAACCTAGTAAAAGTAAGAAACCGGAGGTTCCCCCAGAATACCAAAATTTCACACATATCTTCGACAACAAACTGGCGGCGACCCCGGTAAAAGGAGGGAGCATAGTAACACACTATTAACTTAAAACCAGGGATACAACCCCTATTTAAACCCATCTACCCACTAACTAAAAAGGAGCTAAAGGAGCTACGAGAGTATTTAGAAACATCCTTATAAAAAGGATAAATACGACTTTCAACAAACCCAACGAGAACCCCGATCCTATTCGTACCAAAAAAGGGAAGCAAACTATGGTTATGTGTTAATTATAAGGGATTAAATCGGGTAACCACTAAAAACAAAACTCCTCTTCCCCTAATCAACAAAATATTAGATCACCTCTACTCAATAAAATAGTTCACAAAATTAAACCTTAAAAATACTTACCACCAGGTACACATTAAGGAGGGAGATAAATAAAAAATAACGTTCAAAACAAAATACAGCCACTACGAGTACCGGGTAATACTATTCGGGCTCATTAATACCTCTATTACCTTTTAAGCTTATATAAATAACACACTTAGGGGCCTAATTAATATTATTTGTATTATATATTTAGATAATATTCTTATTTTCACCTAAAATAAGGACATACACTCAGATACAGTTAAATCAGTACTCAACTAATTAAAAACCAATAGACTTTACGTAAACCTCGAAAAATACACTTTTATTACATAAACAATTAAATTCCTTGGATTTATTATCTCCCTTTACAAAATCTCTATGGAAAGGGACCGGGTAGTGAAACCGTGCAGGGGGAAATGCTTACGCTAAGCGGGTTTTTCCTTAGTCAGGCGCCAGCGAGCTATTTGAGAGAGGGGAACTGGGGACGCATTTCTAGCGGAGAACACAACAACGGACCAAAAAAAGCAACACATTACAGAACGTCAGCAAGCATCGTTAGTTAGACAGACGTATTCAGAGCTCTTTTTACCCGTTCACTTGGATCATATACCGTGAACAGTACGGAGGTTGCTTTACCACCGAGCAAACAAGGCCCCAACACTCACCAGTGTCTACATCTAAGGCCGGAACCCCTCTTTGGCCCTGATCAGGTCTTGAGGTGTCTCCTTACCTAGATTGTAGCTCTGGTTGAGCGGTTTCGTACGAGTTAGTCACCCTCACGGACCCGGGACGGAGGGTGCACGACCTGTGGTCAGTAGAGTGTGTGTGTTGTACGATACAGCACATACTGTTCACTGCATCCCCCGCTCCGTTTCAGTAGAAAGAATCGTTACTTAACTAATACCTAATACCCTAATAAATATTAAACAATTCCTTAGGTTTACTAATTTTTATCAGCGGTTTATTAAGAATTATTCTAAAATTTATACACCTTTAACGAAGAGGACTAGGAATATAACTAAAGGTTAGCCGGTGATAATACAAAATGCGCTAGAGGCCTTCTACAAGTTCCGTCTATTTTTCACATATACCCTAATTCTATAACATTTCAACCCTCTACTACTAATACGGGTAGAAACTAATACATTAAACTTCGCAATTAGCGCAATCCTTAACTAATACTAACCCAATGGGACCTAGAAACCCGTTGCATTTATATTAAGAAAATTACGGAATACCGAGTTATAATATAATACTCCTAAGGCAGAATTACTGGCTATCCATAATACAACACTACACTAATGGAGATACTTACTATACTCATAATACAAAATCCGTTTTATAATAGACCACCTAAGCCACTAATACTTAGCCGAAAAGAAAACGTTAAACAATTACTAAGCCAGGTTACTCCAAAATATTATTATGTTTAATTTCGAGATTGAATATTAACTAAATAAACAAAATACTATAAATACCCTATTAAGGAGGCCGGATTACCAACCTAATAAAAATAAGGTTACGAGTGTGACGGGCTGGGCCCTCTTGGAGGCTTCGCAGCCTCTTAGCTATGGACTCCGCTTACCTAAGCCCGGCTTACCTAAAACAGATCAACCTTAGGCCTGATCAGAGCAAACGGGTCCTATGGAGCGGAAAACATTTTCTCCTTTTCTCTCTCATCTTAAAAATACTCATAATAATCACCATAACTAGTTGTAATATACGTACTTAGATTATTATATTATTTTTAAAATCTTAGTATTATCGGAGATAATGAAAATACACTGGGTACGGAAATAATTGTTAACGAAAAGCAAATCTATAACCTTAGTAGGAATAACAAAAAGTCCTAAACGAGTTAACCTAAAGGTCCCTGAACACTTAAAGCTGATTAGCGAGGTCTAATTAGAGCTAGGAGGTTTTAATAAACTTAAAAAAACGTATTCCGCGTAATAAAGTACCTTAACAACGTCGATTAGCATACTACGGTCACTACTGAATAAAAACGTACAAAAAGAACGATAACCATATTATAATAGAAGATAACGTCGACCTATCCGGAAACCCACAATAGTTGGTATAATTAATCGGTTAGTTATTAACCCAACTATAAGAGATATAGACCACCTAAGTAACTGAACGAGAGGCCCAACGAAAATAGATTCGAATACTGCAACAGACCCTAGCAGAACCCAGGTACCTAACCTCAACGTTATATAAAACCCCTACACCCTCTACGACGCCGATCCCACCCAATCAGGCCTACGCACCACCTCCCAAATAACCGAGACACTAAATCCCCAATCCACCGAAGTTTAACGGATTACATAAAAGATTTTAATAATAGTACCTCGAAATAAAAGGGAAAATAAGTATGGACAGGGAAGCCTTTAGTTTAGTATTAGTAGTATTCACTTATATTTACTCTAAACTGGAAAACACTGTACAAGCTATAGTGAGCACCTATTATTCATAGGGAGGAGCTGATGGGTTGAAGAACCCTGAATAATTTATGGAATACCTAAAGGGTTACTATGTAGACCTTAACGTAGAAGTACAAGCCCTCGACCAACTAAGAATAATATATTAAAAAGAGAATAAGAGTTTTACCCACTTCCTTCCCAAGTTCAAAAAGGAGCTCGTAAAAGCGGGAGGAGGACACTAACTGGACAACATTAGGATCAACTACCTAAAAAGAGCTTTAAACATTATAATAAGAACCCCTTTAATTAATATAATCAATAAACCAACGACCTATACTACATATACCCAAATACTCCTAACAATAAAATCAAAGTTGGATAGTGAATTATACTAAGCTCACCGTAAGCGTCAATACAAGAGATCGCTAATACCCGGCTAGAATAAAGTTAAGTCACTAACTAAACAGGACAGTTGAACAGGGTCACCTCAACCTAATTAAATGAATTAGGAACCCACTAAGGTAAACCGGATAACTAAGGACAAACTAGTCCAAAAAAGATTAAGCTAAGAGGAAACCCGTAAATACTATAATTACGGTAAAAAGGGGCACATATAATAGAGATACCCTAGAGACCGGAAAAACAAAGAGACCAAAACCTCGAAAGGGAAGACTAAAGAGCAGAGCGAAACAGATATTAACTCTAATCAGGACTCTAAAGAATCGGGAAAAGAGTAACTCCTAGTGAAAGTCGTTATTAGGAGGAACAAGCTATAAAGGAATAGAAGGTTATTAAGAAGAACATAGACTATAACCCATTCTATATTAATATTAGAATCAATAGGATATAATACACTACTACTCTTATTAATACAAAGTGTTTGATATACGCCCTAATTAACAACACCTTCACCAAGAAACTCCGCCTACTACACATTAGTATCACCCCTCGGAATTTAATACAAATTACTACTATAATCCCTAGTGTAATTCGTTATATTACCTATGCCAATATCGATATTAATGGTTATAAACGACGACGGTTATTCTTTTATATTATCCCTGATCAAAAAGACGACGTTATTCTGGGTAAATCATAAATAATAGACGACGATATCATAGTATACCCAGCTAAGGGCACCCTCCACATAAGTATTATAGACCACTAAGTTCAAAAAAGGAAACTAAATTAAATATCATAAAACCCCAGCTTCCCAATCCAATAATAAACCAGAACTATATTTACTACCCTAATTAGGTGAACTAAACACAAAAACTTAATACTTAATAAAATAAGACCTCTAAACGTTTTTATAATGAACCTCACCGATATCGAAAAAGCATTTACACCTCAAAAAAAGACTAACCCAAAGACCAAACTACCCATATATTACTATAAGTTCTTATATGTATTTAACCACAATAAAGCTAATCAGTTATCACCACATTAAAACAACATCGACTATGCAATTCCCATCAAAAAAAACTCAACAGGGCAAGATAAGCCAGTTATATGGGGACCCCTATATAGGATATCTAGGGAAGAGCTAATTATACTTCAATAAACCCTCACAAAACTACTAAATAAAGGCTTTATTCGTACTAATAACTCTCCTACTTTATTACCCATTCTATTTATTCGAAAACCCGGGGGAGGATTAAGGTTTTATATTAATTACCGGGCTCTAAACACTATCACCAAAAAAAATAAATATCCCTTACCCCTAATCAGCGAAACCCTGAGAACCCTAACTAAGGCTAAGTGGCTAATAAAACTAGACGTTATTACTATATTCCACAAAATCAGGATTAAAAAAAGGACAAATAAAAGACGGCCTTTAAAACAAAATACAGCTTATACGAATAAATAATAACTCCTTTTAGCTTAACAAGGGCCCCCACTATATTCCAAAAATACATTAACCATACTTTACAGGACTTCCTAAACAAATTCTACACCACTTATATCAACGACGTTCTAATCTATTCAAATAACTCACTCACTAATCATAAAAAGAAAGTCAAGAAGGTCTTAAGCCGTCTAAGTACTACCGGCCTACAAATCGATATCAATAAATACGACTTTAAAACAAAGAGGGTTAAATACTTAGGGTTCATCATCAATACAAGGAAGAGTATCCACGTTAACCCAGAGAAAATTAAGGCCATCCAAACATAGGAGGTCCCCCGATCAGTGCAAAGAGTCCATACCTTCGTTAATTTTACAAATTACTACCATTAATTCATACCAGACTTCTTAGGGTTAACACACCCCCTCATAACTTTAATGAAAAGGGATATCCTATTCGTATAAAATAATAAGTATACAAAAGTGTTTAATAAGTTGAAGGCCCTCCTAATTAGTACCCCCGTACTAACACATTAGGATCCTAATCGAGCTACTATACTAAAAACAAACTCATTAGGTTATATAGTGAGTAATACTTTATTATAATACGATGACGAGGGTATTTTATAGCCTATTACATTCTTTTCATAGAAGAACTTATTAATAGAATATAACTACCCAATATACAATAAGGAACTATTAGCTATAATCCACTATTTAGAATACTAGGACTCCGAATTAAAGAGTATAAAAGAGTTTACTATCCTAACTAACCACCTTAACCTTAAGTATTTTATAACTAAAAGGTAATTAAGTAAACACCAGGTCAGATAATCGGAGTTCCTATCCCATTATAACTTCATAATCTAGTTCCGACCCAGTAAATAAGTGATAATCCCTAATACACTATCTAGACGAGAATAAGACGTTCCTAATACCCAGCGAGACGATTAACTAGAAGGACGGAGAATATAGCTCCTAAAGGGGAAATAGAACATGGTTATGGTGAACTAGGCAATTCTCGAGACGAATTAAATGGATACAACGGAATCCGTGGAAAGCACCACAACAGGCGATATGAATTAGGACGACGATCCTAAGGCTGATCGGTCAGAACCCATCCTAAACCCCTTTAAAAAGGAGCCCCTAAAGTCCTCTTAAATTAAAGGACTATAATTAAATAATTATTATTAGCTAATTAGAACAACTATAAAAAGGGGGGACCGTTAATTACTATCACAATAGAAGCTACTTATAATACTATTAAAGTATTTAGTGGATAATAATAATAAACTCCTTTAAAGGGAGAGGATCTAGGTCCCTTATTATAAACCCTTACAAACCCAGTTAATCCAAAAATCCCACAACTCAACACTTAATAACCATCTCAGCAGAGACGTATTAAAAGCCTTAATCAGCCGCCACTTTCACTGGCCAGGCCTATCGTAGGATATCCAACGCTTCATAAGGAACTACGACGTCTACGGACAGGGTAATATATGGCGGGACAAGAAGAGGGGTCTTCTAAAACCCTTACCCGTCCCTAATCAGGTCTAAACAAAGATATTAGTCGACTTTATTACAGGGCTACCACTAACCCACCATATAAGAGTAACAAATATTATAGTGGTAACAAACCGACTATCTAAGAACGTGATTTTCGAACCACTTAAGGATATAATAACGGACATTATAACTATAACGTTAATACTTAGCCTAATTAGACACCACGGACCCCCGAGAGCTATTATTTCGGACAAAGGCCCCTAATTTACTAATCGCATATGGAAACAGCTTTATTAACTATTACGGATAAAACAACGTTTATTTACAACCTTCCACCCGGAGACAAACAACACCATAAAACAAGTTAACTAGGTAATAGAAACCTACCTCTAAGCTTATACTTTATACACTTAAAATAATTAGGACAACCTACTTCTAATAATAATAATAGTTATTAATAATAGGGTTACCTCATTAACAGACCTTAACCCTTTCTTCACTACCCACGGCTATAACATCGACCTAATCAGAGTAAGGGAGACTCTGCGGACTGAAGGAAAGACCCCCGCAGCTCGAGCAGAGGCCCTAATCTCAAAGTTGAAGGAGACCTCCGAATAAGCATAAGCGGCGATGGCCTCCACCCAAGAGCGATAAGAAGCCTCGGCAAATATACAACGCTAGCCTTTTAATTAGTTTTGACCAGAGGATAAGGTCTAGTTGAGGCTTAAGAACGTCCATTCTAAGAGATTATCTAAAAAGTTGGACTAAATAAATACGAAGTACACTATATTAGAAATAATCGGATCCCATACTTACCAGCTTAATACGCCACCGGGTATTCATAACGTCTTTTATATATCCCTAATTAGGTATACGGGAGTTAACCCACTATTATTATAAGAATAAGACGACGCTTAACCGCCACCTCTATTAGTAAACGACGAAGAGGAATTCAAAGTTGAAAAGATCTAGGGTACTAAGAAGATTCGTAGTTCTTAAAAGGTTTTAATTAAATAAAAGGGCTACGTAGAACCTACTTAGGAACTAATTGAGTTATTAACGGAGATTATAACTTTAGATCGTTACGAGGTTAGTTATAGATGAGTCCCTTTGAATGGGGAGGAGGGAGAGGGGGGGTAATTATGATGGGCTGGGCCCTCTTAGAGGCTTCGCAGCCTCTCAGCTATGGACTCCGTTTACCTAAGCCCGGCTTACCTAAGACGGATCAACCTTAGGCCTAATTAGAGTAAACGGGTCCTATGGGGCGGAAGACATTTTCTCCTTTTCTCTCTTATCTTAAAGATACTCATAGTAGTCGCCATAGCTAGTTGCAATATACGTGCTTGGACCGTTACAACGAGTATAAAAAACGAATTCCTATAAAACTTCTTAGATCGATTTATAGGTTCTAATATTAAAAAATGTCGGAAAATAGCCGGCCCTTAGCCGGTTAACACCGGAACCCTAAAAGACTAAGAACCTTCCCTATTTAATACGGCGAGGGAAGTATAAGGAGTAGACGCCACTCTAGGCGACGATTAGAGACCATTAGAACTATACTAAACCAAAGACGGAGACGGAGTTATGCGATACTAGGAAATAATGCTTATTCCTAATTATAACCCTTTACGAATAGAAATTCTGATAACTTTCCATAATAAGCTTTCCAATAGCCACCAGGGAATCACTAAGACGATTAAGAGAATTCAATAATCATTCTTTTAGAAAAAGATAAAGTAGGATATTTATGAGTATATTAAGACTTATATAATATGCTAGTGGACAATGCCGAGGTATCACCTACCATACGGCGAACTCTCACCTTTCCCAGTGCCCACCAGGCCATTTAAGCAACTATTATTTGACTTTATCATAAAACTCCTAAAATTACAAATTACAAATCAATAAACGTACAATAGTATATTAGTAATTGTGGACTAATTAACTAAATACGCCTTGTATTTGCCCACCAAGGAGATAATCGCTACTAACGGGTTAGTACACATTTTAACTAAAAAAGTGTTCCTATAATATAATATCCTAAAAACACTTATATTAGATAAGGGATTACTATTTACTAGTAAATTCTAATCTAAGGTTTACCACCAACTAGCCATTAAGAGGAAACTCAGTACAACCTATTACCCTTAAATGAACGGACAGACTAAACGATAAAACCAAACATTAAAGCACTTTTTAAGAGTATTCTATAATACAAAATAGAATAACTGGGCGAAGTGGCTCCTAATAGCCCAGTTTATCTATAATAATTCATAGCATAGGGTCATCAAGTTAACACTAACTAAAGCCCTTATAGGATTCCTACCCATAGGACTAAACAATGTGTTTCCAAATACAATAAGGGGATAAACAGTACTAAGCACCGTGGACAGAATTAAAGAACTAAGGACCAGAAGAGTAACCATTGCCCACCTGATGGATAAGGTTAACACTAGTTACGCAAAATTCTATAATAGGAGAAGGTTATTTATTATATTTGTCGGAATGTCCACGCCGGACTGGCGCCACCTGTTGCCGCCTATCGCCCATTGGCCCGGTTAGCGAGCCAATCAGAAGGCAGGAATCGGTTTTAGATCGGCAGCGTCAGATCGCTGCCGTAGGCCCGATTCCTTCCTTCAACAACAACAGAGCAGATACGACGAATATATCGTTATTTGCCCACCTTCCACAATAGGCCTAGTGAAGTGAATCCAACAATATTCAAAGTAAGTGATTTGGTCCTATTTTCAACTAAATACATTAAATAACGGAGACCATTAAAAAAGCTTTCAAATAAATACTTTAACCCTTTTACTATTACATAGGTAGTTAACGGGGGGAGAGTATATAAGTTAAATGTTAATTTTAAGTATAGGATCCACAATATCTTTACTCTAATTTAATTAAAACCCTTTTATAAAATCGTTACCTAGCCGAAGTACATCCAGATTAAAGAAGATAACACCAACGTATACAAAATGGAGTAGATTATTTAACATAAAAGCCCCCCAAGGAATAGGAGGTACTTAATAAAGTGGAAAGGATATAGTAGAATAGAAAACTCATAGGAGCCTTAAAGGAATGTGTCTAAGGATTTAAGGAGAAACTATAAAAAATAACTAATTACTATTAAAGTATCGGTTATAAATTAGTAAAAATTAAAAATAATAATAAAATAAAATCAGGCCTTTATTAAAGCTAAGAAGACGATATTGAGGTACCACAGTAAAACTAGAGCTAACCATAACCCAGTATACACCTATTTATACCTCCCCGAGGGGGTCACTCTCACCACTCTCATTACCCCCAACACTACCACCTATACTACCCTTATCATCATTAAACTTACCCTCATCATCGGAAAGGGTAATAAGGGTATCGTAATACTATACCGGGTTAACACTAATTACTAAAAGGGAAATAATATAACTTATAACTTTCTAATACACCATATTAAGTTTAGTAATCAATTAAAACATAACCTTAAGGAGACCGGGCTTCTTCGGGGAGCTGACCAACGCCTTATAAATGGCCTCCTAGTTCTAAGTGATATGGACCTATACTCAGGCCAAAACCTCTACAACAACGACCTCGTGGACACACAACTAATACTCAGCGTCTATATCGTACTCCTATTACATAGAGGGGCAGTTTTTGAGGTTCTTCTTTTATTAAAGGGACTTCCAGGCCTCCAACTAAGCCTCATCGAACTAGTCCTATATAAAATTAATACTTAGTTCCCACTAATTAAGTACTAAAGGGAAATAGGTTATACCTAATACTTCGTATAAAAGTCCTTAGTAGAACCCTTACTCACAGCCTTAAATATAAAGTACTTCATCTTTATAACAGAAAAAAGGGTCTAATAAGTGGCCTAGCATTAGATTAGTATCGGTTCCGGGATAAACCAAAGGAAAAACTAGGGAGGAACTTATAAGAATACAAAACTTCCCGCCCTTTATAGAGGAACAACACTAGTACTTAGTTAACACATTTAATAAGGGTTAATACTAGTTGGGTATCGAATAGGGAACCTACTCTTTAAAACCATATACTAAGGAACCTCACCGGTTCCATCCCACTTTAATATAAGATTAAAGCACCGGTAATATAGGAACTTAAAAAACTCCAACTAATTACCCATAATACTTAGGTTAATAGTTCTCTTATTATTAAACATAATAGCATATAAGAAGTGCAAATTTATAATAGTCTTAGATCATAAAATTAAAAATAAAAGAAAAGGGAAGTATAGGATTATAAGGGTTAAAGGAAAGAAAGATTTATAAAGGGGAATTATTATAAAAAAATCCTACCCAAATATTACGAAAATTTTTCGAAAACATGAATGGAAAGTGTAACTGGGTAACCAGGCCACAATAATCCTATAACGGAAAACATAACCCAGGAATTTAGATAAGAAAACCTAAACCTAGGGTTTTATTAGAGGGTCACTAAGTTATTAAGGGTTTTAAAAAAGGTAAAAAAAAAGAATTAACTATTAGATAAAATACAATAAAAACCCACTAGTTAACTACTAGTTCACTATAAGTAGGTAACCTATTAGGGCTACTTATAAAAACCTTAAAGTAGGTAACCTAATAAAGCTACTCACAAAAACACTATAAATAAGTAACCCATTAGAGCTACTCACAAAAACCTTTAAATAAGTAACCCAAAAGGGCTACTCCCAAGAACACTATAAATAAGTAACCCATTAGGGCTACTCACAAAAACTCATAAGTTAATAACCTAGCAAAACAGCTCTATAGAATTAACTATCTTTTAAAAAGGAGATCACTAGTTAATAATTAGTTTACTATAAAACTATTACAGGGAATAATAAATAACACTTCGAATTAGAAACCCAGCAGAGCAACTTTATGAGAATAGTTACTATAAGTTCTAGAACACATACCTCTCCGGTGAACAACTATTATAACCTAAGGATAGGCCGGATAAGGAGGGGGATCGTATTACATAGCTAAAATCTAACTAAGGAAAGCATAGCAACTAAGCCGATTCCAGACTACGACAAGGCTTAATTAAGGAGGACTATATATATAAAGGCCTGTCCCTCCCCTTCAAGGAGAGGGTCAAAGAAGAATGAGAGTCACAACCAGTACCTACCTATTGTCCTCTTACTGACCTCTTTACTTCGCACCGCAAGCCCCTGACACCATGGCGCTTTCTCGGACCGTTGTGAAGACCCCCGCTAGAGTGACCGCTTAAGCTTTCGCGTGAAAGAAAAAAGAATTTTCTGCCCTCTGCGCGTTCCAGAGTCAAGATTGGGGCATGGATGGCTTGCGATCCATCTCGAGGACGCTCACTGTTCGCCAAGGTACATGTAGTAACCTAGCCAATCAGCCGCTATACCCTGACGGCGGACTGTAGATCCCGCAGACTTACGCCTTCCGCCGCTAAGCCGGGGGGATCAAGCCCAAGATTTTGCTAAGTTCTGGTGGCGCGATTGCTCCTGCAAGCCAAGTTTGTTCAGGTCCACCAAGTAGGCTTCAGCAAGGGGGCTGAACCTTGAGAACACCTCATTTTCTTCTCCTCTTCCGGTTTATCCCATCAGAGGGTCATGATTATCCAAAAGGATTCCTGTCTCTCGCCATGCGGTGATGGGAAAACCAACACATAGATGATTATGGTTCACACTTATTCCTCACTGTCAACAGAGATCCGTCCAAAAGAAAAGAGAGAAATAAAGAGAAAGAAAGAAAGAACAAGAAAAAGGAGTTGTCAGGTGAGAAGCAGAAAAACTTCTAGAATGCATGGGACACAGCCGGAGCAGCCGCTACTTGATTGCAGGGACACAACCGTCTTGGTCTCAACAAAAGATTGAGACGGGAAGAAAACTTCCTGGCAACTTCATGTTGAAATATAGACAAAGATCGTTCTTCATGATACCCACGATTCTGAATCAAAACTGAGCACCGTCCCCTACAACTCATGGAATCCGGGCCAGCGACGCAAGCTTAACCTCGATACACTACCTAGGCACGTATAGAGTCCAGTATCATTGGTAATCTCATCCACGGCATCTCAACCTTCGGTAACCTCAGTACCAGCCGCTGAACTCCTGCTGATCTGTCTGGATACGGTCACAATTTTGACGTCAAGCCCAACATGCCCCACGCACCAATGACGATTCCCGACATCGCCCTGAAAATAGCCACACCTGGTACCTCTTCCCGCCAGCAGACATAGCCATCTACGAGGCCAATGTGTAAACACACAGCCATGATTATGTCTACCGCAGTGAGGTCGCCGCGTAGGTAGAAGATCATTTGTGTCATGCCGAGCGCCGTCGAGGAGGAAGCACGCCTTTGCTATGGGCGATTGCGCGAACCTTTCGGGGAGACCAAATGCGCGAATCCCGCCATCTGGGTTTAAGAAAGAAGTTAAGCCACCAAAGGTGTGTGCGGTTCCGACGAAAAGCGGGAAGAGGTGGAACAGATGGAAGCCGACGTATAGGCATTTTGAGAGCCTGTTCAAGCCGTAATGATGAATGTCTCAAGGTGGTGAGTTACAGCCAGAATGGAAGCCTCGCAAAACAGACAATTGATTGCTGGTGATGTGTGTGTACCTGAAACTAAAATCGGTAGGATCTGAGAATATCATCACATATGAACCATCACATATGCTGATGTGGTCACTTCCCGACTGTCATCGTCACGTGGCTGTCAGCACTAAGACCAAATCAGGGGCCTTTTCTGCCGAACAAATCCCGCTCAAGCGTGTCCAACCACTCGTGATCGTAACCAAGGTTCACCCTATACTGCATAATGGCATTCTTGTGAACGGTTGAAAACATCACGTCTTATTGTTGATGCCATTTAGCGGTTGCATCGCCGGCGGTGGAGGCGAGGACGAGGTCAGCTTCGCCAAGCCTACATCCGACGAAGCAGTGATGTCTGCGGTCCCTGCATCACTGATGTTCATCCACCGTGTCTGATCCAACAGGCATGAGATTGCCCTTATCTTCAAATTAAGGCACCATAGGTTTACCAGCATAAAATATGATGATCTCAGGAAGTCCTCGCCCATGAAACCGAACCACAACCCTGACCGCCTGTTAGTGACTCGAGGAAAGACGTTTTCGCAACCTCGATGACATCTGGGTCAGATTTCGAAGCACCAATATGCGCTTGATATTTACGTAGCCACTCACAAGGCAGCTACCCAGTGATAAGGTCTACATCAAGGCTGTCGAACATGCTGGGAAACTCTTTGGTGCCCTTAAGCCCGATGCATAAGATCATTTCGGCCAGGAGACCATGGTCCGTGTGGGACGGCGTGCAACCGCTACTTTCTGAATTGCGATATCGATGTGGATGAATTGTAGACGTTCAGTCAGGTGACCTAGCTTCGAAACGACCTAAGCATACTGCGGTGTTCAAGATCTTCGCAGACTTTTGCCTTGGGCGTCGGTGGGTGTCCCCACATATCGGGACGGCCGAGATCCGAGTTGTGATCGACTTGCTCGGACACAAGGGTTGTTTGTGATGCGCGCGAGGGGGTTGGCACTTGTCATATCCAATGCCAAAAACGTACCTAATGGCGTCCATGCACAACTCTTCTTTTAGGGTCATCAATTACTTAAAAAGATCTTCTCATCCCTCTGCAAAGAACCGAATTTGATCGAAGGCTGCCTGAGGGAGGGGATACGACCAGAGTTGCCGAGAGCGGAGTGGACTGATTGATGGATGATGAGTTTATCCCGCTTAGCGCACCATTTCCGGACTCGGATCGGGTATTGTCCCGAATACGACTATTTTTACGATTCGCCTGCTTTGGCTTGTCAAGGTCGATCCCTTTTCCTTTTGGCACTGGACCCCAAGTGAATCGCGGTTCTTGCCTCCTTGTTTTCTCTTCTTCCACCAAGGACTCTCGACAACATCGAAGGAGACAAGTCTCTCCGACTTATTACATGTCTAACACGTTTGCACGTGGCTCAATGAGCATCCATGAAGATTGATTGCTGCTTGCTGGATATACTCCTGTTGGCATGGAATTTGAGGAAGAATATTCCTGTACACCAATGATGTCCTGGTCCTCCTCCCCCTTTTTTGTCTTTTCTTTTCTTTTCTCTTTCTTTTTTTTCGTACGGTTGGTTGCCCAGGTCTCAGATTTGTAAGTTGCCGTGTGAACCCGATCAAAACACACCAATGAACGGCATTCGCGGTATTTTATCATCGCGCTCCGTTTTTTTTTGTTTTTTTTTTGTTTTTTTTGGCCCGACTTCCGGAGGCCGGCAAGTGTTGCACAGCAAACTTGGGAGACTTTCCTGCGAGGATAACGGACTCCGGAATGGCTGCGGAAGCGGTCGACGCCCGGGCTTAAACCCACGGAAGCCCCTTTGGCCCCTGGCTTGCGCCCCATAAACATGTCAAAACCCTTCGGCGCTTTGACATCATGACGCCTTCTCATTTGCTTCCCGCGAACGACGAACCGAGTTCCACATGGCAATTCTCCGTTTTTCTTCTTTTGACAGGAGAGCCACGGCTCTGATGTCGATCCTGCACCCACACGGTCGTGGTTTTCCCTGGTGGTGACGAGGCGGAGTCAAAGTGCGAACCCAGACCCCCTGCCGCAAAAGCCCCCATTTGGCTGACCCTTCACGGCTTGTTTGCGAACCTGTCCCATGCTTCGGTACCAAGATTCGACGCTATTCATTGGAAAATTTCGAGAAAGGAACTTTGGCTCAGACGTGCAACTGATAAGTCCCGCGAGCCCTCCGGAGCCCCCTGAAACGGAAGCGGCCTGGTTGACGTGTGAGTTAAGGGTTAATAGTCAAGGCCTTGCCGAGCAAGTTTTGAGTCCACCCAAAGACGCGGACAAATATTGACCTCCGTCCCGGTATAGCCAAGAAGTCTCGGACAGGGCCGTGGCTCTGTTGGGGGGTTGCGGGTGCGGCCCCTCCCATTGTCGTTGGTGTGGACTTGATTCTTCTTTGGGTTCTCTCGGGTTTTAGGCAATGTCACTGAGTCGGTAGGCGGGGTTTGAATCGTGACCATTGCCGGAATCGGAAGGCTGAATATTCCATTTCCCAAACCAAGTGATTAAGAGGTTGACACTCAAAGCTTATCTCCGGCCCGCTGCTGTGGATTGGACGGCTGTGATGCCTCGATGAGTCGCTGACAGAGAACTTACCCACCCGTCTGGTACCAGACCTTGCCGTCAAGTGCAAGATCCGATCCATCGGCCCTTCCCAGCCTGCAACATGCGCCAGGGCGTCGGTCGCCCACGGAATTGGAAAAGATTTCGAAGGGCTCGGCGTCTCAAAGCGGCCGAGAGTTCAAACTCCATGTTGCCGTCGCAAGCTGCGACTTGAGATGACACTTAAATCACCTTAAGGCGTATCAGTGACACCCGGAAAAACACGTGCCTGCTACGTAATGCTTGCTCCCCAATATAAAGGAGCCTATTTTAATATGCAAAGAGGCGAGTGTGGTTGCAATATTGGTCGATTGGCGAGTCAGACTGCGAGCTCGGCTCTCATTCCGGCTAGCCTCGATGTCCTGCGTTTCCTCCACTGGCACAGACGATAGGCTAGGCCAGGGGTTCGTTTCGCGAAGATGGAGAATCGGCCCCAAAAGAGCACGCTCGCGGGAGCGAGTCATCTTCCCGTGCAATAGAATCCCGTCGCCGTCTCCATATCGGATGACAAGCAGAAAACCGCCAACAACATCCCCACAAGGGGCTGTGATGCCCCCTGTGGACCGTTTCGAGATGGCCGGGTGGTCACTCAAAAACGTGGCGTCCCCCATCTGAGCTCGCGAGCTAGCTCGGCCCTCCGCTTTGGCTCTTCTTGTTGCTCGTTCGTCATGCCCCTTTGGATGACGGCGTCGCGCGAGAGGCAGTCGTGATGGTGTTCCAACTCCCGTCGGCTGTCGATGCAGACGCCGCCGGGGTCATCTTCTACTCTCTTATATGTTTATTTGCCAACATTTTGCTGATATGGCTGACCTGGGCTCACAATGACAGGACAAGTTGTAGGTTCATCCTGACGCCATTTGGTGGTGGCCGGATCATCGTGGATCGATAGAGATAGACTAATGGAATCCCTTGTCTCCCAGATATTGCCTGCATAGCCTATGCCACACTTGTTGTTACCGCGACCAGCGTTGCTCAGCAGTTCTACGACTACGCGTACTGGGTGGATATCATGACAGATCAGTTCTATTACGCCAGGGACAACGCCGACAATGCAGAAGTCCAATATCACAAAGGTGCTCGGGGTGTCAAACTCATCCTCAGTTACATCCGTAAGTTCCATCATGCAGTTGCCCGCCCCCCATAGGGCTCCGTGACACGCCGCTGCCCCCTCCACTTCAAGAGTCGTTGCTGATGTCCTCGACAACAGGAATCTATGGCTACACCATCGAGTCGACGTTTGTTTTCTTTTTGTATGCTGCCTTCCCGGTTTCGGCGAGGGGCTCCCGTTTCTGACTTTTTTAGTGCTTTATCATTGGCGGCTAGTGTGTATGGCTGGTTTGCGACGACACCGAGGACCACCCATACCATCTCTATCATCGGAAGAGTCTTGCCAATCGTCTTGACCAGCATCACCGTCGGCTTGATGCATTCTCCGCCCGCGCAGGGCTCTTTTACCGTATATATGCTTGTTGCTAATACACAATGTGAGTTGTACTGTCGACCGGGGCCAGCCTCCCGGACGCTATGCCATGCGGTCAGCTAACGCATAGCAGTCGTGCTAAGCCTCCTCGGCAGCGCTATTCTCCTTCTTATGATCTTATTCAAATACGTTCTCTCTCGACGAAATCTCCAAACTTGGAATGTGCTCTACGGAAACGCTGGTTCCTCATTGCCCAGCACCAACGCACGAAGCAGCAAGGCCCGATCTGCCTGGCTTGGCAGTATTTCGAGCCGTGGTGGTCATCGCAGCAGGGCATACAATGGCGATGGCGCCAATAACACATACGACAGCTGGCTCGTGATCCGGCTCTCTATCGCATTCGCCGTTCTTTGGTGAGCTTTTGTGCCCCGAGGCGGGGTTGGTCCTGCGCAACACATGAGAACGGAAACACTGACAGGGGATCCAGTGTCTTCGAGTATACCAACGTCGTGCCTCGATTTGCGGCAGCAAGCCACACAATCGACAGTGCGGACGATTTGGCGCCGGATCTGAGTATTAAGCGAGCACGGTCGAGTGTTCGAGGTTACGTCTCCGGCGTCACTCCTAGTCTCGTCGCTTTCCTTGTTTTCGGCACCACCAAGGCGTTCCAGCGAAAGATCGTTGAAACTTTCGTCCCGAAGAGGTGGCAGAAGAGGATCAAGAGGAGGCCGAAGCAAAACCTGTCGATTTCCTTTGGTCTCTCTGGCCCATCGCCGAAACTTACACCGGCCCAGCGATCAGTACAACAAGTCGACGAATTCTCCCTGAACGAGATGAACCCAAAGTTTCCCAACTCAGGGGATTACAGTCCTCGCTATCCAAACGACGCGAACTTGAGTCCCAGGTTACCACACGGCACACAATCGAATCCGGGCTCGAGAATGGGGTCTCCCCGATTTGCCCCTAGTCGCGGTCCTCCGCCGCCACCTCCGATCCCTCTCAATCCCGCATTAACATCGAATCCTACACGCCCAAGGACGGGCAGCATGTCTAATCACACTCGTTCAAGGACAGGAAGCATGTCTCGTCCAACGACAGGGAACTTCAGTCACCTTCGGCCGATGACTGGTAGCTCCAATGCACCCCAACCAATGGCAAGGGGCTCCAACCCCCAAGTTCCTTCTCGGCCAATGACGGGGGTGAGCGTAAGCGGCAGTTTGCATTCCAAGTTTTCGGGCTACGGAAGGGACATGGATCTCCCAAGAGCTCCTCATGATTAAGAGGTGGCGCCTAGAGAGGGTTGCATGGGTTTGCGTTAATATGGAGAAAGGAACGACTTAGTGAGGGAACACCGTGGTGACATAGCGCTGCGGAAATCTGTTAAATAGACAACTAGTTGTCGCGAGGCATAAACTGGCACCGTTATCATTGGCGATAACATAATTTTCTTTTCAATATTCAAAACATGTACTCCATGTTGTGATTGTTAGAGTAAGGTGTCGTCGTAGACATGGCCTCTCTTGCAGTCATCATTGCATATGATCCTTCTCGTAAACTTAGTTGACCTGCTGGACCTGATACGCACCAACACCCTGGCTAAAGGACATGGGGAATTGCGCTCTCGATCCTCCCATCATCCTTCACATTTGCCGTCTCAGCGTAAGCTCATTGTCTTTTCCCACAATGAGACTAATCGCAAACGCAAGGTCAGAAGCACCGTCTACTAGTGTACATATGGGCCGTCGATACAACGTATGAGCGTCCGCTGACCTTGCCGAGGGACTCGGAACGCTGCAGTATCGACCTAGTTAACTATCGTGCTTGTAGCGGCACCGCATACATGGATTTCCCGGCCAGTCGGTCATAGTACTGGTGTACGGGTTATGAGGGCAAGATGTTGTCAAGGTAGTTGAGATTCGGCTGTTGGTCAGGTTTGTATTTCATGATCAATCTTTGAAGACTGTTGTTATCTGGGAAGTAACGTTAACCTGCCGTTCAACCCCTTTTCGCGTCAAGGTCGAAATAGGTCGGAAGCTGTCTGTTGAAGTGCTGACTAGCTATACCTAGGTGTTTCAGTTTGCTCTGGGCGCCCATCCTAGATCATTGCACGCCCCTAAAGTAGGTGATTGGTCCGTAGCTCGCAACGTCACACCTGGTAGCCTACAAACGGTAATGCAGACTACCGTGAGGAACAAGAGTATGAACTGATCAGGGGTACGTTAGAACGCCTCGCTGCTGCTGGATCATGTGATGCGCCGTATTAAAGACGCCTGCAGCAGACACGACGGCATCAACGAACGGGCTGCATCGTACATACCGAATATGAACGACATGGAGTTTGAGGCAGGCCCGAAATAATGCGTCTAAGATGCAATCTGCGTCGTTCGCCGTTTCTATTAATCCACACTTTATCAGTCCGTGGATTGGCACGCACACGATACGGTGACCAGATGCGTGTAACACAGTGAATGTAAACATCAATAGACTATATGGTGGGTTTCTAGTCAAATCAAACTAGGGAGCAAGCTGAGCGGGATCCAGTGGAGAATATCTTAACATGAGGAGCCCGCGGGATACGCGTAGCATTGATGCTGAAGGCCAAATCGAAACCACGGGAAATCCCAACAAGCCTTTGCAAGACGTGATACCTTCCAGAAGCTCCAGTCTTGATTTGCCGTTGAGGATCCGCGTAGAAGATCAACTGAAATGAGTTGGGAATTTGCATTACATCGATGTCGGCATGTACCTGTATATAAACATACCCAATGAATTCCTTGAGGCAAGGCATTTTAACTGAACTTCTTAGCTGTAAAGAAGCAACCTTAAAAGTGGAAACTTTTGTTACACTTTGGAATGTATCAAGCATACTTCTTGTAACAGAAAGCAAGACACACTATTAGTGAAATGATATGTTTCGCTTTAGTGAAGCGAATTATATGCTGTTTAACTGGAAATCTATAACCAGTTAGCGCCATGTTCATATGCAGCTTGCCAATGCGAAGGATGCATTTTGTGTATCACAAGACGGATCCATCTCTTCAACCGATACAAAAGACCCAATAGACATGCAGCTTACCAATGCAAAGTCGCTGAGAAATAGATGCCGCCCTTTGTGTCCAAGAAAACGTGAAACAACAAACCCTCTTATAGATGAATAGCCTATCGCTAACGCCCACTTCACGATAAACTGCCTGGTCGCCTCTTAACCTTTTGATTTTTTGACCTTCTTCTTCTCCCTTTCTCGTCTCCTGCTTGTTTCACTGGCAAGGATACTGCCGAGAGTTGTAATGAAGAAGCGCCAGAACGGTTCTCTGCTTGGAAACCACAAGGCTGTTTCGATCACTTTGACGGCCAACGTGAGGTTTGCCCACCAAGTAAAGTTGGTCCAGAAAACGTATCTGCACGCCATTTTGTGTCAATGATGGCAGGACTGTTGACGCTAAGCGTGACTGAAACCCCCGCTCCGGAACCAGGTCATGGGGACCATGGAGATGTGAGTACTGGGGACTGGACCACAACTTCGAGGTTTCGGCCGGGTGGGATAACGGTGTACGTAACATAGGACTCTCATGTTTTGCATATTCATCTACTCCGCGACCGGAGTCGCGATGTCAAGATCTTCAGAAGCAATCATCAGGGGTATGTGTTTCCTCGCTCAACATGTCCGAGAATACAAGGGCACAAAGAGCACACTGTTCTCGTCACAATCTGACGACATCAATCCGTGCTCATTAGTCCCTTACTCTTTAAACGGCAACTGGATGTGGATTCGTTTCTGATGGAGATAGCCAATATCCGACACGTGGTTGAAATCAAGGATGTTGTCGTCTGAAGGTCCGGGCACCGGATCGATGTTCGTTCCAGTCCGTTGAAAATACGACCTTATCAAGTGGCTCATCGCTCGGGTCCTTGCACGCAGCTGTGGCATGCGGCTGTTCACCCAAGATTCCCAACTTGAAGATTGCAAGGGCGTTGGCCCGGGGAAGCTTACGGTTTCCAAGATATCGGGAGTGGAGTGTGGATAATCGGGCATCGGTGCTCCTTGTTTTCCGGCTGCGGAATTCGCCCACACAGAATTGGTAAATTTATTCCTGCGCTTTGACCGTGACATTATTCGATAACGTCTCCGCCCATGTCGAGACAGCTGGTCTCTGGCGGGTTCCCAGCCGTATTTGCTTCGTATCCCGCGGCTACCGGAGTAGGAAGCTGGCTGAAAAACCAGGCACTCGGTGATGACATGGAGACTGCGTTGATAGAGTTTGCAACACACCCGCCGATCAACCGCCTCGATCGAGTCTATCTGCATGTCTACGTCGATCCCAGTCTCTTCCAGGTATCCGTAGGCGAGGTGAAGGCGGCAGGCAGTTCTGGTGATGGCCCCATAGTCCGTGCCAAGGCCACGTGTGTGGGTTGACATGTCGGTTCCCGCTGCGCAGGTGAGACGAAAGGGTCATTGAGTCGGGTATGGATCCCGCTGGCGAATGAGAACAAGTGCTGTTGATTCAACCACCTGTTTGCTAACCCTTGACAAAGCGGACAGAGCATGATGCTTGAATCATAAACGTGGTGTCTCCACCTACATCACCACCAAATCCAGTCAACTCAGACCAGGGACCTTCGTTTTTGCTACCCTAAGCTGACGATTTTCATGATTTTCATCCCTGTCTCCATGCGACTTTGGTCCTCAATATTGTTGATCAATTTAATTGAGTTTCTGCACATGTCTTTTCTAGCCCATGCACTGACTAGTTGTGGCGGCCGAGGTGGGCTACGCAGTATGCGATGGATGCGGGCTTCCGCGATTGCGACTTTCCGGACATCGGACCGTCCCTAAAGCTCCGTTCTTCTTGTCCTCCCCGACAAATTATCACGGCCAACTCCAAACACTCATTTTCATCGAGCCAATTCTTTTTGCTTGTTTTCTGTTTTTCTTTGCTACCGTTCCCCTCCTTTGCGTTTCTCCTTTTCGCGCGGCCAACGCCATTGCAATGTCTCGGGACTCCGAGAACAAAGGGCCAGCGGCTCTCGCAATTATCATATCCGTAACATTCCTCAGCACCCTGTTCGCCGCGGTAAGGCTCTTCACGAGGGGCAGAATTCTGGGAAAGGTTCGACTCGACGACTACTTGATTATTGCATCTGTGGTACGTCCCCCAAGCAAACACCATCATCAACTAGGTCGATGGACGCCCTTTGATTCCAACGTGGCCCGCCAAGGCCCCGAATACTGGGCAATCGGGTCGATCCCCACACATTGATGCGTGCATGGAACTGGTGAAAGGTTGTTTTGCTGACCGATCCAGCTCTGCGGTTGGTTCAATGTTGCAACCGCTGCTGTCGCAGTAACCTATGGTTATGGACGCCATGTTGAAACGCTTTCCTACGAACAGAAGTCGAACGCCATGCTCTGGAGCATCGCAGGCTTCCCGGCCGGTCTCCTGTCATTCGGCATACCAAAACCCGCTGTCGTCGCCTTGCTTACCCGAA
Source organism: Colletotrichum gigasporum (assembly GCA_024584535.1). Taxonomy (NCBI): domain Eukaryota; kingdom Fungi; phylum Ascomycota; class Sordariomycetes; order Glomerellales; family Glomerellaceae; genus Colletotrichum; species Colletotrichum gigasporum. Next base: position 174,866 of record CP077951.1, read on the forward strand.
TAATGAACCCGAGCAAGTGGCACAAAAGGTTCCTCTGGACTTTGGCAATCTTTTGTGTGATCAATCTCGTGGGGTTTGTCGTTATTATTTTCGCTCAATGCCAGCCAGCCCGTTCACAATGGGATTCGTCGATCCCGGGGACATGCTGGGACAAAGGGATTCTTGTATCTTTTGCTACTTATTCAGGAGGTGAGCCGCAACGCTGCGTAGCGAAGCTTGCATTTTGCTGACAACAACAGCCTTTTGTGCCTTCGCAGACGTCTATCTTTCCGTATACCCTGCCGTTGTATTGTCGAAATTGCAGATGGATATCAGGAAAAAGGTGGCATTGAGCATCGCTCTCGGGTTTGGGTCACTGTGAGAAATCCTTCGCGTCACACCTGAGACTTACATGCTGACTGACATTGCCATGCAGCTCGGCAATTGTCGTCATCTACAAATGCACCAAGCTGCCAAGTCTCACCAGCCTGGACTATACCTGTAAGCTGTCAATTCTGTCGAACGAGCTCATTATACATCTAATACCTACCGCTCCAGATGACACAGTTGAAATCGTGATTTGGACAGTGTAAGACAAGACAGCAATCTTCCATAGAGTTCACAACTGACACTTATCCTCTAGCGTCGAAGGTAGTATAATCATCATTGCGGCGTGCATCCCCGTCCTTCAACCCCTCGGCGAGCTCATGTTTGGCAAACGCATTTTCTCCTCGAGTGGTGGTAGATACACGTATGACAATTCCAGGACCAGTAAGATGGGACTCGCCATGGGGGCTTACCGCACTCATGCCAAAAAAAGCGTGCTGCAGTTTGGCGACAGCTTCAACAGCATTGCAAAAACAACGGTGGTTGGGAGGGGAAGTCAGGAGAGCATTTTAGACCAACACGACTCTGATGGAAAGATTGTCAGAACTGACGCATTTACCATCACCGTTGAGCCGAAAAAGTCCTGAGGCGCAAACGCAATGGGGATTGGGAATAATCGGTGGGGGCGGGGGCCCGTCACAGCTCTTAACAACATTACCTTTCAATTGTAATTATTAAATATCAACAAACTACCGATGCTGTCATGGGAACGGTCAACTCATTCCCTGGGGGGGAAAAACCAGTTGAGAATCGGCATCTAAATCTTCGTCTCCAAAGACGGCAGCAATTCTCTTGCCAGGATTGCGCTAGCCATTGTAAAATGAAAGCCGGTACATTGACGTGGAATCATCTGTTTTCTATCCAGCCAGGACAGCACATGTATGCCACGTCGCATCAAGGCTATTCGGGAAGGTATGACATGGACAACAGTCCTAAGATGCCCCCAGGGAGGGATTGTTAATACGGGCCACAAGGGCCTCGTCCAGAAGGTCAGCAAGATCATCATAAGAGCGGCCCGAGCCATCCTCCCCGTCTGGAAGACAACCCCAACAAGCAACCTCCTTCGAGATGCCGGCCTGCCTACGGGGAAAGTGGCTTTGGAAGGGGCACGCTTGCGCTTCGCAGTACGACTGCAAAAGGTCGACCAACAACACCCATTAGTCCTAAGGCTCCCACAACAAGGGAGGCAGCAAACACGGCTTCAACGGACAGCAAGCCTCGTCTCAAGGGTCCCAAGGCCATCACTACTTCAACCACAATACCTCCCAGGGTCGCAAGACCCGATAGTCCTACAAACAAAAGAGAAGGCTGCCAAAGCCTTTAAGAACTGGCTAAAAACCGTCCCAGACACCCATATAGTTGTCTACTCAGACGGCTCTAAGGCGTCTAATGGAGCCACCGGGTATGGGTTTGTTATTTACCGAGGCAAAAAGCGTATAGCCCAGGGCTGTGGCCGACTTGGACTAGCAGAAGTGTTTGATGGTGAGGCTGAAGGGGCGAGGGCAGGGCTCCGGCGGGCTCTCCTTACCTCCCAAGGCCAGCCCATACACATCTGTATTGATAATACCAGTGTTATCCGGGGGACACGGGGCGAGGCTCCAGAATCCTCACAAGCGGCCTTCCTTGAGATCCACGAGGCGGCTAGGATATACGATATGCACATCCACTGGGCCCCAGGGCACCAGGGGATAAAAGGCAACGAAGAAGCAGACCGCCTAGCTAAGCAGGGCACAACACTCCCAGTGCCCTTAGGCCAACTGGTAACTCTAGCAGGGATCAAGCGTCTCACTAAGAGACGGATACGGGCCCAATACACACGATGGTGGCATAAGGAGGCAACGGATTGATACGCCCAACTAGGGCTCGAGGGCACCTTATCCAGCCCCCCTGAACTAGCATGCCGGAGTCTGGTTCTCTCGTGCTGCGCTTCTCCTGAAGGAAGAACCACAAAAAGCTTCTGGCAGTCGCTTTGGATCATTGCAAAATCCTGCATTTGACACATAGTAACTTTGTGCGAGTGAACAAAGAAGTCCTCCTTGGAAACGGCGCCAGGAAATGGCGTATTGGCTCGACAACGACAACAGAGTCCAATCCCGGGATTGACAGAATATCCGCCCAGGGAGTTGAAAGATCCATCAAGAGACCATCATAACAGAATTATCGTGGGGGAAATATAATTTAGTGTTGCCTGGTAAGAATAGCAAGCGATGATACCGGATCATTGGTTTCCCTCAGATGAGGCGTGGCGTCTTGGCGTGATGGTGCTTGATGAGCCCCGGCCGCCGTTGCCGTAGATCACGGGGATCTTGTTTCCAAGAGTCCTTGATGAATCGATTGCGCCTCTGCATGGCTCGACACATTTCTGTCCTTGTCGGGTGCGGATCGAGACGTTTTACAAAGGGCCAACTGACAAACTATTGAGCGGATCAAGATGCGATTGGTACACCAGCGCGGTGGATTCCGCGGTGCACTGTGAGCCCCGGACAGCGAGGGACCCTAGTAAGTGGCGCCCTGTCAAAAAAAAAAAAATCAATGTCTCCTTCAGCGGCCTTCCATGCCAAGTTGCACATCTACAGGGGGATCGCGGCAGGGGGTCGCCATCTCGCACGGCGCCGACTAGATCTAGGGCGTACGTCAAGAGCGCTGGCGCTTGACAGTCGGCAAAGGCACGTGGCTCGTCGCCTGTCATCAGCATGACGATTATGACAGAGACAATGTAGACAATGTGGGCAATGACGTCTGGTGCGTTGGCCGTGATGGCGTCTTGGTTTGTCGCAAGGAAACTCTACTTGTGCCCCTTACGCGGAGAAGGTTCTGTCATGACCATGCCTTGCGGAGCAGCAAACACGGCATAGCAGGCCATATATTCATGATCTCAAATACTCGCTGGGCGACACGAGTTGGCACCCAGGGTCGGCTGGCATGGGGATACTGGCTGAGTCAAATTCCGGGACCGCGGCATCACAGGCAAACTGGCGACCACCAGTGCCTCGCACGGTTGCGCCGCGGCGCATGACGTTTCTGTGGCCTTAGGATCGCCAGATAACCGCTGGCACACGGGGCGCTCTACGGCGACTCTCTAGTGGCACGCGGAACCCGGAGTCGTAGATAACATGAATGGTTCAATCACGTCAACGGAGGCCTGGGGGATCTACGAAACTCTGCTGCGAGGCCGATCGCGCCGGGGCTCGTAAGATCGCTCGGTAGGGGCGTTTCACCTCGATGCGTACAACACAATGTGAATGTTCGCCTCCACACGTACGCATTCCACAGGGATGAACTGGAGGACACTAGGCCAGCTTGAGACTCGGAGGAGTTGTTTCGTAGAGAACATAGGCATCAATCACACTGGGCGGATTGGACAAGTAACCATGATGATGAAAGATCCACAATGATGATTTGCTACAGGCTAAACAAGCTGCAAGGAGTATCCCGGTCTGTACTTTATTCTTCATCCTCCTCTGCTGCGTCTTCTGCGAAATCGACCACGTTCGCCTTCGTTGCGCCTGTCGCCCCCGTCCCTGTTGCACCACCAGTGAGACCTCCGAGAAGAGCTCCGATTCCACCAGCGCAACCTGCACCGGCCGCACCTCCGGCAGCACCAGCTCCGGCTCCTCCCGTAAGGCCTCCGAGGAGAGCGCCCAAGCCACCGGCACCACCAGCACCACCGCCGAGAAGACCACCAAGCAGACCCTCAAGACCCCCGGCGGGGGCTGCAGGGGCGGCAGGAGTGGCCGGGGCAGCGGGTGCAGCAGCAGGCTTGTTAGAGGCCTTGGGAGGAGCGGGAGCAGCAGCAGGGGGAGCGGCACCAGGCTGGCTAGGAGTAGCTGAAAGATTCGGCACCATTCGTTAGTATTCGATTATACGACGGATTTCTCTTCGGACGGACGAGCGGAGACGGACGGGAGGAGCTCGGGGGGGACGGCGCGAGACGGAGGGGGGTGCTTTACGCACCCACGGGGTTGGCGGCAGCGGCACCACCAGCGGCACCACTAGCGGCAGCACCACCGCCGGCAGCGCCACCGTATGCCTGAATACCCTTGTCGAGAGCGGTGGTGATCTGGTCGATGGACTGCTGAGCGATACCCTGGCCAATCTGGGGAACCTTGGAGACGATGGCCTGGCCGAGACTGGCGGAAGCTTGCTTCTGCTGCTGAAGGTTCTGGAGCACCACGTTGGAGACACCCAGTTGATCGAAAGTCTGCTTCTTGCTAATGAGGTCGTCGACAGTCGTCGTGGCCGTGGTCGTCAGGTCAGTGGCGAGCTGCTGGAGTCCGATAGCCTCCTGCAGCTGCAAGGGCTGCGTGGCAGAAATGTCCTGCTGGGCCTTGCCAAGGGTCTGCTGGACTTCGCCGGAGGCGGACTGGACGGCGGCCGCGGTTTGGGCATCCGTAGCGGCCTGCAGTGCAAATCACGTTAATCTTGATGATCTAGCTGCAGCATCCGCGTGGGAAGTTGGGCCAACGACTCGCGTCGTGCCGTCCTTCACCGAGCGGACGCCCGATGTTCGGACGTGCTCACCTTTACAGCGGTATCAAGCTTGGTCAAAGACTGTTGAACGGACGTAACGGCGCCTTGGATCGTCGCGAGGTCGCGCTTTGTGGTCGGGGCAGCGAAGGCGGTGCCCACGAGAGTGAAGAGAAGTGCCTTGGTCAGCTGCATTTTGATTCACTGTCCAGAGTGATCTTGCTGTTTGGTAGAAAGGGGATAATTAGGAAATAAACGATGATACCGTCAAGGTAAGTCTCCGACCTGGGAGTTTATAAGTGTGAAGCGTTGAGGGTGTCTGTGCCGATAAAGTTTGTTTGTTGCAGAGCTATTTCATCCCCGATGGAGGACGGGAACCATCAGCATTGATATACCAACCGGATGGACGCGTGCTGACCTCATGTGCCACGGGCATGCTTATCTCGTGAGTTCACCTCGGCAGCAAACTACCCTCCTCCATTACAGCGCTGTGGGTTGTTTGACGCTGGACAGACCAGGATAAGCACAGCCCCCCCAAGGGTCTGAGACGAGGGAAACCATAGTTGGTGGATATTATTATCGCCAAATAAACGGCGGCAACACGAGTTGCGCGCAGTTTTCGGACGTCTCAAGTGGTTCGAGAGCACTACATTGTTTGGCGACGGAGGGAGGGCACGGAGTGTGTGCCGCGTTGGGCCAGGACGCCAAGTCAGTTGCGTTCTTGGCCTAGCCGTTGAGTTGAGGGGAGCAGCTGTAGCTTCCACGGCGTGCTCTTCGGTGCGTTTGACGAATCGACCATGCCGGTGTGTGTGTGTGTGTGTGTGTGTGTGAATTTGCCATAGCAGTACCTACATCGTATGCGGTGTGGGGTCCAGAAGGCAGAACAGTCAGTCGTGCGCGCTTTGAGTTGGAGTTCAGATGAAACGAAACTCGGCCGCATCGTCTCAGAACGTCGAGTGCAGCTACCCTCTGCAAGCTCGGCTAGGAGCTCCATGCCTGAGCGTCAACGGCTTTTGCCCAAGTCATGAGATGTTATTGGGAGAAAGAATCTCGACTGCCAAGGACTCCCCATCGGACGTTGGGTGGCGACGGGGGATCTCGCAGGGTTGAGGCTCTCAAGGGCTTGCCAGTTTCGGGTCTCTGCAGCGCTCCTTCGAGTCAGAGTTCAAGGAGCCTCAACCGCGACGACATCTGTCACTCGTCAACATCCAGCAGGGATTCGTCCGTCACATCGACACATACCACACTGCGTGAGCAAAGCCCAGCGCCCTCAGCCCTGTCTTCCACGCAGGTTGGTGGAGGCGTCGCGCACCGATTGCCTTAATAGGAAGTGAGGGGGAGAAAACCTTCCCCAGGAGGGTGGGCGTCGGCTAGCCGGGAATGGCTTCAAAACGGGTTCAAACGGGGTGCCGTTCTGGATCGCCGCATGGGTTACGCGAGCTGGGGCTATCACCGCCTCACGGCTGACGGCTCACGGCTCGCGGCTCTACTCCACGATAGCGCAAGATTTAACCTTACTGCATAGCAGTCCTCAAGGGGACCCTCATATGGGGAACAAAGTTCCCGATCCCCACGAAGGGTCTCTGCCGGGGTCCCGCGAGGCCTCATCTGGGCCACACGAAGTACGCGGCCGACTCTTGGCTGTTTTATGGGGAGAGGAGGTGACGATGGCGTGGTCCGAATCGAACGACCAGGCGCGGCTGATTGGCTGGCAGCCAGCCACATTTGGCGACGCAAGGCCCCTGCATTCATCACCAAACAACACGGAACAAGATCATGGGGAAGCCGGATCGCCAGAGCAGCGGCTGCCAAGACAGCCATGTACGCAATTGGCCTAGCCAGTTCCTGTCACGGAGGCCCTGTCACGACCGGTGGCACGCATAACACAGGCTATGGGACCGATCCTCCTTTACCCATCGATTTCCTAGTTTGGCAACTCATGAGTCAACTCGAGGGCGGATAAGTGCACAGAGAGGTTCTGCAAATGGGCAAACGCCGTTTGGCGTTGGGTTGCAAGTGCGCGGAGCTACGGCGATTCCGTCCTCGCGCGGCCCTGGAAAGAAGGCGGGATTTGTTCGAGAAGGAATCCATCCGACACTTTGCCGGTGTGCCGTGCTCAGGTTCCCTCGACCTTTCAACACCTCCAGTCGACAGGAAGCTGCCGATGCGAGCGCCATCATTCGCTACCTCGGGGAATCGGTGAGCAAGATGGGATGGGCGACTGAGTAAGCAGTGAACTGGTCCACGGAATGCGATTCGCGCGTCAGTTGCATGGGGATCTGGTGGCTGGAGCGCCTGATCGACCGAGGGCTGTGGGTATTATTTCGAAGATCCGCCCTCGGCCTTTTCGGGTTTCGGCCGATTCGGTCGATCCTCAAATGGGATCTCATTCCCTGACAGCGACCTCCATGTCAATACACCGAAAGGATTCGGCCCCGCTACGGCGTTACCGGCGGCGGGGTTATCGGGATAAGTGGGACTACACTCGGTCGGGCAGCCTCGACCGCTGCAGCTCCGCCGGCTCGGTGATTTGGCTCGGTGAATTCAGAACCTCTGAGAAGCCAAGAGGGAAGCAACATGGTTCGATGTTAAATAGAACAGCAGACACCAAACTCAGGGTATAAGATTAAGCACCCGTATCTATCGCGTCAACCGTGTGGGCCGAGAACTACGTCTGCCGCTCAGTGCTCATCAGCAAGGCATACGCATTATCCAGCCCTCAACAAACACCACGAAGGTACTCCGCCCAAGCCCTAAGTCATACAATCTCTAATGATTAAAAACTAGTTGGCCTTGTATTTTCATGTTCCCTCCGTCTCACTGATCGGTTGTTTCGTTATACTCGTGCCGGAAAATCACCAGCAGCTACTTACCATGGCGAATTGCTCTGAAACTTTCGCAGACTTGGCTTGCCAACTCTCCGATCTGGCGAGATCCGCTTCAAGCGATGGGGAAAAGAACGTCGCTGCCACCGCCATCGCGCAGAGGATCATTGCCGCTGCCAGGGGTCCGGTGCCGGACTGGCAGGCCCGGATGATGAGCAACGTCGAGCTCACCGCGATCAAGATCCTCCTTGATTGGGATGCGATCGGAACTATCCCAGCACAAGGCACGATCTCCTACAGTGAGCTCGCGTGTCAGCTGAATGCTGACACGTCCTTGGTTCGTATGTTCTCACTGCCGGCAAGCAACAATATCGACACATTGACTGATCTTAATGAAGGACACATCTGTTGGACTCTCGTCGCGAGTGGATTATTGCGTCAGCATGGTCAGGATCAGATAGCCCACACCGAGGCATCTCAGCAAAATCTGCCTGGAAAGCCCGATGGTCCTCTACTTCAAATGATGTGCGTGGCCGCCAAAAGTGTTTATCACGACGACTCTCGTCAAACCGTGCTAATGTCACTCCCAAAAGATTCGACGAGCACATGCTCCCAGCATTGAAGATGCCAGAGTACTTCGAGCATTACGGCCGCCATGAACCAGCTACCAGGCTGAACACACCTTGGGCCTTCGCTCACGGTCAGCCTGATAAGGAGGTCTGGCAGATCCACGAAGAAGATCCGAAGCGTATGCAGCGCCTCATGAATGCCATGGAGCTTTCAGAAAAGTTCATACCCATAGCAGGAATCTACAACTTCAGCTGGGTCCAATCTAAGCTTGACGACAACAAGGACCGAACTATTCTTGTCGATGTTGGGGGCGGTAAGGGGCATGTCATCAAGGCAATTATCAAAGAGAATCTATTTCTGCCTTCCGATCGCATTATATTGCAGGACCGCGACGAAGTTATTGATGTGGTGGCTGCGCTGAAAGAGCTTGAGCTCCAGGGCGTCCAGCTTCAGAAGCATGACTTCTATGAACCGCAACCCGTCAAGCGTCAGTCATCCGAGCTTCTGGCTTTCGTCCTTTTTAATACGATGGTAGCTAACTTAAGCAGACGCTTTGCTTTACTGGATCCGCCGCTGCCTCCATGAATATGGTGACGACGTCTGCGCCAAGATGCTCTCGCAACTGTCGGCCGCAATGGCCCCAGACAGCAAAGTCCTCATTTCCGAGAACGTCCTTCCCAACTCCCCTACGCCCATGGGCGCCATGACCGACTTTGGGATGATGGAAATCGGGGGTAAGGAACGGACAGCCCAGGACTGGGAGGAGTTGGTGGCACGGGCTGGGTTGAAGATCGAAAAGATTTATGGCTCAGACAAGGACATACTAGTCCTTGAATGTGTCAAGGCTTGAGTTAGCAGATGTCACCCGAGAGCGGTAGGCTTGGCGGATGCCTGTGATAAGTATCGGGCATCTTTGAACTGTTGCTGGTAAACAATATTAGAAGGATTTTTATCTTCTCAGCATCATAGTGCTAACCTCTTCACGGTGAATAGTGCTGGATGTTTGTTGTGCACGGAGCTATTTATGCGTACTGCAAACAGACGCACATTTATTTCAAGGGAGAGCGCTCGCTGCAATGTGAGTGGATGCACCGAACCGAATCAAGAACCCCACGGTACGCCCGCAACGGACTATTTCCGCACAAGAACGGTTTTCTGGAGACTAAAATTGCTGCCGAAAAGTCTCTTTACTCAATATCGCATCCCTGAGGACACTTGGATCAAAGAACCTTAAGCCATTGACAAAAGCTACGCTCGACTGACACATAGGGTTAAGAAGCTAAAGAACTCTGTCCGGTTCTTTTTCATTATCCACCGATCGTGATGAAACAAACATTGGACGATCTTCTGTCGTTTTCGACTATGGTCAGTGGAGCGGCAGCAAGACCATGTTCGAACCATAATAGCAATACTGAAAACCTTACGCATATCCTAAGCCTATCCTGAGTCGAACGCACGACCGAGCCGACCTCCTACGTCATTTGCCAGTATTATTGGATGTGGAGGTATTCCATATCTAGCAGTGCCAAAGGGTAACAAAGATACAACTGGAGGACCACCGGGCGCGTTTTACGACTAAGATTTGCGGCACTACCGAAAGAAAATATGTATCCATAAACAAGGTCGGCCGTGTGTCGAGATGCAGTCTTCGGATGACATCGCCGGTCTCGATTACTACTAGCCAGCAGGGTAAATATACCGTACCCTCATTCTGAGCGACATACAGTGGCGCCAGTGCATGTGACCACGTGGCAGCCTCAGTAATGGCACGCTCTACGCTCAGTGCGAGGAGTATGAATCATACTCCGGTAAATACGGCCTGTAATCTACGTGTAATCTCGGGTATTTCCGTTCCACGCACAAGGTGCATCGGTTACGTTGATTCCATGGTTCCAGATATGTATTGAAGTCCTTCTAAAATAGAATGTAAGTCGATTATTCGTAATTGCGTAATATGAGGGTGAGGTATAACAGTACATGCTTCTTAAGTATCCATGTTTGTACTGAGGTTAAGTGAGAATAAGAAGGAAAGGGTTTGAAAAAGTATAAGAGTTTGCACAATACCCAGAACGAATATCACAACCCTTAGCTTCCACAGCTGTTGAATATTTATTTATTCAAAGAAATGAGACGATCTTTCAAGCTGTTAGATGTCTCTCATGTGCCAACGGAATTAGCCGATAGACATGGCTATATAATTACATGTAATTATAACGTGAAAGTCGAATAGGCTATGAATCTGGGGAGCAGATTTCATCCATTCTTAAAGCCTGCCTGTTCTTCTAGACATGCCTATTATAACAGAGTAGACTAACCAAGAACCTTAGCCATTTCCTCTCGATCATCTGTGCTGACAGTACGCGCTATGAGTTTGTTGCCCATTCTAGTGGGTGCGTCGTGACTCTTGAAGAAGTCGCGAGAGATGGTTTTGTCCCGCTCAGACGATATATCATACAGAAAAAAACGATGCAGGCTATTATACATGAAGACCTGTCACATGTGATTCGATAAATATGTTACTGCCTAGAGTTACTCGGGACCTGTGCAAGCGCGAGGCCGTGGTCCGACTCGTTCTAAAAGAGAATGCACAATGGCTGACTGAAGGGCAGCATAGGCAAGACAAAGTAGAGCTCAAATATCAAGTAGACAACGCTTAAAGTCTCTCTACTATTTTAACCTTGTTTATTCTTAATCGTCGAATATAGTAAAAGGTCGGGTACTATTGGTGGTAGCTTGTCGGACCAAGGGCGGTAAGACCCCGTGTGTGTAAGGGCACGGTAAGGCGCAAGTGGAATGTCATGACATTTCGTATATCCAAAAGCCAGGCCAAATATAATGTACATTCTCTATACCCTACGCCATATTTGATTTAGAAAAGAGGAAGACTAAAATGTAGCGAATGCAGAACACTGCAAGGACTCCCGAGAACTATATTGCATGTACAGAATTTCCTTGGTCCTAGATGCTGTCGCGGAATCCCACTTTTATCCTTTCTGTAGACTGGTTGATGACTACGATCCGATGGCGAGATGCTGATCTATGTTCCGTATCCGAGGACATTAAATCAGAACTTGGTCGTAATTGCAATTACAGAAGGTACGCATTCGGGGTACAAGTTGAACTCCATCTTTGAAGATTCCGTACTTGGATCGAACAGTTCTACCTATGTCGACCAGTTGTTGGAGGTAAGCTTGGTATTATTGCACGACATGACAAGGATGCAACTGCATGTCAACCTGTAATAGGAACCAGCAACTCTTGCCCGCTAACTAGCGCAGCATCATTTTAATTATCAATGTCAACATCACCCCCGTCAAGTCTCGAAAGTGCTAAATAGTATCACCCTGCTATATAATTGTTTCGTAGCCCCTGTCTGGGCATCAGGTGCAAGGGCCGAGCTCGGACACAGCTATCTATCCTCGGACTTCCCCTCTTTGCTGTTTACGTGATTCGAATAACACATTGCCAAATTTCCTCATTATGCGCCTTGTTTCACTGTAGCAATGCTACTGTCGAAGCGATATCGCGGGGTTCGTGATGCAGCATGATGACGCAATATGCCAGCTAATAACGTGACGTTCCACCAGGATGGTGACAGCACCGAGCTGGCCCCTCAATACGGCAAGATCCAGGGGATTCTCCTCGACCCCGAGTCATCGCGACATTTTGAGGGCTTGCAAAGTGCGGGACCTTCATGAGATCTGAAGTGTTCCTGACGGTCACCGCTTGTTCTGAGATTAGCTTGCATGCGCTTTTATTGGCAGCTTACCAAGCACGCCATCATGCACCGCATCTTACAAATCTTCTGCGATATCCTTTTAGTCGACTCGGACTTGATATAAAGATGGCCCGAAGTTCTATCCTACAGTCTTTGTTTCGAATCATTTCAGCAGATACACGTCACAAACCTTAATCTTTCTTATATTGCCACTCACCCTCCCGATTCTCCCGGCTATTTTCTCTTCGAAGTTCTCCATTACATCTGCAACCATGGCTTCAATCACCATCTACGACGCAGTCATTCCCACCTTTACCAAGGGCCTCAAGACATTTGACCACGTCCTCACCAAGGCCGAGGAGTATGCCAAGACCAACAGCGTCGACGTCAACACTTACGTCGAGGCACGTCTTATTGAAGACCAGCTCCCACTCGCCTTCCAGGTGCAGAACGCTACCAAGACGGTCAGGACCAACGTCGGCCGATTGACAGGCGTTGAGCTGGAGCCCCTCGAGAACAAGGAGAAGACTTTTGAAGACCTCCACAAGCGTATCAAAGAGACACTTGATCTGCTGAGCAAGGTCGACGCTTCCACCGTAAACGCCAAGGGCGATGCTGAGGTTGATCTGTAAGTCCATGTCGGAGCAGCGTGCTGGATGGACTAGGAATCGTAGACTCATGCTAACATGGTTGGCAGGCCCATTTTTGGTGGGAAGACGCTGAAGATCTCGGCGAAGGAGGCGGCACTGAGCCATGGCATCCCCAACTTTTTCTTTCACCTTAACGCGGGATATGCTATTCTCAGAGCGAAGGGAGTGCCTGTTGGCAAGGCGGACTACCTTGGTAGCTTTGTTATCCAGTAAGAGTAGGGCTTAATTCAGAAAGATTAGCGCATGATGAAACGAAATAAGATAGTCCTTGTGTCGGGACGCAAGCCGGACTCTGTAACGTCCCACACCTAGTACCCGGCCACCCTTACATCTCGGCTACGTCAAAATGATGAACTATTTTTCGATGTATCAACTTTAGGCTATTATTCCATCTATTCTGATACCACAACAATATAACTGGTATCGTCACTAGAGTTATTAGATCTACTGGATTTATTTGAGCTATTATTAACATCGCTAGCCTCGATCTGAGCCTTCTAGATAGGCTTGATGTTGGTGAACTTCGAATTAGGGCTTATTTTGACCTTTTTCTTCTTCTTAGCCCTAGTGGCTTTAAATTCTACTTCTAATACCTTGACTTTTCGCTATACAACGGCCAACTAATAGTTCCTCTTATCCTATGCTTTTTAGACCTTTTAAAATAATAAATATTACGTATTATAGTCCCTATTAAGCTTATTATATAAACCTAATTGCTCCCTTAACTCCTCCCTCTTCCTAGGAGTTAACCAGAGTACTACTAATAACTCTATAGCCTATTCTTTGCTGGTGTTAACATATAAAAGACCTTCGTAAATCTTTTTTAAATATTTAGCTAGTATTATAGTATTTTTAACTATTAATGAGTTAAGGAGGGGTCTACTTATATTCATAAGTTATAACTTAGTATAACGTACTTAATGTCACGGGCCGAACCCGGTGGTTATGCCCGGGCTATGCTCGTGCTCGCACTGGTGCCCCACCGATGCCCCACTAGCGCCCACCCCCTAGGAAGCAGAGATTTCGCGCCATATCGTAGTTTACCCTTTTCCTCTTCAGCTTGAAATAAACAGTATTTGGCTACCTTTCGGTTGAGACAAGGCCTAGGACCAGCCCTTCGCACTTAATAAGCGAGCTGGACATGTCCTTATCGCACCTTAAAGATACCTTTTGTAACTATTTTCAATTAATTCAATTTAAAGCTAAAACTTTTAAAAACTTACAAAGTGTAATCGATAAGCGTTTTATACTTAGAATTAAATCTACTAAAATCTAACTAACGTAATAGCTTAGGTATAAAGATCTTTCCTTATCGCAAACCCACTTTTGTTCTTTTTAAAGTTTTAAAGAGAATTTAAGTATTCAAATTTTATAGATTTCTACTTTTATATTAGTATTAAGGTAATAGAGCTATATCTAAGAGTTTAGCTATTTTAAGCATAAATTAATTAAAATATTAATATTTAAAAAAGGTACCTTCAAGGTGCGATAGGAACCTGTCCAGCTTGCTTGTCTGTTCAGCTCGCTTATTAAGTACGTTATTTCTAATTATTAATAATATTTTTATTAATATTATTTAATATATTTTATTATAACAAATAATAAAATATTCTTTACTAATAATAGTATTATTATTCTAATAAGGGTAATATTTAAGTTATTTTTAATAAGTAGTTTGAAAAAGTTTAAATCTTAATTAATTAAGAAATTAAAAAATATAAGAGGTATATAATAATAATAATAAGAAAAATAAGTAGATGTTATTAATAAAGTATTTTTATATAAAGTTTATTATTTTGTAAGTTTTATAACTATTTAAAATAAGTAATTAAGTCTCCTTAGAGTTATTAAAAGTAACTAATAAAATAAAAACCTTTTTTAATTATTTTATTATTAATAAGTTAAATGTTTAATTTTTATTATTATTATAAATTACGAGCATTTATATAAGTAAAGATTAATTAGAAATAATTATTATTAAATACTCTTCTCCTTATATATAATAAGTAACGTACTTGATAAGCGAGTGGCCACCACAAGCGAGTGGCCACCCCAATAGCGACCACATCACATAAACCAGTAAACACTCACACCAACAAAACCAATTCAATTAAAACTAATTATAATTCTCATTATTAGACATTTTTTCATTAAACTAGCACGTTCACGCATTATAACTAGTATTTCCACAGACCCTATATCGTCGTTAAGTTATTTCCTTCCTTCGTTAACGACCACTACTCCACCGTATTTCCTCTTCAATCTAAGTTATAGCCTCCATTTATACTTAAAAGTCCTCTCCCTCACCTATAATAAGGCTCCCTCCTTATCTAAAATGTGTTTTCCTAACTCTCCTACGTTAACTAAGTATATTATTTTCCTCTCAAAGAATTCTATTCTCAGACCTTAATAAAGTAATTTAGTGTATAAATCCATGTACCCCCTTTAATGAATACTCTACAACTTTAATAATTAAAGTTAGTGAGCTATTTTAATAATAAGAGATTCGATTTTTAATAAGGTCTAATTATAAAATTACTTTTATTAGGTTATATAGTATCTAAGAAATCTAAGTTGGGGGTATTATAAGGAGAGATCCGGGAAATATTAAAGTATATAACTTAATATTAAGTTTTAATAAAACACTTTCCACACTTAGAGGAATAAGACTAACTCCTCTAAAACCCCTTTAAATATTTTTTTTATAATAACCTATGTAAAAACTTTATAGAATACAGGGAAAAAGTCGTCCTTTATAATATAAGTATTACCCCAGCGTATCTTATCCTCAATTTATCAACCATTGGAACCGGGCAGGGAAAACAGGTGTCTCGAGAGAGGGGTGAGCCTCCACATCGGCGACGACATAGTATAAAAAGCGAAGTCCCGGCATTTTCTAGGCCGGACGGGACAGACAAGAACACACAGCAACATAGACACATCTCTTTAGACATTTAATTCGAGCGTTAACCCCCTTTTTTTCATCATAAGTTCGGAGAACGTCGTTCAGACGTGAGACGAGGTCGCTTCACCACTAAGCAACAAGGCACCCTTTTTCGCGGATGGAACCCCATTCGGAGAGTTATCTGAATATCTTCGGCCCTGATCAGGCCTAAGTGAGCCCGGATACTCAAAGCATCGTGTTCCTAACGCTGTTTTATACGAGTTAGTTACCTCTTTGGACGTGGGACGAGAGGTGCACGACCTGTGGTCAGTAGGGTGTGTGTGTTGTAGGCGATACGATACACACTGTCCACTGCATCCCCCGCTCCGTTCCACCATACACCAGCTTAAGAGGCCCAAAACACTCAACATCTAAGAGCTGGAGTATATAAGACGAATAAGCTGGCATATAAAGTATAATAATATTGTTCTCCTTTAAAATATCTCAAAATCTATAAAGTAGTGATTTTTATATTTATCGACGATAAGAAGGTGATATTAACCTCTTAAATGCAGTTTTATATACTAATCAAAGTACTAAAGCCAATCTAAGCCTCTTTCATTTATTGTTTATCTATTTTTAGATATTACGATAACCTAGTTATATAAGAGATTGGTTTTAGTATACTAAGTGGAGAGGTAATATTAGCCTATAATAATAATATACGGTGGGATACTATAGTTTAATGAGTTAATGGCCTGAATAATTATAACCCATTTATAATTATTAGGTTGTATTATTTTCGTATTTGAACACCTTTTAGTATTTATTATAATTATTCCGGATATAATTTAGCTTATGTTGCAAAAGTGGAACCACAATTACGGGACAGTAATTGTGGGCTATATCATGACACACCCCCCCAGACCGAGGAGAGAAGAGGTCTACTAACTAAGCAATCAGCACCGGCTTACACTCGCAGCTGACAAGCCAGTCTTTGTTGACTGTTACTGGGTGCCGGCCGCTCCCAGCTAGCAAGTCTAACCTTCCATTTCGGTGACTTGCTGCTGAAGCGAGAATGGGTGAGCACAACGAGGCTCGAACCCATGGCCTCTAGGTCGGCCCACATACTGCCACTTTAGCGAGGCGTTTAGCCATTCAACCAGAGGGCTCGTAGAGACAAGGCCTCATAACTGTCGCAAAAGTGGAACCACAATTACGGGACAGTAATTGTGGGCTATATCATGACAGCTTATTATAAACCTAACATAGTTCATCATCGAGCAGGACACCGTCATCGACCAAGACACTTTTCCCACTTTCATCACTAACAACTTCCATATCTCAACTAAAATTAATTAAATTAATTACAACTACTCAAAATCACTTAAACTACTTATTTCCACAACCTCTAAATAAGTTCTTATGTTATAACTGGTCTTATAATAAATACCATAATATCGTAAACCTATCCGACGACGCTTTAATGACCCCTCGTTTTCCTCCTCTTCACACACTTCCTTTTTAATAATACCATTTTTAACCATAGTATCCCTTACCTAAAACCCTTCTAATACCCCTTTATCCTATAATTTAATTCTTTTAGCTCTACGGCGCTTACTAAGGGCCGTATTTATATTTCAAAGATAGTGTAACTCTTCTTCTATAAGGGCAACTATATAGGAAATATCTTATAAACCTTTTAAAAACTTATCAGTAATTTTATAAATTAGCGTTGGTGAGCTTCCCTAATACTTAGAGATTCTTTCCTTTATAAGTGAAAACTAAGAAATAGCCTCGTTAATGGTTTAAGGTGTCTTAGAAACCCAAGGGTCGGGTAACCTGATAAGGGTGTTTAGGGTTATTAGTGTCCGTAATTGTATATGTAACTTAAAAAGGACAGTTTAAGGGTTATAAGGAATAAGCCTAGCCCCTTTAAAACCCTCATAGACGTTTTACTAAGTAAAGGTTTAAAGGAATACGGCCTTAGATACGAAGAAAAACTCGGGTTTGGTAATATAAGTAATCCAGGCCTTAATAAAGTACTTAATCTAAAAACTATATCTCAACTTCAATACACTATAACAACTAACGTTAAAAGGTTGGGTTAGATGTGATAAATAAGCAGGCAAGCAGATAATTATAATCTTATTCTCTTTATAATGAAACCGTGCAGGGGGAAATGCTTACGCTAAGCGGGTTTTTCCTTAGTCAGGCGACAATGAGCTATTTGAGAGAGGGGAACTGGGGACGCATTTTTAGTGGAGAACACAATAATGGACCATAAAATAACACATCACATAACATCAACAAGTATTGTTAATTAGATAAACGTATTTAAAACTTTTTTTACCCGTTTACTTAAATTATATACTATGAATAGTATAAAGGTTACTTTACCACCGAGTAAATAAGGCCCTAATACTCACTAATATTTACATTTAGGGTAGGAACCTCTCTTTAGCCCTAATTAGGTCTTAAGGTGTCTCCTTACCTAAATTATAGTTTTAGTTGAGCGGTTTCGTATAAGTTAGTTACCTTCACGGACCTAGGACGGAGGGTGTACGACCTGTGGTTAGTAGAGTGTGTGTGTTGTACGATATAGCACATACTGTTCACGGCATCCCCCGCTCCGTTGCAATAATACTCCTCGAAATTACTATTAACGTAGCTTTTATGGCCGTCGACGACTAGCATCCAATATATACCTCTTAATCGCTATTTTAAGTGTTTATCGAAATGCTAAAACCATTAAAGGGCAGTCTCATTATCGGTCCATCCATTAAAAGTTATTTTAACTACCTAATTATCCAGAATCTAGGCCTCGGAGTACCAACTTACGAAGTGGAAGTAGCCCTAAACCACTAAAAAAGGTGGTATTATATAACTATCACCAATAATACAATAAATCACTATTACTTATTCTTTATTACTAAATTAAACTTTTTTTAATTTCCTAATTTAATTAGAATATATAATAACTATTCTACATTAGATTATACTTATTATAAAACTAGTCTTATTAAAGTTATAGAAATCTTTATTTATATTATTATATTTTGATTATATATTAGTTATAAATTAAAACCAAAATTTAATAATTATAGGATCTTCGTAAAGGCCTCTCTAATAATCATAAACACGAGAAAATCGCGTTTTAAGCTCTGGGCATCGCTAGACGAAGCGTTCTATCTAATACTTCCTAACCGGTCGGGAAGCACATTTCCAGAGTAGTGTATTAACTATATCTTCCACATCCACGCATCGGGGTGAGAATCCTCGAGAATCCAGGTCAATAATATATCAAACAATTACCTCCTCCTCGGTTTCTATTAAATTCAATCATATATTAGTATTATCGGCTTTAGTAATTCAACTATTTATTCTAATATAGAGGGTAGCTTTAGGAACGTCGTAAATGATCACTATACATCGGATACTTCATTATAGAGTTAATCGAATCGCTTTAATCACTAAATTAATCCTATGTTCGGATAAGGTATTAGGTATTATATAGTGGAAGAAAAGATGTGTTAAAGTGGGAGGATAATGGAGGTGGGAAAAGTGTCCCGGTCAATAATGGTGTCCCGCTCGATGATGAACCACGTTAATCTTATTAAAATTATAAATATTTATATTAATAATATAATACTTTGTAATTATGTTCACTATAAGGTGAAACCACGTATTTATTATATTAGGATCCTCGTATTAGGCTCTCTTATAATTATATTTACAAAAAAAACACATTTGAAACTATGGTTATCGTTTAACAAAGTTCGATGCTCAGCGTTTACTAACCGGGGGTGCATCATTGTTAGTAAATAGTTAATTAGCTATTTCTTTTACACTAGTGATCCGAGGAGGAAATAATCGGGAATCTAAATCGAAAATATACTTAACTAACTTCTCTTTAAGAGTCATCAAATTCCGAGAATTAAGCATAGTATTATATCGTAATACTATTCCTTTTAATTATCTCCGTAGTATTATTTAGGGCACTGAGTAAATTTTTATAATAGACTTTATGGAAAAATTAGGGTCTTTTTAAAGTACTTAAACTATAAGGCTAACCTGGGCTTCTTTGTTTATGGATTGTATTATTTTTAGTGGATAAGTGTTACGGGCTGATTCCCACGATGGCCTAAGCTTTGCCTGAGGCGTTAACCAGCATCCAACAAAAGAGCCCTCCGGTCAAAGGGGCCTCCGGTTAAAGGGGCCTCTAGTGATCTCCGGTGCCCTACTAGAGGTCCCCTTTGTTCTCCAGCAGTATAGATTCCTACATCGCCCCCCTTGCGAGGAACTTCCTCTCTTCCGCTCCTTAGCTTGAAGTAAACAATAATAGAGCACCCTAAGGTCGAAAACACCTAGGCCTGGCCCTTCGTAATAAGTGTATATTAAAAGATGAAAACCCAAGATTTGCAATCGGGGGTGGCCACTCACTTAGGGTGGCCACTCGCTTATTAAGTACGTTAAAGGAAGAACTTTATTAGATATAAAAGTATACTTAATAATAGATATTTAAGTATATAGTCTAAGCAACTTTTTTTTTAAATAAAGTAACTTTTAAAGAATTTTACGTTTAGTTTATTAAATTCCTTACTTTTAAAAATACTAGTTTTATTTATATTTTATTAATTTATTATTTCGATGGGTTTAATTTTAGAGATAATAAAGTGGGTAAATTATAATTTAATAATATTAGTAAATATTTTATTAATATATTGAGAATTAATAAATTGACTTTTTTAACTTTTAATTAATAGATTTCTTTACATAAAAAACTATACTTAGTTCTTCCTAAGAGAATATGAGTTCCTATTAATTAAAAGGATGTATTTGCGAAGGGCTGGTTCTAGGCCTTGTCTCAACCGAAAGGTAGCCAAATACTGTTTATTTCAAGCTGAAGAGGAAAAGGGTAAACTATGATATAGTGCGAAATCTCTGTTTCCTAGGGGGTGGGTATTAGTGGGGTACTGGTGGGGCATTAGTGCGAGTATGGGTATAGCCTGGGTATAATCACCGGGTTTAGCCCGTAATATTACCCCCCTCCTCCCCCCTACGTAGCCTCTAGTTCCTGGTTGGCCTCCTGGGGGGTATGTATATATATACTACGTCTTTGTTGTTCTCTAATATTGGTTTATAATGCTCCTCGTAATGGTTTAACACCTCTATTTCCTTTATAATACTGGTTAGTTTTTATGTGGGGTTAATATAGTCCTCCTATTTTATTAGGGCTTTACGTTTTTTCCCTTTACTTACCATCTTCTATTTAGTAGTGTAAATCTCCTTTATTTACCACTTATCCTTGTTATTTATTTCCCTAATAGGTGGTGGTTAGTAATTTAACTGAATTTGGTTTAGGAGGGGGTCACCAGTTGGCCTCCGGAGGACGTCCACGTGGAATTATAGGTAAATCCATCTTAGTATATTCAACTCTACTATGTGTATACTTACCACCTTAGTAATTTGGTATTAGTGGTATAATTATATAAATTTCTTATTTAGGTGTAGGAATTTGTAGTTTATAATATTAAGTTAAACTTTATTACTTACCCGGTACTTATCTATTAGTGATTAGTGATAGTTAATACTTAATTCGTAGTACTGTTATGTTAAGGCTATTATAGCCTAGGTAAACGCTATAACGTCCTTTATTTTGGCTACTAATTTATCCGTGGCCACTTTCCCATAGTTAGGTAGTCCCTTATTGTTTTTTTTTATAATTAGTAGTGGGTCAACGTGGTACCCGTGTTTTATAAAGAACGGAGAAATACTAGTTACTAAGTTAGTTCTATTCCATAGGGCCAGTTATACTATAGGAAGTAATCCTCCTTAATTATCCTAGGCTTAGGTAATATAAGCCCGTAAAATAGCCTAAACCTCTTAGTTTATATGCTCTATTCCCTTATTAGTTTATGGGTAATAGGTGGTACTTAGTAGTTAGGTAACCCCGGTTAACCTATAAAACTCCCACTAAAAGTCATTAACTTAGTTCAACTTTTTATTATTTATAATTAACTAAGGTATTCCGTAGAAACGGTAATAGTTATAAAGGAATTACTGGGTATAAGATACCGTGTCCATAATCTCTATTTCCTCTAGTATTAATACTTTACTTAGTTAATTAACTATAATTTATATATAATGGGACTTTTTTTTTTTATTAGTAGTAGATTAGTGATGAAATTCATTAATAGGTTACTACTTATCCGGAGGGGGACGAGTAGGGGCTTGAGTAACCCCTTCTTAGTTTACCTTTAGATATGGATACTATTATATACGTGGTAGTTCCTCGTCAACCTTCTGACCGTCTAGGAGTACCCCGGCCAGTAAAAACGTCGGCTTATAATCTCGAATATGCTGTTACGCCCTGGGTAACTACTGGTGTTAGAATTGTGGTACTCTTATATAACCCTTGTCTATAATAGGTTTAAAGGGTTATTATTATCTTTTCCTCCGGGAACCCATATTTTGTCCTAAAACATTAACCTTTACTACTTATTAATTATATATTCTATAATCTGGACTTTTAACTATAACTCTGGTGGGAAGTTGCGTTATCCCTACTGCAACGGAGCGGGGGATGCAGTGAACAGTATGTGCTGTATCGTATAACACACACACTCTACTGACCATAGGTCGTGCACTCTCCGTCCCGGGTCCGTGAGGGTGACTAACTCGTACGAAACCACTTAACCAGAGCTATAATCTAGGTAAGGAGACACCTTAAGACCTGATTAGGGCTAAAGAGGGGTTCCGGCCTTAGATGTAGACACTGGTGAGTGTTGGGGCCTTGTTTGCTCGGTGGTAAAGTAACCTCTGTACTATTCGTAGTATATGATCTAAGTGAACGGGTAAAAAGAGCTCTAAATACGTTTATTTAATTAACGATGTTTGTTGATGTTCCGTAATGTGTTATTTTATGGTTTTATTGTTATCTCCTCTGCTAGAAAATGCGTCCCCAGTTCCCCTCTCTCAAATAGCTCGCTAGCGCCTGACTAAGGAAAAACCCGCTTAGCGTAAGCATTTCCCCCTGCACGGTTTCACTACTTCACCACTTTATAAGTTTAGTAGTATAATCTATTTTCTTTAATAATCTGGTCTTAAAGTGTTTATAATTTACTATTATTCGTAAATATTATTATGTATAGAAGTATTAGTAAATCATCTATGGTGTAGCCCACCTAGGGGGCACTAGTTCCTTTTTTAGGGATAACATAATTAAGTATTAACTAGAGTATACATCCCTATTCTCTCTTATTATCCCAACCCTAGGGGGTGTCCTGCTCCCTCTGAGAAAGGGCATCGGGGACTACTACTTCCTTTCCTAACTAGTACTCTAAATAAAAATTGTATTAGGCTAACTCTTTTACTTATTAGTTCTACTTTTTAGTGAGGTACTATTTCCTTATAAAGTATTTAAAGTTTTTATAATCTATAAAAATTTTAAAATTACTTATACTTTATAGTTCTACTCTCTAAGCCCTGAAGTATATAAGTATAGTAAGTAGTTCCTTATTATAAATAAGGTAATTATACTTAGTTAGTAATAACTTCTATGAGTAGAACGTAATAGGGTGCTAATACTTATCGGAGTTTTCTTATATAAGGGTGCTGTCTAAGGTAAACCCTAAATAGTTTATTTCTACTATTGTTTTTCCTTTAGGGTTAAAGTAGCGAAGCACCAACTCTATAGTAAATAACCACTTAAGCTCCTGGAATCCTTCTTCTTAACTAGGTCCCTAGTAGAACATAGCCGACTTCTTTATAAACTTTATAAGGGGTTTAATAATAATAGTATAGTTAAGTATAAAAATACGATAATAATTCATAAACCTAAGGAAACTTCTAACCCCTTTTATAGTCCTAAGGGGTAGTTACTTAGTAATAACTCTTAACTTCTTAGGATTATATGAGATCCCTTTTTTAGTGGTGATAATAAACCTAATATACTTCATAGTTTTGACTAAAAAGGCACACTTTTTAGGGTCTAGTCGTAGTCCGGCCTTTGCTAGGCGTTGGAGGACTACCTATACCTTCTCTTTATACTTTTTTTTTAATTTATATGTGTAAATTAGGATATTATTTAAATAAGTGGTGATAAAGTTGTCTAAGAAGTTTTGGAGAGTTATATTAATATACTGTTAGAACGTAGTTAGGGCCCCGGTGAGTCCAAAGGGGTAAATTAACTATTTAAAGAGTTTATATTTTGTATAAAACGTTATCTTTTCGACGTTTTCTTCTATAATCCGAATTCTATGGAATGCGGCTATAATATTAAACTTCGTATACTATTACGTAGTGGTTACCTATTAGAGGGTCTCTAATATAAGTGGTAGTGGATAATGGTCTTTTTTTGTGATACTATTAAGCTATTAAGGGCTTAGTAATTAACGCAGAACCGAATTCCCCCACCAGGCTTCTTAATAAACAACACTGGGGCACCCACTGGCGAGCTATTAGCTCGAATAAACCCTTTGTTTAGTAGGTCCTCTAGTATTTTCTTTAAAACCAAGAGCTTTTTATAGGATATCCTATATAAGGGTCCCCATAGAAGTGTAAACTCCCAGCTATGAGTATCCTTAATAAGGGGGATCTTATGGTTAACCCCTGACCTCTTAGGGGACACTAAGTACACCTTCTCCAGGTCAAATAAGTTTCTAAACTCCTTATAGACCTAGCCTAGGACGAGTTCCTTTATATTCATAAACTTCTTTTTTTTAGTGTATTCTCGATGTCCCTTAAGCTTATAACTATAACCTAGGCCTCTAATGCCCTTTAACACTTTACTCGTTAGTATATAACTATAAACATAGGGGCTAGTAATAATTGGATTATGTAAATCTTTTTTATAATAATTAGTTTTTCCTAATTAGAAAGGTATACGTTTACTCCTCTTTTACTATAGTATACCTACTAGGTAATAGCGTTATACACTACATAGTTCACTTCTATCTATGGTTTCCCTAGGAATATAAGGGGGTCTAGGCCCTTTACTACGTATACGTAAACTTTCTAAGTATAGCCACTTAATTCCAAATCCAGGATAACTACACCCTGAGTATCACTAAGTGATGGCCCGTCTTATGTAT
Source organism: Colletotrichum gigasporum (assembly GCA_024584535.1). NCBI lineage: Eukaryota > Fungi > Ascomycota > Sordariomycetes > Glomerellales > Glomerellaceae > Colletotrichum > Colletotrichum gigasporum. Next base: position 199,441 of record CP077951.1, read on the forward strand.
ACCCTCGTAGGGTATACTTCTTCTAATCCACTAATGGTAATTGGAGGTGTTTAGAGAGAGACTGATCCACTATTATATAGATGTCGTAGCTAGTATTAATGAGGGCGTGTATTAAGTATCCTTTATTAATCCTTACCTGAATAATGGTTAACCCTTGGCTCCTCTGCTGCTGCTCTTCTTAGTAGGACTCCTATCCTTTAACTTCCTCCTTCATTAGCTTTAATACCCGACTTTATACTAGAGTTACTTTTTTCTTAAATTGTCCTTATTAAAAGAGGTATTAGTAGCCTTTTAGTTCTCTTTTTTTAACTTAGGATTCTTTTACTTTTTCGTCGCCTTAGTATAAGTAACCTTCGTTTACCTAGGAACCTTTTTCTAATAATTCCTAGTAATATAGCCTTCTTTATTATAGTAAAAGTACTTATAATAGTTTATTAGTGGGCTACCCAAGGAGTAGTGGTGGTGATGGTCCTTCTCCTCTTTTCGAATTAATAAGGTGTAAATAACACTAGTCATCTAAACATTTTTATTATAATCCTTTTATAGAGGGGCTAGGGTTAGGGACTAGTGACGCTCCCGTTTAATAACGATGAGTATTATATACTCTAACTTCTAGGTAATATCCTATACCCTATTGAGCTACTAAGTATACTCCCTTAATAAGGAGATGGTGATTAGGTGCTCTTTTAGGTGGAAAATAAGAGTGTTTTCTAATATAATAATTTTAATAGTATTAGGTTATATACTACTTCTTATGTTTATTATTATTTATTTAAACTTTGGTAAGAAAATAGTTAACTTCGTATTATTTTTCTGATGGAGAGTTTATAGTTGGGTTATGGTTTAGGGTTAGGTGTTTAGGTCTTAGTAAGTTTTATCGAAGTAAGATATAAAATCTTTGGGGTTATGTTAGCCTCTAGGCCCCCCGGCTATGTAGAACATAGTAACCACTTATTAGGGATTAGTGTCTAAATAAGAGTTAATTAAGTATTATAGTTCCTAGTTAATAGAGTAAAATGCTCTGTTTATGGTGATTTTATCCCTTATTTGCTACGCCTAAAAAGGGTAGTCCTTCCGCTTCCCCGAAAACTTTAAGGGTATTAGTAGTGGTTTATGGTGTATTAGTATTTCTATTACAAGGTGGCGGCTACCCATTAGCGGGGCTTCGGTGCCTATATCTTCTATAGGGGTTAGTAATGTTGCCCTTAAACCTCGGCTTCACTCCAGCTCATTAAAGAGCTCAGTAATCCTCGCCTATAGGGGCCCAAGGGCCTCGTTTAAGGCTAACTACAGTTAGGCCTACAGTTCATTAGCCATTATGCTAGCTAGTATCCTCTTTTTAATTGGTGGGGAGTTGTGTTTTACCTAGTGTCCAATATTCGTCGATTTATCATTAGGGAATTACACTTAACCTAAGATTCCACTTTATAACTAATAGGGAGCTAGGCTCAACCTAGTGGTATCTTATATAATAAATAAAACTAAGCTTGAAATATACGAAGGGCTAGTCCTAGGCCTTGTCTCAACCGAAAAGTAGCTAAATACTGTTTATTTTAAGCTAAAGAGGAAAAGAGTAAACTACGATATAGTGCGAAATCTCTACTTCCTAGGGGGTAGGCACTAGTGGGGCACTAGTGGGGCACCAGTGCAAGCACGGGCATAGCCCGGGCATAACCACCGGGTTCGGCCCGTGACAGTATTTAGTAAATTCTTTAAGTTATTAATAAGTTAGTAGGGGTCCTAGTGAAGCCTAAACTTAAACTCATTTAACTAAACGCTCCTTCTAAATCAAAGAGAGCTTTTATTAGTTAATATAAGCTTTTGTATATAATTTAAAGTTTTAAAAGGTATTTTAAAGTGTTAATTTTAGAAAGATTTATTATAATAATAATTTTCGTATAATAATATTATATATAATAATATATATTATTATAAAACCTTATTTTCCGTATATTAACGTATTTAATAATAATTTTAATTTAATAAAAATTAGTGTTAATTCAGTGAAAATTAATAAATTAACGTGGTTCATCAGTAAGTGGACCACCATCAGTGACCGGGCCACTTTTCCCACCTTCACCACCTTCTAACTTTAACATATAATTTCTTCTATAAAACAATATATAAAACCTCGCCCAAACACAGGATCATTCTAACAATTAATTTGATCCAATTAACACCACAATTAAGTATCCAACGTATAATAACCATTTACAACATTCCAAGAATTACCCTTTAGTTTAAAATAAAGGGTTAAAGTACAGAGGTCGATAACAGGAATACACATTTGAATTTGATAAAGACCGAGGAGGAGGTAATTATTCAATATATTATTAACCTAAATTCTTAAGGATTCTCACCCCGACGCATGGATATAGAAAATATAACTAATATACTACTCTAAAAGTGTAATAGCCAACTAGTCAGGAAGTATTAAACAGAACGCTTCGTCCAGCGATACCCAAAGCTTAAAACGCAATTTTCTTATATTTATAATTATCAGAGAGGCCTTTGTGAAAATCCTACGATTATTAAACCTTAGTTTTAATTTATAGTTAATATATAATTAAAATATAATATTATAAACAAAGATTTTTATAACTTCAATAAGACTAATTTTATAATAAGTATAATCCAACTTAGAATAATTATTATATATTATAATTAAATTAGGAAATTAAAAAAGGTTTAACTTAGTAATCGAGAATAAGTAACAGCGATTTATTGTATTACTAATAATAGTTATATAATACCGCCTTTTTTAGTGGTTTAGGGCCACTTCCACCTTATAAGTTAATACTCTAAGGCCCAGATTCCAGATAACTAAGTAGTTAAAACAACTTCTAATGGATAGACCGATAACGAGACTACCCTCTAATAACTTCAGTATTTCAATAAATACTCAAAATAGGGATTAAGAGGTATATATTAGATACTAGTCGTCGATGGCCATAAAAGCTATGTTAATAGCGATTTCAAAGAGTATTATAAAAAGAAATAAGATTATAATTATTTACTTATTTACTTATTTATCACATCTAACCTAACCTCTTAACATTAACTACTATAGTATATTAAAGTTAATATATAACTCTTAAATTAAGTACTTTATTAAAACCCGGATTACTTATATCACTAAACCCAAGTTCTTCTTCGTATTTAAGGCCGCATTCCTTTAAACCTGTACCCAAGAAAACATCTATAGGGGTTTCAGAGGGGTTAAGCTTATTCCTTATAACTGTAACGGTCCAAGCACGTATATTGCAACTAGCTATGGTGACTACTATGAGTATCTTTAAGATAAGGAGAAAGGAAGGAAAGGTTTGCTCCTCTATAAATCCGTTGGATCCTGATTAGGTTTGTTTGGGCCTGGTTAGGCTTAGTAAGTAGTAGTTGGTGTTGAATATGGCTGAGTGGTTCCGAGGCTTTTAATCGGGCCTTAGCTTATGATAATTACCCCCTTTTTCCCCTCCTTTTTTAAAGGATATTCCCGTGATTAGCCTTATAACGGTCCAAGGCTATTGTATACACTAGTATATCTACTAGTTCCTAGGTGAGTTAGGTATAGTCCTTTTATTTCACTAAGACCTTTTATCTACCTCATACTTTTTGTGTATTGTAAATCTCCTTAATTTTAAACTCCTCCTTATTAGTTATTAGTATTATAGGTGGTTGGGCGTTATTATAACTTTGTGATAGTAACGGATTAACTTTAGTGTACTTAATTAGGTTTATATAAAAGATATTATAAATCCCTAATAGTATATTTAGTTGGTAAGTATAAGATTTAATTAGTTTAAGGACGGTGTATTTTATATTAACTTAGTTAAACCTTTTTAATAGTTAATTAGATTAAATATTCCGTAACCTTAGCTAAACCTTATCCCTAAGCTTAAACTAATTAAATAGTTAGTGCTTTGTGTTTACGGTAATCTTTTGTTTCTTTTGTACTACTACTATTACCGCCTAAGCTTACTTAGAAGTGTCCTTTAGTTTTTAAATTAGAGCTTTTGCTTTTATTATAGGGGTTTTATTATTATTCCATAGGGGTTCTTTTACTCTAATTAGATCTAAGTTATACTTATGAGTAATAAAGAACGGGCTAAGTCCTATTAACGAGGTGACCCGGTTATCAATAGCTATTATTACTATTAGGAGTAGTTTGTCCTAATTGTCCTGAGTATACACTATATACACTTTAAGATAAGTTTCTATTACCTAGTTTACCCTCTCTATAGTTTTATTTATTTCTGGGTAAAATATTATAAAAAGTCTTTATTTGATCCGTAGTAACTAGTAGAGTTATTTCCATATAAAACTCGTAAACTATAATCCCTTATCTAATATAATTATATAAAGTATCCTATGGTACTTGATCAGACCTCGGATTAGTTGGTCTATTATTATATTTATTGTAATGTTTTTTAATGATTTAAAGATTACGTTTTTTGATAAATAATCGGTTACTACTATAATGTTTATAGCCCTATTACGGTGGGAAGGGGGCAATCCTGTTATAAAGTTAATAGAGACCTTTGCTCAGATCCGTCTAGGGATAAGTAGAGGCTTTAATAGGCCCCTCTTCTTATTACACTATACATTTCCTTGTCTATAAATATCGTAGTTCCTTATAAATTTTTGGATATCCTAGGATAGGTTTGGCTAGTGGAACTGGTGGCTAATTAGGGCCTTTAAAGTGTTCCTCCCCGGATATCCCGTTAATGTGGAGTTGTGGAACCTCTGGATTAAACTTGTCCTTAGGGGTTTATAATGTGGAATCCAGATTTTGTCCCTTTACAATAATCTCTTATTATCGTTAATTGTATATTCTAATAATATTATTAATAACTTTTATTATAAGGGAAGTTGTTGGTCTCCTTTTTGTATTATTCCCCTAATTAGTTAGTATTAGTTGTTCTGGTCTAAGGCTTTATCCTACTAGGAGTATAATAGCTCTTTTTTAAAAGGGTTTAAGGGGGGTTCCGTCTTATCTAGGTTAGGGTTATCGGTTTAATCCATGTCTCCGGGGGAGTCTCTTATACTAAACTTAACCCTTTTTGCTTGCCCTGATTAGGCCTGCACTTCTCTGATTATTATTATGTTATTAACTCGTAATACGTTAATCCTGTTCTTTAGGAGTTTAATTTTCTGACCCTTTAACCTATTGTCTTATAGGGTGGTAGGGATATCCTGTTCGCGTCTCGATAGTATATTAGGAACTACTACTTTTTTACTAGGTCTAAATTAAATAGTAAAGTTATAACGGGATAATAATTCTAACCACCTGATTTAATATTTGCTTAACTATTTCTTTATTATAAAATACTTTAGATTTAGGTGATTAATTAGGATAGTGAACTCTTCTATACTCCATAGTTCTGAATCCTAGTACTCTAAGTAGCGTATTATTACTAATAGTTCCTTATTGTATATTAGGTAATTGTATTTTATAAGTAGGTTCTTATGTGAAAAGAATACTATAAGTTTTAGGATCCCTTTATCGTTATACTGCGATAAGGCACCTCCTACTACATAACCAGACAAATCAGTCTCGAATATTATAGCTCGATTAGGGTCCCAGTAAGCCAATACAGGTGCGCTGATTAGGAGCGTCTTTAGCTCCTCGAACGCTCTAGTACACTCCTTACTCTAAATGAACGGTATATCCCTTTTAGTTAAGGTTATTATGGGTTATACGATCCCCGAGAAGTTGGGTATAAACTACTAATAGTAGTTAGTAAAACCGATGAACCCATGGACTCCTTATACTAATCGGGGCACTTCCCATCCCTAGATTACCTTAATCTTCTTAGGGTCTACGTAAATTCCCTTACCAGTATTAATAATAAGCCCTAAATACTTAATACTCTTAACTTCGAATTCGTATTTATTAATATCCATATGCAGGCCTGTAGCGCCTAGGTGCTCGAGGACCTTCTTAACCTTCTCTCTATGATTAGATAGGGAGTTATCCAAATAAATCAGGATATCGTCGATATAGGTTAAGCAGAACTCATCTAAGAAGTTTTATAGGGTATAATTAATATATTATTAGAACATCGTAAAAGCTCTAATTAAACTAAAGGGGGTAACTATCTATTCGTATAACCTATACCTTGTCCTAAACACCATCTTCTATTTATCTCCTTTTTTGACCCGGATTTTATAAAACACAGTGATAATATCCAACTTTGTTAACTATTTCGTTTTTATTAGTGCCCTTAGGGTCTTATTAATTAGGGGTAAGGGGTATCGGTCCTTTTTTATAATAGTGTTAAGGATACGGTAATTAACGTAGAACTATAACCCTCCTCCAGGCTTTTGGATAAATAGAATAAGCGATAATATAGGGGAGCTATTAGCCCTAATAAACCTTTTATCTAATAGTTTTATAAGAGTTCAGCATAATATAATTAACTCTTCCCTTAACATGCTATATAAAGGTCCCCAGGTCACTAGTTTATTTTAACTATAGGAGTCCTTTTTAATAGGGATAGTATAATTAACGTTTTTCCGGTGTAATAGTAATTAATTAACCTTATTTTAATTAAAGATATATAAAAACTTATAGTAATATATAAGGAGTTTCATCCTCGGGTCTATTTTCATCTTTAGTACTAGGACCTTCTCGATATTAGCTAAATTTGTAGAGAACATATTTAGGGTAGATGTACTAAGAGGGGTCTCTCTTCTCTTCTGTGCTTACTTAATTAGAGCTAAGAATACTAATCTAGTTTACTATTGGATTAGGAACTTTGGATCTTACCGGGCCTAACCCGGTTTCCTTTTTATCACCTAATAGTCCACGACACTTATATATAGAGTGCCTTACACTACGTAAACCATAACATCATCGTTAATCATCCAGAACTTTCCAAGGATAACGTCGTTTTTTTAATTAGGAATAATATAAAAAAATAATTGGTGTTATTTATAACTATTAATATTGATATTAGTATAAGTAACGTAGTAGATTGTATTAGGAATTATAGTAGTGATTTATATTAAGTTCCGAGGTGTAATACTAATACGTAGTAAGCGGAGTTTCTTAGCGAAGGCGTTGTTAATTAGGGTGTATATTAAACACCTTGTATTAACAAGGGTAGTTGTATAGTGTATCCTATTAATCCCGATATTAACGTAAAATGGGTTATAATCTATACTCTTTTTAACAACCTTTTATTCCTTTATAATTTATTCCTCCTAATAACGACTTTCACTAGGAGTTACTCTTTTCCCGAGTCCTTAGAGTCCTAATTAGAGCTACTATTTGTTTTACTTTATTCTTTAGGTTTTCCTTTAAAAATTTTAGTTTTCCTTATCTCTTTTCGATCCTTAGGGTATTACTATTATATATACCCTTTTTTGTTATAGTTATAATATCTACGAGCTTCCTTTTAGTTTGGCCGTTTACGGACTTTCTTATTCTTAGTTAGCTTGTTTACCTTCATAAGTTCCCACTCCATCTAATCAGGTTAGGGGGACTTTAATCAACCATTCTATTTTTAAGGGGACTTAGTTTTTATTCAGTTAAGGGTTAACGATCTCCTACGTTAATACTTACAATGGGCTTAATAGGATTCACTATCCAATTCTAAGCTTATATTTAGGAGTATCTAAGTGTATATAATGTATATTATTAGTTTATTAATTATGTTGATAAGGGGAGCTCTTATTATGGTGTTTAGGGCTTTTTTAAGGTAATTGATCCTCATAACATCTAATTAATGTCCTCCTCCTACTTCTGTGAGCTCCTTTTTAAATTTGGGGAGGAAATAAACGAAACTCTCGTTCTCCTTTTATTATATAATCCTTAGTTAGTTAAGGGCTTATACTTCTGTGTTAGGGTCCGCGTAGCAACCCTTTAAGTATTCCATAAATTTATCCGGGTTCTTTGACCTATCAGCCCCTCCTTACATATAATAGGTGCTTACTATGGCTTATGCAGTGTTTTCTAACTTAGAGTAGATGTAGGTGAATACGGTTAGCTCTGAACTAAAGGCTTTTTTATTTATACTTATTTTCCCTCTTATTTCGAGGTATTATTATTAAAACTTTTTATATAATTTATTAAACTTTAATGGATTAGGAATTTAATATTTAGTTTATTTTAGAGGTAATACGTAGGCCTAATCGGGGGGAATTAGTGTTATAGAGGGTATTAGGGACTAGTTTATTGTTAATGTTGGGTACCTGGGTTCTATTAGGGCTTCCTATAATAGTCGAATCTGTTCTCGTTGGGTCTCTTACTTGATTACTTAGGTGGTCCGCATCTCTTATAGTTGGGTTATAAGTTATCCAATTAGTTGCACTAACTACTACGGGTTTCCAAATAGTTCAGTGTTACCTTCCATCGTTGCGTAGTTATCACTTATCCTAGTGTTTTGCGTTCAACAGTGACCGTAGTATACTTAATAACACGGTCAAAGTACTCTACTACGAATATATATACGCATCGTTTCGAGTTTATAATAACCTCTAAGTCTAATTAGGCCATACTAATCAACTTTAGACGTTTAGGGACTCCTTAGGTTAACCCATTTAAAACTTTTTACCACTTTTATATAAATCATAGGCTTTTATACTAAGTGTTTAATTAATTACCTTTAATAATCTTAAAAATAATATAATGGTCTAAGTATTGAAACCGTGCAGGGGGAAATGCTTACGCTAAGCGGGTTTTTCCTTAGTCAGGCGCTAGCGAGCTATTTGAGAGAGGGGAACTGGGGACGCATTTCTAGCAGAGGACACAACAACGGACCAAAAAAATAACACATTACGGAACATTAGTAAGTATCATTAATTAAATAGACGTATTCAGAGCTCTTTTTACCCGTTCACTTGGATTATATACCGCGAACAGTACGGAGGTTGTTTTACCACCGAGCAAACAAGGCCCCAATACTCACCAGTGTCTATATCCAAGGCCGGAACCCCTCTTTGGCCCTGATTAGGTCTTGAGGTGTCTCCTTACTTAGATTGTAGCACTGGTTGAGCGGTTTCGTACGAGTTAGTCACCCTCACGGACCCGGGACGGAGGGTGCACGACCTGTGGTCAGTAGAGTGTGTGTGTTGTACGATACAGCACATACTGTTCACTGCATCCCCCGCTCCGTTGCAGTATATATATTATAATTAGTTATGGTGATTACTATGAGTATCTTTAAGATAAGGAGAAAAGAAGGAAAAGTCTACTACCCTACAAATCCGTTGGATCCTGATTAGGTCTACTTGGGCCTGGTCAGGCTTAGTAAGCAGTGGTTAGCGTTGAACATGGCCGAGTGGTTCCGAGGCCTCTGATCGGGCCTTGGCCCGTGACAATAACCCTTAAACTATCCTTTCTAAGCTGGATGTATAATTACGGACACCAACAGCCCCGAACACCCCTATTAGGCTACCCGACCCTTAGGTTTCTAAGACGCCCCAAACCACCAACGAAGCTATCTCTTAGTCTTCACTTATAAAAAGAAAATCTCCAGGCATCAGGGAAGCTCACTAACACTAATTTATAAAATTATTAATAAACTTTTAAAAGGTTTATAATACATTTCCTATACAACTACCCTTATAGAGGAAGAGCTACGCTATCTTCGAGATATAAATACAGCCCTTAGTAAACACCAGAGAATTAAAAGAACTAGATTATAAGATGGAGGGGCATTAAATGGGTCTTAGGTGAGGGAAATTATAGTTATAAAGGGTATTATTAAGGAGGAAGGGTATAAAAAGGAGGAAAACGAGGGGTCATCGAAGCGTCATCGGACAAGTTCACAACATTATGGTATCTATCACAAAACCGGCCATAACACAAGGACCTGTCCAAAGGTTATAGAAATAAGTAGTTTAAATAAATTTAAGTAGTTATAATTGATTTAATTAATTATAGTTAAGATATAAAAGCTTTTAGTGGTAAAGGTGGGAAAAGTAGCCCGGTCACTGATGGTGGTCCACTCACTGATGAACCACGTTAGTGGTATTAAAAGATCTTACGGTAGCTAAGATGTGGGGGTGGCTAGGTACTAAGTATAAAACGTTAATATTAATAACCAACTTATTATAATTAGTTTTTAAAAAAAATAAACTAAACATAGCTATTAAATATATTATAATATCACGTAAAGTGAAATCGAAAATGCCTACTATCGGCCCATTATATAAATACAATTCAATTCATTAACGTGGTTCATTAGTAAGCGGGCTACTATTAGTGACCAGGCCACTTTTCCCACCTTAGTCACTAAAAGCTTCCATATCTCAACCACAATCAATTAAGTCAATTATAACTACTCAGAATCATTTAAACTACTTATTTCTACAACCTCTAAACAAGTTCTTATATTATGGCCGGTTTTACAACAGATCCCATAATGCTATAAACCTATCTAATAACACTTTGACGACCCCTCATTTCCCTCTTCTTCACACCCTTCCTCTTCAATAACACCCTTTACAACCATAACTTCCCTACCATAAAACCCAACTAGTACCCCTCCATCTTATAATCTAGTTCTCTTAGCTCTCCGGTGTTTACTAAGGGTTATATTTATATCCTAAAAATATCACACCTCTTTTTCCATAAGGGCAACCCTATAAAATATATTACCAACCCTTAACTAACTTATTAGTAACTTCACAAATTAAAGTCGGGGAACTTCCCTAATACTTAGAAATTCTTTCATTTATAAAGAAAAACTAAGAAATCACTTCGTTAATAATTTAAAGTGTTTTAAAAACCTAAGGGTCGGGTAACCCGATGAGGGTATTTAGGGCTATTAGTGTTTATAACTATATATCCAACTTTAAAAATACAACTTAGGAGTTATAAGAAATAAGCCCAGCCCCTCTGAAACCCCTATAAATATTTTCCTAGGTAAATGTTTTAAGAAATACGGCCTTGAATACGAGGAAGAACTCGGGTTTAGTAATATAAGTAATCCGGGCCTTAATAAAGTACTTAATTCGAGAGCTATATCTTAACTTTAATACACTATAACACTTAACGTTGAGAGGTTGGGTTAAATATAATAAGTAAGTAGGTAAATAAATAATAATAATCTTATTCTTTTTGTAAAACTCCTTAAAATCGCTATTAATATGGTTTTCGTAGCCATTAATAACTAGTATCCAATATATACCTCTTAGTCGTAGTTTTGTATATTTATTGAAATGTTAAAGCCATTCTAGGGCAGTCTCGTTATCGGTCTATCCATTAGAAGTTGTTTTGACTGCCCAGTTATCTGGAATTTGGGCCTTTATATACTAACTCACAAGGTGGAAGCGGCCCTAAACTACTAAAAAAGGTGGTATCGTATAACTATCACCACTAACACAACAAATTACAATCACCTATTCTTAATTATTAAACTAAACCTTTTTTAATTTCCTAATTTAATTAGAACACATAATAACTATTCCAGGCCGGATTATACCTATTATAAAACTGGTTGCGAAGGGCTAGGCCTAGGTGTTTTCGACCTTAGGGTGCTCTATTACTGTTTACTTCAAGCTAAGGAGCGAAAGAGAGGAAGTTCCTCGCAAGGGGGGCGGTGTAGGAATCTATACTGCTGGAGAACAAAGGGGACCTCTGGTGGGGCGCCGGAGGTCACCGGAGGCCCTTTGATCGGAGGCCCCTTTGACCGGAGGGCTCTTTTGTTGGATGCTGGTTAACGCCTCAGGCAAAGCTTAGGTCATCGTGGGCATCAGCCCGTAACACCGGTCTCATCGAAGTTATAAAAATCATTATTTATAATACTATATTTCGATTACATATTAACTATAAGTTAAAACCAAAGCTTAATAATCGTAGGATTTTCGCAGAGGCCTCTTTAATAATTATAAACACGAGAAAATCGCATTTTAAGCTTTATACGTCACTAGACAAAGCGTTCTATCCAACACTTACTAACCAGTCGATTTTCACACTTCCAGAGTAATATATTAGCTATATCTTCCACATCTACGCATTAAGGTGAAAATCCTCGAGAATCCAAGTTAATAATATATTAAATAATTACCTCCTCCTCGGTCTCCATTAAATTCAAATATATATTTCTATTATTAATCTTTACACCTTAATTATTTATTTTAATTTAAAAAGTAATTCCCAGAATATTATAAATAATTACTATACATTGAATACTTAATTATAGTATTAATTAAATTACTTTAATTACTAAAAGAACCCTGCTTTCGAGCAGGGTATTAGATATTATTCTATAAAAAAAATAACGTATTAAAGCTAGAAGGTGATAAAGGTAGGAAAAGTGGCCCGCTCACTGATGAACCACGTTAACCTTTTTTTTTAAAAAAAAAAGGGGGGGGGGAACGGAGTTTATCGCGGCAAAAATACATGACCGTCCGACCGACCTGGGACTCGAACCCAGAACCTTCAGCTTGCTAAATGAGGTATTTAGGAGGCTGACGCGCTACCATTGCGCCAGCCGGTCATACAGAATAACTGCTTTCATGCAATTTCGGCACGAAATTTTGGCCTATGACTTTTACAGCGTCGATCCACAAGCACCCCAACGGTTTGTCCGACTGAGTTTCCGACTGAGTTTTAAGCAACAGAATTGCGAGCCGGGAACAATGCGATCCAATCAGCTTGACATGCTGCAGAGTGAGTGCAAAAATTTCAAGGGACGGCGTGTTTGCCGATTGGAACCAGTGGAACATACGAAGTAATGTCATCTACCGAGTCCGTCGCCAGCCCGTACCAAGGCACGCTCGCTCCAGTCACCGAGAAGGTTGCGTCCCTGGACCCGTCCACTGTCCACTGCGACAGGGTGTCTGCGGCTGCTCAACCGCCGCACCAAGAATGGCGAGTCGCTCCTCTGCGCATCTGTCAGGGGCGTCGGCGTGGGTAGCCTTTGCCTTGGCCATGAATGCCAAAGTCGGCCTCAAAAACGAGCTTGTCCCTCTCTCACCCTCGCGGGCTTGCCAGCGAGTCATTCATTTACTTATTGGGTTACCTTTCCGGTTACCTTTCTGGTTTTGGGTTCTGACGAGCGCGACAATAACCAAGGGCCAAGGACCAAGGCCCCGCGGATCGCGAGAGCCTGGCACTGTTAAGGGCCAACATTATCGCCGATGTTCTGCTTACATGTACTGGATAGACGGGCGCACACGCGGACAATGCCCGCAAGCTCTGGCTTCGTACATGTACCGGCCAGGCCGCATCGGCCGAGCTTGATTCACCGCGGAAGCCCGGGTCGGGAGAAGGGACTCGCGCCCGGCCCTGGACCTGCCGCCTGCCATCCATCGTTGCTACCGGCTTACGGATATATGCCATCGGCTTTTAGGCGGCGATGCCACCACTATGACGGCGGACACAGACGCCGAGATGACAACAATTCAGTGCCGAGAGCGAACAGACCAGGCTTTACTGTACCGACGCTATTTGTACTGCCGTTGCTCAGTCATCGTCATAGCCCTTCAGGGTATCCTGGCTGCTTCAATCAATAGCGCGATTGTCCCCCATCAAATCACACATAATCATCCACACGGGATTTGCATCTACGTGACCGGTCGCCCAGGCGCTTTGGCGGGCGTCCTGCTTGTCCTGCTTATCCTGCTCGCGGACTTCGGTATCTTGATTCCTCCCGCCGTCTCCCCCGCCGGGCGTGGACGCAGAAGAGATCAAGCAGGAATGGCAAATGCAAGCGGATCGGAGCTCGGGCAACAGCTGTGTTCCCCATCCATGTCGCAGCAGCACTCGGCTGGCTGATCAAGCAGGATGATCAAGTGGAGGTCAAAACCGGCAAACGAGGCAAAAGATGGAGCTGCACGTTTTGACGACAATCAACTTTGTATGAGATAAGCACCCTGTCCTCCTCGGCTCGTGGCCTCGACCTTATTACTTTACTTGGTGGGAACTGGCCCGCAGGCGCCACACCACCACACGTGGATCGTGAACATCACCGCATGAGCCCTTCAGCCGAGTTCCCTGCCGCACCCGAGGGACTTTCGAGCCATGAGGCAGAGGCTGCAGAACGACAATCAGCCGGTGCTTCAGTTCGTGTATCACACACGTGGGTCAAGGGTCCCGGAGATGTCCCATGTTGACAGCCGCTATCGCCAGTCATGTCATCCACGTTTTCTCCGGGGAGCGACTCATTCACTTACAAACACTGCCCCTCTCCTGCGGAGCTGGCCTAGCCTGATTTCCAGTCTCGTTTGGTCTCCAGTGCGACATTTCAGGCCGTTTCAGTCTTTCAGATGATCCAGAGACCGTCATGAGCCTTGGAAATCCGCAAATCCTATCGCTGGACTAGTCATGCGAGGGGAAGTGCCCATGGACGCGGTGGATTCTCTCACGAACTCGATGCTGGGCGGCTATCATGGGAGTCCGAACCGTCCAAGTTGGTCAAGATTCGCCTGTGCTGCCTGGCCCGCACGACATTGCTCTGGACCTCGTGCTAGCAGCAACAGCTGGACTGGACCCTTTCCGGGGCGGTCCGGACGAAGAACGCGTTCTGTGTCCAAACTTGAGCCGGTGCATCGCTTTGACCCCTTTGATTCGCCCGCCTCCTCCGCGAAGCTTTTTGGCAACTCGATAGTAGGCTTACACCGGTAGGCAATGTCCACCCAAAAGGGACGGGCTTACGAAATCTGAACGGCGGAAAACCTGCTCATGCCGGCCCGTTGGCCTGTTATTGTTGGCGCGGGTGCTATCGCAGAGATGCGAGGTGCCCGAGCCTCTGCAACCGTCGCTTTTTAGTCGTGAGCGGAGGCGCAAAACGCCCTGTGCAGTGCATCTAGTCTGCATCCCGCGTGGGATGGACGCCGAATGAGAGTAACGGCGATGCAGACAACGAACGCGACGACCGTGTACGAGATATTGACGTGACGGTTGCTCTCGGTGTTCTTCTTCTTCCACCAGACCAGACCACCACTGAGCCAAGTGGCCGCGGGCGGGGAAGTCCCCGGTCTCTCTGAAGCGCAGAATCTGTCCCATCTGCACCGGACGACAGCGTTGTTCCCAGAAGACGCACCGGAAGCTGTTGGGAATATTGTGAGCAGCAGCACTATCTGCAGTAACGCAGCATCATTTGATGGGATGGCTTTCGTGTTCTCCAGGGCCGTGCCCCGTGCCTCATCACACCGAACAGGTTTTTTGAGGCCTGTCAATAGATCCGCCGATCTTCAGCTCTAGTGTAGCGTCGTGTACTCGCAGGACATGGCGATGGCGCCACTGATCCAGCCTGGCTGCTGACCATAAGCTGCAGCAGTCCTCCCCCATCTTTGGCCGCTGTGGCGCGTCCCCGAAAGAGCATGGCTTCAAGGGTCCCTACCACGATTGACGCCCGAAGCCCCGCGAACTGGTTGTCCGAACGGAAGGCGTTGAATTTTATTGACCGTCTCCGGCTCGTCCCTCCGAGAGTGAGGTCGCGCTCAGACCTTTGCATGCCATTGCCCAACCAGAGAGTCAGTTGATGGCATGATTGACCGGTCCCTGGCTCTGGAAGACTAGGCAGGCAACGCCAGGCGAGCCGGGGTAACCTCGACGCCCTGCGTTGTAGGAGCCTAGAACAGCCCAAGTTCGAGGTCGTCGTCGTCCGTGAGTTGAGGAAAGACAATATAGAAGCACGCCGTCTCCCAGCTGTGATATGAGCACGCAGAGCAGTCAGGTCCACGCTACACTACTACATAGTAAGCGTTGTGAACTCGCCGCTGCCCTTGTTGCAACTGCGGGAAAAGATGCCCCCCCCCCCCCCCCCCCAGTCCAGTCAGCTCGCTACCGGACTTGGAGAAGTGACGCAAGAATCGAGATGGATCCCGCCGCGCGCGTATTTGCGTATCAGCTTTCACTTTCCACTTTCCATTTCCCATGTCGCACGTCGCACTTCGCGTTGAGTTGTCCGCGTCGACGCCGTGTTCCTCCTGTCCATGTTTCGCCCGATTCTGGCTATCAAAGTCAGTGTCCGGATCAGACGAACAATGGGCGTCATGAAGCTTTTCTGAGTAGTATTGTTGGCCCTGTTCTTTTTTACTTTTGCTTTGGCCAGCCCTACTGTGCGTCTGCCGTCAAGCCCAATCTCTTTTGACATCCCGCCGTCGGTGATCGTCGATGGAATGCGACAAAACTTACCTCTGGTGACATGCGAGTCAGCAGCTTTGACCCTGTCGACATAAAAATCCCCGCGATGCTCTCCTCATTTCACCGGCCCTCGGAAGAGGCACACCTCGGCCTCTCTCCAGTGATAGCAGGGGCACGACTGTGGCATGCAACTGCGCGCATCCGCGCTACAAGCCCGTCACCTTGCTCCAGTCGCCGTCATTGGGCCATCGCCGCAGCACACAGACGCTTTGCTCCAGCTTGATGGCGACTTCCAAGTTCCCCAGCTCCATGTCGAGCTCCATACTTGCACATGCCAGGAGGTGGTCTGAGGCATTACGAGTCTCTTTCGGGGAGTGCTGAATCGCGTTCATCCAAGATAGCAGCAGGTACACTAGGGGTCCTTTGGTTCGCACGGCAAGCAAGATGGAACTCCATGCGCCGTCAGCATGCTGCCAACACGGGGAGATTACCGTCCAATATTCGTACGTGATGTGACACTCGAGCACCACCGGGTGTGCCTGAGAGGCATGCTATGCACACGTCTCCTGATGCATGTGCATGTGCAACGCCGTGGACCGTCTACCGTCTGCTGCTGCATAAGGAAGAACTGCTGCGGCTGCTACTGCTGATACCCTCCTTAAACTTTTCCCACTTCCCGCCCACAGATGAGCATGAAGAAAGTTCGTCTAAACTTGTCCTCCACCACCCGGAGTTGTCCTGCGTGTTGACTATAGCTGACATCCGGTGGAGGGCTGTCACCCCTCATTCCCCAATCCCACAAGTGCCAGACCATGCAGTCGTCATGCAGTCGCACAGAGTGCACAAAGGGTGCCATCGTCCTAAATTCACCGCCGTTGGAAACGCCCCCGTCAACCTCTACCTGTCTTCCGTGCGTACGGCTCTTTGCCATCCCAAAAGACAATCGTCCAGAGGGATCCATGTGAATAGATCCCTACCGATGTTCTCCACGTTCGACCCATATGAGACACGGAATATCGCAAAACCTGACCGACGTCGAGTTTGCGGCGAGCTGCGTAGCACCCCTTGCGGGTTACCTTCTGCGTAGTGTCTCACACCATCTTTTCTTTCTTCCCCTTTCCCAGACGTGCCCCGGCCCAAACCATGCTCTTTGATCTTGGACGGGATTCCCATCCTGGGGCCTAGGTTGAGATGGCCAAGCTTTGTGGGTATAGATAGCTAACGCCCTCGGTGACCTGTCATTCCATTGTTTCCTCGCCCCCGTCCCACAACCTGTTGTCATCCGCTTGTCGACCACATCGCCTGGCGCAACTGAAGACGAGCGAGATATCTGCGAGCCGGTCCCGCCTACGACTGATCTCGGCGCCTCACCCTTTCTTCCCTCCCTTCGCCAGGACTCGCCGGCGCTTGCTAGAGCGTCCTACAGGCACATGGAAGCACCTCCAGGCATCGACCCGACCGAGACGCGCCAGCCGCTTATAGTCGGCGTTGTGTCATGTGTGCTTTCGGTTGCCTTACTCGCCGTCGCGATACGAACATATACCAGAGTGTTTATGCTCCGGCAGTTTGGAATAGATGACGGGGCTGCCATTTTCACGTTTGTAAGACTGTCCGATGGGGGCTCTAATGCCCCGGGTCACCGAGACAACACTGGATGCTGATAACGCCCTTCCAGTTCTTAATCTTTGCCTGCGGATTCTCGGTTGCGATAAGTGAGCCATTACCCCTTCTGCTTCCCATGCATCGTTAACATGTCCAAGACGTGAGAAATGGCTTCGGTACGCACGTGTACTTCCTGACGCCTGATCAAATCAAGAATTACATGAGGGTATGTTTCTTCCTGTTTGTGTGCTGTCCCAGATGGGAACTCTGACGGATCGCATTCAGAACTTCTATATTACAATCGTTTTCTACAATGCCGGCCTTGCTGGTATCAAGATGACATTCCTCTTCCAGTACTACCGAGTCCTGGCCATCCAGAAGATGAAGAAAGTCTTCATTGCCGCCATGATCTTTGTTGGAGCTTGGAGCATCTCGCAGATTCTCGTCGAGATCTTCATTTGCACTCCCATTCCTGCCTTTTGGGACCCGTCCGTAAAGGGCACTTGCATCCCCAACTATCCGCAGTGGTACATCAATGCCGGAGGTAACATCCTCACCGATCTAATTGTCTTCATCCTGCCGCTTCCGGTCATCGGCAATCTCAAGTTAGCTCGTGGACAGAAGTACGTCTTGCTCGGCATCTTCTGCCTGGGATTCTTGTAGGTCCAGACCCATACGTGCCGTCATCAGTATCCCTGCATCTGACACCTACCTATTTAGCACTTGCACGATCTCATTTATCCGCATCCGCTTCCTGCACATCGCTGAAGACTTCACCTGGGAGAATGTTGAGTCGGCTGGCTGGTCCGTCGGCGAGCTCTGCTGCGGCCTGACCTGCGCCTGCTTACCGACATTTCGCCCCCTTGTCTCCCGCTTCATCCCCGCCCTCTCCAGCCGCAACACCAAGTCGTCAAAGTACCAAAACGGCTATGGCTTCTCCTCCAAGAAGACAGCCAGCTTGAGGCACCACGATGTCGAGCTTGGTGGCGTTCCGGGTGGTCTTCAGAGCAACCCCGACCGCTACTCCAGACGCAGAACAGGATTGTCGGACAGCAAGACGGACCTCTATGCTATCTCAAGCTACGATCTCAACAGCCCCGATTCGAGCCGCGAAAGCGGACTACCGATACAAGGGCCAAAAGAGGGCGAGGGCGACCGCCAAATCGGACAGGCCATGACCGTGCCATCACCAATGATGTCCCGACAGCTGTCAGAGCGCCAGGGGCGTGAGATGGTTGAGGCCGGCAGCTACAGGTCCGAACACAGCCCGGTGGTGGAGACGCACATCGAGGCCGGACAGAGATTTCCCCATCAGGAAATGTCGCAGCCCGGCGGACCGATAGAGGTCAAATGCGACATTGTGCAGCAATCACAACGGGTCGAGGCCAGGGGTTTTTCATAAGCACGGCCACTGGCTGGCGGTTCGTGTGGCTATTAAATGATAATTTTATTTATTCATCATAAGGGCGGATTGACTGGTTTCGGAAGGCATAGCAGAGCATACAATTACTGGCGTTGAGCATTAGGGTTTTCCTAGATACCATCTGCCCTTAGACGGGCGACACTTCATTTTTTTATTGTCTAAAATGCCATCTGGCTTTCCCATGAGACACCAGTAATCATATCCTCTTCGTTTATACGCGGTATCTTCTTTGCTCGCCTCGTTGGTGGCGTGATCAATTACGAACTAAGCACCAGCCATGCATTAGGCTTAGACTGAAGACCGACCTCTACGAAAGGAAACATGACGAACAGTTGCATAGTCTTCAGCACAAGCCTTGCTCAGAAGCTGAGGAGCAGATGTTCTCAGATCTCAGTCTCTTTAGTCAGGCCTTGTGCCATCCACCCAACGATGCATTCATGCTCGTGGCACCCAGGCCAGCGTCTCGTAATGTTTCGTCTTCCAGGGTCTCTACTAAATTGCAATCTGTCGTTTCATCCTTAGCAGTGTTCTATGGGAATGTAGAACAATTAGCACGTCATTGGGCAAGATAAGTCACCGTGGAACTTTTCATACATAGATCAGCATTTCCCAGTAGAGTGTATAGATAGCAGCACATGCATGTTGTCGGAACACCACCGTCCAGCTGGCGACACCTATTGCCGCATATCGCCGATTAGCCCGATTAGCGAGCTAATCAGAGGTCAGGGATTGGATTTAGAATCGCAGCCACCAGTACCGCCTTCGGCTTCCGATTCCTAACAAGAACAACAACAAATACGACGAATATATCGTTATTTACTAACCCCTAATTACCAGGCCTGGTGAGGTGAATCCAACACATGTACTAACGGCCAAGGGGCCATCATACAAATTCAAGATCACTGACAGAAGAATACCTGAGATAAACCCAGGGATACCGACACATAATAGACTGATGCATGACGCAATGTACTTTCAGCTACAAATTCCTATGCACGTATTTTAATACTTCCAAATCACACCAGGCGGCAGGCTCAACAGCAATTCATCCTGGCACCTTTTCCTACTGGCCTCACTGTGCCGTGCAAATTGTGTAGCCATTATGCTAAGCGGTAATTCTGTCTACAACTTTATCTTATGACACAAGATCTACAATTTTAATTGGAGTGGGGTATTTCTCTATCAAGGTGCCTTATAATGAGCCCATTCTACGCCAACTCTGTGCTTTCGTCAAATCACTCTTACATGTACGCTCCGCCCTCTTGCTTCTTCCGATCTTTTACACTGAATTGGCCTTCTCGGTTTCCACCGATTTCTTGCGAACATCCTGCTTCACACTACGCCATTCCATCGCAAGCGCGCCAAGTATAGCGAGGCATACAAGAACAAGACCCAACCGGAAGACAGACCGCAACGACTCGTTGTAAGCGGTCAAAACCGTAGCCTTGATCGAAGAAGGCAGGTCCGTTAATGGTGTCGGTCGCGCCGCTGTGCTCGATACTCTTAGGGCTAAGACCGGGAACGGACAACAGGTTCCGTAGGAGCTGGCTGTTTAGGATGTTCTGGCCTACTGAGAGGAAGATTGCGCCGCCCAGCGTCAGCGAGAAGAACATGAGGGAAGCCCCGATTGAAACATCGCGCTTGGGAAGAACAGTCTGGGCTGCGATGTTGGGTACCTGAGCGGCGCAGCCAGTGCCCCAGCCGTACAATATTTGGTATCCAATCCATTTGGCGCTGGGGGTGTCAAGCTGCAAAGTGTTCAACAGGCCAGCACCTACGCTTATGAAGCATAACGTCCCACACCCAGTACCCGGCCACCCCTACATCTCGGCCACCCTAAAATCCCTTAATACTATAACTACCCCTCTTCTTCTACTAACCACCAATTTATTAATCTTCACTTAATTAACACTATTTTTTCGTTGAACTGAGATTATTATTATATAAGTTAGTATACTAAAAATGAGGTTCTTATAGTAATATATACTATTATATATAGTATTAGTATACGAAGAGTATTATTATAATAGGGTATCCTAAGATTAATACTTTAGGACTACCTCCGAGGCCTTAAATCATATATGAAGGCCTATATTAACTAATAAAGGCTCCCTCCGATCCAGGAGGAGTATTTAGTTGAATGGGTTCCAGTTCAGATTTCGCTGGGACTCCCACTAACTCATTAACAGCTTAAGTAATTTACTAAATATATCATTTTAATTAATGGGGACTCGCAACCTCTTAGGAAGAACTAGGTGTAGTCTTTCATATAAAGGAATCTATTAATTAAGATTTAGAGAAGTAAATTTCTTAATTGTAGGTTTGACCCTAGGTCAAAGGGTCGCCTAGGCGATAGGGTTGAACAGCAATAATCGATATATTGAATACGTAGTGTTGTTGTTGTTGTTGTTGTTGGAGGGAGGTTATTCCGACGTGGGCTAGGCCGGCTATTGCCAGATCTAGCCGGTGCACCAGAATCCCTGCCTTCTAATTAGTCCGGTCGGAACCGGCCAATCAGGAACCCGAAAGTGGGGCTATTACCCGATTCGGATTCCAACACTGGAAACTCTCTTTTTATGCTCACTAATCGGGCAAAGGCCACTTTTCTCCTAAAACGCTCAAAAACGCAATAAAACAACGAATTCACTCGAGTGCACAAGGCAGCGAGAGGCGGCAGAATCAGATTCTGCCCTTAGCGGCGTAGCCGGCCTTCCGGCCCCTATATTGGACCGGTTAATTAATGTTATCGCCGGCACTGGCCACGGTATTAACGATCCCTCCGTCCCTCACGGTCTCTCAAGCCCTACTAACATCTCTTCCTCCTAGGCCCACGTTACCCATCCATCCATACAAACCGTTGCCTTTCCTTCCTCGAGAAAACGCTTTAAAGCTCCGTTCAACACTGCTTTCGTGAAGTAGTCGGCCAAGTTGTCTTCCCCGTTGATCCAGCGGATCTCGCAGAGCTCTCGTTACTCGTAGGACTATCGGAGCGCCATAATATTGATCATAAGACGCTTCTCCTTAGTGGTTCCAAGCTTGACGAGGTACTCGTATAGTGAGTACGAGTCGGTATAGATAACCGTGGGGATCTCTGGAAGCTTTAAGTGGTCTGTGACGAACTTCAGGGTCGTAGAGATAGCGTAGGCCATGTCCACGCCGGTTACCATACCGTAAATCTCTAATACTAGAACACTACACGTCACTCGCTTCAATTTAGTGGATAAATAATGGACAATATTACCTTTTAGTGTGAAGCTCTCGTCGGCCTGGGTCTTGTTGGTTAGGATAATAACGAAGCCTAGTTGTGATGAGAGGTCACTGTTGTTGGCAAACGAGCCGTCCACGAAGATGAAGAGGGTTACTATCTCGAGTTGGACGAAGTTGTAGTCCAGTCCTATGTCCGGGGTCTCCATCTGCCTCTTCAATCGCTTATTAAGGGCCTTTATTTGTTCTTCTATGGGCTCTTAGTGCTGGGCCGCTACGGAGAGGTCGTAGTAGGCCTCGATATCGTAGACTAAGGCGATATATGCTCTGCGAGCTCTCTAGACGACGTATTGCTGGCTACTGGACGTCGTTCCGATCTCCACGAGTTGGATCTTCTTCCCCTATCCCTTTTATCGTAGTTTAATTGTTTTTCCGTCTAAATAAACGACCCCTCCGTTGAACACGAGGGGCTCCTTAGTGGTTAGCCGTTACTTCGCCTTTGCTGTGAATATTACTTTCTTTAGCTCTTCCTCTTCTTTCTAGGAGAACTTCTCGTCACTAAGGCCAATTGTATCGTCTATTTATATTCTAATAATTACGAAGCTTTCATTTTCGGGCGTTAATAACAACAGGCACGGGTCGTACGTGGAAGTCCTCATCTAAAGTCTCTCCTTATGGTGACTACTGTATATCGTGTACTAATGGGTCCCTACTTCGGCGATTCCATAAAGGGGCTTTACGACCTTTATAATTATCCTAAGAGGATACTTATCCCTGATTTGATCCGGTATACGAACTAGGATTATCCGGGTAAATCTCGTTTTCAACTAGGTATAAGCCTGAGTAATATCTCATAACCAAAATAAATGGCCCTTCACCAGAAAGTAAGGGGCTAAGGCGAGAATTAGTCGCTAGTTTACTCACTATATCGTAGGGGATTGTATAAGGATGGCCTCCTTACCGTCGTCGGTGTAGCCCTAAATTACGAGGCAGCTCTTCTCATAGGGCTTCTCGGTCTTCCCTTTAATCTCGTTAACAATTCTGGACTTAAAGATCCTAGTATTACTATACTCCACTTTATCATAGGGAACGAATTCGAATACACCTCGGCCTATAAGGTTAGCGATCTCCTCTTCCGTTGATTTCTCGTAGAGGGCACCCAGTATAGTTATTACGCCTTTTTTCCGAAGTTCATCGGTTAGTATAAGGTCGTTCTTCTCCTTCGCCAATAGGTACGCATAAATGGAGGGTCTCTTTGGTCCACTAGTTTCTGGGTGGAAATAGGTAGTACTAACATTGTAAATAACACTTGGGTTCTTCCGTGGCCAGCCTCGTCGCCTCTTGGGTAGCTAAGGCTCTTCCTCCTCTAATAAAGGGGACGTTTTAATAATAATCTCGTCTATAACCACCGATTTAACGTCGTCTACGTTATCTTCCTCTTCCTCGCTCTCTTGGCCTTCCGTGGCCTCGTTTCCTACTTCATCGCCTGCGGTGGTGGGCTCCTCTTATACCTCTTCTTCGGGGTCTCGATGGTATAGCTTAATAACCGTTGAGCGGAAGGTCTTCGGGCCTTTGGGCATCTGAACGACGTAATTCTCGTCGTCTATAGCTACTAGAGTAAATAGGCTTCTCCATCCCTTCTTTTTATACTACACCCTAACTTCTGATCTTAGTAGTAGGATCTTTAGTGTAGTATTATTAGGTCCATTCCTTATTACGAGGGCGTCCGAGATTTAACATCTTACGTTAGCCTTCCTAAGGTCTTCCATAGCTTTCCTAATAGCCTCTATACGTTGGATTACTTCTAGTGATAGGGGAGAACTGTCTAATATCCTGGGGTACGCGCTAAACACTAGCAGGGTTAGTATAATTCCGTTTAGCCCTGCGGTATCGTTGATAGCCTTTAATGCGCTCTGGAGGGCGGCTTCCGGCGTCGTAGAAGGGGATTCCTATTGGATGATACTGTACGCCCATCTGAGTTGTGCGTAATATCTCTCGACCTTCCCTATACTATTGTGGACTTCTACGGGGACGATCTTAACCTCGATCCCCATGGACTTCGCTGCTTATTTGAATTCGGATACTTTGAAGTTGGTGCCGGCGTCCACAACGATCTAGTCGGGTGGCCCTTGGTATACGTCGATCTAGTATAGTCTGAGCGTCTCCCACGCCGTCTTTACGCTCATATCACTTAGGAATTATCCTATATTAAAGCCTATAGCCGTATCAACGACCTAAAGGGCGGGCTTTCCGTCGAGGTATAGTATATCGATAACGATCTTATAGTTAAAGGGTACGTCGTCCCGGATAGTGAATTTGAAGTGGTGGGGAGCCTTTTAGTTCATCTAGTAGTGGTGGTAGTACTTCGTTAAGTATTCGATAGCTGCTAATTCCACTTCTTCTCCGGTCCTCTGAAGGATTTTATAGAGTTTCCGTACCGAAGGGTGACCAAAACGCCGGTGTAGGCGTCGTAATTCGACGTTTATGAGGTGGCTCTACGTAACGGATTTGTCCTGGTGGCCCAGTTTCATCCAGGTGTGGCCGAACTTCCTAGTAACTAGTATAACAACGTTTCCCTACCTTAGAGTGTTCCTTAGATTATCAAAGTAGACCTCTAGGCGGTCCATATCCTTAAAGCAAAGGAGGAACGGAGTATTGCAAGGGATAACGTGGAAAGTAAGCGGTCCGAGGGGCGTTGTAACTATAGTCGTCCTTATTGATGAGATGACCTCCCCTGGGCCGAATTTGACGCTTACCTGGCCGGCTCGAGTCTTATTGAGGGTAATTTCTGGGTATAGGCGTTTAAGAGTGTTAAACTAAGGCTTTCCCGCTATTAACAACTCAGTTGCGCCTATATCTAGTATAATTCCGTAGAATACAGCGTCGGCGTATCTTCCTTCGAGTATGTAGGCCTCCGAGGTCTTTGCGAAGGTAGCCTTGTTAAATGGGTCTTCCTTTGTGAGGGCATGGTATATTGTTTGGTCCCTGAGGGTCGTTGTAATGATCTCACCGTTAAGAGTGGTCTCGGGGCCTAGTATTAAGGTGTGGAACTGGTCTCCGCAGGTCTAATCCTCGTAGTCTTCCTCTTCTAGGTCTACAACGAAGAACTCGTGGATCCTATTGTCCTTATCCTCGTCCCTCGCTTCGTCGCCTTAGGGGCCTTCGTATTCGAGAAGGAAGGATTCCATGGCTCCCTTAGGAGGTTTTATATGGAATTATCTCTTATACCCATCTCAGAACACTTAGAAGGCTTTATCTACTTCCTTTTTTGGGTGGTTAGAGGACCAGTAGCCGTCCTTCCCGCAAATGTAGTACTTCTTATCCCTTAGGGGTCGTCTCGGGGTGAAGCATTGGTTACTTTACCCTTTACTAAATCCTCCTTATTAGCCGAATCTTATTTACTTCCCTTGGCCATTATAGCGTCTCTTTGTGAAAAAGTAGTCTATCTCCTCGTTGGTGGGTTATTATAGGAAGTGTTATTTAATACCCGAGTTAAGTCTTATAGAGTTTCGAATAACACTTCATAATTGGCCACAAAGGTCTTTAAACGTGTCTTTCGGGTCCTAGAGAGCATAAGCACACTCCCTGACGTTACTAACTACGGAAAGGAGTTGATTTCGTAGTACTCTATTGGTATTATATTCGCTGCTAAGTGTATGTTGTATCTTCCTTAGTCTCTCGGCTAATAGTTTAAGTACTTCGTTGGGTTTCTTCGCAGGGTTCTCGTCCCTAATCGTCGCCCAGTTGGTCGTCTACTACTCCGTTAGGTAGTCTTTATGGGCCTCCTTCGTCTCGAACCGGTCTTTCAATCTCCTAATAATGGTTTCCTAGGATAAGAAGGTCCCTAGTGCACCTGGCTGCATGATATGTTCTGTGAAGAAGTCCAGGGCCTTGTCCTTTAGTGCGGTATTAATAACTAGGGTAACTAATTCCGCTGGTATTTATAGAACCTCACAATGGTACCTCCACAACTATAGTGAGTTCTCTAGGACCTCGTAGTGTTCTCCTCTATACTTGTTCACTTCCTTCATCTACTTCGCAAACGCCTGGATCTGGTTACTTGTTGGAGGAGATATATATGGGTTATCGGCAGTGGTTACCGGGGAGTCTTTGACGACTAGTGGGATCTGTGAGTCCATAGGTGGTCTCGTTTTATATAATATACTTAATTCCCTTGCTAGTTGCCCCGACGTCAACGGGGTGCTCTCCTGCGGCTCTGTTATCGCCCGTGTTACCTCCCTCGCCGTCTCTGCTGGGGGAGTCGTCCCCTGAGTTGTCTGGTGGAGGGGGATATTGTAGTCGTTCGTGATCTCTTTGATGATCTTCGAGTCTTCGAGGACCTCCCTCAGGCCTCGAGGTCCACTCTTCTAGAACCATCGGATCTCATCGTCTATCCAAATATAGAACTCTTCTTCAGCTATAATATCAGCTAACTTCTGGATATTCAAGGTGGTACTATCCAGTGGGACGTAAACTGCTCCCTCCCTAAGGGTATTGATCGTATGGCCTATTATCGCTTTACTAACGTCCTTCCATATGTCCTTCGTCCATCCTTTAAAGTCCATTCAGAATTATATCCAAAGGTCCATAATCATAAACTTCTTCTATTTATAGATAATCAGAAAAAAGGCGATAATAGTGTCCTTCTCCGATTAGACCGTTCCTTCGATAAGCTCAAAGTCCATCCACTTCCCCCATATCTCTAGGTTTACATAGGCAGCGTATTCCTTTAGGATTAGGACTAATAAAATAGTTCTCCTCATAAGGGTCTATTACGTTCCCTCGAGTTATATAATTCCCTAAGGGGTAACCATCCAAAAAGAGTCCTTTAAAGGGGTACTCCTCTCAGAACTTTCTCCCAATTACTAACTCATCTTCTTACCTAAATTACCCACAATACTCTAGCCGTTCAGTTAACCTAACAACACCTCGAACATACTATGTTTCCCCTAGGCCACGGCTTTAAGGGTGTATAGCGTTCATTAAACGAATTACCGCTAATTATCAGATCAAAGCACTAGTATTTCCGTTAATAATAGTGTATTCCGGGTAATCTGAGCATCGTTCTAATTACTAAGGTAATCTCCTCGGGGATCTCTCCACATTTAATATGCATTTGAGATTAATTACGGGGCCCTCTCCGAGTATAAAAAAAACATTTATTAAAGGTCTTCGTAACCCTTAATAGCGCACCGGCGGCTATTATAATCGTCTATTATAAGGGGTATAGTATCTCTCGTCGAGCTAAGAGGTGGTATAGGAGGGAGGGTCATAATGGGTAAAGGTTAGGGAATTCTTTTAGTTCTACCGTCCTTTTTGGGCATCACCTTAGTATTCGTATAAAACACATAATCGGTAACCAAAAATAGTAGTAGAGAAGGGTATTAAGGGTAAAGAGCATCGATAACGGAGCCTACACCGAAGGCTGAGCTTCGCCCGTTCCACGAGATCTTCGACGTCTTCGTACATAATTAACGCAGGTGGTTAAGCGTAGTTATCGTAAACGGAACCTACACCAAAGGCGATACTTTACCCGTTCCACGAGACTTCCAATATCTCCATCTCAAAACCTCCTCTTTTAGCACATCGTCACCGGAACAATTAAACCTAACCACGGGTTCTACGCGTTAACAGAGTCCAATCTTCTATCTGTTTAGTGAAGTCGTCTCTTCTAATAGTCGTTCCTTACTAATCTACGGTAATGGTCAAATTTACCACTAATCAGTGTAGGTTTGACCCTAGGTCAAAGGGTCGCCTAGGCGATAGGGTTGAACAGCAATAATCGATATATTGAATACGTAGTGTTGTTGTTGTTGTTGTTGTTGGAGGGAGGTTATTCCGACGTGGGCTAGGCCGGCTGTTGCCAGATCTAGCCGGTGCGCCAGAATCCCTGCCTTCTGATTGGTCCGGTCGGAACCGGCCAA
The DNA here is from genome assembly GCA_024584535.1 of Colletotrichum gigasporum. Classification (NCBI taxonomy): domain Eukaryota; kingdom Fungi; phylum Ascomycota; class Sordariomycetes; order Glomerellales; family Glomerellaceae; genus Colletotrichum; species Colletotrichum gigasporum. The sequence continues at coordinate 227,633 of CP077951.1, forward strand.
TCAGGAACCCGAAAGTGGGGCTATTGCCCGATTCGGATTCCAACATTAATTCCTAGTATATTAACGGAGCTTCTACTAATATTATTAAATTATAGTTTGCCCACTTTACTATTCCTGAGATTAAAGCTATTAAAGTAACGAGTTAATAGAATATAAATAAAACTAGTATTCTAGAAAGCAGGGGATCTAACGGGCTAATCCTGAGATCCTCTGAGAGTTACTTTATTTAGAGAAAACAGCTCGGATTATATACTTAAATATCTATTATTAAGTGTATCTCTATATTTAATAAGTCCCTTCCTCTACTTATTATATATAAGGAGAAGAGTATTTAATAATAATAGTTTTTAACTAACTTTTACTTATATAAATCTTAGTAATTTATGTTACGGGCTGATGCCCACGATGGCCTAAGTGCGAAGGGCTAGGCCTAGGTGTTTTCGACCTTAGGGTGCTCTATTACTGTTTACTTCAAGCTAAGGAGCGAAAGAGAGGAAGTTCCTCGCAAGGGGGGCGGTGTAGGAATCTATACTGCTGGAGAACAAAGGGGACCTCTGGTGGGGCGCCGGAGGTCACCGGAGGCCCTTTAATCGGAGGCCCCTTTGACCGGAGGGCTCTTTTGTTGGATACTGGTTAACGCCTCAGGCAAAGCTTAGGCCATCGTGGGCATCAGCCCGTAACAAATGCCCCCTCCTTTCTCCCCTCCCTCCCTACTGGTGTTCTGCTAGTGCACCAGCGACTGTTAATTTGCTGCCCTCCGACGTCTTCTCGGGGCGTACACTAGGTCCCCATCCACTGTATTAATTTCTTTATACCGCTATTTATACTTATCTAAAACCTTTATCTCCGATACTATTTCCATAAACTCCTAAGTTAGCTCTACATAACCTTACCATTTAACTAGGGCTTAGCGACGGCGCCCTCTACTTACTAGCTACCACCTTGCTACTAATATGTCTTCTATAAGCTATTTAGGATCTCCGTCCATATCGTAAATCGGGGGTAGTTATTTATTAGTTGTTTTTTACTTTAATAATAGGTCACTAATTGCCCTATGGAGAAGGTCCACGTAGAAGTATAAATGGATACCGGTTAATACACTTAGCTCTACCACATAAACTAAGATCACTTATATAACTTTATATTTATAGTAAAATTATACTAATTTCTTACTTAGCTTTAGGGATAAGTAGTTAATAATATTTAACTATACTTTATTTCTAACCTTGTACTACTCAACTAATCCCCTAATACAATTTATAGAGTCTTCGCTTCACTACTAAGCAGCTACTATTACTATTTAAATGAACTCTATAGCGTCCTTTATCCTCTGGACTAACTACTTCACTATTTCCTTTTAATTCGTTTTTAGTTAATTATCTCCTTTTACTACTAATAAAGGGTCAACATAGTATCCATACTCCATAAAAAATAGGGACATCGTCGTAATAATACTCGTTTAGTTCCTAAGGGCTAGCTGCACACTGGGCAGCAATTCCCCCTAATTGTCCTGGGCGTATATTATATATACACAGAGAATTACTTAGATCTCCTAATTAAAGCGTTCCGTCCCTCCATCTATTTACGGGTAGTAAACAGTACTCAGTAATCGTTTTACACCGGTCAACCTATAGAATTCCTTCTAAAATCAGCTCATCCAATTTAATCCTCGGTTACTGATTATTATCCATAGTATTCCGTGGAACCTATAATAATAAAAGAGGAACCACTAAGCATAAACTTCAGTGTCCATAATCTCCATCTCTTCTAATATGGGGTTCTTCGATAACTTATCCATAATAACCCATAAATATCAGGCCTTTTTCCTTTTTATTAGAGGAAGGTTAGTAATAAAATCCATTAATAAGTTGTAGTAGATGCGGGTAAGCACCGGTAAGGGTTTAAGGAACCCTTTTTTAGTTTACCTCTAAATGTGTATCCCTTTATAGGTATCGCAGTTTCGTATAAACCTCTGAACTATCTAAGACTAGCCTAGCTAAAAGAACTATCTATTTATTATTACTAACATACTATTCCGTCCTAAGTGACCACTAATATACGAATTATAACACCTTTACATAATCTTAGTTCATAATTCGTTTAGGTGGTCATCATCGTTTTCCCCCCCTAATACCCATAATCAATCTCTCCATATTAATCTTCCCAACCCATCGAGTTCACATTTAGTAATTTAAACCTTTAACTTAAATTTTAATAAAAAACTTCTCCTCTTTTCTTTTACTATTAAATAAGTAACTCAGTATACTCTATTAGCTTTCATAGTTCTATCCTAAAGGGCTTATAGTATAAGGTTAACATTAAAAACAGCGGCTTATAGTATTTCCAGTATATCTTCGGTAATTCATCTAATTCGAGGATCACCGGGTAGAGTACAACTTAGCTATACAGAGTCGGGAATTATCTAAATCACCCAGCCCTTTTCCCTCTCATCGTCCCATCCTTAGGGGACGTCCTACTCCTTTTTTAATAATACATTAAATACCATCGCTTCTTTTCCTAATTAATACTTAATCCTAAAATCGTACTAGGATAACTCTTTTACCCAACAACTTTATCTCTTAGTTAAGTATTACTTTTTTATAAAATACTCTAAACCCTTATAATCCGTTAAAATAATAAAATACTAAACACTACGGAGTTTAGCCCTTCAGGATTGTAAACAGGTGAGCACTATGAGAAGCTCCTTATTATAGATCAGGTAATTATACTCTACTAATAAGAGTTTCTATAAGTAAAACCCAATTAGCCTCCAGTGACCCTCTAGGTCCTTTTATAATAATGCACTGCTCAAAATAAAACCTAAGTAGTTTATCTCGACGCGTATTTCGTCGTCTAGGTTAAATTTCCGTAGGAACAACTCTTCTATGAACATCCTCTTTAGTATTTCGAATACTTCTCCTTAAACTATTCCCTAATAAAAGATTACCCCCTTCTTCGTTAATTGGGTTAAGGGCTCCACTAGCCTACTATACCCTAGTATAAATATACGATAATAGTTAGTGAAACTTAGGAAGTTTTGTACACCCTTAAGGGACCTAGGGGTTAACTACTCCTTAATAGTTTTTAACTTATTGGGATTATATAATAGACCCTTTCCCGTGGTGATAATAAAGCCGACGTATTTCACCTTCTTAATACAGAATTCGCACTTTTTCGGGTCTAAGTTCAGGCCAACTTTGGCTAAGGCCTAGAGAACCATTTATACTTTCTCCTTATAATCCCTTTTTAAACCACTAATATAGATGAGGATATTATCTATATAAATTATAATAAAGTTATCTAAGAATTTCCGTAGAGAAGTGTTAATATATTATTAGAACGTTATTAGGACGCCGGTGAGCCTAAAAGGGTAAACCACCCACTTAAATAACCCGTATTTTATTCTAAAAGCAATTTTCTCTAAATCTCTTTTAGTAATCCATATTTTATAAAAAGTAACCATAATATTAAACTTTGTAAACCACTTAGTAGTAACTATTCTACTAAGAGTTTCTAATATTAGTGGGAACGGGTAACGGTCCTTTTTTGTAATAACATTTAGGGCTTTATAATTAACACAGAATCTCAATCCACCTCTTAGCTTCTTAGTGAATAACATAGGGGCACCGGTTACCGAGTAGCTGGCTCGAATAAACCCCTTATCCAGCAGGTCATTAAGTATCTTCTTTAGTACCAGTAACTCTTCTCTTAATATAGTGTATAAAGGTCCCTAAGGGAGTTGGGGCTCCTTCCCTTTTAGCCTTATCTCCAAAAGGATTACGTGGTTTATACCTGGTTGGTGGGGGGGCACCGGGTGTATTTTAGTTAGGTTAAATAAGTCTCTAAACTCCTTATACACCTATTCTAGTATTAACCTCGAAATGTCTTCCTGTTTTTGTGGTTCCAGCTTTACGAGAGCCTTCTCGATATCTTGTAAGCTGGCTGCTATAATAGTAGTTGGTGGTCTCTAGTTATCTTTTTATCTTCTTTTTTACATCATATAGTAAACTATAATAAATGGTGCTATTAGTAATAGTCTAGTTCAACGTATCTCTAATATGTTTTCGGGCTCTTTTTTATTAAAAAAGTATACTCTCACTTTTCTTTTCCCATAAGTAAACTAGTGGGTACTAGTATTATATTTTACCTTATTCTAAACTATCTAAGGATTTCCCAAAAATATATCCGGTTCTAAATTGTCCACTATATATATATAAACTCGTTATATATAACCACTAATTTCCATTTATATTACAATTATTCCCTAATTTCCACCCGGTAAGGGGCCACTTATTATATAACCTCTTATAGGGCATTTTATTATATTAATAAATAATAATCGGAGGTGTCGTATAAAGGAACGGTTAACTATAGCATAAACTTCGTAACCGGTGTCCACTAGGGTATTAGTTAAATATCCTTTATTAATTCTAACTTTTATAATTATAAACTATTTACCCTACTACTATTAGCTCCTTTGGTGTTTCTTCCATCCCTTCACTTACTCCTTAGTGGGCTCCGGGGCCCGACTTTATCCTAGAGTTATTCTTTTCCCGATTTATACTTATCACTTAAATTAGGGGTCATCAATTAGTCTTCTTCTTCTACGTTTCCTTTTAAGTAAGTTTTAGCTATAAAGGGCTGGTTGGCTTATTAGCGGCGTTCAGCCTTCTTCCGGCAATTCCGTATAAAGTGTCCTTCTTCTCTATACTCAAAGTATTCGTAATAGTCCTTATTACGTTCTGGGTTTCTCTATTAGGAACAATTATTATTCGTAGAAGAGCTGGAGCCTCTCCGGGGTCTAATAATGGTTATCTTCTTAGCTCCTATAAACTAAACCACTCCTATTATAATAACGTCTCCATTGTTGTCCTTTGGACGAACAGCGGGGGAGTAAGTGGACCTCTAAGGGTGATTATATTTAGAGGCCTGTTTAACCTTCTAAGTAATATCCTATACTCAGGTGAGCCAGCCTAGGTAGTCCTTAGGAAGCTCGACTATGAATAGCCGGTCCTTTAACAAAGGGGTTAAGGCTACTTCTAAGAGTAATATCTGCACGGTAACGGGCCAATCACCACCATCAACGTCGGCCATTATTCGTTCAAACTTAGGTAAGAATATTATAAAATTCTCGTTTTCTTTTTAGCGTAGGGTTTATAACTGAGCAACGGTTTGGGACTAAGTATTCAAATCCAAATAAGTATAATCGAGGTAATACATAAAGTCCTCGGGGTTTCTAATTCCATTAGGTCCTCCAATAGCGTAAAAGGTATTAACTACCTATTAAGGACCAACTTCTAAATATAAATTAACTAAGTACCAAAGTTTATAGTTCATAGGGTAAAAGGGGTAATCCATCAAAATCTTATTTCTCATCTATCACGCCCAAGGGGCGTATTCCTTTCGTTTACCCGAAAACTTCGGGGAGTTGGGTAAGGGCTTCCGGCGAGTCGACTCACTGGTGAGCACCGGTGGGGTATTAGTGCGGATACCACCAGGAGTATAAAGGGTTTCACTCCTAGGGGTCATTAACCTCTAATTCTAACTCTTCTCCAGTTTCTCGCTAATCTCTATTATCTAGGCTTACAGGGATCCTAGAGTGGTGTTCAACATCTCTTCTATGGTTAGCTCGTTATAGAGCATCGGGGGTATAGCGGCGTCCATCGGAGCAACTAGGCTATCTCGATTGTTCTTCTGGGGACTAGTGGTTAACCTATTGGAGTCCCGGGAGTGTTATTCTTCGCAGGGAGCCGTGCTCGACCTATACTCCTTTCTACTTAACCGGTGGGGAGCCGCGCTTAACCCAGCGTTACGGTAAGGTTGTAATCCTGAGCTTGAAGTATGCGAAGGGCTAGGCCTAGGTGTTTTCGACCTTAGGGTGCTCTATTACTGTTTACTTCAAGCTAAGGAGCGAAAGAGAGGAAGTTCCTCGTAAGGGGGGCGGTGTAGGAATTTATACTGCTGGAGAATAAAGGGGACCTCTGGTGGGGCGCCGGAGGTCACCGGAGGCCCTTTGATCGGAGGCCCCTTTGACCGGAGGGCTCTTTTGTTGGATGCTGGTTAACGCCTCAGGCAAAGCTTAGGCCATCGTGGGCATCAGCCCGTAACACTAAGCTTTGCCTGAGGCGTTAACCAGCATCCAACAAAAGAGCCCTCCGGTCAAAGGGGCCTCTAGTGATCTCCGGTGCCCTACTAGAGGTCCCCTTTGTTCTCCAGTAGTATAGATTCCTATACCGGCCCCCTTACGAGAAACTTCCTCTCTTCTGCTCCTTAGCTTGAAGTAAATAGTAATAGAGCACCCTAAGGTCGAAAACACCTAGGCCTGGCCCTTCGTAATTTATAGTAATAAAAATAATTAAATATTTAATTTAATAGTAATTAAATAATTAGAAAAGTTTTTATTTTATTAATTACTTTTAATAATTTCAAGGGAACTAAACTATTTATTTTAAATAGTTATAAAAGTTATAAAATAATAGATTTTATATAAAAGTATTTTATTAATAGTATATATTTACTCTTTTTACTATTATATACCTCTTATATTTTGTACCTTTTTAATTAATTAATAATTAAGATTTTTAAACTATTTACTAGAAATAATTTAAATATTACTCTTATTAGGATAATAATACTATTATTAGCAAGTAATATGTTATTATTTATTGATGTACTTGATATACGAGTGATACAGGTCCTTATCGCACCTTAAAAGATACTTTTTTAAATATTTATTAAAAGTCTAATATAGCGTTAAAATAAAAGCTCTTTTATATATACTTATTAATAAGGGTTACAACCATAATAAAAAGTCCAAAAGAATTATAAATATAACTCTAGTTTTTATACTCTTAAACTCACAATAATATATATAATAGTTTTAAAACTATTAGGGTTAAACTTGAAATTATATCTTTTAAAATCTCTTTTTATTATTTTTATCCTTATTAATAACCATCTATAAAAGCATTTACACTTTTATTATATATTAGACTTTTAATAAATATTTAAAAAAGTACCCTTTAAGGTGCGATTGCGAAGGGCTAGGCCTAGGTGTTTTGGACCTTAGGGTGCTCTATTACTATTTACTTTAAACTAAGGAGCAAAAGAGAGGAAGTTCCTTGTGAAGGGGGCAGTGTAGGAATCTATACTACTAGAGAACAAAGGGGACCTTTAGTGGGGCACCGGAGATCACTAGAGGCCCCTTTGACCGGAGGGCTCTTTTGTTGGATGCTGGTTAACGCCTCAGGCAAAGCTTAGGCCATCGTGGGCATCAGCCCGTAACAGCGATAAGGACCTGTCTCACTGGCTTGTCTATCTCACTCGCTTATCAAGTACGTTATAATAAAATATATTAAATAATATTAATAAAAAGAAATAATATTAATAGTTAAAAATATACTAAGTTATAGCCTGTGAATATGAGTAAACTCTTCTTTAATTTATTAATAGTTAAGAATACTATAACACTAATTAAACACTTGAAGGAAGTCTACAAAGGTCTCTTATATATCGATGCGAGCGAAGAATGAGCTAAAGAGTTATTAGTAGTACTCTAGTTAATTCCTAGGAAGAGGGAGGAGTTAAGGGAGCAGTTAGGTCTATATAATAAGCTCGATAGGTGTTACGGGCCAAGCCCTTCACATGCGATACTACCGGCAAAGCTCGGCATTAGAGGAGATAAAAGGACACATAGATGCAGCTAAAGGAACAAGAAACCTTCCTTCCTCATCTGAGGATTCTCAGTCGAGAAAGGAAGTGCGAGTTGCGACATTGCTCCTACTATCCCGCGACCTACCCGCGACAGATAGGGACCATAATACTCAACGTCTATTATTCTAAAAGGTCCAAAAAGTATAGTATAAGAGGAACTATTAATTAGCCGTTATATAGTGAAAAGTCGAGGTATTAGAAGTAGAAGTTAAAGCCACTAGGGCTAAGAAGAGGAAAAAGGTCAAAATAAGCCCTAATTCGAAGTTCACCAACATCAAGGCTATCTGGAAGGCTCAGATCGAGGCTAGCGATGTTAGTAATAGCTCAAATAAATCCAGTGATCTAATAACCCTAGTGACGATACCAGTTATATTGTTGTGGTATCAGAATAGGTGGAATAATAGCCTGAAGTCGATACATTGAAAAATGGTCCATCATTTTGACGTGGTCGAGATGTGGGGGTGGCCGGGTACTGGGTGTGGGACGTTATGCCGCCGATAAGGAAGGGCGTGTAGTAGCCAGTTCTCCGTATGAGGGCACCCGTCATCAAAGATGCGACCACTATGGAGATGACCAGAGGCAGCATGCGGATGCCTGATTCTACGGCTGAGACCCCTTAGATGGCCTGGAACCAGATGGGGAGATAGTAAACTGTACATAATTAAACACATGTAAGCTAAGTAGCTCTTTAGGGTCTCAAATTACTCACCTATGATCATGTTTTGTGACCCGATACACAGAGTTGAGAAAACGCCAGCCAAAATGCTGCGCTGTGTAAAAATCCTAGGAGGAATGGTGGCCGTGTTGGGCAGAAAGACCTGAACCAAGGCAAACCAAACCCAAGCAGAAGTACGCTTGCGAGAACGAGTAGCGCGATCATGCGGCTTTCACCCCACTGCAGATAATTGTCAGTATGTTGGTAACGTTCTCGATGAAAACTTCCGACTTACCGGGTATGTCAACCCACCCCACTGCATCGCCAAGAGCGAACAGACGGAGCCCGGGACGAGCAACGCAGTTCCGAAGAAATCCAACTGAGCCAGTTTAGCTCTGGGTGGAAGTTTCTTCGCCTCCGCATCGGGTATGTTGAAGAGAAGGAAGTTGACGATGGCAGCCACGCCACCTAGGGGCAGGTTGATGTAGAAGCACCATCTCCAAGTAGCCTTAGACGTGAAGGCACCTCCAAGCAAAGGGCCAACCACGGACGCGATCCCGAACACCGCACCAAATAGCCCTTGGTACATCGGCCGTTTGTGTAGCGGCACTGCATATACAATGGACACGAGCTGATGGAGGGGCCAAGTCAATGAATTGTCTCCCAGGGAGGCAAAGAAGATTGTGTAAATATAGGAACTCACAACACCGCTGAGAATGCCTGCCGATCACAACCCGGAAATCGTTCGGCCAATGATAAAGACGACTGAATTCGGTACAGCCCCGCACACCGCAGAACCCACTTCAAAAAGAAAGACAGCAACAAGAAAAGTTACTTTGATGCTGTAGACGGAGTAGATTTTCCCGAAGGGTAGTTGAAATGCGCATGTCGTCAGGAGATAGGCGGAGCCATACCATCCAACGTCGGTGACGGATTTGAACTCATCTGTAATCTTTGGAATGGCCGTCGTGATTATAAGGCGGTCCTAAATGATATTACTTCGCGCCAATGACCATGATGGATATACCGACCAAAGCGACCAAAAACATGCTGACAAAAAGAGAGATGAGAACCAAAGCCAGGCTCAGGCCAGATGGATATGACGCATCATCTTCTGAATTCTCCTGGGAAGACGAGATGTCTTGGGTTTCCTTTGCGTCGGTATCTTCGCCGGTCGACACATTGTCTGGGGCCGTGGTGGTTTGAGTCTCATTGCGCTTCGTGGCGGGTATGTCCGCAGGTCTGCTCCCTCTGAAAGCCATGTCAGGTTTGTTGACGCAGACGGTAACCTAGATGGGATTCCAATCCACAGTCATAGAAAGAAATATCTGTGTGATGAGATATTATCGAGGCGTAAGATATCAACGCGAGTGGACATGCAAGACACAATAATCGTGGGCAGGGATCCAGCGGCTTTTATCTAACAAAGTCACAGGCAATTTTATTCTACTCCCATCCGACCAACAGAGTTAAAGGTGACTCCCGAGCATCGAGAGAAAATGTCTTTGCTGTCCGGTCTCATTGGTCTGAGATCTGACCTAGTCAACGCCTCCAGTAGTCCGGGCCCCGACCCGACAGGACCCACCTCCCCTCGGGCCGAACTCACAAATCAGGTTAGCACCTACGCAACCATGCCTTGCTGTGGTCATCACCTAGCCAGCATTCTCAGCACCGAGAGGAATCGCGCTAGGCCCTTTAGGGTGCCGAATTTCCCGAGCCCTCTTTGTCATAACCCTTCAAGTGCCGCGCTTAACTAGAGGTCCTTATCTCGGACATTCTTCACTCACAAAAAGCTCGAAGCCCGAAGCACATGAAGCCGCAAGTAATGTCCGGTTGTTTTTGCATGAGACAGCGATACATTTTCACCCCTTCACTTGCCTCTGCCCTATGTTTATCCCTCCATCATGTCGCCAATTTCGTCAAATGCGTCTCAGGGACAACATAAGCACGCGTGTTCGACTTGTGCCCGCCGCAAGGTCAGGTGCGACAAAGGCACTCCGTGTTCCAACTGCGTCAAGGCGCAATGTGAGTGTGTATACGAGGCACCTGCTCCGTATCGGCCTCGGAAACGTGCCGCCGATGAGGATTTGCTCGCTCGGCTGGAGGTTTATGAGGGCCTGATGCGGAAGCACAATGTCGACTTCGCAACCTATGCCCATACATGGGTCCCTTCTGGCCTGGTACCAAAGATCAAGGAAGCCAGCTCGCCAAGAGCAGCCCCCGAGACTCCCGCCAATGCCTGTTCCCGCTCCAGAATCGGGGGTTCAGAGAGCTCCGTGGCGGGAATGGAACGGTAAGATCACCAGTCCTGCTGCCTTGTTCGCCTCGAACAAATATCGGTCTAACCTTCATGCCATCTTCAGGTGCTCATGGTCAGACCTCAGCGCGGATGTAATTTCAACACAAAACCAATTTCAATCTGTCAACTGACGAAGACTAACATCTATGCGACGATCAGCTGAAGCATCCTCCTATTCAAGGCCTCTGCCACAAGGACGACCCTCTTTTACACCCCATGCCGTCTCTCCGATCAGTTTTCGATGGCATGCAATCCAAGATTCAAAGCCTACACCCAGAGCCCAGGCAGATCTACCGGTTGTGGCAGACTTTTGTCGAGAGCGTAAACCCGCTTCTAAAGATTGTCCACGTACCAACTCTGCAGCAGCGTATCTTGGACGCGAGTTGGGACCCAGAAAAAGCGTCAAAGTCGCTAACGGCAATCATGTTCGCCGTTTACGCTCTAGCTGTCACTTCCTCACCCTCGGAAGACTGTCAAGCAGTCTTCTGCGAGACCAGAGGCGCTTTGATGACCCGTTACCGAGCTGCGGCTCTAAGGGCACTTGTAGAGGCTGAGTTCCTCACGACAAAAGATTTCGAAGTCCTCCAGGCACTCGTGCTATTTCTTTTCACTAACCCAGAGTGTGATTTAACGTCAACTTTGACTGCTGCTGCCCTAAAGCTAGGCAGAGACATGGGCCTGCATCTAGGGGAAACGGTTTCCAGGGTCTCTGTTTTTGAGACGGAGATGCGCGTCCGCCTTTGGTGGCAGTTGTACGGCCTGGACGCACGCAATCGCGCCCTCAATACGCCAGAAACAAGGATATCGCAATCGTCAAAAGAGTTCGGCGACTGCCGCCTCCCGCTCAATGTCAATGATGTCGACCTGCACCCGGACATGACTGACCTTCCCGCCGAGCACAACGGCCTGACCGAAATGATGTGCGTCTTGATGAAATACGAAGTCTTCCAGTGGATTCGGTCTTCACCAGAAGCCTCGAATATCATGGAAAATATCGCAAGGGGCCGTGTGCGGGACGAGAGGTCAGTGGGGGTGGGGGGCAAGGCCATCAACGCGATCGAAGCCATTTACCAGGCCAAGTACTTTGCAAACATTGACAAACGCATACCACTCCACGCCCAGACGTACTCCATGGCAAAACTAGTACTGGCGCGAATGAGATTCAAGGTCCATCATCCTCGGGGGCGAGCTGCTATCGGCGGAGGTGACGTGTACATGACGCGAGAGGAGGGCGAGATGCTCTTTGACCTGGCTCTTTCGTGGGTTGAACTGATGGAGGCGGGCCTGGACAGCAAGTTCTCGTCGCATATTTTCACCCACATGACTTCCAAGTGCCATATCGACGCCTACATATATGTCATCAGCGATCTTCGGCGGCGATATTCCGGAGACCGGGTTGCACAGGCCTGGAAGTCGATTGAGAGATTCTACGACACACATCCTCAGCTGATGGGTGACATGAAGAACACCTTCTATGGCGCTCTGGCGGATTTGACACTCGAGGCATGGGAGGCTCGCAGACAGGAGCTGGTTTATGGCCAAGGGCTAAGAGAATGCGATGTCACACCGCCGTTCATCCAGTTGCTCTGGGATAAAAGACGGGGCAAGGATGGGGGAATGGTCCAATTACCGACAGCATCAGAGCTTCAAGGAGTCGATGGTATTGGATTGATGGCCGACGGCAACTTGGACTGGGACTACTGGAACAACTTCCTGACGCTATAAACGGACAGACTGATGAGTCGTGGTGTGTTTGTTGTCGCTCAGTCATGCCACCAGGCTTCCAACCTGGTGCGGCCGCCAGCAAAAGTGGTGTCGGGGCACGTTGACCCGCTCTAGGGCAGCAAGAGAGCGAGGATCTCACTCTCGTGGTATTACTTACCATGACTATTACTATTACATCTACGGATACATGTATGGCACGATCAAAGACAGCAACCACGGCCCCGGTTTTCCTCACTAGACTGTGGCTATAATCTCACCAGACGCTGCCTGACGAAGCGGCACGGTTTATATAGCAACATTCCCCATCCAGGCGGCAAACATCAATCAGCAACCACCCCTGGCAATGGCCGTTGACCCTGTCCATCCATCCCCGCAATAACCATCTAGTGTGCATACATACACTACTACTACACTAGCACTGCGTACGACTTCCCTCAACAGGGAAGACGTCGCCGGCTCGCTCCATCGCCATTCGCCATCTCGTCGGCATTGGTTTCGGGATTGGCCATCCTTCTCGTCCCCCGCATCTACATCGCCTCCGCTTCCCCCACGATCGTCAACGGACGGCTCCTGGACACCGCCAATGCCCGGCAAACTCAAACAGGCCGAGTCAGAAAACTCCTCCGGTGCTTCGCCAAATCCAGGGTTCACTCCCGATAGCCTTAGTAAACCAGACTGTGCGGCCCTGAACGAGCTGAGCGAACCCTTGGGGCTGCAGGACGCCCGACCAGCGAGCCTGACGGCCTCGATTGGCCCAACACACGGGGCGACCCAGTGTCTTAGACACGACCATACGAGCCTGTGGCCTTGGCTGCTTCGCCGGTGCAACGCGACACAAGACAGGCACATCACCAAGTTGCTGTCTTCCCCGCACCCGACCCGATGGTCGAAGCAGCGCGGTACAACTGGTTCCCCTTCCTCATCTGTGCGGCCATGTGCTCCATCTCTGGGCATCGGACTCGCAAATCAGCCCGCGGAAGCACAGCGGAATCAAGCATCCCAATTCCGGTCCGGGCGTGCATCTCCAACGCAGACTGCCGAGCGGAGTAAATCCATGCGTATAAAAGACCTGTGAAGCCCACGAGGTCTTCACCTGTTCCACTGTTCGTCCCGACTTGTTCAGTCTCAAACTCTCACCACCTTGTAGCACCGCGACCATGGGCCTCTATAAGAAGCTCGCCGACGACATCAAGGAGGTCGATGTGATCATCGCTGGAGGTACTGGCCGTTCTGCTTCTTCATGACTGCATCATGGCCGCGCACTGACGATGAACAGGAGGCACGGCAGCCTGCGTTCTCGCCGGCCGGCTCGCAACCAGCGCGCCGGAACTCTCGATTCTCGTGATCGAGGGAGGCACCAACAATCGCGATGTAGCCAACGTGGTTCATCCCGCCTTCTTCCTTGACCACCTGGCTCCCGACAGCAAAACGGCCATCTTCCACCAGGGCAAAAAGTCAGAACAGCTGGCAGGACGCAGCCCCATCGTGCCTTCCGGGGGTATCCTCGGTGGCGGCTCATCCATCAATTTCATGCTGTACGTACTAGTCTTCTCAGCTCGCTCTGGTATCTACCGTGCTACCCCCCCCCCCCCCCTTTCCCTACCACGCCTAACCTTACCCATTCGTCAACCGTTTCACCCCGCGCTCAGATGAGGAGAAGCGGGAGTCGGTGGCGGCAAGGCAAAGCGCTTGGGGTAGCTCAGATGGAGATGGAGTTCTGACTCGACCTCTGCCAAACCTTCCCCCCCCCTCCCCCCCCAAGACCCCAATCTGACGAGTCATCTTTCCCCTCTCAGCTACACGCGTGCTCAGAAATCCGACTTCGACTCGTGGAACACGCCGGGCTGGTCCGCCGCCGATCTGCTGCCGTACGTCAGTCGCTTCGAGACGTACCATGGCAACGGCGACGCCGCCGACCACGGCTCCTCCGGTCCCGTGCATGTGTCGTCGGGCGGCTTCCGCGTCACCAGCGCCGAGGATGACATACTTGCCGCCGCGAAGCAGAAGGGATACTCTGAGATCCGCGACCTGCAGAACCTCGAGGCGAACAACGGCTACGAGCGCTGGATGCGCTACGTCTCGCCCGAGGGCAAGCGGCAGGACGCCGCCCACACGTTCCTCCACCCGCTGCTCGAGGATGGGAAACACCCCAACTTGCACGTGCTGGTCGAGTCCAAGGTCGTCCGCGTGCTGTTCGACGACCATAAGCGCGCCGTGGGCGTCGAGTACACGCCGAACCCTGACTACCAGGCCGTGTTGAGCACAACACGTCACCCAGTGCAGAGCGTGCGGGCGAAGAAGCTGGTTGTAGTGTCGTGTGGTGCGTGCGGCACGCCAGCTGTCCTTGAGCGCTCAGGTGTCGGCGACAAGAATGTGCTGGACAAGGCCGGCGTGCCCGTCGTCTCGGACCTCCCCGGTGTCGGGCACGACTACCAGGACCACCACCTTGTTTTGTATCCCTTCAAGACGGCGTTGAAGCCGGACGAGACGCTAGATGAGATCTTTAGCGGACGCATAAGCCATGAAGACGCGATTGCGCAGAAGCACAAGATGCTCGGCTGGAACGGTGTCGATATCGTCAGCAAGATCCGCCCGACGGAAGAGGAGGTCGACTCGCTGGGTCCCGAGTTTCGCGAAGCGTGGGACAGGGATTTCAAGGACAACCTAAACCGACCACTTATGCTCAGCGGTTTCCTGCATGGGTATGCGCCTCTCTTCCCTTTGTCCTGAAGAGAGAACATCTCGGAAGCTAACAGCACCCAGATTCCTCGGCGACCACTCGGCCATCCCCGTAGGACAGTACACCACTGGTGCAAACTACACAGCCTATCCCTACTCGCGCGGCAGCATTCACATCACGGGACCCTCCGTCACGGATCCCCTCGACTTCGACGTCGGCTACCTCTCGGACCCGCACGATATCGACCTCAAGAAGCACATCTGGGCCTACAAGCACATGCGCGAGGTGGCTCGGCGTACGGCGCTCTACCGGGGCGAGGTCCCTGGCGGCCACCCGGCCTTCGCGGCTGACTCCAAGGCCGCGTTGGTCGATGACGTGGCGGCGGACGCGCACAAGAACGTGCAGGACCTCGAGTACTCCGAGGCCGACGACCGCGCCATCGAGCAGTTCCTGCGCGAAAACCTCAACACGACGTGGCATTCTCTCGGCACGGCCAAGATGGCGCCGCGGGCGGACAAGGGCGTCGTTGACTCGTCGCTAAGCGTGTACGGCGTCGAGCGCCTCAAGCTCGTGGACCTGAGCATAGCGCCGGAGAATGTGGGCGCCAACACGAATAACACGGCGTTCGTGATCGGTGAGAAGGCGGCAGATATCGTGGCGAAGGAGCTGGGCATCACATTGCCCCCAAAGCTGTGAGGTAGGGTTTGCCGACGCTGTTGAAGACTGGAGCTTTTGGCATCGGACAAGCGTGGCGCGCCAGATGTCCCAACAACGGATTATTATTGCATGCGAAATATGGATGCCCACTTACTGACCGATGGAATGCAGGAGAGGTATTAGGATGTTTAGAGATATCTATCAGTGATTTAGTAGATCGAATATATTTAAATCTTCGCAGGCTCCGTGATTGAATGTTCCTCACAACCGCGACTCACCCAAACTTGTGTGGAGTCGAGGTTAATGCGGCATTACACTTAACAAGAGAGGGCAGTCAGCCAAATCAGTGGGAATGTGGTACTACTGCAACTATCACAAATGCAGTTTCCTTTTCATTGCTGCCGAAGAATACTCGAACCAGCCGGGGCTCGGAGCCGAGAGTGGGGCCGGTCTGATGCCGCCGGGCGGCGGCGGTGGTGACACCTGGAGACCTGCCCAGACCGGCCGACCACCTGGAGGAATCTATCGCATGTCAGATGACGCAGCACAGCTCGAAGGATCGGTCGGAACCGATGGGAAAACCAGTCGAACTTTACAGCCTCCGTCTCGTATCCCAAAACTCTCCCCAACCTCTCTGATCGACGCGTCCGATCCGACTCCGAGCTGACGCGACCCCTCTGCAGTCTCCTTGCAGCCTAAGCATTCGTGTTTACCCGACCAGCCGCAAGCTTTGGACATATTTTGACATCGTGTCTTCCGTCATCCTTGGCTAGTCTAGAGTCTTTATTTTGCCACCGTGTAATAGGGCGGTTGAACACAACCTAATGGCCCTCGTTAGCCTGGGATCCTTTTACCAAACAATGAACCCTTGCAATTCAACTTCAATGCCTTGGTGTTCCGAGACTCCTCGTACAGGAAGGGTCAGATATCTCCGAAAGCGTCCCAGCTGAAAAATACGGGCCGCAAAAAGGTGAGATCTTCCGTACGCCAGCCAGCCCTTCCGCGCGCCGGGAAGTGCGACGTAAATTGACTTTCTGAGAAGACGGTGGCAATGCGGTAAGTGGTGACACAGAAAGGCGTTTTCCTTATCCTTTGTGTTCTGTTTCCAAATTTGAGGGGGATAATTCTGCCGTCGTCACCTCCCTTGCTTACATTCCCTTCCCGCCAGTGCAAGTCAGACAAGTCACAAAGATGGCTTACCTTGGGGAAGAATGAACGTACCCGCCAGTGTTTCCACGTCCGGTGTGAGCTGGAATTTGGGATATATTAAGGGTCAAGGCAGCCACCCAGCCGCATTCCTGGACCCGAGTCAAGCCAGCATACTCATCGACAGCTCAACGGTCTACGTCTCAAATACTTCAACAAATCCCCTTTTCCTTCTTTGCGAAAACAGCAACCAAAGCCCAAGATTAAAAATGCGCGCCGCAGTCGTTCTCATCGGTTCCAGTCTCACGGTCGTGTCGGCGCTCAGGCCAGCCCCCTTCATTGGGGTGACGGCGCCGACGTCCCGGACGGACCCGGTCCCAGGGCTGCCCACGAACATCGCTCCTCCTCTCCCTCTCCCGATCAGTTCGCTGCCGCCACTGCCGCCTCCGCTCCCCACCACCCTCGTTTCTCTGACGGCGATCATCCCATCGTTTTCGAACCCGAAAACGGAGCTGCCGCCGACGATGTTGACGAGCAGGTTGGCAACAACCAAGACGATCAAGCTGCGGCCGAGTAAAACGCTGAGCTACAGCGACTGCGGTGGATTCCGGCCCTCGCCGCCGTTGTGCGCCACGGGCCACATCTGCATCGACGACCCGTGGGCCGACAACTGCGGCCAGGCCTGCGACTACCCGGGCATCTGCGTCGAACCGATCCGCTGCGGTGGCTTCCCCGGCACACCGTGCCCCGACGGCAAGTGGTGTATCGACGACCCAAGGGACGACTGCGACCCGAAGAAGGGATGGGCGGACTGCATCGGCATCTGTGTCTAAGTTCGGGTGGCGCTTCGTGAGATGGTGCTGGCAAGGGGTTGTTAAGATCAAGGCTGTAAGCAGTTTGACAACAAAAAAGGGATCTGGCGTTTCTGTACAAGACTGCATCTTCCGTTTGTAGCAATCCTTTCTTTTGTTTTTGCTGTATCTTGTTCAATCACCGTTCGAATAATCAATGTCGGCAGCATGGGCTGGTCGGATACTCGTCTCCAAGGCAAGGTGGTGGTCGACTCGCCGAGGTCTGGCTCGGTGAGCCTCGGTGGACTTCGGCAAGAGAGAATCTTCCGGGAACGAGAACCCGGAAGGAGAGGGACAGGAAGGGGCGACCTTCGAGGGTGTTCCTGCAGACAGGCATCTCCCTCCTTGGTGCGGTGTGGTGCCTGCCTTCCCCGGCCAGGGTTCTTTCTTTCGCAGGCTCTTTCCCTTCTCTTACCTTCCCATAGGTAGTGGCTTTGCCTCCTTCCGGTTGTACCAAAGGTACCCCACCTACTGTACCTAAGATACCTTACCTACCTATCTATCTACCTGCCTAGGCACTTCCCTCTCTTCCTAGCAACTGCCCAAGAATGAAGCAAAAGCGCTCTCCTAGACAAATATTATCATTCTCTCGTTTCAGCAAAAGTCTCATCCACGTCGAGTCCCGTCGCCTTGACGGCCTTTTCAGAACACCAACCCGCGAGCTTTCGACCACCGGCCAAGGATCAATAATGTGCTGGGAGGAGATCACCGAGAGTACCAAGTGCGACCACCGCGTATACGTCAGGGAGGCATGCGGCGACGCAACCTATGACTTCGGCATGGTGGTGGTCTGCGACAATGTCGAGACAACGACACTCAAGACGGACCAATACTGCGATCGCATGTGTCCCTACAAACGCTGCCAAAAGCGCTGGCGCTGCTGCGAGTGCCACGTGCCCAACCAGCACCGCACGCGCTGTCTCTCCAAGGACTGCGACCACTTGATCTGCAACAACTGCGAGCCCTGTGAGTCTATTCCGCATCGCCATCCGAATCCGCCGTCTTCCGCTGAACCGACTGACGAGGCGCCATACTCAGTGCCCTATCCCCAGAGGGCCGATTCGCTCAAGCGGGCTCAGAAGGGCCGTGGTTATGCTCATCCCCCTTCAGGTCCTCCCGAGCAGCATGCTTGGCCCAGAATCCCTGTCTTCGACGCCTCTGTGGGTGATTGGGTTTAGCAGAATGCGCATTGTTACTCGCCATGATTAACAGGAAAACGCTGTATGATATTGATCAAGCATGGGTTTCTATAGTTCATCAAGCGAGAAGGGGGTTTGGTCGGATCAGGAAGCCCTGTCGTCTATTTGCACCTGACTTCTTCCAGAAAGTCTATTGCCCATGGCTCTAAAACATGTCGCCTGAAATGAAATTTCACTTGCCGCCTGAAAAGGACACCACCGCCCACTTGCCACTCCACGCCCACTTCCTGGCGCCAGAGTCACCGCCGCCGTCAGGGAGCGCGCGCAGCCTCTCGTCTTCGCCGGCCTTGAGGCCGGCCACGACGTCGGCCTTGCAGGTGCGCAGAGCCAGGACGTTGACGCCGGATCCGGGGCCGAGGTTCTTGATGGCCTCTGTGAAAGGTGTTGAGGCGTCCCAGTCGGCCTATGTGTGTGTTAGCAGTGCCGAGGCAAGGCAGCCCAGCGTCACTTACATCGCCAGTCAGCTTGCGGTAGTTGAGGTCGCCCTTGAAGATGACCACCTCGCTAGCCTTGAGGTCCTCATAGAGGTCCTTGGCCTCCTCGGGCAGCTGCCAGAAGGGTCCGGGGTGCGTCCAGTACCTGTTGGGTCTCAAGATCAGCTGGCCCTCGGCGTGGAACCGGCTCCATTCCTGGAACAAGAATCCCAGGTTGGCCTCATCCGTGCTCGACAGAGGCTCCGGCGTCTTGTTCTGGAGCTTCTCGTCCTCCGAAGGCGTCTCGTAGAAGGGTTTGGGGCTGGCAATGGCGCTGAGGAGCTGGGCAAAGTCGCCCGGCAGGACGTCGGAGACGAACCAGGGGATCGACTTGGGGTGCAACACCACATGCGTAGCCAGGCCGGCTGAGAGGAGGTATCCGGCCAGGATGAGGTCGACGTACAGCTCGAAGCCGGCGTTGTCGAGCACGATGTCGACGCGGCGCTCCGCCTTGCCCTCGGCCTTGGCCTTCTTGAGGAGCTCGTACACAGCGGGCAGGTCGTTGGCGACGATGTTCTGCTCGGACGCCTTGCGGGCCTCGGAGCCCTGCAGCTTCTGGATATCCTCATACGTCAAGCTCGTCAGCAGCGACAGGTCGGTCGCATTGCCCCAGAGGCAGATCTCGCACATCTCGGTGAAGAGCAGCTTCTCGGCCTCCTCATCCTTGGCAGCGTCCTTGTTACTGTGAATCTGTTCCACCAGCTCCTTGTATTTGGAGGCGAGCTCGAGGACGGCGGGACGAGAGGAGCGGAAGGTGCTGATCTTCTGGCGGGCAAAGACGTCGTAAGTCTTCCAATGAGTGGACTGGGTAAAGTACGTGCTGATGCGTCTATCTTTGCACTCTTAGCGCTGGTCTTGACTGGGCTAGGCAGCATCCTCCACGGGTTCGGCTCACCTGAACAGATAGCACTCGCAGTACAGCCAGGGAACGTTGAGCCATGTGGGCGAGCCGAGCTTCTTCAGCTCCTCGTTGTAGATGCTCACATCCGGGTATCCATCGTCCTCGATCGGCCTGTTGTGGTCAGCATGGCTGCAACTGCGGGAATATCGATTGGTCTGAGGCCGTACGTCAACGCTCGGTCGTGCTGCACTTCGTACTTGAGCTTGGCGATCTGCTCGACGATCTTCTTGCCCTCGGCCTGCTTCTCTGCGTCGTCGCTGTGCGCCACGGATCGGTAGAGGTCGTCAATGGCCTGGGTCTTTACCGCAGCTGTCAGTAGGAAGCGCGATGGCCCTGGTCATGAAGAAGACAAACAATGATCACGGGCCAACGCTCGCGGGCGGTGACCCAGCCGAAGGACGTCTTGTCGCCAGTTGAGTAGGGGGCTACGGTCGCGAGTTAGCTTGTGTCTCGACGGTGTTCGCCGGCGCAAGGAGGGCATACTGGGCATCTTGGAGCTGGTGATGTCTCTGCGAAAGCGACTGTGACTTGGGGAGAACCAAACAGAGAAGGAGTAATTTGCAACTTGGCGTCTCAGACTGGAGAAATCACCGCTCTCTCTGTGACAGCTCCCCTTGACGGATGGTGGGGCAGAAGCGCGGGGTACATCCCGGTAGAGGCATAAAGAGGGATGTGACGTAAGACCCCGTTTCATATAGATATGCTCATCTATACGGTATAACCTCCTAAGCCGGCATTCCCCCACTATCCGCATTCCCCCCCAATTGTCCAATCGTTGATTACCTTAGGTACCTCCCTTACTTTACCTACCTTACCCAGAGTTGGCAGATATCAGCTCCCATCTACATCCTCTACCGTGGTCGACGGATGCCGGGGTAACAGTGAACATCACGTCCTTTCCCATATCACGAATAAGCATTTGACAACGTGCCGATTGTCTCCGCCAAATACATAGAGTCGCGGTCGTTTCCCGACGTGTCTCCAACAATGGAGTGCCTTTCAAAGACGGAGACACCATAGATTGCTGGTCTCCTTGAGAGAGCGCGAATTCGTCTGGATGCCATGCCTGAAGCAGTCTATTCGACACTTTTGGGTGTAAGCTGTGGACGTTTTAAGCTGTTCTTGAGACCATGAAAACCTGACTTTTTCACTAGGGTACCAAGATATGCAGCAGACGGAGCATCGCGGCCTGGCGATGAAGACGAAGATGCAGAACAGGGACCGGTGTGCTTGGGTGGCAGTCGACAGATACACATAGACTCCCGACCGGCCCGCTCGCCGCCCACCTCAGAGCGGCGAACCCATAGAAAGAACCTAGGAAGAAGCCGAGCCATGGCAACACCTGGTCTTCCATGCAACGTCTGACTCTGTCTGGAGCTTGCCGTTCACTGTGTTGCTTCCGCGGGAACGCTGGTGCCGGCGCATGGCCCAGCTGGACCCCACGTTTACCCCAGCCATCCGGAGAAACCCCAAGCTGGGGGAGCAATACTGCGGGGAGACACGCCCAACACGTGTACGCTCTCATCGAGGCACTCTTACGCGCAGGCAGTTAGCCAAGCCACCCGGGCTATCAGCAGCCGACGTCTCCGGCAGCGGGTCTACCAGAAGATGAACCTGCATGACCAGCGTTCTGCGACTTGGTACCGCTACCGATTGGTCATCTCCCTCGAGATCGCCGTTGAGGGTCCTGTCACGATCCAACCCTCGGGATCACCCGCCTGTCGAGTGCCGTTCGCATCTTGTTTGCAGATCTGGAGTTCGTCACGGTCCACTCTAGTATCCCTACATACGGACGCCATCATTTCTTGGCCCTGTAAGCTTGAACTTGAGAAGCGGTCGCAACCTTTCCTTCTTCCAACACTGTCTGGCCATCACATGTTCTGGGGGAGCCAGGGAAAAACGAAGTGCAGTTGTGTTTCGGTCCCGACTGTGGTCCTGACTGCGGTATTGGCAACTTGGAGTCTCGCGGTTAGAAGCTGGCGAGGGTCGGGCTCTGACATGTTGCCCTGGTACATCTTGAGAAGACGTTCGCGCGGTGGTGAGCCTTCTGGGACCTCGTGGTATTGTGACTAACATGAAGTTACTGCCAACAACGAGCGGTCCAGAGATAGATGGCGCTGATCTCTGCGTCCATGTTGTCCCCAAATGGAAGTTGTACGTGCAGGTATCACCCATGGACAGCAACCATCAACATCCAGTACTGACGTGGCATTCAGATTGCAGAAGTCCACCAAGCGGCGCAACGCTGGACGCAGCAAGAACAAGGAACTTCACTCTGCCGCCGTTGACAGTCTCGCTCAGCTCTGTGCAATTCGAGTAAAATCTCCTAGAATTAGGTCGCCGCAACATCGTGCCACAAGACAGGGACTGCTTGGTCACAGCCATGCCGTAGCCGGGCAGTAAGAGAGCGCCATAGCTGATGGTCAAAAGAGGTCCTCCACTTCACCTCATCAGACGAAGCGTTGATGGATGGGAACGTTTCACCCGACGACGGGCTCGCATCAGCCATTTCCGACTTTGTCGATATACGTGGGCTGCAGGAAGTCGGAAACCGACATCGTGGGGCGTTGAATTTGGGCTTCCGACTTTGTCCGCAAGTGGGCGGTGAATCGGCATGGCCCCGGCTCCCCTTGATGAAAGCCAGGTTCAACGCTACCATGATCGCGAGACTGGGCTCTCGTATTATCGTAGCTCACGAGGACTGTTGTGCTCTTCTTAGGGCTTGGAAAGTTTGGATGAATGGTGTCGGAGACCAAGTTAGCTTCCATAGCTGCGGAGAGGACCCCGCTTCGGCGGCTGACGAACGCCTGATGTTGACGTTCGGCTTTGGCTCAAGCTCTTCGGCCGGGCCCTGCCGACTGGGGGGTTTCCATCCATTGCTGCCCTGGAGCAGGCTTTTGACGCAGGATTTTCGTGGCCTACAGGAACCGGCGAAAGACACACCCGAGGGAGCATGGTTAAACAGACGACGTAGGTGGGACTCTTAGTCAACGACCGGCAGTTCTCAAGGATTGCATGACTATAGCTCTCCAGCAGCTCGGAACTGTTAACCACAAGGGCCAGTCTGGATGCGTCGAGCAGTGGGCGGTTGGGTAATAGCGTCGTCCTCGACTCATTGCCAAGTTTGCGGCTCAATTTGGCGTTTTTTGTTCTCTTCCTTTCTCATCTTTCTTGTCCAGCCTAGCCTTCGGTGTGTCGACGAAGGCCCGGGTGTGTCAACACAACGTGGCGACCATGTCTCGGCCAACAAGTTGACTCGACGTCTCTCTGATTGTCGATCTGGTTGTTGGACAACGGGCCGATTGCTCAGGTTGGGGAGCTGCACGTGTGGATTTTCCCCTCACAACGGCGGTGGCTCGAGTCTGGGCCAGCGGGAAACCCCATACTTCGGCGAAGAAGGCAAAATCCCCCATGGTCAGATCCCCATGGGCAGTCGATTAGTCACGAACAGGTTCGTCTCACTCACTCACACACACACACACTCTCTCTCTCTCTCTCTCTTGGGCTCGGCGGGGTGGCTACAATTTCTGTTTTGATCCACAGTTCGGCCAACTTCCGCTTCTGTCCATAGCGCCGGGCATTTTCCCCGACGTCGCACACGCTCGTCAAATGGCCAAGGGCCAGCGGCTCCCTGAAATTTTCTCTGGAACCCGCTGCGGGGGTGGACCAGCAAATCGTGTGACCGACTGTCGAGGACCAAGGACCATGGCCTCGCACTGCAGTGCCGCGTGTGGGTGGGCGGGGTATCCGTATGGAGACGTTTGCCCGGGGGATTACGGACCTGCGTCGCCCACACCGCACTCTACACGACTCTGACTTGGACTGTACAGTACAGTACAGCACAGCATAGTCCCCGTGTTGGACGGTACCGTTAGCCGAGCCGAAGGATTCTGAGGGGGGGTGGTTGGCGATGCTGGACGTTGCCAAAGAATGCCAAACTTGGAGGATCAGCGTCCACGGGCACTGCAGACCGCGAGCCTCTTAACCCCGATGGCCGAATCTGGTCAAAACAAGCACCGCCCATCGCCGCTGTCGTACTCCGATTCCTCCACGTCTGATCTGCCCGACCCCGGATTCAGGAACACTCCCCCAACGCCGAGATCCCAAGAGATGCACACGAGAGCCTGGAGCATGACGACCAGCCCGAATAGGAC
This sequence comes from Colletotrichum gigasporum, assembly GCA_024584535.1. NCBI lineage: Eukaryota > Fungi > Ascomycota > Sordariomycetes > Glomerellales > Glomerellaceae > Colletotrichum > Colletotrichum gigasporum. Next base: position 252,086 of record CP077951.1, read on the forward strand.
CGAAAAGCGCTAGCAGAAGAACCGGTCCACGACCCAAGGGCATGGGTCCCATCTCGTTCGACTCTGCAGAGCCGTATCCCATGTACAAGTATCTAGTACCGGCAAACGCAGAGTCGCTTCAAGACTTGACACACCCAATCCCCATCAGGCAAAAACCGCCCCATCACCAGAACACCTATCCCTGGTCAGCCCGCCCAGGTAGGCAGTCCTTAGCGTCCATGTTCGCAACAATAAGTACCGACGCCTGCCCGGCCTGCTGCTCGACATCGTCACCGCGTCTCCTCGCCTCTCTGCAGCGATTGCCTTGTTTCGCCTCTACGAGCCCGAGAGCTTTCCGTCACCCTTCTCTCGACCGTAATCCCAGGCGCTGTCCAACAATAGTAGCCTGAGCCTCATCATGGCCATCGAAGCGGCGTCCGCCGCCGAGGCGCGCACCAAGTTGGCGTACAAGAACAGATGGAAGACCATTGCTTCGAACCCCAAGATCATCGTGATTGCCCTCTTTGCATCGTAAGTCCCGACCCTCGGTCCCAAACCACTCCCAATCCAGTGCCACCCGACCTCCAAAAAAAAAAGTGGCACAATGTGTTGCTCATGTCTCTTCTTGCATGCGGTGGCTGACTCGCACCAAAATAGCTTCGGCGGATTTGAATATGGATACCAGCAGGGCGTCCTCGGCCAATCCCTCGTCATGACGCGCTTCAAAGACAACTTCCCTACCGTCGTCGGCTCGTCCAGCGCAACCGGCTGGTTGACCTCTGTCCTGCAGCTCGGAGGTATCCTGGGTTCTGTCAGCGCCGGTGTTTTCGGCGAGGTTTTTTCTCGAAAGCACACCATGTTCTCGGCCTGTCTTTGGGTCGTTCTCGGCAGCTACCTCTACACTGGTGCCAGCTACCACAAGCCTGAGCTACTATATGCCGGCCGTTTCTTCACCGGTCTGGGTGTCGGAACCTTCAGCGGTGTCGGGTATGTCCTCTGTGCCAATATACATAACTCGGTTGGCCATGTCCTTGTGGATGGTACTGACCCTTTTTTAGTCCTCTTTACAACGCTGAGTTGGCGGCCCCCGAGATGCGTGGCTTCATTGTCTCCTTCTACCAATTCGCCACCATCCTGGGTATCATGTTGAGTTTCTGGATTGGATACGGCAGCAACTACATTGGCGGCACTGGCGTCACCCAGTCCGACCTTGCTTGGAAGCTCCCCTCTTACATCCAGGGCATTCCCGCCGCCCTCCTCGCTCTCGGAATCTGGTGGCTTCCCTTCTCCCCACGATGGCTCGTCAAGCAGGGCCGAGATGAGGAGGCAATCAAGACTATCGCCTACCTCCGTAAGCTGTCCGAGGACAGTGAGCTCGTCCAGGTCGAGTTCAAGGAGATCAAGGCCGAGGCCCTTTTCGAGCAACGCGCTTTCCAGAAGGCTTTCCCTCAGCTCGCAGAGAAGGAGAAGACTAGCGTGTGGATGCGCGAGGTGGCACAGTACTGGCAGATCGTCCGCTCTTGGGACAACTTCAAGCGCGTGGCTACCGCTTGGCTTGTCATGTTCTGGCAGCAATGGTACGTGAAATATGTGTCAACTTGTATGACCGAATACTAACACAGTTATAGGTCTGGTATCGATGCCATCATCTACTACGCCTCCAACGTCTTCCAGAGCCTTGGTCTCACCGGCGGCACCACTGCTCTGCTGGCCACCGGCGTTACGGGCGTCGTTTTCTTCGTCGCGACGCTCCCCGCAATGGCCATTATCGATAAAGTCGGCCGGAAGCCCATCCTAATCGTCAGCTCCATTGTCATGTTGATTTCCATGGTTATTCCTGCCATCATTGTGGCCAAGTTCAGCCACGACTGGCCTGGCCATCCCGTTGAGGGTTGGGTTGCGGTCGCTTTTATCTGGATCTACGTAAGTTTGCCTTGGTACTTGGTACGTCAGGCACAGAGACTAACGACACTGCTAGATCGCGGGATTCGGAGCCGGCTGGGGTCCAGTCTCGTGGACGCTCGTTTCCGAGATCTTCCCCCTGTCTATCCGTGCCAAGGGTGCCTCTATCGGAGCGTCGAGCAACTGGGTAAGTTACCGTGGCAGCGCCTCTCTTAACACTCCAGGATTCCATGCTAACACAGACCGCTAGCTTAACAACTTCGCCGTCGCCTTCTACGTCCCGTCCATGCTCGAGGCCTGGGAATGGGGCACCTACATTTTCTTCGCTGTTTTCCTGGGCGCGGGTATCCTGTGGGTGCACTTCTGCCTCCCTGAGACCAAGGGCGCCACTCTTGAGGAGATGGACCGCGTGTTTGGCAGCCACACTGGCGCCGAAGATAGCGCCATGCTCGAGCAAGCGAGAAGAGACGTCGGCTTGACGGAAGACTTGGAGGACAGCGCCATCGACGTCGAGAAGAAGGGCTTGAGCGAGACTCAGCGGGAGTCTGTCTAAATGACGTCGCTGGGATAATGACAGAACACCGTGCTCCATTCCATGTTTGGAGCTTGATACCCACTCACACCGCGGTCTAGTCGCCGTAAAATTATCAGAATAATGTCAGGCACTGTACAGCCCGTCAAGGCAGTGTGTCGAAATAAATACATGTTTCTCAAGCTAGATCATGGTGCCGTGCAAGACGCATAGCTTGGTCTTTAGAAGGCGATGCGGCGGCCACGCATTATTCGGCCTGCTAGACGCCGTCCCGGTCAAAATATGGGTCTATCCGTTCGGTACGGCCCGGGGAGCGGATCCAAAGCGGGGCGATGCAGCCGAGTCGGGCCGATGTTGGCATTTTGCGAGAGTTCTTTCGGTCATGATGTAACAAGACCAAGTGTTTCAACAGCTGACACGATTAAAATCCCCCAAGGCCCGGCTTGACAATGATCAACGCACTCAGGCGGGTATCACCTTGCCTTGACCAACAGTTGCGGTATCGTGAATCAAAGAAAATAATCGCGGTCCCTCGGATCCGTACGTCCCGTATCCCCCCTCCTCCGTTTCCGATAACACCGAAGTGCGTCTGAAATAGATTGGAGAATGTCAAACCTTAAGCCTGATAAGCTCTCCATTCCAATGGGTCGGGCTCTGTTCTGGAATGACGTGGCCCCATTGTTGAGTCCGGCCCCTCGGCGCGAAATCTTGGTTTCGCGGGTGCTTGGTGGTTGCCGGTGGGTGCCCTTCAACTGTAGGCGATGCTGTCGCAATATCGATGCGAGCCATTCCCACCAAAGCACCAGCGTGGGTGAGCAGAAATCTGATCATTTCCTATCGGAACACTTCGATTTATTGCAACCCAATTCTGTCCATCTACAATGCTCTACGATGGCGCCAACCCCCAACGGAGCTCAGGCACTGGCGATCTGCTCGTTAGATATGAAATGAGAGCCTCCGGCGCACCGGTACCCTTGAGCTTGCTTAATCCAGTCATACCCTGCGGGACATCGTCCCATCATCGCTGCCTTCTTGCGCTCCTCTTCCTCTTTCTTTCGCTGCTCCTCTTCCTCAATCAACCGCTTCAGAATCGCGTCTCGCGCAGCACCTCTTGCTTCCTTCTGTGCTTTAAGTAAAGCACGATGCTTGGAGTCCTTTTCTTCCTGTGCCTTCTTGTCGCGCTCCAGCTGCTCCCAAACTTCATCGCTGACACCGGCATCTCGGATGGCAAATCGTTCCTCGTTGCCGCCATCTTCCGATGGGCTCTGCGGAGCCGTAAACATTGCTTCCTCGGGGACCGTCGCCGTCTCCTGTTGTGTCTTGATACTGTGCGACGTCCTTGTCGGAGGCGGCATCTGCAGAGATTGTAGGTCGGTGATGTTGGGGATGGTTCCTGTCTGCTTGTTACGACTCTCGCGCTCGTCAAGCATCTTGCGGAGCTCCGTCTTGACTATCGTGTCCGTGACAGTAATGCGGGTGCCTTGGCGGGCCTTGAGTGCCTCGGAAAGGATGGATTTCGCCAGACTCTCCACATCGCGTGCGCTGGCCCAACTAGCTTGTTTGGAAAGGCGATGAAAGATGTTGGTTACACCTTGCTTGAACTCAAGGGTTGCCTCCTGCAGGCAGTCCAACATCAGGCTGGTCGTCGACTTCTTGTTCTGAAGCTTCTGCTTCTGCTTAACCAAAAGCTGGAGAAGAAGGTTGTAACAGCTCTCCGGGCTGAGGGGATGAAAATCGATGACTTCAGGGAACCGACTGGACATGCCCGGGTTGATCGACAGCAGTTGGTTGATATCATCGTCGTACCCTGCCAGGATGATCACCAAACGGCGCATGTATTTGTCCTTGGTGACGCAGTCAACGAGCTCATCAACGGCCTCCTTGGCGAAGCCGCCCCCGGCAAGTCGATAGGCTTCATCCACAAACAGTACTCGCCCGAGTGCCTTGTCGAGGAGATTTTGGACCTTTGGGCCAGTCTGGCCCACGTACTGCCCAATGAGGTCCGTTGCCGAGCAGTCCACGACCTCAGCCTGGGCCAGGAAGCCCATGTCGTAGAAGACCTTTCCCATCTTCCTCGCGGTCGAGGTTTTGCCAGTTCCGGGAGGACCACGGAAGAGAAAATTGAAGGGAATGTTCTCTTTCGGGTCCATGCCAAGCTCCTTCATGGACCGAACGGTCTTTTGGAGGCCTTCGAGTTTCGCTACGATCAGCTCGCAGCCGACGGTGCCTTCGAATAGCTGGGCAACGTTGGTATCAGCCCGTTCCGCGCGGTCAAAGTCCTCGTCAAAGTCAAGGGCCTCAAGAGTGGAAACCTGTCTTGTCTTTTTGGATGAGAGGCGTCGTTGGTGGCGGGACTTCGCGTCGTTCAGGAGATTATCCACTTCGCCGGCGTTTCCAAAGTTGGGGCGGTTGCGGGCACGATCCAACATCTCCATGGCCACCCGCTTTGCTTGGTCAGTAGCCGCGAATCCTTGATTCCTAAGTTTGAGGTCCAGAATTTCGCGCAAGTCGGTGCTGTCGAAATCTTCGAAGTTGAAAGCGGAGGCAAGTGGGAAGCGTCGACTCAGGCCGGGATTCACATTCCGGAACATCTCCTCCATTTGGTCCTTGTAGCCGAGTAGGAGGACACATCTATCCTCCCCTGGGACACTCTGAACCTCTGCAACAATCGTGTCTACGACGGCTGTCTTAAATGGGTCCGAAGAGCCTCCGTTGGCGCCGCCGCCGTACAAACCATAGGCCTCGTCGATGACCAGCACCTTTCCGACGGTTGATGCAAGAATGCCTTTGGTTTGCGCCTCCGAGCCACCTAAAACAGCGCCCACGAAATCGGCGGGCTTTTGGATGATCACTATCCACCGTCAGCACTGGGCACATTCGTACAAAACCAACCGCCGAGACTTACCCTCTCCATTTGACAGAAGACCCAAGTCAACCAGGATTTGTGCGTATAGCTTGGCGACCGTAGTCTTGCCCGTCCCGGGTGACCCCAGGAAGACTTTGTTGAGGGAGTACTCGATGACCGGCTCTTCCGCAAGCTCTCTGCGGTAGTTTGTCTGCATGCTGTCGACTAATGCTTTAACAGACTCCTTGACTGACGAAAGGCCAATGAGTTTCTGCAACGTAGTCCAGGCTTTGCATCTTTCGAGAGCGCCCGACGGTTCCGGGCCGACCAGATCCTCCTTCGTGAATAACAGGTCGTCTGACTCCACCCCAGATTGCCGTTTTCTCCGGAGCCTTTTGGCCTGCCGCCCGGATATCCTGGCGAGCAGATTCTCGACTGCTCTCGCATTGCCAAATCCTTCCTTACCTCGCCCCCGGCCGAGTCTGCGACATGCAACTCGAAGGAACAGGTCCTCCTCCCACTTCATCCGGCCTCCATACTTCTTATTGATCTGGAGCTGAAGGATGCGCAACAGCTCATCATCATTGTAGTCGTCAAACTTCATCTGGTAGGGGAAGCGACTCGGAAAGCCTGGGTTATGCGCGAAAAAGGATTCCATCTGCTTATTGTACCCGGCCAAGATGAAGACGATTTTCCCTGTAAGGTTCTCAACTTCAGCGAGGAGAAAGTCGAGCACGCTGCGACCGCCCGGGCTGTTTCCGGAAGACAGCTGGTACGCCTCATCGATGAAGATCACGCCGCCGCCGTCGTTCAAAACATCGTCTAGCAGCTGCTGACATCCGGTAACACCCATGTTTGCAAGCTTCGACCCCGAGGTTTCTTTGAACGAGCTGCCAGCAATCACCCCAACGGATGTCAGGAATTTACTATAAATTCTAGCAACCGTCGTCTTGCCTGGTCATGGTTAGCAGTGTGGTCCAACAATCATGAGCGAGGCTCTTACCAGTGCCTGGGTTTCCCAGCAGTGTGCATCCGTATCGCTCATGAGAAAGCGAGATGCCTTGCCGCACTGCTATATCGACTGTGGATTTGATGGACAAGAACTCTTCCTTGACATTCTCCAAACCGATCATGTCCATCAGAGTATCCAAAGCGCTGCTCGTTGCACCGTATCTCGCCTTCATATTGTTCCATTCCTCTTGAGCACTGCCAGGGGTAACCGGTTCAGGCGACCATGGTTTCTCGCTCTCGGGGAAAGCACCAGGGACCCGGTTTGATGCTGTCATTGCGGACTTCATTTTTTCCTCTCGCTGTCTCGTTTCTCGAATAGCTTGGAGGTCGTCTCGTGTCTTCTCCAGTTGCCTCTTTTGCTCGTCCTCTTCTTGGGTATACTTGAGTCGCCGCCTTTCGTAATCTAGCTCGTCTTCCATTTGCTGAAGTTCTTGGGCATATCTCATCTGAGCAGAGAGACGCTCCTTTTCCATTTCCAAGTCACGCTTCATCCTCCTTCGATTGTCTTCATCTTCCTTGAGACAGGTTGAACAAGCCGCACCTGTTTCGGTGCAGCGAACACTGTACTTGTGTCCACGGTCGCATGTCTTCCCGATGCGCTCATCACAGGGTACTTTGCTATGATCCGCGATTTGGTGGCAGCGCCTTGGACACTCGTGTATTCCACAGGACAGTAGAGTATTGCTGTCGTCATTTGGTTAGCTTTTGTTGTCTCAACCAGAGACGTCAGTGCGGGACATGATGCTGGGGACGTAGAGAGATTGGACAGTCAACAAGAACGGGATTGAAGTGGTAGAAAAAGGAAGTCGAAGAGAAGCCAACTTACCAATTCTCAGCGCAGCCACCATCCGGGCACTTGGCGTCAAAGTCTTGAGGATTCTTGAGCAGCGCTGTCTTTTCGGGATGTCGTTGACAGCGGACGGGTACCCCGTCATGTAAATACTCCCTCTCCTTCAGGAGGCTAAAGAACGGTGGCCAAACTGCCTTGCCCTGCGAAGATGCCATGAACGTCTCCATGTTCCCAATCATGATCAAACAGTCTCTTGCGCGGGAGCACAGCACGTTCAGGCGCTCAGGAGCTTTCATGAACCCAATATCGCCCTTGCTATTGCTTCGAGTCATAGACGCGATGACTATATCGCTCTCTTCGCCTTGGTAGTTGTCTGGAAGTGTCAGTGAGGCTTACGACGGAGAGACGAGCACTTGTACCTATGGTTGACAGCCTGATACGACCAGATCCAGACTTCACTTTTCCGGCGGCTGCAGTCATGAGTCCCGCGCGAATGAGCTCGAAAGAATCCATGTCATTCAGCATGGGATCGTTCTCTTGGCTCAACATGTCCTTGAGTAAACGAAGCTGTCCAAGGTATGGAGTAAGCACGACAATGTTGTCAGTCTTGTATCCTTGTTGCCCTAGATACCTGACCATCTTCAGGACCATCTGAGCCTCAAAGTGATTCCTCTTGCTGGACGTGAGTCCGATATCGCGGCGATCGATGATCTCGGCTGCCAAGTCTTCCGGGTGGTTGTGGTTAATGAAGCTGACTCTGCCCTGCAAGCCTTTGGGAGCAGGTCGCGTGAAGGTCTTCTCATCGTCCCGCAACTTTGGGTATGTCATTTGTCGAACCAGGTCTGAGATGTCGGGGTGCATGCGGTGTTGCTTCTGAAGCGTGGTGTGCTCATGCCCTTGCCGAATGAGCCTTTCGAAGAGGGAACAGTTGAGATTGAAGCCGTCTCCCTTCTCCACGCTCAGGGAGTAGTTATTGATCTTTGGACGCAGTTGCTTGTGGTCGCCGATAAGGATCAACTGGCTGGTAGCAGAACCAAGGGCAGTCAACACATGTGCCTCAAGAATCTCGCCAGCCTCCTCGACAAGGACGACATCCGGCTTGGCAGCTTTGATGAGCGACTTGTATTTGGCGGCGGCAGTCGTTGTGCATCCTATGAGCCTCTTGGTCTGAACAAAGCTGCACTTGGCTTCGTTGAACAGTGTGTCCATCTCACGCTGGGCCTCGTCAAATCGTTGCGCCAAGCGTTGAACTGATTCGGCTTGCTCTTTTCGCAAACATTGGACCCAAGTGTTGAAGTATCGTGATCTCTCGGCATTGGGAAGTTTCCAGATGTGTCTGCTATTTGCTGAAGTGAGATGGCCAAGCTTTCCTGCATCTTTCCCGTTTGCCCATCGACCGAGCAGATAATAGGGCTTCATAGCCCTGCTGCCCTTCCCTGCGAGCATAAAACCGTTGTCTTGCTCGGGCAAAGCGAAAGCTGCATAAAATTCCGTGGCGTCCTCGGAAAATTCAAGGAAGTTCAAGACGTCCAATGTACTGACCTTTGCCCGCACGAGGGCCTCACATGCGTGTTCAATCTCAAATCTTATGTCAGCCATGTCTGCCTTCACTCTGCCAATTTTCTCGAACGGCGTTCTGCCCCTCTTGACGGTGCTGACACGGTATTGCTTCTCGAGGGACAGCATCTCGGTTGCTTCAGTCGACTTGGAACCCAGGCGTACCATGGAGCTATCTGAGATGCCAATTTTCATCAGGTCTTCAAGGAACTGATCGAGCGCATGGTTGGTGTAACTGAGTACCAGGATGCGTTTGTTGGGGTCTGTGAGTAGAATCTTGGCTACAAGTGCCCCGACGAATGACTTTCCTGTGCCTTCGACCAAAGGTCAGCTGCGAGATTTTCTTTGGGATGGGACGAATACGGGAGAAGAGACGGAGCTCCGGTAGCAGTACTCATAAAAAGGGAAGACTTACCAGGAGGACCTTGGATGAGGGCCACTAGACTCTGAAGCGCATGCAGCACAGCCTGGATCTGGGATTGGTCGAGGTGGAAGCGTTGGTTTCCCAGGGCAAAATTCCCCGATCCGCCTGCAAGTATCTGCTCCAATTTCGTCGTGTAGGCCTGTAATTGTGCAGACTGGTCCAGAACGTTGCGCCGGCCGTCAGAGTCGTCGCTCTCGAGGCCAAGCAACCCCCCCTCGAGAGGCATCTCAGTCATGTCTTGCAGACATTCGAGGACGGGCTGGTAAGCGAAGACCGGGGTATCGACCAAAACAAACCGTAGGTCGTTCGGAGATTGGAGACGGAGCAAAGCTCTGGCAACTGCATCGCTGCTGGTGAATTGCAGAGCAATGACGGGCGGCGTCTTCATCAGCTGATCGACATCTCGAATGAGGAAAGCAAACGCAACGATGTGGTTATCGCCGCAAAGGGCGCCAAAAGACTGATGGCGAAGAAAGCTTTTGTTGTCATTCAAGTACGCCTTGCGCTTGGATGTGTTCAACTTCGCAAGGAACCCCAGGGAATGACAGCTGACGAGGATGGCGCAGAAGCGGCCTCGTTTCTCGTCGCCAGTGTCAACGCCGACCGGCAACAGTCCGGAAAGAATCTGGGCATTCTTCTTCCCTTTCTTCCTTCCGGTCGCTACCTTGAGATCGTCGCGGAGCTCGCCGAGCATGTCCTCTCGCAAAAGGCGGAATTGATTGTCAAGATGAACCCTCGGCCGATCGGAGGAGTTGACGGCTGCAACGTCAACTGCTCGTCGATAGAACGGCGAGGCACTCGAGTAGAATTCGTCGCTCGTTGGAAAAATGGAAATATCCCGGAAGTTGGCAAAGTCGTTGTCGTGACGGCCACCAGGGGCCTCGGCGTCTTCGTCGGGTGAGGTTGAAGATCTGAGAGCAAGAACCTTCTTGATTCTGTAGGTAAGCTCTCGGGTTCTGTGATCTTGTGCCTCCTGGAATGGTCTTTGTTGCAGGGCGCTCGAGATGTCGTCGATGATGCTGTCGTTGTCTTTTCCTGGGATGCTTGCCAACTCGAAGGACAGCCAGGCAAAGACGTGTAATTCGTCCTCGCTGAGCTGAGACGTTTGGTACGCCTTTAGGAGATTGCCCCAGAGAACGGGCGGCTGGACAATTAGGAGGAGAATCTGATTGAGAAGTCGGCCGTTGTAGACCATCTTCACTCCGGGATCACTAAAGTAGGCGATGAATGGCAGAACATGTGATCGAATGAAGACCACGGACGAGTCGATTCGGAGACTGTTCCGAGTAGCATTCTGTCCCGCGTCGCTGGCAGTGACAATCTCCAAACATGCAGCCGGCGAAGGGTTCGTCCGAACAGCTTCGAGGAAGAGCTTTGCTTCGGCGGGCTTCGTGATTGCCCGTCCGCCCTTGGTAACATCCCTGAAAACTTTCAGGAGACGAGAGGCACGACGAGGGTCCGACTGAGCGGGGGCCATGGCTCCCGATGGTATGCGATTTCGGTGATGGATTTAAAGATGACAGAAATGAGGCCGTCGATGATTCGATGCCAGAGGAGGTTAAGGGGCAGATAGTAGCACCGGAAGAAATTGTCTAGAGGGGATTGCTTGCAGTTCAGTTACCAGACTAGCTGCCCGACTCAAGTGTAAGCAGGCAAACGGCGAAAGGTGATGCAAGCATCCTGACGAGCGGCCAGGAGGGAAAAAGCGAGTACTTATCACATGCCGCCCAAGATCAGGCAGACAAGGTTATGCGTTGGCGGCCAACAGCTTTTTTGGGGATGGAAATGGGATCAAAGTAGAAAAACCGCCCACGGAAAGCTGTCGAAGCTCGATCTGGACTGCCATTGGTTGCGCGGCCGAGTTGTGGTCGGCCTCCCGCATGAAAGGGCTGTGAGTGGTCCAACATCTGCAAAGCCAACGGCGGATGACGGCCGCCTTCAAAAGGCAGCCCAAGACGCTTCGAGCCTGTTTTGCGAGTCCAATTCAAACCTATTGGGTGAAGAGACTATGGATCAACAGAAGAAAAACGGCAGCTTTCAACGCAATTACCGTTGGCGTCGAGATGAGCCCGAGGAGGCATCGCCAGCGCCGCCACTTGGGACTCTGGTAGACGCGATTGACCTTGGCGACTTGTTAAAGCCAGCATCGGCGTTTTCGTCGTCTGCTCGAGTGACCAACTGCGAACTCATTGCGTCGTACAACTGGCTGGACAGTGCGAAGCCATCCATCTTGATCCCAGGTGAGCTGGTTGTAATCTCGCCATGTTGCTTTTGCTAACTGAATCAGGGGCACCCCCCAAATGGACACCGCTCGCAAAGCCGACCAAGCTGCGAGAAGACAACGGCATCTACTACCGCGACAAGAACGCCGCCCGATATCCGGCGCATCCGATGGAGCCCGCTGCCCAAGCTATCCTAACAATGCATCCGCAGCCTCTCGTAAGACAAGTGGACATCGTCGCATGCGGAAGTACAATGGGGAATCTCCTTCGCTTCGTCAGGGGTGATGAACGGCCTTTTCGAATGCTCGTAGAGGTAGTCGGCAACGTCGTCCACTTGGTTCGCAGGGAGAATTCGCCCAAGGAAACGATTCCCAACGTGAGAGGCTACGGCCACACTTTCCCAGAAGCCTACACGACTTGGGACACCGAAGTCCGCGACTCGGCGTCGCACCAGCGGGTCCTTCGTTACGATTTTGGCGGGCTCGCCTGCATGGTCCGGCATGAAGGCGACGGTTACCTCCTGGACAAGCTGGCGTTGACACTCGACGGATCCAAGCATCAAGCTGGCATCGAAGCAAGCTCTATTGAGGAGCTAACTGCCAGCTTGGGCGATAACAAGATGAGCCCAAGGACACCCGGTGCTTCATCCCAATTGCAAATCCAGCCGGGAGGGTTCCGTGTACCCCAGTCGGCCGTCTTCGACCTCAAAACCCGTTCCGCCATTCGCAGAGGCCGGGACTTCTTAGGCGAGGAGCTGCCTCGCATGTGGGTATCTCAGATTCCAAATTTCGTTCTGGCGTACCATGATCGTGGTACGTTCAATGACATCGAGATCATGGACGTGTCGGGTAGAGTCAGAGACTGGGAGAAGTCGATGAACAAGGAACTCTCCCAACTGGCTGTCCTCTTACAACGCATCGTCGGCATCGCCCGCAACAGCCAAGATGATAGGCTCGAGGTCTGTCGACAAGACCTTAAGACGCTAGACATCCGAGTTCAAACTCCTGGTCTGTCTCCGGCATTCTCGCCAGACATGGTGGTAAGATGGGGCGTGTGGTTAGCTCCCAACGTCAATAGTGGCGAGGACGATGATACCTGCAAGGACGACGGTAGTGAGCTTGCATGGAGCGATGGGGGAGACGACTTCACCGCCTGCTCGCAGGATTGCTCGTACTGCGGCCGTTGCACTTATTGAGACACGGTGTTGGTGGGAATTGTGTGCGGTGCTGGACTTGTTTATCACGGCTAGTGACATGCCAGCTCACCAGAAGTGGTTAATTTGCAGCTATTTTCAATTAGCTATTTTCTTTGTGACTCAATGCCTTCCTTCATAGCACGACCAGTCCGCGGGGACGATGACTTCATGTCCCGCGACTACACTCTGTGCGGGTGTTTGACGCGTTCCAAGGTGCATGGGCATGCCAGTTGGGCATAATGGTGTTGACATATTGGCGATTTCGAAAACATGGGCAGTGCACGAAGGCCTCCCCGATATTTTCTGATCGGCTGTTCTGGCATGAGATTGCTTACTCCATCCGGCCCGAAACATGTCGTGGTGTGATGTGATGGACGGCAATGATGGCGGGGGAAAGACCTGGACACCAAAGCCCCACAATAATATTCGGGCTAGACCGAGGTCACGTGGCGATTTTAGGACATCTCGGTGAGCGAATCTCGGTAAGACACGTCCTCACCGAATCCATCACGAAGTGCCCCGCCACATGGCTAACGGATCCAGGACGGCCAAACACGCCAACATGTGACATACTTAGTAACTAACTTCTGGCTCGTTCTTCTAGTGGTACTTTTTCACAAAGTTCGAGGCAGAATGTGAGATGACGGTAATGAATGGCTCCCCGGTCCTGATGCGATTGCTTACGTGGGAGACCGACTCTTTCGGCGCGCAGCCAGGCTTGAGAAGGCTCCCAAACTTTCAAACATGCACTAGTGTCATATCAGGTATGTAAAATCAAGAACCTTCTGCTTTTTTGAGGGAGTTCGCGAAGGCGAGACGATGTGACATTGGCCGTGCACCGGGCCGTCGGAGGAGCTCCCGGAGCTTGAGCTTAACTTACACACCGGGGCGCGGCGCATGCTGCTGGTCCCAGAATGACTTGTGGGTGCTTAAGGACCACTTATACTTTGGATTTAAAATCTGAAATCTGTCCGGTTTAGGTTTTTCCGAGCTGGATTATCTCCCGCCTGATTTATTTCACCACGTCTTATTCGGACTCAGTGTCGAAAGTTGAAGTCAGCGTTTTCGGTTAAACGGCGCCTGAGACCAGCTTTATGAACCCTGGGACCTGTCATAGCTTGATGTTGAGACTTGGAGTAGTCCTTCTCTCTTGCTCCCTGAAGCATGGACGGCTTAGCTGGTTACGCTGGTCCATGAGTCTACCTACACTTGGCATCCTTGGATAGAGGATGACCCGGGAAGGGGCTGCTATCCCAGGCCTGGCCCGTTTCTCGTTGGGACACTTTAATTGCCCCCCTTGCTTGTATCTTGCAAGATATTATACGATGTGGGTGTAGTCCTTGGTCGCAACGGACAGCCTGCTGCACTCGTGGCTGGGCGGTGCTGGGAGGCGCAAGGTGAGTGAGGGCAAACAATATCACCAACATCACCGTCAACTGCTCCTGCCGCTAACCAGAGTGGTTCTTTCTGGCAGGGGAAAGGGCAAAGGAAAGGACGGGGCGGGTCCGGAAGATGGCTGAAACGGGCAAGAGCAAACGGGCAAACGGTGAGATGAAATGTGAGGCGGCCGGCATCCGACCTGAACTGAAGACAAACGGCTGCAGGAACCCACAGTCTACAGTCGCAATCCACCACTTTCATTACCTACCTTAAGGACTGCATCCTACATCACCTCGCGGCTTCCTCATAAAATCCCTCCACCGTTGCCTCCTCCCCCCCATTTCTCCCATCGCTCATTGCCTTACCTAGGGGTGCTGCGTGACAACACCAGGCCCATCAATCATCACCCTCCTTCCATCACCCACACACCGCTCGTCCGCGTGCAAATCGTCATCTCTCACCAGGCTACTATCGCCTATAATTCGATACTGTAAGGTATTGAGTGAGACGCACCAGATACCAGTCGACAGTCGACATCGTCGCCGTCCAGCAGCTGCCCCGTCGTGTCGCTCTCGCCAGACTCGCTCGCGATGGCCTTCTTCAAGCACGAGAACCCATACGGCCCGCCCTCGGTCCCCATCGAGCCGACACCCGACTACATGGCGCAGCTTCGATCCATGGCGCATCACAAGAGCGTCTTGGTCAAGAACGCCTTCGTCGTCAACCCGCTCTCGTTGGCAGACGTGGAGGATAAGAAACGCTGCCGGCTTTGCAGCGCTCGTTGTGAGCACCTCGCTCTCCCTTCTCCCTGGATTCCCCCACTTACGGTACCCAATAGGTTCCAATAAGAAGAACAAGTTCAAGCCGGATGCGAAGGATGATTCCAAGAGGAGTAACAAGACCTCTCAGAGCCCCCCTGCAGCCCAGCCCAAGAGGACAGCTGCCTCAATCCTTGACAGCGACAACCAGGGCAACGACGCCGAAAAGGAGGAGAGAAAGCCCGACAAGCCCGTGTTGAAGTGCCAGTATCACACGGGACGCGTCTTCAACATGGTTTGCTCCCTCTCGCCCTTCCTCCCCCCAAAGCCCAATGACTAACATCACCAGCACTGGAGTTGTTGCCGCAACTTCGTCGCTGCCCCAGGCTGCACCTTTGCCCCAGAGCACATCACCCATGACTACTCGACCCATGACCTCCTCGCCCGCTACCAGTATCACAAGACACCGCCCAGCCCCCTCCTCGACCTCGAACCTCCGCCTCTCATCTCGCTGCTCTCTACGGAGTCCTACTCTGGCACATCCTCGGGCCTCCCTCGGCAGCCCCGCCGCGCGGTCGCCATAGATTGTGAGATGGGCGTTGCTTTCGACGGCGAGTCGGAGCTTATCCGCCTGACCCTGGTTGACTACTTCACGGCGGAGATCCTTCTTGACAGCCTCGTCTACCCGCAGGTCCGCATGCAGCACTACAACACCCGCTATTCGGGCGTCTCTCGCCAGGGTATGGAAAACGCCTACCGAAAGGGTAAGTGTCTCATGGGCGGCCTGGCCGAGGTACGCGCCGAGGTTTGGCGGTGGGTCGGCCCCGAGACTGTCGTCATCGGCCACGCCGTTCACAACGACTTCGCATCGCTTCGCTGGATCCATCCACTGGTTATCGACTCTTTCATTCTCGCTGCCACTGCCAAGGCTGAGAAGGAGAAGCGGGATGAGGAAGAAGAAGAGGCACGACAGAAGGATGTAATTCTTGCTGCCATCGCTGCGAGCCGCAACGGCGAGGAGGACCTCATCTCCTTTGAGGATCTCGCAAGCTCGACTAAACAGACTTCTCAAGCTGGCAACTCCGGGGATGACAAGCCCAAGCCGAAGGCCAAGTCGGGCGGTGGTCTCTCCCTCAAGAACCTCACTCGAGAGCTCCTCGGTCGCGCGATCCAAGTCGGCAACCGGGGTCACGACAGCCTCGAGGACGCGCTCGCAGCGAGGGACCTTGTGCACTGGCATGTCATACAAAAGTTCACTGAGCTGCAGGCGAAGAACGGCTCCCAGAACGTTATGGGCTTCTGGTGATGGCCTTCAGGAGTGTGTAGACGGCAGAGCACCGTAACAACTCATTAGTGAACATCGCGTGGATGATAGAATACCCCTTAATAAAGGCTTACAAGGACATTACATTCGTCCGACCTCCGAGTCAGTTTCTCAAGCCTCGACTCCTGCACTACCATTCTCACACTGCCTTATACCTGCATGACTCCAACTCAGCGTATGCTTCTGCTCTCTCATCAATGCTGTGATGCCACGCGCAAGCCCTCCCAGGTCCATCCCGCGTAAAAAAAGATCAAGTCTACCGCTGCACAACACTCAATCAAGAGGGGGAAAAGCCAGGTGGCAACTTTGTGTAATAGGACCGACCACACCAAAGGAGGTACCCTTGAGGTAGGAGACCAGTCAAACGCCGCGGGAGTGGTAAATATCGCCCCAAACTCTCCTCAAAGCGATGCCAAAATGAAGCTACGAGGACCAAAAGAAAAGCCCAACCGAAGTGAAAAAGGCTGTAACATGTTCCCTGTGCCAGTCTACTGTGTTCCGTGTTTCCCGCTCGCGCTCTCCTGGGTATAATTGCCGTTGCGTATCTCATGCCGTGCGTATCATATTCTACACTCTCCGGACTCGCTTTGCGCTCGATCCCGGCACTACGAATGCTGTGGTCCACTCGGCGTGGAAGGCTCGGTGATGTCTGGGTCCGGCGGCCCCAACATCGATGCCTCCATCGAGATGACGCTGGCTGGCCGGCTGCGATGGGACGCTGGGCTTAGCATAGACGCCTCCATTGATGCGGTGCTGGCACCGAGAGGGGCGGGTCTCCTGTTTGTATACGCCGGAAAGCCCAAATTCGTCCCTTGAGGCGAAACGGCGGTCGCAGTCGAGGGGCTGGGCCCCGGTCCTGGTGTGTAGTGGCTAGACACGACCAAGGGCGGAGGGTGACTCGACGGGCCCGCCGTGGTTGGTGAGCGCGCCACCTGGGGAAAGCTAGGGCTGGCAGGGCTAAACAGCACGGGAGCATGCCCGAGTGGTTGCGCAAACATGGGCACAACGCCGGTCGGGGGCACATGGTTTGGCGGCGGCGGAGGAGGAACGTCGTTTGGCGCGTCGCCGTTTACAAGATTCTGCGCCAAGAGGGGTTGTCCGTCTACCGCCATTTCGCTGCCATCCAGACCTTCGAACTCGTCTTCTTCCGGCGCCTCCGCGTCATCGACTTCGGCATCGCCATTGGCAGGTCCGGTGTTGCCGGGTGTCACCGCGCGAGGGTCAAGGTTGCGGCGGGACAGGAAGCCTACGCCGTTGTACCGCGGGGCAGGTGAATCGCGCAAGCCTTCATACTCGGGAGACGCGTTGAGGTAATCGCGGAGCTTCGAAACGCCGGCTCCAGAGAAGACGCAGAAAACGCCGCGCTGGTGATCCGTGAATTCTATATCGTGTAAGTTGGACGAATGCACCTCAGTGGCGACGAGTACCTACCAGGCGGGGGCGGCCTGCAGAATTCCGCAAACTCATCTCTGAGGAAGGCAGTAACTCCTGTCAAACTGAGATGGGTAAGACGCGGGCAATAGTTAAGCAACTTGATAATGCTCTGCATCTGGTTAGCCCAGAACTCCTTCCAACTCTTTAGTTACTTGCCTTTAGTGTCAGGTTGGTACAATAACTCAAGTGGACGCGCTCAAGGCTGGAAGCGTAGTACTCGTCAATATTGCCGTGCGCATCCCGGCGCGCCCGGGGACGGTGGTTTGCGCGGGCAAGGGCGAACACGGACTCGTCGGTGATGCTGCTGCACTTGACGAGACCGATTCTCTTGAGCTTTGGGAGCTGGGCGAGACGCATCACGGAGTCGTCGGTAAGCAGCGTACAGCAACCAAGATCAATGTATCTTATACGGCTGCATTGTTGAACCAGCCGCTTCACGGCCTCGTCGGTGATGTGCCCGCAGTGACCCAGATGCAGGTAGTGCAAGTTCTTACCGAGCTGCGAAATGGCATTAACAGCGACGTCGGTGATGTTGCGACACTTTGCAAACACAAGGTTGCGCAGGCGCGGGGCAGCAGCGATGATCTTTTGAACGGCCTGATCGGTCAGCCTAGCGCAGGACGTCAAGTCCAAAATGCGGAGGTGATCATATGTCTTGTTGGGAGGAAGGGACAAAAATGCGCTGTCGTCAATGAGCTCGCATCCCGCCAGGCGAAGCTCTCGAAGGGACTGGCCCTTGGCGATGAGGGCAGTGATCGGGTCGTTTCCAATCTGAGCGCATTGGTGGAGATCGATCTCGAGGATGTTTGGGCAGTTCTCCGCGAAGGAGAGGATCGCGTTGTCCTGCAACTGGCTGCATTCGTTGAGTTTGAGCTAACGCAAGAGTCATGTCAGCGAAATTCCAAAACGCGCGGCGAAGACCGTGATGGTCTGGTCCACCCACAGCCTGATGCTGCGGCGGGGTGGCCAACGAGCGGGACACGAGGAGAAATGACGCACCCTCTTGATGAACCGACAGTTCTCGGCGAGCATGATCATGCTGTCGTTGGTGATCAGCCGGCAGCCGGAGATGTTCAAGCCTTGTAGCCTCTTGCAGTGCTCGGCGATGGTCCGAATAGATACTTCTGAAATGTGCTCGTCGCCCGAAATGTCAAGGGCGAGCAGTGAAGAGCTGTTTTCTACCAGCGCGGTCAAGCCTTGGTCGGTGAGGTTCCGGCAGTTAGTCAGGGTAAGTCGCTCAACGCGCGTGCAAACCGCCAAGGGAATGACGCTGCCATCGTTGATTCTATCGGCGAGCGGGGCTGCGGCTAGGTTAAGGCGCTTGATGAAATCGCGGTAGGCGAAGAAGGGGTTCTCGAGCTGCAGCGTCTGGCAAATGGACGAGTGATTCTTCCAGTTGGTGCAGGCCGGGCGATGCCACAACAAGTCGACAGAGTTCTTTGCCCATCGCTTGCACGTTAGCATGCAGTGGAACAGGTCGGAGGAACTGTTGAGCTTGGCGAAGATGGAGATGAGGATCTCGCTAGGCAGCCGGTTGACGGCGGGTTGACACGGGTCGTCGTTGACCTGCATGTCCTCAATGTTTGGCACGCCAAGCGACGACTGCGAGTCGTTGCCAGCGATGAAGAAGTCTGACTCTTCGTTGTCGGCGGGAGCGGGGGAGTTGGTGGACGATGAGGAGCGGGAGTCCGGGGTGACTGACTGGGCAGCCATGATTTCTATTGAGGGGGCTGCGGGCCGCATCATGGGCGACAAAACGACGGGTACGGACGAGCGAACAAACGGTCGGTCGGCCGTCGAGGGAGTCGCGGGATTTTCGGTCTTGGGGAGGGAGGGGAGTCGAGTTGCGGATGGGATAAATGGACGAGCGGACGGCAGCGGCGGCGGCGACGATGACAGGCCGAAATAGTTGTTGTTTGTCGTCGATTTGTCGGAGATCGGTCAAGGACGACAAGGCAGATGGTGGGGATTTGTCACCGGAACGACCTTGACTTTCAGTTCAGAGAAGACGGACCAGTCCCACGAGGCCGGCGGTGGACGCTGACGCTGACGCCTGACCCACGGAAAATGTTAATGGAGAGGCTCCGACAGTGGAGGAGGAGGATCTGAGGGAGAAGAGGAGGGATGCTGGGCCGCCGGCGGTTAGGTACGGTACCTCTGCCTGGCGTCGAGGGTGGTGGATGACCAGCGACAAGGACCGGGGGGGGGGGGGGGATGTACCTGTGCTTGTGCTGTGTGCTCTGCTGTGCTGTGCTGTGCTGCACTGTGATGTACCGGGCAGGGCAGGCAGAGCAGCAGGGCGTCCGGTGGTTTTTGTGTGACGGACGGAGAGACGAGCGAGTCCAGGCGAGGCGAGACGGAGACGAGATGGAGTCGACGTCAGGGAGAGAGGCCTGGTGTGCTTGGGGAGGAGACGAAAATGCGTGGTCTTGGTGGCAGAACGTGGATGTGGAGGCAGTGGACGTGACACTGGAGCCTCCCAACTCAGAGAGGGAGGGAGAGAGTTCGCGTCGCGAGGAGCTGCTGTCGAGGATGGAGTCGAGGGGAGTGGGAGTGGACAAAAGATGTGGTTGCGGACCGACAGAAGTGGTTGCGTTGCGGTGGTGTGTCTCTGTGTCGCGGCAGAAACAGCAGCCAGAGAGCAGCGGCAGCGGCAGCGGCAGCGGCAGCGGCATCAGCATCAGCATCAGCCAGAGCCAGCAGCAGTGACCAACAACAATAACTGAGGGCCAGGGCAGGGCGAGGACGGGACGAGTGATGACGGGGTGAGGCTAGGGCAGTTGGGGCCTGGCGCGGCGTAGTGGAGGGAGGGAGGGAGGGGAGGGAGGTGACACCCCGGACGTTGGCTGGGCCCGAACTGGACTGGAACTCGACGGGACCTTGGCTGGGCTGCGCCGGGAGGCGGTCGTAGTTTGGAGTTGCTGCCCTGGTGTTGGTGATGTGTCGTCGGTGGTAGCCGCGGACGATGGACGATGGTCGTTTGGAGGAGGAGCAGTTAGTTCCGTGGTTGACGAGGAGGATCAGGGCGACGACGATGACGGTAAGGTACCTTGGGCACCCGGTCGAGGGAGGCGCTGGAACAACAGCTGGAACAGCTGGGTCAGGTTGGTCAGGTACTGCTGGGCGTCATGAGGCGGCGACTTAAGGCAAGGCGTCCGTAAAGAAAGGGTCTCGCGTGACCAAGATGCAGCTGCCGGCCCTTTTCTCTCTCTCTTTTTTTTCTTGCTTTTTGCTTTTGACTCTGCCTTCGTGGTGTTGAACTCCAACAACTGCAGGCGGGAGTCCGGGCAGACGAGACGGGACAGAGCTGAGCGCGCAGGGCAGGAAAAGGCAGGGCAGACGAAGCAGAGGCGGAAATGCTGGAAATGGTACCTCTTGGTGGTGAATTCAGGAAGCGCAATGCAGATTGCAGCAGAGTTGGACCGGGGAGAGGCGAGGAAGTGGAAGGCACCAAACGCGACGAGACGGAAAGTGACAAAGGGCCGGGGGGGGGACGCCGTCCTAGAGGTACCTGCACCTACCAAGTTCGCCGTACGGTACCTTCTGGGCCTGGTGGGGCAGGAATCATGGAGGTACCGCAGGCAGGGACTCGCGCAGTGTAAGAGGCGACGAAAGACGAGACGAGGCGAGACAGACGCCCCAGATTCGCCCACTCAGTGAATTGGCCCTTCATCGCAGTTCATGGGGGAAATCCAGAGCCGCGACTTGACTGGACAGGCCGCCGCAGCCGAAACCAGGCGGGCAAGAGACGAGACGATATCCCCGACATCCAGCGTGGGGCACTTTTATCAGCCTTGTTGAGACGTTCATGCGCTGAAGCCATTCACTGGCAGCAGTGAATTGTACCTAATGCCAGGTGAGGAGGTACCTTACTGAGGTACCTTGGCATACTTCTGGCGGTGGCTCCCATAGCTCGAATCGCCATTGGGGCCTGCCATTGGGCATCTTATTCAGCGGGGGCAGTCCCTGGACCGCTGGAAAGCGAAAGCTACACAGCGCGATGATGTAGCCTTCACCGCCGTAGCCTGCGAAAAAGTACTTTTTCCCTTGGCGGGCAAGCTCACTGGACCCTCCCTTCCCAGGAACAGAGACGTGACACCACTGACTGGAGTGGAGTGAGAGAATGTCACTCGGATGCGGTACGTCCCTTTTCCGCCCACTCTGATATCAGAATCGGTCTAGGTGCCTCACCTATTCAGTCCATTTCAGGATGCCTTAGTTTACATTCACGACTGCAAAATGAGGCCGCTTGTACCTGGCGCTACCTGGTCAGGGAAAGGTCAGCGAGTCTCTGGCATGTACCGAAAGTCCCTTTCATTAAAGTACAGATGCTCGAAACCCCCGGGAGAATTGCCGCATTCCAAGCCTCGTCAGTTGGATCAGATCCATGACTGACGAAGTAAGATGAGATGCCAAGTCATAGGCAAGGCCTGCTCGGGATATCATGACGATGCCCGAAAAGTAGTAACACCCACTGCGTACCCAGGTCCCTCGTCTCTAGATATGACCTCAGCCGCTGCCGTGGCCTTCAAACAGGAGAATGCCTTGCTCGTGGCAACTCGACCTCGGTCAACAGGGAGTGCCCGAGAAACACGACACTTTTGACTGCGTCCACGGCGGTATACGGGCCACCCGAACCTTGTTTTTTTTTTTTTTTATAGAGGGACCGTCTAATCAATTATTCGACCAAAGCACCAGAGACAAAAGGGCGCTTCGCCCCTCGGAGACCACAGTCGCGTTTGATACCCGTCCTCTCCACGCTTGGACGCCTCAACCCTCATCACCCTCTCTCTCAAATGCTTCAGGGCTCTCACACAGTCGCACTCATTTCGCAGAGCACAGACGGTTCACTTGGCCTGTCTCCTACTGTCTGCGCCTATTGACACCGCCGGTGACGGTCTTATGAATCCTTCACGCCTTGCAAGGCGGGATGTCAGGGCCTCGGATGTCGACTAAAGGGCGGTCCGCCCCAGACGGACTAGATGGCCATCGAGCTTCTGTTTCGCAGTCCCCTTTAGAGATGGCATCTCGGCCGCTTCCTGCCACCATCGGTCTTTCGACCGATATGTTGCTAGGGTTGCTGGACTTTCGGTTACAGCTTGCTCTACACCTGATACCCGTCCAATGCCACCATCCTGGTCTGCTTGTCATTTTAACGCTGGGCTACCCATGCGAATGCTGTCCTATTCTTCAATGGCATTTCAGGTACGCGACGGGCATTACGGCGCAAAACTGTCCTGTCAAACCAGCTCACCTATGCCGTTCGTGATTCGACAACGGCATATCCCGCGTGCCGGAACCACCAGAAGGGATGTCGGTGGTCGGAGGTTAGGAACAGCGGTTCGCGTCTTCGCTGTGTTGTCAAATTGCAGCATCTGCCTCTCGTCGGTGACCCTTGGACGCGACGCCAAGTAGGCTTACACGGGCATGTAGCCTTCGCTGAACACTACGCAGTCCGTACTGGGCGAAATGTTGACGAGGGTTCAAATGTTAAACCGGCCTCTACCCGACTGTACGGACGGTCGCTGCCTTGCCTTACGTAGGTGGATGGTCAGTGAGTGAATGCTCCCGGGCTTCCGAAGCTCGCGCCCATCCAGAGACGACGATATGGTACAGACAAGACCGATTGAGTTGGCGGAGAAGAAAAGCTTTTCGGGATGTTAAGAATAGTAACCCAGCGTAAACGTGTGCAGGGTCTGCGGGCGAGGATGGGAGTGAGACGCGGACGACCATGGGCTGGCCTGGTTTCACCTCATTCGTCATTGAGGTGAGCCCTGAGTTGGTTAGTGAGAGGCTTTTTGATCTTTGATAGGCCTATCCGTCACTGTGGTCACAATAACAACATTACTTCAACGAGGTCAGGCTGTCGTATTCGACTACGCAAGCACCTCCCACACGGTCCAGCCATCTGCAAGCTGGCTGAATCAAGACCGGCGTCTGCATGCGGAGCGCACCATCTAGTGGTACTCAAGATAAGGTAGAAGGCAGTGCAGCGGTGGCTTCGTGGCTCAGCGTGATGGCATCACAGATCCCGGACGCCATCACGCGTGGGCGCTTAGACGGCTCGGCGTCACTTCTCACCTCAACCCCTCACCTTATCTCACCGGTCAACATCACGGACATGCAGCTTCTTCTGTGCTCTTACCCCAACACAACCACAGCGCGCATCCTCTGCTAAGGTAGTGACAACGGCCGGAAGAATCTTGTTCGCTAGAACGTCTGCCAGTTAGAGGATGAAGCTGCATGGTTGCTGAGTCCTCCAGTTCCATCCTTTAGACTAAATGCCCGCATCCACACCGTTGAATGGAGCAAGTGTCAAGTCCGCAGCAGCGTCGAATCCTTCGCGACCACCACCGGGGAACTCCTCCGGTTCCTTGCCGCAAGCACGGGCACAGGTCGAGTCCATCCATGCATCCCATCCGAGTCGAGCGAGAAATCCCATGGCTGCCGTGCGTCGCAAGCCAGCCTTGATGTTGAGGTGGGCGACTCACAGTAATTGTTGCAGTTCAGGGGAGCTACACTAGGCAAGTTCTTCAGGGACCTTACAGCGCCAGTGGACCCGGAAGCATGGACCACAGAGGTACACCACGGCGACTGCACCAGTGTGTATCAGTGTCAGAGCATGAGGTGGAACACTGAAGTGGGCGGAGTTTGCCGGCCACGTGATACTCAAGACGTCATTTGTGACGGCAGGTCCCCAATGTCGGCATCGGCCCACCTGCACTACCTGATACCCCACTGCCAGGCGACGGGCTTGGACTCGGAGCTCCAGTTACAGCTGCATAATTAACACGCCTGGAAGCTGCCGGTTGCGAGCCTCACGATCAGACTCTCCCCTCGACACTGCAGCTCCCAGCCCGTGCAGAGCAGCAAGAGCGCACTCCCGTCGACCTCCGCATGACTGGGCCATGAGTCTCTCTGGCCCGTCGGCACCGAAATCGAATTAGCCATACCCGTCCTCCCGCCCGAACATCCCGTCGTCGAAAAATCCATCCGAAGAATCTCGAATCCTTCATCAGCCCACCCCCAGCCATCCCTCTTTCACGATTGCCTCGATACTCTCCGACCGCCACCCTGCCGCCCCCAATGTTCCGCACGCGCACTCTCCGGGCTCTGCCCAAGGCCAGGGGTCTGCAGCCCGTCCGAACACCTCGCCGCACCTTCTTCTCCCGCCAGCGAACCTCTTCCCAACCTGTCGAGCGCCTCAACCTCAACCAGCTCAGCGAGGCCCGCTCCAGCTACGACCGCGACCGCAACTACTTCCTCGCCGCTGGCGCCCTGGCTGGAATCATCTCTTTCATATACACGGCCAACAAGCTTCGAAAGGCTCTTGCCGCTGAGAAGAAGCGCAAAGCCGCTGAAGCTGCCGCCGAGGCCGGTGCTGAGCCTGACGCCGGTCGCTCCCCGAGCGAGGACAACCGCACCGGCATCCAACTCGACTCCTCGGTTCCGAAGGAGACTTTCACTACCGAAGCGGGCAGCAAACGCAAGGTCGTCATTCACGACGAGGATGGCAGCGAGCTCGTGCCCACGGGCAACAAGACGGTCCCCAGCTTCCCCCGCACCATCGACCTCCCCCCCTCGATAGCAGCTCGTCACTCGGAGAACGCCGCGCATGCCCCGATCGCCGCCTCCGTTCACGACAGCAACGGCGTCGAGTACACCCTCGTCGGCCTCGGCATTCGTTGCGTCAGCTTCCTGAGCATTCAAGTGTACATGGTCGGCTACTATGTCGCCACCCAGGATGTCGCAAAGCTGCAGCACTACCTGACCAAAAAGATTAACCCAATCGCGACGACTCTGGTGCCCTCGGAGCGCGAGACCCTGCGACAGAAGTTGCTGGACCCCGTTGAGGGTGAGGAGACGTGGACGGCCCTACTCCAGGAGGTCGGCTGCCGCAGCGCCTTCCGCATCGTGCCAGTCCGCGATACTGACTTCCCGCATCTGCGCGACGGCTTCGTAAGGGCCATCACCCACCGTTCCTCGATCGATAAAGATGCGTACGGCGACGAGGCCTTCGGTGAATCGATGAAGGAATTCAAGAGACTGTTCAGCCGCGGCAAATTGCCCAAGTCGAAGGAGCTGCTGCTCTGCCGCGACGAAAAGGGCGCTCTCGAGGTCATTTATGACGACGGTCGGAGCTTTGGCCGGCAGAGCTGCGGTAAGGTGCAAGACGAGCGCGTGTCGCGGCTGCTGTGGCTCAACTGGCTCGCGGGCAGCAAGGTTGCATCTGAACCGGCGCGGACCAGCATCATCGACGGTGTCATGGAATTCGTCGAGAGGCCTGTGGGCACCGTTGCCGCGCAGGTCGTATAGAGGCGTGTATAAATTGTAGTAACAGTAAAAAGTCACAACTCAAAAAGTTCCCGCAGGGCCTGAGAGTACGCCGGCTCGGTATATTAGTAGATGAGATGTTCTCTCCTTATTGCAAGGTCAAGTGCCCCCAGCTAACGTCTATTCCAACAAACCACCGCATGGTGGTATCTCGGCATTTATCTCGCCTTTCCCACGCTGTCCAATTCTAAACTCGGCATGCTCAACTACAGCCGGGATGACCTTGAGATGTTGCGCCCGTCAGCCTCTGCTGCCGCCTTTTCTATCCTGTACATTGCGCAAGCAGAAAGTGCCCTTACGCCTTGAGAGCGTTAGCCTCGCGGAGGAGACCCTCGAGCTTGTTGGACTTGACAAGGCCCTGCAGGTCCGAGTTGCCGCCGATGTGCTTCTGGGCGATGTAGCTGTTGGGGACGGTGCGCTGACCCGAGATCTGCTCGAGGACGTCCTGGATGGCGCTGCCGTCCTCTGCGAGTGGATTAATCAGTAAGTTCCCAACAGGGAAGTGACAAGGAGACGGAGAGAGATGATGACATACCAACTTGATCAAGCTCGACGACCTTGTAGTCGGCGTGAAGCTCGTCGAGGGCGGACTTGGTGGCGCGGCAGTACGGGCAGTACGACTTGGAGAAGACGACGACCTTGTTCTCGTCGATGATCTGCTGGACCTGCTGCTTGGTGACGGCCATGTTTGCTGGGTTTGCTGCGGAAGAAGAGAAGAGACGGCGGAATATGAAGGACATTGACGGTGACGATGTCTTTCTAGCTCTCGAGTTCGAATGAGGGGGAGGGGCAGGCGGCGATGTTATAAATACGGGATTTATTGATCCGGGGGGTGGAGTATTTGTCAGTCCCGTTGCGGCACGCTGCTGTAGGACGGGCCGGGGACAGATGCTGGGTACTTGGACGAAGGCAGTGGCACGGGCGAGGCCGGAAGGGGATGATGCAATCGGGAACGGCGATTGGAAATGGCTAGAATTGCTCGAAGGTCACCGTTGGAGGGGTGCCCCGCGGGCAGAATTGTGGATTCCTCGGCCCTGGCTTTGGCGGGCGGTGGGTGGCATTGTCGCGGCCCGGCGACTTGTACTGGCTGTGGGTGTCACTGTCACTACCTACCGACCTCAGAATAGGTACGCTTAGGTAGGTAGAGCAGCCATCGTTGTTGTTGGACCGGCCGGGGAGTTCAGTTGCAAGATGGTTGTCTCGGCTTTGAAATCATCACCGATTTGATCGCAGCCTCGTGAGATTTGTAATTACCCAATGTGAGAGAGGAGAGCTGACATGAACCCAGTAAGAAACGTCATTGTCCAGGTCGGCAGCAGTAAGCAACGCGCAAATGGCCCAGTTTGTCAGCAGCTTCACAACCGCAGTTGTGTGGCTGTGGTTCGCATTTGTTGAGTCCCAGGTTGGCAAGCTCGAATAGCCTCTGCTACTTAGTGCACAAACTTGCTGAGGCATGGATTGTCAAGCACATCCACCTTGATGTAGAAATTTCGGCTCAAAACGCACAGGCAGCGGGCCGGAGCAGGGGACCGCAACCAGCGGGCCGCGGAGCTGAGTGACTTAGCCTTGCAGTAAGAAGAGCACTGTGAAGTGAAATAAGGCACCTTGAAGATTAACCAGACAGTAAGAAATCGAAGTTGTTAAACCCCTCGGTGTATAATAAATGCACTTCAGAATCTCGACCAGGCCCGTGTTAACTGACTAGAGTGTACCTGGTTGAAGAGACGCGACTCATGCTCATGAGATCCAGATCAAACAATGCAAGACCCCGATTCTGATTAGCCTTATCTCACTTATCAGCCGGAGACCCTCGTCGTCAGCTTCCAGGGACCTGGGGACCAGAGCCTCTCGCCCGAGTCTGTCAGAAGTAGAAGGACGAGAGGCGGATAGATCTCATCGCCTATAAATTCCCGCGTCTAGCGCCCGATCGCATCCTTGGGCATCCATACAGAGGACAGGCGTCGTGAGCCATGGATGTTGATGATGGGCGCCGCTGGGTTGGTTGGGCCGGAGCTCCCCCTATCCAGAATCCGAGGTGCTAGGCTCAGCCGCTTGGCTGCTCGCTAGGTACCTGGGCATGCTAAGGTACCTAGTGACAAAATAGGCTGGACACGTTTTTCGCAGTCTCTCTCTTGACAGTACTTGGAAAGCTCAATCAGACTACCCAAGTTGTAGACTATCGAAAATGGAGAACGACAAGGAAAGAAGAAGAAAACCTTGAGAGATTTACTCAACAGCATCTGGCGTTTTCTGTGCAGGTAGTCCAATTACAGGGCAGCTTTTCTTACGTACACAGAACCCTGTCGATGCTGCTCGTTCTGGACAGAAGCTTGCTGCCGTTTTTTCCAGGCTTTTACCAGGGAAGCTAGGTGGGCTATTAGGTAGCAATTACCTAGTTGGCTCTACTTGTCTGCATTTGCCACCTCGCCTTAAGCTTTCTTCCAGTCCAGAGCTCGGGTCACCTCATCTGAAAATCCAAACCTGCCAGCGAAACATCGCCGTCCGGACAAATTTTCTTTTTTTAGACACCCTCAATCACCATCGCGACACCGAACAAACACCCTCATCCCTCGACTCGTCCTCTAGCCATCCGGCGCGCTTCCCCGCCCGAAGGAACAGCAGTAGCTCGGCGCCGGCCAGGTACGTTGGTGCCCCGAATCG
The DNA here is from genome assembly GCA_024584535.1 of Colletotrichum gigasporum. Taxonomy (NCBI): domain Eukaryota; kingdom Fungi; phylum Ascomycota; class Sordariomycetes; order Glomerellales; family Glomerellaceae; genus Colletotrichum; species Colletotrichum gigasporum. The sequence goes on from CP077951.1 coordinate 280,434, forward strand.
CCTCATCCCCAGTCTCGGATGTCCACTTGCGACGCCGTCCTCAACCGGCCCGGCCAATAATCACGGCTCGTCCCCTCCGCATCCCCGCCATTCGCTCGTTTCCCGGTTTTCCAGAACACCTGCTTCCCCTCCACAGTCCACACACACTCTCTCCCTCTCTGTCTCGCTCGGCGACACCACACTCTGCCCTCTGCCGTCATCCCATAGGGCCGCCTCCGCCAGCTCTGCCCACCACCAACCCCCGCCCACCGCTCGCTCTCATGCTCACGAAAGCTGACAGCGCACCGCTTCCTCCCAGTCTTCTCCTACAGCCTCACCCAACTCTCCAGGATCCTTGACCCAGGCCGGTGATCGTCGACGCCAGTCCGCCGGCAGCAACTCAATCACCACCGGCGACCCCACTGCTCAGCGCTCTGCATCGGGTCCCTACGAAACCCTCCCGTGGGTTGCTGCAGAACGGCCTGATCTGCCCTCCCCCGCGAGTCGGAAACTCCCAGACGAGGCCATCGCCGTCCCCACGACACCACGATCATCCCCCTTCGCCTGGGGAAGCGACGCACCGTTCGATCGTGCTGCCCGCCGTCAACTTTGCCTCACTTTCCCTCCGCCTTCCCTCCACTTCCCTTTTCTACCCGAGATAGCGTCCTTAGCTTTAAGGACCGCCTACTCCCGCCAAGGTGGCTTCCAGTCAGCCTCTCCTGGCATCTTCTGGTGCCCTCTCCAACATCACAGCATTGCTGCCCACATCACTTCAGGTCTACCTCGACAAGTCTATTTCCAGCCTTGTCAACGCCATCGCAGGCTCTTCCGAATACCTCTCTGAACGAACGGGCGTCGATCCGAACCTCATTCTCTACAGCACTATCGGCTGCATTTTGCTTGCTATCCCCTTCACCATGTCTCGATACGGCTGGTCGACAAATCGGGAGCAAATATCCCCGTACTCCTCCACCCTGAGCGGTGTCCCCGACGTCACGGACGAGGATTTCAGCTACATCACCACCGAGGACCTGCAATCGTCGTCCCTTGGCGGTTCTGTCCCGACGAGATCATACGCCCACAGCCCCCGAGCACGCGGCGGTGCCCTGTTTCCCGAAGACGATGTGCTGCTCATCAAGAACAAGGGCGTCACATATCCTGCCCACTTTCCCGCATACGCCATTGGAGACGGCAAGCTTCGAGTGCGCGATGTGCGAGACCGTGTTGGAGTTATGCTGGAGCTGTCGGATCGTCGCGTGCGCCGCGTCAAGCTCCTCTACAAGGGTCGCCAGCTGAAGGAACCGGCCGCGCCAGTTCGGGACTACGGAGTTAAGAATAATAGCGAGGTTATGGTGGTGTTGCCCGAGGGCGATGTCGATCCCGAGAGCAGCGACGACTCGGACGAAGAGATGATCATTGTTGCTGGCGACGGCGGTAGCGCTGTTGGCAGCACCGGCGGCACCGACGACGGCAAGAAGCGACGTAAGAAGAAGAGCGGCAAGAAGAAAGGCCGCCGCAGCAACAACACTAGCCCCCGCGACAGTGCTTCAAATCTTGGCGTGCCAGCTCCGGACGGTAGATCACCCTCGCCCAACAAGGCCACCGGCCCTCACGCAAAGCTTGACGGCATTGCTGCGCACTTTGACACGCAGTTGTTGCCGCTCTGCGAGGACTTTATTGCCGATCCGCCGGCAGACCCCAAGAAACGCGAGGAGGAGCACCGCAAGCTGTCCGAGACCACGATGCAGCATGTGCTCTTGAAGCTCGACGAGGTTGAAACGGAAGGCGACCCCGATGCGCGGGCCCGTAGGAAAGCGCTGGTTCAGAACGTTCAGGACATATTGAAGCGTCTAGACTCTAGACTACGTTAACGAGATACCCGGCACAGGTACACGCCCATGGTTTCTGCGTCACGATGGTATTACTAGGAAGAATTGGCATTTTCAGGAGGTTCAGTCGGGTTGCATCGTTCACAGCGAGAATTGCATCTACCTTAGAAGAGACGCGCCACGCAGAAAAGGCGATTGAATGCGTGCAGAGCAGGACATTTTACCTTAGGCGGACACTGTGTTGTTGATACGATAGGAAACTAGCTTGGTAGCCAGTCGCAATGATGACCATTGCAGCGCGAGGTGCAAAAACAGCCCAGGTTTCTGGGATCTTCACTCCAACAATTGTGCACATGATGCATTCGTGGCATTCGTGGCCTTGTAAGGGCTCTGGATCGCGATCATGTCGTCCAAGCAGGGCTGCAATGTGACGTGAACGACGAGCCCATGTAGAGGGGACATCCTGGCTCGGGCCCGTTGACCTGACGTCGGCTTAATCAGCAATCCCCCCGTGACCGTGGCCGATTCCCATCAAGGTTGCTCTTATCTGGGGTGGGCAAAGCAACAAGTTGTTATCCGGTGCTGCACCGTTGGTCAGGTCCGGTCCCAGGGCAGAGAAAAGGGCGATCGGGGTCTGGCCGGACGAGCATGCCCCGCCGCTGCCACACCGAGGTGAGACAGCTTCAGCGATAGGTGAGAGTGGGGCTGGCCTTGCACCAGCTGGGGCCACAAGCCACACCCGAGTTTTAGTAGGTCTCCCAGCCCTAAGATGCCTCAGGCCACAGACAGCCCTCGCTTGCGGCGGAGGGGGCTTTGCCCAATCGGGCATAGGGCACCTTCCCACGGCGCACTCACAGCAGGCAGGATCGGGGGCTTCTCATTTTTGTGTGCTAAATTTCTCCGCCAGCGAGTTCAAGATTGTCGTGACGGCTTCTTCCCAAACTTCCCATCCGACAACTACTAACCCAACGGCAGCACCCAGCCAGCGACAAATCTCTACCCGCCCAGAGGTTTCGCAGTTCTCTTCGTCCCTTTCCCTTCATTTCAGCAAACACCTCGATCGGTGTTTAAGGAACAGGAACGATGTCGTCTTTCGAGCCGGTGGTGAGTTTGGATTCCGTTCCCTTGTGATGGGCGATGGCGGGCATTGGGGATGAGGTTGTCGATGGATGCAGACGGTGCCATGAAGGGCAGGCGATGCGCAACCGAACACGGATGGGCATCTGACTGCTCCTATCCGCCCTGCTGTCCTGTCACTATCGCTGCTCCTGCCCGCCGTCACCTCAAATGAGAGCCTCTGCCTGCCGCCGACTTCTTGATATTCAGCACAGGTCGCTGACTCTGTGCCCCAACAGGTCGTCATTGACGGCAAGGGCCATCTCCTTGGCCGTCTCGCCTCTATCGTCGCCAAGCAGCTTCTCAACGGCCAGAAGATCGTCGTTGTCCGCTGCGAGGCCCTCAACATCTCCGGCGAGTTCTTCCGTGCCAAGCGTATGTCGAATCCCAACCCCCACCGTCGCAGCCAGTCAGCCAAGAGGAGGAGTCTTTGTGGGCAATGGTCAAGATTATGGATGGACTACGAAGAGGACTGGCGTGGACGTCGACCCAAACCCGGAACCGAATACTGATGGACCTGCAGTCAAGTACCACGCCTACCTCCGCAAGATGACCCGTTACAACCCGACCCGCGGTGGTAAGCTTCGACTCGAGTCCAAGGACGTGATCGCACAGCAATCTAACCCCGTCTAGGTCCCTTCCACTTCCGCGCCCCGTCGAGAATCTTCTACAAGACCGTCCGTGGCATGATCCCCCACAAGACCGCCCGCGGTGCCGCCGCCCTTGAGCGCCTCAAGGTCTTCGAGGGTGTCCCCCCTCCCTACGACAAGCAGAAGAAGATGGTCGTTCCGCAGGCCCTGCGTGTCCTCAGATTGCAGCCCGGCCGCAAGTTCTGCACCGTCGGCCGTCTCAGCCACGAGGTCGGCTGGAAGTACCAGGACGTTGTCGCCAGGTACGTTACCCCATGCGGGGGTTCAATCCCCTCCGATATTCCCGTTCGTACACGATACTGACACTTGTCCAGACTGGAGGAGCGCCGCAAGGCGAAGGGTGCCGCCTACTACGAGCGCAAGAAGGTCGCTCAGCGCCAAATCTCCGATGCGAAGAAGAACGCCAAGGTCGACCAGAAGACGGCGCAGGCCCTCGAGGCCTTCGGCTACTAAACGTGGCCGTTTCGAAATCCTGGCTTGATGCGATGCTGGTAAAGCTGCCGAAGGGCAGGGTGATCCTTGTTCCCACACCCATCGGCGGCGGCACGGGGCGAAGCATCATGGCCCGGGTTTTCTCGCGCATTTCTGTCCTCTTCCTCGCATTTCCTCATTAGATTGGCGTGGCGGTTATGGGAAATTCTTCATTTGCTGATGGCACATGGGCTGGTCATTGGAGGGGGGAAAACATTGGGGGGAAAATACGCGGTGAGTCTCCGAAGGGGGGCTTGCTGAATGTTTGTGTTCATCTTGATCGTCCTTTTCCCCCCGCCCGGTTCATAACAAAAACCTCCCCCTTCTCGCAATAAGTCACACAACACAAGAGAAATCAATCAAGATGATTCATGTCCACGTGGGATTTTTGCTGGCAACGGGTGGTTTATTAAAATGGGTTTTGGGCATCTGATTTTAATGATACAAACAAAAGAACGAAGGTCAACGGTCAAATGGACACGCAAACTTCAACATCTCCCTTCTTCTCTCGGCACACCAGACTCTCTCTCCCCGATCCCCTCTCCAACGGTTTCCCCGGAACAACCGGTAGTCCCAGATGAGGCGATTGAAGACGGACGGAAATTCAAGATTTCAAGAGACAAAAAAGTATACCACGGATTTGGGGGGGAACCTTGGCGAGGCGTCTTGTGCTTGCATTTTGTAGTGCGTTAGAGAAGTAATTGCATTACAATCATGATGAACTTCCAGTCCTTGAGGCCTTCGCGATTGTGAGCAACAGTAAGATACTGCTTGACTCCGCGCTTGACTCTACTGATGAGAATGACGTTAACCGACGACGATGTTTACTTGGCGGCCAATGTAGGGGCGGGGCGTGTTGCAGCCTCGCGATTTCACGCGTTCCGTGTGCCCTAAACCAAACGACGACCCGGCGCCCTAGCTGCTTTCCGCCCAGTGATGAATCCAGTTCTCTTCCAGCGCGTGTCGGTGGCGTGGCCAATCCAGGCCAATACAAGGGCATGGTAATTGCGAGGGTGGCTAGCATAATCTTTCTCACTGACGCTGTCACAGGAAAAGGTAGTGCCTAACCCACTGCGCCAACAGGTACCGCCCGGCTAGATGTTACCTAGTCAGACGTAATTAGGCCTCTTCTACTCTATCAGAGTGGGGCGCATGAGCCGCTACGCGACTCATGCACCACACACCAGAAAGACGTGTGACAGACGCCGTCTCGCCTTGACCCGTTCGCGCGATGATGCATCTTCATGTGACGTGCTCCAGCAGCAGAGACGGTATGTCACCGTCCATAGGTTACAGGACCCGTGCGACCTATGCCAGAGTTCGGAGTGCGCCCCGCCGAGAGCCCATTCCCTCATCCCAGCCCGCAGCCTATATGAGACTTTCTTAATCCTAATACTGTAACGTTGGGCGATTGGTTTAGTGGTATAATGACCGCTTAGCATGCGGTAGGTCCTGGGTTCGATTCCCAGATCGTCCACATTTTTGCCATTTGCTTCCTTTCCTTTACTTTCCCCCTGTTGACGGTCTCCGGGCCCGTGTGAATGACTGATTCCCTGGTAGTTTTGAGTTTGTAGTGCGCTGATTATTTATTGGTCCTCTGATTTATTTTATGCTTTCGCATTGGCTGGCACCTTGCTACTCTGTCATCCCCTGCCCATTTCGGCGTGTCTTTGGCCGCGGATCGAAACGTGGACCGTGCTTCCTTCAGCTCCAAATTGACATCACATCACCAATACGGCTTCAGCTGTGACGGAAAAGATGGTGCAAAACCTAAGCAAGAAGAACCAAATGGGTGACGAATTAGCCTCTTCGAATGGAAAAACATGGCGACCTGGTGTCGATGATGGTGACGCGACTGTGGAAGGCGCCGGCAAAGGTGCAGAGGCTTCGAAGCAAGAAGTGGACGAACTGGCCGCGAAAAAAGACAAGTGAGTTCACATGCGTTCCTCCCTATACAACATGATGCTTTATGATCATTAGCTTTTCTCCCTGGGTATCTGGCTGAGGCGAATGTGTATCAGGGAGTTCGAGGAGGCGACGGCCGTGGTGGCGAGGCACGTCAAGTTGCTAAGGGAGTACAACGAGATCAAGGACGTGGGACAGCAGCTGATGGGCCTGGTCGCGGAGAACAGGGGCGTTACGGTGGGCAGTCTGTATGGAACGGGCGAGTTTGGGGTTGGTCCTAAGGACTGATAGCTCTCAACCTTTTGCTTCATTTTGTCCCTACCATAAAAGGAACTTCAAAGAGAAGCTTCCACACTCTTCGGCTCAAATTTTATTACTAAATTTCTCACCATCACCTCCGAGGTCTTCTCTACTGCAATTCAAGATCAAATGTTGGAGCACTGGGGATGTTTTCCAAACAACCCCCGATAGACCCATCATTCCGGGGCGGGAATCATAAAGATCAGTATATTGTGTTGATTATGAAGTCGAGGCGGTCTTGCGGTCTAGGTCACACACAGTCCTATTTGTGGCCTTCCCGACTCCATGCTCCAGAGGACTATCGGATTCCTCTATGAGTGCAGCGTCGAGTCCCTGCGAAGACCATGTCGCATCTTCCTCCGGCTGAGGCTACCCTATCCAGCCCCCCTGAACTAGCCCTTCCACGGGCTACCCTGCACCACCTCCTAGCAGCCCGATCAGGCCACGGAGACTTCGAACAATACCACCAACGCTTTAACCACGATGAAGCCCTGCTTACCTTCTCTTGCGGGGAAGCAAAGGATGTAGACCGCTTGGTCTACTGCCGAAAGACCCTAGCGAGGAGGCAACGGTGGCCTACCCTCCACCCTTCTAGCTCGCCAGAGCCCATAGGACCTATGGGATCGCTTGAGCGATACTTCAAGGGGTTAATCACCGATACTAAAGGCTTTGAGGCCTTCCTGCGTGTAACAGGCTTCTTCCAGAAGATCTGCCCACGCTACTAGGGGCCAGCCTCCGGCTGGGCCTAAAAACAACCATCCTGCCCTACTAAAGGGACCAAATAGGAAGCAAAGGAACTGGAGGAACCACCAGGATCCAGGGACAGATTGAACGCATAGTAGCCAATAGGCAAGATTTGGAGGACGCGGGCAAGGGCTGTATACTGTAGAGTAGGTAGTCTGAGCCTGCGGCTCTCCACGCCACATACCCCTCGGGAGGTCTGCGGCAAGGGCTTCGCCCTTGCCGCCATGGCGTTAAATATAACAACAACAACAACAATCTTCCTCCGGCTCTGCCCTCTCGTATTTCCCGAGAACTACGGCCATCCAGGGACCACATCTCAGCCCCAGTTAAAGGAAAGCCCTGATAGCCGGCCAGAAATTAGAAGCGACGCTCGTCTCCAGGCACTTCTCCGTAAAACCCTCTTCTGCAAGGGCTGCCGGGAACTTCGGGTGAGAGTAGCTGGAAAGGGAGGGTAAATCGGCCGAGAACCCTATTGTTTTGCGATATATGCCTCGACGACCATCCCTCCTATCTATTCTCTGTACGAGAGCGCCAAAATGCAACTGGAATACGCCGCTGTATCGTCCATGAGGGGTTTGTAAGACTATGCGACCACAGCGAGGCAGAACTCCGTCTGTCTGATATCGAATTTGGATTACATCGATTGTGCGAACAGCCGAGCCACAAACAACCACCGGAGGCAACCGCTGAGAACGTCTCTATTCATATGAAAGGAATATCTTTACGTATTAAGAACTTTTATCGAGAAAAGAGTAGTTCTTGTCGCCTACGACTTGGTTGGGAAGAACACTCTCTGTACAAAGCCAGAACTGCTTACAGTGACGTTTACATCTCTCCTCGGCCGCAAGATCTTGCCTTCAGGTCTTATTAAGGCCATCGGATTAAGCTCCCCTACTCCTAACAATTTCGAAATTGTTTACGAAAGGTCCGCTGCCATTAACTGGTGGGCAACAAAAGAACTCGAGCATTGCGACTCCGATCGGTATCCTCTTCGGTACAAGGTGCAAGCCACATGGGTGGATTGCCTGCGTACATTATTCGAAGACCAAGACCGGAAATGTAAGGTAACCCGTTGTGTTAGCGACCTTGAGGTATATGAAAATGATGGGATGACTGTAAGCAGAGAGTGGTATCAAGCCTTGAATCATGGGTCATATAATCTGAGGGATGATACGGACGGCTTTCAATTGTATTGGTGTAATGAGAAATATTGCACGAACTACTACAAATTTGGATTAGCTGGAATACTGACGAAGGAGAATGGGCTTTAATCAAAAGTCTAGTCAGCTGTTAATCCCCAAACCTGAGGAATATTGAACCCCCCAAATCCTAGGGTCGATAAGCTCAACGAATAATGAGCTGCCACCACTGAATCACAGGAACGGCAAGTTGTAGGCACATCTAATACCTTACTACCTTTCAATGCAGCATTTTCGGCATGCCGCCGGCCTCGCCTGTGTGGGATTGCCCCTTCTCGGACACAAGGCCGCGGAGGGCTGTGTCTCTGACGGAATATAAGTGAAGCGTATGACTTAATGAGTTGGTATATACATTCTAGACTTGAAGTCGGCATCTCTGAGTGGCCGTCTATGTATGTACATCGATAAAAGGACCGCATTCCGCTTACATAACCCCCTCTGCGCGGTGCGTCGCTGCTGGGGTCTTCGTACCCACCTATTTCGAGAGCCACTCAACCACGACATCGTGAAACTCCTCTGGGTGAGAGATTTGGGGCGCGTGGCCGAGCTCAGGGAAGGTGTGTAGAGTTGCGTTAGGGATCTGGGCGGCGACGGCCGGACCTAGCAGGTCGAAGCGGCCCAGCTTGGCAGCGATGTCGGGGGGCGACCACTGTTTGCCGATGGCGGTGGTGTCCTTCTCGCCTATGACGAGTAGTGTGCGGGGCTTAACGAGGTTGAACTCCCAGCTGACGGGCTGGGTGAGGACGAGGTCAACGATCTGGGCCTGGTTAAGTGCGTAGGTCTCGGCCTTGGAGCCCTTGTAGACGTTGACGAGCATCCTCACCCAGACGTCGTACTCGTCCTTCCACTCGCCAACGTAGTAAGTGGCCTGTTCGTAGGCCTTGATGGACTCATAGGAGCTGGCTCGCTCCGTTTTGTAGTTGTCGTCGATGGGCAGGTAGGGGACTCCGAGGGCCTTGTAGTCCTCGAGACCGATGGGGTTGACGAGGACCATCTCGTCGACCTGGTCCGGGTACATGAGACCGTAGCGGGTGGTGAGCATGCCACCCATGGAGTGGCCCATGACGGTGACGCTGTCGATGCCGAGGGCCTCGAGCAGGCCGTGGGTGTTTGTGGCGAACTGCTGCAGGGAGAACTGGTAGCGCTCCGGCTTGGAGGACTTGCAGAAGCCGATCTGGTCCGGGGCGATGACGCGGTAACCGACTGAGGCCAAGACGCGAATGGTGGCCTCCCAGGTTGGGCCGCAGAAGTTCTTGCCGTGGAATAGGACGGCGGTCTTGCCGTTGGGCTCACACTTGGGCTTCACATCCATGAAGGCCATCTCGAGCTCCTGTAGCTGGGAGGTGAACTTGTACAGCTTCACGGGCCAAGGGTAGGTGAAGTTGGAGCCGTTAAGATCCTCTGGGAGCGAGTCCGAGCTGTCGTCGATGACACCCTGGGCCGAGACAAGAGCGGCGCCCGCCGCCGCGAGGGTTGCGAGAAGGGAGAAGACCTTCATGGTGAGATCTGGGGAGGAGGTCAGCTGCGCCGTGGACGTATAAGATGAGAGGTAATGTGTGTGGTCGTCTCAATTGGCATCATGACACCGACTTCGGGTTGGTTCATGTTGAAATGATTGGAGGAAGAGAAAAGCACAGCTTGTAGAGCCGCCAAATCTCGATAGTTGAATTTAACCAAAGCTTCCTTACCCAGTTGTGGTGGCAGCTCAACATAGACTTGACCTGAGGAGGCACGGCCTTGACGTGGGCAGAGAGCAAACTGCTAGTGCGTGCGACCGGAGATGATCCGCTAGACGCCTGTCTCGGTCGGGCGAGTCTGTTTATATTACACGGCACATAGTGTCACCAGAGAGCTCGGTTATCGGGAACAAAGCCAACACGTGCGCTGGCGCCTACGTGGTGGGCACGCAGCACGAGGAGGGAGGGGACATGGGGAGGGAGAGAGGCAGGCCATGACGCCGCCCCGCGTAGCAACACGAGATCGCTTTGATAGCTTCATCTTTTCAGTGGCTCAACACCGCACTAATCTCCGCCGGTCAGTGGGGCTAGCAGCGCTCGGCTCCATGTACGCTGGTGAAAGTCACACCCTGGATGGTGGGCTGGCGCCATTCCTCGATGCTGGGTGCGCCGTCGCCGTTCAGAATCACGGCCCGGCTTTGACACCGGCATGAACCGTCTTTGCCCGGTAACATGCTACCCCTCCGCGACGATGAAGAAGGTAGCATTGGCCCGGGCCTGACATTCGCGGCCCCAGTCGTTGACGCCCTGGTCTGGGGAAGCATGCTGAGATCATAGTTGACAGCGCCATGAATGCTCGCGCAGGGAATGGCCGGATGATGGGAATGTCGCAGGGTGGGAGTGAATGTTCGGAACGCTCACCGCGAGACATTGGAGAACGAATTCCACGAGAACCAATATCTCGGTTCAAATCGGTTCATAGGGACTGTATCCCGATATGGGGCATCGTCTGTTCTTCTCGACCTGCGGTGAGAGAGAGAGGATTCGCGACCTGGCCGGTCTCCCACAATACCCATGACGAAAAGTACGTATTCTTCACGTTGATGCAGCTTGCAGCGCAGATTGCAGCGGTGTACGTCCATGGATGGATGGATGATGGATCTCAATGCCTGTCCGAACACCCGGTTCAGTTGGGGCCGAACACCGCGTCTTGCCCTTCACCTCGTCAACATCCAGATCAAACCTACAGAAGCCAGCCCGCGGTATCTGCCAAGATGAACGCAGTAATAGAGGCCTGCTTCATATTGGAATTGCCATTGCTCGTATTCATTGCGCCTCTCAACCGCTGTTTTCGCAAACGACCTCAAGAGCGTCAACAGCACCCGGCATCCTGTGCTGTAGCGAGGAACAACAACAACAACAACAACAACAACAACAATCGCCCTTTTGGTCTTAGGCTGCAGATATTCATCTCAAGCCGTCCACCGCCAACCAGGATGCCTGCATCGCTAGCGCCCCGACCCGTGGCCCCGCGGCTCGCTGCTAGAGGCGGGAATGGAAAACCCTTCACTCAGGAGGGTGCGTGTGGCCGATGGCTCCCTCCCTGTTAGGGCTGCCAGGGCTGTCAGCTTTCTTTCCCGGGGCTGCACAGACATGTAATTGCCTCTCAGTAGGTTGGTAGGGTGTCACTGAAGACGCTATCGGGCCACCAGATCGGGGACAAACTTGGAAAAGACAGACGCATGCCCGTCATCATCCCCTCGTCAGCCACATTGGCATGGAGCAGATGGGGAAGGACTAACGAGACGAATATCGAGAAAAGAAAAGACTGGAGATTAAAGAAGAATTAGGAGGACTTGGCCCGTAACACCCCCTGTGGCCCCCCAAAGCGAGCGACCGGTGAACCACACGAACCACACTGCTTCTAGGTGAACATGGCTGCCCGGAAAGGAAGCCACCGGCCGCGCTGTGTTGCTGACCGACGTTTGATTGATGCCACGCCCACCATCAGCCTCGCTACTCTTTCGGCCATTCCCGCGACTTTTACCACAAGCTTCGGGTGCCAGATCTCAACCGCTGGAGCCGTTGTGACTAGCTGGAGGGTTGTAGAATCGGGCGGGCTGGCGGAGCAAAACCCGAACGGGACGTCGGCGCCGCCTTCAGTGCCTCCAGTCTTTATCACAAGGACACACCACTAATTAATTAGTGGACTACGTTGTTGGGGCCCTGCTATCGACTCCAGGCGCACAGATGGCCACCCGAATACGGTTCGGCAACTTTAAACGGACCGTGTCCGATTGGTAACCTGCCAGCAGCACTCGAGATGAACTGTTTTCTCAGAGAGGACTCGACGGCAAAAACATTCGAGCATCTGAAGTCTTCATCAAGTTAATATTTTACGCAGCAGTCGTCATGGGCCGAGACGGCCCAGAAAGCTTCTTGGAAAATGTACCCACGGGTCCCAAACAGAGGGGACATTCCGCGAGTCTAACGATGTGCGGAGAATGCATGTACGCAGTGCAGTATCAATACTTGTCAGAGAATTGGAGTCAACGTGAAGAACCCCAACTCACCAACTTTTTTTTTATTCTGGACCAGACTGCCGGGAGTTGTCAGCCTTGCCAGATGTTGGTGTTGGGTGGGGATGGAGGAAGAAGAAACCAAGAGGTGGCAAACATTCAACCGCTTGAAAAAGCAAAACACTGCCTAATCAGCATCAGTGGCCCCGGACACTCAATGGCCCTTCCCACAGACGCCCAAGCTGACATTGGATGGTTCGACAGGCCACCATAAGACGGCTAGCCTCTATCGTGTTGCAACCCGATGCCCTGACGTCGTACAGCAAGACACAAAAATGACACAGCTGAACGCGTTCCTGGGTGACCCGTCCCTCCAGCACCAGGTTCGTCGCACGTTTCCTGGGAGTGCTGACCCCTCCCGCACAGTAACATATGCTTTTTCATGCAGGGCAGTCCTGAAAGCCTGTCAATGGTCAGTTGGTTCAGACTTACGCCTCACAGGATTGCAGACGCAAGCAGTGGCCCAAGTTCTCGCCCACGGGCCATAATCTCGGTGTCGCAAGGCTACTCCCCTCTCCATCCTCCCGAGAACATCTCGGAAAACTTCGTCAGCCCACTGCTCTTGACTGCCGAAAAGCTCATATTGCCGAAACCTGAAGTGCTCCAGAGTTGAACGCTGTGTGGTAAGAACCCGGAGAGGAGAGGAGAAAAGGGGAGCTGACCCAGACGGCACGAACGACAGCGGAGGGCGGCGCTCCTTGCCCGCCACCACACTGGCAACGACTCTCACGCCGTGCAAGGATTCAATGGCTTTCCGTGATTGTATCGCGATCGGCAATCTCGTTCAATGATCATCTTTCCTTCCTACCCGCAGCCCTACCTCTAAATGGCGCCCTCCTCCGACCATCAGTCCTCCCTTGCTCTCCCTCTCCTACTTCATCCCTTGCGGCATAGCTGCCAGTGCCACTTTCACGTCTGCAGTAGTTCGCAGTCCGTCACGCCGTTGCACACCACCAATTCGATATTTTTTATGGAGACGGGAAGAAACAAGAAGCTTACTGGCGTATGTACCTGACAACCAGCAAGCAAGGGGGGCTCTCCCTGCGGTACTGCGCCCAATGACGACCGCGCCCGCCCATGATTTGCGAATGGCTACCGAGGACTTGGCCCGGACGGACGGTCCTTTTCCTTCAAAGTAAGACACGCAAGGGAACGTCTGGCAGTAGCCTGGGCATAAACATATAACACCGTCCGAGAAGACCCATCGGTCCCAGTCCTGCGGGGCTTTCTCGATCGGAATTTCTGCTAGTTTGTGGAATCCAGGTGGTTTGCCTATACGGATCTGGCCCCTTGGAGGCCCGCCGACCTCGTCAACCCTACCGACCGGACCTTTACCACTTTGCGCTCGATTGAGGCGCGTCGTTCGTCATGGTAGACGGGAACATTCCCGGCGAGAGCAATGCCCTGATGGTCAGAGCGCCGTCCATCATCTTCTTTGTCTTGACACCCATCTTTGTGGGGATACGGTTCTGGTCGAGGGTCAAGATGAGATCTGGCCTAGGATGGGATGATTGGACCATCTTGATTTCCTTTGTAAGTCCACGCTGTCTTTGGAAAACACTTTTGTTGCTGACGCCTGTGTCACAGATCTGCTGCTTGCTAGTCTCGATATTGATGATGATTTCCTGCGAATATGGGTTTAGCCAACACATCAAAAACTTATCCACGTCGAATAGGTTGATGACGCTGAAGGTAAGGTTTGCCAGCCACTTCATTTTGGTCTCGTCTGCCTCCTTTGCGTAGTCGTCTGATCAGTAGCAGCTCTTCTATGTCGCCCAAATTTTCTACAAGATCACCATCAACCTCACAAAAGCATCCATCTTGCTCTTGTACCTCCGCATCTTTGTTCAACGGTACTTCCGTATCTTGTGCTACCTACTTCTCGGCATCATCCTGGCCTACATGGTAGCCACCTCGGCATCTTCCATCTGGCAATGCAATCCCATCCCACGAGCATGGGACAAGTCCATCCCCGGCACCTGCATCAGTCTGACCATGAATTGGTACGCCAACGCAGGCTTCTCCATTGCCACCGACATCCTCATCATATCGCTGCCGCAACATGTTCTGTGGAAGTCAAAGCTGCCCATCAACCAGAAGAGGGCGTTAATGGTCGTCTTTGCGTTGGGGCTGTTCGTTACCATCACCAGCATCCTGCGTAGCACGACGCTGGACTTTTCCACCACCAGTCCTGACACGACGTGTAGGTTGATCTTGTTACATACTCTTGATCCATAACTGACAACCGTTCCAGTCGACATCGCTTCCACCCTCTGGACTCTCATCGAAGACAACCTCGCCATCATCTGTGCCTGCCTGCCGATGTGCCGCCTTCCCCTGACGTACATCTTCCCCACTGCCTTCGCAGCCAGGCAGGGTTCCTCTGGCGGCAACTCTGGGTTCGGCAGTTCCGGCTTTGGATCTGCACCACGCACTAGCAACGGCAACTTCATCCATGCCGACACGAGCCGAAATGACTGGCACCCGTACCAGGGTCGCGAGGAGAAAAACAGTATTCACTTAACGAGCGTACATGCTAATAGGCCCAACGTTGTGGACGATGCAAGCGAGGAGTATATCTTACAGGGGATGAAGGGCAGCGGAAACCATGGAAATAGCCAGGGCGAGAATATCGGGGATATGAAAGTGATACGGAAGACAACAGCGTTTCACATGACTTATGACGAGGAGAGCACGAAGGCTTGAGGAGAAGTGGACCACGCAAAACCTGGATAGCGTCAGGGTTAGTACTACAAGCAATGATAGCCATCTGATCCAGACTAGAACGGGTCTGCGACTAAGTTCAAAGCCAGGCTCCGGGTGTTGACGAGCTATACTCTCCTATGATTGAATCGTCGTGCTTGCACCGTCAACGATCGTCTTCCAGAGAGGGAGGCGTTCCATCTCTGCCACAGGATACTTGGGGTAAGCCTTGATGCCGCAGACGGCGTAACGGCTCTGGTAATCGCCATTTTGATCTGAGACCGTCTCACGTTCACCATCGACCGCGGCACGGCAACGCCACTAGGCATAATCCATTGAGACATTGACACTGCCGTTGTGATGAAGCTGCATTCACGGCAGCCGGTCAACCTTTTCCGCTGCGGGGAGCCACTGGAACCCAAACATGGTTGCTGCAATGGCTTGGCCTGGCTGAAAGCGGCCGCCCAGACATGGACCGCACGCCAACGCACGGTTGCGACTGTTATCCCCGAAGCCGCAGCTGTTTACTGGTATGACTTCCTCGCTTGAAATATCTAAAAGAAGCCTCGTACCTCTCAACGGGAAGTTTTGGTTCGATCAAACGCCCGACACACATTATCTTTTGAGCCGTCAAGGTCCCGTCAAAGTTTGACGGCATGATAGTAGACGATCCTGCCATTTTGACGACGTTACTAACAGACTATACCAGCCACGAAGCTCGTCGTAAGCTGGTGCCAACAAGAGCTTGCCTCTTCTTGCAAGCGTGCGTTGATCGGCGGCTCGCGGGATGCAAAAAGGGTTTGACGTCACGCTTGCCCACAACTTTGAAGATGGCAATGGAGAAGAATAGAAAGCAATCACCCATGAACATCCATGGTTGAATCAAGTGTTAGAACATTCTTCCAACCGTATGAATATTGCTTTTGAATAAGCAAGTTGCCGTAGACCACCGAATGCCGTGGATGTGAGTCCTTTTTTATGATAAGACACCCCGGC
This sequence comes from Colletotrichum gigasporum, assembly GCA_024584535.1. NCBI lineage: Eukaryota > Fungi > Ascomycota > Sordariomycetes > Glomerellales > Glomerellaceae > Colletotrichum > Colletotrichum gigasporum. The sequence goes on from CP077951.1 coordinate 296,362, forward strand.
AACAAAGTTGCTCTTATGAGTTATGCTATCCGGGAGGTAGCCCATTTTTCGGCCAGTTATGGTGACGACGACGACGTCGTCGATGACGATAATAATGACGGCCACAACAGTGACAATAGCGATAATGATGATAAAAGTAACAACAGCAACAAAGGTGGTAATAATAACATTATTAATAATGACAGTAATAAGAGGAATAATATTTCTGTATCTCACGGATAGCAATTTTCCCTCTTATTAATACACGAATCCTGCCCGCACGAGTTCTAATTGCCGGTTGGACCAAACTATGAGCACAACGTCTCCCCTATGAAACCGGCTTACTGGGCGGTATATGAGCAAATTCCGAGACAGCTACATGTCAGGTAGTCGAAGATGCAACGGGGGAAGTACACAGTATTTCCAAGGCAAGTTAAGAGCGGTGCTCGTCACGTTACTTGGTGTTGAAGTCACGATGTGCATCCTGATGAGGTTACATGTAAGAGGCCAAGGGCCGAGGTGAGATTTTCTATGTGCAATATTCGACCATGACTAAGGGAAGATACATATATATAACATAGTGAGGCATACCCTCTAGATCATGGGCGCCGTGACGTTGATTAACAATCCTATAACTTCTTGGAAGGCTTGTCAGCGGGCTCCTTGTTGATCCGCTTCGTAACGGGCTCCTGCTCGTGCAGCTCCGGCTTGGAGTCCAGAGGACGGTCCAAGCCGAGGCGGTGGTACGTGCTGTACGAGGCAATTCCACCCTGGGGGTCGGCCTCGGTGACGAGTTCCTTGCGGCGGGTGTCGACCAGCAGGCGAATGAGATCGGGCCGCATGTAGTGGCCGGCAAAGTCAGCGAGGACCTTGGTGAGGTGGGTCTCGTTGAGGTCGATGTCGACGAACATCAGACCATCAAAGTCCTTGTCGGGCTTGGCGACCAGGCTGCCGTCGGGCTTGTAGATGCGGGCGTGACCGTTGTACACGGAGGGGTCCGTCTCGGGCTCGACTCCCTCGGGGGTGTTCTTCTTGAGGCCCTCAACAGAGAGGCGCTGGAAGGGCGCGAGGACCCAAGTGCCGGTCTCAATGGCGTAGACCGGGGTAACGAGGTCGGAAGCGGGGTCGGCGTAGTTGGTGGCCGGGTCGGGGGCAACCTGGCGCTCCTTGCCAGGGTAGACGGGCCAGCCGGCGACGTGGACCTGCTCGCCCATGGAGACGTTGAGGGACTTGAGGAAGGGGTTCATGTTCTCCCAGCAATTGAGCTGGCCGACGCGGCCAATGTCGGTCTCGGAGACGGAGAGGAAGGTGTCTCCGGAGCCGTCGCCGTAGACGAGCTTCTCGACGTGGGTGGGCTTGATCTTGCGGCGGTGGTTGATGACGGTGCCGGTCGGGTCGATGAGAACCTGAGAGAGGTAGAGGGTGGCGTGGTCGAGCTCGGAGAACCCCATGGAGACGAAGATCTGGTTGTCGCGGGCGGCGCGGCGAATACGGCGCATCTCCTCAGAGTCGACGCGCAGGGAGTTCTCGCGGTACTTCTTGAGCATGGGGAGGCTCTGGAGGTAGGTCACCTTCCACATCCAGTAGGGGTATCCGGGGACCCCTGTGCGAGATGAGTATGTTGGAGGCCTGTTGGAAAAGAGGCGATGACTTACAGACTTCGGGGAAGGCGACCAGCTTGCAGCCGGCCTGGCCTGCCTCATTGATGAAGTTGATGGTCTTCTGGACACCAGCCTCGAGATCGAACCACTAGTCTAGAGTTAGCACGGACGGTGAGTTCTAGGAAGTAAGACCCTACTCCAGGCTCGGAGGTGACAGCGGCGGCCTTGTACTTGGTGATGGGCATGTTGGCAGTTGGGCGTCGAACAAGTTCGAGGAGAAAGAAGTTTGGATATGGCTTTAAGTCTGATTGTTGGTTTGGATCTTCGAGTGTGATGTCTCTCAAAAAGATCAGTCGAAACTTTAGCAGAATTGGATGGCTTTATATGCCTTCTTCATGTGTCAGGAGAAGGCTTCCGATCATGGGGACAAAACCTTCGCCATCGGGCTTTGAGGAATGGCTCGCATAACTACCGTTTAGTGATCGAATTGAATTGAGCGTGACTGAAGCCGTCAAACCTCGTTGCAAACGCCGTCTGTGAATCGTCCGTGGTGCTTAACCGACTGGAGAATCCGAGCTCAGGATGAGCAAGTTTCTCCACGTCCGAGTCCCTCAACCCGCCGCCGTTTGGTTTATGGCATGATCAATATTATACGCGCTCTGAGAGAAACACAGAAATCCGAGGGCAACCCCATAGACACCAATCGGCATTACGGGGAACAGCCACGTTCAAAGGCCACGCTGGGGATTGATGCTCCAGCATTCCGATAGAGGGGACGTAATTCCGAGCTTTGACGAGCTTCGTCCGTCGTCACGAGGTATGCAGAGCAAAAGCCGCGAGCTGTTGTGGTACGATCCGGGTGACGTAAGAATGCACCGACTACCGCTGCCTCCAGTTACATCAGGTGAGATCGGTGGGTGGATGGCTTAATTTAGCTCCCGTGCTCCCGGCGGCAGATTCGATCTGCATCCTCCGGGACATCGCCGGAGGTGGGCCACCGGGGTCTGAGGTTACGTGCCTTCAAATCCCGGGATGCAGACACCTACGCCAGCATCGTCCGATGCTCGGGAACGCTCGATCCCGACAAAACATGAGGTGGGGAACTACTAAATACCTACTGGTCAGTCACGAGTAAGAAGGACATTTGCTGCCGAAAAAGAAACTTCCGAGCCGTCAATGTAGTCTGGCCCTCTCTATCGGCGCTTGGCTTACAAGAAGTCTCGGCCTCCCTCACGCCCACTTGGGGACACTGGAACCCGCCCTTCCCATCTATCCTAGACCAAGAGATGCTCGCGTCCCAGAATGGTCAAGACGATGGCCTTCCAGAACGGTTCCTTCTCCACGTACTCCGCGCCGGTATTGTTCATTTTGTCCCAGAGGCTGGGCAGACCCTCAGCACCCCACTTCTTGCGCAGTCCATCGTATTGCTTCTTGTCATAGATCGACCAGAACTCCTCCTCGGTGTAGTAATTATGGCATAGAGCCACTTGAGCCCACCCAGTTCGCGAACCTTGGCCTCGATGGCGCGATTATCTCCGATGAACCGCTTGAAGGCCGCAGATCCAATGGGTGTCTGAAACGACGGCCAAGCCGAGGTCGTGAGACCCCAGAGTCCGACATTGATGACAGTACCAGTGGGATTGAGGCTGTTGGCAAGATGAAGGGGGGCCTTAGTGGCAGCCTTGATGGGGCACAACCACAGAGGGTAGATGTGAAGAGTATCATCGGCCCAGGACAGAAACGTCTCAATCGACTGCTGTGGAATGACGAGATACTGGATGATGAATGTCTGCGAGCGGCCGCTGTGGTGCAAGGCCTTGTACATGGCACGGGTGCGTATCAGAGGGTCGGTGATGTAGCGCGAGAATCGGTTGAAGAACCATGGCTTCTGACCATAGGTTCCCATCCAGAATGCGCCTCGGTCGTAGCGGAAAAGATAGTCCGCGATTGGAACGATATCGACGACACCGCCCTTGGAGAAAGGATCGCGCGGCTTCGAGTAGGCGCAGGTGCCGCAGTCGGTGTCGCGTGCGTGAGGAACGGACTCGTGGGCGTGGAGATAGAACCAGGGGTCCTGAGGGCGGGTGAAGCGGGCAATGGGAGCATCGTCATTGGCCTCGTCTTTGAGTGTGCCGAGGATCATGGCTCCGCTGGTGGGACCGAAGACAATAGCCTCAACAAAGTCGACCGAGACGGTGTTGTCGCTGTACTGCTTGAGCTTGAGCTTGGCGAGCGCGTCCGATATCGAGTGGACGGGGATGTAGCGAACCTCAACGAAGCGACGAGCCTCGATGAGGTTCAGCTCGAAGAGCGTACCGATCGCAAGGGTACCGCAGGCTCCGACGGCGCCGAAGAAGAGGTCGGCGTTGTTCTTGGCCGATGCCTCAATGATACGGCCGTCGGCAAGGACGAACTCGGCCCAGTTAACGGACTGGTCGAAATAGCCGAACTTGAACGAAGAGCTCTCGGCAGCGGTACCTGAAAAGCTGCCGCCAACGGTGATGCCAGGGAATTCCGGGACGACCTGAGGGACGAGGCCGTGCGGGAGAGTCGCGGCGACCAGAGCGTCCATGGGGACATTGGGCTCAACGAGAGCAGCGCGGCGATTCCTATCGATTTTGAGAATTTGGCTGAGGCCGCTAGTATCAAGAATCGCATCAGCCGTTCGGTTGCTGATTCGGGTGCTGTTTGTCTCGCCGTGATACATTCGGAAGGACGTCCCGGCGGCGGCGAAAGCCTTGACCTTCTCAGCAATGGCAGTGACGGCCGTATTGTGTTTCTTCATTGCTCCTGCCTCCATCCTTCAAAAGTTGAAGTTGTTTCTTAGGGATGAGGCGGTCAGAGGGAGGTGGCGGGCCGATGTAAGAAATCTTTTCAGAGGGAAGTCCATTCAGCAGGCAGTTTTGACCCAAGGACACCGCAGCTGTAGGTAGCCAGTAGTGAGTCCCACATGGAGGTAACAACTAAGCAGCAAGTAGAACGGATAGAGTGAGGTGGCAAGGCAGGGAGAAGTGCAGGACGGCCTGCTCTTCAGATTTGGCTGCTTGGTGCGCCCGTGGTGCCACGCTTGTCGGCCCGGTGATGCAGTTCCTTGACTCTGTTCACTATGATGTGAGTTCCGCGTTTGAGACCTCAAAGCCTCCACATGTTGGATAAGATAGAAGAATGAGATGACAGGAGCAAAGGAACAATGGAAAGACGAAATGGCGGAAAGGACAGCCAAATGGGCAGAGACACAAACTACGTGCAGATCTTGAGGGACACCATTGAGTGCCCTCTTGGAGAAACCATCACAGGCCAGAAGCCGCTCAGTATATTGTGTTGGGATGGACAAAAGAAGACGGCCAGCTCTGTGCTCGGGGTTCAGTAAGCGGGGCTCGGTCTGCTCCATTGGAATATATGCGGTCGCATCTCCGCAGAAGCTAAAAGAATGCGACTTGTACGAAGGTTTTCTGACATCATGATAAGTTGAGATGAAGCTTACCAGGCAGGCCTTGAAAATGGGAGGCTTCTGCATCGCCAAGGTAGTGAGGAAGCCATTGATTCAAATTTGTTCTGAGGCAGCATGACAAGGACGAATGGTTACTTAGAATAGAGACAGATCAACTATGTCGACCTCGCTCCTCATGGCGCGAAGCCCCCAAAATTGAGAGTCGGGAACCAATCTGTACCTAGTAACCACGTACGGAGTCTGACTTGAAAAATTCCCGGAGATGACGATAGGAATGCAAGCTGAGAGCAATTGAAACAAGTGGACTCAGTCAAAAGATCCCTAGTTCACAGTAAGCCGAGGCAAGGTCTGCCGTACCAGGAAGATGCACTAGTATTGCCAACAAGTACCAAAAGGTTATTCTATATATTCAAGTCTGTAATGACCCGACGACTTGGTTATTCCTGCAAGAAAGCGCAGGACTGGGTTATTCTCTCGTCTCCATGGGATTGCCGGACCACGGCGGCTTCCGCGGGAAGCAACGACCGTTGACCTTCCCCATGACGTAAGATTGAGCGTAGTGCTTTTGATTCGCTGCCAGTAACGCCTTCCTTTATAGTTTCTCACATCAAGTAACTAGTTGAGTTCCAATGCTCTTTCTGAGACCCCGGGCACCGTCCAGAGCGATGGACCAGGCAGCCAGAACCAACGGGTATTGACAGGGGAAAGCAAGCCCAGCCTGGATGGAAAGCATAATTTCTCTATTTCCCAACTTCAGCCGGTGCTTAAAGAAAACAAAGTCAGCTTGCATCTCTCTAGTTTTGTTGCGGCCCGTCCCAACTTCAATCTTCTTCCCGACGACATTCCTCATAACCCGGCATCCATTGCAAGCATAGCATCCGGCAAACATATATCTTCCTTCCTACCCGACAGTATCAATATGGACTACAAAATGTCTCAGCCGTCTGTCTTTAACGCCACTCTCGGTTTTGCAATCTCCCGCAACAACGATATCCGCCGACGCCTGGCTGAAGACACTGCGAGCGCACATCCCCACGTAATAGTCATGTTTGCTGCTCTCGTCTGCATGCCAGACGATTCCAACTGGGAGCTCCAGGAGGACTTCGACTATCCAATTCTCGAAGGGGTCTCTAATGCAGGCTCTAATGCAGACAATGAGCTCGTCCAAGAACCCCCAGGCGGATCCCAAGGCGAAATGAACCTGCAGCACAACGAGACAGGCGCCAGTGTGCACGATGAGACGGACACCGGTGTGCATAACGAGACGGATACTAGTGTACACGACGAGACGGATATCAGTGTGGACAATGAAGTCGAAGACCAATCAGAACATGGTCTACAAATCAGAACCCCGGCTGAATATCTCCATGACGACGAAATGGTGCCTGTCGTCCGACTTCCTCCACAAGTCCCGGCTGTAGACAATCCCTCCAGAGAAGATCGATCAGAGGATGGGTTACAAACAAGAACACCGGCTGAACAGCTCTTTCGCGACGAAATGGTACCTGTCGCCCAGACCCAGCAAGTTTCCCAACAGATCGCACTGGGGCATGACCTGGATCCCACCGACAGCCAATCAGACGCGTACAGTCTGGCCCTGCTAATGACAACACCCTACACACCGATCCAAGGGCCGTGCCTCCTAGACGTAGACAACCCTCAATTCAGTCCGCAATTGGACGAAAATATGTCAGCAGAGGACAGACCATTTCCATCTATAGTTACAGGTATGTTGTGCAACGGCCAGGATGATACAGATGCTAACTATTCAGATACCGAAGCGAACGTTACAGCCCACCGGCAGCCAAACGCTGGCAACTCGCCAAGGTCGAGCATAGACATTGATGTCGAGCACGTCGAACACGTCGAACACGTCGAAGAGGACAAGAGACTTTGTTCGGAAGATCCAATGGATAAGCTAGCTTTGACTCTCAAAAACATCTATTATGCCTATGAAAAACACTTTGACGCGAAGTGCAAAAGACCCCCTCCTGAAGACCGGGAAGCTATCAAAGTCACCGAAGGGTACCTTTTCTGGTTATACCTTTCATTACAGCATAGTAACGACAGCCTCTACATCCAAGAAAACAGTTACAGGGTCAGGGAAATAAATCTCGAAAGGCAGCGACGGAAAGCTGGAGAAAAGTTCAGGGAATCGAGGTCGACTCCCCTTAAGCATTCATTCACGATGGATGAATTAGAAGAATGGCACTACAAAAAGGAAGCTTTTAATGAAGCGCGAAGGAGAGAGGAACGGCTCCAGTGGTGATCGATCACCAACACCTGAAAATTTCAAGCCAAATAGAATACGCAATCATGAATAGGATTGATATGGCTCAAAACAGAGCCTAGGGGACTCGGTAGATGGCTGATTAAGTGTCGAATGGCAAGCGGATAATTTCTATTGGGCACAGCGGTTAGATAGGCGTTCGCGTTTAGCAAAATAGATGTTATGCATGCGTTATGGCCTACATGTAGCCGCGTACATCTCTACTCCGTTTTGTCTGACATATTTCCTATCTCCCTTCGACGATGACGTGGCAACTGTAAAGTGTAGACTTAAATCCTAGTAGCACGATTGCGTTGACCCCAATCTCGGGCTGGTGACGCTGTTTAATTCTTCTGGTCAATGCCATGGATGGTATGACCAGGGTCCCGGTCTTCACTTTGTTTATGTGAAGCGCTTTCCGCATCGTTGCCAGCAGCCTTACCCGAAAACACTAAATCAAAACACGTTAGTCTTTGGAACAAAGAGCATTGCCAGGAGTTTCTTACAAGCCTCCATCTCGGCCGAGTACATTGGGATCACGACGGTGGCCATTCCAACACCGACGCCGCTGACCACGCGAGCCACGTAAAAGGCCGCGAGGGAGTGCGTGTTTATCGTCTGAACTATGGCACCGACGCAGAAGATGGCCGATGCGAGCATCGACGGCCATACTTCGCGGTAAAGGGCCAGATAAAGAAGCAGGCAAAGAAGGCTGGTTTCGGGAGTTTATGTTAGCTTATAGTCGAATCGATAGATGTCGGGTGAGGGTAGCATACCGCCTGCTTGCAGTAGACTTGTCGAGTTGGACCCGACGGTGGCTTTCTGAGATGGGCCATACCGGAAGTCATCCTGAAACCTCTTGAAGGTCAAGATACCGCCGATGATCCCCGTGTCGTAAGCGAAGAGGAAAGAGCCAACGCAGCAAAGTGCTACGAGGTAGACAGCTCGGAAAGTCCCCAGGGCTTTGGACATCGTGATGTAACTTCTTCAGAAGCCACGGTACAAGTTGAAGCAATAACCAAACCGGACTGAGCAAACGCTTATGGGCGGTGGGATTTTTAATCCAGAAAATGGGCCCTGGAGTTGAAATATTCATCTCGCGTTGAAGGCTCTGTCCGCCTCATTACCCGTCGCCCAGCACGCTATACGGGGATATCCAATGGCCAAAGTGCGCAGGATCCCACGGTGCAGGACCAAAGCCGCACCTCCTCGGACCATTGCTGAAGGCTTCCAAGCACGCAATGTGAGCCCTGCTGTGAAAAGCCGGGGTAAGCCATGAGAAACAATCGGCTGTCGGTCGGTAGGCCCAATCTGGCTGGTTGCACCCATCCGGAGGGATCCATGGACATCCTCACATTCCCCTTTTGGCCGCCGGACCGACTACCGAGAGATTTGGTCGGGAGCGGGGGACGTCTCCGGCGAGAGCTACATGTAGAGACGCCACCCGTCCGACCCCATTGGCTTTTCGGCAGAGCTATTTTGGAGAGCTCGATGTCGGTTGTCGTGAAAGTGTCCTTTTTGAGAAATTCAAAGGTCCACATGCCACGAGGCGGGGCATCGATGGGACGATGAGGGACAGCTTTGGAGGGGCTTCGCTGCTGGATTGGAGCTGGCGTTGACTTTCACATGAAGCTCGCTCTGATATGACCGCGTATATGAGCTCGACGCGTCCCCTGGCCTGTCAGATTTACGTGCTCTGTTCCGCGCTTCATATTTTCTCGACACTGAAAACCTATCCTCAGCGTTCAGTCTGTCTGTGAGTTAACGTCCCACACCCATTACCCGGCCACCCCCACATCTCGGCTACCCTAAAATCCCTTAATACTATAATTACTCCTCTTCTTCTATTAACCACTACTTTATTAATTTTCACTTAATTAATACTATTTTTTTCGTCGGACCGAGATGTCAGGTGCACTGGCGGGGGCCGGGGGGGCACCGGAGGGGCAACCCCGGAGTGGGGCCAACGGAAAATAGTTACTCCGGGGAGGGGATTTAAGGGGTAGCGTAGTAGGAAATTCTATAGGAGACTAAATTCGAATACTAGTCACTACCACACCCTACTTAGGCATCGCCGACTCCTTTACTTTACGCGGACTAACTTAACACGTTTAAATCTCTATTTACCTATAAGTGCATAAACCATTAGAGCAACGATGGTCCCCCGTAGAACACCAATAATACAATAAGTTATTTCCGTAGACGTTAAGCAACCAACCACCAAGCCAACAACTAAGATAACACTTAACAACAAAGTAGTTAGGGACCATTAACACCTTAATATCGAGGATATAAAAGGAATAACTATTAAGGAGGTTAACACCCTCCTCTACGAAATAGTATAATAAACTAAAAAAAAGAAAATAATTAACTAAATAATAACCCTTAAGAATAACACCGACCTAGACGAGGTAATACACTAAGAGTCCACCGCTCCCCAGCCACCGGAACCTAAGCGAGTCCATACTAATACGTGGACAAAGTAGCTCGCCCCTATCCGTTTTAAGGGAAGAAATTGGACCAACATTAGTAACTTTTTATTTAAATTAAAAGGGTAATTCGACTTATACAAAAAAAACTTCGACTCTAATAAGGCTAAGGTCCTATTCGTAGGGGGATACCTAGAGGGCACCACCTCCCACCGATGAATAAACCACATCGCCACGAATTACAATAACGACGTGTCCAACATTACCTAGGCTACGATGGAGTAGTAACTCCGTAACACCATAACCAACGCGGATACCCGGGTATACATAGTTATAGTGGAATTAGAAAAAATAAAGTAGAAGCTGAACTAAACGTACTAACAATTCTTTAATTAATACAAAATAATTAAAGCGGAGTACCCCGATCCCTAACCAAAGAGGACATAAGTAGTCTATATAATTAACCAACTATTACCTAACCTATAATAACAAGTAATAGCCAACGAGCTACTGAGTACCCGTCGGGAACTAAATAACGTGGTTAAGAGGGCCAAAACGACGCAAAAAATATACCTAAGGGAGTAAAAGCGTATTAAGCCCGTCACTCAGGGGACCAGGGATTAGCGGAGGGGAAACCGGTGATCACCTACTCACTCTAATCTCGTACCTCAAAAAAAAACTACAACTAATATTACTTAACTTACCCCGGAAATACCAAGGACCACCACTAAGACCTTTAGGAGTTTAGTTTTAGTGAAATAAGAAAAGAGTACACCTAATAGGGGACCACCGGGGCGGGACCTGAGTTACGTTAAGTACTTTAATTATAGGTAAATGGGACATTATTCGGATTAGTATTAGGAGCCTAATTACTATAATTATAAATAATCGAGGTACTCGGGATAATAATACTAGCCTAAAATAATAAAGCCGACGGGAGGTTTAGCCACGGGGGTGAACACTATCCAACTCTTATAAGAAGTAGAGTAGGGTTACTAGAGGGTAAAGGTGACCCTATAAATAAGAATAGTGGGGGTATAAAAGGAGGGGAAGGTGTTATTAAATATAGGAGTAGATGAGAATGTGGTGAACTAAAGGATCCTCCTTTATGAAGGGGCTTTATTGGGGGTTATTAGTAGTGAGTTACCGCTATAGGGTATATGGGGGTTATACGTACCCAACTACGGTATAAAAACCCTAGTAACCTAGGTGATGGACGATCTCGGGGTAAGTTATATAAGGTTACATAAGTTTAGGATCACTAAAGTAGAAGGATATACAATAATACTAGGGATCCCCTAGTGCTAAGTGGTCCAGTTAAACTTTGAATAAGAGACCCTAAACTAGACTTACCTTTTAAGTAAGGATAGTATCCGGTTAGTTTCGGGTAAAAGGGGAATCCGAAGAGCGGTGAGGGATACAAGGGCAACTTTTATAGTCACCCCGGGTATAAAAAGGATCGAGGTAAGGATAAGTGGGGTACTAATTAGTGACCAATAGATTACCCAGGGACCAGTCCTCCCATATAAGTATAAGGAGTAGTCCCACGTATTTAACACTATACTAGCGGCTATGCCGTTGGAACAGGGTGGACGCACCTATACTATTAACCTAAAACTAAGAGCAGAGCCACCATATAACCCCATCTACCCACTAGTAAAGCCGGAGCTGGCGGAGTTAAGGGAATACCTTACTAAAGTACTAATTAAGGGCTAGATTAGGTAATCTAAAAGTCCAGTTAGGGTACTGATCCTCTTCGTCCCTAAGAAGGGAGGTAAACTAAGGCTCTACGTAGACTATTAGGGCCTTAACGGTATTACTATAAAAAACTATACACCACTACCCCTTATCAGAGAAATCCTAGACCACCTCTTAGAAGTGAGTTAGTTTACGAAATTAGACCTTAAGGATGGGTACTACTAGGTGCGTATCCGTGAAGGAGACGAATGGAAAACGGCTTTCCGAACTAAGTACAGCCATTACGAATACAATGTTATACTATTTAACCTCATTAATACGCTAACGACCTTTTAGGCCTACGTTAATAATATATTAATAGGCCTCGTCGATATTACCTATATAATATACTTAGATGATATCCTCATTTTTTCAAAGGATAAGGCGTCGTATATAGAGGTAGTCCAGGAGGTACTACGCTACTTGGACACCGCTAACTTATATACTAACCCCGAGAAATACGAGTTTTATATTAGGGAGATTAGGTTCCTAGGGTTCGTGATCTTTAAGGAAGGGATTACGATAAAATAGGACTAAATTATAATTATTATAAAGTAGCCGGTACCCCATAGTATACGAGATATCCAGGTCTTCCTAGGATTCACAGGGTTCTATAAGTGTTTTATCCAGAATTACACTAAAGTGTATACACTTTTCACGGATAAGTTAACAAAGAAGATAGGGGGGGAACCAATTATAAATAACAGGGCATTAGAGGCCTTCCACAAACTAAAGGAACTATTCACGGAGGCCCTTATCCTCAGACACTTCAACCCCTCCCTCCCAATAAGGGTCAAAACCAACACATTAGACTTCGTAATAGGGGCAGTTTTATGCCAGTTATATGGAAACACTTGGCACCCCATCGCCTACCTCTCTAAGAAGCTAAGGGGAGCCGAGCTAAGATACGGAGCACTAAAGGCGGAGCTACTAGTAATTCGAAAAGCAGTTATATATTAGTAACACTACTTACTATACACACAACACTAAACGCTATTCTTAATGGACCACCTAGGGCACCACTACCTCGCCACTAAGCCCCAGTTAAATAACCATTAAACCAGGTTACTCCAAGACCTCTCACCGTTCAACTTCCACATCGAATATTAGTTAAGTAAACGAAATATAGCCGATGGACTATTACGGAGACCAGATTATAGACCTAAGGAGGGTGAACGGGAGGAAACCAAGGGTACGTTCTTAGAAGGTTTCTTAGAATAATTCTAGCCGAAGGTGAGATATAACTAGGTAATAAGGGATAAGTTATAGCCCGATATTATAAATATTATGCTAGAAACACTGGCCCTAAACCTAAAAGAAGTAGTATAGGAGGCCTAAAGGTTTAACCCTATACTATAGGGTACAACGTAGGAAAAGTGGGCATACTAGGGAAAAGATAACAAAGGAACGGTGAGGTATAGGAGCAGAGTTATTATACCAAAGGACCACCCATTAATAAGGGAGATCCTTACTATGTTCTACGACGAACTAATAAGTGGCCACCTAGGGGTCACTAAGACAATAACCCGGATAGGACGTTCATTCTTCTAGAAAAGAATAAAAAAGGATATAATAAAATACGTCAAAATATACGCCGTATACCAGCGTACAAAACCACACCACCACCTCCCTTATAGGGTACTAAGCACACTACCAGTGCCCAACTACCCATAGGAAAGTATATCCCTCAACTTTATTACTAAGTTACTAGTAGTGGATAATGGAAATAGGAAATAGTATAATAATATCCTAGTAATAGTAAATAGGCTAACTAAGTATACCCTTTATATACCCACCAAAGAGTCACTTACTATGAACTAACTAATTATACTATTAGTGTAAAAGGTGTTCTTATAGTATAGAATTCCTCGGTTAATAATCTCGGATAGGAGCTCCTTATTTACTAATAAGTTCTAAGTAATGGTGTATTATTAGCTAGTTATCCAGCGGAAACTCAGTATAGCATACTACCCTTAAACTAACGAATAAACAAAGAGGTAAAACTAGAACTTAAAACACTTTCTACGAGCATTCTATAACATAAAACAGGATAACTAACCACGATAACTAAGAATAACCTAATTTATTTATAATAATACTTAGTATAATACTACTAAGTTAGCACTAGTAGAGGTGCTAATGGGCTACTTACCACTGGGATTATACGACGTTATTATGGATAGAAAAGCCCTAGTAGATATATTAACAGTAGAGGATAGGGTAAAAGGGCTAAAAGCGAAGAGGAGAATAGTATAAAACCTATTAACCCACTTTAATAAAATATATAAAAAATAGTATAATAAGAGGAGGGCGTATATTAACTTCTGAGTTAGTAAACACATCTTACTATTAACCAGGAATATACAACAATATAAACTATTAAAAAAACTAGCTAATAAGTACTTAAAACCGTTTACTATTAAATAGGTGGTTAGCGGCGGGGTAACCTACGAACTTGAACTAGGGCCAGGGTATAAAATCCATAACGTTTTTTCCCCGTCCTAACTAAAAAAGTTCCATAGTGACCTACTATAACCATAAAAAGTGCTAGTTAAGGAGAACGACGACGAATATACAATTAAAACCCTAGTAGGCTATAAGGGGTCTAAAAGGAAATAGAAATATTTAATAAAATGGGAAGGGTATAAGCCTAAAAAGAATTCCTAGGAACCTTGGAAAAATATTTCATAAAATTTAATTAACGATTATAAAATGGAGTTTAAATAGAGAGTTACTAGTGGATCACTAGTGGATTATAAGAGGAACGAATTGTAAAGATTAGGCCATTAGTTGGTCGGGGAATGTATTTAGCCCGAAGTAGGAAAATTATATAACCCTAGGGACCTAAGAACAAATAAAAACTATCGAAACGCCCAAAGGCGGGCTACTAGGGGAGTAGTATAGGGGAACTAATTGTTAGCATCGGTGTTATCACCTCTAACCTCCTCATCCTCATTAACACCGTTACCCAAAAGTGAGCCCTCCTTAGAGGAGGTAGTGTTAAGAATAATATAGTTCTAAATAAAATAAGTTAAGTAAAATAAGGAGAGGCCCACTTAAGGAGTACTAGGGGAGTAATAGGGTATTTATAATACTAGTATAGAGCTTTATGAACTCCTAGAAGGTGGTGGTGATGATGGTAATAAGAGTGGTAGTAATGGTGGTCTAGGCCCGGATAAAGGTGGTTTAGGTGATGAGGGTATTAGTATAAAAGTGGAGGGTTATTAGTTAATTGGTAATAAAGGTGGTGAGGTGGGAGGTGGCCGAGGTCTACTTCTTAGTAACGGAAACTAACCCCTTAAAGGCCGCAACCTTATACTAATAGAGTAACTATCCCTCCTCCTCCTCCTCAGCTTTACGCTTAGCGGGGTCCTTAACGTTCTCAGTTTTCTTTTGGAGGGCCTTCTTACCTACAAGCTGGGCAGCCTTATAAGTAGACTAAGTAGTAGATTAGTAAGTGTATAGTAGAGGGGCACCGGGTGGGGACCGGCGTTATAATAGGGATAATATACCACGTCCTTGACCTAAGCGTTGTAAAAGGTGGAGCCACTTAATACCTCGTCGTAAATCTTATTAAAGTAACAGCGGAGTATGAGGGCAGCGGAGGAACACTCACAGAGCAACTATAAAATATTAATAATATTTAAAAGGCCCTAGGGGTAACTAAACTAGAGGGGGGGATAAGTATATACTAAAAAGTAAAACTTATTATACTAAATAATATAAATAGTACATTTATTATTTATAGTTTAAATCCTTAGTAATAGAAGTGGGGGAGCACCGGGAAAGGAGAGGACGTACTAATAATCTTAAAGTAACGTAGAACGGGGGCATTACCCTTAGGGTCCTAGCCCACTATACGACATAAATAACGGGCACAGGGGACAGCATAAAGGCGATTCTCGTCGTCATCACTTTCCATATCACCGGAGGGGTTAGGGGGAACCGGCGGGGTAAAACCGCCGTCGTCACTAGCAGGGGCGGGGGAAGCAGGACCAGAAGACATAGCGGCGGGGACAGTGGGGGAGCAGCAGCCAAGGTCAACAACTGGAAGGACGAGAAAATGACGAAAAACAACGCCAAAAAAAGAAAAAAACAAAGGAATCGAAGCGCATAGTAAAGCCGGTTTTATATTAGAAATAATAAAATAATTATATTAGGGTGCCTAGGGCTTAAGGAGAATAAACTATAATAGGGGATCATTAATACAAGGAGAGCACCGGGGGGGTACTAAGGGTACCTACGGCGTAGGAGTCTCTCGTATTCTTAAAACCAAGAGTTAATACTCAGCACTAAAAGAAGTACAAAAGAACAAAAATAGGGACCACCCTAGCCCACTAAAAGGGGACATAAGGACGCTCTATAAAACCACTAGTAGGGAAGGAGCGGAAAAAGGCAGGTCTACTGGCTAATATACGAGGTATTTACAAAAAGACACCAGGAAACTATCCTAATGGGCTACCAGTGGAGGAAGCGGAACAGCGGCCCAACAGAGGGGTACCCGCTCACACCTAACCTCCCGTAAACTAAAAAAGTAACGAGCAACCACCTAACTCTAAAATACCTCGGAGAAGGATAAAAGAAAGGCACCTCCGGCTAAGGAGACGTAAACACTAACTAACCATCACCAAGCTTAGGGTCCCCCAAACCTAAAACTAAAAATAAGCGTAGTAACTAAGGAGTACTAGCGGAGGCGCCGGTGCGGGCCCCAAATAAGGCTAATAAACGTCCAAACGACCCCGGGACGGGGCCTAAGGGGCGGGGGGATCGTATTAAGTACACCAACGGGGGCCGGGGGGGCACCGGAGGGGCAACCCCGGAGTAGGGCCAACGGAAAATAATTACTCCGAAGAGGGGATTTAAGGGGTAACACAATAGGAAATTCTATAGGAGGCCAGATTCGAATACTAGTCACTACCACACCCTACCTAGGCATCGCCGACTCCTTCACTCTACGCGGACCAACCTGACACGAGATTATTATTAGATAAGTTAGTATACTAAAAATGAGGTTTTTGTGGTGATGTATGCTGTTATATAAGGTCTTAGTATACGAAAAGTATTATGATAATGGGGTATCCTAAAATCAACACTTTAGGATTGCCTCCGAGGCCTTAAATCACGTATAAAGACCCATATCGACCGGTAGAGGCTCCCTCAGATCCAGGAGGAGCGTTTAGCTGAATGGGTTCGAGTTTAGGCTTCGCTGGGACTCCCACCAACCTATTAACAACTTAAGGAATTTGCTGAACGTATCCTTTTGATTTTGTCAGGGGCTTGCGGTGCGAAGTAAAGAGGTCAGTAAGAGGACAATAGGTAGGTACTGGTTTTGACTCTCATTCTTCTCTGACCCTCTCCTTGAAGGGCTTGAAGGGGAGGGACAGGCCTTTATATCTATAGTCCTCCTTAGTCAAGCCCTGTCGCAGTCTGAATCGGCTTAGCCCCCATGCTTTACTTAGTCAGATTCCAGCCACGTGACAGATTTATGGGGACTTACAACCTCTTGGGAAGAGCTGGGTGCAGTTCTTTATACGAAGGAGTCCATTAATTAAGGTCTAGAGAAGTAGAACCATCGATTCCCAGTGTGTTAACAGAGTTTTTATTAATGTTATTAGATTATGGTTTACCCACTTTGTTGTTCCTGAGATTAACGCTATTAAGGTAACGAATTGATGGAATATGTTGTTGTTGTATTTAACGCCATGGCGGCAAGGGCGTAGCCCTTGCGGCAGACCTCCCGAGGGGTATGTGGTGTGGAGAGCCGCAGGCTCAGATTACCTACTCTATAGTATACAGCCCTTACCAGCGTCCTCCAAATCTTGCCTATTAGCTACTATGCGTTCAATTTATCCCTGGATCCCATTAGTTGCTCCAATTTCTTTACTTTTTATTTAGTTCCCCTAATAGAGCACGTTAGTTGGTTATTTTAAGGACTAGCCGGGGGTTAGCCCTTAGTAGTGTGGGTAGATCTTTTGGATGAAGTTTGTTATACGTAGGAAGGCCTTAAAGCCTTTAGGATTATTGATTAACCCCTTAAAGTATTATTTAAGCGATCCTATAGGTCCTATGGGCTGTAATAAATTAGAAGGGTGGAGGGTAGGCCACCGTTACCTCCTTATTAGGGTTTTTCGGTAATAAACTAAGTGGTTTATATTTTTTATTTTCTTATAAGAGTAGGTAAATATGGTTTTATTATGGTTAAAGTATTAATGATATTATTCGAAGTCTCCGTGGCCTGACCGGGCCGCTAAAAGGTGATAAAGGGTAACCCGTGGAAGGGCTAGTTCCGGGGGGCTGGATAAGGTGGCCTTGAGCCTTAGTTGGGCGTATCGGTCTATTACCTTTTTATGTTATTATTATTTATATTAGGCCCGTATTCGTTTTTAGTGAGTTATTTAATCCCTGCTAGGGTTATTAGTTAGCCTAAGGGTACCGGGAGTGTTATGCCCTGTTTGGTTAGGTGGTCTGTTTTTTTGTTACCTTTTATCCCCTGATGCCTTGGGGCTTAGTGGATGTGTATATTGTATATCCTAGTTACCTCGTGGATCTCAAGGAAAGCTGTTTATGAGGAGTTTAGAGTATTGCCCCGTATCCCCTGGATAATACTAGTGTTGTCGATGTAGATGTGGATAGGCTGGCCTTGGGATATAAGGAAGGCCCACCGGAGCCCTACCCTCGCCCCTTCAGCTTCTCTATTAAACACTTTTGTTAGACTAAGTTGGCCATAGCTCTGGGTTATACACTTTTTACCTCGGTAAATAATAAACCTATACCTAGTGGCTCTATTAGACGCCTTAGAGCTGTCTAAGTAAACAATTATACGGGTATCTGGGATGGTTTTTAGCTAGTTCTGAAAGGCTTTAGTAACCTCCTCTTTTGTTTATAGGATTATCGGGCTTTATGATCCTGGGAGGCATTATGGTTAAAGTAGTGATGGCCTTGGGGCCTTTGAGATGAGGCTTGCTATCCGCTGAAGCTGTGTTTGCTGCTTCCCTTGTTACGAGAGCCTTAGGACTAATGGGTGTTGTTAGTTGACCTTTTATAGTTATACTATAAAGTGTAAGTGTGCTCTTTCCAAAGCCACTTTCTTAGTAGGTAGGCCGGTATATCGGAGAAGGTTATTTATTAGGGTTATTTTCTAAATTAGGAGAATAGCTCGGGCTACTTTTATAATAATTTTATTAACCCTTTAGACGAGGCCCTTTTAACTTATATTAATAATCCCTCCCTAAGAGGAGGTGTTATTACTTAGAGTTAACTTAGTTAGCCCCCTAAACCAGGTTTCGGCTCCGTATAAGGCTATTAGGAGGACATAGGTGACGACCGCCTTTTATATAATAGCCGCTGGGACCCCTCCTTTTATGTTTATTAGGTGCCCTAGGTGCTAGGCTGCCTTCTTCGCTATAGTTATCCTTGTTTCGACGTGGTATTAGAAAAAGAGTCTTTTATTAAACCAAACTCCTAACCAGCGGATCAGCTCGACCAAGGCTTTGATTTCAAGGTCTCTGGTTTTGATCCCAGGTAGGTCTTTTAGTCGCTTATGTTTCCTAGTAAAGTGGATAACCTTTTATTTAATTAAGTTAAAGGAGACCTTATTATTAGTACCCTAATTGTTACGGGCTGATGCCCACGATGGCCTAAGCTTTGCCTGAGGCGTTAACCAGCATCCAACAAAAGAGCCCTCCGGTCAAAGGGGCCTCCGATCAAAGGGCCTCCGGTGACCTTTGGTGCCCCACCAGAGGTCCCCTTTGTTCTCCAGTAGTATAAATTCCTATACCGCCCCCCTTACGAGGAACTTCCTCTCTTTCGCTCCTTAGCTTAAAGTAAACAGTAATAGAGTACCCTAAGGTCGAAAACACCTAGGCTTAGCCCTTCGTATACTTTAAACTTAGGATTATAATTTTATAGTAATACTGGGTTAAGTGCAGCTCCCCACCGGTTAAGTAGAAAGGAGTATAGGTCGAGTACGGTTCCCTGTGAAGAACGACATTCCCGGGACTCTAATAGTTTAACCACCGGTTTCCCATTAGTCCCTAAAAGAATAATCAAGATAACCTAGTCGCCCCGATGGACGCTGTTACACCCCCGATACTCTATAACGAGTTAACTATAAAAGAAATGTTAAACACCATTTTAGGATCCCTATAAGCCCAAATAATAGAGATTAGTGAGAAATTAAAAAAAAGTTAAAACTAGAGGTTAATAACCCCTGGGAGCGAAACCCTTTATACTTTTAGTAGTATCTATACCGATACCCCACCAGTGCTCGGTAATAAATTAACTCACTGGAAGCCGTTACCTAACCCCCTAAAGTTTTCGGGTAAATAAAAGGAATACACCCCTTAAGTATAACAAATATGAGATAAAATCTTAATAGATCACCCCTTTTACCCTATAAACTATAAACTCTAATACTTAGTCAATTTATATTTAAAAGTTAATCCCTAATAAGTAATTAATACCTTTTATACTACTAGAAGACCTAATAAAACCAAAAACCCTAAGGACTTTACATATTACCTCAATTACACTTATTTAGATCCGAATACCTAATCCTAAACTATTACCCAACTATAAACCCTATACTAAAAAGAAATAAGAATTTTTTACGATATTCTTACCTAAGTTTAAATAAATAATAGCCGACGTTAATGGTGGTGATTAGCCCACCACCGTACAAATATTACTCTTAGAGGTAACTTTAACCCCTTCACTAAAGGACCGGCTACTCATGGTCGAGCTTCCCAAGGACTATCTAAGCTAGTTCACCTGAGTATAGGACATTACTTAGAAAGTTAAACGGGCCTTTAAATATAATTACATTTAGAGGTTTACTCACTCCCCCGTTATTCGTTTAAAGGATAATAATAAAAATATTATTATAATAAGAGTAGTTTAGTTTATAAGAACTAAAAAAAAGATAACCACCACTAAACCCCAAAAAGGCTCTAACTCCTCTATGGATAATAACCATTCCTAATAAAAAAACCCAGAATATAATAAGGACTACTACGAATACTTTAAGTATAAAAAAGAAAAACACTTTACATAGAATTACCAGAAAAAGGCTGAACACCACTAATAGGCCAACCGGCCCCTTATGGCTAAAACTTGCTTAAAAAGAAACGCAGAAGAAGAAGACTAGCCGATGACCCCTAATTTGAGTAATGAGTATAAGTTGGGAAAAAAATAACTCTAGGACAAAGTTGGGCCCCGGAGCCCACTGAGGAGCAAGTGAAGGGATAGAAGAAACACCAAAGGAGCTAGTAGTAGTAGGGCAAATAGTCTATAATTATAAAAGTCAGAATTAATAAAGGATACTTAATTAATACCTTAGTGAACACCAGCTACGAAGTTTATACTATGGTTAACCGTTCTTTTATATAACACCTCCGATTACCACTTATTAATATAATAAAACACCTTATAAGAGGTTATATAATAAGCGGCCCCTCACCGGGTGGAAACCAGGGAGTAACTGTGATATAAATGGAAATTAGTGGTTATACATAACGAGTTTACGTATATATAATAGACGATTTAGAACCGGATATATTTTTGGGAAATCCCTGGATAGTTTAGAATAAGGTGAAATATAATATTAGTACCCACTAGTTTATTTATAAGAAAAGAAGAGTGAGAGTATACTTTTTTAATAAAGAAGAGCCCGAAAACATATTAGAGATACGTTGAACTAAACTATTACTAGTGGCACCATTTGTTATAGTTTGTTGTATGATGTAAAAAAGAAGATAAAAAAATAACCAGAGACTATTAACTATTATTATAATAACTAGTTTATAAGATATCGAGAAGGTTTTCGTAAAGCTGGAACCACAAAAACAGGAAAACATTTTAAGGTTAGTACTAGAATAAGTGTATAAGGAGTTTAGAGACTTATTTAACTCAACTAAAGTATACCCGGTACCCCCCCACTAACTAGGTATAAACTACGTAATCCCTTTAGAGATAGGGCTAAAAGGGAAGGAGCCCTAACTCCCTTAGGGATCTTTGTATCCTATGTTAAGAGAAGAGTTACTGGTACTAAAGAAGACACTTAACGACCTACTGGATAAGGGGTTTATTCGAGCCAGCTGCTCGGTAGCCGGTGTCCCCGTACTATTCACTAAGAAACCAGGAGGTGAATTGAGATTCTATGTTAATTATAAAACCCTAAATACTATTACGAAAAAGGATTATTACCCATTCCCACTAATATAGGAAACTCTTAGTAGAATAACTATTATTAAGTAGTTTATAAAATTTAATATTATGGTTATTTTTTATAAAATATGGATCGCTGAAGGAGACTTGGAGAAGATTATTTTTAGAATAAGATATGGGTTATTTAAGTGGGTAGTTTACCTTTTCGGGCTTATTAGTACCCTAATAACGTTTTAGTAATATATTAACACTTCCTTATGAAAATTCCTAGACGACTTTATTATAGATTATATAAATAATATCCTTATTTACATTAGTGGTTTAAAGAGGGATTATAAAAAGAAAGTACGAGTAGTTCTCTAGGCCTTAGCCAAAGCTGGCCTGAACTTAGACCTAAAGAAGTGCAAATTCTGTGTTAAGAAGGTGAAATACGTTAACTTTATTATCACTGTGGGAAAGGGTTTATTGTGTAATCCCGATAAGTTGAAAACTATTAAAGAGTGGTTGGCCCCTAGGTCCCTTAAAGGTGTATAAAGTTTCTTAGGTTTCACTAACTATTATCGTATATTCATATTAGGGTATAGTGGGCTAATAGAGCCCCTAACCCGATTAACGAAGAAGGGGATAATCTTTTATTAGGGAATAACTTAAAGAGAAGTATTCGAAACACTAAAAAGGATGTTCACAGAAAAGCTGTTCCTACGGTAATTTGACCTGGACGACGAAATACGCGTTGAAATAGACTACTCAGGTTTTGTTTTGAGTAGTGTATTATCATAAAAGGACCCAGAGGGTTATTGGAGGTTAATAGGGTTCTACTTATAGAAATTATTATTAGTAGAGTATAATTACCCGATCCACAATAAGGAGCTTCTCATAGTACTCACCTATTTACGATCCTAAAGGGCTGAACTCCGTAGTATTTAGCACTTCACTATCCTAATAGATTATAAGAATTTAGAGTATTTTATAAAAAAGTAATACTTAACTAAGAAATAAAGTTATTAAGTAAAAGAGTTATCTTAGTATAATTTTAGAATTAAATACCGGTTAAAAAAGGAAGTGATAATACCTAATATATTATTAAGAAGGGAGTAGGACGTCCCCTAAGGATGGGATAATAAAAGGGAAAAGGGCCGGGTAATCCAGATAATTCCCGACTTTATATAACCAAACTATACTCTACCCGGTGACCCTCGAGTTAGATGAACTACCGAAGATATACTGGAAATACTATAAGCCGCTGTTTTTAATACTAACCCTATACTATAAGCCCTTTAGGATAGAACTATAAAAGCCGATGGAGTATACCGAGCTACTTATTTAATAAAAAAAAAAGAGGAAAAACTTCCCACTAAAACTTAAACTAAAGGTTTAAATCACTAAATATGAACTCGACGGGCTAGGAAGATTAATATGGAGAGATTAATTATGGGTACCGGGGGGGGGGGGGGTGGGAAACGACGACGACCACCTAAACGAATTATAAACTAAGATTATGCAAAGGTGTCATAACTCATACACTAATGGCCACCTAGGATAAAATAGTATATTAGTAATAATAAGTAGACAGTTCTTCTGGCCAGGCTAGTCCTAGACAGTTTAGAGGTTTATACAAAACTGCGATACTTATAAAGGGATATATATTTGGAGGTAAACTAAAAAAGGGTTCCTTAAACCCTTACTAATACCTACCCACATTTACTACGACTTATTAATAAACTTTATCACCAACCTTCCTTTAATAAGAAGGGAAAAGGCCCGATACTTATAGGTTATTATAGACAGGTTATCGAAGAACTCTATATTAAAAGAGATAAAGACTATGGACGCTGAAGCTTATGCTTAGTGGTTCCTCTCCTATTACTATAAGTTCTATGGAATACTATAAATAATAATTAGTAACCGAGGATCGAATTAGATAAGCCGATTTTAGAAGGAATTTTATAGGTTAACCAGTATAAAACAACTACTAAGTATTATTTATTACCCGCAAACAAATGGAGGGATGGAACGCCTTAACCAGGAGATTTAAGTAATTCTCTATGCATATGTAATATACGCCTAGGAAAATTAGGGGGAACTGCTGCCCAGTGTGTAACTAGCCCTTAGGAACCGAATAAATACTACTACGATGATATCCCTATTTTTTATAGAATATGGATACTACGTCGACCCTTTACTAATAATAAAAAAAAAATAACCAATTAGAAACGAATTAAAAGGAAATAGCGAAGTAGCTAGTCCAGAGGATAAAGGACACTACAAAGTTTATTTAAGTAATAATAATAGCTACTTAGTAGTAAAGTGAAAACTCCACAAACTGCACTAGGGGACCAGCTAAATAGTATAAGGTTAAAAACAAAGTGTGGCTAAACGTCGCCAACTACTCATCCCTAAGGCTAAATAAGAAGTTAGTGTAGTTTCACTATAAGTATAAAGTTATATAAGTGATCTCAACTTATATAGTAGAGCTGAATGTACTAACCAGTATCTATTTACACTTCTACGTGGACCTCCTTTATAAAATAACTAATAACCCATTATTAAAGTAAAAAACGACTAATAAATAACTACCCCTAATTTATAATATAAACGGAGATCCTAAATAGCTTATGGAAAACATATTAGTAGTAAAGTAGTAATTGGTAAGTAGAGGGCACCGTCGCTAGGCCTTAGTTAAATAATAAGGTTATATAAAATTAACTTAGGAGCTTATAAAAGTAGTATCAGAGATAGACATTTTGGATAGGTATAAACAACGGTATAGAGAAATTGATATAATAGATGGGGACCCGGTGTATACCCCGAGAAGACATTGGAGGGTAACAAATTAATAGCCGCCGGTGTACCAACAGAATACCGGTGGGGAGGGGGGGGAGAAAGGAGGGGGTATTTCTTATAGGCTGATGCCCACGATGGCCTAAGCTTTGCTTGAGGTGTTAACCAGCATCTAATAAAAGAGTCCTCCGGTTAAAGGGGCCTCTGATTAAAGGGCCTCCAGTGACCTCCGGCGCCCCACTAAAGGTCCCCTTTATTTTCTAATAGTATAGATTCCTATACCGCCCCCCTTGTGAGGAACTTCCTCTCTTTTGCTCCTTAGCTTGAAGTAAACAGTAATAGAGCACCCTAAGGTCGAAAACACCTAGGCCTAGCCCTCCGCACTAATTTAGAATTTAAGTAACTTATTAGTTTAAGGATTGTCGCAAGCATACTGGGCCACTAAGACGTCTGGGAGCTATGCTCAGCTGAGTTAGTACTCACGTAATGTCCTGGCCCCCGAGCTGGCTTATTTATTCTATTGGACGTACTAACTAGATAGTGAATAGATAAAGCCTTTTTCTCCTACTTAACCTCGTATGCGTGTGTGAACTCGCTATAGTTATGAGCTTAGTTTTGATTAGACCCTTCTCTACTTTTACGAGCGTTGTGTGTATGAGAGAGATTGCTTTAATATATTTATATTTTATTAGCTTATTTTATACCCTTTTTAGTTTATTAATATGTTGTTTATTGACGAAATCGTTGTTGTTAAGATTATCCTTTGTGGTTGCTAGGACTGGTTATAGTGGTACTCTGTTTTTTAGTATTATGCTAAAGGCTAGGGGATCTGGGAACGTATTGATCCTTAGGTGTTAGATACTCTAGATATTACGAGGTTCTCGCTGATGCCTCTTATGATTGAGAATTATATGGTATAAGAATAATATAGATGACAATGTGAGTATTAGGACTTTTATGAGTAGTGATTTTAGGTTATTGCTAATGTTGTTTATTAGGTGAGTTTAATTGTGAACCCTAATACCGATGAACTGGTACTACTATAAGTATTTTACCCTATGATTCCCCTAGAGCTTGCATAACCTGTGCTTGTTACGAGGGTTAACGTCCGATCTAATTAGGAGGATGCCCTTAAGTTATATACGGCTAATACTTCCGCTTATACTTTTCTCTAGGCCTCCTACTAAAATATTTAAAACTAGGTGGATAAATTAGTTATGGAATTAATTCTCGTACTTGCTTATATATAATAAATAGATAAAGAGAATATTGGACTTTAAGTGCTCTTTAGGCACCTATAGAGCTAATTTGCTTTAATTAAAATGAGTATCGAGATCCTCGTAGTTATGGAATATATAATAGTCTTTTAAAAGGTGTTTATTAGTATAAGTGTTACTCGTTAGTATGTAGAATGGGAAATTGCGTACACTAAGTGTTACTCTTATAGAGTCCCTATAATTGAGGGAATGAATATTATATTAGTGTTTTTTAATACCGTTGGTAGCCGTTTTGTACTAAGTTGGGCTGAGATAATGCGAAACTCAATTTACTAGGCTAAAATATTAGTGTAGTAGCCTTTAATGCTTAATAAAATAGCTAGAATATTCTCGGTTATTACCTATTTCGATATTATTCGTAAAAAATTAGTTAAGTTCTTAGGCTTATTCGTAACTTTTGTTGGAAGGTCTGATTCGGGTACTACTTTAATAGCTAGCTTAGGTACTAGGATATTTAAAATATATAATTGTCCTTATGGAAACTACTATTAGAAGCCTAATTTGTGTTATAAGGTTTAATATGTGTTTACTAGAGTTACTAATGGATTTATTAATATAAATAAGGAACGAGTTAGTAACCTTAGATGCGAGATTTTTAACTTAGGTAATTGGATACACCTTTGGGATGTGTAAAAATATAAAAGGTGGATTACCTCTAATAATAACCCGAAGGCCGGGATTATTAGAGTTACTTAGAAACCTAATTCGAATAAATCCTCGACCTCCGGTACCTCTAACACTGAAACCGGGCAGGGGAAGCGCGCGGCTCATCTTCGGGATGATGGTTAGGGCACGGCGACGACGACCCCTTATAAGGAGAGACTTTCTTTTAGTATTTTAGACCTGATCAGGCCTCCATATACAACACAGTACACACCTCGGGGGAGCCTCCTCGACAAGAATATTCACTCGTTTAGCCCATTTTTGTTATTAACATTACTATCGTGACCGTGGTATACAATACTTTATACGGAGGTCGGTTTACTACTAAGCAACAAAGTAACCTAGTTTTGGATATACTTTTCCTGGCCTTTTGAGCTTATTCTAGACCTAATCAGGTCTAGAATACTTAATTCCCCTTAAAAACAGCGTCCCCGAGGTTGTTCAGTATGAGTTAATCACCTCTTTGGACCTATAACGAGAAGTGCACAACTTATGGTCAGTAGAGTATGTATATTATTATTCGTATAATATATGCTGTTCACTATATCCCCCGCTCCGTTTCACTAGTACCTTGTAGGCGGATTAAACGCCCGATCTCCTTATTACCACTTATACCATCCACCCCCCTCCTCCTTAAAAAAGAACAACAAAGAATACACAAAGAAAACGAGTAACAGGATCTCCTTTGGCCTAATTAGAAGAATAAGATACTTTTCGGTTAAAAAGAATCTGGGAACACTAGAGACCCTAAAAGATCGTCTTACACAATTATCGGCCCTCCCTCCCTCCTAACTAATATGAGCCGAACACAAACCCAATAAGGGAAAGAGAACACGAGAAGCTTCGAAATATAATTTAAACAACGAAACACTAGCCGATACGACCCGATTAAACCGAAAAAAACACTTATACGATAATTAGAAGAAAAAACAGTTAACCAGAAGGACCCGCAAGAACGATAAACACGATAATGAACATTAGAATTTTTATTACTAATTTATTTAACTTTAAATATTTAAGTAATAATAAGTGGATAAACGGATCAGTTTAAATGTAAACCCTTGGCCTAATCAGCTATTCCCAAATGTCATAGACGGATTACACAACCTTAACAAATTCAGAATATTAGGTAACCGGCTACTAGTTAACATCGTAAGTGGGGTTATATTTTATTAACCTAAGACCGTTATTAATCTTCACCAAGTAGGCCTCCCTTCACTTCGGTTACTATAGGCAAGTAATCCTACGTTTAGCCCTAACCACCACCACCCTAATAACCTTAACTATTATTAAGGGATTTAAGTACGTATTATTATGAACTCTACGAGAATTATAACCCCTAAAACCACTCCCCCCCCTTTTTTTTCCGAAAAGCCATTATCCACCTCCACTATACCCAAACTCTAAATAAAAACAATAATCACTATAAGTCATTAAATCTAATTAGCCGAATTAGAACACTATTATATCTACTTCTTTACTAGAATTATTCAGGAACATATAACCCCGAGCCTTCGAGGAAAACGCTAAAAACACTAGCCCGGATAACTTATTTAGCCCAAATCGAAATATAAAGGACAATAAAAGTAAGAGGATTAATAAGAATAACCCTTCCCTTACTCTATCCAACTCTAATTAAACCTCTAACTTAGATCCCATTATCAACTTAACAAGGATTATCCAAGTTATGAGCTATAAGGGGCCCGTTCTTAAAATGCCCGCACTAGGGACAAAAGGGGCTCCTAAGTTTACTAATAATAATATCTCTAGTTTCTTAGAGAAGTTTAAAACTTAGGTGGACTTAGTTAACTTCTCTAATTAGAATAAAGTAAAGGCTTTCCCCTAGTACTTAGTAGACGAGTATTAGGAAATCGTTAAAGTGGAGATTAAGTTAATTTCCTAGGAAACTACGAAAAAGTATATACTTAAGACCTACGGCCACCTAAACGAGGACTATATCCTTAAACCGAACAAGTAACTCCACAACTTTATTAAGGGACCCCTGATCAGGAATAATGATCTCAAAGGAGTAGCGAAACTCTTCTAGAAGGTTGAAAATATTAAAGCTAAGGCTCTTTGTTAAAAAAAGGTGGTAATAAGTAACCTAGAACTAATCGAAACCATTATATACTACTTTATAAAAATGGTGATGATTAACGTAGCCCTATAAATGAAAACGACCATAAGAGAATTGTTTAATTCTAGAGATTTTAACGATTATTAGGACCGTTTACTTATTTAGATTGGCTAGGAATCCTAGTGGGGTAAGGCCTTTAGTAATAGTACTTCCTTGGATAATGATCCCTAATTAGTAGCACAACGAAATTCTAAACTTAATTGGACTTATACTATACTTATAAAATAAGCTACGTCCCCCTCTTTAATTTAGTAATATTAGTTAAGTAAGGATATAATTGTGATAAGCCCGGTTAGAATTGACGATCTCACCAATAAACTAGATACCCTCCAACTAGTTGTCCAAACCATAAAGAACTATTAGTAATAGCCTAATTAGGCTTAGAACACCCCATTTATATAAATCTATTATTAATTAGTGTACTTAATAAACCGGAATCCCCAGGGATCACTATACTAGTAGGGCCTACTTCGCTAATTATTGAAACGGAGCGGGGGATGCAGTGAACAGCATGTATTGTACGAATAACAACACACACACTCTACTGACCACAAGTCGCGCACCTCTCGTCACGGGTCCGAAGAGGTGATTAACTCGTACTAAACAACCTCAGGGACGCTGCTTTCAAGGGGAATCAAGTATTCTAGACCTAATTAGGTCTGGAATAAGCTCAAAAGGCCAGGAAAAGCGTATCCGAGACTAGGTTACTTTGTTACTTAGTAGTAAACCGACCTCCGTATAAAGCATTGTACACCACGGTTACAATAATAACGTTAATAACAAAAATGGGCAAAACAAGTGAATATTCTTATCGAGGAGGCTCCCCTGAGGTGTGTACTGTGTTGTGTATAGAGGCCTGATCAGGTCTAAAATACTAAAAGAAAGTCTCTCCTTATAAGAGGTCGTCGTCACCGTGCCCTAACCATCATCCCGAAGATGAGCCGCACACTTCCCCTACCCGGTTTCAATCGTCCCCTTATCTTAGTTCCAAGCTCCAGCGTACCAAAACAATCCTATAAACGGGCAGGCTAAATAAAAAAGAAAAGGAAACTAGCATACATAAAACCTAATTAGGTGTATCGGTTACGAAGATCGTACCTCTAGTCTTCCTTAGGTGGTTCCTTTAACCTCGTTTAACACTCCCTTTCCGCTTTCTCCACCACTACTACTTTATTCTAGTGCACCGCCGCATCGTTCCGGTTATATCCTTACCACTAATTAGGTCTAATAAGTTCAAGGAACAACTCCCAGGCTCTTATTTAGTACACTACAAATTAGTACGGGTCGTCGATCTTATTTATGAACTCCTCCCTAATGTAATTAGTAATCTTCTCATAGTTAACCTTCGCGACCTTCTTCTGTTTTTGGCACTTAGTCTTATACCCATGTACGAGGACCTCCCGATTAACCTCGTAATCCTGTACTCATCTTTAGGCTACTTATGTTAAGGTGGTTAAGTTGTACAGGTAAAGGGACGTCAGGGTCACCTCTGGTTATGGTAACTAAGAGAAGAAGGGCTTATCGGGCAAATTATCCAGTGGGTCAAATAGGCCTAAAGATATGTCGGAATTAGTACCACTAGTAATCGATAACGGGTTATTACTAGTGTTCTAAGGTTAATTAGGTGGAAGTGGTTTTTTAGAGGCCTTCTTCAGCTTTTTATTAGTAGTAATAGTGTATTTATTAATGGACTAGTAAGGTTTATTACAAAGATTATAATCCATTCCTACGCTATAAAACTCCTAGGTAATTTAGTTAATCCATTTCTAATACATGGCTTTAATGCGGTTAGTGGTGGAGTAATAGGTCTAGGAATATACTACTTGTAGTATATTATGATTTTCTCGAAAAATAACTCAAAACCATTCCACTACGAAAACACTACACCCATAACCATTAGGCTACTAGACCGTATCAACAACGCCCGATACTACTCAAATGACCCCGATCAGGTCAAATCCAGCACCTATAGCTTAATACTATGACGTCAAGTTATGTATATCAACTAAAAACCGTTGTTCCGAAAACCCTACACTCCATATACTATTAAACTAGAAAGTGTGACCTGAGATTTGGTTAACGAAAACGCCTATAAAGTAATTTCCGCTGTGGGCTATAATAAAATAAACTAAATTAGTTCCGTGGATGTGTATTTTTAGTTGGTTAGAGTATAGTCTAAGTTGTTAAGGGGTTAAGGGTACGTCTCCTTAGGGTTATATGGTAATCTCGATATTAATACCCAGGGCTTCTAAATCTCACTGAGCTATTACAGTAGCGGCTTCTACTTCCCCGTGTTCAAATTAATCCTTTTATATAATATTCCCTTATATATTATAATAATCTTTAAGAATACGGGTAACCACATTCGGGGCCCAACCTATCCACCGTCCCTAGTTATCGAAACCGGCCGCCCATCGTATTCGTAGAGTTATAGTTACTTCTGAACTTTGTGTGGGAAACCACAAGGGAGCCGGAACTAGCGTCTTATTGTCTAGTGTGGGTGTATTTTGTGGGTGTGTAAGGTTCATATGTTACCCATTAGGATCCGTAACCCCGGTGAGTGGTCGAAGTATTACTAGTAATACATATCAGGAGTTTTTGGGTCTTATGACATTTCCTTATACTAGATTAGGTGCAAATTATTGAGCAGGGTTGAGTCCTATGGCTATAAACCTATGAAGAAGGGTCCTAGTATAGTTATTATCCCAGAAGTTAACTTAGTTCGGGATGACCGATATGATAATGCTTGTGTATGGGTAGTGTGATGGAAAGAGTAGAGAAGTTGACGATAATTATGTAAAGTTAGTCAAGAAGGAAGCTTTATTTCTGATTAGGCTGGGTTTATTATAGGGAAGTGGAAGATAAGAGGTGAGGGTCGAGGGGTGGGTTATTTGTTTATTGGCGTAGGGTGAGTTGATTCCTGAATTAGAGCTAAGGGCGACTTTAGGTGAAAGGTAGGTGGTCTCGTAAATTGAAAAGGGAAGGGTAGGTCGTTTTGTGTACTCTTCCTTCTAATGAAAGAGTGTATTAAAAGGAAGTGAGTTAGTCCCTTTTTATCTAATCAGATGCCTATTACGGTTCCTTAACTAAGTTGGAAGGTCCTTTAGTGAATTAGTGCTACCCTTAGGGCTAATATAAGAGGGCACCTTTTCTTCCACCTTTTTCTTCCTCATAATAACCACTACTATATCCCTAATTTTAGCTCCTCGACCTGATCTGGTGCTCCATAACTCAATAGTATACCTCCGAAGGATATTAACTATAAGTGCAACTGAACGACTCCTACTACGGAAGTTCCTTAGTTGCTCAACTATAATCCTCTAAAGGACAAAGGTTCTTTTATTACCGTTACCCCCGTAAACCTTATTATACGTTATTCCTTCCTAACTTCCTACTTTTAGTAGACCTGATTAGAGTATTAGATCGCTACTTCCCTCGTTTAATGCCGATTCGAAGATCTCGTTGGTTGCTTTTACGCCGAAGTTTAGTTTACTAATACTATTAAGTACGGTGATACTCATACTAAGGTGGCCCAATAATTCTAATTCTCGTTCCCTGCGTCTTATCCCTCAGCGATTATAAAAAAGTACTCTAAGAACGGTACTTTTAATTATCGGGTTTTTATTTCGTATTCCTATAATGGTTACTTCGGGCTCGTCGCTTAGAAGCTTAGTGGTCGGCTAAACACTGGGGCTATTCTCGTTATCCATAGAGTTAGTAGTCGGAATATGGTTCCTTATTATTATTATGAAGAGTACTAGTGTACGTTACTTTACGGGCCTGATTAGGGCGCCATCATAGCTCCTTTCTGGGAATGCGTTCTTTTTCCTAGTAAATACCAGAACACCTATTCTAATTACCTATTCTACGAGACCAGCTTTGTTTACGATTATTATGACCCCGCTTTTTATACGCAATATGGGTACAGCGCCCAGTTTACTAATAGTTCTCTTTGTATAGAGGGTGGCGGAATCGGATCGGCTATCCCTAAAAACATCTCCTCTGTTAACTCGAAGCACTACTTTCAGGAAGATCTCGCTGCCCTTACTAAGTCTTAGAAACAGACGTACAAACGGTCCCGCACGAAATCGATCTTAGATATAACTTTCTTCGGCAATAGCTCTCGATATGTAAAAAAGAAGAATATAGTGGGGAAGGATTCGGGTTAATTAGGTGGAGGAATAAAAGAAAAGAATAGAAGGAAGGGCTAGTGTTATACTACTCTCTTATCCCTAAAATATTCCCACTGGTCCCTTACTAAAAGGTTTTCCCTCCTAAAAAGCATAATAACAACTTCTATATTAATATTATATATATTTACTTAGTTCATAAATTCCAACAAAATATAAAAATAAAATAAAGAAAAAACTAAATAAATGTCTAATTAGGGGTAAAGTACCTGGAAAACGACGCTAAATGATGTTGAATATTAAAAGAAGGTAATGTTGTGGTGTTTATGTTTTATCTATACGTTCTACTATGTCGTTCTATGAAGGGAGATGCAATTAAAATGTGGCAAAATGCAGGGAAATACACCGAGATATCTGATTAATAATAATAGACGCATCTGATCAGGTCCCAAATAACGAGGAAATATAACCAAATGCAAGGAGATGTTAGGGTATAGGTGGTCATGAATGCGTTATCCAGGCCATCGTCCTGGGTCGCTTATCTAAATACGTCCCCAATCCTAATAAAATTTTAAATATTTTAAGTAATAAATAATTTTAAACAAAGTAAAATATTAATTTAAACTTTTCTGATTAGGTTTCCGTTCTAGTAAAGTCCTGGTACTTCGCTTTCTTTGCTTCTGTGAGTGGCTTTAGGTTAATTGCTATTTGTTTACCTAGCTGCTCCTATGCCTTTATATTTTTTTCTAACTCTTCTTTATTCTTTTCTTATTTTTTTTGTTCTGCTTGTAATTTCGTAAGTGGCTTTGATGTGGTCGGATTAGGTTTATCGTCGTTGTCGTTGGCCGTGTTTGTATTATCTGTGAGATTAGGGAGGACTCGTCGGAGTTCGTCTCGAAGTGCTATTTTTACTTATTACGGATCTTCCAACTCCTATAACTCTTCGTTTATTTATACGAATTTCTTTAGGCGATAACCTCCATAAGTACGTGTAATTATTTCGTCCCTAGCTAACGTTTTTAGTTAATATAACCTAACTTCTAGGTATACTAACTTAATCCGGAGGGGTCCCGTCCATTAGTAGTGTATTTTTCGTTCCTTCAACTTGTTTATTGCTCGTTTTTCATTATAAACGAGAATAAGATCTCCGGGCTGTAGCCGTCGTTGCCGTAAAGTCTTATTGTGTACTTCATTAAACCGATCCGTTCATCGCTATCTAATCCAGGCCATACAAAAAGCTACTTCTTCTCTATCTTCGTCCAACTATTAGAAAGCTCTAATACGAGCTAAAAGCTCCTAATTAGGTGTACAGACGTTTACCCAGTCCAGAATCCTCTATATAAGAGTATTAATTTTAATTAGTGTAATGGTTTCATAACCATATTCTAAGTAGAAGGGTATGAATCCGGTCAGCTCTCTAACTGATGTTCGGTCTACGAATAACGCTGTGGGTAATATAATACCCCAATTCTTCTTCCCTCCATCTAACCAGGTCAACAATACATATATAAGCATCTAATATCCCTTCTTATTTAACCCGTTCACCCTAGTATTATAAGCTGAGATCACTTTCTTATAATAATTATATACTCGGTTAAACTTATCCACCACCCTTTTATTTTCAGACCCTCCGTTAACGATAATTTCTCTATAAATCCCGTATTAACAAATAACATTTTCCCATAAGAAATCCACCACTATCTTCGAGGATACGGAAAGCGCTTAACGGGCTTCGGGCCAGCCTATAAGCTGATTTCTTACCTTAATTAGGGCTTATTTACTAATCCATTATATATTAAGTGAAATCCTTGACCAGGGTAATCCCATAAGTGTTATCGTAATATGTTAATTATCCTGATGGCCGGGTTAAGCTACTTGATAAGTTGGGCATATAGCCACTTCGCATTTAACGGAATTATAAGCTCCCTACTAAAAATAGTTCTTAAAAACTTTGTTGAACATCATATCTCGTCCCCTATAACCTAATTCCATATAAGCCTACCTGATTAGGTCCCGTTGGAGCTCCCCGCTATTAATAATTCGTCGTAGAGTTAGGTATTAGTGGGTTAGTTGGTGGGAAAAGTAGTTATCACGGTATATATACAACTAAGCCTTATTCTTAAACTTACGAAAACTAACTAACATTACACTATCCAATTAAAGAAGGGTTTTTAAATAGTAAACGATTTATTATATTTCGAGTAACTAGGTCTAATCAGGGTCTAGCCAGTCTCTGGGCATTAAGAAAAGTAGTGAATTTAATAGAATAACCGGAGATATAGATCGTAGGTGCTAGGAGGCGTAGGCTATGGATAGGTAGATCTACGTATTAATGAATTCCTTTAATCGTTTAAGGTCTTCGTATTCGGCCTAATTAGAGGGTCCAGGAGGTTTACGTAATAGGCCATCAACTGCAGTATTCTTTTTATTAGGTATATGTTTAATATTAAAGTCGAAAAAGCGAATTTAGGCAATCCATCTTATTAATAATGCTCCGGGTAAGTCACTTACCCCTCCGTTTAGCTACCCGATGAGGACTTTAGTGTTAGTTTCGAGGGTAAAATATACACCGTAGATGTATATTCGGAGCTTCTTCAGCGTCATAAGAACAGCCCGTAATTCTAGTTTACTAGAGTTATATTTTAACTCTACACCTCTCCATATACCACTTTTAAACCAGGCCACTACCCTTTAGCCATTAACGAATTAATATAATACTATACCCTACCTAAATAAGCTAGTATTAGTGTAAATAATAATCTATCTAGTTTCGGGGTTATAGTCTAGTTTAATTAGGATAGGGGAGGTCGTTAAAGTGGTCTTTAGGATGTTCATAACTTGTTATTAAATACGTCCCCACGTAAACGGTGCGCCTTTCCGGAGGAGGTCATATAACGGCCGTGCTTTTATTGTAAAGTCTTCTACTTATACACAATAAAAAGTAACAATTCCGAGAAACGATCTAACCTCTATAATACTAGTACACTTTTCCCATTCCTAGATCTTTCGAATTTTAGCCTAATCAGGTTAACGGCCATCGCATCCACATAAATACCCTAAGATCACCGCTACTTCCTACACCCATTACGATTTTTCGGCTAACGCAATATATCCCAAAAACTTAAAGTTAACTAGGACCTTATCGATATTAGTTAAATATTCATAAATAAATCACTGTATACTAGGAATAAAGGTAATTTCTTCTTTATTATACCGCAAAATTGGGCCCTTAATAACGATATTATCTAAGAAGGCCTTATAGTAGTATAAGATAAGATTATATAAAATTCTTATTATAATTTATTAGAAATACACTACTAAATTAATCCATCCTATTAACAAGGAATAAAATCGGAGAAGTCCTAATAAAATTATAAATATAGTATAATCTCTACTAGCTGGGTTAAGGAGGACCTAATTATATCTAAAAAAAAAGTCCAATACGGAAAAGAGTTAACACCCACCGTATTCTTCCGTAAAGGAGTCTACGTTGGGGGGAATAAACGTATTTTAGATGGTGACATCGTTTAACTTAGTAACCGAATTAATAAGCTGGTATTTCCTATCCTTTTTTTTAACTAGGAACTATGGATTTCTATACGTAGTGTGACCTTCTTTAAGTGTTCCCCGCCTAATCCGGTTTTAAAGTATTTCTAATACCGTATTTTAAATCGCTAATGGGATCGGGATACTTTTCACTTACTAGGCATTGTATAGGATAGTTCGTATCTTTTGAGGTGGGGCTATAAGGGGGTTAACCCTGCTTATATAGGTCCAGTCCTATACGAGGGCTATTTCCCTGTTTAATAGGATCACTTTTAATAGGTCCTTCTCGGTTTATCTAAGGTGTGGGCATTTTTATAGAATGGTTACTTTCTTTTTGTTTATGAGGTGTGATCCTGGCTTTGTTTCGGTGAATTTCAGGGTGATTAGGCCTATAAACCTACTAACTTCCTTTCTTAACTACACTCCAGTTACTTCCATCTTCTTAACTTTTTAGAGGGGGTCGTTATTAGGTATCGTCCCATCTAATAGAACGTCGTTAACGGGTAGAATTTTTTGATTTTTATGTTTATACATCGTGGCGATAGTAGTAGTTAACTAATCAGGTTCGGGCTTTTCTGGAATTCCGAGCTTCTTAGTTTCCCGTCTCTTTTATCTCTTTTTAAAGGTGTAATACGAGCGGAGAAGGCTAGTTAATATTTTATTAATTTTACGCTTACACTAGTCTCGTTTTCGGGTTTCCTTCCTTATAATCACTTTACTTAGGAGGATCTTCGTTATTAGAACCTAATCCAGCGTTACTTTTGTCGTCCCTGCTGCTTTATAACCCTTGCAATTGTCGGGATGTTTGCCTGTGACACGCGCAGCAGCGCAAATAGCGTCGACTAGTGGCTGGAACTCTTGGTGAGCTGACACCACCAAACCGAGATTGCTGTGTTTTTGTCCATGTTATATAAGACTCTGTTGCCTTCCTCTAGGTCGGGAATATTCTGATCAGGGCTAGTCCATTCTTTTCCCCCAGTAAACTCACTAGCTTTGTTGTTGGGCTCTAGTTTTCCTGTTCCTTCAGGGTTACTTGGTAATTCTATTAATCGGGGAAGTAGAACTCTATTCCTCCTTTAACTCCCAGTTATGTAAACCCTATAGGAATATGAATACGAGTATCTCCGATTCTGAGGACTACTCTAATTAGGTTGTTAGTATATTCCCAGGTGAGCTGTCCTGTAATTGAGAACGGTCCTCTAAATAAGGAGGTCTTTGCGATACTTATTTTCATTTCCGACGCTATAAAGAAGTTTGTAGGGATTTTGTGTTCCCCGACCTATACGTAGCTTGCAACGCCGCCGTCAAATTAAGCTCACCCACTCACTTCTGGGGTCAGGGTCTACATTATGACCATTATCCTTATCGTTTACAGGTTATTCTCCCTAATGTACTAGTCACTCACAATATTGGTCATTACTCCTAAATCCAGGACAGCCATAATCTTCTCGTTCTAATCAGGTGTAGCACCTCCTATCAAAACTTCGATTTTAAAATAAGGAGTCATCTAGGAACTAGGAAAACGATTCCTTTCCTTACTTCTAATAGTGGGGGTGGATGGCTCGGCTAAGGTGGTGAAGACCACTAGGATACACACTTTATTAGGACTACTATTATATCTCTTAACGATCTTAGATGTAATCTTTTTACTAGGCTCGTCATCGATAATACTAATTAGGCCTGAGGGCGCCGGGAAGTACACATCGTTTATTATTTGCTCGTCTAATAGCTACTAAGCTAAGTTGGTCATATGAAAATGGTATACTAACCACATCTTCATAGTTATGTAATTAGGTACCTACACTAAACCACTTAACTTTTAAAGAGTTACCTGGGTAATTATAGTATTATTGTCTATTATTTCCTAGGTCTAATTAGGCGTAGAATTATATTAATTTATTATTAGAATATTACGTTACATCGTTATCACTTCCTTTATTTGAGAATAAGGTACCTCGGATCCTTTTTATAAGACTTTTTTGACCTCTAATTCGTGGGATTAGATTAATGAATTACTATTTTTTCGAGAAATAGGTTTCGTAATCCCTCCTTAAATAACTTTCCTCGTTTATTCAGAGCCGTCCCGGCTTCCTTATGGGAGGATCCCCGTTGCGTTATTGCCTGATTTAGTGGTTGTATAGGTTTTGGCCTCGGAAGTCGCTAGGATTGTTACTGCTGTTCTAGGCCTTGGAAGGAACGCTGATACGTATGCGATGGTATTAGGAGTAGGCGCTGGCTGGGGTGTTTATATTAACTAAGAGAAGGGTTGGCCGACTTGGTTATTTAGAATGGTCCCCGTTATGGTTACGATGTTTGGGAACGACTATTGGTTCTTTAGATATCCAAGGATTACTGGTTGGTTAGGTTGATATTTGCTTTGGGTTTCCGAAACGATGTAATCGGGGACCTGATTAGTCTCCCCTAGAGGGTTAAGGAGGTCTCCGTATTGGTAATTGTTATTGTAGAACGTGAATAGACTAACTTGAACGTCCTCTAGGAATTACTTATATCACCAGAATTACTAACCCGAACACCCATCATACTAATAACGTCCCACTAATCCAGGAACAAACCCCGGTTTATTCCAACTAAACGGTCCCCTCTATGCAGGATTATAGGGCTGTTATCCAGGTGACTATGGGTTGTATAACTGGCGAGGTGGGCCCTACTAGTATAGTGATCCCTAGGGATTCCGGTTTATTGAGTACACTAACTAGTAATAGATTTACGTGGACGGGGTATTCTAAGCCTAATCAGGCTATTACTGATGGTTCTCTATAACTTGGACAGCTAGTTGGAGGGCATCCAGCTTGTTGGTGAGATCGTCGATTCCAGCCGGGCCCATCA
Organism: Colletotrichum gigasporum; assembly: GCA_024584535.1. Classification (NCBI taxonomy): domain Eukaryota; kingdom Fungi; phylum Ascomycota; class Sordariomycetes; order Glomerellales; family Glomerellaceae; genus Colletotrichum; species Colletotrichum gigasporum. The sequence continues at coordinate 335,373 of CP077951.1, forward strand.
CAATCATATCTTTGCCTAACTAATGCTACCGAGTTAAAGAGGGGGACGCAGCTCGCTTTACAAGTATAGTATAAGCCCGATCAAGCCCAGAGTTTCGTCGCACTACTAATTAGGGATCGTCGTCCAAGGAAACACTATCACCAAAGGCCTTGCCCCACCGGGATTCCTGGCCGATCTAAACAAGTAAACGGTCCCAGTAATCGTTGAAATCTCTGGAATCGAATAGTTCTCCCGCAGTCGTTTTCATCTACAGGGCTGCGTTAATCGTCGCCGTTTTTATAAAACGGTATACAATAATTTCAATTAGTTCTGGGTTACTCATCACCACCTTTTTTCGACAAAAAGCTTTAGCTTTAATGTTTTTAACTTTTTAAAAGAGTTTTATTACTCCTTCGAGATTATTATTCCTGATTAGGGGTCCCTTAGTAAGGTCGCAGAGTTGCTTATTTAGTCTAAGAATATAATCCTCGTTTAGGTGGTTATAGGTTTTGAGTATATACTTTTTCGTAACCTCCTAGGAAATCAACTCGATCTCCACTTTAATAGCTTCCTAGTACTTATCTACTAAGTACTAGGGGAAAACCTTTACTTTATCCTAATCAGAAAAGTTAGCTAAGTCTACTTAGGCTTTAAACTTCTCTAAGAAATTAGAGATATTATTACTGGTAAACTTAGGAGCCCTTTTTGTCCCTAGTGCGGGTATCTTAAGAACGGGCCCCTTATAGCTTATAACTTAGATAATCCTCGCTAAATCGACAATGGGATCCGAGCTAGAGGTCTAATTAGAGTTGGACAGAGTGAGGGAAGGGTTATTCTTATCGATCCTCTTACCTTTATTATCCTTTATGTTTCGATCTAAGCTGAATAAATCATCCGGGCTAGCATCTTTAGTATCTTCCTTGAAGGCTCGGGTTACATATTCCTAAATAATTCTAATAAAAAGGTAAATATAATAGTGTTCTAATTTAGTTAATTAGGTTTAGTGATTTATAGTGATTATTATTTTTATTCGAAGTTTAGGTATAATAGAGGTGAATAATGGTTTTTTAGAAAAGAAAGGGGGGGGGGTAGTTTTAGGGGTTATAATTCTCGTAGAATCCACAATAATACGTACTTAAGTCCCTTAGTAACAGCTAAGGTTACCAGGGCGGTGGTGGTTAGGGCTAGACGCAGGATTACTCGCTTATAGTGACCAAAGTGAAGGGAAGCCTACTTAGTAAAAATTAATAACGGTCTTAAATTAATAAAATATAACCCTACTTATGATATTAACCGGTAGCTGGTTACCTAATATTCTAAATTTGTTAAGGTCATATAATCCGTTTATAATATCTAGGAATAACTAATCACACTAAGGGTTTACGTCTAGACTAATCCGTTCATCCACCTACTATTACTTAAATATTTAAAGTTAAACGAATTAGTAGTAAAAATTCTAATATTCATTATTGTGTTTATCGTTTTTATAGGTCTTTCCGGCTAGCTATTCTTTTTTTTGATTATCATATAAGTATTTCTTTTAGTTTAATCGGATCGTATCGGTTAATATCTCATTGTTCAAATTATATCTCAAAGCTTCTTGTGTTCTCTCTCCTTTATTGGGTTTATGTTTAGCTTATATTAGTTAGGAGGGAGGGAGGGCTAATAGTTACGTAAAATAATCTTTTAGGGTCTTTAGTGTTCCCAAATTCTTTTTAACTAAAAAGCATCTTATTCTTCTGGTCAGGCCAAAGGAGATCCTATTGCTTGTTTTCCTTGCGTATTCTTTGTTGTTCTTTTTTAAGGAGGAGGGGGGTGGATGGTATAAGTGGTAATAAGGAGATCGGGCGTTCAATTCGCCCACGAGGCACCAGTAAAACGGAGCAGGGGATACAGTGAACAGCATGTATTGTACGAATAACAACACACACACTCTACTAACCACAAATCGCACACCTCTCATCACGGGTCCAAAGAGGTGACTAACTCGTACCAAACAACCTCAGGGACGCTACTTTCAAAGGGAATCGAGTATTCTAGACCTAATCAGGTCTGGAATAAGCTCAAAAGGCCAGGAAAAGCGTATCCGAGACTAGGTTACCTTGTTACTCAGTGGTAAACCGACCTCCGTATAAAACATTATACACCACGGTCACGATAGTAACGTCAATAACAAAAATGGGCAAAACGAGTGAATATTCTTGTCGAGGAGGCTCCCCCGAGGTGTGTACTGTGTTGTGTGTAGAGGCCTGATCAGGTCTAAAATACTAAAAGAAAGTCTCTCCTTATAAGGGGTCGTCGTCGCCGTGCCCTAACCATCATCCCGAAGATGAGCCGCGCGCTTCCCCTGCCCGGTTTCATTATATAACCCATAATCGCCTGGACAACAGCCCTATAATCCTATACAAAGGGGACCGTCTAATTAGAATAAACCGGGGTTTATTCCCGGACTAGTGGGATGTTATTAGTATAATAGGTGCTTAGGTCGGTAATTCTAGTAATACAAGTAATTCCTAAAGGACATTCAAGCTGGTCTACTCACGTTCCATAATAATAATTACTAATACGGAGACCTCCTTAACCCTCTAGGGGAGACTAATTAGGTCCCCGATTATATCGTTTCGGAAACCCAAAGCAAATATCAGCTTAACCGACCAGTAATCCTTAGATATTTAAAGAACTAGTAGTCGTTCCTAAGTATCGTAATTATAACGGGGACCATTCTAGATAACCAAATCGGCTAACCCTTCTCTTAGTTAATATAAGTACCCTAATCGGCGCCTACTCCTAGTACCATCGTATATATATTAGTGTTCCTTCCAAGGCCTAGAACAGCAGCAACGATCCTAGCAACTTCCGAGGCCAAGACTTATATAACCACCAGATCGGGCAACAACGCAGCGGGGATCCTTCCACGAGGAAGCCGGGATGGCCCTGAATAGACAAGGAAAGTTATCTAAGGAGGGATTATAAAACCTATTTCTTAAAAAAATAGTAATTCATCGATCCAATCCTACAAATTAGAGGTCAAAAAAGTCTTATAAGAAGGATCCGAGGTACCTCGTTCTTAGACAAGGGAGGCGACGACGACGTAATACGACGTTCTAATAATAAATTAATATAATTTTACGCCTAATTAGACCCAGGAAATAGTGGACGATAACGCTATAATTACTTAGGTAACTCTTCGAAAGTTAGGTAGTTCAGTATAAGTGCCTAATCACATAACCATAAAGATATGGCCGGTATACCATTTTCACATAACCAACTTAGCTCAGCAGCTATTAGACGAGCAAATAATAAACAACGTATACTTCCCGGCGCCCTTAGACCTAATCAGCATTATCGACGACGAGCCCGGTAAGAAGATCGCATCTAAGATTATCGAGAAATACAATAATAGTCCTAATAAAGTATATATCCCAATGGTCTTCACCACCTTAGCTAAGTTATTCACCCCCATTATTAAAAGTAAGGAAAGGAATCGTCTTTTTAGTTCCTAGATAACTCCTCATTTCAAAATCGAAGTCTTAATAAGAGGCACTACACCTAATCAGAACGAGAAGATTATAGCTATCCTGGATTTAGGAGCAATAACCAATATTGTGAATAACCAGTACATCAGGGAGAATAACCTACAAGTGATAAGGACGATGGTCATAATATAAACCCTAACCCTAAAAGCAAGTAGGTAAGCTTAATTTAACGGCGGCGTTGTAAGCTATGTATGGGTCGGGGAACATAAGATCCCTATAAACTTCTTTATAGTATTGGAAACGAAGATAAGTATCGCAAAGACCTCCCTATTTAGAGGACCGTTCTTGATCGTAGGATAGCTTACCTAGGAATATATTAACGACCTAATTAGGGTAGTCCTTAGAATCGGAGATATTCGTATTCACATTTTTATGGGGTTTATATAACTAGGAGTTAAAAGAGGAATAAAGTTCTATTTCCTTAATTAGTAGAATTACTAAGTAACCCTAAAGGAATAGGAAAACTAGAGCCTAGTAATAAAACTAGTGAGTTTACTAGGGGAAAAGAATGGACTAGCCCTAATTAGAATATTCTTAACCTAGAGGAAGGCGACAAAGTCTTATATGATATGAATAAAGACACAGTAATCTCGGTTTTAGTAGTATCAGTTCGCTAAGAGTTCTAGCTATTAGTCGACGTTATTTACACTATTATACATATCACAAGTAAATATCCCGACAATTACAAGGGTTATAAAGTAGCAGGGACGATAAAAGTAACACCGGATTAGGTTCTAATAACGAAGATCCTCCTAAGTAAAGCGACTATAAAAAAGGAAACCCGAAAACGAAACTAATATAAATACAAGATTAACAAAATATTAACTAGCTTTCTCCGCCCGTACTACACTTTTAAAAAAAAATAAAAGAGATGGGAAACTAAGAAGCTCGGAATTCCAGAAAAGCCTGAGCCTGATTAACTAACTATCACCATTACTACGATGTATAAACATAAGGATTAGAAAATTCTGCTCGTTAACGACGTTCCACTAGATGGGACGACGCCTGATGGTGACCCCCTCTAGAAAATTAAGAAGATAAAAATAACTAGAGTATAATTAAAAAAGGAAGTTAGTAGGTTTATAGGCCTGATCACCCTGAGATTCACCGAAATAAAGCTAGGATTACACCTTATAAACGAGAAGAAAGCAACTATTCTATAGAAGTACCCACACCTCAAATAAGCTGAGAAGGACCTATTAAAAGTAATCCTACTAAACAAGGAAATAGCCCTCGCATAGGACTAGACCCATATAAGCAGGGTTAACCCCCTTATAGCCCCGCCTTAAGAGATACGAACTATCCCACATAACACTTAGTAAACGAAAAGTATCCTAATCCCACTAGCAATTTAAGATATGGTACTAAAAATACTTCGAGACTGGATTAGGTGGAGAACACTTAAAGAAGGTTACGCTGTGTATAGAAATCCATAGTTCCTAGTTAAAAAGAAGGACAGGAAATACCAGCTTATTAATTCGGTTACTAAATTAAATAGTATTACTATCCGAAATGCATTTATTACCCCTAACATAAACTCCTTTATAGAAGAATACGGTGAGTATTAACTCCTTTCCGTATTAAACTTCTTTTTTGGATATAATTAGGTCCCCCTTAACCCGGCCAGTAAAGATTATACTACGTTTATAATTCTATTAGGACTTTTTTAATTTTATTCCCTATTAATAAGATAAACTAATTTAATAATATATTTCTAGTGAATTATAATAAGAATCTTATATAATCTCATTTCACATTATTATAAGGCCTTTTTAGATAATATTACTATTAAGGGCCCAACTTTATAGTATAATAAAGAAAAGATTACCTTTATTCCCGGTATACGGTAATTTGTTTATAAATATTTAACCAATATCGATAAGGTCCTAATTAACCTCGAACTTTTAGAATACACTATGTTAACCAAAAAATCGCAATAAGCATAGGAAGTAGTAGTGATCTTAGGGTATTTATACGGATACGATGGCCGTTAACCTAATTAAGCTAAGATTCGAAAAATCTAGGAATAAGTGAAGTGTACTAGTATTATAAAAGTTAAATTATTTCTTAGAATTATTACCTTTTATTATATATAAGTAGAAGACTTTACGATGAAAGTATGGTCATTATATAACCTCCTCCGGAAAAGCACACCGTTTATATAAGGACGTATTCAATAGTAAACTATGGATATCCTAAAAACCATTTTAACAACCTCCCCTATCCTAATTAAACTAGATTACGGTCCTAAAATTGGACAGATTATTATTTATACTAATACTAGTTTACTTAGGTAAGGTATAATATTATACTAACTCGTTAATAATTAAAGGGTAGTAGCTTAGTTTGAAAGTGGTATATAAAAAGGTATAGAGTTAAAATACAACTCCAGTAAACTAGAATTACGGGCTGTTCTTATGACGCTAAAGAAGCTCCGAATATACGTTTACGGCGTGCATTTTACCCTTAAAACTAACACCAAAGTCCTCGTCGGGTAGTTAAACGGAGGGACAAGTAACCTACCCGGAGCACTATTAATAAAATAGATTACCTAGATTCACCTTTTCGACTTTAATATTAAACATATACTTAGTAAAAAGAATACTATAATTAACGGCTTATTACGTAAACCTCTTAGACCCTCTAATTAGGCCGAATACGAAGACCCTAAACAATTAAAGGAATTCATTAATACGCAGATCTACCTATCCACAGCCTACACCTCCTAGCACCTACGATCTACGTCTCCGGTTATTCCATCAAATTCACCGTTTTTCTTAATACCCAGAGATTAGCTAGACCCTAATTAGACCTAGTCACTCAAAACACAATAAATTATTTACTATTTAAAAACCCTTTTTCAACTAGATAATATAACACCGGCTAGTTTTCGCAAATTTAAGAATAAGGCTTAGTTATACATATACCATAATAGTTACCTTTTCCACTAATTAAACCACTAATACTTAACCCCGTAATAAGTTATTAATAACAGGGAACTCCAACGGGACCTAATTAGGTAAGCTTATATAGAATCAGGCTATAGGGGATAAGATATAACATTTAATAAAATCTTTAAGAACTACTTTTAGTAAGGAGTTTATAATTCCATTAAATACGAAGTGACCATATACTTAATTTATTAAGTAGCTTAACCCGGCTATTAAAATGATTAACATATTACGATAACACTTACGGGATTACCCTAGTTAAGGATTTTACTCGATGTATAATGGATTAGTAAATGAGCCCTGATTAAGGTAAGAAATTAGTTTATAGGTTAGCCCGAAGCCCGTTAAGCGCTTTCCGTATCCTCGAAGATAGTGGTGGATTTCTTATGGGAAGATGTTATTTATTGGTATAGGATTTATAGAGAAATTATTATTAATGGAGGGTCTAAAAATAAGAGGGTAGTGGATAAGTTTAACCGAATATATAGTTATTATAAGAAAGTGATCTTAGCTTATAATATTAGGGTGAACGGGTTAAATGAGAAGGGACATCAGATGTTTGTATATACACTGTTGACCTGGTTAGACGGAGAGAAGAAGAATTGGGGTATTATATTACCCATAGCGCTATTCGTAGACTGAACATTAATTAAAGAGCTGACCGGATTTACGCCCTTCTACTTAGAATATAATTATAAAGCTATTACACTAATTAAAATTAACACTTTTATATAAAGGATTCTGGATTAGGTAAATGTCCGTACACCTAATTAGGAGCTTTTAGCTCGTATTAAAGCCTTCTAATAATTGGACAAAAACAAAGAAGAAGTAGCCTTTTGTGTAGTCCGGATTAGATAGTGATGAACGGATTGGTTTAATAAAGTACACAATAAGACTTTACGGTAACGACGGCTATAGCCTGGAGATCTTATTCTCGTTTACGATGAAAAATGAGTAATAAATAAGTTAAAGGAAGGAAAAATATATTATTAATAGACGGGACCCCTCCGGATTAAGTTAGTATACCCAGAAGTTGGGTCATATTAACTAAAAACGTTAACTAAGGACGAAATAATTGTATACACTTATAGAAGTTATCACCTAAAGAGATTCGTACAAATAGACAAAGGGTTATAGGAGTTGGAAAATCCGTAATAAGTAAAAACAATACTTTAAGATGAACTCCGATAAGTCCTCCCCAATCTCGTAGACGATACGAACATAACTAATAACGACGATAATAGACCTAATCTAACCATATTAAAGTTATTTATAAGATTATAAGTGGAATAAGAGAAGTGGGAAAAGGATAGGGAAAAATTAAAAAAAAATATAAAAGTATAGGAGTAGCTAGGTAAATAAATAGTAATTAACCTAAAGTTACTTACAGAAGTAGAGAAGGCGAAGTACTAGGATTTTACTAGAACGGAAGCCTAATTAGAAAGGTTTAAATTAATGTTTTGTTTTATTTTAAATTGTTTATTACTTAAAATGTTTAGAATTTTACTGGGATTGGGGACGTATTTGGATGAGTGACCTAGGACGATGGCCTGGATAACGTATTTATGACCACCCATACCCTGACATCTCCTTGTATTTGGCTGTATTTCCTCGTTATTTGGGACCTGATCAGATGTGTTTACTGTTATTGATTAGATATCTCGGTGTATTTCCCTGTATTTTGCTATATTTTAATTACATCTCCCTTCATAGAACGATATAGCAGAACATATGGATAAGACATAAATACCATAATATTATCTTCTCTTAATATTCAACATCATTTGGCGTCGTTTTCCAGGTACTTTACCCCTAATTAGATGTTTATTTGGCTTTTTTTTTATTTTATTTTTGTATTTTATTAGAATTTATGAACTAAGTAAATGTATATAATATCGATGTGGAAGTTGTTATTATGCGTTTCAGGAGGGAAAACCTTCTAGTAAGGGACCAGCGGGAATGTTTTGGGGACAAGAGAATAGTATAACACTAACCCTTTTTTCTATTCTTTTCTTTTATTCCTTTACCTAATTAACTCAAATCCTTCCCCATTATATTCTTTTTCTTCACATATCAAAAGTTATTACCGAAGAAAGTTATATCTAAAATTAATTTTATACGGGACCGTTTATACGTTTATTTCTAAGACTTAGTAAGGGCAGCGAGGTCTTCCTAAAAGCAATACTTCGAGTTAATAAAGGAGATATTTTCAGGGATAACCAATCTAATTCCACTACCCTCTATATAAAAAAAACCATTAGTAAACTAAGCACCATACCCATACTATGCATAAAAAGCGGGGTCGTAATAGTTATAAACGGAGCCGGTCTCATAAAACAAGTAATTAAAACAGGTGTTCTAATATTCACTAAGAAAAAGGACGTATTCCCAGAAAAGAGCCATAATAGTGCCCTAATTAGGTCCATAAAATAATATACACTAATACTCTTCGTAATAACAATAAGGAACTATGTTCCGATCACTAACTCCGTAGATAATAAGAATAACCCTAGTATTTAGCCGACCACTAAGCTTCTAAGCGACGAACCCGAAGTGACCACTATGGGAATACGAAATAAAGACCCGATAATTAAAAGTATCGTTTTTAGAGTACTTTTTTATGATCACCGAGGGATAAGACGCGGAGAGTGAGAGTTAGAATTGTTGAACTACTTTAATACGAATATTATTATGCTTAATAGTATTAGTAAACTGAACTTCGGTATAAAGGTGATCGACGGGATCTTTGAGTTGGCGCTAAACGAGGGAAGTGGTAATCTAATATTCTAATTAGGTTTATTAGAAGTAGGAAGTTAAGAAGGAATAACGTATAATAAGGTTTACGGGGGTGATAATAATAAAGGAACTTTTGTTCTTTGGAGGATTATAGTTGAGTAACTAAGGAGTTTTTGTGATAGGAGTCGTTTAGTTATACTTATAGTTAATGTTCTTCGGAGGTATATTATTAAGTTATAGAGTACCAGATTAGGTTGAGGAGCTAAGATTAGGGACGTAGTAGTGGTTATTATAAGGAAGAAAAAGGTGGAAGAAAAGGCGCCCTCTTATACTAGCCCTGAGGGTAGTACTAATTCACTAGAGGACCTTCCGACTTAGCTGAGGAACCGTAATAGGTATCTAATTAGATAAAAAGGGACTAACTCACTTCCTTTTAATACGCTTTTTTGTCGGAAGGAAGGGTACACAAAGTGACTTACCCTTCCCTTTTCGACTTATGAGACCACCTACCTTTCACCTGGAGTCGCCCTTGGCTCTAATTCAGGAATTAACTCACCCTACACTAATAAACAAATAACCCACCCCTCAACCCTCACCTCTTATCTTCTACTTCCCTACAATAAACCTAGCCTAATTAGAAACAAGGTTTCCTTTTCGACTTATTTTATATAACTATCATCAACTTCTCTACTCTTTCCATTACACTACCTACACATAAGTATTATTATATTAGTCATCCTAAACCGAGTTAACTTTTAGGATAATAACTATACTAGGACCCTTCTTCATAGGTTTATAGCCATAGGACTCGACCCTGTTCGATAATTTACGCCTAATCTAGCATAAGGAAGTGTTATAAGACCTAAAAACTCCTAATATATATTATTAGTGATACTTCGACTACTCACCGGGGTTATGGATCCTAATAGGTAATACATAAACCCCATATACCCACAAAATACACTTATACTAAACAATAAAACGCCAGTTCTAGCTCCTTCGTAGCTTCCTATACAAAATTCGGAAGCAACTATAACTCTATAAACATAATAAGTAGCCGGTTTCAATAATTAGGAATAGTGAATGGGTTAAGCCCCGAATATGGCCGCCTATATTCTCAAAAACTATTATAATATACAGGGGAACATTATACGAAGGGACTAGCTTAAACACGGGGAAGTGGAAGCCGCTATTATGATAGTTCGGCGAGATCTAGAAGCCCTGGGCATTAACATCGAGATTACCGTATAACCCTGGGGAGATGTGCCCTTAACCCCTTAATAACTCGGACCGTGCTCTAACTAGCTAAAAACACATATCCATAGAACTAATTTGGTCTACTTTATTATAACCCACAACGGAAATCACTTTATAAGCGTCTTCGTTAACCAAATCTCAGGTCGCATTTTCTAATTTAATAGTATATAGAGCACAGGGTTTTCGGAATAACGGTTTTTAGTTAATATACACAATTTAACGTCATAGTATTAAACTATGGGTACCGGATCTAACCTAATCGGGGTTATTCGAGCAGTATTGGGCATTGTTAATACGGTCTAGCAGCCTAATGGCTATGGGTATAGTGTCTTCGTAGTAGAATAGTTTTAAGTTATTTTTCGAGAAAATCATAATACACCGTAGGTAGCACATTCCTGGACCTATTACTCCACCACTAACCGCATTAGAGCTATATATTAGAGATGGATTAGTTAGATTACCTAGGAGTTTTATAGTGTAAGGATAAATCATAGTTTTCGTAATAAACCTCGCCAGTCCATTAATAAATACACTACCGCTGCTAATAAGAAGCCGAAGAAGGCCTCTAAAAAACCACCTCCACCTAATTAACCTTAGAATACTAATAATAACCCATTATCGATCACCAATGGTACTAATTCTAATACATTTTTAGGCCTATTTAACCCACTAGACAATTTACCCGATAAGCCCTTCTTCTCTTAGTTATTATAACCAAAGGTGACCTCGATATCATTTTACCTATACAACTTGACCACCTTAACATAAGTAGCCCAAAAACGAGCATAGGACTACGAGGTTAATTAGGAGGTCCTCATACACGGGTATAAAACTAAGTACTAAAAACGAAAAAAGGTTACAAAGGTTAGCCGTAAAAAGATTACCGATTATACCAAGGAGGAGTTCATAAATAGGATCGACGACCTATACTAATTTATAGTGTACTAAATAAGAGCCTAGGAGCCGTTCCTTAAACCCACTAAACCTAATTAGTAGTAAGGATATAACCAGGACGATACGGTGGTATACTAGAATAAAGTAATAATAGTGGAGAAAGCGGAAAGGGAGTGTTAAAAAAGGTTAAAAGAACCACCTAAGGAAAACTAGAGGTACGGTCTTCATAACTAACACACCTAATCAGGTTTTATATATACTAGTTTCCTTTTCTTTTCTATTTAGCTTACCTATTTATAGGATTATCTTAGTATACTAGAACTTAGAACTAAAATAAGGGGACGATTAAAACCGGGTAGGGGAAGTGCACAACTCATCTTCGGGATGATGGTTAGGGTACAGTGACGACGACCCCTTATAAGGAGAGACTTTCTTTTAGTATTTTAGACCTAATTAGGCTTCTATACACAACACAATACACACCTCGAGGGAGCCTCCTTGACAAAAATATTCACTTATTTAACCCATTTTTATTATTAACGTTATTATTGTGACTGTGGTGTATAATACTTTATACGGAGGTCGGTTTACTACTAAGTAACAAAGTAACCTAGTCTCGGATACGCTTTTCCTAGCCTTTTAAGCTTATTCTAGACCTAATTAGGTTTAGAATACTCGATTCCCCTTAAAAGCAGTGTCCCCGAGGCTGTTCGGTACGAGTTAATCACCTCTTCGGACCCGTGACGAGAGGTGCGCGACTTGTGGTCAGTAGAGTGTGTGTGTTGTTATTCGTACAATACATGCTGTTCACTGCATCCCCCGCTCCGTTTCAACACTAGAAAAGGCTCCTACCCGGGCTTAGTTATAATTTTCCTCTTAGTTAACCCGGCTATAGAACACCTCGGAGGGCCTAGCCTAAGCATTTTCAGCTCCATGAGCACTCTACATTACCCCATTTTACTTAGTACTATAATAGATAACTACGGTGTTATACACCTAGTTAATAATAAAAATTTGCTTATTAAAGGGATATTTATTAGTGAACTTAGTAACTAATATGTTTACTATGGAAATAGCAAGTTACCCATTATGGGCTATGGGGAATAATAAATAGAGAAAACGCCTAACGGAGTACATAACCCAGCTACTAAGGACCTTATTTTAAAGAATATAGTGTATATAATGGATTTTTATATTAATATAATATTAGAAATACTCTTAAAATAGTTTAGTATCTGATACTGTAGCTAAGATTATACCTACTATTACGGAAACCTCTTAAAGAGTATGATCCTTAGATAATTTAAGTGGGAGCATAACATAGTCCTATTCGAATATATCCCTATTAATAATTACCCTTTATTAAATATTCCCATAAGCGAAGTATGTATTATCGTAACCACGTTTCTAATAAATTCTTACCGTAACTGCCCTTTAAGGGAGCTTAGGCCTGACTGTACTATGGACATTACCCTTTAGTACTTTTACACTAGTTATTTAGGCCCTGATATTCTCTGGAAGTTAGTTTTTATGATGAGGGGGGTGAAAATTAAGGGAGTTCTTATAAAGATTAATTACTAAGTTTATTTATAGGTGAAAGTTTACTAAATAATATCCTGATGACCTTTAGAAGACGTAGCTTTGTACCCTTTTTGGTGTATCTCCTGGGACCTTTTCGATTACCTTAGTGGTTATGGGAATACCTTATGGTTATTACTGATAATTAACGAATATACTAATATATCCCAGGGGTTTATAATAATGCGTAAAATGCATACTAAAGTCTTTGAAGTCCTATAAACGTATATAGTTTAGATCTTAAAATAGACAGGCCTATCTATTTATAAAATAAGGTAGGATATTGAGTGTATAGTAATTGTTATTTAAGGTGAGATAGAATATGAGTGTTGGGTAAGGTGTATGGGAATTGATATTGAGTTCCTATTGGTTGATATTAAAGAGTTTGTGGGATGTGGTGAAAGAGTAGGATATTATATTATTAATAAGGTACTTATAATGTTAATTAGCGCCGGCTTATTAAAGAAATTATGGCTAGAAGTTGTGATAGTAGTTATATTTATTAAAAATAATTATCCTCGGGTATTAAAGGGTTAGAAATCGTTAAATTAGACACAATATCTTATGCCTAGTGGTTCCTCTATAGCTATTACCATTTCCACGGGATACCTCAGTTGATCATAAACAACAAAGGGTTGAACTAGGTTAATAACTTTTAATAAGAGTTCTACAAATTAACCAGGGTTACCCAACTACTAAACACCGCCTACCACCCATAAACTAATGGGGGAACAGAGCATATAAACCAGGAGGTTCAAACTGTTTTACGGGCTTACGTTACCTAGGCCTAGGACAATTAAGGAGAGTTACTTCCTATAATACAACTAGCCCTACGGAATAAAACCAACTCAATAACTAATATCTCTCTGTTCTTTATAAAACACGGGTACCACATTAACCCACTACTAGTTATAAAAGAAAATAATAAAGGACCACCTAACCGTGGAAAGGTGACCACGGATGAACTAGTAACCAAAATAAAGGACATTATAGCATTTACCTAAGCTATAATAACCTTAACACAACAACACTACGAATTAAGCGCTAACCATCACCGGTCACCAACAGATAAATACTAAGTAAATAACAAAGTCTAACTTAACATCGTAAACTACAAATCCCTATACCCAAATAAAAAGCTTATATAACTACACCACCAATACCAAATTACTAAGGTAGTAAGTATACACATAATAAAGTTAAATATACTAAGAGGGATTTACTCATAATTCCATGTGGACGTCCTCTAAAGGTCAACTAGTGACCCCCTCCTAGGCCAAATTCAATTGGATTACCAGCCACCACCTATTAAGGAAGTAAATAACGAGGATAAGTAGCAAATAAAAGAGATTTACACTATTAAATGGAAAACGGTGGGTAAAAGGAGAAAACGTGAAGCCCTAGTAAAGTAGGAGGAGAGCTATATCAACCCCACATAGGAACTAGCCAGTACTATAAAGGAAACGGAGGTGCTGGACCATTACGAGGAGCACTATGGGCCGATATTAGAGAACAACGGAGACGCAGCGTATACGCACGTACCCCCCAGGAGGCCAGCCAGGAACTAGAGGCCGCACAGGGGGGAGGAGGGGGGTAATATCACGAGCCAAACCCGGTGGTTATACCCGGGCTATACCCATACTCGCACTAGTGCCCCACCGGTGCCCCATTAACGCCCACCCCCTAGGAAACAGAGATTTCGCGCCATATCATAGTTTACCCTTTTCCTCTTCAACTTAAAATAAACAGTATTTGGCTACTTTTCGGTTGAGACAAGGCCTAGGACCAGCCCTTCGCACCTATAAGTCGAAACCAAAACTTAATAATCGTAGGATTTTCATAGAGGCCTCTCTCATAGTCATAAATACGAAAAGGTCGCGTTTTAAGTTTTAGGTGTCACTGGACGAAGCGTTCTATCCAATATTTCCTAACCGGTCGGCCATCACACTTCCGGAGTAGTATATTAACCATATTTTCCACATCTATACATAGGGGTGAGAATCCTCGAAAATCCAAGTTAATAATATATTAAACAATTACCTCCTCCTCGGTCTCTATTAAATTCAGTTACGTATTCCTATTATTGACCTTTATACTTTAACCCTTTATTCTAAACTAGAAGGTAATTCTCAGAACATTATAAATGGTTAATGTAACGGTCCAAGCACGTATATTGCAACTAGCTATGGCGACTACTACGAGTATCTTTAAGATGAGAGAGAAAAGGAGAAAATGTTTTCCGCCCCATAGGACCTGTTTGCTCTGATCAGGCCTAAGGTTGATCCGTCTTAGGTAAGCCGGGCTTAGGTAAGCGGAGTCCATGGCTAAGAGGTTACGAAGCCTCTAAGAGGGCCCAGCCCGTCACAATTACCCCCCCTCTCCCTCCTCCCCGTTTAGAGGGACTCGTCCATAACTAGCCTCGTAATAATCCAAAGTTGTAGTCTCCGTTAATAACTCAACTAGTTCCTAAGTAAGCTCTACGTAGCCCTTTTATTTAACTAAAACCTTCTAGGAACTACGAATCTTCTTAGTACCCTGGATCTCTTCAACTTTAAATTCCTTTTTGTCGTCTATTAGTAGAGGTGGTGGTTAGGCGTCGTCTCATTCTTGTGATAGTAGTAGGTCGACTCCCGTATACCTAATTAGGGATATATAAAAAATGTTATAAATACCCGGCGGTGTATTAAGCTGGTAAGTATAGGATCCGATTATTTCTAATATAGTGTACTTCGTATTTATTTAGTCCAACTTCTTAGATGGTCTCTTAGAACGGACGTTCTTAAGCCTTAATTAGACCTTGTCCCCTAGTCGAAACTGGTTAGAAGGCTGGTATTGTATATTTGCCGAGGCTTCTTATTACTTTTAGGTGGAGGCCATCGCCGCTTATGCCTATTCGGAGGCCTCCTTCAACTTTGAAATTAGGGCCTCTACTCGAGCTACGGGGGTCTTTCCTTTAGTCCACAGAGTCTCCTTTACTCTAATTAGGTTAATGTTATAGCTGTGGGTAGTGAAGAAAGGGCTAAGGCCTGTTGACGAGGTAACCCTATTATTGATAACCATTATCGTTATTGGAAGTAGGTCGTCCTAATTATCTTGAGTATACGAAGTATAAGCTTAGAGGTAGGTTTTTATTACCTAGTTAACTCGTTCTATAGTACCGTCTATCTCTAGGTGGAAGGCCGTAGATAAACGTCGTTTTATTTGTAATAGTTAACAAAGCTATTTCCATATACGATTAGTAAATTAGGGGCCTTTATCCAAAATAATAGCTCTCAGGGGTCCGTGGTATCTGATCAGGCCAAGTATTAACGCCGTAGCTATAACGTCCGTTATTATATCCTTAAATAGTTTAAAAATTACGTTCTTAGATAATCGGTTTATTATTATTATAATATTCGTTGTTCTTATATAGTGGGTTAGTAGTAACCCTATAATAAAGTCGACTAATATCTTTATTCAGACCTAATTAGGGACAGGTAAGGGTTTTAGAAGACCCCTCTTCTTATCCCGCTATATATTACCCCGTCCATAAACGTTGTAGTTCCTTATGAAGCGTTGGACATCCTGTGATAAGCCTAGCTAGTGAAAGCGGCGGCTAATCAAAGCCTTTAATGCGTCTCTGCTAAGATGACCACTAAGTGTTGAGTTGTGGGACTCTTGGATTAACCAGGTTTATAAGGGTTCATAATAAGGGACCCAGATCCTCTCCCTCTAAAAGAGTTTACTATTATCGTCCACTAAGTACTCTAATAGTATTATGGGCAGTTTCTATTATGATGGTAATTAACGGTCCCCCCTTTTCATAGTTGTCCTAATTAGCTAATAACAATTGTTTAATTATAGTCTTTTAGTCCAAGTGGACTTTAGGGGCTCCTCTTTAAAGGGGTTTAGGATAGGTTCTAACCGATTAGCCTCAGGATTATCGTCCTAATCCATATCGCCTATTATGGTGTTTTCTATGGATTCCATTATATCCATTTAATTCATCTCGAGAATTGCCTGGTTTACTATAACTATATTCCATTTCCCCTTTAGGAGTTGTATCCTCCGTCCTTCTAATCGATCATTTCGTTGGGTATTAGGAACGTTTTATTTTCGTTTAGATAATGTATTGGGGATTATTGTTTATTTACTGGGTTAAAACTGGATTGTGAAGTTATAACGGGATAGGAGCTCTGATCATCTGACCTAGTGTTCACTTAATTACCTTTTAGTTATGAAATACTTAAGGTTAAGGTGGTTAGTTAGAATAGTAAACTCCTTTACACTCCTTAATTTAGAGTCTTAGTGTTCTAAATAGTGGACTATAATTAATAGTTCCTTATTATATATTAGGTAATTATATTCTATTAGTAAGTTCTTCTATGAAAAGAACGCAATAGGCTGTAAAATACCCTCGTCGTCGTATTATGATAAAGCGCCACCCACCATATAACCTGATGAGTCTGTTTTTAGTATAGTGGCTTGATTAGGATCTTAATGTGCTAGTACGGGGGCACTAATTAGGAGGGCCTTTAACTTATTAAACGCTTTTATATACTCGTTACTCTATATGAATAGGATATCCCTTTTCGTTAAAGTTGTAAGGGGGTGTATTAACCCTGAGAAGTCTAGTATAAATTAATAATAGTAATTTACAAAACCAATAAAGGCATGGACTCTTTGTACTAATTAGGGGACCTCTTATATCTGGATGGCCTTAATTTTCTTTGGGTTAACGTGGATACCCTTCCCTATATTAATAATAAACCCTAAGTATTTAACCCTCTTCGTCTCAAAGTCGCATTTATCGATATCGATTTATAGGTCGGCAATACCTAGACGACTTAAGACCTTCTTAACTTTTTCCCTATGATTAGTGAATGAGCTATCTAAATAAATCAGAACGTCGTTGATATAAGTGGTGTAGAATTCGTTTAGGAAATCCCGTAAAGTGTGGTTAATGTACTTTTAAAATATAGCGGGGGCCCTTATTAGGCCAAAAGGAGTCACCATCTATTCGTATAAGCTGTATTTTGTTTTAAAGGCCGTCTTCTATTCGTTACCTTTTTTAACTCTAATTTTGTAGAATGCAGTAATAACGTTTAACTTTGTTAGCCACTTAGTTTTAGTTAGGGTTCTCAGAGTTTCGCTAATCAGGGGTAAGGGATATTTGTTTTTTTTAGTAATAGTATTTAGAGCTTAGTAATTAACATAAAACCTTAATCCTCCCCCGGGTTTTTGAATAAATAGAATGGGTAATAAAATAGGAGAGTTATTAGCACGAATAAAGCTTTTATTCAGTAGTTCTATGAAGGTCCATCGAAGTACGATTAGTTCCTCCCTAGATATCCTATATAAGGGTCCCTATATAACTGGTTTGTTTTACTTTATTAAGTTTTTTTTAATGGGAATTATGTGGTTGATGTTATTTCGATGTGGTGGTAACTAATTAGCCTTATCTCGGTCAAAGATATATAGAAATTTGTGGTAATGCATAGGGAGTTTTGTTTTTGGGTTTATTTTTATTTTTGGTGTTAGGGCTTTCTCGATATCGGCTAAACTTGCGGAGAATACGTTTAGGGTGGATGTGCTAAAAGGGGTCTCTTTTCTCTTCTGTGTTCACCTGATTAGGGCTAAGAATACTAATTTAGTTTATTATTGGATTAGGAACTTTGGATCTTGTTGGGCCTGACCTGGTTTCTTTTTTATTACTTAGTGGTCCATGATACTTATATGCAGAGTGCTTTACGCTAGGTAAACCATAACGTCATCGTTAATTATTTAGGACCTTCTAAGGATAATATTGTTTTTTTAGTTAAAAATAATATAAAAGAATAATTAGTGTTGTTTATAGTTATTAATATCGATATTAATGTAAGTGATGTAGTGGATTATATTAGGAATTATAGTGGTAACTTATATTAAGTTCCGAGGTGTAATACTAATGTATAGTAAGTGGAGTTTCTTAGCGAAGGCGTCGCTAATTAGGGTGTATATTAAACATCCTATATCAATAAGGGTAGTTGTATAGTATATCCCATTAATCCCGATATTAACGTAAAATGGGTTATAATTTATACTCTTTTTAATAACCTTCTATTCCTCTATAGTTTATTCCTCCTGATGACAACTTTCACTAGGAGTTACTCTTTTCCCGAGTTCTCAAAGTCCTAATTAGAGTTAATATCTGTTTCGCTATGCTTTTTGGTCTTCCCTTTTAAGGTTTTGGTTTCCTTATCTTTCCGGTCTCTAGGGCATCTCCATTATATATGCCCCTTTTTACCGTAATTATAGCATTTGCGGGTTTCCTCTTAGCTTAACCTTCTTTGGACTGGTTTATCCTTAGCCATCCGGTTTACCTTAGTGGGTTCCTAATCCATCTAATTAAGTTAAGGTGATCCTGTCCGACTATCCTATCTAGTTGGTAACTCAACTTTGTTCTGGCCGGGTGTTAGCGATCTTTTGTATTGACGTTTACGGTGAGTTTAGTATGATTCATTGTTTAGCTCTGATCTTATTATTAGGAGCATCTAGGTGTATATAGTATATATCGTTGGTTTATTGATTATACTGATGAGGGGGGCTCTTATTATGGTGTTCAGGGCTCCTTTAAGGTAGTTGATCCTTATAACGTCTAGCCAGTGTCCTCCTCCTACTTCTGCGAGCTCCTTTTCAAACTTGGGGAAGAAGTAAGCGAAACTCTTGTTCTCCTTTTACCGTATAGTCCTTAGTTGGTTAAGGGCTCGTACTTCTGCATTAGGGTCCACGTAGCAACCCTTTAAATATTCCATAAATCTATCCGGGTTCTTCAACCCATCGGCCCCTCCTTATACATAATAGGTGCTCGCTATGGTTTACGTAGTGTTTTCTAACTTAGAGTAGATGTAAGTGAATACGGTTAACTCCGAACTAAAGGCTTTTTTATCTACGCTTATTTTCCCTCCTATTTCGAGGTACTATTATTAAAACTTCTTATATAATTTATTAAACTTTGGTGGGTCGGGAATTTAATGTTTAGTTTATCTCGGAGGTGGTACATAGGCCTAACTGGGGGGAATCGGTGTTATAGAGGGTATTAGGGACTAATTTATCGTTGATATCGGGTACCTGGGTTCTACCAGGGCTTCCTATAATAGTCGAATCTGCTTTCATTGGGTCTCTTACTCAATTACTTAGGCGGTCCGCATCTCCTGTAGTTGAGTTGCAAATTATCCGATTAACTGCACTAACTACTATGGGTTTCCAAATAGTTTAGCGTTACTTTCCATTGTTACGTGGTTATTGCTTATCCTGGTATTTTACGTTCAGCAGTGACCATAGTATACTTAATAACGCGGTCGAGGTACTCTACTACGAATACATATACGCGTTATTTCGAGTTTATAATAACCTCTAAGTCTAATTAGGCCGTACTAATCAGCTTCAGATGTTCAGGAACTCCTTAGGTCAACCCATCTAAAGCTTTTTACTACTCTTACACAAATCGTGGACTTCTATACTAAGCGTTCAATTAATTACCTTTAATGATCTTAAAGATAATATAATGGTCTAAACACGTATATTACAACTAACTATGGCGACTACTACGAGTATCTTTAAAATAAGAGAGAAAAGGAGAAAATGTTTTCTGCCCCATAGGACCCGTTTACTCTAATTAGGCCTAAGGTTAATCCGTCTTAGGTAAACCGGGCTTAGGTAAGCAGAGTCCATGGCTAAGAGGCTGCGAAGCCTCCAAGAGGGCCCAGCCCGTCACAGTTATTATACATCGGATACTTAATTACGGTGTTAATCGGATCGTATTAATCACTAGAATGATCCTGTGTTCGGGTAAGGTCTTAGATATTATTTTATAAAAAAGATTATATATTAAAATTAGAAGGTGGTGAAAGTGGGAAAAGTGGCCCGGTCACTGATGGTGGTCCACTCACTAATGAACCACGTTATCCGAATTAAAAAAAATAACATTGATATATACAAAATAAAATAAATTATTTAATATAAAGGCCTCCTTAGAAATAGGAGGTATTTAATAAAGTAGAAAGGATATAATAGAATAGAGAATTCGTGGGAACCTTAAAGGAATATGTCTAAGGATTTAAGGAGAGATTATAAAAAATAACTAATTACTATTAGAATATTAGTTATAGATTAGTAAAAGTTAAAAAGGTAATAGAGTAAAGTTAGGCTTTTATTAAGGCCGGAAGATAATATCGAGGCACCGTAGCACGACTAGAGCTAGCCGTAACCCAGTGCACACCTATCTACACCTCCCCGAGGGGGTCACTCTCACTACCCTCGTCACCCCCGGCATGTCACAGGCCAAGGCCCGATCAGAGGCCTCGGAACCACTCGGCCATGTTCAACGCCAACCGCTGCTTACTAAGCCTGATCAGGCCCAGGTAAACCTGATCAGGATCCAACGGATTTGTGGGGTAGTAAACTTTTCCTTCCTTTCTCCTTATCTTAAAGATACTCGTAGTAGTCGCTATAACTAGTTGTAATATATATGCTTAGACCGTTATATTATTTTTTAAAATTATTAAAGGTAATTAATTAAACGCCTAGTATAGAAGCCTACGATTTATATAAGAGTAGTAAGAAGTTCTAGACGGGTTAACCTGAGGAGTCCCTGAACATCTAAAACTAATTAGTATGGCCTGATTAGACCTAGAGGTTATTATAAACTCGAAAAGATGTGTATATGTATTCGTAGTAGAGTACCTTAACTATGTTATTAAGTATACTATGGTTATTATTAAACGTAAAACACTAGGATAAGCAATAACTACGTAACAATAGAAGGTAACACTAAACTATTTGGAAACCTATAATAATTAGTATAACTAATTAGATAGTTTATAACCCAACTATAGGAGATGTAGACCGCCTAAGTAACTAAGTAAGAGACTTAACGAGAGCAAATTCGATTATTGTAGGAAGCCCTAGTAGAACCTAGGTACCCGACTTCGATGATAAACTAGTCCCCGATACTCTTTATAACGCCGATTCTCCCCGATTAGGCCTATATACTACTTTTAAGATAAATTAAATATTAGATTCTCAACCCACCAAAGTTTAATGGATTATATAAGAAGTTTTAATAATAGTACTTTGAAATAGGAGGGAAGATAAGTGTGGATAAAAAAGCCTTTAGTTCGGAGTTAATTATATTCACCTACATCTACTCTAAGTTAGAAAATACTATACAAGCTATAGTGAGCGCTTATTATGCGTAAGGAGGGGCTGATGGGTCGAAGAACCCGGATAAATTCATGGAATATTTGAAGGGTTACTACGCGGACTTTAATGTAGAAGTACAAGCCCTTAACCAACTAAAGATTATATAGTAAAAGGAGAACCAGAGTTTCACTTATTTCCTCCCTAAATTTGAAAAGGAGCTCGTAGAAATAGGAGGAGGACACTGGTTAGACGTTGTGAGGATCAACTACCTTAAAGGAGCCCTAAATACTATAATAAGAGCCCCCCTTATTAGTATAATCAATAAACCAACGATATATACTATATAAACCTAAATGCTCCTAAGTATAAGCTTAGAATTGGATAGTGAATCCTACTAAGCCCGCTATAAGTGTTGGTGTAGGAGATCGTTGACCCCTGACCGAATAAGAACTAAGTCCCCTCGGAAACAGAACAATTAATTAGAGTCCCCTTAACTTAATCAGATAGAGTGGGAACCTACGAAGGCAAATAAGTTAGCTAAGGATAAGAAAGTCCGTAAATGGCTAAACTAAGAGGAAGCTCATAGATATTATAACTATAACAAAAAAGGGCATATATAATAGTAATACCCTGAGGATCGAAAAGAGACAAGGAAGACTAAGACTTCTAAAGGAAAAACTAAGGAATAAAGTGAAATGGATAGTAGCTCAAATTAGGACTCTGAGGACTTAGGAAAAAAGTAATTCTTAGTAAAAGTCGTTATTAGGAGGAACAAGTTGTGGAGGAATGGAAGGTCATTAAAAAGAGTATGGATTATAACCCATTTTACGTTAATATTGGGATTAATGGGATACACTATACAACTGCTTTTATTAATATAGGGTGTTTAATATACGCCCTGATTAGTGACGCCTTCGCTAAGAAACTCTGCTTACTACGTATTAGTATTACACCTCGGAACTTGATATAAGTCACCACTACAGTTCCTAGTGTAATCCGCTATATCATTTACACTAATATTAATATTAATAATTATAAATAACACTAATTATTCTTTTATATTATTCTTAACTAAAAAAACGACGTTATCCTTAGAAGGTCCTGGATAATTAACGATAACGTTATGGTTTACCCAGCGTAAAGTACTCTATATATAAGTGTTATGGACTACTAGGTAATAAAAAGGAAACCGGGTTAGGCCTAGCAAGATCCAAAGTTCCTAATCTAATAGTAAACTAGATTAGTATTCTTAGCTCTAATTAGGTGGGCATAAAAGAGAAAAGAGACCCCTTTTAGTATATCCACCCTGAATACGTTCTCTATAAATTTAGCTAATATCGAAAAGGCCCTAATACTAAAAATAAAAATAAACCCAAGGACGAAACTCTTTATATATTACTATAAGTTTTTGTATATTTTTAACTGAGATAAGGCTAATTAATTACTGTTACACTGGAAGAACGTCAACCATGCTATCCCTATTAAGAAGGACTTCTATAGTTAAGATAAACCAGTGACCTAGGGACCTTTATATAACATGTCAAGGGAAGAGTCAATTATATTACACTGAACTTTTATAGAACTATTAGATAAAGGGTTTATTAGGGCTAGTAGCTCCCCTGCATCATTGCCCGTTCTATTTGTTTAGAAGTTTGGAGGAGGGTTATAGTTCTACGTCGATTATCGTGCCCTTAACGCTATTATAAAGAAGGACTGATACCCCTTGCCCCTGATTAGTGAGACCCTAAGGGTATTAGTAAAAGTGAAGTGGTTAATAAAGTTGGATGTTATTATTATGTTTTATAAAATCCGGATTAGGAAAGGAGATGAATAGAAGATGGTGTTTAGGATGAGGTATGGGTTATACGAATAGATGGTTACCTTTTTTAGTTTAATTAGAGCCCTTGTAATATTTTAGTGATATATTAATTATATTTTATGAGATTTCCTTAGTGAGTTTTACTTAGCTTATATCGACGATGTCCTGAATTATTTAGATGGTTCCCTCTCTGATTATAGAGAGAAGGTTAAGAAGGTCCTCGAGTGCCTAGGCGTTGCAGGCCTATATGTGTATATTAATAAGTGCGAATTTGAGGCTAAAGGTGTTAAGTATTTGGGGTTTATTGTTGATGTTAGTAAGGGAATTTGCGTAGACCCTGAGAAGATTAAGGTAATCCAGGGATGGGAAATACCCTAATTAATATAAGGAGTCCATGGGTTCATCGGTTTTATTAATTATTATTAGTAGTTTATACCTAACGTTTTAGGGATTGCATAACCCCTAATAACCTTAACTAAAAAGGATATACTATTTATTTAGAGTAAGGAGTGCATTAAAGTGTTTAAGGAGCTAAAGGCGCTCCTGATTAGTGTACTTATACTAGCTCACTGGGACCCTAATTGAACTATAATACTCGAGACCGATTCGTCTAGTTATGTGGTAGGAGGTGCCTTATTATAGTATAACAATAAAGGGATCCTAAAGCTTGTAGTGTTCTTTTTATATAAAAACCTACTTATAGAGTATAATTACCTAATATACAATAAAGAACTACTAGTAATAATACGCTACCTAAAGCACTAGGATTCAGAACTATGGAGTATAGAAGAGTTTATTATCCTAATTAATTACTTAAATCTAAACTACTTTATAACGAAGAGATAATTAAGTGAACATTAGATTAGGTGGTTAGAATTACTGTCCTGTTATAATTTTATTATCTAGTTTAGACTTAGTAAAGAAGTAGTAGTTCCTGATATGTTATCGAGATGTGAACAGGATATCCCTAATACCTTATAGGATAATGTCATGATATAGCCCACAATTACTGTCCCGTAATAGTGGTTCCACTTTTGCGACAGTTATGAGCCCTTGTCTCTACGAGCCCTCTGGTTGAATGGCTAAACGCCTCGCTAAAGTGGCAGTATGTGGGCCGACCTAGAGGCCATGGGTTCGAGCCTCGTTGTGCTCACCCAGTCTCGCTTCAGTAGCAAGTCACTAAAAAAAAGGTTAGACTTGCCAGCTGGAAGCGGCCGGCACCCAGTAACAGTCAACAAAGACTGGCTTGTCAGCTGCGAGTGTAAGCCGGTGCTGATTGCTTAGTCAGCAGACCTCTTCTCTCCTCGGTCTGGGGGGGTGTGTCATGATATAGCCCACAATTACTGTCCCGTAATAGTGGTTCCACTTTTGCGACAGATAATAAGTTAGAGGGTCGGAAAATTAAACTCCTGAAAAACAGGATTAACGTATTATAAGTTAATAATATAATAGTAATTAGAAAAGTGTAAACCTAATTAGGGTAAGTAGAGAGGGTTAAGTCTAATATAAGAGACTCCCTTGGAGATATGGATTAAACCGATAACCCTAGCCTAGATAAGATGGAACCCCCCTTAAACCCTTTCAAAGAAAAGCTATTACGCTCCTAATAGGATAAAACCTTAGACTAGAATAACTAATATTAACTAATTAGGGGGGTAATATAAAAAGGAGACCAATAACTTCCCTTATAATAAAAATTACCGATAATATTATTAGAATATATAATCGACGATAATAAGAGATTATTATAAAGGGACAGAATCTGGATTCCATATTATAAGCCCCTAAGGACGGGTTTAATCCAGAGGTTTTACGATTTTACGTTAATAGGATATTCAGGGAGGGATGCTTTAAAGGCTCCAATTAGGTACTATAGGATACCTTATATAATTATATTAAATAAGGGATTATAGTTTACGAGTTTTATATGGAAACGACTTTATTAGTTATTATGGATTAAATAGAGATTCTTTATAGTGTTCTACTTAGAAATAAATGGAGTTATAAAAAGGGTAAACTAAGTGATAAAAACCTATTTTAAAGTATATATAATATATATTTAGGATAATTAGGATGAACTACTCCTAATAATAATAATAATTATTAGTAATTAGGTTACCTCGTTAACAGGACTTAGCCCATTCTTTATTACTTATGGGTATAACTTAGATTTAATTGGAGTAGAGGAACCCTTATAGAATAATAATAAGACCCCTATAATCAAAGTAGAGGTTTTGGTTTAGAAGTTGAAGGACGTTTTTGAGTAGGTTTAAGTGGTGGTAATAGTAGTATAAAAAAATAAGAGATTACTGTAAACGTAAGGCGCTAACTATTTGATTAGTTTAAGCCTGGGAATAAGGTTTAGTTGAGTTTACGGAATATCTAGTTTAATTGATTATTAAAGAAGTTCGATTAGGTTAATACAAAGTATACTGTCCTTAAACTGGTTAGATTTTATGCTTACTAGCTAAATACACTATTAGGGATTTATAATATTTTCTATGTAAACCTGATTAGGTATGCTAAAGTTGATCCGTTGTTGTTATAAAGTTGTGATAATACCTAGTTACTTGTGATATTGGTGGTTAATAGGGAGGAGTTTGAAATTAAGGAGATCCGTAATGCGTAGAAAGTATGGGGTAAATAGAAGGTTTTAGTGAAGTGGAAGGATTATAATTAATTCACCTAGGAACTAGTGGATATATTAGTGGATATGATGGCCTTAGACTGTTATAAGGCTAATTATGGGAATATCCTTTAGGAAGGGAGGGGAGGAAGGGGGTAATTATTATGGACTAAGGCCTAATTAGAGGCCTCGGAACTACTTAGTTATATTTAACGCTAACTATTGCTTACTAAGTTTAATTAGGCTTAGGTAGACCTAATTAGGATCTAACGGATTTGTGGGGTAGTAGATTTCTTTTTCCTTTCTCTTTATTTTGAAGATACTCATAGTAGTCGCCATAGCTAGTTGTAATATACGTGCTTGGACCGTTACAAATAGGCAAGATTTGGAGGACGCGGGCAAGGGCTGTATACTATAGAGTAGGTAGTCTGAGCCTGCAGCTCTCCACACCACATACCCCTCGGGAGGTCTACCACAAGGGCTACGCCCTTGTCGCCATGGCGTTAAATACAACAACACCATAGGGGTTTAAAGAGGGTAAATAAAAAGAGTTAACTATTAGATAAAATATAATAAAAGTGTCGGAACACCACCGTCCAGCTAGCGACACCTGTTGCCGCATATCGCCGATTGGCTCGATTAGCGAGCCAATCAGAGGTCAGGGATTGGACTCAGAATCGCGGCCACTAGCGCCGCCTTCGGCTTTCGATTCCTAATAAGAACAATAGTAGATAGGACGAATATATCGTTATCTGCTCACCTACTACAACTAGGCCTGGTGAGGTGAATCCAATACTAATTAGTAGTTGAATACCATTTCCATAGATCAGCAAGGTGAAATTTTAACTAAAAGAGACGTTTCCAAAGGACCCACGAGGTAATTAGCCCAATAGCTAACTAAATTAGAGGGTAGCCACCGATTCGTACTATAGGAAGTTATCGTGAAAAGCCCCTGCGCATTGAGTAACAGGGTTATTACGATCTCGTCCCAGGGAATTATATTAAATTTACCCAGAACTACTCGATAAGGAAAGGTAAAGAGAAATACAACTCCTACGTCTATTACACACAATCTCTAATAATAACCCCATAAAAGGATAAGTATTAACGTTGCTAACCTCTTACTCACACTAGACGATCAACCTCTCTCTCTCCTTCTCCTATAACTCATAAACACTATTTCATCCCTAATAACTACGAAACACACCTTAGAATTAATACTTGAACAGCTAATTTGCACGAGAATTACACGGTATTTATACCTAAAACACTCCTACCCCTAGGAGACGATAAGATTAAACCGCAAAGGTAGGCATAGATGAGCAAAAAAAAAGAGACCTCGTATTACCGTGAAAAGAATAAGGCTACGGAAACTCAGAATACACCTTTTACACTAGTCCCTACATTGGAGATAATATTCTATAAACACTAAACGGTAATTTATTTAATATATAAAATACACCCTCGAAATTACAACTTAGAGGAAATACCCTGTGTTTAAGACGTCGTTAAACTTAACGTCGTATATTAGAATACCTACTAAATCATCGGGAAGCACCCCAATCCCTACTCAATAACGACCACTACTACTATTAAACGAGACCAACTTAACCAATTAGTAGGAAGTTAACACTAAATAGTCTAAACGGATTAGATTTACTGGGAAAAGAAAAGGACTCCTAATACTAGTGAGATGGGCCCTAGATATCGACCTAGAAGAATGGGGACATTGATTATATATGGATATCGATAAAATAACACCAACAAAGGTAGCAATAACTATCGTCTACCTTATGGAAAGATGGTAAGCTAACGGACTATAAGGATCAGATTTATGAACCGTATTCCAAAGTAACTTAAAAGGGTGGACCACTAAAATGATTAGTTTAATACCTAAGGAGATCGTAAAAGCTCTTTGTGATTATTTACGGTTTTTTAGTATTTAAATACTACCTTATTACCTTATTACTAATTAATTATCTAAACTCCTAATTACCGAGAAAATACACTACTAGATAAACACTGAGATTAACGAGGTTACTAAAAAAAACACCAACTTCCAGTAATAACTCAAAAACCCTAAGTTCTACGAGGATATCTAAACACCACTAATAATTATCCCTATTAAAGAGATTTTAGCTACGAAGAAGGTGTCCTTAACGAAAAGTATAATCTTAATACTAGAACGTTCTACAAAAAATCTAAGTAACTCAACTCGGCCACCTATAATCCAAAAATAATTAATAGAACACAAACCTCTCCGGGTTACGGAGAGATTCTATAAGACCTCTCACCCCAATAAAGAATTCAACGAAATAGTAACCCCTTAACAATAAGTCAATTTCACGAAAATATATAATAATAATATAAGGTATAAAGGTGAAAAGTATAATATTCCAAATATTAAACTCCGGATTTTCTAGGAAACCTATAAAAAGATCGGCGCCGACCAATTCCATAAAGCGAGTCTCTTGCCGACCATACTGAAAAGAAGGGCTATAACACTATATTACGCTCAAGTCAGCGGTATAAAAACAATATAGTTAACTACGAAGGTCATTAATAAGATCAGAGGTTACTTTAAAGGGGACCAACGCCGATAATCCTATATAATCAATTAGAACGAAGTAGACATCACCAAAGTCATCCAGAAGTACCTAAATAAGACGAAAGTCGAGGTGCTCGAAATCCTCTTCAAAGCCCTCATAAACCTATAATAAGCTCTCACCCCAGTACACCAGGGCAACGAAGTCCTTAGAGATAAGCTAATTAACGTTACCCTCACCATCAGGGAATGCCGGATAGGTATTATGGCTAGAGGAAAGACCTCCGAGGAGCTCTATAACACTATAAAAATAAGCCTCGATTTAGAGGAGTATAATAAAAAAGCTCACTATCAACACATAACATTGAATACCACTCTAAATAATACTTTCTAAACTAATAAACACTTTAACGGTAAGGGCAAAAGTAATCGTTACGGAGGCAAACAACAACAACGAGAAGGCTCGGACAACAATAAGAAGTACTACGTCTACGGCAAGGAAGGGTACTAGTTAATAAAACACCCTATAAAGGAGAGGAATAAGGTGTTCAAATAATACAAATTAAACTAATATATCACTAATACCTTCCCCACAATATATAACCACTTCCTCACCGAATACAAAGGGTACAAAAACCTAAACGACGAGAACAAAAACAACGAAGACCTCCACCAATACCTCACAAATACTATAATTAACAAAGACGCCGAGAATAACCAGGAATTCCACGTTTCGTTCTTCGGCTATGCAACTACGTTAACCAGCGAAGAGCTCGCTCAAACACTAAGCAATCAGACCACCTACCATACGATAACAAAAAGGGATATCAGCAACACCGAACTTTCCCAGGAATCGTAAACCTATAAAACTTTCATTAGCGATAACTACTATTCAACGGCGATATTCCAGGGTATTATACTAAACACAAAAACAATAGGCGTATCAATAATAAAGCACCCTCAATTCCTCGCCCTACAAAAGATCAACACTACCACAACCCTGGATACGTCGAAGGCAAGCCAGGCGAGCATCACCTTCGGCGATAACCCTCCCCTAAACTCAATAAGGTTAACCACTATTAATTCCCTATTTAAAAGGATATATTTCTATATTATAATAATAAATACCCTATTCCCATTATATCTAAAAAACATAAACCAATTAGGAATTAGGTTTAATAACCTTAACAACCTTTTATACTAGGGAAACATCAAAGTCCCTATTATACGGAAATAAGAACACCCCTAGATACTTATTTACACATTAAAACAGAGTTTTACATAAAATCACCTAATAAACGTTAAACTACAACGAATACACCATCATTTCAGCTACCCCTTAGTATAAAGACTCCACATAATATTAAAAAGAGCCGGTCATAATATGGCCTACGAAGCAATCCAGAAGCTCACAAAGCACTATCGTCAATATCAGATGAGTGGACAAACCCTAGGACATTTCAAATTCACTCTAAAAAGCGACGTTAAATTCAACTACAAAGTGATCATAAACGTCTTTTACCTAGAAGGGTATAAACCCGTCCTCCACATTATCGATACCACCACTTCGTTTAACACTATAAATTTCCTTGAAAATGTGATTACTAAGCATATATAAGAAATACTCTATGAGTATTAGATTAATACTTACCTCGGGTTACCTAATTAAATTATTATAAACACGAGAACGAACTTCAGCTTTATAGAATTCAGGAATTTAATAAGATTTATAATAATAAAAGTTAAGGAGGTACCCGTAGAAGCCCATAATAGTATCGAGAAAATGGAATAATACTATACTATAATCCGCTGAGTATACGGGATAATACACTAGGAATCCCCATTTACACTACCAAAATTAGCTCTCTAAAGCATAGTTAAAGCAGTAAATAATATAACAGGCCTAAATAACCTTATACTAACCCTACTCATTTTTAGTGTATATCCGTGTTTAATGAATAATTCTCCACTATTACCAGAGATCTAATAAAGAGCGGAAGCTACTAGGAAAACTATAACTGAAGTACGTAGTCTCTACGCTAAGCAAATAACTATAAATACTCTTATAATAAGAAACGGCCTAAATATTATATTAACTAGGGATCTACCACTATAATTATTTATTAGAGTATAATTTAAAAAGGATGGTTAAATAGGCCCGTTTATACTCGTCGTTTACGATAACGAGACCTGCGTCGTCGAACTTCTATTTGGCCTAAAGTCGTTTAAAACTACCATCGTCAAGCCGTTCTATTAGAGAGATAACGACGAAGAGGGTTAGGAAATAATAGACGATAACGAGGAGACCCCTCCGTAAAAGGAAAAAGAAGTTCTCAACAAGATTATTATATAAGTAGATACACTGCCCCTAGAGGAAAAGCCCGTACCACCACCTCGACGCCCGAGGGGCAGGCCCAGGAAAACAGTATAAATTAACCTTATCGGTAAAGTTGATAGTGCTAATAATATTAACGACGAAATACGCATAATAACCGCGTTTATAAGCGCCAAGGAAGAAGTAGACTATACCCTGGTGTTCGAGCTTCGTTAAAAGGGGATAATTAACGCCCTAGGGCCCTCATTTAAAGAATCCACTAAAAAAGAGATCAATGCTCTAATTAAGGGAGGAGTTTTTAAGTTCACTTAATGTTGGAATCCGAATCGGGCAATAGCCCCACTTTCGGGTTCCTGATTGGCCGGTTCCGACCGGACCAATCAGAAGGCAGGGATTCTGGCGCACCGGCTAGATCTGGCAACAGCCGGCCTAGCCCACGTCGGAATAACCTCCTTCCAACAACAACAACACTACGTATTAAATATATCGATTATTGCTGTTCAACCATATCGCCTAGGTGACCCTTTGACCTAGGGTCAAACCTACACTGATTAGTGGTTAATTTGACCACTACCGTAGATTAGTAAGGAACGACTATTGGAAGAGACGACTTCACCGAGTAGTAGAAGATCGGATTTTGCTATTGCGTAGAACCCGTGGTTAGGTTTAACTGTTCCGGTGATGATGTGCTAAAAGAGGAGGTTTTGAGACGGAGATATTGGAAGTTTTGTAGAACGGGCAAAGTACCGCCTTTGGTGTAGGTTCCGCTTACGATAACTACGCTTAACTACCTGTGTTAATTATGTACGAAGACGTCGAAGATTTCGTAGAACGGGCGAAGCTCAGCCTTCGGCGTAGGCTCCGTTATCGATACTTTTTACTCTTAATACCCTTCTCTACTACTATTCTTAGTTATTAACTATGTGTTTTATACGAATACCGAGGTGATATCCAAAAAGGACAGTAGAACCAGAAGAATTCCCTAATTTCCACCTACTATGACCCTCCCTCTTATACCACCTCTTAGCCCGATAAGAGATACTGTACCCCTCATAATAGACGATTATAACAGTCGCCGGCGCGTTATTAAGGGTCACGAAGACCTCTAATAAACGTTTTTTTTATACTCAGAGAGGGCCCCGTAATCAATCTTAAATGTATATTAAATGCGGAGAGATCCCCGAGGAGATTACCTTAGTAACTAGAACGACGCTTAGATTACCCGGAATACACTGCCACTAATGGAAATACTAGTACTCTGATCTGATAACCAGCGGTAATTCGTTTAATGAACACTATACGCCCTTAAAGCCGCGGCTTAGGGGAAACACAGTGTATTCGAGGTGTTGTTAAGTTAACTAAATGGCTAGAGTATTATGGATAACCTAAGTAAGAAGATGAGTTAGTAATTAGGAGAAAGCTCTGAGAGGAGTATCCCTTTAAAAGACTCTTCTCGGGTGGCTACCCCTTAGGGAATTATATAACCCGAGGGAATGTAATAGACCCTTGTGAGGAGAACTATTTCACTAGTCCTAATCTTAGAGGAATATACTATCCACGTAAACCCAGAGATATAGGGGAAGTGGATGGATTTTGAGCTTATCGAAGGAACGGTCTAACTAGAGAAGGACATTATCATTGCTTTCCTTCTGATTATCTATAAACGGAAAAAGCTTATAACTGTGGACCTTTGGATATAGTTCTGAACGGACTTCGAAGGATGGACGAAGGACATATAGAAGGACGTTAGTAAAGCGATGATAGGCCATACGATCAACACCCTTAGGGAGGGAGCAGTCTACGTCCCACTAGATAGTACCACCTTGAATATCTAGAAATTAGCTGATATTATAGCCGAAGAAGAGTTCCATATTTAAACAGACGACGAGATCCGATGGTTCTAAAAGAGCGGACCTCGAGGCCTAAGGGAGGTCCTCGAAAACTCGAAGATCATTAAAGAGATCACAAACAACTATAATATCCCCCTCCGCCAGATAACTCAAGGGACGACTCCCCCAGTAAAGATGACGAGGGAGGTAACACGGGCAACAACAGAGCCACAGGAGAGCACCCCGTTAACGTCGGGGTAACCAACAAGGGAATCAAGCCTACTATACAGAACGAGACCACCTATGAACTCACAGATCCCACCAGTTATCAAAAACTCCCCGGCAACCATTGCCGATAACCCATATATATCTCCTCCAACAAACAACCAGATCCAAGCGCTCGCGAAGCAGATAAAGGAAATAAATAAATATAAAAGAGAACACTACAAGGTCCTAGAAAACTCACTACGGTTATAGAGACACCATTATGAGGTTCTACAAATACCAGTAGAATCAGTTACCCTAGTTATTAATACCGTACTAAAGGACAAGGCCCTGGACTTCTTCACAGAACATATTATATAACTAGGCATACTAGGGACCTTCTTATCCCAAGAAACCATCGTTAAGAGACTAAAAGACTAGTTCAAGACGAAGGAGGCCCATAAAGACTACCTAACAAAGTAGCAGACGACCAACTGGGCAACGATTAGAGACGAGAACTATGGGAAAAAGCCTAACGAGGTACTCAAATTATTAGTCGAGAAGTTAAGGAAGATACAACGTACACTCAGCAGCGAATATAATACTAACAGAGTACTACGAGATCAACTCCTTTCCGTAATTAATAACATAAGGGAGTATACCTACGCTCTCTAGGACCCGAAAAACATATTTAAAGACCTCTATAGCCAGTTATAAAACACTATTCAAAACTCTATAAGACTCAACTCGGGTACTAAACAACACTTCTTATAATAACCCACCAACGAGGAAATAAACTACTTCTTCATAAAAAAATACTATAACAACTAAGGGAAGTAAGCAAGATTCGGCTAGTGAGGAGGATTCAGTAGAGGGCAAGGTAACCAACGCTCCGCCCCGAGATAACCCCCAAGGGACAAGAAGTACTACATTTACGGGAAGGACAGCTACTAATCCTCCAACCACCCAAAAAAGGAAGCAGATAAAACCTTCTAAGCGTTCCAAAACGGGTATAAGAAACAATTCCATATACAACCTCCTAAAGGAGCTATGGAATCCTTCCTTCTCGAATACGAAGGCCCCCAAGGTGATGAAGTGAGGGACGAGGATAAGGATAATAAGATCCATGAGTTCTTCGTTGTGGACCCAGAAGAGGAAGACTATGAGGATTAGACCTATGGAGACTAGTTCTACACCTCAATACTAGGCCCCGAGACCACTCTTAACGGCGAGATCATCACAACAACCCTTAGGGACCAGGCAATATACCATACCCTTACAAAGGAAAACCCATTTAACAAGGCTACCTTTACGAAAACCTCGGAGGCCTACACACTCAAAGGAAGATACGCTGACGTTATATTCTATGGAATTATACTGGATATAGGTGTGGCTAAATTGTTAATAGTGGGAGAGCCTTAGTTTAATACTCTTAGATGCCTATACCCAGAAATTACCTTCGACAAAACTTAAGCCGGCCAGGCAAGCATCAAATTCGGCCTAGGGGAGGTCATCTCATTAATAGGGATAACTATAATTATAATACCCCTTGGACCACTTACTTTCCACGTTATCCCTTATAATACTCCGTTCCTCCTTTACCTTAAGGATATGGACCACTTAGAGGTCTACTTTAACAATCTAAAGAATACTCTAAGATAAGGAGACGTCGTTATACTAGTTACTAGGAAGTTCAGCCACGCCTGGATAAAACTGGGCCACCAGGACAAATCCATTACGTAAAGCCACCTCACAAACGTCGAATTACGACGCCTACACCGGTGTTTTAGTTACCCTTCGGTATAGAAACTCTATAAAATCCTTTAGAGGACCAGAGAGGAAATGGAATTAGTAGCCATCAAATACTTAACAAAGTACTACCACCACTACTAAATAAACTAAAAGGCTCCCCACCACTTCAAATTCACCATCTAGGACGATATACCCTTTAACTACGAGATCGTTATTAATATACTGTACTTCGACGGAAAGCTCGCCCTTTAGGTCGTCGATACGGTTATAGGTTTTAATATAGGACGATTCCTAAGTGATATGAGCGCAAAGACGGTGTAGGAGACGCTTAAACTATGCTGGATCGACGTATACCAAGGGCTACCCAACTAGATCGTTATGGACACCGGCACTAACTTTAAGGTATCCGAATTCAAATAAATAGCGAAGTTTATGGGGATTAAGGTTAAGATTGTCCTTATAGAAGCCTATAATAGCATTGGGAAGGTTGAGAGGTACTATGCGTAGCTTAGATGGGTATATAATATTATCCGGTAGGAATCCTATTCTATGACACCGGAAGCCGCCCTTTAGAGTATACTTAAGGCTATAAATAATACTGTAGGACCAAACGGGATTATACTAACCCTACTAATCTTTAGTATATACCCTAGGACGTTAAATAACTCTCCCCTATCACCAGAAGTAACCTAATGCGTAGAGGCCGTTAAGAAGGCCACGGAAAACCTTAGGAAGGTTAACGCAAAACGCTAAGTCTCGGATACCCTTGCAATAAGGAATGGACCTAATAATACTACCCTAAAAAACCTCCTACTAGGCTTAGAAGTCAGGGTATAGTGTGAAAGGAAGGGATGGAGAGGCCTATTTACACTAGTGGCCATAAACGGTGAGAACTATATTGTTTAGATGCCCAGAGGCCCTAAGACCTTCTACTCAACAATCATTAAGCCCTACTATTATGACCCTAAAAAAGAGTTACTAAAGGAGCCCGCTACCATTGATAACGGAGTAGGAAACGAGGCCCCAGAAGGCAATAATAGTGAAAGAGAAGAAAATAATGAGGATAACGTTGAATTAGTGGCCATAGATGAGATTATTATTAGATTATCCCCTCCATTAGAGGAGGAAGAGCCTTAGCCACCTAAGAGATGACGAGGCTGGCCATGAAAAAACCCGGCCATTATCCACAAAGTTAATACCGTTTATTTCTAAGTAGAGACCAATAAGCTAAAGAGACCTTATTTTGTAGTATACTTATTGGTGAAGGAGAAGAATGACCTTACGTTAACCTATGAGCTTCGGAAGAAAAGCGTAATAACCATACCCAGCGCCTTATACAAGAAGTCAATAAAAGAGGAGATTGCGAACCTTATAAGCTGAGGTGTATTCAAATTCGTCCTTTATAACAAAACTAAGTATAGTAATACTAGGATCTTTAAGTCCAGAATTGTTAATGAGATCAAGGGGAAGACCGAGAAGCCCTACGAGAAGAGCCGTCTTATAATCCAGGGCTATGCTGACGACGGTAAGGAGGTCGTCTTCATATAATCCCCCACAATCCAGTGGGCAAGCCAACGACTAATTCTCGCCTTAGCCCCCTACTTTCTGGTAAAGGGCCACTCGTTATGGCTACGAGACATCACTTAGGTGTATACTTAGTTAAAGACGAAGCTTACCCGGACAATTCTAGTCCACTTATTAGACCAAATTAAGGATAAGTACCCTCCTGGGATGATTATGAAGGTCGTGAAGCCCTTTTATGGGATCGCTGAAGTAGGGACCCATTAGTACGCGACCTATAGTAGTTACTATAAGGAGAGACTCTAGATGAGAACCTCTATATACGACCCGAGCCTATTGTTGTTAACGCCCGAAAATGAAAGCCTCGTAATTATCGGAATGTAAATAGACGATATAATTGGCCTTAGCGACGAGAAGTTCTCCTAAAAAGAAGAGGAAAAATTAAAGAAAGTAACGTTTACAGTAAAGGCGAAGTAACGGCTAACCGCGAAGGAACCCCTTGTGTTTAATGGAGGGATCGTTTATTTAGACGGTAAAACTATTAAACTATAGTAGAAGGGGTAAGGAAAGAAAATCCAGTTTATGGAGATCGGGACGACGTCGAGCCACTAGTAATACGTTGTCCAAAGAGCTTGCGGAGCATATATTGCCTTAGTCTACGATATCGAGGCCTACTACAACCTCTCCGTAGCAGCCTAGTACTAAGAGCCCACGGAAGAACAGATAAAGGCCCTCAATAAGCGATTAAAGAGGTAGATGGAGACCCTGGACGCAGGGCTGGACTATAACTTCGTCCAGCTTAAGATAGCGACCCTCTTTGTTTTCGTGGATAGCTCGTTCACTAACAATAGTGACCTCTCATCATAACTAGGATTCCTTATTATCCTAGCTAACAAGACCTAAGCCGATAAGAGCTTCACTTTGACGAGCAACATCGTCCATTATTCCTCCACTAAATCGAAGTGAGTGATGCGTAGCGTTTTAGTATCCGAGATTTATGGTATGGTGGCCGGTGTGGACAGGGCCTACGTTATCTCTACGACCCTAAAGCTAGTGACCAATCACCTAGAGCTTCCCGAGATCCCCACGGTTATTTATACCGACTCGTACTCGTTATATGAGTACTTCGTCAAACTTAGAACTACTAAGGAGAAGTGCCTTATAATTAATATTATGGTGCTCTGGTAATCCTATGAGCGATGAGAGCTCTGCGAGATCCACTGGATCAACGGGGAAGACAACTTGGCCGATTGCTTTACGAAGGTAGTGTCGAATGGAGTGCTGAAGCGCTTTTTCGAGGGAGGGAAGGTAATGGTTTGAATGGATGGATGGGTAATGCGGGCCTAGGAGGAAGAGAAGGGTTAGTAGGGCTCGAGAGATTGCGAGAGATGGAGGAATTGTTAATACCGTGGCTAGCGCCGGCGATAACGTTAATTAACCGGTCCGATATAGGGGCTGGAAGGCCGGCTACGCCGCCAAGGGCAGAATCTGATTCTGCCGCCTCTCACCGCTTTGCGTACTCGAGTGAATTCGTTGTTTTATTGTGTTTTTGAGCGTTTTGGGAGAAAAGTGGCCTTTGCCCGATTAGTGAGCATAAAAAGAGAGTTTCCAGTGTTGGAATCCGAATCGGGTAATAGCCCCACTTTCGGGTTCCTGATTGGCCGGTTCCGACCGGACCAATTAGAAGGCAGGGATTCTGGTGCACCGGCTAGATCTGGCAACAGCCGGCCTAGCCCACGTCGGAATAACCTCCTTCCAACAACAACAACACTACGTATTAAATATATCGATTATTGCTGTTCAACCATATCGCCTAGGCGACCCTTTGACCTAGGGTCAAACCTACACTTAATATAACGAAAAAAAAACACAATAATATTCGAATTTTTAAGTTACGAATTATTAACGAAGTAAAAAGGAAAACAGAGACCCCTTATGAGAAATCGAGACTAATTATCCAGGGATACACCGACGACAGCAAAGAAGTTATTCTCACATAGTCCCCAACTATCCAACGGGCTAATCAGAGACTAATTCTCACCATCGCCCCATCCCTTATCCAGACGGGCCACTATTCCTTATGGATGAGAAATATCACTCAAGTGTACACCCAATCAACAACGAAGCTCGAAAGAACGATTCTCGCAAAGCTACCAGCCCAAATTAGAGATAATTACCTACCAGGAACTATTATGACTGTTATACGACCCCTATATGGGATCGCAGAAGCCGGAACCCACTAGTATGTAACCTACAACGACAAAAATAGAGACTTTGCGATAGTTGGAATGCAGATAAACGATACCATAGGC
The DNA here is from genome assembly GCA_024584535.1 of Colletotrichum gigasporum. Classification (NCBI taxonomy): domain Eukaryota; kingdom Fungi; phylum Ascomycota; class Sordariomycetes; order Glomerellales; family Glomerellaceae; genus Colletotrichum; species Colletotrichum gigasporum. The sequence goes on from CP077951.1 coordinate 374,409, forward strand.
CTGAGTGATAAGACGTTCTCTAAACGAGAAAACGAAGAACTCCAAAAAGCAATGTTTACAGTAAAGGAGAAATAACTTCTTTTTACTAAGACACTACTCATCTTTAACGAAGGGATTATTTCAATTAATAAATAATCTATCTATATTCCTCTACTAAAAGGGCCAAAAAACGAAATTACACCTATTTAACACTAAGTTGGCCACTATAAAAAGGAATACGTTAAACAACACACTAAAGGAGCATATATCACTTCAATCTACTAACCAAAGGCAGCTTTCGACTTATTAGCAATAGCCCAGTACTAGGAGGCGACACTAAACCAAATTAAAACTCTAAATTGACGTATAACATAGTAAATCGAGGATCTAAACTAAAAGCTCACCTACGTACCCCTTAACCTAACTTCCACTAAACTCTTTATTTTTATTAATAAATCCTTCGTTAATAACAGCGATCTAATATCCCAACTCGGATTCGTTATCCTTCTCATAAATAAGACTTAAAAAAAAGACTTCATAATCGAAAACAATATTATCTACTATTCCTTAATAAAATCAAAAAAAGTTACGAAAAACGTCCTCGTATCCGAGATCTACGGTATAATCACTAGTGTTAACATAGCCTACGCCCTCTCTACTACCCTAAAATTATCACTAATAAACTCCGGATACCTATAATCCTAATAATTATTTATACTAATTCCTATTCGCTCTACGAGTATCTCATAAAACTTAGTACTATAAAAAAAGCACCTAATAATCGATATTATAGCATTAAAATAATCATACAAGCAGCGAGAGCTCTACGAGATCCGATGGATCCACGGCGACGATAACCCTACCAACGGGTTCACAAAGGCAACGCCGAATCGAGCCCTCACAAGGCTCATTAAAGACATAAGGGCGACGATACGGATAAAGGGATGGGTAACGAGGCCCTAAGAAATACCCAAGACATTAATAAAAGGAGGAATATAAGGGGGGAAAAGGGGGAATTACCGTTAACATCGTCAGGGACGTCAAAATAACCACAAACTCATAGGTAGGCCCGGGAGACGCTCATTTCTACTAGGAGGCGGTATAACTAAAAGGGGCAATTCTACTACTTCCGACCACCTTACATACTCATTTTATCTATTAATTTTATCGTATTTTAAGTAGTTCAACACTGTAACGGTCCAAGCACGTATATTGCAACTAGTTATGGCGACTACTACGAGTGTTTTTAAGATAAGGAGAAAGGAAGGAAAAGTCTACTACCCCATAAATCCGTTGGATCCTGATCAGGTCTCCCCAGGCCTAATCGGGCTTAGTAAGTAGCGGTTAGCGTTAAACATAGCTGAGTAGTTCCGAGGCCTCTAATCGGGCCTTAGCCCATAATAATTACCCCCTTCCTCCCCTCCCTTCCTAAGGGATATTCCCGTAATCGGCTTCGTAACGGTCTAAAGTTACTATATCCATTAATATATCCACTAACTCCTAGGTGAGTTAGGTATAGTCCTTCTACTTTACTAAGATTTTCTATTCACCCTATACCTTCCGCGTATTACAGATCTCCTTAACTTTAAATTCCTCCTTATTAGTTATTAGTATTATAGGTGATTAAGTGTTATTATATCTTTATAATAATAACAAATTAACTCTAGTATACCTAATTAGGTTGATATGGAAAATATTATAGATCCCTAATAGTATATGTAGCCGGCAAATATGGGATCTAACTAATTTAAGGACGGTGTACTTTACGTTAACCTAGTTAAACTTTTTTAATAATTGATTAAATTAGATTTTCCATAACCTCAACTAAACCTTATTCCAAGGCTTAACCTAATTAGATGGTTAGCGCCTTACATTTATAATAATCTCTTATTTCTTTTATATTACCGTTATCGCCACCTAAGCTTACTTAGAAGTGTCCTTTAGCTTCTGGACCAAAGCTTTTACTCTTATTATAGGGGTCTTATTATTCTTCCATAGGGGTTCCTCTACTCTAATTAGGTCTAAGTTATACCTATAAGTAATAAAAAACGAGCTAAATCCTATTAATAAGGTGACCTAGTTATTAATAATTATTATTATTACTAGGAGTAGTTTATCCTAATTATCCTAAGTATACGCTATATATACTCCAAAATAGGTTTCTATCACCTGGTTTGCCCTCTCTATAGCTCCGTTTATTTCTAAGTAGAACGCTATAAAAAGTCTCTATTTAATTCATAATAACTAGTAGAGTCGTTTCCACATAAAACTCATAAACTACGATCCCTTATTTGATATAATTATATAAGGTATCCTATAATACCTAATTAGACCTCGGATTAGTTAATTTACTATTATATTTATTATAATATCCTTTAATAACTCAAAGATTACATTCTTTAATAAATAATCAGTCACCATTATAATATTCGTAGCCCTATTATAGTGGGAAGGGGGTAATCCTATTACAAAATCAATAAAGACCTCTGCTCAGATCCATCTATGGATAAGCAGAGGCTTTAATAGGCCCCTCTTCTTATCACATCATATATTTCCTCGTCCATAAACATCACAGTTCCTTAAAAGGTTTTGGATATCCTAGGATAAATTTAATTAGTGGAATTAGTAACTAATTAGGGCCTTTAAAGTGTCCCTCCCCGAATATCCTATTAACGTACAGTCGTAGAACCTCTGGATTAAACCCGTCCTTAGGGGCTCGTAATATGGAATCCGGATTCTGTTCCTCCATAATAATCTCTTATTATCGTTAATCATATATTCTAATAGTATTATCAGCAACTTCTACTACGAGGGAAGTTATCGGTTTCTTTTTTATATTACCCCCCTAATTAGCTAATATTGGTTATTCTGGTCTAAGGTTTTATCCTACTAGGAGCATAATAGCTTTTTTTTTAAAGGGTTTAAAGGGAGTTCCGTTTTATCTGAGCTGGGGTCGTCGGTCTGATCCATGTCTCCGGGGGAATCACTCGTATTAGACTTAACCCTCTCTACTTACCCTAATCAAACCCGCACTTCTCTAATTACTGTTATATTATTAACTTATAATACGTTAATCCTATTCTTTAGGAGTTTAATCTTTTAACCCTTTAATCTATTGTTTTATAGGGTGTTAGGGATATCCTATTCAAATTTTAATAGTATATTAAGAACTACTATTTTTTTACTAGGTCTAAACTAAATAATGAAGTTATAATAGGATAATAATTCTAATCACCTAATTTAATATTCACTTAATTATCTCTTTATTATAAAATACTTTAGATTTAGGTGATTAGTTAGGATAATAAACTGTTTTATACTCCGTAGTTCTAAATCCTAGTGCTCTAAGTAGTATATTATTACTAATAGTTCTTTATTATATATCGGGTAATTGTACTCCGTAAATAGGTTCTTATGTAAAATGAATACTATAAGTTTTAGGATCCCTTTGTCGTTATACTATAATAAGGTACCTCTTATTATATAACTAAACGAATTGCTCCCGAGTATTATAGTTCAATTAGGGTCCCAGTGAGCTAATACAGGTGCACTAATCAGGAGCATCTTCAGCTCCTTGAACACTCTAATACACTCTTTACTCTAAATAAATAGTATATCCTTTTTAGTTAAGGTTGTTAGGGGTTATGTAATCCCTGAGAAGTTGGGTATAAACTACTAATAGTAGTTAATAAAACCGATAAACCCACGGACTCCTTGCACTAATTAGGGCACTTCTTATCCCTGGATTACTTTAATTTTCTTAGCGTTTATGTAAATTCCCTTATTAACATTAATAATAAACCCTAAATACTTAACACTCTTAGTTTCGAATTCGCACTTATCAATATCCATATACAGGCCTATAGCGCCTAGGTGCTCGAGGACCTTTTTGACCTTCTCTCTATGATCAGAGAGGGAGCCGTCTAAATAAATTAGGACATCATTAATATAGGCTAAGTAGAACTCATCTAGGAAATCTCGTAGGGTGTAGTTAATATATTATTGGAACGTCGTAGAGGCTCTAATTAAATTAAAAGGGGTAATTATTTATTCGTATAACTTATAACTTATCTTAAACACCGTTTTCCATTTATCTCCTTTCCTAACCCGGATTTTATAAAATATAATAATAATATCTAACTTTATTAACTATTTTATTTTTACTAATACCCTTAGGGTCTCGCTGATTAGGGGTAAGGGGTATCGGTCCTTCTTTGTAATAGTGTTAAGGGTACGGTAATCGACGTAGAACTGTAACCCTCCTCCAAGTTTCCGGACAAATAGAACGGGCAATGATATAGGGGAGCTACTAGCCCTAATAAACCCTTTATTTAATAGTTTTATAAGGGTTTAGTGTAGTATAATTGACTCTTCCCTTAACATACTATATAAAGGTCCCTAGGTCACTAGTTTATCTTAACTATAGGAGTCCTTTTTAATGGGGATAGTATGGTCAACGTTCTTCTAGTATAGCAATAATTAATTAACCTTATTTTAATTAAATATATATAGAAATTTATAATAATATGTAGGGAGTTTCCTCCTTAGGTCTATTTTTATTTTTAGTGTTAAGGCCTTCTCGATATTAGCTAAACTTATAGAGAATGTGTTTAGGGTGGATATACTAAGAGTGGTCTCTCTTCTTTTTTATGCTCACCTAATTAGGGCTAAGAATACCGATCTAGTCTACTACTAAATTAGGAACTTTGGATCTTACCAGGCCTAACCCGGTTTCCTTTTTATTACTTAGTGGTCCATAACACTTATGTGTAGAGTACCTCGTACTAGGTAAACCATAACGTTATTATTAATTATCTAGGACCTTCTAAGGATAATATCATCTTCTTAGTTAAGAATAATATAAAAGAATAATTAGTATTATTTATAGTTATTAATATTAATATTAATATAAGTGATATAGCGGATTATACTAGGGATTATAGTAGTAATTTATATTAAGTTACGAGGTATAATACTAATACGTAGTAAGCGGAGTTTCTTAGTGAAGGCGTCGCTAATCAGGGCGTATATTAAACACCCTATATTAATAAGGGTAGTTGTGTAGTATATCTTATTAATCCCGATATTAACGTAAAATAGGTTATAATCTATACTCTTTTTAATGACTTTTTATTCCTCCACAAATTATTCCTCCTAACAACGACTTTCACTAGGAGTTACTCTTTTCTTAAATCCTCAAAGTCCTAATTAAAGTTATTATCCGTTTTACTTTGTTCCTTAGTTTTTCCCTTAAAAATCTTAGTTTTCCTTATCTTTTTTCGATTTTTAAGGTATTATTATTATATATACCCTTTTTTATTATAGTTATAATATTTACAAGCTTCCTCTTAGCTTGGTCATTTATGGACTTTCTTATCCTTAGTTAACTTGTTTACCTTTGTAAGTTCCCACTTTATTTAATTAGGTTAAGGGGACTCTAATCGACTATTCTATTTCCGAGGGGACGTAGTTCTTATTTAGTTAGGGGTTAGCGATCTCCTATGCCGACGTTTACAGCGGGCTTAGTAGGATTCGCTGTCCAATTCTGAGCTTATACTTAAGAGCATTTAGGTGTATATAATATATGTTATTGGTTTATTGATTATGCTGATAAGGGGGGCTCTTATTGTGGTGTTTAGGGCTCTTTTAAGGTAGTTGATCCTCATAACGTCTAGCCAGTGTTCTCCTTCTACTTTTATGACCTCCTTTTCAAATTTAGGGAGGAAGTAAACGAAATTCTTATTCTCTTTTTACCGTATAATCCTTAATTAATTAAGGGCTTATACTTTTATATTAAGGTCTACATAGTAACCCTTTAAGTATTCTATGAATTTATCCGGGTTCTTTAACCCATCGGCCCCTCTTTACGCATAATAGGCGCTTGTTATAGTTTACGCAGTGTTTTCTAGCTTAGAGTAGATATAAGTGAATATAATTAATTCTAAACTAAAGGCTTCTCTATTTACACTTATCTTCCCTCCCATTTTAAGGTGCTATTATTAAAACTTTTTATATAATCCATTAAACTTCGGTGGATTAGGAATCTAATATTTAGTTTATTTTAGAGGTAGTATATAAGCCTAATTAGGGGGAATTAGTGTTATAAAGGGTATCGGGGACTGGTTTATTATTAAGGTTAGGTGCCTGGGTTCTACTAGGGCTTCCTATAACAGTTGAATCTGCTTTCGTTGGGTTTCTTACTCGGTTACTTAGGTGGTCCACATCTCCTATAATTGGGTTATAAGCTGTCCAATCAACTACACTAACTACTACGGGTTTCCAAATAGTTCAGTGTTACCTTCCATCGTCGCATAGTTATTACTTATCCTAGCGTTTTACGTTCAATAGTGACCGTAGTATACTTAATAACGTAGTTAAGGTACTCTACTATGGGTACACATATACGTTTTTTCGAGTTTATAATAACCTCTAGGTCTAATTAGGCCATACTAATTAACTTCAGATGTTCAGTGACTCCTTAGGTTAACCCATCTAAAACCTTTTACTATTCTCACACAGGTCATAGACTTTTATACTAAGCGTTCAATTAATTACTTTTAATAATCTTAAAAATAATATAATAATCCAAGCATATATATTATAATTAACTATGGCGATTATTACGAGTATCTTTAAGATAAGGAGAAAGGAAGGAAAAGTCTGCTGCCCTACAAATCCGTTGGATCCTGATCAGGTCTCCCTGGGCCTGATCGGGCTTAGTAAGTAGCGGTTGGCGTTGAACATGGCCGAGTGGTTCCGAGGCCTCTGATCGGGCCTTGGCCCGTGACAAACACCAGCATCGAATAACACTCAAAATCACCTATTCAGCATTAAATAACAATCTTATAGTAAAAAAGAGAGTTACCAATATCAGAACACCACCGTCCAACTAGCGACACCTATTGCCGCATATCGCCGATTAGCTCGATTAGCAAGCCAATCAGAGGTCAGGGATTGGATTCAGAATCGCGGCCACCAGCGCCGCCTTCGGCTTCCGATTCCTAACAAGAACAACAGCAGATAGGACGAATATATTGTTATCTGCCCACCCACTACGACCAGGCCTGATGAGGTGAATCCAACAAAAAGACTACTAATTATGTTGGTTTCAGTCACGTCGGGTCGGCTGTACAGCGTAGCAGAATATACGTACATTCGTATAGATCCTGCTGTTCTTGTTGTTGTTCTTATAGGAATCGTCACTAAGACCGCGATCTTAGATGATCGGGTTAGTGTATAATTCCTGCGCTCTAATTAGCTCGTTAAGCGAACTAATAAGAGCTTTACGGTGAAACCGTAAATCACCACGCTAAGGTTGTTCCAACACTGGCAACTCTCTCTTTTCGCCGCAAAGCTCGCTTTTCTAACTAACGAGTGGACTTTTCGCATTTCGCGTAAAGGGCTCGAAAAACAACGAAAAACGACGTCTTCGAGACGAATTCGTAAGGCGGTCAGCTATAATAGAATACTACTTCTCACCGTACCGCCTTCGGTAAAAAAGACCGTACTTCACGGTCCCACCGCGAATTAAGCAATCTAGCATTAATTAGTGTTATCCATGGTATTTACCTCCTTATTCCTCCTTTTCCTGGTTTTTATTAACCCATTAATACTATTCAGGGGTATATAACCCATCCCTTTATCCTGATCGTTATCTCTGAGCTATCCAGAATTGTTATTAATACCCGATTCGGCGTTAACTTCGTTAATCCGTTCACCGGGTTATCTTCCCTGTTAATCCATTGGATTTCGAAGAGCTCTTATCACTTATACGATTAACGGAGGGCCATAATATCTATTATGAGCCTCTTTTCCTTGGTAATACCCAGTTTCACAAAGCACTCGTAGAGCAAATATAAGTCTATATAAGCGATAGTTAGTATCTCTAGGGATCGTAGACTTTTGGTGACGATCTTAAGGGTTAAGGCGATAACGTATACTATATCAACACCGGCAACCATGCCGTATACCTCCGAGGCGAGCACACTTTGTATAACTCTTTTACTCTTCATCGACGAGTAGTGGACGATGTTACCATAGAGTATGAGTTCGTTATTTCTTTAGGACTTGTTTATAAAGAGGATTATAAACCCTAATTACAATATAAGGTCATAGTTATTGGTGAAAGATCCGTCGATAAAAATAAATAACTTTACTATTTTAAGGTTAAGTAGTATAAAAGTTAACCCTCTATTAAGGTGTTGTATTTGCCACTTAAGGCGTCAATTCAGAGCCTTTATATTATCGTCTATGGGCTCCTGGTGTTGTGCTGCTACAGAGAGGTCGAAAGCTGCTTGTGGTTAGTAGATCGAGGTAATATACGCACCGCGAACACACTGCTCAACGTATTCCTTCTTCGTAGTAGGGGACTTAGGATCGATTAGGTGTATCTTCGTCCCTTATCCCTTTTGCTATAAGAACAGTGTACTTCCATTAATCGAAATGTTACCACCGTTAAAGATAAGTGGTTTATTGTTTATTGGGTGTTAAATGTTGTTTTTCTTTATAGTAAACGTCGTTTTACATAACTCTTCGTCTTCTTACTTATCGAAGGCTTCGTTACTAAGCCCAATTATATCGTCCATCTATATTCCTACTATTAAGAAGTCCCTATTATCGGTGTTTAATAATAATAGGCAAGGGTTATACGTAGACGTCCTTATTTAGAGCCTATCTGTATAGTGTTTTAAGTATATAATATACTAATGGGTACCGGCTTTTACAATACCGTAGAGAGGTTGTACAATGGTCATGATGGTCCTAGGAGGGTATTAGTCTCGGATTTATACTAGTAAGTGGGCAAGATTGTACTTTTTAGTGTTATTATGGATTATGTGTATACCTAGGAGATGTCCCTTATCCAAAGGAAATGTGAGCCCTTCTTGATTAACGAGGGGGTTATAACGAGTATTAGACGCTAACTAGTGTGTTGGACTGTTGGTGATTAGGTTAGAATTGCTTCTTTTCCGTCGTCTATGTATCCTTAAATAACGAGGTGTAATTTTTCGTATAATACTTTGGTTTTCCCCTTTATTTTATTAATAATACGAAACTTAAATATTCGTATACTTTTATATTTGGCCTCGTTGTACTATGTGAACTCGAAGACTCCTCTAGTGATTAGGGCGTTAATATCCTTTTTCGTCGATTCCTCGAAGGGAGCGCCAGGCGCATTAAGTATGCCCTTTTCGCGTAACTCGAGGGCTAGGGTGTAATCGGCTTCCTCTTTAGTGCTTATGAAGGTGTGTATATCAATCTCCTTATCCACGATGTTAAGAGTGTTAGTCTCTATAAAAAAGTTTATATTTTAGACTTTCCAAGGTTATCCTCTTAGTTTTCTTAGTGGTAGCTCTAGTATTATTGTCAGCTCTTTTTTAAGGGTCGGTAAATCTATTTGGACGACGATTTCATCTCAGATTTCCTCTTCTTCGTCCTATTAGTCTTCGTTATCCTTATTATTTATCTCTAGTAACCCCTAGTTATCCTCGTCGGGGTCTTAATAGAAGGGCTTAATAACCATGGATCTGAAGGTCTTATAGCACTTTAATATCTTGATAATACACATCTCACCGTCTATAATAATAAGCTTGAAGGGGCCGGTCCATTTCTTCTTTTCACACCATATATAAACAAGGGACTAAATTAGTAGGGCTTTTGTATAAATAATATTAGGGCCATTTCTCATTATAAGGGCATCGAAGACCTAGTACTTCGTATAGAGCTTTTTTATCTCGAGACTAACTTTCCTAATTACTTTTACGTATTATCTAATTTCTAGTGATAGTAGAGAATTATTTAAAATACGTAGGTATACCCCGAAGATGAGTAATATTAGGACGACGCTGTCTAGGCCGGTTATATCGTTAATAGCTTTAACTGCGTTTTAGAGGGCGGCCTCTAGTGTTATCGATGGTGATTCCTTCTGGTCTATTTTGTATACTTATTGTAGGGGTGTATAGTACCGTTCCACTTTCCTAATACTATTATGGGCTTTTACGGGTATCTCCTTAACCTTAATAGCTATGGATCTGGCGGTTTATTTGAATTTAGTTGAGTTAAAATTGGTCCCGGTATCCGTAATTATCCGGTTTAGTGGTCCTAGGTAGGCGTTGATCTAATAGAAGTGTAGTGTTTCTTATATGTGTTTTGTGGACATGTCCTTTAGGAAATGAGCTGCTTGGAAGTTCGTGGACGTATCTATGATGTGTATTATGGGTTTATTACCTTTAAGATAAAGGACGTTTATAATAATCTCATAGTTGAAATTATAGTTGTCTTAGAGTGTGAACTTAAAGTGATTTAGTGGTTTATTGTTTATTTGGTATTGGTAATAGTATTTTGTTAATTTTGTGATTTTTTTGTGGATTACGTTGTCGTTATTAGTTCTCTGTAAGACCGTTTAAAGTCTTTGGACTAAAGGATGGCTGAAATAACGGTGGAGATGTTGTAATTTAATGTTTATTAGGTGATTCCACGTAAAGCTTTGTTCTAGAGCGTAAAGTAGTATCCAGGGATACCCCCATTTACGTATTACTAGTACTTTGATGTTGTCTTATTGTAGATAGTTGGTAAAGTTATCGAATTTGATATGTAGGTGGTTTATGTTTATGAGATAAAGTAAAAAGGGGGTATTTGCGTTGACGATGTGGAAGAATAGTATCCTAAACGGGCACTTTATGGCCACTTCGCCTAGTGAAGTGAGTACGTTATTATCACCGAATTTGATGTTCCTTATACTAACTTTCGACGTATTAAGAAATACCGAGGGATCGATCCTTTGTAAAACTAAGAATTAAGGGTGTCCTATAATTAATAGTCCTACTACCCCCGTGTTAAGTAAGATTCCTTAGAAGATTTTCGAGGAGTATCGATTTGTCACGGGCCGAACCCGGTGGTTATGCCCGGGCTATGCCCGTGCTTGCACTGGTGCCCCACCGGTGCCCCACTAGCGCCCACCCCCTAGGAAGCAGAGATTTCGCGCTATACCGTAGTTTACCCTTTTCCTCTTTAGCTTAAAATAAATAATATTTGGCTACCTTTTAGTTGAGATAAGGCCTAGGACTAGCCCTTTGTATATTTCAAACTCAGTTTTATTTATTATATAAAATACCGTTAGGTTGAGTGCAGCTCCTTACCGGTTATAAAGTGGAATCCTAGGTTGAGCGTGGTTCCCTGACGATAGATCGATGAACGTTGGACGTTAGGTAGAGCGCAGCTCCCCATTAGTTAAAAAAAGGATATTAGTTAGCATAATAGCTAATGAACTATAAGCCTAATTATAGTTAGCCTTAAACGAGGCCCTCGGGCCCCTATAAGCGAGGATTACTAAGCTCTCTAATGAGCTAGAGCGAAGCCGAGGTTTAGGGGCGACGATATTGACCCTTATAAAAGATATAGGCACCGAAGCCCCGCTAATGGGTAGCCGCCACTTCGTAATAGAGATACCGATGTACTATAAACCACTATTAATACCCTTAAAGTTCTCGGGGAAGTGGAAGGATTACCCTTTTTGGGCATAGTAGATGAGGGATAAGATCGCCATGGACAGAGCGTTCTACCCTATTAACTAGGAATTATAGCACCTAATTAACTCCTATTTAAATACTAGTCCCTAATAGGTAGTTGTTATGTTTTACATAGTCGGGGGGCTTAGAGGTTAATATAACCCCGAAGATTTTATATCCTACCTCGATAAGACCTACTAAGACCCGAGTACCCAATCCTAAGCCGTAGCCCAGTTATAGACCCTCCATTAAAAAAATAATAAGAAGTTAGTTATTTTCTTACCGAAGTTTGAACGAATAATAGTAGACGTAGGAGGTGGTGCATAACCTAACACCGTTAAGATTACTATATTAGAAAACGCCCTTACTTTCCGCTTAAAGGAGCACCTAATTACTATTTCCTTATTAGGGGAATATACTTAGTGGCTTATTAGGGTATAGGATGTTACCTAGAAGCTCAAGTATATAATACTCATCACTATTAAACGGGAACGTTGTTAATCCCTAACCCTAGCCCCTCTATAGAAGGATTACGATGGAGATGTTTAGATAATTAGTGTTATTTGTATTTTATTAACTCGAAGGGAGAAAAAGGACTATTACCACCGCTGCTCCTCAGGTAACCCGTTAATGGACTATTATAAGTATTTTTATTATAATAAAAAAGGTTATATTATTAGGAATTATTAGAAAAAGGTTTTTAGGTAAGTAAAGGTTATTTATACTAAGGTAATAAAAAAGTAGAAGGATCCCGGGTTAGAAGAAAAGAACTAAGAGGTTATTAGTGCCTTTTTTAGTGAGGATAACTCGGGAAAAGAGTAATTTTAGTACGAAGTTGGGTATTAGAGCCGACGAAGGAGGAAGCCAAAGGATAGGAGTTCTACTAAGAAGAGTAGTAGTAGAGGAGTTAAGGGTTAGCTATTATTTAGGTAAGGATTAATAAAGGACACTTAATATATGCCCTTATCGATACTGGCTGCGACGTTTACGTAATGGTGGATTAGTCTCTTTTTAAACGCCTCCGATTACCGTTAGTGGATCAGAAGAAGTGTGCCCTGCAAGGGTATACGTAAGACGGGCTATCACCTGGTGATGCCTAGGGTGTGGTTATCCTAGATCTGGAATTAAGTGGTTATACTTAGAAAGTTTATGTATACGTAGTAAAGGGCTTAGACCTCCCCATATTCTTAGGGAAGTTATGGATAAAAGTGAACTGTGTAGTGTATAACGCTGTTACTTAGTGGGTGTATTATGGTAAGGGAGGAGTAGACGTATACTTTTCTAATTAGGAAGAATTAATTATTATAAAAGAGATTTGTATAACCCGATTATTAATGGCCCCTATGTTTATAGTTATATATTGATGAGTGAAGTATTAGAGGGTATTAGAGGTCTACGTTATGGTTATAAGTTTAAGGGACATCGAGGATACGCTAAAAGAAAAGAAGTTTATGGATATAAAGGAACTCGTCCTAGGTTGGGTTTATAAGGAGTTTAGAGATTTATTTAACCCGGAAAAGGTGTACTCGGTGCCCCCTAGGAGGCCAGGAGTTGACCATAAAATCCCCCTTATTAAGGACGCTCACAGCTAGGAGCCTACACTTTTATGGGGACCCTTATATAGGATGTCCCGTAAAGAACTCTTAGTCCTAAAAAAGACACTAAAGGACCTACTGGATAAAGGGTTTATTCAAGCTAGTAGCTTGTTAGCGGGTACCCCAGTGTTATTTATTAAGAAGCCTAGTGGGGGAATTCGGTTCTACATTAATTACCGAGCCCTTAATAATATTATGAAGAAGGACCGTTATTTATTACCACTTATATTAGAGATCCTCCGATGGGTAGCCGCTGCGTAGTAGTATATAAAGTTTAATGTTGTGGTTGTGTTTTATAAGATTCGGATTATAAAAGAAGACGTTAAGAAGATAGTGTTTTATACGAGATATGGACTCTTCGAGTAGTTGGTTTACCTTTTTGGACTTACCGGGGCCCTAACTATGTTCTAATAATATATTAATATAACTCTCTAAGACTTCTTAGATGACTTTGTTATTATTTATTTGGATAATATTCTAATTTATACGTCTGGGTTAAAAAAGAAGTATGAAGAGAAGGTATGGGTGGTCCTCTGGTGCCTAGTAGAGGCTGGACTATGACTAGACCCTAAGAAGTGTGCTTTTTTAGTTAAGACCGTGAAGTATGTTGGGTTTATTATTACTACTAAAAAAGGGATCTTATATAACCCTAAGAAGTTAAAAGTTATTACTAAGTAGTTGTCACGGGCCGAACCCGGTGGTTATGCCCGGGCTATGCCCGTGCTCGCACTGGTGCCCCACCAGTGCCCCACTAGCGCCCACCCCCTAAGAAGCAGAGATTTCGCGCCATATCATAGTTTACCCTTTTCCTCTTCAGCTTAAAATAAACAGTATTTGGCTACCTTTCGGTTAAGATAAGGCCTAGGACTAGCCCTTCGCATATTTCAAGCTCAGTTTTATCTACTATATAAAATACCGTTAGGTCGAGTGCGGCTCCTTACCGGTTACGAAATGGAATCCCAGGTTAAGCGCAGCTCCCTAACGATAGATCGACGAACGTCGGACGCTAGGTAGAGCGCAGCTCCCCACCAGTTAAAAAGAGGATACTAGCTAGCATAATGGCTGACGAACTGCAGGCCCAACTACAGTTAACCTTAAACGAGGCCCTCGGGCCCCTACAGGCGAGGATTACTGAGCTCTCTAATGAGCTGGAGTGAAGCCGAGGTTCAGGGGTGACGATACCGACCCCTATAGAAGATGCAGGCACCGAAGCCCCGTTAGTGGGTAACCACCACTTTGCAATAAAAACACTAATACACCGTAAACCGTTACCAATACCCTTAAAGTTCTCGGGGAAGCAGAAGGACTACCCTTCTTAGGTGTAGCAGATGAGGGATAAGATCACTATGAACAAAGTATTCTACCCTATTAACTAGGAACTATAATACCTAATTAACTCCTATCTAAACACTAATCCCTAGTAGGTGGTTACTACGTTCTACGTAGCCGGGGGGCCTGGAGGTTAACGTAACCCTAAAGATTTCATATCCTACCTCGATAAGACCTACCAAAACCCGAACACCCAACCTTAAACCGTAGCCCAACTACAGACCCTCCATTAGAAAGATAACGAGAAGCTGGCTACTTTCCTACCGAAGTTCGAACGAATAATAGTAGACGCAGGAGGTAGTGCATAGCCTAATACCATTAAAATTACTATATTAAAAAACACCCTTACTTCCCACCTAAAAGAGTAACTAATCACCATCTCCCTACCAGGGGAGTACACTTAGTAACTCACTAGGGTACAGGACGTCACCTAAAAGCTGGAGTGTATAGCACCCATCGCTACTAAACGGGAGCGTCGCTGGTCCCTAACCCCAGCCCCTCCACAAAAGGATCGCAATAAAGATGTTCAAATAACTAGCACTGCCCGCACCTCATCAACTCAAAAAGAGGAGAAGGACCACCACCACCGCCGCTCCTCGGGTAACCCACCGGTGGACCACCGTGAGTACTTTCACTACAACAAAAAAGGCCATATCACTAGGAATTACCAGAAAAAGGTTCCTAAGCAAGTAAAGGTCGCCCATACTAAAACAACGAAGAAGTAAAAGGATCCCGGGTCAAAAAAAGAGGACCGAAAAACCACTAATACCTCCTCTAATAAGGACAACTCAGGAAAAAAATAACTCTAATACAAAGTCGGGTACTAAAGCCAATAAAGGAGGAAGCCAAAGGATGGGAGTCCTACTAAGAAGAGCAGTAGCAGAGGAGCTAAGGGTTAGCCATTATTTAGGTAAGGATTAATAAAGGACACTTAACACACGCCCTCATCAATACTAACTACAACATCTACGCAATAGTAGATCAATCTCTCTCTAAACACCTCCGACTACCACTAATGGATCGGAAAAAGCGTGCCCTACGAGGGTATACACAAAACAGGCCATCACCTAGTAATACCCAGGGTATAGCTATCCTAAATCTGGAATTAAGTGGCCACACTCAAAAAGTTTACACATACATAGTAAAGGGCCTAGACCCCCCCATATACCTAGGGAAACCATAAATAAAAGCAAACCGTGTAATATATAACACTACTACCCAGCAAGCACACCACAGTAAGGGAGGAGTAAACGTATACCTCTCTAATTAGGAAGAACCAACTACTATAAAAAAGATTCGTATAGCCCAATTACTAACGGCCCCTACGTTTACAACTATATACCAATAAGTAAAGCACCAGAGGGCACCAGAGGCCCAGGCTATAACTATAAACTTAAAGGACATCGAGGATACACTAAAAAAAAAGAAACTTATAAATGTAAAGGAACTCGTCCTAGGCTAGGTCTATAAGGAGCTTAAAAACCTATTTGACCTAGAGAAGGTGTACTCAGTACCCCCTAAAAAGCCAAGGGTTAACCATAAGATCCCCCTTATTAAGGACACTCACGGCCAGGAGCCTATACTTCTATGGGGACCCTTATATGGGATGTCCCGTAAGGAACTCTTAGTTCTGAAAAAGACACTAGAGGACCTACTGGACAAAGGGTTTATTCGAGCCAGCAGCTCACCAGCGGGTACCCCAGTGTTATTTATTAAGAAGCCTAGTGGGGGAATTCGGTTCTACGTTAATTACCGAGCCCTTAATAGTATCATAAAAAAGGACCGTTATCCATTACCACTTATATTAGAGACCCTCCGATGGGTAACCGCTGCGTAATAGTATACGAAGCTTAACATTGTGGCTGTATTCCATAAAATTCGGATTGCAGAAGAAGACGTCGAAAAAATAGTGTTTTATATGAGATACGGACTCTTTAAGTGGTTAGTTTGCCCCTTTAGACTCACTGGGGCCCCAACTATGTTCTAATAGTATATTAGTATAACTCTCTAAAACTTCCTAGATAACTTCGTTACCGCCTATTTGGATAATATCCTAATTTACACATCTAGGTCAAAGAAGAAGTACGAAGAGAAGGTATGGGTGGTCCTCCGGTGCCTAGCAGAGGCCGGACTACGATTAGACCCTAAGAAGTGTGCCTTTTTAGTTAAGACCGTGAAGATTGTAAAGGGGGTTAGAAGTTTCCTTGGGTTTGCGAATTATTATTGCATTTTTATACCCAACTATACCCTTATTGTTGAGCCCCTTACGAGGTTTACGAAGAAGTCGGCTGTGTTCTACTGGGGACCTAGTTAGGAAGAAGGATTCCAGGAGCTTAAGCGGCTATTCAGTATGGAGCCGGTGCTTCGCCGCTTTGACCCTGAAGGAAAGACAATAGTGGAGATAGACTGTTTAGGGTTTGCTTTGGGCGGTACCCTTATGTAAGAAGACTCCGATGAGCACTAGTACCCCATCGCGTTCTACTTACAGAGGTTATCGCTGGCCGAGGCCTGGAGAGTAGAACTACGAAGTGTAGGTAACTTTAAGATTTTTATGGATTATAAAAGCTTTGAATACTTTATGAGGAAGTAGCGCTTCACCGAGAGGTAGAGTTGGTGGGCAGAAGAGTTAGCCTAATACGACTTTTATTTGGAGTACCGGCTAGGAAAGGAAGTAGTAGTCCCCGATGCCCTTTCTCGGAGGGAGTAGGACGCCCTCCAGGGCTGGGACGATGAGAGAGAATAGGGATGTGTACTCTAGTTAATACTTAACTATGCTATCCCTAAGGAAGGAACTGGTGCCCCCCAGGTGGGCTACACCATAAACGACTTACTAGTACTCCTATACGTAATAGTGTTTGCGAATAATAATGAGTTATAAATACTTTAGGACTAGACTGTTAAAGAAGATAGGTTATACCGCCGAGCTTACGAGGTGGTGAAGTAGGGATAACGCAGCTTCCCACTAGAGTTGTAGTTAAAGGGTTAGATTGCGGAATGTGTGATTGATAAGTAGCAGAGGTTGATGTTCCGGGACGAAGTATGGGTTCCCGGAGGAAGAGATAATGATGACCCTTCGAGCTTATTATGGATAAGGGTTATATAGGAGTACTACGATTCTAGTACTAGTGGTTACCCAGGGAAGTAGATGGTGAGGATAAGTGGTAGATAAAGGAGATTTATACTATTAGATGGAAAATGGTGGGTAAAGGGAGAAAACGTGAAGCCTGGTAAAGTAGGAGGGCTATATTAACCCCACGTGGGAGCCAGCTGGTGCTATAGAGGAAACGGAGGCGCTGGACCGTTATGAGGAGTACTATAGGCCAATATTAGAGAATGACGGGGATGCGGCGTATGCGCAGGTGCACCCCCAGGAGGCCAGCCAGGAACTAGAGGCCGCGTAGGGGGGGGGAGGAGGGGGGTAGTGTCACGGGCTGAACCCGGTGGTTATACCCGGGCTATGCCCGTGTTCACACTGGTGCCCCACCGGTACCCCATTAGCGCCCACCCCCTAAGAAGCAGAGATTTCGCGCTATATCATAGTTTACCCTTTTCCTCTTCAGCTTGAAATAAACAGTATTTGGCTACCTTTCGGTTGAGACAAGGCCTAGGACCAGCCCTTCGCAGTAGTTACCCCCTAAAACTATAAAAGGGGTTAAAAGTTTCCTTGGGTTTACGAATTATTATCGCATTTTTATACCCAACTATACTATTATTGTTAAGCCCTTTACGAGGTTTATAAAAAAGTCAATTATGTTCTATTAGGGACCTAGTTAGGAAGAAGGATTCTAGGAGCTTAAGCGGTTATTTAGTATAGAGCCGGTGTTTCGCCACTTTGACCCTAAAAGAAAAATAATAGTGGAGATAAATTGTTTAGGGTTTACCTTAGGTAATACCCTTATATAAGAAGACTCCGATGGGTACCAGCACCCCATCGTATTCTACTTATAAAAGTTATCACCAACTAAGTATAATTACCTTATTTATAATAAGGAACTACTTATTATACTCGTATACTTTAGGGCTTAGAGAGTAGAACTACGAAGTGTAAGTAACTTTAAGATTCTTATAAATTATAAAAACTTTAAATATTTTATAATAAAGTAGCACTTCACCGAGAAGTAGAGCCGGTAAGTAGAAAAGCTAGCCTAATACGACTTTTATTTGGAGTACCGGCTAAGAAAGGAAGTAATAGTCGCCGATGCCCTTTCTCAGAGGGAATAGGACGCCCCCTAGGGCTAGGACGATAAAAGAGAATAGGGACGCGTACTCTAATTAATACCTAACTACACTATCCTAAAAAAAGGAACTAGTGCCCCCTAAGTAAGCTGCACCATAAATAACTTACTAGTACTCCTATACATAATAGTGTTTATAAATAATAGTGAATTATAAATACTTTGGGACTAAATTATTAAAAAAAACAGATTATACTACTGAGTTTACGAGGTGGTGAAGTAGGGATAACGCAACTTCCCACCAAAGTTATAATTAAAAGTCTAAATCGTAGAATATATAATTAATAAGTAATAGAGGTTAACGTTCTGGGACAAAATATGGGTTCCTAGAGGAAAAAATGATGATGACCCTTTAAACCTACTATAGATAAGGGTTATATAAGAGTACTACAATTCTAGCACTAGTGGTTACCCGGGGCGTAATAGTATATTCGAGATTATAAACCGACGCTTTTATTAACCAGGGCACTCCTAGATGGTCAAAAGGTTCACAAAGAACTACCACGTATATAATAGTATCCATATCTAAAGGTAAGCTAAGAAGGGGTTACTTAAGCCCCTACCCATCCCTCTCCGGATAAATAGTAACTTATCGATGGATTTCATCACTAATCTACCATTAACAAAAGAAAAGAAGTCCCGTTATATATGGGTTATAATTAATTAGTTAAGCAAAGTGCTAATATTAGAAGAAATAGAGATTATGGACACGGTATCTTATGCCCAACAGTTCCTTTATAGCTATTATCGTTTTTATAGGATATTTTAGTTAATTATAAATAATAAAGGGTTAAACTAGGTTAATAACTTTTAACGGGAGTTTTATAGGTTAACCGGGGTTACTTAACTATTAAGTACCGCTTATTACCCATAAACTAATAGGGGAATAGAGTATATAAACTAGGAGGTTTAGGTTATTTTACGGGTCTACGTTACCTAAGCCCAGGACGATTAGGGAGGGTTATTTCCTATAGTATAGTTGGCCCTGCGAATAGAACTAACTCAGTAACCGGTATCTCTCCGTTCTTTATAAAACACAAGTACTACGTTAACCCATTACCGGTTATAGAAAAAGATAATAAGGGACCACCTAACCGTGGAAAGGCGACTACGGATGAACTAGTAGCTAAAATAAAGGACGTTATAGCGTTTACCCAGGCTATAATAACCTTAACGTAGTAGTACTACAAATTAAGTACTAACCGTTATTGGTTATTAGTGGATAAGTACTGAGTAGGTAATAAAGTCTAGTTTAACGTTATGAACTATAAGTCCCTGTACCTAAATAAAAAGCTTATATAACTATACCACTAATACTAAGTTACTAAGGTGTTGAGTACGTATATAATAGAGTTAAATATATTAAAAGGGATTTACCTGTGATTCTACGTAGACGTCCTCCGGAGGTCAACTAGTGACCCCCTCCTAAGCTAAATTCAGTTGGATTACTAACCACCACCTATTAGGGAAATAAATAATAAAGATAAGTAATAAATAAAGGAGATTTACACTATTAAATGGAAAACGGTGGGTAAAGGGAGAAAACGTGAAACCCTAGTGAAGTGGGAGGGTTATATTAACCCCATATAGGAACTAGCCGGTATTATAGAGGAAACGGAGGTGTTAAACCATTACGAAGAGCATTATAGGCCGATATTAGAGAATAACGGAAACGCAGTGTATATGCACGTGCCCCCTAGGAGGCTAACCAGGAACTAGAGGCTACGTAGGGGGGAGGAGGGGAGTAGTGTTACGAGCTGAACCCAGTGGTTATACCCGGGCTATGCCCGTGCTCGTACTGGTGCCCCACCAGCGCCCCACCAGCGCCCACCCCCTAGGAAGCAGAGATTTCGCGCCATACCGTAGTTTACCCTTTTCCTCTTCAGCTTGAAATAAACAGTATTTGGCTACCTTTCGGTTGAGACAAGGCCTAGGACCAGCCCTTCGCACGATTATCTTTAAATAAGGCTTTGTATGGTTTTATATTTGGTGGTCCTTCTAGGTTATATAGGTCTTTTTTTGTTACGGTGTGGTGGAAGGCCTGGTTATTTAGCGTAGTGACGAGGTTCCGTCCATCTAGTTTAGTTGTTTATCCGAAATAAAAGACATAAAATCCCTCTTTTTAGACTTCCTCTTCGTTGTCCGGTCTCGTTACTGTGATGTACTAGCTTAGGTCCTCCTTTTCGACGTCTTCGTCGTCAGATTCCTCGTGTCCTTCGTATTCTACGAGAAATCGGGTAAAGTTAGCCTAGGTATGGTTTATGGTGTATTGGCTAGTTTTATATCGATGGTATAATTCGTCCCTCTTTTCTGGAGAGTGCTTCGTTAACTAATAACCTTCCTTCTTATAAACCCAACACTTCCTTCTTCTCCCTGGTCCTTTAGGACGTCTTTGGTTATCCCTAGGATGGTATTCTAAGTAGTGTTAATTGCCGAAGTAGTTATTTTTACTTTAATTATTATACTTATAGTTAGTTTAGAATTGGTTATTGTATATCATATTAGATATGAGGTGTTAGTGTACTTCTCGATTCTTGTTTATTAGGTTGATACTAGTTCTGAGGGATATATATAACTCCTTAAAGGTCTCCCCTGGGTTAAGTATACTAAGTTTGCACCCTTGTACGCCTATTACAGCGCCCATAAGCTTATCTCGGAGGGCTAGATCGCCTTGGTGGGTTGGTGTGAGTGCTTATTGAAGTGTCTAGAGCTTATTGATGAATATCTTAAATACCTGGATACGAGATTTGTCTGGGTTCTTTTTGATCGTCTTTGTAAGGGTGGCTTCGTTCTATTCAGTAGTATAGGTTTAACAGATTTATCTGCTTTTGAACATTCTTTTCAGCTTAGTGACCATCTCACTAATCGATAAACTAGTGGGGGTACTTCTAATTTATGTATAATAGAGCGTTAATACTCGTCCTTTGAGCATTATTAAGAAGGCGTAGTAGGGTTAGTGTTTTCTAATTCTAACTTTTTCATATATCTCTTAGAAGATCCGTAACTTAGTATCGAGGATATCGTATACTTCGCTACCGTATTTCATCTCATCGGTGTACATCTTAATAAGGTCTGTTAATTGTCGTAGTGTTATTAGCTCTACGTATCCCTGGGACCTCTCCGTTGTCTTTTGTTAAGTGAGTACGGGCAAGGTAATGGGGTCTTCCGCTGATGATCCCTGATTGGTCATCTGAGCTGGCGTTATTTGGACGTCTTTTATTAAAGTCGTTTTCATCGTATTCTTAGTGGCCTCCAGAGTCTTTTGTGTTAAGGGGGCTAATCCGACTTCTTAGAGGTCTCTATGGAATAACGGGTTAGTATAAAGATCCCTAAGAGAGGGGTATAACCCTGTGATATTATTAATCTTCTTATTTATCCAGTAATGGTAGTGTTCTAATTGGGTGATATTGTATAGTTGATCTGTGATCCGTCTCTTTTGCCTGGTGATAAATACGCTGTGTTGGCGTAGAAAATCTCGTAAATGCTTTGTGACCTTTATTGGGATTTCCTTAAAGATCTCTCTTAGCTAATCGTCGAAGTCCCTTAGATAATTATAAAATAACTTATGTCCATAACAACCGTCTTTTTTATAAATTTCTATAATATAGAGGACGTATATACTTATTTCGATGTTATTAGTATATACTTCTAGGTCAAAAGAGTTCTATTGTCCCTATCTTACTGGATTAACTGTGTTTACTTATTTAGGTGGAATTAGTATACTAGATCTTCGTTGTATAAGCTCCGTCACCGTGGGAGGTGTATAGAGTCGTGGAGATCCAGACCTTGACGTCCCTTTAGGTACTTGGGTCGTCGTAGGTTTGGTTATTAGTACCATTGTGCCTTCGGTCGCTAGTATCGTAGTCCCTTTTGTCGCCATCGTCGTCTCTTTCCTGTACGACGTTAAAATTAATAACGTCTCGAACACAAGGTGTTTCTCCTAGGCCACAACTTTGGAGGTGTATATTATTCGTTAAACGAATTACCACTTAGTGTTTATGGAAGGTGGCTATTAGTTTTGTTTAGGGATATATAAAAGAGTATTCTTTTTACTTCTTATGGACCTTTTTCTTCTTTACTATACTTATCTGTTCTCTTATTACGGGAAGTAATAGTATTAAAGTTAATTTTTCCTTTAGGTACTTTTACCTTCAGTTTTATTAAGGGTAGTTTTATGAAATCTGTTTATTAATCGATTTCCTTTTTATAAATGGTCTCTAATATCGTTATCGTCCATGCTCTCTGAGTATTCTTATTGGGTTACTGATGGATGGTCTTAGTACATGGTAGGGGCAACGTATACGTTTTGGTTATTTATTTTAGTAGTGTGTGAGTTAACGTAGCTCTTAGTATTACTAGTATAGTGTTCTCGTTACTAATAACGCATATTATTATATTTTCCGTAGTGTATACTAATAGAATATTTGTTCAGCTTAGTTAATGGACGGGAAGGATGGTGGTTCCTGGGTGGTCTTAGGTTTGTCGTCGTTATTTTAGGGTTTTTTTTAGAGTAATATAAAAGTTGAGGTAGGTGAAGCGTAGAGTAGGTGATTTCCGAGAAGTGAGCGTAGAGCATTACCGGGTATAGTCTCTTATGGGATCATCTTCTAAGTAGTTGTACGTAATGGACATAAATACCATAGTCTCCAGTAAGGTTCGAGGTGTTACACTGGAGATATTGGGAATCCTAGAGTTGAAGGGGAAGTCCCTAGTATTAGTATTAATATCGACGTAATCTTCGTAATCTCTTCTTTAGTATAAAATGGTGGTTACCCTTTAATTTAGTTAATTATTGTTTAAATAATTATCTCGTAGGCCCTACGGGATCGTCTCTTCCTAATAAGTTTCCCCTTGCTGATTTGTGGTAATAGTGAATACGTAAGTAATTTAACCACTAATTAGTGTTGGTTTCAGTTACGTCGGGTCAGCCGTATAGCGTAATAGAATATACGTATATTCGTATGGATCCTGCTGTTCTTGTTGTTGTTCCTGTAGGAATCGTCACTAAGACCGCGATCTTAGACGATCGGGTTAGCGTACGATTCCTGCGCTCTGATTGGCTCGTTAAGCGAGCCAATAGGAGCTTTGCGGTGAAACCTTAAATCACCACACCGAGGTTGTTCCGACAAATTAACTACTAGTTCATTATAAATAAGCAACCCATCAGGGCTACTCATAAGAACCTTAGAGTAGGTAACCCAGTAGGGCTACTCATAAGACCGCTATAAGTAGGCAACCCATCAGGGCTACTCATAAGAACTCCTAAGTTAATAACCTAATAAAACAACTCTATGGAATTAACTATTTTTTAGAAAAGGAGATTACTAGTTAACTATTAGTTTACTAAAAGGTTATTACGGGGAATAGTAAACAATAATTTGAGTTAAAAACCTAATAAGGTAACTCTATAGGAGTGGTTACTAGGTGTTCTAGAACACGTACCTCTCCGGTGGGTAATAACTACGACCTGAGGACAGGCCGGATAAGGAGGGGGATTGTATTATGTAGCTGGAATTTGACTAAGGAAAGTATGGCGGCTAAGCCGATTCTAGACTACGACAGGGCTTAACTAAGGAGGACTATATATATAAAGGCCTGTCCCTCCCCTTTAAGGAGAGGGTCAGAGAAGAATGAGAGTCATAACTAGTACCTACCTATTGTCCTCTTACTGACCTCTTTACTTCGCACCGCAAGCCCCTGACACACACATAGCACCCATGGAGGGGCCTATTTCGGCCTACACCTCCGAATTGAGGTCCAGGTGGTTATAGGTATTAGTGATATTATAATTAGGCTTATGAGCTACCCTCTAACTCTTATTTCGGAGAGGGTGGATAGGGTAGTTGGTCTAAGGGAGGGCCTCAGGGTCTTCAGCCTCGTTTTTATTTATACTATTAATTATATCCCCATCGCTTAGGTATACGATTAATTTTTAGGAGGGGGTCCTAGTGTATAGGTACTTAGAGCTAAGTTATTGGCCCTAATTAGGATGGGAGTCCTAGGGTTGTTGAGTGTTGCTTTGGGTGGTGGTCTGGTTGATGCTATTACTGGCCTCGGAGGCCTTTTACCCAGCCTTCCGAATCCGTCTACGTTCTTTTCAACCTAGGAGGGTAGGATGACTATTAACCATTAGGGGCCTAGCTGGATAGTTTATATGGCCGGCCTGGAAGGGCCCTAAGTAGTTAGTATATTTTGGATTAGTTGTATAGGGCTTGGTTTTGTGGGAGTCTAAGGGCTTACCGTAGTTATTGTAGAGTGGTTGTTGGTTATAATACTAGTTTGTGTGGTATCCCTGGTAACTAGGGTTATACCTAAGTAGGGTCCTCTTTTTTCGGATAAGCTGGGCCTTACTATTTTAGTTGAATAATCTAAAGGGTAGTACTTTAATTATAAAGGAGATAACCTAAGTGACTTTGTTTATAGTAGGGTTTAGACTAAGGTGGGATTACTGGGCTAGGACTAGTTCATAGTTAGTTCAGGTAATAACCTCTTCCCTGATCAAGGTTAATATATTAATACTTTTCCCACTTAGGCTTTGGAGCTTAGATGGGCAACATAGGACGGTGTATATAGACTATTTTATGGGGGGTTTTATTTTAAAAGTTTTTAAGTAGTTTATTAATTTTTATTTATTTCTAAGAAGGTTTTTCTGGATTTGTTTATTTAGGGGTTTTAAGAAGTATCCGGTTGAGATGTGGTAAATGTGAGGGATATCTCCTAGTTGTAGGCCAAGGGCTTGGTAGATTGTACGGCGTAGGGCGAAAGGGGCGTTCTTCCGGGTAGTATCCAGGCTTTTCTCGGGGATATGGACGAAAACCCGGAGGTCTTCTAGTTAAGCCTGGGCTTATAGGCGGGTAGGGGCTCGGTTCTAGGCCGGGGCGGAGGCCGGGGCTGAGACTGGGGTTGGGGCCGAGGTTGATGTTGTAACGGTAACCCAGTTCTAGGTTGGGGTTCGGGTAGTTTCATTGTTTATAAGCCTTTTTAAGGTCTGAATCACATAGGCGGTAACCTCTTTTGTAATCTGTTTTTAAGGTCCCTTAAAACTAGAGACCATATTGTTAATAGACTAGGCGATAATTAAAAAGACATCCTTTCGGGCCTCATAAAGTCTAGTCTGTTCATCAAGGGCAGCTAGGATAAATCCAGTAGCCGCCCCGCTTATGTTCGGGGGCCCCTTTGCCGTTGAGGGGGCGGTATCAGAAGTATCGGGCTAGCTTCCCGCGAGGCTAGGCCAGAGTAACTGGACCTCATTATCGCGGCGGCGTTTAGCCCTTGGGGTGGAGGTTAGCTCTAGGAGGCCCAGAGCCCCGATCAGGGCCGGCCGGAGGGGCCGGCTACGGCCCGGTGTCCGCCGGAGGCTGTGAAACCATCGCGGGAGGGCTCCGGGAGGGAGGGGTGAAGAGTTTTCAGCTGTTAGGGATCTTGGTGATGTATCACCTATTTCACTAACAGCGGATGCCAAGAAAAATTAGGCGAGAGGGAAGTTGAGCTCAACCGGCGTAGATCGAGGCTGGCGATGTTGATAATAGTTCAGATGAGTCCAGTGGGTCTAATAACCCTAGTGATGATGTTAGTTGTATTGTTGTAGTATTATAATAGGTGGAATAATAGTCTGAAGTCGATGTATCGAAAAATGGTTTATTATTTTGACGTGGTCGAGATGTGGGGGTGGCCGGGTAATGGGTGTGGGACGTTACCTCGAAAATGACGAACACCAGACCCAACATCCTCTTCATCATAGCCGATGACCATGCTTCCAAGGCAATTGGCGCATATGGAGCTGGTATAAACCACACACCGAACATTGACCGCCTAGCAACGGAGGGCATGAAGTTCAACCACTGCTACGTCACCAACTCGATCTGCACCCCATCGCGGGCCGCCATCCTCACGGGCACACATAACCATGTCAACGGCGTCATGACGTTGAACGATAGCATCAACAAGCATTTACCAAACGTCGCGAAGCACCTACACACCGGTGGCTACCGGACAGCAATGGTCGGCAGGTGGCACATGGGCGAGGGCAAGGCACACGAGCCTACAGGTTTCGACTACTGGTCCGTCCTGCCTGGCCAGGGGGACTACTGGGACCCGGAGTTTATCAAACCATAAGGAGAGAAGTTCGAAAATGGCTATGTCACGGACATCATCACCGACAAGTGCCTCGACTGGTTATCGAACACGAAAGACACTCAGAAGCCCTTCTTCGTCATGTGCCACCACAAGGCCCCGCATCGCTCATGGGAGTGCGACCACAAGCACAAGAACCTCTACACCGATCCGATCCGCGTGCCCGAGACGTACGACGATGACTATAAGAACCGCGCCAAGGCTGCCAAAATAGCCAAGATGCGCGTGGCCGAGGACCTGACGTACCAGGACCTGGGGCTCGTGCAGCCGGACGGCGGAAACAGGGTTGGCGAGCGCGTGGTTCAGGAGTCGGGCTCTGCGCAGTGCAAGATCCCTACAGACGCCAAGAAGTTGATCGACAAGGAAGACGGAACGGTCTATACCTTCAAGAACGGCGACGACCTCGCGCATTTCAAGTTCCAGCGGTATATGCAACGGTACCTCCGAGTCATTCAATCTGTCGACGACAACGTCGGTCGCATGCTCAACTACCTCGAGGAGAACGGTCTGGCAGAGAACACGATCGTTATTTATACCTCGGACCAGGGCTTCTTCCTCGGCGAGCACGGTTGGTTCGATAAGCGGTTCATGTATGAAGAGTCCTTCCAGATGCCATTCCTTATTCGCTACCCTGCGGCGATTGCGAAAGGATCGGTTTGCCACGACATTATCTGCAACGTCGATTTCGTGCCGACCTTCCTCGACTACGCGAATCTGCCAGTGCCGAGTTACATGCAAGGCGTATCATTCCGAGAGTTGCTCAGTGGCAGAACGCCAGCGGACTGGCAGCAAATTGCCTACCATCGGTACTGGATGCACAACGACATCATCCACCACGCCTACGCGCACTACGGCGTGAGGGACCAACGATACAAGTTGATTTACTGGTACAATGAGGCATTGGATGTGAAGGGCGCGAGGCCGGGCGGGGAGAAGGACAAGGAGTGGGAGCTGTTTGACTGCGAGAAGGACCCGTTGGAGCTGTTCAACGTGTACCACGACCCGGCGTATGCGGAGGTTGTGAAGCATATGACAGGGCTGTTGGAGTTGAAGATGGTGCAGATCGGGGATGAGCCCGTTCATCCCAGACCACCGGCGGGTGAGGCGAGTGGGCCGGTCGAGTTGGCGAGTAAGTTGTGAGACGGCTTGTATCCATATTGAACGCAGGTGTGACTACATGTAGTGTCTATTCAACGCGACATGGGTTCGCGTACGCTGGGTTGATGACTACCAAGATTTGCGTAAATCACCGGGCTGGATGGATGCGATTTGACGGCCGAGCAAATCTCGTTCTGACCGAAGCTCGAAAGACTTCCAATTGCTGTGTCTGTCTGTTGGCCGAAAACAGGGATGTCAAGGCCATCCAACTCCCAATATTGGCCCATCCAGCTCCATCCTGGATGTCGTTACCCTACCCACTCCTCGCGTCATGTGGCCTTAACTAGAGTAGGCAAAGCGTGAGCTCCCCGCATGCCCGGAGGCAGAGGAAATCCCCCACCGCTGACACCAAGAGACGGGGACGTCATGTGGAAAGGCGCAAGCAGGTCGCTTTCTGAAATCTACCCGCCGGCTCACCTCCGGCGTAGAAGTCTCCCCAGACGCGTGTTTCCAACCTTCGTTGGCACTTTCTCCCCCCCCCCATCCTCCAGCATCTGGACCCGAAAGACTGGTTGGGTTGCGGCAGACGCTGCAACATGAGACGAGCAGAACAACAATGTGCCAGGATGCCATTGCTTCGACAAGAAGATGATGGACTCCTTCGTTGGCTGTTTCCAGGCTGGGCCAGCCACGACACGCCAAACATGCTCTCAATGCAGATGGCGCAAGGTGAGTGTTTCCCAAAGCCTGGGCCGCTGTGCTGTGCCCATCCCCCGTCCCTACCTAGACCCTCTCCGCTTACTCTGCCCAGGTGCGATGTGATGGCGGCACTGAGCAGTGCTGTGGGAACTGTGCCCGCCTCGGACTTGAATGCTCCTTTTCGCTCCCGGGAGACGATGGAAACATTCAGACTCTTGACCAACAGCATTTGACTTCGTCCAAGCCACGACGGCTCCGGGGACCAGGGCCTGTCGCGCCTGTCGAGACAATAAGATCCGTTGCTCCGGGACGTCCCCGGAGTGCACAAACTGCAAACGCCATGGCCGAGAATGCACATATCCAATTCCTGCGCGTGCAATCCGGGCGCTTTCTCCACAGAGCACGTCCACAGAGGAGGACGGCTTCTGCGGGGCCGAGATCAGCCAGCATCTCCCCGCATGTGTCGAAAGCTTCTTCGAAAAGGTCTACCCGCTTCCATCCCACGCCTTCTTGCATCCTGAGACGACGAGGGACCGCTGTCGGGACGGCAAGATTGACCCGGCGCTGGCGTACGCCATCTGCGCCTTGGCAACTCTTCATTCGGGTTCGGATCTTCAAACTCGAGACAGAGCCACGCCCTGGGTTCAGACGGCTGAGCAGAGGATATGGCACCATCTCGAGTGCCCTACAATAGCTAGGCTACAGGCCCTGCTGCTCATCATTCATTATCAGATGGAGACTGGCAGGTTTCAGAGGGCATTTATGCTCACGGATACGACGACTCGATTTGCTGCTGCTATGCGTTTAAACCACGAGCGGCCCGATTTAGACTTCGTCGCTCAGGAGGTCCGTCGGCGCATTATGTGGTCTCTCAAGATTACCGAGAGATACTTCTCGGTTGGGCTTCCAGAATTTGAGGCGTGCCCAATTGAGACGATATACCTACAGTTTCTTTCACCCGAAGACGAGTTCAGCCTGGGGTCAGAGGCAGGCGAGGGCAGCTGTTACAGGTTGTACGTGCGGCTGGAGATTATTAGAAGGGATATCATGAAACTGACGAGAGGGGTTGCGCTCTGCGATCAGCCATTTCTGCCACTGACAAAACTCATTGGCGACGTCGAAAGAGACTTGGCCGATGTTGGATCTCTTATGCCTAATGGCACCGAGTTCTCTCTTTCTCAGATCCAGGCTCATTACGACGACCGTTGGCTGCGGCGGCGGCTTTTCATGCACGTATCCTTTCACCAGGCGCACTGCGACCTGTATCGCATCTTGCTCTTTGGATATCCTGAGGCAGCACCTCGTGTCGTTCTCGAGGCTGTGGATGATGGGTACATTGCGAATGCCGAGCAGAGCTGCCTCGAGCATGCCAGTTCAATCATTCGAATCTTGACCAGCCTGAACCCACACAGTCCGAACCACCTTCTTCTCGAATTCGACACAGCCATTTGCGCGTACCACGCCACCAGGCTTCTTCTCTTCGTCTCTCGTTCTGGGAAAGCGCGAAACCGTCCATCTGCCGAGTTTGCAATGAGCCGCGCAGCTCTGTGTCTCGCAGCGTTGAAACGCTTCTTCCCCGCCTCCGCGTTGGTCAAGCCAATAATCGACGATATGGAGCGTCTTACTCAAGGACATGCACCCCAGCAGGTTGGCATTGGCGGGCTGTCCTCTCCTGAGTTCCAAGAAGGCAGAAGAAACTTGGAACAGCAGCTTTCCTCGGCTGCGAAAGCTAGACAGCGCCTGGCCATACACAGCCTACTAAGACAAGCCGATTTTACAGACGAGGACGACGGAGACGGACAGTCGTCTTCCATATCCACCGTTGGCTTGTCCCCTGTCATGACAAGACGGACGCCGTAGGCTTGGCTTACGACAAGCACCTGTCAGCCGCAGATCGTCACTAGTACATGCCTTAGAGTTTAGGTGATAAGCTACTTTTAGTCACATGGTGGCCTCATTCATATTGAAGAATATAATGAAACCAGTGGGGCAGGGCCAGGCAGCTTCTTAGGTGTTAAAGGCCAGAAGCGTCGACGTTCCAGAAAGCTTGTTGGGTCAAGAATAGTATGTATGGACGGGCAAAGTGGATCTCTAGGATGTATAAGTGACCAAGGGTTAGTTACCGGCTGCAAGGCACCAGTAGGAAGCTTCGGGTGGTTTGGATGGCGTGAATTCTTGTCACAACAAGGGCAACTTGACACGCGCGTACGCGCAACTTGGGACACACCATTCGCTTCTCTAGGCTACGAAGTGTTCTGTTCCCTGTACACAACTCGTTGAAGGCGGTTCGCTTCCCATCATTTAAGCTTTCGTATCCCCCGTAGGACACTTTGGTGATCATAGCTCGTATTGTGCTCACCGTCCAATGCCCCTCTCGTCTGTGACTACTCTGCGTTTCAGCCCGCCTCACGGCGTCCCCGTTCTCTGCGTTGCTCAGCGCTCACTTGACGCCGTCTCAACATCCTTGTCAAACTGACTCGACAACGCAGTTCTGGTGATAGCAACATAACGCCGGTGGGAGGCCCGGTGGGAGGGAGTGTAAGTGAAAGAGAATAAATATCGCCATGATTTCTGTAAATGAAGCATGCCATCAGCACGCCTTAACAATTCAATCATCGCCTTTTTTAATAACTACTAACGACTTTCTGGCCAAAGTCCCAACAAAATGAAGTTCTCCGCCGTCATCTTTTTCATCGCTTCAGTGGCCGCCGTTGCCCTCGACACCGATGTCTCTCCCCAGCTTAGCCAGCCCGGCCGTCGTGGCGTTGACTGTGGCGCTTGTGCAAGACTGAACTTCTGCCCCGGCAAGCCCAATAACAACGTCGAGTGCGAGCTTGATGGCTGCTGCAAGAAATAAGTCGTTTGTGAGATCAATCTTTTGAACCACAAAGCTACCAGTATGTCCCTACTTCTAAGTCGCACAAAGAACGCATATGCTGATCCTCGGTCAAGGTATTCGATACCCATTAGAGCAACAATGGCCAACGTGGTGAACACAAGAGAACTAAGAATTGCTCAGACTTCTTTCGGATCAGAAACGAAGCTACGACTTCTTCCTTAGACTATGCTTTTGTTTCTCTAAGTAGATACATAGTGAAAAGAAATCGCCTGAACTATCTCACACGTGCCATCTAGCCTCACTAGGATGTCTCGAAGTGACAGTGATCTCACATCGCACAGTTGTTAATTTGGAGGGAAGTACATGTAGTTACGTGGGCGTATTAAAATATTCTCTTCACTTTGAATGCACATGCATATAGCTGCATGAATGTCTGTCTGTTTTGGCTCTTCAACGGCATCCTATGGAACTGCGCGTGCATAACCTGAAGTCTAAAGGAATCATATCAAGGTTGCGTTCAGGCTTTGCAGGTCCTCAGTTCTTGAACTGCTCCCAACTGTCACGGGCTGAACCCGGTTGTTATGCCCGGGCTATGCCCGGGCTCGCACCGGTGACCCACCGGTGACCCACTGGCACCCACCCCCCAAGAAGCAGAGAATTCGTGCCATATTGTAGTTTACCCCTTTTCCTCTTCAGCTTGAAATAAACAGTATTTGGCTACCTTTCGGTTGAAACAAGGCCTAGGACCAGCCCTTCGCACCAACCAGTGCTGCCCGCAAAGCAAATATTCTACCAAATACAATCAATCAATCAATCAAATGTGAGGCCATTCCCAGTTAATCAAGTCAAATATAAGGTTATATTTGCTTTGATTGATTTGCTTATATTTATCAAGCTGGAAGTGAGGTTATTCCCAGTCCGACCCCTGTATCCCCTACTCCTAATACCACCCTAGTATAATTTTCCCCCCTTTTCCTGTCACGGGCTAAGGCCCGATCAGAGGCCTCGGAACCACTCGGCCATGTTTGTCAAAAGGGGTGGCAGGCCCGAGGCGCTGAGGGCGCTGGACGCGCTGAAGGCGCAGGAGGACCGCTCGAGGTACGCTTAGTTACACAAGGCGTGCTTAGTCACACAAGGCACACTAGAAAGGTGCCTCAAGGGCACTCACAGCCATAAGGACACACAAGCACAATACACATCACGAATTGACCCCCTAAATCGTGCCCATATTCAATTCTTAACAATGTTCAACGCCAACCGCTGCTTACTAAGCCTGATCAGGCCCAGGGAGACCTGATCAGGACCCAACGGATTTGTGGGGCAGCAGACTTTTCCTTCCTTTGTCCTTACATTATACGGTAAACTATAATAAATAATACTATTAATAATAGTTTAACTTAATGTATTTCTAGTATGTTTTCGGGCTCTTCTTTATTAGAAAAGTATACTCTTACTCTTCTTTTCTTATAAGTAAACTAGTGGGTATTAGTATTATACTTCACCTTATTCTAAATTATCCAGGGATTTCCTAAAAATATATCCAATTTTAAATTGTCTATTATATATGCATAAACTCGTTATATATAGCCACTAATTTCCATTTATATTACGGTTACTCCCTGGTTTCTACCTAGTGAAGGGCCGTTTATTATGTAACCTCTTATAAAGCGTTTTATTATATTAGTAAGTAGTAATTAGAGGTATTATATAAAAGAACGGTTAATCATAGTATAAACTTCGTAGTTGGTGTCCACTAAGGTATTGGTTAAATATCTTTTATTAATTCTGATTTTTATAATTATAAACTACTTACCCTGCTACTACTAGCTCCTTTAGTGTTTTTTCCATCCCTTTACTTACTCCTTAGTAGGCTCCGGAGCCCAACTTTATCCTAGAGTTATTCTTTTCCTAACTTATACTTATTACTTAAACTAGGGGTCATCGGCTGGTCTTCTTCTTCTACATTTCCTTTTAGGTAAGTATTAGCTATAAGGGGCTGGTTGGCCTATTAGCGGTGTTCAGCCTTCTTCTAGTAGTTCTATATAAAGTATCCTTTTTTTTATACTTAAAGTATTTATAATAGTCCTTATTGTGTTCCGGGTTTCTCTATTAGGAACGGTAATTATCCATAAAGAAGCTAGAACCTCTCCGGGGTTTAATAGTGGTTATCTTCTTTTTAGCTCCTATAGACTGAACTACTCTTATTATAATAACATCTCTATTATTATCCTTTAGATGAGTAGTGGAGGAGTGGGTGGACCTCTAAGGGCGATTATACTTAAAGGCCCGTTTAACCTTCTAAGTAATATCCTATACTCAGGTAAGCCAGCCTAGGTAATCCTTAGGAAGCTCAACTGTGAGTAGCCGGTCCTTTAGTGAAGGGGTTAAGGTTACCTCTAAGAGTGATATTTGTATAGTGATAGGCTAATTACTACCACTAACGTCGGCTATTATTCGTTCAAAATTAGGTAAAAATATTATAAAACTCTCGTTTTCTCTTTAGTATAGGGTTTATAGCTAGGTAATAGTTTAGGACTAGGTATTTAAATCTAAATAGGTATAATTAAGGTAATATATAAAATCCTCGGGGTATTTAGTTTTATTAGGTCCTCTAGTAGTTTAAAAGGTATTAATTACTTATTAGGGATTAACTTTTAAGTATAAATTAATTAGGTACTAGGGTTCATAGTTTAGAGAGTAAAAGGGGTAATTTATTAAAATTTTATCTCATATTTCTTATACTTAAGGGGCGTATTCCTTTCATTTACCCGAAAACTTCGGGGAGTTAAGTAAGGGTTTTCAGCGAATTAACTCACTACTAAGTACTAGTAGGGTATCGGTGTGAATACTACTAGGAGTATAAAGGGTTTCACTCCTAGGGGTCATTAACCTTTAATTTTAACTCTTTTCTAGTTTCTTATTAATCTTTATTATTTAGGCTTATAGGGATCCTAGAATAGTGTTTTGTCGCAAGCATACTGGGCCACCAAGACGTCTGGGAGCTGTGCTCAGCTGAGTCAGCACTCACGTGACGTCCTGGCCCCCGAGCCGGCCTATTTATTCTACTGGACACACCCACCAAATAATGAATAGATCAAACCTTCTTCTCCTACTTAACCTTATACGCACGTACAAACTCACCATAATTATAAGCCCAGCTCTAATTAGACCCTTCTTTACCCTTATAAGTATTACGCATATAAAAGAGATTATTTTAATACATTTATACCTTATTAACCTATTTTATACCCTTTTTCATTTATTAATATGTTATCTATTAACGAAACCATTATTATTAAAACCATCCTTTACGGTCACTAGGATTAGTTATAGTGGTACTCTACTTTTTAGTACTACGCTAAAGGCCAGGGGATCTAGGAACG
The DNA here is from genome assembly GCA_024584535.1 of Colletotrichum gigasporum. NCBI lineage: Eukaryota > Fungi > Ascomycota > Sordariomycetes > Glomerellales > Glomerellaceae > Colletotrichum > Colletotrichum gigasporum. Next base: position 409,203 of record CP077951.1, read on the forward strand.
TATCGATCCTTAAGCACTAAACACTTTAGATATTACGAAGCTCTCGTTAATACCTCTTATAATTAAGAATTATATAATATAAGAATAATATAAACGATAATGCGAGTATTAGGACCTTTATGAGCAGCGACTTCAGGTTATCGCTAATACTGCTCACTAGGCGAGCTTAACTATGAACCCTAATACCAATGAACTAGTATTACCATAAGCACCTTACCCTGTGATTCCCCCGGAGTTCGTATAACCTACGCCCATTACGAGGGTTAATGTCCGATCCGATTAGGAGGACGCCCTCAAGTTATATACGGCCAACACTTCCGCCTATACTTCTCTCCAGGCCTCCTACCAGAACGTCTAGAACTAGGTGGATAAATCAGTTGTAGAATTAATTCTCGTACCTACTCGTATATAATAAATAAACGAAAAAAACATTAAACTTTAAGTACTTCTTAGGTACCTATAAAACTAATTTACTCTAATTAAAATAAGTATTAAGATCCTCATAGTTATAGAATATATGGTAATCCTTTAAAAGGTATCTACTAATATAAGTATCACCTGTTAGTACACAAAATGGGAAATTATATACACTAAGTGCTACTCCCACAAAGTCCCCATAATCGAGGAAATGAACACCACACTAACGTTTCTTAACACTATTAGTAACCACTTTACACTAAATTAAGCCGAAATAATGCGAAACTTAATTCACTAGGCCGAAATGCTAATATAATAACCTTTAATGCTTAATGAAATGGTTAGAATATTCTCGGTTATTACCTATTTCGATATTATTTATAAAAAACTAGTTAAGCCCTTAGGCTAATTCGTAACCTTTACTAGAAGGTCTAATTCGGGTATTATTTTTATAATTAGTTTAGGTATTAGGATATCTAAAATATATAATTATCCTTGTGGAAACCACCGTTAAAAACCTGACTTATGCTATAAGGTCTAATATATGCTTATTAGAGCCGTTAATGGACTTATTAGTATAAATAAGGAATAAGTTAGTAACCTTAGATATGAGATTTTCAACTTAAGTAATTGGATATACTTTTAGGATGTGTAGAAATGTAAAAGGTGGATTACCTTTAATAATAACCTAAAGGTTGGGATTATTAGAGTTACTCGGAAGCCTAATTCGAGTAAATCCTTGACCTCCAGCACCTCTAACACTACAAAAGGCTTTTACCTAAGCTTAGTTGTAACTTTCCTCTTAGTTGACCTGGCTATAGAACACCTTGGAGGGCCTGGCCTAAGCATTTTCAGTATTATGGGTACTCTATGTTACCCCTTTTCACTTAGTATTATAATGGATAGCTACGGTGTTATACACCTAATTAATAATAAAGATTTGCTTATTAAAGGGACGTTCATTAGTGAACTTAGTAACCGATACGTCCACTATGGAAATAGTAAACTACCTATTATGGGATATGGGGAACGATGAATAGAGAAAACGCTTAACGGAGTACGTAGCCTAGTTACTAAGGACCTTATTTTAAAGAATATAGTATATATAATGGATTTTTATATTAATATAATATCAGAAACGCTTTTAAAGTAGTTTAGTATTTGGTATTACGGCTAAGACTATACCCTCTGCTACGGAAGCCTCTCAAAGAGTGTAATCCTTAGACAACTTAAGTGGGAGCACAACATAGTCCTATTCGAATATATCCCTATTAACAATTACCCTCTATTAAATATTCCCACAAATATAGTATATATTATCGTAACCACATTTGTAACAAATTCTCACCGTAATTGCCCTTTAAGGGAGCCTAGGCCCGACTATACTATAAACATCACCCTTTGGCACCTTCGTACTAGTTATTTAGGCTTTAATGTTCTCTGGAAATTAGTTTTTGTAACGAGGGGGGTAAACATTGAGGGAGCTCTTATAAAGATTAATTGCTAAGCTTATTCATAGGTGAAAGTTTACTAAATAATATCCCGACGACCTTTGGAAAACGTAGCCCTGCGCCTTTTCTGGTGTATCTCCTGGGACCTTTTTGATTACCCTAGTGGCTATAGGAATGCCTTATGGTTACTACTAATAATCGACGAATATACCAACATATCCCAGGGGTTCACAATAACACGTAAAACACACACCAAAGTCTTTAAAGCCCTACAGACGTATATAGCCTGGATCTCAAGATAAACAGGCTTATTTATTTATAAAATAAGGCAGGATATTGAGTGTACGGTAATCGTTATTTAAGGTGAAATAGAATACGAGTATTGGGTAAGGTATATAAGAATCGATATTAAGCTCCTATTAACTAATACCAAAAAGCTTATAAAATACAATAAAAGAGTAGGATATTATATTATTAATAAGGTACTTATAATATTAATTAGCGCTGGCCTACTAAAGAAACTATAACTAGAAGCCGTGATAATAACCATATTTATCGATAACGATTATCCTTAGGTATTAAAGGGCTAGAAATCGCTAAATTAGATCTATGCAAAGTGGATACAATAACATATCGGATAATATAATAAAAACCTAACTTTCTATCCATCTCGAGACCCGCATCCTGAACTAAGCGGCCTCCAAGCCTATGGGTATAAGGCCTACGTATTAGATTGGGTGTATAAGGGACGTTATGAGAAGTGAGAATTTAAGGTTAAAGTATGAGTATACGTGGGATACCTCGTAGAATACGTCCTATATACACATAATTTTTTTAGAATATGGATCCCTATGCTTAATTGGGTTATTATTTCATATAACATCACCTTTAATAAGTACTCCTTTTATGATCCTACTAATAACGTAGTTACTATGACCATTGAAGAACTGAAAGTTCTATTAGAGGAAATTGAACCAGAGGACCTATACTTAAACACGGTCCTCGAGGCCCTCGGGACATATAAATAAAAGGAGGAAGATAACCCTACCCAAAAAAATATAATTACTAGTATTTTATAAGATGTTGTGAAGTAAGGGATACCACTATGAATAAAGGCTAATAATGGTCTAATTTCACCTAAGCCTATACTAAACCCTAAGAGTATACTAGGTACAATAATAGAAAAAGTTGGAGATATCGGGGTAAATACCAAGGAGGTACGAAACTTATTTACCTTTTCGGAGATTACTTTATTTAGTGGTGGTACTTAACTAAGTATAATACCGGATAGCCCATAAAAGGTAGAGAGGACGGATCTTAAGGTGGTTAACTAGACCTCTGATTAACTCGCTGACCAAAGTACCCCAAAAAGAAAAGAGAGTACCACTAGAAGGTCTATGAACTACTTACCCGGTTTAGTGTAAAGCTCAGAGTTGTGGGAAGGGAGGGAACCCGAAAGGAGGCCTTTAGGGGGGAGTTAAGGTGAGATTTTGACACCTTCTTATAATTAGAAGACTTAGAAGCCCCCTATTCGCTATACTATGTGGTAATTAACTTAGAAGGGATCCCTTATAGGAGCCCCTAGTACGATTTCTTCGCTACCTTTATGCCTAATTAGCTGAAGGTGGTATAAGAGAGTGCTTTAGGATATAAAACACTTTATTTAATAATCACTAAAACTACTAAAGAGTAACCCGCATAATAGATAAAACCTATACTTATTAAAGATCCTAAGGGTAACCTTAAATACCATAAAAATACCTTATTAGCATCTTTAGTAAAATAGAAGAATATCTAATAAATTGAAAACCCATTAAGGACTAAATGGATCGACGTAGTAAAAGAGGAAATCCATAAACTCGTTTTTAAAAGTATTTAAAGGGAGATGGACCGCTTATTAATGCACTCTAAGCCCCTCCCCTTAAAATAGGTATTCATATATAAATTTAATAAAAATGGTTTCCTTGAATATTATAAAACGCGGATATGTGTACATAGAGACCTTTAGAAGGTTAATCCCCTATAAAACATATATACTATTACCCTTATAACACACTCCTTTAAAACTCTAATAACTATAACTACTTAATTCAATCTCAAAATTAGCTAGTATAACGTAGTAAACGCGTTTTTTAATACAAAAATGGATCTAAATAAAGAACTTATAGTATACGAATTTCCAAACAGCTTTAAATAACCTGGAAAGTGCACTAAACTTATTCACACTTTTTACAAACTCTAAAATACACCTATCCTTTAGTATAAGACGTTCTTAAAAATCTTAATGGACACAGGGTTAGTACTATACCCTAAGGAACCCTATATTTTCTATATAAAGGACCTCAAGGTCTTTATTATATTCTATGTAGATGATATCCTAGTTATAAACCACTATAATAACACTAAAGTGGCCACTAAAGTTATTAATAATATTAAATTGGTGGTGGAACTCAAGGACTAGGGCCCCATAGAATAGTACCTTAGAATACGAATTATTAGGGACTATAAAATATATAAAATTTATTTCGTTTATAATTCTTATATTAAAAAGGTTACTAAACACTTCGGCCTCGTAAATAATACCGTAACCCCTTATACTCTTATACTAGAAGGCCTCGTACCGTATAAGGGATAAATAACAAAAGCTTAAATTAAGGAATTCTAAGAAAAAGTCGGATCCCTCCTATATACTATAATCTTTGTTTACCCTAATATTATATATCCAATAACGAAACTCTCCTTATTCCTAATAAATCCCTCTTCAGAGTATCTTATAACCACGGATTAGGCTATTTACTACTTTTTTAGTATATACTATTTTATTATTGGCTATAGTGGTGTAGGGGGTAAGGGAGACACTTAAGTACTTCTAATTACGGGTAATGCCTTGTTTATAAACGACGAGGTAATAAAACGCTCCTCATAGGGCTTTATAATATCCTTTTTTGGTGGACTTATTATATGGAAGGTCATTAAATAAATAATAATCACAATATCCACCACTAAAATAGAACTTGTAAGGTTCTTAGATACTACTAAAAAAAGCGATCGCTCTCTAGAGGTTCTTTAAGAACCTCTCACTTAACCTTAGAGACGTTTAGAGGATTCACTATAATAATTAGTAAACTATAAGGTTTATAGTAAGTAAAAAAGAATGGATATTAACTCGTTTAAGGTATATAAACATTCATAATATATAGCTTAAGTAAGAATACGCTAAGGGTAAGTTTAACGTAGTTTATATACTAATAAACCTAATACCCACAAATAACCTCACTAAAATACTTTTAAAAATAAAGTTCAAGTATTTTAAAGATCTTCTTAACCTTTACGATACACAGAAATTAATCACAATGAGCACGGAAAGCAATAATAAGTGAAAAATAATTATATTCAGGCCCATAGACCACATATACCACCAACACAGCAAAGCAAGAACTTTTCCTGGGCCTAAGGCCCCCATATGTATATAAACGGGCACAAAATACGAGTATCAGAAGCCCCAAAGAGCACAGAAAGTGAGCATAACCCTTAATCGGGGTGGAAGGTGTAGTAAATAGCCGTATGGGCCTCCTCGAAGCCAGGCTTAAGGAAGCTGTGGACAGAGGCGAGGTAGGCTTCGCGGCCACTAACAGCCTCGTTAATAGTAGCAGCAGTAGCGGGCACAGTAGAGGTAACGATAGTCTAGGAGGTGTGGTGAGATAAGACGTAGTTAATAAACTACTTAATAGCCGCCTTCTTAGGGGTGCCCTTTTTAGGTGCAGCCTTAGAGGTAGTGGGTATTAGAGAAAAAAGGGAGGACTTATCCTCTATTTCCGTATTATTATCTAGGATAATGACCTCCTCCTCCTCCTTATTAAGGAGGAAGTATATAATAAAATTCGTATACTAGATTATCTAAAAATTATTAGTATAAGTATTAATTAAGCTAATATATAAAAACTTAAAGTATTATTAATACCGGGGTCCTAAAGGATACGGTGAAGGCCTAAAACCGTGGTCTTAATGGCCTTAGGGACCAGACCATAATTAGAATAGTAGCTATAATAGTACTCTTAATACTTAGTGATATATATGTATATATAAGTGTAATAGCAGAGTTTCACACTTTCCTCATCCTTATACTTCTTACCTCGGAGAGTATTATAGACGTAGGCAAAGTAGGGAATATTATTCTTTAGGCCCTTAATAATCACCTCCTCCTCCTTTTTCGAAATCCTAGGTATTATAAAGTTATTCTCCTCCTCTTTTTTATATATATTAGTAATAGTAGAGTTCTCTTTGGGCTTAGGGGTAGTAGTGAAGGGGTTAGAGGACCCACCTCCTAAGGGGATAGGGACCAGCTGCATCTCATTATACTCGTTATCCTCGTCGTCCTTAATGGGTATGGGAACTAGTGTGAGAGCGGGGGTGGGGGTAGGGGAGGTAATACGCATAGAGAAAAGGAAGTGCTTATAGTGAGTGTTATACTGTGTTTAATAAGCCTTGGAGGGTAAGGCGATGGTGAGACTGGCCATACTCCTAGTGGGCGTATAATTATTGCCCCTGGTGGGTGTAAGGTGTAAGGTGTGACTAGACTTTTTATTGTTGGCCTTAGGAGTAAAACTTAAAATATGGTTATTGAAAAAATAATGCGGAAAACGAAGAAATATAAGAAAAGGGAATATTTATTAACGTAAAGTATAGTAATAGTATTAGATTGGTGGATTTACGCGAAAAATTAACTATTAATGGTTATAGGGGACGAAAACGCAGTGAAAATATATATAAAAAGTGGTTTATTAAGATTTAAGGAAAGTAAGTTTTCTAGAGGTAGTAGGTAGTGAAAGGTTTTTCTTTTAGCTGCTTATGTACACCTTACTTATAGGTCGTCGGGAGTATAGGGTACGTAATAATTAGGAATGACCTCTTTTATAAGTTGTGATGTACGTGTTACCCCGGATACTATGGTTTTTAATTATATTATAATAAAAAAGGGTAAGTATAAAGGCCTAAAACAATAACATAATACGGATACTATAACTATTATTAAGTAAAGGAATTTGTTTACATTTATTAGAGTTAGTATTTTAATTGAATTGTTTGATTTAGAACGCATATAAAAGAGCCTAGTGGCCGTTATTTTGATATAAGTAATTGCCCTAGTGGTGTAATTAGGGGGTGTATTGTAAGCATACTAGGCCACTAAGACGTCTAGGAGCTGTGCTCAGTTGAGTTAGTACTCACGTAATATCCTAGCCCCTAAGCTGGCCTATTTATTCTGCTGGACACACCCACCAGATAGTGAATAGATTAAGCCTTCTTCTCCTACTTAACCTCGTACATGCGTGCGAACTCGCCATATGTTTAATATATCTTTTATAATTAGCTCACTATAGAGTATTGGGGGTATAGTAGTATCCATCGGGGTAACTAGGCTATCTTAATTATTCTTTTAGAGATTAGTGAGGAACTGGTGGTTAACCCATTAGAGTCCCGGGAGTATCGTTCTTTATAGGGAGCTACACTTAACCTATACTCCTTTCTGCTTAACCGGTGGGGAGCCACGCTCAACCCAGTATTATAGCAAGGTTATAATCCTAAGCTTGAAGTATACGAAGGGCCAGGCCTAAGTGTTTTCGACCTTAGGGTATTTTATTATTATTTATTTTAAACAAAGGGGCGGAAAAAAGGAAGTTCCTCTTAAGGGGGCTGGTATAGGAATTTATATTATTAGAGAATAAAGGGGACCTTTAGTGGAGTAACGGAGGTCACCAGAGGCCCTTTAACTAGAGGCCCCTTTAACTAAAGGGCTCTTTTATTGGATGCTGGTTAACACCTTAGGTAAAGCTTAGGCCATCGTGGGCATCAGCCCGTAACACCACCTAACCGTGGGAAGGTGGTCGCGGATAAAGTAGTAGTTAAAATAAAGGATATTATAGTGTTTACTTAAGTTATAATAACCTTAATATAATAATACTACGAATTAAGTGCTAACCGTTACTAATTATTAGTAGATAAGTATTAGGTGGGTAGTAAAGTCTAGTTTAACGTCGTAAATTATAAGTCCCCGTACTCAAATAAGAAGTTTATATAGCTATACTATTAATACTGAGTTATTAAGGTGGTATGTGTTTATATAATAGAGTTGAATGTGCTAGGAGGGATTTACCTATAATTCTATGTGGACGTCCTCCGGAGGTCAATTAGTGATCCCCTCTTAGGCCAAATTCAATTAGATTACTAGTTACTACTTATTAGGGAAGTAGATAGTGAGGATAAGTAGTAAGTAAAGGAGATTTACGTTATTAAATAGAAGATGGTGAGTAAAGGGAGAAGACGTAAAGCCTTAGTGAAGTGGGAGGGTTATATTAACCCTACGTGGGAATTAGCCGGTGTTGTAAAGGAAATGAAGGTGTTAGACCGTTACGAGGAGTATTATGAGCCGATATTAGAGAACAATGGAGACGCAGCGTATACGTAGGTGCTCCCCAGGAGGCCAGCCAGGAACTAGAGGCTGCGTAGGGGAGGAGGGGGGTAGTATTACGGGCCGAACTCGGTGGTTATGCCCGGGCTATACCCGTGCTCGCACTGGTGCCCCACCGGTGCCCCATTAGCGCCCAACCCTTAGGAAGCAGAGATTTCGCACTATATTATAGTTTACCCTTTTCTTCTTCAGCTAGAAATAAACAGTATTTGGCTACCTTTCGGTTGAGACAAGGCCTAGGACCAGCCCTTCGCAGTTGGTTCCTTTTAGGGATTTTAGTTTTCTTTTACTTAATTTTTATTTAATTGTGGCTTTTGGTATTCCTAGTGTATTTTTAAGGAGTTAGAGGTAGTAAAGTTGTTATTATTAGGTCGGGGGTGTTTAAAAGTTTTGATTATCCTGTGAGTTTTTAACTTTTATGGGCTAAGAGCTAACTCTCTTTTTAATTCTGGGTTCTTAAAAGTATAGTTTTAGGTGTCACGGGCCAAGGCCCGATCAGAGGCCTCGGAACCACTCGGCCATGTTCAACGCTAACCGCTGCTTACTAAGCCTGATTAGGCCCAGGTAGACCTAATTAGGATCCAACGGATTTATGGGGCAGCAGACTTTTCCTTCCTTTCTCCTTATTTTAAAGATACTCATAGTAGTCGCCATAGCTAGTTGTAATATACGTACTTGGACTATTATATTATCTTCAAGATCATTAAAAGCAATCAATTAAACGCCTAGTATAGAAGCCCACGATTTGTATGAGAGTGGTAAGAAGTTCTAGACGGGTTAACCTAAGGAGTCCCTGAACGTCTAAAGCTAATCAGTACGGCCTAATTAGACCTAAAGGTTATCATAAACTCGAAAAAACGTATGCGTATATTTGTAGTAGAGTACCTCGACCACGTTATTAAGCATACTGCGGTCACTATTAAACACAAAATACTAGGATAAGCGATAATTATACAATAATGGAAGGTAACGCTAAACTATCTAGAAACCCATAGTAATTAGTGTAACTAATTAGATAACTTATAACCCAACTATAGGAGATACGGACTACCCAAGTAACCAAGCAAGAAACCCAATAAGAGCAGATTCGACTATTACAGGAAGCCCTAGTAGAACCCAGGCACCCAACCTTAACAATAAACTAGTCCCCAACACCCTTTATAACACTAATTCCCCCTAATTAGACTTATATACTACCTCTAAAATAAACTAGATATTAGATTCCTAACCCACTAAAGTTTAATGGATTACATAAAAAGTTTTAATAATAGTATTTTGAGATGGGAGGGAAGATAAGTGTAAATAAAAAAGCCTTCGGTTTAGAGTTAGTTATATTCACTTATATCTACTCTAAGCTAAAAAACACTATGTAAACTATAATAAGCACCTATTATACGTAAGGAGGGGCTGATGGGTCGAAGAACTCGGATAAATTCATAGAATACTTAAAGGGTTACTACGTAGACCTTAACACAGAAATACGAGCCCTTAACCAACTAAGGATTATACAATAAAAGGAGAACAAGAGTTTCACTTACTTCCTCCCCAAATTTAAAAAAGAACTTATAAAAGTAGGAGGAGGACACTAATTAGATATTATAAGGATCAACTACCTCAAAAAAGCCCTAAACACCATAATAAGAGCCCCCCTCATCAGCATAATCAATAAACCAATAATATACGTTAAATACACCCAAATACTCCTAAGTATAAATTCAGAATTAGACAACGAATCCTACCAAGCCCGCCGTAAGCATCGGTGTAGGAGATCACTAACCCCTAACCAAACAAGAACTAAGTCCCCTCGGAAACAGAACGGTCAATTAAAGTCCCCCCAACCTGGTCAGATGGAGTAGGAACCTATAAAGGCAAATAGGTTGACTAAAGACAAGAAAGTCTATAAATAACTAAGCCAAAAGGAAACTCACAAATATTATAACTACAACAAAAACGGGCATATACAATGGCAATACCCTGAGGATTGAAAAAAGATAAGGAAAACTAAGACTTTTAAAGGAAAAACTAAGGAATAAAGTAAAACGGATAATAATTCTAATTAGAACTCTAAGAACTTAGGAAAAGAGTAACTCCTAGTGAAAGTTATTATTAGGAGGAATAAGTTGTGGAGGAATAGAAGGTTGTTAAAAAGAGTATGGATTATGACCTATTTTACGTTAATATCGGGATTAATGGGATACATTATACAATTACCCTTATTAATACAGGGTATTTCACATACGCCCTAATCAGCAACGCCTTCACTAAAAAACTCCACTTACTACGTATTAGTATTACACCTCGGAACTTAATACAAATCACCACTACAGTTCCTAGTGTAATCCACTATATCACTTACACTAATATCAATATTAATAACTATAAACAACACTAATTATTTTTTTATATTATTCCTAACTAAAAAAAACAATGTTATCCTTAGAAGGTCCTGGATAATTAATAATAACGTTACAGTTTACCTATTACAAAGCACTCTATATATAAGTATCGCAGACTATTGGGTAATAAAAAGGAAACCGGGTCAGGCCCGGCAAAATCCAAAGTTCCCAATCCAATAATAAACTAAATTAATATTCTTAGCCCTAATCAGGTAAGCATAAAAGAGAAGAGAGACCCCTCTTAGCATATCCACCCTAAACGCATTCTCCGCAAATTTAACTAATATCAAAAAAGCCTTAACACTAAAAATAAAAATAAACCCAAAGACGAAACTCCCTACGTATTACCACAAATTTTTGCATATCTTTAACCGAAATAAGGTTAATTAATTACTATTATACTAGAAGAACATCAAACATATTATCCCTATTAAAAAGGACTCCTACGGTCAAGACAAACAAGTGACCTAGGGACCTTTATATGGCATATTAAGGGAAGAGTTAATTATACTACGCTGAACCCTTATAAAACTATTAGATAAAGGGTTTATTAGGGCTAATAGCTCCCCTATATCATCGCCCATTCTATTTATCCGGAAGCCTAAAGGAGGGTTATAGTTTTACGTCGATTACTATACCCTTAACACTATTACAAAGAAGGACCGATACCCCTTACCCCTGATCAGCGAGACCCTAAGGGTATTAGTAAAAATAAAGTAGTTAATAAAGTTGGATATTATTATTATATTTTATAAGATCCGGGTTAGGAAAGGAGATAAATGGAAAACGGTGTTTAAAACAAGTTATAACTTATACGAATAAATAATTACCCCTTTTAATTTAATTAGAGCCTCTACGACGTTCCAACAAAATATTAACTACACCCTACGAGATTTCCTAGATGAGTTCTACTTAGCTTATATTAATAATGTCCTGATTTATTTGGACGGCTCCTTCTCTAATTATAAAGAGAAGGTCAAGAAGGTCCTCGAGCACCTAGGCGCTATAGGCCTGCATATAGATATTGATAAGTATGAATTTAAGGTTAAGAGTGTTAAGTATTTAGGGTTTATTATTAATATTAGTAAGGGAATTCGTATAAACCCTAAGAAGATTAAGGTAATCCAGGGATAGGAAGTGCCCCGATTAGTGTAAGGAGTTCGTGGGTTTATCGGTTTTACCAACTATTACCAGTAATTTATACCTAACTTCTCAGGGATCACATAACCCCTAATAACCTTAACTAAAAGGGATATACTATTCATTTAGAGTAAAGAGTGCACTAGAGTATTCGAGGAGCTGAAGATGCTCCTGATTAGCGCACTTGTATTAGCTTACTAGGACCCTAATCGAGCTACAATACTTGAGACTAATTTATCTGGTTATATAGTAGGAAGTGCCTTATTATATTATAACGACGAAAGGATCCTAAAGCTTATAGTATTCTTTTTACACAAAAGCCTACCTACGGAATACAATTACCCAATATACAACAAAGAACTATTAGCAATAATAGGCTACTTAAAGCACTAGGATTCAAAACTACAGAGTATAAAAAAGTTCACTATCCTAACTAATCACCTAAATCTAAAATACTTCATAACAAAAAAACAATTAAACAAACATTAGATCAGGTAATCAGAATTACTATCCCATTACAATTTCACTATACAGTTCAAACCTAATAAAAAAGTAATAATTCCTAATACATTATCGAAATACAAACAGGATATCCCTAACACCCTATAAGACAACAGGTTAAAGGGTCAGAAAACTAAACTCCTAAAGAATAAGATTAATGTATTACGAGTTAATAACATAGTAGTAATTAGAGAAGTATAGGCCCGATTAGGGTAAGTAGAGAGGATTAAGTTTAGTATAAGAGACTACCCTTAAGATATAGATTAGACCGATAACCCTAGCCCAAATAACATAGAACCCCCCTTAAACCCTTTTAAAGAAAAGCTATTATACTCCTAGTGGGATAAAGCTTTAGACCAGAATAACCAATACTAGCTAATTAGGGGGGTAATATAAAAAGAAACAAATAACTTCCCTTATATCAGAAGTTGCCGATAATGCTATTAGAATATATAATCAACGATAATAAGAGATCATTATAGAGGGACAGAATCTGGATTCTATATTGTAAACCCCTAAGGACGGGTTTAATCTAGAAGTTCTATAACTCTATGTTAACGGGATATCCGGGAAGGGATACTTTAAAAGCCCTAATTAGCCACTTGTTCTATTAGCTAAGCTTATCCCAGGATATCTAAAGATTTATAAGGAATTACGATGTTTATGGACGAGGAAACGTATAGTGTAATAAAAAGAGGGGCCTCTTAAAACCTTTATTTATCCCTAAATGGATCTGAGTAAAGGTTTTTATTAACTTTATAATAGGACTACCCCCTTCCCACCACGATAGGGCTACGAACATTATAATAGTAACCGATCATTTATTAAAGAATGTAATTTTCGAGTTATTAAAGTGTCGTGATAGCCTTCTGGCTGAACCAGCCTGTTCGGTGTGCAGAGCCAGTCACGTGATATTGCATATGACCCGTATTATGTAACTTCACCCTTTTTATAGCCTATTTAGAAGTGGGCTTTGCCTAGTAGTTAGACTTCTAGAAGATAGGCCACTTTCTACTAAAATGACTCCGTTCGTTATACAAGCTTCACCATAGTTATGAGCCCAGCTTATTTAAGCCTTTGTATTACTATAAGAAGCTCCAGTAAGCGACGGATCATCTATTAATCTCTATTTCAATCCCTCTTCGTTTTATAGCAAAGATGACCTCCATAACCTCCTTAACCACGAACCTTAATACGTTAATCCACTTTACTACCCGTTAAGATTAGCCATAATAGTATATTACTTTATAATACTAGTCCTATACAAGGAATCTATAGTAGTATATCGATCCAAATAATACTACTCTTAGGACTTTTTATATGGACGATATTATCCCCTTGTTCTTAAAGTATATCGAAACCCGAAATACTTAACTTATAAAGGATTATACCCAAAAACTAGTTAAGTAGGAATTCACTTAGTAATTTGAAATTCAAGGATAACTCGAGGATAATTAAAATAAAATTATAGAAGAAGAAGAATCCTAGGAGATTACCCGAGAAATTATGAACACGGTATTATTTATTGGTTTAGCTCTAAAATAATGAAAGGAGATTATTTTAAAGACCCTAGGAATTTATGATGAGTACGGTACTTATATTAAATATTAGGCGATTATATAATATGGTTATTTAAAAAAGGAGAAAGCCTATGAACTTATTAATACCTGGGTCTCTGTTATAGTTGACCTATCAATCCTTGTATTAGCTCATATGGAGCTTCTTAGGAATAAAGAGATTAATCTGTGAAATCTAATTACTGTTTTAAGACGATGATATACACTAATAGAGTTAAGTAATTTAACTATTATTTAAGAAGATTATAATAATACAATAATAAAAACTAATACTAGTATTAATTTATCCGCTTAGATCACTGAATGGCATAAGATCTTCCTTTGAGTTAATAAATATAGTATACCCAAAGTTTAAGGCCTCCTAACCACAAAAACCTTTTTATGAATAGTTGGGTAATACTTTACTCTGATGTGGGTAAATACGGAGTTTATATAAATTATTATATAGGAGTGTACTGGAGACCGAATTCCATTATTCGCTAATTATAGAGAGATCTTTGTAGATTTACTCTACGAAGATATGGTTTATGGGAAATCTCGGGGTTGAACTATTGGTATTTTTGTAACCCTAGTGGGCTATTCCGGAAATAGTATTTAAAATGACTAGGGTATTACTAAGAATAATATATAAATTGATTTGTGCTCTTATAGTATAGTTTACCCGAAGTGGACTTTGGATAATTGCGCTAATATGGAATATGCCCTTATAAGCTCCTACCCCCGTTTTAATTATATTAACCAAAACGAAAAGGAATGTAATAGTATCTAAAGTTAGCTAAATAATAAGAAATGGGACGACTTGTGGGCTAAAGTTGCTCGTAAAAGGTAACTTCGAGATAATAGTAGAATTACATATAGAGGATTCTAAAATAAGTGTAACGGAAATGGACCGAGAAGAGGTGGTCTAGCCCACCTTTCGAAGGACAAACAAGATCCTAAGGCTATTAAACCCCCGGAATACCCTAATGATATAATTACCGTTTATATTTGTCCCTCTCTCTTAGGGGAAGTGATAAATTAGATGAAAACACCCCTGAACGTCTTTTCTATACTATTTTATGGACTATACCCTTTCTCAGATTTAATAGTTATGGATAACTGCGGTGCCACTCACCTTGTTAATAACCTTAACCTTTTAGAACTAGGATCCTATAAGACGGTCACGAGTAATAAACGAATAAAGTCGGGTATAACCTTATTCCTAATCCTTAGAAAAGGGAAACGCATACTAAGGAACGTTTTAGTTAGGCCTAAAAGACTAAACACCTAGAACCTCGTTTTAGAAAACGTTTATTATATGGAGAACTTTTATATTAATATTATTTTAGAAGCCCTTTTATATAAGGCCGGAATGTGGTACTTAGGTCTAAATTATATACGTTATATTAGAACCTACGAAAATAATGTAGAACTTAGATAGTTGACCAAAAAGGTTAATTTAGTCTTCCTTAAATATAAACCCTGTTCCTCTTATAGTCCATGAACTACAATACTTTCCAGTAGTATTAGTATAATCGCCCTGAATTACATTAAGACTTAGCCTAGGAAATGACCGTTATATAAGATGCGTAGTGAAAGGTAAGATACCGCTGATTTATGGCACCTTTGTTCAGGATATCTAGGACCAGTAGCCTTAGAGCGTTTAGTTTATAATACTTAGGGGGTTAAGATCAAAGTGCCCTTATGTTTAGAATACGAGTACTATGTAACCACTTATACTAAGAACGTTATTTCCCAAAGAACTTCGGAATATAGAGTTATTTACCTATATTACTATATTTCGTAGGACTTTTTTAATTATCCAAAGGGCTATAATAATAGTAAATAGGTTTTAGTTATTAAAGATGAGTTTTTTAGACGATTCTTTGTGTTTTTGTGTATAGAAAAGATTCTCTTATAGGTCTTTGAGGTGTTGTACTTATTTGAACACTAGGTCCAGAGATAACGAGGATTATCTGTGTATAAAATACGGTAAAATATTGACTGTTTAGTGATTATAATTAACGGCGAAACTATATATTAATAGTGGGTAAAAAAACAAGGGATTAAAATAGACTTACCCCCTTCTTATATAAAGGAGCTAGTGGGAAGTGGTGAGAGGGCTGGCTAGGAAATTATTATTAAAGTAATTAAGATAATGTTTATGGCCGGCTTACCACCGAAATTATGGGTGGAAATTGTTTATATAGTGGTTTACTTATATAATATGAGCTTATAAGTAAATAATAGTTGGATTTTATTAAATTAAGTGGAGGAAGAGTGGTTTTAGAATTGTTTTCGATAATGGATGCTGGAATATATGGTTATGTATATTAAAGACCTTCGTTTATATTAAGGTTAGATTTACGTTTATAGTTACTGAGTATACTCTTTTAAATAAGAGTGTAAGAAGGGAATTAATAAACGAAGGTTTAAGGTAGAACTTAGGGGATATGTTGGATACCTAGTGGGCTACGTCCCGAATACCCATAACCTATACAGGATTTGGATCCCCTTACTTAACTAGGTTATTATTATACGTAATATGATGTTTAATAAGACTAAGCTTTACTTAAAAAACAATATCGTAGCGGTAATCCCTGTTTTTATGGTTTATATTATAGTAGAAGAGATTAGGGAACCCTCTAAGGAAATAAACCCAGTATTTGAGATCCTTAAAGTAATTAACTATGCTGAAGTAGTAGTAATACTGGAAGACCAACGGTCATCATTTTAAATTCTAATATTATAAGGATTTATATTGTAGAGAAATGTTTTGGTAGTGGAAAGAGGGAATCCTAGATGGTTTGGGGGATGGGTGTTAACCCCCGAAACGACTTTAATACTAGAATGTATGCCTGGAAACGGAAAAAGGGGGCTTACTAGTATAATACCCGACGTAAAAGTTACTAAAGGACTACTAGTGAACATAGAAGATAACTAATATAAATTAGGCGTTAAGGACGACGTAAGTGTCTAAAACGAGGACCCCGTGTAAACTGAACACCAGAGCGAAGAGGGTACCTTAGAAATACAAAAACCTGATGTCGACTCCTAGCCTCGACCTGTAAGGCCGTATATAATAATCGAGGAGGGGAGCGCTATAGGGGACCACGGCTAACCTATGCGGAAAGGCCGTCGACAAAGGAACCTACCACTAGAATACGATAAACGGGATAACTTTCTTATACGATGGCGCTTTCCCTACGCTTCTATGCTTTATATAAAGTAGTATTAGGAGGTATTCTTTAGCATCTTTATGCCTAATTAGCTAAAAGTCCTAAACGAAGTGTCCCTAGGTTATTATACCTTATACTATGTTGTATAAGGTGTAGTATAATAAGTGAATAACCCGCACCTAAATATCTCTCTAAAAAAGAAACTTCGTTTAGAAGACCTTCCACCACCTCCTAAGCTTTAAAAAACCCTTTATAAACTCCTAGGACCACTCCGTAATTTTTTAAGGAAGTAGCCTATAAGGAAATCCGTAAATTTATAAAGAAAAGTACATAGAAAGTGGTTAATTAAATGAGTATTAATACTATACCCCTTCCCCTGAAATAGTTGTTCACTTATAAACTAACTTTTAAAGGAACTGTGGAATACTATAAGGTGAGAATTTGTGTTAGAGGAGACCTTTAGTAGAAGGACCCCTTAGAATAAACCTACGTAGCAACCTTGGTTATACGAACATTCAGGGTAGCTATAGTACTCATAATACACTTTAATTTAGAAGTGTAGTAGTTTAACGTTATTAATGCCTTCCTTAACGTAGAACGGGACCCTAATAGGCCACTTATGGTATACTACCTCCTAAACAGCTTTAAATAACCTGGGAAGTACGCAGTACTTTCTTATGTATTATATGGGCTTAGAAACGCATTACTCTTATAGTATAAAGAGTTCTTAGGAACCCTACGTTACCTAGGACTTTAATTAGTAAACGAAGATCTTTACTTATTTTACACCACAAATTACCAGATTATAATTCTGTTTTATATAAATAATATTCTTATTTTATATTATAGAGATTATATATAAGAAGTAGAAAACCTTATTTTAAGGTTTAAGGCCAGGTACGAAATTAAAGACTAAGGTGTTGTATAGTGGTACCTTGGTATTAAGGTTATCCGGAATTGAGCAGCTTAGAAGATTTATTTTGTTTACGATTAGTATATTAAATGAGTTACTAAACACTTTAACCTTACGGATTTAGTGTCCTTAGTGACCCCCCTATTAATAATATACTTTTAAAAGTATAAGGAGGAGGTTATTAAATAAGAGGTTAAGGAATTCTAAGAGAAGGTTAGTTTAACTTTATATACGGTAATTATAATATAACCCAACATTACCTTTACTGTTATTTTACTTTCCTAATTCCTTATAAACCCATCTCTAGAATATATCACCATAATAAACCAGGTTATCCACTATTTTTATTCAACTCACCACTTCATAATATACTTTAAAGGCTCGGGGGGTGAACAGGTTTTACTTATTATAGGTAATATGTTATTTATAGATAACGAGGAAACCCAGAGGTCCTCATAAGGATATATAATATACCTTTTCGGAGGCCTAATTTAGTGGAGGGCTACTTAGTAGAATATAATCACAACGTTAATCACCAAAACTAAACTATTAAGCCTTAAGCATATAACAAAGGAGACTATAACTCTAAAACGGCTTTTTTGGGATATAGTTTTAGACCTAGGGGATGTATAGAAAGTGTATTACGATAACTACTAAATAATACGTCTTGTTGTAGGCGAAGGGGAGCGCTTATTAACCCGCCTACGGTACGTGGATATATAAAATATGTAACTTCGACAAGAACATATAATAGGAAGCTTCTACGTAGAATATATGCCTATAAACGATATACTAGTAAACAAACTTATAAAAAACCTACTTTAAGTAAAGTTTAAGTACTTTAGGTCCCTCCTGAATTTATAAGATACTCGGGAAGGAGTTATATAAATTAGAAAAGACGTATAAAAATGGGTTATTAAAATAATCAAAAATGGGATTGAATGGCCCTATGGCCAGGAAGCCTAACGACGGCCCTGGAGAGCCCGCACAAAACACAAAAAGTAAGCGATATTAAGCCTCGAGGGGTATTAGAGGGTATTTCCGGGTATAGGGCCCCTACACCTAAACCAATACACTAACCAAAGTGTTCACTTCCTAGATAGGAGGGAGGCCACGTACTAATCCAAAAGGACCACTACCACAGGGCGGGCCACCTCAGGGACGACCACACCAACAAGGTTATCCAAGGCCAAACGAAGGGCTATGGACAAACTACCCCCCTAAACGGGTTTAGTAGCTGGAGAAGCAAGCCGAACGACGTTATTAAACACTAAAACAGCCTCCCCGCCGGTGTTAGGAACTACTTTACTTTACTCCTCTATCTCTACATACTCGAGAACATTATAATACACTACACTAAGTTGGCCAATATCCTAAACACTAAGTAAATTAACCTAAAACCTAAACTATAAAAAAAAATAACTATACCTTATAAGGAGTATACTCGTTTGCCTTTAAGGTAAGGAATCGGTAGGAGACCAATAACGCTAAGGTAAGAACGGGAATACACGGGGTCTTTCCCTTTATACAACGGGCACACTTAGTAACACTACCAACTTAATAATCACCAAGGGAGCTCCTATATAATGCACTATAAACACACTAAACACAAAGAATCTCCCGAAGCAGCTACAACTCCTCCTCCTCCTAAAAGGTCCTACCCTTTACAATTATTAAAAAATTAATCACTAAACATAACCACTTAAACTAATTATATAAATAAACCAGGACCAGTAGGGGTGGCCGTAACGGTCTACTTAGCCCTTCGGCCCTTACTCTTACCACCCTTAGACTTCTTATTAATAACTAAATTTAAAATGAACCAATTAATAATAATCCAAAACATAACAAAAAGAATAAACTCACATATCTCGGGCTTATAATCCATAATAAAATCGACGGGTAAAACCTGTGTATAGTTGCACTTATACTTCCGCACCTCACGTACGGTAGCAGCAGTAATAACGCGAAACTACTTAATTTTTTTCGACGGTATTGTAGTAGACTTAGGTTTAGAAACGGGTGTTAGTAATACCCGAGAAATTGTATAAAATATGCGAAGCGTAGAACACAATTCTTATATATACGATTTTCGTTATTATTGTTGTTTAAAGAAAATTTTTCGGAAAAGGAGGGTAGCAGGAATCTTAGTGCTAAATAAGTTAATACCATGTAACCCACCTAATACGCTAATCGAGCTACTAGAAAATACGAGATTACCCATAGTAACGAGTTTGCGAAACGGAAGGAGCTTACACAGGTAGCAGCGCCTTTTACGACACGTCTTCTACGATACGTCTTCTAGATATAACTCACCTTCCTTTAAAATCGTTAAAACCAATAAGAAATACGGTTACCTTTAACTCTTTTTTTATATTTACTTATTTTTTTTACTTTTCTAAGGGTTGTGGTGTATGGGATCGCGGTTTATAAATACGCTGGTATCTGGGGGGGTGTATTATGATAGCCTCTTAGTTGAACTAGCCCGTTTAGTGTACAAAGCTAATCACGTGATATTACATATAACTCGTGCAACGGAGCGGGGGATGCAGTGAACAGTATATGCTGTATCGTATAACACACACACTTTACTAACCATAGGTCGTACACCCTCTATCCCGGGTCCGTGAAGGTGATTAACTTGTATAAAACCACTCAACTAGAGCTACAATCTAAGTAAGGAGACACCTTAAGACCTAATCAGGGCCAAAGAGGGGTTCCGGCCTTGGATATAGACACTGGTGAGTGTTAGGGCCTTATTTGCTCGGTGGTAAAGTAACCTCCGTACTATTCGTAGTATATGATCTAAGTGAACAGGTAAAAAGAGTTTTAAATACGTTTATTTAATTAACGATGTTTGTTAACGTTCTGTGATGTGTTACTTGATGGTCCGTTATTAGAAATATGTCCCCAGTTCCCCTCTCTTAAATAGCTCACTATCGCTTAACTAAGGAAAAACCCGCTTAGTGTAAGTATTTCCCCTTATACGGTTTTAATTGTCCCCTTATTTTAGCTCTAAGCTCCTGCGTACTAAGATAATAAACAATGTATAGGAAGGGAAATAAAGGAAATAACTAAACTATACGAACAAAAGCCTAATTAAGTCCCGGTATTAGTAAAACTCTAGTATTATACCTTTTTTACCGCTAATAGTGGTTATAGGTCGGGTCTTTATTACGATGTGGTTGAGCACCTGGACGGAACCACTAAACTTCCGAAGAGTAGCCTGAGTAGCAGTTGTATTGTCGTCAGCATCTTCCTGTGCCCAATCAAACGTAGGGGCAGGCTTTCCGGTCCTCTTAACGTCCATAATAGTCTAGGTTACGAGTAGAGTCTGGTTACGGGGGTTATCCCCTACTACTTGGATAACCTTTTTTATTTCCGACTCGTGTAATTCTAACGAAGTCGAGCTGGTCTTCCTAGAGATTAGTTTAGCGATTCCACCCTGAATAATCTTTTGAAGTTGGGTAGGGTCGCTGCGTTTTAATCGAGGAAGGACCACTATACTTTTACCGCCTAATTTAGTAGTTGAAAAGGCCTTAACCTCTATAGTTGCGAGAATTGTCGCCGTTGTTTAAGGGGTAAATAGGTATGCAAAAACGAAGCCTATTGTTGCTGGGGAAGGCACGCTCTGAGGTGTCTGGACCTGGGGGGCATAGGGACGACCAATTCCCTTATCTACAACCTCCTTAACCATTACTACAACCTTTGGGAACGATTACTAGTTAACTAGGTAAACAACTAATGCCGGTCTATCAAGCTGATAATAGCGCCGAGCATCCCAAATAATCATATCCGGAACCTAATTAGTTGTCCCTTAAACTTCTAAAAGGTCACCGTATTGATAACTTCCTCCGTAAAAGGTGATTAATCCGGTTTAGACGTCTTTTTATAGCTGGGCGTACTTCCAAAATGGGCGACTCATATACCCATCATACTAATAACAATCCGGCGGTCCAAGTACGAACCCAGGTTTCCAGAAGTTAGACGGGCCTCGTTATTCAAAATTCTAGCGTAGAGCATTATATGACTACTGGTACGAGCTTTGCTGGTATCCACCAGAGTATTACTGATTAGGGGGGGGACGATTCGACGAGTAAGTCGCTTAGTAGCCCACATAAGCGACTCGGGCTGGCCCATAGGCCTGATTAGACGTCTGTGGACGAGTTTCAAGGGCCTAAATGGCTAGCTGGAGGGCGTCAAGTTTGTTGGCGAGGTCATCAATATTAACTAATTCTTTAACGAACACCTCCTTTACTACAGCAAATTAGCGTTTAGTGTCCGGGGTCGCTAAGCGTCTAAAGTAGGGGCTATACGGTCGATCAGGGCTAGAGTTACCGGTATGAACGGTATTAACGGCTCGAGCATTATTATCCGAAGCGGTGCTATCTCCAAAGGTGTTACCGTATCGGAATTCCTAGCTGATCCATGCAAGCAAACTAATTTTATACCTACCAAAGTCACCATACTCAAAGAGTTGGGCCACAATCGTCGCTATCTAAGTTACTACACTTATCGTAGCAGACTTAGAGAAGCAGCGGGCGATAATTTCGATAAGCTCAGGGTCGGACATCACAGGTTTGTTCCGGAGGAGGGCTTTGGCCTTAATGTTTTCGACTTTCTAGAAAAGCTTTACTACTCCTTTAAGGTCGTTATCCCTAATTAGGCCTCCTTCACCAAACTAGCGAAGTTGTTTGTTCGGTCGAAGGGTATAGTCCTTATCTAGGTGGCCAAAGGTGTTAAGCATATACTTCTTAGCGGATACCCAGGTAGCTCCCGAGGTTTCGGCTTTAATAGCTAGTCGGTATTCGTTGGGAAGGTACTAAAGTAGTATTTTCGTCTTTTCCTCATCAGAGAAGTGGGCAAAGTTAGCTTATACTTCGAACTTCTCCATAAAATCAGAGACGTTATTACTATGAAACTTGGGTACTCCTTGGGCTCCGGGCTAGGGCATCTTAATGGTCACCCCTTTGTTCTTATTACCGGTCACCTCCTTAAGGGCTTTAACTAGCTTAGCGTAGGGGGCTATACTCTGGGCCTGATCAGAGCTCAATAGAGTTTGCGAAGCAGGTTGCTCGTCGATCCTTTTGCCCTTAACGTCGGGGACGTCGCGGGAGGGTGAGGGTATATCGTCCTGCGAGGCGTCCCCATCCTCATAAGTCTCAAGTGCTTGGGGTTACATATTCTAGAACGATTCAGAAAGGTCCATAAGCATCGTTATAGGTTGTTCAGGTTGATTAGGTCGGATATGCTATGTAACTGGCTGTTTTATAGCACGGGGAAGTTGAATAAATAAAAAGGGATCGTCCATGGGGGGGGAGTCAGCCTGCATCGGGGAACATAGTTCTAATAGAGCCCACCGAGCAACTTCCCCCACTACTATCACTACCATCTTAATAACGAGAAACACAGTAATTAGGCCGAAGTACACAACCGTTCTTCCGAATACCCCAAAGTGAAGAGTACTCTACTTTATTAACTGTCCCAAGGGAGTAAGATCTGCGAGGCGTAATCCCACTTATGATATCGTGCTCCTGATTGACGACCATTCTTTTATATTTACCGAAACTGTTTAATCTGTTCGTTCTATTCGAATATAGCTGATTAGGCCGAGGGATCGCATCTAAATTGACCTACTTAAATATCGACCTTTTATATAATACTCAAGGTCCGCATAGTCCACGGTATAAATCCTAAAATAATTCATAGTCGTACTATTGTTTTTATTATTTATTTGTACTATTCTTTCCTTTTTTTTAGGTTTAGTGTCTATTCATAGGGTCTAATTAGGTCTATGGGCCCATGCTTAGCTCCTTGGTCGTCGTTGTTTGGTTATAGTCTACTTTCTTTTTTTCGTTTGGGTATTACCTAGCTATTTTTCTTAGTGTTTTAGCTAGGCCCGAGGTTTTTCGGGGTTCTTCGTATACCCATGTTTAACACGTTGAAGCTGTTATAATTGTCTAATTAAACCGAATATTCGTCGTTTTATTGATATTACACCTTTATTATTTTCCGTAGTAAAATTAGGGAGGGGATAATAATATTATAGTAATAAGGAGATCGGGTATTCAATTCGCCCACGAGGTACCAGTGTAACGGAGCAGGGGATACAGTGAACAGTATGTGCTATATCGTACAATACACACACTCTACTAACCATAAGTCGTGCACCCTCCGTCCCGGGTCCATAAGGGTAACTAACTCGTACAAAACCGCTCAACTAAAGCTATAATCTAGGTAAGGAGACACCTTAAGACCTAATTAGAGCCAAAAAGGGGTTCTAACCTTAGATATAAACACTAGTGAGTATTGGGGCCTTATTTACTTGGTGGTAAAGCAACCTCCGTACTATTCGCGGTATATAATCCAAGTGAACAAGTAAAAAGAGCTCTGAATACGTCTGTTTAACTAACGATGCTTACTGACGTTCCGTGATGTGTTACTTAATGGTCCGTTATTAGAAATGCGTCCCCAGTTCCCCTCTCTTAAATAGCTCGCTGTCGCCTGACTAAGGAAAAACCCGCTTAGCGTAAGCATTTCCCCCTGCACGGTTTCACTCGTATTACGTAACTTCACCCTTTTTATAGCTTATTTAGAAGTGGACTTTGCCCGGTAATTAGACTTTTGGAAGATAGGCCACTTTCTACCAAAATGACTCCGTTCATTACGCAGGCTTCACCACATAAAGGATATTATAACGGATATAGTGGTAGACCAACTAATCCGAGGTCTAATCAGGTACCATGGGATACCTCATGTAGTTATATTAAATAAGGGACCATAATTTATAAATCTTATATAAAAACAACTCTACTAATTACTATAGATTAAACAAAGATTCTCTATAACGTTCCACCTAAAAACAAACAGAGCTACGGAGAGGGTAAACCAGGTAATAAAAACCTATTTTAGAGTATACACAGTGTATACTTAGGACGATTAGGATAAACTACTCCTAATAGTAATAATAGTTATTAATAACTAGGTCACCTTATTAACAAAACTTAGCCCATTCTTTATTACTTATATGTGGCGAGTTCGCACGTGCATATGAGGTTAAGTAGGAGAAGAAGGCTTAATCTATTCACTATCTGGTGGGTGTGTCCAGTAGAATAAATAGGCCGGCTCGGGGGCCAGGGCGTTATGTGAGTGCTAATTCAGCTGAGCATAGCTCTTAGACGTCTTAGTGGCCTAGTATACTTGCGATACACCCCCCAATTACGCTATTAGGGTAATTATTCATATTGAAATAACGGCCACCAGGCTCTTTTATATGAGTTCTAAATTAAATAATTTAATTAGAATAATAACTCTAATTAATCTAAATAAATTCCCTCATTTTATAATAGTCATAGTATCCGCGTTATATTGTTGTTTTGGGCCTTTGTACTTGCCCTTTTTTGTTGTAATGTGGTTAAAAACCATAGTATCTGGGGTAACGCATGCATTTCGGCCTATGAGAAAGGTCGTTCCTAATTATCATGTGCCCTATACTCTTGATGACCTGTAAGTGAGGTGTGCACTAGTAACTAAAGGAAAAACCTTTTATTACCCGCTACCTCTAGAAAACTTATTTTCCTTAGATCTTAATAAACTATTTTTTATATGTATTTCTACTATGTTTTCGTTCCTTATAACTAATAATAGTTGATTTTTCGTATAGATCCACCGATCTAATACTATTACTATACTTTATGTTAATAAATATTCCCTTTTCTTATATTTCCTTATTTTTTATATTATTTTTCTAATAGCGATTTTTTAGGTTTTACTCCTAAGGTCAACGGTAAAAAGTCTAGTTATGCTTTATACTTCACGCCCATTAGGGGTAATACTCGTACGCCTACTAGGAGCATGGCCAGTCTCACCGTCGCCTCGCCCTCCAAGGCTTATTAGATACACTATAATACTCACTATAAGTGCTCCCTTTTCTCTATGTATATTACCTCCCCTACCCCCACCCCCGTTCTTATGCCTATTCCCGTACCTATTGAGGACGATAAGGATAACGAGTATAATAAGAGGTAACTAGTCCCTGCCCCCTTGGGAGGTGGGTCCTCTAACCCCTTTACTACCACCCCCGAGCCCGAGGAGAGCTCTGCTACTATTAGTGTATATAAAAAAGAGAAGAATGATTTTATGGTACCCAAGGTTTCGAAAAAGGAGGAGGAGATAACCACTAAGGGCTTAGAGAATAATATTCCCTACTTTACCTATGTCCATAGTGCCCTCTGGGGTAAAAAGTATAAAAACGAAGAAAGCGTAGAGCTCTATTATTATACCTATATATGTATACATATCACCAAATACTGGGAATACTACTACGGCTACTATGCTAATTATAGTCCGGTCCCTAAGGCCACTAAGACCACGGTTTTAGGTTTTCATTATATCCTTTAGGACCCCGGTGTTAATAATACTTTAAGTTTTTGTATATTAACTTATTTAGTACTTATATTAATAGTTTCTAGATGATCTAGTGTATACACTTTGTTGTGTGTTTCCTTTTCGACGAGGAGGAGGAGGAGGTCATCGTCCTGGACGATAATACGGAGATGGAGGATAAGTCCTCCCTTTTTTCTCCGGTGCCCACCACCCCTAAGGCGGCACCTAAGAAGGGCACCCTTAAGAAGGCGGCTATTAAGAAGTCTATTAATTATGTTTTATTTCACTATACTTCCTAGGTTATTGTTACCTCTATTACGCTTACTATTATTGTTGTTAACGAGGTTGTTGGTGGTCATAAGGCCCACTTTACCTCTGTTCACAGCTTCCTTAAGCCCGGCTTTAAGGAGGCCTATGTGGTTATTTATTATATTTTCTATTCTAATTAGGGGTTATACTTATTTTTTATACTTTTCGGGGCTTTTAATACTCATATTTCGCGCCTAGCTATATACGTATAGGGGCCTTATACCTAGGGAAAGTTCTTACTTTGCTACGCTGGTGGTGTGTGTAGCCTGCGGACCTGAATGTAACTATTCTTTACTCTTTATTACCTCCTATGCCCGTTATAACTAATCTCTATGTATTATAGAGGTTAAGAAAACCTTTAAAGTATTTAAACTTCGCTTTTA
The DNA here is from genome assembly GCA_024584535.1 of Colletotrichum gigasporum. Classification (NCBI taxonomy): domain Eukaryota; kingdom Fungi; phylum Ascomycota; class Sordariomycetes; order Glomerellales; family Glomerellaceae; genus Colletotrichum; species Colletotrichum gigasporum. The sequence goes on from CP077951.1 coordinate 436,299, forward strand.
AAAGTATTTTAGTGAGTTTATTTGTGGGTATTAGGTTTATTGGTATATAAACTATATTAAACTTACCCTTAGTGTATTCTTGTTTAAGTTATATATTATGAATATTTATATGCCTTAAATAGGTTAATATTCGTTCTTTTCTACCTATTATAAGCCTTATGGTTTGCTGATTATTATAGTGAATCCTTTAAACATCTCTAAGGTTAAGTGAGAGGTCCTTAAAGAACCTTTAGAGAGTGATCGTTTCTCTAGTAGTATCTAAGAGACTTAGAAGCTCTGCTTCGGTGGTGGATATTATGATTAACACTTGTCTAGTGGCCTTCTATATAATAGGTCTACTGAAAAGGGAGATTGTGAAGTCCTATAAGGAGCGTTTTATTACCTTATTATTTGTAAACAAGGTGTTACCCATAATTAGAAATACTTAAGCATTTCCCTCACCCCCTACACCATTATAACCGATGGTAAGGTAGTGTATACTAAAAAGGTAATAAATAGCCTAATCTATAGTTATGAGATACTCTAAAGAGGGGTTTATTAGGAATAAGGTGTGACGGGCTGGGCCCTCTTGGAGGCTTCGCAGCCTCTCAGCCATGGACTCCGCTTACCTAAGCCCGGCTTACTTAAGACGGATCAACCTTAGGCCTGATCAGAGTAAACGGGTCCTATGGGGCGGAAGACATTTTCTCCTTTTCTCTCTCATCTTAAAGATACTCGTAGTAGTCGCTATAGTTAGTTGTAATATACGTGCTTGGACCGTTATATTATTTTTAAGATTATTAAAGGTAATTAATTGAACGCTTAGTATAGAAGTCCACGATTTGTGTAAGAGTGGTAAGAAGTTCTAGACGGGTTAACCTGAGGAGTCCCTGAACGTCTGAAGTTGATTAGTACGGCCTGATTAGACCTAGAGGTTATTATAAACTCGAAACGACGTGTGTGTGTATTCGTAGTAGAGTACCTCGACCGCGTTATTAAGTATATTGTGGTCACTGTTGAACGTAAAACGCTAGGATAAGCGATAACTATGCGACGATGGAAGGTAACACTGAACTATTTGGAAACCCGTAGTAGTTGGTGTAGTTGATCGGACAGCTTATAACCTAACTATAGGAGATGCGGACCACCCAAGTAATCGAGTAAAAAACCCAACGAGAGCAAATTCGACTACTATAGGAAGCCCTAGTAGAACCCAGGTACCCGATATCGACGATAAACTAGTCCTTAATACCCTCTATAACACTAATTCCCCCCGATTAGGCCTATATACCACCTCCGAGATAAGTTAAATATTAGATTCCCGACCCACCGAAGTTTAATGGATTACATAAGAAGTTTTAATAATGGTACTTTAAGATAAGAGGGAAAATAAGTATAGATAAAAAAGCCTTCGGTTTAGAGTTAACCGTATTCACCTACATCTATTCTAAGTTAAAAAACACCGCATAAGCTATGGCGAGCACTTACTATGCGCAAAGAGGGGCTAATAGGTCAAAGAACCCGGATAGATTTATGGAATATTTAAAGGGTTACTATGCGGACCCTAACGTAGAAGTATGAGCCCTCGACCGACTAAGGATTATACGGTAAAAGGAGAACGAGAGTTTTACTTATTTCCTCCCTAAGTTTAAAAAGGAGCTCATAGAAGCAGGAGGAGGATACTGGTTAGACGTTGTGAGGATCAACTACCTTAAAGGAGCCCTGAATACCATAATGAGAGCCCCCCTCATCAGCATAATTAATAAACTAACGATATATATTATATATACCCAGATGCTCCTGATGATAGGATTAGAGTTGGACAGTGAATCGTACTAAGCTCGCTGTGAGCGTTAATATAGGAGATCGCTAATACCTGGTTAGGATAAAGTCGAGTTACTAACCGGATAGGATAGTCGGACAGGATCACCTTAACCTGATCAGATGGATTGGGAACCCACTAAGGTAAGTCGGATGGCTAAGGATAAACTAGTCCGAAAAAGGTTAAGTTAAGAGGAAACCCGCAAATACTATAATTATGGTAAGAAGGGGTATATATAATGGAGATGCCCTAGAGACCGGAAAGATAAGGAGACCAAAACCTTAAAAGGGAAGACCAAAGAGCACAGTGAAACAGATATTGGCTCTGATCAGGACTCTAAGGACTTAGGAAAAGAGTAACTCCTAGTGAAAGTCGTTATTAGGAGGAATAAGTTGTGGAGGAATAGAAGGTCGTTAAAAAGAGTATGGATTATGACCTATTTTACGTTAATATTGGGATTAATGGGATATACTACATAACTACCTTTGTTAATATAGGATGTTTGATATATGCCCTGATTAGCGACGCCTTCGCTAAGAAACTCCACTTACCACGTATTAGTATTACACCTCGGAACTTAATGTAAGTTACTATTATAGTTCCTAGTGTAATCCGCTACGTTACTTATACTAATATCGATATTAATAGCTATAAATGACACTGATTATTCTTTTATATTATTCTTAACTAAGAAGACGACGTTATCCTTAGAAGGTCCTGGATAATTAATGATGATGTTATGGTTTACCTAGTGTGAGGTACTCTGTATATAGGTGTCGTGGACTATTAGGTAATAAAAAGGAAACCGGGTTAAGCTTAGTAAGATCTAAAGTTCCTAATCTAGTAGTAAACTAGATCGGTATTCTTAGCTCTGATTAGGTGGGCATAGAAGAGAAGAGAGACCCCTCTTAGTATATCCACCCTAAATGCGTTCTCTGTAAGTTTAGCTGATATTGAGAAGGCCTTAGTACTAAAAATGAAGATAGACCCGAGGATGAAACTCCTTATGTATTACTATAAGTTTTTGTATATTTTTAACCGAGATAAGGCTAATTAGTTACTACCATATTAAGATAATATTAATTATGTAATTCCCATCGAGAAAGACTTAATAGGGCAAAATAAGCTAGTTATATGGGGACCTTTATATGGGATATTTAGGGAGGAGCTAATTATATTTCGATGGACCCTCATAGAACTACTGGATAAAGGCTTTATTTATGCTAGTAGTTCTCCTGCTTTATCACCTATTTTATTTGTTTAAAAACCCGGGGGAGGATTGAGGTTTTGTGTTGATTACTGGGTTCTGAATATTATTACTAAGAAAGATAGATATCCCTTACCCCTGATTAGCGAAACTCTGAGAACCCTAGCTAAGGCTAAGTAGCTGACGAAGTTAGATGTTATTGTTGTATTCTATAAGATTAGGGTTAAAGAAGGCGATGAATGGAAGATGGCCTTTAGAATAAGATACGGCTTATACGAATGGATGGTGACTTTTTTTAGTTTAATAGGGGCCCCCGCTACGTTCTAGAGGTATATTAACCATATTTTATGGGATTTCCTGGACGAATTCTGTACCGCTTATATCGACGACGTTCTGATTTATTCAGATGGCTCATTCGCTGATTATAGGGAGAAAGTTAAGAAGGTTTTAAGTTGTCTGGGTGCTGTTGGCTTATAAATCGATATCGATAAATGCGATTTTGAGACGAAGAGGGTTAAATACTTAGGGTTTATTATTGATGTAGGGAAGGGTATCCGCGTTGACCTAGAGAAAATTAAGGTTATCTAGATATGGGAGGTCCCCCGATTAGTGCGAGGAGTCCGTGCCTTTGTTGGTTTTGTAAATTATTACCGTTAATTTATACTAGACTTTTCAGGGTTAGTATACCCCTTTATAGCTTTAACGAAGAGGGATGTCCCATTCGTATAGAGTAATGAGTGTGCAAAAGTGTTTGATAAGTTGAAGGCCCTCCTAATTAGTGCCCCTGTACTAGTATATTGGGATCCTAATCGAGCTACTATACTAGAAACAAACTCATTAGGTTATGTGGTGGGTGGCACTTTATTATAATACAATAACGAGGGTATTTTACGGCCTATTGCGTTCTTTTTACAGAAGAACTTACCAACAGAATACAATTACCTAATACATAACAAGGAACTATTAGTTATAGTCCACTATTTAGAATACTAGGACTCCGAATTAAGGAGTGTAAAGGAGTTTATTATCCTAATTAACCACCTTAACCTTAAGTATTTTATAACTAAGAGGTAATTAAGTGAACACTAGGTTAGATGGTCGGAGCTTTTATCCTATTATAACTTTATAATCCAGTTCCGACCCAGTAAATAAGCGATAATCCCCGATATACTATTTAAACGAGAACAAAACGTTCCTAATACCCAGTGAAATAATCGATTAAAAGGACGGAGGATATAACTCCTAAAAGGGAAATAGAATATAGTTATAGTAAACTGGGTAATTCTTAAAATAAATTAAATGGATATAACGGAATCCGTGGAAAGTATTATAATAGGTGATATGGATTAGGACAATAATCCTAAGGCTAATTGGTCGGAACCTATCCTGAACCCCTTTGAAGAGGAGCCCCTAAAGTCCACTTAGACTAAAGGATTATAATTAAATAATTGTTATTAGTTAATTAGGATAATTGTGAAAAGGGGGGACCGTTAATTATTATCATAATAGAAGCTGCCCATAATATTATTAGAGTACTTAGTGGACGATAACGGTAAACTCCTTTAGAGGGAGAGGATCTAGGTCCCTTATTATAAACCCTTATAAACCCGGTTAATCCAAGAGTCCCACAACTTAACACTTAGTGGCCATCTTAGCAGAGATGCATTAAAGGCTTTGATCAGCCACCGCTTTCACTAGCCAGGCCTGTTGCAGGATGTCCGACACTTTATAAGGAACTATGACGTCTACGGACAGGGTAATATATAGCGGGACAAAAAGAGGGGTCTTCTAAAGCCTTTACCCATCCCTGATCAGGTCTAAACAAAGATATTAGTCGACTTTATTATAGGGTTACCACTAACCCACCGTATAGGAGTAACGAATATTATAGTGGTAATAGACCGACTATCTAAAAACGTGATTTTCGAGCCACTTAAGGATATAATAATGGACGTTGTGGTTACGGCGTTAATACTTAACCTAATTAGATACCATGGACCCCCGAGAGCTATTATTTCGGATAAAGGCCCCTAATTTACTAGTTGTATATGGAAACGGCTTTGTTAACTATTACAAATAAAACGACGTTTATCTATGGCCTTCTACCCAAAGATAGACGGCACCACAGAACGAGCTAATTAGGTAGTAGAAACCTACCTCTGAGCTTATACTTTGTACACTTAAGATGATTAGGACGACCTGCTTCCAATAGCGATGATGGCTATTAATAACAGGGTTACCTCGTCAACAGGCCTCAGCCCTTTCTTCACCACCCACAACTATAATATCGACCTAATTAGAGTAAAGGAAACTCTACGGACTAAAGGAAAGACCCCCACAGCTCAGGCAGAGGCCCTAATCTCGAAGTTAAAGGAGGCCTCCGAATGGGCACAAGCGGCGATGGCCTCCGCCCAAGAGCGACAAGAAGCCTTAGCAAATATACAACACCAGCCTTCTAACCAGTTTCGACTAGGGGATAAGGTCTAGTTAAGGCTTAAGAATATCCGTTCTAAGAGATTATCTAAGAAGTTGGATTAGATGAATACGAAGTACACTGTGTTGGAAATAGTCGGATCCCATACTTACCGGCTTAATACGCTACTAGGTATTCATAACGTCTTTTATATATCCCTAATTAGGCATACGGGAGTTGACCCATTATTATTATAAGAACGAGACGACGCTTAACCGCTACTTCTATTAGTAGACGATGAAGAGGAATTCAAAGTCGAAGAGATCTAGGGCGCTAAGAAGATTCGTGGTTCCTGGAAGGTTTTGGTTAAGTGGAAGGGCTACGTGGAGCCTACTTGGGAACTAGTTGAGTTGTTAACGGAGATTGCAGTTTTGGATTGTTACGAGGCTAGTTATGGACGAGTCCCTCTGAACGGGGAGGAGGGAGAGGGGGGGTAATTATGACGGGCTAGGCCCTCTTGGAGGCTTCGTAGCCTCTTAGCCATGGACTCCGCTTACCTAAGCCCGGCTTACCTAAGACGGATTAACCTTAGGCCTGATTAGAGCAAACGGGTCCTGTGGGGTGGAAAACATTTTCTCCTTTTCTCTCTTATCTTAAAGATACTCGTAGTAGTCGCCATAGCTAGTTGCAATATACGTGCTTGGACCGTTACATAAGGAGAGTTTTGTTATTGGATATATAATATTAGGGTGTATGAAAATTATAGTATATAGGAGGGATCCGACTTTTTCCTAGAATTCCTTAATTTGAGCCCTTATTATTTGTCCCTTGTATAGTACGAGGTCTTTTAATATAAGAGTATAAGGGGTTACAGTGTTATCTGCGAAGCTAAAGCGTTTAGTGACCTTCTTAATATAAGAGTTATGGACGAAATAGATTTTATGTATTTTATAGTCCCTAATAATTCGTATTCCAAAGTATTATTCTACGGGGCCCTAGTCCTTGAGTTCTACTACCAACTTAATACTATTAATAACTTTGGTGGCCACTTTAGTATTATTATAGTGGTTTATAACTAGGATATTATTCATATAGAATATAATAAAAACTTTAAGGTCTTTTATATAGAAAATATAGGGTTCCTTAGGGTATAGTATTAACCCTGTGTCCATTAAAATCTTTAAGAATGTCTTATACTAAAGGATAGGTGTATCTTAGAGTTTGTAAAAAGTGTAAATAAGTTTAGTGCACTTTCCAGGTTATTTAAAGCTGTTTGGAAATTCGTATACTATAGGTTCTTTATTTAGATCCATTTTTGTATTAAAAAACGCGTTTACTATGTTATACTAGCTAATTTTGAGATTGAATTAAGTAGTTATAGTTATTAGAGTTTTAAAGGAGTGTGTTATAAGGGTAATGGTATATATGTTTTATAGGGGATTAACTTTTTGAAGGTCTCTATGCACATATATCCGCGTTTTGCAGTGTTTAAGGAAACCGTTTTTATTGAATTTGTATGTGAATACCTATTTTAAGGGGAGGGGTTTGGAGTGCACTAATGAGTGGTCCATCTCCCTCTAAGTGCCTTTAGAAATGAGTTTATCGATTTCCTCTTCTACTACGTCAATTTATTTAGTTTTTAATGGGTTTTCGATTTATTAGATGTTCTTCTATTTTGCTAGAAGTGCTGGTAAGGTATCTTTGTGGTATCTAAGGTTGCCCTTAGGGTCTTTGATAAGCGTGGGTTTTATCTGTTATACGGGTCACTCTTTAGCAGCTCCGGTGATTGTTAAATAAAGTGTTTTATATCCTAAGGGATTCTCTTGTACCACCTTTAGCTAATTAGGTATAAAGGTAGTGAAGAAATCGTATTAGAGGCTCTTATAAGGGATCCCTTTTAGGTTAGTTGTTATATAGTATGGCGAATAGGGGGTTTCTAAGTTTTCTAATTGTAGGAAGGCGTCAAGATCTCGCCTTAACTCCCCCCTGGAGGCCTCCTTTTAGGTTCACTCCCTTCCCGCAGTTCTAAGCCTTATACTAGACTAGGTAGGTGGTCCATAAACCTTCTAGTAGTACTCTCTTTTCGTTTTTAGGGTACTTTGGTCGGTGAGTTGGTTAAAGGTCTAGTTAGCCACTTTAAGATCCGTCCTCTTTGCTTCTTGTGGGCTATCCAGTATTATGCTTAGTTAAGTACCACTATTAAATAGGGTAGTCTCTGAAAGGGTGGGTAAGCTTCGTGCCTCCTTGGTATTTGCCCTGATATCTCCAACTTTTTTTATTATTATACTTAGTATACTCTTAGGGTTTAGTGTAAGCTTAGGTGAAACTAAACTATTGTTGGCCTTTGTTTATAGTAGTATCCCTTATTTTATAACGTATTATGAAGTGCTGGGAGCTGTGTTTTCTTGGGTAGGGTTATCTTCCTCCTCTTATTTATATGTCCCGAGGGCTTTGAGGACTATGCTTAGGTATAGGTCCTCTAGTTCGATTTCCTCTAATAGAACTTTCGCTTTTTTAGTGGTCATAATGGCTGCGTTATTAATAGGATTATAAAAGGAGTACTTATTAAAGGTGATGTTATATAAGATAATAACCTAATTGAGTATGGGGATCCATATTCTGAAAAGATTATGTGTATATAGGACGTATCCTATGAAGTATCCTACGTATACTTATGATTTAACTTTAAATTCTCGTTTTTCGTAACCTCCTTTATGTACCTAATTTAATATATAGGTTTTATACTTATAAGTGTAAAGGCCGCCTAGTTTAGGATGCGGGTCTTAAAATAGATAGAAGGTTAGGTTTTTGTTGTATTATCCGATGTGCTATTATATTTACTCTATGTAGATCTGATTTGATGATTTCTAGCCCTTTAATGCCTAAGGGTAGTCGTTATCGATAAATATGGCTGTTATCACGGCTTCTGGTCATAGTTTCTTTGGTAGGCCGGTGCTAATTAACATTGTAAATACCTTATTAATAATGTGATGTCCTGCTTTTTTATTGTGTCCTATAGGTTCTTTAGTATTAGTTGGTGGGAGCTTAATATCGATTCTTATATGCTTTACCTAATACTCGTATTCTATTTCACTTTAAATAGCGATTACTGTACACTCAATGTCCTACCTTATTTTATAAATGGATAGGCTTGTTTGTTTTAAGATCTAAGCCACATATGTTTATAGGGCTTTAAAGACTTTGGTGTGTGTTTTATGTGTTATTGTGAATTCCTAGGATATGTTAGTATATGCATCGATTATTAGCAGTAACTATAAGGTATTCCCATAGCCACTGGGGTAGTTGAAAAGGTCCTAGGAGATGTGCTAAAAAAGGCACGGGACTGCGTTTTCCGAAGATCGTTGGGATATTATTTGGTGAGCTTTCGCTTATGAACAGGCTTAGCAATTAATTTTTATAGGAGTTCCCTTAATTTTCACCCCCCTTATCTTAAAAACTAGTTTCTGGAGAGTATTAGGGCCTAAATAACCGGTGTGAAGGTGCTAAAGGGTGATATCCATAGTGCAGTCAGGCTTAGGCTCCTTTAAAGGGTAATTATGGTGAGAATTTATTAAAAACGTAGTTATAATAACATATACTATGCTCATAGGAATATTTGATAAAGGGTAATTATTAATAGGGATATATTTGAATAGGATTATATTATGTTCCCACTTGAGTTGTCTAAGTATTACACTCTTTAAGAGGTTTCCATAGTGGAGGGTATAGTCTTAGCTATAGTACTAGATACTAGACTATTTTAAGAGTATTTCTAATATTATATTAATATAAAAATCCACTACGTATACCACATTCTTTAAAATAAGGTCCTGAATAACTAGGCCACACACTCTGTTAAATATTTTCTTTATTTATCGTTCCCCATATCCCATAATAAGTAACTTACCATTTCCACAATAAACGTATCAGTTACTAAGTTCACTAATAAACATCCCTTTAATAAGCAAATCTTTATTATTAACTAAGTACATAACACCATAACTATCCATTATAATACTAAGTAAAAAAGGGTGATATGGAATACTTATGGTACTGAAAATACTTAGGCCAGGGCTTCCGAGGTGTTCTATAACCGGGTTAACTAAAAGGAAAACTACAACTAAGCCCAGGTAAAAGCCTTTTTTAGTATTAGAGGTATTAGAGGTTGAGGATTTATTTAAGTTAGGTTTCTAAGTAACTCTAATAATCCCAGCTTTCGGGTTATTATTAAAGGTGATCCACCTTTTATATTTCTATACGTCCTAAAAGTGTGTCTAATTACCTAAGTTAAAAATCTTATATCTAAGGTTACTAACTCGTTCCTTATTCATATTAATAAGTCCATTAGTAGCTCCGGTGAGCATATATTAAACCTTATAACACAAATCAAACTTCTAATAGTGGTTTCCATAAGAATAATTATGTATTTTAGATGTCCTAGTACCCGAACTAACTATAAAAGTGGTACTCAAATTAAACTTTTTAGTAAAGGTTATGAATTAACCTGAGGGCTTAGTTGGTTTTTTATAGATAATATTAAAATAGGTGATAGCTGAGAATATTCTAGCCGTTTTATTGAGCATTAAAGGTTATTACGCTAGCGTTTTAGCTTAGTGAATTGAGTTTTGTATTATTTTGGCCTAATTTAGTGTAAAGTGGTTATTAACGGTGTTGAGAAATATTAGTGTGGTGTTTGTTCCTTTGATTATGGGGACTTTATGGGAGTAGTATTTAGTGTATATAATTTCCCATTCTATGTATTAACGGGTAATATTTATGTTGGTGGACACTTTTTAGAGGATTAATGTGTATTCTATGATTACAAGGGTTTTAATACTTATTTTAATTAGAGTAAGTTGGTTTTATAGGTACCTAAGGAGCGCTTAAGGTTTAATATTCTCTTCGTTTATTTATTATATATAAGTGGGTATAAGAATTGATTCCGTAACTAATTTATCCACTTAGTTTTAGATATTCTGGTAGGAGGTTTAGAGAGAAGTATAGGCGGAAATACTGGTCGTATATAATTTGAGGGTGTTCTCCTAATTAGATTAGATGTTAACCCTTGTGATAAGCGTAGGTTGTGCGGGCTTTAGGGGAATTATAGGGTAAAGTACTTATAATAGTGCTGGTTTATTGGTATTAGGGTTTATAGTTAAGTTCGCCTAGTGAATGGTATTGGTGATAACCTAAAGTCGTTGCTTATAAAGGTCTTAGTACTTGTGTTATCGTTTATGTTATTCTTATATTATGTAACTCTCGATTATAGGAGGTATTAGTGAGAACCTTGTAATATCTAGAGTATTTAGTGCTTAAGGATTAATACGTTCCTAGATCCCCTGGCCTTTGGTGTAGTACTGAAGAGTAGAGTATTATTATAATTAGTTTTAGTGATTATGAAGGATGGTTTTAATAATAACGGTTTTATTAATAGATGATATATTAATAAATAAAGAAGGGTATAAAATAGGCTGATAAAGTATAGATGTATTAAAGTAATCTCTTTTATATGTGCGGTGTTTGTGAGAGTAGAGAAGGGTTTAGTTAAAGCTAGGCTTATAATTATGGTGAGTTTGTATACGTATACGAGGTTAAGTAGGAGAAGAAGGTTTAATTTATTTATTATCTGGTGGGTGCGTCCAGTAGAATAAATAGGCCGGCTCGGGGGCCAGGACGTCACGTGAGTGCTGACTTAGCTGAGCACAGCTCCTAGACGTCTTGGTGGCCCAGTATGCTTGCGACATAATAGGTATAACTTAAACCTAATTAGAGTAAAGGAACCCCTACGGAATAACAACAAGACCCCTATAATAAGAGCAAAGGCCCTAGTCTAGAAGCTGAAGGACACTTCTGAGTAGGCTTAGGTGATGATAACAGTAACATAAGAGAAATAAAAGATTACCGTAAACACAAGGCGCCAACTATCTAATTAGTTTAAGCTTAGGAATAAAGTTTAGTCAAGGTTACGGAATATTTAATCTAATCGACCATTAAAAAAACTTAACTAAGTTAATATAAAATACACCGTCTTCAAATTAGTTAAATCCCACACTTACCAACTAAATACACTACTAAGGATCTATAACATTTTCTACGTAAACCTAATTAGGTACACTAAAGTTAATCCGTTACCGTCACAAAGCCGTAACGATGCCCGACCACCTACAATACTAATAACTAATAAGGAGGAGTTTAAAATTAAGGAGATCCATAATACGTAGAAAGTATAGGGCAGATAAAAGGTTTTAGTAAAGTAGAAGGATTATACTTAACTCACCTAAGAGCCAATAAATATACTAGCGGATATAGTGGCCTTAGATTATTACGAGGCTAATCATAGGAATATCCCTTGGGAAAGGAGAGGAGGAAGGGGGTAATTATTACGGGCTAAGGCCCAATTAGAGGCCTCGAAACCACTTAACTATGTTCAACACTAACTACTACTTATTAAACCTAATTAAGCCTAAACAAACCTAATCAAAATACAACGGATTTATAGGGTAACAGACTTTTCCTTCCTTTCTCCTTATCTTAAAGATACTCATAGTAGTCACTATAGCTAGTTGCAATATACGTGCTTGGACCGTTACATTAAGTATACTATAATCACTACTAAACGCAAAACACTAGGATAAGCGATAATTATACGATAATGGAAAGTAACGCTAAACTATCTGGAAACCCGTAATAATTAGTACAACTAATTGGACAGCTTATAACCCAACTATAGGAGATGCGGACCGCCCAAGCAACCAAGCAAGAGACCTAATAAGAGCAAATTCGACTATTATAGGAAGCCCTAGTAGAACCCAGGTACCCGACCTCGACGATAAACTAATCCCTAATACCCTCTATAACACCAATTCCCCCCGATTAGGCCTATATACTACCTCTAAGATAAACTAAATATTAAATTCCTAACCCACCAAAGTTTAATGGATTACATAAAAAGTTTTAATAATAGTACTTTGAAATAGGAAGATAAGCGTAGATAGAGAAGCTTTCGGTTCAGAGTTAGCCGTATTCACCTACATCTACTCCAGGCTAAAAAACACTATACAAGCCATGGTGAGCACCTATTATACATAAGGAGGGGCTGATAGGTCGAAAAACCCGGATAAATTCATGGAATATTTAAAGGGTTACTACGTAGACCCTAATACAAAAGTATAAGCCCTCGACCAACTAAGGATTATACGGTAAAAGGAGAATAAGAATTTCACTTACTTCCTCCCTAAGTTTAAAAAGGATCTTATAGAAATAGGAGGAGGATACTAGTTAAATATTATAAGGATCAACTACCCTAAAAGAGCCCTAAACACTATAATAAGAGCCCCCCTTATTAGCATAATTAATAAGCTAATAATATAAATTATATACACCTAGATACTCCTAAGTATAAGCTTAGAATTAGATAACGAATCCTATTAAACCCACCGTGAGCATCGGCGTAGGAGATCGTTAACCCCTGACTAAATAAGAACTAAGTCCCCTTGGAAACAGAACGGTCAATTAGAGTCCCCCTAACCTGATCAGATGGAGTAGGAACTTATAAAGGTAAATAAGCTAGTTAATGATAAGAAAGTCCGTAAACGGCTAAGCTAAGAGGAAGTTCATAGATAGTATAACTATAACAAAAAAGGGCATATATAATAGTAATACTCTAAGGATTAAAAAGAGATAAAGAAAACTAAAACTTTTAAGGGAAAAACTAAGGAACAAAGTAAGACGGATAATAACTTTAATTAAAACTCTAAGGACTCGGGAAAAGAGTAACTCTGAGTAAAAGTTGTTATTAGGAGGAATAAGTTATAGAAGAATAGAGGGTTATTAAAAAGAGTATAGATTATAACCTATTTTATGTTAATATTGGGATTAATGGGATACACTAGATAATTACCCTTATTAATATAGGGTGTTTAATATACACCCTGATTAACGACGCCTTCGCTAAGAAACTCCACTTACTATGTATTAGTATTACACCTCGGACCTTAATATAAGTTACCGTTATAGTCCCTAGTGTAATCCACTACGTCACTTACACTAATATCGATATTAATAACTATAAATAACACTAATTATTCTTTTATATTATTCCTAACTAAGAAAACGATGTTATCCTTAAAAGGTCCTGGATGATTAACGATAACGTTATGGTTTACCTAGTACGAGGCACTCTACATATAAGTGTCGTGGACCACTAAGTAATAAAAAGGAAACCGGGTCATGCCTAGTAAAATCCAAAGTTCCTAATTTAGTAGTAGACTAGATTAGTATTCTTAGCTCTAATTAGGTGGGTATAGAAGAGAAGAGATACCCCTTTTAGTATATTTACCCTAAACGTATTCTCTGTAAATTTAGCCGATATTTAGAAGGCCCTAGTATTAAAAATAAAAATAGACCCGAAAACGAAACTCCCTACGCATTACCACAAATTTCTACATATCTTCAACTAAGATAAGGCTAATTAACTACTATTACACTAGAAAAACGTTAACTATACTATCCTTATTAAAAAGGACTCCTATAATTAAAATAAACTAGTGACCTGGGGACCTTTATATAATATATTAAGGGAAGAGTTAATTGTATTACGCTGAACCCTTATAAAACTATTAGATAAAGGGTTTATTAGGGTTAATAGTTCCCCTATATTATCACCCATTCTATTTATCCAGAAGCTTAGAGGAGGGTTACAGTTCTACGTTAATTACTATACCCTTAACACTATTACAAAAAAGGACCAATACCCCTTACCCCTAATTAGCGAAACCCTAAGGGTATTAATAAAATTAAAGTGGTTAATAAAGTTGGATATTATTATTGTGTTTTATAAAATCCGGGTTAAGAAAGGAGATAAATAAAAAACGGCATTTAGGACAAGGTATAGGTTATACGAATAAATGGTTACCCCCTTTAGTTTAATTAGAGCCCCCGTAACGTTCTAATAATATATTAACTATACCCTACGAGATTTCCTAGATAAGTTATACTTAGCTTATATCGACGATGTTCTAATTTATTTGGACAGCTCCCTCTCTAATTATAAAAAAAAAGGTTAAGAAGGTCCTTAAGCACCTAGGCGTTATAGGCTTATATATGGATATTAATAAGTGTGAATTCGAAACTAAGAGTGTTAAGTATTTAGGGTTTATTATTAATGTTAATAAGGGAATTTACATAAACGCTAAGAAAATTAAAGTAATCCAGAGATAAGAAGTGCCCTAATTAGTGCAAGGAGTCCGTGGGTTTATCGGTTTTATTAACTACTATTAGTAGTTTATACCCAACTTCTCAGGGATTACATAACCCCTAATAACCTTAACTAAAAAGGACATACCATTCATTTAAAGCAAGGAGTGCACTAGAGTGTTTGAGGAGCTAAAGACGCTCCTGATCAGCGCACTTATATTAGCTTACTAGGACCCTAATCGAACTACAATACTCGAGACCGATTTATCTGGTTATATAATAGGAGGTACCTTATCATAGTATAACAACGAAGGGATCCTAAAACTTATAGCATTCTTTTTACATAAGAACCTACCTACGGAGTATAATTACCTAATATATAATAAGGAACTATTAGTAATAATACACTACTTAGAGCACTGGGATTCAGAACTATAAAATATAAAAAAGTTTATTATTTTAATTAATCACCTAAATCTGAAGTACTTTATATCGAAGAGATAGTTAAGCGAACATCAGATTAGGTGATTAGAATTATTATCCTATTATAACTTCACTATTTAGTTTAGACCTAATAAAAAAGTAGTAGTTCCTAATATACTATTAAAATGTGAATAGGATATCCCTAGTACCCTATAGGATAATAGGTTAAAGGGTTAGAAGATTAAACTCCTAAAGAATAGGATTAACATATTACGAGTTAATAATATAATAATAATTAGAAAAGTATAGGCCTAATTAGGGTAAATAGAGAGGGTTAAGTCTAATATAAGAGACTCCCCTAGTGACATAGATTAAACCGATAACCCTAGCCCAAATAAGACGGAACCCCCTTTAAACCCTTTTAAAGAAGAGCTATTATACTCCTAGTAGGATAAAACCTTAGATTAGAATAACTAATATTAACTAATTAGGGGGATAATATAAAAAGGAGACTAATAACTTCCCTTATAATAGAAGTTACCGATAATATTATTAGAATATATGATTAACAATAATAAAAGATTATTATAAAAGAACTGTCATGACATAGCCCACAATTACTGTCCCGTAATTGTGGTTCCACTTTTGCGACAGTTATGAGCCCTTGTCTCTACGAGCCCTCTGGTTGAATGGCTAAACGCCTCGCTAAAGTGGCAGTATGTGGGCCGACCTAGAGGCCATGGGTTCGAGCCTCGTTGTGCTCACCCATTCTCGCTTCAGCAGCAAGTCACCGAAATGGAAGGTTAGACTTGCCAGCTGGGAGCGGCCGGCACCCAGTAACAGTCAACAAAGACTGGCTTGTCAGCTGCGAGTGTAAGCCGGTGCTGATTGCTTAGTCAGCAGACCTCTTCTCTCCTCGGTCTGGGGGGGTGTGTCATGATATAGCCCACAATTACTGTCCCGTAATTGTGGTTCCACTTTTGCGACAAGAACAGAATTTGGATTCCATATTACAAACCCCTAAGGACGAGTTTAATCCAGAGGTTCTACGATTCTATGTTGACGGGATATCCAGGGAGGAACATTTTAAAGGCCCTAATTAACTACTAGTTCCACTAACCAGGCCTATCCTAGAATATCCAAAGATTTATGAGGAACTACGATATTTATGGACAAGGAAATGTATAGCGTAATAAGAAGAGGGGCCTACTAAAGCCTCTGCTTATCCCTGGACAGATCTGGGCAGAGGTCTCTATCGACTTTATAACAGGACTACCCCCTTCCCACTATAATAGGGCTATGAACGTTATAGTAGTAACCGATTATTTATTAAAGAATGTGATCTTCGAGTTGTTAAAGGATATCATAATAGATATAATAATAGACCAACTAATCCGAGGTCTAATTAGGTACTATAGGATACCTTATATAATTATATTAAATAGGGGACCATAATTTATAAATTTTATATAAAAATAACTCTACTAGTTATTATGGATTAAATAGAGACTCTTTATAGTGTTTCACCTAAAATTAAACGGAGTTATAAAGAGGGTAAACTAGGTAATAAAAACTTATTTTAGAGTATAAATAGTGTATACTTAGGATAATTAGGATAAACTACTCCTAGTAATAATATTAGTTATTAATAATTAGGTTACCTTATTAATAGGACTTAGCTTATTTTCTATTACTTATAGGTATAACTTCGACCTAATTAGAGTAGAGGAACCCCTGCGGAATAATAATAAAACCCCTATAATAAAAGCAGAGGCTCTGGTCCAGAAGTTAATGGATACTTCTAAGTAGGCTTAGGTGGTAATAATAGTAGTATAAGAGAAATAAGAAATTACCGTAAACATAAGGTGTTAATTATCTAATTAGTTTAAGCCTGGGGATAAGGTTTAGCTAAAATTACGGAATATCTAATTTAATTAATATCATAATATAGCCCACAATTACTGTCCTGTAATTGTGGTTCATTCCACTTTTGCGACAGTTATGAGCCCTTATCTCTACGAGCCCTCTAGTTGAATAGCTAAACGCCTTACTAAAGTGGCAGTATGTGGGCTGACCTAGAGGTCATGGGTTTGAGCCTCGTTATGCTCACCCATTCTCGCTTCAGCAGCAAGTCACCGAAATGGAAGGTTAGACTTGCCAGCTGGGAGCGGCCGGCACCCAGTAACAGTCAACAAAGACTGGCTTGTCAGCTGCGAGTGTAAGCCGGTGCTGATTGCTTAGTTAGCAGACCTCTTCTCTCCTCGGTCTGGGGGGGTGTGTTATAATATAGCCCACAATTACTGTCCTGTAGTTGTGGTTCCACTTTTGCGACAATTAACTATTAAAAAAGTTTAATTAAGTTAATATAAAGTATACCATCCTTAAACTAGTTGGATCCTATACTTACCAACTAAATATACTACTAGGGATCTATAACGTTTTCTACGTAAACCTAATTAAGTACACTAGAGTTAATCCATTACCATTATAAAGCCGTAACAACACTTAACCACTTATCATACTAGTAACTAATAGGGGGGAGTTTAAAGTTAAGGAGATCCGTAATATATAAAAAGTATAGGGTAAATAAAAAATCTTAATAAAATAAAAGGACTATACTTAACTCACCTAAGAGTTAATGGATATACTAGTGGATACAACGGCCTTAGACCATTATAAAACCGATTACGGGAATATCCCTTAGGAAGGGAGGGGAGGAAGGGGGTAATTATTATGCGCCAAGGCCCGATTAGAGGCCTCGGAACTACTCGGCTATATTTAACATTAACCGCTATTTACTAAGCTTAATTAGGCCTAAGTAAACCTAATTAGGATCCAACGGATTTATAGGGTAGTAAACTTTTCCTTCCTTTCTCCTTATCTTAAAAATACTTATAGTAGTCGCCATACCTAGTTGTAATATACGTGCTTGGACCGTTATATTAGGTCTCGAATATATTATATTAATTTTATTCCTTTAGTGACGTTTTTGAGGGTGTTATTATAACCGTAGAGGTCGTTAATTTAGTCGTCGTTCTCTTTTATCGTTTTCCATAAGTTGTTATAATAATTAATTACGAGTATTTTAAAATAATTTTATGTATTTTAAAATAATTTTATTTAATAGTAGTAATTATAGTAATATAGTCGTAGAACTCGTTATTAGCCTTTTTAGTGAGCAGGTATTATGGAAAGTTTATTTAAAACTCGATAAGTTATTTAGTCTTATTTTAGTAGCTATAGTTGAACTCTAGTACTATTACGGCTTTTTCTAATATTTATTTTTAATAAGTAGTGCTTTGTGGAAGTTGGTGTTATTGTTATTAAGGTTGGTGGTTTTTAAGTAGAGTGTTATTGGATATGCTGGCTTATATGGTTTTAAGGTAGAGTGAGGTTTCTGGTTATTTTAGTCTTAACGTGGGTTTTCCACTTCGGGGATAAGAAAATCAATTAAATAATGAAAATTCTTAAGGTAGGTCATGCTACCAGATATCACGGTCCCTCCTATCAGCCAGTAGCTGCAACAGGGCAAATAGGGACGTGAACGTAAACAAAGTAACTAAGCGCGAATAACGAGAAAGTGTTACGGGCCAAGCCCTTCACATGCGATACTACCAGCAAATCTCGGTATTAGAGTAAGACCAGCAAAGCTCAGTATTAGAGTAAGACCAGAAAAGCTCAGCATTAGAGTAAAACATCAAGGGATACAAGAAATAAAAGAACACATAACAAAGGAACAAAAAACCTTCCTTCCTCATCTAAGGATTCTTAGTCGAAAAAGGAAATACGAGTTACAACATTACTCCTATTATCCCGCGACTTACCCACAACATAATCCTTAAATCCCCTTTCTAGGGTCACGGCCACACAGTACAAAGAATACTCAATAATACAACTATGAATACATAAAAAACTCAATGGGACACAACGCCCAACTAACGAAAAGTAAAACTAGTTCATATAATTAAATCCCTTTAATAGCAAATCAATACCTTAAAAGCTAAACGGATCGGTCAACTATAATAGGTACTACTTGTATATGCGAAATTCAACGGCCAAAGTGGCGACTAGGATATATAAATATTAACTATAAAAGTAAAGCTCAAAGTGGATAACCTAGTAATTAAAAACAATAATTCACAATTATAACGTGGTTCATTAGTGAGTGGACCACCATTAGTGACCAGGCCACTTTTCTCACCTTCACCACTTTTTAGTTTTAATGTATAATTTCTTCTATAAAACAATATCCGAAACCTCACCTAAACACAGGATTATTCTAGTAATTAATACGATCCGATTAACACTATAATTAAGTATCCGATATGCAGTGACCATTTATCACGTTCTAAGAACTACCCTCTAATTTAGAATAAAGGGTTAAAATATGAAGGTCGATAATAGGAATGCGTAGCTGAATTTAATAGAGATCGAGGAGGAGGTAATTATTTAATATATTATTAACCTAGATTCTCAAAAATTCTTACTTTAATGTGTAGATATGGAAGATATAGCTAATACACTACTCCGGAAATGTGATGGCCGATCGGTCGGGAAGTGCTGAATAGAACGCTTTATCTAGTAATACCCAGAGCTTAAAATGCGATTTTCTTATGTTTATGATTATTAGAGAGGCCTCTACGAAGATCCTATGATTATTAAACCTTAGTTTTAATTTATAGTTAATACGTAATCGAAATATAATATTATGGACGAAGATTTTTATAATTTTAATAAAATTGGTTTTATAATAAGTATAATCTAGTTTAGAATAATTATTATATATTCTAATTAGATTAGGAAATTAAAAATAGTTTAATTTAATAATTGAGAATAGGTAATAGTGATTTATTATGTTATTAGTAATAATTATATAATACCACCTTTTTTAGTGGTTCAGGGCTACTTCCACCTTATAAATTAGTACTCCGAGGCCCAGATTCCGGATAGCTGGGTAGTTAAAACAACTTCTAATAGATGGACCGATAACGAGACTACCCTCTAATAGCTTCAGCATTTCGATAAACACTTAAAACAGTAATTAAAAGGTATATATCGGATACTAGTCGTCAATGACCATAAAAGCTATATTAATAGCGATTTCGAAGAGTATTATAAAAAAAAATAAGATTATAATTATTTACCTGCTTACTTATTTATCAAATTTAACCCAACCTCTTAACGTTAACTATTATAGTGTGTTAAAGTTGAGATATAGTTCTCAGATTAAGCACTTCATTAAGGCCCGGATTACCCACATCACTAAACCCGAATTTTTCCTCGTATTTAAGGTCGTATTCCTTTAAACCTTTACTTAGGAAAACATTTATAGGGGTTTTAAAGGGGTTAGGCTTATTCCTTATAACCCTTAAGTTGTCCTTTCTAAGCTGGATGTGCAATTATAAACACTAATAGCCCTGAACACCCCTATTAGGTTACCCGACCCTTGGGTTTCTAAGACGCCCCAAACTATTAACAAGGTTATCTCTTAGTCTTCACTTATAAAAGAAAGAATCTCCAGGTATCAGGGAAGCTTGCTGACTCTAATTTGTGAAGTTGCCGATAAGCTTTTAAAAGGTTTATAGTACATTTCCTATGTAGCTGCCCTTATGGAGGAAGAGCTACGCTATTTTTAAGATATAAATACAGCCCTTAGTAAGCACCGGAGAGCTAAAAAGAACTAAACTACAAAATGGAGGGGTATTAGATGGGTCTTAGGTAAGGGAAGTTATAGTTATAAAGGGTGTTATTGTGACGGGCTGGGCCCTCTTGGAGGCTTCGCAGCCTCTCAGCCATGGACTCCGCTTACCTAAGCCCGGCTTACCTAAGACGGATCAACCTTAGGCCTAATTAGAGTAAACGGGTCCTGTGGGGCGGAAAACATTTTCTCCTTTTCTCTCTTATCTTAAAGATACTCGTAATAGTCGCCATAATTAGTTGTAATATACGTGCTTAGACCATTATATTATCTTCAAAATCTTAGTATCATCGGAGACAATAAGAGTACGTTGGGTGCGGAAATAATTGTCGACGAAAAATAAGTCTACGACCTTAGTGGGAATAGTAAAGAGTCCTAAGCGGGTTAACCTAAAGGTCCCTAAACACTTAAAGTTGATCAGCGAGGTCTGATCAGGGCTAAGAGGTTTTAATAAACTCGAAAGAACGCATTCCGCGTAGTAGAGTACCTTAACAATGTCGATTAGCATACTACGGTCACTACTAAATAAAGACGTACAAAAGGAACGATAACCGTATCACGATAAAAGACAACGTCGACCTATCCGGAAACCCATAGCAACTAATACAATTAATCACTCAGTTATTAACCCAGTTATAAGAGATACGGACCACCTAAGCGGCCGAATAAGAGGCCCAACGAGAATAGATTCGAATACTATAATAAACCCTAATAAAACCCAAGCACCTAACCTCAACATCACACGAAGCCCCTACACCCTCTACGACGCTGATCCCACCCGATCAGGCCTACGCACCACTTCCTAAATAACCGAGATACCAAATCCCCGATCCACCGAAGTTTAACGGATTACGCAAGAGATTTTAACAATAGCACCTCGAGATAAAAGGGAAAATAAGCGTAGATAGGGAAGCCTTTGGTTTAGTATTAGCAGTATTCACCTATATCTACTCTAAACTGGAAAACACTGCATAAGCTATGGTGAGCACCTATTATTCACAAAGAGGAGCTAATGGGTCGAAGAACCCTGAACAATTCATGGAATACCTAAAGGGTTACTACGTAGACCCTAATACAAAAGTACGAACCCTCGACCAACTAAGAATAATACGTCAAAAGGAGAACGAGAGTTTTACCCACTTCCTTCCTAAGTTCAAAAAGGAACTTATAGAAGTGGGAGGAGGACACTAGTTGGACAACGTTAAAATTAACTACCTAAAAGGAGTTTTAAATATTATGATGAGAACCCCTTTAATTAGTGTAATTAATAAACTAACGACCTATACTGTATACACCCAGATACTCCTAACGATAGGATTAGAGCTGGATAGTGAATTGTACTAAGCTCACCGTGAGCGTTAATACAGGAGATTGCCAACACCCGGCTAAAATAAAGTCGAATCACTAACTAAATAGGACAGTTGGACAGGGTCACCTTAACCTGATTAGATGGATTAGGAACCCACTAAGGTAAGCCGGATAGCCAAGGATAAACCAGTCCGAAGAAGGTTAAGCTAAGAGGAAACCCGCAAATACTATAATTACGGTAAAAAGGGGTATATATAATAGAGATACCTTAGAGACCAGAAAGATAAGGAGACTAAAACCTCGAAAAGGAAAACCAAAGAGTAGAGCAAAACAGATATTAGCTCTGATCAGGACTCTAAAGAGTCAGGAAAAGAGTAGCTCCTAGTGGAAGTCGTCATCAGGAGGAACAGGCTATAAAAGAATGGAAGGTTATTAAGAAGAACATGGACTATGACCTATTTTACGTTAATATTGGGATTAATAGGATACACTATACAATTACCCTTATTAATATAAGGTGTTTAATATACGCCCTAATCAGTGACACCTTCACTAAGAAACTCCGCTTACTACGCATTAGTATTACACCTCGGAACTTAATATAAGTCACCACTACAATTCCTAGTACAATCCGCTATATCATTTACACTAATATTAATATTAATAGCTATAAATAACACCAATTATTCTTTTATATTATTCCTAACTAAGAAGACGATGTTATCCTTAGAAGGTCCTGGATAATTAACGATAACATTACGGTTTACCCAGTGCAAAGCACTTTGTATATAAGTATCGTGAACCACTAGGTGATAAAAAGGAAACCGGATCAGGCCCGGTAAGATCCAAAGTTCCTAATCCAACAGCAGACTAAATTAGTATTCTCAACTCTAATTAGGTGAGCATAGAAGAGAAGAGAGACCCCTCTTAGTATATCCACCCTAAACGCGTTCTCCGTAAATTTGGCTAATATCGAAAAGGCCCTAACACTAAAAATAAAAATAAACCCGAGGATAAAACTCCCTACGTATTACCACAAGTTTTTATATATTTTCGACCAAAATAAATCTAATTAGTTACCACCATATTAAAATAATATTAATTATATAATTCCCATCGAGAAAAACTCAACAGGGCAAAACAAGCCAGTTATATGGGGACCCCTATATAGGATATCTAAAGAGGAGCTAATTGTACTTCAATGGACCCTCATAGAACTACTGGATAAAGGTTTTATTCGTACTAGTAGCTCTCCTACTTCATCACCCGTCCTATTTATTCAAAAACCCGGGGGAGGATTGAGGTTTTATGTTAATTACCGGGCTCTGAACATTATCACTAAGAAAAATAAATATCCTTTACCCCTGATCAGCGAAACCCTAAGAGCCCTAGCTAAAGCTAAGTAGCTGACGAAGTTAAATGTTATTGCTGTATTCCATAAGATTAGGGTTAAAAAAGGCGACGAATAGAAGACGGCCTTTAGAATAAAATACGGTTTATATAAATAGATAGTAACTCCTTTTAGTTTAATAGGGGCCCCTACTATGTTCCAAAGGTATATTAATTATACTTTATGGGACTTCCTGGACGAATTCTGCATTACTTATATTGACGACGTTCTAATTTATTCAAATAATTTATTTGCTAATCATAAGGAGAAAATCAAAAAGGTCTTAAGTTGTCTAGGTGCTGCCGGCCTATAAATCGATATCGATAAATACAACTTTGAGACGAAGAGGGTTAAATACTTAGGGTTCATTATCAATATAGGGAGGGGTATCCACGTTAACCCAGAGAAAATTAAGGCCATCCAGACATAGGAGGTCCCCCGATTAGTGTAAGGAGTCCATGCCTTCGTTAGTTTTACAAATTACTACTATTAATTTATACCAGATTTCTCAGGGTTAGTACACCCCCTCACAACTTTAATAAAGAGGGATGTCCTATTCGTATAGAGTAATAAGTATATAAAAGTATTTAATAAGTTAAAGGCCCTCCTAATTAGTGCCCCTGTATTAGCATATTGGGATCCTAATTGAGCTATTATATTAGAAATAAACTTATTAGGTTATATAGTGGGTGGTGTTTTATTATAATACGATAACGAGGGTATTTTATGGCTTGTTATATTCTTTTTACGGAAGAACTTACTAGTAGAATACAACTACCTAATACACAATAAAGAACTATTAATTATAGTCCATTATTTAGAATACTAGGACTCCGAATTAAGGAGTGTAAAGGAGTTTACTATCCTAACCGACCACCTTAACTTTAAGTATTTTATAACTAAGAGGTAATTAAATAAACACTAGGTTAAATAATCGGAGCTCCTATCCCATTATAACTTCATAATCCAGTTCTAACCCAGTAAACAAACGATAATCCCTAATACACTATTTAAACGAGAATAAAATGTTCCCAACACCCAACGAAACAATTAACTAAAAGAATGGAGAATACAACTCCTAAAGGGGAAACGGAACATAGTTATGGTGAACCGGGCAACTCTCGAGACGAATCAAATGGATACAACGGAATCCGTGGAAAACACTACAGTAGGCGATATAGATCAGGACGACGATCCTAAGGCTGATCGGTCAGAACCCATCCTAAACCCCTTTAAAAAGGAGCCCCTAAAGTCCTCTTAGACTAAAGGACTATAATCAAATAATCATTATTAGCTAATTAGGATAATTATGAAAAGGGGGGACCATTAATTACTATTACAATGGAGGTTACCCATAATACTATTAGAGTACTCAGTGGACAACAACAATAAACTCCTTTGGAGGGAGAGGATCTGGGTCCCTTATTATGAACCCTTATGAACCTAGTTAATCTAAAAGTCCTACGACTTAACACTTAGTGGCCATCTCAGTAGAGACGCGTTAAAGGCCTTGATTAGCCGCCGCTTTCACTAGCCAGGCCTATCGCAGGATATCCGACGCTTTATAAGGAACTACGATATTTATGGACGGGGTAATATATAACGGGATAAGAAGAGGGGTCTTCTAAAGCCCTTACCCATCCCTAATTAGGTCTAAACAGAGATATTAGTCGACTTTATTATAAGGTTACCACCAACCCGCTGTATAAGAGTAATGAATATTATGGTGGTAATAGACCGATTATCTAAGAACGTGATTTTCGAGCTACTTAAGGATATAATGATGGACGTTATGGCTACGGCGTTAATACTTAGCCTGATTAGACACCATGGACCCCCGAGAACTATTATTTCGGATAGAGGCCCCTAATTTACTAGTCGTATATAGAAACAGCTCTGTTAACTATTACAAATAAAATAACATTTATCTATGGCCTTTTACCCGGAGATAAACGGCGCCATAGAACGAGCTAACCAGGTAGTAGAAACCTACCTCTGAGCTTATACTTTGTATACTCAAAATAATTAGGATAACCTACTTCTAATAATGATAATGGTTATTAATAATAGGGTTACCTCGTTAATAGGCCTTAGCCCTTTTTTTATTATCCACGGCTATGATATCGACCTGATTAGAGTAAGGGAGACTCTGCGGATTAAAGGAAAGACCCCCGCAGCTCGGGTAGAGGCCCTAGTCTCGAAGTTGAAGGAGGCCTCCGAATAGGCATAAGCGGCGATGGTCTCCGCCTAAGAGCGATAAGAAGCCTCGGCAAATATACGACGCCAGCCTTCTAACCAGTTTCGACCAGGGGATAAGGTCTAGTTAAGGCTTAAGAACGTCCGTTCTAAGAGACCATCTAAGAAGTTGGATTGGATGAATACGAAGCGAAGTACACTGTATTGGAAATAGTCGGATCCCATACCTGCCGGCTTAATACGCCGCCGGGTATTCATAACGTCTTTTATATATCCCTGATCAGGCATACGGGAGTCGACCCACTACTATCATAAGAACGAGACGACGCCTAACCACCACCTCTACTAGTAGACGACGAAAAGGAATTCGAAGTCGAAGAGATCCAGGACGCTAAGAAGATTCGTAGTTCCTAGAAGGTTTTAGTTAAGTAGAAGGGCTACGTAGAGCCTACTTAGGAACTAATTAAGTTATTAACGGAAACTGTAGCTTTGGATCGTTACGAGGCTAGTTATGGACGAGTCCCTCTGAACGGGGAGGAGGGAGAGGGGGGGTAATTGTGACGGGCTGGGCCCTCTTAGAGGCTTCGCAGCCTCTCAGCCATGAACTCCGCTTACCTAAGCCCAGCTTACCTAAGACGGATCAACCTTAGGCCTAATCAGAGCAAACGGGTCCTGTGGAGCAGAAGACATTTTCTCCTTTTCTCTCTCATCTTAAAGATACTCATAGTAGTCGCCATAGCTAGTTGTAATATACGTGCTTGGACCGTTACAGTTATTAAGGAAGAAGGGTGTAAAAAGGAGGAAGATGAGGGGTTATCGAAGTGTCGTTAAACAGGTTCACAATATTGTAGTATCTATTATAAGACCGGCCATAATATAACGACTTATTTAAAAGTTGTGGAAATAAATAGTTTAAGTAATTTTTAGTAATTGTAATTAATTCAATTGATTGTGGTTAAGATATAAAAGCTTTTAGTGGTGAAGGTGGGAAAAGTGGCCCGGTCACTGATGGTGGTCCACTCACTGATGAACCACGTTATTATATTTATAACTCACTTAATCCAAACGTCTAAACTATACTATTACCGTTTATACGCAAAGCAGAGAAAACTAATATATAGGATATAACTAAACTAATAAAACATCTCGAACAAACTTTCAATAATCCCAACAAAGCAAAAAAAGCTAGGTAACGGCTTAGAGACCTCGGACAACAACAGTCGAGCATACTAAAGCACCTCGCAAAGTTCAAATAAATACTCTACAAAACTAATACTAACACTTAGTTTAATAATATAAAAATTATAGTTTTAATAAGAAAACTAAATAAGAGGTAAAACAAAAGTTAAATACGCAGCTTACCTTACCTATAAAGTATAACAACTTTATTAGGGTTTTCTTAACTCTAAAAAACTGGTATAATACAAAACACAGAAATTACTAAAAATAAGGACCACGAATAGATTAGGAGTAGACTACTAGGGCTACGGAGGTTACACTAACAGTCACCCCAAAAAAGCGGAACCAATAACAAGACCAAGGCAAATACATATAATACAGCTCTTCAAAACACTAGGTTAAACGATACAACTTTCGACCTACACAAAACCAATCACCCTCACCAACTCAAATAATACAAACTACTAAAGAAATAAAATTAATAACGAAAAGAACTAGGTTATTTATAATAAACTAGGAGGCTAATTCTAATAGCTAAAAAAAAAGGGGGGGTAATATTATAGGCCAAGCCCTTCACATACAATACTACCAGCAAAACTCAGCATTAGAGTAAGACATCAAGGGATACAAGAGATAAAAGGACATATAAATGTAACTAAAGGAATAAGAAACCTTCCTTCCTCATCTAAGGATTCTCAGTCGAGAAAAGAAGTACGAGTTGTAACATTGCTCCTACTATCCCGCGACCTAGCCGCGACAGAAAGTCAACGAATATAGAGTGAACGTAGGTATGGTCTAAAAGGTCTGTCTTCTTCTTCCAGAGGCTTAACTATCTCGTGGTCACAGTGCTTTTCATGGCATTGTGGGATTTCACAATGTGCACGTGACTATTCACGTAATTACGGAAAAGCCTGTGATAAGTAGGGTATAACATTCCCAGTGCTCTTAGGCCAACTAATAACCTTAGTAGGGATTAAACAACTCACTAAAAACGAATATAAGCCTAATATATACGATAATAGTATAAGGAGGCAATAGATCAATACGCCCAACTAGGGCTCAAGGCCACCTTATCCAGTCCCCCTGAACTGGTCCTTCTACGGGTTACCTTTTATTACCTCTTAGTGGCCTAGTCGGGCTACGGAGACTTTAAATCATATTATTAACACTTAAATTATAATAAAGCCTTATTCACCTACTTTTATAGGGAAATAAAGGATATAAACTACTTAGTTTATTATTAAAAGACCATAATAAGGAGGTAATAATGGCCTACCCTCTACTCTTTTAGTTCATTAAAACCCATAAGACCTATGAGATTACTTAAGTAATACTTTAAGGGGTTAATCACTAATCCTAAAA
The DNA here is from genome assembly GCA_024584535.1 of Colletotrichum gigasporum. NCBI lineage: Eukaryota > Fungi > Ascomycota > Sordariomycetes > Glomerellales > Glomerellaceae > Colletotrichum > Colletotrichum gigasporum. The sequence goes on from CP077951.1 coordinate 464,471, forward strand.
ACTTTAAGGCCTTCCTACGTAAAATAAGCTTCTTCTAGAAGATTTACCTACACTACTAAGGGCTAGCCTCTGGCTAGGCCTTAAGATAACCATACTACCCCATTAAAGGGACCAAATAGGAAGCAAAGGAACTGGAGGAACCAGTGGGATCCAGGGATAGATTGAACGCATAGTAGCCAATAGGTAAGATTTGGAGGACGCGGGCAAGGGCTGTGTACTGTAGAGTAGGTAGTCTGAGCCTGTGGTTCTCCACGCCACATACCCCTCGGGAGGTCTGCGGCAAGGGCTACGCCCTTGCCGCCATGGCGTTAAATACAACAACAACAACAACAACAACAACAACAAATATAGGTAGCCCACGGCATGCTACTGCAGGACACGGGTATCGCGTGCGACGAGGCATGATCCCAACGCATCCTGGCAGTCAACCTCCCGCTCTTTCTGGCGAGTCTCGGTGGCTTTTCCGTATGGCTGCTCCGGCGAGCAAGACATTCGTCCGATTCGTGCGAAAAGTCTGGGGACGACGATCACTGCGCACTCTAGCGCCGTGGGATGGACGGGAGGTGACTCCAGCAGCTGCATCTGTCAATGCGAAGTGTGTCGCAAAATCTGGGGGACTGGACGGTAATTCTGCCCGCACCGGCTCGGCATTGGATAGAGCTGCAGTAGCACCAAGCTGGGCAGGCGGACTGCGTTGGGTTCGGCTGCAGAAAGAGGCTTGACGACATCAGCTTGTGCGAGAGCATCTCAAGTGTCTGCACCCACCACGTCCACGTGTGCTTACTGCCCAGCACGCAACGGAGAAACTCTCTCCTTCGGGTGGCTCTTCTCCTCTCTTCTTTTCCGCAGGCAACTGCTGTGGAGTTTGCGCGTCGAATACGAATTGTTTTGGGTTCAGGTACCAATCTCCCGTGTTGTGGTGATGAAGACATGCCAAGACTGAATCGATATAAATCTCTTGGCGCAATTGTTTTGGTTGTATCGGTTGGAGGTCACGGAACACGGGAGAAGCACAGCGTACATGGGAATTTTCGTGCTGGCGAGAGGTGAGCACGGAGGAGTGAGTGAGCGGCGAGAGTGGCATATGATTGGCAAAGAGACTCGCCAATGCAGAGCGCCAATATTCGCAGTCTTGGCGGGCAATCCCCCTTTTCAAGTGCAACATGCCAAGGTTGCGGGTAAAGGCACAGGTCACCGCCCCTCTCATTCTCACTCTGTTTCTCACTCTGTCTCTCACCAAGCCAGCGATATTCACACTTGATCTTGCCAGTAATCAACTTATTGGCGCCAAACCAAGCCGCGGATATTCCATTCTGGCCTCGGCTGTTCGTTCCCCAGTTGAAGCTGGCTGGCAGGCTGGCAGGTCTGTATCATGGCGCTGGGTTCCAGTATCATCCTATCCCCACACGCACACAACAACCCATGCCCTTCCCCCATCCGATCAGCAACGCAGGTGCTGAGATAGGCGACGGCTCCCGCTGTACCTGCACGGCGACATTCTTATTCAAGTTATTCCTCCAACGGCTGGTCCTCATTCATTTGGACAGACGCATGGCGTTCTTCTATCTCTGGGTTGGCGCGCGCGCTGCCACTCATTCAACACTTGAAACATGCAAGTTGGCGACTCCAGTGTAGGTCACACCATCACGCGCTGGGAAGTGCACTTGCCCTGTTGGGGGCTGGCTGGTTCGTCATTCTGACGCGCAGTGGGTAATAAGCTAGTCAGCCGAATGAGCCTATTCCCAACCCCTGCCGCTTTTGTTTTGTCCCTCTCGGACTGTAAGCCGGCGTTTACTCCGCATCACTAAGTTGCTCCTGCAGGACGGACCCGTCTCATTCTTCATTCCTCCCATACATTTTGGGAAGTGAAGCCATGCCCAGCAAACTGGTTCTGGCACCCATGCTCGCCCAGGATGGATCGAGAAGTGATCTTCCCTTACTCGCGATGGTCATTTCAATGTGACAGTTCCGTCAGAGGCCAATCACCTCCCGCGGAGAGCGGTAGCGGCCAGGGCCTCGTCCACGGAATTTTCGTGGACGGCCGCCCGACATCCTAGAGCGTTTGTAAGCCTATCCTGGCCATCGCTGCTGGGGAAATAACCAAGGGCCTCGATGGAGACAAGAGCTGCATGCGGCATAGGACGAGGCGGTACTCTAGGGCGTCATGGAGTGTGCATATCGTTGTCGACGTGGGGTGACTGCCAAGCATCACGACTGATCGGAGCCTGTCCCTCTTAGAAGCCAAGACCCAGAGCTTGAATGGTCTATATAAGACCGTTGCTATCGGTTGAGTCGGTGCCAACAGTTCCTCTCTCATTCCCCATTCGCGCCTCACTCACAGTCTTTCATTCTTTCTTCTGTTCCGATTCTTCACCTTTAGTGCTAGTCACTCGGTCCTCAATCCGTTTTGTTCAAACAAACTACCCATATTACCCTCTTACAAAGACTCAACATGAAGTTCTCCGCTGTTACCTTGATGGCCGCCCTGGCCGCGGCTTCGCCCACCAACATCATCAGCGCCCGCAATGAGCTTGCTCGCCGCCAGGCCGCTGAGGCTTGCAACATCGGTTACTGCACGGAGAACGGCGGTACCAAGGGTGGTGCCGGCGGTGATACCGTCACTGTCAAGACTGTCGACGAGCTTGTCGCTGCCGCCAAGCGCGAGGAGCCCCTCACCATCATCGTCTCCGGTGCCATCTCCGGCAGCGCCAAGGTCCGTGTCGCCGCTGACAAGACCATCATCGGAGAGAAGGGTAGCTGTAAGTAGTGTCCAGGAGCAATTCCTAAGCAGGATCAGATACTGACAACCTTGCAGCCCTGACTGGTGTCGGTTTGTACATCCGCCGCGTCAACAACGTCATCGTCCGTAACATGAAGATCGGCGGTGTCAAGGCTAGCAACGGCGATGCCATTGGAATTGATGAGGCCCTCAACGTTTGGGTTGACCACTGCGACGTGAGCGGTGACCTTAGCGGAGGCAAGGATGACCTTGACGGTCTCCTTGACGTTTCCCACGGTGCCGACTGGATCACCGTTTCCAACGTCTACTTCCACGACCACGTAAGTTGAATCTTGTCCAAGATCTTATGATTTACACGGCATGCGTTATCACGGACATTATTGACACGGAAATACAGTGGAAGGGATCCCTGGTCGGTCACTCCGACAGCAACGCCAGCGAGGATAAGGGCAAGCTCCACGTCACCTACGCCAACAACCACTGGTTCAACGTCAACTCCCGCGCTCCCCTCGTCCGCTTCGGAACCGTTCACGTAGTTAACAACTACTATAGCCAGCTCCGATTGACTGGTATTAACACGCGCATGGGTGCTCAGGTCCTTGTTCAGAGCAGCGCCTTTAATGAGTGCCCCGCAGAGGCCATCTTCTTCGCCGACTCCAAGGAGACTGGTTACGCCGTCGTGGAGGATGTCGACCTTGGTGGCTCCGAGAACTCTGCTCCCAAGGGTACCCTCACCTCTTCCTCCCTGCCCTACACGATCGCGGCCATTGGCTCCAAGAACGTTGCCGGCACTATCCCCGGCACCGCTGGTCAGAAGCTGTAAGCGGTCTCTTAGGAAGTGGACTGAGCGCACTGGGATGAACCCATCTTTCTTTGTACATACTTGACTCATCAGTATATATGAGTGACGGCGATGGTCAGTTCATATACGCCCCTAATGTGTACATACAGGGGTCGATGTTTCGCCAGAGCTGGATTCTTGGAGGCATTGTATATATAAATATGCCGTCTACCCTATAGGCTGAATTACTCCCTTTTGAAGTATCCTGGACATGAGCAAGAGCGTGACCTTTTCCATTTAGACGCTGAGGTTGTTTTAAAACAAGCATAAGTGTCTGTCGATGCAGCATAGAATCCATGTAGTTAAGGGTATCAGCTGCACCACCTCGCTCCATCCATGACTATTCTAACCATGTGCGCCTTAGTCCTTTTTCTGAATGCGAGGGAAGCAGAGCCAAACAATGGCGACAACAGCAATCAGAGACAATATGATGGGCTGCAGCACAGCAACGCCCTTGCTGGTCGCAATTGCACCGATGATAAACGGAAAGACGGTACCGCCGGTGCCACCAATGGCCATGGCGAAGCCAATTGCACTTACGTGGATGTGCTTCGGAAGCAACTTCGCTGTCATCATCACGGCACCGGGGAACATGGGTCCCAGGAAGAAACCCAAGAAAGCCACCGATATTGCGGACACAACAAACTGGGGGACAAGCCAGAAGATGAGCTGCAGGGCAATACTAATTGCCAGGTAAATACTGATGCAGAGCCTCTCGCCGAAGCGCTCAGTCACAAAGCCCAAGCCAGCACGGCCAGCGGCCTGGCCGGCCCAGAAGCCCGTGGCGGAGATACCAGACGCGTAGGCGGACGCTTTGCGGACTCGCAGCATGAATGTCACGATCCAGCCGCCCAGGCCAACTGCAGCATGTCAGCAAACCACCGATTAGACATTGTCCAGGGGAGGTTGAGCGAGCAATCAACAACGCACCTTCAACGCCCATGTAGGCGAAGAAAAAGAGCGAGCAGAGCCAAGTCATCTTGGACTTGAGCGCCACCCTAGTACCGGCGCCTTCAGATCCCTGGCCCTCATGCGCGTGCTCCGCACGGTAGACGGCACCGGTCTTCTGCCAAAATGCGATTGAGAGGCCGACCAGCTCGAGAACGGACATGCCGACCTAAGGCTTTGTTAACCAGGACTGCACGTGTGCAATCTCCATAATTGCGTTGCTTACCATGAAATAGTAGTAGTTGTACCAGGGAAGCTTGGCTGTAACTACCATGGACGTGGCGATGAGAGGTGAGACCAGTGCACCAACAGAGTAGAACGAGTGCAAGAACCCCTGGATTGTGTTGGCCTTGTCCATGACGCCAATCCAGGCGCAGAAGCAGGCATCCGTCAGGCCATTTCCGAAACCACTGAGTATGTTTATGACGACTAAAACGGGGTAAGGAGGGTGGAGGGCCAAGACGATGTAAGTGATGAGATGACAGAGGGGAGCCATGATGGCGACACCTCGCTGGCCGAACTTCTGATGGATGCGCGCATTGGTGAAGGCTGCAACAGAATAACCGGCGAACGGAGTCAGGAAAATGAGCGAGACGATGGTGTAGCTAAGGTTGTAGTAGGTTTCAAGCTGGTTACTGGTGAGAATGAACGATTTGCCTGGGGATGGTCATGAGGTCACGTACGTATGGGATCAAGGCCTGTTGTCAATAGTAAGCAGATGGTTAACACTACTTGAGGCTTAAGTGACGGTTTGACCCACTCCAATCGCCGCATCGTTCATACCAGCGATAATAAAAGACACAAAGGCGAAACCGAGTCTTCCAACGTTGGCCCTGGGCGAGTTCCAGCGCTCAATCTCGCTGTGGGCGCCGGGAGGCGGGGTGACATCTCCGCCGCGCACGTCAGCAGAATCGGACTGGTGCTCCTCATGTCCATCCTTCTTCGGTGAGATGTCACCGAGGGGACGGCCGTGGCTCGAGCTCAGACGGCCGAGTTCGTACGCCTCCGGGCCGAACGGCGTATGGTGGTGCGTCTCGTGACGCGTCTCGGTGGCGGTCTGCGACATGATGGCGATACAGGGCGATTGAAGTTATCAACAGCAAAGCCCGCCTGTAGTCCACAATGCCTCAAGCAAGGTCGCTCGAACGAAGAGGAAAACATGTCAGCAACGTACACGGGAGACCTTCAAATATGGCGGTCTGACTCGCTCCGCTTTCCCGCCGGAAAAGAGGTGGGCGGGGCGGGGGAGCCGGGGAACTTGCCCCGACAATTACCCGGTCGATCTTGGTGTCCTTCGGAGTCTTGAACGGAGGCTAGCGGAGTATCGCTCGGAGAAGTTCATTACTAAGGCGCAACATGCGGCTTTGACGGGGGTTTATTGGTTCGTTTCAATGACTCGGTCCAGGGCCGAATCAACGCGACAAAATCAAAACCCATGTAATGGGAAGGTCTCGGCGACAAAAGTGGACGCTGACGCGAACAGGTACGCGTGAAAAAGCTGCCCGGCCCATGCTGATCAATAATAATACACGGGCCGAAAAACCGATGGCTTTTTATAACAATCCTTGCAGCGACACCTACCAATTGGCGGGAGGGCGGCTTGGCAAAGAACTGGCAAAGGGCACTGCGAATAGCTTCACAATTAGCTCTGTAAGGAATGGAACAGAGAGTGCCCGCGATACAGCATTAGATAGCGCCGTGGAGGGGCCTTGTTATTTGATTTGGTTTCAAAAGCGGAACATCACCCGGATCCATGGATAGCAAACCCCTCTTAAATCACGGGAGGCACGAGATGCGGGCACACCTTGCGGGTGACGGGAGGAAACGAGAGACCTCTCTTGCAGAAGCTGGACGGATTTCCTTCTTCATCGTCACACCGCATTTCATCAGGCCGCAAACTGGCTGCTTGCATTTCCAAGATGGGCATGCGGGTAAGCTGCAAAAGATTCTTAATTTCCTGAGACATTTCAGGAAGCACAAGTAGCGCAAGACAACCTCTGTGCTGCTATGCCTACACGAACCTGCCATTCAAACACGGTCTCGAATGATAATGGAAGATTGCCACAAAATCACAACATGATTGGGAACGCTTGAATCTTTGCTTTCCCTGGTGATAATGTATGGACTTGGCGCCTCGGGAACTCGATGCTTCTCGAAGCCACTGCCTCCAATTGGTCTTGGAGTGTTTGAGCAGAGAAAAGTTGATGACATCTTGGCATGCCACGTGGTTGGCTCGATGACCCGAAGCAACGGAGCAAATGCTCGTCGGTGACCGGGTGACGGGCAGCTGCAGAGTTGTCTCCCTAGCATGATGAATGTCTTGGAATGACGCCTCTTCAATCCGGGCCAACGCAACACCACTTCAATTTATCGGTTTGCCGAGCAGGAAATACCTGCAATCGGGTAGCTCTGTCTGGGTTTCCTAGCCTAACCTGGTAGGGGAATACGCGGTATCTGGATGCCGAGAACCAAGACAAACCCAATGGGGTGAGACAGACACACCCTGTGCAATATGAATGCCGAATGCCCATGGCAATCTGCCAGCAAGACCTGCAGGCAATGGTTACTCAACCTGGCCGTCTGATGCAGCCGCCCGCCATCTTCTCGCTCCACGAAAAGGGGTTCTAATTCCGAGGTGCCATTTTGGTCAATTTAAAGACCACAGGGCTACCGTCTTGGGATCATCACCCTTATTATCGTGCCGTCGATTTCGGCTCTTATTTCACCCAGCTGTGCTCCTCTCGAGCTTGGTGCCTCCAAAGACGTCGAGGCGTCATCGTTCGAGGAGATACTTGTCCCGCCAACCCCGATCTCAGCCTTGAGAATACTTCATCAATCGCGACTGGATGCTCGTCCATGACATCCCACGACAACGTCAGTAATATCGAAAATACGGCGCCAACCGCTCTCGAAAGTAAAATGGGCGACACGAGAGCAAGCCTGGCCACCCCGGACGACTCCCTGCGGGAGAAATACAATGTGGACGCTGAGAACACTGCCAGAAAAGCTCATGTCGAGATCGTCGAATCAATGGGCCATGAGAACACGCATAGTCTCACGGCATCGCTGGTTAGAAAGTTCGATTTGCGACTGGTGCCAGCAATGTTCCTAGCTCACCTTCTATTCTTCCTCGACAAGGGTAATATTGCCCTCGCCCGCATCAATGGCCTCGAGCAAGACCTCGGACTGGTCGGAAACCAGTTCAACACGTCACTGGCGATGTTTTTCGTGCTCAACATTCTCTTCAACATCCCCGGCAACCTCGCCATCCGACGTGTAGGGGGGGCCTTCTGGCTACCCTGTCTGATAATCTCTTGGGGGCTTGTGACAACCACTACCGGCTTCATCACAAATTTTGTCGGACTATGCATCACTCGAGTCTTCCTAGGCCTGACAGAGAGCTCCTTCCTTGGAGGAGTCTTGATTTACCTCGGATTCTTCTACACCGCTGAAGAGCTCATCCTTCGCGTTGGACTCTTCTACTCCAGCACTGCACTAGCCGGCTTTCTCGGCGGCCTTATGGGGGGTGGGCTTGGTCAGATCAAAGTCCCAGGCTTCAACGGTTGGCCCTGGATTTTCTTCGTCGAAGGATCCCTGACTGTCATTCTTGGAATCGTGTTGTTTTTCTTCCTTCCGCACACCCCGGCCGAGGCAAAATTCCTATCCTCGGCTGAGAGATCTCTTGCACTGCAACGCATGAGAGCTCAAGACCGGTGGCACTACTTAGAGTCCCGTGGACCAACTGAAGGGGAACATGTTCGCGATTTGTCACCACCTGATGAGACACCGATCTCCAAGGACCCTCTCAACGCGGCAACGGTCAAGAGCGCCATCTTCAACGTGGTTACTTTAACCATCGCTGTCGGTGCTTTCTTCTCCATTGAAGCTATCTACAGCTTTGCCATGTTCTTCCCGACCATCATTTCTGCTATGGGCTACAAGAGTCTCCAGGCCTCCTTAATGACAGCCCCTCCAAACCTTGCGGCGCTGCTCTTCACTATTGGTATTTGCTTCTGGAGCCAACGTTCCGGCAAGACGGCGCTGCCGCTCAACGTCTGCAGTGTCTTCGGAGTTTTTGGGTATGCGCTTCTCATCATCGGGGCGAAGGTGGGACCGTCGCCGACGGTCTTGAACACTAGAGTCCAGTACGCGGGATTGTTCCTCATCGCAATGTCCGTCAACGCCACTCCTCCACTGGCGCTCACCTGGCTGAGCGTCAACGCATCCCCACACTACGTCCGGGCTATTGCCCTCGGGTTTGTTCTGTCAGTCGGCAATACAGCGGCATTCCTTGCTGCCTTCAGCTATGTCAAGACCGAAGCGCCTCAGTAAGTCATTACCGCTAATTCTGCAACCCATGACATGTACTGACTGGGCCACACAGATATTTGAAGGGGCATTCCATCAACCTCGGTTGCCTCCTCGGCCTTCTCACGGTGGGCGTGGTCTTGCCCCTGTACATGATGTTTGAGAATCGCAAGCGCGAGAGAGGCGAGCGGGACTATAGACTGGATGAGAGCCGGCAAAACGGTCTATCCAAGGACGAGCACGAGTTCAGACTTGGGTGGATGCATCCCGGTTTCCGGTTCAAGTTCTAAAGCCGGTGGCGTGCGAGAACGCGCAACCTATTGAAATGCACGCCTCTTGGCATGTGTTAGGTACGATGCCAATATCAAGACTTGTTGTTACTCTGACTCTTTTCGTTGCGTTGGATACTCCTGCCTGTCAATGCCCTCGTGATAACTACAGGTAGCTGGAGAGAGGCATGTGCTCGCGCCTAGCGAGGTTAAACGCCGATGACGAGGTTTATCTCCGCTGTTTCGACGGTGTCATGGCGCTAAAAACAAAAACAAATCGGATTCTGCAGTGGATCCCCCGTCATTGTTCAATCCAACCTCCTTTCACTCACCTTCTGCAACTTCGGACGACGTCAATAGTCGGCCCTGAGCCGAGACTACCTGTGCGGGCCGTGCTGTGTTTCTCGAGACGGCTTCGCCAGAGCGTGCATACGGCAGATATGGCCGGACACGGCCTTTTTTTCTTCATTCCGGGCAACCCAGGCCTGGTCGACTACTACACCGACTTCTTCGACTCGCTCAAGGCCCGCATCGGCTGGGCCGACGGACACATCCACGTCCATGGCCGCGATCTCTTTGGCTTCCGCGATGACAGCCACGAGCCCTTTGGCAAAGACAACCCGCCTTACGACGTGGAGCACCAGATTGAGGCCATCTTCGACCACCTTGCGTCCCTGAGGCGGACGGACTCGTCACGGAATGCCCCGGGGAAGAAAGGCGACCCTTATGACTTTGTCGTCCTGGCGGGACACTCGGTCGGCAGCTACATTGCCCTCGAGATCTTCCACCGGCATATGAAGGACCCGTCGCGTGCCCCGCACCTAAAGTTGCATGCAGGAATCCTCCTGTTTCCTACAGTGACGCACATATCGCAGTCACCAAGCGGGAAGAGGCTGGAACTCATCCGCACGACGCCGATGCTCAACAACACTGCCCACGTTGTCGCGCAGAGGTTCCTGGACCTGTGGCCTGCGTCAGCGCTGCGGTGGTTCGTGGCCAACGTACTAGGCTTCGGGGCTAAGGCGGCCGACGTCACGACGAGGTTTTTGAAGAGCCGGGATGGGGTGTGGCAGGCGCTCCACATGGGCAAGGATGAGATGCGCGTCATCACGGAGGAAAGGTGGGATCAGGAGCTATGGGAGGTCGAAGAGGGCGACAGCAGCAGCGGGAAGAGGACGACGCCGAGATTCTTCTTCTTTTTCGGGAAGAAGGATCATTGGGTTGCAGATCACTTCCGAGATCACTTCATCAGAGCGCGGGAGAAGCATATTGAGAACGGGTGGGCCAGAGTTGAGATTGACGAGATTGGGTTGCCGCATGCGTATTGCACTACTGAAAAGAACAGTGAGCTCGTCGCCGAAAAGGTGGCGGTTTGGCTCAAGGAGCTCTGGGTTGGTCTGGCGCAGGAGAGCTCATGAAATTCGAGTCCAAGATGGTAATATAGAGCGTGTGGTGTGGTACTAGACAATAGACAATAATTGTATTGGTTCCGATATCTCTTACAGACAGTGGTAATGAAACGGTGTGATTTTGACGGTTCCCCAACTCCATGCCCATTTCAGATTCGGTCAAATCGGGCAGTATTCCCCTTTCTACATGTACATGCGATATTCGCTAGCGTTTCCCTCAAGGGATGGCGTCGCCTCATCGGCGTGTGATTTTTAGTAAGTCTATATAGTCAAGTTCGTCTCCGGTCCCCAATTCCCTGGAAAGAACTCATTCAGTTGGGCACCGGTCTTCCGATCTGCAAACTACTGACGCTGGCAGTCTACGTCAGGTCGAGTTAGTGTCACGCTCATCTATCCTTGGCACGAATGTCATACCTCTGCCTCATTCTTGGATTTCCTACGTCTCATCAATCCGAAAATGAACAATCCCATTGCCAGCAATGAGACGCCAGCTGTCGGATGAGCTCGTTAGTCAAAGCTCGTAGTGATGGATATCATTCGAAACTTACCAACACCGCCAAAGACGCCCAGTAAAACAACAGCCGTGGGTGTGCCGCCAGCACCCTTGGGAACTTCGGTTGACGAGGCCGATGACATAGGCGGGACAGCTGCTGCCGGAGGAGGAAGCGGGTTCACGCCGGTGGGGGGAGGGGTCGGCGAGATAACAGGAGGCGGTGGTGGCGGCACTGCTGGCGGAGGCGGCACCGGTGTGCTCGCAGGAGGGGCAGGAGGAGGAGGAGGAGGAGGGGGGGGCGGGGGGTTGTTGACTGGGGGAGGTGGCGGCGGAGGCGAAGGCGCAGACGGAGGGGTGCTGACCGGCGGCGCTGGGTTGATAACAGGTGGAGGCGGAGCTGGTGATGCCGTGACGGTGACGGTCGTCGGGATCATGATCATCACAGTCTGAGTGGCAGCCGGAGGGGTGACGGTGACGAAGATGGTAACGGTTGGAACATTTGCGTTGTTGTTTGGGACGTTGTTAGCGGGCGCTCCTCCGGGCTGTCCTGTTGCTTGCGCCTGAGGGGCGTTGACGAGGCCAAGAACGGACAATAGCTGATTCGGGTCGATGGGCAGCGCGTTGGCGTTGGGCGCGCCGTCCGCTGCGGCTGCCGCCTTCACTGCCGCTCCGTCGTCCTTCGCCTGTGTCGCATCGCGAGCGACAACGTCGTCCATACCGGCGTCGATTCTGTCACTCAGGCCGGCCTTCTTGCTTCTGTTTCCTCGTCCAGAGACCCGCCTATTTGTGTTCTGTAAGTAACTAGTGATGTGCCGTGTTACAGTCTGCGCGCATGTCGTGTTCGGTAGTCGAGCCGAGAGCTGATGTTACTATGCACTGGTGGGCAAATAACGGATAGCCTGCCGTGCGAGACCGGTCTGTAGTCGCAGTATGTCGCTCGAGATAGGGCCGGCCCAGTTCCAGGGTGTGAGAAGGGTGAGTCCGGGATTGTGAGCTGCGGCGGAACCCATGCACTTCTTATCCAGGCCCTGTCTCGACCTTTTGAACGTCCGTGTATTTGACTTCTGGCTCGTGTCACACTCACGGGACCGAGGCGCCACCTCTCGGGCCTGCGGACTGTACTAAGGGCTGTGGTAAGGCCTAATGAGGCAAGTGGGCGTCAAGTGTCTGGGTGAAGATTGAAGATGCTGGGGGTGGGAGGTTCGGGTGTCAATCATGTCCTCGAACACTGGAGGAAAAGAAGGTGTAAATGTGGGCTTTGAGAGGACGTGCGCTCCCCGACCAAGACGCTCGCCTCCTCTTCATCTCACATTTCAAGCTTCGGCATCTATGGTTTTCGTTGGATGGGAGCCGGTCGGCGGGCCACACTCTCGGGGCTTGTAACGAGTGCGATGCTGCATTGAGGCAGCCGCGGTGTTTCATGGGCCGGCCGAGAAGTGGTCGAGAAGATGGGATGCCAAATGCGTTTTTGTGTTTTCGAAACCTCTTCCTGTAACCTGCGCTTCCCGTGCATTTGGGGTGGTCGGCCGTGCGGCGAGTATCAGGCCTCCCCGGTCGAGGTGCTGCCGGGGCCAGGCCTGCTTCCCTCCCCCAAGCCTGGTTGCATTCGAGCCTCTTACCTTTCATCGATCAAGTATTCTTAGCATCTTCGCGATCTACTTGACGTCAGCCCGATGATGGCGGCCGGGCGCCTGCGTCACCGCGTGGCGGTGGAAATACTGAGCCGCCAACGGGGACGTACGGACTACCGGTCGACCATCACCGTCGATGCCCTTATATGCTTCAGCTAACCGAGCACAACGGCCGCCGGTGCATATGTAGGTTCTGTAGACTCTCTTCAACCGACGTCGACCGAAGAGAGAGAGAATCGAAGAGAGAGAGAGAGAGAGAGAGAGAGAGAGAGCCATGAACCCCAATGGAATTCGACCCCAGAGGCCGGGCCTGAAGAAGGGGCTTCTGGGAAGTTTGTCTGCTGCATCCGCAGCAGCTTACAACTTTCTCGCTCACGACTTTGAATTTGTCCCGGACCGGTACCAAGAAGACAAAGTCCCTTCAACGCGGCTATCTCGGGTGGGATCAGGTATCCGACTCGGCGAGGCTCGCGGTCGGAACAACTATCCGTTGAGACCGCCGCCCATTCGAAAGAGAACTTGGCAGAGGGACGCAAGTGGGACATTTCGCACCAAGTCATTCGAGGACTCGCGGTATCCTGGACGTCAGGAGTCACATGGAAGTCACAGCCGGGACCAGAACCCCTTCGACGATGCAAATGCGGTGGAGGATCAAGAGTATGAGACAGAGAACGACGAGCCATACCATGTCTTTCCGAAGCGGCAGAAGTGGTTCGTTATTTTCATCATCGGCTCGGCAGGCCTCTTTTCGGGCTTGTCTTCAAACATCTATAATCCTTCATTGGATGCTATTGGGAGGGTATTGCACCACCTGACTCCAGATTTGATCTGATTTAGAGGCTAAGAAACACTTGCAGGATCTCAAAGTGACCTCCGCACAGGTCTCACTTACCATCACGTCTTACCTAGTCATGCAGGCAGTGGCTCCCCTACTTTGGGGCCCCATGTCTGATACTCTGGGACGCCGTCCTGTCTATATCGCCTCCTTTGCCGTCTACATTGGCGCGAATGTCGCGCTGAGCTTCTCACCCAATTTCCCGGTGCTGCTCATTTTTAGGGGTGTCCAGGCTGCAGGGAGCGCCTCAACTGTGAGCATCGGTGAGCGTCCGACTCTCTCCGAGTGCAAAGACGTATTACTAACGGCTACTGCAGGCAATGGAGTTATGCAGGACATCTCCCCAACATCCGAAAGGGGAGCCTTTATTAGTTTCTATCAAGCCAGTGAGTGATGATCATATCTCGCAAACCAGGCCAATTATTAACAATTCGTAGTTCGGAACTTCAGCACAGCCATCGGTCCGGTACTCGGCGGTGCATTGGCAAACTCCCTTGGGTTCCGATCAGTCTTCGTTTTCCTGCTCATTGCTTCATCGCTTATCCTTATTGCCATCGTCATTTTTCTACCGGAGACTATGCGAAGCATCGCGGGCAACGGCTCCTTGCGACTGGCCGGCATTTACAAACCTCTCATCAGATACGTTACTAAAGAACCCAAGTACATGCAGGACCCTGACGGACCTTTGAACCGCAAAAGGGTCACTATTTGGACGTTTTTGAGACCATTTAATCTGTTCAAGGAGAAGGACCTTGTCATCAACCTCGTCTGGGGCGGGTTCGTCTATGCGGTATGGAACATGGTTACAACAAGCACCACGCCCCTGTTCAAAGCACGGTTCAACTTGAACGAGCTCCTCTTGGGTGTTGCATTCTTGCCTAACGGTGAGTGGGGTCAAGTCTTGACGTTCCAAATCTTTGAAGCAATACCCATCACAAATATCTTTCGGCCGAGGGAAAGCACGTGGATCACTAATATTGCATGTGAATAGGCTTCGGGACTATCATCGGCTCGGTCTTTGCGGGGAAGCTCCTGACTCGGGACTACAGAATCATCGCCGCGGACTACAAGGCAACGCATAACATGAGGGAAGATGAAGAGCTGTCACCCAAAGACATTCCTCCGGATTTCCCTCTTGAGAAAGCACGCCTCCAGCGGCTTCCGTGGATAGTAGCTCTGTTCACCGCATCCATTGCCGGCTACGGCTTCTCCCTGGCATATCCGACGGCAACTTCACGACCCGGGTGGATTGCTCTTCCGCTTACCATGCAATTTCTTATCGCTGCCTCGGCAAATGCTATCTTCGCACTCAACCAGACCATCATTTCGGATCTGTGTCCCGGCCAAGGAGCGAGTGCGACTGCTGTCAACAACTTGGTGCGTTGTGGCCTGGCAGCCCTCGGCGTCGCATTCGCAGAAGAGATGATCAATGCCGTGGGACCGGGCACGGCATTTCTGGTGCTAGGCTTGGTGATTATAGCCATTTCGCCCATACAAGTCGTCAACCAATATCGAGGTCCCAAGTGGCGGGCACAGAGAGCAAGGCGGGGAGGTTCAAAGGCGACTGAGGCGGATGAGGATCGACAGAAAGCTTAGCTGTCTGTTTGAGCTCACTTAAGGCCAGAGAGCGAAGGTGGTTATTGGGAATCCATGAATAACATCCAGCGAGGCGTTCAACAGGAAGCGTGAAGCGTATTCGGTTCTTCAGACATGCTGCATTGGCATCGTAACGCGAGTTTTACAGCGATATTTTACAACCAATAAGAACAGGAAGCGTTCATCGAAATATCAAAAGCGGTTCGTCATTCAAAATCTGTGATAGATAAGAGATGGTAGGTAAATGCTCCTCTCATCTAGATTAGCTTAAACTAGTTTCAACTCAAGTCTCACTAATAAACCTCAAAATCTCGTGGAGCTGGACCAGACTTCCACCTGATAGCTAAAGTGGCGGCATCACGATTCCAGTAACCTATCCACATGTTTACCCGAGGAACTTCGCTTGAGAACCATTTGCCCGGGGTAAACCCTCCACGGTAGCAAATTCGTTGGTATTCTCCAGCCGACGGGGGGATTAGAGTTCCCCCTGGGACGATCTTGCCCACTGCAAATCGTTTGGTCTTTGTGCTGAAACATCGGGACCGGGCTGCCTGGCCATTGAGATCCCAGTTGTGCGTATCTTCGGTGGTCCGTACCTAATGGGCTCATGCCTACATGCCGCATAGATTTCCCAATTCGACTCGTGGTGGGTCGACTCCTTGTGTGCCGAAAGCCGCATTCACGTGGCAGCTCGGCTTGTTGGCAGCGTGTCAATTTGATGGATTGGACAGGTTGTCAGACTACGGAGGAATTTCAAATGAGCTGCGTCGAAAATGTGTCACGGCAAGGACCTCGGACTTCGGCCTGCACGTGTCAGGTTTGACAGGTTTGGATACCTTCAGTCACAGTTGACACCGACGACATTCACTTTGCCATTTCCAATCCGCATCTTCTTGTCAGTGAAGCTAGTTCTAGATCGATCATGTTTGCTCGTCTCTTAAGTTTTAAGCTTGGTGTATTGATACTGATCGGAGCCTTTTTAATGTTTCCTTGAAGTGAAAACGCTAATCTGCCCTTGCAAACGAAGGGTCCATGCTATTCAGCCCGGGGCATCCTTGCTTCGTGGATTCAAGGCTCCAGATCTGTTCAAGCGGTACTCCATCGGGAGTCTAAACATCTCAAACCTAGATCGGCGGTGGCGTTTACGCAGTAGGTATCCAGGCACCGAACCGCTGCGGGGGATTTGCGTTGAAAATCGTGCACAGCATTCGCCGAATCTCGCGTGACGATGGACACTTGATAATAACAGACTTGTCCTAGGCTTACAGACGCACATGATGGTGCGCTTCTCGGTTTTCGATAGAAATCGCAAAACTCTTGCGTAATTCCTCGGCTTTCACTCTCTATTGCGGAAAATCGTGTTTGCTCTCCGGTCAGACATTTACTTCCAGTTATGCGTGTCTCCGAGCAGTCCCTACGAGTTGCTTGATGTATCTGAAGGAGCTGCTGTCGAGGTCTTCATGGTAGCCAGCTGCGATGGTAGTGGTTGAGGTCCTCGGGCGCTGGTGTGACGAAATCGTCTCGTCACGAGCCTAGACGCCGACGACGCAGTAAGGCTTGCCGGTCTCAAGTTTAGGATAAATCACATCAGTGTGGGGGCTTTTAACGCTTTTAAAGAGCTGGCATGCTGGTTGATGAGCGTAGGAGAGGAGGGTGATCAAGATATGCATGGCACGGTACCAAAGCGAGCAAGCCCTACCAAGCCTCCCCTATTCTTTCCCTATTTACCTCGGCGACATCAGTCGCTTCATATCCGAAATTAGACGCCGACATCCACAACTACAACACCAGTGTCACTGCAACGTCAATGCCATCGCTATGCGCGGCGTTTCTCACTGTCTCTGGCACTTCCCAGGCGCAACAGCCTACCTAGGGCCATTACCAACGCTGTCGCCGGCGTGCTGGACATCGGCCTGGCCTTCCCGCATTAAAAAAGGACATATGAGCCAACAGATTGATGTTCCATCGTTTTTGCATTCCAGGACGCCGAGCGGCCGGCCGGGCTGATCCTGCAGCTACCCTGGTCGGAGTGTGACGAGAGAAGCGACAGGGTCGAATTTACCCGAAAAAGCAGTGCCAACTCCTTGGTTGACATCGATATTGAGAGATATGGCTGGAAGGTAGATCTTATACCACTACGGCCGGTGATGGGGAGTTCCCCGACCGGGGAGATGCCGTCGATGTGACGGGAAAGACGCGCGAGGTTCTTGTTTTGCCCGGTTCGGGCTGCAAGGAGACTCGTACCTGCGCGGCGTTGGCCATTTTTTCTCGAATGCCAACCGCGAAACCCTGTCGGGTCAAGATTTACAAGGCTGTGGTCGAGAGTATGGAGGCTGGCGACCTTGAAGAGAGGTGCAAGGTCCGGACACACCCACAGAGTACCTAGGGAAGAGACATGCTATTCATAAACTGGCCGTCGTAGGAACCGCGAGCATCGCGGCAGCTGTCCACGCCGGTACCTTGTTTCTCGCCTGATCGTACAACGGGCGTGATTAAACATATCACAAGCGTACTGCAAAGGCCTCAGACCATGAGGGCAGGTATAAAAGCCACCATCAGACGCATGAAGGACACGCTCGCTCTCATCTGTCTTCTGGCGCAGCTCGAAAAGACACGACTTCGACATCAGCTCGGGCGTGGGCTACAATTACAACCCCCTCACAGAGTACATCGACGACGAGACGGTTGAGTTGACGTGCGTCTGCCGCGGCGGGAGGCTCTACTACGTCGTTCACCCAGATGGCGGTTCCCGGATGGGCGACGTTTTGGCCCCGACAAGTGCTGGCCAGAGGTTTTCACGTCTAGTAGCTAGAGACACGGAGTTTAACCACTCCAAAAACGTCTCATTAGAGATCTAACGACTTGATGACTTAATAAATACAAGGAACATGAAAATATAACTTGGAGGATGGTAATCAACTCGTACAGCCCGATCAACACTGAGCCCATCACTTGCTCCGGATTGACTGACAACCCTTAACCCTTGAGACATGCTCTGTCTGAGACACACACCATCTCTCATTCCTTCCAATGATCAGTCGTACTGTAGGCCTTGGGTGGCACGCCGATAGCAGAAACCTCACCACGGGCGTTGATACCGCCATGACCGACAAGCACCTTTCTTTCCAAGTCAAAGCAGTTGCCCTTGTGCCCGTCCCCACAGAGGTCGTATAGCTTCCGGATGGTCATGTCGCAATACTTTCTTTCTCGGAGAGAAACGACGTCCCAACCGTACGAAGTCGTGCTGTTGCAGACAGCCGATGCCTCATGTCCTTCCGCTTCAGTCATGATGAGATGGCTCGGGTCATGGTTGAAACCTTGCCGTTTGTTGATTCTTGGCTTGCTGTAATTGCGACTGGGAGGCGAAAGGGAGCGTATGTCGTTGTATCGGGGTTCTCCAACGACGTTTCTGTCCCAATCCACCCTATCGACGGCACGTCTTGGATCCTTGTCTCTGCCCTCCTGGCCGGTGAACTGGTCGCGCTCGTACTCGAGCGGGGGAAGGAAAAATGGAATGGTTCCATCAGGCACCATGTGCTTCCAGTGGGCAAAGCGGGGAGTGCTTTTGCATAAGTACTCCGTCGGGTTTTCTTTGTACATGTTGATCTTGTCGGGGGTGCCGAGCATGTCGTTGATGTGGAAGCTGATTGCCCGCGCGTTGAAGTTGTCTGTGCCGTCAGCGTCTAGCCAGACGCACTTTGGATGCATGAGATTCTTTCCTGGCTTACGCCTGCTGAAATACCACGACTGACCACAAAAGGCTCCGAGGTCGCCGTACCAGACTGCGGAGAGTTTGCCATTCGAGACCTGAACTGCAGAGATGCAGATGGCGTCAGTGTCCCACTGGGACATCATGAGATACATTGGCGTCACCATCGGATCCCTGTTTTGTATATGCTCAATCTTGTAGACCCCTTCTTTGGTGAGTTCGTTGTTCTGTTCGATTTTCTTTTTTCCATCTGACCAAAACTGGCCGACCCGTTTCCCCTCGTCATCCCAGAGCGAGATGAAGGGTTCGGTGCCACCTGCTCCTGTGAAATCATGCGAGTGGCCGGTCATGATAGTTACCCAAGTCTCGGGGACATGCTTCTTGGGAAGTCCTGCTTCAAAGGACCAGGTCATCGGAAGGATGATGTTACCAACACCGAAGACGAAGCCGAGAATCTGAGCCCCTGAGACCGTCCCGACACCAAAAATCAAGCCCAGGGTTCGAGTCCATAGCACCATTTTGACAGGTCGTCTCGGTAAAGCGTGATAGCGCGCGCTGATTGACGTTGGCTGAGTTATCCAGGAGGTGATGTGTCGGATCTCATGTGAGAAACAGAAGAGGAAGGAGCAAATTTTGTTTCGGAGGCTGAGAGTAACCGTCTTTTCTATCACAGTAGTTGCGGCCTCCCATCACATGGAACTAACACACAACTTGGTGTTTCATATGCTGAATAGGAGAATAGCGATTATAAAACAGGCAAACTATACATAGAATGTCATGGCGGAATGTAGGGAGGCCTGTGCAAGAAAATCGTTCTTCGATAGCAAAAGCTGTCTATCAAAGATAGTGCAAGGGCGGTTTCAAGATCCAAAGGGGCAGGATCGTGGCAGCTTGCTCCATTCAGGTCGCGCGTGGATCGTTTATTTCATTTTACCCCAAATGAACTGGTCCAGAATCGGGGCTATGCTTTGTGTCTTGCAAGCTCCACTGCATTCTGCCGCAGTCAAAACGTGTAGCAAACATGCCAGGCATCAATGACAAGCAAGCCACAACAGCTTCGAGCTCTGGTGTTGCTACGTCTTATCCAACAAGGTCCCTTTGGCGGTTATTGATGTGGTATAAATAGGCTGTTCAGCCGTAATGATACCGCCGATGCGGTACAGTCTTGACCATTATGTTCTCCCTTGTGCGACAAGTCCAGGCCCATTCCGCCTCTTCGCTCTGCGCTTAACATTTCCCTCAGACCTCCCTCAACTTTGTAACATGGCACGTTTTCCTCCCCTTGCCCTGCATCCGAATACATCTCACGGCTGGCCTACAAGTATTGACCTTTGGTGTGACCTGTAAACAAGTACTATTGCAACGTCTCAGAAAAAGTATTCGACATGTTATTAGAGCACACTCAAGATAAGTTAATGACAGATCAAGATTCAGTCCATTTCTCCCAACACCACCCTCGGATTCTCCGGCGGCTTGGCCCAGGAGTCTATGCCTGAAGGTTACACAACTCAACACATCTTTCAGGTCAGTGGATGTGCAGCAATTTCGGCCAAGGCAAGGAGAGATACATCTTATTCGTCAAGATGTCCTCACTGTACGTTTTCAGCAATGGCAGCTTTAGGCTTCCTCGTCTTCAAAGAAGATTTCCATGAAGGGGTGCGGGATGAAAATGACGAACCACCAATGTTGTTACACAAAATGAGGCTGCAAACCAACACATCACTTGAGCACATGCCTCTTTCGTGCAATTGGTCTTTGTTCCTGGCCTCCGTTATACCCGGCAGATAAGCCCATCTCCGATTCAGAGCTATTACAGTGCAAATTAGACAGTCACTGTTTGTCAAGAAGACTGTCCTGGGCACCCTTACTCATGAAATCGAAATCGGGTTTGCTTATGCAACCGCCTCTCATAAGCCGACGGCGTCTCATCGTCGGCGGTTGAACAGCTGAGATCGACCGTCGACCTCGGCGCATGCGTTCGAGAGAAATTGTGTGGCATTGGGTTTGGTGACGAATTCTCTTAGCACGAATATCTCAAGCTCGTTCCTGCATCATAAACCGACGGAGACAGTGAGGCCGAGGCCTTTGTTTACTCCGACGCGTGGCAGGAAGCCACTGGGTGCCAGCTTACTTATCATTGACAAGCTTTGCGAGACTCTTTTCTTTTTTACTTTATTTGCTTGGGGAATATATCAAGAGTTGATTATGGTTCATGAAGATGCCGTCTCCGTCACGTCCAATAGTGATTTTCTTCGCGAACTATCCACTATCTCGTATGATCGCCTCGAAGCAGGATCCCCCAAGAGAGATGGTCGCCCTTCATCGCGTAATCATCGTCAAACAAAAAGAAAAGACTAATCCGTCACGCACCACTGAAGCGCTTATGTCATTGGCCCCGGCGCCTTTGGCCACACGCAATATCGCACCACACGAAAACGAGGTTGCTTCAGGAACAAACCTTACAACGATGCTCCCTCACCCCGAAACCTTTTTAGGTAAATATTAACTCTGCTCAATAGCAACAAGCTTTCTTAGTGCAGGCCCGCCAGGTACCGGAGACGACCGAGGAGGATTAACCATGTCGCAACGAGGAACTACTGGCTTGGGGCTCGACTCGCAAGTCATAAATCATTTTTGCTAAGCCGTGCCTATGTACATAGCCCTTGTTCCCTTCTCAGGCCAAAGCCTTCCGTCTCCAGGGCTCCGCTAACCCCAGTCGTCACTCGTATGTACCGGCAAGTTGCGTTACTGAGATAATAAGTTTAGATTGATTACCCATGGAGGCACAAAAAAGACCGTGTCGTTTAGCTCCAAGCACTCTTTTCCCGTGTGATCGCTATCTCCGAGCGTACGCTGACTCAATTCCCTGCGCAAAGCGACTCGTCAACACAAGTTCACTCAACATTCTTCGCGGGAACAGCAAGGGGTAAGTTTGCAGCTCCGGCCGGCTTCGGGGGAGGGGCGGTGCCGGGCTTGGGGCCCTGAGCACCGCCTACAAGGGCGCCGGCCTCGATAGCCCCGGCAGGTGCCGGGGCAGGGTTATTTGGGTTTGAAGCCTTCGGTGGCGCTCCGGCCGACGGCTGCTGCCCTGCAGGTGCGGCGCCCGGATTAGGCTTGACGGCAGCACCGGCAGCAGCAGCACCGCCACCCAGAGCCCCGGCCGCAACAGCGCCGGCTGGGACGGGTGCGGGGGCGGATTGTTGGTTTGGATTACCTTTGGCGGCGCCAGCTGCGGCAGCTCCGGCATTGGCGGCTCCAGCACCGGCGGCCTTCTTCGGAGCAGCAGCTGGAGGAGCGGCGGGGACGGCGGGAGGCACGGCAGCGGGTGGAGCGTTAGCCGGAGGCGGAACGGCGGCGGGAGGATTGCTGGCCTTGGCCTTCGGGGGCGTGGCGGCCTTTGCCTTCGCCTTCGCCTTGGCGGGAGTGGCGTTAGCCTTCGCCTTCGCCTTGGCGGGATTGGCATTAGCCTTCGCCTTGGCGGGATTGGCATTAGCCTTCGCCTGCTTCTTCTTCTTCTTCTTCTTCTTGCCCAGCTTCTTCAGCAAGCCCAGCAGCTGGCGCGTCTGGAGCTCAACCTCTCCGCCGCCAGCGGCAGCTAGAGCGGCATTGTGTTGTTCGATTGCCACAACTTCGTCACCACCATCGAGCTGAGGCACATCTGCCTGGGGACCAAGCCCGCTGTCGTAAGTTAGTTGTGATTCGGTTTTCTTCCGTGTCGCAACCCTGTGTTTACCTGTAATCTCTCCTGGCAACGTCACTTCCCGCAGGCGCACCGTTGATGCCCACGAGCAGAGCCGAAGCGAGCAGGAGAATCGGAGTTGAGAACCTCATGGTCAGAGACTGGTGACTGTCGTAGAATTGAAACTTTTGAAAGAAGGGGATGTTGTGGCCAAGTCAAGCTTGGTGCTTGATTGGGGGAGTAGACTCGTATCTGAATATGCCGTAGGGGTCGGCGTGGACTGAGGAACCTGCCTGGCCTTCCAACATGACAACTGGGGCTGGGACGTCTCCTTTAGTAGTCCTGTTGATGGCCTCGACTCTTCTATCTGATCAAGGATGTTCGATTACAATCCAAGACTTGGAGTCAACATCGTCCACACTAACTAGTGCGGGCCTGCCGATCGAATGGCCGCGTTGTCAGATTAAAATTCACCGGAAGGGCAGCTCGCGAGTGTCTGAAACCATCAATCGCATCTCCAGAGCGACACTTGCCAGAGTTCACGGCTCGAAGTGCCCGACCCCGCGCTAACCACGCCTCCGCATGTTGCCGGATCGGCGAAGACTGGGATAGCACCTTGCATGAGGCTTTGTCAGGATCGCCAAGAGAGAATGCTTGTCCTTGAACCGCCCGATTTCTTCGCCCATTTGGGCAAAGAGCCGTTTCGCTGTGGTGTTTCGGTGTCGGAGGTTCTCCTCGTCTGATGTCGGCCACAGGCAAACTCCTGCAAGATGAAGCGAAGGATATCGAGTCGTCCGATCTGATGTCGTTTCACTCCCCTCCCACCGGTGGCGCGCCTGGAGGCGAGTTGCCCAAACTGCTCGGCAAGCGGCGCCCTCGCCGTAAGCTTACCTACGTACGTTGTATGGAGCGGCAGTGTGAGGTGCAAGGAAACCCAGGTAGGGAATGGCTGTCCTCACCAATGAGCACATCTGACGGTTCGACTTCGCCCGATGCAGGCTGGAGGCTTCGGAGAGGTTGGGCTTTCGCCATTCCCTGATTCTGACGATAGTTCAGTAGGTTTGCGTTAGTCCCATTTCGAAAGCGTTTTGAAAGTCAACGCTCTGCGGCGTGGCTCTTGGTTGGTCATCTGCAGACTGAGAAGTTATTCATCTTCTTCCGAAAAAACTAAACTTCGTGGCCCATGGGTCTCTTGGTGAAAACACATTGGCCCGGGTCCATTCGTCCAAGAACCCACGTTTTCGCTTGAGCAAAAACGAAAAAGCAACGCAGTTGACCTGACTTGAGGCTCTGCACCAGAGTTTAGTTCTGCTCACGCAACCGCAATTGCGTCACAGCATAGCGAGGCAAAATCGACGTCTGCTCCAGCATACGATCCATAGAGATCCATACCTACGGTTGTAGCTATGTTCCCGGAACGTCAGCGATTCTCGTGACAGCTGCCGTGGGGAACGACCGAGAGGTCTTCAGATGGCGTAGAAGAGCAGCATCTCGTAGCGAACCGCATTGCAACGGCAGCAGACTGTCAGATGACAAGACCGGGCGCTCATCGCGTTCTCATGCGGGTGCGTTGGCAGGTCCGTAAGGTACGTAGTTGAGACGGCAAAGCGGCATTCGCTCTCGGACGTCCCGCGGAGACCATGGCATGGCGGTGGCCAGGCTGCATGAGGACGCAGTAATGGTGTTGGGTTCGTGTGTCCGACGTAGATCTCCCAGGAGATTGGGAGGTGCCCACCGGGATCGACGCCAAGCGAAAATCGTTTCATGCGCCTGATGTTCGAATGAGGCTGCTGGCATGGTTGACCGAGTATTGCCTGCGTGGGCACCGCGTTTGGGTGGTGTGCCGGGATCATTGGTCGACGACAGCAGGCCGCATCATGCGGAGCGAACGAGCGAATCAGGGCACTGGACGTTCTTGAGCAAGATATGCAGGTACGGCGAGTTGTGACCACGATAGTGTGGCTGCCCTGTGATTTCATCCTTTCGCTGCACATCGGCTAGCGAGCCGATGTCGTGGCCGCGTTGAGAGTTCTCTAGAATGTCGCGACTGCCCCCCTTGGGCGTGGCCTCGATAACATTGCAGTCCCATGATTCGGCACAAATAAGCATCTTTTTGACGAAGGCTTTTCCGCGCAGAAGCAGTTCCGATGCAAGAGACTCGTCGCAGAAGACGTCCAGCCTATGTCTGGAGACTGAGCATGTGGAAAGCCCGGGATGCAACACAGCCACACGAATACGTTCAGTGTAAGCTGTCAACATCCTATCAGAGACTCCCCGGCTAACGTTGCTGTTCTGAAGCAGTGATGGTCGCTTGGCCAAACCAACGATCTCCCAATCGCATCACCGATTTGTGCAAGCGGGGTTGCGGCGGCGAGGGCTGTAAGTATGTATGCATGAGAGCATTGGGAAAGTAACAAGCGCCTCATTCGCTATTGCATTGCAGTCCAAGAGTCCGCGCAGTGTTGGGACTACACCAGGCCACACAAAGGCCATGAGGCCAGGAAGGTGACCCATGTTGGTTTCGGAGAGGAAGCCATCGTCACTTCCAAGGCCAATTTACGTAAGCGAACCACGTGCAGTATCTAGGGCGTGGACCTTGATGGACAGCCCGGATAAAGACTGTTCCTTCTCCGAGAGTAGTTGCACCGAGAAAGCTCCGATGCTGACGTAAACTGGGGTCTTGGCCGCCGGTCTCCACCAAAACGGAATCACTCCCCGCTGTTCCCCGGCCCACCGGCAGTTGTTGTTCCCCGCGCGTTCACTTTCTTCTTTGCGCCCGGTTCCTACTCACAGCAAGTTGCTGCCTCGTGCGCTGCAATGCACATCCGCCGTTCGCTATCCAGTCACTGGCGACGTCCAAGCCAGTAACTGGAGGAAATATCCCTCCGCTTACATGTATGCTGCATGGGACCGAACCATTCTCCAATAATTTACGTCACGACTCTTTCCCCTCGCCGACATGTTATCAGGGAGAGCTGCCTGTCTGGGTTGAACATGCAGAGCTACGCGATCCTGGACATTCAAGGTTGCTTGCTTATCGTGCTTGCCGTGCTCCAGGGCCGTGCCGCGATGGACCAGTCCACGCGATGCGCTAGGCCTGCAGGAAAGGGCCATCTCTACCGGGATACATAATATTAAATACCTAGAATGCAACCACTCGAAGTATTCTTAAAGGCGTGTTGGCGTCCTGTTGAGTCGCGTCGTACTAGATGGCAAAATCGACGCAACATCCTGCTCGCCAGCAACCCCGCCATGGCTGCACGACACTCGTTTCTACCCCTGGCCCTGATCTGGCTGGGCATCATCAGTGTCGTGACTTGTTTGACTGGTACGTGTCGCCTGGCAGGTCACTTTACTCACGCATGTGAATTGACTTCGGCCACAGTCAAGGGCATCCCGTTCCCGAGTCTGATTGATGTCACTATCGACGAACTGGCCGAAGGTCTGGAAAACGGCCTGTTCACCAGCGTCGACCTTGTCAACGCGTACCTTGGTCGCATCGCCCAGGTCAACAGCACACTCAATGCCGTGGCCGAGGTCAATCCTGACGCCCTCTCCATCGCCTCTGACCTGGATGCCCAGCGCAAGAATGGCTTCCTCAAGGGTCCCTTGCACGGAATTCCCATCCTTATCAAGAACAACATCGCGACTGACGACCAGATGAACAACACCGCCGGTTCGTGGGCGCTGCTAGGGGCCAAGGTGCCACAGGATAGCTTCATGGCCGGAAAGCTGCGCGAGGCTGGTGCCATTATCTTGGGCAAGACCAACCTGAGCCAGTGGGCCAACTATAGGAGTCGCAACAGCAGCAACGGCTGGTCAGCTTATGGCGGTCAGGTTTACGCCGCTTATTTTCCTCAGCAGGATCCCAGCGGAAGCTCGAGTGGTAGTGGTGTGGCCTCGGACTTGGGACTCGCCCTTGCGTCGCTGGGCACCGAGGTACGTCGAACGCTAATTGAGAATCGTGCCAGCCCGGGCTGACTCTGCAGACCGACGGTTCAATCGTATCGCCCTCCCAGCGCAACAACTTGGTCGGGATCAAGCCCACAGTCGGACTCACTTCCAGACACCTGGTCATCCCCATCAGCGAGCATCAAGATACCATCGGACCAATGGCCCGGACGGTCAAGGACGCGGCGTATATCTTGCACGCCATCGCCGGCCCGGACCCTAGCGACAATTACACCTCCGCGATCCCCAACGATGGCGAGATCCCGGATTATCCGGCCGCCTGCGACATGTACGCCCTCCGTGGGGCCCGCATCGGCATCCCGCGCAACGCCATCGAGCTCTTCTCTGACAACACGACCGGTACCGAAACGGACGCCTTCGAAGAGGCCCTCGACGTCTTCAGATCTGCAGGTGCCATCATCGTCGACAACACGAACTTCACCGCCGCTGAGCAGTTGGCGAATTCCAGCTCAGAGACCATCGTCCTCAAAGCAGACTTCATCACCAATTTGGCTGCTTATCTCGCCCAGTTGAGCTACAACCCCAACAACCTGACGTCGCTTGCCCAGGTACGAGAGTTTACGCAATCGTACCAGCTCGAGGACTACCCGGATCGCGATACGGCTATCTGGGACGGCGCCCTCGATGATCAGGGCTTCAACAACACCGACCCGCGGTTCTGGGACGCTCTGCAGGAGAGCGAGTACCTCGGCGGCGAGGGCGGGCTCTTTGGCACGTTGGACAGGCACGATCTCGATGCCGTCATCTTGCCTACCAGCTTTTCGAGCACATGGGCCGCAATCGTCGGAGCACCAGTCGTAACGGTCCCGCTGGGCTTCTACCCTGCGAATGCGACCGTTAGGAAGAACACGAGAGGGAACCTGGTAGACACTGGCCCACACGTGCCGTAAGTCGCGAGCAGAGGTTCCGCTGATTACAAAATTGTCTACTAACTGGCAATAGGTTCGGAATTAGCTTCCTCGGTGCCAAGTTTCAAGAGGCCAAGCTCATCGGGCTCGCCTACGCCTACGAGCAGAGAACTTTGACGAGGTCCAAGGTCCAACCCTATATCACGCCCAACATTGAGATTGGGGACTTTGCAGGTTACTAATGAGGTGTGTCTTTTACTCCTCTGACGAGACGGGAGACACTTCCGGTAATGATAATGATGGGCATATCATCTAAGACAACTGTGGCATACCTGGTCCGGTGTTAGGCTTCAACGTTCCGATAGGCTAAGCACTCGGGCTGGTCGTAAGCCGGGTCACGTATTAAGGCTGGCCTTGACATTAGATAGAGAACCACGGTGCATCCTTCCAGATAGGAAGTATATATGAGACTCTGCAGATTTTGATGGGCCGACTTACCCCGCGAACATCTTCCGACCAGCCCATGTGCCCCACCTTTCCCCGATCCGGGAGCCCGTTCGTCGCCGATTACGGGCCCGGATGCCGTGAGGCGACGGCCAGTTTTTGGGCACATTCTCCCGCGGAGGTGCCGTAGTCAGACTCTCTCCCAGATAACTTCTGGGTTCGCCCAAGGGGGGAAATCGGACAAGTTATATAAACTATACTGCTCAACTAAAAAAAAAAAACTGCCAGAATGTCATAGTAGAAGAAAGCTCTCAGGGTTAGAATCAAGGTACGCAAAAAGCAAAAAGACCTAGCACGACCTGGTTTCGATCCAGGGACCTCTGGGTTATGAGCCCAGCGCTCTACCCCTGAGCTACCGTGCTTTTGATCGTTTGCTCGACAAGGAAACGATGCTTCCCTGTGGCCTCGTTAGGGCTCTTAAAGCTCTGCGCCATGTGAGCACATGGAGCGGATAAGATTCACCACCAACCCCACTCAGATGGGGCCTAATCTGCTGCGCTGCTCAAAACTTGTTGTTCTCCGGAACATCAGCACATTCACACGGCGACCAAGTTCACAGGGACAACAAAGCTTGCGTAAAATCCAAGATGCTTGGTCTAGATTTGGATATCTATATGACGATAAGGCGGACCAACACGCCGTGGTATATTCGCAAGACATGATACTCGTAGAACACAACATTACAACACAACACCGATTCGCATTCTCGCATGCGCTTACAGGAGCCAAGAGATGAAGGTCTTGTAGAACCATCCGCCGCGGCTGTCCTTGCCTCCACGCGCCTCCTTCTCGGCGGCCTTGCGGGCCAGGAACTCCTCCTCCTCACGGTCGATGATGTCCTTGCCGGTGTAGAAGTCGGCCTCGTGGGGCTTGATGCCGCGCGTCTTGTAGAACATCTTGTGGCCGAAGATGAGGATGAGGTAGAGAGGGATGCCAAGGTATCCGGTGATGAAGGTCTTGTACTTCTCCTTGCCAAAGTCACCACCCACAAACACGTCGTAGTTCTTGGTGAGGGCGACAATGATGCAGAGGAAAAGGGCGCCGTAGGAGCCCCAGATGCCGAGAGGAGCGACGTAGGGCAAGATCTCGTCGGGGATGTTCTGGGCCTTGCGGGCGCGGCACCACCAGATGTGGGTTACCAGGATCGAAATCCAAGTAAGCAGACCGAAGATGGTGGTCAGGTTGACAAAGTATCCGAAGACCTTGGTAGAGTCGCTCGAGACGTTCATGAAGGCGAGCAGGGCAAAGAGGGCAGAGAAGCCCAGGGCGTAGATGGGGACGCCGTGCTTGTCGGTGCGCTTGAAAATGGCGGGGGCGGAGCCGTCGGAGGCGAGGCCGTAGAGGGTTCTGCTAGCGATGTACAGATCGGAGTTGGAGGCGGAGAAGACGAAGATGCAGATGCAGGCGTTGATGATGTGGGGGATGACCTTGACACCGGCGAGACTGGCAGCGACGACGAAGGGAGAAGCAGCGGCACCGGTGGACTTGAGGTTGGCGAACGTGAGCTCCTTGGAGTCGTAGGGGACGAGCATGCCGATGAGGAGGACGCTCAAGCAGTAGAAGAACAGAATGCGGTAGAAGGTGAGCTTGATAGCGCGGGGGATGGTCTTGCGGGGGTTCTGGGCCTCGGCTACGGTGACACCGACAAGCTCAGTTCCCAGGTAGGCGAAAGTAGCGTTGACCATTGTGGACCAGAAGCCGAGGAAGCGGCCGGCATCGCCGTCCTCGATGTACTCTTTGAAGGCACTACACAGGCTGTTAGTCAAGGGTCGAGGGTTGAAATGTTATCGGTGCATACGTACCCAGGGTTCTTCCAGTAGCGGAAGCCCTTGCGGTCGTGGTCGGGGCCGCCACCAAGAGCCAGGACGAGGGAGAAGATGATGATGCCGACAATGGTGATGACCTTGAAACTGGACAGCCAGAACTCGAACTCTCCGAAGAACTTGATGCCGAAGTAGTTGATGCAGATAATCGCGACGAGGAAGATGGCAATGAAGACACCCGGGTTAACGCGATCGCGGTCGACCCAGTATTGGATGACCAGAGCAGCAGCAGTCAGTTGGTTGGGTGTGACGATGATGTACTTGAACCAGTACCTGTTATGCGACGTGGTTAGCACAAGCTTGGGCTACGGAGGACGGCGGCAAGACATGGAGGGCGCCTCGTGTAAATTGGAGCTGAGCGGAATCAACTTACGTCCAACCGAGCGCAAAACCGAGGGAAGGGTCGCAAAATCGCGAGGCGTAACCAGTGAAACCAGCAGAGATGGGCAACCACGCAGCCATCTCACCGAGGCCAGCCATGACGAGGAAGACGATGAAACCAACGAGAGTGTACGAGATGAAGACGGAGCCGGGGCCGGACTGCGCAAGGGCCTTGCCGGTTCCGACAATAAGACCAGTACCAATAGCACCACCGATGGCAATCATGGTGATATGACGGGCCTTCAGACCACGGTGCAGCGACGTCTCGGCGCTCGTCTCGATGCCGCGAATGTGGGCATTCTCGTTGTCGTAGGTCTGGGTGCGGAAGTCCGTCTTCTCGGGGTCGTGAGCGCCCTCCGAGGAGGACGCCCGCTTGACGAGGCCTTCGCTCATGTTGGCTGCGTGTCGAGGATGTTACACTTCGTACACAGGTCGGAAAGAGGCTCTCTGTCTGGTAGAGGAGGAAGGGGGGAGACGGAGGTGGGTCCGACAGAAGAGAACTCTTGTGAGCGAAGGAGAGGAGGATGAGAGGGAAGGATGAGAGGGATCGCGACAGAGTGAAGGGAGGGGGGGGTTGGAGGTTCTTTAACTAAGTTCTGGGTGTCGCCTCAACTGGACGGGGAACGAGGGACGAGGACGTGACGGAGGCCCCGCATGTGCAGAATAAGGG
Source organism: Colletotrichum gigasporum (assembly GCA_024584535.1). Lineage (NCBI taxonomy): Eukaryota > Fungi > Ascomycota > Sordariomycetes > Glomerellales > Glomerellaceae > Colletotrichum > Colletotrichum gigasporum. The sequence continues at coordinate 495,127 of CP077951.1, forward strand.
ACGGCGTGATAGACAGAGAAACGTAACAGCTCGCATCCCGTCCGTCTGGTGGGAAGCCAGTACTGCGTCTCCGTACCGCATGTACCGTCTCGTCGAGCTCCCCTCCATGCGGCCTGGCAGGTTCGTGGCCTGGACCCGGGCGGGCTGGGAAGCTGGGCTTGGGGGTGATGGAGTGCACCTGCAGAGGCCGGGGACTGGCGTCGTCCTGGACGCTAAGAGAGACCCCGTTGACGATCCCTGCAGACGCCGCCAGGTTGTGTTAGGTTGACTGGAGGGACGGAGAGGTACCTTGGACCTTGACCTGTTTGTATTACATTAGTATCTTAGGCCGAGGTGGCTATCTGGCTGTATCTAAGTGGCACCGGGTGCATGTCTCTACTTGTTCCCCGTTGTGGAGAGTCGTGTCCCGCACCGCGCTCGCGGTTCTGCTCCTGTGTGGAGACTGGAGCTGGAGAGGGCACACGGAGTGTCAGTCGGCGGTGCTGAGGGGATGGATGGATGCTAAGGGCAACGGAACGGGCACTAAACCGTACCAGGGGGAATGGGGCCAGGACCTTCACTAAGACCAGTAGGGGTAGGTAGGGATGGAAGTCGTGGAGGAGGCCGTGACAGGGGCAAGGCACGAGGGTTCGTTCTCGGTAGCTGCGGACACCAAAAAGGTGAGAAGAAAGAGGAAGAGATGGGAGCAAAACGGTTGGTTTGTCGCTCCTAGGGGCGTGATTGGCCGTGGGTGTGCTGTGTGTCCAACGCCATCCAGCCTTGACGGGCATCATTGTGGTGGAAGAGGACTAGTATAGCAGTATAGACCTCGGTGGCGGATTGGGAATACTGTGTGTGTACAGAAGGTAAAAACCTGCATGTTCGTGCGGGGGGGGGGGGGGGCGCCTGATAGCCTTCATCCAGAGTTTCGAGGCGAAGGATGGTGGATGGTAGATGGGGGATGGGGGGATGGGGGAGCATGAGAGAGAGTGAGTACTTGGCAGCCAAAGTCACTCGCTAACGCCAAGTATCGTGAACCGCCGAGCACGAGTCGCGGGGTCGAGCTGCTGGCCCTGCCGCTGTGCCTGGAACTCAGGCCCTGCCCAGAGATTGCCCAGTCCAGCTGGCAGTGGTTCTGTGTGCTGGACTGCTGGTACGGCACAGTTGCGAAAAGCTTAGATGCGACAAGCACAAAGCTGGAGGGCCAAGGTACATAGCCAGCCGAGACACCCCCTGGGGCCCTGACCAAAGGGGGGAGGGGGGGGGGGGGGGGACGCCATCAGTGGTACCAAGAAAACACCAAGACCGCAGCTAGATGCACGAGATTCCTTCGACGGCCGGGGGCATGGAAACCTGCCCTGTTGCTTGCTTAGCGCCCGCAGAGACGAATGAACCCCCCGAAGACTTTCAATAATATTTCTTGAAAATTTTCAAGACGGAAATGTCGCGTGTTGGGCTGGCGTAGACCGCGCGATGCTTATCTCTCTGCTGGGGCAAGGCGAACTCCCAGTGAAGGGGGGTTTCCCACTACGGGGTGTGTGTTTTAGTCGCACAATGAGTGGCTCCAGGGAGCAAACACAGACCCCGAATCAGCCCGTCAGACACGGGATATTTCGTCAGCCTGGCTGGCATACCATACGGAAGACGGTGACAGACGTGGGTTGGCCCCGTCCTGAATCAACAACTCACAGCGAGCCAAGAGATAGAAGGCTCACGCGATGGGCATTCATTCGGGCAATCTGCGGGGGCATATTTCAGCCACGATTCAGGCCCTCTCGCCAATCATGGATAGGCTGCTCTTCGGCTGACTGGATCTGGATCTGGATCCATCATCAATCATTTGGACGCTGCTGGGTGCGCCTAGCGAGCTGCGAACGCCGTCTAGGTACTGCGAGCCGTCCAACGCGAGGCCCTGTGATGTACTCGGGATGCAAGAGATATCGGCATGCCCGTTGGTCCAGTGAGAGCTACTAGTCGGCTCTCAGTCGCTCAGACACTGACTGAGATGATTGGCACGGACGGATACTGGCGCTGACAGCCCGCGAGCCCAGTCCCGTTAGAGCGTAGACTGAGGCTTCACAGGCCATTTCTCGCGACGAGGCATTGCTTAATTCGCAACGAGGCACTGCTTAAAAACGCTTGACGTCGACATGACCTGCAACTGGACGCCGCCTCCGCAGCCTCTCCCGGCTGTCTCACCGAAAAATGCCCCAGAGGCGGCTTCAGCCCGTCCCGTCCCATCGCGACCTTGCCGTCTGGTCTGTTGTACGTACTCGTTATGTGAATCTGTTAGGTGTGCAGCCAGGGCTACCTGATCCCTAATCCCTAATCGCAAGGGCACGCGTACTGCGTATTGATAATATCGTCCGCAGAGGGCATTCCATTTTGCCTTCTAGAAACGAGAGCTCCCACCACCCACTCCGCCACCATCTTCCCTGCTGCCGTCGCTCCTGGGCCTCGGCCGCGTCCACTCAGGACCTGTTCTCGTCTCCCCGCCAAGACGTTTATCTCTGGCCCAAATAAGCAGGTCCTTATCTCCTCCACAAGCGTCCCCCCAGGCGTCACCCCTGGCCGCCTTTCGGTGGGGACTTGGGAACTTGGGCATGGATTCGACCGAGCTTATCCTCGCTCTTGACTGCTCTTGGCTTAGACTGCCGAAGGACCACGGCCACAATGTCTCTTCTCGTCAAACTCAATGGCTGGAATGTCCCGATTGTCTGTCCCTCCTTCGCTCCGTTCCTCGCTCCGTTCCTCGCTCCGTTTTGTTGTTGGCATTCGCATATGAGCGAACATTCTTGTGTTGGAACTACTAACCCTCGACACCCTGTCCGTCCTCTTGTTTGCGTTGCGCGAATCAGTAGAGACCTTTTGGGTGTGCGGAAGCCATTCCCAATGCATCCGCGCCCGTCTCCCACATCCCATCCCATCGTCCGATTGTGCATCTCGGGCGCTTCCCAAGAGCTTGGGCTGACCACTTCAGAAAGCAATCCAGCTGTCAGCCCTCCTCTCTCTGCGCACGGTCGAAGTGAAGATATCGTGTCGTCTCTTTTGAGAACCCGTTTGTCTATCCGTATTCCGGAAACGAACTGTGGTGTGTTGACTGTTGTCTCGGAGGCACTGCCATCCCAACAGCCAGGTCAGTTCGAACGAAGCCTGCGATGCTGACAACGAACTCCGTCCCCCGGCCCGTCCCCATTCTTTGCGCACAAGTGCCAGTCTCCAGCAGCAGCGCGTTGCCGACTGTCGGCCCCGGGACCGACTCGAGCGCGCCAGCGCGTCATCTTAAGGGGTCCAGCTTTTAATTCCCGGTGGTCCCAGGCCAGGCACTGCGAGATCTGGCATCTTTGGAGCCCTCAGGCGGGTCACCTGTCAGGGACATGGATGCCGGCCCCTCTGCCATCTGCCTCTCTGCCCTTTGGTGACTGAATGGAATTCGTCACCACAACCGCCGGCCGCGAACACCGTCCAACCAGACGGTGCGGTGCGTGTGCGGGTCGCTGCCCCGGGAGGAAGTGCGCGTCCAAGGTGCCTCTTCTCCGGGTCGAGAGTCGAAACGGCCTCCGCTCCGGCGCTTCCAGTCTCTCTCTCACAGTCGCTGTGCAAATTCGAATTGCACCATCGCCCAAACCGGCCCGGTCCAACTTCGCCAAGACGTCCTGAAATGAGGTATTTTACCTGCCGACCAAGCCATTGCTGCCCGCACCGCTCCATTGCCTCGTATGCGTGCCTGATTCAACATTTGAAGGTCGGTCTTGGCTCGACGCGACGCCTCGCCCAAGTTGTTGGGCTGGTCAACCTTGCGGAAACCACTGCGAGCCGCATTGCTTCGTTTGGCCCGTCCTGTTACACGTCATGATGGCGCATGCGAAGTTGCTTCCGTTAGCTTCTCAACTCTGCTCTGTGTCTGGGCTCTAGTCTTTCGCTCCGACCAGCGCCTCGTTTCTTCTCGTGAAACTCAACAGCCTTGCTTTCTCTTGTCCCTGACTTTATGTTCCTAGTGATGCCGAGTATAGAGTTGAGGCCATCATTCGCTGTAGGGCAACCCATGCGTTGCCAGTCTAGACCTCTTCGGCTATCCACGGCAATGGATTCCACTCGTATTTTGTTCGTTTCTTCAAGCTTGGGTTCTTTCCTGGCCAAGCCAAACCCTTCCTGCGTCCAGCCCTCGTCGGCCACTGACATCAAATGGCGTCCTTCCATGCATTTTCTAGCGTATCCGTCGCCGCCATCGCCTCACAGTTGCAGCCGCAAGTAAATTCCCCCCCTGCCACCCCCTCGTGCCCCTCAGGACGGCGCTGTGGACCTCTTCCCCGGCCGCCCCCAAACTTTCCCCTCTCCGAGGCGCTGTCACGCCCCCAGATGAGCCAGTCCGGGGCAGTGCAAACGGCGAGATGATATTGCCTCTGCATCTGTACTTTTAGTGCTGCCTGGGCGCACCGGGGCCCTCATGTCAGGCGCGGTGAAAGTAACGCACAGTTGGGGGAACGGGGAATTGATGGGGTAACGTGGAATCGATGGGGTAAATTTCTCGTAAGAGGTTCGCATCGTACGGAGACTTGCGGAACCATCATGACGCCGTCATCCTCGTCGGAACACGCTTTGACCGTCAAAAGATCCAGACACTCTGCGCCGTGGCGCTGGAGACGGCTTTCATTACGTGAAAACGGCGGAGAAAATGCGTTGCAAAAGGTGGAAGCAATCCGGGGTATGGGGTACGGGGGAGGGGAAGTGAGGGGAACCCAATACAGTGAAGCTGCTGATGCGAATGCTGCGGAGAAGCACGACGGGACAGCGCGACGTCGCCCAGAAGGCAGAACGGAGCTTGAGAGCTGAGACATGCTCTTGTCTGCCGGTCAGGCATGAGCTGCAGTCCCCGTCAACGTTGGCTACTCGAGCCAAAAGTGCGACTTCGGGCGGAATGAGCCTTAGCTGCCGTCGCATCGCAAGGGAGGCTGAAAACCTTGGAGTGAGCCCCGTGTCTCTCGGCGTTGCTTCCCGGCGCTAGCTCGCGCAGCAGAGCGCTCTTCGCTGGCACGCAAGGCTTTCCGCCGCACTCATCCGTGGTACAGTGAGCCTCATTGCCGATCATCATGCAAAAGCAAGTGCCTGATGCCGGAAGGCATCTTTCGGCCCATCTGCAGGCTGGCGGCAGCCTTGGTGCTGTTCGGCTGGCCTGTCGGCTCTACACCCCCAAGCCCTTGCTCCATCCATATCAGCTCAGGGTTACAAATGACAGCACTTTAAGCTGGGACGTTAGCGTTGCGTGACAGCACATTCCGGGCGTCATACGCGTGCGTCAACTGCGATTTGGGTAACCAAGGCGAGAATTATACCAGCCCCATTCTACAGTAGACCACGAATTCTGAGCAGATGTCATGGTCGAGGACAACCTTGTGCCGTTGAGCCAGTGAGAGCAGAAAACTAACCAGGCTGTCTTCTCATTACGGCACAGCAACGCCAATCTCATCCAAGGGGCTCCTAGATGCGAATTGCTTAAAGTTGATAGATATACATGAGCTCGCAATTCGCTCGTATCCATTGGAACCAGCCAGCTTTCACCTATCCGGTGTAAAGCATACCTGCGACACTGGCAGAAGTCAAAGTCGACAAGATTCCTGCAAACAGAGCAGACACCGCAACCCGAGAGACGTCCGCAGCCCGTCCGGGAGCAATCTGAGAAAGCACTCCGATTTGAGTCCCCAGAGCCCCGACATTGCCAAAACCCTGTTGCCACATTATGAGTTAGCTCACTCTCAAAACGAACAGAGGATAGAGAACCTACACAACATGCGTATGTGGCGATTAGTTTAGACCGAGGAGACATCGAAACATAGGGCTCGGAACTGCCGGAGAGCTTCTGGAAGGCGACAAATTCGTTCGTGATCATTTTGATGCCAATGAGTTCTCCAACGACCTTAAGATCCTTGGTCGGCACCCCAAGACACCAGGCCACTGGATAAAATACGTATCCCAGTATCAGCTCCAGCGTCAGTGGCGGGTTGTTGATGCCCCAAAACTTTCCCCACCAACCGAGGATACCATTGATCAATCCAACGAAGGAAATGACGCAGAGAAGAGTAGCAACGATCATGCCAGCCACTTGAATGCCCAGCCAGGCTCCCTTCGCAAAGGCGTGGAGGGCATTGGAGGCCTTGTCTTCGTCCTCGGGAACCGTTATAGTGCCAGAGCTGATGGTTTCTTCGGTTTCTGGATACCTCAGCTTCGAGACAGCTATGCTAGCTGGAATCGACATTATGCAAGAAGAGACGAGGACCTGCGCGTTGAGACCGAGACTAATATACCCCACCAAGACTGACCCTGCGATTGTAGCGAATCCACAAGTCATGACTTGATGGATTTCGGCGAGGGTTAGATGAGGCACAAAGGGTCGGATGAGCATTGCCGATTCGCCTTGCCCGACGAAAGGTGTAGCAGTAGCAACGACCGCCTCCGCCCCTGAGACTCGAAGTGACCAGAAAAAGAAGACGGCAAACTTTCCGACAAACCACTGAAGGAGGCCACAATGATAGAGCAGCTGAACCAGAGATATAAAGAATATTATCGGCGGTATCACGCCGATGAGGAACCAAGTCCGGTTAGGGACCTCGTCATCTGTCAAAAATCTGAGCCCTTCTTTGGCAAAACCCAGCAAGGTCCTCGCCATTTCGGAAATGAAGGCGAAGATATCGTACCCGACGCTGGTTTTGAGAACGAAGACGGCGATGAGAAACTGGGTCAGCATCCCACCGATCACGGTGTGCCAGGGTATCTTCCTCCAGTCTCGGGAAGTTACAGTAAGAAGGCCGATTAGGAGTAGTAGTCCGAATAGAGAGACGGCTCGACTGGCGCGAGTATTTTCACCAACCTCCTCGGGAATCATAGAGCCAACTAGAAAGACTGCGATGGTAAAGGCGGCGGCGAGAGGCTTGTGAAATTTAGCCGGCGTCATGTCGTACGCCTTGGCGACAGTATTTCTCCAGATGAAACGCATGGGGACCATGGCCGCGGAGGCGGGGAGCCACAGGGTGACGATGCGGATGGTGATTGCGAGGTAAACCAAGAAAGGCTTTAGCCAACCAAGGCTATCGGAGCGATGAAAAAGGAGACCGACAATCCACCAACTGCTCGCACAAAAGATCAGTGTGTCTCTTCCATCTTAAACGCATAGTTGACGACCCACGTTGTCCATACTAGCCATATGAGTATGTGGAAAGAAAGCTTGTATTTCTTGTAGACTCTAGAAAGTCTCAGATTCTTTGGTTTCGTGTCGTGGACCGGCTCAATCTGATCAGTGCCGGCTTCAAGATCGCTCTCCTGGGTGCTTCTTCCATCCTGATTTGGTTGCTCTGTCTTCTTTGGCGTAGCAGCAGGTGCCGAGTCGACCTCATGACTGTGGGCCCGATCGTCAGATGCGTCGTGCTTTTCGTGCTCAGCATCGTCGCGAGACATGTCGCTCGTTAATGAAGTCACTGATAGAGCGACTGTGGATGTGCCGCGGCGATACCAACTGAGCGTGAAGCCTACTTTTTATGACGTTTGTTTGTACACAGTGAGCCCCACACCCCAAAAAGACTATTTGGAGAGCGTGTGGTAAGCCAAGTAGTGGGCCACGCTGATGTCTTAAGAGATGGGACGATGATGCAGGGCTCGGAGAGTCAGAGCGGTCTGTGCCAACTACGTATGGACGATGTCGTAATGCTGCGGGCGGGAGACTGCGGTAGCGCTGAATAAATTCTGTTACTTTCTGGCTTCATTTATACTGCTTGAATCATTATGTACACGGCATTTGTGCTACAACGACACGCTGTCTATGGCTTGGCTGGGTGTGACATTGCCGCTCGCCTCTCGGTCCGTACTCGGTGCTTTCTCCAGGATGCAGGACAGGACAGGTGTCAACAGAACACTACAGTAGCCAAGACTTTCTTAGCCGGAAAACTCCGCTTTCTCAAGGGAAGAAAGACTGGAAGGATGGGAGTGGACGTGGACACGAACCACACAAGGACATAATGCCAATCTCCAAACACACAAAAGTCGGAACCATTTCACCAAGGTATAGCAGCTTAGTGGCCCACAGAAGACCCCTCAAATGACTCAATAGTACTTTACACAGTTATAAAAACATAGCTTTAGTGCTACATCTAGGACACCACATATAATTAGTTTTGATTCACGTGGGAATCTAACTTTTCCAAGATCTAGGATGCAAATACCTGACCTATCTGGCGGCACGGACCATTTCACAATTCACTCAACAGGCGCTGTTCCTGATATGATTTTGTCGTAGCAATAGTATTTATGTTATGACGTACATGTCTCACAAAAGATGGTCGCACTTTGTGCGGCCAAATTTGGGTGGTCCGGTTGGAGTTCTGCTGACATGACGAACCCAGAAGTTTCTTGCAGGGTCTCGAGCCAACCACGCATTTTATTTCCAAGTCATCAGACTTTAGCTTGAGGTAATCACAGTTACTCTAGCAGGCTTTGAGAACTTCGGAGAGAGAGCAAGTCACTTTTATCCGGCCCGGACAAAGATCCGGGGCTCCCAGCCCCGACTCCGGTACGTGGGGCACTCGCGTCCACTCAACAACCCCGTGTTTCGGGCCTTTCCGCTTACCCGTGCCACGCCCCCAGGCTGACTAAGGGTTCCGCAAGCTGCACCCACGTCAGTGGGTGCTCACTAGCCATACAATCAAACCACCCATACGATCACGAAAAAATCCAGAATAATCATCAAAAATCCACCAAAAATCGAGATGCCGCCCAAACACGATACAATCGTCGAGGGACGCATTCAGGAAGCTATTCAAGCGATCGCCGTTGACCCGAATCTCACAACTACCCGGGCGGCTGAGCTGTTCAATGTGCCACGTCAGCGTCTGTATCACCATCTCCGGGGTCGCGGTACTCTCGTCTAGCGAATAACTACTAATTTGAAGCTAGACTAGGCTTAAGAGGCGGCTCTAATCTTTTATGTTAATCGTCTTAACCGTATGAGTTTTCGTGTACATTAGGAAGTTCTCTAAGACGCAGTTAACCTCCTACTTTGCGAAGCGGCTAACCCGGCCTTTGATGGGCCCCCGCTGTAGGTTAGGGTTAACTGGGCTTCCCGCTTCGCTAAACGCCATAGATTTTAAGTTGTGAAGTTAAAGGTCCTCGAAGTGGACCGTGAGAAAGTAGAGAACGTCTCCTCGATTAACGAGTAGTTCCAGAAGTTTTAGAAAGTAATCGAGGAATATAGGATCCAGTCCAACGATATATGGAATATAGATGAAACTGGATTCAGGATTAGAATCGGCAAGGACGCTCTGGTTATCATAAGACGACGAAAAGAGCACTATTTTATTATCCTAACCAACCACGAGTCAGCTACTACTATTGAGGTTATTTCTGCTGGCGGTAAAGTTATCCCGCCCTTCCTTATCCTCAGCGGTGCTACCCATATGAGCCGGTGGTACGATGTTGAAGAGGTCGAGGGAGAGATAGTTATTGTAGTCTCTCTGAGTAGCTATACTAACGACCAATTAATGTACGATTAGATCAAGTACTTCTATGAACATACGAAGAAGTTACGGTATGGTCAGTACCGATTCTTTTTACTGGATGGATACGAATCCTATTATACTTATCCCTTTATTAAGTTTTATGAGAATAATAAGATTATCCCGTTTAGCTTCCCGCCTCATTCTATGCACCTTTTATAGCTTCTCGACGTGGTTGTATTCCAATTATTAAAGTATTACTACTCTAAAGTAGTTGATATGGTGGTCCGGTAAGGTTATATTAATATTACAAAGTTGGAGTTCCTTGGGATGATCCGTGATATTAGAAACCAGGTGTTTAAGCCATCAACGATCATATCCAGCTTCGTGGAGACGGGTATATGCTCATACAACCCATCTAAGGTGTTACAGAAGGTCGCTATTCGCCAGGGGACTCCGTTTTCTCCAAGGACACCGGAGAATACCTCCGGGCCTAACTTATCACTTTTCGGGACCCTAATGATATACTAGAAGGCCAATATAGTTGCGAAAAACATTAGACTATCAGCAGTAAAGTTATACGACGCCCATATCGAGTTATAACACGATCTCGAGACTCTAATGGAGGGTATTAACCGCTTTACTTATGGAGCACTCGTTTAGTTAACCCAACTCGTCTAAACTCACGATGACCTTAGCCGGACCCGACTAGCCGAGGAAGTCCGTCGAATACACCGAATAAGTAAAAACAGACCACTTTAATCCGGAGGAGTGCTTACTAAGGCCTAGGGACGCTAAATAGCTGGTGAAAAGGAGCTCGACGATATCTCGCAAGCCAAGGCAGCGATGAAGTGAGTGGACGAGATGTATCACTGCGCCGCCAAGGAAGTGTTTAAAGCAGTAGCGAAAATGGCCCGGGTATGGTATCTCAGTAAGAGACTGCTTGTAGTTTATGTTACCGTTACTGGAAGACCTGGGCGTTGGCTACGTCGAATATAATTGCGATTAATATATTCCGTTGATTGTATGGGTGGTTTGATTGTATGGCTAGTGAGTACCCACTGACGTGGGTGCAGCTTGCGGAACCCTTAGTCAGCCTGGGGGCGTGGCACGGGTAGTGGATCCCGTACCGTTTGTTCATTTGCCAGCTGACCTTTTGAGACGAGCCCCACAGTTCGGAGCTCGAAACGGAGTGCACGAACTGTCTCCAACCCGTCTCTTTCAGCTAGCTCATCGAACAATCACAATTCAAAGCAACAACCACTGAACGCCAACAAGACCTACCAATTACCGACCACCATGGCTTGTGGATCGGGATGCTGTGGCCCGCCCAAGGGCCAGAGCCCTGCCCCTGCCGATGCAGCTCCCTCAACTGCCCATGATGACGGCACCAGACGCGACGATGTCAGCCCTTGCGCCGGAGAGGGCGACGAGCAGGATGACTGCTGCAAGCCTGCGCCCAAGGAAGAAGATAACTACTCTGATGGATGCTGCGACTCTTCTGCTGACAAGCCAGCCGTGACGGCAAGCTGTGGCACGAAGCCGGCTCAGAATGACACTGCCTGCCAGAAGGGCTGTTGCGGCTTGGGGAACGACACGGAGGCCGCTGTTTCCGAGACCAAAGTCAGCAAGTCTGAGGAAAACTGCGGCAAGACATGCTGCGCTTCCACTGGCGTCGCTGCCAAGGCCCCCGACATGGACGACTGCTGGGCACCGAAGCCCAAGGTCGAGGAGGACTCCAAGGCTGGATGCCGCGGTTCCGTCAGCGTCCCTAAGGAGGTCGACACTTGCGGCCTCAAGGCCACTGGAAGCACCGGATCTTGTTGCGCACCGAAGCTCAACGTCGAGGAGGACTGCCAGAAAGGATGCTGCGGCGACAAAAAGGTTGCTAAGGCTGTCCCGGTGGCTGATGACTGTTGCGCACCGCAGCCCAAGACCGAGGACGATTGCAACAAAGGTTGTTGCTCATCAACGGCTGCGGTCAAATCCAAGGAGGAAAAGGTACCCACTTGTTGCGAGGGCAAGACATCGCCGTGCTGCGACTCGACTTGCATTGACCGTCTCGCTCTCCGCGAATGCACCGGGAAGTCCCATGATTCCCGTGGTGCTGGAAAAAGTGAGTGTCCCAAACTGTACATATATGTTTCTCTTGCGCTGACATCACCTTCAGCCTCTGGAGATGGCTGCAGCGGCGGCCGAGACGGAAATCCATGCCGTGGACATGCTCGTACCGTTCGCGAGACCTACCAGGCAAAGCTGGAGGCTCTAGGGTGCATTTGTCGTGCCCTTCTGGCTCTGGGACAAGAGTCTTGCTGCGCACCCCCTGAGCGTTCATCCGTTGAGAGGAAGCGATCGACCAAATCGTCCCGCTCTCGCACATCAGTCGATTCTTGCTGTGCCTCTGGTGCAAACACGACTGCCGGCACATCACAATTGCGTCCCAGGGCCAAGAAGAGCTGCCGCCCTGCCAGCCCCAAACGCAAAGCCGACTGCGGCGATGGCTGCTGTGTTAAACCCAAGGCTCCGAGTATTGCTGGATCTTGTGCCGATTCTTGCTGCGCCGACGACGGCCCGCCTGCTGTCATAGAATCTCTGAAGCAGAGGGGCAAAGGCATGGCACATGTTACCGACCTCGAAAGAGGTCTCTCGGGAAGAGAGCACGTCATTCTGAGCATCTCTGGCATGACTTGCACTGGCTGCGAGACGAAGCTCAAGCGGACGCTAGCCACAGTCGACGCGGTCAAGAACCTCAAGACCAGTTTGGTTCTCGCTCGCGCTGAACTTGATCTGGATCTGAGCGTTGGGTCTGTACCCGAGGTCATCAAACATCTTGAACGAACTACCGAGTTCAAATGCGAGAAAATTACCAGCCAGGGGTCTAGCCTTGACATCCTTTCTCCGGGCGACCCTGAGGACTTTATCAGCCAGCCCTGGCCAGAAGGTGTAACGGATATCCGCATCGTTGACAAGAAAATCGTTCACGTAGAATTTGATGCTGAGGTTGTCGGTGCCCGAGACCTAGTTGAGAAGGGATGGGCGACTCCCATGACGCTCGCACCACCCCGCGCCGACACCACGCTTGAGGCTGGCAGTAAGCATGTTCGCAACGTCGGGTTGATGACTTTGCTTTCCATCGTATTGACAATCCCTGTCCTTGTTATGTCATGGGCGCCCCTACCGGAAAGGGAGATTGCCTATGGCTCAGCATCGTTGGCATTGGCAACCATCGTTCAGGTCGCCATTGCCGGGCCTTTCTACCCTAAGGCTTTGAAGAGCTTGATATTCTCCCGAATGATCGAGATGGATCTGCTTATCGTTCTGAGCACGAGCGCAGCTTACATCTTTTCAGTGGTATCATTTGGCTATCTTGTCTCTCATCAGCCCCTCTCGACAGGCGAGTTCTTTGAGACGAGTACTTTGCTTGTCACGTTGATCATGGTCGGTCGCTACGTCAGCGCCCTTGCGCGGCAGAAGGCTGTCGAATCAATTTCAATTCGATCCCTGCAGACATCAAACGCCACCCTTGTTGCCCCGTCTGGCCACGAGAAGGAGATTGATGCCAGACTGCTTCAGTACGGCGACGTCTTCAAGGTCGTGCCCGACTCCAGGGTCCCCACAGATGGAACAGTGATTGCGGGCTCGTCTGAGCTAGACGAGTCCATGATCACCGGGGAATCGAGGGTTATCGAAAAATACACCGGCTCTCCAGTAATTGCCGGTTCGATCAATGGTTCTGGAACCCTCAATGTCCGCCTGACTCGCTTGCCGGGAGATAATACAATCAGCAACATTGCCGGAATGGTCGACGAAGCGAAATTGTCGAAACCTAAGATCCAGGACATTGCTGATCGCGTCGCATCCTACTTCGTCCCTGTCGTCGTTACGCTGACAGTCATCACCTTTGTTGTCTGGGTCGCAGTTGGTGTCGCAGTTCGCAAACAATCAGGTTCCGAGGCGACGATTCAAGCTGTCACTTACGCAATCACAGTCTTAATCGTGTCATGCCCATGTGCCATCGGACTGGCGGTTCCGATGGTAATTGTGATTGCGAGTGGCGTCGCCGCCGAACGAGGCGTTATTTTCAAGTCTGCTGACAGCATTGAGGTGGCTTACAAAACCTCTCATGTTGTTTTCGACAAGACTGGAACCCTCACGCAAGGCAGATTGAGTATCGCCCGTGAAACGTATTTCACCAAAGACGATGCAAAGGCATTGCTTCTGGGTCTTGTCGGTAGCATCAAGCATCCCGTGTCCTCCGCCGTTGCCGCCCATCTCAAGCAGAGTGGCATCTCGCCGGCGGCTGTTTCTGATCCCAAGACTTTGACTGGCAAGGGTGTCGAGGGAAACGCTTCTGGGCGTATTCTTCGTGCCGGCAACTCGAGGTGGCTGGGTCTCTCTTCTGATCCCCAGGTCCAATCTGTCTTGTCACAGGGATATACGGCTTTCTGCTTTACGGTCGACGGCTCACTAGCTGCTGTGTATGGTCTTGAGGACTCTGTGCGGCCCGATGCTCTCTCGACCATCTCAAGGCTACAAACATCAGGAATTTCGGTCCATGTCCTCTCTGGCGACGATGATGGCGCTGTTCGAGGAGTTGCAACCCAACTTGGGATCCCCGACACCAATGTCCGTTCTCGTTGCACCCCTGGCGACAAACAAGAATACATCCAGCAACTCTTGTCTACCCCTATGCTCAAGAAGTCCGGGAAGCCCAACAAGTCTGTTGTGGTCTTCTGCGGCGACGGCACGAACGATGCTGTTGCATTGGCTCAGGCGACGATTGGCGTGCACATGAATGAGGGCACCGACGTCGCCAAGTCTGCCGCGGATGGAGTCCTAATGCGTCCCGACTTGTCCGGTATTCTCACCGCCATAGCCATCAGTAAGAAGGCGATCCACAGGATTACTTTCAACTTTGGCTGGAGCTTCGTGTACAACTTGTTCGCCATCCTGCTTGGATCAGGTGCGTTTGTACACGCCCGGATTCCGCCCGAGTTTGCCGGTCTTGGCGAGCTGGCCAGCGTCTTGCCAGTCATTGCTGCCGCAGTGCTGCTGCGCTGGAGCAAAGTCTAAGCTGGCCAAGACAAATGGTGCATCGTTCGAGAGCAGTGGCCAACGCCCCAGGAGAGGGTGCGTGACACTTAAGGGGGGCGCCTGAGGTGGTGCGCCGACAGGCAGATTCAACATCTGTCACTCAGTGCTGCGATGTTTTCCAAAAATATTTGCTTTTGGTTGTTGTGAGAAGTCTAGGGGCAGCTTGCTGCTGGCCGGGCGCGATACTTTCATTCGGACACTTGACAGATCTTTACCCAGAACTTACTTTGCAGAAGTTTGCTCCAGTTGCCAAATAAACATGGCATTACCAGCCTGGAGCAGCAACTATTGTCCACATTATCCTGAGTACGTGTTCAAGCTGCAGCGGTTGTTCTTTCCAGTTTTAAACGGCACCAAGAGATGAATGAGATCCCATTCCGATGGCTTCGCGGTCGTTAAGCCGTGCTCATATGACGGGAGTCTGCTAGTGGCCAATTACGACATGAAAATGCTAGAATGGTATTCTTTCTGAGATAACAAGCCACAGCACAGTGTTCCGCTTCGACTCTCACCAACCCTTAACTCGAGAGCACTTAGTGCGGTCTTCCCAGGAGAGAAGACGTTCTCACAAAATTTCATGCGCAACAACCATGTCACTCAGCTGAAACTGGGTCTCCAAAGATCGCCAATGATTCTCTTATTATTACTGACAGCAATAGCGTACAAAATCCATCCACAACTCATCTTCGTCGTCCATTTTGGTGGGGCTGCAGACTGCACCAACGCAAGCCTCATTCCAGGCGATGCCTAGCGCCTGTGTGAGTTGCTCTTTTTGTTGAATTTTCCGGAAGACGACTTGTGTCTCTTTGAATTGTACTCCAAGTCTACGTTGTATGTTGATCCTCGATTTGCCGAAATTGTCGAGCCGTGCGAAGCACTGCTTGCAGCGGAAGACTTGTAAGAGACGCTGCTGTGCGAGGAGGATCCTGATGTCGATGGCGACGAGATCTCTTCCTCTTCGCCAACGGGGAGAAATCCACCCATCTTCGATAAGGCCGAGCCTCGGCGGTGGGAGCGAGTTGCCGAACTGTATCCAAACTTGCGGCTGGCGGTTCCCTTGCGGAGCTCGCTGAACGTCATGTCGGGCGTAGTCGCACGCGTTGGGACTGGGATTAGTCGGTTAGCTACGCCATCCAGCGGCAACTGGCATAGATGGTAGGGCTTACGGTACCGCACGCAGTCAGCGCAGCAGCCATGGTCACAAGTCTTGGTCTCTTCGGCATTCGTGCCGCTGTAGTCCTGCGTCGGCTTCGGCATTGTGCACCAGCCCTGGGTGTTGGGTCCCTGGCCGCATTGGCAGCATGTCCAATTCCCGCCCATGGCTTTGAATTGGCAATTGAGCAGTGGGCAGTCTGCATTGCTCGGCTGCGCGGTTGCGTAACTGAGATGAGTGCAAGGAGTCTCGACACCTGTTTCGAGGTCGATCAGGGCGGACGGACAGTAGTGCCAGTTGATGGATGTGTGGGAGCAAGGATGCCAGCGAGGGTGACCGTGACACATCTTGGTGATCTTGAAATGCAATTAAGGAAGGTCTTGACGGCAGAATCTGAAGATGAGGGATGGAATGACAACGTCGGAACTCGCGATGATGTAAAGATGAAGGGATCATCACATAAGCCCATCCTGAGCGATGCATCTTATATACCTGTAAACTGAAATTTTCACGGGGAGGCTCCAGCAAGAGGCCATCATAACGGACAAGTGGCCTTGGAATGATCACTATTCCATTAGGTCTGCCGATTGACGCCTCACTTGGTTGCTTTTCCCACATACTCTGACACGCATTCACTTCTCGCCAACCATCTCGAACACCATCACTTTTCTTGCATCGCTTCTGTCATCATGGCTGCCTCACTGACCGTAAGGATTGTGCAACCCTGCCGTGGAGCTTTTCCCAGTTCCCTCCACTACGACCCAATGTCTCGGAACTCGATATTGATGAATATATAATGGTGCAAACAAGGTGTCGCACAGATGCCAACCCAGAAGCAGGCTCTTGGTCGGGCGACCAATAGGGTCTCTACGCGATGTAGTTCAGAGACGCCGAGAGCAACGAGGACAAATCTTGGTGAAGTCCCCGACGGGTACTTGCAGCTGGGGTTACACCGATCCATGCAAGTATTGGATCACGGCGATCTCGAGCAGCATCGCCGGGTCACACGGCTTACGTCTGGTCTGTGGGTGGGAATTACTCCACGAGTCAAAGATGGGAAAGAACACCGATCCCGCCTGCCAGGTGCTTGGGTTCTGGAGATCTCACTCGCGATGCAGTGAACCAACTGTCTCGTATTCGATGTGGAGGGGGTCTCACGATAATCATGAGACCCGGAGCTGAGATTGGGTCCGAGACTACGTTTTCCAAATCGGCTGCCGGAGGAGTTGAGTGGACGGAGATCTTGTGCCATGACTTACGGGGTGACGTGGCTGGATCGGAATGCAAGAGTGCAGGATCTGGGAACTCCAGATCGAAATTACCTGAGATCTCATCATCTGAGGAGCATCTGATCTCGCATTTGCTGCAGCATTGACGTCCTACCGCACATTATCTTGATTCACAATGCTAGGAAAAGATTTCTGATTTCAAAGAAACCACATTACAGAGATCGTAATGATTGAATGGTCGTAATGCAAAACCTTTAGTACTGGATGTAAATAATAGCAGCTCAATTGCAGTGCCAGGCATCATATAATTAAATGGTACAATGTTTTGGAAGCTAGAATTCTTGTAGTATTGTTCCCAATTCATGCTGTCTGGTGGCTGCGGTCCTCAAATCATGAAATTATGCCTTCTCTCAACGATGAACTCACATCATATCCCTTCCCTAGATAGTAATATCCCATTATTGATTCAGAGAAACACTGTAACAACGGCGTTTAGAGCTGAGTACGTCGTAATGATGAAGGAAAAATATTGAAGTGTAAGAAAATCTGCCCAATTGCGCCCTGCCCAAAATCCCCTCACTGTTTCTCTGCGTTGGCAATGTCTTGACCTTAGCACTGTGCGCTCAGCCATCGATGGCAGCTGTGCATGTGCTGCAGCAAATATGTTCACACCGGTACTCGTTTCCGTCAATGATCATGACGCAGCTGCATCTGCCACCGTCATTCCATCCTTTGCCGCACCAGCAGCAGTTCCAGCAGCGGTTTCGTGCCTCGTAGGGGCAACTTGCCAGCGGACACTTAGGCAACGGTCGTTGGTCGTATCCCGGAGGAGGTGGGTAAGGGATGTTCTGCTGAGTCACATCCCTGCAGGTCTTGCGGTTCGAGGGGTCCTTCTTGGAAGGGGGTGGTGCTTTGGAGCAGTAGCTGACCTGGGTCTGGACGTGCTCACACGGCAGCTTGTAGGAGATGGTGTTGCACATGGTGTCTTGTTTCGGAGCTTTCGGAGCTTTCGATCTAAAAGAGCTTATATGGAGGGGGTTTGAGATGTTAAGGGGTGTGGAATATCTTGGTAATCCGATCTCTGACTTTGAGAAGGATTTGTCGGAATCTGAGTTGGGTGCAGTTGAATGATCTGATGTTTGATGTCTGCTGGCATGACTTTGATCCCCGTGAAGTCTCGGGCATAGGTTCCATATCTATATACTTGAATTCTCATCGCCGGGATGGACCTGAACTACAAGTCCGCTTACCTATCCCGACGCATCAAAATATTGGATGACGTGGAGGCGGCCACGATCTCGACCTTTCTCCTGTCGATCAGTAACCACCCATCTGGACGAGATCTAGCTGGTAGCCTCCACGGGCCTCTTCGCTAAAATGACGAGAAACTGACTCGAGATGCACCCAAAAGAACAAATAGTCTGAAGGGTTATTGGAGAAAAAACGTGGCAGCCAGGTCTCTAAGATTTGTCAAAAGTTGCCGTGGGATCGGATGTTCCAGGGTCCGGAGCCGGACCTGTTGCCGAAGGGCATCAACGAGGGGCATCGTGCGGGATGTCACGATAAGGCAAACGTGCGAACCATGTGTGTGAAACATGCAGTTATAAAGAGTGGTGGTCGATTGGTCTATCTTGCATGGCGGAATTCAAAGCTGTTCAGATCCCGTCCTTCGCCCTCAGCCTCGTGCCGAATTCGAACCTTTGATGATCAGCCCAAAGACAAAAGCTGCCGTAAGAGGCGTCTCTCATTGCCGGCCCCATCTCTGCTTGGTATCTCCCATCGCTACTACTGGCTTCCTTGCGATCCTTGTACCACAACCTTTCAGCTCTCAGGTGCGGCTCACCAGCCTAGACTCGATGATCCCTGAGCGGTTAAGCCAGATGGGAACCGAGGACTTGGATATGACAGCCGGTGAGGGGCATCGGTTGAGATGTGGCGCTCCCTAACTCCCCACACTCCGTAACTCACGTCGGTCGTCCTGCTGAAAGATTCCAAATACTGTTTCGACGGTCCAGATTCCTCGTGTATTCCTTCCTCATCAGTCTACATTGGCGTATCAACCGAACCGGCCTGGAAGAAATTTGACGCTGTCTTAGTGGAGGGTTGCCCTCAAGTGCCGTTGTCTGGAGTGCAGTTCTCGCAGACTCGGTGGTAGCAGAAGGTGTCCGGACTTTTCTTCATTTTGTGCCGACACCATCGGAGGGAATTGCTCCCTCGGCTGCATTGGCAACAGATCCAATGCCCATTGAGCTCCTGCAGTCGGCAGTTACCGGAACTGCAATCGGGTGAGATGAGACATCCCCCAGTGGCGCAAGGGTTGTCGAAGTCGATCGACTGGACAGCGTCGTAGAAAACCCTCTCGCAGGGGACGTGGGGCTTGCCGTCGGAATCTCTCCCGGCGTCTCTGCAAAATTCGTAGTGTACCACGTAGTCAATGGGACGCGCGCATGGCTGGACGTGATGATGGTGGAGATAAGAATAGGTGCACATGGTGACGTTGGTTGGTCAAGTATCGGGGTTGTGAGGTAGCCTTGGAAGGGTTGACGCTTGCTTTCTGACTTCTTTGGCTGCTTGGATCGACCCACCGGGGTCAGAATCCTTGGGAGTAGCTACGCTACAACAGGCAGTATCGGGCGGGATCAGAGATGCGCATGGAAAACTCGTGAGGAGACAGGCCCTGGGGTGACACAGGGTAGTGGGCCTGGGCGAGACTGCTGGGCAACGTCTGATTGGAGACCTCGACTTCGATTATTGAGAACTCTGGGCGAGCCGGGGTTGCCGGGAGCAAGAACCGATGGTCGACTCAGACAATAAATAGAAAAGTTTGACGGGTGAAATCAAGTATCATAAGCAGCCTGCATATGCAAGGCAATGATGAGCCAGGGGTCCAGTGATGGAGCTCGGGTGAGACTGAAGTAGGCCTTGGGAACTCAGGATGTCAAGATGATTGCTTGGTATAGCTGCTGTTCGTCGAGTGTTTTGATGTCAGCGAGTGGATTCATGATGGCCTTATATGAAACTTTGCCGTGTTCTTCCATTAGATCTTTTCTATGGGCCACAATCACAGCACCTCTCTCAGCGCTCAAGGATGGCATGCCCAATCTCGCTCTTCCGACCATTCATGAAGACGTTCTAGAGCACAAATCACCACATCTTGTTGGTAGTTGCCTTGTTGAAGATGGAAGATGGCACGATTTTGCTCCCGGGATTCAATAATTGGCCGCCATTGTCAAACCCGTGGGCCGCAAATCCTCCTCGTCTTCCGGAAAATGGGTAGGCACGTGGCGTCCGCATGCGTACCGGTCTTGCACCCGCAGACCCCTTCAGCACGAAGCGCCAGTTAGAGCAGGAGGCGTGAGACATCGGGGCACATAGATGTAACAACACGCGGCTTTTGGAGGGCATATTTCATGTTGCCCATATGGAAACCACATGAGATGGACGTGGCAATGAGCCACGGGAACTCGAGTGACGGCTCATCATTGCATGTCCATCCCAGCTGCCACGAGCGTTACCCTCCATTTTAAGCCTAGTTGTTTCAAACTTCGGGCTTATATGGCCACTGGTCAGTCCAGATGAGGGCATAGAACGTTCTAATCACATTCTGGAAACCCCTTGTCCGGATAATGAGCGTTTCCGGCTTGAAGTTCGTGCGACTGCATGTACCCCACAGTTGCCTTATCACGGGATGAGTAAATATGAGAGCTTGTTTCGCTCTCCCGCGCATGGTCAGGAAATCCTCATGTGGTCAAGGTCAAATTGGATAGAACTGGTCAGTGATGAGACTTTGGCACAAACTGTGTTGGAGGTTGATTGCTTCATGCAGCTCATCGGTGATCACATCATCATTCTGCAAATGGGCACCTTTGCTGCGAAACAGCAGGGATGGTTACCAAGCTGCCGGAAATCAACCTTGAAGTGTGATCATAGAGCTCTAAGCCAATCTTCAGCTTCAGGATCCAGGTAGTTAGGGCCTGCTCATTTGAATTGACCAGGTTTGTCTTTTCGTGTCTCAGACGTCGGAGAAAATGAGACAAAAAGAAGACTCCGGGACAGGTTTTGCCACTGGGCATCATAGATCGTCTCGTAGGTAGACCGTATTTTATGATACGTCAAGCAAACCCATATCTAAGAGCACCACTGTCCCAAAATGTAGCATGGTCGCTGTGACTCAGTGTACTTTTGGTCCGCAGCCATGGAGGGGTTGCTGGTGAAAGATCAAGAACGAAGCGGCCATTCTCCTCACTGCATCTGTGTAACACGGTATTAGATAGACCATTCACTGTGTGGGTGCTTTATCTGACGGCTATGTATCCTGCGGTTTTAGCTGAGCCCCCCGAAAGCTCGGAAAGTGTAAGACTATCCACGCTATCGCAGAGCTTGACCAAGGGTTGCTCGGCCACTTCCGACAGCCACTTCGGCACATTTCCTGGACTCCGGCAAGTGCTCTCAGGTCTCTCGCTTTTCTCTCAGTGGCTGTTTGAAAAGGTGGCACCGCAGATGATCAACAGACGGTACATCTGCCGGTGGTTGCAAACATGCAAGGGGAGAAGACCCGCGAATCACTGACCTGTTAATCAACAAGCAGTTTTCGGCTGCTGAGTTTTGATATTCCGATGAGCGGAGGAGACCCTGGTTCCTAAAGAGTAGCGGTCAGAGACGAGAAAACTTCACCTTTGGCTCTGTTCTCTCTCTCTTTTCTTTTTTCTTGTTCCAGGATTCAATTCTTGGATATGCCGATCGATACGACCTTGAGAACATCCGGTCATTTTCAGGGATTCCTAGACATTGAGTCAGAACGCATGACCACAAGGGGAAGACTTGCCGGAGATATATCATACGATATCGCATCCGCCTCCTGAGGCTGTAATGCAGCTGTGGCTTCCCGTGGGTTGCACAAGGGGGGAACAAACCCCCAGTCCGATTGTCCCCGTAGCTAAAAATTGAATCTTGCTGACTTTTGGCCATGATCTTGGACTCGAATGAGCAAGCATGAAAGGGGCAATGCCCAAAAACGGCGCCGAGGGCCACTCGATAGTCTGAAAGCTCTATCCCGATTCAATCTTGCTACCGAAAAATGGGGAATGGCTGCGTCTTGTGCGTAGACGACGCCTAAACGAGGCTTGCAGCGTGCATATTCTTCGTATCACGAGGGTGTTTGAAGCTTAGTGTGGCTGCACTGGGCTTTTGCGAGCCGTCGCACAAGGGCCTGGACCACTTGATTGAGGCCAGGATGAGCCTTTGGAGCGTCTCAGCTGCGACAGGATCGTATTCAGAACCACTAGGTGACGCCGGCGACTCCATCATTCCGCGATCACATATTCAATAACTAGCCAGTCGCAGCCAGTCGCAGCCATTGGCCTCTATCTATGGCCGTAAATATCATGGGTGAATCTCAGATCGAAGTACGACCGGCTCGTGTTTGGCATCAACTTGCCTTCTCGCTTATCGTACGCGTTGGAGAATGCCATAGGGTATTGAAAATGCGCCTTCTATCTAGATGTTTGGGCTATGTGGTGTTGCTGATATCTCGATCATCCTTTCCGGTGTCCTTAATGGTGTCCCTTCTGTTGTCTCTTCTACGTTCTGCCGTTTACAGCGTCTATTCAAGGACTCAGGACCCTGATCTCCTATTTCGTGGGGTTTTGAGAGACACATTTACAATGGCTGAAGTACGCAACCCCATTAGCCTGGATCTTGAGAAAACAGTCACGGGCTGGGGGGGGCCCTCATTAGTACATATAACAGAGGTGAAGTAGTAAGAAACTGCTCGCTCAAAAATCGAGATGATTAAAGCTTTCAAGTTGGTTACCTTGGCGGGAGAATTGAGATCGGTTTCTAGTCGGGTATCTTAACTGCCGCTCGCGGGTCAAAAAGCCCAATCCACCCGTCACCTAGACGGCCACCCTAGCTTCAACGAATAAACAAGGTGAAGCTACTTACACATGCAACTTTGACAAGTGAATGAAGTGTCAGATCTTCCCGATATGTCGCTGTTTTCCTTCGGGACTGGGCTGGATCACGTAGTAAAATCGTCTGCCGAGACCGGCCTTTGGAATGCTCTAACCCAATCGGTACGTAGATTTTACGGGATCGGTTCCTTCAGGTTCAGTTTGCTTGAACCCACTAAAGGGTTCAGCTGGCTTCATTCTCAAATCCAGCTATTCCAGACGGATTGCCATCACCAAATCAAATCTGAATCGGTGGACACGTCCGCGATGGACAATCCGTCCCTGGTTAATTAATTTAATTAGACAAGCATATCGTCCTGCTTGGGAAAAAACAAGACAGGCGTGACTGCAGATATGGATAATATTGATGAGACCTTCCTTGCGTTCCACTCTTTAGAGAGTGTCTTACATTTCGTATATATACTAGTAACGCAAGGTACAATGAGTGCGCCTGTTGGTATAGCTACGAGGAATGAAAAGTACTCTTTGGGCAGGAGAAACCTTAACGTGGTGTGGTCTTGGCCCCCTGCATTCCTCCGGATGATAGGGGTGATTACCAGGCCAACGGTTTTCAACCGTCTCAATACCAATGCAGACTTCACGAAAGGGGCCGAGGTGTCCTTGTTCCTTTGTTCGGCGTGGAAAATACCCAATCACCAATTTCCTAGTGCCGGCCCGTTCCTCGTACCAGGGACCATCGCCCGTATGAAATGAATTCTAAATTTGACGTCTTCTCACCAAGCTTGGGGCCCAATCTCTTATATTCCTCTATCGTAAAGCCTTAGCATCTCATTCATCTGTGATGGAATATAGCGGGGGTTCATCGTCGGGATTCTCCGTTGTCCCATGAAGAAGTTTGTGCAAAAAATGTCATTGGCACTCGAAGAAATTGTTCCCCGATATCTGTGGCTCAGGTTGCCGGGTGTCAGAATCCCTGGCCACGGGTGAGGCATTCAGTGGCTGGCTTGGCTGGCTTGGCCAAGCCACTGGCCAGAGCTTCCTCCCGCAAAGCTTTGGATTCTGTCCATTTTCAGCGTTGGAGTCCAACTCTTCACTGGGTTCCAGTCTGAAATTATCGAGACTTTGAGTTCGACCTCCTTCAGCCCTGGCGGGACCTTGTGACCCAAACATACCATGCGTCCCTCATGGCCGAATCAATCATGTCCCTTGGAACGGCTGGGTTCACGATCTCTTTCGCTTCATCATATCGTCCATTTATATCCCATCAAATGCCCCGCTATGAGCATATTCTGAGCAGGTTTCTCTGAGCATGTTCTTTTGAGTAGGTGCTGGCTGGCAATTACACTCCTTTATTTTCTCACTGCCAAATTCAGCTAGCCGCCGCTGAGTCTCGACGGCGATGCCATCTCCACGGCATCTGTGGACCGTTATGTCCGGATTTGCCGGCGCTTTGGCTGGCACCCCCTTCCATGGATCCAGGATCAACGTAGCGCGCGACCTACCGGCCACAGACGCGAACACAGTCGCGTGTAGCTCTTGTCCCCCGCCCAATACACCCGATACACCAGGGACGGGTCCCGTCTTCGTGCCATCAGGTAGCAATCTCGCCGACTTCAAATGCGAATACCCTGATATGGTCGGCTGGGAGTACTGCGCCACCCCCGAGGATCAATCATGCTGGCTTCGCAACCCCGAGACCGGGGAGAAGTACGATATCGAGACCGACTACGAAAACAAAATGCCCTTGGGTGTTGACCGCTACTACTCTCTGGACCTCACCGATAGCTGGATTAATGCAGATGGTTTGAACTACACAACTGCGAAGATCTTCAACAACACGTTCCCCGGCCCCTTGATCGAGGCCTGCTGGGGAGATCGAGTCCACATTAATGTCAACAACAACCTAAAGCACAACGGGACCAGCATTCATTGGCATGGCCTCAGACAGTGGAACAGCTTTCCCATGGACGGCGTCAACGGCATCTCTCAGTGTCCTATCGCACCTGGTGACTCCTTCCTTTACTCTTGGAACGCCACGCAGTACGGCAGCTCGTGGTACCACAGCCACTACTCCGTACAGTACGCAGATGGCGCGCAAGCACCTATAGTAAGTTGGCAGCACCGCTTGCCTGTCAAAGAGCTTGTATCTTACTCCTTTTGCAGACTATCCATGGTCCCACCTCGGCTCCGTACGATGATGCAATTGAGCCGCTCATTCTCACGGACTGGTGTAAGTATCTCCTCATGATTAGCATGTCCAACACGCACTGACTTGTCCAAAACAGTACACAGCAGTGCCTTCTCAGTCCTCACGACTTTCTTCCCCCTCGAGCCCACCATTCTTCTGGGTAGTACAGGAAGCACAACTGGAAACATTACTCGTTACAACAAAAACTGGGTGGCAGACAGCCCGATCCCAAAGATCTATGAGATTCACTTGGATCCCATCGACCCTAACCCCGAGACAAGAGCTAAGCGATATCTGCTCCGTCTCATCAACACATCGTGGTCAACAAGCTTTATCTTCTCTATTGACAACCACAATCTTACCATCGTCGAGGCAGACTTTGTTCCTGTTGATCCTTTCTCCGTCACTTCAGTCATGATTTCGATCGGGCAGAGACTTCACATGATCGTGGAAGGAGAGCCGACCACCAACAGCTCCGACCCCGAGCGTAACCCCATACCTGAAGACGGCAACTTTTGGGTTCGCACCTACATTCCGGGGCCTATTGACGTGTGTGGAAGTGGCGGAAACAAGGGCACGGAAGAGTACATGAACAATGCTATCCTCCGTTACGACAACACTAGCACGGCGTACCCGACAAGTCAACCTTGGGATTACACCAATGAGTGTTCGGATACTGAGATCAATTCGCTACTGAAGCCAATCCTGCCCTGGACCGTGGGCCCGCCGTCGAATGGAAGAGTGGGCGAAGACTTCAACGTCTCGCTTCTCAGGAGCAACGACAAGCCGTATGGCACGGCGTTCATCACATTGGACCGCGGCGGCAGCAAGAAGCAGACCCCGTTCCAGACTGATTGGGGCAACCCGATGTTCCTGAACATGGACAACACGGCTGGAGAGTGGCCCGTGGGATGGGTGGTCGTCCCGGAGAACTACACTGATAACGACTGGGTGAGTTCTGCACCGACTATTGCTTCCCTCCTTCCCACAACGACCCAACTGGCGTCAAAAGGTCTTGTCTGATGACGGATTGTTGAACAGGTGCATCTGGTCCTTTTCGGCGCCAAGGACCCGGGATCGATAACTTTCGGACCTCACCCTGTAAGTCACAATTCTCGATTGTCGTGATCAACGTCGGGCTTCAGACTGATATGGCGCAGATCCATCTTCACGGCCACGACTTTGCCATCTTACAGGAAGTGGATGATCAACTATACGACCCAGCAACATACGACGCCAGCAAGAACAACTACGACAACCCTCCCCGCCGCGACGTCGTGCTGCTTCCAGCGCAAGGCTACACGGTGATCGCTTTCAAGACGGACAACCCAGGAGCTTGGCTGTTGCACTGCCACATCGCCTTGCACGCCTCGGGTGGTCTTTCGTTACAGATCCTGGAGCGACAGGCCGATTCCAATGAGCTCTGGCCACCCGGCAACTCGGAAAAGATCGATGAAGCTAACAGGGTATGTACAAACTGGAGGAGCTGGGCGTACGACTGTAGGAACTACTGGCCTGGAGAGGTATCCAGGGTGGATGCAAATGGCACCGAGACCGGGGTTACGTACTACCCGACCTGCGAGCAGCAGCAAGTGCTGCAGAACGATTCGGGAGTCAAAAAGAAGAAACGCCAGGCCGGATTCGGGTTCCAAGCTGCGGTTTTGTAAGCTGGGGTGAAATCAAGTGGCAGAACTCTGAACTGGAGCACTGGGAGTAAGGGGGGAAGCACGGGTAAGAAATGCAATTCTTTCCAAATATGGGCCCGTAGTCCGGTATTATAAGCTTAATCTTAAGTAAATCTCTCGGAAGCCCCGTGCCCTTGTCTTAATGCCATGATCGGCGGGCCGCGTGGGGACCGGGGACAATACCGTATTACGGATAGCGTAGTCGCACCCTCAGAGAGACCAAGGGGCCCGAGTGACCTCGGACTCAGGCCCCACTTCGCCGTGACGTGCGCCGCCTGTCCCGGCCTGGCCTGTCATTGTCGATGTTTTACCTAGGGTATGCTGCCGTATGCGAAGCCCTGAAGGATGCACCCAGCTGACGTCTAATTTCACCACCCACCACCAAAGGTCATCCAACGAGAACGATATATCCTTGGATGCTCGCCCCGGCAAGTGGGCGATTGGGGCAACTGTAGGGCTGAAATGAAAGGACGATACCCCATTCATCCACGTTGCAGGACCTTCAGGCAGGTTCTCACCCACTCTGCAGCCATCAGATAGCAACGCGTGCAAAGGTCCCATTTGGACGTCGAAAGTACTCATTTAACCGGCTGCTTCGCTGGCATCTTTGCCCGCCCCGGCCAATGCGGTGATGTTACAGGGGGTAAGTAAGCACTGGCGGCAGCCCGTCAGCTTGGAGCCTATGCAATCTAGCCTGGCTGCGAATAGGCGCTGTGCCGCAGGTTGGTCTAGACGATGCAGGCCTCCGCCAGAAAGTAACCCGCTTCTCGGCGGCTCCCTGTTTTGTGTAGATCAGACATGGGTTCGTGACGCTCTACTATGCAATAGACGCAATGGACGCGCTGTGCGACTTTGTTGCCGACTTCTGTATACGGCTCGTTGAGGTACCGGATACGACATCTACCGGGGTTTCCACTCGGGGACGTTGGGGAGATATAACATATGCGCTCCCTGCTGTTCTAGGACGCCTCTCGCCCGCTTTGCGCCTTCATATCAACCGCATCTCTAACGAAGACGCTGCCTCATTATCAATTACCATGGCTTCAACGGCTTCCTTCTCCAACTTCTCCGACCTCCCCGCAGAGCTCCGCCTCAAAATATGTAACGAAGCTTCCGCAGGGCCCGCGATGCATGTCTTTGACGTCTGCTTCCCCTCCTGGCGCGGCAGCGATCGCAGCAAACGCGCCTTCCAGGACGCCAAGGGGAACGTCTCCGAGACCAACCGGGTACGCTGGGACAAGTACAACCAGAGTGTCTGTCTCGACGCCGTCGAGACCAGCCCCCTTGAGCTACAGCGGACGACAAGGGTTGCGAGGCACGCTCACGACCCTAGCGTGTACAGATTCCGCTGGGCACAGCGGTTGACGTCCGTCGAGGCCTCGTCGGCTGTGGCGGGGCCCGTGGGAGCGAGAGATAAGGGCTCGGGAAGCATCAACACCGTCTATCTACCGGGCCGCAACGAGCGAGTTGTATACGACAACGACGAGGACGTGTTGTTCCTGCGGTTCAGGGACGGCGGAGCATTGACGGAGCTGAGCCAGGGGGTGCTGTTTGGGGAGTACGAAACTTCGGGAGCGAGCAGCTTCAGCGACGTGCTCGAGGGCCCGTGGAGCGCAGAGATGGCATCGACGTTGCATGACGCGCGTCGCATCGCACTAGATGTCGCCGAGACGTGGACGCCATCGAGCGTTGAGGCTGTTCCGTTCGAAGAAGTGGCATATTTTGCATGTTGTTTGCAGCAAGGTCTGCAGGTGCTGTACTTGGTCGACCACTGCCCAGGGCGGTGTACACGATGCAACCGGCAAGACAAAACAGCGTCGCAGCTCCAGTCCCGGGGAGAGCTGTACCAACAGCTGCACGATTTGGCTCTCGACGAAGCCGTGGCAAGAGAACCGGATGTGATTCGGGGGATCGGCAAAACGTATCGCGAGGTATTCGACTTGGAGGGTCTTGGCTGGACATACGAGCATCCCAGCTACGTATTCGCAAGGGCCATGAACGACACCATCAGGAACCAGCAGACCGACGCTGATGCAAAACGTTTCCAGGGGGTGAGAATCCTGGTGGTCGAGGACGAAGACGTGGAAGGCGTGGACACGACCACATTGATGGACTGTAACCCAAACGCCGCCGCGGAACACACGGTAGAAAGAGCCTGGAAGATGAGTTTGCGGTGGTCGTGTTGAATTGGACGAAAAAGGGAAAAAGGCTGTCTAGATGTCCTTGACCGGGGAGAGGGCGTAAGCTTACGCCGCAGTCATCTTGGGGGAAGGATCGATGGTGCTGACGTGGGTCGATGGGAAGGATTTCAGACGAAAAGCTGCAATTTGTTGCTTGGGTTTGGTTCCGACACCTTGTATTAACTATGGCCTCGTACAGAGGCGAATCACAACGTGGCCTCCGTGATCAACGACAAAACGTGCTGAAGCCCACCAGCTTTTGTGACTGGGAATACCTTTTGACGCCATACTATGCATATACCACACAAGCTCAAACCCACACGTAAATATCCCGCTAGAATCTGTTGGTTGGCATGTTAGCGCACTGTCGATTCAGTATTGGGTAAAGAATGCTCACCGTATCTCATAGGAGCCCGCCCTCGTCATGTACCGCACCCATTTGACGCTCGAATAGTTGCTCTTCTCAAACACCTTCAGGTATCTAACCAGAAGGCCCGAGCTCGTAAACATCAACAAGCTGAAGTTGAGACTGAGCGGCGGCCGCGACCACGCACGCTGATTCGTCATGCTCGTCAGGATGGCCTCGGCGCTCAGGACAAACTCGCTCTGGCCGGTGAAGCGGCCGATCTTCCACACGATGTTGTTCTCGCTCGGCTCGTACTTGGCCTTGCCCTGAGTGCAGCGCTCCGTGATCTTAGCAGTGTTGAGCGGTGTCGGGATGCGGACGACGACGTTGGTGGCGAACAGCTTGGAGCCGAAGTTGGCCTTGATGCCGATACTGTACTCGACCTTGGTGCGGCCTACCTCGTTGACGATGGCATGGACCTTGAAGGGCAGGTTGACGTTCTCGGTGGCGCGGTAGCGCATGAGCTCGAACTCGCCATCCGGGGGCACGAAGGAGATGATGCGGTCACTGTCGAATTTGCCAAGCTTGACGCACTGGTGGAACTGGCAGTCCTCGAGGGTGACGCTACCCGCCGCCGCCTTGGTCGCCTTGGTTCCCATCCTGTTTCCGCTCGGTAGACTAAGGAGCCCGTCGTTGTCGAGAAGCAGGCGGTCATTGAGGCCGAACTTGCACTCCGGGGTGCCAGAGAGGTAGGCTCGCATGATGATCTGTCCGGTGACATCGGCGCGGAGCACGGCTCCCGTAGCGGACATGAGAAGGTTGACGTCTTCGATCACGTCGACGAAAGCCTCGTTCTTTCTGTACTTAACATCGGCCTTGCGCCACGAGAGCGCGCCGGTGGCCTGCATTGTAATCTTGGCCGAGTCCTCGGCGGCTCGTTCTGACTTGACGCCTTCGGTGGTGATGTACATCTTGAGGGTGTCGGTTTCGGTGTTTTGAGGGTAGCCAAAGTCGATGATTTCTGGAGGCACACGGCGTTAGAGGCAGCAGGGACATGGAGTCGGCGGGGGCGCGGGACATACCGTCAAGCAGCTCATAGACAAGCACGAAGTTGTTCTTGACAGCTTCCTCGTCAAACTTGCCGAAGTAGCCCCTCCCCAGACCAATCAAGCGGTAGAGAAACTCAAATACGAGGGCGGCATTGGCGTTGCTCTTGGTGATGGCCACCAGGTAGATGTTTTCGTGCTTGACATGGCTGAAGGTGGTGCTGCCGAGGGTCAAGATGGGGGACCGGACCTGCGCGTTCGAGATCACCTGAATCCGGAAGACGTCGGCAAGTCGGGGCCTGCAGTCGTTGCGAAAGGCGCGGAAGATGAGGTTCTCGCCCTTTTGGTTGAAGATGAGAATGCCGGACAACATTTTGGCGAAGCTGGCGGAGGGTCGGCGGCCACGAGGAGGACGGCCAGGGGCGGGACTCAGGGGAGCTGGACGGACAGACAGAAGCTGCTGGGCTGGGCTGGGCTGAGTCTCGACGGAAGACGCAGGCTCACACTTGGCGCGGGCGGGACGGCGGGCGGGGTGGATTTGGTCGCAACGGGATCTCTCGGTCAGCCGTCAGGGGAGCGGGAGCTTCGCTGCGACGGGATGGAGTTTCGGGCTCGGGCTCGCTATGGGAAATTCTGCCGGGGCGCGAGGGTCCGGGCGGTGAGCTGTTGCCGCTGACCGAGCCGTGAATGGGCTGCAGTGTGAGGTGGTGCATTAAGCTAAGGTGGGTCGCTCTACAGTGTCTTCAGTCTTCATTACGTGATCCACTCCACCTGCCAGACGCTGTGACGTAAAACGGCCTGTCGGCACAGTGTTTTAGCGGCCTCCGACCTGTAGTCTTATGTAAGCACGTACAGTTAGAATCTACCGTGCGAAAAGGTATTGGCACCTGGTCTCTTTGCTATGGCCCACGGTCCAGACCAACACCAGAAGGCAGAGACGGGGACGAACAGAGAGAACACAACCCGAATAACCAAATGACACGACTCTATTCGTGGTACTCCCTTCAGTCCAGCACTACATGCATTGGTCTCAGCTTTCGTCGCACAGGTGTCGCCTAAGCTGAACTGAAAGGAAGCATTCCCCGTTACCTCGCGACTTCACGGGCCGCACCGCCAAGATGGCCTCGCCCGCCGGCTAAAGGCATCAATCAGCTCAAGCCACGGCCCTGCAGCTGATGTGTTTCTTCGAAATCGCCACATGCTCACCCGTGGGCTTTCAGCTTGCTTGCTGTCGGGTTATCGCTGCGGTCACCAGCTCCAAAAGACTCGTCCATGGGGCATCGTGACGCCCGCCAACGATGGGATGAAGTTGTGGTGGTCTAGATCGGCTTCAATATAGGCCATTTCCACAAACCTGGGAAGCCCAGAGCGCTGATCAATGCTTATCGGCCACCGCAATCACTGTCGATTGCTTCTGGGTGCGCTTTTCATCAACCCAAGACAGGGTAATGTGCCATTGCGCCACCGGCGCCCTGGTCCCGACCACCAAAACCCCCAAATTTCTCCAACTCGCTTGCCATCCCTGCGCTCCCTTGCGTGCGGCTCGGCGCCAACACGACAATTGCTGACAGTCCCTGGGCTGGGCCATGCCGCTTTCGCTACGGCTTCCGATTCCTCAATCAGCTCGTCCCACGCCCGGCTGGCCTCGTCCTCCGTGATCGAATTCGCAACCTGACTGACACATTCGTCGACCGAGCTTCCGGTTATTGATTAATCGCGTCGAGCACGCCACGCGACGGCCAGCTCATCTCGGGCGATCCAGCCGGTCTTCCAACACAAGGTTATCTCGAAATGCGACTTGGTCGGAACGCCTCGAGGGCTTCCGGACCCCTCATGGCACCCTCCTCCATGTTCCCCACATCCAACGCGCCCTCATGACCAGAGCGCTCTTCCGTTCACGGCTATCATGGAGCGTCGCCTCCGAGATGACAGAGCCTGCGTTACATCCATCCCGACGCCGGGCCACGCCTTGGTTGGCGGACTTTTGCTCTAGACGCCGTCGACCATCGAAGTCAGCCATATTAAGATGCGCCCCGACTAAGTTCGTCTCCATGCCCAGCTTTTGTCCCCGGCCTCAACATGCCATTGACTAGGCTGTTCCATGGTTCCAACTCCCAGCTTCGGATGTCCTTTCCATGATCCATGGGTGCGATAGTTTAACGCGGCTCGCACCGTCTCGCCCGCTTCCATTGCGCTTGTCTGAAAGGAGCAACTGGGCTCAGAATGCCGAAGCTTCACCCCGAGATCGTGGGGCGAGGCTCCTCGTTCGTCGGGTGTCCAGGACTCGCTCATCCCATCGATCCGAAAGCCTAAGCGACGGGCACTTGGAGATTTGAAAGACGTTAATGGCTCGAGACATGATAAAAGGGCGTGTTCCCAGGTCGATTCTCCAGGCGTTTTGATATACAACCCACGGACAACTCCAAGAGACAAGCCGACGAGGTTCAGATCCAAATCCCCAACAACAATGGCTGCACGATCCCTTCTCGCCGCTGCCCTCTTGGGCACCGCCGCCTTTGCTGTCCCCATTGAGGAGAGACAGTCTTGCGGTGCCGCCTGGTAAGTCGGACTCTGGGTATCAGCATCACTGCCTACGTTGGCTGACATGGCATAGGACTCAATGCGGTGGCAATGGCTGGAGCGGCCCTACCTGCTGCGCTTCCGGGAGCAACTGTGTCGTCACCAACGAATGGTACAGTCAGTGCATTCCCGGCAGCTCTCCTCCTGCTGGCACCACATCTTCGACGGCTCGCACGAGCTCTACCGCCGCCACCAGCCCTTCGCAGACGTCCACCGGCGGCGTCACCACGACCCGTGCTGGCACCACTACCACCGGCCCGGCCCCGACCGGCGGTGCCACCTACTCCGGCAACCCCTTCGCCGGCGTAGACCCCTGGGCCAACTCGTACTACGCCTCAGAGATCACTTCCCTCGCCATGCCGTCTCTGAGCCCTGCCCTCGCCACCGCCGCTGCCAAGGTTGCCAAAGTTCCTACGTTTATGTGGATGTACATTGTTCATGCAATTCCCCGTTCAAGACACCCCACTGACCTTCTTGTCCAGGGACACGCGCGCCAAGGTCCCCTTGGTCGATAGCACGCTGGCCGACATTCGCAAGGCCAACCAGGCTGGCGGTAACTACGCCGGTCAGTTCGTCGTCTACGACCTCCCCGACCGTGACTGCGCCGCCGCTGCCTCCAACGGCGAGTTTGCCATCGCCAACGGCGGTGTGGCCAAATACAAGGAATACATTGACGCCATTCGCGCTATGATCATCAAGTACTCTGACATTCGCATCCTCCTCGTCATCGGTTTGTGATCCCGGTCTGCCAGTTCCACGGCTCCTCTAACGTGTTTCTTCAGAGCCTGACTCCCTTGCGAACCTTGTTACCAACCTGAATGTTGCCAAGTGCTCCGGCGCTCAGGCAGCCTATCTCGAATGCACCAACTACGCCGTCACACAGCTTAACTTGCCGAACGTTGCCATGTACCTTGACGGCGGTCATGCTGGCTGGCTCGGCTGGCAGGCCAACCTCGGCCCTGCTGCCCAGATGTACGCCAAAGTCTTCAAGGACGCGGGCAGCCCGAAGGCCCTCCGCGGACTGGTTACGAATGTTGCCAACTACAACGCGTGGAGCGTCAGCTCTCCTGCTCCTTACACTCAGGGTAATT
This sequence comes from Colletotrichum gigasporum, assembly GCA_024584535.1. Taxonomy (NCBI): domain Eukaryota; kingdom Fungi; phylum Ascomycota; class Sordariomycetes; order Glomerellales; family Glomerellaceae; genus Colletotrichum; species Colletotrichum gigasporum. The sequence goes on from CP077951.1 coordinate 529,089, forward strand.
GTGACCCCTGAGAGCTCTCTATGTACCGCCGTCGCTGACTCTCCCAGGCAACTCCAACTACGACGAGAAGCACTACATCGAGGCTATTGGTCCTCTCCTCAAGGCTCAGGGCTGGGATGCGCAGTTCATCGTCGACCAAGGCCGCTCCGGCAAGCAGCCCACGGGTCAGGAGCAGTGGGGCGACTGGTGCAATGCCATTGGCACCGGCTTCGGTCTGCGCCCCTCCACCAACACGGGCTCTTCGCTCGTGGATGCTTTCGTCTGGGTCAAGCCTGGCGGTGAGAGTGACGGTACTTCGGACAGTACCGCGGCTCGTTATGACCACAACTGCGGCAAGTCCGATGCCCTCAAGCCCGCCCCTGAGGCCGGCACATGGTTCCAGGCCTACTTCGAGCAGCTTCTCAAGAACGCCAACCCGGCTTTTTAAACTGGTTGGCATTGGTCTTTGATGCGATCTTGCGTCGACGGGAGGCGGCATAGAGCAGGTTTTCATTTCTTGCACATAGTTTACACCATCTTGGAGAAGAATTGTACATAGCACGAAATAACCTTCTGCCATGCTTCATCAACGTCTGTGTCCTGCAAGTGTCAAGGTTGCAGCTCCACCTAAGAGCCACAACATCACCGAGAAAGCCCGGTTGCCTATCTACCTTGCGAGTTCACGCCGTTGCCTGCCTTGGCTGTGCCCTACTAGATATTTCGCTTGTCTGCCTGCGCTCGCAGGCAGATCGAGGCTTACTCCATCACTAACCCTACTTCGCTGTGCCCTACCTCCTACCTCCCGACCGAGCTTGCAGACTTTTCACTTAATCTTCCCACACATCTCGCATTGGGTAAATATCATCATTGCTTCCAAACTCCTTTTGTCTCCCAGGCTCCCGTATACCCACCGCAGGAAGCGGGCAAGACGACAAACACGCAAGCAATCTTCCCAGTCAATTATCAGACCAGTTTCCTTCCTTACGGGTTTTCTTTCTCGTCGAGCGGTGGATCTAGCAAGTTCGGCGCGAGTCAAGGTAAGTTGGCTTAACGGGAGTTGAGTCTTGGATACAGCTCACAGTTTAAGAGAAACAGCCTACAAGCCCGTAATAGCGACTCAGACCTTGCCAAGCCCTTGCCAAGCCGGCCTCGATCCTCCATTTCGTCACAAATGGCACCTTCTTTTAACAAGCTGATCGCAAAGTTCCAAAAGGGCAAGGGGAAAGATCCATCGCCCGGGAATCAAGGGCCCGGTAGATTCTTGAGCGTGAGGAGCAAGTATTCGATCTCGAGCATTGGCTCAAAAGTATTTCGCAAGCCCAAACCTGAGAAGAAAGGCCAGAGACCTGAGGTTGCCTCCCCAGTCCAGAAGACAGTAGCCCAGCAGCAAGTAGCACCGAAGACGACATTATCATCTCTGCCTGAAACGACGGATTATTCTCAGGGAGATTCCCAGTTGAAGGAAGATGATGAAGACGCAATCAAGAACGGTGCCACCTCGTCGTCGGGCAGCGATTCGAATTTGCAGAGCACTGTATGCGACCCATCCATAGAACCCTGCCCTCAGCTTCCCACGTTCGGTAATGCGGCGTTTGGCCATAACTCATATTTCGGGCATATCGAATCCGAGTCAACATTGGACGACCAATTTGAGGATCTGACGACTTTGGAGGATCCGACAACCCAGGAGAATCAGACAACTCAGGAGGATCAGACAACTCAAGAGGATCCAAAGACTCCAGAGATTCCGAAGACTCAAGAGGATTCAAAGACTCTAGAAACTCCAAAGACTCTAGAGATTCCGAAGACTTCAGATGGCCCTTCTCTCGAGTCGGCCATGAGCGGCAGCACTGCTCTCAACCTCGAACCCACAACGCCAGTCAGTAACCGGGACGCACACCCTATCATGCAATCCGGTTACGCTTCGGAGACTCGAGCAAAGAAAGATAGCCCCAGTAGTGTCAAGAAGTCCACTCCACCCACCGAGCCCCTGCCTAAATTATCGACATTGTCATCAGCACTCGGCCAATGGATGCCCGTGCAGCCAGACTCTGGCGAGCCTTTTTCAATGGCTAGCTTCGATTTCTCTGGGCCGTGGGACCTCTCTTCTGGTGTGGCTGCTACTGATGCAACTCCCTCTGGTTTGAATGTGATACAAGTGGAGGCTGACAAACAGGTTCAAGAGGCCCGACGTGGGTCGACTCCCAGACAACAGGCGACGCCTTCGTCATCAACAGATCCCATTGATCCCATGGAACAGTCCTCTTCGGAGGAGCCTGTCATCTCGTGCGTGCATTCTTCTGCCCACACTTTTCATCCTCTCCTTTCATCTCTGTTGTCCAGTTCGCCAGCTCATCGCCGCCTTGCTAATGAATTCGAGGTAGGATCACGGAAATGGACAGACGCCTTAACAAGGCCGACCGGTTCACCCAGGAATCATCCCCCGGGGAGGAAGTGACAATCCTCCGATGCTTAATCCACCAAATCCTAGAACGCAAGTGCCCAAGCTGCGACAAGCGTCTCATGGCTTCCGATCTCGATACCATTTTCGAGCACGCTTCCCGCATCGTGTCTCAGACTAAAAAAGAAGGTTCGTTCAGTTTCTGCCAACCATTGCTTCCCTGGAAATCTCTAACACGATATGCCAAGGACCTCAATTCCTCAAGTTGTTTAGCTGGCAAGTGGCATGCCAACATTGCAAGAGAATGTCTTGCCCGGCCTGCCCGTCAACGCACCTACAGCCTACCTTGCCGCTGTTCAATGCCTTCGCCGAAAATGTCATGCCTCGATGGTGTTGCAACGCCGGGCGTCTTTTCCACATTTTCGTCTTGCTTTGCGGAACGAAGCGCCACCCACAAGATACACTGGCATCCATCCTTCAGGATCAAGAGGTCCAAAACAAGCTGGATCGTGCCTCGAAACGCAAACTTCCCATGCTTTCCCGGGCTCGTTCAATGCTGTCGAAAGGAAAATCATCGTGCGCCCGTGCGTCTAGCGCTAGCTACACAAACGGCGACGATGAGGGCTCATCTTTACCCAAGCCTCCCAAGAAGCCTTATGCGGAAGAGATCGAAAAGAGCGTCGAAACTTTACCATCCGTACTTCGTGCTTTGACCATGGTCTGGCCGTCAACCGCCTACGAGAGCGACTTTGACAAGAACCCACCTCAGCTGCTGCTGGTCATTGCCCGTCGGAGTCCCGTCATGAGCAAGATAGCGGCGCTGCTGAGTGACGATCGCATTGAGGAGGTCACGCGGCCCAAGTCTGTTACCACTGCCATCTTCGAGTTCCTCGACGTGCTCAACAAGCATCCTTTCTCGGCCCCCCTGGTTCGTGGTACGCGGCCCAACTATCCTCTCCACAAGACCCTCCTACCAGTATGCTTTGGTCCCGTCACCGGCTATGCTACCAGCCCGTCTTTCGATCTCGAATATATTGGAAATGGCAAGGGAAAGTCGAAGCTCGAGGAGTGGCAACGTTATGAGGAGGAAGACGGCCTACAACCACTGTCCAACTTCATGTCGGCTTGGGCGGTTCAAGCTCGGTCTGTCCTCAAATTCGACGACATCCCAGTTGAGGACGGGGGACAGACGCAGGCTATTTGTCGCCAAATCCGCGATGTGGTACAGCATTTCGAGGATCGCGATACCCTCACCGCCTCTCCTTTCTCCCTGTCTTTCATAGACCACGTGGCCACCAACACGGGCGAGAGCTATCCTCGGGAGGAGAGAAATACAAAGCTGCGGAAATGGCTCTCGGAGCACAAGGTCGCGGAGATCGAGGGCGAAGACTGGCTTGAAACGTACAAGTATGCCGGCGAATTGAGACGGACGGAGAAAATGGTCCCCACGCCCGGCCGGATGAGGAAGCTGGTGTATGAAGTGTCGACGCTGTCGACGGCCCTCCCCGAGGGCATCTTTTTGAGACACAGCAGTGAGAGGCCGGATGCCATGAAGGTCCTTATGGTCGGACCAGTGGACACGCCGTACGAGAAGGGCTTGTTCGAGTTCGACATCTTTTGTCCTCTCGATTACCCCCAGAGCCCTCCCTTGGTCTCGTTCAAGTCGTCCCCAAGCAACCAAAGAATCAACCCTAACCTCTACATTGATGGCATGGGTCAGTACCTCCTCCCAAATTGTATCACAGCTGCGGAAACAATGCGTCTAACCCTTTTGTCCAGTCTGTCTCTCTCTCCTTGGAACCTGGTCCGGCCCGGGCTGGGACCCGGAAACGTCCACTCTCCTGCAGCTCCTCGTCTCGATCCAGGGCATGATCTTCTGCGCCCTGCCGCTCTGGAACGAGCCGGCCCTTGCTGACACGGCGGACGACAGCCTTGCTAAGATGTACAACGTCGGCGTCCGCAACGAGACCCTGAAGTGTGGCATGTCGGATTGGCTTCGGCAGCTGGAGGGCAGCGCGCTGCGCTCCGGCGCCTGGGAGGAAGTGGTCGCGAAGCACTTTGAGCTCAACTGGCGAGACATCATGGGCGTCTTGGCGGACTGGGAGACAAAGATTCCGGCGACCGACGATAAGAAATTGGCTGGCAAGGCCTTCGACTTCAATTTCACTATTGAACAGCCCAGGCCGGTGTTCCAGGAGCGCGTGCGGAAGTTGAAGGACGGCTTTCAGAAATGGGCCGACGCGACTTCTGTTGCGGACATGGACCTTCTCAAGTAGCGAAAAGGGTGTCTGGTTTTCTTCAAGAATGACTGGAGGCTGTTGGGTATGATCGGAGCAACGTTATGACAGGAGTTATGGCTCGCTTGGTCTCTTTTCATCTGTATATAGTCCCCAGTAGTACTGTTCAAGCTTTCACGCTTGGCATTCATCATTCGGTTTAGGAACAATCTCGACTCCAGATAGTCCATATCTTCAATGTCGTCGACCACGATGGCTCGTCAAACCAGTCTATCCTCGCGGTCCTGCCAACATCTGCTGTTGCAACCCCGATGCCCCAGGTATCGGCGAAGAGGCCCGGTAGCGAGGCGCCTAGGTGAAGGTTGTCGTGTGGATCCCCCCATCCTGGGAGTATCGTAATGGCCATCAATGTCGTTCCAGGGACGAAGGCTGTCCAGAGTTTGTGGACTTGTGATGTTGGTGGAGACGGAAGAGCTTCAGTAGCTTTGGAGAGCCGGGTGTCATCACGTCAGGCACAGTGGCTTGAGGTCGCAGATATTGACCGCAACTGTGCCCACGCAGCTGATGATTAGGGTATATGTGATCACCTGGATGGGAGAGTGGAGTGAAATAATACTTGTGGCGCCAATAGAGGCTGTTGACGTGACGTAGGAGGGTATGAACGAGATGCCCATCGGGAGACAGTGGCATTAGGATGTCCATTTCGTACTTGGCTTTCCTTGCCTATAATGGTTTGGTCTTCTACCGGCTATCAAAATAAATCGAGCAATCAACGCGGGCTGTAATGGCCTCGGGGACCCGGCCGGATCGAACTCGACCAGAGTCCACAATACCGGACGTGCGCCGGAGCTGCTTCCGCGGCAAAGCCGTTCTTAAATCCAAAGATCTGATCTGTGTGAATTTCAACGCCGCCAGTGTCGCTTTCGTCATCGGCGCAAGTCCGCTCGCTCCCCTCGCCCACCGGGCCTTCTGCTAACCTGCATTGGTGTTCCCCGTGCAGCGGCCTTCGTATTTGCCGGCTTGGGAGCTTGGGCCGCTTCTTCGCTGAACAAGACGCCGCCCCGGCCGTGGACTAAAGGGGTACAGAGTACGCCACCCGGCCGCAGACGTAGCCGCGACGCCGCTGATGCAGACCGTCCCCAATGACTCTGGTTGGGCAGACGGAGCAGCAGTGCTGTTGGGCTCGCGTTGGGAGAGTTGGGTCAAATACCGAGGGTTTATGCTGATCACAGCAAAAGTGCGTGGTAGTTTGGACAAGCAAGGACAGAGAATACCTTACTTGGAGAATAAATTTGGTGTCCATCATGGTTGGGCCATTATTTTTAGCCCGTGGCGCTATTGTTCTTGTGCAGCCCTGTATCGACTAGGTCCATGGGCAAGGCGTGGCGACAAACATCGCCGTAAGCCTTACAGGTCAACAGCGGCTGCAATCATCTTGAGGAGATGAAGTATCAGGTAAAGGTCCAGGCATATCCCTTTTCATAGGTGCTCAACCCGACCCTTGGCCCAATTGACCCATGAGAATGGGCCTGAAAACGACATCTTTGCTTGTTTGCCGGCCTGAACATCTGTCTGCTCCTCTTCGTGGTTGAGGATTTTCGGTCCGCCGCTTCAACTCCGTGACATATGGCGACAGCGCCCGAGAACATGGCCGAAGTCACCACTGTCCCGACAAATATTCAGGACACTGGCACTCTTCGGCCCCCGCATCCAAGACAAAAGAATGGGCAAGCCACCTTAATCGATGCAACGGATTGTCTTGACGGTGGTCTTACCGCCCTTCGCAGAACTCTTGGCTCCAGTTGCTCCTCCTCTCGAGCTTCACTTCCAGACTACGAAGGTGGCCAGTGCCCCTCATTGATAGACCCAGTGTCAAGCTTCAGCCATCCAAGGTGTCATGGCGTTGAGAAGAACTGGTCCAAGCGGGCCCCGGTGGTAAGTCAGCCCACCTAATACCCGTGTGACGACGCGAGCCCTGACTAATAAGGTGGCGTGGGTCTAGGCCATATGGAAGGGTAATCCTAAAGGCCGGATACGTATAAGTGTGCTGGAAGCGGCCTTAAAGCGGCGCTACTAGCAAGTAAGGGTGTTTTTGCATATACGTGGCTTTTCACCCCTTTTACCTATATATATGGGTAACAGGGGCCCCGGCGGAGGGGCCCTCATAGAGTGAAGCAGTTAATCCATCGTTATTCCCACCCGCTCCGTACACTTAATCGGGACCTTGTTGTCATAACCTGCGCACCCCACATACCTGCGCGGTTTTTCTCCCCTCAACACCTGTCAGATTGAACGCTCCTAAAGCGCCTTTGGAACGGGCGCTCGGCGTAAGGTTGTTCCCGAGCGCGCCTCAGGCAGCCAGGGGCGTCCCCTACCCCTATCCCTAGGGTCAGGGACGCTCCCTGAAGCACTTAGCAGACATAACACATCAATATACACAATTAACCCTTAATTCGATAATTAATAATCTAATACGTGCTGCGTTTACGATAAGTGTCGCTAGCCATCTATTCATTCAATTCTATATGCACAAAAGTGCTTCCTAAGTACTTAATTCACATCCACCCATCGAAATAGCCTCCCTAAGCTCGAAGATCTAGTTAAAGACCAGTAGTGACTGGGTTTTATGGGTTGACCAGTTATAGTTAAAAACTAAATCCTATGATTTATGGAAATATATTAATCTAGTACATCCTAATACTCTTTGGAGTTTACGAATACTCCTCGAGTAGTATATAAAGTGTTTTATAAACCCTGAGATCTATAAATACCCTAAGACTAGTAAAGTTAAAGTCTTTAGTGATAACACTAAATACGAACTATGTATATAGGGCTTTAAGGAGCTCTTCGTAGTGAACTTTGTATTATATAAAAAGTTATGGGTAGAATATATGGAGTAGGTAAAAGACTATGAAGTGTTCTTTAAGGGCATTAGAGTATTTAAAGACTAGGTTCGAGAAATAGTCTACGTTAACTTATTACGTTATTGTTATACTATAAACTGTGTATTAGATTAATGAATTTATGTGTTAAAGGAATAAGTAAAAAGTAATACTAAAAAAAGGTGTTCTAAAGTAAACGAAGTATATAAGTAGACATTATTAATACGTAAGTGGAAACACCTTATTACGAAGAAAGATCTGGAGGACTAGTTTATGAAATAGGGAAAAGTAATCTATGAAGTTAGGGCGGTTAGAGTACCGGGTACTAAGCTTTTAAGTATCTGGTTTCCCGAATTCACTATAACTGTTAATTATAACTATGCGGGTATATGGGTCTTTTTATATTAAGTAGTTAAGGATGAACGCGTTAAAAACGAGGATTTAAGTATTAGAGAAGTCCTCTCAAATGTGTAAAGGTTTTTTTTTAATTACCTCGATACTTAACTCATAAAAATAGGTCGGTTATAGAGCGTTTAGCCCTATAATAAAAATAACTTTTATAAACTAAAATAATTAAAATACGATTTCCTAAATATACTTTAACGTTTTACAATGTATTCGAGGAAATACTTAAGGGAGAGGGGGTGTATTAAGAGATTAATTATAGAAAAGGAGTAATAGATATTAAGCTAATAATTACCTTTGCCTTATATACCTTTACTTATATTAGTTTTTTAAGTGTTGGTTAATTAGTAAATGAGATTACTCTAAGTGGTATATGTTTGATTAGGAGCTTTTAAGAACTTGGAAAAGTATATGAGAAAAGATGAAGATCTAAGAGAATATACTAAAAAAGTAAAGGGAACCCTTAAAAAAGAATACTAATTATATAAATAGTGTAAAGTAAGCGTTCTAAGTATGTTCTACACTACGCTAAAAATATACGAACTTTTTAAATTAGTGATCCTAAACTTAGGCTTAATAATTCATATTTTTAATGATCCTATATGTCACGGGCTAAGGCCCGATCAGAGGCCTCAGAACCACTCAGCCATGTTCAACGCCAACCACTGCTTACTAAGCCTGATCAGGCCCAGGGAGACCTGATCAGGACCCAACGGATTTATAGGGCAGCAGACTTTTCCTTCCTTTCTCCTTATCTTAAAGATACTTGTAGTAGTCGCCATAGCTAGTTATAATATACTTACTTAGACCATTATATTATCTTTAAGATCACCAAAAGGAATCAATTAAACGCCTAGTATAAAAGCCTATGACCTGTATAAGAGTGGTAAAAAGTTTTAGACGGGTTAACCTGAGGAGTTCCTGAACGTCTAAAACTGATTAATACGCCCTAATTAAACCTAGAGGTTATCATAAACTCGAAAAAACGCGTATATACACCCGTAATAGAGCACCTCAACCGCGTCATCAAGCATACTACGGTCACTACTAAACGCAAAACACCAGGATAAACAATAACCACACAACGATGGAAAACAACGCTAAACTATCCAGAAACCCACAATAATTAGTGCAACTAATCGGACAACTTACAACCCAACTACAGGAGATGCGGACCGCCCAAGCAACCGAGCAAGAGACCCAACAAAAACAGATTCGACTACTACAAGAAGCCCTAGCAAAACCCAGGTGTCGAATCCGCTGTGCCAAGCGCTCAATCCACTTCCGGCGCGCTCGAAGGCCATGCACAGAGTGGAATAATAACGGGCCAAAACACACCCTTAAATTAGCCACTTTAAGAGCTAAGTTCGCTCCTAAAGAACAGGGAGAATAAGAGTAATTATACACAATTAAATATATTATGAATTAACGCCAGAATCCGATAATTAAAAATTTAATACGTGCTAAAAATAGCTATTAAACTAAACCCTACTTATAACTATTATTCCTACGCAAAATACCCGCTTAATAATAACGATAATAACCCCTACTACGAAGATTACCCTTTAAATAACCAGAGATTAGGTCCTTTAATTCTATTAATTATAATCCTAGGCGAAAACCTATAGTATGTGGAACACTATAGATCTATTAGTTGAGTACTCTAAGAGTGCTAGAGAAGAAATCTACGAAGAGATTACTCGAATACTAGAGTAGCCGGTAATCTCTAATTACCTAAAGGTACTCTACTAAAGGGCCAGAAGTGCCTTAGGAGGTAGTGCGATTTAGGAACCCGATGAAGGATATGTTCTAGGCCCTAAAACCTCTATGGAGCGAGCTTATGCCCTTAAAAAACTATCCCCTACGAACCTTGTTTTATATAAAAAATAATAAGTAGAATATAATAATAATTATAAATATTATATTAAAACAATAAAAAGTATATATATACTTTAGAATTAGTTTTATGAGATTGTTGCTCCGGACCTTTTTAAGTATTATTGTATTATGGATAAGGGACTCGACGAATGAGTCTCTAAACTGTAAACCTGTGTTAAAGGTGTATTATATAAGCACTAAGTGAACATAGTAAAAGTATATTCTAAAGTCTTAAGTTATTTAAATGAGAAGAGGTTTATTATATAAAAGGTGTTACGAGCTAATACCCACGATGGCCTAAGCTTTGCCTGAGGCGTTAACCAGCATCCAACAAAAGAGCCCTCCAGTTAAAGGGGCCTCTAATTAAAGGGCCTCCGGTGATCTCCGGTGCCCCACTAAAGGTCCCCTTTGTTCTCTAATAGTATAAATTCTTATACCGCCCCCTTTATAAAGAACTTCCTCTCTTTTACTCCTTAATTTAAAGTAAACAGTAATAGAGCACCCTAAGGTCGAAAACATCTAGGCCTGGCTCTTCGCAAAAGGATACCGAGGATTAGATTAGTTGCTGGGAAAGTGTTCTTTATAAAGTTTAGGTTATAAATGTCCTATAAGTTAAATATTCGAATACTTAGTTTCTAAAGTTTACATAAGTATTTAGTGGAAGCCTTATTAAATTATAGATTTAAGTTTACTAGTTAATAATTAGAACTAAAGTAATGAATAACTTATTTACACTAAGTAAAATCCTTGTTAAGGTTTGATAAGTCCTCTATTAAATAAAGAATGTTTAAAAGATTGGATGAGGAGTGTTTGGACTTATTATTATAACTAGTAGACCGGTTAGTAGTGATAATAAATTATAATAACCAAAGACCTAACCGTAGAAGGCCCATAGTGGAGGCCGTGGAGGCCGTGGCGGCTGCGGAGGCCGTGGACGAGGTAATGGGAAGAGCGAAGGTAAACACCCATACTCCCTAACTAATAGATATAGTAACTCTGATGAGGGTAGGATGTGTATTGTATACCTAAAATGAGGTTACTAATTCTCTAAGTGCTGGTAAGTTTTCCCTAATAAGTGCTCTAATTATGTATACTGTGATTGAGTGTTTAAGAAGCTTATTATTAAGCGACTTAAAAATAACAAAGACCTTATTAAGTGTGTTTAGAAGCTTAAGTTTATTATAGAATTAAGTTAACTTATAGGGCGTTGTTAAACCTATGTTTGAGCTGCTCTAATAGCCTTTTACGAAATATACTCACTTTATGGATCCGTAATCCTCAACTCTGGAACTATAATCCACATTTTTAATAACCCTTTATAGTTTATACAATTAACGGGAACTGTGTTTAGTGAATATCTCTAAGTAAGTACTCAGTAAATAGTAATTAATAACTTTAGAATAATAGATATTCGTATTAAGGGGTGAGATGGTAAGCCACTTAAGTTTTATTTATATAACATAGTATTTTATAAAGAGTTTATAAGTAACTTTGTTTTTTTAAAATGCTTATATTAAAAGGGTTTTCAGTGAGATATTAGCCCTAGTATTAATTATATTAGGTGTATAAACCAAAGTTATATTTACGAGTTATTTAAAATTTATAATTAAGATATTCTCGATTATAGACCTATAAAGGATAAAGCGGTACTCATAACAATTATTCCGCTCTCTTAACCTACACTAAACGAGCTCCTAAGAGCCCCGTAAAGAAACCACTTTATAAATATAATAATCCGTAAACATATTTAAGTAAGTATAAAAAATAGTATTAGAAATTTAGATACCCAGGAAGAGACGCTCTGAATTACTTTAATAATATAATAAGGGGAATAAAACTCCTAAATTATAGAAATAGAGACTTAATAGAATACAATGTGTATAGAATAGTAAATATAATACACTAAATCCACTAAGTACTAAGAGAATTAGTTAAACGAGTAAAAGCCGGAGACCGTCTAATACTTAACTTCCACAATTATAATAAGGGATACAAAGGGTATACATCTCTTATACTTCTTTTTAACTAAGCCTTATAGTTAACGTAGAACTTTTACTTATAAAAGAGAACAATAAAAATAATTTTAAAAGTGTTAACGTACATGATAAGCGAGCTGGACAGACAAGCGAGCTGGACACCCGACCACGACCATCCCTTCTTCCCACTTTCAACACGCGTCCATCCACCAAAAACAATGCCGTTATTAAAAAAAGAAGCTTAATTGATCCTTGCTCTTCAAATTATTCAAAACACCCTAAATCTTAGTATCCGAGCTGCTACTAGGATCTACAGTGTCCCCTATTTAATTTTAGCGTCGCGATTAAAAGGTATAATATTACAATAGGATAGTATACTAAACTCACGGAATTTAACGTCGTTTAAAGAGGAGAAGTTAGTTGAGTATATTCTCGACTTGGATTCCCGATTATTTCCTCCCCGGTTAGTTAGTATAAAAGAAATAGCTAATCGACTACTCGCTAACCGAAATACACCCTCGGTCGGTAAACGCTAGGTATTAAACTTTATTAAACGATAACTATAACTCTGAATACGTTTTTTTCATAAGTATAACTATAAGAAAGCTTGTTGTGAAGATCTAATTATAATAAATACGTGGTTTCGGCTTATAGTGAACATAATTATAAAGTATAGTGTTATGGACTTAGATATTTATAATTTTAATAAAATTAGGTTTATAATAAGTTAAATCTTAACTGGATTAGTTATTACTAACTCCGAAAAGCGTTTAAATATAAAAATAGTATAACTTAGTAATCGGGAATAGGTTATAATAATTCAGGTCATCGGTGTATCGGGTTATAACCTCCTACTATATATTATCGCTATAAGTTAATATCACCTCTCCACTTAGTATACTAGATTAGGTCTCTTATACGATTAGGTTATTATAACGTCTAAAAATGGATGGACAACAAACAAAAGAGGCCTAGATTAGCTCTAGCACTTTGATTAGTATACTAAAGCAATTCAAAGGGGTTAATATCACCTCCTTATTATCGATGAGCACGAAAGTCACCAGTTCACCGACTTTGAGATATTTTATAAGGAGAACAACATCGTTACTCTTTATATGTTAGCTTATTTATCTCATATTCTCCAGCCCTTAGATGTTGGGTATTTTGGGCCCCTTAAAATAATGTATAGTCGAGAAATTGAGAATAAAATACGATGGGGTAATACCCATATCACAAAGGAAGATTTCTTCCCCGCCTTCTATAACACTTTCAGGTAAACTATTATAAAAAAGAACATCCAGGGGGGGTTTAGAGGGGCCAGGCTTATTCCTTTGAGTACAGAGAATGTCCTATTAAAATTGGATATTAAGTTATACACTCTAATACCCCCGGGGTTACTCCCGTTAACACCACCACCTTAGGTTTCTAAAACACTAAATAACTTAGCTGAAGCGAGTTCTTAATTAACTCTAATTAAGGAATAAGTCTCCCGTCATCAGAATAGCTCCCTAATACCCATTCTTTAGACCATTAACCAGATTACTAAAAGAGTAATAATAGTTATATATTAGTATGCTCTAAAGGAGGCTAAGAATAAGGCCCTTCGAGAGGAAAATAACCTCCTTAGTCGGCGCCGGAGGGCTAAGAAAACACAACTAAGGCAAGGAGGGAGTCTTACTATAGCCGAGGTAGAGGACCTACAATCCCAGAGGGAAGTAATAGCCCAGGTGGAAGAGGAAATACATCGGAGTAGTGGTCGTAAACCGAGGACCGAAACAAGTCAACGGCGATATGGCGTCTACGGGAACACTGGACATGATACACGAACGTGTCTAGTGAATAAGGAGATGTCTGAGGAAGAGGATTCTGACTAGTTTCAATTGATTTGATGGTTTTGTTGTTGCTTCCTGGTCGCATTTGTGAAGTGGTCGCGGTCGGGTGTCCAGCTCGCTTGTCTGTCCAGCTCGCTTATCATGTACGTTATTTGAGTTACTTAAATATCTAAAACACATTTATAACATAAAAATCAAATTCCTAGAGACTAATAATAAGCTTCTAAAACATCCACACCTCGTAGTGCAACGGAGCGGGGGATGCAGTGAACAGTATGTGCTGTATCGTATAACATACACACTCTACTGACCACAGGTCGTGCACCCTCTGTCCCGGGTCTGCGAGGGTGATTAACTTATACGAAACCACTTAACTAGAACTACAATTTAGGTAAAAAAATACCTTAAGACCTAATTAGGGCTAAAGAGGGGTTCCTGCCCTAGATGTAAACACTGGTGAGTGTTGGGGCTTTGTTTGCTTGGTGGTAAAGCAACCTCTGTACTGTTCGTGGTATACGATCCAAGTGAACGGGTAAAAAGAGCTCTGAATACGTCTATTTAACTAAAGATGCTTATTAACGTTCCGTGATATGTTGCTTAATGGTCCGTTGTTTTGTGCCTCCGCTAGAAATGCGTCCCCAGTTCCCCTCTCTCAAATAGCTCGCTGTCGCCTGACTAAGGAAAAACCCGCTTAGCGTAAGCATTTCCCCCTGCACGGTTTCAGTAGTGGACCTAAAGGGGCATAGAATAACAATTAAAACATTAGCACCTAATACGCAAGCTCAGAATAGAGGTGCTGAAAAGCTTATTATAATTATTAAAACTAAGGCTAGGGTAATGGCTATTATAGTTAATTTCCCAGACTACTTATGGCCTGAGATCGTGAAGATAGTAGTTTACCTCTATAATCGAACCCTATCACGAATATACGAATGGAAAACGCTTTATGAACGGTTTTATAAGTGGTTTTAGAGTAGAGAAGACGAGATCTATACGGTCCCTAACCTCTCCCACCTACGATCCTACGGCTGTAAGGCCTACGCCCTAACAGCTAACGCACAACTCAAACACTAGCGGTGGATGGAGTTTGCGTTATACGCGTAGATCGGCTTTTTAGTAGGCTATACATTAAGTAATTAATTCAGAATTTACAACCCTCTTAAAAGGGACGTTTTTATAATAAGGGACATCGTATTTAATAAAAAAGTATATTTTAATGGGAACTTTAAGGGTACTATTAAGGAATTTCACCACCTAAAGCTATAAGTGATCGAAATACGAATTTAAAAACTTATTACGTAAACCCAAATATAAACATTAATATAAGACGTTAACAAAAAAGTAAAAGAGGTCACCCTCGTTCTCGAGATAAGTCTAAAACACAGTAAAAACGCTCCAAAGGTGAGCTCCATTATGGAGATATACTTAGATAAGTTAAAATAGTATAATACAAGGCGCTTTACACCGTACCTAACACCTAAAGTATCGCCGCTAAGACTCTTATTATTTTTCACTATTTTAAAAGCGGCTTTAGTTATGAAGGGGTAGGGGGAAAGTGAGGGAGAAGTATAATGTAAAACTATAACCTTAGATTATAGTATAAGTGCAGCAAGGTATAGAGTCTCGTTCAAATCTGCTTTTCTAATAAGAACAGCTCTAAAGCGGAAACAGCACCGCGAAACGCAATTAATAAACAATTTCTCAAACTCGTATTTATAGTCTAGCTAACCCAGCACCCCTAATGAGATTGGCCACCTTAGAACCTTTAATAAAAGTATATTAAATCAAAAGGCCAATGGGGAAGTGCTCTAATAACGTAACTTTTCCGGTGAGTTAAGAAAGCCCAGTTAAAAAGGGACTTTTACTAAGGGAAGTACTCCGGGTTATATGTATAAAGAGTTTTCTCCGTTGGGCTGTAAGGGTAGTGTACCCATAAGCACTCACTAGAAGAAACTACCCCTCCTCCCCACGTTATACGATTACTTAAAGGATTACTCATATAGGGACGACTTTAAAACAGCTAAAATAAGCCATTTAAGTGGCCATAAAAACTCCCGCTCCTAAGAGGAGGTCAGCAAAGCGCAAACGCATAGTAAGCAGATTCTCGGCTACTACTAAGTATATACCTATAAACTTAATAAACACAGAAGGCTCTTGAAATTCAAAGCACACCTCGTTATCCGTAGAAATCAATAACTAAAAAATAAACGAGAAACGTATACTACTATACTCATAGGTATGTTATTCCGAATCCTTATTATATTAATTGTTCGTTTTAATATAAAGCTTTTATAGTATAATATAATAAATACCTTTATATATATAATAATCGACGAGGAAGTGTATATACAATTCCCGCCCGGATACTAAAAAGCTAAACGGGTACTACACTTAAGAAAAGTATTTTATAGTCTCAGGAGGTCCCCTCTGCTCTAATAAAAGCACTTAAAAAACGGGCTCCTAGAACTCAGCTTTTAACGAGTTACCGGAGAGAACTACTGTTAACAGAAGGAACAAATCACGTTCTTCTTTTACGTTAACGACTACGTCTTAACCTTCCCTCATAAGTTTCGTAACGAGGTAATAGTATTAATAAAACAACTTTAAAAATAATACCATTTAAAAAAAATCACGAATTACAACAATTCTTAGGAATTAAAGTTCTAAGGAACCGAGAAGCTAAGAAGATCTAGCTCTCACAATCAGTATTTACTAAGAAGGTAAGAAAACTCCTACTAAACACTAACAAACCATTCAAAGCACACTATAATACCCCTATAACAACTATTAAACTTTTCTTTTAAAAAAGGATAACTGAACTATAGGAAATTAAAAAGTATTAACGTAAAGTCGGAACTATTATATACACAACTGTGATAATGTGCCCGGATATCGTATTCACCGTAAACTATTTTATACACTTTAATTAGAACCCAGGGCTAAGTCACCATTACGTTATAAATTAAGCACTCTACTACTTTTACTTAATACATTTCCTTTATTTAGAATACGGAGCTACACTAGGTAATTCTGAAAATACTTTAAAAGTCACTTTAGATGTGAGTTTCGCCGATAATATACTAAATTAGAAAGGTTTTTAAATACTTATAATACGACTTTTCGGTGGGACTATTATGTGGAAAGTAAATAAGTAATAAATAGTTATAATGTTAATAATAAAAACTAAACTTCTCGCCTTATTATACACAATAAAAAAAGTTATCTTCGTAAACTAATTAATATCCACTTTATAAATATAATTCCCCATAGAAAACATTCAGAGTACTAAGTTTACACTTTAAATATATTCTTAACTATAAATTCATATATAATATAATAATTAGTAAACTATATACTTTATAACCATAAAATAAGTATAATTATAAATACACCTACACTACGTTTATATTCACAATTACTAATTACGTCAAGAAATCGAGAACAACTACGTTAACGTCGTATATACACCATTAGCCGAGCTAATAGTAAATGGACTAACAAAAACGCTTTCGAAGTAGCTATTTCAGGTGTTTTTTATATAACTGAATATAAGTAACCAGCTGGCTCGTCTTAAGAACATCTGTTACTACGACCTCGCCGAAGATGAGGCCCGCTGGGAGGCCGGGATAGCTAAGGATAATATATGGGACGTTAAGGCTTATGTTCCTCACACTCCTAAGGCTCGTGAACCCCGTAGGAAGGACATTTAAGAAACGCTTTAGATATAGAAAAACGGAATTTAAGTTTTAAGATAATTATAATATTTAGAAATAGTTATTAAAAGGTGGATCAGGTGGTAGGAAGCCCACTAAACGGAGGCCTCCCTAAAGAGGTATATCAAATCCGCTGTACCAAGCACCTCGTACACTTCCGCCGCACTCGAAGGCCGCGCACAGCGCAGAATAATAATGGGCCGAAATGCGCCCTTGAACCAGCCACCTTAAGGGCTAAGTTCGCCCCTGAAGAACAGGGAGAACAAGAACAATTACACACAATTGAATATATCACGAATTGACCCTTGAATCCGACAAGACTCCCCCGGAGACATAAATCAGGCCGAGGATCCCAACCCAAATAAGATGGAACCCCCCTTAATCCCTTTTAAAGAAGAGCTATTACACTCCTAGTGGGATAAAACCTTAGACCAGAATAACCAATACTAGCTGATTAGGGGGGTAATACAAAAAGGAGACCAACAACTTCCCTCGTAGTAAAAGTTACTAATAATGTTATTAGAATATACAATTAATAATAATAACAGATTATTATGGAGGGATAAAATCTAAATTCCATATTACGAGCCCCTAAGGACGGGTTTAATCTAAAAGTTCCATAACTCCACATTAATGGGTTATCGGGGAGGGACACTTTAAAAGCCCTAATCAGTCACCAGTTCCATTAACCAGGCCTATCCTAGGATATCTAAAAATTTATAAGGAACAGCGACGTTTATGGATAAGGAAACATATAATATAATAAGAAGAGGGGCCTATTAAAGCCTTTACTTATCCCTGGACGGATCTAAATAAAGGTCTCTATTAACTTTATAATAGGACTACTCCCTTCCCACCACAATGGGGCTACGAATATTATAGTAGTGACTAATCATTTATTAAAGAACGTAATTTTCGAATTATTAAAAGAAATTATAACGGATATAATAGTAGACTAACTAATCCGAGGTCTAATTAAACACCATAGGATACCTTATATAATTATATTAAATAGGGGACCGTAGTTTACGAGTCTTATATGGAAATAACTCTATTAGTTACTATAAATTAAATAAAAACTCTTGATAACATTTCACCTAAAAATAAACGGAATTATAAAAAGGGTAAACCAGGTAATAAAAACTTATCTTAGAGTATATATAATATATAGCTAGAACAATTAGGACGAACTACTCTTAATAATAATAATTATTATTAATAACCGGGTCACCTTATTAATAAAACTCAGCTCGTTTTTTATTACTCATAGGTATAACTTAGACCTAATTAGAGTAAAAAAAACCCCTACGGAATAATAATAAAACCCTTATAATAAGAGTAAAAGCTCTAATCTAGAAATTAAAGGACACTTCTAAGTAGACTTAAATAGCAATAATAATAGCATAAGAGAAACATGAGATTACCGTAAACATAAGACGCTAGCCGTCTAATTAGTTTAAGCCTAGGGATAAGGTTTAGTTAAAGTTACGGAATATTTAGTCTAATTAACCATTAAAGAAGTTCAATTAAGTTAACACAAAATACACTATCCTTAAACTAATTAGATCCCATATTTACTAATTAAATACACTACTAGGGATTTATAACATTTTCTATGTGAACCTAATTAGGTACACTAAAGTTAATCCGTTATTATTATAAAATTATAATAATACTTAACTACTTATAATACTAATAGTTAATAAAGAGGAGTTTAAAGTTAAGGAGATCCGTAATACGTAAAAGGTGTAGGGTGGATAAAAGGTTTTAGTAAAATAGAAAAACTATACTTAATTCACTTAGGAACTAGTGGATATACTAGCGGATATAATGGCCTTAAACCATTATAAAACCAATCACAGGAATATCCCTTAGGAAGGGAAGGGAAGAAGGGGGTAATTATTATGGACTAAGACCCAATCAAAGGCCTCGGAACTACTTAGCTATGTTCAACGCTAACCACTATTTACTAAGCCTAATTAGGCCCAAATAGGCCTAATTAGGACTTAACGGATTTATGGGATAATAAACTTTTCCTCCCTTTCTCCTTATCTTGAAGATACTCATAGTAGTCGCCATAGCTAGTTGCAATATACGTGCTTGGACCGTTATAACAAGGGTTTTTGTGTTAGTTTTGGTGGGTATGAGTTGCCCCTGAAGGTGTTTGAGGAGTACTCAAAGGCCGATATCCTGCTTATTAGTTTATAGTATATGGGTTAATGTTAGAATTGATTTTGTTATTAATTTATTTACTTAGTTCTAGATATTCTAGTAAAAGGCCTGGAGAAATATGTAGGTAGAAGTATTAGTCGTATATAGTTTAAGAGTATTCTCCTAATCGGATTATACTTTACTTTTTATAATAACCGTGGGTAATGTTAGTTTAGTGGGTAATTTAATAGTAGGTTGTGTTATAGTAATTATGTTCTTAGTATTCGGGGTTGTTGTTGTTACGGGCTGATGCCCACGATGGCCTAAGCTTTGCCTGAGGCGTTAACCAGCATCCAACAAAAGAGCCCTCCGGTTAAAGGGGCCTCCGATCAAAGGGCCTCCGGTGACCTCTAGCGCCCTACTAGAGGTCCCCTTTGTTTTCTAATAGTATAGATTCCTATATTACCCCGTTTACGAGGAACTTCCTCTCTTTTACTCTTTAGTTTAAAGTAAATAATAATAGAGTACTTTAAAGTCGAAAACACCTAAGCCTGGCTCTTCGTATACTTTAAACTTAGGATTATAATTTTATTGTAACGCTGGGTTAAGCGCAGCTCCTTACCGGTTAAGTAGAAAGGAGTATAGGTCGAGCGTGGTTCCCTGCGAAGAACAATACTCCCGGGACTCTAATAGGTTAACCACTAGTTCCCTACTAGTCCCTAGAAGAATAATTGAGATAGCTTAGTCGCCCCGATGAACACCACTATACCCCCGATACTCTATAATAAGTTAACTATAAAAGAGATATTAAACACTACTCTAGGATCCCTATAAACCCAAATAATAGAGATTAATAAGAAACTAGAGAAGAGTTAGAATTAGAGGTTAATAACCCCTAAGAGTAAAACCCTTTATACTCCTAGTAGTATTTACACTAATACCTCACCAGTATTTAATAGTAAATTAACTCACTAAAAACCCTTACTTAACTCCCTAAAGTTTTTAGGTAAATAAAAAGAATACGCCCCTTAAGTATAATAAATAAGAAATAAGAATTTAATAAATTACCCCTTTTACTTTATAAACTATGAACTTTAGTACCTAATTAATTTATACTTAAAAGTTAATTTTTAATAAGTAGTTAATACCTTTTACACTATTAGAGGACCTAATAGAACTAGAAACCCCGAGGACTTTATATATTACTTTGATTATAATTATTTGGATTTAAACACCTAGTTCTAAGTTATTACCTAATTATAAACCTTATATTGAAAAAGAAAACGAAAATCTTATAATATTTTTATTTAAGTTTAAACGAATAATAGTTAATACTAGTAGTAGTAATTAGTTTACTACTATGTAGATATTACTCTTAGAGGTAGCTTTGACCCCTTTGTTAAAGGACCGGCTACTCATAGTTGAGCTTCTTAAGGACTACTTAGGTTAACTTATCTAAGTATAGAATATTATTTAGAAAGTTAAACAGGCTTTTAAATATAATTACCCTTAAAGGTTTACCTACTGTCACGGGCCGAACCCGGTGGTTATGCCCGGGCTATGCCCGTGCTCGCACTAGTGCCCCACCGGTGCCCCACTAGTGCCCACCCCCTAGGAAGCAGAGATTTCGCGCCATATCGTAGTTTACCCTTTTCCTCTTCAGCTTAAAATAAACAGTATTTGGTTACCTTTTAGTTAAGATAAGGCCTAGGACCAGCCCTTCGCATATTTCAAGCTCAGTTTTATCTACTATATAAGATACCACTTGTGACGGGCTGGGCCCTCTTGGAGGCTTCGCAGCCTCTCAGCCATGGACTCCGCTTACCTAAGCCCGGCTTACCTAAGACGGATTAACCTTAGGCCTAATCAGAGCAAACGGGTCCTATGGGGCGGAAAACATTTTCTCCTTTTCTCTCTTATCTTGAAGATACTCGTAATAATCGCCATAGCTAGTTACAATATACATACTTAAACCGTTACATTATCTTTAAGATCTTAGTATCATCAGAGATAACGAGAATACACTAGGTACAGAAATAATTATCGACAAAAGGTAAGTCTACGACCTTAGTAGGAGTAGCAAAGAGTCCTAAACGGGTTAACCTAAAGGTCCCTGAACGCTTAAAGCTGATCAGCGAGGTCTAATCAGGGCTAAGAGGTTTTAATAAACTCAAAAGAACGTATTCCGCGTAATAGAGTACCTTAACAACGTCGATTAGTATACTATGGTCACTATTAAATGAAGACGTACGGAAAAAACAATAACCATATTACGATAAAAAATAACGTCGACCTATCCGGAAACCCATAATAACTAGTATAGTTGATTAGTTAATTATTAGCCCAGTTATAGGAGATACGGACCACCTAAGCGGCCAAACGAAAAGCCTAATAAGAGTAAATTCGAATACTACAATAAACCTTAGTAGAACCTAGGTACCCAACCTCAACGTTACACAAAGCCCCTATACCCTTTACGACGCCGATCCCACCCGATCAGGCCTACACACTACCTCCTAAATAACCAAAACACTAAATCCCTAATCCACCGAAGTTTAACGGATCGCATAAGAGATTTCAATAATAGTACCTCGAAATAAAAGGGAAAATAAGCGTGGATAGGGAAGCCTTTGGTTCAGCATTAGTAGTGTTCACCTATATCTACTTTAAACTAGAAAACATTATATAAGCTATGGTGAGCGCCTATTATTCATAGGGAGGAGCCAATAAGTCGAAAAACCCTAAATAATTCATAGAATACCTAAAGGGTTACTACGTAGACCCTAACACAGAAGTACGAGCCCTCAACCAACTAAGAATAATACGTTAAAAGGAGAACAAGAGTTTTACCCACTTCCTTCCTAAGTTCAAAAAGGAGTTCACAGAAGCGGGAGGAGAACACTAACTAAACAACGTTAAGATCAACTACCTAAAAGGAGCTCTAAACATTACGATAAGAACCCCTTTAATTAGTATAATCAACAAACCAACGGCCTATACTACATAAACCCAGATACTCCTGACAATAGGATCAGAGCTGGATAGTAAATCGTACTAAACTCACCGTAAGCGTCAATACAGGAGATCGCCAACACCCGACCAGAACAAAGTCGAATCACTAACCAGACAAAATAGTCGAACAGGATCACCTCAACCTAATCAAATGGATTAGGAACCCACTAAGGTAAGCCGGATAGCCAAGGATAAACTAGTCCAAAAAAGGTTAAACCAAAAGGAAACCCGCAAATGCTATAATTGTGGTAAAAAGGGGTATATACAATAAAGATGCCCTAGAGACCGGAAAAATAAGGAGATTAAAACCTTAAAAGGGAAAACCAAAGAGCAGAGTAAAATAGATATTAGCTCTAATTAGGACTCTAAAAAATCAAGAAAAGAGTAGCTCCTAGTGGAAGTCGTCATCAGGAGGAACAGGCTATAAAGGAATAAAAGGTTATTAAGAAGAACATAAACTATAACCCATTCTATATTAACATTAGAATCAATAAGATATAATACACTACTACTCTTATTAATACAAGGTGTCTAATATACGCCCTAATCAGCAACACCTTCGCCAAGAAATTCCACTTACCACGCATTAGCATCACCCCTCGGAATTTAATATAAATTACCACTACAGTCCCTAATGCAATTCGTTATATTACCTATGCCAATATCGATATTAATAGTTATAAACGACAACGGTTATTCTTTTATATTATCCCTAATCAAGAAGACAACGTTATTCTAGGTAAATCATAGATAATAGACGACGATGTTACAGTATACCTAACTAAGGGCACCCTCCACATAGGTGTTATAGACCACTAGGTTCAAAAGAGGAAACCAAATTAAACATCATAAAACCCCGACTTCCCAATCCAATAATAAACCAAAACTATATTTACTACCTATGGTGAAGCCTGCATAACGAACGGAGTCATTTTAGTAGAAAATGGCCTATCTTCTAAAAATCTAATTACCGGGCAAAGCCCACTTCTAAATAAGCTACAAAAAAGGTGAAGTTACGTAATACAGGTCATATACAGTATCACGTAACTAGCTCTGCACACCGAACGGGCTAATTCAACCAGGAGGCTATCACAATACACCCCCCCAGATACCAGCACATCTATAAACCGCAATCCTATACACCATAACCCTTAAAAAAATAAAAAAAGTAGGTAAATACAAAGAAAAAAACTAAAGGTAACCGTATTTCTCGTTAATTTTAACAATTTCAAAGGAAAGTAAATTACGTCCAAAAAACGCATCGTAGAAGACGCATCGCAGAAAGTATTACTACCTATATAAGCTCCTTCCGTTTCACAAACTCATTACCATAAGTAATCTCACATCTTCCAGCAACTTAATTAGCGTATTAAGCGGATCACGTAGTATTAACTCGTTTAATACCAAAATTCCTACTACCCTCCTCCTCTTCCGAAATATTTTCTTTAAACAACAATTGTCAGATTGAGTGCTCGGCTGAGCGCTCGGCGCTCGCTCGGAAGAACTATAATCCCGAGCGCGCGCCCCAGCCTCCTTAGGGCACCCCCTACCCCTATTCCTACGGGCCCAGGGGGCTTCCAGAATACGGAGAGACATATAACAGAATATACGCGATTTTTGACCACCAATTCGACAATTAACAATCTAATACGTGCTACGCTTACGATAAGCGTCGCTAGCTATTTATTCACTTAATTATATACGTACGAAAGTGCTTCCTAAGCGCTTAATTCAAATCCACTCATCGAAATGGCCTCCCTAAGTTCGAAGATCCAATTGAAGACTAGTAGCGATTGGGTTTTATGGGTTGACCAGTTATAATTAAAAGCTAAATCCTATGACTTATGGAAATATATTAATCCAGCACATCCTGATGCCCTTCGGAGCTCGTGAACGCTCCTTGAGTGGTGTATAGAGCGTCCTATGCGCCCCGAGATCTACGAATACCCTAAGACTAGTAGAGCTGAAGTTTTTAGTGACGATACTAAATACGAACTATGTACATAGGGCCTTAAAAAGCTTTTAGTAATGAACCTTATATTATATAAAGAACGATGGACGGAGTATATAAAATGGATAAAAAACTATAAAACGTTCCTTAAGGGTATTAGAGTACTTAAAAACTGGGTTTAAGAAATAGTCTACGTTAACTTATTATGCTATTATTATACTATAAACTACGTATTAGATTAATAGATTTATACACTAAAAGAATAAGTAAAAAGTAATATAAGAGAGAGGTGCTCCGAAGTGAATAAAGTATATAAGTGGACACTAATAGTGCCTAAGTGGAAGTGTTTTACTATAAAAAGGGATTTGGAGGAGTGGTTTACGAAGTGGGAAAAGGTAATCTACGAAGTTAAAGTAGTAGGAGTCCCCGGCACTAAGCTCCCAAGCATTTGGTTCTTAGAATTCACTATAGCTGTTAGTCATAGTTATGTGGATACGTGGATTTTCTTATACTAAGTAATTAAGGATAAGTGTATAGAAAACGAGAATTTGAGTGTTGGAGAGGTCCTCTTAGATGCTCGGAGATTCCTTTAGACCACTTTAATACTTAACCCAAAAAAATAAGTTGGCCGTAGAGTGTTTGGGCTAACCGTAGAATTAATAACCCGAGACGAAGGCGGTTTTAAAGTAATTTCCCCTGTGTACCTAGGTGTTTTAGGGAGTAATACTCGGGGTAGCTGGGGCTGTGGGAGAGGTGGAGCTCCCCGTAACCGATTACGGAAAAGGAGTAACGGAGATTAAGTGAATAACTACCTTTACCCTACTTACCTCCGCCCACACTAACTTTTTAAGTACTAGTTAATTAATGAGCGAAAACGTCCTAAGTGGTATACCCCTAATTAGGAGCTCTTTAAGAACTTAAAAGAGTATATAAGAAAAGACGAAGACCTAAAAGAGTATATTAGAAAAGTGATAGGAGCCCTTAAAGAAGAACACTAATTATATGGATAGTGTAGAGTGAGTGTCCTAAGTATATTCTATACTACTCTAGAGATATACGAGTTCTTTAAATCGGTGATCCTAGACTTAGGCTTAACAATCCATATTTTTAACGATCCTACGTAGTTTACCACACTTACGGGAACACTAATAGGAGATTACCTCTGGGTAGGTGCTCAACAAGTGGCTATCAAAGTGTATAATATAATTAATATTAAAGTTAGGGGGCGTAAAAGGGCCACTACGAAGCTCCGCTTATACGACGTTACACTCTATACGAGCTTTACTAATAACCTTATTTCCCTTACTCACCTTTATAAAAGGGGTTTTTAGTGGGATATAAGCCCTCATAATAATTACCTACGGTGCTTGGACGGAACCTTTCTATATGTACTCATAGAAGTTGTGAATTAGTAAATCCTGGATTATCGGAAAATCGAAGCGTTGCTCGTAACCGCACCTATTAGACGAAAAGCGCCGGAGATCGAGCCTACGCCGCCTTAAAGGTATAAATATATAATAGTAATGCGTAGGAAACCGATTAAGGGTAACGTAGCCCTCTGGTATCGAAGGTTAGGTCACGTAGGCCCCGAGGCCATCCAGCACTTAGTAAACGCCTTAAGAGGGGTTAAGTTAACCCCAGGGGGTGAGCCTACCACAACAACAACCTGCAATGCGTGCGGAAAAGGTAAAGCTTACCGAGTGATCCGGTGAGCTTCGTGAGAATCCCTTAAGCACGCAAAGCCTAGAGACCAACTTATAGTGGACTTCCACAACTACGAAGAGGGTTACGAAGAGTATATATCCATAATGCTTATTGTTAACTAAGCTAGTGGTTATGCGTGGGATTTTTACCTTATAAGGTGTACTATAAACGTCTTATTAACGCTCTTAACGGACCTCCTAGAACTCCTTAAAGTTTACTATGGAATAATAGTTAAAACTCTGGAATTTGATGGCGAGCTTGAGTGGCACCTACGGGTTACTCAAATGCTTACTATGCAGGGTATAACCTTAGAGATCTCAGCTCTAAATACGTAAACCTAGAACAGCGGAGTAGAGCGTATCGTAGTGGTAATTAAAGAGTATATAAGAATAATAGCTCTAAGTACTAAACTTCTAAACGTCCTTTAGCCGGAAATAACGAAAACAGTAATGTATATATATAATCGCACACTATCAGTAATAAGAGGATAAAAGTCGCTATATAAGCTATTTTACAAGCACTTTTAGTACGAAGAAAACGGGATATATATACACCTAGACCTCTCCTATATGCGCTCGTACGGGTGTAAAGCATTCACTATAACCACTGACACTCAGCTAAAGCGTAATAAGCGCCAAAAGTTATCAGCGTACGCCTAGATCGGATTCCTAATCGGCTACACATCAAGTAATTCCTTTTAAATCTAGAATCCCCTACACAATAAAGTTTTCACTACTCAAAATATAGTATTCAACGAGAAGTATCACTTTAACAATAATATTAAGGGCTTAGCAAAAGAGATTAACCATATAGATCTTAAAGTAATTCAATAACGCTTAGAAGAGCTGATCCAGTAGATAACTAGTGTGGGAACATATAATTAGAGTATTAACAAAGAAGTAGAAGAAGTAATAAAATACGCTAACCCCGATGAGCCCACTTTAAAAGTAACTATAAAAGTGCTCGAGTACCCAGAAATTAAAGTGGACGCACCTAAGTAGACGGAAGGGTAATATTCGGAAACACAGTTCACACCCTTTTTAACACCGGAGGCGTCGCCTCCGACCTCATTTATCGTAGCTTTAACCGAGCTTAACGTAAGGGGGCGTGAAAAGACATATACAATAAAGTAAATACGTCAGATTCCTGCTCTAATACTAAAATCGAGGTGAGTTATACCTAGGACGTCGTACAAAGCTGTTTTCTTAGTGGGTACGGCGCTCTATAAGAGAAATCCCCAACATTAAAACGGCCCTTAAAGGGACCACATTATACCTAGCTAGCTGCGCACCCTAGAACAGGGTTCCGAAGAGTCCTTTATAGTAGTAGCGTTAAATACTAAAAAGCTCTGTGCACATAAAGTATTCCCGGACAACCAAATTAAAGGTCAGCAAGAGGTAAGTGAACTTTAGAAGGAAAACTCCGTAGTAGTAGCATTAAAGACAACCACACTCCGCTCCCACAGAAACCAGAGCTAGACGTATACAATAGTCTCTAAGGAGCGAAACGTACACAGTAACCGGGATATAGTAAAAACGTTAAAGATAACCGAGCTCCGTATACACGTAAAAGTAAAAGACCCGCGTAGTACCTTTTAGAGGGATCTACTCCCTCTACCCACGTCTCATAACCAACTAAAAACACACCACTTCAAAAATAAATTCCTAAACACCGAGAAAAGCCACCTCGAAGACCATAAATAATCCTAGTCGTAGGAAGAAGTCGCTAGAAGTGCTATGCACAACAAAAAGGTCCTAGAATACTACTAGGTATATACCTATAAGTTAGATAAACACGGGCAGCTAGCTAAATTCAAAGTGCACCTCGTGATCCGTAGTAACCAACAACCCAGAGATGTACGAGAAATGTATACTACGATGCTCATAGGTATATCCTTTCGTATACTAATAGCTATTACAATATACTTTAATTTAGAGTTATTATAATATAACATAGTGAACGCATTCATTCACGCGGATCTAAACGAGACCGTCTTCATAAAACTCCCACCTAATTACTATACACTAAAAAGGATCCTACGTTTACGAAAAGCGTTATACGGTTTACGACGATCACCTCTCCTCTAGTAATACCACTTAAAGGTGGGACTCATAAACCAGGGATTCGAACACATAATAAACGAGAACTATTATTAAATAAAGGGCAACGTTATGTTCTTCTTTTATATGGACAACTATATACTAGCCTTCCTATACACATAATAAGGAGGTACACAAAAAGAAATCACCACACTATATAAAAAATATCACCTAAAAGGAGGAAAACCTCTTTAATAGTTCCTCGGGATTGAGGTTATATGGAACTACTCAAAACACCGAATATAGTTATCCCAAGCGGTTTACGCGGAAAAAGTAAAAAAACTTTTACCCCCTACAACTAATACACTAAAAGATAATTTAGAAGTGCGTATATATACCCCGATAACACTTAAGGAGCTTCTCCTATATAATAAAAACACCTCCATATAAGAGATCACCCGTTTCTAGTACAAAGTCGGGATAATCCTATACACAATAATTATAACCCAACTAAACGTCACCTTCACTATTAGCCGTTTCGCATACTTTAACTAAAACCTAGGACCGAAATACTAATACACAACAAATAAAGTACTTAAATACCTCTATTCTACGCACTACTTCTACTTCGAATATAATACTAAACCCAGGAATACAAAAAACACACTTATAGTAGTATCCAACGTAAGCTTCGCTAATAACTCGATTAATTAGAAAAACTCTTAGGTACTCACCATAAAACTATTCGGAGGGCTCATAGTATAGAGGGCCAATAAGCAGGCCACGGTGATAACGTCTATAATAAAAGCTAAGCTATTCTCATTATCACAGGCCACTAAGGAAGTACTCTTTATAAGCTGACTTATTTCTGTATTACGAGTCCAGTTACTAATAACGGGGACTCCGGAAGCGGCTTTCCCTATACTAGAGACGCCATATACACTTATAATCCAGTTCTAGTATAACAACTTATAAACTATACACCTCGTAATAAACAACCTAATTATACTCTAAATACACTTACACTACGTTAATATTTATAACCACTAATTATATTAGGAGGTTATAGTGGAAAGGGTTTCTATAATATACACCCCCTCTATAGAGCTTATAATAGATAACTTAACGAAAAGCCTAGTGTTACCTAAGTTTTGTGAGTTCTAGAGGTAAATACGGATAACGGAGTAGAAGGAGTTCCTAGAACGGAATTGGAAGAGGGACCTAGAGGCCGATGAGGCGGAATAGCTTATGAGAGTATTAAAGGAAGACGTATGGGTAATAGAGGACTCTGGAAGAGTACCGAGGGTGTTGGAGAGCCCGGCTAAGACGAGACCCTAGGAAGGGGAACGCGGAGTGCATATAAAGCGCCTCCCCGTGAGAAAAGAAGAACCCTATGCAGAGGAAGTGCTTTACGAGGTGTAAGATATATATTGTGGAATAATTACTGGAGGTTAGGAAAGGCCCCTACGAGGCCTTCCCTGAGGGGGTGTGTCAGATTAAGTGCTCGGCTAAGTGCTCGGCGCTCGCTCGGAAGAACTATAATCCCGAGTGTGCGCCCCAGCCTCCTTGGGGCACCCCCTACCCCTATTCCTATGGGCCTAGGGGGCTTCCAGAATACGGAGAGACACATAACAGAATATACGCGATTTTTGACCACCAATTCGACAACAATAACAACGAAAATCGTATATATAAGAATTACGTTCCACACTTCGCGCATTCCATACAATTTCTCGGATATTATTAACGCCTATTTCTAAACCCAAATCTACTATAATACCATTAAAAAAAACTAAGCAACTTCGCGTCACTACTATTACTACTATACGTAAAGCGCAGAAACGCAAGCGCAACTGTGCACAGGCTTCGCCAGTTAATTCTACTACGGACTATGAACCCGAGATACGTGAATTTATTCCTTTTATTATATTTTAAATTATCGTTAACTAGTTCATTCTAAATTTAACCGTCAACAAAAAGCCTAAAAGTGGCAAAAGTAAGGGCCGAAGGGCTAAATAAACCATCGTGGTTACCCTTACCGGTCCTAGTTTATTATATAATTAGTCCGGGTAATTACATTCAGTAACTAACTTTCTAATAATTGCAGAGGATGGGGTCTCCCAGGAGGAGGAGGAGCCGTAGCCGCTTCGGGGGATTCTTTATGTTCAGTGTGTTCATAGTGCACTACACGGGAGCTCCCTTAGCGATTATCGAGTTAATAGTATTACTAAGTATACCCGTTGCGTAGAGGGAAAGACCCCGTATATTCCCGTCCCTACCTCAGCGTTATCGGTCTCCCACTAATTCTTTACTATAAAAATAAACAAGTATACCCCTCGCAAAGTATAGTTATTCGGTTTATAGTTTAGTTTCTAGGCTAACTCACTTAGTATTCAGGATATTAGCTAACTTAGTATAATATATCACAATACTCTTAAGTATATAAAGACGGAGGAGTAGAGCGAAGTGGTTCCTAGCACCGGTGGGGAGGCTACTTCAGCGTCTAATAACGTCGTTTAGCTTACTTCTCTAGCCACTAGACCCGTCCAGGGGGGCAGTTCATCCATAACCCTTCACTTAGCCTTGGACAGCCTTGTTAGCGCGGTCGTCCCTGAAGCGGCCCGCCCTGCGGTAATAGTCCTTTTGGACCAGTATATGGCCTCCCTCCTATCTAAGAAGTGAACACTTCAGTTAATGTATTAGTTTAGGCATAGGGGCCCTGTACCCGGAAATACCCTCTGGTGCCCTTCAGGGCTTAATATCGCTTACTTTTCGTGTTTTACGCGGGCTCTCCAAGGCCGTCGTTAGGCTTCCTAGCCATGGGGCCATTCAATCCCGTTTTCAATCATTTTAATAACCCATCTCTACACATCTTTTCTAGTCTATGTAACTCCTTCCCGAGTATCTTATAAATTTAGGAGGGACCTAAAGTGCTCAAACTTCGCTTAAGGTAAGTTCTTTATAAGTCCATCTACTGGCATATCGTTTATGGGCATATATTCTACGCAAAAACTTCCCACTGCGTATTCTTATCGAAGTTATATATTTTATATATCCACGTACCGTAGGCGGGTTAATAAGTGCTCCCCTTCGCCTACGACGAGACGTATCGTTTAGCGATTATCGTAATATACTTTTTACATATCCCCTAGGTCTAGAGTTATATCCCGAAAAAGCCTTTTTAAAACTATAGTCTCCTTCGCTGTATGCTCAAAGTTTAATAGTTCAGCTTTGGTAGTTGACGTTGTAATTATATTCTACTAAGTGGCCCTCTACTGAATTAGGCCTCCGAAAAAGTATATTATATATCCTTATAAAGACCTCTGGGTTTCCTCATTATCTATAAATAACGTATCACCTATAATAAGTAGAACCTATTCACCCCCTAAACCTCTAAAGTATATTATAAGGTGGTAAGTTGAATAGAGATAATGGATAACCTAGTTCATTACGGTAATATATCCCGGAGATGGGTTCATAAAGAATTAGGAAAGTAGAGTAATAGTAAAAGCGACGTCGGGTTATATCATAATTGCCGTATACAAAATTAAACTAACCTTCTCTTAGAATTCCTTAACCTCTTATTTAATAACCTCCCCCTTATATTTTTGAAAGTGTATTATCGGTAAGGGGGTTACTAGGGATACTAAATCCGTAAGGTCAAAGTATTTAGCGACTCATTCAATATACTAATTATAAACAAGATAAATCCTCTGGGCTACTCGATTCCGGATAACCTTAATACTAAAGTACTACTATATAATACTTTAGTTTTTAATTTCATACCTAGCCTTAAGCCTTAAAATAAGGTTTTCCGCTTCTTATATATGGTCTCTGTGATATAAAATAAGAATATCGTTTATATAAAACAAAACTATGATCTAGTGATTTATAGTATAAAATAAGTAAAGATCTTTGTTCACTGGTTAAAGTCCTAGGTGATATAGGGTTCCTAAGAACTCTTTGTACTATAAGAGTAGTGCATCTCTGAGCCTATATAATGCACGAGAAAGTACTGTGTACTTCCTAGGTTATTTAAAGCCGTCTAGGAGGTGGTATACCATAAGTGGCCTGTTAGGGTCCCGTTCTGCGTTAAGGAAGGCATTAACGACGTTAAACTACCACACTTCTAAATTAAAGTGTGTTACTAGTACCATGGCCACCCTGAATGTTCATACAACTAAGGTCGCTGCGTAGGTTTGTTCTAAGGGGTCCTTCTGCTGAAGGTCTCCTCTAACACAGATTCTCACCTTATAGTGTTCCATAGTTCTTTTAGAAGTTGGTTTATAAGTGAACACCTATTTTAGGGGAAGGGGTACGGTATTAACGCTTATTTAGTTAACTATTTTCTACGTACTTTTCTCCGTAAGTTTACGGATTTCCTTATAGGTTATTTCCTTAAAGAGATTACGGAGCGGTCCTGGGAGTTTATAAAGGTCTTTCCAGAACTTAGAAGGTGGTGGAAGGTCTTCTAAACAAAGTTTCTTTTTTGGAGAGATATTCAGGTGCGGGTTATTCGCCTGTTGTACTACACCTTATACGACGTAGTATAAGGTATAGTGACCTAGGGACACTTCGTTTAGGACTTTTAGCTGATTAGGTATAAACGTATTAAAAAATACCTCCTAATAGTACTTTATATAGAGTATAGAAGTGTGGGGAAAGCACCGTTGTGTAGGAATATTATCCCGTTTATCGTATTCTGGTGGTAGGTTCCTTTGTCGACGGCTTTTCCACACGGGTTGGCCGTGGTCCCCTGTGGCGCTCCCCTCCTCAATTATCGTATACGGCCTCATAGGTCGAGGCTAGGAGTTGATATTAGGTTCTTGTATTTCTAAGGTACCCTCTTCGCTCTAGTGTTCTATTTACACGGGGTCCTTGTTTTGGACACTTACGTCGTCCTCAACGCCCGATTTATATTAGTTATCTTTTATGTTCACTAATAGTCCTTTAGTAACTTCTACGTCGGGTACTATACCAGTAAGCCCCCTTTTTCCGTTTCTAAGTATGCATTCTAGTGTTAAAGTCGTTTCGGGGATCAACGCCCATCCCCTAAACCATCTAAAATTCCCTCTTTCCACTACTAAAACATCTCTTTATAATATAGATCCTTATGGTATTAGAGTTTAAAGTAATGGCCGTTGGTCATCCAGTATTACTACTATTTCGGCATAGTCGATCACTCCGAGGATCTCAAATACTAGGTTCATTTCCTCAGAGAGTTCCCTAATCTCTTCTACTATAGTGTAAACCATAAAAACGGGGATTACCACCACTATATCGTTTTTCGAATAAAACTTAATCTCATCAAATATCATATTACATATAATAATAACCTAATTAAGCGAGGGGATCTAGATCCTATATAAGTTATAGGTATTCGGGACATAGCCCACTAAGTATCCGATATATCCCCTAGGTTCTACCTTAAACCTTCGTTTATTAATTCCCTTCTCACACTCTTATTTAAAAGAGTATACTCAGTAACTATAAGTATAAATCCAACCCTAGTATAAACAAAGGTCTCTAGTGTACATAACCACATATTCCAATGTCCACTATCGAAAATAATTCTAAAACCACTTTTCCTCCACTTAATTTAGCAAAATCCAACCGTTATTCACTTACGAGCTCATATTATATAAGTAAACCACTACATAAACAATTTCTACCCATAATTTCGGTAATATGCCGGCCATAAACATCATCTTAATTACTCTAATAATAATTTCCTAACCGGCCCTCTCACCACCTCCCACTAGCTCCTTTGTATAAGGAGGGGGTAACTCTATTTCAATCCCTTCTTTTTCTACCCATTATTAATATACAGTTTCACCGTTAATTATAATCACTAAACAATCGATATCTTATTGTATTTTACACACAAACAGTCCTCGTTATCTCCAAACCCAGCGTTCAAACAAATACAACACCTCGAAGACCTATAAAAAAGTCTTTTCCACATACAAGAACACAAAAAATCATCTAAAAAACTCGTCCTTAATAACCAAAACCCATTTACTATTATTATAACCCTTTAAATAATCAAAAAGGTCCCACGAAATACGGTAATATAAGCGAATAGCTTTACGTTCCGAAGTTCTTCGGGAAACAACGTTCTTAGCATAAGTAGTTACACAATACTCGCATTCCAAACATAGGGGCACTTTAATCCTAACCCCCCGAGTACTATAAACTAGACGCTCTAAGGCTACTAATCCTAAATGTCCTAAACAAAAGTACCACAAGTCGGCAATATCTTACCTTTCACCATACATCTCATATAACGGTCGTTTCCTAAGCTAAATCTTAATATAATTCAGGGCAACTATACTAATACTACTAGAAAGCATTACAGTTTATGGACTATAAAAGGAACGGGGTTTATATTCGAGGAAAACTAAATTAACCTTTTTAGCCAACTATCTAAGTATTACACTATTCTCATAAATTCTAACACAAAGTATACAATTTAAATTTAAGTACTATATTCCGGCCTTATATAAAAGGGCTTCTAAAACAACATTAATATGAAAGTTCTCCACGTAATAGACGTTTTCTAAAACGAGGCTCTGGGTGTTTAGTCCTTTAGGCCCGGCTAGAACGTTCCTTAGTATACGTTTCCCTTTTCCGAGGATTAGGAATAAGGTTATACCCAACTCTATTCGTTCATTACTCGTAACCATCTTATAGGATCCTAATTCCAGAAGGTCAAGGTTGTTAATAAGGTGAGTAACACCGTAGTTATCCATGACTATTGAATCTAAGAGAGGGTGCGGTCCATAAAATAGTGTAGAAAAGACGTTCAGGGGTGCTTTCGTCTAATCTATCGCTTCCCCTAAGAGAGAGGGACAAATATAAACGGTAATTACATCACCAGGGTAGTCCAGGGGTTTAGTAGCCTTAGGATCTTGTTTTTCCTTCGAAGGGTAGGCTAGACCACCTCTTCGCAGTCCATTTCCGCCGCACTTATTCCAGAATCCTCCACGTATAATTCTATTATTAGCTCGAAGCCACCCTTTGCGAGCAACTTTAGCCCACAGGTCGTCCCATTTCTTATCATCTAACCAACTTCGGATCCTGTTACATTCCTTTTCGTCCAGGTTAATATAATCAAAACGGGGGCAAGAGCCTATAAGGGCGTATTCCACGTTAACGCAGTTATCCAGAGTCCACTTCGGGTGGACCATACCATAAGGGCACGAATCAGCTTATATATTATTCTCAGTAGTACCCTAATTATTTTAGATATTATTTCCGGAACGGCCTACTAAGGTTATAAAAATACTAATAATTCGGCCCCGAGATTTCCCATAAACCGTATCTTCGTAGAGTAAATCTACAAAAATCTCTCCGTAATCGGCGAGTAATAGAATTCAGTCTCTAATACACTCCCATATAATAATTTGTGTAAACTCCGTATTTACCCACGTCGGAGCAAAGCGTTACCTAACTACTCATAGAAAAGTTTTCGTAGCTAAGAGGCCTTGAAATTTAGGTATATTATACTCGTTAACTCAAAGAAAGATCTTATACTATTTAGTGATTTAAGCGGATAGATTAACACTAGTATTAGCTTTTACCATCATATTATTATAATCTTCTCGAATAATGGTTAAATTACTTAACTCTATTAGTGCGTATCGCCATCTCAAAACAGTAATTAGATTTCGCAGATTAATCTCTTTGTTCTTAAGAAGTTTTATACGAGCTGGTGTGAGAATTGATGAGTTAACTATAGTAGAGACCCAGGTATCAATAAGTTTATAAACTTTCTCCTTTTTCGAATAACCATATTATATAATCACCTAGTGAAACCGTGCAGGGGGAAATGCTTACGCTAAGCGGGTTTTTCCTTAGTCAGGCGCTAGCGAGCTATTTGAGAGAGGGGAACTGGGGACGCATTTCTAGTGGAGGATATAATAATGGACCATTAAGTAACATATCACGGAATGTTAGTAAGCATCGTTAGTTAAATAAACGTATTTAGAGCTCTTTTTACCCGTTTACTTAGATTATATACTACGAATAGTATGGAGGTTGCTTTACTACCGAGTAAATAAGGCCCTAATATTCACTAGTGTTTATATCCAAGGCCGGAACCCCTCTTTAGCCCTAATCAGGTCTTAAGGTGTCTTTTTACTTAGATTGTAGCTCTAGTTAAGTGGTTTTGTACGAGTTAGTCACCTTTATGGACCCGGGATAGAGGGTGTATGACCTATGGTTAGTAGAGTGTGTGTATTATACGATATAGCATATACTGTTCACTGTATTCCCCGCTTTGTTGTATTGGTACTTTGTGGGCGAATTGAATGCCCGATCTCCTTATTACTATGATACTATTATCCTTTCCCTAATTTTGTTATGTAATATAATAAAGGTGTAATATTGATAGAACGACGAATATTCGGTTTAATTAGATAATTATGATGGTTTTAATATGTTGAACGTGGGTATACGAAGAACCCCGAAAAACCTTGGGTTTAGTTAAAATACTAAGAAAGATGGTTAGGTAATACCTAAATAAGAAAAAGAAAGTGGACTATAACTGAACGACGATGGCTAAGGAGTTAAGTATGGGCCCATAGACCTGATTAGATCCTATGAACGGATGTTAGACCTGAGAAAAAGGAAAGAATAGTATGAATAAATAGTAAGAATGATAATACGATTATGAATTATTTTAGGATTTATACCGAGGACTGTGCGGACCTTGAGTATTATATAAAAGGTTGATATTTAAGTAGGTTAATTCAGATGCGATCCCTCGGTTTGATTAGTTATGTTCGAATAGAATGAATAAATTGAATAGTTTCGGTAAATATAAAAGAATGGTCGTTAATTAGGAGCACGATATCATAAGTGGGATTACGCTTCGTAGATCTTACTCCTTTAGGATGGTTAATGAAGTAGAGTGCCCTTTACTTTGGGGTATTCGGAAGAACAGCTGTGCACTTTGGCCTGATTACTATGTTTTTCGTTATTAAGATGGTAGCGATAATGGTGGGGGAAGTTGTTTGGTGGGTTTTATTAGAATTGTGTTCCCCGATGTAAGCTGACTCCCCCCCTATGGACGATCCCTTTTTATTTATTTAACCTCCTCGTACTGTAAAATAACTAATTATATAGTATATCCGACCTAATTAGCCCGACCAACTTATAACGATACTTATGGACCTTTTTAAATTATTTTAGAATATGCAACCCCGAGCATTTAAAACTCATAAGGATGGGGACACCTCGTAGGATGATATGCCCTTACCCTCCTACGACGTCCCCGACGTTAAGGGCAAAAGGATCGATGAGCAACCTGCTTCGTAAACTCTATTAAGCTTTGATCAGGCCCAGAGTATAGCCCCCTACGCTGAGCTAGTTAAAGCCCTTAAGGAGGTGACTGGTAATAAAAATAAAGGGGTGACTATTAAAATACCCTAGCCCGGAGCCCAAAGAGTGCCTAAGTTTTATGGTAATAACGTTTTTAATTTTATGGAGAAGTTCGAAGTATAAGTTAACTTTACTTACTTTTTTAATAAGGAAAAGACGAAAATATTATCTTAGTACTTTCCCGACGAATACCGATTAGTTATTAAAGCTGAAACCTTGGGAACTACTTAGGTATCCGCTAAGAAGTATATACTTAATATTTTTGGTCACCTAGATAAGGACTATACCCTTTAACTGAATAAACAGCTTTACTAGTTTGGCGAAGGAGGCCTAATTAGGGATAACGACCTTGAAGGAGTAGTAAAGCTCTTTTAGAAAGTCGAAAACATTAAGGCCAAAGCCCTCCTCCGGAATAAACTTATGATGTCCGACCCTGAGCTTATCGAAATTATTGCCCGCTGCTTCTCTAAGTTTACTATGATAAGTATAGTAACTTAGATGGCGACGACTGTGGCCTAACTCTTTGAGTATGGTGATTTTGGTAGGTATAAGATTAGTTTATTTGTATGGATTAACTAGGAATTCCGATACGGCAACGCCTTTGGAGATAGCACCGCTTCGGATAATAACGCTCAAGCCGTTAATACCGTCTATACCGGTAACTCTAGCCCTGATTAACCGTATAGCCCCCACTTTAGATGCTCAGCGACCCTGGACACTAAACGCTAACTTGTTGTAGTGAAGGAGGTGTTCGTTAAGGAATTAGTTAATGTTGATGACCTTGCTAATAAACTTGATGCCCTCTAGTTAGTTATTTAGGCCCTTGAGACTCGTCCGTAGACGTCTGATCAGGCCTATGGGCTAGCCTGAGTTGTTTATGTGGGCTACTAAGTGATTTATTCGTCGAATTGTCCCCCCCCTAGTTAGTAGTACTCTGGTGGATACTAGTAGAGTTTGTACTAGTAGTTATATAGTGCTCTGCGCCAGAATTTTGAACAACGAGGCCCGTCTAGCTTCTGGAAGCCTGGGTTCGTGCCTGGACCGCTGGATTGTTGTTGGTATGATGGGTGTACGAGTTGCCTATTCTGGAAGTGTGCCCAGCTGTAAGAAGACGTCCGAGCCGGATTAATTACCTTTTACGGAGGAAGTTATCGATATGGTGACCTTTTAGAAGCTTAAGGGACGACTAATTAGGTTCTAGATATAATTATTTGGAATGCTTAGCGCTATTATCAGCCTAATAAACCAGTATTAGTTACTTACCTAGTCAACCAGTAATCATTCCCAAAGGCTATAGTGATGGCTAAGGAGGTTGTAGATAAGGGAATTGGTTGTCCTTATACCCCCTAGGTCCAGATACCTCAGAGCGTACCTTCCCCAGCGACAATAGGCTTCGTTTCTGTATACCTACCTGCCCCTCAAACAGCAGCGACAATTCTCGCAACTACAAAGGCTAAGGCCTTTATAACTACTAAATCAGGCGGTAAAAGCGTAGCGGTCCTTCCTTAATTAAAATACGGTGACCTTACCCAACTTTAGAAGATTATTTAGGGTAAAATCGCTAAGCTAATCTCTAGGAAGGTTAGCTTAACTTTGTTAGAATTGTATGAGTTAGAAGTAGAAGAGGTTATCTAAGTAGTAGGGGATAACCCCCGTAACTAGACTTTGCCCGTAACCTAGATTATTATGGACGTCGAGAGGACTGGAAAGCCTGCTTTTATGCCTGATCGGGCGTAGGAAGTTGTCGACGATAATACAGCTGCTGCTTAGGCTGCTCTTAGGAAGTTTGGTGGTTTCGTCTAGGTGCCTAACCATATCGTAATAAAGATCTAGCCCGTATACCACTTCCATATGACTAACTTTACTTAACACTTTTCCGACGAAACCTAGGCCGGCGACGTTTACCTGCCCGTACCCTAGGGCCTAATCAATACTATTAATAATGCTATAGGCCAAAAAATAACCATAAAGATCATCGATAAGTACAACAATAAGCCCAATAAAGCCCGGATTCCCGTTGTATATACTATTAAGGTCGGTGTTTTAGCCCCCCCTATTAGAAATGAAAAAAGGAATCATCTTCCTAGTTCCTAGATAACTCCACACTTCAAAATTAAGGTCTTTATTGGCGGCTCTTCACCTAATCAGAATAAGAAGATCATGGTGATACTTAATTCAGGGGTAATAACCAACATCGTTAATAACTAGTACGTCAAAGAGAATGACCTACTTTTAACGAAAACGATGGTCTTTATATAAACCCTAATACCAGAAGAGAACGGCCACTCGAAGTTCGATAGAGGTGTTTATAGCCACGTTTGGATTAGAGATTATAAGGTTCTGACCAACTTCTTCGTAGCACCAGAGAACAGTATGAGCCTCGCCAACACTACTTTACTTAGAGGACCCTTCTCTATTACTGGCCAAATCACCTGGGAGTATATGAACGACCTGATTAGGGCCGTAGTTAGAATAGATGACGTAACGATTCACATCCTAGTGGGTTTTATAAACCTTGGATTAGAAGGGGGAATGGAGTTTTATTTCCCCGACTGGAAAAACTACTAAGCTGCCCTAAAGGAATAGGAAAACTGAATCCCAGCGACAATGCTAGTGAGTTTGCTGGGGGAATATGCGACCCTAGCCCTGATTAGACCTACCCTGACCTGGAAGGTGGGGATGAAATCGTGTATGCCCTGGACGAAGACACGGCAGCTGAGATCATGGCGATATTAGTAAAGCCTGAGCTCTAACCATTAATCGAGGCAGTCTGTAAAGTTGTATAAGCGACTAGTAACCACCCACATAATTATAAAAACTACGAAATAGAGACGAAGACACTACATAAACCTAACCAGTCCCCGAAAGTCAACGTATTCCTAACTAAGGTAATAACAAAGAAGGAGGTCCACCGCAGAAACAAGTGCCGGCGTAAGATCGACAAGTTAGTGGCCAGCCTCCTCCGCCCATACTACACCTTCGAGCAACAACAAAAGCGACGACAAGCCTAACGAAATCAGGACCTTCTAATAAACTCCGCACCTGATCAGCCCGTCTCTATTATTACTATGATATATAAAAGAAAAGATTAGAAAATCCGGCTAGTTAACGATGAACCACCGGATAACTTAATTCCGGAGGGAGACCCCTTATAGAAGGTCAAAAGGATAAAGGCTGCGGAACTGAAAATAAGATAACAAACCGGACACTTTATAGGCCTGATCACCCCACACTTTACCGAAATGACCCCTAGGATGCACCTCACAGATAAGAGGAAAGCAGCGATTCTCCAAAAGTACCCACACCTACATCAGCCCAAAAAAGATCTACTAGAAGCAATCCTACTAAACAAAGAGATGGCGCTGGCGTGGGACTGGACCCATACGGGTAGCGTTAACCCCTTAGTGGCCCCACCACAGGAGATTAAGACGGTTCCACATAAGGCATAGCAAGTGAAGAGCATCCCAATCCCTGCGGCGCTATAAGACCATGTCCTAGAAATACTACGAAACCGGATCAGGCGTAGGACGCTCAAATAATCGCAGACCGCGTACAGGAACCCTTGGTTTCTCGTTAAAAAGAAGGATAGTAATTACTAACTTATTAACTCTATTACGAAACTTAATGGTGTTATAATCTGAGATGTGTTTATCCCCCCCAACGTAGACGCTTTTGCGGAAGAATACGGTGGTTATTAACTCTTTTTGGTACTAGACTTCTTCTCGGACTATAATCAGGTTCCCCTTAACCCAGCAAGCCGAAACTACACAACCTTCTCGACACCTTTAGGGCTACTACGATTCTATTCTTTACTAATAGGTTGGACTAACTCTATAGCATACTTCCAACGGATTATAACGAGAATCTTATACAATCTCATCCCCCATTACTGCAAAACCTTCCTCAACAACATCGCTATTAAAAGCCCTACCTCCTAATATAATAATAAAGAGATTACCTCGATCCCTAGTATATAGCGTTTTATATATAAACATTTAATTAATATTAATAAAATTCTGGTTAACTTTGAACTGGTGGGGTGTATAGTGGTGGCCGAGAAGTCTCAATAGGTATAAAAAGTAGTGGTAATACTGGGCTATTTCTACGGTTATAATAACTAGGCACCTAATTAGGCCAAAACTTAGAAAATTACAGAATAGGCGACCTATTACACCGTTGGGGACGTCCAATCCTTTTTGGGTATTATTACTTTTTACCGATCCTGGGTTAAGAAGTTTATTAAAAAAGTGGCCCCTTTATATAGGCTTTTGCAGAAGAACGTACTATTCACCTAGGGACATATCCAATAACGAGTAATAGACGTCCTAAAAAACACCTTAACGACGTCTCCTATCCTAATTAGACTTGATTACGGCCCTGAGGTTGGTTAGATTATTATTTGCACTGATATTAGCCTAGTGGGCTGGGGAGTGGTGCTCTGTTAACTAATTGACGGGCACCGTGTAGTCGTTTAGTATGAAAGTGGTATTTAGAAGGGTACTAAGCTTAAGTATAACTCAGGTAAACTCGAATTAAGGGCCATTCTAATGGCTTTAAAGAAACTTAGGATATATATTTACGGTGTATAATTCACCTTAAAGATTAATACCTAGGTCCTAATCGGTTAGTTAAACAGTGGGGCGAGTAATTTACTAAGTACCCTACTTACACAATAGATCGTATAAATTCAGCTCTTTAATTTCGATATTAAATACTTACCTAGGAAAAAGAATACAGCGGCAAACGAGTTATTACGTAAACCTCTAAGCCCATCTAATCAGGCTAAATATAAAGACCCCAATAAGCTAGAAGAGTTCATTAATGCATAAATCTACTTAGTATCCGCTTACGCATCCTAAGCCACCCAACCCGACACTATGTTTATTCCCTTAAACTCCCCTCTCTTTTCTATACCTCATAAATAGCTTAGCCCTTATTAAACCTGGTCGGATAAGACGTAACAGATTATTTATTATTTAAATACCCTATTATGACCGGATAGAATTATAAAGGCGGCTTACCCGAGATTCAAAGCCCGGGCATGGATATTTATAATAAAGGGCAACTACCTCTTCTAACACCTAACCCACTAATACCTAACCCCCCGATAAGTTATTAACGATAAAAAACTCTAAAAAAATCTAATTAGATAAGCCCATAAAGAA
This sequence comes from Colletotrichum gigasporum, assembly GCA_024584535.1. NCBI lineage: Eukaryota > Fungi > Ascomycota > Sordariomycetes > Glomerellales > Glomerellaceae > Colletotrichum > Colletotrichum gigasporum. The sequence goes on from CP077951.1 coordinate 571,798, forward strand.
TTTGGTTATTGGGGACGTAATACAACGTTCTAGCGGGTCTTTAAGCTCTACTTCTAGTAAGGGGTATAAGAGGACATTAAAAAATAAATAACTAAATACCCAGCTTACCAGCCAACCCGACCAGGCCACTAAAATAACCAGTATATCACCATAATACCTATAGGGTTACTTTAAACCTAAATTTTACTTAACGTATAATAGATTAGTAAATAAGCCCTGATCGAGGTAAGGAATTACCTATTAAGCTGGTTAGAAGCTCGTTAAACCCTCTCTATGATATTTAAGGTTATTAGGAATTTCCTATGGGAAGACGTTATTTGTTGTTATAGGGTTTATAGGATAATGATTGTCGACGGAGGATTAGAGAATAAAGGGGTAGTAGAAGACCTAAATTAGAAGTATAGCTCTTATCGGAAAATTATTTCGGTGTATAATGCTAGGGTTAACGGGTTTAATGAGAAAGGTCACTAGGTGCTTACCCATACTTTTCTAACCTGGTCAAATGGAGGGAGAAAGAATTAGGGTATTATGTTGTATACGGCGCTATTTGTAAACTGAACGACTATTAGAGGGCTAACTAGCTTTACGCCCTTTTATTTAGAAAATGGTTATAAAGCCGTTACTCTAATTAAGCTTAATACCCTTATATGGAGGATTTTGGACTGGAACGACGTCCATACACCTAATTAGGAGCTCTCGGCGCGGATCCGTGCATTCTAACAACTGGACGAAGACAGGGAGGAAGCTGCTATTCGCGTCACTAAAGTCCGTTAATGGTGGATTAACCGATTTAATAATATATACGTAAAAACCCTCTAGAAGGAGCGATTACAGCCAGGAGACCTTGTACTGGTTTGCGATGAGAAATGAGTTATTGATAAGTCGAAGGAGTGAAAGATTTATTATTGATGGACTGGCCCTCTCCGAATTAGGGTTGTATACTTAACGGCTTTTTTATACCACTTAGAGATGCTGGTTGGGGACGAAATAACGTAATGAATGTACGGAGGATACCGTTTTAAGAAGTTCGTATAGTAAGATAGTGGGTTGTGGGAATTAGAAGACCCTTATTGGGTGAAGAATGAACTCTGCGACGAGTTGCGAGATGCCCTCCCGAGCTTATTAGACGGCTTAGGAGCTGACGACGACGACGATGCGCCTGATTAGGCCACTTCATAGCCCCTTATGAGATTATAAGCAGTATAAGCCTAATGGGCGGAGGAAAGAAAAGAATTGGAAAAGAATATTGAGATATGGGAATGGTTGGGTAAGAAGGTTATAGTCGACCTATAACCACTATTAGCAGTAGAAAAGGCATAATACTAGAGTTTTATTGGTACCGGGACCTGATCAGCTGATAGTAAACATGTTTTCCTTGTGCAATTGTTGCAAAGTTATTGCCTTTTTTTTTTTTTTTTTTTTTTTTTTTTTTTTTGAATTGTTATTTAAGTAATCAGATGCTTTGATATTGTGCACTGTTCCCTTATATTGGCCCCCCCCCAACATTTAACTAACATTTCCTTATATTTAACTTGCATTTAGCTGTATTTTGCTTGTATTATAGCCCTGATTAGCCGCATCTGGCTGCATTTCCTTATATTTCGCGCGCATTAAGCTATATTATGGCAACGTTTTACTGATATGGGGCGATATTATTATGTATTTCCTTAGTATTTTCCTATATTTTAAAGACGTACTAGTAGTATTCAATATCGCCTTTAAACACTTAAATAAGCACTTTACCCCTGATCAGAGTTTATTTGCTATGTTCTCTTTATATTTCGTTATTTATATTAAAGAAAAACTCATAATGTTTATTATAGTGAGGAATAAAAAGCCCTTCCTTTTAAGACCCTTAGAAGTACTTTAAAGACGAGAAGCACCCTAATTCGAAGACCAGCACCCTGCTTCTTATCCCGATTAGTATATATAAGCCCAATTAGGGCTAATCCGAATACTCTATGTCCTTTAGAGTTACGAACCACTTATTATCGCTGAATAACGTTAACCATAGGATGGACTGGGCTTTCCTATAACTGCGCTCCTATTGCTGCTCCGCTTTTATTACGACTATGTCCTCCTGAAAGTAGTGCTACAAATTAACCATCAGGGTGTTGTTGGGGATAACTAATTAACCGACTTTACCACAAAAACTTCTATCGGGTAGCCGAGTACCGTAGCTGTACGTCGTATAAAAATTAGGGTTACGGTAATAGTAATGGGTTCTAGTCTCGTGAAAAAGGTAGTTAGAGTAAGTGTTGCTGTACTCACTAAGCAAAAGTACACACTCCTAGAAAGGAGCTATGATAGTACTATGATTAGGGCCGGTGAGTAATGTACACCACCGTTCCTTATAATAATGGCAGGGAACACGGTTCCGACCATTAGTCGTATGGATAGTAAGAGCCGTACTAGTGCTCGGCCGGCCTCTAAGCTTCCATTTTAGAAGTCCAAAGTGTTTTTAGTGGGTTAATAATATAAAAACCCGATAGCAAAACGTACTATTAGGATTATATTTGTATATAATTAGGCTTGGATGGGAAACGGGAAGGGCCTACCAGAATTGTTGAGCTACCTTGGTGTGAGTATTGCTATGCTTGATAGTGTTGGTGAATTAGACCTCATAATATAGTAACCCGATAAGTAGTTCGAGATGGGCTTAAATAAGAGAAGCTGAGATTTATAACTCTGATTAACCCTGGAGGAAGAAATAACTATAAAACGGGAGGACCTATAATAAGGTTAGTATTATTGATGGTGATGTACCAGTTACTCTTTGGGTAGGGGTAATCGAGAAACTATGGAGTCTCAGGGCTTAGAGTAGTGCACTTACACTTATGATTGATTTCCTTGGGAGGTATTATGACCATCTAATTAGGTCTAAAAGCGAGGAATTAGGGATATAATAGTAGAAATTAACGAGAAGTGGTTAAGGTTATTGTTAGTCGGGAAGAAGTAGATCTAAGAAGGAGAAAAAAGGCTCTTTTATAATGAGTTAACATAGGGAGCTTATAACCCGGATTTAGTAGTAGCTAGAAAAAGGAAGGAATAGCTGGTCTAATTAAGACTAAAATAAGTCACCATACCTACTCCACTGGAAAAGAAAAGTAACATAATAATTAGCCCCCCCTACTTTCCTAATAACCATATACTTACTTTAATATATCGATTAGACGAATAAAAATAATCTGTAGGGTAGTGTTTTACTGCTAGTTAATATTCTCGTATTAGTCTAAGATGTAATTTTAATTTACTCCTTTAATTTTCTATTACCTGGACCTTATAAATAACAACCTACTCTCCTTCCTTTATATACTTAAAGCTTTTTTTATTATGTCCTTAGCCCTAATTAGGTTCAACGCCTTCCTATTAAACTCTTCTTATTTTTGAACGATCCCTTTACCTCCCTCACTTTAACTAATAGCTGAACCATATGATCGTATAAACGTCATTACACTACCGCTTCTTTTCTCTTGGTTAAGTTCAGTTGCGACACTCCTTCCACAATAGTCGCGACACTCCTTCCACAATAGTTGCGATACTCCTTCCATAATAGGAACGACCGGAATCATGACTGCCCCCACGAGACAAGCGAACATCTGGGATGCCCAATATGCACAGAACCGCTTAAATATTTATATTGCTATGGGTAGTGTTACTGATTGCTAATACGCACCTAATTAGGTGTAGGGCGATGTTAAACGAATAGAAGATTTTACTTTTAAAGTATTAGATAATATGAGACTATTCGGCCTGATATTTGACCTAGGTATTGGATATATGAACCCGAGGCGGCCAGTAGGTACCCCAACGCTTAACGATAAGTTAAACCCTGTACTATAATAGTATTTATTGATGAGCACCATAATAATAATAGAACTCCGGGTTTGTTATGTTACCGGCTTCGTAGTTAATGGTAGTTGGGATTTTTAGAGCTGTACTGAGGCCGATAATATTTTAAAAGACCTTTTTAATACTTAGGGTTTTATATAATAACAGAAGTGGCTCGAGATGGGCTCGGTTAAAGTAGCTATTGCGTTAACGAGATGGGACCTAAAAAAGGCTAGTATTACGATCTATTCGACTCCGTAGCCCTAGGGAAACGTGCTCCTTGAGTTAGAACGACTCGGCCCGTACATTGACTACACCAAACTTAAACTCTGTAGAGCTGATCTAATCTACTTTATTACGGTCTATAATGGTAATCACTTTATTAACGTTTTTATAAACCAGACCACGGGATGTGCACTCTGGTACGATAATTTATGGAGTATGGGTTCCTCTGAGTAGTGCTTTATGATTGATATACATAACCTTCTCTCTTGGTATAAGGCTATGGGTACCCCTGAAACCCTGATTAGGTGTATTCGTGTAAGTGTAGTTGTGGCTGATGGCCCTTAATAGCCTGATGGCTGGGGGTGCGGCATTTATGTAGTAGAATGGTTCTGCATTATTTTCCATGAGAACGTAGTATCCCATAAGTTGGCCTTTTCTTGGACCTCTTAGTGATTGAATACCTAGAGGTCGACTATGTATTGCTGATGGGTTAATTGGATTATATAAGAGTTCTACGATTACCCTAGAGGAGGCCCGTTACGCCCGAAACCCCATAAAGCTTACATTATATGGACCACTAAGTAGGCCATAGAGGACGTAGCGGCTCTACCCAACAATGACAATAACGATGTTATATTTATGGGAAGTAAGCCTGATTAGACCTCTAAGAAGGATAAGCTGAGATAACGACCTATGAAACCTATTATATTACCTATAATCTGATCACTAATACCTCCTGAGTACCCTTACGATACCGGCGTCCTAAGTAACATTGTACGTAACACACTTTACAACTACGAAGATAAGCGGTAATACCTTGTACGAGGTTATTAACACCTAATTAGACGATACAATAAGGTGGCCGCTGCGAATCTTTAATTAGTTATAACTTATAAGGAGGAGGAGTTCGCTGAGCGGGTGGACGACCCTTACGAGTTCGTAGCAATGCGTACGGGAGCATGGGAGCCCTTCCTTGCCCCTACTCGGCCCGATAGCTGGCAAGGACATAATCGTGAAGATGAGAAGCGTCGTTGAAGAGAGACGCAGGAGAAAAAGGAGCAAGAGGCCACACGTAAAGCAAAGATCGAGGAGGGGCTCAGTGGTTCACAGCACTATAACCTACGCTACCAACGGACCTAATCAGGCTTTTATTTGTATAATCTAATTATTTCCTTTATTTCCCTTCCTATACGTTATTTATTATCTTAGTACGCAGGAGCTTAGAGCTAAGATAAGGGGACGATTAAAACCGTGTAGGGGGAAATACTTACGCTAAACGGGTTTTTCCTTAATTAAGCGCCAGTAAGCTATTTGAGAAAGGGGAACTGGGGACGCATTTCTAACGAAGGACACAACAACGGACCATCAAATAACACATCACGGAACGTCAGCAAGCATCGTTAGTTAAATAGACGTATTCAGAGCTCTTTTTACCCGTTTACTTGGATCATATACCGCGAATAGTACGGAGGTTGCTTTACCACCGAGTAAATAAGGCCCCAACACTCACTAGTGTCTACATCCAAGGCCGGAACCCCTCTTTGGCCCTGATCAGGTCTTGAGGTGTCTCTTTACCTAGATTATAGCTCTGGTTGAGCGGTTTCGTACGAGTTAGTCACCCTCACGGACCCAGGACGGAGGGTGCACGACCTGTGGTCAGTAGAGTGTGTGTGTTGTACGATACAGCATATACTGTTCACTGCATCCCCCGCTCCGTTGCACTAGTGTTTAATATAAGTACTATACTTATTATAGATTCCTAGGGTCTTTAAAGTAATCTCCTTTAGTTGTTTTAGGGTTAAACCGTTAAGTAGTACTGTGTTCGTAATTTCTCGGGTAATCTCCTAGGATTCTTCCTCCTCTATAACTTTATTTTATTTATCCTCGAGTTATCCTTAAATTTTAAGTTACTAGGCGAACTTCTATTCGACTAGTTTTTAGGTATAATCCCTTATAAGTTAGGTATTTCGGTTTTCGATATACTTTAAGAACAAGGGGATAATATTATTCGTATAAGGAATTTTAAGAGTAGTATCATCTAAATCGATATATTACTACATATTCCTCGCATAGGACTAGTATTATAAAGTAATATATTATTATAGCTAATCTTAACGGGTTATAAAATGGACCGATGTATTAAAGCTCGTAGTTAAGGAGGTTATAAAGGTTATCTTCGCTACGAAATAAAAAGGGATTAAAATAGAGATTAATAGATAATCCATTACTTACTGGAACTTCTTATAGTAGTACAGAGGCTTAGATAAGCTGAGCTTATAACTATAGTGAAGCCTATGTAATGAACGGAGTTATTTTAGTAGAAAGTGGCCTATCTTCTAAAAGTCTAATTACCGAGCGAAGCCCACTTCTAAATAAGCTATAGAAAAGGTGAAGTTACGTAATACGGGTCATATGCAGTATCACGTGACTGGCTCTGCACACCGAACAGGCTGGTTCAGCCAGGAGGCTATCACGACACTACCCTAATTAGGCAAACTAAACACAAAAACTCAACACTTAACGAAGTAAGACCTCTGAACGTCTTTACAGCGAACCTCACTAATATCGAGAAGGCACTTATACCTCAAAAAAAGACTAACCCAAAGACCAAGTTACCTATATATTACCATAAGTTCTTATACGTATTCAACCACAATAAGGCTAATTAGTTATTACCACATTAAGACAACATTAACCATGTAATTCCCATTAAGAAAAACTTAATAGAGTAAAACAAGCTAGTTATATGGGGACCCCTATATGGGATGTCTAAGGAGGAGCTAATCGTACTTCGACGGACCTTTACAGAACTATTAAATAAAAGTTTTATTCATACTAATAGTTCTCCTATTTTATCACCCATTCTATTTATTCGAAAACCCGGGGGAGGATTAAGGTTTTATGTCAACTACCGGGCTCTAAACGCTATCACCAAGAAAAATAAATATCCCTTACCCCTAATCAGCAAAACTCTAAGAACCCTAACTAAGGCTAAGTAAGTAGCTAACAAAGCTAGACGTTATTACTATATTCCACAAAATCAGGGTTAAAAAAGGCAACGAATAGAAGACGGCTTTTAAAATAAAATACGACCTATACAAATGGATAGTAACTCCTTTTAGCCTAATAGGGGCCCCCACTACGTTCCAGAGGTACATTAACCACACTTTACGGGACTTCCTAGACGAATTCTATACCACTTATATCAACGACGTTCTAATTTATTTAAATAGCTCACTCACTAATTATAAGGAGAAAGTCAAAAAGGTCTTAAGCCGTCTAAGTACTACCGGCCTACAAATCGATATCAATAAATACAACTTCGAGACGAAAAGGGTTAAATACTTAGGGTTCATCATTAATACAGGGAAGGGTATCCACGTTAACCCAGAGAAAATTAAGGCCATCCAAACATAGGAGGTCCCCCGATCAGTACAAAGAGTCCATACCTTCGTTAATTTTACAAATTACTACCGTTAATTCATACTAAACTTCTCAGGGTTAACACACCCCCTTATAACTTTAATAAAGAGGGATATCCTATTCGTATAAAGTAACAAGTGTATAAAAACGTTTAACAAGTTGAAGGCCCTCCTAATTAGTACCCCCATACTAGCATATTAGGATCCTAATCGAGCCACTATACTAAAAACAAACTCATCAGGTTATATAGTGGGTAATACTTTATCATAATACAATAACGAGGGTATTTTACGGCCTATTATATTCTTTTCATAGAAGAACTTACTAGTAGAATACAATTACCCAATACACAACAAAGAACTATTAGCTATAATCTATTATTTAGAACACTAGGACTCCGAATTAAGGAGTATAAAGGAGTTTACTATCCTAACCAACCACCTTAACCTCAAGTATTTCATAACTAAGAGGCAATTAAGTAAACACTAAGTTAGATAATCGGAGCTCTTATCCTATTATAACTTTACAATCTAATTCCGACCCAGCAAACAAACGATAATCCCCAATACACTATTTAAATAAAAACAAAACGTTCCCAACACCCAACAAGACGATCAACTAAAAGGATAAAGGATATAACTCCTAAAAGGGAAACGGAACATAATTATAGTGAACCGGGCAACTCTCAAAACAAATTAAATGGATATAACGGAATCCATGGAAAGCACCACAGTAGGCGATATGGATTAGGACAATGATCCTAAGGCTAATTAGTCGGAACCCATCCTGAACCCCTTTAAAAAGGAGCCCCTAAAGTCCTCTTAAACTAAAGGACTATATTTAAACAATCGTTATTAGCTAATTAGGACAACTATAAAAAGGGGGGACCATCAATTACCATTATAATAGAAGTTACCCATAATACTATTAGAGTACTTAGTAGATAACAATGGTAAACTCCTTTAGAGGGAGAAGATCTGGGTCCCTTATTACGAACCCTTATAAACCCGGTTAATCCAAGAGTCCCATAACTCAACACTTAGTGGCCATCTCAGCAGAGACGCATTAAAGGCCTTAATCAACTACCACTTTCACTAGCCAGGCCTATCACAGGATATCCGACGCTTCATAAGGAACTATGACGTCTATGGACAGGGTAATATATAATAGGACAAAAAAAGGGGTCTTCTAAAACCCTTACCTATCCCTAATTAGGTCTAAATAAAGATATTAGTCGACTTTATTACAGGGCTACCACTAACCCACCATATAAGAGCAATAAACATTATAGTGATAACAAACCGACTATCTAAAAACGTGATTTTCGAGCCACTTAAGGATATAATAATGGACGTTATGGCTACGGTGTTAATACTTAGCCTAATCAGACACCACGGACCCCCGAGAGCTATTATTTCGGACAAAGGCCCCCAATTTACTAATCATATATAAAAACAACTTTATCAACTATTACGGATAAAACAATATTTATCTACGGCCTTTTACCCGGAAACAGATAACACCACAAAACGAGCTAACCAAATAATAGAAACCTACCTCTGAGCTTATACTTTGTATACTCAAAATAATTAGGACAACCTATTTCCAATAACTATAATAATTATTAATAATAGGGTTACCTCGTTAATAAGCCTCAGCCCTTTCTTCACCACCCACAACTATAACATTAACCTAATTAGAGTAAAGGAGACTCTGCGGACTAAAGGAAAGACCCCCGCAGCTCGGGCAGAGGCCCTAATCTCAAAGTTGAAGGAAGCCTCCGAATAGGCACAAGCGGCGATGGCCTCCGCCTAAGAGCGACAAAAAGCCTCGGCAAATATACGACGCCAGCCTTCTAACCAGTTTCAACTAGGGGACAAGGTCTAATTAAGGCTCAAAAACGTCCATTCTAAGAGACCATCTAAGAAGTTAGATTAGATGAATACGAAGTATACTATATTAGAAATAATCGGATCCCATGCCTACTAGCTTAATACGCCGCCGGGTATTCATAACGTTTTTCATATATCCCTAATTAGGTATACGGGAATTAACCCACTATTATCACAAGAACGAGACGACGCTTAACTACCACCTTTACTAATAAACGACGAAAAGGAATTCGAAGTCGAAGAGATCTAGGACACTAAGAAGATTCGTAGTTCTTAGAAGGTTTTAGTTAAGTAGAAGGGCTACGTAGAGCCTACTTAGGAACTAGTTAAGTTATTAACGGAGATTATAACTTTAGATTATTACGAAGTTAGTTATAGACAAGTCCCTCTAAACGGGGAGGAGGGAGAGGGGGGGTAATTATGATGGGCTAGGCCCTCTTAGAGGTTTCGTAACCTCTTAGCCATGGACTCTACTTACCTAAACCCGGTTTACCTAAGACGGATCAACCTTAAGCCTAATCAGAGTAAACGGGTCCTATGGGGCGGAAAACATTTTCTCCTTTTCTCTCTCATCTTAAAGATACTCGTAATAGTCGCCATAGCTGGTTGCAATATACGTGCTTGGACCGTTACACCACTAGGTTGAGTGCGGTTCTTTACTGGTTACGAAATAGAATCCCAGGTTAAGCGTAGCTCCCTAACAATAAATCGATAAACATTGGACACTGGGTAGAGTACAGCTCCCCACTAGTTAAAAAGAGGATACCAATTAGCACAATAGCTAATAAACTACAAGCCCAACTATAGTTAACCTTAAACGAAGCCCTCGGGCCCCTATAAGTGAGGATTACTAAGTTCTCTAATAAGCTAAAGCAAAGCCGAGGTTTAGGGGCAACGTTACCGACCCTTATAGAAGATACAGGCACCGAAGCCCCGCTAGTGGGCAGCCACTACCTCGTAATAAAGACACCGATGTGCTATAAACCGCTATTAACACCCTTAAAATTCTTAGGGAAATAAAAGGACTACCCTTCTTAGGCGCAATAAATAAGGGACAAGATCGCTATGGACAAAGCGTTCTACCCTACTAACTAAGAACTATAGTACCTAATTAACTCCTATTTAAACACTAATCCCCAGTAAATAATTACTACGTTTTACACAGCTGGGGGGCCTAAAAACTAATATAACCCTAAAAACTTTATATCCTACCTTAACAAAACCTACTAAAACCCGAACACCCAACCCTAAACCGTAACCTAATTATAAACTCTCCGTTAAAAAAATAATAAAAAGCTAGTTATTTTCCTATTAAAGTTTAAACGAATAATAGTAAACATAGGAGGTGGTGTATAATCCGACACCGTTAAGATTATTATATTAGAAAACGCCCTTACTTCCCACCTAAAAAAGCACTTAATCACCATCTCCCTACTAGGGGAGTATACTTAGTAACTTACTAGGGTACAGGACGTTACCTAGAAGCTAAAGCATATAACACCCATCGCTACTAAACAGGAGCATCACTAATCCCCAACCCCAGCCCCTCCACAGAAGGATCGCAATAGAGATGTTCAAATAACTAATGCTACCTGCACCTCATTAACTTAAAAAAAGGAAAAGGACCACCACCACCACTACTCCTTAAGTAACCCACTGGTGGACCACTATAAATACTTTTATTATAGTAAAAAAGGTTATATTATTAGGAATTACTAGAAAAAGGTTCCTAAGTAGGTGAAGGTTACCTATACTAAGGTGATAAAAAAGTAGAAGGATCCTAGGTTAAAAAAAGAGGACCGAAAGGCCACTAATACCTCCTTTAATAAGGATAACTCGGGAAAAGAGTAACTCTAGTACAAAATTGGGTATTAGAGTTAACAAAGGAGGAAACTAAAGGATAGGAGTTCTACTAAGAAGAGTAGTAGTAAAGGAGCTAAGGGTTAACCACTATTTAGGTAAGGATTAACAAAGGACACTTAATACACACCCTCATCGATACTAGTTGCGATGTTTATGTAATAGTGGATTAGTCTCTTTTTAGACGTCTCTAATTACTATTAGTGGATCGGAAAAAGTGTGCCCTACGAGGGTATACACAAAACAGGCCATCACCTAGTAATACCCAGGGTATAGTTGTCCTGGATTTGGAATTAAGTGGCCATACTCAGAAAGTTTACGTATACATAATAAAAGGCCTAAACCCCCCCATATTCCTAAGGAAGCCATAGATAAAAGTGAACTATATAGTATATAACACCACTACTCAGCGAGTATACCACGATAAAAGAGGAATAAACGTATACCTCTCTAATTAGGAAAAACCAGCTATTATAAAAGAGATTCGCATAACCCGATTACTAACAGCCCCTACATTTACAGTTGTATACCGATAAGTAAAGTATTAGAGGGCACTAAAAGCCTAGGTTATAATTATGAACTTAAGGGATATCTAGGATGCACTAAAAGAAAAAAAGCTTATGGATATAAAGGAACTCGTCCTAGGCTAGGTTTATAAGGAGTTTAAAGACTTATTTAACCCGGAGAAGGTGTACTCAGTGCCCCCTAGGAGGCTAGGGGTTGATTATAAGATCCCCCTTGTTAAGGATGCTCATAGCTGGGAGCCTATACTTCTATGGGGACCCTTATATGGGATATCCCGTGAGGAACTCTTAGTCCTAAAGAAGATACTAGAGGACCTACTGGATAAAGGGTTTATTCAAGCCAGCAGCTCGCCAGCGGGTGCCCCAGTGTTATTTATTAAGAAGCCTAGTAGGGGAATTCAGTTCTACGTTAATTACTAAACCCTTAATAACATCATAAAAAAGGACCATTATCCACTACTACTTATATTAAAAACCCTCTAATGGGTAACCACTACGCAATAGTATACAAAATTTAATGTCATGGTTATATTCCATGAGATTCGGATCGTAGAAGAAGACGTCGAGAAAATAGCGTTTCGTATGAGATACGGACTCTTCGAGTGGTTAGTTTACCCCTTTGGACTCACTGGGGCCCTAATTACGTTCTAGTAGTATATTAATATAACTCTCTAAAACTTCCTAGACAACTTTATTACCACTTATTTAAATAATGTCCTAATTTACACATCTAGATCAAAGAAGAAGTACAAAGAGAAGGTATAGGTGGTCCTCCAGCGCTTAGCAGAGGCCAGACTACGACTAAACCCTAAGAAGTGTACCTTTTCAGTCAAGACCGTGAAGATTATAAAGGGGGTTAGAAGTTTCTTTGGGTTGATGAATTATTATTACATTTTTATACCCAACTATACTATTATTATTAAACCTTTTATAAGGTTTATAAAAAAGTCGGCTGTATTCTATTGGGGACCTAATTAGGAAGAAGGATTCTAGGAGCTTAAGCGGTTATTTAGTATAGAGCCGGTGCTTCACCGCTTTAACCCTAAAGGAAAGACAACAGTAGAGATAAACTATTCAGGGTTTACCTTGGGCAACACCCTTATATAAGAAGACCCCGATAAGCACTAGCACCTCATCGTATTCCACTTATAAAAGCTATTATTAGCCGAGTATAATTGCCCTATCCATAATAAGGAACTATTTACTATACTTGTATACCTTAGGGCCTGGAGAGTAAAACTACAAAGTATAAGTAACTTTAAGATTTTTATGGATTACAAAAACCTTAAACACTTTATAAAGAAGTAGCGCCTTACTAAGAAGTAGAGCTGGTGAATAGAAGAGTTAGCCTAATACAACTTCTATTTAGAGTATTAACTAAAAAAGGAAATAATAGTCCCCGATGCCCTTTCTCGGAGGGAGTAGGACACCCTTTAGGGCTAGGACAATAAAAGAGAATAAGGACGTATATTCTAGTTAATACTTAACTATATTATCCCTAAGGAAAAGACTAGTGCCCCCTAGGTGGGCTACACTATAAACAACTTACTAGTATTCCTATACATAATAATATTCATAAATAATAGTGAGTTATAAATACTTTAGGACCAAATTATTAAAAAAGATAGGTTATACCACTAAGTTTATAAAGTAGTAAAGTAGGGATAATATAGTTTCTTATTAGAATTATAATTAAAAGTTTAGATTACGGAATATATAATTAATAAGTAGTAGAGGTTAATGTTCTAGGATAAAATATAAGTTCCCAGAAGAAGAGATGATAATAACCCTTTAAGTTTACTATAAACAAGGGTTATACAGGAGTACTACGATTCTAGTACTAGTGGTTACCCGGGGAAGTAAATAACGAGGATGAGTAGTAGATAGAGGAGATTTACGTTATTAGATGGAAAATGGTGGGTAAAAAGAGAAGATGTAAAGTCTTAGTGAAGTGGGAGGATTATATTAACCCTATGTAGGAACTAGCTGGTATTATAGAGGAAATGGAGGTACTAGACTGTTACGAGGAGTGTTATGGGCTAATATTAGAGAACGACGGGGACGTAGTGTATACGCAGGTGCCCCCCTAGGAGGCTAGCTAGGAACTAGAGGTTACGCGGGGGGGAGGAGGGGGGTAGTGTTACGGGTTGAACCCGGTGGTTATGCCTGGGCTATGCCCGTACTTGCATTGGTGCCCCACTAGTGCCCCACTAGTGCCCACCCCCTAGGAAGTAGAGATTTCGCACTATATCGTAGTTTACCCTTTTCCTCTTCAGCTTGAAATAAACAGTATTTGGCTACCTTTCGGTTGAGATAAGGCCTAGGACCAGCCCTTCGCACCTACTCCCCTACTACTTATCTAAAAATAAAAATAAAAACGTTATTATAATAGGAGTAGTTTAGTTTATAGGAGTTAAGAAAAAGATAATTATTATTAGACCCCGGAGAGGTTTTAACTCCTTTACGGATAATTACCGTTTCTAATAAAGAAACCCGAAATATAATAAGGACCACTGTGAATATTTTAAGTATAGAGAAAAAGGATACTTTACACGGAATTACTAGAAGAAGGATAAACGCTATTAATAGGTTAACCGGCCTTTTATAGTTAATACTTACCTAAAAAGAAACATAGAAGAAGAAGATTAGTTGATGACCCTTAGTTTGAGTAATAAGTATGAGTTGGGAAAAGAATAACTCTAGGATAAAGTTGGGCCCCGGAGTCTACCAAGGAGCAAGTGAAGGGATGGAAGAAATACTAAAGGAGTTAGTAGTAGTAGGGTAAGTAGTTTATAATTATAAAAGTCAGAATTAATAAAGGATACTTAACTAATACCCTGGTGGACACCGGTTGCGAAATTTATATTATAGTTAACCGTTCTTTTGTATAATACCTCTGATTATTATTTATTAATATAATAAAACGCCTTATAAGAGGTTATATAATAGATAGCCCCTTACTGGGTGGAAACTAGGGAGTAGTTGTAATGTAAATGGAAATTAGTAGTTATATATAATAAGTCTACGTATATATAATAAATAATTTAGAATTTGATATCTTTTTGGGAAATCCCTGGATAGTTTAAAATAAGGTGAAGTATAATATTAGTATCCACTAGTTTACTTATGGGAAAGGAAAAATAAGAGTATACTTTTCTAATAAAAAAGAGCCTAAAACATATTAGAAATACATTAGACTAGACTACTACTAATAACACCGTTTACTATAGTTTGCTGTATAATATAAAAAAGAAGATAAAAATACAACCAGAGATTACCAGCTACTATTATAGTAACTAGTTTATAAAATATTAAAAAAACTCTCGTAAAGCTAAAACCACAAAAATAAGAAAACATGTTAAGGCTAGTATTAGAATAGGTATATAAGGAGTTTAGAGACTTATTTAACTTAACCAAAGTGTACCCGGTACCCCCCCCACTAACCGGGTATAAACTACGTAATCCCTTTAAAAATAAGACTAGAAGGGAAGGAGCCCTAACTCCCTTAGGGACCTTTATACACTATATTAAAAGAAGAGTTACTAGTATTAAAAAAACACTTAATAACCTACTAAATAAGGGGTTTATTCGAGCTAGCTGCTTAGTAACCGGTGCCCCTATACTATTCGCTAAAAGGCTAGGAGGTGAATTAAGATTTTGTGTTAATTATAAAGCCCTAAACACTATTACAAAAAAGGACCGTTACCTACTCCCACTAATATCAGAAACTCTCAATAGAGTAACTACTACTAAGTAGTTTATAAAGTTTAATATTATAGTTACTTTTTATAAGATACGGATCGCCGAAGGAGACTTAGAGAAGACTATTTTTAGAACAAAATACGAATTATTTAAGTGGGTGGTCTACTTTTTCAAGCTCACCGGCACCCTAGCAACGTTCTAGTAATACATTAACACTTTTCTACGGAAATTCCTAGACAACTTTATTATAACTTATATAAATAATATCCTTATTTATATTAGTAGCTCGAAGAGGGATTATAAGGAGAAAGTATGAGTAGTTCTCCAGGCCCTAGCTAAAGCCGGCCTGAACCTAGACCTAAAGAAGTGCGAATTCTACGTTAAAAAGGTGAAATACGTCGATTTTATTTTCACCATAGGAAAGGGTTTATTATGTGTATAACGGTCCAAGCACGTATATTGCAACTAGCTATGGCGACTACTACGAGTATCTTTAAGATAAGGAGAAAGGAAAGAAAAGTTTATTACCCTATAAATCCGTTGGATCCTAATTAGGTTTACTTAGACCTAATTAAACTTAGTAAGTAGTAGTTAGTGTTAAATATAGCCGAGTAGTTCCGAGGCCTCTAATTGGGCTTTGGCCTATGATAATTACCCCCTTCCTCCCCTCCCTTCTTAAGGGATATTCCCATAATCGGCCTTATAATAATTTAAGGCCGTTGTATCCACTAGTATATTTATTAGCTCCTAGGTGAGTTAGGTATAGTCCTTCTACTTTACTAAAACTTTTTATTTATTTTATACTTTTTACGTATTACGGATTTCCTTAACTTTAAACTCTTCCTTATTAACCACTAGTATTATAGGTGGTTAGGCGTTGTTACGGCTTTGTAATAATAACGGATCAACTTTAGTATACCTAATTAGGCTTATATGGAAAATATTATAAATCCCTAATAATATATTTAATTAGTAAATATAAGATTCAACTAGTTCAAGGATAGTATACTTTATATTAACCTAGTTGAACTTCTTTAATAGTTAATTAAACTAAATACTCCGTAACCTTAACTAAACCTTATCCCCAGGTTTAAACTAATCAGATAGTTGGCGCCTTACGTTTACAGTAATCTTTTATTTCTTTTATGTTACTACTATCACCACCTAAGCCCACTTAGAAGTGTCTTTTAACTTCTGGACTAAAACTTCTGCTCTTATTATAGGGGTTTTATTATTATTCCGCAAAGGTTCCTCTACTCTAATCAGGTCTAAGTTATACTTATAAGTAATAAAAAATGAGCTAAGTTTTATTAATAAGGTAACCTAGTTATTAATAATTATTATTATTATTAGGAGTAGTTTATCCTAATTATTCTAAGTGTACACTATGTATACTCTAAAATAAGCTTTTATCACCTAGTTTACCCTCTCCATAACTCCATCTATTTCTAGGTAAAACATTATAGAAAATCTTTATTTAATCCATAGTAACTAATAAAATCGTTTCCATATAAGACTCGTAAACTATAGTCCCTTATCTAATATAATTATATAAAGTATCCTATAGTACCTAATTATACCTCTAATTAGTTAGTCTACTATTATATCCATTATAATATCCTTTAATAACTTAAAGATTATGTTTTTTAATAAATGATTAGTTACTACTATAACGTTCATAGCCCTATTACGGCGGGAAGGGGGTAATCCTATTATAAAGTTAATAAAGACCTCTGCTTAGATCTATCTAGGGATAAGTAGAGGCTTTAATAGGCCCCTCTTCTTATTGTGCTATACGTTTCCTCGTCCATAAATATCGTAGTTCCTTATAAATCTTTGGACATCTTAGGATAGGCCTAGTTAGTGGAACTAGTGGTTAATTAAGGCCTTTAAAGTGTCCCTCCCTGGACATCCCGTTAACGTAGAGTTATAGAACCTTTAGATTAAACCCGTCCTTAGGGGCTTATAATATGGAATCCAGATTTTATCCCTTTATAATAGTCTCTTATTATCGTCAATTATACATTCTAATAGCATCATCGGCAACTTCTACTATGAGGGAAGTTGTTGGTCTCTTTTTTATATTACCCCCCTAATTAGTTAATATTAGTTGTTCTGGTCTAAGGCTTTATCCCACTAGGAGCGTAATAGCTCTTCTTTAAAAGGGTTCAAAGGGGGTTCCATCTTATTTGGGCTAGGGTTATTGGTTTAATCTATGTTTTTAAGGGAGTCTCTTATACTAAATGTAACCCTTTCTATTTACCCTAATTAGGCCTATACTTTTCTGATTATTATTATGTTGTTGACTTATAATACGTTGATCTTGTTTTTTAGGAGTTTAATTTTCCGACCCTCTAACTTATTGTCCTATAGGGTGTTAGGGATATCCTATTTACATCTTAATAGTGTATTAGGAATTACTACTTTTTTATTAGATTTAAATTAGATAATAAAGTTATAACAGGATAGTAACTCTGACCACCTAATCTGATGTTCACTTAACTATTTCTTTATTATAAAGTACTTTAGATTTAGGTGATTAGTTAGGATAGTAAACTCTTCTATACTTTATAATTCTGAATCCTAGTACTTAAAATAGTGTATTATTACTAATAGTTCCTTATTGTGTATCGGGTAATTACACTCTATAGGTAGGTTCTTATGTAAAAAAAACACTATAAGCTTTAGGATCCCTTCGTTGTTATACTATAATAAGGCACCTCCTACCATATAACTAAACGAATCGGTCTCGAGTACTATAATTCAATTAGGGTCCTAGTGAGCTAATATAGGTGCACTAATCAGGAGCGTCTTCAGCTCCTTAAACACTCTAACACACTCCTTACTTTAAATAAATAATATATCCTTTTTAGTTAAGGTTATTAAGGGTTATATAATCCCTAAGAAGTTGGGTATAAACTATTAGTAGTAGTTAATAAAACCGATGAACCTATGGACTCTTTGCACTAATCAGGGCACTTCCTATCCCTAGATTACCTTAATCTTCTCAGGGTCCACGCAAATTCCCTTACCAGTATTAACAATAAACCCCAAATACTTAACACTTTTAACTTTGAATTCACACTTATTAATATCCATATACAGGCCTATAGCACCTAAGCACTCGAGGACCTTCTTGACCTTCTCTTTATAATTAGAGAGGGAGCTGTCCGAATAAATCAGGATATCGTTAATATAAGCTAAGTAGAACTCATTTAGGAAGTCCCGTAAAGTGTGGTCAATATATTGCTAGAACGTTATAGGGGCTCTAGTTAAACTAAAGGGGGTAACCATTTATTCATATAACCTATACCTTATCCTAAACGCTATCTTTTATTCATCTCCTTTCTTAACCCGGATTTTATAAAATATAACAATAATATCTAATTTTATTAACCACTTTACTTTTACTAATACCCTTAGGGTCTTACTGATTAGGGGTAAGGGGTATTAATCCTTTTTTATAATAGCATTAAGGGCATAGTAATCAACGTAGAACCGTAACCCTCCTCCAGGCTTCTGGATAAATAGAACGGGCGATGATACAGGGGAGCTACTAGCCCTAATAAACCCTTTATCTAATAGTTCTATAAGGGTTCAGCATAGTATAATTAACTCTTCCCTTAATATACCATATAAAGGTCCCCAGGTCACTAGTTTATTTTCACCATAGGAGTCCTTCTTAATAAGGATAGTATAGTCGACGTTCTTTTAGTGTAATAGTAGTTAATCAGCTTTATTTTAGTCGAAGATATATAGAAATTTGTAGTAATACGTAGGGAGTTTTATCCTCGGGTTTATCTTTATTTTTAGTATTAGGGCCTTTTTAATATCAGCTAAATTTGTGGAGAATGTTTTTAGGGTAGATATGCTAAGAGGGGTCTCTCTTCTTTTTTATGCCCACCTAATTAGGGTTAAGAATACTAATCTAATTTGCTATTGGATTAGGAACTTTGGATCTTACTAGGCTTAACCCGGTTTCTTTTCTATTACCTAGTGGTCTGCGATACTTATATGTAGAGTACTTCGCACTGGGTAAACCGTAACGTCATCATTAATTATTTAGGACTTTTTAAGGATAACGTCGTTTTTTTAGTTAGGAATAATATAAAAGAATAATTGGTGTTGTTTATAGTAATTAATATTGATATTAGTATAAGTAACATAGTGGATTATACTAAGAACTATAATAGTGATTTGTATTAAGTTCTAAGGTGTAATACTAATATATAATAAACAGAATTTCTTAGTGAAGGCGTTGCTGATCAGGGCGTATATTAAACACCCTGTATTAATAAGAGTAGTTATATAGCGTATCCCATTAATCCCAATATTAACATAAAATGGGTCATAATCCATACTCTTTTTAATAACCTTCTATTCCTTTATAACTTATTCCTCCTAATAATAACTTTTACTAGGAGTTACTCTTTTCCTAAGTCCTTAGAGTCCTAATCAAAGTTACTATCCATTTCACTCTATTTTTTAGGTTTTCCTTATCTCTTTTCGATCCTCAAGGCATTACTATTATATATGCCCTTTTTTATTATAATTATAATATCTATAAGTTTCCTCTTAGTTTAATTATTTACAGACTTTTTTATCCTTAGTTAATTTATTTGCCTTCATAGGTTCCCACTCCATCTAATTAGGTTAAGAGGACTCTAATTAACCATTCTATTTCCGAGGGGACTTAGTTCTTATTTGGTTAGGGGTTAGCGATTTCCTATACTAATGTTTATAGTGGGTTTAATAGGATTTACTATCTAATTCTAAGCTTATACTTAGGAGTATCTAGGTATATATAATGTATGTCATTGGTTTGTTAATTATGTTGATAAGGGGGGCTCTTATTATAGTGTTTAGGGTTTTTTAAGGTAGTTGATCCTCATAACGTCTAGCCAGTGTCCTCCTCCTACTTCTACGAACTCCTTTTTAAATTTGGGGAGGAAATAAGTGAAACTCTTATTCTCCTTTTACCGTATAATCCTTAGTTGGTCAAGGGCTTGTACTTCTGTGTTAGGGTCCGTATAGTAACCCTTTATGTATTCTATGAATTTATCCGGGTTCTTCAACCCATCGGCCCCTCCTTGCGTATAATAGGTGCTCGTTATGGTTTACATGGTGTTTTTTAACTTAGAATAAATATAAGTGAATATAATTAACTCTAAACCAAAGGCTTCTTTATTCATACTTATCTTCCTTCCTATTTTAAAGTACTATTATTAAAACTTTTTATATAATCCATTAAACTTTGGTGGGTTAAGAATCTAATATTTAGTTTATTTCGGAGATAGTATATAAGCCTAATTAGGGGGAATTGGTATTATAAAGGGTATTAGGGACTGGTTTATCGTTAAGGTTAGGTGCCTGGGTTCTGTTAGGGCTTCCTATAATAATTGAATTTGTTCTTGTTAAGTCTTTTGTTCGGTTACTTAGGTAGTCCGTATCTCTTGTAGTTAGGTTATAAGTTATCCAATTAGTTATACTAATTATTATGGGTTTTTAAATAGTTTAGTATTACTTTCCATTATTATATGGTTATCACTTATCCTAGTGTTTTACGTTTAGTAGTAACCATAGTATACTTAATGATGTGGTTAAAGTACTCTACTATGGGTATATATACACGTCTTTTCGAGTTTATAATAATCTTTAGGTCTAATTAGGCTATATTAATTAGTTTTAGATGTTTAGGGACTCCTTAGGTTAACCCATCTAAAACTTCTTACTACTCTTATATAGGTCGTAGGTTTTTATAGTAGGTGTTTAATTAATTACTTTTAATAATCTTAAAAATAATATAATAATCCAAGTATATATATTATAATTAGTTATGGTGATTATTATAAGTATCTTTAAGATAAGGAGAAAGGAAGGAAAAGTCTGCTGCCCCATAAATCCGTTGGATCCTGATTAGGTCTACCTGGGCCTGATCAGGCTTAGTAAGCAGCGGTTGGCGTTGAACATGGCCGAGTGGTTCCGAGGCCTCTGATCGGGCCTTGGCCCCTGACAATGTGATTCTAATAAGTTAAAAGCTATTAAATAGTAGTTAACTCCTAGGTCTCTTAAGGGTATACGAAGCTTCCTAGGTTTCATTAACTATTATTATATATTTATACTAGGGTATAATAATCTAATAGAGCTCCTAACCCAATTAACAAAAAAGGGGGTAATTTTTTATTAAGGAATAACTTAAGGAGAAGTATTTAAAATACTAAAAAGAATGTTCATAAAATAGCTGTTCCTACGGTAATTTAACCTGGATAACGAAACACATATTAAAACAAACTACTCAGGGTTTACTTTAGGCAATGCATTATCATAAAAGGACACAGAGGGTCACTAGAGGTTAGTAGGGTTCTATTCACAAAAACTATTACTAATAAAATACAATTACCCGATCCATAATAAAAAGCTTCTCATAGCATTCACCTACTTATAATTCTAAAAAACTAAACTCCATAGTATTTAATACTTCATTATCCTAACAAATTATAAGAGTTTAGAGTATTTTATAAAAAAGTAACACTTAACTAAAAGATAAATCCGCTAAGTAAAAGAGTTATCCTAGTATAACTTTAGAATTAAGTACCGGCTAGGAAAGGAAGTAATAATATTTAATATATTATTAAAAAGGGAATAGGATATCCCTTAAGAATAGGATAATAAGAGGGAAAAGGGCTGGGTAATTCAGATAATTCCCGATTCTATATAACTAAACTGTATTCCACTTAGTGACCCTCGAGTTGGACGAACTACTAAAAATACACTAGAAATACTATAAACCACTATTTTTAACACTAACCCTACACTATAAACCCTTTAGAATAAAACTATAAAAACCAATAAAGTATACTAAGTTACTTATTTAATAATAATAAAAAAGAGGAGAAGCTTCCCACCAAAGCTTAAACTAAAAGTTTAAATCGCTGAATACGAACTCGACGGGCTGGGAAGATTAATATAGAGAGATCGACTATGGGTACCGGGGGGGGGGGGACA
This sequence comes from Colletotrichum gigasporum, assembly GCA_024584535.1. Taxonomy (NCBI): domain Eukaryota; kingdom Fungi; phylum Ascomycota; class Sordariomycetes; order Glomerellales; family Glomerellaceae; genus Colletotrichum; species Colletotrichum gigasporum. The sequence goes on from CP077951.1 coordinate 594,260, forward strand.
ATAACGACCACTTAAATAAATTATAAACTAAGATTATACAAAGGTATTATAACTTATACACTAGTGGCCACCTAGGACGGAATAATATATTAGTAATAGTAAGCAGATAGTTCTTCTAGTTAAGCTAGTCCTAAATAGTTCAGAGGTTTACACAAAACTGTAATACCTATGAAGGGATACACATCTGGAGATAAGCTAAAAAAGGGTTCCTTAAACCCCTACTAGTACCTAACCACATCTACTACGACTTATTAATAGGCTTTATTACCGATTTTCCTCTAATAAAAAGGAAAAAGGCCTAATACTTATAGGTTATTATGGACAGGTTATCAAAGAACCCTACGTTAAAAGAGATGGAGACTATGGACGCTGAAGCTTATGCTCAGTGGTTCCTCTCCTATTACTATAAGTTCCACGGCATACTATAAACAATAATCAATAACTAAGGATCGAATTAGACGAGCTGATTTTAAAAGGAATTCTATAAGCTAACTAATATAAAACAGCTACTAAACACTACCTACTACCCGTAAATAAATAGAGGGACAGAACACCTTAACCAGGAGATCCAAGCAATTCTCTACGCATATATAACATATGCCTAGGACGATTAGGGGGAACTACTACCCAGCATATAACTAGCCCTTAGGAACTAAACGAATACTACTACGACGATGTCCCCATTCTTTATAGAGTATGGATATTACGTCGACCCTTTATTAATAGTAAAAGAAGATAATTAACTAGAAATAAATTAAGAGGAAACAACGAAGCAGTTAGTCTAGAGAATAAAGGATACTACAAAGTTCATTCAAATAGCAATAATAGCTACTTAGTAGCAAAACGAAGACTCTATGAACTACACCAGGGGACCAGCTAAATAGTATGAGGTTAAAAATAAAGTGTGGTTAAACGTCGCTAACTACTTATCCCTAAGGTTAAATAAGAAATTAGTATAGATTTGCTATAAGTATAAAGTTATATAGGTGATCTTAGTTCATATAGTAGAGCTAGATGTATTAACTAGTATCCATTTATACTTTTACGTAGACCTCCTCTATAAGGTAACTAGTAACCCGTTACTAGGGTAAAAAATAACTAATAAATAATTACCCCTAATTTATAATATAAACAGAGATCCTAAATAACTTATAAAAATATATTAATAGTAAAGTAGTAGTGGGTAAGTAAAGGGTACCGTTACTAGGCCCTAGTTAAATAATAAAGTTATATAAAGCTAACTTAGGAGCTTATGGAAATAGTATTAGAAATAGAGGTTTTGGATAAGTATGAATAATAGTATAGAGAAATTGATATAATGGATGGGGACCCGGTGTATACCCTGAGAAAATGTTAAAGGGTAACAAATTAATAACCACCAGTGCACTAGTAGAACACTAGTGGGGAGGGGGGAGGAGAAAGGAGGGGGTACTTATTACGGGCTAATACCCACGATGACCTAAGCTTTACCTGAGGTGTTAACCAGCATCCAACAAAAGAGCCCTCCGGTCAAAGGGGCCTCCGATCAAAGGGCCTCCGGTGACCTCCGGCGCCCCACCAGAGGTCCCCTTTGTTCTCCAGTAGTATAAATTCCTACACCACCCCCCTTACGAGGAACTTCCTCTCTTCCACTCCTTAGCTTAAAGTAAACAGTAATAGAGCACCCTAAGGTCGAAAACACCTAGGCCTGGCCCTTCGCAGTTGTTATGCTTGCGTTAGTTATACCCTAAAGATGTTACTCTTAAGGTCCTAGTACTCGTGTTGTCGCCTGCGTTGTTCTTATATTATAAAGTTCTCGATTATAGGAGGTATTAGTGAGTATTTAGTGATATCCGGAGTATTTGGTAGTTAAGGATTAATATGTTCTCAGATCCCCTGACCTTTAGCGTAATACTAAAGAATAGAGTACTATTATAATTAGTCTTAGTGTTTACGAAGAACAGTTTTGATGATTATAGATTTATTACTAGATAATATATTACTAGATAAAGGTGGGTATGGGGTTAGTTAATAAGGTGTAAATATTCTGAAGTAATTTCTTTTATATACACTATACTTATAAGGGGTAATAATAGTTAAGTAAAAGCTGGGCTTATAACTATTATAAGCATTAGCGCATATAAGGTTAAATAGTAGAAGAAGGCTTAGTCTATTCACTATTTAGTGGGCGCCCTGGGCAGCATAAATATGCCGGTGTGGGTGCCGGAGTGTCACGTGAGCGCTGACTTATCCGAGTACAACTCCTAGACGATCCGGTGGCCGAGTGCGCTTGTGACAAGGAGGTATAGTAATAGATTGCTTTTTATTATAGGAAAAGGCCTGGATCGGTAAAATAGCCGCATTGCCCTATTGGAGAGAGAGAATGCGTAACTGAAGGTGAAGTTAGAGGCCTATATACCACTTAAAAAGAAGATAGTTAGGCTTAATCCGAACGAGGTTTTTTGTACTATTGAAACTATTCACAATACCTAGGAGATCGCGGCGACATTGACTTTCACGGTAGTAAAGGGACTCCGAGCTTAAGAGCTCGAATTCGAATCACTTTAGCATAATTTTTGGCTAGAGAGACCTCAATAAATCGATGTTGTGGCGAGAATACTGTCGGATTCAAGGGTCAATTTGTGATGTATTCAATAATGTGTGTAATTCCCCTACTTCTCCCTGTTCTTTAGGGGCGAACTTAGCCCTTAAGGTGGCTGGTGCAAGGGCGCATTTCGGCCCATCATTGTTCCGCGCTGCGCGCGGACCTTCGAGCGTACCGGAAGCGTACTAGGCGCTTAGTACAACGGATTCGACACGCCCCTTCAGGGAGGCCTCCGTCTAGTAGGCTTCCTGCCACCTGATCCGCCCTTCAATAACTATTTCTAAGTACTATAATTATCTTAAGATGTGAATTTCGTCTTCCTCCGTCTAAAACACTTCTTATACGTCCTTCCTACGGGGTTCACGAGCCCCTAAGAGTATGAGGATCATAAGCCTCAACGTCCCATATGTTATCCTTAGCTATCCCGGCCTCCTAGCGGGCCTCATCTTCGGCGAGGTCGCGGCGACGGCTGTTCTCGAGACGAGCCCGCTGGTCACTCATATTCGACTACGTAAGAAACGCCTGAAATGGCTACTTCGAAAACGCTTTTATTAGTCCATCTACTATCAGCTCGGTTAATAGTATATACACAACGTTAACATAATTATTCTCGATTTCTTAATATAATTAATAGTTATAAATATCGATGTAGTGTAAGTGTATTTATAATTATATTTATTCTATGATCACAAAACGCATAATTTACTAATTATCGCATTATATGTGAATTCATAATTAAGAGCGTATTTAAAGTGTAAACTTAACGCTCTAAACGTCCTCTATAGGGAGTTATATTTATAAAGCAGATATTAACCGGCTTACGAAGATAGCTTCTTTTGTTACGTGTAATAGGGCGAGAAGTTCAGTTTCTGTTATTAATGTTATAACTATCTATTACTTATTTACTTTTTATACAACAGTTCCACTAAAAAATCGCATTATAAGCACTTAAAAGCTTTTCTGATCAAGCGTATTATTAACGAAACTAATATTTAAAGTAACTTCTAAAGTGTCCTTAGGGCTCCCTAGTATAGCTCCGTATTCTAAGTAGAGGGAACGTATTAAGTAGAGGTATTAGAGTACTTAATCCGCTGTGCACTGGTGACTCGGCCCTGGGTTCTGATTAAAGTGTACAAGACGGTTTACGGCGAATACGATGTCCAGGTGAGTTATCACTACTGTATATATAATTGCCCTAATCTTACGTTAATACTTCTTGATTTCCCACGGTTCGGCTATCCCTTTATAAGGGAAAAGTTTAATAGTCGTTATAGGAGTATTATAGTGTGTTTTGAATAGCTTATTAGTGTCTAATAGGAGTTTTCTCACCTTCTCAGTAAACACTGATTATGAGAGCCAGATCTTCTTAGTTTCTTAGTCCCTTAAAACTTTAATTCCTAAGAACTATTATAACTTATAACCACCTTTTAAATAGTATTGTTCTTAAAGTTGTTTTATTAATACTATTACCTTATTATGAAATTTATGAGGGAAAGTTAAGACGTAGTCGTTAATATAAAAGAAGAACGTGACTTATTCCTTCTACTAATAATAATTCTCTCTAGTAACTCGTTAAAAGCCGAATTCTAAGAGCCCGCTTTCTAGGTGCTTTTGCTAGAGTAGAGGTGACCTCCTAAAGCCATAAAACACCTTTCTTAAGTGTAATACCCGTCCAGTTTTTCAGTATCCGAGTAGGAGTTATATATATACTTTTTTATTAATTATTATATATATAAAAGTATTTACTATGTTATACTATAAAAGCTCCATATTAAAGTGAGTAGCTATTATAATAAGGATTCGGAACGACATACCTATAAGCATAGTAGTATACATTTCTCATTTATCTCTTAATTGTTAATCTCCACGGATAACGAAGTGTACTTTGAATTTCATAAGCTTCCCGTGTTTATTAAGTTTATAGGTATATACCCAGTGGTAACCGAGAATCTGCTTACCTCGTGCTTGTTCTTTGCTGACCTCCTCCTAAGAGTAGGAGTCTTTATGGCCGCTTAGATGGCTTATTTTAATTATTCTAAAGTTGTCCTTATACGGGTGATCTTTTAAGTAATTATATAATATGAGGAGAGGGGGTAGTTTCTTTTAGTGAGTACTTATGGGTGCGCTACCCTCATAGCCCAGCGGAGAAAACTCTCTATACACATAACCCGAAGTACTTCCCTTAATAGAAATCCCCTTTAGACCAGGCTTTCTTAACTCACCGGAAAAGTCATATTATTAAAACACTTCCCCATTATCTTTTTAATTTAATATACTTTTATTAAAAGTTTTAAGGTAACTAATCTTATTAAGGGTACTGGGTTAACTAGACCATAAACGTATACCTAGGAGACCATCCATTAATTGTGTTTTGCAGCGTTATTTCTATTTTAAAACTGTTCTTATTAGGAAAACAGATTTAAATGAGATTCTATACTTTGCTATGTTTATGCTATGGTCCGAGGTTATGGTTTTATATTACACTTCTCCTTTACTTTCCCCCCGCCCCTTTATAACTAAAACTGCTTTTAAGGTAATAAAAAATAATAAGGGTTTTAGCGGCGACGTTTTAGGTGTTAAGTATAATACGAAACGCCTTATATCGTATTATCTTAACTCATCCGAGTATATCTCCATAATAAAGCTCACCTTTAGAGTATTTTTATTATACTCTAGACTTATTTCGAGAGCGAGGGTGACCTCTTTTACTTCCTCGTTAACGTCTTATATTAACGTTTATATCTAGGTTTACTTAATAAGCTCTTAAATTTGTATTTCAATTACTTATAAGTCTAGGTGGCGAAATTCCTTAACGGTACCCTTAAAGTTCCCATTAAAGTACACCTTTTCGTTAAATACAACGTCCCTCGTTATAAAAACGTCCTTTTTAAAAGGGTTCCATATTCTGAATTAATTACTTAACGTATAGCCCACTAAAAAACTAATCTATGTACGAGGAGTGAACTTCTTTCACCGTTAGCGCTTAAGTTATATATCGATTATTAGGGCGTAGACCTTATAGCTATAGGATCGTAGGTAGTAGAGGTCAGGGACCGTATAAATCTCATCTTCTCCACTCCAAAATTGCTTATAGAACTATTTATAAAATATTTTCTACTTATATATTCGTAATAGGGTTTAGTTATAAAAGTAAACTACTATTTTAACAATCTTAGGCCATAAGTAGTCTAGGAAATTCGTTATAATAACCATTACCCTAATTTTAGCTTTAATAATTATAACAAACCTTTCAGCACCTCCGTTCTGAGCTTACGTATTAAACACTAACGTTTCAATCATTATTCTACACCCCTTCAAGTCCACTACTAAACACGGATATCTTAAAAGCTCATTATCAGTTTTTAGGAACTTAACCTTCGTATTATAAACGTGTTCTAAATAATTAAGTAACTCGAATAACACTTCTAAGATCATCTTTATTATTCTCTTTTATAAGTAAAAATCCTATATTAACCCTAAGGTTTAGTTAAAAAAAAGTATAAAAAACGTATACCCTTCGTATCCCTTATTATAATCATAAAAGTTAAGTACTAAACAATCTCCAACTTTTACCTATTTAACCAACTTTCTTAGTACTCAACGGATTTAGCATATTATATTTATTATCCCATACACATCATATTCTATTAGGTCTCTACTTTTATAATCTAAAAACTTTACTCCCCTTACTATATTACTAAGATAATTTAAAGCATTTTTCTTTAAGTATCTAAATCTCCAATACCATTTTTCTATATTTACCTAAATAAGTTTACGGATTATTATACTTATAAAACGATTTCTTCATAAGGCTTTTAGGAGCTCATTTAGCATAAGTTAAGGGAGTAGAACAATTATTACGAGTACTACTTTATCCTTTATAGGTCTATAATTAAAAACATCTTAATTATAAATTTCAAATAACTCGTAAACATAACTTCGGTTTACACACCTAATATAATTATTATTAGAGTTAGTATCCCATTAAAAACCCTTTTAGTGTAAGTGTTTTAAAGAAATAAGGTTATTCGTAAACCCTTTATAGAGCATAGTATTATATAAGCGAAATTTGAGCAGCTTACCGTCTCACCCCTTAATACGAATATCCACTATTCCAAAACCATTAATTACTATTTACTAAGTACTTACCTAAAAATAATCACTAAAAACAACTCCTATTAGTTATACAAACTATAAGGGGTCATTAAAAACATAGATTATAACTCCGGAGTTAAGGATTACGAATCCATAAAGTGAATATATTTTATAAAAATTACTAATACAACTTAAATACAGGCTTAATAATGTCCTATGAGTTAACTTAATTTTATAATAAATTTAAGCTTTTGGATACACTTAGTAAAATCTTTGTTATTCTTAAGTTACTTAATAACCAACTTCTTAAGTGCTCAATTATGGTATATATGGTTAGGGCGTTTATTAGGGAAGACTAGCTAGCACTTTGAAAACTGGTGACCTTATTTTAGGTATATTATATACATCCTGCCCTTATTAGAGTTATTGGATTTATTAGTTAGGGAGTGCAACTATTTGCCTTTACTCTTCCCGTTACCCCTTCCGCGGCCTCCACGGCCTCTACTACGGGCTCTTTATAGTTAAATCCTTATTTATTATAGTTTATTATTACTATTAACTGGTCCACCGGCTATTACTATAGGTTTAAATACTCTTTATCCAGTTTTCCTTATATCCTTTATTTAATAAAGAACTTATTAAACTTTAATAAAAAATTTACTTAGTATAAGTAAATCGTTTATTATTTTAGTTCTAATTATTAATTAATAAGCTTAAATCCATAGTTCAATAAGGTTTCCACTAAAGGTTTACGTAAACTCTAGAAACTAAATACTCGAGTATTTAGCTTATAAGACATCTATAACTTAAGCTTCATAGAGAACACTCTCCTAATAACTAATCTAATCCTTAGTATCCTTTCGTATAACAAATCTCTTCTTATTAGGATAACTTAAAACTTTAAAATATACTTCTATTATATTCACTTAACACTTATATAACACACCTCTAATACGGATTTACAATTCAGAGACCTATTCATTAAATCCTTTATCCACGGTATAATAATACTTAAAAAAGTCTAAAATAATAATCTCATAAAACTAGTTCTAAAATACATATACACCTTTTATCCATTTAATATAATATTTATGGATATTATTATATTCTACTCATTATTCTTTATATAAAATAAAGTTCATAGGGGATAAGTCTTCGAAAACATAAGCTCGTTCTATAAATACTTTAGGGCCTAGAACGAATACTTCGTTGAGTTTTTAAGTTATACTATTTCCTAAAGCACTTCTAACTCTTTAGTGGATTACTTTTAGGTAATCAGAGATCACCAACCACTCCAGTATTCGAATAATCTCTTTATAAGTTTCTTCTCCGGTACTCTCAGAGTACTCAACTAATAAGTTTATAATATCCCACAAATTATAAATCTTTACTTAGGATTATAATTAGTTAAACTAAAGGACCTAATCCCTGGTCATCTAAAATATGATCTTCATAATAAGGGTCATCATTGTTATTATCGAATAAGTATTACGCATAAGAATAACAGTTATAGGTAAGGTTCAGTTCAATAACTGTTTTCAGCACGTATTAAACTATTAATTATCGGATTCAAAGGTCAATTTGTGATATATTCAATAATATATATAATTCCCCTACTTCTCCCTGTTCTTTAAGGGCAAACTTAGCCCTTAAAGTGGCTAGTACAAGGGCGCATTTCGGCCCATCATTATTCCACACCACGCACGGACCTTCGAGCACGCCGGAAGCGTACTAGGCGCTTGGTACAGCGGATTCGACAGGAGTAGTCTCGTTTGACACTCACATTCCCAACAAGTCGCCGTACATTGCCAGCAGTTGATCTGCATGGTGTGCATTTATTGTCTGGCATGAGACACCGCTGGTGGCCCAGGGGATGCTGAACAAAGGAAAAGTTAGACGAAGTTGCAGGTGTATGTGGTGGGATTCGTTTTGAATAACAAACCCGACCCACCAGCCGGTACAGCAGCGTTGCAAGCAAACACCAGTGGCATGTGTCCGGGAACCTCTCGGCTGCGGGGACCCGTTGAGATTGAGACACCAGGGCACAGAGCGATGATACCCAAGGTACTCAAGAAAGTCAACAACACTGGTCAACGAGTGGGCGCCCAGCCGCTGCCGCGAAGATTGATTGAGTTGAGTTCGTGGCTTCGTACCTGACCGGGATTGACGACTCTCGTTCTCGGCCAAGACTCCCCAGTTGCGGTACGGCGTGTACCCATTGGCGTCCATCTGCGACTTCTTGCAAGCTCCACCCAGCCTGCGCGTTGAGGCCGTAGTGTCCTCCTATGGGGCTTCCAGGAGTCCGTTCCCAAAGGATTGCGGGAAACCACGTGGAAGAGGTGGGCACAACTGGACTCGGACCGCGTGTGAGTGGGCATCCGTTTGTCCCATTAACATTACCCAGCCAGGCGGGCTTGGGGCATTTCCGAGCGGAAGAGAGGGCATGGCCATGACTCGAGGCCTGCGAAAAGGTACACATACACGCACACTGCCGTTTGCGTGGGAGAATCCGCGACCCGAAAATAACGGAAGAAGTCAAATGAAAACGAGGGTCAAGCCGCGGCCAGTTCCGGGCATGGGGCCTTGGTTGGGGGTGGACAAGCTTAATGAAACTCGGGCGGCGGAAAGTTTCGACAGACCAGGACGGCCAGGCGAGAGATGGTGATGCCCAAAGCTTCTTGAGGTGAGGGGAGACGGAGAATGAGATGAGTTCCGCCTCATCGAGCTTGAGCCATGCTGCAGTTCTCCCAGGACGCGAATCATGAAAATAAATAATGCCAACTTTGGCGATTCGGCTGAGAGGCAATCCAACATGATGCTGTTCCGGGCCAAGATATTGTAAAGTTTATGGGCGCACGGCAGGCAAAGTGACAGGCAGGCAGCGGCGTGGTTGGCCATGAGGCCGAAGGAATGTGCCGTCCGTTGAAAACCCATGCGGTCCACGAGGCCAGGTAGTGCCTAGCGGCCGGGAATGAGTGTGTTTGCCACGTGCTCAGCATGCAGGACGAGGGCGCAGACAGGCAAAGCGTCAGCTCAGGGATGGGAAGGTGAGGGGAAGCAGCCACTGGCATGGCCGGTCAGGCCAGAGTCGCATCGAAAGTGGCCTGAGGAGTTGGAGATGGTGGTGCCCATGGTGTGAGGGCGGAGGAGACAAAGAGGTACACGATCTGAGACGAGCCATGGGTGCGTGTGCGTGTAGTTTGTGGGAGTGTGTGCCATTCCCGGCGATGCGAAGCGGTCGCGAGGGTCTCGATGCCCGACAGACGAGAGGAATTGCCGGCTGGTGGCTGGTCTCGTCAGATGCCGATCGCCAGGTGCAGGGTCTGTGATCAATAGTCGTCATTTGTGGTCGTTTTCGAAGAAGCTAGGTCGGGCTGCGGTTCAGGGGCGTCACCGGGGCGGACAAAGTCGAGCCAGCCAGGCCACGGTGTGCTGCATAGCGCCATGCCTGGTAGGCTGTAGGGTGTACGGAGCAGATTGTAGCTGGAGGCTGCGATGTGTTTGTGTGTGTGTGTGTGTGTGTGTGGGCATGCTGGGGGGAGTACTATACTATACAGTAGCTGGACACGCTGATGTTTGGAGCATGGGCACCCTGCTGCTTTCTCGGACTCCTTGTTCACTGACTGCAACTTGCAAGTAAAGAAAGGTCGGGGGTTGATTGGAACTGGGTCGGCCAGGGTCTTTGGGCTTGTCGAGCCAAGACAAGATCGACAGTGGGCTAAAACGCATTGTGGACGAGAGGCTAGGCCGAATGGACAAACAAGCGCACCAGCATGCAGCCATCGGGTGTTTGACAGTGAGCGAGACCTGTCCGGCTGTGTCCGTCAGGCGCGCGTCGGGCGGTGTCGGTGTCAGTGTCAGTCGGCTTGGGGTCCGTTACGGACATTGCAATCTGGCAATCTGGGCTCATCGCGCAGGATCTGGCGGCGATAGCTGCGCAGATCGGTCGCTTGGCGGAGTGAGGCCGGGCCTTGGAGAGAGACACCGAGAGAGGGCCGTACTCGTTCTACCGCACTTGCAGTACATGTACATGGCATACGCACTGGCATGAGAAGCGGCCCAAACTCAATTGATGCGGACGACACGTGGAATTGGCGATGTGTTCTTGGGCGAGTGTCTGTGGTGAGGTCGAGTGGGTGTGAGCATCTCTGGGCAGCGGGCTCTCTGATTGACTACTGCATAGTACTGCAGCTCCCGGACCCATTGGGGAGGTATCGAAGCTGCCGTCGCTTGCAATGCGGATGGGATGGATCATGGCTGACTGAGCGACTGGCTGCTGGCTGCGGGCTGTGATCGGCTCATGTGGGCGGGCATTCCTCCGTTTGGCTGGCCTGGTATCGGGATGCGCGGTGCCTGAGCGGCCACTTGACTGGCTTGAACGAGCCATGTGAGCCATGCTAGCGATCCAACGCTTGGTTGGGCGAGGCGACGAGACAGACAACGGCCGAATGAGCGAGGGGAGCTGATTGTTCGATTGACGGGTGAAAGAATGAATGGCCGGGCTGAATGAGGGAATGGTGAATGATTGAATGAATGGAGAGATAAGGATGCGGCGGCGGCGAGGGCGGTATGGGCGGCTGGGTATTTGGAAGGGCCTGGCTTTGAGTGTTGCAGATGTTTCTTCAGCTGTTGACTGCAGTTGGACGCATCCGGCAGCGGACGGGGGTTCGCGAGGTCCAGACGCAGCCCGACAATGGAGTAATGGAGCAATGGAGCAATGGAGCAAAGGAGTCGGGGTATTTGGGCCCCAGCCAGATGCAGCTGTGTTTGTGGTCTTAGCATCGCGGGATATGGGACGGACGACATGGGACATGGTGAAGAAAAAAGAAACGGTGCAGGGTCGTGAGGAAACATGGCATTCACGGAGCCGGAACTTGGGACTGAAACCCGCCGGAGGGCGTGGGAAGGAGAAGCAATTCCGTACTCGCAGCGAAGCCTACCGCCTGTTTTTTTTTAGGTTGGTCACCTTGTGTCATGGTGTCGTCTCTGCTTTGCTTGGTGCCATGCACACGCGGTACGTACCTGCTGCAGCAACCTACCTCCCTGAGACATCTCGTACGCAGTAGGGCCCTGGAAATGTCCGTTACGTGCCCTGGGTAGCCATCTGATGGTGCCTGTCAGCCACTGCAGTATCAACAGCTAAGGTAAGCTGCCTTATAAACACTCTGCTCCCTAGGTGGTGGGCAGGTTTTCTCCAGTCTGGCTGATACAAGTGCCCATGGCTAAGTATTATTGGAACAATTGATGACCCTGAGAGAAAAGCAAAAGGCTGGAAAGCAAGCAGCAAGTCAGTCTCTCTGCCTCTTAGCACCTCGCCTCAAGCAGGTACCCGTTACCAGCGGAAGGGCGCTAATTGAGACAGCACAGGAGATCATGCCTCATGCGTCGCGCCCTCTGGTGGTGTGCTGGTATTTTACCGGGCTGCTCACCAAGCTGCCGCGTTGGTTGTTGGTGCACCTTCGGCCCAAAGCCTCCCAAGCCCCCAACCAATGCCTTGGGAAGAAAACGGCCGACATGGGTGGCCCCGGGGCGGTACGTAGCTGCTTCCTGCGGGTCTAGCCCACTGGCTCTGCATCCTTGCTCTGCACATGGCTCCTGCGCCGCTGCTTTCTGCCTAGCCGCAGTCGGTGACAAGTAAGTGTGCTGGTGAGCCAGGAGCCAGGTGCCAGGTGCAGGAGCAGTACAGTGTACCTACTAACCTTATCTAAGTAGCCGGCAGTGGCCAGCACAGCCAGCAGTAGTAGCCAGCAGTGGTAGCCAGCAGCAGTACGGATACGGCAGTACCTTTGCCAGTGCAGGCGCAAGAAGAAGTGACTGCAGGTCGCTCTTTCCACATCCACGGCCGTTGCTCCACTTCCCTTCCTGCTCATCCACTCAGGTGTGCCTTCTCCTGATCTGTTTGAGATTAAGGCGACCTTTCCCAGACAGGCACTTGCTCCCTTTTCTTATCGCGCCTTCCCTGCCCAGTACCTTACCTTACCTTAGGTACTGCGTACGAAGTACACACACACACACTCCCTCTCTCTCTCTCCCCGAGTCTCTCTGCCAAGAGGTACCCGGCCTTGCCCCAAAGCAGGTAGCCAGCCCACTGTAATGCTTGCTGCTGTAGGTACCGCGTAGCCGTGTTTTCGCAGCAGGGCTGGGTCAGAGGTCCGCTGCTGCGTGGCTTGCACTCCTCCGTCACCTCCCGTCCCCTAAAGCACGGCAGGTACCTGGCCATTGAGGAGGCAGCTCCTGTGCCTGGCCGGCTCCTGCCTCCTACCTGGCCTAGGTACCTGCCTAGGTACCTAGTCTTCTTGCTCCTTGCCCGGTGCTTCCTGGCTGCTTGATAATTACCATTTTCCGCCCTCTCGCTTCCACCCGAACTGGATCGTCTCCGTCGCGTCTCCTCCTCTCCATTTCATCTTCCTTTGCCCATTTTACATCGCACTCCCCAGTCCACCCAGAAAGCCGACTCCTTTTCTGCCATCTCGCCCAAAACCCACGATACGACGCCGTGCCCCCGTCCGGCCCCGTCGATCGTCCCCCGAACTTCAATCTCGCCTGCTGCTGTCATCCACTTCCAACTCCCCCGTCAACCACTCCGAGTCTTGCATCCAGTCTCCAGTGACCTCACTCTCGCCTCGCGCCTTTCCTCTCTCTCCCTCACTCCCTCGTTTACCCTCGCCCACCCCCGAAGCGAGCCCAACGAAACGATCGAATTCCGAGTTGCCCTGTTCCCGCTGCCACGCCCACACGCCCACCGCACCCAGCGCTATCGCTACGACGTCCAGTCATTCCGTCCTGTCAAACCGCTGCGCGCACCGTACCGCACTCACCTCGGATACGCCGCCGCAACAAACCAAAAAAAAAAAGGACCTCGAGCCCGCTCGCTCCTCCGCCTGTCGTCCCAATTGCCTTGTACCTGTTCTGCTTGGTCCGACAGTCGTGAAGCACGCCCCGGGCTCTGGAAACTCGAACCATTCTCGACTAAACACTGGGCGGCCATTTCAACGAACCTTTTTATCACAGGGATCCCGCAAAACTCAAAAATTACAATGCCCACCTCTCTCGACTCTTCTCGTCCCATCATGGCACCCTCAGTACGTTTTCCAGTCTCCTGATGTTAGCTTTTCCCTGAGCCAGTCCAGCCCTACCCAGCCTATCTTGCTCTGCCCTGCGTCTGTTCTCTGCCACTGCCTCTGCCTCTGCTGCTCCGCCGCCATTTGCCTTTTGGCTCTTTGACGCCGCACCTCCCGACACCTATCCTCTGCACTCCCACAAGCCGAACTCTGGCCCTGACCGCACTGGCCTGTGGCTTCTTGTCTTTATCTTGACACCTCCCGTTCGAATCCCCTTTCTAACACTTACTTCTCCCTACTTTCCCAACCTTACCATACCGACCAACTGAGCGCCGTTCTAACAGAAACCCCCGTTCCTCAGGTGCGAGCCTCTGTGCGATACAGTACCTACAGCATGGCACCCTCATTTTCCAACACCGTCCAGACCACCGACTCGGCCCACGCCGAGATCGCCGACATTGCGACTGGCCTCGACCGTATGGAGAACAAGGCCCTGAGCTCCCAAAGAGTCACCCTGAGCGAGGAGAAAACGGCGAACATGAGCAAGCTGGCCCTTGGCGCCAAACTCGAGCGCGCTCTCGATCGGAGAATGAGTAGCCAGGACGCCGTCATGCGCCCGCGCGGAAAGACTTTGACTGAGAAGCCCACCGCCGCATAAGAGACGACCAGCACCATCCACCAAATCACGCCGAGTTGGCCACAGCAGGCCATCCTCAGGGTACGAAACAAGGCAATAAAAGAACCGGGGACCGCCTGACCACCGTTGTATTCTGAAATGACGGACGGGAAGTACAGCAAGTTACGGATGTACGGCCCGGGACGTGGAGGGGAACCGGTATGATCGCACGCTCCGAACTGCGTCGGTATTGCGAAGCGACGTCGAGCCGAACGAAATACTGGTCTACGGGCCTGCGAACGGAAACAAGGGAGGATAATGGGCGGCTGCGGAAACAAGCACCCTCACGTATGTTTTTTGGTCTGTTGGGATATCCAGAGGATGGCCGGAGCGACAACGCGATGATGACATCCCACGCATAGTGTTTAAACGGTTTATTACGAAGCTCCGGCCGCGTTACATACCTCTTTTGTTTTTTTATTCCTTCATTCTCCTTCAAGGCATTACCACCCCAGGGACGACTCGAACCAAGCACGGCTTTTTCCATAAGAAACTGGGGGTTCATAGGTATTGGTACACATGGTATACTAGAAATGCTGAATGACCCGATTCCACCCATGCCGTTCGGTCCCTGTTTGCTGCATGCTCTCGCCCGATGCTACCTCTAGATAGGGGTCTCGCTGGTGTCCGTCATGGTACTGCAGATCCATGAAGCCGGTCCTGTCAGTCTCGATCCTCCGCTGCGGCCCCATGACGCGAATCTGCCGCTCTGCCGCTCCTGTCTCCGCTCAATAAGTATCTCGTCCCGTGGATTATGCCGTGCCGCCGCGCTCTATTGATGCGAGGAATCCTTGACTAGCCCTCACAGGCATGTGTGCTTGTTCATTCAAAGTCGTCTCCTGAAATCTCCACGTCGGCAAATGCTCAGGCGTTCTCCTTCTTCTCCATCTTGGCCTCAATCTCCTTGAGCTGGGCAACGAGCTCGCCCTCCTCGCCCTCGTACTCGAGAGCCTTGCCAACCCACTCCCTCGCCTCCTCAAGACGACCCATCTCGACGAGGCAGCGACCCCTGCGCCACCAGGCCTTAGCGTTGCCGACCTTGCGGGCCTCGACGCTGGCCTCGGCGTCGACGGAGCCCTCGGGCCACTGCTGCAGGGCCATGTGCGCCTGGGCGCGGTTGGCATAGAGCTGGGAGACTTCCTCGCGGACAAGCTGGGAGGGCTCCCATAGGGGGCGCGTGAGGGCCATCTGGAGGCCGAGGGTGTAGAACTTGATGGCCTCGGCGTACTTCTTCTTATGGAACTCGGCGTTACCGCTGTCGCGCAGCTTGGAGACGTTGGCGGAGCGCTTGGGGTTGACGGGCATCGGCGGGGGAGGGACGCCGTGCGGGGAGGTGGTGTCGGAGGTGACGAGGGAGCGGTGGAGGGCGTTTAGTTGGGCGAGCTCGTTGGCGAGGGCGCGCGAGGTCGAGGATGGCGCGTTGATGGCCTTTGACTGGGAGTCTATTTGGAGAGGGAGCAGGTCGAAGTGGGTGAGGTCGGACATGTTGGCGGTGTTTCTTTGTGGAATCGAGATTGCTGAAAGGAAAATGTGTCTCGTTCGAGTATCGAGCTGGCTGGCTGGTCTGTCTTGAGGTCGTCTTCGGGTATCTTTGTCGTGAAAATGGTGGTGAAGCCGACCGCAATCGTGTGCGAACGTGGGATCGTAGGTGGTTGAGGTTGGGATTATTTGCCAGCAGGTCGTCCTGGGTTGATCCTCTGGGACCGATTAGAGGACACTTCTCTGAACGTTATCCTTATCGGGTCTGGGCGCGCTCGAAATCACGTGCCGATAGCGCTGAGTGGTCAATCGACGTTACAGCTTGCTTACAACGCCTACCTTAACTTACCAGGTACCTTACCTTAGTCACAGGGACCAGCGAACACGGATGGGAGCCAGAGTCCTTTTTTCGTTCTTTTTTTTTTCATTGAAATTTCACGGAGCTCGATTTAAACATCATTTCAGACTTTGTGTTGCGATTAGATGTGGTTTAGTCTTAACCCTAGGCTTTCGGATCCATCTTCTTCTCCCCTAGCAAACTTCAGTCGCTCAACCCTGGTTCCTCCATCGTCCTAACCCTCCCATGAGTCGTCCAGGTCAACAAGGCCTCTGTGGTACATGTTCCTGGCAATTTGGTACGCAGCGAGGGCATAGTTGCTTTGCCTGCTAAGGACGTAGGCTGGCGAGATATGCTTGAAGCCCTCCACCGGGTCATTGTTTCGCGACGGGCTGAAGGCATGTAGAAGATATGGCATGGACCAGTCAAAGGCCCAATCCGGCGCCCCTCTCCGCTTGTCCCAACTGTCTCCGAGCTCATTATTGTAAGGGAGCACAGCGCCGGCGGCTAAGTGATCCAGGTTGGATGACTCATTGTGGATGCCAAACAGTCTCTTGTTGTCATGGACTTCCCAAGTGAAGGGGGCGAACGCCATCTGGTCCATGATGAGCATCTCGCTCGACTCTCTGACTAGGTGCTCGCCAATAGTCGTGAGGAGATCGTTGCTGTGGGTCGTCCACCCACCGTCGTAGACGTCGTGCTGCTGCTCCATCCACATTCTTATCGTCTTGCCTCCCTTCTTCGACATGAACGTCCCGGAGCTCAGGGCACCGTGGCCCTGACGGCCGCCGATGAAGTCGAAGCCGGACTTGCGGAGCGACCTGATAACCCGTAGCGGTACAACGTCAAAGTCGATGTAGACGCCCCCGAACTCGTAAACGGCCTGCGTGCGCATGAAGTCACTCTTGTGCTCGAGGCCTTGGAGATCGTGACCGCTGCCAGCCTTCCTGGGCATCTTCATGTGGTTCACCTTGACGTTGGGGATCTGGAACATGAGCTTCCCCCATTTACCCGAGGCGCCGCTTCGCGCGCGCTCGAGAATGGCGTCGTCGGCGTTGGTGTGAAGATATATTATGCTGGGCTTCCAGTAAAACCAGGTTTCGTACATAGACAGGTAGTGCTTGAAACGAAAGTTGATATCGGCGTCGGGATCGTCCATGGCCCAGACGAAGTGTACTTGGTTCGGGATATTGTCTTCATACTTTGAACGAATGTATGAATGAGTGGAAGGACTCGAAAGCAAAGATTATGACTGCAATAAGAAACGTGCAGACTGTGGCGATGAGTTTGACGTGGTCCGACCTGGCTGGCAGCCTTTTACTCCATCACGGAGTGACGAACGAAGGGAAAAGACTTGAGATAAGGGGGGAGTACGGCCTGGCGCACGCCATATTGTCTGCAAATGAAAGTGACTGAGGGGTCGAAGGACAATTGAATGTCCGACTTTCGATTCGGAGATGCGAGTTCAGAGTCCTTCAACCTTGTCTGGTGTGCTGGCAGCAAACTGGCTACTGGACTTATGCCGCAATATATACTCGCAAATACTGACCTCCTGACTGCTCGCCATCCCTGGTAATGGTAGTTTTTGTGTTGGTAGTGGCCGTGTATGGTACACCTCCTCCAGCATTTGAATTGTTAGCGTGGCCAGGGGCCCACTGTTACCAGGGTTATGTGATATGACATAGGAGGGTAACAGTGGGGTCCTTGCCGTGCTCACATTTCAGATGCTGGCGGAGGTGTAGTCGCCGTGTTATGGGAATCGCCGTGTTCTAGCACCGTGTCTACTAAAAGAAAGAAAATGATAAAGCCTTTGCCTTCTCCCACTTTACATTTTCCGTGGATTCCTCGGGACAACCGTTCTTTCAGATCTTCCTTGTTAATAGCTAAACTTCTTAGGCCATATGCGGATGGATGTCTTCTTTAACAATCAATTAGAGAATATTTGATTTATGAACGCCTTTGAAAGTGTCTTTTTCAGCTCCAAGATATGCTCATTTTGAAACGGAACATCTGTAGAAAATTTCGTATGCTTTGAGTACTGTTTTCAATGGTTATAAACTTTGTGTGTTTTATTCGTTTCCAAAGTGTTTGAGATACAGATTGATACAATTCAGCCAGGCTTAAAATGCAAGAAACAGGAGCAGGCGTCGCCTTGCCTTCAGTTCCGCTCGCCAACTCGGAAGCCAAGCGCCCTGGCGTTCTTAGAGTCTCGGGCCATATCACATTATCTCCGCCAAAAGCGGTAGCACCCAAGCCACTACACTGTCAGCTTCAGCCACCTACCGAGATCTGCAAACGGCTTCGAGGCGCGACTGCCCATTTTTACAAATTCGGGGTCCAGGCCGCGTTAATCAGAGCTTTCGATCATTTCCGTCAGAGAATTCACGCTTCCACGAAGCCACATTCTTCGAAGGCGGCTTCCACCACAGCTGATTTTGTCAGCTGTGGTCACGAATGCGACAGAGCTGAAAGCCTCCCACTTGTCTCACTGACTGTTGTCGGATTACGCATGAGGAAGCGACCAATCGCGCAGAATATCTGGGATAGAAGTCATGGCAGGCCCCAATAAGTTCGACATCAACAGCCCTTCTTCGAGTCAAACACAATTTGCTCTCGATCTCAAGAAATACGCCAGACTCATCTGGGCCACAGGGTGCCTGGGACAACGGCAATACTAACAAACGAAGTATGTTAAACAAGAGGCCAAGCAGTTAAGAGAGGCGCCTCAAGGCAGACCAAGCCTAAAAAGAGGACATCGGAGTTCTGCAGCCATACAGCATACCAGAAGGCGTATTCTTGCCTTCGCTGACCTCTGACGGAATTTTGCCTAGACTTACATGTCTCTGGGTGGGAATCCACGTCCATCTATCAGCAGCCGAATATCATATCTGCACATGAGATGGCAAAGGTGTCAACGTCATCTGTAATAGGAGCAGCTGTTAGCTATCAAGCCGATGCGTGCATCTGATCGAGTTGGGTCTCGACAGTTCGGTGCCCCGAAAAAAAGATGCTGCATCGTCAACCGCCCGACAGGGGCCCTGATCCGCATCACATGAGCATCCAAGTCGCTAGATCCAAAGGAGATGGGGCCAAAGATCTTAAACCGTATTGAGTTACTGAAGATACGCGGGAAATACTGCCTCTTCTCCAGTAATGCTTTGGTCACTGGCCTTACTCATGATCCGTTTAGGGGTTCAGCGGTTTCCGCCGAACTGGAGGGGCAGGCGGAGTACGGACTACTCGGTCCAGAATTGAGTCCATCGTAGGCTCGTAACTTCATCCCAGTGCACCCATCAAAGCTGAACGTGACCTTGGGTCGTTCTTCATATGTAATTTTGCCAGTGGGTCATGCAGCCATGCATATGCACTTTCTACAGGAGCTTCTGATTGGAGCGGTGTCGACGATCAGTGCGACTTTGGAGGTGGGGGATGATCAGATAAGATTATCTCATCCATCTCCAAGCAGCGCCTATGTCGTAACGTCGCAGTGATGAGCAACCTTAATAGCCCACTTGCGGAGGTCATCCGAACTCGGAATTTACAACCCGTGGTTGGGCGACCAATTGGGTCCTTGAGTGCGTGGGGTGGGATGACAGTGGGTGGTTAAGCTATCTGACGCTATCTGAATCCCTTATGTATGGCCAGGTTCTTCTCGGAAGAAATCGTTGCTGCGTGCTTACTTTAGCGCTTCACGGATATCTTTGCACATCTGATTCTCACAACGCCGCTGGGAAATTCAGCACTCCCGAAATCATGGATGGCACTCCTCTGCCCGAAATCCCGGCCCTGACGCTTCAGGCCGGAGTCACAAAGGATCAAGTCGATGCGGGGAAGATCTCCGTCGATTGGCTTTCTAAGCTGGAGCGCCGATTCAGCGACAAATCCTTCGACCATCTTTCAGATTTGTTCATCGACAATTGCTGGTGGCGAGACATCGTCGGTCTCTCCTGGGACTTTGCCTGCAAACAGGGACACGAATCTATCAGCAAGTACTTGGCGTCTGCAGAGCATGGCCTCTCGGATCTGCAGACTGTCAAAATTGGCGGTCTCCAGCCGATTCTGCTGGACTTTAACGGAATGGTTTGGATCCAGTCGGGCTTCACTTTCAAGACACCGCATGGGCAAGGCAGGGGCTTGTTGAAGCTGGGAAACGTTGGACCGACGGATTGGAAGGCATGGACGGTGTACACCCAACTCGAGAAGCTCGATTTTCAGAAAGAGTTGGAGGCCCAAAACGTAACTTGAGCCCCTGCAGTTCGGTCCCCATCTACCAACGGGATTAACGGTCACAAGACGATCGAAACGGAGGAGCCACAGGTCTTGATCGTCGGTGCAGGTACGCTTTTGTTTGCCTCAAGAACTCTGCGACTCGCTTACGGGACTGATAGCTCAATCCGGGCTAATGCTTGGCGCGCGGCTCAAGCAAATGGGAATCAAAACACTCATCGTCGAAAGGAGCGCCCGGCTTGGGGAGTCATGGCGGGCAAGGTATCAGAATGTCACCCTCCACACGCCGACTTACACAGACCACTGGGCCTTCATGAAGATTCCCGAGACTTGGCCGAGGTTCCTGACTGGGGACAAGGTTGCCGAGTTCATGGAACATTACGGCCAGCTCATGGGTCTCGATGTACTCTTCAACTCTCAAGTCACAAAGGCCACGTACGATGAAAACGCTCAGAAGTACCGCGTCGAGTTGCAAACACCCGAGGGAACCCAGACGCTCTACGCGCGCCATTTGGTCCTCGCCACCGGTGTCTTGGGGGACCAGCCAGTGATCCCCGAGTTCCCAAGACAAGAGATCTTCAAAGGCCAAGTTTACCACTCCAGCCAACACAAATCCGCTGCTGAAGTCCCGTACGTGGGTAGCAAGAAGGTGGTGGTCATCGGGTCAGCCACGAGTGGTCATGACATTGCTGCAGATTTCGTCACGCACGGGGCTAAGGAGGTGACCATGGTCCAGCGACACCCGATGTTTTCCATCTCGCGAGAATCATGGGAAAACTTCATTCTTTCCTTTTGGAACATAGAGGGCCTCAGTACAGACGAAGCAGACATTGTGGGCAACGCCATCCCAATAGCACTCATTCGTACCATGAGCATTGGCTTGACGCAAAAGATGGCCGAGAATGACAAAACCGTGCTTGATGGCCTCAAAAAAGCGGGTTTGGCCATCAAGACAGGCCAGGACGGGTTCGGTCTTGCAGATTACCAGATCCTGAAGGGAGGACAGTACTACATCGACCAAGGTGCGAACGAGATGATCATCGACGGCCGGATCAAGATTCAGAGATGCGAGGAGGGCGTGAAAGAGTTCCAGACCGACGGAATAGTCCTCGCAAATGGGACGAAAATTGAGGCGGACGTTGTGGTGCTGGCCACCGGCTTCCAAAACCACTTCACAACCATCCAGAAGCTGATGGGCCCAGACGTTGCCAAGAAGTTGGAGGGGTCTGGAGGCTTGGATAGTGAACAAGAGCGTAAGGCGGTAAGTTTTGACGACATCTAATGGCAAATTCCGAGGCTAACAACGTCGTAGTGGTGGCGGCCGACAGGTGTGCCTGGATTCTGGTATATGACAGGCAGCTTCATGTACTGCCGACAGTTCTCGCTGCCGTTGGCCCTACAGATCGCTGCCATTGAGAAAGGCCTGAACAAGACGTACGCCAAGGAAACATGAAAGTTGGGCTCTAAGGTGTTCTGAGTGGTCTGCCTGTCAGTAGCCGCCTTGCATCTGGCGCGTCAGTCGGCAGCAGCGAAGTAACCTTGTATTAGACTGCAGCCTATCATGGCATCTTCGAGTCTTGACTCGGACTACGTGCCGGGAAACACCGAGATTGAGAGGTGGATCGGGAAGCTAGCCGTACATCCGGAATCAGAACCATGGAAAGCCTTCGCTCGGAAACGCTTTACACAAGTTTTTGGATAGGAGAACGTCACTGATGATCTAGGACGTTGTAAGGTAGTAGCGTCGAGAGACTGACGAACTCGGCTCAAGCTTGCATCTTGCTGGGTAGCAGCAATTTTCTCCTGAGTCCACAATGTTATGCATATCACCAACGTCTCCGAGTTTCCTTCAACGAATGGATGGCTTCCAGAAGCGCCAGCAGTTGTACACTAAGCGCTTCTTTGTCTGTTGGTTCCACTTGACATCAACACAAACCAGCTCAGGTGCACACCGCTGCCGCGTCGCTGCATATCCGTTGTTGAAGATCCCCAGACCACACCGGCCCCAATTGACGCTGTAAGCGCCCATAGGCCATCGGGGTCTGAAACTTCCGACTCTGATGATAATGTCCACTGCCAGGTCGAGTCCCAAGATCCAACAGCGCAATTGATTGGATGATGACGAAATGCCAATGCTCCCAAGTGGCCCAGCTAAGCGGCCTGGCCACGTTCACTCGCCGTATTAAAGAAGCAGATACCCGTTGGTCTGGCTTCTGCTGCAACAGCAACATTTCACACAAATTGTCCTCCTGCCCCAAAGCGCCAAGACGATCCGGTGTCTACGCCTCAGCTCCTCCAGCGGCAGCCAGACACGACCGAACACTATGCCGATATTCTCAACCCAGGCAACACCGAATGAGCACAGAGATGGTGCCTCCCGCACTCTCACGGACAAGGCAAATACTATGGAGACGATCACGACGGCAAATCTGGACAACGCCCGAGCCAGCAGGAGGCCATGCTCCAGCGATGCAATTCTGCAACTGATCACGGACATTCCGTTCACGATACCAGCGATATGCTTTCTCGTTTACGGATATATGGTGGTCAATAGCAGCGGTCTACCAGTTACCCAGGATCCGGTTCCCGCTTTACGACAAGCTGCCATATACAGCCCTACATTATTCCCCATCGCATTCGCCGCCATCTAGAATACCTCCTGAGTTACCGTACCGTCTTCAGCACCTTCACGGCTCCGTTCTCGCTAGGAGCTGTCAGTATCTGCTGGATTCACCTCACCAGGCCTGGTTATAGTGGGTAGGCAGATAATGATATATTCGTCCTATCTGCTGTTGTTGTATGAGGTAGGAATCGAAGGTGGAAGGTGGCACTTAGGGCCGCCTATATTAATCCGATCCCTGACCTCTAATTAGCTCGCTAATCGGGCTAATCGGCGATATACGGTAATAGGTGTCACTAGTTGGACGGCGGTATTCCGATACTAATAACTCTCTTTTTTGCCGTAAAATTGCTATTTAACGCTAAATAGGCGATTTTAAGCGTTATTCGACGTAGGTGTTAAATTACTTAAAATACGATTAAATTGATTAATGAAATGAGTAAATAAGGTAGTCGGAAATAGTAAAATCGCCGTTTTTAATTATACTACCTCCTAGTAGAAACGAGCATTTCCCGGGCTTAACCACGGGTTTATGGTTATTTCAACGTCCCTAACGATATTAACGGTAATTCCCCCTTTTCCCCCCTTATATTCCTCCTTTTATTAACATCGTAGATATCTCCTAGGGCCTCGTTACTTATCCCTCTATCCATATTATTACCCTTATATCTTTAACAAGCCTTACGAGGGCTTAATTCGGCACTGCCTTTGTGAACCCATCGGCAGGGTTATCGTCGCCGTGGATCCATCGGATCTCGTAGAACTCTCACTACTTATACAATTACCTTAACACTATAATATTAATTATTAGGTGCTTTTCTTTTATAATACCGAGTTTTATAAGATACTCATAGAGTAAATAAGAGTTAGTATAAATAATTATCGGGATTGTAGGTATCCGGAGCCTATTAGTGATAATCTTTAGGGTAATAAAGAGGGCATAGGCCATGTCGACTCTAGTGACCATACCATAAATCTCGGATATAAGGACACTTCTCGTAACTCTCTTCAATTTCGTTAAGGAATAATAAATAATATTACTTTTAATTATAAAATCTTCTTC
Organism: Colletotrichum gigasporum; assembly: GCA_024584535.1. Classification (NCBI taxonomy): domain Eukaryota; kingdom Fungi; phylum Ascomycota; class Sordariomycetes; order Glomerellales; family Glomerellaceae; genus Colletotrichum; species Colletotrichum gigasporum. The sequence goes on from CP077951.1 coordinate 618,402, forward strand.
TCCTTAAGTCTTATTTATAAAAAGGATAATAAATCTGAGTTAGAACGTTAAATCACTATTATTAGTAAAGGATCCGTTAATAAAAACAAAGAGCTTAACGGAAGTCAGGTTAAGGGGCACGTAGGTGAACCCTTGGTCTAAATCCTCGATTTACTATATTATACGTTAATTCAGAGCTTTAATCTAGTTTAGTATTGCCTCCTAGTGCTGGGCTACTACTAATAGGTCGAAAGTTGCCTTTGGTTAGCAGATTAAAGTGATATATACCCCTTTAGTGCACTGCTTAACGTATTCCTTTTTCATAGTGGGTGATTTGGCGTTAACTAAGTGTAATTTCGTTCCTTGGCCCTTTTAGTGGAGGAATATAAACTACTCATTAATTAAGATAATCCCTTTATTGAAGATGAGTAGTGTTTTAGTGGAAAGGAGCTATTTCTCCTTCACTCTGAACATCGCTTTCTAGAGTTCTTTGTTTTCTTATTTAGAGAACATCTCGTTACTTAGGCCTATAGTATTATTTATTTATATTCCGATTATTATAAAATTTTAATTTTTATTATTTAGTCATAGTAAATAGTGCGAAGGGCTAGGCCTAGGTGTTTTCGACCTTAGGGTGCTCTATTACTGTTTACTTCAAGCTAAGGAGCGAAAGAGAGGAAGTTCCTCGCAAGGGGGGCGGTGTAGGAATCTATACTGCTGGAGAACAAAGGGGACCTCTGGTGGGGCGCCGGAGGTCACCGGAGGCCCTTTGATCGGAGGCCCCTTTGACCGGAGGGCTCTTTTGTTGGATGCTGGTTAACGCCTCAGGCAAAGCTTAGGCCATCGTGGGTATCAGCCCGTAACAAATGCCCCCTCCTTTCTCCCCTCCCTCCCTACTAGTGTTCTGCTGTTAATTTGCTGCCCTCCAACGTCTTCTCGGGGCGTATACTAGGTCCCCATCCACTATATCAATTTCTCTATACCACCGTTTATACTTATCTAAAGCCTTTATCTCCGATACTATTTCTACAGGTTCCCAAGTTAGCTCTACATAACCTTACCATTTAATTAGGGCCTAGCAACGGCGCCCTCTACTCACCGACTACCACCTTACCGCTAATATGTCTTCCATAAACCATTTAGGATCTCCATCTATATTGCGAATTGGGGATAGTTATTTATTAGTCGTTTCTTGCCTTAGTAACGGGTCACTAACTGCCCTACGGAGAAGGTCTACGTAGAAGTGTAAATGGATACCAGTTAGTATACTCAGCTCTACTATGTAAACTGAGATCACTTATGTAACTTCATATTTATAGTAAAGTTACACTAGTTTTTTGTTTAGCCTTAGGGATAAGTAGTTAGCGACGTTTAACTACACTTTATCTTTAACCTCGTACTACTTAATTAGTCCCCTAGTATAGTTCGTAGAGTCTTCGCTTCACTACTGAGTAACTATTATTGCTATTTAAACGAACTCTATAGTGTCCTTTATCCTCTGAATTAACTACTTTACTATTTCCTCTTAATTCATTTCTAGTTAGCTATCTCCTTTTACTACTAATAAAGGGTCGACGTAGTATTTATACTCTATAAAAAATAGGGACATCGTCGTAATAATACTCGTTCAGTTCCTAAGGGCTAGTTGCACGCTGGGTAATAATTCCCCCTAATCGTCCTAGGTGTATATTATATATATGCAGAGAATTGCTTAGATCTCTTGGTTAAGGCGTTCCGTCCCTCCATTTGTTTACGGGTAGTAAATAGTACTTAGTAATCGTTTTACACCAGTTAACCTATAAAATTCCTTCTAAAATCAGCTTATCTAATTCGATCCTCAGTTACTAATTATTGTCCATGGTATTCCATGGAACCTATAATAATAGGAGAGGAACCACTAAGCATAAGCTTTAGTATCCATAATCTCTATTTCTTTTAACGTGGGGTTCTTCAATAACCTGTCTATAATAACCCATAAGTATCGGGCCTTTTTCCTTTTTATTAGAGGAAGGTTGGTAATAAAGTCCATTAATAAGTTATAATAGATACGGGTAAGCACCGGTAGGGGTTTAAGGAACCCTTTTTTGGTTTACCTCCAGATGTGTATCCCTTTATAGGTATTACAGTTTCGTATAAACCTCCGAATTATCTAGGACTGGCCTAGTTAGAAGAACTATCTGCTTATTATTACCAACGTACTATTCCGTCCTGGGTAGCCACTAGTGTACGAGTTATGATACCTTTGCATAATCTTAGTTTATAATTCGTTTAGGTGGTCATCGTTATTTTCCCCCCCTAGTACCCATAATCGATCTCTCTATATTAATCTTCCCAGCTCATCGAGTTCACATTCAGCGATTTAAACCTTTAGCTTAAGTTTTAGTGGGAAACTTCTCCTCCTTTCTTTTATTGTTAAATAAGTAGCTCGGTATACTCCATTAGCTTTTATAGTTCTATCCCAAAGGGCTTATAGTATAGGGTCAGCGTTAAAAACAGCGGCTTGTGGTATTTCTAGTGTATCTTCGGTAGTTCGTCTAATTCGAGGGTCACCGGGTGGAGTACAGCTTAGCTATGCAGAGTTGGGAATTATCTGGATTACCTAGCCCTTTTCCCTCTCATTATCCTATCCTTAGGGGACGTCCTACTCCCTTCTTAATAGTGTATTAGGTACCATCACTTCCTTTCCTGGCTAGTACTTAATCCTAAAGTTGTACTAGGATAACTCTTTTACCTAGTAGCTTTATCTCTTAGTTAAGCGTTGCTTTTTTATAAAATACTCTAGACCCTTATAATCCGTTAAGATAGTAAAGTGTTGGACACTGCGGAGTTTAGCCCTCCAGGATCGTAAACAGGTGAACACTACGAAAAACTCCTTATCGTAGATTAGGTAATTATACTCTGCTGATGAGAGTTTCTGTGAGTAGAACCCAACTAACCTCTAGTGACCCTCTAAATTCTTTTGTGATAATGCACCGCCTAGAGTAAAACCTGAGCAGTCTATTTCGACGCGTATTTCGTTATCCGGGTCAAATTTCCATAAGAACAGCTCTTTTGTGAACATCCTCTTTAGCGTTTCGAATACTTCTCCTTAAGCTGTTCCCTAATAAAAGATTACCCCCTTTTTTGTTAATCGGGTTAAGGGTTCCACTAGCCCACTATACCCTAGTATAAATATACGATAATAGTTGGTGAAACCTAGGAAGCTTCGTACACCCTTAAGGGACCTAGGGGCCAACCACTCCTTAATAGCTTTCAACTTGTTGGGATCACATAATAGACCCTTTCCCGCGGTAACAATAAAGCCGACGTATTTCACCTTCTCAACACAGAATTCGTACTTCTTCAGATCTAAGTTCAGGCCAGCTTTAGTTAGGGCCTAGAGAACCACTTATACTTTCTCCTTATGATCCCTCTTCGAGCCACCAGTATAGATAAGGACATTATTTATATAAGCTGTAATAAAGTTGTTTAGGAATTTCCGTAGAAAAGTGTTAATATATCGCTAAAATATTACTAGGGCACCGGTGAGCCTAAAAAAGCAGACCACCCACTCAAATAACCCGTATCTTATTCTAAAAGCAGTCTTCTCTAAATCTCCTTCGGCGATCCGTATCTTATAAAAAGCAGCCATAACATTAAACTTCGTAAACCACTTAGTAGTAGCTACTCTACTAAGAGTTTCCGATATTAGTAGGAGCGGGTAATAGTCCTTTTTCGTAATAGTGTTTAGGGCTCTATAATCAACGCAGAATCTCAATCCACCTCCTAACTTCTTAGCGAATAACACGGGGGCACCGGCTGCCGAGCAACTAGCTCGAATAAACCCCTTATCCAGTAAATCATTAAGTGTCTTCTTTAGTACTAGTAACTCTTCTCTTAACATAGTGTACAAAGGTCCCTAAGGGAGTTAGGGCTCCTTCCCTTTTAGCCCTATCTCCAAAGGGATTACGTGGTTTATACCTGGTCGGTGGGGGGGCACCGGGTGCACTTTAATTAAGTCAAATAAGTCTCTAAACTCCTTATACACCCATTCTAATACTAGCCTCAAAATATCTTCCTATTTTTATAGTTCCAGCTTTACGAGAGCCTTCTTAATATTTTGTAAGCTGGTTACCATAATAGCAGCTGGTGGTCTCTGGTTATCTTTTTATTTTCTTTTTTACGTTATACAGTAAACTATAGTAAACGGTGCCACTAGTAATAGTCTAACCCAACGTATCTCTAATATGTTTTCGGGCTCTTCTTTATTAAAAAGGTATACTCTCACTCTTCCTTTCCTATAAGTAAACTAGTGGGTACTAGCATTATATTTTACCTTATTCTAAATTATCTAAGGATTTCCTAAAAATATATCCGGTTCTAAATTGTCTACTATATATGCGTAGACTTATTGTATATAACTACTGATTTCCATTTGTATTACAGCTACTCCCTGGTTTCCACCCGGTGAGGGGCTACTTATTGTGTAACCTCTTATAGGGCATTTTGTTATATTAATAAACGGTAATTAGAGGCGTCGTACAAAGGAACGGTTAACTATAGCATAAACTTCGCAGCCGGTGTCCACTAGGGTATTAATTAAATGTCCTTTATTAATTCTGATTTTTATGATTGTAGACTGCTTGCTCTGCTGCTACTGGCTCCTTTGGTGTTTCTTCTATCCCTTCACTTGCTCCTTAGTAGGCTCCGGGGCCCGACTTTGTCCTAGAGTTATTCTTTTCCCAATTTATACTCATCACTCAAACTAGGGGTCATCGGTTGGTCTTCTTTTTCTACGTTTCCTTTTGGGCAAGTTTTAGCCATAAGGGGCTGGTTGGCCTGTTGGCGGTGTTTGGCCTTTTTCCGGTAGTTCCGTGTAAGGTGTTCTTCTTCTCTACACTCAAAGCATTTACAACGGTCCTTATTACGTTCCGGGTTTCTCTGTTGGGAACGGTTATTATCTATAGAGGAGCTAGAGCCTCTCCGGGGTCTAGTGGTGGTTATCTTCTTAGCTTCTGTAGACTGAACCGCTCCCGTTATGATAACGTCTCTATTGTTGTCCTTTGGATGAACAGCGGGGGAGTGGGTGGACCTCTGAGGGTGATTGTATCTGGAGGCCCGTTCAACCTTCTAAGCAATATCCTATACTCGGGTAAACCAGCCTAGGTAGTCCTTGGGAAGCTCGACTGTGAGTAGCCGGTCCTTTAGCGAAGGGGTTAAGGCTGCCTCTAAGAGTGATATTTGTATAGTGGTGGGCTAATTACCACCACCAGCGTCGGCTATTGTTTGTTCGAACTTAGGTAAGAATGTCGTAAGATTCTCGTTTTCTTTTTAGCGTAGGGTTTATAGCTGGGTAACGGCTCGGGACTGGGTGTTCGGATCTAAATAGGTGTAATCGAGGTAATACATAAAATCCTCGGGGTTTCTAGTTCTATTAGGTCCTCCGGCGACGTAGAAGGTACTGATTACCTATTAGGGACCAACTTCCAAGCATAAATTAACTAGGTACTAAAGTTCATAGTTCATAGGGTAAAAGGGGCAATCCATCAAAATCTTATCTCTCATCTATTGCGCCCAAGGGGCGTATTCCTTTCGTTTACCCGAAAACTTCGGGGGGTTGGGCAAGGGCTTCCGGCGAGTCGATTCGCTGGTGAGCACCGGTGGGGTATCAGTGCGGATACCACTAGGAGTACAAAGGGTTTCGCTCCCAGGGGTCATTAACCTCTGGTTCTAACTCTTCTCCAGTTTCTCGCTAATCTCTATTATCTGGGCTTACAGGGATCCTAGAGTGGTGTTCAACATCTCTTCTATAGTTGGCTCGTTATGGAGCATCGGGGGTGTAGCAGCGTCCATCGGGGCGACTAGGCTATCTCGATTGTTCTTCTGGGGACTGGTGGTCAACCTATTGGAGTCCCGGGAGTATCGTTCTTCGCAGGGAACCGCACTCGACCTATACTCCTTTCTACTTAACCGGTGGGGAGCTACACTCAACCCAGCGTTACGGTAAGGTTGTAATCCTGAACTTAAAGTATACGAAGGGCTAAGCCTAGGTGTTTTCGACCTTAGGGTACTCTATTACTATTTACTTCAAACTAAGGAGCAAAAGAGAGGAAGTTCCTCGCAAGGGGGGCGGTGTAGGAATCTATACTACTGGAGAACAAAGGGGACCTCTGGTGGGGCGCCGGAGGTCACCGGAGGCCCTTTAATCGGAGGCCCCTTTAACCGGAGGGCTCTTTTATTGGATGCTGGTTAACGCCTCAGGCAAAGCTTAGGCCATCGTGGGCATCAGCCCGTAACAAATAGGGGTTATATATAAAAGTCCTTATTTAGAGCTTCTCTTTGTGATGCTTGTTATAGGTTGCGTATTAGTGGGTTCTAGTTTCTGTGATCTCATATAAGGGTTGTATAATAGTTATGATATTTCCTAGTGGGTAGTTGTCTCTAATTTGGGCTAGTAGCTTTGTGAGAATTGTTCTTTTGAGCTTTGTTATTGATTAGGTGTATATTTGAGTAATATCTCTTATTTATAAGAAATAGTAGTTTATTTAGATAAGGGATAGGGCGACGGCGAGAATTAGTCTCTAATTAGCCCATTGGATAATTGGGGATTATGTGAGAATAACTTCTTTGCTGTTATTAGTGTATCCCTGGATAACTAATCTCGATTTCTCGTAAGGGGTCTCTGTTTTCCTTTTTACTTTGTTGATAATTCGCAATTTAAAGATTCGAATACTACTGTGTTTCTTTTTGTTGTATTAGGTGAACTCGAAGACTCCTTGCTCGATTAGAGCGTTGATCCTTTTTTTAGTGGATTCTTTCAATGGGGGCCCTGGGGCGTTAATTATCCCCTTCTAATGAAGCTTGAGCACTAGGGTATAGTCTGCCTCTTCTTTGGTGCTTATAAACGCGGCTATTATGTGTATTTTGTTGTTAATGTTATTAGTGTTGTTAATTTTAGTGATGAGGTTGATCTGCGTTATCTTCCTGGGTGTCACACGTCTTTTAGCGTATGACCCTAGCAGACCTGTTTATGTCAGCAGGCCTGCTGCCTACTTCTATATTCTAGCCGGCGCCCAGTGCCCACTCTAGCTTAGAGGAATCAACCCATATTCAGACCATCGACTTAGACTGTGACACTGGGCCTGCTCCTTGGGCGTTGAGGTGGTGGTGTGGGCTCTTTTTTTAGGGGTGGTGTATTTGCTTGTATAATGATCTCGTCGAGAATTTCTTTGTTTTTTGTGGAGGGGTTTTTTTATTGTTGTTTATTATTTCCTGGCCCTCTTCGTTGTTATTTCCCTGGTGGAACAGCTTAACAATGGTGGTTTTGGACGATTTTGGGTTAAATGGAAGTTTAACGATACAGGTCTCACCGTTATAAGCGATAAGTGTGAACGGGCTTATCTAACCGTTCTTTTTACACTATACTCTAATAAGTAATTATAATATTAGATCCTTGGTTAATGTAGTATTTAGGTTATTTCTTATTACGAGAGCGTTTATATTTACTTGCTCAGCATAGAAATTGTGTACTTTAATTATAGTTTTCCTAGTAGCTTCTACTCTTTATTATATTTCTGGTGATAGTAGAGAGTTGTTTATCAAATGTGGATATACTCTAAAAATGAGTAGGGTTAGTATAAGGTTATTTAGGCTTATTATATTATTTACTATTTTAATTATGCTCTAGAGAGCTAGTTTTGGTGGTGTAAACGAGGATTCCTAGTGTATTATCCTATATACTTAGCGGATCGTAGTATGGTATTGTTTTACTTTCCTAATGTTATTATGGGTTTTTACGAGTACCTCCTTAACTTTTATTATTATAGATTTTATTGAATTCCTAAATTCTATAAAGCTGAAGTTCGTTCTTATATTTATAATAACTTAATTAGGTGGTCTAAGGTAGGTGTCGATCTAATACTCATAGAGTATTTGCTATGTGTACTTAATAATTATATTTTCGAGGAATTTTGTGGTATTAAATAAAGTAGTGGTATTAATAACGTGGAGGACGGGTTTATGCCCTTTTAAGTAAAAGATGTCTATAATCACTTTATAGTTAAATTCAACGTCGCCTTTTAGAGTAAATTTGAAGTGTCCTGGGGCTTGTCCACTCATCTGGTATTAATGATAGTGCTTTGTGAGTTTCTGGATCGCTTCGTAGGCCACATTATGACCGGCCCTCTCTAGTATTGTGTAGAGTCTTTGTACTAAGGGGTAGCCGAAACAATAGTGTATTCGTCATAGTTTAACGGTTATTAGGTAATTCTATACAAAACTCTATTTTAGTGTGTAAATAAGTATCCAGGGGTGTCCCCATTTTTGTATAATAGGGACTTTAATATCTCCTTAGTATAAAAGGTTATTAAAGTTATTAAACCTAATTCCTAATTAGTTTATATCTTTTAAATATAATAGGAATAGGGTATTCGCTGTTATAACGTGGAAATACATTCTTCTAAACAGGGAATTAATGGTGACTAACCCTATTAAGTCCAGGGGAGGGTTATCGCCGAAGGTGATACTCGCCTAGCCTGCCTTCGACGTATCCAGGGTCGCAGTAGCGTTGATCTTCTGTAGGGCGAGGAATTAAGGGTGCCCTGCTGTTAATACACCTACTACTCCTATATTTAGTATAATACCCTGGAATATCACTACTAAATAGCGGTTATCACTAATAAAAACTCCATAAGTCTGCGATTCCTGGGGAAGTTTAGCGTCACCTATATCCCTTTTTGTTATTATATAGTCTGTGGCCTAATTACTTAGTGTTTAAGTAAGCTCTTCGTTGGTTAACATAGTTATATAATTGAAGAACGAAATATGGAATTCCTGGTTATTCTCAGCGTTTTTGTTAATTATAGTACTTATAAGGTATTAGTAGAGGTCTTCGTTGTTTTTGTTCTCGTTGTCTATGTTTTTATACCCTTCGTATTTAGTGAGGAAGTGGTTATATATTATGGGGGAGGTATTGGTGATGTATTAGCTTGATTTGTATCATCTGAACGCCTTATTCCTTTTTTCAGTAGGGTGTTTTATTGACCAGTACCCTTCTTTGTTATAGACGTAGTACTTTTTGTTGTTGTCCAAGCCTTTTCGCTACTACTATTTATTTCCGTAACGATTACTTTTACCCTTACTATTAAAGCGGTTATTAGTTTAAAGGTATTATTTAGAGTAGTATTCGATGTTATATGTTAATAGTGGGCTTCTCTATTACACTCCTCTAAATCGAGGCTCATTTTTATAGTGTTGTAGAGCTCCTCGGAGGTCTTTGCTCTGGCTACAGTACTTATTCGGTATTCCCTGATGGTGAGGATAGTGCTGATTAGCTTGTCTCTAAGGGCTTTGTTGCCCTGGTGTACTAGGGCAAGAACTTGTTATAGGTTTATGAGGGTTTTAAAGAGGATTTTGAGTACCTCGACTTTCATCTTATTTGGGTATTCCTGGATGATTTTGGTGATGTTTACCTTATTCTAATCGATTATATAAGACTATTAGCGTTAGTCCCCTTCGAAATAGCCTCTAATCTTATCAATAACCTTTATAGTCGACCATACTATCTCTATACTATTAATTTAAGTATAATACAGTATTATAACCCTTCCTTTTAGTATGGTCGGCAAGAGACTCACCTCATGGAATTGGTCAGCGCTGATCTTCCTACAGGTTTCCTAGAAGATCTGGAGTTTAATATCCAGAACGTCGTACTTCTCACCTCTATACCTCACATTATCGTTATACATTTTCATAAAATTAACCTATTATTAAGAGGTCGTTATCTCACTGAATTCTTTATTAGGGTAAGAGGTTTTGTGGAATCTCTCCGTAACCCGGAAAGGCTTATATTCTATTAATTATTTTTGGATTATAAGTGGCCGAGTTAAGCTATTTAGATTTTTCGTAGAACGTTCTAGTGTTAAGATTATACTTTTCGTTAAGGACACTTTCTTCGTAACTAAAATCTCTTTAATAGGGATAATAGTTAATGGTGTTTAGATATCCTTACAAAACTTAGGGTCTTTAAGTTATTACTAGAAGTTAGTGTCTTTTTTAGTAACCTCGTCGATCTCAGCGTTTATTTAATAGTATATCTCCTCGGTAACTAGGAGTTTAAATAATTAATTAATAATAAGGTGATAGGGTAACTGTTGGAATCCGAATCGGGCAATAGCCCCACTTTCGGGTTCCTGATTGGCCGGTTCCGACCGGACCAATCAGAAGGCAGGGATTCTGGCGCACCGGCTAGATCTGGCAACAGCCGGCCTAGCCCACGTCGGAATAACCTCCCAACAACAACAACAACAACACTACGTATTCAATATATCGATTATTGCTGTTCAACCCTATCGCCTAGGCGACCCTTTGACCTAGGGTCAAACCTACACTAATTAGTGGTTAATTTGACCATTACCATAGATTAGTAAGGAACGACTATTAGAAAAGACGACTTCACCGAATAATAGAAGATCGGATTTTGTTATCGTATAGAACCCGTAGTTAGGTTTAATTGTTTTGGTGATAACGTATTAGAAAAGGAGGTTTTAAGATGGAAATATTAGAAATCTCGTAGAATGGGCAAAATACCGCCTTTAGTATAGGTTTTACTTATAATAACTATACTTAACCACCTACGTTAACTATACACAAAGACGTCGAAGATCTTACGGAACGGGCAAAGCTTAGCCTTCAGCGTAGGCTCCGCTATCGACGCTCTTCACCCTTAATACCCTTCTCTACTACTATTCTTAGCTATTAATTATGTATTTTATATGAATACCGAGGTGATGCCCAAAAAGGATAGTAGAACTAAAAGAATTCCCTAATTTCTACCTACTACGACCCTCCCTCCTACACCACCTCTCAGCCCGATGAGAGACACCGCACCCCTCATAATAGACGATTATAACAACCACCGGTGTACTATTAAGGGTTACGAAGACCTCTAATAAACACCCTTTTTCCATACTTAGAGAGGGCCCCGTAATTAATCTCAAATGCATATTAAACGCAGAGAGATCCCCGAGGAGATTACCTTAGTAGTTAGAACGACGCTTAGATTACCCGGAATACCCAAGGCGTAGAGGGACACTAAGGACGACGCCCCTCCACTTCTCTAACCATAAGGGACTTGTTTGCCGCAATACCGACGATATCAGAGGCTGCTTACCTTTTTACCACAGTGATCGCCATAGACGAAGATTACACTAATGCCTTGGTAAGCCACTAAAGGAACGGAACAAGACCGGCAATCTATACCACCAGGGACGCAGAAGATCAACGAATAAGCACGGTACAGGACCTCGGCCAGAATACTCGGAAGGACGACGCTAGAGACGACGAGCCCCTCAGGGAGACGCGGGAGAGGCACCCTCACACTCAGGACTCCGCCACCAACCAGCAACAACAACACTTTGACCTGGCAACCAGCGGTAATTCGTCTAACGAACGCTATACGCCCTCGAAGCTGCGGCCTAGGGGAAACGCAGCGTGTTTAAGGCGTCGTCAGGCTAATTGAATGGCCAGAGTATTGTTAATAACCTAGGTAAGAAGATAAGCTAGTAATTAGGAGAAAGCTCTAAGAAGAGTACCCCTTTAAAGGACTCTTCTCGGGTGGCTACCCCTTAGGGAATTATATAACCCGAGGGAACGTAATAAACCCTTATAAAGAGAACTATTTTACTAATCCTAATCCCAGAGGAATACACTGCCCATATAAACCCAGAGATATGGGGGAAGTGGATGGACTTCGAGCTTATCGAAGGAATGGTTTAACTAGAGGAGGATATTATCGTTACTTTTTTTTTAATTATTTATAAACAAAAGAAACTTATAACTATGGACCTTTGGATATAGTTTTGAACGGACTTCGAAGGATGGACGAAGGATATATAAAAGGACATCAACAAAGTGATAATAGGCCATACAATCAACACCCTCAGGGAGGGAGCAGTCTATGTCCCACTGGATAGTACCACTTTGAATATCTAAAAGTTAGCCGATATTATAGCCGAAGAAGAGTTCCATATTTGGATAAACGACGAGATCCAATGGTTCTAGAAGAGTGGACTTTGAGGCCTAAGGGAGGTCCTCGAAGACTTAAAGATTATTAAAGAGATCATAAACGACTATAATATCCCCCTCCACTAGATAACTCAGGGGATAACTCTCCTAGTAGAGATGGTGAGGGAGGTAATACGGGTAATAATAGAGCCGTAGGAGAGCACCCCGTTAACGTCGGGGTAACCGGCAAGGGAATCAAGCCTATTATACAAAACAAAACTACTTATAAACTCATAGATCCCACTAATTATTAAAAACTCCCCAGTAACTATTACTAATAACCTATATATATCTCCTCTAATAAGTAACTAGATCTAGGTGTTTGCGAAGTAGATAAAAGAAGTGAATAAGTATAGAGGAGAACACTATAAGGTCCTAGAGAACTTACTATAGTTATAGAGGCACTACTATGAGGTTCTACAAATACCAATAGAATTAGCTACCTTAGTTATTAATACTACACTAAAGGATAAGGCCCTGGACTTCTTTACAGAACATATTATATAACCAGGTGTACTAGGGACCTTCTTATCCTAGGAAACCATCGTTAAGAGATTAAAAAACTGGTTTAAGACAAAGGAGGCCTATAGAGACTACCTAACAGAGTAATAGACGACTAACTGGGCGACGATCAGGGATAAGAACCCTACAAAGAAACCCAACAAAGTACTTAAATTATTAGCTAAGAGATTAAGGAAAATACAACGTACACTTAGCAGCGAATATAATACTAATAAAATACTATAAGATTAACTCCTTTCCATAATTAATAACGTTAAGGAGTATACTTACACTCTCTAAGACCCGAAAAACACATTTAAAGACCTTTATAGCTAGTTATAAAGTATTATTCGAAACTCTATAAGACTTAACTCGGGTACTAAATAACACTTCCTATAATAACCCACTAACAAGGAAACAGACTACTTTTTCACAAAGAGATGCTATAACGGCCGAGGGAAGTAAGTAAGATTCGGCCAGCGAGGAGGATTTAGTAGAGGGCAAGGTAACCGACGCTTTGCCCTGAGATGACCCCCAAGGGATAAGAAGTGCTATATTTATGGGAAGGACGGTTATTGGTCCTCTAATTACCTAAAAGAGGAAGTAGATAAAGCCTTCTAAGCGTTCTGAGATGGGTATAAGAGATAATTCTATATATAACCTCCTAAGGGAACTATGGAATCCTTCCTTCTCGAATACGAAGGCCCCTAAGGCGACGAAGTGAGGGACGAGGATAAGGATAATAGGATCCACGAGTTCTTTGTTATGGACCTAGAAGAGGAAGACTACGAGGATTGGACCTACGGAGACTAGTTCTACACCTTAATACTAAGCCCCGAGACCACTCTTAACAACGAGATTATTATAATGACCCTTAGGGACTAGGTAATATACTATACCCTCATAAAGGAAGACCTATTTAACGAGGCTACCTTTGCGAAGACCTTAGAGGCCTATATACTCGAAGGAAGATACACTAACACTGTATTCTACGGAATTATACCGGATATAGGCGCAACTAAGTCATTAATAACAGGAGAGCTTTAGTTTAATACTCTTAGATGCTTATACCCAGAAATTACCCTCGACAAAACTCGAGCTGGCCAGGCAAGCATCAAATTCGGCCTAGGGGAGGTTATCTCATCAATAAGGACAACTATAGTTATAACGCCCCTCGGACCGCTTACTTTCCACGTTATCCCTTATAATACTCCGTTCCTCCTTTGCCTTAAGGATATAGACCACCTAAAGGTCTACTTTAATAATCTAAGGAATACTCTAAGGTAGGGAGACGTCGTTATACCAGTTACTAGGAAGTTCGGCCACGCCTGGATGAAACTGGGCCACTAGGACAAATCCGTTACGTAGAACCACCTCATAAACGTCGAATTACGATGCTTACACCGGCGTTTTAGTCACCCTTCAGTACAAAAACTCTATAAAATCCTTTAGAGGACCGGAGAAGAAATAGAATTAGTAACCATCAAATACCTAATAAAGTACTACTACTACTACTAAATAAACTAAAAAACTCCCCACCACTTTAAATTCACCATCCGGGATAATATACCCTTCAACTATAAAATTATTATCGATATACTATACCTCGATGGAAAGCTCACCTTTTAGGTCGTTGATACGATTATAGGCTTTAATATAGGACGATTCCTAAGTGATATAAGTGCAAAAACGGTATAGGAGACGCTTAGATTATACTAAATCAACGTATACTAAAGGCCACCCGACTAGATTATTATGGACACCGGTACCAACTTTAAGGTATCCGAATTCAAATAAACAGCGAAGTCCATGGGGATTAAGGTTAAGATTGTCCCTGTGGAAGCCCATAATAGTATCGGGAAGGTTGAGAGGTATTATGCGTAGCTCAGATAGGTGTACAATATCATCTAGTAGGAATCCCATTCTACGACGCCGGAAGCCGCCTTTTAGAGCATACTCAAGGTTATAAATAATATTATAGGATTAAACGGGATTATATTAACCCTACTGGTTTTTGGTGTATACCCTAGGACATTAGATAGCTCTCCCCTATCACCAGAAGTAACCTAACGTATAGAGGCCGTTAAGAAGGCCACGGAAGACCTTAGGAAGGTTAACGTAAAACGTTAAGTCTCGGATACCCTTATAATAAGGAATGGACCTAATAATACTACCCTAAAGAACCTCCTATTAAGCTTGGAAGTCAGGGTGTAGTACGAAAGGAAGGGATAGAGAGGTTTATTTATATTAGTGGTTATGGACGGTGAGAACTACGTTATTTAAATGCCCAGAGGCCCTAAGACCTTCTATTTAATAATCGTTAAACCTTATTATTGTAACCCTGAAGAAGAGCTGCTAAAGGAGCCCGCTACCGCTAATAATGGAGTAAAAAACGAGGCCCTAGAAGGTAATAATAGTAAAGGAGAAGAAAATAATAAGGATAACGTTAAATTAGTGGCCATAGATGAGATTATTATTAAATTGTCCCCTCTACTAAAGGAGGAAGAGTTTTAGCCACCTAAGAGACGACGAGGTTAGCTATAAAAGAACCCGGCCGTTGTCCACGAAGTTAATACCATTTATTTCTAAGTAGAGACCGACGAGCTAAAAAGACCTTATTTCGTAATATACTTATCGGTGAAGGAGAAGAATAACCTTATACTAATCTATGAACTTTGGAAAAAAGGTGTAATAACCACGCCCAGTACCTTATACGAGAAGTTAATAAAAAAGGAGATTATGAACCTTATAGGCCAAGGTGTATTCGAATTCGTCCCCTATAACAAAGCTAAGTATAGTAATACTAGGATCTTTAAGTCTAGAATTGTTAACGAGATCAAGGGGAAGACCGAGAAGCCCTACGAAAAGAGCCGTTTCGTAATCCAGGGCTACGCCGACGACAATAAAGAGGCCGTCCTCACATAATCCCCCATAATCCAACGGGTAAGTTAATAACTAATTCTCACCTTAACCCCCTACTTTCTGGTAAAGGGCTACTCATTATGGCTACGAGATATTACTTAGGTGTATACTTAGTTAAAGACGAAGTTTACCTGGACAATTCTAGCCCACCTACTAAACCAAAATTAAGGATAAGTACCCTCCTAGGACAATTATAAAGGTCATAAAGCCCCTCTATGGGATCGCCGAAGCAGGGACCTATTAGTACGTAACCTATAATAGTCACTATAAGGAGAGACTTTAGATGAGAACTTTTATATACGACCCGTACTTATTATTATTAATACCCGAAAACGAAAACCTTACAATAATCGGGATATAAATAAACGATATAATAGGCCTAAGCGATAAGAAGTTCTCCTAAAAAAAAGAAGAAGAGTTAAAGAAAGTAATGTTCACAGTGAAGGCGAAGTAATGGTTAACTACGAAGGAACCCCTCGTATTTAATGGAGGGATTGTTTATTTAGATAGTAAAACTATTAAACTATAATAGAAGGGGTAAAAAAAGAAAATCCAGTTCGTAGAGATCGGGACAACGTCGAACCACTAGTAATACGTCGTCCAGAGAGCTCGCAGAGCATACATTACCTCAGTCTGCGATATCGAGGCCTACTACGACCTCTCCATAGTAGCCCAACACTAAGAGCCCACGGAAGAACAGATAAAGGCCCTTAATAAGCGATTAAAGAGGTAGATAGAGACCCTGGACACAGAGCTGGACTACAACTTTGTTCAACTCGAGATAATGACCCTCTTCATCTTTATGGACAGCTCGTTCACTAATAATAATAACCTCTTATTATAACTAGGATTCCTTATTATCCTAGTTAATGAGACCTAAGTCGACGAGAACTTTACCCTAATAAGTAATATTGTCCATTATTCCTCCACTAAATCAAAGTGAGTAATACATAGTGTTCTAGTATCAGAGATCTACGGTATAGTAGCCGGTGTGGATATGGCCTACGCTATCTCCATAACCCTAAAGCTCGTTATAGACCACTTAAAACTTTTAGAGATCCCCACGGTTATTTATACTAATTTATACTCGTTATACGAGTACCTTATTAAATTTGGAACCACTAAGGAGAAGCGCCTTATAATCGATATTATGGTGCTCCGATAGTCCTATGAACGACGAGAGTTCTGCGAGATCCGCTAGATTAACGGGGAAGACAACTTAGCCGACTACTTTACGAAAATAGTGTTGAACGGAGCTT
The DNA here is from genome assembly GCA_024584535.1 of Colletotrichum gigasporum. NCBI lineage: Eukaryota > Fungi > Ascomycota > Sordariomycetes > Glomerellales > Glomerellaceae > Colletotrichum > Colletotrichum gigasporum. Next base: position 635,105 of record CP077951.1, read on the forward strand.
TAAAGCGTTTTCTCGAGGAAGGAAAAGCAACGGTTTGAATAGATGGATGGGTAATACGGGCCTAGGAGGAAGAGAAGGGTTAATAGGGCTCGAGAAATCACGAGAAACGGAGGAATCGCAAATACCGTGGCTAATATTAACGATAACGTCAATTAACCGGTCCAATATAAGGGCCAGAAGGCCGGCTACGCCGCCAAGGGCAGAATCTAATTTTGCCGCCTCTCGCCGCCTTGCGCACTCGAGCGAATTCGTTGTTTTATTGTGTTTTTAAGTGTTTTAGGAGAAAAGTGGCCTTTACCCGATTAGTGAGTATAAAAAGAGAGTTTCCAGTGTTAGAATCCGAATCGGGTAATAGCCCCATTTTCGGGTTCCTAATTGGCCGGTTCCGACCGGACCAATCAGAAGGCAGGGATTCTGGCGCACCGGCTAGATCTGGCAATAGCCGGCCTAGCCCACGTCGGAATAACCTCCCAACAACAACAACAACAACACTACGTATTCAATATATCGATTATTGCTGTTCAACCCTATCGCCTAGGCGACCCTTTGACCTAGGGTCAAACCTACAGTAACATCTAAACACTAAAAAACTATAAATAATTACAGAGAGCCTTTACGATCTCCTTAGGTATTAGGTTAATTGTTTTAGTGGTCCACTCTTCTAAGTTACTCTAAAATACAGTTCGTAAATCTGATCCTTATAGTCCATTAGCTTACCATTTTTCCATAAGGTAGACGATAACTGTTACCACCTTTGTTGGTGTTATTTTATTAATATCCATATATAATTAATGTCCCTATTCTTCTAGGTTGATCTCTGGGGCCTATCTCGCTAGTATTAGGAGTCCTTTTTATTTCTTAGTAAATTTGATCTATTTAGATTATTTAGCGTTAACTTCCTACTAATTAGTTAAGTTGGTCTCGTTTAATGGTAGTAGTGGTTATTGTTGAGTAGGGACTAGGGTGCTTCCCGACATCTTAGTAGGTATTCTAATATATAACGTTAAGTTTAACAACGTTTCGAACACAGGGTGTTTCCTCTAAGTTATAGTTTTAAGGGTGTATTCCGTATATTAGACAAATTACCGTTTAGTATTTATAAAATATTATCTCCGATGTAGGGACTAGTATAAAAAGTGCGTTCTAAGTTCCCATAGCCTTATCTTTTTTATGGTGATACGAGGTCTCTTTTCTTTTATTCGTCTATGCCTGCTTTTGCGGTTTGATCTTATCGTTTTTAGGGGTAAGAGTGTTCTGGGTATAAATATTATATAGTTTTTATATAAATTAGTTATTTAAGTACTAATTCTAAGGTGTTTTTCGTAGTTATTGGGGATAAAATAGTATTTATAAGTTATAGGAGAAGGAGAGGGAAAGGTTAATTGTTTAGTGTGAGTGAAAGGTTAGTAACGTTAATAGTTATCCCTTTATGGGGTCGTTATCAGAGATTATACGTAATGGACATAGGAATCGTATTTTCTTTTGTGTTTCCTTATCGAGTAGTTCCGGGTGAATTCGATATAACTCCCTAGGACGAGACCGTGATAACCCTGTTGCTTAGTGTACAGGGGCTTCTCATAATAACTTCCTATAGTACGAATTAGTGGCTGCCCTCCGATTTAGTCGGTTATTGAGTTAACTACTTCGCGGGTTTTTCGGAAACGTCTCGTCTAGTCGAAATTTCACCTTATTAATCTGCGGAAATAGTATTTAATTACTAATTAGTGTTGGATTCACCTCACTAGGCCTGGTTATAGTGGGTGGGTAGATAACGATATATTCGTCCTATCTGCTGTTGTTATATGAGGTAGGAATCGAAGGTGGAAGGTGGCGCCTGGGGCCGCCCATATCAATCCGATCCCTGACCTCTGATTGGCTCGCTAATCGGGCCAATCGGCGATATGCGGCAACAGGTGTCGCCAGCTGGACGGTGGTGTTCCGACAGTATCCTGACACCACTACTGGCGGTCATCTGGGTGTTATCGCCGCTTGGCGGCCAGGCCGCCCTGCGCATCATGGAAACGGCCCCTTCCACCGCAACAGAGCCTCTGTTATTCGAATTTCTACATTTCATGTCGGCTTACCCGTTTACGGGAGTAACAAGTTCCAGTGGCATCCAAAACATACCCTCGATTCAAGGCGCTTTTCTTTCGGCACTGTCAAACCCAGGGGACGTAAAGGCAGGCCCTCGAGATTTATTTGGAAACGTCAAGATCACACTCATTGAGTCTTATCAACAATCAGGCGAGACCCCCGATGCTGACGGCTGGTACGATGTCAACTCGGAATCCGGTAGCGGCACCGAATGGTCGTCAATCTTGGGTATTCCTTTCACTTCCTCGGACGGAATTCCCGAAGGCTGTAATTATTCGTTGGTCTTTCCTACGGCCTACATGAACGCCAATTGTTCTGTCCAGCAGGGTAAACCGATGGACTTCGGCGACTGGTACGAGTACATGAACCCTGGTGGATTGGGTTACAATCCATATGTCGTCCACACCACCAACAGCAGTCTCGCGATTCGAGCGAGTCAAATTCGCCTCTGGAAAGACCCGGTCCCCTTGAAGATCATCTTCACTTCATACTCTAACCATAATGATACCACCAACGCCACTTGTGTTGTGAAAATGACGCACGCCGAGGTTGATGTGGCGTGTCGCGGGCCTCTCTGTAGTGCTCTTCGAGTGCGACAAATACACAAGCCCGAGAACATGACGCTGCAGACAGTCCTGGACGGTCTCTTACCAGAAGGAGTCACCTTCTAGGTGCCATCTGATATCTTCACCACGTTCATGCAAACTTTCGTCCGATCCACTCTCACACCGTGGGACGTTGAAGGCATTCGGCTGCGCACACCTTTTGCCTCTCCCTTGCAGGCATATTTCACCGAGCCGGCCTCTCCATTTTCCGCAACGGGCATTGGAAATCAAAACGGAATCGATCTCTACCCCGTAGGGGACGTGGTATTTTCACAAAGGTTTTCACAACTTCTAAATACGTACTGGCTGTCATCAGTTGCTCCGCTGAACATTACCGGGAACTTCAACTTCCACGCTCCCCGCACAACAGTAAATAACGCAAGGATGGTTATTCAAAACACCACGGGAACAAGAACGCCTGATCTTATGATCATGCAAGTCAACCGGCCCTGGGCAGCTGTTCTGTTCATAACCTCCATCGCTATGCTTACATCAGGCATCATAGCAGGCATCCTTGGTTGCATGAGACGCGGGCCTGATGTGTTAGATCATTTTACTTTCTTTCTGAGGGACAACCCATATGTCAAAGTGGACCAACACAGCTCGATGGAGGACGCAGCATCACAGGTAAACAGAACCAAAGGTGTGCGTGTTTGCATCGGAGACGTTAGGCCTATGGAGGATACCGGGTATGTGGCGTTTGGAACCGTAGGCGATGTCATCCCACTGAATTGGCAAAAGCGCCCAAGGCTTTTACGCATGAGTAGCCTAGAGCACTTCTTACTTAGACTCACCTCTGACCACTATCATCAGAGTCAGCATACAGCCGAAAACATAGTTTTTCGTTTCAAATCATCTGCATAAAGTGTGACAAACCCGATAGATACATTCGTGGGACATTCGTTCGTTGATCTTTGCCTCCCTAGTGGATTATAGCAAGGCGTAACCATTCAGAGAGCTACTGTGATATTTGCTCCGCACAACAACTTCTTTATTGGCTCGGAGGTGATGTGTGCAACTCTTACTAACCTGCCACAGGCTATTTCGGAGCTTTCCTAACCACAGGGAAATTTTGCGCGGTGCAAGTCGGCCAGAAAGCGGCTGCATCAAGTTACTTAGTAGACAGGCCTCGATTGAGCTGGGGGGAATTGTCGCGCTTGGAAGTGAAAAGGAGCTGTGTTGAAGCTGCTTTCAATTTCAGAAGAGACATCCTGGTCCAGATGTTGAGGGGCACAAAATCATGCCAGTGTCGACATTGCAGCAGCTCTACGAACGGTGTTTATGCTACCCTTCTCAACTGATGAAGAGCGGCCATGTCACCTAAAGTTCTCAACTCAGCACGCCTTCTGTTGGTCACTCTCGCCCCACATCGCAGCGATTCTCAAATCTCAAGATACCAAGACGGCTCAGAAACGCGGAGAATTCTAAGTTTTGGCTTTAAAGCGAGTACATGTTAATTGAAGCGCCTTCATGGGTGCTTTCCTAAAATGTTTATATACAAGTATTATAAATCATCGTGTGCACATCATTTCGTGATATCCTGGTGTTGCAACCTGTGCAACTGCCTTCAAGTTTATTAGAGGCCGACGGCGACCTCTCCACTTGGGTAAAGAATGTTCTTGACGGGATGGTCGGCGAGAGCCGTCGGCATACCAAGAACGCCGGGGCAGGACGGCTGGTTGCTGACCGCCATGTCGAGTTCGCAAACCTCGTCAACACCCCAGGTGCAGACAGCGTTGTTAATGTTGTAGAGAACGTGGTTCTGGGCGACGAAGCTGCTGGGTTCGGCCAGGCACGAGGCGACGTAGTTCATGCTGTTGGAGGCGGACAGGGGAAGCTTGCCGCCCTTCATGAGGTCCTGACATTCGCTGGCGGAGGCGGGCTCCCAAGTCATGTCGATGGGCCCGCCTGCCTGGGGGTTCTTCGCGGCCGAAGTGCCGGTCGTGAGGTAGTTCCAAGCATCGTAAGAGATGTCATGTGCTCCTTGGGACTGGTCAACGCGGAGGAGATGGAGACTGCGTCCCCCGTAGGAGACCTTGACACAGATGTTATCGCAGCCGACGGATTCAGGCCAGTAGGCGACCCGGTTGGTATCGATCTTGCACCCCAGAACTCCGATGGAGGAGCTGTAAACATCGTGTGGGGTCATTCCGGCGACGCCACCGCCGCGACGGACCGGGATGGTGGCGGCCGAGGCGAGGCTGGCCGAAGCAGCAAGGAAGGCGGTAAAAGTGGTAGCGAACATTTTGGTAGACAAAGCGTGTGGTTAAATCTTTTGTTCCGAAGAGAAAGTTGCCTGGCTGGGAGGGCTCTCTTGATCGAGGCTGTTGTTTCTTTCTCAGAAAGACTGGAAGCGCTGGGCTTGCAAGTGCAAAGGAGTGAGGCTGCTGGTTGTGCGTTCAAAGGAGCGATGCCTGATCTGCGAGCTTTCGGGGCCGGCCGAGGGAGTGACTGGGTGCAAAGAGAAGGTAAGGATGGGATGGGGATCAAGTCAAGACGATCCCGGAGACGACGAAACTGGGGGTGGCTTATATACAAAAATCCCATCCTGAACAGGGGCGGTTGGAAGTGTTGGTTGATAGTGCTGTACCCTCCGAGATGAGATGTCACCCACACGTGAGTGCCCTTCGGCCCATCTGCGAAGGCCCACGTAGAAGCCCCCACAGACACCGCATCCTACGAGGGTACTCCGCTGAACGGCTGAAGGTGAATCCTTCGGGAATGGAGCGTGAGAGAAAGCCAGACAGAGAGAGAATCAGGAGGCCGGAGGCGTGTGCCCACACGGCCCGCATGTCTAGTCGGGTTAGCTGGTCAATCAAGAGCCGCCATGAAGCTGACAAGCAGGTCGTGGAACCACTGGAAACGTCGTCAACGTCACGGTGCTCCATCGAGAAACAAGGCGGCAGACAAAGTTCGCAAAGCCCTAAAGGAGGGGTGGAAGATGGCCACGCTAGCGGAGGGAGGCCGGGGGGATGTTTCCAACTTCCAAGGCTCAGCTCGACTCCGCGAGCCTCGAGGCCTAGAGTCGGGGAAAAGAGCCACGACGAAGGAAAGTTGACCAAAAGGCCGAAGTGGGAAACAAGGACAGGGGGAGAAAATTGCTCATGGACACACCCAAGGCGACCGAATAGAGTTTAGTGAAAGGAACGGCCATGAGTAGTAGCCAGGAACAAAACGTTCTTTTGGTCCCTACGACGTGGTTGAGGGGAGGCCGAGAGGAGGCCGAGAGGGGGGCCAAGAGGCCCCAAAGACGCAGCCGAGCGGGGGGTCACGGCTCCCGACGGCACGGGAGTTGCTGGCCGTTCTCCCCTAAGCCAGCTCTTCCCCTGGGCTGACGATGCGCTGCTGCAGGTACGCGGCGTTCCGACGAGCGGGAAAGGTCCAAGTCAGCGAGAAGGAGGGATGAACGCAACGCCACGCGGTTCCAGCCCTGACACTTGACTCGGCGCGGAGCAGTGGCGCGGTTGGTCCGCGACGCCCGGCCACGCTCGGCCAGCCAGTCGGAAGATGAGGATTGAGCCCAAGAGACCCAAGAGGCCGCCACGACAGCGTAGCGTTGCAGCGATCGACAGGGCGGATGGATGCTGGAAGCAGTTTTTTTTTTTTCTTTGGGGGGGGGGGGTTTCCCTACGCACCGGTCCCAACTTCTCACAGATGGGCCCACAAGGCTCCAATCCTGACCAGCTTTTTTTTTTGCATTTTCTGAACTGGCCCGTCCGGCTGTCTGACGATCTCTCACTGACAGGTCATGGCTGTCGGCGACATGTGTGCGCGCTACTGGTAGTGTACCAGAGTCTGAGAGACCTAATCACCGAGGGCCGGCCCTCCCCGCCCTCTAGACTCTGCCCAGTTCCGCCGGTTGGCAGCCTGCCAACCTCTCGCCAACAGACAGCCGGACATCGTTGGAGGGGCCGGCCCTGACGCTGCGTTGGCGTCATGCCGGCAGCTGTTGAGGCGCCGAGGCGTTCTGGCCCGAAGTGCTTGCAGCTGTACCCATCTAGCAGACACCACGATGCTTGCCAATCAACGGACTCGGTTTGTTAAGTCTCAACAGCCAAATTGGTAGACGATACATTGATGTAACTGCCTTCGCGCTTCGCGACGGCGGCGGCCTGGATGTGACCGGTGAAAAATCGCAATTATAGGGCCTGATGAATCCCTCGCTATAATTGTGTTGTCAGCAGTCAGCTATCGCATACGCCCCCAAAAGGTCCGAAAGGATCGTCATCCTGAGCGATTTTTATCAGTGTGCCTTGCTCGATGCCGGCAGCCTGCCTAGGCTCAACAGCAGTTCTAGCCCGCTTCCATGAGCCCATCTCACCTCATCTCCCCGCTGGCTTCGCTCACCATGATTCAGGGCGGCTTCGGCAATTACAGCGCCCTGACCGGAGGCATTAGTCATAATTGTTAAGGGCTCGACCCGGGAAGACTCATGTCGCCAGGCCGAGGTCACTGTCATCGATTATTGTTTGTTCATCATCCAGTCACCGCCACGGTTCATGTTCATGACTTGGAAGCTCTCGCCAAGCTAGCCGCCGCCAGCGAAGCGCGGGCCATTTGACTTCCCCGCAGTGAGGAAACACAGCACTACGGCATGCAGCTGATAGATATGGCCTTGTCAAGATGAGTATGGCAAATCGGAATCCAGTGGAATGGTTTCACTGCTTAGTGGTGGCGCGATGGGGTCTCAGAGTCAGTCAGTCGGATTGTAGGTTCCAGATCGTGAAAACACGTCAATCGTCACACGATGCTCTCGCCTAAACCTGCCAGCGTGATGCTATCCTTCGGCTCACATTGAGACCCGGGAGTGCGACGCCGGGTCTTAGAGAAAGACGAGAAAGGATGATGTCGTGTAAATTGGCATATGGCTTCACACAGTCACGATGCATCGATAAACGTTTTGATTGATTGTACCTCTGCGTAGAGGCAGTTTTGATGATTGTGCCATCGTCGGGGCGGCTGGTCGGAAGGTGTGTTCTCGTCCTGTGCAAAATCCGGGTCTCCCAATGCCAAGCTCTAGCTTCCATCCCCGTGGCTCGTCTATCAATCGACCGCTTCCATATTACTAGAGCTGAGGTACTGGTACCGGCTCAAGAGCAGAAGGTGGCGGCGATCGTAATCTGGCAGTGCCCAGAGCAGCAATCAGAGTTGCTGGCGCAGGGTTCTATTTGCAGACAATTAGTAACTCTACGCAACTAAAAGCCAAGGCACCGTGAAGGGGCTGCGATAGGGCCGGCTTACTTCCGGAAGCGGTGCATGCTCGCTGCTCGAGAGACTCGGCCGGGGGAGCGGCGACCGCGGGGCCAACGGCGGCCAGGAGAGTGGTAACTGCGGAGAACTGCATTTTGATGACGCTTGTTTGTGTCCGAAAGGACTTGACGGTTGAGAAAGCTGCAGCTCAGGATGCGCAAGACGTCTGGTTTTATATGTGTGAATTCCAATCCCACCGGCGTTGAACCGCTTGATTCACTGGGTTTTCCCGCCATTCAAAGCTCACCGCTCTTGAATAGCAATGCTTGTCTCTTCATCTAATCTTATCAGATGAACTGCTTAATCCGTTGATCTATCCTACTTCTATGCGGGGTTGCGGCGATGAGCAGGCTCGGTTCGATTCGGGAGACCAGCTCACGAGATGAAGCCAGGGAAGCTATTGGTCATTCCATGAACCGCTTGCATGAACTGACAGCAGGTTTTCTCCTTTGGGTGTTATTAGGATGCAACGTCCGGCGGGATACCGATGGGAGGACCCTCTCGGCTGCATGCAGAGACGCTTTCCATCCAGGCATGCCGCTGAAGTACCGTGAAAGGCGGGAATGGAGTGTCGACATGTCTAATAACTCCGAGAGACAAACATAGCTTTTCCGCGACATAGACAGTTTCTTAAAATCAATGATGGGGACACGTGGAAGTGAAATAGTGTGTTTAAAATGCTTCCAAAACAGTCGGAGCCCTCACAGGTTTGATCAATCAACCTTAACCAACTGTCCTGCCGACCTGCCCGGTGAGGCTTGGGCCATGACCACCACCATGAACTGATCTCTAGGCACTTTGCCCGGAATTGGGTATGGCTCCGTTACAAGTTTCCGCCTCAGCTCAGCCTTCCAGCTCCAACAGTTTCCATTCAGAGTGACAGGAGCGGATAGGTCACCATTGGCGTAGACTTGGATGCCCCCAATTGTGGTGGGACTATCAGTGAACTGTATCGACCCGCGGATCGAAACATCTCGGACTTCCGAATCGCTCTCGGATTTCTTGACGACCTCGACCACCTCGATCACGATGTCAAACCCGGTGCTTCCTTCCATCGAGCCTTTAACAAGCTCCACAACATCCGTGGGGAGACGGGGCGTGTCGGGCGGGCTCTGCCTTCGTCTCGTCGCGGTCTCGTACGCAAACGCGTACCTGAGAATGTCACTGTCTCTCCAAGCCCTGCCAGCAAACGTAATGCCTATGGGAATTTGCTTGTCGGAAAGGGTTCCCATCGGCACGGTGACGGCGGGTACCCCGAGGTGCTTCATTGCACGATTGCCGTTGGAGTACTTCACCCCGTCCTGGAGCGCGTCTGCAGCATGGATTCGCGCTTCTCCTCGGCATCGGCCCTTCCGACATCGCCGTTGGTCGGGAAGGCCAAAACGTCGAAATTTTTCTCATCCATCCAGTCCTCCAAATCCCGCTTACGAGCGGCTTCAAGGGCGACCAATGCTTCGGTGCAGCCGGGCAAGTCGTAAATTGAGTCAGGGCGGTTGCGGATGAAGTCGATCATCTCCTCATAGCGTACGTGGTTTGCTGCTCGGTAAACTCGGCGGGGTCGTCCATCGGAGCGAAACCGGGGTTGATCTTGCGACTGTCGACGATTTCTAGACGTGGGTGGTTTGGGTCGTTGCTGTACCGGAGGAAATCGTCCCAGGCCATGGCGATCATCTGGCAACGCTCGGTATCCATCCATGTGCTCGGCATTCCAGGGACGTTGGCCGCCTGCCCAGGGAAAAGCTTCTTGCAATAGTTCTCAACCAGCGGGAAGTCCGTCTCGATTATCGTGGCGTCAAGGGCCTCCAAGTCGGCTCGAGCTTGCTCCCACAGCTGGCGAGTCGTTTCAGTGCAGACCACTGAATATCCAGATGAGGTCTGCTTGCCTATGTAACACTTCGGCACTGCAATGCGCTTTCCCTTCAGCGCCTCGGGGTCCATCAGAGTGAGATAGTCCTGTGGACGAGTCTCCGCGGTTGAAGGTATAGGCACGATTGTCTGCTCACGCCAAAAGTCGCCTTTTGGTTGTGAATCGTCGACGACAATTGTATTCAGAAGAGCCAACAAGTCGGCGACTGACTTGGTGTGTGGCGAAACGACATCGCACGTCGGGTATAATGGCCAAAGGCCGCGGCAATAAATGACGCCCCTCGAGGGCGAGTATCCGACGAGCGCATTGTGTGAAGCAGGTGCCCTCCCCGAAGACACAGATTCACTCCCGAGCCCGATAGGGGCGAACGATGCCGCTGTGGCGACGCCGGATCCATACGACGACCCTGAGGCGAAACTGGTGCACAAGTACTCCGTGTTGTACGGACTGAGGGATCTGCCGTAAAGACCTCTCTGACTCCCCCCATCCGCCATGGGGGGCATGTTGGTTTTCCCAATGAGGATAGCACCTGCATCGCGGAGGAGCTTGACTACAGCGGCGTCAGACGATGCAACCAGGTGTTCGAATGCGGGAGAGCCCGCAGCCACAGTAAGTCCTGACACTTGAAAGCTGTCTTTGATGGTGAATGGAATGCCTTCTAAAGCACTCAAAGAACGTCCAGAAGCACGGCGGTCATCGGATGCTTGCGCCTCTTGGAACACTTTGGGGTTGAGGCCACAGACGGAGTTGAGCAGGGGGCCGCGATAGTCGTACTTGCCGATGCGATGGAGGAACCGGGCGACGAGGTCGACGCTCGTCAACTTTGTCGTAGACAAAGCATGCTGTAGTTCTCCGATGGATGCTCCAGTGATGTCGAGAGACTGGAGGCTTGTCATGGTGGCTCAGTCTTAGAGACCGAAGGCAAGGTGGTGTTTCTGCCGCACTAGGCCGGCTTTTGTGAAGCACTGAAGCAGGAAATGGGAAAAGAACTTGGAGAAAAGTGTTGCTCCGGCAAATGATTTTATCCAAAAGCAATTTCCTTCCTCATTGCGTGCTTTTATAATACTTGTTGAGCGACTCCGTCGTGATCATAAGGTGCTTCGGTTTGGGAAGGAATGTCGAGCCGCTCTCCTGGGCGGGAAGGTCGTGCCGAGACAAGGTGGTCAAGCCGAACCAGAACTGCTCAAATAGTACAAATCACGACTTTATACAGACTCTGATTCGTTCGCGCGGATTCCCGACTTTCGCGAATTTCCGTCCTCCATCCTAACCCAACAACAAAAAGCGATACCGCAAACACTGACCACCGCTTTAACACTTAGTCATAGCGCATCTCTATCATTTCTCTAGGTAACGACATGTCCCCGCCCAAGGCAAGCTTTGAATCTTCATCCCCAGGCTTTCGGCTTATCTTCATATTTCGTTCTTTCTCGCCATTTGATCGCGTTGGCGTCTTGCTGTTTGTTTGAGCTGCCTCGCAAGTTGCAGTCATTCTTGGAACTCGATTGATCTGAATGTTTGCTTCATTTGAAATCATGTAGATCTTTAGGTTTGAGATGTGAAGGAGCTGATAGAAACCCGGGCCTGCGAATGACATCTTTCGTTACATGTAGTTCTATAGCTAGCTTCAAAATTGGGCCGAATACGGCTTGAATTTCCTGCTCATATGGTACGGATAAAACCGAAACCTGAAAGGCTAACTTAATTGAAAGCATCCATGCGACTCAACTCACTTGGAGACTGTTACCCACGCAGCGTGGCCATAATCTGCGGCCTTAGCGGCGCGTGCTACCTATCTATCTAGTTCATTGTGCATACCATCAATTAGTTGATCATAGCACCAAGGGCAATTCAGAGCGCTCATGCGCCTGCATCAGCCACGTTGCCTCTTCCAAACTACACATGGTGCACCGTTTTCGTACGCAACTTGACAGCTGCTTGCCCTTAGGTCTGTGTGATTCTGACAGCATGGCAACGTACATGTATTATATGGAGGGAGTGAGAGATCCCGGGCGTCAGTTCTAAACAAGGGTTGCCAGTGACCATGAGCTTATGTCGGAGGGCGTATTTGATTTGAGCCACTGCTTCAGATCACGAGAACGGAATTCATGGCTGCATGTTTTTAATTTTCATGGTCAGAACGAGCTCGCTATCCTGTAGCTCTTTTCAAGGGGAACTTCGATCCTCACCAATTCTCCTAAGCCAAGTCATTTTTCTCATCAGTAGTTTCGCTGCCATTGGCCAATAAACTACGCAACGAACACGGCGTATCTGAGCTCGGAGCCCCCATTACACAGTTTCGACTGGGACTAAACAGCAGCGTATGTGTACATTCACAGGTTGGAATAGACAAAGCCAAGCTAGACGTTACTCTTTTAGGAAATAGTAAGTCTCGACTTCGCCTTCCGTCAGACCACCGCACTAGTGAAAACAAGCCTGCTTACAATTAGCCGAAAAGGGCAATTTCTTAGCAGGGCAGCTGAAGGAATGACGCTGGGTGAATAATCACTGCCTCAGCTGCCCAACCCGCTATGCAGCGTCTTCCAACCAGAGCCACACTACCAACCAACACGAAAGCTCACCCGGACTTTGTCTCAGGGCCCCTCGCGTCGCCATTCGCTGCAGACAATCAGCTATATCGATGTACGGCTTCTCTTCGGCAACGAAGTTTCAGGGTTCAGCATGGCTAAGCTACCTCGCCGAGCCTTGGACGCTGCCGTGGTGTCTTGGCAGAATGTTCAACGGTGCTTACTGACATCGGTGGCTTTCCAGCTTCAGATTATAAATGAATTCGTGCCGCCTACCGTGAAATCGTCGGATTGGCCTGATTACGGCTGCATTGTCATCATCAAGCAGAGAAGCCAAGACATCATCATTAATATTTAAACATCTCGCACTTCCCCACGAAAGATTTATTCATCCTCGATCCAATACATCTCGCCAACATTACCGACGAACACATTACTTGTCACAACGAACACTTACACATCTGCCATGGCCTTCGTCAGCAGCGCATTGAACCCAGAGGTGATCGGGACCCCCTGTGAGGTCCTGCGGATAAACAAACGCTTCAACGGCGCTCAAACAACAGTCGACCGCATAGATCCCACCACGGGCATGGGTACACCGTTTTATATCCTTAACAACAATGACGACAAAGCGATAGCCGTCCTCCACGCGGACCCTCAGCGGCAGATGATGTCGAACCAGGCGCTCGGCACGGCGCAGCTACACACCTTCTCCTCAAAAATCGACATGACCTTTCGCGGCATGCCGTTCAAGATGAAGGGAGACCAAATGGGTACGGGACACGACTTTGATTTCCACGGCCGCACATTCAAATGGACGCTGGGGAGCAGCGCGTCGAGCGGTACGATCTTCCTCAAGGACGCGGGGGGCATGGTGCTGGCAAGGTGGAAGAAGCACCCAGATGGGAGGTTTAGCTCGTCCGGGGCCCTTCCCACGTTTGAGGTCTACGTGCCGCCGCAAAGCATCGACATGGACATGCTCATAGTGACTGGCTTGGCATCAATACAGTACTGGGCGAAGGAAAAGAAGGACTCGATTAAAGCTGTGGGTGAGATCTTTGGGGCGGCTGCCTGAGTACTGCGCGGGAATTGGGATCACGATTTGCTACGAGTTTCTGGATCGGTGTTTGGTTTGGAGTTGACATGGCGAGAGACTTTCATTTATACGGTGGGGACGGTGAATGGGATGCGAGACTTGGACATGCAGCCGGATAGACATGGAATGATAGATGGCTGGGAGCTTAGAACTCCTGTTTTTTGACGTCCATTTATTTCGTGAAACACGTGCAGAATCCAAATGGGTTGCTTGTTGGACCTTCCTTTTGCCGAGAGAAGTAAAGCCAATCTTCAGCTTCCGTCAGATCCATGGATGCTGGAAGTACGCAACCTTGCATTCAAGGTCCATAAGGTCCAGACCATGGCGATATCAAGATTCCATGCTGGCTTAGCAGTCGCATGGTGGCATTGTTTTCCGACATTCAAGACACAACTATGGCAGCTTACTGCCTGTGCTGGTGGCATGTTTCCCGCGTGTGCGTCCCGCCTCTAGGAGAATTCATTCTACCTATCGTCAGTCGTTGGCTGCCTTCCCCAATCTCAAACAACTTCCCTCTCGCCTAATTTTTCATAGTATCTACTATTAGTAAAATACGTAATAACCCACTAAGATCCTTAATAGCTGAAAACTCTTCACCTTTCCCTTTTGGAACCCTCCTCCGATGGCCTTACAACCTCCGGCGGGCATCGGATTATAGCCGGCCCCCCCGGCCGGCCCTGATCGGGGCTCTGGGTCACCTCCGGAGCTAACCCCTACCTCAAAGGTTAAGCGCCGCCGTAATACTAAGGCCCAACTATTCCGGCCCAGCCTTATGGGAAACCAGCCCAACGCTCTGGATATAGCCCCCTCTACAGCAAAGGGGCCCTTAAACACAAGTGGGGTGGCTACTGGATCTATCCTAACCGCCTTCGACGAACAAGCCAGACACTATGAAGACCGAAAGGATGTCCTTTTGATTATTGCCCAGTTTATTAATAATATGGTCTCTAACTTTAAGGGGCCAAAAAGGTAGATCATAAAGGAGGCGACAGCCTATGTGATCTAAGCTTTAAAGAAGCTAATGAATAACGAAGTTACTCTAACCCCACCTTAGAACTGGGTTACTGTTGTAGCCTTAACCCTGACCCTGGCCCTAGCTCCAGCCCAGAAGCAGGCCCAAAAATAAGCCCAGAACTGGATCCCATTTCACCTACAAACCCAAGCATAGCTAGAAGACCTCCGGATTTTTGTCCGTATCCTTAAGGAAGCCCTAGAGGCTGCTCAGAAGAACGCCCCTTTTGCCCTACACCGTATAATCTACTAAACCCTTAGTTTATAACTAGGAGATATCCCACACATTTACCACATCTCAACTAGATACTCCTTAAAACCTCTAAATAAACAAGTTTAATAAAATCTTCTTAGAAGTAAGTAAAAACTAATAAACTATTTAAAGGGTTTTAAAATAAAAACTCATATAAATGGGTTATATACACTATCCCACACTACTTATTTAAACTCTAAAGCTTAGATAAGAATATTATTAATATATTAACCCTAATTAAAAATAAGGTTATTACCCAGACTAACCTTAAACCTATCCTAATCTAATAATCTCACCTCGGTCTAAACCCTAATATAAATAAAATCACTTAAATGGTTTCTTTTATAATTAAAGTACTAATTTTTAAACTATTTAACCAAAATAATAAGGCCCAGCTTATTTAGAAGAAGAGGACACTACTTAAATACAACCCTAGCTACCAGGGATACCACACAAACCGGTACTATAACCAACAACCACTCTATAACAACTATAACAAGCCCTCAAACTCTCACAAAACTAAACACTACATAACTAAACCATAATATACTAATTATTCTAGACCCTTCTAGGCCGGCTACACAAATTACCCAATAAAGCCTATAATAATTAATAGCTATCCTACCTTTCTAAACCAAAAAGAATAAACTTAGATCCAAAAAGCTGGACAAAAGGCCTCTAACGCCCTCTATAATATAAACTAAACCACCATTCAAAGCAATTCTTAATAATCCCAAAACTCCCCTCCTAATTAGAGCTAGCAGCCCAGTTCTAAGCGTCCATACACTAGGACCCCCTCCCAAAGATCAATTGTATACCTAAGCGACGGGGATACAACTAGCAGTATAAATAAAGACGAGGCTAAAGACCCCGAGGCCCTACCTCAAACCAACCACCCTATCCACCCTCTCCGAAATAACAGCCAAAAGGTAGCTCAAAAGCCTAACTATAACATCACCAATGCCTACACCCACCTAGACCTCGATTCGGAGGCGTAGACCTAAACAACCCCCCCCCCCTCACGAGTACTGCGTATAGCCCAATATAATATAGAGAAAAAGCCTCTAGTATATACAATTTTCCTAGAACTTTATTAGGCTAATTAAGTTAATATAATACTTATCTAAGAGCCCTAAATAGGCTATACTAACAGAATATAAATTAATATATACCCTAGGTATAACTCCTATATCCCAGTTAATTTCTAAGATAACAAGAAAACAAAGCCTAGGATAATAATATATATACGGAAAGGAATAAAGCTATAAGTACAGCAGTAAAAACCTATCTAAACAAAGAATATCCTATAATTAAAAGTTAATAATACCACTATTATAAACATCTATAAACAACTAAGTAATCCTCACAACTATATAACAGCTGTAACGGTCCAAGCACGTATATTGCAACTAGCTATGGCGACTACTACGAGTATCTTCAAGATAAGGAGAAAGGAAGGAAAAGTCTGCTGCCCCACAAATCCGTTGGATCCTGATCAGGTCTGCCTGGGCCTGATCAGGCTTAGTAAGCAGCGGTTGGCGTTGAACATGGCCGAGTGGTTCCGAGGCCTCTGATCGGGCCTTGGCCCGTGACAACAACCACCCTCTTAAAATACTAACCACTAATATAAGCCCTTATAACTAAGGATCTTAACGCCCACCACTACTCCTAAGAACCCAGATCTAATAACTAAAATAGGGGAGACAATATAACTAACTAGATGGATAACTATAACCTCTTTTTTATTAATAAAACAGGGGTTCCAATCTATGCTCATAAGTACATTCTTGTCACGGGCCGAACCCGGTGGTTATGCCCGGGCTATGCCCGTGCTCACACTGGTGCCCCACCGGTGCCCCATTAGTGCCCACCCCCTAAGAAGTAGAGATTTCGCGCTATATCGTAGTTTACCCTTTTCCTCTTTAGCTTAAAATAAATAGTATTTGGCTACTTTTTAGTTGAGATAAGGCCTAGGACCAGCTTTTCGTATATTTTAAGCTTAGTTTTATTTATTATATAAAATACTATTAGGTTAAGCCCGGCTCCCTACTAATTATAAAGTGGAATCCTAAGTTAAGCCCAGCTCCCTAATAATAGATCGATGAACATTGGATACTAAGTAAAACGTAGCTCCCTACTAATTAAAAAAAGGATACTAATTAGCATAATAGCTGATGAACTATAGGCCCAACTATAGTTAACTTTAAACGAGGCCCTCGGGCCCCTATAGGTGAGGATTGCTGAGCTCTCTAATGAGCTGGAGTGAAGCTGAGGTTTAGGGGCAGCGTTACTAACCCCTATAAAAGATACAGGCACCGAAGCCCCGCTAGTGGGCAGCCACCACCTCGTAATAGAGACACCGATACACTGTAAACCACTATTAATACCCTTAAAGTTTTCGGGGAAGTGAAAGGACTACCCTTTTTGGGCGTAGTAGATGAGGGATAAGATCACTATGAACAGAGTGTTTTACCCTATTAACCAGGAACTATGGTACCTAATTAACTCCTATTTAGATACTAGTCCCTAATAGGTGGTTACCACGTTCTATATAGCCGGGGGGCTTAGAGGTTAACGTAACCCCGAAGATTTTATATCCTATTTTAATAGGACTTATCGAAACCTGAATACCCAACCCTAAGTTATAGCCTAGTTATAAACTCTCCGTTAAAAAATAACAAAAAGTTAATTATTTTTTTACTAAAGTTTAAATAAATAATAGTAAATGTAAAAGGTAGTATATAGCCTAATACCGTTAAGATTACTATGTTAGAAAACACCCTTATTTCCCGCCTAAAGGAGCACCTGATCACCGTTTCCTTATTAAAGGAGTATACTTAGTGGTTTACTAGGGTATAGGATATTACCTAGAAACTAGAGCGTGTAATACTCATCGTTATTAAACGGGAGTGTCGTTAGTCCTTAACCCTAGCCCCTCCACGGAAGGATTATGATGGAGATGTTCAGATGACTAGTGTTACCTGTACCTCATCGACTCGAAGGGAGGAGAAGGACCACTACTACTACTACTACTCCTCGGGTAGCCCGTTAGTGGACCATTATGAGTATTTTTATTATAGTAAAAAAGGTTATATTATTAGGAATTATTAGAAAAAGGTTCTTAGGTAAGTAAAGGTTACTTATATTAAGGTAATAAAAAAATAAAAGAATCCCGGGTTAAAAAAGAGGACCGAAAGGCCACTAATACCTCCTTTAATAAGGATAACTCGGGAAAAGAGTAACTCTAGTACAAAATTGGGTATTAGAGTTAACAAAGGAGGAAACTAAAGGATAGGAGTTCTACTAAGAAGAGTAGTAGTAAAGGAGCTAAGGGTTAACCACTATTTAGGTAAGGATTAACAAAGGACACTTAATACACACCCTCATCGATACTAGTTGCGATGTTTATGTAATAGTGGATTAGTCTCTTTTTAGACGTCTCTAATTACTATTAGTGGATCGGAAAAAGTGTGCTTTGTGAGGGTATACATAAGATGGGCCATTACCTGGTAATACCTAGGGTATGGTTATCCTAGATTTAAAATTAAGTAGCTATACTTAGAAAGCTTACGTATACATAGTAAAGGGCTTAGATCCCCCCATATTCCTAGGGAAACTATGGATAAAAGTGAACAGTGTAGTATATAATACTATTGCTTAGTAGGTGTACTACGGTAAGGGAGGAGTAAACGTATACTTTTTTAATTAGGAAGAATTAGTTATTATAAAAGAGATTTATATAACCCGATTACTAATAGCCCCTGTGTTTATAGTTGTATATTAACGAGTAAAGTATTAAAGGGCACTAAAGGCCCAGGTTATAGTTATGAGTTTAAGGGACATCGAGGATACACTAAAAGAAAAAAAGCTTATGGATATAAAGGAACTTATCCTAGGCTGAGTTTATAAGGAGTTTAGAAACTTATTTAACTTAGAGAAGGTATACTCGGTGCCCCCTAGGAGGCCAGGGGTTAACTATAAGATCCCCCTTATTAAGGACACTCATAGCCGGGAACTTATATTTCTATGGGGACCCTTATATGAGATGTCCTATAAGGAACTCTTAGTTCTAAAAAAAGCACTAGAGGACTTACTAAATAAAGGGTTTATTCGAGCTAGTAGCTCACTAGCGGGTGCCCTAGTGTTGTTTATTAAGAAGCTTAGTGGGGGAATTCGGTTCTACGTTAATTACTAAACCCTTAATAATATTACGAAAAAGGACTATTATTCACTATTACTCATTACGGGCTGATGCCCACGATGGCCTAAGCTTTGCCTGAGGCGTTAACCAGCATCCAACAAAAGAGCCCTCCGGTCAAAGAGGCCTCCGATCAAAGGGCCTCCGGTGACCTCCGGCGCCCCACTAGAGGTCCCCTTTGTTCTCCAGCAGTATAGATTCCTACACCGCCCCCCTTGCGAGGAACTTCCTCTCTTTCGCTCCTTAGCTTGAAGTAAACAGTAATAGAGCACCCTAAGGTCGAAAACACCTAGGCCTAGCCCTTCGCATTACTTATATTAAAGATCCTCCGATAAGTAGCCGTTGTATAGTGGTATACGAAGTTTAACGTCGTGGCTGTGTTTTATAAGATTCGGACTATAGAAGAAGACGTCGAGAAAATAGTGTTTTATATAAGATACGGATTTTTTAAGTGGTTAGTTTACCCCTTTGGACTTATTGGGGCCCTAACTATGTTCTGATAGTATATTAATATAACTCTCTAAAACTTCTTAGATAACTTCGTTATTATTTATTTAGATAATGTCCTAATTTATACGTTTAGATTAAAGAAAAAGTACGAAGAGAAAGTATGGGTAGTTCTCCGGTGCTTAGTAAAGGTTAGATTATGATTAGACCCTAAGAAGTGTGCTTTTTTAGTTAAGATTGTGAAGTATGTTGGGTTTATTGTTATTATTAAGAAAGGAATCTTATGTGATCCTGAGAAGTTAAGAGTTATTACTAAGTGGTCGCCCCCTAGGATTATAAAGGGGGTTAGAAGTTTCCTTGGGTTTGCGAATTATTATTATATTTTTATACCTAATTATATTAATATTATTAAGCTTTTTACGAGGTTTATAAAGAAGTTGGTTGTGTTCTACTGGGGACTTAGTTAGGAAGAAGGATTCCAGGAGCTTAAGTAGTTATTTAGTATAGAGCCGGTGCTTCGCCGCTTTAACCCTAAAGGAAAACCGATAGTGGAGATAAATTGTTTAGGGTTTGCTTTAGGTAATACCCTTATGTAAGAAGACCCCGATGGGTATTAATACCTTATTGTATTCTACTCTTAGAAGTTATTATTAGTTAAGTATAATTATCTTATTTATAATAAGGAACTACTTGTTATACTCGTATACCTTAGGGCTTAGAGAATAGAATTATGAAGTGTAAATAATTTTAAGATTTTTATGGATTATAAAAACTTTAAACACTTTATGAGGAAGTAGCGCTTTACCGAGAAGTAAAGCCAGTGAGCAAAAGAGCTAACCTAATACGACTTTTATTTAGAGTACTAGCTAGGAAAGGAAGTAGTAGTCCCCGATTCCCTTTCTTAAAGGGAGTAGGACACCCCCTAGGGCTGGGATAATAAGAGAGAATAGGGACACGTACTTTAGTTAATACTTAACTACGTTATCCCTAAGGAAGGAACTAGTGCCCCCTAGGTGGGCTATACTATAAACGATTTACTAATACTCTTATATATAATAATGTTTATGAATAATAGCGAATTATAAATATTTTGGTATTAGATTATTAAAGAAGATAGGTTATACCACCAAGCTTATAAGGTGGTGAAGTAGGGATAACGCAGTTTCCCACCAGAGTTATAACTAAAGGTCCAGATCACAGAATATTTGATTAATAAGTAATAAAGGTTAACGTTTTAGGATAAAATATGAGTTCCCAGAGGAAGAGATAATAATAACCCTTTAAGCTTATTATGGATAAGGGTTATATAAGAGTATTATAATTCTAGTATTAGTGGTTACCCGGGGCGTAACAGTATATTCGAGATTATAAGTCGACGCTTTTACTGGCCAGGGTATTCCTAGACGGTTAGAAGGTTCACGAGGAACTACTATGTATATAGTGGTATCCATATTTAGAGGTAAGCTAAGAAGGGGTTACTTAAGCCCCTACCCGTCCCCCTCCGAATAAGTAATAACTTATTAATAGATTTTATCACTAATCTACTACTAATAAAAAAGAAGAAGTCTTATTATATGTGGGTTATAGTTAATTAGCTAAGCAAAACACTAACACTAGAGGAAATAGAGATTATAAACATAGTATTTTATACTCAACGGTTCCTCTATAACTATTACTATTTATATAGTATACCTCAGTTAATTATAAATAATAAAGGGTTAAACTAAGTTAATAACTTTTAATAGGAGTTTTATAAGTTAACCGGGGTTACCTAGTTATTAAGTACCACTTATTACCGATAAACTAATAAGGGAATAGAGTATATAAACTAGAAGGTTTAGGTTATTTTACGGGCTTATATTACCTAGGCCTAGGATAATTAGGGAGAATTACTTCTTATAGTACAACTAGCTCTACGGAATAGAACTAGTTTAGTAACCGGTATTTCTCTATTTTTCATAAAATACGGGTACTACGTTAACCCATTACTAGTTATAAAAGAAAATAATAAGGGACCGTTTAGCCGTGGGAAGGTGGCCGTGGATGAAATAGTGGCTAAAATAAAGGATATTATAATATTTACCCAGGCTATAATAGCCTTAACATAATAGTATTACGCATTGAACATTAACTATTACCGGTTATTAGTAGATAAGTACTAAGTAAGTAATAAAATTTAGTTTAACGTTATGAATTATAAGTCCCCGTACCTAAGTAAGAAGTTTGTATAGTTACACTACTAATACTAAGTTATTAAGGTGGTGAGTGTATACGTAGTAGAGTTAAATATACTAAGAGGGATTTACTTGTGATTCTACGTGGACGTTCTCCGGAGGTTAACTAGTGACCCCCTCCTAGGCTAAATTTAGTTGGATTACTAGTTACCACTTATTAGGGAAATAAATAAAAAGGATAAGTAGTAAATAAAGGAGATTTATACTATTAAATGGAAAATAGTAGGTAAAGGGAAAAAATGTGAAGCCCTGGTAAAGTGGGAGAGCTATATTAACCCCACGTAGAAGCCAGCCGGTGCTATAAAGGAAACGGAGGCGCTGGACCGTTACGAGGAGCACTATATGCCAATATTAAAGAACAACGGAGACACAGCATATACACAGGTGCCCCCCAGGAGGCCAGCTAAGAACTAGAGGCCACGCAGGGGGAGGAGGGGGGTAGTATCACAAGCCGAACCCAGTAGTTATACCCGAGCTATGCCCGTGCTCGTACTAGTGCCCCACCGGTGCCCCACTAATACCCACCCCCTAGGAAACAGAGATTTCGCGCCATATCGTAGTTTACCCTTTTCCTCTTCAGCTTGAAATAAACAGTATTTGGCTACCTTTCAGTTAAGACAAGGCCTAGGACCAGCCCTTCGCAATTCTCAACCTAACCTTTTCAAATATCCTATTTACATACACAGGACCTTATCTATACTTATATCTAAGAACTAATCACTAACCTATTATAACTATTATCTCTTTTACTAATAATAATACATAACATTAAATACATTAACCAGGGCTAATATCGGTCCCAGATTTAATCTTATCTTAGTTTATAAACCTAATTAGAATAGGGGCTCTAACTCTACTTACTCTTAAGGACCAGTTAACCCTAACTAAGTTAAATACCCAGGCTAACCAAATAACCAGCCTATTATATACAACTATTTAAATAATAAGGAAAAAATAATAAAACCTAGGAAAAGGGGCTCCCTAGTAAATAGAAGAGTATTTTAAGGTCCACCGATCCTATTTTAAGGCCCGTATTTAACAATCCCAGGGACTAAAACCAACCTCACCACCCCCTGCCCCTGAAGAGTAAAAGGCCTTCTTAGATATAATAAGGAAGGCTAAGCGGGCCTACTAGGCTTCTAAAATTAAAAGGGTTAAATTAGATTAGGACTTTTATAAAATAATAAGCTGGTGTAAGACCAGCCTAGTAGTCAAAGTCCCCCCCCTTGATAGTTGAGGGCCAAATGTTTAATAATAACTAAGACAAGGCCTAGGCCCTACGGAGGGCCCTATTAGAGAAGTTTAACAACACGGATAACCTACCTAGGGAACCCTTCGATATAGCTATAATCCTAAAACGACAAATACCCTAGTAGGCTATAATTAATTAAAAGGAAATAAGAGTAACTACTCTAATAAAAACTATGACTCTTAGTATTAATTGAATCACTATAAGAATAACGTACATAATAAGCGAGCAGCACAGACAAGCGAGCAGTGCACTGGACCACGACCATACGACCATTCGTCGCACTAATTCAATAACAACACATTAATTTGATTAAAATCACTCGAAATTGTTTTCCTAAAATATCTCTATTTCTACTAAACACGTTTACGAGTTATGGCCAGGGTTACTATAAACACTGTATCACCTTTATTTCGTCTCTATCCTTGGTTTACGACCATTACTCTATTATTTTTTCTCTATAACTTATACGTTTACCTTATTTTATAAATAAATATCCTATCCTTCACTTATAATAAAACTCCTTCTTCCTTGGAGATGTGTTTTTTTAACTCTTCGACGTCAATTAAATAACAAATTCTCTTCTTAAAGAATCCAGTTTTCCAATTTTATAAAAGTATAGTAATATATAATTCCCTGAGCACCCTTCGATAACTACTTAATAACTTAGATAATAGCTATCGGGGAACTACTTTAATATTGGTTAATTCGAATTTTAATAAGTTTTAATTAATAATTTACTTTTATTAGATTATTTAGTATTTTAAAAACCCAAAGGGTAGGTATTTAAAGAAGTGATCTAGAAAGTAATAGGGTATAGAATTTAATATTTAACTTAGAAATAATATTCTCTGGGTCTATTAAAACTAGTCTAAAACTTTTAAAACCTCCCTAAATATTTTTATAACAAATGTTGTGAATATTATTAAAAACGCAAAAAATAAGTCCTCTTTATTAATGTGGGTTATACTAGCTTACATCTTTAACTCAATTTCCTTCTTATATACAACCTTAAAAGAGTTAAAACATCCCATATCCAGAGGTTAGAGTATATAAGAGGAATAGGGGAGTATATAAAATATAATAATATTATTCCCTTTATAGAATAATTCAAAGTTTATTAAATAGTAACTTTTATACCCATTTAAGACAAAAAAACGATGTATACCTATAATTTTTAATTTGGAATATTTATTAAAATACTAGATCTATTCTAAATCTCTCTTATTTATAATTCAACTGTTGTTAAATATAACAATAACTTAATTTTAAGGTAAAGGGATCTCTTTGTACTAGATCGAAAAGTAATATTTACTTACAATAATAATAAACAGCGGAATTGCCCAACCTTAGGAATTAATTCCCTGAATAACCATAACCCATTCCCAGTTTCTAAGTTAAGCCTTTTAGCCCTAGAACGTCTTTTAGTATTTATTACGACCATACTTAACGAAATAATACTCATCATAAAACCAATTTCATTAAAGTTATGAATATCGTACTCTTAGATCCTATATTTAGTAATTATATTACATACTAGTATAAACTAACTACGAATAATATCTGGATCTTTGTATAAAGCTTTTTTATAATTGTACTTCTGAAAAAAATACATTCTGAGTTATAGTTATTGCTTAATAAAGTTAGAAGCTTATTACTTACTGACCGGTGGTGCGTCATAATCCCTAAATAATTAATTAGCTATATTTTTTACCTTATAAAACTAGGGAGGAAATAATCGTAAATTTAAGTCGAATACGTAGTTAACAATTAACAACTCCTCCAATTCGATTAAATTCTAAGAATTAAGTATATTATTGTATTATAAAGTTCTTCTTTTAAAATATATACGTAAAGTAGATTCTTGTACAAAGTAGATCCTTCTAGTAAATTATACTAAGAAATTCGGATTTTTTTAACAATTTTAATAACGAGAATTAATTAAACCTCGTTATTTAAAGGTTGTTATAATATAGCCCACAGTTACTGTCCCGTAATTGTGGTTCCATTTTTACGACAAAGGTGGTATTATTTTTTGTAGAGAAATGTGTATATGAAGGTTAATGGTTGCATGGTCGTGGTCCAGTGCGCTGCTCACTTGTCTGCGCTGTTCACTTATTATATACGTTACTTAAAACTTACTAAAACTCTATATCCAAATTAGTTTAACATAGTTCATCATCGAGCGGGACACCATCATCGACCAGGACACTTTTCCCACCTTCATCACTAACAACTTCCATATTTTAACTAAAATCAATTAAATTAATTATAACTACTCAGAATCACTTGAACTACTTATTTCCATAGCCTCTGGATAGGTTCTTGTGTTATGGCCGGTCTTGCGATAAATACCATAATATCGCGAACCTATTTGACGACGCTTTGATGACCCCTCGTTTTCCTCCTTTTCACGCCCTTCCTCTTTAATAATACCCTTTTTAGTTATAGCATCCCTTACCTAAGACCCTTGTAGTGCCCCTCCATTCTATATTCTAGTTCTTTTAGCTTTACGGCGTTTACTAAGGGCCGTATTTATATCTCAAAGATGGCGTAGCTCTTCCTCTATAAAAGTAGTTATATGGGAAATATATTATAAACCTTTTAAAAACTTATTGGTAATTTCATAAATTAGCGTCGGTGAACTTCCCTAATACTTAGAGATTCTTTCCTTTATAAGTGAAGACTAAGAGATAACCTCGTTAATAGTTTGAGGTATTTTAGAAACCCAAGGGTTAAGTAACCTAATAAGGGTATTCGGGGTTATTAGTGTCCATAATTATATATCCAACTTAAAAAGGATAGTTTAAGGGTTATAAGGAATAAGCCTAGCCCCTCTGAAACCCCTATGGACGTTTTCCTAAGTAAAAGTTTAAAGGAATACGACCTTAAATACAAGGAAGAACTCAGGTTTAGTAATATGGGTAATCCGGGCCTTAATAAAGTGCTTAATCTGAGAACCATATCTCAACTTCAATACACTATAATAACTAATATTAAAAAGTTGGGTTAAATATAATAAATAAGTAAATAAGTAAATAATTATAATCTTATTCTTTTTATAATACTCCTCGAAATCACTATTAACGTGGCTTTTATAGCCATCGACGACTAGCATCCGATATATACCTCTTAATTACTATTTTAAGTATTTATCGAAATGCTGAAGCCATTAGAGGGCAGTCTCGTTATCGGTCCATCCATTAGAAGTTATTTTAACTACCCAACTATCCGGAATCTGGGCCTCAGAGTACTAACTCATAAAGTAGAAGTGGCCCTAAACCACTAAAAAAAGCGGTATCGTGTAATTATCACCAATAATATAACAAATTACTATTACCTATTCTCTATTACTAAACTAAACCTTTTTTAGTTTCCTAATCCAATTAGAATATATAATAACTATTCTAAACTAAATTATACTTATTATAAAACTAATCTTATTAAAAGTATAGAAATCTTTGTTTATAATACCGCATTTCAATCACATATTAACCATAAATCAAAACTAAAACTTAATAATTATAGGATCTTCGTAAAAACCTCTCTAATAATCATAAATACAAGAAAATCGCATCTTAAACTCTGGGTATCACTAAATAAAGCGTTCTATCCAGCACTTCCCGACCAGTCGGGAAGCACACTTCCGGAGTAATATATTAGCTATATCTTCCACATCCACGCATCGAGGCGAGAATCCTCGAGAATCCAGGTTAATAATGTATCGAACAATTACCTCCTCCTCGGTCTCTATTAAATTCAATCATACATTAATACTATTAGTTTTAGTAGTTTAACCGTTTATTCTAATATAAAGGGTAGCTTTAGGAACGTTATAAATGATCACTACGTATCGGATACTTAATTATAGAGTTAATTGAATTATTTTAATCACTAAATTAATCCTATTTTCGGATAAGGTATTAGGTATTATATAGTAGAAGAAAAGACGTATTAAAGTAGGAGGATAATAAAGGTGGGAAAAGTGCCCCGGTCGATGATGGTGTTCCGCTCAATGATGAACCACGTTAACTACCTTTTTAGACTTATATCCAGACCAGCTACTTTCTTTAATAATTCCGTAGAGTAAAGGTTATTATAATTTAAAAGCTTAAAAAAACCGACTTCTCAAAGGCTGGATCCTAGAGACCGATAACCCTCTTATCATACCTGGGTAAGGGGTTCTAAAAGTTAATAACTAGGAGAATAGCCTACCTCATTATCCTAGAAGGGGTAGCTAGCCCACAGCAAATAGGGGCCCTACTAAGCAGGGCAGTAACCGATCTAACGACCTACCTTACCCATAATATTAAACAGGCCCTCGATAAGGGGCTCATAATTACACTAATAACAATGGATGTGAAGGGGGCCTTTGATTCTGTGCTACGGAACCGCCTTATTATTAGATTACAGTAATAAGGCTAGCCTACTAACCTGATTAGGTTAGTTTATACTTTTGTTTTGAACCGCATAGTTAGAGTCAGGTTTGAAGAAACGACAATAGAGGACTTCCCTCTTAGCTGTGAGTTGCCCCAAGGATCCCCACTATTGCCCGTTCTCTTTTTATTTTATATCACTAAGATCCTAATAGAGAATCCAAAGCTTCGGTTTGGATATACAGACGATATAAGCCTTCTAACTACTAGCTCGTCCCTCAAAGAAAAAACCGCATCCCTAGGTTAGCAGATAACCCAGATCCTAAACTAGGGCACTAAAAATAAGGTCTCCTTTAACTTAATAAAATATAAAACTATCCATTTTACTAAAAAACATAAACAACCTAAGAATTCACTAAAATTTAAAACTAAAACCCTAGAAATTAAAACCTTAATTAAGCTAATTCGTTAGCTAGGGGTTTAGTTTAATAAAAGACTCTCTTTCCAACACCACGTTAAAACAAGGGTAGCTATAGCAAAGAAAGCAGCCCAACATCTAGGGCATCTAATAAACACAAAAGGAGGGATCCCAGCGGCTATTATACGGAAGGCGGTCATCATCTATGTCCTTCTAATAACCCTATATAAATCCGAAACTTAATTCAGGGAGCTAACTAAGCCAGCTCTAAGCAATGATACCTCTCCCCAGGGAGGGATAGTTAATACAGGCCAGAAGGGCCTTATTTAAAAGGTCAATAAAATCATCACAATAACGACCCGGACTATTCTTCCAATCTAAAAGATAACCCCAACAAATAACCTATTCTAAGATACCAGCCTACTTACCGGGAAGGTGGTCCTAGAGGGAGCACACCTACACTTCACAGTTCACCTATAAAAGGTTAACTAATAACACCCACTATTCCTAAGGCTCTCACAACAAGGGAAACAGCAAACACAACTTCAACGAACAGCAGGCCTCATCTTAAGGGTCCCAAGGCCAGCACTACTCTAACCACAATACCTCTTATATTATAAAACCCAATAATCCTATAAATAAAGGAGAAGGCTACTAAGGCTTTTCAGACCTGGCTAAAAACTATCCCAGACGATCATATAGTTATCTTTTTAGATAGCTCCAAAGCACCCAATGGGGCTACAGGGTACGGGTTCGTCATTTATAAAGGTAAAAAGTGTATAACCTAAGGTTATAGCTAACTTAGCTTAGTAGAAGTGTTTAATGAAGAGGCTAAAGGGGCGAGGGTAGGGCTCCGGCGGGCCCTCCTTACCTCCTAAAACTAACTTATACATATTTATATTAATAATACTAATATTATCTAGGGGATACGGGGTAAAACTCTAAACTCCTTATAAACAGCCTTCCTTGAGATCCACGAGGCGGTTAGGTTATACGATATACATATCCACTGGGCCCCAGGGTATCAGGGGATAAAAGGCAACGAAGAAGCAG
Source organism: Colletotrichum gigasporum (assembly GCA_024584535.1). Lineage (NCBI taxonomy): Eukaryota > Fungi > Ascomycota > Sordariomycetes > Glomerellales > Glomerellaceae > Colletotrichum > Colletotrichum gigasporum. Next base: position 663,784 of record CP077951.1, read on the forward strand.
ACCGCCTAACTAAGCAGGGCACAACACTCTCAATACCCTTAGGCCAACTAATAACCCTAGTAGGGATTAAGCAACTCACTAAACAACGAGTACGGGCCTAATACACACAATGGTAACGTAAAGAGGCAACAGATCGATACACCCAACTAAGGCTCGAAACCACCTTATCCAGCCCCCCTAAACTGGCCCTTCCACGGGCTACCCTTTATCACCTCTTAGTAGCCCGGTCAGGCTACGTAGACTTTAAATAGTATCACTAATACTTTAATTATAATAAAACCCTATTTACTTATTCTTATAAGGAAACAAAGGATATAGACCACTTAGTTTACTACTAAAAAACCCTAGTAAGAAGGTAACTGTCACGTGGCTGGAATCTGACTAAGGAAAGCATGGGGGCTAAGCCGATTCAGACTGCGACAGGGCTTGGCTAAGGAGGACTATAGATATAAAGGCCTGTCCCTCCCCTTCAAGGAGAGGGTCAGAGAAGAATGAGAGTCACAACCAGTACCTACCTATTGTCCTCTTACTGACCTCTTTACTTCGCACCGCAAGCCCCTGACAGTAACAATGGCCTACCCTCTACCTTTTTAGTTTATTAAAACCCATAGGACCTATAGGATCACTTAAGTAATACTTTAAGGGGTTAATCACTAACCCTAAAAGCTTTAAAGCCTTCCTACGTATAACAGACTTCTTCTAAAAGATTTACCCATACTACTAAAGGCCAGCCCCCAATTAATCCTTAAAACAACTAACTAACGTACCCTATTAAGGGAACTAAATAAAAAATAAAGGAATTAGAGGAACTAGTGGGATCCAAAGACAAATTAAACGTATAATAACCAGTAGGTAAGATTTGGAGGACACTGGTAAGGGCTATGTACCATAAAATAAGTAGTCTGAGCCTGCGGCTCTCCACACCACATACCTCTCGGGAGGTCTGCCGCAAGGGCTACGCCCTTGCCGCCATGGCGTTAAATACAACAACAACAACAACAACATTCCCCAATCTCAATCAGAAGGAAAGAACGCCCGTGGAGGTCCCTTCCAAAGGCGGCCTTTCTCCCACATTTTCTCGCTCTTTCTCGCCTCTTGTCGACTTCTAAAACAACCCAACACTCCTGCCTCCTTCCTTTTCCCTGTCTTACGCAGCTCGTCCACAAGACCTCCCCTTCTCGTCAAATCTTGATAGGGTCAAGATTTATCGAGAGAAGCCACTCATTTCAACAGAGGATTTCGTTCCTACGTTCTCTTAGCCAGCCATTCCTTATTTCTTACTCGAACACCGCCACATATCTTCATGATGGACGACCACAATAGCCGGATGCTCTCTTTCTACGCCCATGGCCTGGACGGCGAGTCAGCTCGCTGGCCCATCACGTCCCTGAAGCCTGAGGAGATGGCGGGCGCGGGCTTCCGGTTCGTGGGAGGAGCATCGACGTCGGGTGACAGCGTGAAGTGCGATAATTGCAAGCTCCATGCGTGGAAGTGGGATGCCAAGGACGACCCCTTCCAAGTGCACATGAAGGGATCCCCGAACTGCGACTATACTACTAGTCAGACATTCACCGACTACCATCGCATGTTCCTCGCCAAGCAGGAGCGGAGAGAGGATGTCGGACAGACGCTTACGACCCCGCCCATCACACCAGTCAAGCGCTCCTACAAGTCCCGTCGGAAGATGGGCTTGTCATCCATCATCACTGTCTGCAATATCTCACCTTCGGAGGACCAGATTCAGAGTGCGACGCAACGCCAAGATCAGCCGGTTAAGATCTCGGTGTCGATTGGCGATGCCAGAGTGGTGGTTCGAGTCACGGATATCGGCGGAAGGGGTGAGTTGAAACCTGTGTCTCCTCCGGCGATCTGTAGTGGTGTTAACATGCCGAGCAGGAAGAAAGAGAGTTCGGATCGAGTAATGGCGTCAGTCGCGGTATTTTCGCCCACTGGCTTTGATTTGCGCCCAACTGGAGGAATACATTTGCTCAATGATACCAACACAAGCTCTGGTGAGTCAGTTTCTAACGCGCGTGCAACGACGGCAATGCTGACTCCTCTTGACAGATACAAGAACAAAGTATTGCTACCTGGCCATATGCCTGAAGTCGACTGGCTGATATGACGACATTACATTTGCTAAATGAAGACGAGACCACATGACTGCTCTTGGATGGACTTGGGTTCTCACATGGATTGTTACCAACGATGGAGGGATACTGAAGATGACTCAACGGATTTCAGTTTGCGTGGCTCAAGGTAGCGAGATGGAAAGGCTTGTCACTTTCACTTTGGCACGTTCGAGATAATCCTCCAATATCATGCGCCCTGCTAGCCCCAGGCCCAACAACTATGTGTGATGCTGATGATACGGTGGCGAATATGGTGTTTCTGCCTACTGATGGACCACGTGCGACCCGTGTTGCCCGGTGAGACAGAGCTTGAACAGGTACAACCTCTGAATACCTCCGATTCGGCGGAAGACCCTACATGCAGGTTGCTCAGATGGCGAGGCAACACCGCAGGCGACACTGCAGGCAGACAAGGCGGGCAGACTCACATCCCTAGAGTCGCACAGATCGCCCTCAATGAGTTTGTACACTGCCAAGCGATTTGGGTTCCGAGCCTTGTGGCTCGCGGGAGTGACATACTGCACCACCTCGGAGACGACCCAAACAAATCTTCCAGGAAGAAGGTGGTGGTGAAGATCACGGACTATATCTCACCGGCAGCGCAGCACAGCGCGATGGGCCGCCGACCGCCAATCTCAGGGCAAGGCGTGGTCGCCCACCGCCCGCACGCTGGCCTCTCAACGCGGCGGTGAAGGGCGAGGGTGAGCGCTCCGGGCCAGGAACCCGCCCATCCTGCCCTAATCCAGGCCCTTCTCGTCGCGCGGTACCACCCACCTGAAAAAGAGGCGGTGCCAAGCAGTCGCTGTCTCGTTGGACGCGGAGAGTTTGTGAGCGTTGAATGACGAGAGCGAGTGGTCAGCGAAGGGAAGTGAAAGGGGCACTTGATCGGCGGCACATGGCCGGTGTGGTGTGGACGCTGTAGCGCGGGGCGGTTGGGTGTTTGGTGCAGTGCTGTGCTACAGTGGAACTGCTGTCAGGCGGGGGTGTTCGGGGGCGCCAGGCCGCCGCAGCGCCGCTCGTGACCGCCGTGAACACCGCCGGGTGACTGCGCTGCGGCGGCGGCGCGGATGACAGGAGCCAAGACCGCAGGCTGACAGCGCGAGGAAACGGCCGCGATAAGGCTGATGCCCAGACGTATAAATACAGGGGCTGTTTCTGTTGATGCCGGGATGGTTGAAGGACTGGTTTGCATCTGCTCCAAGAAAGCTGTACGAAAACATCTCAAGAAACAAGATACGATAATACGATATCAAGCCACGCAAGGCAGACAAGCACACACGATTCAAGACTCTATCCCCACCAAACACCAACACGAGATGACGACCGTCACGCAGACGCATCGGCATGGGCGACAGGGCCGGTCAGGGCGCAACCCGATCCGCACAGTCTGGCGCGAGACATACGAGGTCTGGGATGGCGTCTGCTACGGCGTGGGGAAGGCCTACTTTAAGATCACCGGCAGATGGTGATTTGCGAGACGTGACAACGATCCGGCGAGGGCGAGGGAGAGCGGGAGTGGGTGATGCTAATAATTCGCCGAGAGATAACACGCCCAAACGACGAGGAATCAAGCTCTGGCCCAGCCCCGACGATCGCCATGACGAAGAGGCCGTACCACAGGAATCCTCCGCAGGGCAGGGCAAGGCAAGGAAGAGAGAGAGAGACGGACGATCGAGGGGACCACCACAAACAAACGGGCGGCGCGCTTTGGCAGGTTCACAACGATGGATTCATACACGATGAAGGGGTGGTGATTGGCGTCGACACTGCCCACCGATGACGTCGGGAGGGAAATCTCGATCAGCTCAGCTGGAGCGGTTCCCCATCAACTTGACACGGACTTGAGGGACCGTCGTGCAACGCATACCAGGGTGGCTGGCCGGGAAGTTCGAGGCGAGTGTGTGTGAGGGCGGGCACGGCGACCGGGGTCTCCGCTGGAGGCCGCGGGATGTTTTTTTTTTTTTGTGAGGACTCAGCCCGGGTGGGAAGATGGGAAGGCCAGCTGAGTGAGGGTGTGGGCGACTTTTGGATCGGTTGAAACGCAATGACGGAGGCGACGAAACGCGGGTTTGCCAATAATAACACCACGGCGGCGGGCTGGACGGAGGAGCGCGATGGAGATCCCGGGCAATCAGCGACAAACGAACGTCGGGCGGGAGGGTCTCTGGACGAACATCGGCATGGAAGCATGGAAGCACGCTGAGGAGGCATCGACAGAGTTTGATAAGAGATGGAGAAATGGTGGACTGGGTGGAAACAAGATTGAGGCATTGGTCGCTATGTATGGCATGTTTGTATTGGATTCCAGGTTATGGATTATGTATTCCATGTAAGTATAGAATAGAACACACAACAAGCAAAGCAACAAAGCCAGCTGAGGCAAGCAAAGCAAGGTGGTTCCGCCCGTTGTGCTGCGCGCAAGATGAACAAGTGTCGGCCGGTCCACAAATGCGGCCACAATTTATTGGACTTTTATCGGAGCACGCTGAGCAGACTGAGCAGACGCTGGCAGACACTGGGCAGCGCAGCATGAATATCAAATTCCAGCGGTGCCAATGGAGCCGGGTCAAGTGTCGAATCGGGTCGACTGGGCCAGTTTGGGATCCACCGCGAGTCCGGATTGCGTTAGGCCGGCTAATTAACCTAAGGTAGCCCGATGAAAAGAGAGTTAATTGTCTCCCGTCGCCGTCCTATTTTGTGCGCTTTTTTGTTTTTCCTTTTTTTTCTTTTCTTTTTTTCTTTTCTTTTATCTGGGGCGCCAGCCAGTATCGATACTACTGACCCACACACTGTATGTACCGTGTAAGGTGCTGAAGGCTCAAAGGGGTCGCAGGAGGAGGGTCGAGAAACAGCCGAGTCAGGGAAGATGGCGGTTTGGAGTGCGCCTCGTACTTGGGGCCCGAGACCGAAATCAGAATCCAATGCGTCACTGCATCGTCAATTGGCCATCCGGTCTTTTTGCCCGCCTCACAAGTTCATGCAAGCCTGGAGGCTGATTTCAGTTCGGCGGCCGCGGAGTCAAAATACGAAAAGAGAGAGGGCCAGAAACGCAAGGCAAAGCAAGACCAGTCTGCAACAGAACCAACAAAACTTGTTGGCATCAGCAAGCGTCGTCGTCGTCATCCGAGACTGGACAATGACATACTATGCAGTAACCATAATGGAACACAGACAGAGACATCGGTCCGGTTTGGTTCGAGGTTGATGGAGGGACGGATGGCAGTTGCAAAAGTTGGATGATTGGAGACGGACAACGGACGGTGGCCCTCGGGGTGGACGGTGACGAGTGGCTGTGACGGTCTGGACTGGGCAAAGTCCCTTTCGCAGTACGGATACGGCTGGCTGTACGAGAGTCGCTGCCGCTGCCTGCTGGGTTGGCTCGGGTTGCTTCTGTTTGTGTCTGCATATTGCCATCACATGTGGTTCCCGCTGGGGATGGCAATGGATGGAAGGATTCTGGCAAGGGGCTCTCGTTCATAACGGAACGAGGTGGAGAATGCCCGATCGCCGGCTGTTGATTGTAATAACAATGGCAAGGACTCGCAAATGAGATTGACTCTCATTCGAGAGCTGTTTTCCGGCCGCGGTGCAACTCTCCCAAGGTCTTGGGCTTGCTGGGCGTTGCGGTGGGCAGAGCCCGACCTGAGGGAGCGACGACTTGGGACTGCTGGGCGGCGGCTGGGCAATAGAGAGACGAGATGAATTAGACTCTCGCTTTGCGTGCGGGAAGGGAGGGAAAGGAGGGCTTCGAGGCGCAGAGGCCGGACGACAAGAAATGCCAATGCTCGCAGTATTTGGCCTCTTGGCAGCCAGTTCGTTTTGGGATCTTGGAGAGGTCGGCGATGCTGAAATCGCGCGATTGGCGGGTGTTGACCGCAATCGCCGTGGCCATTAGATCATCGTGAGTGGTAGATGCTACCCCGTATCAGCAACGAGCAGCGACAGGACGGGCCTGGATGGGTGGGTGATGTGTGCTGGGTGCTGCATCATGGACGACGGCCAGGCATGGACGATGGCACTGTGGCAGGGGGTGGCAGGCCGGCCGGCGTCCGCATGTCCCGGTCTGGGAAAATCAGCCGCTCCTCGAGCCCGAAGCTCGTCTTGTGGAGATTGCCCCTATTTCTCGCCATTTCACTAACGGCTCTGGTGGAGGCACGCTGTGGGACTGGCGGTTACAGTGCGAGATGCGAATACCCTGCCGCGCTTAGGGCCGCTGTGCGCGGGAGGCGACGATGGTGCGCGAAGCGAGGTTGAGCCGGTAGCACCTCGGTGCGGTGAGTTATGCTGTGTTCTGTTAGTGCATTATGCCGCTCTCTGGATGTCACTGCCGGTGGCCGTTTCCACACTGTGCCGGGTCTCTCACGGGCGTGAAACGAGATGAACCTGTCCCCGGGGTGCAGCACCGCTACCACTGGCTGCTGTGCCACTGAACCACTGAAAGGCCACCACCACGGCGCAGTTTGGGGTTTGGGGTTTGGACAGGTACCTTGCAACCCAATAGCGTCACGCCGTGGCTTCAGGTACCGTGTCAGTCGGCTGCGACTGGCTGCCGTTCCAGCTGCTCCTGAGTCCTGATGGAGGGTAGCTAAGATGCTGCGCCTCTGTATAACCTTATGTTGCTCGGAGGATTTCTCTTCTCTTTTTGCCATTAGTGGCAGCGGCTGCTGTTTGGTGACAAGACGGCGCTTTTCTGGCGCAACGACTGACCTGCTGCTGTACGACTGGCCTCGATCTGGAATGGGGGGAGCAACGCGCTATGCTTCCTTGGGTGCCTCAGGTGCCTTGGTGCCTTGGTAGTCCGCACTGAATCAATAGGGTACTTTGGATAAGATGCCTTATGTCAGCAGAGAAAAGAACCTTCAAGCTTCTGCGAAGGAGGGAAGGAGGGAAGGAAGAAGCAGGGCCCCCTGGCAGGAAGCGCCAACGACGCCCCGCAGATGGTGGGGCTTCCCTGTTCCCCCCCTACCCTGGCCACCCCTTCCCTGCACAGTGCCGTACCTTGCAGCCCGCTGTTAATTCCACGTCCTGGCGGTCTGGCGGCTGGCCCTTGTGTGTGCGCTGGAGCTGCCTCACCAGTCGATCCCATCTGGCACTTGCACACCTCATCTCCAGACTGTCTTCCCTGGTCGGGTCGCAAACTGGAACCACTAACGGGCCAGGCGAGGGGATCCACCATTCCAGGGCGTGTTTCTGCTTTTCTACCGCCGCTCCCTCCCGCCGCTATTCCTCAACTTCCCTCCTGATACTCCTTCTCCTCCGTGTGTTTCTCTACCTGTCACTCTCTCAACAATCGTTTTTCCATATTTTTAGGGGAAAGAGAAGAGAGAAGGGAATATTCGCGTCGTCTCTAGCCCTATTCTTTTAATCTATCCACCAACTGTCGACTTCGCACACTCATTACAAACAACTCGTTATTTCACCAATTTCGTTTGGATCTCGGATCATCTTCAGCACAGGAAAAGGAACGAGCAGGAATTCCAAGTCGAACCCAGAACAACAGACAAAACAAGTCTCAGGCACACCCCACGCCCAAACGAGCCGACTTCGACTCGACCCCGATATTCCGACTGTTGTCGCGAACCACCAAACACTTCCACCTTTCCAACCATCACCAGAACCGTCACAATGGGCAAGGTTTCCACCGCTGTCTCAGCGGCCCTGCTGCTTGCCAGCAACGCCGCTGCCCTCGACCCCATTGTCATGAAGGTGCGCCGGCGCAACTCGCAGTCGCTATTCTGATCTCTAGCTAACAGTTTCCCAGGGCTCCAAGTTCTTCTACGAGAACGGCACCCAGTTCTTCATGAAGGGCATTGCCTACCAGCAGGACACCGCCGCCGCCGGTGGTGAGAGCAAGAATGGCGAGTTCAAGGACCCCCTCGCCGACGAGACCGCCTGTAAGCGCGACGTCCCCATCCTAGCCAAGGCTGGTACCAACACCATCCGTACCTATGCCATCGACCCCACGCAGGACCACTCCGCCTGCATGAAGCTCCTGAGCGATGCCGGCATCTACGTCGTCTCCGACTTGGGTGAGCCCAAGACCTCCATCAACCGTGACAACGCCCAGTGGAACACGGACTTGTACGCCCGCTACACTGCCGTTATCGACGAGCTCGCCAAGTACGACAACACCATCGGCTTCTTCGCCGGTAACGAGGTCTCCAACAACAAGACCAACACCGAGGCCTCCGCCTTCGTCAAGGCCGCCGTCCGCGACTCCAAGAAGCACATCAAGGACAAGGGCTACCGCTGGATGGGTGTTGGCTACGCCGCCAACGACGACGCCGACATCCGCACCAACTCGGCCCACTACTTCAACTGCGGTGACCAGGACACCGCCATCGACTTCTGGGGGTACAACATCTACTCGTGGTGTGGTAAGAACGACCTAAAGGGCTCCGGCTACTCGACTCAGATCGACTTCTTCAAGAACTACTCCGTCCCCGTTTTCTTCGCTGAGTACGGCTGCAACATCCCCGACGGCGCCGAGGGCCGTATCTTCCAGGAGACCACTGCTCTGTACGAGAAGGAGATGACCGAGGTCTTCTCTGGCGGAATCGTCTACATGTTCCACCAGGAGGCCAACGACTACGGTCTGGTCAAGGTCAGCAACGGCAAGGCCACCACCATGAAGAACTACGACGCCCTCGCCTCCCGTGTCCTGGCTGCCACCCCCAGCGCCGTCCAGATGGACTCGTACAACCCTACCAACAAGCCCGCCGAGTGCCCCGGTACCTCTGCCAGCTGGGAGGTCCACGGTGACTCTCTTCCCCCCACCCCCGACAAGTCTCTCTGCGAGTGCATGGTCAACAGCCTTTCCTGCACCCCCAAGACCGGCCTGAAGACTGAGGCTGTCGGTAAGATCTTCGGCTTCATCTGCGGCGCCGACTCCAAGGCCTGCTCCGGCATCAGCGCCAACACCACCACCGGTGTCTACGGTGCCTACAGCATGTGCGATGATGAGCAGAAGCTGGCCTACGTCATGGACGCCTACTACCAGAACCAGAAGCAGGCCAAGACCGCTTGCGACCACGACGGCCAGGCTCAGGTTGTCTCCCCCAAGAGCGACAGCTCTTGCAGCTCCGCCCTTGCCTCCGCCAGCGCCGCCAACAGTGTTGCTGCCACCGCCACCACTGCTCCCCAGACCACTGGCGGCTCCAGCAGCAACCCCAGTGCTTCTGGCAACGCTGCCGCCGGCCCCGCGTTCCAGCCCTTCTTCACCTTCGGCAGCTTCGCCGTCGGCGCCTACCTGGTCGCCGCCGGCGCTGTCGGTGCCGCCATGGTCGTTTTGTAAACGATGCCAACTGTCTTACGATGAATCGAGGAGGATGAGGGAGCGGGGCGCCAGGGGACACGGGCGCCACGTTGATATGCGAGCGTGTAGGATATCCAAAGCAGGCACGACAATTGTGTCTCGTTTAATATAGTCACAGCTCGACAGGATTCTATATTTTTATGGCACGAGAGGCTCTTTGATGTTTGTCCTCATCACATGGCGTTGGGTCCTAACTGGCAGCAGCTATTCTGTTTCATGACTCTGACCTTATAAGGAGGTTGTTTTGTTTTTCTAGGTGTCTCGATAGGTGATCTTTGGTTCGAGGAATAGAAGTTTTTTTCTTTGTTCATATCGCCGTGCCAACCTTGTCTTGCGGTGAGTGTGTGCAGAACCTTGGCGGCTGTGTCGTTGAAGTGAATGTCATTTCGGAATCCAGCTTGGCGATCTGGGCATTTCTTTTTACCTCTCTGGGCACTTGAGGGTGTCAAGTCGAGTTGTCAGGTTGTACTCTTGGCACTTCTTGGAGAGGCACTTGGCGTCGTCGTTGAACCTCAGGGGCAGCTTTGCCTGCCCCGTGTGTGTCGCAAGAAGGACCCCGGCTGGTCGATTGTGAAGGCATGGAACGTTGAAGTCCGTCATTACAAGCTGTATTCTACCTACGCCTGACAGGATGAGATTGGTATCGTGTCGTTAGCTGTCTTGCAACCCTTGCGGGCATCGTGAAGCTCGTTTTGGAGTTTTCTACAAATAATATTTCTCTCAATACTGGAAATTCTTTTCGACATTTTCTTTGATTCCTTTCTCGGTCAATCTGGACACCAATTCCGAAGGGATAAAGTTAAGAACAGCACTTTGTCGGCATCTGGAAATTGTCGTTAGGCCCAAAGTCGCATTGGTCGGCCATAGCATCCCGAGGTGAGCCGGCCAAGTGGCTGGCTTGACAACCCAATCACGACGTTTCTACACATACAAGCGCGTCGGGGGAAAGGCAAGGTATGCGTTTGGGCTGTGGGCTCAGCCACTGAAAAGCTGTGTGACGCCTTTTTTGCACTTTCATTCGCAGGGTCGGGATACGAGCCGGCTGGCTTGAGGGATTAAAACGATGGACATGCCGGCCGCGATGCCTGTTCGTCAAATCGTCACTCTCGGTGCTCATATCCACGGCATTGGCCCTGAAAGCATATCCGATGGACATCGAAATTCCGCTGGACAGCGAAAGCGACAGCGACCTTTCGTCGTTCGACCCCGACGTGACTCCCGTTCCCCCCAACAGAAGACTGGAAGTACCCCAACTGCGATCAAGCTTGCCCATCATACGGCCGCCAAAGGGCTGTGACAAGTCAACGAAGCCAAACGACCTCCAGTATCAAGACCTCCCGACGCCTACGTCCATTAGACTACTCAAGTTGTTCCCAGGTAGCCCTGGGTTTTCTGAGTCCGACTGGAATCGGCCACCCATCAAATGCTCGATCATTATCGCGGACCTCAACGATGATCCACCGTACGATGCTCTCTCGTACACCTGGGGAGATCCATGCACACTCTATCTCAACCCCGACGATATGTCATCAGATGAGGAATGGCGAGCACGACCTTTCAATGTAGAGGTGGATGGCAAGGTGGTGTCCGTTGGGACTAATCTTTACACGGCGTTACTTGCAATCCGCACCCAGGTTACACACCCAGATCACCCTGCTTTCAAGGACGTGCCTCGCACTACCGGATGTTTCTGGATTGATGCACTGTGCATCAATCAGAATGACACGAACGAGAAAAGCAGCCAGGTCATGATGATGAGCCGCATCTTTCGGCAAGCCTCTGTGGTATTTGCCTGGCTCGGCGGCGGAGACGGGCTGTCGAGGCAGGCGATACACGACCTCGGCACGATTGCCGATCTCTGCCTCGGAGAGAATTCGCCCAAACCAGAAGACCTGAGGCCGCTCGACATCGAGTCCGACGAGACGTATCAGAAGTTGGGGATACCCAAGATAGGATACAGCTCCTGGATAGGGATATACCTCTTTCTCAACCGGACGTGGTTCAAGAGGGCGTGGATCGCTCAGGAGATCACGCTTGCGCGGCAGCCTTGGTTTATCTGCGCACGACAGTGGTTCAACTGGTTAACCATCATGCGCTCGTTTATAAACTTGCACCAGTCCAGGTGGTTCAGCCAGATGCGAAACCTCGCAGAGCCCTTGATACGGAATCACCGGAATCCCCACGAGTTAAGGTCTTCGGCGCATTTGGCGAGCACCAACGTGCGACTCTACAGGCCGCGGCAGACGAACCAGACGAACAGCAACCTCGGTCTCATCATCGAAGATATCAGAGTCGGCTGGGGAACATCCCAAGGACGGCGCCAGGACGGCAGAAGCCCGGTGCGGCCTACTCTGCGCCGGCTGCTGGAGATCTACCGGTCCGCCGAGGCCGGAGACCCCCGCGACAAGGTCTACGCCTTTCTCGGCATGTCGAGGGAGCAGGAGACGAACCCACTGCAGGTCGACTACAGCCTGACCACCGAGCAAGTGTACGTGCAAACGGCGAAACATATCCTTGTGTCGTCCGGAACGCTCCGCCTCCTCTCGCTGAACAAGCACGAGCTGCGAACGCGGTCGACGCTGAGGTTGCCCTCCTGGGTGCCGGACTTTACTGCGCAGAACCTTACACCCGGGATTAACCAGGAAGAGTACTTTACCGCCTCTTTGGGGCTCGGCCGTTGCAACGTCGAGTATTTGGAGAGCGATGCATGTAGGCTCCGGTTTTCGGGTGTAAAGGTTGCCACGGTCCGACGAAGCTGCTGTTTCTCGTGGCAGAGGATCCGCGACCTGCGACGGCTCTTGCGAGGGGTGTCGCCGGCGAGGGCGCCGGCCGGGCAGTCGGTCTTTGAGACGCTGTGGAGGACCCTTCTTCGGGACTGTTATGAGGGAGAGGGCGGTGCGCCGCCTGAGTGTGCTGGCTTGTTCTTGGAGGTGATGGATAAAGTCATCGGGCGTCACCAGGTGCGCGTGGCGTCCTGTCTATCCGCGCAGCTCGAAGAGCGGCGTCGTAGTGGTCAGTCGGCTGTAACGTTACCGGCAGAAGAGGAAGATTCTGCCGAGAATCACGATCGGAAATCTGGCTTGGACGTCGCTCGAGAGAGACTTGGTCTTGTTTATACGGCTCTTCAGGAGATTCTCGGGCGTCATTCCGCCGAGAACGGGATCATCTTCCCGCCAGAGTACGCCGAGTTCGGGGATCGTTTGAGGGCGGCCGTCAACGAAAGAGAGGAATCAAAATTCATCGAAGGGTTTATCCTCAAAGTCAAGAGGAGGGGGCTAGCGACTGAAAATTCTGAGTTTCGGTACCAAGTCATAGGTAGCACTGGGGGCAGGTTGCTATTCACAACCGACGAGGGACATTTGGGTCTGGGGTCGAATGTCCTTCGAGTCGGGGACGAGGTTTGGGTTCTGACTGGCGGCGACGTTCCTTTCCTCTTGCGCCCGACGAACCGCGCAGATGGGGAGTTTCTCTTGGTTGGGGAAGCGTACGTTCACGGTATCATGCATGGCGAGGCTGCTGCGGACATCCCGAGCGGTGGGTTGAAGAAGGTTGTTTTGGTCTGAAATTGTAGGCTTCCGAGAGCCACGAGGTAGCGGGAGTTTGCCATCATCTTGAAAGACCTCGCGGTTTTTTTTTTTTTTTTTTTTTTTTTCCGTGTTCGGCAAGCTTGATCTTTGTTTCCCTGATGTGGACTGTAGCCTTGGTCATGTCAAGTGGGTGCCGTTCAGGGTTTTCGATGCGGACCTTGATCCAACAAGACCCGGATTCTGGGTCTAACTGAGGACCTCGGCTTGGGTAAGGCTGAAGAAAAGAGTTAACCGATAGCGTCCTCAATCAACGACGAGGATGGAAGCCAATAGAATATCTCGCTCCAGTTGGACACCTGGCTTGATGGGCCTGAAGAGCCTGAAGAGTAGTAGACAGAGCATCGTCCTGAAAGACATGTATATCAGTCGCGGATGGATATGTGTGGAATCATTCGTATCAGCCCGCAGGCTCGTGGTTGACTTTAGCCAAGGCGCATGCTCATTGAACTTGTTTGACACTCATTGAAGTTTTCGGAATGAAGTAGTTCACGCCCAGCCCTTGAGTAATGGAGGGTTTATCGACAGGAGATGCGCAGAAACCAGAATTTGGAAAGAGCAAGTAGTTTAATATCGAACGGCGCTCTTGGAGAGCCTCAAAATGAAGCCACCCGACTCAGCCGAGGATGTTCGTTCGGTTCGAGGCCTCTGGTTCGTTGGTTCAGACATTCAAAGTACGTATATCCAAGCTGGCGATCCTTCCTCGGCCGGCCCAGCCATCCCTTTGGGGTTTTCAGCGCAAATGAGCGGCGCAGGGCCTGCAGCCCTACTCTTCCGGTGACAGGCGGCGTGGAATGTCGACGGGTTCGGGTTGGCGAGCACGGGGGTTTAATGAGGTCTCGACGCCATAAGATATACTACTATATAGAAATAAGTGTAAACGAAGGCCTCGGAAGCAGTCCCTGACCGGCAAGAGGAGGTGGAGGTGGGTAGTAATGAGGCTCGGACCCCGAAGCGGGCATTCCATGTCCACCGCGCGCCGGTTGTGAACCCGTCACATCGTTGCCAGCCCTTCCCGGGATTCCAGACCCGGGCGAGAGATCCGGGCGAGAGATCCGGGCGGGGAGGAAAAGATACGGTCAAAAGAATGACGAACGACAATGTGCCCAATTCGAGATGCATCTTACCGTGACTCTCCACAAGTTGTGTCACAGCTGCGAGAGCTGCTCAACATGCATGTGTCATCGAGTGGAGGAGCAGGCGAATCATTGCCTCGTTCTGCCGTATAACCCGAATCGACCCTGGCCAAGGCTCCTCCTTCACTGCCCTGCCCGCCTGCTGCTGCTGCTGCTTCTGCCTCGTCGATCTCACTTCCCCGTCCTCGTTCCCGTCCCCTCCCTCTTCTTGTTCCTCTTCCTCCTTGCCTCCACTCTGCGCTGACAGCGTGCGGCTTGCGTCGTACAAGCAAAGCAAAGCAAAGCAGGCAAGATAAGCAAGATAGAACAACAACAAGACACGCACGCAGGCGGTTCGCCGCCGTAGTGCGTTCTCGGGCCTCATCGCGTGGGCTTGCATGCCTTAGTCGCAGCGTCGCGTCTAACACCGAAACGGGCAATCGGCCGGCAGACGGTCCAATCGCGTTGGCCAGCCAAGCCGCTCCGGCCAAAGTACCGAGTCGACCGGCCGGACCAGGTCATTTCTCCCGGGTCATTCGAACGATTCTTTTTTTGTGCTTGATGAAGCTGAACACGTCCGATACCCCCGTTACCCCGGCTTTCTAGGGTTATTTCTCCTCAACATCTACATTTGAAGGCGGAGAAAACAGAGTGGAAAGGGGCAGAGTGCCTCCAGACGGCTCCTCCTCCACACACACACCCACCCCATCCCCCATCCCCCTCGTCCCATCTCCATCTTGCGTTTTACCCCGCAGACGGCGGACGGGGCGAACCCACTTTCGTACCCCAGATTTGACGCTGCTCTGCTGTGCTTGAGGTGGCCCGGGCGGATGGGGGATGCTGGATGCTGGATGATGGATGCGGGATGGGGGTTCGGAAAAGGGAGAGGAGGACGCACGGGATGGGAGATTGCCAGTTGGTGTCGGGGAACATGGGCATGGTTGCCGCGTGTCTGGCTGTCTCTCCCTCGCCCTAGACCCTAGACCTCTCTGCCTCTCTCTCTCTCTCTCTCTCTCTCTCTCTCTCTCTCTCTCGCTTCTCTCGCTGCTGTCTATTCCTCTTAGGAACTGATGTCTCTGATGTCTCTACCCCCTGCCCTCTCCCCTCCCCTCTTCCCCTTCGCGTCCCTAATGCGGCCACGCCTCGCCGTGCATCGTGACAGGCTTCCATCCTGGGGTTGCGTCGCCGCCACCCTCGGTATCTTCTTGTCTTTTTTTGAGTTTGATTGGCTCCCCCGCAGCAGACACAGAGCAGCATCCAAGATGGTCCCCTCCTCCGAGACGAGCGACGAAGGCGGGGATGTTGCTGGACTTGTCTTGCCTTGTCGAGTGAGCAGTGCTGGCCTCTCTCTCGGTACCCTCTTTTTTTCTGGGGAAAGGGGATGCCGGTGCTTTGGATGGCATCAAGGGACTTGGTTTAGCTCGAAGTGGTGGTGGTCGGGCCGCCTGGCGAAGAAGAGCTGAGAGCGAGTATATATATCTTTGTCGAGTCGTGTCGTCCGATGCTACACTCTCTCCCTTTTCTCCGTGCACCTCGAGCATCGTTTCTTTTCTTGCGCTCGCAAAAATAATCTTCTGGCCTTCCCGCCTTTCCGAGCCGCGATTGTCCCTACCTTTGCTTTTTGTCCCGTTCCAGTAAAAGCAAACGGCATCCCAGCTGAAGCCTTGTGCTGCGCGAGAACCCCAGGTCCAGACCCAGGCCCCTTCTCCCACTGGCCCGTCCTCCCCCCTCCCTTGGGCCCAACTCGAGAGGTGACGCACGTCTTGCAGCTTCTGTGCGTTTTCTTCAAGACTACTTTTTGACCGCCCTTCCCGGTCTTTTGCTTCCTGGAAACACACACACACACACACACACAAACACACAAGCAACGACAACAGCAACAGCAACTCAATCTCTCGACCGCTCTTCAAACGTTGCCATTGTTGCCGCCGCCGCCGTCGACAACAGCAACAGCAACTCAATCTCTCGACCGCTCTTCAAACGTTGCCATTGTTGCCGCCGCCGCCGTCGACAACATGGATCAACGAGCCTCGGATTCCGAAAAGGCTCGCTATGAGCATGCCAACACGCCCAGCCCCGATGTCGTTGGTGGTCGTCAGTACACTGACCCCGAAAAGGCGGGCTTCGAGCACGCCGATGATGCCCTCAAGTCCAATTCTATCGCCGGCTCACATGAGGACCCCGACCACGGTTTCACTCCCGAAGAGCAGCGCTCTATCATCCGGCGCGTCGACCGCCGTCTCGTCGTCACTGTCGGCGCCATGTATTGTGTCTCGTTGATGGACCGAACAAACTTGTCTGCCGCGGCCATTGCGGGTATGACCAAAGAGTTGTCTCTTACGCTCTACAACAGATATGTGAGTGAACCTTGCTTCGAGAAGTTGATGGCGTTGTTGGGGGTGCTGACCGATGACCTGACAGAACATCGCCTCACTCCTCTTCTTCATCCCGTACATCATCTTCCAGCCGCCGTCGACCATTATTGTCCGCAAGATCGGTCCCCGTATTCATCTCGGTGGACTCACTCTGTTTTGGGGTGCGGTTATGATTGGCATGGGCTTCGCGCGTAGCTACACCCACTTGTATGCGTGCAGAATCCTGCTCGGTGTTCTCGAGGCCGGCTTTTTCCCAAGCTGCGTCTACCTCCTCAGCACATGGTACACCAGATGTGAGAGTGGCTTTCAAACCCGATTGCGCCGTGCTCGACTGACAAAAACCCAGATGAGGTAGGAAAGCGGTACTCGGTCTTTTACCTCCTCGGCTGCGTCGCCTCTGCCTTTGCCGGCATTCTCGCCTACGGCCTCATGCAGCTCAATGGACGCGAGGGTCTGACAGGATGGCGCTGGATCTTCATCATCGAGGGAGTGTTGACGTGCTGTCTTGGTTTCGCGGGCTACTGGCTCCTCGTCGACTTTCCCGACTCCACGCGCAAGTCGTGGAACTTCCTCGGCGAGCGCGAGCGTGCCTGGGTCGTCGCCCGCGTGAACCGCGACCGTGGCGACGCGCACATGCCGGCGTTCAACCTGAAGAGGTTCCTCGGCGCTGGCACCGACTGGAAGATTTGGGCGTACGCCATGATCTTCTTCAACACCACCACCGTCTCGTATGCCCTCGCCTATTTCCTTCCCATCATCCTGCAGGCCAACATGGGCTTCGACGTCGGTGCCGCTCAGTGTCTCGGTAAGTTGTACCAAGATGAATCTTCCGTCAGGGTGTTGGCTAACATCGGGACAGTTGCGCCGCCGTATGCCTTTGCTGGTATTGTCATGTTCGGAACGGCGTGGCTCGGTGACAAGTACAAGTTCCGCGGCCCCGTGATTCTCATAAACATGTTCTTCTGTATTGTCGGTCTCCCGATCATGGGCTTCCACTCGAGCGCCGCGGTCCGCTACTTTGGCGTGTTCCTGACGACCGCGGGTGCCAACTCGAACGTCCCCGCCGTCATGGCGTACCAGGCCAACAACATCCGCGGGCAGTGGAAGCGTGCATTCTGCAGCGCGACGCTCGTCTCGTTCGGCGGTGTCGGCGGTATCGCGGGTAGCTTGCTGTTCCGTGAGCAGGACAAGCCGCATTACCGCCCGGGAATGTACGCCTGCATCGCGTGCAGTTTGTTGACTGTCGTCCTCGTGGGATTGTTGAGCGTCGACTTCTACTTCCAGAACCGCAAGGCCGAGCGCGGCGAGAAGGAGCTCGAAGCGTCAGATGTAAGTTGCTACCCCCGAGAAGCTGCTTGAGATGAGCAGATTGCTGACTATTTGAGAATAGGAGGGTGCCCAGCCCGGTTTCCGGTACACCTACTAGGGCGTGAGTGAGATGATGTTAATGAGTATTGATAATGAGTTGGGGTCTCGACCACGATGGAAAATGCAAAGTTCCGAGGACTGCGTCTAATATAGCTTACCAGTAGTAGGGCGCGCCAATGAGTAATGAGTGAAAGCCGAAGGTCCCATGGCGTGCTCCGCTGCCCTCCCTTGTGGCCATGATTGTCCCTTAATAAGGACCGTAGAGCCATCGTTTAGTGATCCTCCCGAGTGCCGAGGCATGGAATGGCTATAGGTAGACGAGAGGTGCATGATGGCAGCTGCAAGTTTCGTGTAGCTCACTCGGCGCTAAACGCTTTCAGCCTTGCTGGTTGGACGGCGGACGTTCCGTGACCGGTCGAAGGCCTCCAGTCGGCGCCGGGGCCGACCGTTGAACGCCCGCCCGCCCGGGACATGGAGGATAAGCACTACGTGCGGCGCATTCAAGAGCGGCCTCTGAAGGTTGCAGCTGGGAAGGCTGTCGCGCGGACTTTGCGGAGATGAGAGCTGGTCGGTCGTCGATGCGTCGACGCCTCGTGATTTGTGCAGTTTAGAACGGCCGTGGCCCTCATGGCTTGAAATGTGGCTATCAATGTAAAGCGGCTCACATAATGTGTCTCTACGGAGAGCCCAAGTACCACCATGTCGTGACTACCCACGAGAACCCATAATCATAGCCGACTTGTATCAAAGGGAACTGTTGATGAGCTCAACGCCCAGGCTCGACTGACGTGATATCTATTACCTAGCATGGAAATTCAAACTCGTTGACTGGTGACGGACGGTGCATGCTCAACAATGGCATCTGACCACCCGCCGTTTCCGGCTGGCGCCGATTCGACAGTTGAAGTTCAACGGCCTCTGATCCAGACGCGTGATCTTTCCGTCATCCGCTTGGCGTACAATCCGCCCATCTCCTGGTTCTCGACAATGGGAGCTACGTCATACAAGCAATTCTGTCTCGATCTGAGGCCTCGAGCAATGCTGTGAGGTACAACCTGCATCAATGACACGCCCGACAGGTCATAGACTGTTGGGCAAAAGCATTTCTAAGGGGGGTTCGTGCTGTTTCAACCTGCACTCATGCCCAGCAATGCCAACGCTCGATCGTTACCCGTTCAGTGTTATCCAGACGACGCGGTGTAGGTTGCATTTCCACGCGTGGTTCGCCGCTGCGGGAGCTTCTTTTCGTGACCCGTGCATGCCAAGGGCAACTCTCACGGATGGGACAAACACAAGAACAGCATTCAAGCTTTGAAGGGTTGTGACAGAGCATCTGACAGCCGTGTATTGAGCCTGTTGCGCTCAGTAGGCGGCGGCTATGCGCTTTATGCAAACTCTGGCGTCAGGCCCGGCGCGACGCGGCGTCAACAGACCGCTTGTTGTCCTCGACTCCTGAAAGGCATGGCGGGGGAGAAAAGGCAAGCCTTGGCCCGCTTGAGCCAAGGCGCGAGTCGCTCATGAGATGCTCGGCTTGCCACTAGGGATGTAGACCTAGAGTCTTGGAGTCTTGGGCCGAGAAGGGAGGCAAGCAAAAAGGATTGCTGAGAGATGGAGGCTAGGCCTGTTTTCACGGAGTTCCCAATGTCCGCGCAGAGTAGCGCAAATATAAATATAATGAGAGCTCTTGGCAGGGGCCGGAGGGGATTGTTGGCATTGAGGCAGTGTCCCCATACGCGTTTCCTGACACGGTCTTGTCGTGAAGGGTACGACGAGTCGGGGCAAATTGCGAGGGATATTCGGCAGAGACGGAGAAGGGCAAAGGTCTTTTTCCGCTCGGTAGCGACCTCAGGCTTGACCTACCTGGCACACGGGACTGGGCAAAGCGTGGCATTACTGAGCGACCCATCTTTATGCCGGGGGATGCCTGGCTTGAGCCAATGGAAACAGACTCAATGCGGTTATGCCCAGCCAGAAAGGTCGAGGTACGTACCCCCCTTTTTGACCTGCCGGTGAGCGGGGAGGCTCGCATTGGGCTGACAAATGGACAGGCCGTGGATGGGGGCGAGCGAAGGATGGAAGGAGCGGATGCAGATGGGGACAGGCAGATGGCAAAGATGGATGGGATAAGCAAGAATAGGCGTGCCATTGCAGGTTGGAGGTGCTCCTGCAAGTGTAGGTGTAGGTAGGTGCTTGCAGCTGGCCACCCGCTAAACGTTAATGAGCATGTACCGTCCACCCAAACCCGGCAGAGGACTACATCGCTCTGCGCAATCCGGCACGCTGTTGTTCCAGCGACGTGCTCCAGTGAGCCCCCACCTCCACATCACGGACTTACAGGGCGTCGTCCTCAGCAAAGTACCGCAATGCAGAGATTTGCGTGGCAGATACATCGATCGCCGTCCCACTAGCAGCAAGAGCAATATGGGGGTTGCCGAAGCCTCCGGTTTGGATTGACGAGCAAAGCCACCTCTGGCCTCTGTCTCTCTCCTTTCCTCTTTCCAGAGCCTCACTAATTTTTCCCTCCGTCATTCTTTTTCTGCGTGTTTTTATTTTTTTCCCTCCTCCATCGACGACAACGCGCGACCCGAAAAAGGAGCGAAGCCGAAGCGACCCTCAGACCCCTTGCCGCGACGGTCCCCACGTAGGCATTCGCTTGCTCTACTCCCAAGTCCCGTCCCAAGCGCCCGTCGCCTTCTGCCTTTACCTTACGTACCATTGCCACCAACCGCGGTACCGCTACCAAAATCGCACCACCTTTTGCCTTTGCCCAGAGTCAAGACGACCGCCCTTCGCGCCAGCACTCGTCCGAACCTCGCCAATTGCGTTGCGCCGCCGTGACGCCGCCCCGCTCCCCAGGCTCAAGTCTGTGACACGTCTGGCTCCAGCGGCCTCCAGGTCCGCAGGGGAGCGTCCTGCTATTCGAAACAGCTCGTCATGGCGCCGAACACGTTTTCTACGGCCTCGTCGCCGTCGAGTTCGACTCTCAACATTCCCTTTCTCGCTGCTGCAATCATCCTCACATCGCTCCCCATGGCTCTCGGTCACGAACACGGCGTCAGCCACATCCAGGAAGGCGAGACCGTCTCGCAAGAGCCCATTGTAAGGCCCGCCGACGACCCCCGAACCCCCGAACCCCACCTGTAACCGAACTCCGGTCCGAGTTGTTGGTCGAATTGCTGTGCATACGGACATCGGTGGAACTGTGCAATTATGGACCAAGAGGCTGACTACTGTTCTTGCAGGACACGACGCTATGGATACACATCTTCATCATGATGCTGGCCTTCGGGGTCATCTTCCCCGTCGGCATGGTGCTAGGAGTAAGCGGACACCGCGCGACGCAACCCTGCTTCTCCGGGAGCCTCTCCCAGTTGCTGACTGACACTCTCTCCTCTTTAGATCACGAAGAACCGCTGGCACGTTCCCACGCAAGTTCTCGGCACCGCTCTCGCCATTCTTGGTTACTTCCTCGGCCACATGCACGGCGGCCGCCAGTTTGTTCCTGGCAACGTTCACTCCTCGTTTGCGAGCTGGTTGATGTTCATGTTGGCTGCCCAGGTTGGCGTGGGCATCTACCTGAAGCTGCATCTTGAGAAGGGTATCAATGGCAAGATCCGCAGGGTCATCAAGCCCCTCCATGGCGTTCTCGGCAAGGCTTTCCCCGTCCTGGGCTGGACGCAGTTCCTCTTCGGCGGCATCACCTCCCTGGGTTTCTGCCAAGGCGACCACCTCGGCCAGTGCCTGGCCCACTTCATCATGGGCAGCGCCTTCATTGCCTATGCCATGCTCTTGACCATCATCCTGGTTGTTGGTCAGGTTTGGCTCCGACGCTCTGGCCGTTCCCAGGAGTTCTACGACAGTATCGTCATTGCAGCGTGGGGCTGTGTCAACACTTTTACCGAGCACCGCTGGGGCACCGAATGGGTCAGGAACGACTGGCAACACACAACCATGGGCATTATCTGGTGGTGCGCCGGTCTGGCCGGTGTCTGGCTCAGCCGCGACCGCGACGGAAACCCGAAGCGCAACTTCATCCCTGGCTTCGTTATTTTCATCACTGGCTGGGCCATGTCTGCGCATCCGCAGCAGCTGCCCATCAGCGCCATGACCCATGCCATGTTCGGCAAGACTCTCATGGCGGCGGGTATCTCGCGAATTATCGAGGTTGCGTTCGTAGTCAAGGACGCCAACGGCCTCTCAGAGGATGGACGCCAGACCAACAGCTGGCAATTTATCCCCGTTTTTGTGAGTCTTGGCACCTGCTCTGATGCAACGCTCTCTGTTTCTAACATATGTGACAGCTTTTGTATGCGTCTGGATTCCTGTTCATGGGCGCAACCGAAGAGCAGATGGAACTTGTGGCCAACTCTGGTCTCGACCACGTCTCGTACATTCTTATTCTCTACTCTTTTGCCTTCCTCCTGTTCCTCTTCACCAACATGCTCATCCACTTATTCGACCGGAATGCCAATGTCGATGGCAAAGTCAATCTGTCCAATGGTGCGCCGGTGGCAAACGGCCGCGTTGGCGAAAGCCGCCAGGTGCGAGATGCCGAGGAGTTTGAGCTGGAGGGCCTCATGAGCGATGACGACGAGGACGTGCGGAAGGGATTAAAGGACGACACAGACGACGACCAAGGGCTGGGAAGCCCCAGCACGGTGGGAAAGAACAGCGACCGAATGGCTCGGTGATAGGAGGCGTAAACACGAAGCTCGGTGGCGGTGAAATATATAGACAGGGATGGCATTATGCATTCAGGGCTGGCGTTTGGTTCCGGTTGCCGCATACTCTTTAACGGGCTGGAAAGCGTCTGGATGTACAAGAATCTTCCTGGTTCTGACTTTATCGACTTATTAGAAACCAAGCCTTCTCTTGCTGAGATCTAATCTGCTTATTACGACACAAACTCTATCGGATGGTTAGGTTTTCTTGTCAGGTAGAGCTGCATTAATTGATCGCCTGAGTTGGGCACGAAGAGGAGGTCCAGACCCTGAAATTGACTCGCGGCGGTTCCCTACGCGTCCGGTCTGGCGGAGCTGCCCTTGCCTCGCGTCGGTGAAGGGGAAGGTCCAAGGTAAGGCAAGGTGAGCGATGGCCCGCATCGGTGTGAGGGTGGGGTCGGTGAGGGAATGCGGGGCACACCGCGGCTGGACCCCGAGCGCGCGGGCGCATCCCACCAAGCTCCACTTAAAAAAAATCCCAGGCGGTCGTTACCTCGATCGAAATCTCCTTCGATCTTCACTCGCCGTCGCCAATCGCCAATCGCCATCACCAACACTTTTCCTCCACACCCGCCGACCCGTACCACGCCGCCGCGATGCCGTCCGTCAAGAACCCGAACCACCGCTCCAAGAACCGGCTGGCGGCGCAGGCCAACAAAGCCAGGAAGCAGAGCCAGAAGAAGGCGGAGGCGAAGAAGAACAAGATTGCCAAGATCGACACGAGGCGGGGTGCGCGCCCCGGCCTGATGCCCACGAGCGGCCCCAACGCGCCTCTGAGCAAGAAGAAGGCCAAGAAGCTCGAGAAGAAGATTGCCTATGCCCTGCGGAGGCAAATGGAGGCCGAGGGCGAGGTCGAGATGCAGGGTGGGTGGTCACTGGGACTGTGTGCGAGAGGTGCCGAGACTAACGGGCTTGCAGATGTGGTCGAGGACGCCGGCGACGAGGAGAAGGACTCCGAAGTTGATATGGAGATGGAAAAGATTGAGTAGTTTGGCCATTGGGAGAAGTGCGATTGGGATGGTGACTGGTTTGAGTCGTTCAGGACGCGGGGCGAAGGGAGGGATTCGGAAGATGATGCCACTGCGGCTTGATTCGTGAGTAAAGAGGCAGGTTTTTCTATGGTCCTTTTCTAACCGATTCAACTCTAGAGCTGCAATGCGCAAGCAGACCGATCCCAAATACGTACGAATTGATACCCCAAATAACAAGACTTTGCCCACCTCACAAATGAAGATGACATGCCTGTTTTACTGATGGCCTCCGAGCACCTAGGATCCGTCCTCGGATTCCTTCTTCGAACCATCCTTCCTCATGTGCCTAGGCATCCACTGTCCGGGCCAGTCCGAATCCGACGTCGAGGGGGTTGGCCAGTAGCTGGACACCTCGGACGAGGCGGCGGGCTTCGTCTCCACCACTGGATCAAAAGTTTGGAGCTGCCTCACACACAGCACTTTGGGAGGCCACTGGGGCTCGCCCTTCGCGTCGCGGTGCCACTCCCGGAAAGTCTCCCTCGCCTCCTGGATGGCCCGGTTCTGCTGCGCCTCGCCCAGGAACGAGGTGTTCATGTGGTCCTGGAACGAGACCAAGTCTTGGGTGGTGGAGGAACTGCTACAGATGTTCTTCGGGGGCTCGAACTCAGGAACATGGCCGAAGAAGCGGTCCTGGAATATGGCCTGGCGGATGAAGCTCGTCTTGGCTAGCTCCTGGGCAATCTTGTTCTCCGAGAGGCGGGACTGGCGCTCGAAGAGCATGAGGAGCTGGGTGGTGTCCATACAGCGGAGAGCGTCAGAGGCGTAGAGGAGGTCGTCCTTGTCGGCGGGCGTGGTCCAGTTGCCGTCGAGGACGGCGAGGTTGATTGTTGAGCCGAGACTGCGGGGCGGAAGCGTGTTGGTCGTGTCGCCGTCGAGTTCGAAGATGTCTTCACGGGACATGTGGTCGTCTCCGTCACCGTCTGCGTTGTTGGAAGGATGGGCCATGTTGTGGTTAGCAAGGGGCTGTCCCCGCCCCTGAACGGTGTGTCCATGCTGGCTGCCCTGCGCGTACACGGGTGGATGTTGACCGTCGAGTCTAGCGATACTCTCCTCGCCAACAGTCATGAAGTGCTTGCCGCGCCACATGATGACGCCCGTCGCCTCCTGGATAGACACGGTATCAGGGAACGACGGTTTGCCGGGCACGCCGACGATGCTCCGCTCCTCGAGGCCCGTGTGCTTGCCGTGCAACTCGTTGGCCAGCAGGCGGATGGAGTGGAGGGCGTCGTGCCAACCGACGAGGTAGCAGCTCTGCTCGCGCGTACGGGGCTGTCTGGCGGCGTGGTCGCCGACCTCGCTGCAGAGGATCTTGCAGAGGTCCTCGAGGACCAGACGGCCGAACTGGCCCTTGTGGGAGATGGACTCGAGGGCGTCGCGCGAGGTTTCGTTGAGGATGTAGTTGAGCATGAGGCGCCGCTGGGGCGTGTTTGCCGGGAGGGGCTGCTCGATTTGGGTCATTTCGACGGTGGGGGGTAGTAATTGGATTGGATAATAGGCGTTGGAAGGATGATACTGAGGAGTTGGATGGTTGATGGGTGATGTTGCAGATGACGAACAACAGCTTCAGATCGGGGTCTGAACTGCTCTTAAAGACACTGAGTGGTGCTCTATCGTCGGAAGGAACTCTGTCGGGACTTCTGATTGCTCCGACCTCTGAGACTTAGAGGTAAAGGGTGTTGTTGGCTTTGTTTGTCTGCTGCAGACGGTTTTGTGCAGCATGTCAACACCATGTCGGGCCTTACAGCCAGCAAGACCGTTCAAGCAAGGCAGCTTGCAGCTCTTCAATGTCATACAGAGGCGAGAAGCTTGAAGCCAGGCTGCGAGTTGTCATCTCACGCTGACCGTTTTGCTTCAACAAGGATTGGAGCTAACTTTACGAACCACTGCTAATAGGCATCTCAGAGTGACAATCTCAGGGTGATGCCGATCAAAGAAGAGAAGGGGCTCAATCCATTGGCAAACGGCCACAGCCTACATTGCTTCACCATCCCAGTACGACTCACCCCAGGGCCCAATGCCCAAAGGGTTTCTTGCTGATCAATAGACCAGACCAACACAGAAACCGTCTACTTCCCAAAAAGACTCTTAGCAGACCCGCGGATGACTGTGCCTCCTGCTGCCAAGTAAGCCAGGCGTGCGACACACAGTGACCCTAGCCGACATGGGCAGCTGTCGATGCAGGATACTGGGATCTTTGGGGAGATAAGACATTTCGTACCAGTCGAAAACTTGTTGCCCTGCGGAAGGCAAGACAACAATTTGCGTACGACATACAAAGCAAGCCGCCAACTCGTTAGAACCTTACGCCTGAACCCTCCCCAATGCAAGCCACCGGGTTGGAGGTGGTTAAGGGAGCCAAGCTCGTTTCTGCGGGCAACGCGATAATTCTAGGCACGTAAATATAAACCATGCACCTTCCGATGGCCAATGCGACCCTCTCCTGGCTTTCCGCACTCTTTTGGATTCTTTGGAAGCTGGGCCAATCATGCAGTTCATCGTCTCCCTCGCAGCGCTCGTTGCATCGGCCTCCTTGGCGGCGTCTGCTCCCGCAGCGGATTCTTCATCCGCCGTGCTCCCGTCCGCAGTGGAGTCTGGGCTCCGGCTCGTCAAGACATCCGAGGCCGATCCAGGGTCCTGGGTCACTGTTGAAGACAAGGATCGATTGAGAGCAGATGGGGTCGGCTTTTACGACATCACCGACATCAAGGTTCGTTTTCCGGAGCAATCTCTCATCGGACTAGCATTGATATGTTCACTAGGACGAGGATGTTCTTGAGATCCTGTCAACCCTTCCCTCGGAGCTGAGGTCGCTGCACGCGAGGCAGGCGATCACATACCCGACCGAGCTGTCGCACCAGGCTAGGACTCATTGTCTCATCCCAAGAGTCAACACAGACGGCCCGAAGGCCTGGCTCAAAACCATGACGAGGTAAGCCTTGAAGCGAAGGAAGTTCTAATAGTAAAACGAACGGCGGTTAAAGTATGCAGTTTCTGGAACCGTTATTACACGTCTGTCAACGGCACTCTCGCTGCGGCTTGGATGTTCGAGAAAGTCACCAAGGTCGCGGGTGCTAACCCGCTCATCGAAGTCACTCAGTTCCCACATAGTGCCTTCAACCAGCCGTCCGTCATCGCCAGGATCCCGGGCAAAAGCTGTGACCTCAGTGAGTCGAGCCTCCGCACAAGGTGCAGCTCAATGCATTAACAACCGCCGCAGTCATTGTCGGCGCACACTTCGACTCTACAGGCGGTAACTCCAGCGCCCGGGGACCAGGCGCCGACGACAACGGATCGGGGGTGGTCGTCATCCTCGAGGCCCTCCGCATCTTTGCCGAAGCTAGGTACAAACCGGAAAACACGCTCGAGTTCCATTTTTACGCCGGTGAAGAGGGCGGCCTGCTCGGCTCCAAGGACATATTCGCCGATTATAAGGCCACCGATAAGACGGTGCTGGCCATGGTGAACCAGGATATGGCGGGCTATTCGCCCAGCGGCAAGATTTCCATATTCACAGACTTCGCGGATCCCGGGTTGACCGACTACTGCCGGCTCATCGCAGAAGAGTGCACCGGTGAGACCACGGAGGATGTCTGCGGCTACGCATGCTCTGATCACGGGAGTGCTTATGCGAACGGTTTCCGTGAGTTGATACGCCCCTGATTAAGGCCTTGAGACTGACTGTGGTGCCCAGCTGCCGCCTATGTTTGTGACGAGGTTATTGAGACGTCCAGCCCTTATATCCACACTGACCGAGATGTAAGTTCATGTGCATCGAACTGTGACAAAGTGATCTGACAGCCTACGCAGACTTACGAAACGGTCCAATGGGATGCCATTCATCGTCACTCGGTGTTCACTGTAGCGTTCTTGGTTGAGGCGTCGTATCTGGAAACAGCACGAATACGAAAGGACTCCTGTGGGATTACATGGCTCAGGCATTAATCAGGAAAAATTCCAATCTTAAATTCCAGCCCCGCCGAAACTTAGCCTTCTGCCTTGGACGCTCGGCCATTGTGGGTTCTTCCCATGTTATCGTGAGATGCCCTCTCAGACCTCCATTTCGGCCCACAAGCGCTGAGATTAAATATCCCGACTCCGATCTCTCTGGTATCCACCCCGGGAATCTGGGTAAAGATGATTATCAGCCGCGCCGATGGTTTAGTGGTAAAATTCTCCGTTGCCATCCAGCAGCGTCGGGGAGCCGGGGGTTCGATTCCCCCTCGGCGCATTTCTTTTGCTTGTGTCCATGTAGACTGATCTTTTTAGTGAATTCGAGCACTTTTATGTTACTTTATAACAGTTCCACAACCTCAAGTGGCCTGTCCATCAGTTGCGCAAATCTTTTGCAACGTTGAGCAGTAAGTGATGAGGACAAAGTACCTCGATGTCGACTCCCGGCGTTGGCGCCGATGTATCCTATCCACCTTTACCGGAGACGCACCGGGGCTCCATCGGCTTAGACGAATGAATACCCGCAAACTGTATCACATGCCCGCCCCATGATAACTCTTCTGTTTAACTCTCGTTTTTGCCTCAAACTCTGTGTCCGAGCATACAAAACATGGCAAAGGAGGGGAAGAGAAGGTTTTTCTTTCTTCGGATGAGCATGTTGCCGCACTGAGCTGGGACGACCGGCGCAATATTCCGAGTGCTGTCATCACTTCTCGACTCGACCCTCACTCGTCAACATGCTGCGTACAACCTGCCAGCCTCGGAGGTATACTTAAGCCATGGCTTCAATCGCTGGAAAAGTCATCGCCATCACAGGCGCAGCTTCAGGAATCGGCCGCGCCACAGCGCACCACCTCGCATCCCTCGGCGCACGCGTCTCCATATCGGACATCAACGAGCCGCTTCTCGCCTCCGTCGCATCCGAGCTCTGCAAACTCCACGGCGAATCGAACGTAGTCTCGCGCGTAGTAGATGTCAGAGACCGCAAGGCAGTGACCTCCTGGGTCGAGAAGACCGTACAGAAGCTAGGCCCGCTCGATGGCGCAGCCAATATCGCTGGTGTGTTAGGCAGGCAGGGCAATATAGC
The DNA here is from genome assembly GCA_024584535.1 of Colletotrichum gigasporum. Classification (NCBI taxonomy): domain Eukaryota; kingdom Fungi; phylum Ascomycota; class Sordariomycetes; order Glomerellales; family Glomerellaceae; genus Colletotrichum; species Colletotrichum gigasporum. The sequence goes on from CP077951.1 coordinate 692,463, forward strand.
CAGGGTTACCGAGATCGAGGATGACGATTGGGACTACGTGATGGATGTCAACGCCAAGGGGGTGCTTAACGCGATGAGGGCTGAGATCCCCGCTCTGCGCGACGGCGGCAGAGGAGGGGCCATCGTCAATATTGCGTCTACCGCGGGGTATATAGGCTTGCCTCTCACCGGAGCGTATGTTGCGAGCAAGCATGCCGTGGTTGGGTTGACCAAGACCGCCGCGAAAGAGTTTGGGGGAAGGGGTATCAGAATCAACGCTGTCTGTCCGTGAGTACTCGCCTCGATTCTTCAGTACAGTGGACTATGGCAAGGGGAGGTCCACTTGGGAGTGCTTTAACCTAACTTTGACCTGCCAGTGGAATGATTGAAACGCCCATGTTGACTCAGGCTTTGGGCGTAAGGTCGACCGGGTTCGCGCCTCCTCAACCCATCCTCGGTAGGTTAGGAAAGCCGGATGAGGTCGCGCCTATGATCGCGTTCCTGTTAGGTGATGAGGCGTCCTATGTCACTGGTCAGACGTTTTCCATCGATGGAGGGTCATTTCTGTAGGGCGGCGGACGACCGCGATGGGTATGCAGAGTGGATTACATCGGGGCCGGATTTCGGGGCCGAGCGTGTTCTGGAACCGGAGGCCTCGCCGATTGTTCAGGCTGAATCTCGTCCATTGGGGGACTTCGGCTTTAAGTGCTGACTGTGTCGTCTCCCCATCGCGTTGTAGATATTGACTATCCATTGGCCTGGTCATCCGGGAAGGATCTAAAGGATTCCGAGGTTTCATTTACATATGATAGCCATCGGACTGGCGTCAGCATTCCGGAATAGCCTATAGACCTGCAGTTGGAAGGCGCTTGTGGTACGAAGTCACCAACTTGGAGAATCCGAGGTTTCATCCCGGACTCACAGTGACTGGCAAACCCGTCGCAATTTGATCAACAGTGATAAGATTATGTGGTGGATTGATTCCTAGAAACTAAGAGTAAATCTAGCAAGCGAGTGCCGATGTGGTATCAAAGCAAAGCTATGAACAAAAGTATTATAGATGATATCCCTCCCCTCCTTTTTGAACTGCCAACACCATTCTATGGCAAATGACAGCGACCCCTATATGGATAACGTTCTCCCGTGGCTGTTCTAAACGGTCTTCTCGGGCAAGGAGCTGTGGGCAGAGCTTCCAACAGCGTGCTCATGGCCGTTGGGAAGAATGTCGGAGACGTGACGGGTGACCTCGACGTAGTCGTAGGCGAACTCTCCGAGCTGGCAGTCGTCGAGGCCGAGGTCCTCGTCGTCGGCGTGCACGCGAAGGCTGAGGCCGGGGACGAGGTTCAGGAGGAAGAGGATGATGCAGGTAAGGCCGAAAGACCAGGCGAAACCGGCGACAGAGCCCGCGAGCTGGTAGCCAAGCTGGACATAGTTCTGCTCGATCCAGCCACCATCGATCTCGAGGGCGCCGTCCAGAGCGGCAATGTAGGATCTGTAGATTTTTATTAGCGAGCATATATAAAAGCAATGCGAGGGGTTACTCACGCCGCAAAGATACCGGTCAGGAGGTTGCCGACGATACCACCAATGCCGTGGACAGCGAAGACGTCGAGGCCGTCGTCAATGCCCAGAAGGAACTTGAGCTTGGTTCCAAAGTTGCAGCAGATGGCACCGACAATTCCAAAGATAACCGAGGCCCAGGGAGTGACGAAACCAGCGCCCGGGGTGATGGCGACCAGACCAGAGATTGCGCCGGAGCAGAAGCCGATGGTGGACCACTTCTTCTCCAGACGGTAGTCGAGAAGCATCCAGGTCACACCAGCTACACCGGCGGCGAGGTTGGTGTTGAAGCAGGCCATTACGGCGCGGATGTTCGAGGCGAGGGCTGATCCACCGTTGAAGCCGAACCAACCAACCCAGAGGAAGACGGTTCCGAGAACGACGTGGGTGACGTTGTGGGGTCGGTAAGGAAGACCGTGAAGCTTGCTGTAACCGACGCGCTTGCCAAGCATCAGAGAGTAGGCAAGGGCAGCGGCACCGGAGGAAATGTGGACGGGAGTGCCACCGGCAAAGTCGAGGGAGCCAAGAGTAAACAGCCAGCCGTTGCCGTTCCAGGTCCAGTAGGCAATGGGGTCGTAGACAATGGTGGCCCAGATGAAGACGAAGACCATGGCGGGGAGAATGCGACCGCGGTCGGCGATGGCGCCGAGGGCGAGGGCAGGACTAGGTCGGTGTTAGTTCCAGGCGATCAAGAGGGCATCATACAAGGGATCTCGGCTCTGGATGCTATCATACGAGAGTCGTGGCAAGATAGAGCTCCCATTCCCAACGCATGGTGGCGGTGCAAAATGGGAGGGGGATTCACTCACGTAATAGCAGCGAACATCCCCTGGTACAAGCAGAACAGAATGTCCGGAAGTCTCGTCGAGCCAACAGAGGGCTGGGCCACAACGTCCTTGAGACCAAAGTTGGACATGTCGCCGAGGAAGACCGAGCCGGTGTGGGAAAAGGTCAAGGTGTAGCCCCAGAAGAACCATTGGAAGGCCACGACTCCAACGCATATCATTGACATCAATATTAGGGACAAGGCCGACTTGCGGCGAGCAAGACCCGAGTAGAAGAAGCCGACACCAGGAATCATGAGCAGCACGAGGGCTGAGCAGACCATGATCCAGGCGAGATCACCCGACTACGAACGCATCAGTCAGACCCACGCGCAAGACCATGATAGTGGGAGACGGTCAGGCGGTACTCACCTCGTAGAAGAGGTTGAAGTCGGTGACGCCAGTGGAGTAGCCGGCGTCGGCCTCGCCCTCGGTGCCATTGTAGGGGAGGGCGTAGAGAGACATGGTGACAGTTGCGCGCCGGCGCGAATGCGGTCAATGGAGGTGGGTTGGCGGGATACGACCTCGGGGTGTCTCAACTTTCGCCGGGACACTTGTCCTCGCGAGCGGCAGCAGACGTCGGGAGGAGGTAGGGGACGGAGTGCTGGGAGAAGAAGGATCGGAGGAAAGAGGAGAGTGAGAGCACAATTATGAAGTCGCACCGGGGCTTGACAGGCTAAATAATCCAGAGGCATCAGCTAGGCCGGGGCGTTGTCTTCGGCCCTCGTGGTAAGCTGGCCGATATTGTGCCACCCAGTATCTCTGGATAGGTATGGACCCCGAACAGGGTAGGCATGCGCAGCCCAGCCCAGCCAAGTCCAGCCCAGGGAGCTGGCGCGGGAGATGATGAAGGGGATTCGGCGAGTGAAGAGATGGGACGGGGAGGAAGCTGATTGTCCAGCCATCGATGCCGGGAGCACCAATGGTTGCATGGCCAAGGGGTGGAGAGGAAAGCATAAAAAAGGGCCAGATGGATTCGAGCTGCAGACTACGACTTTTAGAGGGTACGGATAGCTTGGGACGACTTCCCGAATCCTTCTCTATCTCCGGGAGACAAGAGGGCCATGTTCCTTTGTTGGCGTGGCTGCGTGGGCGTGGTACACGAGGTACACGAGCTGGTGGTCGCGAGAGCTTCATCGAGACGCCCACCCCACGTCAACGAATACGTACCTGCACCTGCACACCACCACATGCTCCCACCCCATGCTTACGCTCCTTGCCCCATGTCCAGCGTCGCCTGCGGTGGTCCATCGGAATATGTGGGCACTGATAAGGAATTGGGGACAGGCTGGGGTTGAGGGACGCCGTACTGTGGTAGTCGTGTCTAGCTAGGGCCGGGGGATTCGGGTGAAGGCTAATTCAAGCCATTCAACGGAGCCATGTTGCTTGGCGGAAGTCCCACTGAACGTTTTCTCGTCCGTCTACGGACCCCAAACCCATGTGTTGGCCTCGAAAGGTTTCACCCCCATCTCTCGAACGCCAGCAGAGTGTCCTCACGCCAAGATGCGGCTTGTGCTCTGTTACCTACATAGTGATCCCTCCGGAATGGAGGCCATCGATGCTTCTCCAGGCCAAGCGTGGGCTCGGCGGCCCGGTGCCACCTCATCCCGTCTTGTTTGTTGATCGGACGGGGAAACGGGTACCCTTCGGCCTGTCCTGTCGAGCAACAGGGCACTCCCTTCGGGGCCGATGTCTGTCGACATTGGATGCGACACTGACGGCCGGGACAAAGTTTTTTGGCTCTCGCCCAGCGCCCGTATCGCGACAGGCTCCAGACATGTCGGCGCAAACGTCTCTGGACCCGAGACAGCCAAGCCTGCAACAAGCAGACGATCAGGGCATTCCGACATGACGGTAAATGAGGCAGAAGCACGCCGCGCCGCAGCAGGATAATGGCAGAAACGCATTCTTGAGGCGCGCTCGGCCAATGGCAGCCGTTTCATTTCCCTTCCCTGTCTTGCTTACTTTTTACTTGGAGCTGCCTGTCGTCTTCGGCTTTGTCTGGCCGCCGTCGTGTGGGGGTGGTTTCGAGGCAGAAGCAGAAGCAGAAGCAGAAGCAGAAGCAGGCATGCCTGAGGATCGGAATTCACACCTCTTTTGATAACGCGTGTTCGGCCAAATGTCTCGACAAGACACACCATCACTGAGGGTTGCGTATCAGAGGTGATGCTGCGCGCTGCCACATTCCAGAAGCTTTCCCATAGAGGCTCGCACGGTGGTCGGAGGCGGGCCGCTCGGTCGCAACATCATTGATGTCTGTCAGCACCGGCGCCTGCGCGCGAAAGGAGCATGCAGCCAGGCGGTATGGGTATGGTGTTTGTCGGCAGGGCTGATCGGCTTTGCAAGTCGTTCAACGCCACAAACTCGCTCAAAATGGACGTCAAATATGTCGAATGCCGCGGCACAGTTGCACAGCGTCTTCAGGAACATATTGTGTCTGATCCCACCGCCAGCCAACCAGCCCTCCGGAGAGCAGGCCAGCTAACAAACGGCGTTTTTATTGGCACCAAGCAATGACCATATTGTCGCTGTCTATAGGACAGCAATCCCGAATCCCAAATCCATTGACGCAGCCACAGGATGTAGTGTTCAGTGAGGCTTGGATCCCTCGGCAGGCTGCGATTGGGGTTGACAAGACTAGCTCAGCGCCAGCTGTTGAGCTAACGAAACGCTCGGGTGCAAAAAGAAGAAATCGGAGATGGCTTCATTGGGCGGCGTATCCGCATCCAGCCTCGAGAATAGAATACTTGGTCCCAGATGCTTGGGAAGAAGAAACGGTACCGTAGTTTCTGCAGTATCCGTAGCATCCCGAAGGTAGCGTCCGAAGAGAAGAAGAAAGCCCGATGTCGCAGGCTGGTTCTGAATCGCCAGCTGCGACTTGTGTCAGACACGCTAGAGTGAAGGACCCGATGGGCCGTCTACATGCACTGAAGCAGCTCGAGTGCCTGAGAATCGCGATTCGATTGAATTGGGGGCTCCTCCGGTGACGGTGAGCAGCGATGGAGTCGCTAATCTGACCTTACTTACCTCGGAGCGAAGGGGATGGGGGTATGTCGGCGCCAGGAGAGGCAGGGCGACGGAACTTGGGTCTTGTGCGAAGATGATAGGTATGGCCGGGGCTAGTTCCGTAAATTGCAGCGCTTGGCCCCGTTGATTCGTGCAAGACCGTTGGAAGGATGCCGCAGAAGACCTTTGGCTGTCGTTGGGGTGCTGGTGCTGTGCCGTACGCAAAGCAGTCGGGAATCCTTCAGCTCCACCAATAGATAAGACATCCAACAAGGCCGGACAGACGGGCAGATATCGGGAGAGAAAAAAAAAAAAAAAAAGACGGAGACAGAGGCCCTCCGTGGTAAGTAATTAGAATGTCTAAAGGACGCCCTTCGAATGGTGTCTGATACGGCGTGTCTAGCCGTCTATCAAATCAGGCGCTGGATATCTCGATGTGACTGGTGTACTTGGACATGGAAACTAGCTGCCCCGGAGTGTCTTGGAACAGTTCGTCATGTCGTCATGTTCGCCCGGATGGAGCACGGAGCAGTCGTTGCCAAGAGGCAAAAGCACCGTCTCATTTGCTGCCTGCGTCTTGCGGGCGCTGCTGGGGGAGGGGATCATGAGCAAACGGACTCCAGACTCGATGGCAGGCCAGACCGAAGGACGGGTTGATGCTGCGTGGTAAGACGTATCCAAGGGAAAGGAACGCTAATAGGAAGCTGCCCCATTCCTCTCCATTGCCCCTCCCTGCCTTGTGGACACGAGCGAGAGACTCTTGGGGCACCTTGGAGCGCCTGTGAGCAGTACCGAGTACCTATACCTATACCTATACCTATAGTGTAAGCAAACGTGACTCCACCGCCACGAAGCCTTTTGGAGAAGCTGCAGCCAACATGGCCCGCCATTGATTGGCCTGCCCTTCTTATCTCTCGGCACGATGGCAACCCCGTTTTAGCGTCCCCTTGGCACTGATAAGGCAAGCCCAGGGTCTTCCGGCGCCAATCCTATCCCTGTCTGTCCTGCAAGGGTCCCCCCATGCTCAGCCCCTTCTCATCCAGCTGGGACGGTTGACAGTTAACGACAAGACGACTGCGAAGTGTGAAGGCAGGACAAACACGCCCAGCCAGCGTCGCAATCCCTCTCCTCGGACTCATCAGTGCAGTGTCCCAAACTCCGTCTTTGGGTGACATTTTCCCTGCATTCTACCCACCAAGTGGCACTCTCCCTCCCACTCTCTCGGGCTGCATTTCCACCACGCCTCCTGGCCCATGCAGATATATCCGAGGCCTTCTGTATACCTTCGTCGCCGTTATTCTTTGTTCGTCCACAGCAAGATACAGTATGATTTGCTGATTTACGATTCGTCGAGCTCAGGGTCCCGCTGAGTCTTCAACCTATCGACCTTGATAACGCCGTCCTGCAGCTACTGCATCACACATCCGCAGTCCCCCATCTGTGTCCCGCCCAGGTTCAATGACAAGCCGGTTATAGCGGAATGTGCCCTACTGATATCGATCAAATATTGATACCACAGTTTCAGAGATAGGCGCCCATCCATTACCTTCCACGCTTCTGCCCGTGCGCCAACAACTGCCGCGCTCTCGCTCGCCCAGCGATCCTGTCGCCTTCTCAGGGTCAATCTCACTCCCCGCCCTCAGAAGCTGAATTTCAGATTCGTTTCCCGCCAAGCTACAGCGAGCCTCAACTTTCTCGGTTGTAATATAATGATACATGTATGACTTCGCTGCTCTCTGGAAGTGAATTTGCGGCCACGGCAATATCTACCTACAACTGTGTCTTTGTTGGACTCTCATGTCGTTGAGGATTTTGTCCTCTAGTCTGGTGCTCGACGTCACACGGCCGCCACACGGAAAATTAGAGTTCTTAGATCGCACCTGTTCCTGCTCCTGCCGTCCCGTCAACCTGGTCTTGTCCCGCTGCTCTGCGTCCCTGCGGGCGTCCCCCCCCCCCCCCCCCCCGTCCATGCCTTGGCCGCGCCCAAGCACAACCACGGAACCAGTGATTTCCATCATCAGGACGCTTGCTCACCAGCTCACGTGTTTGCGGGCGTAACAGTGGTGACTTACATATATATATAAATGTTTGTTCTCTCCTTCTTAATTAGTAGGACTTGTCTTACATGCCCACGGTTGCTTCAATATGTTTGCCCAAACACACAGCATCATGCCAAATTGCAGCGTCGGTTCTAGGGCGAACGGAAAATCCAAGTCAACAAACTGAAATTCCACCAAACACCAGCTATGGAGACTGAAAGAGACCGAAAGGGCCTGCAATCGGCTGGTTTGGATTAATTCCGATCCTTACCCCCATCGATGGCATTCGTTGGTGTGTTCAACACGATGCTGTCTCAGCATCAAACACGACAGAGCGACAGTATTAGGAACAAAGGAAGATAGGAGGTACCACCAGGCTATCACCCCGCGGGAATCTTGGACATCACAGCTTTCGCCTCGAGCCCGTTCTTGACTCGAACATCCCATTTACTACCGTAACGCGCCAATTTGTGCCCGAGTATTTTCGAAAAGTCTCCGTGAAAGACTCGTAACCGAACGGACCCATCTTGTAACTTCGAAGAATCTCTTATACCAGGCCTCTGGGCCGAAGGACCTACCTCGGAATAGCGAAGGGACAAGCTTGGAACCACTCAAGAAAGAGGAGTTTTTCTTTAGTCTGATTATAACCACCGGAGCCACATGCCGTTCTTTTCTATCCCAGGTTTTGAATCGACGTGGCCGAATCTTGTCTTCATTCTGACCAATGATCAAGATGCGATGGACTCGCTCTCACTTCCTCAAATCTCGCTTGGTTGGGCGTGGGATCTTTTTCGTTCAACGTTGTTGCACCGATGCCCCATGCCGTCCGTTCAATCTCCTTATGGACAGGGCTAGCAAAGCTGCTTGTAACCACAACATAACTCTCTTTTTGTGATAGTCAGAGGGATGCAATCAGTATGGGCTGGCAGCTTAGAAGGGGCTTTATATAGCCCAAAGCAGTTTCTAATCTCTTCCAAGAGTGTCGAACAATATTTACGATGTCAGGAACTCGTTCAGTGCACACACATTGTGAACTATTTTAGTCCTCTTGCTCCAAGCTTCCGAGACATAGTGAAGTGTCACAGTAGTTCTTTAGTTTGATGTAGTCATACTATCGACACGCTTGCTATGCGCTGCCTCCTTGAGTCTTGCTAGGGAGACGACGCATGGGAAACAATGACAGGCGTGGGAATCTGACAGAAATCTCATGGGACTGATCGATACTCAAGCCCCTGAGTCAGCAACGTTTTTCGAATCATGCTTCAAGGGACTTTTCTTAACAGAATGTCCATGAGAGTACGTGTTGGGTATTGAGAGACCGTAATCTCAAGTAGTATGATATAACAAGATTGACGGCGTAGCAGATATAGTTGGTTCGAAGCGTCAAATTTTGCACTGCGCTCGTTATCCATACAGTATATAGCAATTCTTAAAACCAGCTGATCTCATACTAAAATAACTACCTTAATAGCTTCTCCGTCTCGACTCCAGAAGAATTGAATCTTGATTGCCTTCCCCAGCATCACCTAGTCATGATGCCACTGACGAAATCGCGACATGTTGTGCCTCGGCAGGTTCTCTAGACCATGAGATTTAGAAACATTGACGAAAGAATCCATGCTGCCTCTCGTGATGGTCTTTCTGGGTCAATCTTTGAACGTGGAGAGGACATTCTCCCGAGGACAAGTGTTGGCTGGTTGCGCTGTTTTCTCAGACATTATCCTGTTGAAACATTCTGGAGGACTTTTGCGGGTGATGCCTACTATTTCTCCTTTCAACACCTTTGGAAGTTGTGTTTCTTCGTGGTTCAACAATCCAAGTTGTGTCAAGCACGACGGCACCTTGTTAAGGAATCAGGGCAAAATGATCAATTATGTGCTTTGATGGCCGAATTAGCTGCCTTTTATTAATTGCCTTTGCTCATAACTAGATCCGTGTCATTTCCTTCCCCGTGCACCTGTCGGCGCAGCCCGACGACACCCGGCCCGAAGATGTGACCGCAAGGCAAACCTTGAGCTTGATTTTTTGGTTTTTGAGTTCTGGAGTGGTGACCTCACCGACTCGGCCGAGCTGCCAGTTAATAGAGGTGCCACGTCCTATTTCTTCGGCTGGACGGCAGCGAGCCATCCCTTCTTGGGGAGATCTTGGCGATTCTAGAAGATCAAAGTCAAGCGGTGACACCGTTTCGTCCCAGCATTTGGTGCTGGTGCGCTAGATCCGAAGAAGACGGTATCGTTGGCTTCCGGTTCATTAATTTATCGTCGACTTTAGTTTGTCCTAGCAAATAGCCCCAGCAGCGCTCTCTAGGTTTACTGGAGAATTGCCGACGATGAGAATCGCCGGGTTGGCCTGGTGCGCAACGGTCATAACCCTAATACTGCTCTGTCCTCCAGCTTTTAAAGAAATTGCTCCGGCATAAGCGCGGGATCGTTGCTTCCGATTCATATAGTATCTTGGATCTTTTTGGATATATAAGTGCCTTGGATGTGACTGCGTGAACTTAGCTACTACTAGATTCCATATTTCACGGCCGTCGCAACTTTGATAGACTGATACTTGTAATCATTTTTCGCTCGCTCGCAGCTATTTTTACACTTCAATCACAATGCTCGTGTCCGCCGTTTTTCGTTTTGCCTCTGTTGGCCTCTTTTCTTCTTTGGTTGCGTCCGCCGTCACGTCACCTCAGCATTCGGAGCCTGTGCCTCCTTTCGAAGCGGCACCCCTCTACCATCTCAATATGACCTTTGGAACATCTATCTCATTCGGGCCTGGACCCATGGGTACCAGGTTCTCTGATCCTATTTCCGGAGGATCCTTCATCGGACCCAAGATGTCAGGTAAGTGTAGTTCTGCCAAATCCCACGAAGTCCAGTTAGATATTGTGAGACAAACACATGACTAAATTGAAGGGACTTTCTAGGCATCGTCCTTCCAGTTGGCGCCGACTGGGGCCTTCTGGATGCCCGAGGGGGTTTCATGGCGATCACAGTTTACCAGTTTCAGACCGATGACGGGGCGAACATATTCGTTCGCTCAATGGGTCCTACTCCAAATGGACGCGGCCTGAACTACATTTCGCTGGAGACGGGCCACGAGAATTATTATTGGTTGAACAATATTCTGGTCGTCGGCCTGACCCAGGTGGACAAGGACAAGCAGTTCGTAACCATGGACGCCTGGCAGCTGTTGCCCCCAAGCGAGTGAGCATTCACATGGAAGCCAAAACGGTGGTTCCTGCCAGGGTGTGGTCTTCTTGGGCTGCTGGACAGTCAATAAGAACCATGCGTGTAAGATAGACGTATTGTACCAAAGCTCCATGCCATATCCAATCTGTATCTTAGTGTCTAATTCAATAACTGTGCATCCTGCTAGTGAACACGAGTTGTAAAACGTCTCACTCAAAGTGAATACCGCTGTGCTCAGATTGTATTTATTCGTCTTAAAACCATACCTCTGAACTTCTTTTTGGAATAGTCGACATGTATTTATTGAATTCCGTCTACGCGTAGTCCCGCTCGATCTTCCCAATGGTACCTTGTGTGTCAGTGATAATCTACCCAGAAGATCAATGAGAGTCCATCAACTCGCATTGATAAACGGACAGATGACGATGAGATCCTATCAAGTTGTCTTGAGTATGGATCGTCAAGCCACCAATGGATGTATCATGAAATAGGTCAATTCATCGCCATTTTTAACTCGAAGTTCCTCTTTGTATCAAGAATGGTTATCACACCACCGTTGTTAAGTCACCCCTGGAGTTCTGACATGGTTTGTACTGCCGCATCCTAGGCTTGGGGATGGTGGAATCGAGGCGACACGGGCGTAAAGAATTTAGAGTGAAATCGCGCCACAAACAGAATGCAAATAATGACGAGCGGCGGCCTGAAAGCACTAAGAACATAAAAAGAAAGGAAACATGTCACAGCTGTCGGCAAAAAAGTCAAAAAAGATTGGACGCTATGACCGTGGCAGGGCTCGAACCTGCGACCTTCTCGGGATCAAGTGCACATACTTGTGAACGAGAAATCATAATCCACTAGAACACACAGCCGATTGTTGAGATATGCCGTCAATCTTGTCGTTCAAGAGGGTAAGCTGGGGCGAGTGACCCCGCCTCTGCCCCGCCGTAGCATTTCCCGGGCCATCTCTCCACCTGTAATTATCCCCGGAGCATCCCCCGGAATGACATCCGCCGTTCCTGCGAACCCAAGCCAGTGTCTGGCTTCCCTTTTAAAGGGGCCTCGAGATACACATAGCGCGCCTCACTTAACGAGACAGAAGGCAGCGTCTCACTTCACCTCCCCCGCCGCATACAATGGCGGCCACAGGCCCTGAAACACCGCTCCGTGTCCTCGTCTTCAGCAAGACGACGGGATACCGCCACGACTCCATCCCCGCAGCCGTATCCGCCATCCGCGCTCTCGGCGCCCGCACCGGCACATTCACAGTCGATGCTACAGAGGATGCCGAGGCCGCCATTATGCCCGGCCCACTCTCTCGTTACGCGACAATCCTGTTCCTGCAATGCACAGGAACCGACCTCCTCAACGGGGACCAGATGGCGGCGCTGCAGGGCTACGTGAGAGCCGGCGGCGGGTTCGTGGGCGTGCACGCCGCGGCGTCGGGGATGAAAGGGAACGAGTGGTACGGCAGGCTCGTCGGCACGCACTTTGATTTCCACCCGCCGCCCGAGGAGGGGACGGTGGTTGTCGAGGACGCGGGACACTTCATCATGTCGGGTGGCGGCGAGGCAGCCGGGGATAAATGCGCATGCGCGGAGAAACGGTGGATGGACGAGTGGTACAACTTCACGTCGCATCCCCGGCTCAACGAGAACCTCAGGGTCCTCGGCCGGGGCGACCCGTCGAGCTTCGCTGGCGGGGCCATGGGGGACGATCACCCACTCGTGTGGTGTCAGGAGTTTGAGGGCGGGCGGTCGTTCTACACGGCTCTGGGCCACTTTGACGCGGCCTACGAGGACGAGTGGTACATGGGCCAGATTCTCAGGGCCATCATCTGGACTGCCCGCGCAGACGAGACGAAACTGAGGGCTCCCGCCTGAGGACGAACCGGGAGCAGCAGCATGATTTAGTAAATGCGAGTTATGGGTAATCTACTCAAGACAAAGGTGGCGACGCTAAACATATCACGACGACTGACTAGCCCGCTACTCCCCCAATCCCGTCTTCAGGCCCCCCCACTGAACCGAACCTCTAACCTCGACTCGAGGGATTCGGACCAGATGTCATGCTGGAAGCCGGGCAGGTGCAGGAGAACGCCAAGCTCCTGACTCGTGTACCAGCTGGCCCGGTCCAGGTTGCCAGAGCCGAGGAGCAGGAATTCCCTGTCGACGAGCGTCATCTTGAGGTGGGAGACGACCGGCTCCTCCGCGTCCCGCGCCGCCGTCGCCTGGAGATTCGGGCGGTAGTAGTAGATGTCGAGGCGGCCAGGGCGCTGGGTCTGGGACTCGGTATCTACCGATCGCTTGCGGGCCCACCCGGCGCAGGCTTGTTTGTATTGTTTTATGAGCGACTTGAGCGTCCATTCCGTCGTTGTGCAGGCTGTGACCAGTTGCTCGACTAACATCATGTTCTTGCTCGTCCTGATGCGCACGTTGACACCCCGGGAAATAGCGTCGAGCAGCGCCTCAACGACGGTCCGGCAGGTAAGGTTCGGGGTCACAATGTCAATGTCCGTACGGGCATTGGCGAACAAGGAGAGAACAGCTGCGTTCAACGGGGTTGCTGGCGCTGTGGTGCGCCGCCACAGGGGAATGTAGCGAAAACCGGGATACCAGTGATGAGACGAAGGCAGAATGACGGTCGGGCATGGCGGGAGACTCTCCAGGCTCAGCCGCCGATACGCAGCGTGGTCGTCCGATGATGGGCCAGGAATAGTTCGGCCAGCGCCCCCATCGCCGCCCCCCGTAGCCTGGCCTGTCGCCTCACGGCTGGCGTTACCGTTACTGTTGCCATCGTCTGGAAGTTCCCGCCCGCCGCTTGGCTCCCACACTTCGATGTAGAATTTCACGAGCTGGGCGACGGCCGGCCCGTCGAACTCGACGCAGCCCTCGAACCACGTCTCCCAGCTCACGTTGCAGCTTGGCATCCAGGCGCGCTTACGGTCGATAATGACAAACTTTGGGTGCATGACGCTAAACGGCAGAAAGAATAGACTCTTGACGGAGAGGTCGATGCGGGCCGCTTTGAGGGTTGCGTCCGGGGGCAGCCCGAGCTTTGGCCACGCAGCGTTTGGGTACGTGTAGCCATCTCTGGACCACGGATGGAATATCTTCTGGAAGAAGCTGCGCGATGAGAAACATATGCGGACGCGTAATGGGGCGACGGCGTTCTCGCCGGCTGTGCGGATCGCCTCCTGTCGCCGCTCAGCGAGAGTTTGGAGTGTTTCCTTAATGGCATTCAGCGTGTCGGAAGCCGCCCAGAAGCAGGTCACCAGGATGACCTCGCGCTGTGCTGTGAGGACACCCGGAAGTATGGCCATTCTGTAGATGGAGGCGCCGTTGCCGACGGTAAGCGACTTGGGATTGCATGTCGTCACTAGGCTCTCGGGATCGGACAAGTGGTAGTTGGAGAGGTCGTCCAGCTGCTCGCCCCGACGGGACTTGAGCGCGTGCACCCAGTGCTCGACAAAGGACGATGGGAAGGCGGGTGATGTCATGTCGGAGATGGTGATTGGCGTGGACGGCGGTGGTGTAGATGTCGATGTTGGGGATCAGGGGTTTGGTCTTTGAGCTTTCAGTCCCATTCGGAGGACGGAACGGCTCTGATTCGACTGTAGCAATGGAATGTCGTCATGCAAAATGGTCAGGGGCCCCGACACCGCCGAGTCATCGGGTGATTGGTGTGGAATAAGCGGCTGTCAGGGCTTTGGCTCTCTCTGCAGTCGTGAAAGAGCACTGAGATGAAGGTGTGGTGATACGCGGTTAGGGCGTCGCATGGACCTCTGAAAGGGAGGTGTTTATGCTACTTCCAAACAGCAGCAGAGGCACAGAGGCAACGGGCTTGCGTGAAGGGGTGAGATTACAGCCGAGACGCCGGCTTGATCCCACCTGCGTGGGCCAAATTTGGTGAGAGAGTGAGGCGCAGTCGCGGGAAGCTTCAGCGATGCAGCGATGCAGCGATGCAGCACGTCTCCCAGTGCGGGCCGAGTGAGACGGCACTGGTTGTAGTCATGCGGTACTCTTGTCGGATTATGTGTATGAGTATGCGTAAGGCGCTGAGTGTTCAATGCTCAATGCTCCGTCTCAGCACGACTGGCCAGACCAAACCGGCAATGCATTAATACTGGATGAGGACCGACGGCATGTTAGTCAAGCGTCAGTGTCGATACGGTACGCACGAGTGGTTGCCAAGCGCCTATGGGAATCCGATGCGTGAGAAAGACAATTCGGTGCAGACAAATGCAAAAGTTGACTTTGTGAGCTGGAAACTAAAACAGAGCAACCGGAACGATAAGTAGACAGAGAGTCTAGTTGCGTACTATCAAGGTGCTGTCACCGAGGCACCTGATGTCAGGCATGTGTCGCTCTGCATGATGAAGTACTGCGGCGCGCTGTCTAGGTGCTGCAAGTACGGGCTGGCCAACCTTCCACTGTGCGGTACACCACACCACTGCCGCACATATAGCATAGTACGCAGTAGTCCAGCAGTGAAAGGGGACGGGAGGAATCCGGGCTAGTGGGCGGTTAGAGAACGAGCGCCGGGGAAATCCCCGGATTGCGACAGGTGCCCAGCGTGTGTCAAGTGATCTAGGGCGGAAACAAAGTTTGGCCTCGGAGGCGACGGTTTGAAAAGTATTGGAAACGGCGTTGCGGTTGGTGAAGGCTGCTGGAAATGAGTTGTTTGGTGACAGTGAGGTGAGAGAGATGAGTGAGGCGAGAAACGCCCGAGGCCGGCCCCAATGCGGCGAGAATGGGAATGACGCCAAGACGGTGGAGCCACTGGACTGACACTCTTACAGCGTTGCGCTGCCGGCCGGCTGCTCGACTCGTGGCAGTGGCAGGTGGCCCGGTTGGCGCTTGTCGCTAGCAGATCTATCTGCATCGGCGTCGAATGGTCTGGTCTGGGCCACTGGCGACGGCTGGCGCATCGCTCGCCCAAAGTCTCCTAACCTGCGCCGATTTTCATACTATTAGTGTACTTACACTATGTAGTAGGTAGATGAAAGTGGTACCTCCTGACTGACGACAGTCCATGGCCCATGAGCCCATCCGTCCCATCCCACTGCATCTCATCCTAGCAAAGGGTGAGGTGAGTGAGCTCATATTAAGCTCAACCTCCCGAGAAAGACACAATGCAGCCCGGTACCTTAGGAGGCACGACTCCGATACGAGAGCTTCCCGGTCACCTTAAAAAGCCAAGCAGACAAGAGGTAGCTGGGATCCGCCTGCTGGCATTTTGCCCTCTTTTTTTTTTTTTTTTTTTTTTTTTAGCTCGCAGCTGTGTCCCACGGGTCTCCGTATCCCTTTGTTTGGCGGCTCTCATACACACCTGAAGCCCCCTGGCGGCTATAACTCCGCGTACCGGCCTGGTGTGGTGTCGACATCCACGAGGTAGGGGAGCCAAGGGAAACGAGTCCGGACGAGACGCCTGCGGCTTCCAAGACCAAAACCGAGACCCAGACCCAGCCAGACCTCCGTAGGCGTCCTTAGTGTAGACCATACATGTAGGAAGTGGGAGCGACTGGTGACTGGCTTGGCTGGAGGACCGGCGGGCTCCACTCAATCCTCAACGACTGTCTCGATTTAGCACAGCCTTTGCTCCGTGTGGGTGGTGGGTGGATGAGATCGGTCGTGTTCCTGGATCCTAGTCTCGCGGCATGGCAGAGGGTGCGACGATCAGGATCTGGACACTTGGACTGGCTGGCATGTTTCCAGTCCAGTCCAGTCCAGTCCCAGACCAGACACTAGCAGACCTGTCAGTCCCTAGCTCTACACCGTCTGGCATTCGTGGACAAGCGTTGCAAGCAAACGCCGGTCCCACTGGCGCGCAGTCCACGTCCCCGCAACATGGTGCCGGAAAAGTCGCCGATGAAAATGCGACCACCACCACGAGCCTACGGCTGAGACTGGGGCCACGACTTGGGCCGGGACGGCGGCGGCGACTGCGACTGCTCATCAACCGCCGGAAGGAAATCATTGTAACGGCAAGTGTGAGAGAGGGACGACGACGCCTGGCAGCGAATTGGCAGGTTCTGGCGAAAAGCCGGAGAAACAAACAAACGACTAGGCAGAGTTCCACTGGCTGATGCTGTGATTCCGTCATCAGGCTGGTGCTAGAGATGACCCGGCTGGTGCACAAGTCCGAAGTCCACTGGCGATGGGCATGCCACTCGTACCGAAGACTTGCTCATGCTCATGCTCATGCCCATCTCCATTTCCATCCATCCTCAGGGATTGCCTGACGTGTGTTGTAGCGCGAAGGCAGCGCAGTGGAGGATGAGTTGACGTGAGAAAAGGAGGGTGTGTGTGGCTGCGTTCATCTCGATGGGGTTCCGTGCCGGCGGTGGTGATGAATCAAGAAGGCGTTGGCATTGGCGTTGGAAGCTCCATTTCGAGCCCGGGAGTCATCTTGAAAGCGTTTAGTGGTGGATGAAGGCGGCGGCTTGTGGCGGCTGGCTGTTTTAGCCCGCCCAACGGTCCTGATGCTGTTGTCCCTGTGGACGTTTTGGGATGTTCCGTCCCCTCCATTCCACTCCGGGGTGTGCCATGTGCTTCCCTTTTCTCAACATGGGAATACCTGCATCGAATGTTGGTGACTGCCAAGTGCTGAGTACTGCGCACGTAGTCCGACTGACTGACTTTGAGCTGAGAGACGACGGGCAGATGAGAACAGCAGAACTCCATCCGACCCCTTCTCATCTTTTTCGTCTTCTTGTCAGCTATTTCAGCGCTCTCCACATCGCCCACAGAGACGGAGACGGAGCCGGAGGCGGGCTCCCCTTACAGCGTAGGTAGTCGACTCCCTTCATGTCGCTCGCTCACATAGCCCCCTTTGCTCGCTAAGGGACGCCATCGAATACGGCTAAACCTCCCGCCCCCATGTCGCCAACCCCATTCATGGCTTTTATATTGGCAACGATGCGAGCGTGTGCAGATTGGAGGTGGCAGATGCAACCCGCGCACGCCAATCTGCACTGTCGACTTGCAGGCGAACCCAGGCGATGGGCAATGGGGATGGGCGTGGGCGATGGCGATGGCGATGGCGATGCAACGAGCCAGGCCCTGTTTGCGCTGTTTTGCGCTGCATGGCCACTGGTCCGGTCCAGCAGCAGATGCAGATACAAGCACAGAGGGTGGCAGCACTACTGCTGTGTGGGCTGGACCCTTTTTTTCCGCCGTACCCAGCTGTAAGGCATGGCTCGTACCGCTGAAGATGAGGTACCTGCTGACCCACACAGCTTTGGGTGACACGAGAGGTAGTCCCCCTTTCTCGGTACGCCTCCCTGCTGTACCCCGCCTCCAATCTCTTTCCATTCTCGAACGTGAAGGTGGGGCGCGTTCCCCTGGTCGGCTGGTCCCTTCCTCTTGTTCTTTGCCCACCGATGCTCCCCAGCGGCCCAGCAGCCCAGGCCAGGGCAGCATCAGCATCAGGTGCAGGCCGGCCAATTTGGATGGATGGCCGGCCCTGCTGGAGCGGGGGATGGGAAAGTGAGTGGTGAGCTGCTGCTTAGGCCCGGTTCTGGGTTGGTGGTGTGGCGGTTGGTTCAGCGAGAAAAGGTCCCCAACGTAGGGGGCAGGTGGCCAACTCGTCAAGCGCCCTTAAGGTACTTACCTTACTATGCAGTACCTTCCCGGCCTCTTTACATGCACGTCGATAAGACTCGATGAACAACGCGCAGCACGAATAAAACAGGCCCGGATGGCCTGTACGGTGTACAGAGTACGTACCTTGCCTCAAACTCTGAGGTGCAAGGTGCGAGGCACTTGCGCCGTAAGAACCGAGAAAGAAGTCTCAACTTCGGCCGCTGCTTCCTTTTGTCGCCTTTTGCCCTCGTGCCCCTTCCCTGGTTGTCCCTGTCTCCCCTTCTTTCGTCCCCCCAGGAGAGGAGGACACCACGCTGGAGTGACACCCGACACACCCCACTAGGTACGTATCTACATGCCCTAGCTCATGCCTTAGCTTGCACTCCAAAACCAAACCCACCACCCGCAACAGAACAGAACAGCAGCCAACTCCACCAATCATTGGAAGCAGCAGCTGCGACAGCCACTCACCACTCACCACAGTGGAAGCTGGGAAGGTGCCGCATCGCTCCCGCTAGTCTGGGCCAGCAATTGCTCTGCACACTCACCTGCCCTGCTGCACTCCCTGCTGCACCGCACCTGCATATCTGCCCTGGCCTTCATAGCCATACACCACCAGCTGCCTACGCCTAATACCTATCTACTTTACTAGGTAGGTAGGTACCTTAGGTAGCTTACCTCCCAACCGCGCTGGTGAGGTACATGCTTGCCCTGCTGCACCGCTGGACCACACTGCACCTGGCACCTGGGCCTGGCCGTCCTCGTCCTCGTCTGCTCGTCTTGAATGACGGAAATTTCCCCATCCATCGACCGTCCGTCCCTGCCTGTCTGTTGTCTGGCCATCTCCTTCGCTGTCTGTTCTACTGCCGCTGCGAGCAGCGTCTCCTTCGTCTCCCGTTTTTAAACCATCTGCTATCCCCCCTTCACGCCCATTCGCCGCTTGCCCTGCCCTGCCTTTTCTTCCCACTCACGGCACCTCACGACCTCAGGACCTTGACCCTGTCCACCCCGTACATCCACGTCCACGCCTACGTCGTCGTTTCCCATCTGCCACCCTCCCCGGCCCATGCATTGTCGACCATTGCCTGGCTCTGTCTGATATTCGTCTTTCGCCACTGTATCCTCATCCTCTCTTTCTCTCTTCTACTCGGCTCCAGAACCTCGTCTTCTCGTCTCCCGCTTCCCTCTTTCTTCACCCAACCAACCACTCTCACTTGCAACCGGCCGGCCTCCGCCTCCCACTTCGTCGTCCTCTCTTCGAGAAGAGAAAGCACATCCGTTGAATGCTGGCATCGACCTGATCTCGACACGAACCACCCAACCTAATACCTCAGTCGACAGCTCGACCCCTTAATCCACCGATCACCCTCCCTCGTTCAATCTACTGTCCACCCAGAATCAATACCGCAACCATGAACTTCACCAAGAAATTCGACCGCGCCTTCCAATGGGCCGGTGAGAAGATGGGCTCCGAGTCCAAGACCGGCCAATCGGACGAGTTCAAGATGTTGGAGCAGGAGATGGCCCTCCGATACGATGGTACGATGCTGCTCGACAACCAAGGCCTGCGCAATGAGGTCGTTGACCGACACCGAGATGCTAACGCCGATTTTCACTAGGAATGGAGAGACTGCAGAAATCCACCAACACCTATGTCAAATGGGTCGGCCGCCGCGGCGAGGCCTTCGAGGACAAGGAGAAGGGCTTGCCTATCGCATTTGTTGGCCGTATGATGATTTCTCACGGCGAGGAATTCGAATCCGACTCCGATTTTGGCGCCTGTCTCCTCGGTACGCATGCACGCTTCCCGTCTGCACTCAACCCTACTAACACGTTCCACAGCTCTCGGTCGCACAAACGAGCGCATTGCTGGTATCCAGGAAAGCTATGCGTCAGAAATTACCAACAACTGGCTCGAATCCGTCGAGAGGTCGCTGGCCATGATGAAAGAGTATCAGGTACGTACCACACGTCACTGCTTGCCTAATTTGGTTTCAGCCCATCCCAATCTGACACACTCCCCGCAGGCCGCACGGAAGAAGCTCGAGTCGCGTCGATTGGCCTATGATGCGAGTGTCAGTAAGATGCAGAAGGCGAAGCGCGAGGATTTCCGCCTCGAGGAGGAGCTGCGCACCGCCCGCGCCAAGTACGAGGAGGCTGGAGAGGATGTGATGCGCCGCATGCAGGACATCAAGGACGCCGAGACGGACAACGTTCGCGACCTCACCGGCCTGCTCGACGCTGAGCTAGACTACCACGAACGCTGCGCCGAAGAGCTCCGCCGTCTGCGCAACAACTGGGCTGGCAACTCTCCCTCTTCCCCCTCGGACCGCCGTAACAATAACGGACGCGGAAGGTCCAACACGTCCCGGTCATTCCATGACTACGCATCGACTCGAAACCAGCACTATGAGGAGCCCGAGCCCGAGCCCGAACCCCAACCGGTCCGCATGCCCATCCGCTCCAACCGAACCGATGCCAGAGATCCCGGCCCTCCGAGACCGTCTATCAGTAGGTCTCAGACATTCCAAGGGCCGGCTGCTACGGAACGACGATCGGTTACCGCTACTCCGCCGGTGCCGAGTGTACCAAGTGTTGGCTCTCTTCGTGCGAATCTGAGACCTACAGGCAAGTCTCTTGGCAGAGACGATGTGTTTGCCGACCGGGATGATGACCACACGACAGCTAGCGGTAGCGGCAGTCCCGAATGGGGTGATCGAAGTGCCAGCCCCGCGACGAGCATGGGCAGCCTGACTAGAAGCACGAGCAACCTGCAGTCCAAGAAGGCACCGCCCCCTCCTCCCCCGAGCCGAGCAAAGAAGCCCGCGCCTCCGATCCCTGCCAAACGGGAAGTTGGGTATTAGATATATACCGCCTCATGAGCCTCCCGTCTTGTGATTGCAAGCGGGAAGCATGCTGGCGGTTTTAGTGTTGTACTAAGTCTTCTGTTTCTGTTCTCTGCATCAATAGACTGGTCATTCCGCGGTCAGGTAGGATCCCGACGGGAGCAAGGCGTTGGGGCGCATGATATCCGTGGGCTGGATCCTCCGCTATAGTTGGGTTCCCTCATCGCGTAGCTTTCTGCTGGGAAGGTAGACGGATGGGCTGGGCTTCTGGGTCGATAACATGGATACTACTCATTTTATAAATAGTTGTCAAAAGAGCGCCGAATCACATGTCCAATTGCGTAATATTTTTTCCCCTCCTCCCCCCCCCCCCTTTTTTTATGGTTTGTTGATACTACTAACATGCTTATTCTTATTGCTGTTGCTGTTGTCGTCGTCGTCGTCGTCGTCGTCGTCGTCGTTATGTCATCGTCGCTGTGGCCGTCACCGTCACCGCCGTTCCTAATATTGCTGTCGTTGCTTGCTATTAACGGATGGCTGTCTATATATCATTTGGCCAAAAACATGAGCTACCTCCCGGATAGCACAAGTCTGCGTAATCTGTACGCCTGACGATCCGTGCTGGGAGCATTTCCACTAGTCACAGGTATCAAATTGAATGGCTAGATCTGCGATGTCGGGATGCTAGAAGATCCTGCCCGCAATCGCTACGTGGCTAGACGTTTGACCGTTTGACCGCGGGGGACTGACTCGCGGTTCCCGCCGGTAGATTTGGCCATGTTCTATGTAAGCAAGCGGTTTCGTTCCGACAACCGGGCCCGCCTCGATCTGAGGAGGGGTCGTGGTTCAACCGTTTCCTCACCCCGGTCCCATGCTGACACCAGTGGTGGAGGAGTCAAGCCACAGCTGCCGTCTCTCGATCTGAAGAATGTGGCGTAATATCACGTGCGACATTTGTGGCTCGAGCTCCCAGTCTTCCAAGGTTCCTTATTCGCTTCACGCCTAGCAACGATAAGGCAGGCGTTTGTTCACTTCGCCTGCATCATTGCGTCTTCTAAAGGTCTGCCTGCGAACACACTCTCCGACAAGACTTGGGCGCACCGAATTGGAGCCCGACCTCTCGATCTTTCCCGCCAACGTCAACTGCCCCCCACTTTGCAGCGGCCAGCTGACCGATTGTCCCTCTCGGCCTCGCGCCAGCCGCCAACATGGCGACCGAAGATGCGCGATACCGATTGTCGACGCAGTATAGACTGTGGTCGTTCTCTCCCTCGAAGCTGGCTGAGCTGCGGGAGACGACGAACTCGCTCGCCAAGACAAACATCACCAGCAGGCTCCTAGAGATGAGGGGCGCTGATCAGGATGCGGAACCTTTGCCCGAATTCCTTACAGCTGCGGAGGAGACCCAGCTCCTCAAGTTTTTCACAGTCGAGCTCATTCGCGCCGCCGTATTTTGCGGCCTGCCCACCGAGGTCAGGGCCACCGCGACCGTCTTCCTGCGTCGATTCTTCGTCACAAATTCTGTCATGACCTATCCGCCGACCGAATTGCTTAAGACGTGTCTGTTCTTCGGGAGCAAGGCCGAGGGTTTATACACGCGACTGGCAAAGTAGGTGGTCTCAACCGCGCCGCGACAACCTCACATATAGGCTGACGCGGCCACCATACAGGTTTGCCGACAAGTTCCCCAATACCACGGAAGAGGAGATCTTGGCCGGCGAGTTTCTTCTTTGTCAAGGAGTTCGATTCGCTTTCGACGTCAGACACCCATTCCGCGCGCTGGAGGGGGCCATCCTGGAACTCCGGCGGCACGCCGACATCGAGGTCAGCTTTACAACCTGGTTGAAAGTCGCCGAGGTACTGACGAAGTCCAGAAATCTCGAATCGATGCCGCGCACGTCAAGGCGAGGGAAGTCCTCAAGTTTAGCTCCCTTGTGACCGACGCCTACTTCCACTACACCCCCAGTCAGATTATGCTTGCTGCACTGTCGCTGGCTGACCGAGGACTGGCCGAGAAGTTGGTACAAGGAGCCTTCGCCCCTGACCAGAATGGTGGACCAAAGGAAGGTCAAACGGCGGATCCCACCCCGCGATCAGATTTGAGGGACAAAGTGATGGGTACAATAGAGTCATGTCGAGAGCTGCTGGCAACAGAACCTCCGGAAAGACTGGAAGAATATTGGGGAACGGTACGTTGTGCCCCGTCAAGCTGAGACGACGGAAATTGCAAATCATGGATATGTGAAGACTGGTTGGGACGAGACTGACAGACTTGCGCAGCCCGAGAGCACCAAGCTGATTCGGCCCCTTTTACGAAAACTCAAGAAATGCAGAGACCCTGATCGCGCAGATCTTGTGGCTCTGCAGAAAGCTCGACGGATGCAAGCATCGCAGGAGACACGGGGCCCCAAGGCCCAGGGTGACGGTGCTGTGTTCGGTGGGGATAGCGGAGCAGCCAGCGGGAACGACGCGCGAGAAGCCAAACGCAGGAAGGTTACTGAGGGCGACGACGTGTTTGGCCCTGCATTGTGATGGCTGGACGCGCCGTCTTCTTTCTTCGGGCAGTCGGCATATGTGTATGGTTCCACAACGCGTGAAAGCAAGGCGGTGGTGCCGAGCGTACGACGGACCAACGGTTCAGTCTAATCTAGACATAGAGCATGAGATACCCCCGGATTTCCTGCTTTGCTTATTTGTCCCAGGATGATGAATCACGACGACGTGGCGATGGCAAGGTCTCCCAGTCGCCCTAGGTCGAGAAACAACATGGGTCTCTCGTGTGCCGGTCTGTCGGATGTTGTGGCCGCCTTGGTGTTCCTTGCTCTGCGGGGAAGTTGGTTCGTCGCTTGGAGGCCTCAACGGGCTCAGCTCTAATGCTTTCGGGCCGCTTTTCGTCCGTTGCCAGTCGCGATGTGGCCGCCAAGCTCCTATGGAGCGGGAGGAATGCGCCATTCACTCGTGGGCGGGAACAAGCGCCAAAGTCGCGATCAGCCCAACCATATCGATGACGCACCGATTCAGCCAAGACATTGCGGAAACCCACAGTCTGCATGTCAGCCGCCGGCACAACCGACCTCTGGGACTCTTGGGTTCCAAGAAGCTTTTGCATTATTCGCCCCCTCCGGTTCTTGGTTCTTGGCCATGCTCGCGCCATCGCCCTGGGCAACTCGCGAACGGCTTGTCTCGGCGAACTGGGGTCCCCCAATTGGAGTAGCTCTCGCCCGCTCGCAGACGAGACCGATAAGAACATTCCAGAGAAAGCGGGATTCGCCCGACCTGCATCTGGTCAGGGTGGCATTGCAGCTGGGAGTTGGAGGATGCGGGGGAAAAAAGAAGAAGGCGCCACAGCCCCAATGGCAACGCTGACCCTGCTGCGGTTCGAGATGCTTCAGACGCGACGACTCCATTCGCACGCGACGACAGCACACCACTACTTTGAATCCCGGCCAAGGCCCAGTGGATATGTCCATCTATGGTGTGGTGTTGAGGCGCGGTACATATGCCGCTAGCTACCTCGAGCTTTACGAATGTTGCGTATACGCGCCAGCACACGGCTCCTAGGCGGTGCCATCGGGTCACCTCCTGTTGAAATGGCGCCAAGAGGCATATCCTGACGACATCGACTTTTTGCCCCTTCAGCGGTGCTGCACCGGAATGGCCCAGACTTACGCAGCTCCCAAGACATGGCGTGCTGTGAATGGCGTCTCATTCCCACGTTTCCAACTGTCGCACAATGCCCGGCGTCTCGCTGGCACGGAAAGCTTCACGAATCCAGCTTTGAGAACGCCAATTTCAACTCAATGGATTCGGTTCTTGGGAATTGCTCGTTCGGATGCGCTTTTCAAATAAGATACGGAGCTACCGTAGAGCTTCAAGAGCTCCTCCAGATCCAGAGCTCCAGAGCTCCGATGGCCTTGCAGACATCCTGGCTCGGAGGGTGAGACTGCCTAGAGGGACTAGACTGCCACCAGTCGCTACGATCGACCACCGCCAGACCGACGCAGCCCTCCACCTCGAAACTGGCGACCAACTAGTCCACGATCGACTTGGCACCTGGTTCGCGATCCAGTCAAGGCACCGAGAAGAAGCCTGTGCTGTCTGGCGAGCTAGGGAGGTTCCATCGCCCCCATGTCCCAGCCTCGCTCCCTGGCATGGTCGTGATGTCGCCCAAGACCCTTGTCTAAGCTCATGAAGGCCCGACAGACTTCCTGGCTTCTTCGAGAACTGGCGCACCAAGCTTGATTTGGCAACCTACGAAGACGGTTATTGGTTCCACTCCAAATTGGGATGCTTGCTCCAAGGTGGTGGCTGTCATGACTCTTCGTGTTGATGGCCGCGCCCGGTGGGGAGCTCGCATTTTCTTTAAAGACTGTCGCCCTCTTCCGCCTTTTCCACATTTCCGTCTTGCTAGTTCGACAAGCTCAGTATTCCTATCATCCAAAGCTCCCATCTATCACCATTTCCACCCGAGGCAGGCGTTTCTGTACATCTCACACCCGACAACATGCAGGTCAAGAACCTCATCCCCTTTGTTCTTGCTGGCTCTGCGCTTGCTCAAAGCGGAGACCAGCAGAACCTTACCCAGGCTCTGGGATCCCAGAACTCAAGCTTGTCTAGTCTTATCGGTAAGAATTCTTCCCCGCGTTGCGCCTTCAAGTAGCGATGGATGTTAATGGCCCCAGGCCTCTTGGGAACCCAGCCCGCCCTCGTCGAAAGCCTTGCACGAGCCCAGAACGTCACCATCCTTGCCCCGAGCAACCAGGCCCTCGAGGAGTTCCTGAAGTCGCCTCTTGGCCTCCAGGCGGGCACGAACCCCGGCCTGGTCCAGGCTGTGCTGCAATATCACGTACTCAACGGCACTTACTACGCCTCCCACTTCACCGAAGAGGCCCAGTTCCTCCCGACCCTCCTCCAGAACCAGACATACACCAATGTCACGGGCGGCCAACGCGTCGAGGCCCGAACGGTGGATGGAAACGTGACCTTCTTCTCCGCCCTGAAGCATAACTCGAGCGTCGTTACCGGCAACGTCAACTTCACCGCGGGAACCATCCATGTCATCAACAGGGTCTTGGACGTGCCGCAGAATTTCAACAGCACGCTACAGGCCGCAAACCTGACCGCCGCTGTGGGTGCTGTCCGTAACGCCAAGGTCGGCCCCGAGCTTGCGGCCGCTAAGGACCTGACCATCTTCGTCCCCAACAACGCCGCCTTCAGTGCCATCGGCAGCCTCGCGGGCAGCATCAGCGAGACGGAGCTGGCCAACATCCTGAAGTACCACGTTGTTGCCGGTCAAGTCGTCTACAGCGATGCCATCACCAACACTTCTCTCCAGACGCTGAATGGCGGTAACATCACCGTGAGCGTCGTCAACGGATCTGTCTTTGTCAACAACGCCGAGGTTCTCGTGCCCGACGTCCTCGTTGGCAATGGTGTTGTCCACATCATCGACAAGTAAGCTCGCTCGATCCTCCTCTTGCCCAGGTACTGTCGGTACTAATGTCGCTTTCAGTGTCCTGAACCCCAACAACACGTCCGCCTCCCCCGAGCCCACCGCTTCTACCCGCGCGCCGGCCTTCAGCGGCGCCAGCAGCGCGACCGATGGATCCAACCCGTACACCAGCGGCGTCGAGGGCCCCACCTCCACCCCGCCTCTTGCATCGAACAGTCCTACTGGTGGTGTCCAGGGAACGTCCAGCAGCACCGAGGCTGCCCCCTTGCGCACTGCTGCCGTTGGCGCGGCCGTCCTCTTTGGTGGCATGGCTGCTTACATGAACATGTAAACATCGGTTACATGTAGAACTGGAAAATAATGGGATATTCCTGAGTGAAGGGGGTGATATCATAGGGGGGAGTGGGTAATGCCCTCGTAGTCGGGATGTTGCCGATGTTCGTTCATTTATAGCACCAATACCCGGGCGGAGATGTTTCCCAAGGTTCTTGGATAGTATGTTCGGAGGTAGGAGAAGTTTATAATGATGTAGTGTGTATTCAATGACAAGGTAGTAGTCCTGGCAAAGACACAATTAAGCTGCGACAAGACTTTGATGGCGTGACTTTTACTCTGGTCCACCTCTCAGTTGTTGAAATTCATGCAGACACCCATCTTAGCGTTCCAGTGTAGTTTACATCTTGAACTAGGGTTCGGCCTAAATGTCGCCACCGGCAATTTCAGCAAAATCGACAAACTTGGCTATCATGAATACATGTTAACATGTTTGCATTAATTGGAGATGCGGAAGGGAGTCGCTTATTTAGTAACGAGGGAGTGTCTGTCCAGATAGGTTGACTTGTCTGGCAGTTGTGCAGTTCGGAGCTGAGTAAGTCCGGTGGAGGAGTTTTGTCACATCATGTAAAGCTTATGCTTTGCATCTCATCCGGTCCCTGTACTGCAATTCCTAGCGTTCCCCGGTTCCGGCAGCACCGCCAGACGACGCCGGTCCCGGCACCGAGAGACGCCAGGAAAAACGCTAGGAACGCCATAGACACCACTCGAGATGCTACAGACACCAGAGAGACCAGTGACAGTGTCGAAAGACACCAGAGATACCAGTAAAAGCATTGAAAATGCCAGTAAACTTGTGAGAGACGCTAGCGAAGACAACAGAAACGGCCCGTGATTTTGAGTGAAACGGGTTTGTGATTGCTGAATGTGGAAGTCCCGCTTGACTCGAGACCCGGGAAAAATGACGGACTAGTGACTCAAGCTCTACGGGACCCGGAAGCTTCTCCACGTCTGTCACCGTCTCTGACCTTTTTACCGCCGGCCTATCGAAGCGGCGGCCTGGCTACATGTTGCGTTTGGTGTGGTTGACTTGGGGCAAGTTTAAGAAAGGAGTGCGAGCTATATGTGTAGCGGATTTACCCTTCGTCGAGCTCATACAGCTTATGATAATTCACCGCCGGATCGAATCACTAGAGATAGGTAACGGGCATACTTTGATACCATCAGCTGTTCTTAACTCCAAATAAATGCTCTAGGAGGTAAGCTGACTAGAACTGGTGCCTTGCGGAATATTATCCAAAAAGCACCTCAAGCTTTTCGTGTTGAAAAACCCTCTGTATTTGTCCCCTTCATCAGTAATCCTGCAACCTAGAAATTATGGATGGAATACCGGCTGCGCAGCTTCTTCTAGTAATCAATGACTGCCTCCTAAAACCTCCAACAATGCCCCCCTGTACAGGCTGTTTTATTGGTGCTATTACTGATATAAGGTAGCAATCCGATTCTCGATTGCAGTCACGAAGCCGAATACGGTGTCCAGGCGTTGGCTGAGTACACTGAAGCCTTCACATGTCCAACAAATCTCTCAATTCTCGCCCCCAGCTGTCTGTGATAGGTTGCTGGTACGGCGGCACATGGGCGAAATATAGGCCAAGCCTCCCATAATGGAAATAACCCAAACTTTATCCTACTATAGCCAATAGCTGTAGAAGCTCTATTTTCATCTGACCATCGGCATCATCTTCCCTCCAGTCGATCAAGTTGCCCTCCTGAGAGAGTTCTGGATGCCTGCCGGTCTCCCGGTCGTCTGAAGTCTTGTCCCTAAACCTTGTTGGTGAAGACCGAATGGCCTCAAACCCGAGTGCCCGCGAACAAATGTGGGAGCCACCGTTCCGCAATGTGAAACAAACGTCCAACTCTACTCGCACTTTTCCATGCCCGACCCTTTGAGACGCCATGCGCCCCGGCCCTTGCGAAACCACGCCATTTCAAAAACTTGAGCGCACTCATTCGACGATCAGCAACATGTTGACTGGTTCTGGTATTTAACTCGACAGTCCGTCCTGGTGATTGGCTCGGGGTTAATCACGGGCACTCCCTTTCGCTCCCCCGCCAGATGATGGGAGGCGGGAAGAAATATCTGAGCGCGAAACGAGAGAAATCTTGTTTCGTTCTAGAGCGCTTCGATTTGGGCCCAATATCTGCCTACCTGCCCGCCTACATAAGAAAAGTCTGTCCGTTCGCCTTCGCCACGTGGGGCGGGCGGGAGTAGCACGCGACCAAAGCTTGGTTTCTTCTTTCTGCCCATCCATGTGACGACGTTCACAATCATGGAGCTGAAGAGCCTGGCTGTTCGGCTGTGGTTCGGCTGTGGGATCGTCTGGGCACAAAATGCTTCTTCACCGGAGGTGCCTTCTAAACCGACGAACGGAACGTCGTCGATGTTTCCACCATGCGCGGTAAGGAGCCCGACATCCACTCTTTAGTGAATCGAGGTGTTGCTGACACTTCAGGACAGCTAGAGTGCATTTCCAACGAAGTCGTCAAGTCTCCATGCCGGACCGTGGCGAACGAAACATGCGTCTGCAACAACCAAGGGTTCTACAAGCAAGTGGAGACGTGTGTCATGGCAAGTTGCTCTCCACCGGATGGCATTGGTAAGTTGGTAATCTCTAGATATGCCCAAGGTTTTGCTTGTTCACACTGCTGACGCTTGCTGCACAAGCCACACAAAAGGCCAAGGCCGACTTCTGCCACGACCCCGTCCGGTCACAGGTCACGAAACTTTACGGACTACGGTCACTTGAGGTGGCTGCCTGGTTCCTTGTTTTGTTCAGGTTCTACGCCCGATGGGTTACGCAAAAGTTCTTTGGACGGGATGACTACGTTATGATGGTGGTAGCAGTGAGTACTTCGAGGAGCCCAAGAAAAAATGGGATATGTTCGGGTGGCTAATATACAGTAGGTGATATATGTCCCTCAACTAATAATCAGTCAACTGAGTACGTTTTGAGGCAAAACCCCTTACTACTGTGAACTAATGATTCTTTTAGTGGACGATAATGCGTTCGGTCGCGACATTTGGAACTTGGAGTGGGATAAGATTATGCTGGGCCTGAAGGTATGTGGCTAGACCACGTTTCTCGTGCCGATACTGACCGATGGCAGCTCTTCTACGTGCAAGAACCACTCTATTTCATGCAACTTGCCCTGACAAAGATATCTATTCTTTTTCTCTATCTTCGAATATTCCCAGGCCGACGCTTCTCTATCATTACCTACACCTTCATGGCATTCGTTGGCGGCTCGTCCGCCGTTCTCGTCGGCGCCTCCATCTTCGAATGCTTGCCAGTCGGCTACTTCTGGGAGGGATGGAGGACGGAGTACTTGGTTCACTCTAAGAAATGCCTAAACCTGACACTCGGCATCTTCGGTTCGGCGGGACTTTCG
Source organism: Colletotrichum gigasporum (assembly GCA_024584535.1). Lineage (NCBI taxonomy): Eukaryota > Fungi > Ascomycota > Sordariomycetes > Glomerellales > Glomerellaceae > Colletotrichum > Colletotrichum gigasporum. The sequence goes on from CP077951.1 coordinate 722,660, forward strand.
ATTCTCCAAGACTTGATCATGATTATCCTCCCGATCCCCCCTCTTCTCAAGACTCGACTTCCCATAAAAGACAAGATAGGCATTGCGGGTCTATTTGTACTGGGCCTGCTGATTACCGCGGCGAGCTGCTTCAGACTCCAGTTCATCAACGTGGCATACTCACCCAACCCCTTTTGGGACTATGAACCGGCTCTGCTGTGGTCGCTGGTCGAACTGGCCATGTCGTTCCTCGTCACCAGCTTGCCGGCGATTAACAACTACCACACGCGCATAGCGAAGCCCAAGCTGAGGGCATACCTTGAATCACGGCGGACGACGGAGGATTCCCAGGAGACTGCGACGACGGGTGAAGGACGACGGCGTGGACGATCGAATTTGAGAACTATGCTATCGCGAAGAGCAGCAAAGTGGGGAAACAACAACCTTATTTTGACTCTTGCTTTCACGCGCATGTCGTGGAACTCGCTTACGGATCGCAAGAAGCATTCACATTCAGGCGACGGAGAGGCGTCTCCGATGGACAGGGCGGAAATTGGGCCCAAGACGGCGCCGCAGATATCACTAAAAGGAATAGAGAACTCTCCTTCTTCAGGAAGCCTTGCGGATGACGAGCATAGGGTCAGTTCCACGACGGGGCATAGAGACTCGATCCAAGAGGAGCTAGAGACAGCCCATGCCATGGCTTGGGTTGGCAGAGCCGAGGTGTCAAGGTTGGAGCCTAACAACAAAGGAAATGGAGCTTCCAGCACACCAACAAATTGGCCTCTCAGTGGCTCCATGGTCTAGAATATTTATCTCGCAATAAAATGCATGTAGTCAAGTAGTAACTGCCACCAGTACATGATACAAATGAAGTTGCACCAACTTGACGGCTATGAGATGCTTGTCACCAGAGGTGGATTTTAAGTTCTCATGGAGACTAGTAAGAAGTTGAGTGGGTTTCTTGGGGTAGCCTGAAGGGCCGAGCCGTCCTTAATAACTCACATAGCAACTTTTCTGCCTGGACACGAAGTCACGGACACCTTCTGGGGAAGGATTGCGGCTGTGGGGAAACAAAGTTGGCGTTTACATGCGCCATCAAAGGATGATGTGGGACCCGGTCTCGTTATTCAAATAGTAACACTTCAAAATGCATTTTATGATCGCATAAGCCAAGATATAAACTTTGTAGTATGGTATTTTACAGTGGCCATGTTGGAACGGAATGGTCAAAACCCTAAATACTCATCCCTTCACTTGTAATTCTGTTCCCGTCACAAGTCGGTTCTCATCATCTGTCTTCGCCCCGTTGCTGTCACTGGAATGTCCACCCCAGTGCTCATAGCAGCTTGCTCTGCGGCTGTGGGAAGCCGAGCCAATTTGAGAAACGCCTCATCCTCTGCTACTTTGGCTAGTCTGGCCTTCTCTGCCTCCTCGGTCTTCTGGATCTGAGCAATTTCATCCTCGTTCAGGTTGCCCCCCATCGCACGAGGCAAGTCGGTGGTCGAATCATCCCACCGAAGTCCTTGTCGGCGATCCTTCTCCTTCTTGATGTTCTCGCCAAGCTCCGTGGTCGTGTTAAGGTGAACGGTGTACACCGGGTTGCCGTTTTCGCCAGCACCGGGCAGAAGCTTCCCAGGTGCGTACAACGGAATGGCTCTGCAGGCCGCCACTAGCGCGCAGTGGAATCTGTTACTGCGCTGTGACTTTAGCTTGTCGTCTGACCAATTGTTCCGGTGGGTGAACGCCAGCCGGAGCTCCATCTTGTTGAGTTCGTGGAGGCTGACAACGTTGAGTGCCAGACTGCCAGGGACGTAATCCCGGGAGTTCTTGGCCACGAACTCCTCAAGGATGCTACGAAGGCGCATGATGTCCTTGAAGCCGGTTCTGAAGTCAATAAACATGGAGAGCCCCTGACGATTGATACCAGATCTTGTAAAGTTTTCAATCCTCTTCTGTGTGAGCCGATCGTTGGATATTTGCAGGTCGCAGTTGTTGTCCAAGCGCCGAAACACCGTATATATGAGCGACTGGCGTTTGACTACACATGCGGTGGCAACTGTTGAACCTGGGTTGTAAACGTTGACAACATCTCCGATATCGTATGGGTGGTCGAAGAAGACGAAAACAATACCGACGAGCAGATGGTGGAAGGTTCGTCCAAGAGCAAATGAGAGACCGATGGCGAGACTGGACAGGATTGTCTGGATCTGCTTGATAGACGGCACGTATTCAACCACTGTCACCAGTTAGCTCGGCTGTCTGTCTCGGGAGGCGTTAAGAAGTCTTACCGATGAAGAAAGTCATGACCCCTGCAATGATCAAAAGGCAGAACCAGTCAAAGGTGTTGATACAGTGGTCCATGTTGGTCATGTTCCTGTAGATATCGTGCCGACACTTACCGGCCTCTGTAATAATGCCGACAAACTCGTCAATCCGTATGTCCTGGGCATCGTTCTCATTCAACGTCTTGAATATCGCAATTGCCTCTTCTCTGCGGAAAGGGCCGAGGACTTCGCAAATGTCATTAGCAGTGAGACCCGGCCTTCCCTCAGCAACCAGGGACAGCCAAATGCGTCTTGCCAATGCTGCAGCGGAGACGGGATTGGACCAGGCACGTTCGATCACGGCATAAGAACTGGCCGGTCGGAACCAATGAGCGTTGGGCTCGTCGGAGATGAAGTTTCCGAAGAGACTGGTCACCTTGTAGCCGTCAATGCCCATCCGAGCCAGGTAACTGGAGACCCGGACGCGGTGCGACGCGTTGGCATCACCCTTCGCGTTGCGAATGATCTTGTCTTCTTCGTCGAACATACCACGGTGGATCGGGTTGAGGAAAAGCGAGGCATCATAGAGAGTGATAAGGGCGTTGTGCAGGTCTTTTGTGCGGCGGAGTTTGACATTGTCGCTTCGGTAGTGATAGTGAATCGTGATGTAACTTATGAGAAGCTTCTCAATGAAGTAAAAGCAAACCCAGAGAGTCAACTGCTGCAACACGTCTTCGAGGGCGTCATCCCAAAAGAAGTCATCCGGCTTTTTGTTAATGTTGACAGCTAGAGTCGGGTTGTTGGTGATGCACTATTCGCCCCAAGGACGTTAGAATCATAAGAGGAGGGGGGGATGTGAATAGCATACCGCAGCAAAGAAGATGAAGTTGACAGCTGTAGTAACGAGAAGGCAAAACGGTCGTCTCATAAACTTACAAACCCGCCAATATCTCTGATGGGCCGAGTTCGTGTATCTGCAGTTGTAAGCGAAGGGTTTTCAAACCAAATTCAGAGCACAAACCTTGCGATGAATCTGAAGAGATAAGGAATAGCAAGCGCTATGAGGTCGGACACGAAGGCCGCTGTCCAGGTAACTTCAAGCCAAAAGCATACCCATAATCCGAGATTGCGATATTCCTTCGCTTCTCTAACAGCGTCGCTGAGACCTTCGTAGTCGGCATCATCGTTGAAGACAATGATTGGTATGAGAAGCCCCACAAAGACGACGACAACAACGAAGGCATATCGAAGCGCCCACCAAAGAAGACGCTGCCTATGCTGAGCCACGACGAAAGCCGGAGCACGCTGCCTTGGATCTCCCAGGGGAGTTTGCCCGCCGTCTGAACTTTCGACTTCTCGTGCCCCGGGAACAGGTTGGTAGGTTTTTGAATCTGCCCAGTTTTTGTTCGTCGAGAGTTGTGGTGAGATCTGGTCGCCTTGGGGAGGCCGGTATGGGTCCGGTTCGTTGGGCATGGTAGCGGTCGAAGACCCTGACTGAGGAGGTTGACCCATGGGGAGGAGAACCTCGGTGTGGCTGTTCGGAACAGGCTTTCGGTAACTGGGTGGCAGACTGTCGCGGGATCTCCGATCCATTATTCTGCTTGTCGGGCGGTAGAAGATCTAGCTGTCAGGAAGAGTGGAGGTTTTAAAGCAATGCCATTTCACAGGCTATAAGGGATGGAAAGACTGGTCTTTTTCGTGTTATCCAAAGCTGGACCTTATGCAAGCTAGAGGCAGCCGTGTTAGACTCCTTCGGATGGCCAGCCATTAGCCTCAGCCACCAACCCGGCGCCGTTGACTGAAGGAGTGAAGACTTTCATAGCTAAAATGGCTAGAATGTCAACCGGCTCGAAATAGGCGTCAGGGAACCGCGAAGGGTCTCGTCTCATCGATTCCATCCAATGAAAAATCGGGCGTTGTACTAACAAGCTTTCAAGCTCTGAGGTGCGGAGGCTAGTGCTGATGTGCGGCAATCCTTCAATCAACCGCCACGGGCGCACGCCGTATTCAATTTCCACAAGGGTCATGGCGATTGGCTGGCAGGCGCAGAGGACGGACAGCTGGTGGCGCAGGGCTGAAGGGCGGACTGTTCACAGACGGAGGGGCTGAAATTGTACGGCCACAGACTCAGTTAGCTGCGTATCAAGGCTGGCCTCGGAGAGTCGCCTTGCCGGCCACGTAGGTCATACATGCAGGAGTATGTATACTCACAAGGAAATGGCCAGGAGCTTAGGGCCATGCCATGAAACGGGTGCTGTCGCGATGGTGCACAACCAAGCTCTTCATAATACTGCTGCCTGGGACACGTTCATCGGATTTTCGCCGCTCGTGAGTTGCCAAGATTATCATGGAAATTTGCTAGTCGCCGCTTCAGTTGGCCTTGCTCCTGAAAAAGGGATTCGTTCTCTATCATGATTTCATCATTTGGGCGTGAGACTATGCCCGTGAACAAAAGATTTACCATTGCCAAGCTTTCGCGCCGTCTCACTTCTTCATAGGCAGCTGCACTGAAGAGCTCATCACCCTCAGGATTTGCCAATTCAGTGTCGCCAGTTTACTTTCCAAATCTTGAGCAAGTACTCTTTAATGCAGATTGAGCGGTTGTGAACATGCGACGCCAAGAAGCCCTTGATCGGCTCACGGAAGCTAGCTAACAGGCTCGCGCACAAAACAGTGATGATGTCCGCCGGAGATGAACTTGTACTTCTGATCTGTACTTTTGTCGCAGTTTTGGCATGCTACCAACAGCGAGGAATGATTTTCCAAGTAGCGAACAATTTGGTCTTTTGCATGCCGTGGATCTGCGGAGCTCAAATTGCCAAATGCCGGATACTGAAAGCACATAACGGAACCGCTAGAGCGTAATAATTCGGATAATGTCCCAGACGCAAGGCGGTCCTTGCTGTGCATGCTTGGTTGCTATAGCCCCCCAACCGCCGAAAGGGGCTCACGGAAATTCGCCCATTTATAGAAAAGAATAGGATATCATCCCATAATGATTGTGTTCGACCCGTCGAGCACGGGACGGGAGGCGAGATAATTCCTATAAATACAACGTCAGTTGGGCTTCAGCTTGTCCCCAACTGAATATATAATGGTTGACTTTATGTGCGGGACCAGCTCTGATTTCATAATAGGGCGGCGCACTTCTCGTTTTCACTCGACACAACAATACTCTCATGAGGTCATTATCCCCGGCGTGCTCCGGCATCTGATGACCTGGACTGGTAATAGGGCATAATCAAACCAAATCACAAATCAATTGCGGCAATAGAGACATATAGTCTTGAAGTAGAGCAAGTTGGCTAACAATAACGAGACTTAGAGGCTAAATGTATTCTTTGGCCAAGAGAGTGTTTCCCCGTAAACTCAGTTCAACTACAGCCGAGCCTCCGAGCCGCGGCAGAAAATCAAAGTGCTGATGGGCGCGACGCTAAGCCTGGTCATCGGGGTGGAAAACAAGAGCTCGGACCTCGATGCTCTCTCTTGGAGGCGCATCTTCGCCGGCAGTAGGATCAACAAACGCTGTGTGCGGCACCCTGCGAGCGCGGCCGTCCGTCTTGCTGTCGAAGCACTTGATGAGAATAACCTCGTTGGGCGTGAGACTCGACTTGTAGTACCACTGGTGCTCATCCTGGTACCTGACCTGGTACGTCTCGCCGCGGCGGTCCGGGTAGATGAGTTCTGTCACGATCAAGTCCGAGTCGGAGACGGAGCGGGCATCGGCAACGGCAAGTGGGTCCCGCTGGACCGTCTTGATGGGCCGCCAGACGTTGATGATCTGCACCCGTCCTTTGAGCAGCGTATCGGCGTCCTCCGGAAGATGGTGAGACACACGAGAAAGTGCGGCCTTGTAAGATTGGTCAATGTGGACCCTCTGAACTGGCCCACGGGCAGCGCGATCTTGAGCTGCACTGGGCAGTTGGCGTCGGATTGTGTGGTCAAAGATGAAGACGCGGCTGGCGCCAGTGCTGCGCAAACATTAATGTCCTGCACAGTTGGAAAGCAAAACTGATCAAGAATTCTGATGACTTACACGTCCTTGAGGAGAGCTTCCGTCTCGGCGTAGTAAGCACCCTTGATCTGGGCGTCATCGAGGAAGTCCTTCTCAGTGGCTTGGTGCTGGTGAACTTGAAAGCCATTTTGGTCTAGAGTGTATTTGTCTTCGTCGCCAGTGATGTCATAGACCTTGACAGAGTGGGTTTCAAAAGGACGGTCGTAGGTCTCGGGTCTGTCAATGTAGGCTGGGTGGGGTGGCGAGCCATCTTCGTTGGCCTTGAAGTAGTGCAGTTCCGTCTGGAGGTCCTTCTTCCCGGTTGGATGAGAAGATGTGAGCTGGCTGTCCGTCACCTGTGTACCCCTCAAGGAAAGAAAATCATTAGAAGGGGAAATCTGCTGAACCGCTGCTGCCGCCATTGTCGCTTGCTTTTGGATGCGGGCAGTCAAAATGGGGTCTCAAGAGTAAAGCGTAAGCTTGATGATGTGGAGCTCAACCGGGGGAATTTATGCGGCAAGAACGTGGGTGGATGGGGCATGGGTAGCATTTGCTCGAAGCCGAGGCGCTACTTTGCTCTAATATACTCCGGATCTGCCTGTTCCCCGCGAGCACGCAATCTTCGTCCGTCCGTGAACGATTTCGGATTGATAAGCATCTCCAATGGAAGTACCCCGACGCCTCCAATGACATCTCCATGCTGTATTTAACTATTCTCCGAAGAAGATGGTGCACACACGTGAACGCGGCGTTGATTTCAAATCCCGCCGGTATTCGTTTGATTACATACATAGTATTCCGGTCCTTGCGGACTTGCGGACTTGCGGAGATCTGTCTGACTCCAAACGCTTCGAGCAATTCGGGATGTGCTATGGATTACGTCATGAAGTTGAAACTTGGGAACTTCTCCTCTGAAGTGCTAGGCTTTTCGTCGCTGGGTAATCGCGGACAGTCTGCTTACCCAGCCAAAGGTGGGATAGCATACCCTGAATGGCGTTTTTGTGATGAGGTCTTCCTCAGCTGCGCACGTCGTTTAGCGCTTATTCGGACACAGAACACGACATGCGAGTACTGGCTAGCAAACGAAGCGTCCATGCGAGTACAATAAAGATAAAACCACCAGAGGTATTGTCGTTGTAAATTCTAGACCAGCAGGTCATTAACGCGGAAACTTTCTACTGTGAGTCTGATAATGGTACTCGGCCAATGCCATCAAGCACCTCAGCTATAGTCTTTGTGCAAGAGAATCAAGAAAATCGGTAAAACATCGTAACCATTCTCCAATTTAAATCCGAGCATGCACGAGCTTGGTGATGGTTGTCCCATCTTGGAGTACCTCCTCTTGCTCCTCTATCGTGTATCCACGCCATTGAGGAATGAGTCGAGTCCAGATATACCAGTATATAGCTCCTCCTACTAAGCTGGAAAAATTGTTAGTATGCGTCTGGAAAAAAGATGAAGATTTACTTGCATGCTGACACCGACGATGGCATATGTCGCGTAGAACAAGCCATTCGTTGGCGGCTCTTTGGGGGGGAAAAAGGGAGCTGCAAGGAGAGCCAAGCTCAATCCGATTCGCAAGACGACGGCCGGAACCCACGCTCTGAACGGTCTCTTCAGACCCGGGCGTTTGAACCGTAACCACAGCAATCCGGTCGCTATTGCCAGTGCTGAAATTTGTCCAGGGTATCCTTCGACCTCGAGAATGAAAGAGTAAACCTCACCAGAAGGAGGTAGGGTAATCACTAAAAAGGAAGGGATGTAGTGGACAATAAGACCACCCAGAGGCGAGTTGAATGGTCGGGTCGAGGACAGCAGGTCGGAGAATGGGAGGAAGCCCTGCCTTGCGATCTCCTGTTTGAGTCGAGACTGGTCAATATTAGCAAGTTTACTGACATGCACTCGTTGTGGTAGAACATCACCTGAGCGAAAGCTACGACGAGAACATTGCCCCCAGCACTCAAGGCGACGGCGAGGGGGAGAATGGTTCTGCCCACTCCCTGTCCGAATATGCGCTCGAAAAACAATGCCGCTATTAACTCTCCGCTTTGCTTGATTTCTTCGATCGGTACGACGACGAAGTATGCCACGTTGATGAGCAGATACATCCCACACGCGGTGACCAGTGCAGCAGATGTTACGGAACGCAGTGTCCGAATCGGATCTTTGACTTCGTTCAGCACGAGGTTGGCGTTGTCGAGACCGGCATAGGAGTAGAAGACTTTGAAGAGTGAAGTGGAAATGATTCCCCAGTTCCAATTCGTGTCATCCCACAAGTGCCCCCATGATAGAGTATCAACTGTGGTCTGAGCGGACTCTGTAGAGGGCTGGAAGAGTACCACGTAGAGACCAGAAAGGATCATGAAAACCACCAGGATGACTTTGATCCAGCCCAGGAAGTTCTGGAGCTTGACTCCGACGCGAGGTGTGCATCCATGGATAACAGTGACGGCAGTAAGAAGACCGACGGCCAGTCCCTTGCGGATGAAGTCGCTCGGATTGTCCCCGCCCAACGCAAACAGCATGTATTCGCTGAAGATGATGCAGTTACTGGCGGTAAACCCGAGGAGAACAACCTGGACGGCGATGAGGGTAGAGGCCAGAAACCGCGGATGGCGATACGTGAACTCCAAGTAGACCTTATCCCCACCAGACCGTGGTAGCATGGAGCCAAACTCGAGCGCAATCATCAAGCCGCAGGCGGCAATGACGGCACCGACAAGCCATAGGAGTAACGACAGGCCTGGGCTCCCAACTGAGCGGAGAATGGCGCCCGGAGTAGCGAAAATTCCACTACCGATGACCCTCGAGATGACGAGAATGTATGCGCTCTGCCAGGTCAAGGTACGACCGAGAGTCGATGTTTCAGGGAGAACGTCGTCCTCGATGGCACGCGAGGGATGGATATCTCCGACCGCAACATCGTCGTCGGCGACGTCGGCAGCTGTTGCTAAGCGCGACGATTTGCTGTCCGACGAGGGTAAAGGGGGAGATGATGGAGGCGATGTAGCCGACGCCGACAGGAGAGGCCGCTGCTCCGGGTCGTCCATGCTGCACGTCGTGGTATATGATGGGTTCAGCTGGAGACCTTTGTTCTGGCAAGAAGTAAAGTCAATATCGGAGGACATTTCTGCAGGAGCGCTGGGAAAGGTGCCAGGCGTGGCATTTTTACTTGCGTAGCGAAGCTTCTTCAGAGTGTCTGTCGCCATCTGAAGGACGGAGAGAGTGTGAGCTTCGTCGGCATGGATGACCTTCCCGGCGTGTCGGGACACATACGCGGTGGGCTGCAAGGGTTTCGGGGAGGGTGCAAGCGGCAAGTAACGGCCAGACCACGGACAGCTGTTGCTTGATAAGACTGCGGAGACGCCATCTCATCAGTGTCCCGCGTAGCAGTCCCGTGAGGTGTGTCTCGTATGGCGCAATTGTGTTTCAAAGAGGCACGTCCAAGGAAGAGCATAGGGTGTGCCTGTTTTGTACCACACGCGGATTCGCACGCCATCATGGCGCAAGGTGACGAGAGTTAGGCGCAGCCCATTGGCGACCGTGGAGACGACTAACAACCAACACACCAATTTCAATTTGCCCGCACTGAGCATGAAAGTACGCCCGTGCCATCGGCTCGTTGCCGCGGCGGAAGATCCCCACGTCGGCCGAACCTGTCACATGCGATGCCCGGGGGTGGGGGATGCGCTGTCGCACCTAGGATGGTGCTTCAGGGTCACGATCTAAGGTTGAGAGTTTGTTGGATTGGCTATGGTCCCGATTTCTCCGGAAACCCAAAGTCGTCAGCGACGGACTACTGTCGAATGGAGTCCCCCTGGACAAACATCGGCCGAACTAACCGACGAAGGTTACGGCGGGATCGCTCATAGTCTCCGTCCGGACTCCGACTTGTCTTGCGAGCCTCAACAACTCATCCTTGCCGCTCTTCCGTGCCCCTCCAAATCGCGACTCTGAGCCCGAGTCCAAGACTCCGTCACCACGTGCATCTTCTTCCCCAACCATCGCCATACAGTCAAACGAAATCCACCATTTTCAATTGGCTGACCAACCCAGGTCGCCCTCCCCCTGTAGTCGATTTTTGCATAACCAACCACTTCAAATCCAAGAATTATACAATCGCCTCACCATTGAGAGAGGCTGCCCGACATTGCAAGGGCCTGTACACATCTAGCATGGTCAGTTTTACAGCACATTCTTCATCTTTTACCCGCATCGATAACTCTGGGACTCCAGGTAAGCTGGACCAACATTCAACAGTAGTTTTCAGCGGCACAAAACCAGTTTCGCTTTTCTATTGACATCTGAAAACTAACTAACGTTTCAGCCTAGCCCAGGCGGGTATACTCGCAACCTCTTGAATCCCGCCCTCGTTATCGCTAGCCTAAACAAGTCTCGATGGCCCATCTTCGTGGAAATGCCGCAAAGATTCTGCTATTTACGGGCCGGCGTTCGTGAATACAGCTCGAGCACGAGCATCTTGCGATATCATACAGTTGGTTGGGTGCCCCATGCTCTCCTTAGGGCATCCACGACGGAACTTGTAGGCCATGCATGCAATCTCTCCAGGTGAGCCATAAAATCCACGATAGCCTTCTGCTCCCCTTCATGAAAGTACTCCCCGCACAGCGAGATGCCCAACTTCCCTCTCGCCCAATTTTTCTTGGCATCCGCTATTAGTGAAATAGGTGATACATCACCAAAATCCCTAACAACTGAAAACTCTTCACCCCTCCCTCCCGGAGCCCTCCCGCGATGGCTTCACAACCTCCGGCGGACACCGGACCACAGCCGGCCCCTCCGGCCGGCCCTGATCGGGGCTCTAGGCCTCCTGCAGAGCTAACCCCCATACCAAGGGCTAAACGCCGCCGCGATAATAAGGCCTAACTACTCCGGCCTAGCCTCGCGGGAAGCTAGCCCGATACTTCTGATACCGCCCCCTTAACGGTAAAGGGGCACCTGAACATAAGCGGGGCGGCTACTAGATCTATCCTAGCTGCCCTTGACGAACAGGCCAGATTTTATAAGGTCTAAAAGGATATCTTTTTAATTATCGCCTAGTTTATTAATAATATGGTCTCTAGTTTTAAGGGACCTAAAAAGTAAATTATAAAAAAGGTTACTACTTATGTAATTTAAACCTTAAAAAGGCTTATAAATAATAAAACTGCCCGAACCCTAACCCGGAACTGGGCTACCGTTGTGGTATCTGTCAGATTGAGCGCTCGGCTGAGCGCTCGGCGCTCGCTCGGAAGAACTATAATCCCGAGCGCGCACCCCAGCCTCCTTGGGGCACCCCCTACCCCTATTCCTACAGGCCCAGGGGGGCTTCCAGGAAACTTAGAAACACAGAACAGAATATACGCAATTTTGACCACCAATTCGATAATTAACAGTCTGATACGTGCTACGTTTACGATAATCGTCGCCAGCCATCTATTCACTTAATTATACACACACGAAAGCACTTCCTAAGTACTCAATTCAAATCCACCCATCGAAATGGCCTCCCTAAACTCAAAGATCTAATTAAAGACCAGTAGCGACTGGGTTCTATGGGTTAACCAACTATAATCAAAAGTTAAATCCTATGACTTATGGAAATATATCAATCCAACACGTCCTGATGCCCTTCGGAGCTTGCGAACACTCCTCGAGCGGTGTATAGAGCGTCCTATGCACCCCGAGATCCACGAACACCCTAAGACCAGCAGAGCCGAAGTCCTCAGTGACGACGCTGAATACGAACTACGTGCACAGGGCCTTAAAGAGCTCTCCGTAGTGAACCTCGTATTATATAAAGAACGATGGGTGGAGTATATAAAATGAATGAAAGACCATAAAGCGTTCCTTAAGGGCGTTAAAGTATTTAAAAACTGGGTTCGAGAAACAGTCCACGTCAACCTACTACACCACTACTATACTATAGACCGCACATTAGATCGATGGATCTATATACTAAAGGAACGAATAAAGAGTAACACAAAAAAAAGGCGCTCTGAAGTGAACAAAGTATATAAACAAACACTAATAGCGCCTAAGTGGAAGTGTCTTATTATAAAAAGGGACTTAGAGGAGTGGTTTATAAAATGGGAAAAAGTAATCTACGAAGCTAAAACGGTAAGAGTCCCTGGTACCGAGCTCCCAAACATCTAATTCCCAGAATTCACCATAACCGTTAACCATAACTATGTGGACATATAAATTTTCTTGTATTAAATAATTAAGGACAAGTATATTGAAAACGAGAATTTAAGTATTAAAGAGGTCCTCTTAGATACCCAGAAATTCCTCCAAACTACTTTAATACTTAACCCAAAAAAATAAGTTAACCATAGAGTATTTAGGCTAACTATAGAATTAATAACCTGAGACGAAGGTGGCTTTAAAATAACTTCCCCTATGTACCTAGGTGTTCCAGGGAATAATACTTAGAGTAACTGGGGTAATAAGAGAAGCGAAGTTCCCCGTGATTAATTATAGAAAAGGAGTAATGGAAATTAAATAAATAACCACTTTTACTTTATTTACCTCTACTTATACTAATTCTCTAAGTATTAATTAGTTAATAAGTAAGAACGTCCTAAGTAGTATACCCCTAATTAGGAGCTCCTTAAGAACTTAGAAGAGTATATAAGAAAAAACGAAAACCTAAGAGAGTATATTAAAAAAGTAATAGGAGTTCTTAAAAAAGAATACTAATTATATGAATAGTGTAAAGTGAGTATCCCAAATGTGTTCCACACTACTCTAAAGATATATAAGCTTTTCAAATCGGCGATCCTAAACTTAGACTTAATAATCCATATCTTTAATAATCCTACGTAGTTTATTACATTTACGGGAACACTAATAGGAGATTACCTCTAAGTAAGTGCTTAATAAGAAGTTATCAAAGTGTATAATATAGTTAATATTAAAATTAGGGGGCATAGAAGGGCCACTATAAAGCTCCGCTTATACGATATCGTACTCTATACAAACTTTATTAGTAACCTTATCTCCCTTACTCACCTTTGTAGAAGGGGTTTTTAGTGGGATATAAGCCCTTATAATAACTGCTTACAGTGCTTGGATAGAACCTTTTTATATGTACTTATAGAAATCGCGAATTAGTAAGTCCTGGATTATCGGAAAATCGAAGCGTTACTCGTAACCGCGCTTATTAGATGAAAAGCACCGGAGATCGAGCTTACACTGCCTCGAAGGTATAAATATACGACAGCGACGCATAGGAAACCGATTAAGGGCAGCATAGCCCTCTGGTATCGAAGGCTAGGTCACACAGGCCCCGAGGCTATCCAGTACTTAGTAAACACCTTAAAAGGGGTTAGGTTGACCTTAGGGGGTAAGCCTACCACAATAATAACCTATAATACGTGTAGAAAAGGCAAAGCTTACCGAGTAATCCAGCGAGCTCTACGAGAATCCCTTAAATACACAAAGCCTGGAGACCAGCTTATAGTGGACTTCCACGATTACGAAGAGGGTTATGAAGGGTATATATCCATAATACTTATTGTTAACTAAGTTAGTGGTTATGCGTAGGATTTTTACCTTATAAGGTGTACTATAAACATCTTATTAACGCTCTTAACGGACCTCCTAAAACTTCTTAAAGTTCACTATAAAATAATAGTTAAAACTCTAGAGTCTAATAGTGAACTTAAGTGGTACCTACGGGTTACTCAAATGCTTACTATACGGGGTATAACCCTAGAAATCTCAACTCCAAATACACAAACCCAGAACAGCGGAGCAAAACACATCACAACGGTAATCAAAGAGTACACAAAAACAATAGCTTTAGGCGCTAAGCTTCCAAACATTGACAGGAAATAACAAAAGCAGCAACGTATATATATAATCGTATACCATCGGTAATAAGAGGATAAAAGTTATTATATAAGTTATTTTATAAATACTTTTAGTATAAAAAAACAGGATATATATATACCCAGACCTCTCCTATATACGCTTATACGGGTATAAAGTGTTCACTATAACCGTTGATGCTCAACTAAAGTGTAATAAGCACTAAAAGTTATTAGTGTGCACCTGGATCGGATTCCTAGTCGGCTATACATCAAGTAATTCCTTTCGAATCTGGAATCCCCTACGTAACAAAGTTTTCACTACTCGAGATATAGTATTTAATAAAAAGTATCACTTTAATAACAATATTAAAGGCCTAATAAAATGTCAGGTTGGTCCGCGTAGAGTGAAGGAGTCGGCGATGCCTAGGTAGGGTATAGTAGTGACTAGTATTCGAATCTGACCTCCTATAGAATTTCCCACTACGTTACCCCTTAAATCCCCTTCCCAGAGTAATTATTTTCCGTTGGCCCTACTCTGGGGTTACCCTTTTAGTACCCCCCCGGCCCCCACCGGTACACCTAACATAACCCCCCCGCCCCCTAGGCCCCATCCCGGGGCCGTTTAGATGTTTATTAGCCTTATTTAGGGCCCGCACCGGCACCTCCACTAGTACTCCCTAGTTACTATGTTTATTTTTAACCTTAGGTTTAGGGGACCCGAAGCCCGGCGATGGTCGGTTAACGCCTACGTCTCCCTAACCAGAGGTACCTTCCTTCCATCCTTCCCCAAAGTATTCTAAAACTAAGTGGTTACCCACTATTTCTCTAATTTATAGGAGACCAGGTGTAAATAAGTACCCCCCCACTAAGCCGCTACTCTATTTCCTCTACTAATAGTTCACTAAAATAACTTCTTAGTATTTTTTTATAAACACCTCGTATATTAACTAATAGACCTACCTCCTTCCACTCTTTCCCTACTAATGGCCTTATAAAATATCCTTATATTCCCTTTTAGTGGGCTAGGGTGGTCCCTACCCTCGTTCCTTTATACTTCTTTTAGTACTAAGTATTAACTCCTGGTTTTAAGAATACAAGAAACTCCTACACCGTAGACACCCTTAGTACCCCCCCAGTACTTTTTTTATATTAACAATCCCCTATTATAGTTCATTCTCCTTAAGCCCTAGGCGCCCTAGTATAATTATTCTACTACTTCTAATATAAAACCAACTTTATTATACACTTTAATTGCTCTATTTCTTTTCTTTTTTTAGTGTTATTTTTTGTTATTTTCTTATCTTTCCGGTTATTAACCTTAACTACTACTCCCCTATTACCCCCACTATTATATCTTCTAATCCTACTTCCTTTACCCCTACTAATAATAATAGTAGTTCTACTCTATTAGTTCCCCTTAACCCCTTTGGTGATATAAAAAATAATAATAATAAGAATCACCTTTACGCTGTCCCCTATACCCACTACTTATACCGTATAATAAACTAGGACCCTAAGGGTAATACCCCCGTTCTACGCTACCTCAAAACTACTAATATATCCTCTCCTCCCCTAGTATTCCCCTACTTCCATTACTAAGGATTTAAATTAGAAATAATAAATACATTATTTATACTATTTTATATAATAAACCTTATTTTTTAGTATATACTTATCCCCCCCTCCAGTCTGGCCACCCCTGGGGCCTTCTAAATATCGCTAATGCCTCGTAGTTGCCCTGTGAGTACTCCTCCCCTGCCCTCACCCTCCGCTATTGTTTTGATGAGATCTACGATGAGGTATTGAGTAACTCCACCTTCCGTAACACCTAGGCCGAGGACGTAGTATATTACCCCTATTATAATACTAGTCCCCACCCAGTGCCCCTCCACTACACACCTACTGATCTACTACTTAGTTTACTTATAAGGCCACCTAGTTTATAAATAAGAAGGCCCTTTAGAAAAAAGCTGAGAATGTTAAAGACCTCACTAAGTGTAAAGTTGAGGAGGAGGAGGAGGGATAGTTATTTTATTAATATAAGGTTACGGTCCTCGAAGTGTTAATTTTTATTATTAAAAAGTAGACCTCGGTTATTTCCCGTTTTATTACCTTTACTATTAACCAACTAGTAACCCTTTACTCTTATGCTAATACCCTTATTACTTAAATTACCTTTATCCGGGCTTAGATTATTATTATTATTATTTTTATTACTATTATTACCACTACTTTTTAGGAGTTTATAAAATTTTATACTAATACCGTGAATACCTTATTACTCCCCTAATACCCTTTAAATAGACCTCTTTTTATTTTATTTAACCTGTTTTGTTTAAAACCGTGCTACCCTTAATACCACTTCCTTTAGGGAGGGCTCGCCTTCGGGTAATAGTGTTAATAAGGATGAGGAGGTTAGAGGTGATAACACCGATACCAACAACTAATCCCCCTATACTACTCCCCTAGTAACCCACCTTCGGGTATTTCAATAATTCTTATTTATTCCCGGGCCCCCAAAGCCATATAATCTTCCTACCTCAGGCCAAATACATTCCCTAATTAGCCGGTGGCCTGGTCCTTATAACTTGTTCCTCCTATAATCTACTAGTAATCCACTAATAACTCTCCACTTAAGCTCTATTTTTTAATAGTTAATTAAATTTTATAAAATATTCTTTTAAAGTTCCCAGGAATTCTCTTCGGGCCCATACCCTTCCTATTTTATTAAATATTTCCGTTTCTTTTTAGACCCCTTATGGCCTACTATGGTTTTAACTATGTATTCGTCGTTATTCTCCTTAATTAGTACTTTTCGTGGTTATAGTAGGTTACTATAGAACTTTTTTAGTTAGGATGAGGAGAAAACATTATAAATTCTATACCTTAGCCCTAGTTTGAGTTCATAGGCTACCCCACTATTAATTACCCACTTAATAGTAAACGGTTTTAAGTACTTATTAACTAGCTTTTTTAATAATTTACGTTATTGTATATTTTTAGTTAATAATAAAATATGTTCACTAATTTAGAAGTTAATATATACCCTCCTCTTATTATACTATTTTTCGTATATCTTATTAGAGTGGACTACTAGGTCCTACACTACTCTCCTTTTCACTTTTAGCCCTTTTACCTTATTCTCCACTATTAGTATATCTATTAAGGCTTTTCCGTTTATAATAATATTATATAATTCTAGTAGTAGGTAACCTATTAGCACCTCCACTAATACTAACCTTGTGGTATTATATTAGGTATTATTATAAACGAATTAGGCTATTCTTAGCTACTATAACTAGTTATCCTGTTTTATATTATAGAATGCCCATAAGAAGTGTTCTAAGTTTTGGTTCTACTTCTGCGTTTATCCGTTGGTTTAAGGGTAGTATGCTGTACTAAGTTTCCGTTAGATAGCCAGCTAGTAATGCACCATTACCCAGAATTTATTAGTAAATAAGGAGCCCCTATCCGAGACTATTAACCAAGGAATTCTATACTATAAGAACACTTTTTATATTAGTAGTGTAATTAACTAGTTTATAATAAATAACTCCCTGGTGGGTATATAAAAGGCATACTTAGTTAACTTATCTACTATTATTAGGATATTATTGTACTACTTCCTATTTCTACTATCCACTACTAATAATTTAATAATAAAGTTAAGGGATACATTTTCCCATGGGTAACTGGGTACTAGTAATATACTTAGTACCCTATAAGGGAGGTGGTGGTGTAGTTTCGTATACTAATATACGGTATATATCTTAACGTATTCTACTATATCCTTTTTTATCCTTTTCTAAAAGAATGAACGTCCTATTTAGGCTATTATCCTATTAACCCCTAAATAACCACTTATTAGCTCATCGTAAAACACAATAAAAATCTCCCTTATTAACGAATAACCCTCTAATATAACTACTCTACTCCTATACCTTACCATTCCTTTATTATCTCTTCTCTAATACACCCACTTCTCCTATACCACACCCTATAATATAAGATCAGACCTCTAGGCCTCTTATACTATTTCTTCTAAACTTAGGACTAGTGTTTTTAGTATAATATTTACAACGTTGAACTATAGCTCCTCCCTCATTACCTAATTACATCTTACCCTCAACTAAAATCGTTCTAGGAAACCTTCTAAAAACGTACCCCTAACTTCTTCCCACTCACCCTCCTTAGATCTATCGTCTAATCTCTATAATAGTCCATCGGCTATATTTCGTTTACCTAACCGATATTCGATACGGAAGTTGAACAGCAAAAGGTCCTAGAGTAACCTGGCCTAATAATTATTTAACTAGGGCTTAGTAGCGAAATAGTGGTGCCCTAGGTGGTCCATTAAGAACAACGTCTAATATTATATATACAATAAATAGTATCACTAATATATAATTACTTCTCGAATCACCAATAGCTCCGCCTCTAGTGCTCCGTATCTCAGCTCAGCTCCCCTTAACTTCCTAGAGAAGTAGGCGACGGGGTACCAAGTATCTCCATATAACTAGCATAAAACTGCCCCTATTACGAAGTCTAATACATCGGTTTTGACCCTTATTAGGAGGGAGGGGTCAAAGTACCTGAGGATAGGGGCCTCCGTAAATAGTTCCTTTAGCTTGTGGAAGGCCTTTAACACCCTGTTATTCATAATCGGCTCCCCCCCCATCTTCTTCGTTAACCTATCCATAAAAGGTATACACACTTTAATATAATTTTAAATAAAACACTTATAAAACCCTATAAATCCTAAAAAAACCTGGATATCTTATATACTACGGGGCACCAGCTACTCCACAATATTTATAACCCGGTCCTATTCCATTACAATCCCTTCCCCTAAGATCACAAACCCTAGGAACCTAATCTCCCTAATATAAAACTCATATTTCTTAGGGTTAACATATAAGCTAGTGGTGTTTAAGTGGTGTAATACCTCCTGGACTACTTCTATGTGTAACACCTTATCCTTTAAAAAGATAAGGATATCATTTAAGTATACTATATAAGTAATATCGACGAGGCCCACTAGTATATTATTAACGTAGGCCTAAAAGGTCACTAGTGTATTAATAAGGCTAAATAGTATAATATTATATTCATAATAGCTATACTTAGTTCAGAAAGTCGTTTTCTATTTATTTCTTTTACGGATATACACCTAATAGTACCCATCTTTAAGGTCTAATTTCGTAAACTAACTCACTTTTGAGAGGTGGTTTAGGATTTCTCCGATAAGGGGTAATAGTGTATAGTTTTTTATAATAATACTCTTAAGGCCCTGGTAGTCCACGTAGAGCCTTAGCTTACCTCCCTTTTTAGGGACAAAGAGGATTAGTACCCTAACTAAACTCTTGGACTACCTAATCCAGCCCTTAACTAATACCTTAGTAAAGTATTCCCTTAACTCTATTAACTCTAGTTCTACTAATGGGTAGATGGGGTTATATAATGGCTCCGCTCCTAGTTCTAGGTTAATAGCGTGGGTACGTCCACCCCGTTCTAATAGTATAGCCGTTAATATAGTGTTAAATACATAGGACCACTCCTCGTATTCACATAGGAGGACTGGTCCCTAGGTAATCTGCTGGTCACTAACTGGTACCCCA
This sequence comes from Colletotrichum gigasporum, assembly GCA_024584535.1. NCBI lineage: Eukaryota > Fungi > Ascomycota > Sordariomycetes > Glomerellales > Glomerellaceae > Colletotrichum > Colletotrichum gigasporum. Next base: position 742,335 of record CP077951.1, read on the forward strand.
CTTATCCTCACCTTAATCCTCTTTATACCCAAAGTAACTATAAAAGTTACCCTCGTATCCCTCACTACTCTTCGGATTCCCCTTTTACCCGAGATTAACCGAATACCATCCTTATTTAAGGGGTAGGTCTAATTCAGGGTCTCTTATTCAAGGTTCAGCTAAACCACTTAGCACTAGGGGATCCCTAGTATTACCGTATATCCTTCCACCTTAGTGATCCTAAACTTATACGACCTCGTGTAATTCACCCCGAGATTATCCGTCGCCTAGGTCACTAAGGTCTTTATACTATAGTTAGGTATACGTAACCCCTATATGCTTTATAGTGGTAGCTCGCCACTAGTAACCCTCGGTGAAGCCCCTTTATAAAGGAGGATCCTCTAATCCACCATATTCTCATCTATTCTTATATTTAATAACACCTTCCCCTCCTTTTATACCCCCACTACTTTTACCTATAAGGTCACCTCTACTCTCCGGTGACCCTGCTCTGCCTCCTATGGGAGCCGGATAGCGTTCACCCCCATAGCTGAACCTCCCATCAGCTCTATCATCTTAGGCCAGCATCATCATCCCAAATACCTCGATTATCCACAATTATAACAATTAGGCTCCTAGTACTGGTCCAAATAATATCCCATTTACCCATAATTAAAATACTTAATATAACTTAGGTCCCACCCTAGTGGTCCCTTATTAGGTATACTCTTTTCCCATTTCACTAAAACTAAGCTCCTAAAGGTCTTAGTGATAGCCCTTAGTATTTCCGGGGTAGGTTAAATGGTATTAGTCGTAGTCTCTTTTTAAAATACGAGATTGGAGTAAGTGGGTGGTCACTGGTTTCCCCTCCACTGGTCCCTAGTCCCCTAAGCGACGAGCTTAACACACTTTTATTCCCTTAAGTATATTTTCTACGTTATTTTAGCCCTCTTAGCTATATTATCTAGTTCTCGACGAGTACTTAATAACCTATTAACTATTACTTATTATTATAGGTTAGGTAATAGTCGGTTAATTATATGGACCACCTACGTCCTCTTTAGTTAGGGATTAGGGTACTCTACTTTAACCACTTCGTATTACTTAAGAAACTATTAATACATTTAATTTAACTTTTACCTTATCTTTTCTAATTCCACTATAACTATATATACCCGGGTATCCGCGTTAACTACGGTATTACAGAACTACTACTCCATTATAGCCCAAATAACGTTAAATACGTTATTATCGTAATTCGTAGTAACATAGTTTATCTATTAACGGGAAGCGGTGCCCTCCAGGTATCCCCCTACGAATAGGACCCTAGCTTTATTAGAGTTGAAATCTTTTTTATATAAGCCGAATTACCCCTCTAATTTAAATAAAAAATCACTAACATCGGTCCAACTTCCTCCCTTAAAATGGATAAGGGCGAGCTACTTTATCTACGCATTAGTATCCCATCGACTGCGAGTGGACTACAGTACATCGGCCCCCCTTTCCTACCCACCTTTTCCCCTCACAACAAGGGGTACATGACAGTACGTCATTTACTCCTATGTTTTCCTCCCTACTTTCACCACCAAAATCGACATTTTCCTATGTGATGAAGCGTCACGATGGCCTCTAGCGATTCCGAGGGCTCGGTACGGTCATGTATTAACGTCGCCGTACTTCCTGAAGACCTCGCGAGTGCCTGCACCGCCGACTGTACGCCCGAGAGGTGTGACAAAGCCGTCATACGCCCTCATGAGCCACCCGCCCTTGAGCGAGGGAGGCCTTAGGAGAGGTTTCCAGGAATACGCGGCGACGGAAGCAGACGAGGTCGGGCTGTGAGCAGTGCCAGGTTGCGCTTTGTAACTCACAAGATTGCTGGTACCTTTTCCATAAGCAGAATATATAGACAGTAGAAGTACTAGAAAACTAGCGTATTTGGTTGGTCAAAATAAGTCTTGGCTGGCCCCTGAGTGGCTGTTACCCCTCACGGGGTTGTACTGTAGTCCACTCGCAGTCGATGGGATAGACTCACTTAAATTCTGGTGACTAGGGAGCAATAAACTCCTAATATATCACCTCATCTAAGTCGGCGCCGTTCCTAAGGGCCATTATCTAGTTAATTATCTTCCTTTTCTTAACTTGTTACACTATTTTATAAAAAAGGGCATTAACCTCCTTAATAGTTATTCCTTTTATATTCTCAATATTAAAGCACCGGTAATCCCCGGCCACTTCGTTATTAAGCATTATCTTAGTTATTAGCTTAGTAATTGGTCGCTTAACGTTTACGAAAATAACTTATTATATCACTAATACTCTACGGGGGGCTATCGTTACTCTAATGGTTTATGCACTTATGGGTAAGTAGAGATTTGAACGTATTAGGTTAGTCCGCATAAAATAAAAAAGTCGGCGATACCCAGGTAGGGTATAATAGTAACTAGTATTCGAATCTGGCCTCCTATAGAATTTCCCACTACGCTACCCCTTAAATCCCCTTCCCAAAATAACTATTTTCCGTTAGCCCCACTCCGGGGTTGCCCTTTCGGTGCCCCCCCCCGGCCCCCGCCGGTGCACCTGACAGTGAGGTGGTTCTTAGTACCGGCGGGGAAGTTATTTTAGTATTTAATAATATTATTTAACTTACTTCTCCAACCACTAGACCCGTCTAGGGGGGCAGTTCGTCTATAACCCTTCGCTTGGCCTTAGATAGCCTTATTAGCGTGGTCGTCCCTGAGGTGGCCCGCTCTATGGTAATGGTCCTTTTAGACTAGTACGTTACCTCCCTCCTATCTAGGAAGTAAAGACTTTGGTCAGTGTATTGGTTTAGGTGTAGGGGCCCTATACCCGGAAATACCCTTTAGTGCCCCTCGGGGCTTGATATACCACCAAGATCCTTAATAGTTGAAAAGTCTTCACCTCTCCCTCTCGGAACCCTCCCGTGATGGCCTTACAGCCTCCGGCGGGCACCGGACTGCAGCTGGCCCCTCCGGCTAGCCCTGATCGAGGCTCTGGGTTACCTCTAGAGCCAACCCCTCCCTCAAGGGCTAAGCACCGCCGCAACACTAAGGCCCAACCACTCTGGCCCAGCCTTAGGGGAAGCTAGCCCAACCCTCCTAATATAACCCCTTTTACGGTAAAGGGGCCCTTAAACGCAAGCGGGGTGGTCACTAGATCTATCCTAGCCGCCTTCGATGAACAAACCAGACGCTATGAGGACCGAAAAGGTGTCTTTTTGGCTATTGCCCAGTTTATTAACAACGTGGTCTCTAGTTTTAAGGGGCCGAAAAAGCAGATCACAAAAGAGGTGATAACTTATGTAATCCAAGCCCTAAAAAAGCTAATGAATAACGAAGCTGATCTAACTTTAACCCGGAACTGGGTTACCGTAATAGTATTAGCCCCGACCCTAACCCCAGTTTTAGCCCCGGCCTCCACCCCGGCCCCCGCCTTAGCCCAGCACCGAGCCCCTTCCCGCCCACAAGCCCAGGCTCAGCTAGAAGACCTCCGGGTTTTCGTCCGTATCCCCGAGGAAGGCCTGGATACTGCCCGGAAGAACGCCCCTTTTGCCCTGCGCCGTATAGTCTACTAGGCCCTTGGCCTATAACTAGGAGACATCCCACACATTTACCACATCTCAACTGGATACTCTTTGAAGCCCCTAAATAAATAAATCCAATAAAACCTTATTAGAAATAGACAAAAGCTAGTAGACTACTTAGAGGCCTTTAAATAGAAACCCCCACAAAATAGTTTACATACACCGTCCTACGTTACCCATCTAAACTCCAAAACCTAAATGGGGAAAGTATTAATATATTAACCCTGATTAGGGAGGAGGTTATTGCTTAGACTAGCTGTGAGCTAGTCTTAGCTCGGCAATCCCACCTCAGCCCAAACCCTATTACAAACAAAGTCACTTGGGTTATCTCCTTTATGGTCGAGGTGCCACCCTTCAGATTATTCAACCAGAGCAGCAAAGCCCAGCTTATTAGGGAAAAGAGGACCCTACTTAGGCATAACCCTGGCTACCAGGGATACCACATAAACCAGTACTACAACCAGCGGCCACTCTACAACAACTACAACAAGCCCTCAAACTCCCACAAGACCGAGCCTTATACAACTAAGCCAAAGTATACCAACTACTTAGGGCCCTTCCAGGCCAGCCATACAGACTATCCAACTAAACCCCTAATAATCAACGGCTATCCTACCCTCCTAGGCCGAAAAGAACGTGGACGGATTCGGAAGGTTAGGCAAAAGGCCTCTGAGGCCCATAATAGTACTAACTAGACTACTACTCAGAGTAATACTTAATAACCCTAAAACTCCCACCCTAATTAGGGCCAATAACCTAGCTCTAAGTGCCCATACACTAGGACTCCCTCTTAAAGATTGATTATATACTTAGGTGATAAGGATTCAGCTAGTAGTATAGATAAAGACGAAGTGGAGGACCCCGAGGTCCTCCCTTAGACCAACCACCCTATTTACCCTCTCCGAAATAGGAGCCAGAGGGTGGCTTAAAAACTTAATTATAATATCACCAATACCTACACCCACCTAGACCTTAACTCAGAGGTGTAGACCTAAACAGGCCCCCCCACGAGTACTACGTATAACCCAATATAACATAGGGAAAAAACCTCCAGCATACAAAACTTTCCTAGAGCTCTGCTGGGCTAATTAGGTCAACATCGTACTTATCCAGGAGCCCTGGATAGGCTACACCAACAAAATACAGATCAATATACACCCTAAGTACAATTCCTTTATCCCAGTTGATTTTTGGGATAGTAGGGAAACAAGGCCCAGGGTAATAACATATATACGGAAAGGGATAAGGCTACAAATACAACAACAAAGACCTATCCAAACAAGGGATATCCTATAATTAAAGGTTAATAACACTATTATTATAAACGTCTATAAATAACCAAGCGATCCTTATAACTAGACAACGACCACCCTCCTAGGATACTAACCACTAATATAAGCCCTTATAGCTGGGGATTTTAATACTTACCACTACTCCTGGGAACTAGGATCCGTTAGCTGGAATAGAGGAGACGATTTAGCTGATTGGGTTAATAACCATGGCCTCTCCTTTATTGGAGAAGTAGGGGCTTTAACCCACATCCGTGGTTACGTCCTTGACCTGACCTTCTTAAATATCCCCCTTGTGTACATAGGACTTTATCCATACCTATATCTAGGAGTTGATTACTAGCCTATTATAACCATTATTCCCCTTAATAATAATAAACAATAATAAATATACTAATTAGGGCTAATATCGGTCCTGGATTCGGCCCTTCTTTAGTTTAAAGACTTAGTTAGGGTAGGGACCTTAACTCTTTTTACCCTTAAGGACCTACCCACCCCAGCTAAGCTAGACGCCCAGGCTAACCGGATCATTAACCTATTCTCAACGGCTATCCAAGCAATAGGGAAAAAACAATAAAGCCGGGGAAAGCGGGCCCCCTAGTAAACAGAAAAGTACTCTAAAACCCACTAATCCTACCTCAAAGCCCGTACCTAGTAGACACGGGAACCGGAGCCGGCCTCGGCCTCACCACCCCCTATCCTCAAAAAACAAAAGGTCTTCTTAGAAATAGTTAGGAAGGCTAAACGGGCCTATTAGGTTACTAAAATCGAAGGGGTTACATCTAATCAGGACCTATATAAGATAATGGGCTAGCGTAAAACTAGTCTAATAATCAAAGCCCCCCCCCTTAATAGTTAAGGGCCAGACGTACAACAATAGCCAGGACAAGGCCTAGGCCCTACGGAGGGCCCTGCTGGAGAGGTTTGATGATACGAATGACCTACCTAGGGACCCCTTCGACGTGGCCACAATCCCAAGACAACAAATACTCTGGCAAACTTCGATTAGTTAAGAGGAAGTAAGGGTAGCCACCCTAACAAAGACTATAACCCCTAATATTAACGGAATTACCATAAGATTACTTAAGGCTTACTGGGACCTTATAGCTGAGCTTATCAGGCTACTATTCCAGGCATGCATTAAGGCCAGCTACTTCCCCCAGCCCTTCCGTAGAGCAGAGGTTATTATAATTCAGAAGCTTGGAAAGACCAACTTCTCAAAAGCTGGATCCTAGAGACCAATAACCCTCCTATCCTACCTAGGCAAGGGGCTCAAAAGACTAATAGCTAAGAGAATGGCCTACCTCACTATCCTAGAAGGGGTGGCCAGCCCACAGCAAATAGGGGCCCTACCAAGCAGGGCAGCTACCAACTTAATAACCTATCTCACACACAATATCAAACAGGCCCTCGATAAGGGGCTTATAACTACGCTGGTAACAATGGATATGAAGAGGGCCTTTAACTCTGTTCTTCGGAACCACCTTATTATCCATCTACAGCAACAGGGCTGGCCTAATAGCCTAATCAGGCTAATTTATACCTTTATATCAGACCGCACTACTAGGATCAGGTTCAAAAAGGTAACAATAAAGGACTTCCCTCTAACCTGTGGGCTACCTCAGGGCTCCCCACTATCAACTATTATTTTCCTACTTTATATTTCCAATATCCTAACTAAAAACTCAAGGCTTCGGTTTAAATATACAGACAATATAGGCCTTTTAATTACCAGCCCATCCCTTAAAGATAATGCTATATCCTTAAGCCAACGGGTTACCCAAATCCTAAACTAGGACACCAATAATAAGGTCTCCTTTAACCCAGCTAAATGTAAAACTATCCACTTCACTAGGAAACATAAGTAACCAAAGGACCTACCTAGGATCAAAACTAGAGACCTTGAAATCAAAGCCTCGGTCGAGCTAATCCGTTAACTAGGGGTTTAGTTCAATAAAAGACTCTCTTTCTAATACCACATCAAAACAAGGGTAACTATAGCGAAAAAGGCAGCCTAGCACCTGGGGCACCTAATAAACACAAAAGAAGGGATCCTAGTAATTGTTATATAGAAGGCGGTCATCACCTATATCCTCCTAATAACCCTATATAAAGCCGAAACCTAGTTTAGGGGACTAACCAAGCTAGCCCTAAATAATATTACCCCCCCTTAGAGAAGGGGGATTATTAATATAGGCTAGAAGGGCTTTGTTTAGAAGGTCAATAAGGTTATTATAAGAGTGGCCCGAGCTATCCTCCCAGTTTAGAAAATAACCCTAATAAGCAACCTCCTCCGAAATACCAGCTTACCTACTAGGAAAATGGCTTTAGAAGGGGTACACCTATACTTCACAATCCAACTACAAAAGGTCGACCAACAACACCCATTAGTCCTAAAGCTCACACAATAAGGGAAACAGTAAACACAACTTCAACAAACAGCAGGCCTCGTCTCAAGGATCCCAAGGCCAGCACTACTCCAACCACAATACCTTCCAGGGTCATAAAACCCGATAATCCTACAAATAAAGGAGAAAACTGCTAAGGCCTTTCGGAACTAGCTAAAACCGTCCCGGACAATCATATAATTATCTATTTAGACGACTCCAAAGCACCCAATAGGGCTATAGGATACGGGTTTATCATCTATAAAGGCAATAAGCGGATAGCCCAGGGTTATGGCCAACTCGGCCTAATAGAAGTGTTTAATGGAGAAGCTAAAGGGGCGAGGGTAGGGCTCCAGTGGGCCCTCCTTACCTCCCAAGGCCGACCTATACACATCTATATTAACAATACTAACATTATTCAGGGGATACGGGGCAAAGCTCCAAACTCCTCACAAAAAACCTTCATTAAGATCCATAAGGCGGCTAAAATATATAATATACACACCCACTAAGCCCCAGGGCATCAGGGGATAAAAGGTAACAAAGAAGCAGACCGCCTAGCTAAGCAGGGCACTACACTCCTAGTACCTTTAGGCCAACTAATAACCCTAGTAGGGATCAAATAACTCACCAAAAAACGGATACGGGCCTAATAAACACAATAGTGGTATAAGGAGGCAACGGATCGATACGACCAACTAGGGCTTAAAACCACCTTATCTAGCCCCCCTAAACTAGCCCTACTACGGGCTACCCTGTACCACCTCCTAATAGCCTGATCAGGCTACGGAGACTTTGAACAATATCATTAACACTTTAACCACATAAAAGCCCTGCTTACCTGCTCTTGCGGGGAAGCAAAGGAAGTAGACCACCTAGTCTATTACCGAAAGACCCTAACGAGGAGGCAACGGTGGCCTACCCTCCACCCTTCCAGTTCATCAGAGCCCATAGGACCTATGGGATCCCTCGAGCAATATTTCAAGGGGCTAATCACTAATCCTAAAGGCTTTGAGGCCTTCCTACGTATAACAAACTTATTCCAAAAAATCTACCCACACTATTAGGGGCCAGCCCGGCTAGGCCTTAAAATAACCAACCAACGTACCCTACTAGGGGAACCAGATAAGAAGTAAAAGAACTGGAGGAACTAGTGGGATCCAGGGATAAACTGAACGCATAATAGCCAATAAGCAAGATTTGGAGGACGCTGGCAATAGCTATGTACTGTATAATAGGTAATCTAAGCCTGCGGCTCTCCACGCCACATACCCCTCGGGAGGTCTGCCGCAAGGGCTACGCCCTTGCCGCCCTGGCGTTAAATACTACAACAACTACTAAAGCGAGAATGGGTGAGCATAACGAGGCTCGAACCCATGACCTCTAGGTCGGCCCACATACTGCCACTTTAGCAAGGCGTTTAGTCATTCAACCAGAGGGCTCGTAGAGACAAGGGCTCATAACTGTTGCAAAAGTGGAACCACAATTACGGGACAGTAATTGTGGGCTATATTATGACACCTTTCTAATACACTCTCTTAAATCTTCGTCTTTCCTTATATACTCTTCTAAGTTCTTAAGGAGCTCCTAATTAGGTATATACTACTCAGGGCAATCTCATTCATTAATTAGCTAACACTTAGAAAACTGGTGTAAACGGAGGTATTCAAAGCAAAAGTGGTTATTAACTTAATTTCTATTACTCCTTTTCTACGATCAATCTCTTAGTATACCCCTCTCCCTCAAGCGTTTCCTCGAATACATCACAAAAGATTTAAGCATATTTAGAAAGTTGTATCTTCGTCGTTTTAGTCTACAAAAGCTACTTCCGTTATAGGGCCAAACACTCTACAGCTAACCTACTTTTATGGGTTAAGTATTAAGGTAATCTAAAGGAACCTTCGCATATCTAAAAGGACTTCTCTAATACTTAAATCCTCGTTGTCAATACATTCGTCCTTAACTATTTAATATAAAAAAACTCATATATCCACATAATTATAACTAATAACTGTTATAAATCTAGGAAATTAAATACTTAAAAGTTTAATACCCAATACTTTAATTACTCTAATTTCATAGATTACTTTTTCTTACTTCGTAAACTAATTCTCTAAATCTTTTTTATAATAAAGTATTTCTACTTAGGTACTAATAATATCCACTTATATACTTCATTCACTTCAGAGCACCTCTCTTTTACGATACTCCCTACTCATTCTTTTAATACGTAAATCCATTAATATAATACGTAATCTACGGTATAACAATAACGTAGTAGGCTAACATAAATTATTTTTTAAACTCAATCTTTAAATACTCTAATACTCTTAAAAAACACTTCATAGTCTTTTACCCACTCTATATACTCCACCCATCACTCTTTATATAATATAAGGTTCACTATGAAAAGCTTTTAAAAGCCCTATATACGTAGTTCGTATTTAGTGTTATCGCTAAGCACTTCAACTCTACTGGTCTTAGGGTGTTCACAGATCTCGGGGCGCATAGGACACTCCATACAACGCTCAAAGAGCGTTCACAAGCTCCAAAGAGCATCAAAACATGCTAAATTAATACATTTCCATAGGTTATAGAATTTAACTTTTAATTATAACTGGTTAACCCATAGAACCCAGTTACTACTAGTCTTTAATTAGATCTTTGAGCTTAGGGAGGCCATTTCGATAAGTGGATATAAATTAAGCACTTAGGAAGCGCTTTCGTGCATATAGAATTGAATGAATAGGTGGCTGGTGACGCCTGTCGTAAGCGTAGCACGTATTAAACTATTAATTATCGAATTGAGGGTTAATTGTGTATATTAATGTGTTGTGTCTGCTAAGTGCTTCAGGGAGCGTCCCTGACCCCAGGGATAGGGGTAGGGGATGCCCCTGGCTGCCTGAGGCGCGCTCGGGAACAACCTTACGCCGAGCGCCCGTTCCCAAGGCGCTTTAGGAGCGTTCAATCTGACAGTTTCTTTTCTAGTATTCTCCGAGTGTTTAACTAATGGATTTATGGTATCCTATAAGTAATAGGTTTTCACTTAGGACTGTAATTAGTTAAACTAAAGGACCTAGTCCCTAGTTATTTAAAGGGCGATCTTCGTAGTAGGGGTCGTTATTATTATTATTGAATGGGTATTTCGCATAGGAATAGCGGTTATAAGTAGGGTTCGGTTTAATAGCTACTTTTAGCACGTATTAAACTATTAATTATCGGATTTAAGGGTTAATTCGTAATGTATTTTATAATGTGTAATTGTTCTCATTCTTCCTTTTCTTCAGGGGCGAACTTAGCCCTTACGGTGGCTGGTTTAAGGGCGCATTTCGGCCCATCATTATTCCGCGCTGCGCGCGGCCTTCGAGTGCGCCGGAAGTGTACTAGGCGCTTGGTACAGCGGATTCGACAGGTTGATCCCGAGTGCGCCTTAGGCAGCCAGGGGCGTCCCCTACCCCTATCCCTAGGGTCAGGGACGCTCCCTGAAGCACTTAGCAGACAACACAATATACGGATTCTGACCCTCAATTCGACAACTTCCGGCGCACTCGAAGGCCGTGCACAGCGTGAAATAATAACGGGCCGAAACGCACCCTTGAACCAGCCACTTTAAGGGCCAAGTTCTCCCCTACATAACAGGGAGAACAAGAAAAATTACACACAATTGAATATATCACGAATTGACCCTTAAGTCCGACACATAGTAGCTAATAGGTAAGATTTAGAGGACGCTATCAAGGGCTGTGTACTATAGAGTAGGTAGTCTGAGCCTGCGGCTCTCTACGCCACATACCCCTCGGGAGGTCTGCCGCAAGGACTACGCTCTTGCCGCCATGGCGTTAAATACAACAACAACAACAAAAGAAAAGACCGCCAAAGAGTCTTTTTTTTTGTTCTGTGGTTTAGTTGTAGAATCAGTTTTGCGGCGCTTGCTTCCTTCTAGAAGACCACAGCATTTTTCTTTCTCAAGAGCCGTGTACGACATAGAGGAGCATTGGGGCAATTTAGATAGTACACGGCATCTTTACCGATTGTACCCTTGAAAATACCCATTTTTGACCCCAGCTTGCAAGTTAAGGACCGTGTTGGAAGGCTTGCTTCCTACCGCCTTCAGTGTGACCAATGACCTAATCTGAAATAGAACATTCTTAGCCATCGACGACTCGACCATCATCCACCAAGCATTGCTGGGCTTACCTCTGTCATCATCATCACCCGGGTCGTCCCCTTTAGGCGGATTGCGTGGGGGGTCAGGGGGGTTGGGTGGAGGGTTGGGGGGGTTCGGAGGCAGCGGAGGCGGGTTAGGGGGGTTCGGAGGCGGAGGAGGTGGGGTTTGTCGTCGCCAAGCTGCCATTGAGAAGTTAGACCGTCTCAACGCATCGCTTCACTTCGAAGCTTGATAGAGGACATGGGATGCACTTACGACGGACATCATCATTATCGTCATCATCCGGCCGTACGGGTCGTACGGGTGGTCTTGGGGTTCTGCCTTGACGGCCTATGGTATAGTCGGTTAGAAGCCTCACATTCCACTGGATGCATTGCAAGAAGGGTATGCGCCTACCCGGTCCATCGTCGTCGTCATCAGCATCATTACGGCCGTCGTCGCGGATGAAGAGCCCTCCCCCAGGGACATTGACGGCGGGCTGCCCGGGTTGCCGTGCCTCCAAGCCCGTCAAGTCGGGCTTTGGTGGCACCACGAGGCCGGATGCGAGTGGTTGCAGAAGAAGAAGGCCACAAAGGGCCTGTTTCCAGGAGATGGTTGGCATAATGGTTTTCGACTGGCTTGAAGATGTCTAGGCAGGTATGATACTGACTCTGTGCATCGGGGTGAGGATTTAAATGAGGTCGTATTTCTGGGCATCGTTCGGACTCTTTATACACGACAAGAGGCACCATAAACTCGACAGACGTAGAATCCACGTCGTCCTGTGCGGCTGTGTCCTCATCATGATCCGCATCTGCCCAGGTCTTCGCCTTGAGATGGAACCACGGACTCCCAGTGAGTCCCAAAGTCAATCATCGCATTCTGATGAGCCGTTCATGAAGTAAGCTCGGGAGATCTACGCAGGTCAAAATAGTATGAGGGAAGCTGCGGCTAAATGCCCAGCTCTCGCCGCCCGCTCTGGCCGTCCCAAGCTATAGTTTCGCACGTCATGTTATACCTTCTTTGAGATATGGTGGATTGCTATTGGATGATGCAAGAAAGCGAACTGATCGGACACCAGGATGACTCTCACGCATCTTTAGGTGTGGTACTTGCGGAGAGCTCGCGCCATTTACTTCATGCCTTTGCGAACCATGGACGTTATCATAGCGGCCTATTGACCCTATTCTGTCTATCCACCATTCGTCTATAGTCTTTGTGACTTTTGCAACAAAGTAGTCAGCAGCAGCGGCCTCTGCCTTCACCTTTATCCTGATCTGCATCCAAGTGCATCAACAACAGACAACATTGCCTAGGAGACTAGCGATCGGCTACAAGCTTTTTTCTGATCTTAGATGCTGTCAAGTTGAATGAAATCTACTGATTATTTGAGACGTAGTCTCCCCGCCCAAGTCTGGATGAATCCCCGTGATGGGAAAGTCCAATCGCAGGATGTCCCCTGAAGTCAATGTCCAAGTAGTGGCTGCCGTGGGGAACCCCTCACGAACTCTGTACCGCTTCAGCTGAGTTAATCTTCGAAGTGATGTGATGGGTAGCTCATCGGGTCTATCCGACGCGTAATTTAATCACTTTTTTTCACCACGTCTTCTGGAACAGGTCCCCAGTGAGGCAACAATTCCTCGTAACCTAACCTTACATTCCTTGCCGCGGGTTTAACTGAAAAATACCACCGTCAAGCTTATTTAGATGAAGAGAACGCTTTACTGCAGTCCACAGGCCACCACGGAAGGTCGCCTGATACAGTAATGTTTGTTTGTTTCAATGTTTCGAGAAGGGTATGTCGCCCGGCGCCCATGGCACAGCTTCGTGACGCGTTTCGATGGCTCAGCTCTAGCGCCCGATCGCCAACGGACACCACCACCTGCGCCGTGCTCGTCCAAGACTTTGCAGATCATTGCGCAAACTCTCGGAGGTGAAGGGGGCCTTGGCCTGCCCAAAGTCGGCGTTAACGCCCGAGTAGAGTTAGAGTTTGTGGAACGTTGTCAGTGTGTTTGCATGAACAACTACGGAGTCCGAGAACAGCAACAAAGTTCGGTGCTGGATGGCACAAAAGCAACTGGAAAGACAAAGGATGACGTTTCTAGCCACCGTGGTTTCGCCACGTGCAAAACCTTGAGATGTGTTTGTGGCTGGCACCTTGGCGTCCATTCGTCACGAAAAGTCAATCGAGAGACGTCGCGTCAGCATGATCACAATGCAGAGTCAAGATGGCCCTCTTCTCTGCCGAAAAAGGCGTTAATGGCATGAGGAAGGTCCAACTCTGTTCACTTGTTGTTGTTGTTGTTGTTGTTGTTGTTGTTGCATTTAACGCCATGGCGGCAAGGGCGTAGCCCTTGCGGCAGACCTCCCGAGGGGTATACGGCGTGGAGAGCCGCAGGCTCAGACTACCTATTCTACAGTACACAGCCCTTAACAGCGTCCTCCAAATCTTACCTATTAGCTACTATGTGTTCAATGTGTCCCTGGATCCCGCTGGTTCCTGTAGTTCCTTTACTTCTCTTTGGTCCCTTTGATAGGGTATGTCACAGGCCAAGGCCCGATCAGAGGCCTCGGAACCACTCGGCCATGTTCAACGCCAACCGCTGCTTACTAAGCCTGATCAGGCCCAGGCAGACCTGATCAGGATCCAACGGATTTGTGGGGCAGCAGACTTTTCCTTCCTTTCTCCTTATCTTGAAGATACTCGTAGTAGTCGCTATAGTTAGTTGTAATATACGTGCTTGGACCATTATATTAGTTTTAAGATTACTAAAAGTAATTAATTGAACGCCTAGTATAGAAGTCCACAACCTGTGTAAGAGTGGTAAGAAGTTTTAGATGGGTTAACCTGAGGAGGCCCTGAATATCCAAAGTTGATTAGTATACTCTAAGTAGATTTAGAGGTTATTATAAACTCAAGAAAACACGTATGTGTACTCCTAGTAGAGTATTTTAATTATATTATTAAGTATATTATGGTTATTGTTAAATGTAAAACACTGGAATACGTGATAGTTATACGATAATGGAAGGTAACGCTGAATTATTTGGAAACCCATAGTAGTTGGTGTAGTTGATTGGATAGTTAATAATCCAACTATAGGAGATGTGGACTGTCTAAGTAACTAAGTAAGAGACCTAATAAGAGTAGATTCGATTATTGTAAAAAGCCCTGGTAAAACCCAGGTACTTAATCTTAACGTTAAATTAATCCCTAATACCTTTTATAATATTAATTCCCCCTAATTAGGTTTATATATTACTTTTGAAATAAATTAAATATTAAATTCCCGATTTACTAATGTTTAATAGATTATATAAGAAGTTTTAATAATAGTACTTTAAGTTGAGAAGGAAATAAGTGTAAATAGAGAAGTCTTTAGTTTAGAGTTAATTGTATTTACTTATATTTATTCTAAGTTAAAAAATACTGTGTAGGCTATAGTGAATGCTTATTATGTATAAAAAGGAGCTGATGGGTTAAAACGCCGGATAGATTTATGGAATATTTAAAGGGTTATTATGTGGACCTTAACGCAAAAGTATAAGCCTTTGACTAACTAAGGATTATACGGTAAAAGGAGAATAAGAGTTTTACTTATTTTCTTTTTAAATTTAAACAGGTGTTTAACGTGGTTCATCATTGAGCGGGACACCATCATTGACCAGGACACTTTTCCCACCTTCATCACTAATAACTTCCATATTTTAACTAAAATCAATTAAATTAATTGCAACTACTTAGAATCACTTGAACTACTTATTTCCATAGCCTTTGGACAGGTTCTTGTGTTATGGCCGGTTTTATGATAAATACCATAATGTCGTAAACCTGTCCGACGACGCTTTGATGACCCCTCGTTTTCCTCCTCTTTACGCCCTTCTTCTTTAATAATACCCTTTTTAATTATAGTATCCCTTACCTGAGACCCTTTTAGTGCCCCTCCATTTTGTAGTCTAGTTCTTTTGGCTCTATGGTGTTTACTAAGGGCTGTATTTGTATTTCGAAGATGGTGTAGCTCTTTTTAAGTGAAGACTAAGAGATAATTTTGTTAGTGGTTTGAGGTGTTTTAGAAACCCAAGGGTCGGGTAGTTTGATAAGGGTGTTCGGGGTTATTGGTGTTTGTAATTGTATATCTAATTTAGAAAGGATAGTTTGAGGGTTATAAGGAATAAGCTTAGCCCCTCTGAAACCCCTATGGACGTTTTCTTGGGTAAAGGTTTGAAGGAATGCGGCCTTAAATGCGAGGAAGAACTTGGGTTTAGTAATGTAGGTAATCTGGGCTTTAATGAAGTGTTTGATCTAAGAGTTATATTTTAACTTTAATATATTATAGTAATTAATGTTAAGAGGTTGGGTTAAATGTAATGAATGAGTAGGTAGGTAGATAGTTATAATTTTGTTTTTTTTGTAATACTCCTCGAAATCGCTATTAACGTGGTTTTTATAGTTATCGACGATTAGTATCCGATATGTGCTTTTTAATTGTTGTTTTTAGTGTTTATCGAAATGCTGAAGCTATTGGAGGGTAGTCTTGTTATTGGTCTATTTATTGGAAGTTGTTTTAATTGCTTAGTTGTCTGGAATCTGGGCCTTGGAGTATTAATTTGTGAAGTGGAAGTGGCCCTGAACTACTAAAAAAGGTGGTATTATATAATTATTACTAGTAATATTGTAGGTTTGACCCTAGGTCAAAGGGTCGCCTAGGCGATAGGGTTGAACAGCAATAATCGATATATTGAATACGTAGTGTTGTTGTTGTTGTTGGAAGGAGGTTATTCCGACGTGGGCTAGGCCGGCTATTGCCAGATCTAGTCGGTGCGCCAGAATCCCTGCCTTCTGATTGGTCCGGTCGGAACCGGCCAATTAGGAACCCAAAAGTGGGGTTATTGCCCGATTCGGATTCCAACACTGGAAACTCTCTTTTTATGCTCGCTAATCGGGTAAAGGCCACTTTTCTCCTAAAACGTTCAAAAACGCAATAAAATAACGAATTCGCTTGAGTGCGTAAGGCGGCGAGAGGTGGTAGAATTAGATTTTGCCCTTAGCGGTGTAGCCGGCCTTCTAGCCCTTATATTGGATTAGTTAATTAATGTTGTCGTTGGTGCTGGCCATGGTATTAACGATCCCTCTGTCCCTCGTGGTCTTTTGAGCCCTATTAACGTCTCTTCCTCTTAGGCCTACGTTACCCATCTATTTATATGAACCGTTACTTTTCCTTCCTCGAGAAAACGCTTTAGAGCTTCGTTTAATACTACTTTTGTGAAATAGTCGGCTAAGTTATCTTCCCCGTTAATCCAGCGGATCTCGCAGAGCTCTCGTTGCTCGTAGGATTATCGGAGTACTATAATATTAATTATAAGGCGCTTTTCTTTAGTAGTTCTAAGTTTAATAAGGTACTCGTATAACGAGTATAAGTTAGTATAGATAACCGTGGGGATTTCGGGAAGTTCTAGGTGATTGGTTACTAGTTTTAGGGTCGTGGAAATAGTGTAGGCCGTATCCACGCCGGCCATTATGCCGTAGATCTCGGATACTAGAATGCTATGCGTTACTCGTTTCGATTTAGTGGAGGAATAATGGACGATGTTACCCGTTAGGGTAAAGTTCTTATTAGCTTAGGTCTCGTTAGCTAGGATAATAAGGAATCCTAGTTGTGATAAGAGGTTATTATTATTAGTAAACGAGCTGTCCATGAAGACGAAGAGGGTTACTGTTTTGAGTTGGACGAAGTTATAGTTTAACCCTGTGTCCGGGGTCTCCATCTACCTCTTTAATCGCTTATTGAGGACCTTTATCTGTTCTTCTGTGGGCTCTTAGTGTTAGGCCATTACGGAGAGGTCGTAGTAGGCCTCGATATCGTAGACTAAGGTAATATATGCTCTGCGAGCTCTCTGGACGACGTATTACTGGTGGCTCGACGTCGTCCCGATCTCTATAAGCTGGATTTTCTTTCCTTACCCCTTTTACCGTAGTTTAATAGTTTTATTATTTAAATAAACGATCCCTTTATTAAATGTGAGGGGTTCCTTCGTAGTTAACCGTTACTTCACCTTTACTGTGAACGTTGCTTTTTTTAGCTCTTCTTCTTTTTTCTAGGAGAACTTCTCGTCGCTTAGGCCTATTATATTATTTGTTTATATCCCGATTATCGCAAGGCTTTCGTTTTCGGGCGTTAACAACAACAGGCATGGGTCGTATGTAGAGGTTCTCATCTAGAGTCTCTCCTTATGGTGACTGCTGTAGGTCGCGTATTAATGGGTCCCTGCTTCGGCGATCCCGTAGAGGGGCTTCACGACCTTCATAATCGTCCTAGGAGGGTGCTTATCCTTGATTTAGTCTAGTAGGTGGGCTAGAATTGTCCAGGTAAGCTTCGTCTTCGACTAAGTATACACCTAAGTAATATCTCATAGCCATAATAAGTGGCCCTTCACCAGAAAGTAGGGGGTTAGGGCGAGAATTAGTTGTTGGCTTGTCCACTGGATTATGGGGGATTATGTAAGGACGGCCTCCTTACCGTCGTTAGTGTAGCCCTGGATTACGAGACGGCTCTTTTCATAGGGCTTCTCGGTTTTCCCCTTAATTTCGTTAACAATTCTGGACTTAAAGATCCTAGTATTATTATACTTAGCTTCGTTATAGGGGACGAATTCGAATACGCCTTGGCCTATAAGGTTCACGATCTCCTCTTTTATCGACTTCTCGTATAGGGCGCTGGGCATGGTTATTATGCTTTTTTTCCGAAGTTTATGGGCTAGTGTAAGGTCGTTCTTCTTTTTTACTGATAAGTATACTACGAAGTAAGGTCTTTTTAGTCCATCGGTCTCTGCTTAGAAGTAGACGGTGTTAACTTTGTGGGTAACGGCCGGGTTTTTTTATAGCTAGCTTCGTCGTCTCTTAGGTGGCTAAGGCTTTTCCTCCTCTGGTGGAGGGGACGATTTAACGATAATCTCATTTATGGCCATTAATTTAACGTCGTCCTCGTTATTTTCTTCTCCTTTGCTATTATTACCTTCTGGGGCCTTATTTTTTACTCCGTTATTAGTGGTGGTGGGCTCTTCTAGTAGCTCTTTTTTAGGGTTACGATAATAGGATTTGATAATTGTTAAGTGGAAGGTCTTAGGGCTTTTGGGTATTTGAACGACGTAGTTCTTACTGTTCGTGGCTATTAGTGTGAATAGGCCTTTTTATCCCTTCCTTTTACGTTATACCCTAATTTCCGAGCTTAGTGGGAGGCTTTTTAGGGTAGTATTATTAGGTCCGTTCCTTATTGTGAGGGTATCTAAGATTTAATGTTTTACGTTAACTTTCCTAAGGTTTTCCGTGGCCTTCTTAATGGCCTCTATGTGTTGGGTTACTTTTGGTGATGGGGGAGAGTTGTTTGATGTCCTAGGGTACGCGCTAAAGACTAGTAGGGTTAGTACGATCCCGTTTGGTCCTGTAGTATCATTTATGGCCTTGAGTACACTTTAAAGGGCGGCTTCTGGTGTTATGGAATGGGATTCCTGTTGGATAATATCGTACACCCGTCTAAGCTACGCATAGTACTTCTCGACCTTCCTGATACTATTATGGGCTTCTATAGGGACAATTTTAACCTTAATCCCTATGGACTTCGCTACTTATTTGAATTTGGACACCTTAAAGTTAGTGCCGGCGTCCATAACGATCTAGTTGGGTGGCCCTTGGTATACGTCGATCTAGTATAGTCTAAGCATCTCCTACGCCGTCTTTATGCTCATATTATTTAGGAATCGTTCTACGTTAAAACCTGTGGTTATATCGATGACCTGAAGGGCGGGCTTTCCGTCGAGGTATAGTATATTAATAATGATCTCGTAGTTAAAGGGTACGTTATCCCGGATAGTGAATTTGAAGTGGTGGGGAGCTTTCTGGTTTATCTGGTAGTGGTAGCAGTACTTCGTTAAGTATTCAATAACTACTAATTCCACTTCCTCTCTGGTCCTCTAAAGGATTTTATAAAGTCTCTATACTAAAGGGTGACCAAAACACCGGTGTAAGCATCGTAATTCGACGTTTGTAAGGTGGCTCTACACAACGGATTTATCCTAGTGGCCTAGTTTTATCCAGGCGTGGCCAAACTTCCTAGTAACTAGTATAACAACGTCTCCTTACCTTAGAGTATTCCTTAGATTATCAAAGTAGACCTCTAGGTGGTCCATATCCTTAAAACAAAGGAGGAACGGAGTATTATAAGGGATAACGTGGAAAGTAAGTGGTCTAAGGGGCGTTGTAATTATAGTCGTCCCTATTGATGAGATGATGTCCCCTGGGCCGAATTTAACACTTACCTGGCCGGCTCGAATCTTATTGAGGGTAATTTCTGGGTATAAGTGTCTAAGAGCGTTAAACTAAGGCTCTCCCGCTATTAATAACTTAGCTGCACCTATATCCGGTATAATTCCATAGAATACAACGTCGGCGTATCTTCCTTCGAGTATATAGACCTCCGAGGTCTTTGTAAAAGTAGCCTCATTAAATGGGTCTTCCTTTGTGAGGGTATAGTATATTACTTAGTCCCTAAGGGTTGTTATAATAATCTCACCGTTAAGAGTGGTCTCTGGGCTCAATATTGAAGTGTAGAACTGGTCTCCGTAGGTCCAATCCTCGTAGTCTTCCTTTTCCGGGTCCACAACGAAGAACTCGCGGATTCTGTTATCCTTATCCTCGGCTTCGTTGCCCTAGGGGCCTTTGTATTCGAAAAGGAAGGATTCTATAGCTCCCTTAGGAGGTTTTATGTGGAATTATCTCTTATACCCGTCTCGGAACGCTTAGAAGGCTTTGTCTGCTTCCTCTTTTGGGTGGTTGGAGGACCAGCAGCTGTCCTTCCCGCAAATATAGCACTTTTTGTCCCTTGGGGGTCATCTCGGGGCGAAGTGTTGGTTACCTCGCCCTCTACTGAATCCTCCTCTACGCTGGCCGAACCTAGTTTATTTCCCTCGGCCATTATAGCATCTCTCCGTGAAGAAGTAGTTTATTTCCTCGTTGACGGGTTATTATAGGAAGTGTTATCTAGTACCCGAGTTAAGTCTCATAGAGTTTTGAACAGCGCCTCGTAGTTGGCCATAGAAGTCTTCGAAGGCGTCTTTGGGGTCCTAGAGAGCATAGGCATACTCCCTAATATTGCTAATTACGGAAAGGAGTTAATCTCATAATACTCTATTAGTATTATATTCGTTACTGAGTATGCGTTATATTTTCCTTAACCTCTTAACTAGTAACTTAAGTACCTCGTTAGGCTTTTTCCTATGGTTCTCATCTCTAATCGTTACTTAGTTGATCGTTTACTACTCCGTCAAATAATCTCTATAGGCCTCCTTCGTTTTGAACTAGTCTTTTAATCTCTTAACAATGGTTTCCTGGGATAAGAAGGTCCTTAGTGCACCTAGTTATATAATATATTCCGTAAAGAAGTCCAGGGCCTTATTTTTTAGTATAGTATTAATAATTAGGGTAACTAATTCCATTAGTATTTATAGAACCTTATAATAGTACCTCCATAACCATAGTGAGTTTTCTAGGACTTCGTAGTATTCTCCTTTGTATTTATTCACTTCTTTTATCTACTTTGCGAACACCTGGATTTAGTTACTTGTTAGAGGAGATATATATGGGTTATCAGCAGTGGTTACCGGGGAGTCCCTGAAGGTCGGCTAGATTTGTAAGTCTATAAGTAATCTCGTCTAATATAGCAGGCTGGGTTCTATTACTAATTGCCCTGACGTTAACAGAGTCTCTCTCTATAGTTCCGTTGTCATTTATAGTACCTCTCTCCTTATTTCGGTAGGAGGGGTGGCCTCCTGAGTAGCTTGGCGGGGAGGGTTGTTATAGCCGTCTATAATTTCCTTGATGATCGCTGGGTCTTCGAGGAGCTCCCTTAGGCCACGTTGTCCACTCCTTTTAAAGCGTTAGATCTCCTCGTTTATCCATATATGGAACTCTTCCTTAGCAATAATATCTACGAGCTTCTTTATATTATGGGTAATACTATCTAAGGGGACGTAAACTATACCTCTCCTAAATACATTAACCATGTTAATTACCATCACCTTATTAATATCGTTCCATATTTCCCTGGTCCAATCTTCGAAGTCTAATCGGAACTATATCCATAGGTCTATCGTCATTAGTTTCTTCTATTCATAGATAATCAGGAGGAAGGCGACAATAGTATCCTTCTCCGGTTAGACCGTTCCTTCGATAAGCTCGAAGTCCATCCACTTCCCCTATATCTCTGGGTTTACATAGGCAGCGTATTCCTCTAGGATTAGGACCAGTGAAATCGTCCTCCTCACAAGGGTCTACTACGTTCCCTCGGGTTATATAATCCCTTAAGGGGTAATTACCCGAGAAGAGTCTTCTAGAGGGGTACTCCTCTCAGAGCTTTCTCCTGATTACTAGTTCATCCTAGGAAATCAACAATACTCTAATCATTCAGTTAACCTAATAACACCTCAAACACGCTGCATTTCCCCTAGGCCACAGCTTTAAGGGCGTATAGTGTTCATTAGACGAATTACTGCTGGTTGTTAGGTTAGAGTACTGGTGTTTCCGTTAATGGTGGTGTATTCCGTGTATTCTGATATCCGGAGGGTATATATTAAGGGGTGAGTGTCCCTTAGTGGTGGTCTTCTTTTTTACGTAGGATCTCATTAAATTCCTTGATTTGATTGCTTTTTGGTGGTGTTTGTTGTGTGTTGTGGGATCCTGAGGGTGAGGGTACGTTTCCCGTGTCTCCCTGAGGGGCTCGTCGTCTTTAGTGTCGTCTTTCCGAGTATTCTGGTGTAGCCTTTGATATCGTTGGTATCCTAGTAGGCGGATCCCTTGTGGTTGGAGGAGAGGAGGAGCGTTTTTTTTAGTGTCCTTATGTGGCTTGGGTATTCTAAGTAGTTACACCGGGTAATCTAGTTGGATAATGGTGATGGTGGTGATCCCAGTGTCCTTAGGGTAATCTAAGTGTTATTCTGATTATCGAGGTAATCTGAGATAATATTTTAACTATTAAGATAGTCTTCTCGGGGATCCTTTTGTATTTGAGGTTTATAGGGGATTTGTTTACGGTGTTCTCCTCGAGGGTAGGAAAAGAGGTAATCTTTCGTGGCCTTTGGTAGTGCGCCCGTGGTTATGGTCGTCGTTTTTTTTTAAGGGGTAGTGTAGGAGGGAGGGTCGTAGTGGGTAGAAGTTAGGGAATTCTTTTGGTTCTACTGTCCTTTTTGGGTATTACCTCGGTATTCGTATAGAATACGTAGTCGGTAACTAAGAATAGTAGTAAAAAAGGGTATTAAGGGTAAAGAGCGTCGATAACGGAACCCACGCTAAAGGCTGAGCTTTGTTTGTTCTGTGAGATCTTCGATGTCCTTGTGCATGGTTAACGTAGGTAGTTGAGTATAATCGTTGTGAACGGAATACTTTATTAAAGATAATACTTCCCCTATCCGTATAATCTCCGATATCTCCATTTCGAAACCTCCTCTTTTAATACGGCGTCACCAAAATAATTAAACTTAACCACGGGTTCTATGTATTAACAAAGTTCGATCTTCTATTTATTTGGTGAAGTCGTCTCTTCTAGTAGTTGTTTTTTACTGATCTACAGTAGTGGTCAAATTTACTACTAATTAGTATAGGTTTAACCCTAGGTCAAAGGGTCGCCTAGGCGATAGGGTTGAACAGTAATAATCGATATATTGAATACGTAGTGTTGTTGTTGTTGTTGGAAGGAGGTTATTCCGACGTGGGCTAGGCCGGCTGTTGCCAGATCTAGTCGGTGCGCCAGAATCCCTGCCTTCTGATTGGTCCGGTCGGAACCGGCCAATCAGGAACCCGAAAGTGGGGCTATTGCCCGATTCGGATTCCAACAAATATAATAAATCGCCGTTGCTTATTCTTTATTGCTAAGTTAAACTTTTTTTGGTTTCCTAATCTGATTAGAATATGTAATAACTATTCTAGGCCGGATTATACCTATTATAAAGCCGGTTTCGTTGAAGTTATAGAAACTTTTGTTTGTGATATTGTATTTCGATCGTATATTGGCTATGAGTTGAAATTAAGGCTTAATAATCGTAGGATTTTTGTAGAGGCCTCTCTGATAGTCATAAATGCGAGAAAATCGCGTTTTGAGTTTTGGGCGTTACTGGATGAAGTGTTCTGTTCAGCGTTTCCTGACCGGTCGGGAAGTACGCTTCCGGAGTAGTGTATTAGTTATTGTCGAATCCGCTGTACTAAGCGCCTAGTGCGCTTCCGATGTGCTCGAAGGTCCGTGTGCGGCGCGGAACAATGATGGGCTGAAATGCGCCCTTGTATTAGCTATTTTAAGGGCTAAGTTCGCCCCTAAAGAATAGGGAGAAGTAGAGGAATTATATATTATTAAATACATTATAAATTAACCTTTGAATCCAATAATTAATAGTCTGATATGTGCTGAAAACAGCTATTGAACTGAACCCTACTTATAACTGCTATTCCTATAACGTGGTTCATCATTAAGTAGGCCACCATCATCGACCAGGCCACTTTTCCCACCTTCATCACCCTCCAACTTTAACACGTCCTTTCTTCTACAAAACAATACCCGAAACCTTACCTGAACACAGAATCATTCTAGTAATTAATACGATCCGATCAACACTACAATTAAGTGTCCAACGTGCAACGACCATCTATAATATTCCGAGAACTACCCTCCAATCCAGAATAAAGGGTCAAAATGCGAAGGTCAATAGTAGGAATACCCAGCTGAATTTGACAAATACCGAGGAGGAGGTAATTATTTAATATATTATTGACCTGGATTCTCGAGGATTCTCCCCTAAACGTATGGATATAGGAGATATGGCTAATACACTGCTCCGGAAGTGTAATGGCCGACCGGTCGGCAAGCACTGGACAGAACACTTCGTCCAACGATACTCAGAACTCAAGACGCAATTTTCTCGTACCTATGATTATTAGAGAGGCCTCTACGAAAATCCTACGATTATCGAACCTTAATTCCGATTAGTAGCTAATATACGATCAAAATACAGTATTACGGACAATAATTTCTATAACTTTAACGAGACTAACTTTATAATAAGTATAATCCAGCCTAGAATAATTATTACACATTCCAATCGGATTAGGAAACCAAAAATAGTCTAACCTAGTAATTAAGAATAAGCAACGGCGATTTATTATATTACTAATAACGGTTATACAATACCACTTTTTTTAGTAGTTCAGGGCCACTTCCACTTTACAAATTAGTACACCGAGGCCCAGATTCCGGATAACTAAGTAATTAAAACAACTTCCAATAAATAAACCAATAACGAGACTACCCTGGAATGGCTTCAGCATTTCAATAAACACTCAAAACTACGATTAAAAAGCATATATCGGATACTAGTCGTTAATGGCCACGAAAACCACGTTAATAGTGATTTCGAAGACTATTATAACGAGAACAAGATTATACCTATCTACCTACCTACTCATTCATCACATCTAACCCAACCTCTCGATATTAGCTACTATAGTGTATTGAAGTTGAGATATAGCTCTTAGATTAAGTATTTTATTAAGGCCCGGATTATACACATTACTAAACCCGAGTTTTTCCTCGTATTTAAGACCGTATTCCTTTAAACTTTTACCTAGGAAAACGTCCATAGGGGTTTCAGAGGGGCTGGGCTTATTTCATATAACCCTTAAATTATCCTTTCTAAGTTGGATATACACTTATAGACACCAATAACCCTAAACACTCTTAATAAGTTACCCGACCCTTAGGTTTCTAAGATACCTTAAACCACTAAAAAGGTTATCTCTTAGTTTTCACTTATAAAGGAAAGAATCTCTAAATATTAGGGAAATTCATTAACTCTAATTTATAATATTACCGAAAAGCTTAGAAAGGGTTTTTAGTATATTTACTATAGAGCTGCCCTTATAGAGGAAGAGCTATGCACTCTTCGAGAATTAAATACGGTACTTAGTAAGCGCCGGAGAGCTAAAAGAATTAGACTATAAGATAAAGGGGCATTAAAAGGGTCTCAGGTAAGGGTCATTATAGCTAAAAAAGGTGTTATTAAGGAGGAAGGGCGTAAAGAGGAGGAAAACGAGGGGTCATCAAAGCGTCGTCGGACAAGTTTACGACTTTATGGTATTTATCGTAAAACCGGCCATAATACGAGGACCTATCCAGAGACTATGGAAATAAGTAGTTCAAGTGATTCTGAGTAATTATAATTAATTTAATTGGTTTTAGTTGAGATATGGAAGCTATTAGTGATAAAAGTGGGAAAAGTGGCCCGGTCGATGATGGTGGCCCACTCAATGATGAACCACGTTACGTAATACTTATTTAATAATAATAATAACGACCCTTATTACGAAGATCGTACTTTAGATAACCAGGGACTAGGTCCTTTAGTTCGACTAATTATAATCCTAAGCGAAGACCTATAATTTGTGGGACGTTATAGACCCATTAGTTAAGTGCTCCGAGAATACCGGAGAAGAAACCTATAAAGAGATTACTCGAATACCAGAGTAGCCGGTGATCTCCGATTACCTAAAGGTAATTCGTTAAAGGGCTAAAAGTGTTTTAGGAAGTAGTGCGACTTAAGAACCCGACGAAGTATTCGTCCTAGGCCCTAAAGCGTTTATAGAATGAGTTTATATTTTCGAAGACCTATCCCCTATGAACCTTATTTTATATAAAAAATAATAAGTGGAATATAATAATATCTATAAATATTATATTAAACGGATAAAAGGTGTATACATACTTTAGAACTAGTTCTACGAGACTATTACTCTGGACCTTCTTAAGTATTATTATACTATGGATAAGGGATTTGATGAATAGGTCTCTGAATTATAAATCCGTATCAGAGGTGTGTTATATGAGTACTAAGTGAACATAGTAGAAGTATATTCCAAAGTTTTGAGCTATCCTAATAAGAAGAGATTTATTATATAAAAGGATACTAAGGACTGGATTAGCCGCTAGGAGAGTGTTCTCTATAAAGCTTAAGTTGTAGATGTCCCACAAATTAAATACTTAAGTACTTGGTTTTTAGAGTTTATATGAGCCCTTAGTGGAAGCCTTATTAAACCATGGATTTAAGTTTACTAGTTAATAGTTAGAACTAACGTAATAAATGACTTATTTACATTAGGTAAAGTCCTTGTTGAGGTTCAATAAGTCCTCTATTAAACAAAGGATATGTGGAAAACTGGACAAGGAGTATTTGGACTTATAGTGATAACCGGTGGACCGGCTAGTAGCGATGATGAACTATAATAAATAAGGACTTAACTATAAAGAGCTTGTAATAGAGGTCGTAGAGGTTATAGAAGGGGTAATAGGAAAAGTGAAGGTAAACGGCTACGTTCCCCAGTTAATAGATCCAGTAATTCTAATAAGGGTAGGATATGTATAATATACTTAAAATAAGGTTACTAGTTTTTGAAGTATTAGTTAGTTTTCCCTAATAAGTGCCCTGATTATATATACTATGATCAAATATTTGAGAAGTTGGTTGCTGAGCAGCTTAAGAATAACGAAGACCTTACTAAATGCATCTAAAAGCTTAAACTTATTATAGAATTAAGTTAACTTATAGGACGCTATTAAGTCCGTGTTTAAGCTACGTTGGTAATCTCTTATGAAATGTATTTACTTTATGGATTTATAATCCTTAACTTTAAAGTTATAATCCATGTTTTTAATAACCTTTTATGGTTTATATAATTGATGAGAGTTGTGCTTAGTGATTATTTCTAGGTAAGTACTTAGTGAGTGGTAATTAATAGTTTTAGAATAATGGATATTCGTATTAAGGGGTGAGATAGTAAGCCATTTATGTTTTACTTATATAATATAGTACTTTGTAAAGGGTTTATAAGTAACTTTATTTTTTTAAAACATTTACACTAAAAGGGCTTTTGGTGGGATACTAGCCCTAGTAATAACTATATTAGGTGTATAAACCGAAGTTACGTTTACGAGTTATTTGAAATCTATAATTAAGATGTTCTCGATTATAGACCTATAGAGGATAAAGTGGTACTCGTAATAATTATTCCGCTCCCTCAACCTACGCTAAACGAGCTTTTAAGAGCTCTACAAAGAAACCACTTTATAAGTGTAATAATCCGTAAACTTATCTAGGTAAGTGTAGAAAGATAGTATTAGAGATTTGGACACCTAAGGAGAGATGCTTTAAATTATTTTAGTAACGTAATAAGGGGAATAAAACTCTTAGATTATAAAAGTAGAGACCTAGTGGAATACAATTTGTGTAGGATAGTAAACATAATACGCTAAATCCGCTAAGCACTAAGAGAGTTGGTTAAACGGGCAAAAGCCGGAGATTATTTAGTACTCGATTTCCATAATTATAACAAGGAATACAAAGGGTATACGTCCCTTATACTTTTTTTTAACTGAGCCTTACGGTTAGTATAGGACTTTTACTTATAAAAGAGAATGATAGAGATAATCTCAGAAGTGTTATTCGAGTTACTTAACTATTTAGAATGCGTTTATAATATAAAAGTTAAGTTCTTAGAGACTAATAATAAGCTTCTGAGACATCTGCGCTCAATAGTGGATTTGAAGGGGTGTGGAATAATAATTAAAATGTTAGTACCTAATACGCAGGCTTAGAACGGAGGTGTTAAAAGGCTTGCTGTGATTATTAAAGCTAAGGTTAGGGTAATGGTTATTGTAATGAATTTCTTAGATTACTTATGGCCTAAAATTGTTAAAATAGTAGTTTACTTTTATAACTGAACCCTATTACGAATATAGGGGTAGAAAATACTTTATGAGTAGTTTTATAAGTAATTTTGGAGTGGAGAAGATGAGATTTATATGGTCGCTGACCTCTCCTACCTACGATTCTACGGCTATAAGGCCTATACCTTAACGACCAATGTGCAACTTAAGTGTTAACGACGAAAGAAGTTCATCCCTTATATATAGATTGTCTTTTTAGTGGGTTATACATTAAGTAATTAATTTAGAATATAAAACCCTCTTAAAAAGGACGTTTTTATAACGAGGGATATTGTATTTAACGAAAAAGCGTACTTTAATGGGAACCTTAAGGGTACTATTAAGGAATTTCACTACTTAGACTTATAAGTAATCGAAACGCAAATTTAAGAACTTATTAAGTAAACCCAGATATAAACGTTAATATAAAACCCTAACGAGGAAATAAAAAAGGTTACCTTTATTCTCGAAATAAGTCCAGAATATAATAAAAATGCTTTAAAAGTGAGCTCCGTTATGGAGATGTACTCAGATAAGTTGAGATAGTATAATATAAGGCGTTTTGCACTATACCTAACACCTAAAGCGTTACCACTAAGACCCTTATTATTTTTTACTATTTTAGAAGTGGTTTTAGTTGTGAAGGGGTAGGGGGAAAGTAAAGGAGAAGTATAATATAAAACTATAACCTCGGACCATAATATAAGTATAGTGAAGTATAGCATTTCATTCAAATTTATTTTCCTAGTAGGAACGGCTTTAAAGTGGAAACAACACCACGAAATACGATTAATGGACAGTCTCCTAGGTATACGTTTATGGTCTAGTTAACCCAGCGCCCCTAATAAGATTAATCACCTTAGAACTTTTAATAAAAGTATATTAGATTAAAAGGCCAATAAGGAAATACTCTAATAATACGACCTTTTTAGTGGGTTAAGAAAGCCTAGTCGAGAAGGGACTTCCACTAAGAGAAGTACTCTGGGTTATATGTATAGAGAGTTTTCTCTACTAGGCTATGAGGGTAGTGCGCCCATAAGCACTTATTAGAAGAAACTACCCCCTCTCTTCACATCATACGATCACTTAAAGGACCACCCGTATAGGGACGACTTTAGAACAGCTAAAATAAGCCATCTAAGGGGCCATAAAGATTCCCGCTCCTAGGAGAAGGTTAACAAAGAACAAGCACGAGGTAAGCAGATTCTCGGCTACCACTAGGTATATATTTACAAATTTAATAAGTACAGGAGGCTTATGAAATTCAAAGTATAACTCGTTATCCATAGAGATTAATAATTAAGAGATAAGTGAGAAACGTATACTACTATGCTCATAGGTATGTTATTCCGAATCCTTATTATAATAGTTGTTCACTTTAATATGGAGCTTCTATAGTATGATGCGGTAAATGCCTTTGTATACGCAATAATCAACGAAGAAGTGTATATACAACTCCTACTTAGATACCGAAAAACTAAACGGGTATTACACTTAAAAAAAGTACTTTATGGCCTTAGGAGGTCACCTCTACTCTAGTAAAAGCACCTGGAAAGCGGGCTTTTAGAATTCGGCTTTTAACGAGTTACTAAAGAGAATTGTTATTAATAAAAGGAACAAATCATATTCTTTTTTTATATTAACGACTATATCTTAGCCTTCCCTTATAAGTTTCACAATAAGGTAATAGTATTAATAAAGCAATTTTAGGAACAATACCATCTAAAAAGTCATCACAAGTTATAATAGTTCTTAGGAATTAAAGTGTTAAGGGACCAAAAAGTTAAGAAGATCTAACTTTTATAATTAGTGTTTATTGAGAAGGTGAAAAGACTCCTATTAAACGTTAATAAGCTGTTTAAAGTACGCTACGATACCCCTATGATGATTATTGAGTATTTCCCTTATAAAGGGATAGCTAAACTATAGGAAATTAAAAAGTATTAACGTAAGGTTAGGACGATTATGCATACAGTAGTGATAATTTATTTGGACGTCGTATTCATCGTAAACCGTTTTGCACACTTTAATTATAACCCAGGGCTGAGTTATTAGTGCATAGTGGATTAAGCACTCCAATACCTCTACTTAATACGTTCCCTCTATTTAGAATACGGAGCTGTACCAGGGAACCCTAAGGACACTTTAGAAGTCACTTTAGATACTAGTTTCGCTAGTAATATGCTTAATTAGAAGAGCTCTTAAGTGCTTGTAATGCGACCTTTTAGTGGAACTATTATATGGAAAGTAAATACGTAATAAATAATTATAATATTAATAACAGAAGTTAAACTTCTCACCTTATTATACGCAGTAAAGAAAACCATCTTCGCAAGCCGGTTAATATCCACTTTATAAATATAACTCCCCATGGAGGACGTTTAAAACACTGAGTTTGCACCTTAAACATACTCTTAACCATGAATTCACATATAATACGATAACTAGTAAACTGTGTACTTTGTAACTATAGAATAAGTATAATTATAAATACACCTATACCATATCGATATTTATAACCACTAATTACGTTAAGAAATCGAGAATAACCACGTTAATATTACGTATATACTATTAGCTGAGCTAATAGTAAATGGACTAATAAAAGTATTTTCGAAATAGTTATTTTAGGTGTTTTTTATATAACTGAATAAGAATAATTAGCGGGTTCGTTTCGAGAATAGTTATTACTACGACCTCGCCGAAGATGAGGTCCGCTGGGAGGTTGGGATGGCCAAGGATAATATATGGGACGTTGAGGCTTATGTTCCTTATACTCTTAGGGGCTCGTAAACCCCGTAAGAAGGATGTATAAGAAGTGTTTTAAATGGAGGAAGACGAAATTCAAATTTCGAGATAATTATAGTGTTTGGAAATAGCTATTAAAGGGTGGATCAGGTGGTAGGAAGCCCATTAAACGGAGGCCTCCCTAAAGGGGTGTATCGAATCCGCTGTACTAAGTGTCACACGTCTTTGTGGCACACCTTAGTCAGCATCACGTGCTCACTCCATACTTCTAGCCCAGCGCCTTACGGCCACTAGCTTAGCAGAATCAACCCTTATTCAACCAACGATTTAGACTGTGACACTAAGCACCTAATATACTTCCGGTGTACTTAAAGGTCCGTGCATAGTGCGGAACAATGATGGGCCGAAATGCGCCCTTGCACTAGCCACCTTAAGGGCCAAGTTCGCCCCTAAAGAATAGGGAGAAGTAGAGGAATTACATATTATTAAATACATCACAAATTGACCCTTGAAACCGACAGTTATATCTTCCACATCCACGCATCGGGGCGAGAATCCTCGAGAATCCAGGTTAAGAATGTCTTGAATAATTGCCTTTTCCTTGGTCTTTATTAAATTTAATTGTGTATTGGTATTATCGGTTTTAGTAGTTTGATTGTTTATTTTGGTGTGGAGGGTAGTTTTAGGAATGTTGTAAATGATCGCTGTGTATCCGATACTTAATTGTGGAATTAATCGAATTATTTTAATTGTTAGATTAATCCTATTTTCGGATAAGGTATTAGGTGTTATATAGTGGAAGAAAAGATGTGTTAAAGTGGGAGGATGATGGAGGTGGGAAAAGTGTCCTGGTCGATGATGGTGTCCCGCTTAATGATGAACCACGTTATAGGTTATATAAATAAATAATTACCCTTTTTAGTTTAACTGGAGCCCCTACGATATTCTAGTAATAAATTAATTATATTCTCTAAGATTTTCTAAATGAGTTTTATTTAATTTATATTAATAATATTCTAATTTATTTGGACAGCTCCTTCTCTAATTATAGAGAAAAGGTTAAGAAGGTCCTTAAGCGCCTAGGTGCTATAAGCTTATGTATGGATATTAATAAGCGTGAATTCGAAGTTAAAAGTATTAAGTATTTGAGGTTTATTGTTAATATTAGTAAAGGAATTCGTGTAGACCCTAAGGAAATTAAGGTAATCTAGAGATAAGAAGTGCCCCGATTAGTAGGAAGAGTCCATGGGTTTATTAGTTTTACTAACTATTACCAGTAGTTTATACTTAACCTTTTAGGGATCGTATAGCCCCTAATAGCTTTAATTAAAAAGGATATACTGTTCATTTAGAGTAAGGAGTGTGTTAGAGTGTTCGAGGAGCTGAAGGTGCTCCTGAATAGCGCACTTATATTAGTACACTAGGACCCTAATTAACTATAGTACTTGAGACCAATTCGTTTAGTTATGTGGTAGGAGGTGTTTTATTGTAGTATGACGACGAAGGGATCCTGAAGTTTATAGTGTTTTTTTTACACAAAAGCCTACTTGCTAAGCATAATTACTTAATATACAATAACGAATTATTAGTAATAATACGTTATTTAAAGTACTGGGACTCTAAGTTGTAGATCGTAGAAGAGTTTATCATTCTGATTAATTACTTGAATTTGAAGTATTTTGTAATAAAGAGATACTTAAGTGAATATTAAATTAGGTGGTTAGAATTAATATTCCATTATATTTTTATTATTGATTTTAGGCCTAGTAAAGTAGCAGTAGTTCTCAATATACTATTAAGATACGAATAGGATATCCCTAGTACCTTATAGGATAATAGGTTAAAGGGTTGGAAAATAAAATTCTTAGAGTAGGATTAATTTATTACGAATTAATAATATGGTAGTGATTAGAGAAGTTCGGGTTTAATTAGGGTAGGTAGTGTCACGGGTCGAACCCGGTGGTTATGCCCGGGCTATGCCCGTGCTCGCACTGGTGCCCCACCGGTGCCCCACTAACGCCCACCCCCTAGGAAGCAGAGATTTCGCGCCATATCGTAGTTTACCCTTTTCCTCTTCAACATGAAACAAACAGTATTTGGCTACCTTTCGGTTGAGACAAGGCCTAGGACCAGCCCCTCGCAGGTAGAAGGGGCTAAGTGTAGTATAAGAGATTCCGCTGGAGATATGGATTAGGTCGATGACCCTAGTTTAAATAAGATGGAACCCCCCTTAAACCCTTTTAAAAAAGAGCTATTGCACTCTTAGTGGGATAAGGGTTTAGACCAGAATAAATAATATTAACTAAATATGGTGATAGTATAAAAAGGAAACCAATAAATTCCCTTATAATGAGAGTTACTAATAATATTATTAGAATATATAATTGACAATAATAAGAGACTGTTATAGAGGAATAGAATCTGGATTCCATATTACAAGCCCTTAAGGATCAGTTTAATTCAAAAGTTCTACAACTCTACGTTAATAGAATATCCGGGAGGAATACTTTAGAAGCCCTAATTAGTTACTGGTTTTATTAATTAAGCTTATCATAGGATATTTGAAAATTTATAAGGAACTATGATGTTTATGGACGAGGAAATGTATAGTGTAATAAAAAAAGGGATCTGTTAAAGCTTTTACTTATCCCTGAACGGATTTGAGCAAAGGTCTTTAATGATTTTATAATAGGATTGCCCCCTTCTCGTTATGATAGAGCTATAAATATTATAGTGATAACTACTTATTTATTAAAGAACGTAATATTTAAGTTATTAAAGAATATTATAATGGATATAATAGTAAATCAACTAATCCAAGGTCTAATTAGGTACTATGGGATACCTCATGTAATTATATTAAATAGGGGACCGTAGTTTATAAGTGTTAAGTGGAAGTAACTCTACTAGTTACTATGGATTAAATAGGAATTCTCTATAGCGTTTTACACAGAACTAAAAAGAGCCACAAAAATGGTAGACTAGGTAATAAAGGCTTATCTTAGAGTATATATAATATATACTTGGGACAATTAGGACGAACTACTACTAGTAATAATAATAATTATTAATAACTAAGTTACCTTATTAATAGGACTTAGTTTATTCTTTATTACTTGTAGGTATAGCTTAGACCTAATTGCAGTAGAGAAACCTCGATAGAATAATAATAAAACTCCTTTAATAGGAGTAAAGGTATTAGTCTAGAAGCTAAAGGACACTTCTAAGTGGACTTAGGTAGTAATAGTAATAACATAAGAGAAATAAGACATTACTATAAATATATGGTGTCAACTATTTAATTAATTTAAGCCTAGGGATAAGGTTTAGTTAAGGTTATAGAACATCTAATTTGATTAATTATTAAAGAAGTTTAATTAGGTTAATATGAAGTACACCCTCCTTGAACTAGTTAAATCCCATGTCTACCGGCTAAATCCGCCACTAGGGATCCATAAGGCTTTTTATATGAACCTAATTAAGTATACTAAAGTTAATCCGTTGCTATTACTAAGTTATAACAATACCTAACTACTTATAATACTAATAGCTAATAAAAATAAGTTTAAAGTTAAAGATATCCTAAGACTTCTTAGATGGTTTTATTACTCCTTATTCAGATAATGTCCTGATTTATATATTTGGGTTAAAGAAGAAGTACGTAGAGAGGGTATAGGTAATCCTCTGGTACTTAGTAGAGGCTGGACTACGATTAGACCCTAAGAAGTGTGCTTTTTTAGTTACAATTGTGAAGTATATTAAGTTTATTATTACTACTAAGAAAGGAATCTTATATAACCCTGAGAAGTTAAGAGCTATTACTGAGTAACTGCTCCCTAGGATTATAAAGGGGGTTGGAAGTTTCCATGGGTTTATGAATTATTATTGTATTTTAATACTTAATTATACTAGTATTATTAAGTTTTTTATAAGGTTTATAAAGAAGTTAGTTGTGTTCTACCAGGGACTTAGTTAAGAACAACGAGTCTAGGAGTTGAAGTGGTTATTTAGTATAAAGCTAGTGTTTCGCCGTTTTGACCCTAAAGGAAAGACAATAATAGAAATAAACTATTTAGGGTTTACATTAAGTGGTACCCTTATATAAAAAAACCCCGATAAGTACTAGCACCTTATTATATTCTACTTATAAAAGTTATTATTAACTTCCCTCTCACCTAATTTTTCTTAGTATCCATTATTAGTGAAATAGGTAATATACTACTAAAATCTTTAATAATTAAAAAGTCTTCACCTTTTCCTCTTAGAACCCTCTTATGATAAACTCATAATTTCCGGTAGGCATTAGACTATAACCGGCCCCTCCGGCCAGCCCTGATCGGGGCTCTGGGTCACCTCCGGAGCTAACCCCTCCCTCAAGGGCTAAGCGCCGCCGTAACACTAAGGCCCAGCTATTCCGGCCTAGCCTTAGGGGAAGCCAGCCCAACACTCCTGATATAGCCCCTTCTACGGTAAAGGGGCCCTTGAACGTAAATAGGGTAACTATTAGATTTATCCTAACCACCTTCGATGAACAAACTAGACGCTATGAGGACCGAAAGGATGTCTTTTTGGTTATCGCCTAGTCGGTTAATAACGTGGTCTCTAATTTTGAGGGGCCGAAAAAGTAGATCATAAAAAAGGCGATAACTTATATAATCTAGACCCTAAAAAAGCTAATGAATAACAAAGCTGCTCTAACTCTAACCCAGAATTAGGTTACCGTTACGGCATCAGCCCCGACCCTAGCCCTAATCTCAGCCCCAATCTCAGCCCCGGCCTCCGCCCTAACCCAGAACCGAGTCCCTACCCGCCCATAAGCCCAGGCTTAGTTAGAAGACCTCCGGGTTTTTGTCCGTATCCCCGAGGAAAGCCTGGATACTGCCCGGAAGAACGCCCCTTTTGCCCTGCACTGTACGGTCTACTAGGCCCTTAGCCT
The DNA here is from genome assembly GCA_024584535.1 of Colletotrichum gigasporum. NCBI lineage: Eukaryota > Fungi > Ascomycota > Sordariomycetes > Glomerellales > Glomerellaceae > Colletotrichum > Colletotrichum gigasporum. The sequence goes on from CP077951.1 coordinate 778,215, forward strand.
ATAACTAGGAGACATCCCACACATCTACTATATCTTAACTGGATACTCTTTAAAACCCCTAAATAAATAAATTTAATAAGGCCTTCTTAGAAATAAATAAAAACTAATAAATTATTTAGGGGTTTTTAAAGTAGAAGCCCCTATAAAATAGTTTATATACACCGTCCTATATTGCCTATTTAAGCTTTAAAGCCTAAATAAGGAAACTATTAATATATTAACCCTAATTAGAGAGGAGGTTATTACCCAGACAAGCTATGAACTAGTCCTAGCCCGGTAATCCCACCTCAACCTAAACCCTATTATAAACAAAGTCGCTTAGGTTATCTCCTTTATAATTAAAATACCACCCTTTAAATTATTTAACTAAAACAGTAAACCCTAGCTTAATAGGGAAAGGAGGACCCTACTTAGGTATAACCCTATGTTGTTGTTGTATTTAACGCCATAGCAGCAAGGGCGTAGCCCTTGCGGCAAACCTCCCGAGAGGTACGTGGCGTGGAGAGCCGCAGGCTCAGACTACCTACTCTATAGTATATAACCCTTGCCCGCGTCCTCTAAATCTTGCCTATTGGCTATTATGCGTTCAATCTATCCCTGGATCCCACTGGTTTCTCTAATTCCTTTGCTTCCTATCTGGTCCCTTTAGTAGGGTAGGACGGTTATTTTAAGGCCTAGCCGGAGGTTGGCCCCTAATAACGTGGGTAAATCTTCTAGAAGAAGCCTATTATATATGAGAAGGCCTCGAAGTCTTTAGAATTAGTAATTAACCCCTTAAAATATCACTTAAATAATCCCATAGGTCCTATAAGTTCTAATGAACTAGAAGAGTAGAGGGTAAGTCACCGTTATCTCCTTATTAGGGTTTTTCAGTAATAAACCAAGTGGTCTATATCCTTTGCTTCCCCATAAAAGTAGGTAAGTAGGGTTTTATTATAGTTAAAGTATTTATGATATTATTTGAAATCTCCGTGGCCTAATCGGGCTATTAGGAGGTGGTGCAGGGTAACCCGTGGAAAGGCTAATTTAGGAGGGCTAGATAGGCTGGCCTCGAGTCCTAGTTAGGCGTATCGATCTATTACTTTTTTACACTACTATTATGTATATTAGGCCTGTATTTATCTCCTAGTGAATTGTTTAATCCCTATTAGGGTTATTAGTTGGCCTAAGGGTACTAGGAGTGTTATACTCTACTTAGTTAGGCGGTCTACTTCTTCGTTTCCTTTTATCCCCTAATGCCCTGGGGCCTAGTGGGTATATATATTATATATCCTAGCCGCCTCGTAGATCTCGAGGAAGGCCGCTTATAAGGAGTTTAGAGCCTCGCCCCGTATCCCCTGGATAATACTAGTGTTATCGATGTAGATGTGGATAAGCTAGCCTTGGGATATAAGGAGGGCCCGCCGGAGCCCTACCCTCGCCCCTTCAGCCTCACCATCAAACACTTCTACTAAGCTAAGTTGGCCATAGCCCTGGGTTATACGTTTTTTACCTTAGTAAATAATAAATCTATACCTAGTAGCTCTATTAGACACCTTAGAGTTATCTAAGTAGACAATTATATGAGTATCTGGGACGGTTTTTAGCCAAATCTAAAAGGCTTTAGCAGCCTTCTCCTTCGTCTATAGGACTATTAGGTCTTATGACCCTAGGTGGTACTGTGGTGGGAGTAGTACTGGCCTTGGGACCCTTGAGACGAGGCCTGCTGTCCGTTAAAGCCGTGTTTGTTAATGCTTTTGTTGTGAAAACCTTTGGACTAATGGGTGTTATTTGTTAACCTTTTATAGGTGTACTGTGAACCGTAGGCGCACCCCTTCTAGGGCCACCTTCCCGGTAAGTAGGCCGGCATCTCAGAAGAGGTTATTTGTTAGTGTAATCTTTTAGATTAGAAGGATAGCCCGGGCCGCTGTTTTAATAACCTTACTAACCTTTTGGACAAGGCCCTTTTGGCCTGTATTAATTGTCCCCCTTTGGAGGGAGGTATCGTTATTGTTATTTATAGCTGGTTTGGTTAGCCCCCTAAACTAGGTTTCGGACCCGTATAGGGCTATTAGGAGGACATAGGTGATAATAGCCTTTTGCATTATAGCCGCTGGGATCCCCTTTTTTGTATTTAATAGGTGCCCTAGATGCTGGGCTGCCTTTTTCGCTATAGCCACCCTTGTTTCGACGTAATATCGGAAGGTTAGCCTTTTATTAAATTAGACCCCTAGTTAGCGAATAGGCTTAGTCGAAGTTTTGATTTCGAGGTCTCTGGTCTTGATCCCAGGTAGGTCTTTTAGTTGTTTATGTTTTCTAGTGAAGTGGATAGTTTCACATTTAGTAGGGTTAAAAGTGATCTTATTTTCTGTGCCCCACCCTAGGATCTGGGTAACCTGCTGGTTTAAGGATTTCGTATTGTTTTCGAGGGATGGACTAGTAATTAGAAGGCCTATATCATCTATATATCTAAACCGAAGATTTAGGTCTTTAGTTAGGATATTAGTAATATAAAGTAGAAAGATGATAAGTGATAGTGGGGAGCCCTAAGGTAACCCATAGGTTAAAGGGAAGTCCTCTGTTATTATTTCTTCGAGCCTGATCCTAGTAGTACGGTCTGATATAAACGCATAGATTAGCCTAATCAGGCTGTTAAGCCAGCCCTATTATCGTAGTCTGATCATAAGGCGGTTCCGAAGAACGGAGTTGAACACTCCTTTCACATCCATCGTCGTTAATAAGGCTATGAGCCCCTTATTAAGGGCCTATTTAATATCATAGGTGAGATAGGTAGTTAAGTTAATGGCTACCCTACCTGGTAATGCTCCTATTTATTATGGGCTAGCCACCCCTTCTAGAATAGTGAGGTGGGCCATTCTTCTAGTAATTAACCTCTTAAGCCCTTTACCTAAGTAAGATAAGAGGGCTATTAACCTCCAGGATCCAGCTTTTGAGAAGTCGGTTTTTCTAGGCTTCTAGATCATAATAACCTCTGCCCTATGGAAGGGCCGGGGGTAATAGCTGGTTTAGATATAAGCTTAGAAGAGTAGTTAAACTGGCCCGGATATAAAGTCCTAGTAGGCCTTAAGTAGTTTTATGGTGATTTCGTTGATACTAGGTGTCGTGGTCTTTATTAGGGTGGCTGCGTTTACTTCCTCCTGGTTAATCGTAGCCTGCTAGGGTATCTGTCGTCTTGGGATCGTGGCCACGCTGAAGGGGTCCCTAGGTAAGTCATCCGCATCATCAAACCTCTCCAATAGGGCCTTCTATAGGGCCTGGGCCTTATCCTGGCTATTATCGTATATTTAATCCTTAATAACTAAGGGGGGGGCTTTAATTATTAGGCTGGTCTTATACTACCCCAATATTTTATATAGGTCCTTATCGGATAAAACCCCTTTAATTTTCGCAGCCCAATAGGCTCGTTTAGCTTTTCTGACCGTGTTTAGGAAGACCTTTTACTCCTCTAGGGTAAGAGGTGGTGAGGTCGAGGCTAGTTTTAGTACCCGGGTTTATTGGTTGCGAGCTTTAAGATAGGATTAGTGGGCTTTAGAGTACTCTTCTGTCCACTAGGGAGCCCCTTTTCCTAGGTTTTATCGTTTTTTCCCTATTGCCTGGGTAGTTGTTAATATTAGGCTGGTTATCCGGCTAGCCTGGGCATCTAATTCGGATAAGGTAAGCTGGTCCTTAAAAGTAGGTAATATTAAGGCCCCTATTCCGACTAGATTTATAAACCGAGGTAAAGCTGAATCCGGGACTAATATTGGTTTTAGTTGGTGGGCTTGTTATTATAGGTTATTGGGGTTAGGGTTAGGGTTAAGGGGGATAATTATAATAATTACTTAGTGGTTAACCCCTGGGTACAAGTGTAAACTAGTCCCTAAATATACTAGAGGGATATTTAAGAAAGTTAAATTAAGAACGTGGTCACCGTTGTGTATAGGGACTCCTACTTCCCCGATATAGGAGAGGTTATGGCTGTCCGCCTAGTTTACTAGGTCGTCCCCCCTATTCCGGCTAGTTGACCCGGGTTCCTAGGAATAGTGTTAAGTATTAAAGTCCCCAGCTATGAGGGCTCGTATTAGTAGTTGGTATCTTAGAAGGGTGGTTGTTGTATGGTTATAAGGATCGTCTGGTTATCTATAAGTGTTTATAATAGTAGTATTGTTAATTTTTAACCATAGAATGTCCCTTGTCTGGATAGGCCTTTGTTGTTGTATCTGTAATCGTATCCCTTTCCGTGTATAAGTTATCACCCTAGGCCTCGTCTCCCTACTATTCTAGAAATCTACTGGGACATAGGAGTTAAACCTAGGGTGTGTGTTGATTTGTATTCCATTAGTAAAGCTTATCCACGGCTCCTAGATGAGTACTAAATTAACCTAATTAGCCTAATAGAGCTTTAGAAAGGTAGTATGTGCTGGGGATGTTTTCCCTACGTTATATTGGGCTATACGTAGCACCCGTAGGGGGCCTTGTTTAGGCCTATACCTCGGAATCGAGGTCGAGGTGGGTATAAGTATTAGTAATGTTATAGTCTGGTTTCTGAGCTATCCTCTGGCTCCTAGAGGTAGGAACTAAAATAAGTTGGTTATTTAGGAGGGGGGCCTCAGAGTTTTCAGCCTTATCTTTATTCATATTATTACCGGAGTCTTCGTCCCCTAAGTAAATAATTAAGTTTTGGGAAGGGGTTCTAGTGCATAGGTGTTTAGATCTAGGTTATTGGCCGGGACTGGGAAGTGGGTTGTTAACTAGTTGCTGGGTAGTGTTTAGAGGGATCGTTTAGTTACGTTGGTTAGGTTAGTGGATGGCGTTAAAGGCCTTTAGTCTAGTTTTCCGAATTCTATTTTATTCTTTTCGGCTAGGGAGGGTGAGGGAGCCGTTGATAACTAGGGGCCCTACTAGGTAGTTCTTATGTTTAACTTAGAACGGTCCACAGTAATTTATACATTATGGGCTAGTTATATAAGGGTTGGTCTAATAAGAGTTTACTGGTTTACCGTAGTTATTATAGAGTAGTTAATGGTTGTAGAACTAGTTTAAGTAATACCCTTAGTAGCCAGGGTTATACCTAGTCAGGGTCCTTTTCTTTTAGATAGGTTGGGACCTACTACTTTAATTAAATAATCTAAAAAGCGGTACCTTAACAAAAAAGGAGATCACCCAGGAGACTTTGTTAGTGATTGGGTTAGGGCCTAGTCGAGACTATTTAACTTTAATAGGCCTTCGTCTTATTTAAGTAAAGACCTCTTCTTCGATTTAAGTAGCTGGGTTTAGTTTGTCCCTGTTAATGCTCTAAAGTTTAGTTGGGTAATAAGGGATTATATAAGTAAACTACTCTATAGGGGTTTCTACTTTATGAGCCCTAAAACGGTCCACTAATTTCTGTTTTTTTAAGGGAATATCTTATTGGATTTGTTTATTAAGTAGTTTTAAAGTAATACTGGTTATAATGTGATGGGTATAGGGGATATCCGCTAATTATAGGCCTAGGGCTTAGTAGGCTTTCCGGTGTAAAATATATAAAGTACATTTCCTAATAGTTTCTAACCCTTTTTCGGGGATACGAATAAGAACTCTAAGGTTCTCCTTTGGTTGGGGCCGGGCCTAGGGTAAAGTTGAGGCCTAGCTTGGGGCCGGGGCCTGGGCTTTGGCCCGGGTTGTGGTTGGGACGGTAGGGGCTATAGTCCGGGTTATAGCTAGGACCGAGGCCGTAATAAAGGCCTAGGATATAGGGGCAACTTTATTCTTTATAAGCCTCTTTAGGGCCTGAATTACATAGGTAGTAGCCTCCTTCGTAATCTATTTCTTAGGCCCCTTAAAATTCGAGACTACGTTATCAATAGACTGGGCGATGATCAGAAAGACGTCCTTCTTGTCCTCGAAGAGTCTGGCCTGTTCGTCGAGGGCGATTAGGACGGATCCAGTAGCCGCTCCCCTTATGTTTATGTTTAATGGCCCCTTCGCCGTCGAGGGGGCGTTGTTAGAAGGATAGGGCTGGCTTCCCATAGGGCTAAGCCGGGGTGGCTGGGCCTTAGTGTCTCGGCAGCGTTTAGCCCTTAAGGTGGGGGTTAGCTCTGGAGGAGGCCCAGAGCCCCGATCAGGGCCGGCCAGTGGGGCCGGCTGCGGTCCGGTGCCCGCCGGAGGTTATGAAGTTATCGTGGGAGGGCTCTGGAGGGGAGAGGTGAAGAGTTTTCAGCTATTAAGGATCTTAGTGGTATACCACCTATTTCACTAATAGTATATGCTAAGAAAAATTAGGCGAGAGGGAAGTTGTATTAGGGGTTAACATAGGAGCAGATTAAGGCGTTAAATCAACGGTTAACGTAGTAGATTAATAACCCTACCCGAGGGTTAACGTACATACCTCTTAATTTAACGGTAACCAAACTTTTCGTATTCATCGATAACTCCTTTATGAACAATAACGACCTCAATTATAACTTGGGTTTGTAACCCTTTTGGTGAATGAGATACAAAGAGACAAAGATTTCACACTAAAGGGTAATATTATCCACTATTCGTTGACGAAGAATAAGAGAATTACTTAGAGTATACTCACCTCTAAGATATACGGAATGGTTACCGGCGTTAACATAGCGTATGCCCTTTCTACAACACTAAAGATCATCTCCGACAGGCTCTAAACGCCTACGATTCCAACAATCATCTATACCAACTCGTATTCACTTTACGAGTATCTAGTGAAAGTCGGTATAACCAAGGAGAAGCACCTTATAATTAATATTATAGCTTTTCGATAATCGTATAAGAGATGAGAACTCTACGACATCCAATAAATCAACAACGAAAATAATCCAACCAACGGATTAACGAAGATGACGCCGAATCAAGCCCTCGCAAAGCTAATCAACAGCTCAAAAACGATAATACGGATAAAAGGATGGGTAACTAGGCCCTAAAAAGAAGGCGGCGAGGCCACCAGCAGAAATACTACCACAATTGACCACTTTATACACTTAATTAATCAATTTGTTTTATCGTATTTCTAAGCGATTTAGTACTCTCTACGAAAAACGCGAATTTCACCCTTTTAATCATAAAAAGGGCGATTTACGGCAAAAAAAGAAAAGTTACCAGTATCGGAATATCGGTGACCACATAGCGCCACCTATTACCGCAAATACTCCAACTAACCCAATTAGCGAGCCAATCAGAGGAGACGAACCTATCACAAATCTAGCACACTCGTTGTAGCAAGTACATACAATTCAAAAAAAGAACAACAACAAAAGACTACCACGAATATATCAATATTTTGGCTCAAGCCGTACGGCCAGCTAACCTTGCGCCTGGTGAAGTGAATCCAACATATATGCCCTTTTTTATTATAGTTGTAATATTTGTGAGTTTCCTCTTAACTTAGCCGTTTACAAACCTTTTTGTCCTTGGTTAGCCTGTTTGGCTTCGTAGGTTTCTAATCCATCTTATTAGGTTGGGGGGACTCTAATTGACCGTTCTGTTTCGGAGGGAACTTAGTTCTTATTTAGTTAGGGGTTAGTGATTTCCTACGCCGACGCTTACGGCGGGCTTAGTAGGATTCGCTATATAATTCTAAGCTTATATTTAGGAGTATCTGGGTATATATAATGTATATTATTAGTTTATTAATTATGCTAATAAGGGGGGCTTTTATTATGGTGTATAAGGCTCCTTTAAGGTAATTGATCCTTATAACGTCTAATTAGTGTCCTCCTCCTACTTTACTTCCACGAGCTCCTTTTCAAATTTAGGGAGAAAGTAAACGAAACTCTTATTCTCCTTTTACTATATAATTCTTAGTTGGTTAAGGGCTCGTACTTCTGTTAGGGTCCGCGGAGTAACCCTTTAAGTATTCAATAAATTTATCCGAATTCTTCGACCCATTGGCCCCTTCTTACGGATAGTAGGCGCTTATTATGGTCTACGTAGTATTTTTTAGCTTAGAGTAAATATAAGTGAATACGGTTAACTCTAAACTAAACGCTTCTCTATTTACACTTATTATCCCTCTTATTTTAAAGTATTATTATTAAAACTTTTTATATAATCCATTAAACTTTAGTGGGTTCGGAATTTAATATTTAATTTATTTTAAAGGTGGTATATTAGCCGAATTAGGGTGAATTAGTGTTATAGAGAGTGTTCGGGACTAGTTTAACGTCGAGGACGGGTACCTGGGTTCTACTAGGATTTCCTATAATAGTCGAATCTGTTCTCGTTGGGTCTCTTGCCCGGTTGCTTGGGCGGTCCGCATCTCTTGTAGTTGGGTTATTAGCTGTCCGATTAGTTGTACTAGTTGTTGTGGGTTTCTAGATAATTTAGTGTTACCTTTTATCGTTACGTGGTTGTCGCTTATCCTGGTGTTTTGTGTTTAGTAGTGATCGTAGTATATTTGATGACGTAGTTGAGGTACTCTATTACAGATGTACGTATGCGTCTTTTTGAGTTTATAATAACATCTAGGTCTAATTAGGATGTACTAATTAATTTTAAACGTTTAGGGACTCCTTAGGTTAACCCATCTAGAACTTCTTACTACTCTTATATAAGTCGTAGGCTTTTGTATTAAGTATTTAATTAATTATTTTCGGTGATTTTAAAGGTAATGTAGTGGTCTAAGTACGTATATTACAATTAACTATAGTGATTATTATGAGTATTTTTAAGATAAGGAGAAAAGAAGGAAAAGTCTGTTGCTCTACAAATACGTTGGGTCCTGATCAGGTCTCCCTGGGCCTGATTAGGCTTAGTAAGTAGTGGTTGGCGTTGAACATGGCCGAGTGGTTCCGAGGCCTCTGATCGGGCCTTAGCCCGTGACAGTTAAGCCTTGGAATATTATGAGATTTATCTGTGCTTCTCTGTAATAGTTAGGATACTTTAAGAAGATTATAAAAGAGGTTAATGGTAATTCTAATTATTATTATTTTACTAAAAGCTTATCAGAGTTATACTTAATTCTTAATTGCGAAGGGCTGGTCCAAGGCCTTGTCTCAACCAAAAGGTAGCCAAATACTGTTTATTTCAAGCTGAAGAGGAAAAGGGTAAACTACGATATGGCGCGAAATCTCAGCTTCCTAGGGGGTGGGCGCTAGTGGGGCACCGGTGAGGCACCGGTGCGAGCACGGGCATAGCCCGGCCATAACCACCGGGTTCGGCCCGTGACATTAATAATAATATTAGGTGGAATTCGATTTAGTTAATAATTAAAAGAGTAGTTAAAAAGAAGTATGAGATTCGGGTTTACTTTTTAGGTTTTAATAATAAAGAGGCCTCTCTCCGAATTCTTATTACGGATTACTTAACAGATAAGGATTAGTTTATTCTCGTTAAAGTTAAGAGCTTTTTTAAGTCCCTTTTTCTTTAAATAAAATGGATAAAGGGATAGGGTAAAGGAGATGGTTATGGACGGTTTTAGGAGTTGATTATTAGTATAGAGTATATCCTTAAGTACTTTGAGGAGGAGAAGAATTATTGTAATTATGAGATTGCTCTTATTATTGTATAAGAGAATGAGGATAATAAGGGGGAGGAGGATCGCTAATCCTCTACTTATAATAGTTGTACTTTGAGGTTGTTAGTTCGGTGACCCTTTAATAAGAGTTCTTTTTTGGATTATGTAGAAGTTAATTAGGCCCGGTGAAGGTCTAAGGCTATTTCGTAGTTCTGTTATCTCCGGAAAGGGTACTAAGTAAATCTTCGGTCCTCCATTAAGCTAGCTCAGTAAAAGCTAAATAAGTATCACTTACCTTTTATTAAATTACCCCTTTTTATCATTTCAATTATTTTCTATTTCTCTTTTCGTTTCGATTACCTTAAAAAGGTATACAGTAGAAATAGCTAAGAGGTATAGGTATAGAGTATATAAAAGGCGCTAGAGCACTTTTTTAATAAGTGGTATAAGGACGACGATATATTAGTCTCATTACTAACCTCCTAACCAACCTCATTACTAACCTCCTCGTTAACCCCACCTTCACTTAAGAACAACTACTTTAGATAATAACTGAGAAGTCGTCGTAGTTAGGAAATAAGGGTAATATTTAATAAACTTAACTTGTACCTTAAGTAAGCCCTAGAGGAGACGGATGACCCTATGTGATGGTGGTTAGATCGTTAGACGTAATACCCTTAGTTGAGTAAATTGGCCCTTAACGTCTTCGTAATCCTAGCCATAGCATCAAGTTATGAGTGAGCTTTTAGTATAACGAAATTAACGCTGACGTCTTAAAAGCTCTCGATGAAGGCAGAGAGTATTGAGTAGCTGTAGTTAACGAAGAATTAGCTAAAGAGGGATGTATTACTCTTTTTTGAGATCAAGGGGTTTATGATTTATTTATAAGATCTCTAAATAATTTTATTTATTACCTAATCGGGTAATATCACTACTTACGTACCTTTGATTTGACGCATTTATTAATAGGGCCAAATAGGTAAATATTTAATGGCCCTGAGGCAAATAAGCAAATAGGGGGGGCCGACTTGCTTTGTTTGCTTTGGCGGCTGCGCTGATCTAAATAGGGCCCTCTTTTTCCGGATAGGTTGGGCCCTACTACTCTAATTAAATAATCCAAAAGGTAGTACCTCTATTATAAAACAAACTACCTAAGTGACTTCGCTTATAATTAAGTTTAGGCTTATAGCTGTTCTAAGTGATAACCTCGTTTTCGATCAGAGTTACTACGTCTATGCTCTTTCCGTCCAGACTTTGGAGCTAGAAATGGCAGCGTAGGATAGTATATATAAACCACTTTATAAGGGTTTCTATTTTAAAAACCCCTAAATAGTTTATTAGTTCTTACTTATTTCTAAGAAGATTTTATTAAACTTATTTATTTAAAGGCTTTAAAGAGTATTTAGTTAAAATGTAGTAGATATATAGCATATCTCCTAATTATAGGCTGAGGGTTTAGTAGACTATACAGTGCAGGGTGAAAAGGGCGTTCTTCTGGGCAGCCTCCGGGGCTTCCTTAGGGATACGGACAAAAACACAGAGGTCATTTAACTATGCTTGGGTTTGTGGGTGGGATGGGATCTGGTTTTAGGCTTACTTCTGGGCCTATTTTTGGTCTGGGGTTGGGGCCGGGGTTGGGGCTAAGGCCATAACAGCAGCCTAGTTCCAGGGTAGGGTTAAAGTAACTTCGTTATTCATCAACTTCCTTAAAGCTTAGATTATATAGGTTATTGCCTCTTTTATAATCTACTTTTTAGGCCCCTCAAAACTAGAGATTGTATTATTAATAAACTAGGTAATAGTTAAAAGGACATCCTTTCGGTCTTCATAGTGTTTAACTTATTTATCGAAGGTGGTTAAGATAAATCTAGTAACCACCCCACTTACGTTTAAGGGCCCCTTTACTGTAGAGGGGGCTATATCCGGAGTGTTGGGCTCGCTTCCCACAAGGCTGGGCTGGAATGGCTGGGCCTTAGTGTTACGGCGGCTCTTAGCCCTCAAGGTAGGGGTTAACTCTGGAGGTGACCCAGAGCTCCGATCAGGGCCGACCAGGGGGGCTAGCTATAGTCCGGTGCCCACTGGAGGCTATGAGGCCATTATAGGAGGGCCCCAAGAAGGAGACGTGAAGAGGTTTTAACTGTTAAGGATCTTGGTGGTATATCACCTATTTCGCTAATAGCGGATACTAAGAAAAGTTAGGCGAGAGGGAAGTTGTGGCGGTCTTTTGTGGTGGTCTTTTGTACACAAATATTTAGTAACTTTCACGATGTTTGAGATTTTAATTCAATTCTCTTTAACTTCGAGCTGTAAAGACTTCTGTCAAGAATTGTATATGGGCACGATGTAGGGGGTCAATTCGTGATGTGTATTGTGCTTGTGTGTCCTCATGCCTGTGAGTGCCCCTGAGGCACCTTTCTAGCGTGCCTTGTGTGACTAAGCACACCTTGTGTGACTAAGCGTGCCTCGAGCGGCCCTCCTGCGCCTTCAGCGCCTCGGGCCTGCCACCCCTTTTGACAACTTGCGTTATCCCATGTTAAGGTAAGATTGCATCGCAGCTAGGGTATGGCGACCGTAAGAGTGGCCGTTCTCAACTAGTCCCCTTTCATACATTTCTCATATTGTTCTCGTGTAGACCACTCACAACTAATCAGACTCCTATCTGCTGTGTGAGGTCATGGAGTCCCTGCCCATCATCCAGTAGTCGCCATGATGAAACAGCCGTTAAACCTCCCACTCGGCCGATAAACCGGGCTCCCACACGGCTTGGTCCCCTCCTCTCAACATGAAGGCGGGACTCAATCCCCGAGCCTCGAAGCATCTACCAATGCAACAGCTCTCAGATGAGCTTCGGGCCAGTAACGTAACACGGCAAGGCTAGTTAACATTAGATGACCGGCAATGTCTTGAGTCTATTATCAATCATCTTCTGCCTCAAACCGGAGACTTTCTACATGATCCGTGATGCCGAGCTACACCCGGCCCCTGGCTGTGTCGCATTGGATCTTAAGACGAAGCGCGGGACCTTGGGGAAGCATTAGGGGGCTGCGGTTCTGTCAAATGGCGGATTCAACCCGTCTGCGGGGTCCCGGGCACTGAAACGACTCTAACCTCTTCTAAGCCATCTTTACCCGAGTGGACCTTAAGTCAGAGCCCGATAATGGCTGGGATAACCAACGGCAATTTATTTTTGGCTTCAAAACAAGCTTTCACTGGCCCGCATTACGTTCTACTACTCAGTACATGCCTGGTAAGCTGAAGTGTGAAACATTTCTTCAAGGCGATACGTTGTGCGCAGCTGTAGCTAATTAAGATGCTACAGGGAAAGCTAAAGGGCGCTGAGTAGTCAACATCAGCCTCCTCATCGTCGTCGCCAATTTTAGGAGGATTCAAACTCTGTGGTTGTACCTCACGGCAACTTCTTTGGACTGCAGCAGGCCTACTAGACCGGTTCTGGACCTCGAGTGATTTTGAGCATCACTATCGCGAGCAACTCACTAGACGCCATCCATTCGCCAGCCGAATGGAAACGTGATCCAAAGCCGGACTTCTATACGCCATTCTGCATAATGTCTTTGATGAATAGGAAGGTATGAAATTGCTACATCTCCTCTATGAAGACAGTTGGGAAGCTAATGACTGAGTCTCAAGCTGGTTGCCAGAAACGAACATGTGTTTATAGTTAGGCGTGAAGAAGAAGACGACGAATGCGATGAGGACGATGACGAGAAGAAGTGCACGAGTACTAGAACATCTAAGAAAACATCATCGACTTCAACAACATCGTCCTCTTCGACGACTTCATCTTCTTCAACATCGACTTCGTCTCAAACATCAACGACCTCTGTCGCTATCCCGAGTAACACGCCAGCTCCTCCGGCCCCGAGTCCACCTGCCCCGCCTCCAACACCGCCTCAAACAACTCTACAGACCCTGACGCTGGCTCCCGTGCCGTCCTCCCCACCTCAGAATCCCACTATCGTGGTGCCTTCCAGTTCGAATGCCTCACCTCCTTTGGTGATGACGCCGAGTGATTTGCCAACGAGTATCGTTCCGTTGCCGACAACTCCGCTTTCATCCCCAGCACCGTCAGGTTCGTCGGCCGGAGCAGGCCAAGCATCTAGCTCAGCAGCGAGTTCAGCAGCAAGCTCGGCACCGCCCCCGACTCAAGCAAATGCTAGCTCCAATGGTGGACGAACGGCGGGAATCATAATCCTTATCCTCGGTGAGTCAGCGCTTGCGGGCTGTGCCGCGTCCCGGGAGCTTATCTTGACTAACACTTGACACGTAGCCTTCTTTGCCTTTTTCATTGGAATTTTCCTCTACCGGAGGGCGCGAAGCCAGCGTCAGCGCCGCCGCGACGGCAAAGCTAAATCGGTCATAGATGCGGCCCCGCCCCCGCCGGGGCCGCCGAGAGATGCGCCTCTGCTGGCTTCCGACCCGCCAAAGATCTCGCTTCCACCGCCGCCGCCACCAGTCCAACGCTCCGGTCAGGCCCCCGTACAGTCATCGTTTACTCCCAGCTCATCCATGTACAGCAGCCCAACACCAGTAGGCAACACGGGCGAGCAGCGCATCCAAATCATCCGTTCCCAGCCCCGGGCGGGCCAGGCCAGCCAGGCGAACCAGACCAACGCGAGCCAACCGAGCCAGGTAAAACAGTTCAACCAGGTCAATAAGCCCACCTCGCCCAAGCAGATCATTCAACCCAATCAGGTGAAGGTGAACCATGTTACCATGCCGAACCAGGTGATCGAGGCCAGCAAGGGGACACAAGAAACTACCGGGGACGAGAAGCCGCGCATCCCGCACGCTATACCGATCTTCTTCCAGTCTGCCATGGATCGCAGGACGAAAAACGCAGAATTGGCAGAAGCCCGAGTTGATAGCTGGCCTCCGCCTCCGTATGTAGGCAAAAAGGAACCCAAGGCGCGATCCTTCCGAGGGCTCCTATCTCGGTCCTCAAAGCCGACCGGGCCTTCTCATTTCTCGCCAAGCTCAAGCCCAGGGCAACGAGGCTTCTCGAGCACATCGCAAGAGTCCGAGTCCCTCATCATGCCTTGGCGCAGTTCTATCAGCTCAGATATATCCAGTATATCTAGCGGTTGGGGAGACGGACCACCTATTCCCACTCCGGTACTAGTCACACAAAAGTCCATCTTGGGACGCCAAGGTTTTATGTTGCCATCCTCTCGTAGAAGTCATGTGGCACAAGTCCGAGAGACTCCACGACAGATGGTATAGTCTTGGCACTGGGGGGCTTGGGGCTGAGGAACATGGGTTGATGCCGGTATTTCAAGACCCTTGATCTCCTCGGAACAAACACAACACAATTAGGGAACAATTCTATTCGTGTATACTTAAGTAAAAACTACTAAATAAGTTTCTGGGTCTCATTTGCACCTGATGTTTAGGTGAATATTTCCTGGCGGGCCTGCGCCTAGGCGAAACACCTAGACTCAAGGGGACAGCAAGGTGTGTGTATGTTGGCTTCGATGCATGTGCATTCCGCCTTCTTGGAGCCAGATAATATGACCCGCTGAAAGATATAAACCCGCTATCTAAGCCAGTTGGCCGTGATGCTGTTTTCAATTGATCTTCTCAACATGCGAGAACCTCCGCTTACCCCAGATTCGCGGGTTGAGACAATCTCTTGGTCGACGTAAGCGAATCGCAGACACCACAGACACCAAGGCCGAGATCCAAGACCACCAAGACCTCAAGAGGCACGGATTTACTGACCCAATACGCGTCAACGGCATCTTTTCCGCGTCCCAGCTGCACAAGGGCCCCGGCTGCTGACGTCGCAGCGCATCTGCCAAGCAGCGGGGGGATCACCTCCATTTGCGCAGCTGATAACATCCCTAGAGAAACAAGACGCTAAGCTGGGGCGGAACAGGTGAGGATCCGAGTCCTGTACGCCATGGGGTTTTTTTTTTTTGTTTCCTTGCTCGGCTAGACCGTCTGTCCAATCGCTGTCCACTCCCACATCTGAAGTGTACGTCGTGAGCTTCAGCTTCTGGAAGGTCCTTATCGCGGACATGACATCCAAGAATCTTGGCTGGAAGTACTGCGTGCCCCAGGCGCCCAGGCTTACCACCACGGCCTCTTCGGTCTGGTTCGTCCAAGTCCTTGGGTGTTTGTCTTCCCAGGTTCTTCACCTTCCGTATGAAGCAATTGCCGGTCACTTGGGTCAACTGGGCGTTGTCCCATGTCTCGGCTATGATACCTGGCTTCATATAATGATGGGACAGCCCCAACGTGCCGTGCCGTGTCTGATGTTTCCTCCAAACCACTTCCCGATTTTTTCTGTCAATTGTTGTCCTGCGTTCATCACTTCTTGGCACGCATCCGGGGGTGCAACCTGCTACTTCCGCCCTACCCCGAGAATCGCGTTTGGATCCTAGAAACCTTTCTTCTAATCGGTTCCTTTTATATGTCCATCCGTTTCTTCACACGGTTTTCTTAAACTCTCACGCAATAGCCGCCAACATGGTCAATATCGGCAGGAAGATTTACAGCTTCTTGGCCCCTGCGGCCAACAAGGGTGATGACGGTCGCGATGTTTGGGGATCCCGACTGTCTTTCATTTTCGCGGCAATGGGCGGCGCTGTTGGACTCGGCAATCTCCTACGGTTCCCCTCCATTGTGTACAAC
The DNA here is from genome assembly GCA_024584535.1 of Colletotrichum gigasporum. Lineage (NCBI taxonomy): Eukaryota > Fungi > Ascomycota > Sordariomycetes > Glomerellales > Glomerellaceae > Colletotrichum > Colletotrichum gigasporum. Next base: position 794,302 of record CP077951.1, read on the forward strand.
AACTACGGTCTTCAATTCTTCATCCCTTACCTCATTTCTCTCCTTTGCCTGGCCATACCCACGTTGCTTCTCGAAATCTCTATCGGCCAAGCTTATCGCGGTGGCTGCGTTCTTGCCTGGCACCACGCACATCGCCGGGCGAAGGGTGTAGGCTTCGGTGTTGTCTACATCGGTTATGCTGTCGTCATTTACTACGTGCCCATCATCGCGTGGATCATGACGTACCTTCGTTATTCTTTTCACAGTCCTCTTCCCTGGACGGGACGCAACGTGGAATTCTTCGAAAAGACCGTCCTCCAAAACGTCGATCCGATCACAGGCAACTTTTCGTCCGATGGCACCTCAGTCCAAGACTACACAGAATATCCCGGTACTGGAATGAACACGGAAATAACGCTGTGGAACCTGTTCACCTGGTGTGTGGTCTGGCTCTGTATGTTCAAGGGCATCGGCCTCACAGGCAGGGTTGTCTACTTCACGATGGCCATGCCTATTATCCTGATGATTGTTCTCATTGGGCGCGGTTGCTCGCTACCCAACGCCATCAATGGGATTCGGATCTACTGGACCGAGTGGCATGGGGACAAGCTAGCTTCGGGCACCATCTGGCAAGAAGCTTGCGGCCAGGTCTTCTTCTCCACGGGAATCGGGATGGGTTACTATACAACCTATGCGTCCTACAACGCCAAATACTCAAATGCCGTACAAGATGCCCTCATCATCTGCATATCCAACTCTCTGATCGAGATCATTGGCTCTATGTCTGTATTTGGCGTCGTCGGCTACCTGGGCATGCACCCAGACACCAGCGAGAGGTTGAACACGTTCGTGGTTGGGTTTCTGACGTAAGTACACTAGCCCTCCGAATCTCGTAAGTACTTGGCTAACATATTATGCAGCTACCCAGAAGCGATATCCGAGATGCCGGCTGCCAATTTCTGGGGCGTCCTCTTCTTCGCAACACTCTTTATTCTAGGTCTCGGCTCCGCATTTGCCCTACTCGAGTCCTTAGTCACGATGGTATGTGACACTGACTGGGGAAAGAAGTACCCCCGTCCCTACGTCGCCACAGCAATTGTTATTACTTCTTTCCTCATCTCTCTGCCATTCTGCACCGAGTTCGGATACTCCTTGGTGGACGCAGCTGACACTTGGATCAACTACCTGGCCCTTTTCTGGATCGTCTGGTGTGAAGCTGTATGCGCCACTACCGTGTATCGATACCGTGATGTGGTTGATCAATGCGGCCTTCTCTCATGGTGTCTTTATAACCTATTCGGATATATCGGAGGCACTATCATCGGCCTCGTTGTTGCCCATGCAATTTCTCCCCAGGCCGGCGCTGGGGTGGGCTTTGGAATGTTTATTGCGGGAATGGTTTCGTCAGTTATGCTCGCTTCGACCCCAACAGCTTACTGTCCAAACTTTTTCGTCAAGAGCTCACTCATGCGACGCTTCTGGTACCTGACCTCTTATTCAGTAAGTCATTCTATTTCTTATTTCGATGGCGCGGCTTGTTGTTGACAACATCAATCAGGGCAATCAGCTGCGCCGGGATCTCAACGCAACAATTAGCACCAGCGGCAAGTGGAAGATCCCCGCAATCTGGTCTTTCATCCTGAAGTACAACACGGCACCAATTGTTTCTATCATATTCTCCTTTGCCTACCCAAACTTCTACGCCGCTGGCAGAATGGATCCCCTGCATATCGCGGGCTTCACCTTCATGCACATGGTTCTCGTCAGCTCGCTTGTTTGCCTTGTCATGCCCCGGTGGTTCAATGTACTTGTTCCTGCCACCAAGGCCACAGAGGGGGACTATCACCTTATGCCCGGTGTTATTTTTTCTCGAGCCAGTTCTGAGGGCACGCTTGACATCGATGGTGTATCGCCAACGGAGCGAAACGCAGAAACGGACGCTCATGGATCCGGTGATCAAGAGACATGGCCCCAGGATGAGAGTCCACGGGAAAGGCTTTCTGACAAACGAGCATAACTCAATGCCAGAAGACGTTAGATACAGATCTGTTTTCCAATATGATGAGCACAATAAATTTGAGCTTTCGGGTGTGAAGCAAGACTGATGCCTTGGTCGGTGCAACTAACGTGACTTTCGGGTCTTCTGTTCTGCGTTATCGCCGCAGCTGTCAAATGCGTCTTGCCTTTTGCACATCACTGGAGCATTATTCACTGAGGCTTACCTATTTTGTCACGCACGGTCCCGGTAAACTTTTCAAGTTGCGCAGCTCGGCTGATTTTGGGCCTACAATTCACAGCTATAGAGTTTCTCATATGCATCACTTGACTCGAGTGTAAAATCAACCATGCGGGGATGATCATATGTATGGAGCACTTTGAGGTCGTTCTCGGGTCGAGGTTGGGGAGACAGACACACTTCTGCCTTTCGCGGCGCATCTAGCTCGTGTGAATCACCTCACAGCAAAGCCCGAGACGTGCAACGAGGTGCGGATTGTTCACCAGCAGAAAGCGAACTGGAACTGAACGAACACTTCGCAAAATCATGACGGTGTACCACGCGTTACGTGCAGTGGAAGTCACAGGTGTCGGACTGGTATATCGTGCTTATTAGCGCTTTCGTGCCCCGTCTCTGTGACAGTTCTAGCTGGCGGGACATGAAGATACTTTACGTCCTCATCTTGTGCATTTATTGACTGTACCTCCACCCACTGGCCAGATATGCCGGACCGAAATTGGCTGCTGTGTCTGACGTGAGTATGGCATGTTCCTAAATACACTGCAGACTTGGTTCCTGACGATGGGGACCTGCAGCTCTGGTATGCTGCGTCATGGACGTCTGGCCGATGGCCACTCATTATGGAGAGACCCCACCGGAAATACGGTCAGTATCATCATTGCCACAATCTCAACTCCGGGATAAGTCGTAGCTAAGGCTATTGGGATTCAATCATGCAGGCGATGTAGCTCGGATTGCTCCAAGCGAACTGTCTTTCGCAACAGTGCCAGCGTATCGTGACATATACGGCCACGCTATAAAGGGAAAGCGGACATTCATCAAAGACTCGTTTTACGACACTTAAAAATTCTGCAACTCAAGCCATCAATCTTATTTAGTGTTGATGGATGAGATTTGTAACCTAAGATTGTGCTGATTCGGTTGGTCATCCCACATCCATCCTATGCAAGTCGTAGAATCGCAGCCCCCTAGGAAGCCTCGTTCTTGGAAAAATTGGGGATCATTTTCAGCAGGTGTGTTGTACAGGCCACCTTGGCTGCAGATGTTTATTGCTTAAGGAGCGGGAGGATGCGCGTTGGGCAGGTCGGAGTTCGTGTCAGGACGAATATGGCCAACCCCCACCACGCCAAGCATGTCAGGATGATTCATCCTCACTCATCCACCCTCATTTGATATTCTGCAGCCTGGGCACGAACAGACGCGCCGAGAAGGGTTCTATATAGTAGGATGGTCAAATCTTACATGTGATACGTATGCGGAATGAATCATAATGACTAGAATCCGACATTCTCACCATGCATGCCGTTCCCCCATTCTGGATGTAGCGACGCGGCGTGGAAGACCCAGCTCGGAATTGATATCGAAATATTTGTAGATAAATAGTTCCCAAGAGAATACAAGACTCCTTTCCTCTACTTCTTGGTTATTAGCCCACAGAGGCGTTCGCAGCCAGGCTTCACGAAATTCCGATCTGGGTGACATCGACCTTCGCTGTCACAGCCTTAGAAATAGAGGCCTGAAAGGTAAGCAAATCTTCGCCTGAAAAAGCTTCCTTGCACTGTGGATGAAAGTTTTTGCCGAACGGACTGCCTCGAACATAGGCTATGAAGACCGTATAGCTGACATCGCCTGAAATACTGCGGACCTTTCTGATGTATTTTGGTTTTTATATGTGTTGTTTTTTACTAACACATGACCATCGAACAGGAATGTCGATACCAACGCAACGTCACCGGACAATTCAATTGAAACAACGGCCACAGTTCCACAGCAAGGTCAGTCGAACTGTGTCTTTTTCTTATTCCAGCTTTGCCATGATGAACACAACCTTATCCCGGTCTGAATCATGAAGACATCTAACATCGCCTGAGGCCTTCACTTCATTCTCCTGTTTTCATACTGCTGCGAGGCGGTAAGCTGACAAACATTCCTCCCATAGTGTTAGTGTATAGCTGATGACCGCATTATAAAACAAATTCTAGTCACGTAAGCTATTGCAGCGATGGGCTCTCTTCCATCATGTGAGAGATAAAGTAGCTGTCGCAAAAGTGGAACCACAATTACGGGACAGTAATTGTGAGCTATATTATGACAGTAGCCCAATATGTACAAATTGACCATATATAGCTCATGTTTCGGACCCGTCCCTCTTCTTGACAAGCTCCGTCTCGAAAGACAGTCCAGCCCCCTTACGCAACACGCCATACATAGACGAAGAGTCAAGCGGCCGGCCTTCGGCATCTGAAAAGCCCTTGGCTTCTTTCAGGTGCTTCAAGGCCACCTCGGCAACCTCCAATCGCGAGCCTGACTTCTCTGCGCAGTCAATACCATGTCCGACGTCCTTGAGTGCCAATCCAAGATCCGACCAGGGTCTCTCGCCTCGCGCCGGCAGGTAAGCCCCGGTGGTGAGGCGCTTCGACATAGACAGGGCTAGAGGACCGTACTGCTGGTCGATCAGGGCTTCCATCGCCTCAGCGCCCAGTCCAGTCTTCTCTGCGAAGACGTGGGCTTCGGCAACGAGCTCCATCATGCTGGCTGTCATGAAGTTCCTGCGACAAGTCAGCGCGGTTGCCCGTCGGGGTTACAAGCGGGCCACATTTAATTACCCTGCCGTCTTCAACATGCTTGACTGTTGCACGTCTTCGCCAAGTCGGATGATGCCTCGTCCCATCACGCCCACGATGAAGGGGTTGATTGCCTCGACAGCATCGTTAGGTCCGGCGATGATCCAAAGTAGTTTGCCCTGCGCAGCGACGGGGCTTGCTCCAAAGACAGGAGCGGCGATAAACTTTGCGTTTCTTTCTGCTAGGCGAGCTTGGGCTTTGGCTGATGACTGAGGATGGACCGTAGAGGTGTCTACGATGATCTTACCCGCTAAATCCACGGCTGTCAAACTCTCCAGGATGGCGCTCAAGGTAGCCTCCAGTGCTGCATCGTCGCTGAGAGACATGAAGATTATATCTGTGTTTGCTACGAGATTCGTAGGGTCAGGCTGGGCCATTCCTCCAATTTCCTGCAGCGGTGCGCCCCGAGATATTGTCCTGTTGTGATACTGCAGGTTTGGGGCCTGAAGGTGGGAGAGGTGCTTCTGCAGATTCGTTGCCATTCCAAGACCCATAGAGCCGAGACCTTTCATCGTCAGCGCCACTCTACATCAGTTGAAGCTTGCTGGCGGCGAGAACACACCTATCCACCCGAGCCGTGGGTGCAGGGTCGAAGATGTCGCTGAGTCGCTAGCCATGACTGTGCCAAGTATGCTTCCTGACGCTTTGAAAGATTTGTGGTTGTCAGAGAGATTCTTGGCACCCGAGAAATGGTGATATCGTTTGACGATGTTGCAAAAGGGTTATAGAGTGTGAATGAGTCAATTCCAAATGGAATCTGAGCCTAACTTCGGCCGGCCCCATCTTGGGTCTCTGATCCTTCGGCGATGACATCCAAAGTCCGCGATCCACTGCCGGCTAAGCTTCCGACGCGTATTTGACACTATTCTTGTTTATCTCCAAGCCAAAGAGACAATAATAATCCGTCAGAGTCTCCAAAGAATCCAAGCAATGCTTCTAAGTTACCTTTTTCTACTACCACTACGCATCTCTGCGATTTTATGTAAGTCCCTTCGAAATGACTATCTAGTAGTACTCTAAAAACCTCCTCACTGCCCTGAGCCATATGTGCATTATCCATAGTTCACTCGTAGAGTACAAGTCCCATGCCACTTCAGCTCATTACCGTGGAGATTCTGTTCTAATGTGGCTATTGCGACGCTCAGATCCAGCTTGAGCCCGACGTTCCACATAATCGCCCTGCTGTTGCCCTTGCGCGTAGCATCCCGCTGCATACCCGTTGGTCACCAGGTCCTTCTGGCTGTCATCATCCTCGACGGGCACGGAGCTCGTCTCAATCGACCTCTGCACCTTGATCTCCATCTTCGTGTTGTCCTTACCGCGCTGCGAAAAGGTTCCTGTGCGGTTGTCGAAACTCTGGAGAGGGAAGTTGCCGGTATTACTACGTCCATACGGGTTCTTCGAATACTTTCTGTAGGTCCCCAGCTTTGGGATGATCTTGATAAAGAGTGCCTTCAACACTGGGACGGAGGCGCAGATGATGGCAATGTTGATTTCAAGACCTGACCAGAAAGCGATGTCAACGCCAACGACTGGGTGTGATTAGTACATACTCGGTTGTTTTTCCATCGGCGCCGAGCCGTGCACGTACAGGGAGTGCAGTCGCACAATCGCGACAATCACGGCACTAACAGTAATCAGCACTGATTTCTGGCAGCACGGGATTGAACTCACAATGCTCCGCAAGTGAAGACTCCAATCAACACGAGCTTGGCTCGAAACGTGACCTGAAGGCCCTTGAGCCAAGGCACAGGCGATAACAGAATGATGAAATCGTTCAGGATATTGAACGCTGCGATGGCATAGTTTAAGGCGGAGCGTTCAATGCAACCCCCTTCAATGGAATCATTCCAGTATTTTGCTACCGGCCAACACGTGAAAATAGTTGTGCCCAGACAAAATGCCGAGTAAGCGGCCACCCATATTATTGTGCCAAGGATAATCTTGATCGACTTTTCGGTTCGGAAGATGCGTCGGTATTGGAACAGAATGGAGAACTTGACGGACAACTGGGTGAAGTTGTAGCACACCACTGTCCCGTAGAGGGCCTTAAGAAATTCTTGGAGTTCCTGGAGCCCGATGGCGTCTCCGAGCCCCCATTTGATTTCTGTCAAGACAAAGTCAGAGATGATGTCAAAGAAGACGGGGGGCGAGAACTTACGTTGAATCACGGTGACGAGATATTTGTTGTTGTTGTTGTAGTATTTAACGCCATGGCGGCAAGGGCTACGGAACCCTCGCGGCAGACCTCCCTAGGGGTATGTGGCGTGGAGAGCCGCAGTTCAAGCTATATACTACAGTATATGAACCCGGTTAGCGTCCTCCAAATCATGCCTTAGTGGCTATGTAACTGTTATATTATATTGCTAGGTCCCGCTGGGTTGCCTGACTTAAGTTCGAATGTAATGGTGAATGGTGAGTGCAGCTCGTAAATTTGTTATTCTGACCCGCCTATAACGGGTCCTTCACAGGTAGCGCCTTGCCCCTAATTAGTGAATCGGGATTAGTGGGCCCTTAATGGGCACCTTATCCCTTCTTAGTCGCTTGGGTATTAGGCCCTATATTGTTGTCCTGGGCCCTTAATGGATACTTGGAACGTGTTGGTTGGTGGCCCTAGGCCTCCTTTTAGTTTGATTGGTCTCGTTGATGACGTACCGGCCGCCGGTCCCGCATTATTCTGGCTGGGGGAGACCGGAAGACCCGCATATAGCGGGTCCAACCATTGCCTATGGCGAAGTGCGACCTAAACGCTTTGTGCCCGCAGCTGGAATCGAACCAGCCCCCTCTGCGATGGAGAGGGGTTGCCAGACGCACGCCACTGCGCCATGCGGGCCGGTGACGAGATAGGCAATCGTACCAAACTGAGAAAGACTACGAGTTAGCTTCGAAGAACGATGTTGATCAGATTCACAAACATACATACCAGAGCAACAATCATCAGTATATCATCCGCTCCCAGGTTTTTGACCACGATAGCCCGGGTGTACGTCCTCATTCCCACCACCAAAGCGGCAAGGCTGGTGAACAAGAATGCCGAGCATACCAGGCCATAGTTGCGAGGGATCACTGGGACATTTCCGACATACCACATGGTGGTAGGCCTCTACTCTTCCTGGAGTCGATAAAGATGTAGAAGAGGCTTGCAGATGACAGTTTAGAGCACAGATAGACAACTAACAACGAACATCTCCACTCAACGAGGACAGGCAAACAACGAACGACGCAGCAAACAGAACGAACCCAACAGTCTAACAGTTTGCAATAACGTGGGACCCCCGAGGGTAAAAGAATGGGATGATTCGGCTACATATGCAGGTTGCCTTCGCAGACATCTCAAATCTGCTGCGTCGGCACGCCTAACCGACGTGGGAAAAGCATCAACTGGCTCCGCGACGTCTCGCCTCGCGCCCCTGACGTGGGGATTGTCAAATGCGCCCGCCAACGAGACCGTCGAATCCGTAATCGTGGCCCAGCCGTGCCATGCTCTGGCCATTCTCAGCTACGCGCCGCGTCAATGCATCTCGTCTTCAGGCCAACCGGTCTATGGGTATTCCGTGTATTGGTTGCATGCGCCGGAGGCTCATCACACTCGGAAAGCAAGAATGGGATGTGTGTGGTGCCAAGTTCTTCAGGGAACGAACATGTCGAGCTTTCGGCCGCCGCATTCGTGCGCCGTGTTGCGAGCCCACATCCCGTCAATAACCCGGTCGAGGCGTATGAACCTACCACTGTACACAGTGCGCTGGGTGAAATGTCTGTACTGGCGGAAGAGACATGGGCCCTGCAACAGGAGGACCCCGGCTTCCCTGCCGAAGGCTTCAGGGGTTCTGGCAAGATGGGCGGGTACGCGCAAGATTGGCCCATGTTAATAAACGTCTGTCATAATCGAGACGACTTTCGATTGAAGCCGGAGGTGTCATAGGCCATGGCATCAGTGGGACTTTCAGCTGAGGGTCTGGCCTCCGCTGATCTTGACTCTGTTGATGATGCTGGAGAACGATGTTCGTCTCGGATAATGCTCCCGTGAGCTCTGGCTACATCCGCACTAGTTTCATGTATTTGGTCGTGGTTTAGTTGACGCTGATGCTAAATCGTGATGACTTTTTCATCTCCGGGTTTTTATCGTAGGGCCATCCAATAAGAACTCTCGAGCAAGTATTCTGAAATACAGATAATGTACATGATAAGCGAGTGGGCCACCCAACTATATTTTTCCCATCTACATTATTGTATTACGACTTTTTCCCACCACAATAATGTCCTCATAGAATAATAAAGTTTAATTAAACTTAGTAGTCCAGACTATCCAAAGAGACCAAAGTCTTAGTATCCGGGCCACTTTAAAGATTTATACTATTAGTTATATCACTCTATCCCGCCGATTAAAGAGCACCTTATTACCAGGTAATACTATACAAAACTTATAGAATTTGACGTTACTTAAAGAGAAGAAGCTAATTAAGTATATTTTTAACTTAAATACCCGATCATCTCCTCCGTAGCTAATTAATATAAATGAAAATAGCTAATTAACTGCTCACTAACCATAGTATACTACGAAGGGCCAGGCCTAGGTGTTTTCGACCTTAGGGTGTTCTATTACTATTTACTTCAAGCTAAAGAGCAGAAGAGAGGAAGTTCCTCGCAAGGGGGGCGGTGTAGGAATCTATACTATTGGAGAACAAAGGGGACCTCTAGTAGGGCGCCAGAGGTCACCGGAGGCCCTTTGATCGGAGGCCCCTTTATGTAACGGTCCAAGCACGTATATTACAACTAGCTATGGCGACTACTACGAGTATCTTTAAGATAAGGAGAAAGGAAGGAAAAGTCTACTACCCCACAAATCCGTTAAATCCTAATCAGGTCTACCTAGGCCTAGTTAAGCTTAATAAGTAGTGATTAGTGTTGGACATAGCCGAGTAGTTCCGAGGCCTCTAATCGGACCTTAACCCATAATAATTACCCCCTTCCTCCCCTCCCTTCCCAAAGGATATTCCCGTAATCGGCCTCGTAACAATCCAAAGCCACTATATCCACTAGTATATCCATTAACTCCTAAGTGAGTTAAGCATAGTCCTTCCATTTCACTAAAACCTTTTATCTACCCTGTATTTTCCGCGTATTATAGATCTCCTCAACTTTAAACTCCTCCCCATTAACCACTAATATTATAGGTGGTTAAGTGTTATTATAACTTTGTGATAGTAATAGATTAATTTTAGTGTACTTGATTAGGCTTACGTGGAAGACGTTATAGATCCCTAGTGGTGTATTTAACTAGTAAGCGTAGGATTTAATTAGTTTAAGGATAGTGTACTTTACGTTAACCTAGTTGAACTTCTTTAATAATTAATTAAATTAAATATTCCGTAACCTCAGCTAAACCTTATCCCTAAACTTAAACTAATTAAATGGTTAACACTTTGCGTTTACAATAATCTCTTATTTCTCTTATGTTACCACCATCATTACCTAAGCCTACTTAGAAGTGTTCTTTAACTTTTAAACTAAAACCTCTACTCTTATTATAGGGGTTTTATTATTATTCCGTAGGGGTTCCTCTACTCTAATTAGGTCTAAATTATACCCATAAATAATAAAGAACAAGCTAAGTCCTATTAACGAGGTGACCTGGTTATTAATAGTTATCATTACTACTAGGAGTAGTTCGTCCTAATTGTCCTGAGTATACACTGTATACGCTCTAAGATAAGTTTCTATCACCTAGTTTACCCTCTCCGTAGCTCCGTTTATTTCTGGGTAGAACACTATAGAGAATCTATATTTGATCTATAATAACTAGTAGAGTTGTTTCTACATAAAACTCGTAAACTACGGTCCCCTATTTAATATAATTATATAAGGTATCCCATAATACCTGATTAGACCTCGGATTAGTTGGTCTACTACTATATTCGTTATAATATCCTTTAATAACTCAAAAATTATATTCTTTAATAGATGATCGGTTACTACCATGATGTTCGTAGCCCTATTACGGTGGGAAGGGGGTAGTCCTATTATAAAGTTAATAAAGACCTTTACTTAGATCTGTCTAGGGATAAGTAAAGGTTTTAATAGGCCCCTCTTTTTGTTATATTATACGTTTCCTTATCTATAAATATCATAATTCCTTATAAATATTTGGATATCCTAAAATAAACTTAGTTAGTAGAACTAGCGGCTAATTAGGGCCTTTAAAGTATCCTTCCCTAGATATCCCATTAACGTAGAGTTATGGAACCTCTGGATTAAACCCGTCCTTAAAGGCTCGTAATGTGGAATCCAGATTCTATCCCTTTACAATAGTCTCTTATTATCGTTGATCGTATATTCTAATAGTATTATTAGTAACTTCTACTACGAGGGAAATTATCGGTCTCCTTTTTATACTACCCCCCTGATCAGTTAGTATTAGTTATTCTGGTCTAAGGCTTCATCCCATTAGGAGCGTAATAGCTCTTCTTTAAAAGGGTTTAAGGGGGGTTCCGTCTTATTTAGGCTAGGGTCATCGGTCTAATTTATATCTCTGGAAGAGTCTCTTATACTAAACTTAACCCTCTTTATTTACCCTAATCGGGCCCGCACTTCTCTAATTACTATTACGTTGTTAACTCGTAATACGTTAATCCTGTTTTTTAGGAGTTTAATCTTCCGACCCTTTAACCTATTGTCCTATAGGGTGCTAGGGATATCCTGTTTGCATCTCGATAATATATTAGGAATTATTGTTTTTTTATTAGGTTTGAACTGGATAATAAAGTTATAATAGGATAGTAATTCTGACCACCTAATCTAACGTTCACTCAACTATCTCTTCGTTATGAAGTACTTCAGATTTAGGTGATCAGTTAGGATAATAAACTATTTTACACTTTATAGTTCTCAATCCCAATGCTCTAAGTAGTGTATTATTACTAATAATTCCTTATGTAGCAGATATCTCACTGGTACGGGTAGACTTCATATGGGCAGAAAGTGATTGTCTTTTTAAGTTACTAAGAAGGTCTATTTGCACCGCTTAAATAACTTCTGGTGTAATGACTAAGCGTCGGAAGCTCGTTGTGTAGGTCTTGCTGGCCATCGTGCACTATGCTACATAAGTAAGCCACGTACTCACTACTATATACCCCCCCAGCTGTAACTGCAACTGGATTCTCGTGATACCCTTATTATATCCCCCCTTTTCTATACTAAAGTAGTTATTTATAAATAAATAAAAAATTGTTGGAAACCGAATTCTAAGTAAATAAAATCCGGCCTTTTAAATAAGTATAGAATTGTCCTGATTAGACGAAAAAAGTTATTGTAGGTTTGACCCTAGGTCAAAGGGTCGCCTAGGCGATAGGGTTGAACAGCAATAATCGATATATTGAATACATAGTGTTATTGTTGTTATTATTTAAAGGAGGTTATTCCGACGTGGGCTAGGCCGGCTATTACCAGATCTAGTCGGTGCACCAGAATCCCTGCCTTCTAATTAGTCCAGTCGGAACCGGCCAATTAGGAACCCAAAAATAGGGCTATTACCCGATTCGGATTCTAATACTAGAAACTCTCTTTTTATACTCACTAATTAGGTAAAGGCCACTTTTCTCCTAAAACGTTCAAAAACGCAATAAAATAACGAATTTACTCGAGTACGCAAAGCGACGAGAGGCGGCAAAATCAGATTCTACCCTTGGCGGCGTAGCCGGCCTTCCGGCCCCTATATCAGACTAATTAATTAATGTTATCGCCAGCACTGACCATGGTATTAACGATCCCTCCGTTCCTCGTAGTCTCTTAAGCCCTGCTGACGTCTCTTCCTCCTAGGCCCGCATTACCCATCTATCTATATAAACCATTACCTTTCCTTCTTTAAGAAAACGCTTCAAAACTCTATTCAATACTACTTTTATAAAATAGTCGACCAAATTATCTTCCCCATTAATCCAGCGGATCTCACAAAACTCTCGTCGCTCATAGGACTATCGGAGCACCATAATATCGATCATAAAGCGCTTCTCCTTAATGGTTCTAAGCTTAACAAGGCACTCGTATAACAAGTACGAGTTAATATAAACAACCGTGGGGATCTCGGGAAGCTCCAGGTGATTGGTCACCAGCTTCAGGGTCATAGAAATAGCATAGGCCGTATCCACGCCGGCCACCATACCATAGATCTCGGACACTAGAACACTACACATCACTCACTTCGATTTAATAGAGGAATAATGGACGATGTTGCCCATCAGGGTAAAACTCTCATCGACTTAGATCTCATTAATTAGGATAATAAGGAATCCTAGTTATAATGAGAGGTCACTGTTATTAGCAAACAAACCGTCCACGAAGACAAAGAGGGTTACTATCTCAAACTGGACGAAGTTATAGTTTAGCCCTACGTCCGGGGTCTCCATCTACCTCTTCAATCACTTATTAAGGGCCTTTATCTGTTCTTCCGTAGGCTCTTAGTACTAGGCCGCTACGGAGAGGTCGTAGCAGGCCTCGATATCGCAGACTAAGGCGATATATGCTCCGCAAGCTCTCTGGACGACGTATTACTAGCTACTGGACATCGTTCTAATCTCCACGAATTAGATCTTCTTCCCCTATCCCTTTTATTATAATTTAATTATTTTTCCATCTAAATAAACAACCCCTCCGTTAAACACGAGGAGCTCCTTAGCGGTCAGCCGTTACTTCGCCTTTACCGTAAACGTTACTTTCTTTAACTCTTCCTCTTCTTTCTAAAAGAACTTCTCATTACTAAGGCCAATTATATCATCTATCTACATTCCGATAATTACGAGGCTTTCATTTTCAGACATTAACAACAGTAGGCACGGGTCATACATAGAAGTCCTTATCTAAAGTCTCTCCTTATGGTGATTATTGTATATCGTATACCAATAGGTCCCTACTTCGGCGATTCCATAAAAGGGCTTCACGACCTTCATAATCGTCCTAGGAGGATACTTATCCCTAATTTAATTCGGTATATAAACTAGGATCGTCCAGGTGAGTTTTGTTTTCGATTAGGTGTAAGCCTAAGTGATATCTTATAGTTAGAGTAAATAGCCCTTCACCAGAAAGTAAGGGGTTAGGGCGAGAATTAGTTATTAGCTTATTTACTATATCGTAGGGGATTATATAAGGACGGCCTCCTTACCGTCGTCGGCGTAACCCTAAATCATAAAGCGGCTCTTCTTATAGGGCTTCTCGGTTTTCCCCTTAATCTCGTTAACAATTCTAAACTTAAAAATCCTAGTATTATTATACTCCACTTTGTTATAGGGGATAAATTCGAATACACCTCGGCTTATAAGGTTAGCGATCTCCTTTTCCATTAATTTCTCGTAGGGGGCACCTAGTATAGTTATCACGCCTTTCTTCCGAAGCTCGTCGGCTAGTGTAAGGTCATTCTTCTCCTTCGCCGATAAGTATACGTAGATAAAGGGTCTTTTTGGTCCACTGGTTTCTGGGTGGAAGTAGGCGGTATTAACGTTATAAATAACGCCTAGGTTCTTCTGTGGCCGGCCTCGTCGCCTCCTGGGTGGCTGAGGCTCTTCCTCCTCTGGTGGAGAGGACGTTCTAATAATAATCTCGTCCATAACCACTAATTCAACGTCGTCTACGTTATCTTCCTCTTCCTCGCTCTCTTAGCCTTCCGTAGCCTCGTTTCCTACTTCATCGCCTGCGGTAGTGGGCTCCTCTTACACCTCTTCTTCGGGGTCTCAACGGTATAGCTTAATAACCATTAAGTAGAAGGTCTTCGGGCCTCTGGGCATCTAAACGACGTAATTCTCACCGTCCATAACTACTAAAGTGAATAAGCCTCTCCATCCCTTCTTTTTACACTATACCCTAATTTCTAAACTTAGTAATAGGATCTTTAGTATAATATTATTAGGTCCATTCTTTATTATAAGGGTATCCGAGATTTAACGTCTCGTATTAGCCTTCCTAAGGTCTTCTATAATTTTCCTAATGGCCTCTACGCATTGGATTACTTCCGGTGATGGGGGAGAACTGTTTAATATCCTAGGGTATACGCTAAACACTAATAGGGTTAATATAATTCCGTTTGGCCTTGTGGTATCGTTAATAGCCTTTAGTGTACTCTAGAGGGCGACTTCTAGCGTCGTAGAAGGGGATTCTTATCGGATAATACTATACACCCATCTAAGTTATACATAATATCTCTCGACCTTCCCTATATTATTATAGGCTTCTACGGGGACGATCTTAACCTCGATCCCCATAAACTTCACTATTTACTTAAATTCGGACACCTTAAAGTTAGTATTAGCATCCATAACGATCTAATCGGGTAGCCCTTAGTATACGTCGATCTAGTATAATCTGAGCATCTCCCACGCCGTCTTTATACTCATATTACTTAGGAATTATCCTATATTAAAGCTTATAACCGTATTAACGACCTAAAGGGCGGGCTTTCCGTCGAGGTATAGTATATTGACAACGATCTCATAGTTGAAGGGTACGTCGTCCTAGATAGTGAATTTAAAGCGGTGGGGAACCTTCTGGTTCATCTAGTAGTAGTAATAGTACTTTATTAGGTATTCGATAACTACTAATTCCACTTCCTCTCCGGTCCTCTAAAGGATTTTATAAAGTCTCCGTACCAAAGGGTAACTAAAACACCAGTGTAGGCGTCGTAATTCGACGTTTATGAGGTGGCTCCACACAACGGATTTGTCCTAGTGGCCCAGTTTCATCCAAGCGTAGCCAAACTTCCTAGTAACTAGTACAACGACGTTTCCCTACCTTAGAGTATTCCTTAAATTATTAAAATAGACCTCTAAGTGGTCTATATCCTTAAAGCAAAGGAGGAACAAAGTATTATAAGGGATAACGTGGAAAATAAGTGGTCCAAGGGGCGTTATAACTATAATTGTCCCTATTAACGAAATGACCTCCCCTAAGCCGAATTTGACGCTTACCTAGCTAACTCAAGTTTTATTAAGGGTAATTTCTGGGTATAGGCATCTAAGAGCGTTAAACTAAGGCTCTCCCACTATTAACAACTCAACTACGCCTATATCTAGTATAATTCCATAGAATATAACATCGGCGTATCTTCCTTCGAGTATATAAGCCTCCAAGGTTTTCGCAAAAGTAGCCTCATCAAATAGGTCTTCCTTCGTAAGAGCATAGTATATTACCTGGTCCCTAAGGGTCGTTATAATAATCTCGCCGTTAAGAGTGGTCTCCGGGCCTAATATCGAAGTATAGAACTGGTCTCCGTAGGTCCAATCCTCGTAGTCTTCCTCTTCCGGGTCCACAACGAAGAACTCGCGGATTCTATTATCCTCATCCTCGACTTCGTCACCCTAGGGGCCTTCGTATTCGAAGAGGTAAACTTCCATAGTTCCTTTAAGCGGTTCCATATAAAATTACCTCTTATATCCTTCTCGGAACACCCGGAAGGCTTTATTTACTTCCTCCTTCGGATAATTAGAGGACCAGCAGCCATCTCTCCCATAAATATAGCACTTCTTGTTCCTTAGGGGTTATCTCAGGGTAAAGTGTTGGTTACTTTACCCTCTATTAAATCCTCCTCGCTAGCCGAATCTTGCTTACTTCCCTTAACTGTTATAGTATCTCTTTATAAAAAAGTAGTTTATCTCCTCGTTAGTGGGTTATTATAGGAAGTGTTGTTTAGTACCCGAATTAAGTCTTATAGTATTTTGAATAACACTTCGTAACTGGCCACAAAGGTCTTTAAACGTGTTTTTCGGGTCCTAAAGAGCATAAGTATACTCCCTAACGTTGTTAATTACGGAAAAGAGTTAATCTCATAGTACTCTATTAGTATTGTATTCGCTATTGAATGTGTATTATATTTTCCTTAACCTCTTAACTAGTAATTCGAGTACCTTGTTAGGCTTCTTCCCATGGTTCTCATCTCTAATTATTACCTAATTAATTATCTACTACTCCGTTAAGTAGTCTTTATGGGCCTCCTTCATCTTAAACCAGTCTTTTAATCTCTTAACGATGGTTTCCTAGGATAAGAAGGTCCCTAGTGTACTTAGTTATATAATATGTTCCGTAAAAAAATCCAGGGCCTTATCCTTTAATACGGTATTAATAACTAAGGTAACTAATTCCATTAGTATTTATAAAACCTTATAATAATACCTTTATAACTATAGTGAGTTTTCTAGGACCTCATAGTGTTCTCCTCTATACTTATTCACTTCCTTTATCTACTTTACGAGTACCTAGATCTAATTACTTATTAAAGGAGATATATATAAGTTATTAATAATGGTTACCGGGGAGTCCCTAAAGGTCGACTAGATCTGCGAATCTACAGGCGGTCTCGTCCAATATGGCAAGTTGGGTTCCATTACTAATTACCCTAACGTTAACAGAGTCTCTTTTTATGGTTCCGTTATTGTTTATAGTACCTCTCTCCTTATCTTAGTAAGAGGGGTGGCCTCCTAAATAGTTTAGTGGGGAGGGTTATTATAATCGTTTATAATCTCCTTAATAATTGCTAGGTCTTCGAGGAGCTCCCTTAGGCCGTATTATCCACTCCTTTTAAAATATTAGATCTCCTCGTCTATCCATATATGAAACTCTTCCTTAGTGATAATATCTACGAGCTTTTTTATATTATGGGTAATATTATCCAAGGGGACGTAGACCATACCTCTCCTAAGTACATTAACTATGTTAATTACTATCACCTTATTAACACCATTCTATATCTCCCTGGTCTAACCTTTAAAATTTAATTAGAATTATATTCATAGGTCCGTCGTTATTAGTTTCTTTTGTTCATAGATAGTTAAGAGGAAGGCGACGATAGTGTTCTTTTCTGGTTAAACTATTCCTTCAATAAGCTCAAAGTTTATCCACTTTCCCCATATCTCTAAGTTTACATAGGTAACGTATTCCTCTGGGATTAGGACTAGTGAAATAGTTCTCCTTACGAGGGTCTATTATGTTCCCTCGGGTTATATAGTTCCCTAAGGAGTAATTACCCGAAAAGAGTCCTTTAGAGGGGTACTCCTCTTAGAGCTTTCTCCTAATTACTAACTTATCTTCTTACTTAGGTTATCCATAATACTCTAGTCGTTTAGTTAACCTAACAACGCCTCGAATACGCTACGTTTCCCCTAGGCCATAGTTTTAAGGGCGTATAGTGTTTATTAGACGAATTACCGTTAGTTATTAGGTTAGAGTACTGGTGTTTCCGTTGGTGGTAGTGTATTCCGGGTAATCTAAGCATCGTTCTAGTTACTAAGGTAATCTCCTCGGGGATCTCTCTGCGTTTGATATACATTTGAGATTAATTATGGGGCCCTCTCCGAATATAAAAAAAACGTTTATTAGAGGTCTTCGTAACCCTTAATAGCACGCCGGCGGTTATTATAGTCGTCTATTATAAGGGGTGCGGTATCTCTTATTGGGCTAAGAGGTGGTGTAGGAGGAAGGGTCGTAGTGGGTAGAAGTTAGGGAATTCTTCTAGTTCTACTATCCTTTTTAAGCATCACCTCGGTATTCGTATAAAACACATAATCAGTAACTAAGAATAATAGTAGAGAAGGGTATTAAGGGTAAAGAGCATCAATAACGGAACCCACACCAAAGGCTGAGCTTCGTCCATCCCATAAGATTTTCGATGTCCTCGTACGTGGTTAACATAGGTGGTTAAGCATAGTCATCGTAAATAGAATACCTTATTAAAAATAATACTTCCCCTATCCATATAATCTCCGACGTCTCCATTTCAAAACCTCCTCTTCTAACACAGCGTCACCGAAACAGTTAAACCTAACCACGGGTTCTACGTATTAATAAAGTCTAATCTTTTATTTATTTAGTGAAGTTATCTCTTCTAATAGTCGTTCCTTACTAATCTGCGGTAATGGTTAAATTTACCACTAATTAGTGTAAGTTTAACCCTAGGTCAAAGGGTCGCCTAGGCGATAAGGTTGAACAGCAATAATCGATATATTGAATACGTAGTGTTATTGTTGTTGTTGTTGGAAGGAGGTTATTCCGACGTGGGCTAGGCCGGCTGTTGCCAGATCTAGTCGGTGCGCCAGAATCCCTGCCTTCTGATTGGTCCGGTCGGAACCGGCCAATCAGGAACCCGAAAGTGGGGCTATTGCCCGATTCGGATTCCAACAGTTATTACTTCGTAGTATTTTAGGTTTAGGTAGCTCTTACCTCTCCTCCGTCGCTTTTGAGGGTAGGTGTGTATAACCTTAGTAAAATCTGTTGTGCGTAGCCTTTGGCAAGATTTTCTCTTTTTTTTTTTTTTCATAATAAGTATATCATATATCGTAACCCTTCTTTGCACTGTAATTCCAGCTTTGTACGCCCAATTTTTCGTTAAAACGGCTTCTAAGAGATTATTGATGATTATTTTAGATGCCCACCCCTAAGAACCTCACCGTCGTAGTGTTTTTAGATGCTAAGGCCGCCCACTGTGAGTGATTTTCCCTTTTTGTACTTATTTTTAGTTGAGTTGATTTTTTATTTTGGATATAGGTGTTTATAAAAATAAGAAGTGTGCTAAGTGGAAGAAGGAGAAGAAGAAGTAGTAATAGGGTGGTATTGAGGACCCTTAGTTCGAGGACCCCCTTATTGGGTATCCTTTTAGGGATAATCCCTCCTAGGGTATCCCTTCCCCTAGGGATATAGTTCTCGCCGCTGAGGCTAAGAAGTGTAATTTTTGTATAATTATTATTCCCTTGTAGTTACTATAATTCCTATTAACTTATAAGAAGTCGAGAAGTTATATAATATCTCTGGTTTTGGTAAGCTTATTATATCCTAATTTAATAGTTCTACTTTTATTAATGGTATATAGATTTTGATGAGGAGGAGGAGGAAGAGGAGAAGGAAGACGTAGTGCCTTGGTATCCTCGTTGTTATAGGTTAACGCTTCTCTTGTACTCTTTATTATTCTTTTGTTGACCTATGTTTTTAGTTGCCCACCTCTAAAATTTAGAGGAGATTAGTCCCTTTGGGGGCTAGTTTACGGGTCCTTTGTTTGATCGTCGAGGTTGTAGTAAGGGATGGGTATTTTGAGAGTGGGCTAAGCCCTGCCTCGGATATGTCTAGAGTGTGGTGGTTAGCTGGTTTAACGGTGTTTACTTTGAGGATAGTGGTGTTCGTTGTGTTGGTTATTAGGGGTACGCTTATGACCCTGCTCCCTGTTTGGTGGTTATTTTTAGTTACCGGCTCTGTGAGGCCCTCGATGCCCTCACCGAGGAAAAAAAGGAGGAGGCCAAGGAGCCTTAGGAGAAGAAGAAGGCCTTATACGAGTCTAATGTGGTATATTGTTTTTTGTGTTTGGATATCCGTTCTAAAATATTACTAATTCTAGTATAGTTGGTTAACCATCTCCATAGTGCCCTCCGCTTATTACTAATGGACCCTGTGTTCTATATTAAACTAGGTAATGGTGAAGTTAACGGAGTTATTACTCTTATTACCCCCGTTCACCTAGCTCTGGCCTTTACTACTATTACCCTTAGTGGTATGCTTGTGGGTTCTGTGTTCACCCGCACCCGCGCCGCCGACCTAGCGTCTAGCGCCGTTACCGTTATTAAGGAGCTTAAGGAGCTCCTTTTATGTATTTAAGTTGAGGGGGGGTTTCGTACCCCTTATTAAAATTCATTTTAGAGAGCTTTTGGGTTTACGAGATTGTTTCCGGGCTACGCCGCTACCCTTACTTTTATGAGCCGTAGGCCTAATTTAACGTTGTTTTTATACTCCCTTTTCTACTTATCTTATATTATAATTATATATTAAACGTTTAAGAAGTTAAGTAGAGTTTTAAAAAACTCGAATTTAGTTTTAAAGAGGTTTTTCGTAAATCCGTCCACTAGTATCTAATTTGTAGGTAAATACACTACTTCGAAGTTACCTATTGTGTATTCCTATTATAACTACATATTCTGGATATTAATATACTTAAGCCGTATAGAAATACGTTCCCCTATACTAATAACTAATCTTATTATTTACTAATTATTGTAATAAATCTTCTATACTTCTTTGATGTTCAGGGTTATTTCCCTAAATAGCTTTTTTAAAATTATTATCTCCTTTGTGGTGTACTTAAAACTAAGGAGTTCTATTTTAGTTATTAATATCGTAATAGTATTCTGTTACACTATTTTCTAATGGATCGGTCCTCTAAAAAGGGAGATAATATATCCCTAAGAGGACTTTCGGGTTTCCTTGTTATTTATAAAGGAGGTATTTCTAGTGATTAGAAGAGCTTGTTCACCCCCAGTGTAACCAAAGCTGATTACGAGGAACCTTAAACTATATAAGTATCGTATTACCTAATTAATAGTTACCATATATTAAGGGCCTGGGTTTATAAGGAACTAAGAGAGTTGTGTAATAGCGAAGGTGATGTTTGGTTATACTATAATAGCGGTGTATAGCGTAGAACCGACTTTCTCCTAGTAGATCTTAATTTCGGTGTGTATTGTTATACTATTAAAATACTTAAAAATAACAATTAGAAATGGTGTTAAAGGTACTAAGCCGTCTATGAACTTGAATTTCTGTATAACTTTTTTAATATACGTATTATATAATAAGTAGATTTTCTTATTTTATCGATCTCGGATAACCCTTATGTTGAGGTAATACTTAACTGGACCTTGGTTTTTGAGCTCGTAGGCCGCTTTAAGCCTGTTGGTAATGGCTTTCCCTAAGGCCCGGTCTCGTATATAGAATAAAACTAGGATATCATCTACATAGAAGAGAACAAAGACCTTCCGGTCAGGGCTAAAGAAAAGGCACGCATTTTCCGTGCAGGGCTTTAGGCCTAATTTACGTAGGGTCGAAGAGAACTCCTTATACCATAATAATAGTATGTCCCTTAGTTCATATAAAGCTTAGTTAAATTTAACACACTTCCTATACTAGCGGAAACCGTTAAATAACTCATAAGTAACCGGCCCTCCTTTTAGGTTAATGTCTACGTTAAGAAAAGCGTTAACTATATTAAACTACTGGACTTCGAGATCGAAGTGCACTGTTATCACCATAACGAGTCTGAACATGCAAGTAGTTAACGTAGCCGCGTATATCTATTATAGGGAGTCTACCTCCTAGAGGTCTCCCTGGACGTAAATCCGTACTTTACAATGGTCTAATTTACCGTTTACATCCTTTTTATATGTAAAAACCCACTTTAAGGGAATTAGCTTTAAATAAGCTAATACTCAATTAATTACCCTCTAAATGTAACGGTCCAAGCACGTATATTGCAACTAGCTATGGCGACTACTACGAGTATCTTTAAGATGAGAGAGAAAAGGAGAAAATGTTTTCTACCCCATAGGACCCGTTTACTCTGATTAGGCCTAAGCTTGATCCGTCTTAGGTAAGCCGGGCTTAGGTAAGCGGAGTCCATGGCTAAGAGGTTACGAAGCCTCTAAGAGGGCCTAGCTCATTATAATTACCCCCCCTCTCCCTCCTCCCCGTTCAGAGGGACTTGTCTATAACTAACTTCGTAATGATCCAAAGTTGTAGTCTCCGTTAATAACTTAACTAGTTCCTAAGTAGGCTCCACGTAGCCCTTCTACTTAACTAAAACCTTCTAGGAACCACGAATCTTCTTAGCGTCCTGGATTTCTTCGACTTCGAATTCCTCTTCGTCGTTTATTAGTAGAGGCGGTGGTTGGGCGTCGTCTCGTTTTTGTGATGGTAGTAGGTTAACTCTTATATACCTAATTAGGGATATATGAAAAATGTTATGAATACCCAACAGCGTATTAAGCCGGCAGGTATAGGATCCAATTATTTCCAACATAGTATACTTTATATTTATTTAGTCCAACTTCTTAGATGGTCTCTTAGAACGGACGTTCTTAAGCCTCAACCAGACCTTATCCCCTAGTCGAAACTAGTTAAAAGGTTAGCGTCGTATATTTGCCGAGGCTTCTTGTCGCTCTTAGGCGGAGGCCATCGCCGCTTATGCCTATTCGGAGGCCTCCTTCAACTTCGAGACTAGGGCCTCTGCCCGAGCTACGGGGGTCTTTCCTTTAGTCCGCAGAGTCTCCTTTACTCTGATTAGGTCGATATCATAGCCGTGGGTGGTGAAGAAAGGGCTGAGGCCTGTTGACGAGGTAACCCTGTTATTAATAACTATTATTATTATTGGAAGTAGGTCATCCTAATTATCTTAAGTATACAAAGTATAAGTTTGGAGATAGGTTTCTATTACTTGGTTAGTTTGTTTTATGGTGCCGTTTGTCTCCGGGTGGAAGGCCGTAAATAAATGTTGTTTTATTCGTAATAGTTAATAGAGTTGTTTTTATATGCGACTGGTAAATTGGGGGCCTTTGTCCGAAATAATAGCTCTCGGGGGTCCGTGGTGTCTGATTAGGCTAAGTATTAACGCCGTAGCCACAACGTCCGTTGTTATATCCTTAAGTGGCTTGAAAATCACATTCTTAAATAATCGGTTTATTACCACTATAATATTTATTGCTCTTATATGGTGGGTTAGTGGTAGCCCTGTAATAAAGTCGACTAATATCTCTGTTTAGACCTGATCAGGGACGGGTAAAGGCTTTAGAAGACCCCTCTTTTTATCCCACCATATATTACCCCGTCCATAAACGTCGCAGTTCCTTATAAAGTATCGGACATCCTACGACAGGCCTGGCTAGTGAAAGCGGCGGTTAATTAAGGCCTTTAACACATCTCTACTAAGATGGTCACTAAGTGTTAAGTTATAGGACTCTTAGATTAACCAGGTTTATAAAGGTTTATAATAAGGGACCCAAATCCTCTCCCTCCAAAAAGTCTACCATCGTCGTCCACTAAGTACTCTAATAGTATTATGGGCAACCTCTATTATAACGGTAACTAACGGTCCCCCCTTTTCATAATTGTCCTAATTAGCTAATAACGATTATTTAATTATAATCCTTTAATCTAAGAGGACTTTAGGGGCTCCTCTTTAAAGGGGTTCAGGATGGGTTCCAACCAATCAACCTTAGGATCGTCGTCCTAATCCATATCACCTACTATGGTGCTTTCCACGGATTCCGTTATATCCATTTAATTCGTCTCAAGAGTTACCCAGTTCACCATAACCATATTCCGTTTCCCCTTTAGGAGCTATATCCTCTATCCTTCTAATCAATCATCTCACTAGGTATTAGGAACATCTTATCCTTATTTAGATAATATATCAGGGACTATCGCTTATTTGCCGGGTCAGAACTGGATTATGAAGTTATAACGGGATAGGAGCTCCGACTATCTAACCTAGTATTTACTCAATTACCTCTTAGTTATGAAATACTTAAGGTTAAGGTGGTCAATCAAAATAGTAAACTCCTTTACACTCCTTAATTCGGAGTCCCAGTATTCTAAACAGCGGACTATAACTAATAGTTCCTTATTGTGTATTAGGTAATTGTATTCTACTGGTAAGTTCTTCCGTGAAAAGAACACAACAGGCCATAAAATACCCTCGTCATCGTATTATAATAAAACACCACCCACCACATAACCTAATAAGTCTATTTCCAATATAATAGCTTAATTAGGATCCCAATGTGCTAGTACAGGGGCACTAATTAGGAGAACCTTCAACTTATCAAACACTTTTATATACTCATTACTCTATACGAATAGGACATCCCTCTTTATTAAAGTTGTGAGGGGGTATACTAACCCTAAGAAGTCTAGTATAAATTAATGGTAATAATTTGTAAAACCAACAAAAGCACAGACTCCTCGCACTAATCGGGGGACCTCCCATGTCTGGATGGCCTTAATTTTCTCTGGGTTAACGCGGATACCCTTCCCTACATCGATAATGAACCCTAAGTATTTAACCCTCTTCATCTCAAAGTCGCATTTATTAATATCAATTTATAAACCAGTAATACCTAGACGACTTAAAACCTTTTTAACTTTCTCCCTATGATCAGCGAGTAAGCCATCTGAATAAATCAGAACGTCGTTAATATAAGTGGTACAGAATTCGTCCAAGAAGTCCCGTAAAGTGTAGTTAATATACCTCTAGAACGTAGCGGGGGCCCCTATTAAACCAAAAGGAATCACCATCCATTCATATAAGCCGTATCTTATTCTAAAAGCCGTCTTCCATTCATCACCTTCTTTAACCCTGATCTTATGGAATACAATAATAACATCTAATTTCGTTAACCACTTAGCCTTAACTAGGGCTCTCAGGGTTTCGCTAATCAGGGGTAAGGGATATCTATCTTTCTTAGTGATAGTGTTCATAGCCCAGTAATCAACACAAAACCTCAATCCTCCCCCGGGTTTTCAAATAAATAAGACGGGTAATAAAGTAGGAGAACTACTAACACAAATAAAGCCTTTATCTAGTAATTCTATAAGGGTCCGTTAAAGTACGATTAGCTCCTCCCTAGACATCCCATATAAGGGTCCCCATATAATTGGCTTATCTTACCCTATTAAGTCTTTTTTAATAGGAATTACGTAGTCAATATTATCTTAATATAGTAATAACTAATTAGCCTTATCTCAATTAAAAATATACAAAAATTTGTGGTAATGCGTAGGGAGTTTCGTCCTCGGGTCTATCTTCATTTTTAGTGCTAGGGCCTTCTCAATATCAGCTAAATTTACGGAGAACGTATTTAGGGTGGATATGCTAAGAGGGGTCTCTCTTCTCTTCTATGCTCACCTAATCAGGGCTAAGAATACTAATCTAGTTTACTACTGGATTAGGAACTTTGGATCTTACCGGGCTTAACCCGGTTTCCTTTTTATTACCTAGTAGTTTACGATACTTATATGTAGAATACTTTACGCTAGGTAAACCATAACATCATCGTTAATTATCCAGGACCTTTTAAGGATAACGTCGTCTTCTTAATTAGGAATAATATAAAAGAATAATCAGTGTTATTTATAATTATTAATATTAATATTAGTATAAGTGACGTAGTGGATTGCACTAGGAACTATAATAGTGATTTGCATTAAGTTCTAAGGTGTAATACTAATACATAATAAGCGGAGTTTCTTAGCAAAGGCGTCGCTAATCAGGGCGTATATTAAATATCCTATATTAATAAGGGTAGTTATATAATATATCCCATTAATCCTAATATTAACGTAAAATAGGTCATAATTCATACTCTTTTTAATAACCTTCTATTCCTCTATAACTTGTTCCTCCTAATAACGACTTTCACTAGGAGTTACTCTTTTCCTAAGTCCTTAGAGTCCTAATCAGAGCTAATGTCTATTTCGCTGTGCTCTTTGGTCTTCCTTTTCAAAGTTTTGGTCTCCTTATCTTTCTGGTCTCTAGGACATCTCTATTATATATGCCCCTTCTTACCGTAATTATAGCATTTGCGGGTTTCCTCTTAGCTTAACCTTTTTTAGACTAGTTTATTTTTAGCCATCCGGCTTACCTTAGTGGGTTCCCAATCCATCTAATTAGGTTAAGGTGATCCTATCCGACTATCTTATCTAATTAATAACTCGACTTTATTCTAGCCGGGTATTGGCGATCTCCTGTATTAACGCTCACAGTGAACTTAATACAATTCACTATCCAGCTCTAATCCTATCATCAGGAGCATCTGGGTGTATATAGTATAGGCCGTTAGTTTATTAATTATACTAATTAAAGGGGTTCTTATTGTAATGTTTAAAGCTCCTTTTAAGTAGTTAATCCTAATATTATCCAACTAGTATCCTCTTCCCACTTCTATGAGCTCCTTTTCGAACTTAGGAAGGAAGTGGGCAAAACTCTTATTCTCTTTTTAATATATTATTCTTAGTTGGTCAAAGGCTCGTACTTCTGCGTTAAGGTCTACGTAATAACCCTTTAAGTATTCTATAAATTATTCAGGGTTCTTCGACCCATTAGCTCCTCCTTATAAATAATAGGTACTCACTATAGCTTATATAGTGTTTTCTAGTTTAGAGTAAATATAAGTGAATACTACTAATACTGAACTAAAGGCTTCCCTATCCACACTTATCTTCCCTTTTATCTCAAGGTACCATTGTTGAAATCTCTTATGTGATCCATTAAACTTTAGTGAATCGGGGATTTAGTGTCTTAGTTATCTAAAAGGTGGTGTGTAGGCCTGATTAGGTGGGATCGGCGTCGTAGAGGGTGTAGAGGCTTTATATAATGTTAAGGTTAGGTACCTGGGTTTTACTAGGGTCTATTATAGTATTCGAATCTGTTCTCGTTAGGCCTCTTGTTTAGCCGCTTAGGTGGTCCGCATCTCCTATAGCTAAGCTAATAATTAACCAATTAACTACACCAACTATTACGGGTTTCCGGATAAGTCGACGTTATTTTCCATTATAATACGGTTATCGTTCTTTCTATACATTTTTATTTAATAGTAACCATAGTATACTAATCGACGTTATTAAGGTACTCTACTACGCAGAATACGTTCTTTCGAATTTATTAAAACCTCCTAGCCCTAATTAGACCTCGCTAATCAGCTTTAAGTGTTTAGGGACCTTTAGGTTAACCCACTTAGGACTCTTTATTATTCCCACTAAGGTCATAAACTTACTTTTCATCGATAATTATTTCCGTACCCAGTATACTCTCATTATCTCCGATAATACTAAGATCTTAAAGATAATATAACGGTCTAAGTACATATATTACAATTAACTATAACGACTACTATGAGTATCTTCAAAATAAGAGAGAAAAGGAGAAAATGTTTTCCGCCCCACAAGACCCGTTTACTTTGATCAGGCCTAAGGTTGATCCGTCTTAGGTAAGCCGGGCTTAGGTAAGCGGAGTCCATGGCTGAGAGGCTGCGAAGCCTCCAAGAGGGCCCAGCCCGTCACACTAAATCCCCTTCCTTAGTAGGTTCTGGACTTCTGTATACACTACCTCCTTAAATCTGTATTATAAGTCAACTAGTAGGCGCCCTATATCCCTCCACGTTTATAGGGGTTCTGGTAGGTCGTCCACATTAGGTTTCTTTTCCCCTTTAGTGGACTATTTTTCCGTAAACTTATTAGCTCTCCGCTAATTAATAACCGCAGTAATAATAGCGTAAAACGTATAATGTCCTTCGTTTCCCTCCTCTTTTCCCTTTTACTAATTAAATAAAAAGGTATTAAAGAAGGGATCCCATTCTTATGAATTAGGTGTAACGTACATGATAAGCGAGTGCGCCAGACAAGCGAGTGCGCCAGCCAACCTGCGTTTCGTAACCGTATTATCTTAACTTTTAATTCCTCTACCGATAACAATGTAATCGATAAACAAAGAAGCATAAGTCCAGTTAGCCCTTTAAGTTATCTAAAGAGACCCTAATCTTAGTGTCTGGGCTATAGTAAAGATTTATTTAGTTAGTTGCGATATTTTGAGCCGCCGATTAAAGGGTACCCTATTACGAGGTGATAGTATGCTGAACTCGTGGAATTTAATGTTAATTGAAAAGGAGAAACTAGTTGAGTATATTCTCGACTTGGATTCCTGATCGTTTCCTCCCCGACTAGCTGGTGTGAAAAAAATAGCTAATTGACTGCTTGCTGACCGTGATGCACTACTGGTCGGTAAGCGATGGGCGTCGAACTTCGTTAAGCGATAACCACGATTTTGGACGTGTTTTTTTTGTAAATACGATTATAAGAGAGCCTAATGTGAAGATCCCGTTGTGATAAACGTGTGGTTTCGGCTTATGGTGAACATAATTACGAAGTATGGTATTGTGGACTCGGATATTTATAATTTTGATAAGATTGGGTTTATAATAGGCTAAATCTTAATTGGATTAGTTGTTATGAGCTCCGATAAGTGTTTAAATACGAAAATGGTATAGCTTGGTAATTGGGAATAAGTTATAGTAATTCAGGTTATTAGCTCGTCGGGTTACAGCGTACCGCCATACATTATCGTCGTAGGCCAATATCACCTCTCCACTTAGTATACAAAATCGGGTCTCCTACACAACTAGGTTATCGTAATATTTAAAAATGGATGGACAATAAATAAAAGAGGCCTAAATTGGCTCTAGCACTTTGATCGGTATACAAAACTGCGTATAAGAGGTTAATATCGCCTCCTTATTATCGATGAGCACGAAAATCACCACTCTACTGATTTCGAGATATTTTATAATAAGAACAATATTATTATATTTTGTATACCAGCTTATTCGTTGTATATTCTCTAACCCTTGGACGTTGGCTGTTTTAGGCCCCTTAAGACAGTGTATAGTTGAGAAATTGAGAATAAGATGCGCCGGGGTAATACCCACATTACGAAGGAAGACTTTTTCCCCACCTTCTATAACACTTTCTCGTAAGCTTTTACGGAAAAAAACATCCAAGGGGGTTTTAGAGGGTCTGGACTTATTCTTTTAAGTGCATAGAATATCTTGTCGAAGCTGGACATTAAGTTATACACTTTAACACTTCTAGGGTCCCTCCCAATAATACCACCACTTTGGGTTTCTAAAACACTAAATAACCTAACCAAGGTGAGTTCTTAATTAACTCTAATTAAAAATCGAATTTCCCGTCATCAGAACAACTCCCTAACACCTATTTTATAAGCTATCGACCATACTACTAAAGGTATAATAAGAGTTATGCATAAGTTTACTTTAATACAATCTAAACTTAGAACACTTTAAGAGGAAAATAACCTATTTAGTTAATCTTAGAGGACTAAGAAAACCCATTTAAGGTAAGGAGGAAGTTTTATTATATCCTAAGTAGAGGAACTACAATCCCAAAGAGAGGTGATAATCCAAATAAAGGAGGAAACACACCGAAGTAGTGGTCGTAAACCGAGAACCGAATTAGGTTAACGGTGATATAGTATTTACGGGAACATAGGACACAATACATAAACGTGCCCAGTGAATAAAGTAATAACTAAGGATGTAACGGTCCAAGCACGTATATTGCAACTAGCTATGGCGACTACTACGAGTATCTTTAAGATGAGAGAGAAAAGGAGAAAATGTCTTCCGCCCTATAGGACCCGTTTACTCTGATCAGGCCTAAGGTTAATCCGTCTTAGGTAAGCCGGGCTTAGGTAAGCGGAGTCCATGGCTAAGAGGCTGCGAAGCCTCCAAAAGGGCCCAGCCCGTCATAATTACCCCCCCTCTCCTTCCTCCCCGTTCAGAGGGACTCGTCCATAATTAGCCTCGTAACGATCCAAAGCTGCAATCTCCATTAATAACTCAACTAATTCCCAAATAAGCTCTACGTAGCCCTTCCACTTAACCAAAACCTTCTAGGAACCACAAATCTTCTTAGTATCCTAAATCTCTTCAACTTCGAATTCCTCTTCGTCGTCTACTAATAGAGGCGGTGGTTAAGCATCATCTCGTTCTTATGATAATAGTAGGTCGACTCCCGTATACCTAATCAGGGATATATAAAAGACGTTATAAATACCCAGTAGCGTATTAAGCCGGTAAGCATAGGATCCGATTATTTTTAACATAGTGTACTTCGTATTCATCTAATCCAACTTCTTAGATGATCTCTTAGAACGGATATTCTTAAGCCTTAACCAGACCTTATCCCCTGGTCGAAACTGGTTAAAAAGCTGGCGTCGTATATTTACCGAGGCTTCTTATCGCTCTTAGGTGGAGGCCATCGCCGCTTGTGCCTATTCGGAGGCCTCCTTTAACTTCGAGACTAGGGCCTTTGCCCGAGCTGCGGGGGTCTTTCCTTTAGTCCGTAGAGTCTCCTTTACTCTGATTAGGTTAATATCATAGCTGTAGGTGGTGAAGAAAGGGCTGAGGCCTGTTGACGAGGTAACCCTGTTATTAATAGCCATCATCGCTATTAGAAGCAGGTCATCCCAATCATTTTAAGTGTACAAAGTATAAGTTCAGAGGTAGGTTTCTACTACCTAGTTAGCTTGTTCTATGGCGCCGTCTGTCTCTGGGTAGAAGGCCGTAAATAAACGTCGTTTTATCCGTAATAGTTAATAAAGCCGTTTCCATATACGACTAATAAATTAGGGGCCTCTGTTCAAAATAATAGCTCTCGGGGGTCCGTGGTATCTGATCAGGCCAAGCATTAACGCCGTAGCCACAACGTCCATTATTATATCCTTAAGTGGCTCGAAAATCACGTTCTTAGATAGTTGGTCTATTACCACCATAATGTTCATTACTCCCATACGGTGGGTTGGTGGTAGCCCTATAATAAAGTCGACTAATATCTCTGTTCAGACCTAATCAGGGACGGGTAAGGGCTTTAAAAGACCCCTCTTCTTATCCCACCATATATTACCCCGTCCACAGACGTCGCAGTTCCTCATAAAGTGTCGGACGTCCTGCGACAGGCCTGGCCAGTAAAAGCGGCGGCTAATCAAGGCCTTTAACGTATCTCTACTAAGATGGCTACTAAGTGTTAAGTCGTAGAACTCTTAGATTAACCGGGTTCGTAAAGGTTCATAATAAGGGACCCAGATCCTCTCCCTCCAAAGGAGTCTACCATCGTCGTCCACTGAGCACTCTAATAGCATTATGGGCAACCTCTATTGTAATAGTAACTAACGGTCCCCCCTTTTCACAGCTGTCCTAATCAGCCAATAACAATTATTTAACTATAGTCCTTTAGTCCAAGAGGACTTTAGGGGCTCCTCTTCAAAGGGGTTCAGGATGGGTTCCGACCGATCAACCTCAGGATCGTCGTCCTAATCCATATCACCTACTATGGTACTTTCCACGGATTCCATTATATCCATTTAATTCATCTCGAGAATTACCCGGTTCACCATAACCATATTCCGTTTCCCCTTTAGGAGCTATATCCTCCGTCCTTCTAATCGATCATCTCACTAGGTATTAGGAACATCTTATTCTCGTCTAGATAGTATATCGGGGACTATCGCTTATTTACCGGGTCAGAACTGGATTATAAAATTATAACGGGATAGGAGCTCCGACCATCTAACCTAACATTCACTCAATTACCTCTTAGTCATAAAATACTTAAAATTAAGGTGGTCGGTCAGAATAGTAAACTCCTTCATACTCCTTAATTCGGAGTCCCAGTGTTCTAAACAGCGGACTATAACTAATAGTTCCTTATCGTATATTAGGTAATTGCATTCTACTGGTAAGTTCTTCCGTGAAAAGAACGCAACAGGCCGTAAAATACCCTCGTCATCGTATTATAATAAAGCACCACCCACCACATAACCTAATAAGTCTATTTCCAATATAGTAGCTCAATCAGGATCCTAATATGCTAATACGGGGGCACTAATCAGGAGGGCCTTCAACTTATTAAACGCTTTTGCACACTCATTACTCTATACGAATAGGACATCCCTCTTCATTAAAGCTATGAGGGGGTGTACTAACCCTGAGAAGTCCGGTATGAATTGACGGTAATAATTTGCAAAACCAACGAAGGCACGGACTCCTCGCACTGATCGGGGGACCTCCCATGTCTAGATGGCCTTAATTTTCTCTAAGTCAACGCAGATACCCTTCCCTACATCGATAATGAACCCTAAGTATTTAACCCTCTTCATCTCAAAGTCGCATTTATCGATATCGATTTATAGGCCAGCAACACCCAGACGACTTAAAACCTTCTTAACTTTCTCCCTATGATCAGCGAGTAAGCCATCTGAATAGATCAGAACGTCGTCAATATAAACAGTACAGAATTCGTCCAAGAAATCCCGTAAAGTGTGGTTAATGTACCTCTGGAACGTAGCAGGGGCCCCTATTAGGCCAAAAGGAGTCACCATCCATTCGTATAAGCCGTATCTTATTTTAAAGGCCGTCTTCCATTCGTCGCCTTCTTTAACCCTAATCTTATAGAATACAGTAATAACGTCTAACTTCGTTAGCCACTTAGCCTTAACTAAGGCTCTCAGGGTTTCGCTAATCAGGGGTAAGGGATATTTATTTTTCTTAGTGATAGTGTTCAGAGCCCGGTAGTTAACATAAAACCTTAATCCTCCCCCGGGTTTTCGAACAAATAGGACGGGTAATAAAGCAGGAGAACTACTAGCACGAATAAAGCCTTTATCCAGTAGTTCTATGAGGGTCCATTGAAATACAATTAGCTCCTCCCTAAACATCCCATATAAGGGTCCCCATATAACTGGCTTATCTTGCCCTATTAAGTCTTTCTCGATGGGAATTGCATAGTCGATGTTATCTCGATGTAGTAGTAACTAATCAGCCTTATCTCGGTTAAAGACATATAGAAACTTATAGTAATACATAGGGAGTTTCGTCCTCGGGTCTATCTTCATCTTTAGTACTAGGGCCTTCTTAATATCAGCTAAACTTATGGAGAACGCATTTAGGGTAGATATACTAAAAGGGGTCTCTCTTCTCTTCTGTGCCCGCCTAATCAGGGCTAAGAATACCGATCTAGTTTACTATTGGATTAGGAACTTTGGATCTTACCGGGCCTAACCCGGTTTCCTTTTTATTACCTAGTGGTCCATAACACCTATATGCAGAGTGCCTTGCACTAGGTAAACCATAACGTCATCGTCAATCATCCAGGACCTTCCAAGGATAATATCGTCTTCTTAGTTAGGAATAATATAAAAGAATAATCGGTGTCGTTTATAGCCATTAATATCGATATTAGCGTAAGTAACGTAGCGGATTGCACTAGGAACTGTAATGGTGATTTACATTAAGTTCTAAGGTGTAATACTAATACGTAGTAAGCGGAGTTTCTTAGCGAAGGCGTCGCTAATCAGGGCATATGTCAAACACCCTGTATCAACAAGGGCAATTGTGTAATGTATCCCATTAATCCCGATATTAACGTAAAATGGGTCACAATCCATATTCTTCTTAATAACCTTCCATTCCTCTATAGCCTGTTCCTCCTAATGACGACTTCCACTAGGAGCTACTCTTTTCCCAACTCTTCAGAGTCCTGATCAGAGCTAATATCTATTTCGCTCTACTTTTTGGTCTTCCTTTTCGAGGTTTTGGTCTCCTTATCTTTCCGGTCTCTAGGGCATCTCCATTATATGTGCCCCTTCTTACCACAATTATAGTATTTGCGGGTTTCCTCTTAGCTTAACCTTCTTCGGACTAGTTTATCCTTGGCCATCCGGCTTACCTTAGTGGGTTCCTAATCCATTTAATCAGGTTAAGGTGACCCTATCCGACTATCCTATCTAATTAGTAATTCGACTTTATTCTAGCCGGGTATTAGCGATCTCCTATATTAACACTTACAACGAGCTTAATACAATTCACTATCCAGCTTTAATCCTATCATCAGGAGCATCTAGGTGTATATAGTATAGGTCGTTAGTTTATTAATTACACTAATTAAAGGAGTTCTTATTGTAATATTTAAAGCTCTTTTTAAGTAGTTGATCCTAATATTATCCAATTAATATCCTCCTCCCACTTCTATGAGCTCCTTTTCGAACTTAGGAAGGAAGTGGGCAAAACTCTCGTTCTCCTTTTAACATATTATTCTTAGTTGGTTAAGGGCTTATACTTCTACATTAAGGTCTACATAGTAACCCTTTAAGTATTCCATAAATTGTTCAGGGTTCTTCAACCCATCAGCTCCTCCTTGTGAATAATAGGCGCTCACTATAGCTTATATAGTGTTTTCCAGTCTAGAGTAGATATAGGTGAATACTACTGATACTGAACTAAAGGCTTCCCTGTCCACGCTTATCTTCCCTTTCATCTCGAAGTACTATTATTAAAATCTCTTATGTAATCCGTTAAACTTCGGTGGATTGGGGATTTAGTATCTTGGTTATCTAGGAGGTGGCGTATAGGCCTGATCGGGTGGGATCGGCGTCGTAGAGGGTATAGGGGCTTCGTATAACGTTAAGGTTAGGTGCCTGGGTTCTACTAGGGTCTATTACAGTATTCGAATCTGCTCTCGTTGGGCCTCTCGTTCGGCCACTTAGGTGGTCCGCATCTCCTGTAGCTGGGCTAATAACTAAGTGATTAACTATACCAGCTACTATGGGTTTCCGGATAGGTCAACGTTATTTTCCATCGTAATACGGTTATCGTTTCTTCTACACATCTTCATTTAGCAGTGACCGTAGTATACTAATCGACGTTATTGAAGTACTCTACTACACGGAATACGTTCTTTTGAGTTTATTAAAACCTCTTAGCCCTAATTAGACCTCGTTAATCAACTTCAAGTGTTTAGGGACCTTTAGGTTAACCCGCTTAGGACTCTTTGTTACTCCCACTAAGGTCATAGACTTATCTTTCGTCGACAATTATTTCCGTACCCAGTGTACTCTCGTTATCTCTAATAATACTAAGATCTTAAAGATAATATAATAGTCCAAGTACGTATATTACAATTAGCTATAGCGACTATTACGAGTATCTTTAAAATAAGAGAGAAAAGGAGAAAATGTCTTCCGCTCCATAGGACCCGTTTGCTCTAATCAGGCCTAAGGTTGATCCGTCTTAGGTAAGCCGGGCTTAGGTAAGCGGAGTCCATGGCTGAGAGGCTGCGAAGCCTCCAAGAGGGCCCAGCCCGTCACAAAGGAAGAGGATTCTAAGTAGGTTTAATTAATTTGGTTATTTGGACGTTATTATTTTTTAGTTAATGTGATGTGGTTGTGGTTGGGTGGTGCACTTGCTTGTCTAGCGCACTCGCTTATCATGTACGTTATCGTTTTCGTCTCTTATTAATTTCAGAGTTACAAAAGCTCTATTACCTAATAGTACTTAGTGTACCCTCCTACTTATGTATATTAGGTCCCCATAATCCCAGTGTTTATACTTACACCTTAGGGGCCCCGAGTTACCCCGTATCTCCGTACTCAGGGGATTACTACCCTAATTACATAAGGGTTCTTCTGTATTAATAGTACTAAGTTGGACGTTTTTTATGCTCGGAATAGACTCCTTTAGAGCTAAGTCTACTTCCCCGGAGTTCTTTATTATTACCGTATCCCCACCCCCGAGCCTTAGTATACCTTCTAGGTCCGGGGTTTACTCTAGGGTTAATAGTCCTCCTTACTCTCCAATTTTAATAGTAGTCTTTTGCACTTCAGCGTCCTAAAATACTACCTCTAAGGACTATAGCTTATTAGAATCACCTTTTAGTGTATTAAAGTCTCCTAGTATCTCCCTTATAGCGTCGGAAAGGTCGAGCAGCTCTTGGATATCGTCCATAATAGCCCGTATTTCTTTGACTTATATTTTTATTATTTTTAACTCTGGAGAGTAGAACTAGGACTTATTAAAAGTTATATTCTGTGTAATAATAATCTGGTTGAGCACGGGAACCCAGATCCTATAAAGGTTATGTGTTAAAGGTATGTACTCTACGAAATATCCAATATGCCTACGAGGAATTACTTTAAAATCTCTCCTTCTTATTCCCATTTCCCTTTTATATATAACTAAGTAAACTTTATAACTAAACACGTATATTCCCTCTTAGTGAGGTTAAAGATTTTGTATAGGTAAAACTAATAAATTAGGTGCTCACCATCTATAGTACTAGTAAAACCATTCTTCTTTTACTTAAAAAGGTGATTTCCACTAAGTGGATTCGTAGGGGCTTATATTAAAAAAATGGACTCCCGTAATAATATATTCTAAAGTGAGCTCTTTTGGTAGGTTGGTGGTAGTGTACATCTTAATTCCCTTAGTGATAACCTTTTTTCTTATATACTTTACTCTATTAATTAGCTCTTTTATGTATACGAGTAGGAGTTCTAAGTCGATTCCTAACTCCGTAATCCAAATCTCATAGTTTATCTCGCCCTTAATCCTAATCACTACACACTCAATATCCTACCATATTTTATAAATTATAAGTTCCTTTTATTAGTAAACCTATTATTTGAACATAAAAAGTATATTAAAAACCTCTTAATGTGTCTTATTTAAAAACCTGAATCCGAATAGGCGCCCCGAATATTCGTCCTTAATAACCAAAAACTATGAGTACCCTAATCTTCTACGTAGAAAGTCAAAGAGATCCCACGGGATCCTATAATAGGGTCTAATAGCTTTTACCTCTAAGGTCCTCCTTGAAACTATGCTCTGCGTATGCGTAAGTGAATAATCCTCGTATTAGATCTGGGTTAAGCTGAGTATCCTCACCCCCTAAGCATAGTGAACTAACTTCTCGAGAACTTTGGGTCCTAGGTGTCCAGAGTGTAAGTACCAAATAATTACGTTATTAAAGTGGTCATTGAGTGGCTTATAGGAAGGCCTCTTATAGTATTTCCGTAGTCGTATAGTTAGGACTATCCCAGCGGAGCTAATTAACACCGTGGAACAAGGATCAGAAGAGCAAGAGGAAATGGGCTTATATTCGAAAAAGACTAGGTTTATTTTTCTCTTAAGTTGTTTAAACTTCAGATTATTATTAAGCTTCCCGTAGCACAAAGAGTAATTTAAGCTACAAAACCAGATTTTCGACTTTAGTAAACGCATTTCCGAAACGATATTAACGTAGAAGTTCTCGATGTAGGCCATATCCTCGAGGTAAAGGTCTTTTATATTAGGTCCCTTTTTTCTATTAAGTACACCCTTAAGGACTCACTTTCCTTAACCCAAAATAAGAAGAGAAAAGGTACCTACTTCGATGAACTCCCCTGAGGGTAAGGCCATATAAGAGCTGGGTTCTAGGAGATCCTTATTATTAACGAGATAGAGAGTTTTGTAGTTATTTAATACTATGCTATTTAAAAGTGGGTAATGGCTATAATAGGGTATAGAGTATACTCTATAACCGGAGATACCGGGTTCTTTCCCTAAAAAGTTAGGGTTAATTAAAATAGTGATGATATTATTAGGGTAATTAGGTGTTTTACTACTTTTTCCACCCCGGCCCCTATTACGGTTATTATTTCTCCCCTAGTTATTTCCTCCTTAACTTCGCTAATTTATAAAAGAGGAGGTTCTATTAAACTATCCCTTATTTTTAAGCTTAGCTTAAAGTTAACTCTACTTATCGGAGTTTACCCTATCCCTAATGTCCATAGTCTCCCTCTAGTTTAACGTAACCCTATCTTGTTTTAAGATTCCCGTGAGGGCTAACTCGACGTACACGTAGTTTTGCGGTTATTAGAAGTAAGTTGAGCTATAGGGGTAGTCGTTCCCAAGCGATTCGCTGTTTAAGCGGCCTTCGAGGGTTATGTACACCCCTATACTACGCAGAGTCTTCTTCGTAAATAAGGCCTCGAAATAGAGGGTATAATAGATTTTGCTGTATTATCTGAGTGTAAAAAGGGGTTTCCCGAGCTCTTTGTTCATCGTAAACTAGGTTAGTTAATTACTTACCTAAATCGGGTTCTAATATACCTAAATTATTTCAAAAAAGTCCTTAACACCGAGGACTCCCTAAATCTCCGAGATATTATAGATTTCTGTGTATATATAAGCATAATCCCATTCTTTAGTCCATTTCTCTAGGTTAACGTTCCCGTAAACTCTTTTAAGAACTACTCGGTACTCCTTACGTATAAACGTTAAAATGCTCGTCTTAGTGGGGACTAGGTGCTCTTTTAGGGTTTGAACGAGGCCCTAAAAAGTTGTATTTTCTCTGATCCCCTGAGTGATCTGCGCATTAACGAGCAGGTGTAGTGCAATGGTTTTGTTAATTTAGGATTGTATAGAGTTATAGTTGTTTATAAGAGTAGTTCTCTAAATAGTATATATTACTTTTTTTTTTTTAATATTAGGAAATTGTTGTATATATTGCTAATTTTAAGAAGACTCGGAGGTCTCACCGCTACGTTAATTTAAGAGTAAGTAGTACGTTAGCTTTAACCCTCGTCCATCTAGGAAGTGGTGGTATATTCGATTATTTATTAATTATTCCTTTATTTAAGGTATACTTTTAAGGTGGTAAGGGTTACACTAGTATAACTTTTAAGGGGCT
Organism: Colletotrichum gigasporum; assembly: GCA_024584535.1. NCBI lineage: Eukaryota > Fungi > Ascomycota > Sordariomycetes > Glomerellales > Glomerellaceae > Colletotrichum > Colletotrichum gigasporum. The sequence goes on from CP077951.1 coordinate 833,005, forward strand.
TAGCATTTTCGGTGTTGGGATTCACTAGGTATTAAACGTCGTTCTACTTAACCTAAAACCTGAGTTATACGATCCAGAGAGGCTAGTCCTAGCCTTTTTTTAGACGTATAATTGTGTCCATAGTGAAGGATGGTAATAGGTGCCGAAATAGATGATTTGGGTGCTCGATGGGCTCATAGGAGTTGGGTTCTTATATGTGGAATATGGAAGTAAGGGAAATTATAAGTGGGAAAAGTAGAAGTCCTATATAAATAAACTAAGGTCATAGTTAAGGGGTAATTCACTAAGTTAGGCTTATAACTATGGTAGATATCTTATTAGTACGGGTAAACTTCATATGAGTAGAAAATGATTATCTCCTTAAGTTACTGAGAAGGTCTATTCGTACCGCTTAAATAGCTTCCGGTGCGATAACTAAGCGTTGGAAGCTCGTTGCGCAGGTCTCGGTGGCCATCGTGCGCTGCGCCACATAAGCAAGCCACGCGCCCGCCGCCACACCTTATTATATATTAGGTAATTACACTCCGTAAATAAGTTCTTATGTGAAAAGAACACTGCAGGTTTTAGGATCCCTTCATCGTCATACTACGATAAGGCACCTCCTACCATATAACTAAACGAATTGGTCTTAAGTATTATAGCTCGATCAGGGTCCTAGTGAACTAATATAGGTGCACTAATCAGGAGCGTCTTTAGCTCCTCGAACACTCTAATATACTCCTTACTCTAAATAAACGGTATATCCCTTTTAATTAAAGTTATTAGGGGTTATACAATCCCCGAGAAGTTGGGTATAAATTACTAGCAATAGTTAATAAAACCGACGAACCTATGAACTCTTCGCACTAATCAGGGCACTTCCTATCCCTGGATTACCTTAATTTTCTCAGGGTCCATACAAATTCCCTTACCAGCATTAATAATAAACCCCAAATACTTAACACTCTTAACTTCGAATTCATACTTATCGATATCCATATATAGGCCTATAACACCTAGGTGCTCGAGGACCTTCTTAACCTTTTTTTTATAATCAAAAAGGGAGCCATGTAAATAAATCAGGATATTATCGATATAAACTAAGCAGAACTCATCTAGGAAATCTCATAGGGTATGGTTAATATATCACTAAAACATCGCAGGGGCTCTAGTTAAACCAAAGGGGGTAACCATTTATTCGTATAACCCATACCTCATCCTAAACGCCGTCTTCTATTCATCTCCTTTCTTAACCCGGATCTTATAAAATATAACAATAACATCTAACTTTATTAACCACTTTACTTTTATTAATACCCTTAGGGTCTCACTAATTAGGGGTAAGGGGTATCGGTCCTTCTTTATAATAGCGTTAAGGGCATAGTAATCGACGTAGAACCATAACCCTCCTCCAGGCTTCCAAATAAATAAAACGGGCAATAATACAGGGGAGCTACTAGCCCTAATAAACCCTTTATCTAATAGTTCTATAAGGGTTCAGCGTAATACAATTAACTCTTCCCTTAATATACCATATAGAGGTCCCTAGGTCACTGGTTTGTTTTGATCGTAGGAATCCTTCTCAATAAGGATAATATAGTCAACGTTCTTCTAGTGTAGCGATAATTAATCAACCTTATCTCGGTTAAAAATATACAAAAACTTATAATAATACGTAAAGAGTTTCGTCCTCGGGTCTATCTTCATCTTTAGTACTAAGGCCTTCTCAATATTAGTTAAACTTACGGAGAACGCGTTTAAGGTAGATATACTAAGAGGGGTCTCTCTTCTCTTTTATGCTCACCTAATTAGAACTAAGAATACTAATCTAATTTACTATTAGATTAGGAACTTTGGATTTTACCGGGCCTAACCTGGTTTCCTTTTTATTACCCAGTAGTCCACAACACCTATATACAGAGTGCCTTGCACTAGGTAAACCATAACGTCATCTTCAATTATCCAGGACCTTCTAAGAATAACATCGTCTTCTTAATTAAGAATAATATAAAAGAATAATTAGTGTTATTTATAGCCATCAATATCGATATTAGTATAAATGGCGTAGTGGATTATGCTAGGAACTATAATAGTGATTTATATTAAATTCCGAGGTATAATACTAATACGTAGTAAACGGAGTTTCTTAGCGAAGGCGTCACTAATCAGGGCGTATATTAAACACCCTATATCAATAAGGGTAATTATATAGTATATCCCATTAATCCCAATATTAACATAAAATAAGTCATAATCCATACTCTTTTTAACGACCTTCTATTCCTCTATAATTTATTCCTCCTAATAACAACTTTTACCAGGAGTTACTCTTTTCCCAAATCCTCAGAGTCCTAATTAGAGCTACTATCCGTTTCACTCTGTTCCTTAGTTTTTCCTTTAAAAGTCTTAGTTTTCCTTATCTCTTTTCAATCCTTAGGGCATTACTATTATATATACCCTTTTTTGTTATAATTATAATATCTACGAGCTTCCTCTTAGCTTAGCCGTTTACGGACTTTTTCGTCCTTAGCTAGCTTATTTACCTTCGTAGGTTCCCACTCCATCTAATTAAGTTAGGAGAACTCTAATCAACTATTCTACTTCTAAGGGGACTTAGTTCTTATTCAGTTAGGGGTCAGCGATCTCCTATACTAACGTTCACAGTGGGCTTAATAGAATTCACTATCCAATTCTAAGCTTATACTTAGGAGTATCTAAGTGTATACAACGTATATTATTAGTTTATTGATTATACTGATAAGGGGGGCTCTTATTATGGTGTTCAGGGCTCTTTTAAAGTAATTAATTCTTATAACATTTAACTAATATCCTCCTCTTACTTCTATGAACTCCTTTTCAAACTTAGGGAGGAAGTAAGTGAAACTCTCGTTCTCCTATTACCGTATAATCCTTCGTCGATTAAGGGCTCGTACTTCTACATTAAGGTCCACATAGCAACCCTTTAAGTATTCTATAAATCTATCCGGGTTCTTCGACCCATCGGCCCCTCCTTACGCATAATAGGCGCTCACCATAGCTTGCGCAGTGTTTTCTAGCCTAGAATAGATATAAGTGAATACGGTTAACTCCGAACTAAAGGCTTTTTTATCTACGCTTATTTTCCCTCCCATCTCAAAGTACTATTATTAAAACTTTTTATGTAATCCATTAAACTTTGGTGGGTTGGGAATTTAATATCTAATTTATCTTAGAGGTAGTATATAGACCTAATCGGGGGGAATTAGTGTTATAGAGGGTATTAGGGACTAGTCTATCGTCGATATCGGGTACCTGGGTTCTACTAAGGCTTCCTATAATAATCGAATCTATTCTCATTAGGTCTCTTACTCGATCATTTAAGCAGTCCGCATCTCCTGTAGTTAGGTTATAAGTTATCTAATTAATTACACTAACTATTACGGGTTTCCAGATAGTTTAGTATTACCTTCTATTATTGTGTAACTATTACTTATCCTAGTGTTTTACGTTTAATAATAACCATAATATACTTAATAACGTAATCAAAATACTCTACTACGAATATACATACACGTCGTTTCGAGTTTATAATAACCTCTAAGTCTAATTAAGCCATACTAATCAACTTTAAACGTTCAGGGACTCCTCAGGTTAACCCGTCTAGAACTTCTTACTACTCTTACATAAATCGTAGGCTTTTGTATTAGGCGTTTAATTTAATTACCTTTGATGATCTTAAAAATAATATAACGGTCCAAGTACGTATATTACAACTAACTATAGCAACTACTACGAGTATCTTTAAGATAAGGAGAAAAGAAAGAAAAGTCTACTACCCCACAAATCCGTTGGATCCTGATTAGGTCTACCTGGGCCTGGTCAGGCTTAGTAAGCAGCGATTGGCGTTGGACATGGCCAAGTGGTTCCGAGGCCTCTGATCGGGCCTTGGCCCGTGACACTTTAACCGGAGGGCTCTTTCATTGAATACTAGTTAAAACCTCAGGTAAAACTTAGGCCATTATGGACATCAGCCCATAACAAATGCCCCCTCCTTTTCCCCCCCCTCCCCACTAGTGTTCTACTAGTACACCGGTGGTTATTAATTTACTGCCCTCCGATGTCTTCTCGGGGTATACACCAGGTCCCCATCGATTATATTAATTTCTTTATACCACCGTTCATACTTATCCAAAGCCTCTATCTCCGATACTACTTCTATAAACTCTCAAATTAACTTTATATAACCTTATTATTTAACTAGGGTTTAATAACGGTGCCCTCTACTCACCCACTATTACCTTACTACTAATATGTTTTCTATAAACCATTTAGGATCTCTGTTCATATCGTAAATCGGTGGTAGTTATTCATTAGTCGTTTCTTACCTTAGTAATAGGTCACTAGTTGCCTTATAAAGGAGGTCCACGTAGAAGTGTAAATGGATACCGGTTAGTATATTCAGCTCTACCACATAAGCTAAGATTACTTATATAACTTTATACTTATAGTAAAACTACACTAGCTTCTTACTTAGCCTTAGGGATAAGTAATTAGCGACGTTTAACTATACTTTATCTCTAACCTTGTACTACTTATGTAACGGTCCAAGCACGTATATTGCAACTAGCTATGGCGACTACTACGAGTATCTTCAAGATGAGAGAGAAAAGGAGAAAATGTCTTCCGCCCCACAGGACCCGTTTGCTCTGATCAGGCCTAAGGTTGATCCGTCTTAGGTAAGCCGGGCTTAGGTAAGCGGAGTCCATGGCTGAGAGGCTGCGAAGCCTCCAAGAGGGCCCAGCCCGTCACAACTTAGTTAGTCCCTTAGTGTAGTTCGTGGAGTTTTTGTTTCACTATTAAGTAATTACTATTATTATTTGAATAAACTTTGTAGTGTCCTTTATCCTTTGGACTAACTACTTTATTATTTCCTCTTAATTCGTTTCTAATTAAATATCTTCTTCTACTACTAGTAAAAGGTCGACGTAGTATTTATACTCCATAAAGAATGGGGACATCATCGTAATAGTACTCGTTTAGTTCCTAAGGGCTAGCTGTACGCTAATCAGTAGTTCCACCTAATCGTCCTAGGTGTATATTATATATACGCAGATGTCACGGGCCGAACCCGGTGGTTATGCCCGGGCTATGCCCGGGCTATGCCCGTGCTCGCACTGGTGCCCCACCGGTGCCCCACTAGCGCGCACCCCCTAAGAAGCAGAGATTTCGCGCCATATCGTAGTTTACCCTTTTCCTCTTCAGCTTGAAATAAACAGTATTTGGCTACCTTTCGGTTGAGACAAGGCCTAGGACCAGCCCTTCGCATAAATACGTAATAAATAATTATAATATTAATAACAGAAGTTAAACTTCTCACCTTATTATACGCAGTAAAGAAAACCATCTTCGCAAGCCGGTTAATATCCACTTTATAAATATAACTCCCCATGGAGGACGTTTAAAACACTGAGTTTGCACCTTAAACATACTCTTAACCATGAATTCACATATAATACGATAACTAGTAAACTGTGTACTTTGTAATTGTGGAATAAGTATAATTATAAATACACCTATACCATATCGATATTTATAACCACTAATTACGTTAAGAAATCGAGAATAACCACGTTAATATTATATATATACTATTAGCTGAGCTAATAGTAAATGGACTAATAAAAGTATTTTCGAAATAGTTATTTTAGGTGTTTTTTATATAACTGAATAAGAATAATTAGCGGGATCGTTTCGAGAATAGTTATTGCTGTGACCTCGCCGAAGATGAGGTCCGCTGGGAGGTTCGGATGGCCAAGGATAATATATGGGACGTTGAGGCTTATGTTCCTTATACTCTTAGGGGCTCGTAAACCCCGTAAGAAGGATATATAAGAAGTGTTTTAAATGGAGGAAGACGAAATTCAAATTTCGAAATAATTATAGTATTTGGAAATAGCTATTAAAGGGTGGATCAGGTGGTAGGAAGCCCATTAAACGGAGGCCTCCCTAAAGGGGTGTATCGAATCCGCTGTACTAAGCACCTAATATACTTCCGGTGTACTTAAAGGTCCGTGCATAGTGCGGAACAATGATGGGCCGAAATGCGCCCTTGCACTAGCCACCTTAAGGGCTAAGCTCGCCCCTAAAGAACAGGGAGAAGTAGAGGAATTACACATTATTGAATACATCACAAATTGACCCTTGAATCCGACAGTATTGTCGGTATAAGGAGTCCTAAGAGTAGTGTTGTTTAGATTGATATATTGCTATACGTTCCTTATGCGGGACTGGTATTGTAGAGTAATGTACTATTATGGTTAGTTTCGATGGGTGGTAAGGTGGACCGACGTATTGAGGCTCGTGGTTGAGGAGGTTGCGGAGGTCATCTTCGCTATAAAACAAAGAGGGATTGAAATAGAGATTAATAGACGATCCGTCGCTTGCTGGAGCTTCTCATAGTAGTACAGAGGCTTGGATGAGCTGGGCTCATAACTGTCGCAAAAGTGGAACCACTATTACGGTACAGTAATTGTGCGCTATATCATGACTGTCGGAATATCCACGCCGGACTGGCGCCACCTGTTGCCGCCTATCGCCTATTGGCCGATTAGCGAGCCAATCAGAAGGCAGGAATCGGTTTTAGATCGACAGCGTCAGATCGCTGCCGTAGGCCAGATTCCTTCCTTCAACAACATAGAGCAGATACGACGAATATATTATTATTTTGCCCACTTTCCATACTAGGCCTAGTGAAGTGAATCCAACAATGACATATACTAAACGACTTTAGAAAGATCAATATCACCTCCTTATTATCGGTAAATATAAAGATTATTACTCCCCTAATTTCGAAATATTTTATAAAAAAACAATATTATTACACTTTATGTAATAGCTTATTTATCGTATATCCTTTAGCCCTTAGACGTTAAGTGTTTTAGGCTCCTTAAGATAGTATATAGTTAAGAAATTAAAAATAAAATGTGATGGAGTAATACTTATATTATAAAAGAAGATATTTTTCCCGCCTTTTATAACACTTTTAAGTAAACTATTATAAAGAAAAACATCCAGGGGGGTTTTAGAAGGTCTAAGCTTATTTCCTTAAGTGCAAAGAGTATCTTACTAAAATTAAATATTAAATTATACACTCTAATACCCCTAAGGTCCCTCCTAGTAATACTACTACCTTAGGTTTTTAAAATATTAATTAAATTAATTAAAATAAGTTTTTAATTAACTCTAACTAAAAAATAAGTCTCCTATTATTAGAATAACTCCTTAATACCTATGCTTTAAGCCATTAACTAGATTATAAAAGGAGTAATAATAGTTATGTATTAGTATACTTTAAAAGAAGCCGAGAATAAGGCCCTTTAAAAGGAAAATAATATTCTTAGTTAACGCCGGAGGGCTAAGAGAACACAACTAAGGTAAGGATGGAGTTTTAGAATAGGTGAAGTAGAGGACCTATAGTCCTAGAGAGAGGTGATAGTCTAAGTGGAAGAGGAAATACGCTGGGGTAGTGGTCGTAAACCGAGGACCAAATTAGATTAATAGCGTTATAGTATCTATAAGAACACAGGTCACAATTTGCGAACATGTTACTTAAACGAAGAAATGTCTAAGAAAGAGAATTTTGAATACTTTTAATTAATATAGTTTTTTGGGAGTTAATAACTCTTAGTTAAAGTGATGTGGTCATGGTTGGGTGGCCTACTCGTTTGTCTGGCCCACTCGCTTATCATGTACGTTACTGGGTGTGAAAAGGAAACAAAAAGGGGATGCAAAACCCTGAAGGAGACATTATCCGAGTTGTCAAGAATTGTATATGAGCACGATGTCGGGGGTCAATTCGTGATGTGTATTGTGCTTGTCTCCTAAGTGCTTCAGGGAGCGTCCCTGACCCTAGGGATAGGGGTAGGGGACGCCCCTGGCTGCCTGAGGCGCGCTCGGGAACAACCTTACGCCGAGCGCCCGTTCCAAAGGCGCTTTAAGAGCGTTAATTCTGACAGTGTCCTTCTTCCTGTGAGTGCCCCTGAGGCACCGTTCTAGTGTGCTTTGTGTGACTTAGCACGCCTTGTATGACTAAGCGTGCCTCGAGCGGCCCTCCAGCGCCCTCGGGCTTGTTACCCCTTTTGACACGAGTCTCTCAAACCTGTCTCACTAGCTCGTCCCTCGAAGAAAGCGCTGCATCTCTAAGCCAAGAGATAACCCAGATTCAAGACTGGGGCACCGAGAATAAGGTCTCCTTTAACCCAGTAAGATACAAAACTATCCATTTTACTAGAAAACATAAACAACCTAAGGATTTACCAGGGATCAAAGCTAAAACCCTGGAAATTAAAGTCTCGGTCGAGCCGATCCGCTGGATAGGGGTTTAGTTTAATAAAAGACTCTCTTCCAATACCACGTCGAAATAAGGGTAACTAAAGCGAAGAAGGCAGCCCAGCACCTAGGGCACCTAACAAACACAAAAGGAGGGATCCTAGCGGCTACTATACGGAAGGCGGTCGTCACCTATGTCCTCCCAATAGCCCTATACGGATCCGAAACATGGTTCAGGGGGCTAACTAAGCTAACTCTAAGCAACAATACCTCTCCCTAGGGAGGGATAATTAATACAGGCTAAAAGGGCCTCGTTCAAAAGGTCAACAAGGTCATCACAACAGTAGCCCGGGCTATTCTTCCAGTCTAGAAAACAACCCCAACAAACAACCTATTCCGAGATACCAGCCTGCTTACCGGGAAAGTGGCCCTATAGGGGGGACGCCTACACTTCGTAATACACCTACAAAAGGTCAACCAATAACACCCATTAGTCCTGAGGCTCTCACAACAAGAGAGGCAGTAAATACAACTTCAATAGACAGCAGGCCTCATCTTAAGGGTCCCAAGGCCAACACTGCTCCAACCACAATACCTCCCAGGGTCACAAGACCCGATAGTCCTACAAACAAAAGAGAAGGCTACTAAGGCGTCTTAGAACTAGCTAAAAACCGTCCCAGACGACCATATAGTTATCTTTTTAGACGGCTCCAAGGCACCCAATGGGGCTATAGGATACGGGTTCGTCATCTACAAAGGCAATAAGCGGATAGCCCAGGGCTATAATCAACTTAGCCTAGCAGAAGTGTTTAATAGAGAAGTTGAAGGGGCGAGGGTAGGGCTCCAGTGGGCCCTCCTTACTTCCTAAGGCCAACCTATACAGCAACAACAACATCAAACCTGTCTCGTCGCCGCCCGCACCCTATAACCCAAATTTGAACCAACAAGGCTCAAGCCGCAGCTGACCCTTTCAGGTCTAGACGGAGACTCTCAAACCCGGCAGCAGTCGCGTCTACAGAGCATTCAATTAGTTACCACACGCATCAATCATACGACGAGTGGTTTTCTGCAGTAACCTGCCCGAGGTGGAGCCTGGAGACATTGGCATTCCCCAGCTCCAACCGCATATCCTGCCCTTTTAACCCTGTAAGGTCCTTGTCCACGACCACCTGGAACCCCCGAGATTGGCTCGATCCACCCGTCCTCCCATTCATGGGTAACGGACTGACGCTCTCCCGTTGAGAGAACAACGGAGACCCCTACAGACGGCATGGTCCCCGAACCCCCCTGCACCTCCGGTGTGCGGCTTCACCGGCGCGCGGATGAGAGCCGTCGCTACGGGTGCTTCTCTCGACCTGCCACACTCTTTGAAGTCTTTCCCGACATGGCAAGACAGCCTATTGTGGCAACCCAATGTGTTCAGTATTGGAGGGTGACAAGAAAGCAGGGCACCGCGGGTATGGATCCTCGGCGCTGCGGCAGATTCAATACTGACGTGCAGGTTGAGGCTTGAACATGAAAATGTCTTGCCAAGTGTCAAGTGTCACAGGGTGAACCTACCTACAGGTACGAATACGCATTGGTTGGTCAAGGCCTTGAGGATGGGTAGAAGGACTTAGGTCCGCGGGATTAAAGTCTATTTAGCAGCTTGCAAAGTTCCTTAAATGGGGAGTATCTACTACTGATGCGGTTCTGAAAATGGTATTTACAGTCGGCGAAACTAGCCAGCGATCGTGAAGCTTGGTGCTTCTCATGCACTGGACACACTGCTGCTATCATCCTTCTCAAGAGGGGCATCAATGTGGTTGTTGAACTCTTTCTTGGGGTCAAACAAGAATGCGGCGGCTTGAGTATCTCCGTTAGTGCCATGCACAACTGGAGGATGAAGAGGAACTTACCAACGGCGGCGACAGCGACGAAGCAAGCTGCAGCAATCCAAACGTTCCTGAAAGCCGTAACATACGTGTTGAGGAGAGCGTGAGCACCCGCCACGATGATCTCCGGGGTGACACCAGGAATCTGAGAAATGAGAGTCTCATTGTGGGCGCTAAGTCCGCCGATCAGTGCACCCAGGTTGTCAGGGTCGGAGCCTACAGGAACCACAGCCTTCGCGACGTTCTCGGGCATGTGGCTCATTGCGTCGTTGAAGAGGACATTGTAGATGGCGACGCCGATCGTACCGCCCAATGACCGGACGCTGATGATGAGACCGCTCGCAATCGCAATCAGCTCGGGCGGAATGCAAAGCTGGGCCGCAGTAATCAGCGTGGTGAAGGTCATGCCTAGACCGAAACCGAGGAGGACGGGGTAGAACCAAACAGGGTCGCTTGAGCCACGGTTCGTCGTCGCCATGCAAATAGAGAAGACGACGAAGATGACAAAGGCACCGACGGTCATCCACCGCAGACGCCTAGTGGCGGCCCAGTAACACCCGCATAGAAGAGAGCCGATCATGGAGGCGATGGCCATGAGGGCGTAGCGGGCGCCGACGCGGATGGCATCCGTCTCGTACAGGACGCTCACCTGGAAGGCGAAGTAGGTGTTGGCCGCGAAAAAGGCGACACCCTCGGCGAAGACGCAGAAAACAACAATGGAGAAATTGCGGTTCTTGGCGAAGAGACCGTGGTGGAACATGCCATCCTTCTTGAAGAAGGTCTCATAGGCGACCAAGACAAGGGCAAGAACGAGACCGACGGCGAAGGTTACAGACACGCGAGGGTCCGACCACTCGTAGGGGTTCTTGGACCATGACAAGCCGACGCAGAACAGCACGAGACCGGCAGCCATCAGGAAGTAGCCGATCCAATCCAGCTTCGCGAGCTTCTCCATCTCGGTCAGCTGCTTCTGCAGCCGCGTGCGAGGAGGGTTGTAGACAGCGATGCAAAGAATAGCAGACACGGCGTACAGGGCCATGGCCATGTAGAAGTAGTATCGGAAGCCGTCCAAGGCCGGGTTGTTGGTGCGGTTGAAGGCGCCGCCAACAAGCAGGCCGACGATGCTACCGAGGCCGTTAGAGACCATGTCGGCGGCCTGGCCGTAGGCCCTCCACTTCCGAGGCAGGACCTCGGAGGTGACTGTGTGGAGGAGCGGCTGGGCACCGAAGGCGATGCCTATGACGCAGAAGCCGTCGATGACCATGTTGATGGACGTCGCGCGGGCGACAATGACCGACCCGACAGCACCGAAGAGAGTCGCATTTTCGTCCCCAGTAGTCAGCACCCTGAGAGAAGATAGGGCCGAGGATGACGGTCAAGATGGTGATGGGCGCTGTCAGCCAGCTCGTCTTGTCGGTTGCGCCGAAGTGGCCTGCAATTGTTTGGCCTTGCTACAATTGATACCCGAGTCAGGCATAAATACGACAGAGTATTGGTCAGATGGGTTTTTATGTGACTTACAGCACCAGCACCGATCAAGCTAACCAGCTGGGAAAAGTAGATGAGAGCAATGGCGAAGACTGCGATGAACGTCTTTGCATGGAGGCGTGGGGCCGGCTCATCGGAGGTCACGCTGGCGCCCGATGATGATTCCGCCTTAGGCTTCTCCGTGCCGACGACCACAGACGTGTCGTTGGGCTTCTCCGTCATGGTGTTTTCCACGGACATGTCTGTCAGAGCTGCGATCGCGGGGACCGGTGTCAGGTCAGGAAGGGGTTAGGGGGGGGGAGGTCACCAAACAGACACCTACTATGAGCAAAAAAAGGAAGGGGAGGAAGCACCGTCGGAGGACCGGCGTGGCTGGGAAGAAGAATCGAAGATGCAGGTAGGCGGCAGAAACAATTGGGCGTAGCACGAAGAAGGGAGGTCATGATACTAATACACGGCACTGACCGATCGGCAACCCTGCATTCTTAGGGGCTCGGAGGTCCGTGGCACACATCTCGTGCCACCAAGACCTTTCCCCGAGCAGAGAAAAGGTCGAGAACCACTCGGAGGCTGGTCTTGAATGCGTAGTTTTGTCGGCCGCCGGTCGAGTTGCTCCCAGGTTCCACTCGCGATGCAAACCAACAGGCCAGAGCAAGTCATAGGTGTGGTGGGTTGTAAGTCGGGAATATCCACCACGTGTGGCCCAGCCTTGGTGGCCCAGTCGCCTCTCAGCGTCTCCCCCGAAAAGGAGGTACTCCGTGCGGTTGCACTGTAGCGTCGAGCAGACACTGCGCAGAGCAGATAGGCTACCTGGATGCGGCCACGTAAGAGGCACAGTCGGAGCGGACTGCTCAAAAGCGTCGCAAATCCCCGGCTGCGGTGTCCCCTTACCACTCGCCAGGGTTCCGGCAATCTCGCCTTTCGGGTCCGGGTCCGGGTACGCCAGCCAACCTCTCGATGAGACGGCATGTGGCTTGCAGTCCCGGCACAGAGAACGAATTCTTTTCCTTTTCTTCACAGGTGGGTGACTGGAGACGTCGTCTAAACACCCTAGCACGATACGCCTGTCTTTTCATCAGGGGCCATGCCACATGGCAACACCTCTCCCCTCCCCTCCCCCTTCTTCCTCTTGGCCTGCGATGAGTGTTGTTTGCAAGGATCGGCCCGCTGGTCCTTGGCTCCCCGGCCCCGATGACAAGGGCGCACGGCCTCAACGTTATTAGGCGGATCTGTAAATAAGTCGCGAAGGCGAGGTGCAACGATGGTGGCCGCACTCAGTCGGGGCTACGGATGTGCCAGCGGGGGGATAAGGCGACTTGTTGGTTGGATTTGCACTAACGAAATATAGTTGACGGGAAGCTTAAGTGGCAGCTGGAGAGAGCCCTGGAGGTAGACATGGATGGGGACCAGTGACCTCTGCTCTAACATCTCACCGTCGTAATCTCCAACTGCATCTTGTGCGACTTATGCGTGGTACTCGCATCCATCCATGGATTGTTACCCAAAACAGCCATCACCAATCCATTTGGCAGAAAAGAAAATTCACTGCAGGTGAAACGCTATCACTTGCGTTCTTTCCAGTGAATAAAATCTGCGTACATGGGTTTGACACCCATGATGGGCGTGGAGCAGGCTCAAGCGAACTACAGTCCATTATGCCCAGTCCAATAGGGCGCGTAGGTTGGACGATACGACACAATGCGACGTTGACCACTGTGGGACTCATTCGGCTAAAGCCTGCTTCTGTTCCTTGACCAGCGCCCTGAAGAAAATGCTTGCTCAACTAACACGAATCCGAATGTCCATGTCCGCATCTTGCCACGAGCACATGCGGACCATGGACCATGGCGAGCCTCAATCCGAATCCCCTCAGTAGCTAGGGTCCTTAGCGCCGCCTGCTTGCATCTGAACCCTTGTCGCATAGTACGATATGTGACAGGTTCAAAGACCGAGGCAAATGCCCAGTCTTCTAGACCCGGGAGTGGTCCGGGAGAAACTTCCCAGATCGCATCGCGCCAACACGAGTTGATGCTAGAATCTGCCCACAAGAAACGCATCAACGCGGCGAAGCCTTTGGACTTCCAAAAGTTCTTCAGTCTTCCTTGCCAGAACCCATTCCTTGTGCTTGACTGAATGGCATCTCCTCCCAGTCGGCTCTCGCCCAATAGATAAATACGCGTAATAGCCGCCGATGATCCGTGGCCCGAGACCCATGTCGTGTCTCCATGAAAGCGAGTGTGGCGCCGTTGATCGGGAACCTCTCGGTGGAGAGGGCGGTCTGGTCGTAACCCTACCAAAAGCAGAGACAACGCATCTTCTCTTTTCAAGGTGTCGGTTTCCTTGCTGTTCGAGACCAGATCGCTTCTTGGTTTCATCTCTGCGTGCACAAGTCCGAGTCCAAGCTTTGACTTTCGATACCAGACCAAATCCCGGTGCAAAGAACGAAGCGCACAACCTGTCCTTTCCCCATTACCTACCTGCAATCCTGCTTAACAAACCCCAAAAACTCTCAGCCCCCGGTTCCGTGCCATCATGCTGGACGTCGCCATCGTCGGAGCGGGCATCGCCGGCCTGGCCGCCGCCATCTCCCTCCGCCGGGCGGGCCACCGCGTCACAATCTACGAGCGCTCCGCCATGAACAACGAGGTCGGCGCCGCCATCCACGTGCCCCCAAACGTGTCGCGCTTCCTGGTCCGCTGGGGCCTCGACCCTGAGGCCGCGGGCTTCGTCAAGGCCGGCCCCATCCAGTTCAAGGACCCCGTGACGCTCGAGACCACCGTCGCCATGTCGCACGCCCAGAACCGCGAGCGCTACGGCGCCGACCTCTGGTACGCCCACCGCGTCGACCTTCACGATGCCCTCAAGCAGAAGGCCACCGACCCACTGGGGCCAGGTGCGCCAGTGACGATCCATCTCAAGTCGGGTGTTGTAGGATACGTAAGTCGTGCCGAAGACCCTGCGGCCAGCCGTCTTGGTGCTGCTGCTGCCGCCAAGCCTGCCGTCACACGTACTTACCCGCCGTAGAACCCCGAGGTGCCGTCTGTGCAACTGAGTAATGGTGAGGAGATTCGCGCCGATTTGATTATTGCCGCAGATGGCGTCCATTCCATCGCCAGCGAGACTGTCACCGGCAGGAAAACCCCACCTGGACCTGCCAGTCATTACAACTGTTGCTATCGGTTCCTGATTCCCAAGGAGGTTCTCGAGGAAGATCCTGAGACCAGGTTTTACAATCAAGATTCTGATAACCTCATCCGATTGTACCCCGACAACGAGAAAAGCCGAAGGCTGGTGTCGTACCCATGTCGCAGGTAGGCGTCTAAATTCCATGCAGTGATAGATGCACGGCAGCTAACCGAAAAGCAACACGATCCACAACTTTGTTGGTCTTTTCTACGACGAGGAGATGAAATCGGTGACAAAGGAGGGTCAGTTTCACACTTCGGAAGTTCTCTATCCATGCATCGCTAATCGTTGACCTTAGATTACCACGCTGATTTTGACAAGAAGCTCGCGGTCGAGAGATTTGCTGGCTTCAACCCTAGTCTACAAACGATTATTGAGTATGTACTACAAGAAATCTCTAGTAATCGACAAGGCCTTTCTAACTCTTAGTCTAGAAAAGCAACCGAGATCAAGAGATGGCCGCTGCTGTACCGTGCCCCTCTCCCGACGTGGCGAAAAGGCAAGCTGGTACTTGCTGGTGATGCTGCTCACCCTATGTTGCCCCGTAAGCTTCTTTCAATCGCGGGCCACTTCTGGAATGCCACTAACACGGGTGTTTGTAGATCATGGGCAAGGTGGTGCCATGGGCCTCGAGGACGGCGTAGCTCTCGGAATCGTGCTCGCGAACGTCACAGACCCAGCGCACATCGAACAGCGCCTGGAGCTGTACGAGAGGCTCAGGCGAAACCGTGCCAGCGCAATCCAGATTCTCAGCAATGTTGGACTCGACGAGGTTCATCTTGTCGAGAATGACCTCTTGCATTTCTTGAAGGAAGAGGACATCCCGAGTAAGTCAATCCTAAAGTTTCGTGGTAGTATGCATCGGTGACTTACAACGAAGTAGAAAACGTACGCGAAATCATGTCGTTCAACATGTTGTACGACATAGTCAACGAAGCTGCGAAACTCATGAAGGAGTTCGACCCTTCATTTTCGCTACCGACCCATTTCTTCAACTCCACGGAATCTAACAACTTAGATGTCAATGGAGACTTGGCCAAGGAGGCAGCCATCAAAGTCGACTCACAAATTCGTGTTGAGGCTAAGCCTGTTGCCACATGAGATAAGCCCTTGAAGTGAAGCATGGTGTGGATGGCATAGGCAAGACTTCATTTGGACCCTTGTAGGATATTTGCAAACACGTAACTAAACTTGCGCTTGAACCCCTGATACAAAACCTCAACTGCCCATTGTGTTGGAATCTGTCCGTAACCATAGCTGTATTATCAAGGTCTCAACTCCAGACATCCTCGAACCACCTCTTTGATCTCTTTCTATCCTGGCGCCAATCTTCTGTCTTGGAGTCATCCCAGCCTTTCGTCTGCTTTAGAGTCTCCCCAACAACGGTACCGACAGCCTTTGCCATATTCGCAGCTCCGCAGATGTAAAATGCGGCATCTTCTTCAAGCAATAGCTGTCCGATATCGTTGCTTCTCGCTTGCAGCTGATGTTTGACGTACATTTTCTCTCCGCTGGCACGCGAAAAAGCCATGACAACTTCCAGCTTTTCCGCCAAAGGACCTGCCATCAACTCGGCAAATTCGTCGCGATAGAGGTATTCCGCCTCGTTTTGGCAGCCGAAGAAGAGAATCATGTAGCCGACTTCCCTACCCACAGAGGCGAGACGTACGCGTTCCTGCAGAAAAGCGCGGAAGGGAGCAACTCCTGTACCGGCCGCGACCATGATCAAAGGCACGGAGGACATGATGGGGAGCTTGAATGTCGAGCCTCGAATCTGGGCGTATACAGTAGACATGTTGGCTACATTTAGCTCGCGAGTATCGACATCAGTTGGCTGGAGCCGAGACAGGTACGTGCTGGTCAGGCCGGGTATAATCACTTCCGGGTTGGAGGCCAGCTGCGACGGCTTGACTGACACTGTGAGGCTGACGTGGCGCGGGGGCGTGATTATGGAGCTGGAAATCGAGTATAGACGAGGTTGCATGGCGGGAAGGAAGTCGATGACAAATGATAGGGGAAGCCCAGTCCAGGTGGCCGACGGGTCCACGATGAGACTATGCTTCAGGAGTCTCGCCAAAGTGAGATGGTTATTGTCAAGGAATGTGGCGTATGTTCCTCTATCGTGTCCGATAGCATTGAGCTCTGCCTTCAATTTCTCGGTTGGGGCAAACTGTGCCAATGACAAGACCGTTTCTCTGGGTACGGCGGCACGGATTTCCAGTGCTGGAAAAGGGCCTGCACCGTTGTCGGACTGGGCACTTTGGGCTCCTCTTCGGCTGAATTGGGAACAATCCTGATGGGGTCTCCTGTCCTAGTTTCGAGACCGAGAAGCCCTATAAGAGAGTTGATCTCCTCTGTCGGGTTGACAGGCCAGATTGCGATATGATCTCCCGTATTGTACTTGATCTCGAGGTGGGCGGAGAGATAGATTTCAAGGTCAATGCAGCTCAGACCTTGTTCGTCATACCGTGCTAACTCACGCTTGGCTCTGACGGGCAGTGCGGCAATTGCGGAGTTGGAAGTCGCGGCCTTCTTTGAGTTCGCCTTGTAGAACGGGTCAGCAAGATGGAGAGGGCTCTTCTCCGCTGCCTTGTCCGGGACAACGTGAAAGCTAGGCTCGTATTCGATCTCGTGCTCCTTGTAGTCGAAGTCGGAGACAAGTGTCTTAAAAAGCCCCTCCTTCCACTCCATGAAGTCCTCTTCGGTCGTTCGCGTTGCCTCATTTCCCCTACCCGTGGGGAGGATGGCTGCGGCCCTGAACTTGGACAGCGCGGCAACGACATCGTCGATGACCTTGTTATAGAAACGGTAGTTGCTGTTTCCGCATCCGAAGGCAGCGTACTTCAGATGCGCTAGCGAGACACCAGACGCCGAGTTGGACCAGTTCAGGAATTCTTGGGCGTTGTCACTAGGGTCGCCCTCTCCGTAGGTCGACATGATGAACACGCAGAGCTTTGATTCTGGAATGAGAGCGATCGTCTTAGGTTCGCAGTCGGAGAGTTCTGCCACTAGGGAGTTCAGTCTGAACCGTTGATGGAAGTCTCGGGCTAGGCGATGGGCGAAACCCTCCGCGGTTCCGGATTGCGACCCCCAGAAGATAACGATCTTAGACTTGAGCTCCTCGACCTTCTCGGCTATATTGCGAGTTCGCTTCGCCTGAGAATCGCCGGAAACCTTTGACTGCTGTGGCCGCTCGATCCATTTGTGGTACAAGGGGTCGGCCTTGGGTAGAATGCTTCCTCTGTTGAAGACATACAAAGAGCCCAAGATGACCAGTGGCAGGAGCAGGTAGTCATCGTAGCTGGTATGCTTCAAAGGAAACTCAGAAGCGTCCATCAGAAACTGGTTCTGGGTGCCGTTGAGTGGGAAGTTCGTTGTCATGACGTGGGTATGGCTTTGCGAAAAATGTTGTATGAATGATGAAGGAGTGGGCAGGACCTCGAGAGCTACAGGCACATATGCGACTGAGATCCATGAAGCAGTGATTATATCAAGCTCCCCTCACAGCACGGAGGATCACAAGATCCGGCTCAACATTCCCTCGCACCTTCGCCGAATACCGACCTCCTCAATGCTCGGATTTCTCGCGCTGGCCCTGGTTGCCTGCGCAGCCGTCTCATACCTTGTCATTCGCTCCATTGTCAAACATTTCTACGACCCCAAGGGTCTCCGCAAATACCCCAACTATTCACCCTTGTCGCCATTCACGGACCTGAGGCACTGATATCTCAGCGCCCAAGGGTTCCGATCTAAAGGTCTCTACGAAACGCACAAAGACGCCGGCCTGCCTATTCTCAGAACAGGGCCCAATGCCCTGTCGATCGGTGACACGCTGGCAATCAAGGATGTCTACGGCCACAGCACAAAGTGCCTCAAAGACAACAACTATGTGGTTCTGAGCGGCAGCCACCGACATCTCTTCGATGTTGTGGACAAGCCCGAGCACTCCCGAAAGCGCAAGTTGTTCTCTGCCGCCTTCGCCATCAAAAACCTTGGGAAGTGGGAATACAAGGTCGCGTACACTGCCGAGCGTCTCTTCAAGGCGTTTGATCAGAGATGCACCGCTCCTCTCAAGGGAACCATCCCCGACCCCGAAGATCTAACCATCGACTTCAACCACTGGATCAACTTGTGGACTATCGAGGCCATCAACTTCATCACACTCTCCTCTCGCATGGATCTCCTCGACACCGGAACGGATGTCGTCACGGCCGAGAGGCGGGATGGCACAACGTACAAAGCCCGCTACCGCCACTCCCAAAACCAAGCTGCGATTGCGCAAGCAGCGTTCGTTTGGGACTACGACCACTGGCCATGGATCGAATGGCTGAGCAAGTCTGTTCCTAGCAAGTTCAAGAAGATCTGGCAGGACGCCACGCCTTGGGATGACGTTTACTATCATGCTGCGGCTGAACGCCTCCGCAAGTATGAGGCAGGCGAAAAGCTAGATGACTTCTTCTCGTGCATGATGGAAGACAAGTCAGGCAGCCCCAACAACCTCGAATGGGGCGAAATTGTTGCTGAGGTTGGCGCGATTATCAACGCTGGGGCGGACACCACGGTCATCGCTCTTACGCATATCCTCGAGCTTCTCATCAAGCACCCACACTATCTGGAGACTCTCCGGAAGGAGGTTGGCAGCGTGCTTGAGCCCGAAGAGATAATTGCTCCCTATGACAAAGTCAAGGACCTGCCTTTCCTCAAGGCCTGCATCGGCGAGGCCCTACGCTTCATTACTCCCACATCAGCTCCCCTCCCCCGACGTACTCCTCCAGAGGGAGCTCGTATTCTCGACGAATTCATTCCTGGAGACACCAGCGTCTCCATGACAATATACGGCGCCCACAGAGATCCCATGATCTTCCCAGAACCGGAGGTCTTCAAGCCGACTAGGTGGATGGACCCAGAGGAGAGAAAGTGAATGGAGCGCTATTTCCTTCCTTTCTCGACAGGGGCCAGAGGGTGCATTGGCAGAAACATTTCTTACTTGGAGCAGATCATGATGCTGGCGTCTTTGGTTCAGCGGTACGAATTTGCTTTACCTTCGCCTGACTACAAATTGCCCAGGTATGAGGCGTTCAACATCATCTGTGGTGCTTTGCCAATCAAGATTTGGCGACGCGAGCTGGAGTACCTTGGGAAGAGATTGAAACTGTCGTAGTTTAGACAATGGAGATTGCAGTATCATGGTGCCGAGATAAATATCCATAGAAGTCGTTCTTTACACAAGTAATAAAGTTACTAAATATTCAAGCTTTCTACATGCGTTAACGTACATAATAAGCGAGCGGCGCACTGGACCATGACCATACGACCGTCAACCTTTACACACATATTTCTCTACGAAAAACAATACCACCTTTGAACAACGAGGCTCAATTGATCCTCGTTATCGAAGTTATTAAAAAAAATTCCGAATCTCTTAGTATGGTCCACTAGAAGGATCTTGTCGAATCCGCTGTGCCAAGCGCCCAATCCACTTCCGGCGTGCTCGAAGGCCGTGCACGGCGTGGAATAATAACGGGCCGAAACGCGCCCTTGAACCAGCCACTTTGAGGGCCAAGTTCTCCCCTGAACAACAAGGAGAACAAGAACAATTACACACAATTAAATATATCACGAATTGACCCCTAAATCCGATAATTAACAATCTAATACGTGCTAAAAGTAGCCATTGAACCGAACCCTACCTATAACCACTATTCCTACGCATAATACCCACTTAATAATAATAATAACAACCCCTACTACGAAGATTGCCCTTCAGATAACCAGGGACTAAGGCCTTTAGTTCAACTAATTACAATCCCGAACGAAAACCTATAACTTATAGGACACCATAAATCTATTAGTTGAGCACTCTAAGAGCACCGGAGAAAAAACCCACGAAGAGATCACTCGAATACCGGAGTAGCCGGCGATCTCCGACCACCCAAAAACACTCCACTAAAGGGCCAGAAGTACCTCAAAAAGCAGTATAACTCAGGAACCCAATAAAGAATACATTCTAAGCCCTAAAACCTCTGTGAAGTAAACTCACACCTTTAAAAAACTATCCCCTACGAACCTTGCTTTATATAAAGAACAATGAGCGAAATATAATAATAACTATAAATACTATACTAAAACAATAAAAAGCGTATACACACTTCAGAACTAGCTCTATAAAGCTATTCCTCCGGACCTTCTCAAATACTATTATACTATAAATAAGGGACTTAACAAATAGGTCTCTAAACTACAAATCCACGTTAAAAACGCATTATACAAGCACTAAACGAATATAACAGAAACATATTCCAAAATTTTAAGCTATTTAAATAAAAAAAAGCTTATTATGTAAAAGGATACCGAGGACTAAATTAGCCACTAGGAAAGCGTTCTCCATAAAGCTCAGGCTATAAACGTCCCACAAACTAAATACTTAAATACTTAGTTTCCGGAGTTCACATAAACACTTAGTAGAAACCTTATCAAACCATAAATTCCAGCCTACTAATTAATAATTAGAACCAAAATAATAAAAAACCTACTTACACTAAGCATAGTCCTCGTTAAGGCTCAACAAGTCCTCCACCAAACAAAAAACGTACAAAAGACCAGACGAGGAGTTTTTGGACCTACAACGACAACCAGCGGACCGGCCAGCAGCAACGATAAACCACAACAAACAAGGACCCAACCACGAAGGGCCCATAATAGAGACCGTGGAGACTACAAAAGGGGCAACGAGAAGAGTAAAGGTAAACGATCACACTCCCCAACTAATAAACCCAGCAACTCTAATAAGGGAAGGACATATACCACATACCTAAAACAAGGTCAGTAACTCTCTAAATACTAACTAATCTTCCCTAATAAGCGCCCTAACTACGTATACTACAATTAAGCACTTAAAAAGGTCATTACTAAGCAACTCAAGAATAATAAAATCCTTACTAAGCACATCCAAAAACTCAAATTTACTATAAAATCAAGTTAACTCACAGGAAATTATCATACCCGTATTCAAACTGCCCTAATAACATCTCACAACACATACTCACTTTATAAATCCGCAATTCTCAACTCTAAAACTATAATCCACGTTTTAACAACACCTCATAATTCATACAACTAACGAACACCACACCTAGTAACTACCTCTAAGTAAGTACTCACCAAATAGTAATTAATAACTTCGGAATAGTGGATATTCACATTAAGGGGCAAAACGATAAGCTATTCAAACTACACTTATATAACGCAACACTCCATAAAGGGTTTACAAATAACCTTATCTCTTTGAAACACTTATACTAAAAGGGCTTTTAGTGGGATACTAACCCCAGCAATAACTATATCAGGCGCACAAACCAAAGTTACGTTTATGAACTATTTGAAATCCACAATTAAGATGTTCTCAATTATAGACCTATAAAGGACAAAGCGGTACTCGTAACGATCGTTCCGCTCCCTCAACTTACACCAAATAAGCTCCTAAAAGCCCTACGAAGAAACCACTTTATAAGCATAATAATCCGTAAACTTATCCAGGTAAGTGTAAAAAGATAATATCGGAGATTTGGACACCTAAGGAGAGATACTCTAAATCACCTTAGTAACACAATAAGGGGAGTAAGACTCCTAGATCGTAAAAGTAGAGACCCGGTGGAATACGATACGTGTAGGATAGTAAATACAATACACTAAATCCACTAAACACCAAAAGAGTTAGTTAAATAAGTAAAAGCCGGAGACCGTTTAGCACTAGACTTCTATGATTATAACAAGGGATACAAAGGGTATACGTCTCTTATACTCTTTTCTGACCAAGCCTCAGGGTTAACATAGGACTTTTACCTATAAAAAAGAATAACAAAGACGATCTCAAAAGCGTTATTCGAGTTACTCAACTATTTAGAATACGTCTATAACACGAAAATGAAGTTCCTAGAGACCAACAACGAACTTCTAAGATATCCAGACCTCATAGTGGACCTGAAAGAGTGTGGAATAACGATTAAAACGTCAACGCCTAATACGCAAGCTCAGAACGGAGGTACCGAAAACCTCACTACGATTATTAAAACTAAGGCTAGGACAATAGTTATTATAACGAATTTCCCAGACTACTTATAACCTGAGATTATTAAAATGACAATCTACCTCTATAATCGAACCCCATCATAAATACACGGGTAGAAAACACTTTACGAGTAGTTCTATAAATAGTTCTGGAGTAGAGAAAATAAGATTTATACGGTCCTTAACCTCTCCTACCTATAATCCTATGGCTATAAGGCCTATGCCCTGATAACCGACGCGTAACTTAAGCGCTAATGGTGGAGGAAGCTTGCCCCTTGTGCGTATCTCGGCTTTTTAGTGGGCTATACATTAAATAATTAATTTAGAATATGGAACCCTTTTAAAAAGGACATCTTTATAACGAGGGACATTATATTTAACAAAAAGGCGCATTTCAATAGGAGCCTTAAGGGTACTATTAAGGAATTTCACTACCTAAACCTATAAGTGATCGAAATACGAATTTAAATGCTTATTAAGTAAACCCAGATATAAACGTTAATATAAGACACTAGTAAGGAAGTAGAAGAGGTCACCCTTACTCTCAAAATAAGTCCAAAATATAATAAAAGCACTCTAAAAGTAAGCTCTGTTATAGAGATGTACTTGGACGAATCGAGATAATACAATATAAGGTGCTTTACGCCGTACCCGACACCTAAAGCGTTGCCGCTAAGACCCTTATCATTTTTCATTACCTTAGAAGCGGCTTTGGCTGTGAAGGGGCAGGGGGAAAGTAAAGGAGAAGTGCAATATAAAACCATAACCTCGGATCGTAACATAAGCGTAGCGAAGCATAAAATCTTGTTCAAATCTGCTTTCTTAGTAGGAATAGCTCTAAAGCGGAAATACCGCCGTAAAACGCAATTAATAGACGGTCTCCCAGGTATATGTTTATGGTCTGGCTAACATAGTGTCCTTACTGATATTAGTTGCCTTAGAACCTTTAATAAAAGTATATTAAATTAAAAAGCTAATGGGGAAGTACTTCAATAATACAACCTTTCCGGTGAATTAAAAAAGCCCAGTTAAAAGGGGATTTCCATTAAGGGAAGTATTCTAGGTTATGTATATAAAGAATTTTCTGTCAGGTGCACCGGCGGGGGCCGGGGGGGCACCGAAGGGGTAACCCCGGAGTGGGGCTAACGGAAAATAGTTACTTTGGGGAGGGGATTTAAGGGGTAACGTAGTGGGAAATTCTATAGGAGGCCAGATTTGAATACTAGTTACTACTACACCTTACCTAGGCATCGCCAACTCTTTTACTCTATGTGGACCAATTTAATATATTCGAATCTCTACTTACCTATAAGCGTATAAACCAGTAGAGTAACGATAACCCCCCGTAAAACACCAATAACACAACGAGTTATTTCCGTAAATATTAAGTAATTAATTACCGAACTAATAACCAAAATAACACTTAATAATAAAGTAGCCGGGGACTATTAGTACCTTAATATCGAGGATATAAAAGGAATAACCACCGAGGAGGTTAACACCTTTTTTTACAAAGTAGTATAATAAATTAAGAAAAGGAAAATAATTAATTAAATAATAGCCTTTAGGAACGGCGTTAACCTAAACGAGGTGATATACTAGGAGTCCACTACTCCCCAACTACTAGAACCTAAGCGAATTTGTATTAATATGTGAACAAAGTAGCTTACCCTTATCCGTTTTAAGGGAGGAAGTTAGACCGATATTAGTGATTTTTTGTTTAAATTAAAGGGGTAATTCGGCTTATATAGAGAAGATTTCGATTTTAATAGGGCTAGGGTCCTATTCGCGGGGGGATGCTTGGAGGGCACCGCCTCCCACCGATGGATAAACTACATCGCTACGAATTACAATAATAATATGTTCAACGTTATTTAGGTTACGATGGAGTAGTAGCTCTGTAATACCGTAGTTAACGCGGATACCCGGGTGTATATAGTTATAGTGGAATTAGAAGAGATAAGGTAGAAGCTGAACTAAATATATTAATAGTTCCTCGACTAATACGAAGTGGTTAAGGTGGAGTACCCCGATCCCTAACTAAAGAGGATGCGGGTAGTTCATATAGTTAGCTAATTATTACTTAACCTATAATAATAGGTAATGGTCAACGGGTTGCTGAGTACCCGTCGGGAACTAGACAACGTAGCCAAGAGGGCTGAGATGACGTAGAAAATATACCTGAGGGAGCAAAGGTGTGTTGAGCCCGTTGCTTAGGGGACCAGGGACCAGCGGGGGGGGAACCGGTGGCTACCCACTCACTCTAGTCTCGTGCCTCAGAGAGAGACTACGACTGATACTACCCAACCTACCCTGGAAATACCGAGGACCACCACTAAGACCTTTAGGAGCTCGAGGTAAGGATAAGTGGGGTACTAGTTGGTGACCAGTAGACTACCCAGGGATTAGTCCTCTTATGTAAGTATAAGGAGTAGTTCTACGTATTTGATATTATACTAGCGGCTATGCCATCGGAACGGGGTAGATGCACCTATACTATTAACCTGGAACTAGGAGCGGAGCCGCCATATAACCCCATCTACCCACTAGTAGAGCTGGAGTTAGCGGAGTTAAGGGAATACCTTATTAAAGTATTAGTTAAGGGTTAAATTAGGTAATCTAAGAGTCCGGCTAGGGCACCGATCCTCTTTATCCTTAAGAAGGGAGGTAAGCTAAGGCTCTACGTGGATTACCAGGGCCTTAACGGTATTATTATAAAAAGCCGTATACCGTTACTCCTTATTGGAGAAATCCTGGACCGCCTCTTATAAGTGAGTTAGTTTACGAAACTAGACCTTAAGGATGGGTACTACTAGGTGCGTATCCGTGAAGGAAATAAATGGAAAACGGCTTTCCGAACTAAGTATAACTATTATGAATATAATATTATGTTGTTTAGCCTCGTTAATATACTAGTGACTTTTTAGGTTTACGTTAACGATGTATTAGTGGGCCTCGTCGACATCACTTATATAGTATACCTAAACGACATCCTTATTTTTTTAAAAGATAAGGCGTTACACGTAGAAGTAGTTTAGGAGGTGCTACGCCGCTTAGACACCGCTACCGCTGGCTTATATACCAACCCCGAGAAATACGAATTCTATATTAGGGAGATTAGGTTCCTAGGGTTCGTGATCTCTAGGGAAAGGATTACGATAAAATAGGACCAGGTCGTAACTATTATAGAATAACTAGTACCTTATAATATATAAAATATCCAGGTTTTCCTAGGATTCACAGGGTTTTATAAGTGTTTTATCTAGAACTACACTAAAATATACACACCTTTTACGGATAGGTTAACGAAGAAGATAGGGGGGGAGCTAATTATAAACAACAGGGCACTAAAGGCCTTCCATAAACTAAAAGAACTATTCACGGAGGCCCCTATCCTCAGGCACTTCGACCCCTCCCTCCCAATAAGGGTCAAAACCAACACATCAGACTTCGTGATAAGGGCAGTTTTATACCAACTACATAAAAACACTTAGCACCCCGTCGCCTACCTCTCTAAAAAGCTAAGGGGAGCTAAGCTAAAATACGGAGCACTAAAAGCGGAGCTATTAGCAATTCGAGAAGTAGTTATATATTAGCAACACTACTTATTATACATATAACACTAAATACTATTCTTAATGGACCACCTAAGGCACCACTACTTCGCTACTAAGCCCTAATTAAATAACTATTAGACCAGGTTACTCTAGGACCTCTCATTATTTAACTTCCACATTGAATATCGGCTAGGTAAACGAAATATAGCTGATAAACTATTATAAAGACTAGACTATAGACCTAAGGAGAGTAAATGGGAGGAAGTTAGGGGTGTATTCTTAGAAGGTTTCCTAAAATAATTTTAACCGAAGGTGAAACGTAATTAGGTAATAAGGGAGGAGCTACGACCCGATACTATAAACATTATACTAGAAATACTAGCCCTAAGCTTAGAAGAAGTAGCATAAGAGGCCCAGAGGTCTAACCTTATATTATAGGGCATAGTATAGGAGAAGTGGGTATATTAGGGAAAAGATAATAAAGGAACGGTAAGGTATAGGAGTAGAGTAATTATACTAAAGGGCTACCCATTAATAAGGGAAATCCTTATTATGTTCTACGACGAGCTAATAAATGGTCATTTAGGGGTTATTAGGACAATAACCCGGATAGGATATTCATTCTTTTAGAAAAGGATAAAAAAGGATATAATGGAATACGTTAAAATATACACCGTATACCAGCGTACAAAGCCCCGCCACCACCTCCCTTATAGGGTACTAAGCATATTACCGGTGCCTAATTACCCATAAAAAAGTGTATCCCTTAATTTTATTACTAAGTTATTAATGGTGGATAGTGGAAATAGGAAGTAGTATAATAGTATCCTAGTAGTAGTGGATAGGTTAACTAAGTATGCCTTTTATATACCCACTAGGGAGTTACTTATTATAGATTAACTAATTATATTATTAGTATAAAAGGTGTTCTTATAGTATGGAATTCCTTGGTTAATGGTCTCGGATAGGGGCTCCTTATTTACTAGTAAGTTCTGGGTAATGGTGTATCACCAACTGGCTATTCGGCGGAAATTTAACACAATATACTACCCTTAAACCAACAAATAAATAAAAAAGTAAAACTAGAACTTAGAACACTTTCTATAAGCATTCTATAATATAAAATAGGATAACTAGCTACGGTAACTAAGAATAGCCTAATTCGTTTATAATAATACTTAGTATAGTATTACTAGGTTAGCACCGGTGGAGGCACTAATAGGCTACCTACTACTAGGATTATATAATATTACTATAAACGGAAAAGCCCTAGTAGATATACTAATAACAGAGAACAAAGTAAAAGGGCTAAAAGCGAAGAGGAGAGTAATGTAGGACCTATTAGCCTGCTCTAATAAAATATACGAAAAATGGTATAATAAGAGGAGGGTATATATTAACTTTTAAATTAGTGAATACGTTTTACTATTAACTAGGAATATACGGTAACACAGATCGTCGAAAAAGTTAGCTAATAAGTACTTAGGACCGTTTATTATTAAATGGGTGATTAACAACAGGGTAACCTATGAACTTGAACTAGGGCCGGGGTATAGGATCTATAACGTCTTCTCCCCGTCCTAACTAAAAAGGTTCCACGGTGACCTATTATAACTATGAAAGGTGCTAGTTAAGGAGAACGACGATGAGTACATAGTTAAAACCCTGGTGGGCTATAAGGGGTCTAAAAGGAAACGGAAATATTTAGTGAAATAGGAAGGGTATAGGCCTGAAGAGAATTCCTGGGAACCTTGGAAGAATATTTTATAAGATTTAATTAATAACTATAAGACGGAGCTTAAGTGGAGAGTTACTAGTGGATTATTAGTGGATCACAAAAGGAACAAATTATAAGGACTAGGCTATTAGCTGGTCGGGGAATGTATTTAACCCGAGGTAGGAAGATTATATAGCCCTAGGGGCCCGGGAATAAACAAAAACTATTAAAACACCCGAAGGGGGCCACCGGGGAAGTAGTATAGGGGGACTAATTATTAGCATCGGTATTATTACCTCTAACCTCCTTATCCTCATTAACACCGTTACCCGAAGGCGAGCCCTCCTTAGAGGAGGCGGTATCAAAAGTAGCATAGTTCTAAATAAAATAGGTCAGGTAAAATAAGGAGAAGCTTATTCGAGGGGTACTAGGGGAGTAATAGGGTACTCATAATACTAATATAAAATTTTATAAACTCTTAGAAAATAATAATAATAATAATAATAAAAGTAATAGTAATAGTGGTTTAAGCCCGGATACAGGTGATCTAAATGGTAAGGGTATCGGTGTAAGAGTAGAGGATCACTAGTTAATTAATAGTGGAGGTGGTAAAGTGGGAAGTAGCTAAGGCCTATTTTTTAGCGGTAGAAATTAACACCTCGAGGACCACGACCTTATATTAGCGAAGTAACTATCCCTCCTCCTCCTCCTCGATTTTACACTTAACGAGGTCCTTAACGTTCTCAGCTTTCTTCTAAAAGGCCTTCTTACCTACGAACTAGGCGACCTTATAAGTAAACTAAGTAATAGATTAGTAGGTGTATAATAGAGAGGCACTGAGTAGGGACCGGTGTTATAATAGGGGTAATATACTATGTCTTTGGCCTAAGTATTATAAAAAGTGGAGTTACTTAATACCTCATCGTAAATCTCATTAAAGCAACAGCGGAGCATAAGGGTAGTAGAGGAACACTCACAGGGTAACTATAAAACATTAGTGATATCTAAAAGGCCCCAGGGGTAGCTAAACTAGAGGGGGGGATGAGTATATACTAAAAAATAAGGTTTACTATGCTAAGTAGTATAAATAGTGTATTTATTATTTATGGTTTAAATCCTTAGTAATGAAAGTAGGGGAGTATTAGGGGAGGAGAGGACGTATTAGTGATTTTAAAGTAACGTAGAATGGGGGTGTTACCCTTAGGGTCCTAGCCCATTATACGGTGTAGATAACGGGTATAGGGGATAATATAAAGGTGATTCTTATCGTCGTCGTCTTTTATATTACCGGAGGGGTTAAGGGGAACTAGTGGAGTAGAACTACTATTGTTGTTAATAGGGGTAGGGGAAATAGGACCGGAAAATATAATAGTGGGGGTAATAGGGGAGTAGTAGTTAAGGTTAATAACTAAAAGAATAAGAAAACGACGAAAAATAACGCTAAAAGAAGAAAAGAATAAAGGAATTAAAGTGCATAGTAAAACTGGTTTTATATTAGAAGTAGTAGAATAATTGTATTAGGGTACTTAGGGCTTAAAGAGAATAAACTATAATAAGGGATCGTTAATATAAAAAGAGTATTGGGGGGGTACTAGGGGTGCTTATAACATAGGAGTTTTTCGTATTCTTAAAACTAGGAGTTAATACTTAGCACTAAAAGAAGTATAAAGGAACGAGGGTAGGGACCACCCTGGCCCATTAAAAGGGGACATAAGGATACTCTATAAGGCCATTAGTAGGGAAGGAGCGGAAGGAGGCAGGTTTATTAGTTAATATACGAGGTGTTTATAAGGAGATACTAGGAAGTTATCCTAGTGAGTTACTAATAAAGGAAACGGAGTAATGGCCTAGCGGAGGGGCACCCACTTACACCTAGCCTCCCGTAAACTAGAGAAGTGGCGAGCAACCACCTAACTCCAAAATACCTCGGAAAAGGATAAAAGGAAAACACCTCCGGCTAAGGAGACGTAAGCACCAACTAACCATCACCAGATTTCGGGTCCCCTAGACCTAAGGCTAAAAATAGGCGTAGTAACTAGGGAGCACTAGTGGAGGTGCTGGTGCGGGCCCCAAATAAGGCTAATAAACGTCTAAACAACCCCGGGACAGGGCCTAGGGGGCAGGGGGATTGTGTTAAGTACACCGGCGGGGGCCGGGGGGGGCACCGAAGGAGTAACCCCGGAATAGGATTAATGGAAAATAATTACTCCGGGAAGGGGATTTAAGGGGTAACGTAGTGGGAAATTCTGTAGGAGGCCAAATTCGAATACTAGTCACTACCACACCCTACCTGGGCATCGCCGACTCCTTCACTCTACGCGGACCAACCTGACAGCCAGCTTGGCGAAGGAGGCCTGATTAGGGATAACGACCTTAAAAGAGTAATAAAGCTCTTTTAGAAAGTCGAAAATATTAAGGCTAAAGCCCTCCTCTGGAATAAGCCTGTAATATTTAACCCTGAGTTTATTAAAATTATTACTTGCCGCTTTTCTAAGTTTACTACGATAAGTGTAGTAACTTAGACGGTAACAATTGTGGCCTAACTCTTTGAGTATAGTGATTTTAGTAGGTATAAGATTAGTCTACTTACATAGATTAACTAGGAATTCCGATACGGCAACGCCTTTAGAGACAGCACCACTTTAGATAACAACGCTCAAACTGTCAATACCATTAATACTAATAACTCTAGCCCTAATTGACCGTATAGCCCCCACTTTAGACGCCCAACGACCCTGAACACTAAACACCAACTTACTATAATAAAGGAGGTATTTATTAAGTGTCATAATATAGCCCACAATTACTGTCCCGTAATTGTGGTTCCACTTTTGCGACAGTTATGAGCCCTTGTCTCTACGAGCCCTCTGGTTGAATGGCTAAACGCCTCGCTAAAGTGGCAGTATGTGAGCCGACCTAGAGGCCATGGGTTCGAGCCTCGTTGTGCTCACCCATTCTCGCTTCAGCAGCAAGTCACCGAAATGGAAGGTTAGACTTGCCAGCGGGGAGCGGCCGGCACCCAGTAACAGTCAACAAAGACTGGCTTGTCAGCTGCGAGTGTAAGCCGGTGCTGATTGCTTAGTCAGCAGACCTCTTCTCTCCTCGGTCTAGGGGGGTGTGTCATGATATAGCCCACAATTACTGTCCCGTAATTGTGGTTCCACTTTTGCGACAACTTATAAATCTCAGGTTTATAGTCCATGGTAGAATTAACGGGTAAAGCTTATACGCGGTCGTACTTATACTTCTGCGTTTCACGTATAATGGTAATAGTAACGATGCGAAGCTACTTAGTTTTTTTCGATGGCATCGTAATAAACTTAGCTTTAAAAACAGGTATTAATAATACCCAAGAAATTATACGGAATACGCGAAGCGTAGAACACAATTCTCATATATACGACTTTCGTTATTATTATTATTTAAAAAAAAAATTTCAGAAAAGGAGAGTAATAGGAATCTTAGTATTAGACGAGCTAACACTACATAACCCGCCCAATACACTAATCGAGCTACTAAAAAATACAAGATCACCTATAACAACGAGTTTATAAAACAGAAGGAGCCTACATAAGCAGTAACGCCTTCCGCGACGCATTTTCCATAACGCGTCTTTTGGACGTAACTCACTTTCCTTTAAAATCGTTAAAATCAACAAAAAACACAGCTACCTTTTGTCAGATTTAATGGTCAATTCGTAATGTATTCAATAATGTGTAATTGTTCTTATTCTCCCTGTTCTTTAGGGGTGAACTTAGCCCTTAAGGTGGCTAGTGCAAGGGCGCATTTCGGCCCATCATTATTCTGCACTATGCGCAGACCTTCGAGCGCGCCGGAAGTATACTAAGCACTTAGTATAGCGGATTCGACACACCCCTTCAGGGAGGCCTCCGTTTAGTGGGCTTCCTACCACCTAATCCGCCCTTTAATAATTATTTCTAAGTGTTATAATTATTTCGAAATGTGAATTTCGTTTTCCTCCATTTAAAGCGCTTCTTATATGTCCTTCCTATGGGGTTTACGAGCCCCTAGGAGTGTAAGGATTACGAGCTTTAACGTCCTATATATTATCCTTGGCCATCCTGGCCTCCCAGCGGGCCTCATCTTGGGTGAGGTCGCGGCGACGGCTATTCTCGAGACGAGCCCGCTGGTCACTTATATTCAGCTATATAAAAAACACCTAAAATAGCTACTTTGAAAACGCTTTTATTAGTCCATTTACTATTAGCTCGGCTAATGGTGTATACGCAATATTAACACGGTTATTCTCGATTTTTTAACGTAATTAGTAATTATAAATATTAACGTAGTATAAGCGTATTTATAAGTGTACTTATTCTATAGTCATAAGGTGTATAGTTTACTAGTTATTATATTATATGTGAATTCGTGGTTAAGAGTGTATTTAAGGTGCAAACTCAGTACTCTAGGCGTCCTTCGTAGGGAGTTATATTTATAAAATGGATATTAACTAGTTTACGAAGATGGCTTCTTTTACTATTTGTAATAGGGCGAGGAGCTCAGCTTCTGTTGTTAATATTATAATTATTTATTATTTACTTACTTTCTACGTAATGGTTCCGCTAAAAAGTCGTATTGCGAGCACTTGAGAGCTCTTTTGATCAAGTGTATTGTCAGCGAAACTAGCATTAGAAGTGACTTCTAAAGTGTCCTTAGGGCTCCCCGGTGCGGCTCCGTATTCCAAGTAGAGAGAACGCGTTGAGTAGAGGTATTAGAGTACTTGATCCACTGTGCGCTGGTGACTCGGCCCTGGGTTCTGATTGAAGTGTGTGAGACGGCTTATAGTGAATGCGATATTCGGGCATATTATCATAGTTATATATATAATAATTCTAACTTTATATTAATACTTCTTAATCTCCTATGGTTCGGCTACCCCGTTATATGGAAATAACTTAAAGGTTATTATAGGGGTTTCGAAATGCGTTTTGAGTAGCTTATTAGTGTTTAGTAAGAGTCTTCTCACCTTTTTAGCGAATACTAATTATAATAACTAAATCTTCCTAATTACTTAGTCTCTTAAGACCTCGATTCCTAAGAACCACTGTAGCTCGTGACCATCTTCTAGATGGTAGCGTTTTTGAAGCTCTTTTATCGACGTTATTACTTCGTTATGAAACTTGTGAAGGAAAGTTAAGACATAGTTGTTAACATAAAAAAAGAATATGATTTATTCCTTTTATTAATAGTAGTTTTCTCCGGTAACTCATTAAAAGTTGAGTTTTAGGAGCCCGCTTTTTAGGTGCTTTTACTAAAACAGAGGTGACCTTCTAAGGCCGTAAAGCGCCTTTCTTAAGCGTAGTACCTATCCAGCTTTTCGGTATTTAGGTGGGAGTTGTATATACACTTCCTTATCGATTATTATATACACAAAGGCATTTACCGCGTTATACTATAAAAGCTCTATATCAAAGTGAGTAGTTATTATAATAAGGATTCGGAATAATATACCTGTGAGCATAGTAGTATACGTTTCTTACTCATCTCTTAATTATTAATCTCTACGGATAACAAAGCGTACCTTAAATTTCACAAGCCTCCCATACTTATTAAGTTTATAAGTATATACCTAGTAGTAGCCGAAAATCTGCTTACCTTATGCTTATTCTTTTCTAACCTCCTCCTAGGAATAGGAGTTTTTATAGCCGCTTAGATGGCTTATTTCAGTTATTCTAAAGTCGTCCTTATACGAGTAATCCTTTAAGTGATCATATAATATGGGGAAAGGGGGTAGTTTCTTCTAGTGAGTACTTATAGGTGCGTTACCCTCACAGCCTAGTAGAGGAAACTCTCTACGTATATAACCCAGAGTACTTCCCTTAGTAGAAGTCCCCTCTCAACTAGGCTTTATTAACCCACCAAAAAGGTTACGTTATTAGAGCACTTCCCCATCGGCCTTTTAATTTAATATACTTCTATTAAAAGTTCTAAGGTGACCAATCTCATCAGGGGTACTGGGTTAACCAGACCATAAACGTATACCTAGGAGACCGTTCATTAATTGTGTTTTACGGCGTTATTTCCATTTTGGAGCCGTTCCTACTAGGAAAACAGATTTAAATAAGATTCTATACTTTACTGCGCTTGTACTATGGTCCGAGGTTATGGTTTTGTTTTACACTTTTCCCTCGTTTTCCCCCCACCCCTTCACGGCCAAAGCCACTTCTAAGGTAATGAAAAATAATGAGGGTCTTAGTGGCGACACTTTAGGTGTTGGGTACGGCGCAAAGCACCTTATATTATACTATCTCGACTTATCCGAGTACATCTCTATAACGGAGCTCGCCTTTAGAGTACTTTTGTTGTACTCTGGACTTATTTCGAGAACGAGGGTGACCTCTTTTGTTTCCTCGTTAACGTTTATATCTAGGTTTACTTAATAAGCTTTTGAATTCGCGTTTTAATTGCTTATAGGTCTAGGTGGTGAAATTCCTTAACGGTACCCTTAAAGTTCCTATTAAAGTGCGCCTTTTCGTTAAATACGATGTCCCTTATTGTAAAGACGTCCTTTTTAAAAGGGTTCCATATTCTAAATTAATTACTTAACGTATAACCCACTAAAAAGCCGATCCATGTACAAGGGGCGAGCTTTTTTCACTATTAGCACTTAAGTTATACATTAGTCGTTAGGGTATAAGCCTTATAGCCATAGGATCGTAGGTAGGAGAGGTCAGGGACTATATAAATCTCATCTTCTCCACTCCAGAATTACTTATAGAACTACTCATAAGGTGTTTTCTACCCGTATATTCATAACGGGGTTCGGTTATAGAAGTAAACTATTATTTTAACGATCTTAGGTTATAAGTAGTTTAGGAAATTCGTTATAATAACTATTAC
This sequence comes from Colletotrichum gigasporum, assembly GCA_024584535.1. Classification (NCBI taxonomy): domain Eukaryota; kingdom Fungi; phylum Ascomycota; class Sordariomycetes; order Glomerellales; family Glomerellaceae; genus Colletotrichum; species Colletotrichum gigasporum. The sequence continues at coordinate 868,041 of CP077951.1, forward strand.
CCTAACTTTAATTTTAATAATCATAATAAGCTTTTTAGTACCTCTGTTCTAAGTTTACGTATTAGGCGCTGATGTTTTAATTATTATTCTACGCCCCTTTAGGTCTACTACTAGGCGTGGATGTCTTAGAAGCTCGTTATTAGTTTCTAGGAACTTGACCTTCGTGTTATAAACGCGTTCTAGATGGTTGAGTAACTCGAATAACGCTTTTGAGATCGTCTCCTTTGTATCCCTTGTTATAGTTGTGGAAGTCGAGTGCTAGATGGTCTCCGGCTTTTGCCCGTTTGACTAACTCTTTCGGTGCTCGGCGGATTTGGTGTGTTGTATTTGCCATCCTATACGCATCGTATTCCACCGGGTCTTTGCTTTTGCGATTTAAGAGTCTCATTCCCCTTACTACGTTATTAAAATAATTTAAAGTATCTCTCCTTAGGTATCCAAATCTCCGATGCTATTTTTTTATGCTTATTTAGATAAGTTTACGGATTGTTATGTTTATAAAGTGGTTTCTTCGCGGGGTTCTCGGGAGCTTGTTTGGTATAATTTAAGGGAGTGGAACGATTATTATGAGTACTGCTTTATCTTTTATAGGTCTATAATCGAGAACATCTTAATTATGGATTTTAAATAACTTATAAACGTAGCTTTAGTTTATGTACCTAATATAATTATTACTGGGGTTAGTATCCCATTAAAAACCCTTTTAGTATAAGTGTTTTAAAAAAATAAGGTTACTCGTAGACCTTTTATAGAGCATAGTGTTATATAAGCGAAACTTAAATGGCTTACCATCTCACCTCTTAATACGAATATCCACTATTCTAAAGTTATTAATTATTATTTACTGAGTATTTACCTAGAGATAATTATTAGGTGTAGCTCCCGTTAATTATATGAACTATGAGGGGTTGTTGAAAACGTGGATTATAGCTCCGGAGTTGAGGATTACGGATCCATAAAGTGAGTATGTTTTATGAAAGGTTACTAATGCAGCTTAAACGCAGGCTTAATAACGTCCTATAAGTTAACTTAATTTTATAGTAAGTTTAAACTTCTGGATATGCTTAGTAAGGTTTTTGTTATTCTTAAGTTGCTTAGTAACCAGCTTCTTAAGTGCTCGATCATAGTATATGTGGTTAGGGCACTTATTAGGGAAGATTAGCTAGTACTTCGAAAGCTAGTAACCTTGTTTTAGGTATACTATATACGTCCTACCCTTATTAGAGTTATTGGATTTATTAGCTGGGGAGTACGACCATTTACTTTTACTCTTCCCGTTACCCCTTCTACGACCTCTACGATCTCCACTACGGGCTTTTTATGGTTAGGTTTTTATTTATTATGGTTTATCGTCGTTACTGGTCAGTCCACTGGTTATTATTATAGGTCTAAATACTCTTCATCCGGTTTTCCGTATATCCTTTATTTAGTAGAGGACTTATTAAGCTTTAGCGAGGACTTTACTTGGTGTAAGTAGGTTATTTATTACTTCGGTTCTAATTATTAACTAATAGGCTTGAATCCATAGTTTAATAAGGCTTCCGCTAAGGACTCGTGTGAACTCTGGAAACTAAGTATTTGAGTATTTAGCCTGTGGGACGTCTATAGTTTGAGCTTTATGGAGAACGCTCTCCTAGCGGCCGATCCAGTCCTTAGTATCCTTTTGTATAGTAAATCTCTTCTTATTAGGATAGCTTAAAACTTTGGAATATACTTCCGCTGCGTTCACTCGGCGCTTATATAACACACCTCCGACGCGGATTTACAGTTTAGAGACCTATTCATTAAGTCCCTTATATATAATATAATAGTATTTAAGAAGGTCTAGAGCGATAGTTTCGTAGAACCAGTTCTGAAGTGCATATACGCCTTTTATTTATTTAGTATAATATTTATGGATATCGTTGTATTCTGTTCATTGTTCTTTGTATAAAGTGAGGTTCGTAGGGGATAGGTCTTCGAGAGTGTAAGCTCGTTCCATAAATGTTTTAGGGCCTAGGACGAATACTTCGTTGGGTTCTTAAGTTATGCTACTTCCTGAGGCGCTTTTGGCCCTTCGGCGGATTACTTTTAGGTGGTTGGAGATCACCGGCCACTCCGGTATTCGAGTAATCTCTTTATAGGTCTCTTCTCCGGTGTTCTCGGAGTACTTAACTAATGGGTTTATAGTATCCTATAAGTTGTAGGTCTTTACTTAGGATTATAATTAGTTAAACTAAAGGACCTAGTCCTTAGTTATTTAAAGAGTAATCTTCGTAATAAGGGTTATTATCGTTATTATCGAATGGGTATTATGCATAGGAATAGCGGTTATAGGTAGGGTTCGGTTTAATGGCTATTTTCAGTACGTATTAGACTATTAATTATCGGATTTAATGGTTAATTCGTAATGTATTCAATAATGTGTAATTGTTCTTGTTCTCCCTGTTCTTTAGGGGCGAACTTAGCCCTTAAGGTGGCTGGTGCAAGGGCGCATTTCGGCCCATCATTGTTCCGCGCCGCGCGCGGACCTTCGAGCGCGCCGGAAGCGTACTAGGCGCTTGGTACAGCGGATTCGACACCTTTGACCCTTTCCTTTATATTTACCTACTTTCTTTACTTTTCTAAGGGTTATAGTATACGGGATCGTAGTTTATAAATGCGCTAATATCTAGGGGGGTGTATCATAATAACCTCCTATTTAAACTAGCCCGTTCAGTGTACAAAGCTAGTCACGTGATACTATACATAACCCGTATTACGTAACTTCACCCTTTCTATAACCTATTTAAAAGCGGGCTTCGCCCGGTAATTAGACTTCTAAAAGACAGGCCACTTTCTACCAAAATAACTCCGTTCGTTACGCAGGCTTCACCACAGAAGGTTAATAAGGTTATCATAAGAGCAGCCCGAGCCATCCTCCTAGTTTAGAAAACAACCCTAATAAGCAACCTCCTCCGAGATACCAGCTTGCCTACTAGGAAAATGGCTTTAGAAGGGGTACACCTACACTTCACAGTCCAACTACAAAAGGTCGACCAACAACACCCATGAGTCCTAAAGCTCGCACAACAAGGGAGGCAACAAACACAACTTCAACGAACAACAGGCCTCATCTCAAGGATCCCAAGGCCAGCACTGCTCCAACCACAATACCTTCCAGGGTCACAAAACCCAATAATCCTACAAACAAAGGAGAAAACTGCTAAGGCCTTTCGGAACTAGCTAAAACCCGTCCTAGATAATCATATAATTATCTATTTAGACGACTCTAAAGCACCCAATAAGGCTACAGGATACGGGTTCATCATTTATAAAGGTAATAAGAGGATAACCTAGGGCTATGGCTAACTTGGCCTAGTAGAAGTGTTTAATGGAGAAGCTGAAGGGGCGAGGGTAGGGCTCCGGCGGGCCCTCCTTACCTCCCAAAGCCGACCTATACACATCTATATCAACAATACTAGCGTTATTCAGAGGATACGGGGCAAAGCTCCAAACTCTTCACAAGAAGCCTTCATTGAGATCCATAAGGCGGCTAGAATATACGACATACACACCCACTGGGCCCCAGGGCATCAGGGGATAAAAGGCAACAAAAAATCAGACCGCTTAGCTAAGCAGGGCACTACACTCCCAGTACCTTTAGGCCAACTAACAACCCTAGCAGGAATTAAACAACTCACCAAGAAACAAATACGGGCCCAACAAACACAATGGTGGCATAAGGAGGTAACGGATCGATACGCCCAACTAGGGCTCAAGGCCACCTTATCCAGCCCCCCTAAACTAGCCCTACTACGGGCTACCCTACACCACCTCCTAGTAGCCCGATCAAGCCACGGAGACTTCAAACAATATCATTAACACTTTAACCACATAAAAGCCCTACTTACCTACTCTTACGGGGAAACAAAAAAAGTAAACCACCTAATTTATTACCAAAAAGCCCTAGCGAGGAGGCAACGGTGGCCTACCCTCCACCCTTCCAGTTCATCAAAGCCCATAGGACCTATGGGATCCCTCGAGCAATATTTCAAAGGGCTAATCACCGATCCTAAAAACTTTAAGGCCTTCCTACGTATAACAAACTTCTTCCAAAAGATCTACCCACACTATTAGGGGCCAGCCCAGCTAAGCCTTAAAACAACTAACCAACGTACCCTACCAGGGGAACTAAATAAGAAACAAAGGAACTAGAGGAACCAGCGGGATCCAAGGACAAACTGAACACATAGTAACCAATAAGCAAGATTTAGAGGACGCTGGCAATAGCTATGTACTATAGAATAGGTAATCTAAGCCTGCGGCTCTCCACACCACATACCCCTCGGGAGGTCTGCCGCAAGGGCTACGCCCTTGCCGCCCTGGCGTTAAATACTACAACAACAACAACATCGGTGTTATCCCCTCTAACCTCCTCACCTTCATTAACACCGTTGCCCGAAGGCGAGCCCTCCCTGGAGGAGGCGGGGTCGAGAGCAGCATAATTCTAAATAAAATAGGTCAAGCAAAGTAAGGAGAGGCCCACTTAAGGAGTACTAGGGGAGTAATAGGGTATTCACGGTGTTAATATAAAACTCCGTGAACTCCTAGAAGGTGGTGGTAATGGTGGTAATAAGAGTAGTAGTAGTAGTGGTCTAGGCCCGGATAGAGGTGGTTTAAGTGGTAAGGGTATTGGTATAAAAGTAGAGGGTCACTAGTTGGTCGGTGGTGGAGGCGGCGAAGTGGGAGGTGGCCGAGGCCTACTTCTTAGCGGCGGAAGCTAACGCCTCGAGGGCTACGACTTTACGCTAGCGGAGTAATTATCCCTCCTCCTCCTCCTCCTCGGCTTTGTATTTAGTGGGATCCTTGATGTTCTCGGCTTTTTTTTAGAGGGCCTTTTTGCTTATGAGCTAGGCGGCCTTATAAGTAGACTAAGTAGTAGATTAGTAGGTGTATAGTGGAGGGGTATTAGGTGGGGACCGGTGTTATAATAGGGGTAATATATTGTGTCCTTGGTCTAGGTGTTGTGGAAAGTGGAGTTACTCGATACCTCGTCGTAGATCTTATTAAAGTAACGGCGGAGGGTGAGGGTAGTGGAGGAGCATTTACAGGGCAACTACAAGGTATTAATGATATCTAGAAGGCCCTAGGGGTGGCTAGATTAGAGGGGGGATAAGTATATCCTAAAAAGTAAAGTTTGTTGTATTAGGTGGTATAAACGGTGTATTTATTATTTATAGCTTAAATTCTTAGTAACGGAAGTGGGGGAGTACTAGGGGAGAAGAGGACGTACTAGTAGTCTCGAGGTAGTGTAAAACAGGGGTGTTACTCTTAAGGTCCTAGCCCACTATACGGTGTAAGTAGTGGGCATAAGGGATGGTGTAAAGGTGATTCTCGTCGTCGTCACCTTTTATATTATTAGAGAGGTTAGGGGGAACCGGTGGAGTAGAATTACCGTCGTCGTTAATAGGGGTGGGGGGAGTAGGACCAGAAGATATAATAGTGGGGGTAATAGGAGAGTAGTAGCCAAGGTTAATAACTAGAAGGATAAAAAAACAACGAAAAATAACACTAAAAGAAAAAAAGAATAGAGGAATTAAAGTGCATAGTAAAGTTAGTTTTATATTAGAAGTAGTAGAATAATTATACTAGGGTACCTAGGGCTTAAGGAGAATAAACTATAATAGGGGATTATTGATATAAAGAGAGTACCGGGGGGGTACCAGATGTGTCTACGGCGTAGGAGTTTCTCGTATTCTTAAAACCAGGAGTTAATACTTAGTATTAGAAGAAGTATAAAGGAATAAGGGTAAGGACTACCCTAGCCCACTAAAAGGGGACATCAGGACACTTTATAAAACCACTAGTAGGGAAGGAGCGGAAGGAGGTAGGTCTACTAATTAATATACGAGGTGTTTATAAAGAGATACTAGGAAGTTATCCTAGTGAGCTACTAGTGGAGAAAGCGGAGCAGCGGCCTAGTAGAGGGGTACCCATTTACACTTAGCCTCCCGTAAACTAGAGAAGTGGTGAGTAGCCACTTAACTCTAGAATACTTTGGGGAAGGATAAAAGGAAAGCACCTCCGGTTAGGGAAATATAAGTATTAACTAACCATTACTGGGCTTCGGGTCCCCTAAACCTAAGGCTAAAGATAAGCATAGTAACTAAGTAGTACTAGTAGAGGTACTAGTATGGGCCCTAAATAAGGCTAATAAATATCTAAATAACCCCAGGACGGGGCCTAGGGGGCGGGGGGATTATATTAAGTGTACCGGTGGGGACCGGGGGGGGGCACCGAAAAGGTAACCCCGGAGTAGGGTTAACGGAAAATAGTTACTCTAGGAAAGGGATTTAAGGGGTAATATAGTAGGAAATTCTGTAGGAGACCAGATTCGAATACTAGTCACTACCACACCCTACCTGGGCATCGCCGACTCCTTCACTCTACGCGGACCAACCTGACAAGAGAAAAACGTATTAGGGGCTTACAGTGCAAAGGAAAAAGGTTAATAAGAGGACAATAAGTAGATACTAGTTATAACTCTTATTCTTCTCTAACCCTCTCCTTAAAGGGAAGAGACAGGCCTTTATATATATAGTCCTCCTTAGTCAAACCCTGTCACAGTCTGGAATCAGCTTAGCCCCCATGCTTTCCTTAGTCAGATTCCAGCCACGTGACAACCATGGTCAACAAGCTGAAGAGGCCGGTGCCGTCGTCTATATATCTCAAAAGCTCGGCAGCAAAAGGGTCGCGGAGCCCCGTTGCCACTCGTCTCAGCCTTTGTTGCAGGCATTCAGGATATGGTGAAAATTGGAATTCCTTATAATGTGGTGACATTGATCCGTGTTCAAAGTCGGCAGTGAATGCTTCTTCGACTCCGAGCTCTTGAAGGTACGCGGCCAGTTCCGGCCGCTCTTGGAGCGTGATCACGAAAGCAGCGAATCGGTAAATATTTTGGATATTTGTTCTCTTCCAATCCCAATTGTGGTAGAAGGAGAAACGAGGGTAGAGTACGGGCTCGCTGATTGATTGCAGGTGCCTGGAAACGTAGCAGAGAGCAGCTAGAGTCGGGCGTCCAATTTGCGGACAAGGATGGCCAGGTGATTTATTGATTAAGTCGTCCTCGTCTGTGGCATCGTAGGCGAGATTTGATGAGTTGGCTTCCTCGGCAGCATAGTCGCGGTCGTCCTGTTCGAAGATTGAAGGGTCGAAGTATTCCTCGACAAACCCTTGAGCGACTAGAGGATAGTCACATTCCTCGTCCAAGCTTTCCACAATCTGCAACTGCAACTCGGAAGGAAGATCGCTAAACTGAAAGAACGACATTGTTGCTTGTTGTGTTGTAGATGTGTTCACTGCGATGTGCTTCTCGTGACTCGAAGTAACCTGACTTGAATGAATAGCGGAGGAGGCCTGTGTGTAGGGAACAGTTGGAGATGCGTGAAAATCCGTGTGAGGTAGAAGGAAGTTGAAGAGAAATGGTATCAGGTCAAAGGGCCCTATATACGATCTGGGTATCGCTGACGTCTTGGTGAATACTTCTTAAAACTGCCAGTGAATCAGGGTCGTTCTCGAGGATGTTGAGATGAAATGGCTTGCTATCGATGTGATTGCGAGATAACTACAAGAAAGTGACATATCCAAGACAGGCTGGGATTCTTGGTGGTTAGAAGCCGTCTATATATCCTATTCTATTCCGTTCACTTCTCAGGGTATGTATGTCCCTTTGATGGTATCAAGCTATCTCCGGTCCTTCGACGCGTTGTTCAACTAATGACAATCATTTGCTTCCATGCCGACCAGGCAATAACAACACCTTGAGAGCAGGTCACCCTTTTTTCTGAGCACATCAGCTCACATTTCAACTTCTAGGTGGTCTCACAGAACAGCCCCCTCGACATCAGGCCAACAATCACCGACCTTCCCATCATCCTGCACACTTAAAACTACGCTCCCTTCACCCCGGAGGGGATTTCCCTCCCACACAACAAAGTCGCCGCGGTACCTCCTCTCGATAGGCTCCTCCCTTGGATCATCCCACTGAGATTCCTTGGTTTCTAAGCCAAGTATCTTATCGAAGTTTGTGGATACCAGCTTGATCGCCTCCTTCTCGTTCAGCCCAGCAAACTTGGCAGCCCATTGGCCCTCTTGCGCGAGCCCATGAACCTTAGAGTCACCGCGGATCGCGAGGGCGACGAGAACGCCGGCATCAATCAGAACCTGTGCGGGACTTGGTGAGAGTGGGGGGCCTGAGTAGGCGGATTTCTTTTCCCACTTGTCAGGCGCGGCTCGATTGCCGGTGAGGATGACAGGAATCTTCGCCTCACTGAGCTCCTTCGCAACCTGAGTCGGGCAAGTCAGATAATTTGTCAACGACAGCGGTGAATCACTGCACTTACGAGTGGAGCTGCATGCCCGCCAAAGATTACAAAGTTTACCGAGGGGAAGTCTCTCTTGAGCAGAACCACCTGAGCGATATCGTCCTGAATCATAGTCAGCTATCGCATCTAGTCAAGACCCGAGATTTGGGGCTTTCTCACTTCATTCAGAGTGTAGATAACCACTGGAAGAGATCCCCTAGCCGCGCGAACATAGGGACTGCTGGGGCTTTTGTTCGCTTGCTGGCCTTCCTGGAGAACTTGGCGCAGGCGCTCTATGCCGGAAGAAATCGTCGGGGTATCGTCGCCTGTCAGAATATCAACACTGCACTGCAACTGGTTTGTTGTTCTAAATCTTACCTTTGGCCTCTTGACCAACAGCGAAATGCAGAGCAACTTCGTCCTTCCAAATGCCACCACCCAATACGGTGGCATTCTCGCTTGTCCGCAGTCCGACACTAACTCCTTGGAGGACGCCGCCTCCGAAGATTGGCGCAGTAATTGCTCTTGTCACTCCTCCAATTCTTGACCTACCGAAGCCTCTGCCACCAAAATGAACACCGTACTTGGCGAAGTGCAAGTTCTTCTCGTCAAGTGCGTTTCCTTTCCCACCGGTAGACCCGTCACCGGTAGAGGGCTCCGAGGAGATATCCAGAATGCCGATATTGTTACCGAAGGCGACGAGTCCCGGGGTAACATATCCCGTCTCCAACTTGATCGAGAGCACATTCTCCTTGTCAAGTGAAGATGTGCATTTAGATTCGAGGTCGAGGCAGATTATCTCGCCGTCGGAGACAACCATTGCCAGCTCGCCCACGTGGTCGATATTCAGTTTGGTACCCAGGATGGGCTCGTCGAGAAGAACCTGTTTGATGCCAGTAAAAATGATTTTGGCTCCAGGCGAAGTCGCCTTGCTGCAGATGCCGTATTTCTCGTGCTTTTGGATTGTCAATCGTGACTTTGGTGCGACGACATCATTCGACTCGACCGATGTTCCTGGCCTTCTGAAAGAGTCATCGGCGTCCAGAACTTCCCGGCCATCTACGAAGACCTGGACCGTTGTGGCTCCAACCTGGAGGGGATGTGAATCCCATATCACCAGGTCAGCATCATACCCGGGACGCACAAAGCCGATCCGATGGTCTTGCTGGATCGACTGTGCGGCGACAGAGGTTACGGATTTGAGAGCTTTGTCCTCGGATAGACCAAAGGAATGGGAGACGGCGGCTTGGTATCTGTTCAAATGGTTGGCGAACAAGCCAATAGTACTGTTCTTCGGGCTTGACCTACACTAGGTACTTGGCATGGTTGCTTTCACCGGTATGGTCCTTCAAGGAGACGTCAGTGTGACTGGACGTTCGGGGCTAACAAAGGAACCGACTTACGGATTTCAAAACAACTCGAACTCCATGGTCGTCGAGGATCTTGGGGCCTCGTAGGTTGGCCCCATAAGCCTCGTGCTTGAACAGCGAGTTTTCTGCAAATGTCGCAATGGTTACGTTCCTGGCAGAAATCAGCATCATCGACCGGTCTAATCACACGATTCACCCACTTCTCTTGCTGTTTCAGAAACTCTGGAACCTGCCACGCTTCCAGGGCATGGTGAAACGCCTGCGGATGGACTCCGAACTCATGTAAAATTGCTAGCATCCGCTCAATATCCTCGGGCTCATAGCAGTGAATGTTGACGTTGAATTCGCCTCGGAGCAAAGCGACAGTGGCCTCAAGCTCCAGTTCTTCGGGGAATTCGCCATTTTCAGCCACAAATCGAGCTGCTCGGCTTTCAATGGAGAGACTTCCATCACTAAAACGCTGGATATTGGAGCACCAGGCATCTTGCCTCTTCTTGAGAGTATTGGCCTTCTCCAGATGCTGTCGCAGGAGCCACGCGTTGCCGAGACGAGTGTGAAGGTAAAGGTGCTTCGGGTTCTCGCCACAGGCCATCTTCAGATATCTTTGACGCTTCTCTTGGGGAATTCCGTGCTCAAGTAGCAAATCCTCTACGACCGGTTCGCTGTTCTCTCCAGGATAAGGCAGGTTCTTGACTAAGTAGCCTTGGCCACCGATGATGTTGCCGGAGCCTGGGAGATTCAGTGATGACGTGACTCCACCGGAGGCGATGATCTTAATGGCCGGGTCATAGGGCTTGAAGCCGTCGATTGCCCGCACAAAAGGCGTGATGGGTCCAAGAAACGGCTTCTCGTTGACGTCCTGGATCGCAGAGACCGCTGAGAAGGGCCACTCGAGGTGGTGAGAGTGGATGTCGACGAGACCGGGAGTGACGAATGCCCCATTGACTTCGTATACCACCGCATCGCTTGGAAACGAGGTTCGAGCCTGGTGCTTCGTGACGGATGTTATGAGTCCTTTTTCGAAGACGACATCGACCCCTTCAGTTCGCACGGACTCTCCGTCAAAGAGCGTCGCGTTGCGAAGCACGATGGGGTGTCTCTGTCCTGACTTTTGGTTCCAACGCGGGTTAACACGGTTCTTGGAAGTTAGGTTTGGTGCATCATGGCGAAGATTGAGCTTGTTGCACTTGGCCAATCCTTCTAGGGCCTGGTCATGTTGATCTGGCGTATAGTCTGTTCCGCGGAGGACAGTACTGTAATGAGACAGAGCGAGGACGAAGACGGCAAGTGCAGCGATTGTAGCGAGACGGCCTCGGCGCCTCCGAATGAAAAACCGCCGCAGGGAAGATGGCGGCTGGTAGGGAGGAGGGCTCGAGTCGAAAATGATGTCGTCTTTGCCGTTCATGTTGAAGTTCTTGGCTTGTAGTCCTCCGACAGCCGCCAAGTGCTTGCTCAGGAGATTGTTGAACTGGGCATGGCTCCTGGTTGATTACCATGCGGGGTACTCCAGCTCTATCAACATGTTATCAGTCGTCGGTGTTTGTTTCGCCGACTCACGGTGGCTGGGGTCATGGCTTGGCGCAAATCCATTCGTGAAGGCGTCAGAGTGGGTCGAAATCACGTCAATCACTTTAGCCGTCTCCAAACTAGTAAGTTTAGGCGACTGTTTTCCTGCATAAAGAATTCTTCTGCAAGGAAGGCACTGGCGAAAGGGTGTAATCTTCGACTTGTGCTGATAACGTGACTTTCTCATGGCACTTAACAGACAAATTCGTGGAATACTTGCTTTGGTCCAGTTGCAGAGGTGATCAAGCTTCCGTAGCAAGGGACAATCCAGCCGGTGAAGCTGAAGAAGTCAAAATACAGAACGCTATGTTGCGAGAAAACACCTACCCTCAACGTGTCCACCACGGCGGCTCCCCGACATTTGATCCTGCCGAGGTGCAGCTGTCGGGAGGAACCCGACGCCTTGGCGCGGAAGAAGGAATAGCCATCCGCGAGCTGCACCTGGTATTCATTATCAATTTACAGTAGACGCTTTGCCATCTCTGGGAACTGCGCCGCAACCGCAATTCGCCTATCCGATGACGCGAGAGGAGTTGCACCCACATCCCGTCCTTTCAATCCCGGTCGATTGACTGCTGGACCGGGACAATGGAGGGGCGAGATAGGACGGATTAAGCTTATTGGTACGTAAGACCTCTATTCGTACGATGTAGCTTCGAGGCATGGTTTGCGTGTTCCGGTACATTCCCAACCAAGTATGTTCTCGATTTAGGTCACTTGAAGTAAAGCTCACAACCGCACCCCTTGCTGTCCATGTACCGGGTATTCGTCTAGAAAGGGGGGTGCGTTCGTCGGTAAAGCCCGTCGGCTGCTGCTCATACCATGCCATGGGAATGACCGAGAATGAAGGTGATTACGAGAAAAGCTAGCACATGCAGAATCCATCCCGGTCCCCAAAGGTGGGGAGTGATTGACAGCGTGAGCCGTGCAGGTTTTGACGCCACGAGCCCGTGGTTTGCGCGGGTGTCGCATTATACTGTACATGGGAACGCAGATAAGAGCAGTCTCGCCGTCCCGACCCCATTAGCCGGTTGTGCTCCGTATCCCACCGGCCGCGATCTTCTTTTGTCTTTGCGACTATCACTTAGACCCAGCTGACAGCCATCAATATGGGGAATATTGATGAGAAGACGGGAGATGCCATCAAGGCTGTGGCGGCGACGGATGTAAATCCTCAGGTAAGAGGCCGCTAGGAATGCCCTTTCTATCGCACCAACTGACCAAATGCAAGAGGGAAAGCTTCCACGAGAAGATCTCAGTTGACGAGGTGGCCAGGCAAGTCCATAAGCCGCAAAGCGAAAGCAGTGAGAACTAATGAGCAGAAAGGCAACTCAACGCAACCCCCGAGGAGGTCCTCGAAGCTAGAGAACACTCCCGAGGTTTATCTCTGGAGGACGCGCGAAAGGTTAGTCAAAACCCTCTCACATTCCGCAATCAGCACTCACTGACGCTCATACACGCCCCAGGCCGCCGAAACGCTCGTCCATCAACACGGTCTCGACCCAAACTTCCCCGCCGGCGCCCTCGAGCGTCTCAAAGCCTTCCTGGCCAACAATGACATCTTCGCCAATCCGGACTCTCACTCCCTCGAGATCTCCGAGGCCAAGGTCGAGGTCTCGCTCCTGACGACCAACAGCCCTTATGCCGAGGTCCGTGCCGTCGTCGACCCCCACGATGATCCCGAGCTGCCTGTGTCGACAATCCGGGCCTGGGTCATCGGCCTTGCGTTCGTCGTTTTCATCGCCTTCATCAATCAGCTCTTCAGCGTGCGGCAGCCGTCTATTATGCTGCGTGCCGAGGTCGTTCAACTGTTAGCGTACCCTGTGGGCAAGGCCGCCGAGAGATGGCTACCCGATGTCGGGTTTACACTGTTTGGTGTCAGACATAGCCTGAACCCTGGTCCGTTTAACAAAAAGGAGCATATGCTTATCTCCATCATGGCGAGCGTTGGGAAGACGCTGCCAAGTTCCAGATACATCAGTGAGTTGCTTGACGCCGATCTTCGCCATATATAATGCCCATAGTCCACGATGCTGTTTCTAACACAGTTCATCTCAGTCTTCACTCAGTGGATGGACCGCTACTTTGGCCAAAAATACGCCAAGTCCTTCAGCTACCAGATTCTGCTGGCCCTCTCGACAAATCTTATGGGTTTTGGCCTGGCCGGTCTTTGCAGACGTTTCCTCGTCTACCCGTCTTTCTGCCTGTGGCCTGCTTCTCTGGTCACAATCGCCTTGAATAGCTCTCTTCACAGCGGTAACCTCCCTTTCTGCGACAGACCTCCTGCCGAGAACCCACAGACTGACGCAGTTCCCAGAGACAAACCACCCCGTGCCGGGACCTTTCAAGAGATTCTATAGCATGTCACGATATCGACTCTTCCTAGCCGCCTTCGTTTGCATGTTTGTCTGGTTTTGGTTCCCCGACTACATATTCGGTGCCCTCTCCCTTTTTAACTGGGTGGCCTGGATCGCTCCCGACAACTTCGCCCTGACGGCCATTACAGGTGTCCGCAAAGGCCTTGGTTTCAACCCACTGCCGACACTCGACTGGAACGTGGCCACTCATGTCGTCCAGCCCCTTGTCGTGCCCTTCCGCGTCACGTTCAACATCTTCATCGGCGTCTTCATTGGCGGCATCACGATTATTGGCCTGTATTGGACCAACGCCTACAACACAGCCTACCTTCCCATCAACTCCAACCTCATGTATAATCACTTTGGCGGCTCGTATAACGTCTCCAAGATCTTGGATGGTCGCGGGTGGTTGGACGAGGCCAAGTACCAGGCCTACTCTCCTGTATACCTGGCCGCAAGTAGTATCACGATGTACTACTACTTCTTCGCCGTGTACGCGGCGACGATATCTTATGCGATCCTTTATCACCGCCACGATATTGCGCTAGGATTCAAGAGTCTTGTTCGAAGCTTCAAGAAAGAGGCTACCCATGACTTCCAGGATATCCACACGAAGATGATGTCGAACTACCCAGAAGGTAAGATCATAGCTCCTCCGCGCACTGAGATAAGATGCTGATTTGCTTAGTGCCCGAGTGGTGGTACGCCATTCTCAACCTCCTCGCCATCGCTTTTGGTGTTGCTGCCGTCGCTGCCTGGCCGACTGAGGTACGCCATGAATATTCGAGACATGATGAAGACAAACCATGCTGACAATTCGCAGACGAGCGTCGGGGTCGTCTTTTTCGGTATTGCTCTGGCCCTCGCCTTTGTAATCCCGACCGGAATCATCTTTGCTACGACAGGCATGGAAATTGAGTTCAAGTACTTCCTTCGAAAGAACCATAAACGAAATATCCAGTGCTGACTTCTCCTCTCTTCAGCGTCCTCGCCGAGTTCATCGGAGGAGCATGGGAGCCCGGCAATGCTCTTGCCATGAACTTCTTCAAGTGCTTCGGGTAAGCTGGCCGCCAAGAGGTTCTCACCCGCCTGAGCTCGTTGGCTGACTTTTCAGATACGTCACGACCGCCCACGCCCTCGACTTCGCCAACGATCTCAAGCTGGCGCACTACTTGAAGATCCCGCAGCGACATACCTTCGCGGCCCAGGTGGTGGCTGTCTTCGTCTCGGCATTTGTCTGCACTGGTGTCATGAACTTTCAGATCCAGAACATTCCCGATCTTTGCGCTACGTGAGTCTTTCTGTCCAGTCACAGACGACATATGGTGTTGACGAGTATACAGGAATCAGAAAGACCGATTCTCCTGCCCAGGAGTCAACACATACTTCACAGCAGCCGTCTTGTTCGGCAGCTTGGGTGCCCGCAAGGTGTTCGGCTCGGGCGGAATCTACACGGCTCTTTTGTCAGCGTTCCCCGTGGGCTTCGCCCTCCCCATCATCTTCTACGTCTTCCAGAGAAAGTTTCCCCGTACGCACTGGGTCAGCAAGATCCACCCGGTCATGATTCTCAGCGGTGGGATCAGCTGGTCGCCTGTAAGTGTTGATGAAGCTAGAGAGCCGAATGTTGCGTCCGTCCGCTAACCCGACTTCAGTACAACATTGCGTACATGTGGCCAGCAGTGCTGCCTGGGTGGGTGAGCATGGTGTACCTCCGCCAGCGCTACCTCGCCTTCTGGTCAAAGTACAACTATGTGCTTTCGGCCGCATTCTCGACTGCGATTGCTATTGCCGCTGTGGTCATCTTCTTTGCCGCCAGCTACCATGGCTTCGAGATCAACTGGTGGGGAAATAACTCGGAGAAGGGTTGCGAGGCCACGGCATGTACGTTGTTGAAGCTGCCCAAGGGCGAGTACTTTGGGCCTCGTATCGGGACGTATGCTGCGTAGACGGATACCGGATCCAGACATACGAGTTGACGATAAAATGGGGCCATGTAAGAAGGCGGCAGAGGAAGATTGAAGCTGTCGTCGCATGTAAACAAGGCCGTCAAATACGACCGTGCCACCCAAGCATGTCTTCAAATGCGGAACTGGCCTCTCTGCTGTGAACCACACAATCGATCAGGGTGTTTTAGAGCAAGAGAGCGTCATAAAATCTTGTTCAGGGGGTTATGGGAGAGAATCCGAAAAAAGAAAGAACGTTGTAATGGCATACTGTCCGAATAGCCAAGTGATGCTCAGCCGTGATGTAAAAGCAATGTGACTGAAGCCATCGCGAGATTGGCCCCGCAACGGAGATTGGGCAGGAACGTGGTGCGGCACGTGCTCCTCACCAAAGGCACCAGCCACTGCTCATCAGCCACTGGCTGTATGTATGATGAGGTAATTCGCGGCAGCGCCACAGCGAGTCCGTGCGTCTTATGCAGGCAAAAGAAGCTTGTGAAGCTGCAAACTGCAGTAGCACCCGAAGGTTGGGTGCCAAGGGGTGGTGGGCATTAGGTAGGCAGTGGGCACGTACCTTCCGGGCTGGCCAGTGGGCTGCCTGCACTCTGCACTCATTGGACCGGCCCCCCGTACTGCTGTGCCACTGGCAGCGGTAGCGGACGCGTGCGAGTCTCGGAATGACATTTCGCGACGCCTGACACTTGACAGTTTATGCACCGAGCTCCATAGGGTAGCCTTCTCTCCGTCTCCTCCCCCAAATCACCTCACCGATTGATTGATGACACCTCGCGCCGACTGGTTCTGCTGCGAATCGGCCACCACGGACACCGGCTCCCTGCGCAAATAAGCTCTTGCTTGCATCCCTCGACACAGGAGATGCCACCATGGATTTTTGGTCGCGCCTCCTAGCGGGCACCTCGCTCTCGCCCTCGAGCAATCGCAAGGACGATGCAAAGAATCCCACTAAGCGTCTGCACCGCTTCGACAAGGAATACAATCGCATTCTGGTTGGTCTGCCCTTTCCCGCTTCTGCAAACACAGCGACTGACCTGCTGCCTCTAGCAAATCTGGAGATCCTCGTCCAACCTTGCCCACGACGTCGACGCCGCCGAGACCCTCGAGATAAGGCTCCAGGAGCTCACCAACATCCTCAACGACGAATCCCGACGACCCCTCCCCCATCCCTGCATCCAGTATGCCGCGAAGAAACAGGTCTACGTGCCCATTGGCAAGATCGCTACCACCTCCTACAACGAGTGGATCATCAAGGAAGCCGTGCTCTTCTTTGCGACCCTGCTTGAGACCGAGGAGGAAGCCTTCGTTGAGAATGTAAACTTCTCCTCCAGCCTGACGAACCTGCTCGTGCGAATCACGGGAGTCAACAGTGTCCGTCTGGGCTCCGACACCGAGGCCAAGGTCGTCGAGCTGGCTTTCAACATAACCACCAAGATCCGTCTCAACCGAGAGATCCTCCACGCTTGGTTCAAGAGCAACCACGATGGCGCCCCGAAAGACAGGCCGCAGGATGGCCACGATACGTTTGCCGGCCGCACCCAGAGGCAGGACTTCCCGCTATTCTACATTCTGATGGACTACATCCACCATGAGGGCAAGGTTGGGGACTTTGCCAGGACGGGACTGCTATACATCATCGAGTCGGCATCCAGTGACGAGTCATTGGAGCAGTGGATCGTCGAGAGCGACCTGTCGACGTTGATGGCGACGGGCTTGGGCGCCCTCTACAGCCAGCTGAGCCGCAAGCTCGTCATCGACTATCTCCCACACGACCTCCCTCCGATTCTCGCCCTCTCCGACTACCAGCATCCGACATCTACCTTCGAGATCATCAGCTCCTGCTCTCCCGACTTCCAACTCCACCTCGAGACCTTCCTCTCCCATCTCCTCTTCTGGCAGGACGTACTGGACCACTGCAAGTCGGTTGAGGTGAAGCAGACGCTCCTGGAACACTTCCAGGTCATCTTCTTGCAGCAGCTTCTGTAAGACGCACCCTCCATCGTCTAACATGACCTGTGCTGACCATCCAGATACCCCTCGTTGCTGGAGTCGTCCGATATCGACGGAGGCTCATCCGTCGCCGTTTTGACCTATCTGCGCCGCATCCTCGAATCCCTCGACCATCCTGACATGATCAACCTGATTCTTCATTACCTCCTGGGTCTGCCCGACCACGTCGCCGCTGACGCGGCGCCCAGCTCGCGAAAATCTATCAGTGCCGCCCGCAAGCGCAAGTCCATGGACCTTGCGACCATGTTGGCGCAGACAAAATCTGACATTACTGCCACACCTCTGCTGTTCAACCTCGTTGATCTTATCCAGGCGTGCTTGCGCTCCCATAACCAGCAAACCATCCGTGTTACACTCCAGCTGCTTTCGGCCATCCTCAGGAGGCACCATCGCTATGCTGTCAGCACGCTCCTCCGCACCGAGGCGGTCATCGGAGATAAAATGCATCGCACTGTCGGTGCACATGAGCAAGAGGTAGATTACCTCATGAGCTTGGCGGGGTCTATCGGTGGCCAGGATAACTTTGATGAGGTCTACGATAACGTCTTGAAAGACACCATGACCCGGCTCGAGAGCCATCCCTGCTCATTGAAGCTCGTCGCACCCAAGATTTCTACCAACAACCATGACCTGCCCGCTGTTCCTGATACACTGCCTGGGGCGCCACGCGACGTGCACGAGCACACACTCCGCCCCGACGACCCCCTGCTAAACACGGTGCTGGATCTTCTTGAGAAGTTCTTCATGAACCCGGTCGACACAAATCTCTCACTGACCGAGTCCATCTTGGATCTGGCCATTTGTGGCTACATGACTGTCGAGGGATGGATGCTGCGCAACCCGCAAAAGTACACGTACGATGAGCAGCCTCCCAGCCCGACTTCGCCTGACGCATCGACGACATCGTTCAAGCCTCCAACAGACCCTGATTCTACCACATCTGCGGAACAGCAGACCCTTGCGGCATTGGACGCCTGTCGACGCCGCCCAGTATGGGCGCAATCGTCTCTGCCTCGGATCCTCGCCATCCTCCAGCAGCTGTGCAATCAAGTGGCCAAGTACCGGGAGACGGTCCCACGGTTTGAGGATTTGCTCCAAAACCGAAGAGAAGCCTTCCAGACTACCGATAACCCGCGCCAACCGCCGCCGTTGCCGCCCCGTAAGCCAACGCCCCAGAGACACAGTTCAACGCACACCCCGGAACGCCCAAGTCTAGACGAGGCAACCCACAGTGGATCGCCAGCGCGACCGTCTGGTCTAGAACGCTTCGCCCAGCGTCTGGTCTCGGAGCTGAGTACGCCCAGCCGAACAGGAAGTCCAAGAGGAAGGAAAAATAGCCGGGGCTCTGGAGCTACAAGTCCATTGCCGGGTGGCCTTTCGGGCGGGTACGGCTTGTCTACGCCGACATCTCGACCCATTCCTCCACCGAAGGATACGCCTGTACACTACGATAGTCCTTCTCGAGGCGTGACAGATGAAACTGGTGCGTCGCACGGGCCAAGAGACCCTGTGGCCAGCCAGGCCGCGGCGTTTGCGGCCATCGACCAGAGTATTCTGGCCCGGAAGGTCGGCATTCCCGGCAAGGTTGAACCAATCCCGCTAGACCTGGGGAAGAAGAAGCCTACGCTACATATGCCGCCACCAAAGGACGACGAAGAGGGTGAGGATCAACAAGAGGGCGAGCAGGAGGGCGAGCAGCAGCAGGAGCAAGAAGCCGAGCCAGCGCCAAGTGGTGATGACACCGCCCAGGTGCAGCCACCAAAGGAGGGGAAGGAGGAAGAGGAGCGTACGGCCTCGGTCTCGCACGTCTTGACCAACGTCATCGTACTGCAGTCGTTCTTGTTTGAGCTCGCCGCCCTACTTCAAGTACGCGCGGGGCTATTCAACGAGGTTCGTTATGCTTGAATGCTTCATGGCATAGCCGAATGCAACTGTAGCAGGGACCAGGGGGGAGCCTTTTATATATACCTGACAGAAAGACGTTCTTCTTGTACGTATTATCGTTCTTGTCGCTCCCGCCCAGTTTGGTTCTTATCTCGTCGCTGGCATTTCTTGGCGTCGGAGGTATCCGTGTATTGCTCACGAGAACTGATGAATAGACTTTATTTGCTCTGGTTATTTTGACGCTGAACTCCTAGTATTATTATTATTATTCTCTTCTTTGGCGCATCAAATCGGTGTCGCTATTTTCGTTGGCATCTTTTCTCGTCTCTCGTTCTCGTCGACTCTGCCTGTGACGGCGTCTCCCTTGGTAGCGGCGTCGCCCCCGGCCTCTTCCACCCCGTGACAAGTTGTCATCTCCCTATACGATACGTTATCCTCTTTTTCCGACTATCGTGACAGTATAGCCGGGGTGGACAAATGGCAGAGCTCCATTCGCAAAATTGCAACATTTGTGGTTCGTTGAGCCACGGGGTGGGTTCGGTCAGTGATGGTGAGGCAGCTATTATGCGACGGCCTGTCTAGCTGAAGAGGCCCAAGGAAGCCAAAATGGGCGGCCGTTCATGCTGATGGATCTGCCGAGACCCAGCCTGATGATCGACGGCTGACGTGCGCTAATGCATCACGGTCCGGGGTGCAGGGGGTTGCGGTCCTGAGGGCGATTGCGCCCCTTTCGTGGGGTGCGCGTCCGGCTTGTATCCCGAGCCCGGCCGTGACCAGGGAGGACCATGGCCGGTCACACAATCACACGTGCAGCGGTGCCGGGTATAGCGGCCATGGCTGGGGGGTTTTCAAGGAGTGGCAGGCTATTTGGGGGGTGAGTTTGGGAGCTGCTGTTCGGGTTCGCGAATGTTCTGGAAGGACGATGCGAGCCGAGATGTCTGTCTGGGCTCATACAATGTTGCTCGTGGACTTGAAATAAGACAACCCAAGTGGATGGAGAGAGACTTTCGGGTTTGCATTTTGACATGAGTCAATTGTATCCGAGAGTGTTCTGATCTCGGGCTCGGACTCGGAAGTTCGGACTGATTCACAGCGCGAGGAGGTTGAGAGTTTTCTGAAATGGGTTCGTTGCAGCGCGACGTGTGCCGATTGAAAAGCAGAGATTTTTGGGAAACGGCGGGAAGAGAGCACGCTGAGGGCAAACCTTCGCTCGGGCGCAGCGTGTGGGATGAAATGAAATCACTGGAGCTTCTTTGGTTCGGGCAGACCGGGCTGCTTCAGACGAAGTGGTCGGACGAGGGTTAAGGCGGCCTTGTGACGGTGGGAAACGTTATCCGCATGTTGCTGTTTTTGGAGCGCGGGGATGACTGGACGAGAGCAAGCAGAGAAAAAGAAGAAGAAGAAGAAGAAGAATGGAAAACTCGGCACCCGAGTCGTGGGACGGACGAGACACGACGGGATCTGAATCGTGCGGGAGCTCTTACACGGCCTGGGCAAAAGCCTGGGCTATGCGGGCTCGCAGTTTTGGGTGATTCGATTCTCTGCGTCGCGAATCGGGAGAATGACAAAAGTCTTTGAGACTCGACTCGGGACGACCGGACGGCTGGGATTCTGTCCAAGAAAAGAGCCCGCGCCACATTTGCGGGAGGCTTCTCGTCGGTTGCTGCTGCCAGGGCAGATGAGACGACGGTCAGCCGAACAAGGACGAAGAACGGTAGAAATTCCGCGGCCTCTCTTTCTATCTGAGGCGAGCGGGCTCTCGTCAGAGCCCATCACCCAACGAGAGCGAGCCCGCCGACGAACACTGTGAAGCCCGTGGCCCGTGGTGCTGGGTGGATTGTCGCGGGCTGAAACTGTGGAAACGCGCTGGCGCAAAGTTAGGAGCGCGCATCTTATTGCTGGCCCGCTCCAAGGGCTTCTCCCTGTAACCCCTATATCACGGTGATGCCAGACTATCTATGTATGCGGACGCGTCGAGGCAGGACAGGACAGGGCTGCCCGACCTAGGACAAGGCGGACGGGGGGGTGGGTTGCGATCGGTGATGGGCGGGGATGCGAGCTGCTCGTCTCGTCGGTATAGGAAGAGTGGGAATATGGGGAAGAGCCACGTCTGGAGAGAGAGAGAGAGGGAAGGTATAGATAAAAAGGGGAGGGCAGGACGTCCGGTCTTTTTCGACCTTTTTTTCTGCTCTCTCGCTATTTGCGTCTGATGTCGGATGATCACGAAATACCCCAACCAAGCACCACATAACGTCCCGTCATCGAACAAGACCCAAAGCGTCGATCACTAAACCAACAACACACACACACACACACACACCAACTGCTCACTTTCAACGATACCACTACTACCAACAACACTACCACTACTGCTTCCACCGTACACCGCCCGGAGCACAAGATTCGGTTACGCTAGGGAGACATCACGAGAACCTAACGGAAAGAAACTAGACGGTCGGTTCAGATATCTGAGAGAGAGAGAGAGATAGAGAGAGCCCAGGATGAAGTTTTCTGCTTTTGCTGTCATTACTGCTGCTGTGGCCGGCGCTGGCGCTGTGCCTGTCGAGTCCGGGTAAGAAGAGACTTTTAACCCTTACCCAACAACGGGTGCCCCCCATCCTTTACTATCTCGACCGAGACCGGCTAACACGTGCCCCAGACCCCTCGCCCACCTCCAATCCCGCGCCTCGGACGCCATCGGCGGCGTCGTGAGCTTCATCCGCCGCGAGGAGGCCGGCCAGCCCGTCCTGCCGCCGCAGCTCAAGCGCACGCCGCCGCCGCCGCCCGTGCGCTTCCACAACGCCCGCGAGGTCGACTTCCTCCGCCGCCGCAAGGACGGCGACGGCAAGAACAACCCGGTGCCGCCGCTGAAGCCCTTCTCCAAGGGCAGCCGAGACGAGCCCGCGCCAGTGCTAGAGGCCAGGGAGAAGAAGGAGGAGGAGGTCCCGCCGCTGGCGCCTTTTTCCAAGGGCGGCAGCGGCAAGAGGGAGGAGGTGGCGGCGGACCTGACGCGGAGGAAGGCTCCGCAGGAGTCGGTGCCGCCGCTGGCGCCGTTCTCCACTAAGGTCCAGGAGGAGGAGGAGGAGTGAGGGAGGGAGGGATGGGGGGGATGAGGTGGTGGTGGTGGTTCCCCCAGTCCCCGTCGTGAGACTTGTGCGGATGGTCCCGGACTCCGGGCTGGACCAGGCTGGACCTCTGGCGACGATTGAGGGTTTTGAGGCTGGGCACATGACTGCGTCAACAACTTCCGGGAGCAGGCATCAGGGACGGGGAGAGGGGGGCTTTTTTAATAGTGGGTGGGGTGTGAGTTCCTGGGGAATAGATCATTCGATTCACTGTATATTCTTTGAAATCGCCGTTTTGTTCAATGATCTGTTCCTATCAGATGAATGATGAAAGGCTTGTGTGTGGATGTCTGGGTTGAGTGTGTTCCCCTGGCGATGGCTGGATCCTCCTCCCGGCCCCCAAGCCAAATATATATATCGACGAGAGAACATCAGAACATCTCTCTACTGTGTAATCAAAGGCTTACACTGTTAATGACGGGCTCCCTCGACGTTCCCCTCGACGCACCAAGCAATGGCCCCCACGGAGGATGTCCTCAGATGATGCGTGGGACGGAGAAAATCCCTGACCAAAGTCCAGGTTGATGACCCGCAGCAAGAGGACCGAGATGCCGCCTGCAACGACTCCATTGGCCACACACCCCTCATCGACTCCGATCATGTCCAATATTGTCATTCGTTGGAGTTGAAGGCAATGGGGCTTCCCCTCGAACAGCCGAAGAGCCGTTGGCCGACCCCTGATTGGTCAGTTGCAGAAGGAATTCCCCCATTAGGTATTGGTCAATTCCATCGTGGGGAGTGACCAGCCTGCATCACAACAATGCATATCTGATGGACTTTGGCTTGCAATTGGTTTTAATTCTGCAAGTGACGGTCAACAATTGTCTGCAGATAGCTGCCGGGATGAAGCGTCCGAGGGGTTCGGCTTGAGAATGCCCGAGTTCGGAAGCTTTGTAAGATACATAAGCACATCCGTCGTCATCGTCTGCTGCTCGATCATGAAGTTTCATTCACACACTAAATACACCAAAAGGCTCCCCACCTTTTAGTTGGAACTCCTCGTATATTTTCAACTTATCTACGAAAGATGGCTCCCAGTGATACTGAAGGGCGCACCCCTCCCTCGACCTTCACCGGCTCAAGCGTCTCCATCCACGATGTGAAAATCGTCGACATCGAAACATTCGGTAACCTCTCCAACCCCCCTAGTTCCCCTTTCCCGTCTATATCTGGAACCGTCTGACCCGCCACTCCTCGCAGACCTGCGCTTCCCAACCAGCCTCGACGCCTCCGGCTCGGACGCCATGAACCCGGCCGACGACTACAGCGCCGCCCACGTCCGCCTCAAGACCAACACGGACCTCGTCGGCCACGGCATCGCCTTCACCATCGGCCGCGGCAACGACCTCTGCACCGCCGCCGCCCGCATGACCGGCGAGTGCCTCGTCGGCCGCACCCTCGGCGAGCTGACGGCCGACATGGGCAAGACGTGGCGCCACCTCGTCGGAGACTCGCAGACGCGCTGGATCGGCCCCGAGAAGGGCGTCGTCCACCTCGGCCTGAGCGCCTGCGTCAACGCGCTGTGGGACCTCTGGGGAAGATACCTCAACAAGCCCGTCTGGAAGCTCGTGTGCGACATGGAGCCGGAGGAGGTCGTTCGGTGCATCGACTTTCGGTATATCCTCGACGCCCTCACGCCCGAGGAGGCGGTCGCTATTTTGAATGAGGTGCGGGGGACCAAGGAAGCCAAGTTGCGGGACGCGCTGGAGAGTCGCGCGGTCCCTGCGTACACAACGCAGGCGGGTTGGTTGGGTTTCACTGACGAACGGATGAAGGAGTTCATCCGGTCCAACCTCGCCGAGGGCATGGACAAGTTCAAGCTCAAGATCGGCGGGAGTGTCGAGGACGATGTCCGTAGGCTGCGGATCGCGCGCGAGGAGATCGGGTATGACCGCGTGCTCATGATCGACGCCAACCAGGTCTGGAGTGTCCCGGAGGCCATCGAGGTCATGAAGAAGTTTGTCGAATTTAAGCCGCTGTAAGCTGAGTCCGCATCCTGCGCATCTGAAAAATTGTTTTGCTGACATGATGCTGCCTTTTTACAGCTTCATCGAGGAGCCGACTTCACCCGACGACATTCTTGGCCACGCAGCCATCCGCGAGTCCCTAAAGCCGCACGGCGTCGGCGTCGCCACGGGAGAACACTGCCAAAACCGAGTCATCTTCAAGCAGCTGTTACAAGCTGGAGCGATAGACTACTGTCAGATTGACGCCTGTCGGCTGGGCGGTGTGAACGAGGTTCTGGCAGTTCTCCTGATGGCTAAGTGAGTAAAGTTCCGACCGATACCCGCATCGCTCCTTTGACGACTTCGCCAGGTTCAAGATACCCGTCGTTACACACAGTGGCGGCATCGGCCTCAATGAGTACACGCAGCACCTGGCGCTGCTCAATTATGTCGTCATTTCGGGCGAGAAGAGTCTCTTGGAGCATATCAACTCGTTCGCGGAGGTCTTGAAGCATCCCGTCCAGACCAAAGATGGTTATTTTGCGACCCCGTGGGAGGCCGGGTACAGTGTTGAGTACAAGCCCGAGGCTATCACTGCGTACGAGTATCCGAAAGGGTCATTCTGGAAGAGCGAACAGGGGCAAAAGATACGGAATGGGCTCAAGGCGTAGAAGGTGGTCGATGCTTTGGTTTATCTGGTACAACGGTTATCAAGCCGAAGGGAAGAGATTCGAAAACAGTAGATAGTCATCAAGCCAGTCCTCGAACGCCATTTCCTGGTTCTCGAAGCCGAAAGACCCTGGCTGTCCGAAATCAGGTCCCGATGAGGCTCCTATGTCTTCAACCAGTCCAGTGAATGTCCCTGCTTGGCCAGCTACGGTGTCTTCGAACGAATTCCCAGGAAGGACTGGAGTTCGAGCTGCGCAATCTGTGTTGTTTGCGTGCCAGTAGATCCGACCAAGCTGCTTCAAAAACCGCATGCAAATGTCGTATTGGTCCTTGGCGGCTATCCGATCAGGTTCCTGGCCGGCAAACCGCATCAAGGATAGTTGCACGACCAGTGGTGGCAGTGTAACCGTAACGCTGGATGCCTGTGAGCATCAAACTGAGGCACGAAAGATGCTGCTCGTTTCCTAGGAGCACTGACCTCTGGTTCGGGCAGAACTGGGCCAAGTCCAATCTCATGAGATCTTTGAGGAGAGTGACGGAGGTGGTGGCGACGGATTGCATCTTGGGTGAGGGCAAACGGGACCCTTCGGGGCGGTTGTTGTGAATGGTGGCCTGATTTTGGTAAAGCATCATGAGAACGACGCTGAGCCCTGTCAGTCACGCTATGGAGAAGGAAACCGTGGATCGGAGAATCTCACTTGTAAATCAGGTGCAAAAGTGCCCTATAGAGAAACGGAATGTCCCTTCCCTCAGATTCTTCACAGCGAACTTCGTTCGAGAGCCGCGAGGGATTGCTCAAGGTATCCGCCCAGTTAAGCAGAGTCGACTCGCAAATCTCGGCTTGCTCTTGCAGCGTGTCGGCAGGCAGGGATGGCAAGGAAAGAACCCCTTCCATATAGTAGCACAGTTTAGCAAAGTCAGCAAACATGGACTTGATCGTGCGATCGTCGTCGGTGTCGCCCTCTTCCTCGAGGTCCGCAGCCGTCAGCAGGGGGACGCTGCAGTCCAGGCTGTTGATGTGCATGAGACGACCGGTGCCCAGGGCCACAAGTCTGTCTCTAATTAAGCACGTCCACCAGATTCTTGCCCAAAGCTTTCGGTGAGCTGCGTTGCCGCTGTCCCGGTGCAAGCCCGCCCCCTGTGCCAGACCGATGGCTTGATGGACCCAGAACCAGGTATGTCGCTGCTCGGCCATGGACGGGTAGTAATGGCTCATGAGCAGGAGAGCCTGGATAGTGGTGATGTCATCTGACTCGTAATTGAAGTTGTGTAGATGCTATACGCTTTTAGCTTGTCTTCATAGCAGTCAAGGTCAGGCGGGAATGCATACCTGTACTCGTGCGTGTTGGCGGGACGAGAAGCCCATTCTCCGGATGCTTTCCTCGGTGATCATCTAGCCAAGGTCAGTTACCTGTAAGGGAATGGTTGACATAGTCGCAGCACTCACCGACACGCCTGTGAATGTGATGGCTTGTAGGAGTAGCAGGCTGGGTCCCCGGCCGATCGCCGGAGCTTCACCGTCGAGCTCAGCGCAAAGTCTCAAGAATTCTGGCTTGTCAACAATCGGGAAGAAAGGGTGGAAGACACTGAAATACAAAGAAACGCATTCATCCAGAACACCCTTTAGTGGCAAATCGAGAGCGCCCTTCTGCTTCAGAAAGGCAATGTCCTCGCTGAGTCCGGCGGGATCGCCGGCACCGGAGCTGACGGAGTGGTCACGCAGCGCAACCGGCAGAATCAGTCCATAATCTCTGTCCTTCCCTAGGATCCACGGCTTCCCGGTAGGCTTCATGTTTCGGAATAGCGTGTAGTAGGGTATCTGGTGATGCAGGATATGCCCGGGCAAGGAGCGTTGTGGCGCTGGAATCTGTCTCCCGAGTTCCTGGTCCACGTCGTCCTTTCTGCGCCGCTTCTTCCTGTCTTGGACGGTACACTCGAACTTGTCGATTTGGCATTTGGTGCAGGGCTGTCCGACCTGCAGCACATCGCATCGGATTTTTCTCGTGCGGCAGCCGGTGCATGCTTTCGATGCCCGCCGTCGGATGTTTTCGCTCTCCATGTCGGCGAGCTGAGTTCGGTATGGACGGGTGAATACAGCTTGGAGTGGGCCTCGAATTGGGGGAGGTTGCGGGTTCGAGGGATATGTTGACAGGCAACGGAACTTTGATCTCTTTAACGTTGACTTTCAGAGTGTTGGATGTGTTTAGCTGAGGTTCGCAACCCCACATCCCCGCAACTCCAACATTATTCCCGAAGTACTTCACGTGACTGAGAAGCACTGGAGAACTTTGCTATCCGGGAGGTACGAGTTTTATAATTGTTGTTATATTTGTCGTCGCTCTTGTTGTTGTCTCTCTCGCCGTCGTCGTTCTCGTCGTCGTCGTTGTCGTTGTACCTCACGAATAGCAAAGCTCGTAGAGGATATCACAGAGTCCAGATGAATATGCACCCTACGGTAGGCAATTTCGTGTATTTCTGTACTACGGAATGTCCATCTCTATCATAGCGCCGTTATCAGAATCCCGAAAGCATGCTAAAAATCCTTTTGCTCAAAAATCTTCTTTTGCTCTCCAAGCCTCCATCGCGAGGTAGTGGGCTCAATCGTCTCGTGCTTCGAAGGGGATGGTAACCCGCTCAGTGGAGATCGTGCCGGCAGCGAGAGCTCTGGTGACAATGGTAGTGAAAGTGCTGGTGGTGATGATGTCGGGGCGGAGGTTCGGTGGCATCGGCATCACAGGTATGTCACCTCCAAGGCCACGCTTCTGAGACTGGAGCCAGAACCGAGTCTTGCAGATGCTGCTTCGGTAACAACTGTGGGTACGTGAAAGTCAGCTTGAAAGCCCTGATACAGCAATCAAAAGGTGCGGGCTTCTTACCCCTCGTTGACCCAATTGGTGAGAACCAGGTGGCCAAGACACATGGAAAAGCGGATTGCCGCCTCGACCTCGTCCGTGAAGTCGCCGCCGGCTGGCCAAGGGGCACCGATGCTGATGCGAAGGAAGATACCATTGCAAATGTCGTTGGCCTTGTACTCACGGTCGCATGAGATCCAGGTGGCTCGCTTCTTGATCATGCCGCTGATTCTGTCATTGAGAATTTCGCTCCAGTAGTGGCTTGAGTCGCCGACCGGGTCGATGCGAATCTGGTACTCAAGATGGTTGTCGAAGACGCAGTTCTCCCACGAGTAGGAGCAGTCGATTAAGGGGACAATCTGGCGTGGGACGATGTCGTCGCAGTTATGGTCAGCCAGCTTCCCGGTATTGATCGGTGTCATCTGGGCCGTCTTATTGCCACTGCCATCGTTGTCGGGTGCACCGTTCGCAGGCGTCTCGAGAGAGCGTTTGATGAGGAAGGCTGACAGTATAATCCAGCATGTGGAAGAAACAAAGCAAAATAAATTTATTATGCACTGTTTGGAAGGCATCTTGATGAATCCAAGGGTCATCTTGCTGTTCCTCTTGTTGGTGTTTCTTGGAAGGTCGTTCATCCTTGGTGACGTTTCCTTATACGCCTGGGTAGGAGGTAATAAGCGAGGTTGAAAAAGGAAGGAAACGAAGCCAAAGAGGAAGGAAATAGGAGTCGCAGGCGAGAAACAAACGCAGTAACAAATGAGGTCGCCTCGCACACGTACCTTCCCTGTGTTTTCTCCGACGAATCTTTCGGGGACTTCTACTTGTTTTCACAATTGCGAAACACATTGTGAGCTCAAGCTTGCTGTTACTACATCGATGCATTCTGACACTCGGCCCAACAGATGAACATGGCGGATTGAGAAGACGTTGTCACCAGTCCACAGGCCCCAAGAGCCAAGCAAATACAGGTAACAGCACATGGAGTATATCAAAGTTTTATTCTTTACATACTAAGAAAAGCGGAGTTTCAGGAACAGTACATCTTACTCTCTGCCGGCATTTACATCCATGAAGCATCTACGCCAACGCATTGGGAAACGGCTCAAGCCTGACCGAAAGAGAGACACAACTTCCTTGCAAAGGTCCACCAGCTACCGGGAGATTCCGAGATATCACGGCTCTCATATCGCCCCCAATCGACAGGCCAATAGCCCCTCGTCGTTTCCAACGAGCAACGCATCTCTTCACCCCCCTCAACTGGTTGATGAATCGACTTGGCTGCAATGGTGCTTGAATCTCAAAGCTACTCTTGAAGCAGAAGGGCTCTGGCACTATGTCAGTTGCGTTGTACAAACGCCCCAGGGCACCTCCGCGGCATATAAATGGGCCCGAGAGCGGCAGCGTGCATATGCAATTGTCCATTTGCTCAGGTGGAATGCCAGTACTTCAACTCACACCCCGAATGGATTACCTGGTCGTGCAGAATACACGATAACCCTAAACGTCAACGACTACCCTACATTGGACGGGCTTCTCTGCCGGGTGAGATACTTAAGGCTGCGATATTATGCCGATTCAAATACCTCCCCTGAACATAATGATTGGGCAACCTGTTTGCTCCTCCGAGCCATTGAGTTTCGTTGTCCGCAGATCTGTAGCATTTATGCTGGCCGACAGGCTGAGGGGAATCCCGTCATGTGGGATGAGATTTTCCGAGATCTAAAGGCATTGGCAGATGAAGAATTTGAGAATACTATACACAGGCACGCTGACCGGCCTATGGAGAGGTGACCTGAGATAAAGGTACCAGAAGAGAACACCTACTTGTCATCTTCGACTATCTTTAAGTGGAGGCTGGCTGCACTGAACAAGGGGTGCAGCTAGTGCTGAAGACCGCCAAGGATCTCGGAAAGGGCTTGGAGACGAGACGATTGTCAACTGGCTGAAAGATTCATATGCATAGTAGAACATTTCATGCTCTGACCCTCAAATGAGGCAACGTTGCCATTGCTGAACCCTTTTAATTCTTCTCGGGTGAGTGGTTGCGTTCCGGTTTCTGGAGGACAAATGGATACGCTAACCGAAACATGATAACCAAGTCAATCCACACTCAGCTCACAAGGCCAAGTAGATACAAGTGATAAATGCACTCCCGGCACTAGTATGAGAGTAAGGTGGTGGCATTGAAAGTGGTTGCCGCCAAGGTGTGCGGCAAACAGTAATTGCTGCTAAAAAGTGTGTTCTAAAGTGTGACTCCTAGCTGCCTTCAATCGCCTGCCTGTCTTCGGCAAGCCCGAAACGGCCCCAGTGGTAGTATGGGAAATCGCCGACCTGGATAGGACACGATCAGACCATCCTCTTCAGGTCGTATCCAATGACGTAATGAACGAGCCTTACCTTTTGATGTTCAGCGAAAGCTTTACCAATGAGCTCGGCTATATGATTCGACCTGAATGGACACTTTTATCAAAGGTAGGAGGTCTTCAGTTTTAGCCGATGGGGTTCTCGGAACGTCTGCTTTAAACCCCACTGGTTCCTTCTGGACAACGTTTTCTTTTTTCACATTGCTCGCTCTAGACAAATCCGAGGAAGAAGAAACAGGTAAATGGCATCCAGCACAAAGACTTTATCTCTTTGATACTAACAAAAGCCCAGTGTTGGGTATCGAAACACATAGACTCCTCCCAGCGTCCGAATCGAGTCTCAGCCACCTGCATATTTTGCCACCTACGTTTCTTATTTCAAGCAAAC
The DNA here is from genome assembly GCA_024584535.1 of Colletotrichum gigasporum. Taxonomy (NCBI): domain Eukaryota; kingdom Fungi; phylum Ascomycota; class Sordariomycetes; order Glomerellales; family Glomerellaceae; genus Colletotrichum; species Colletotrichum gigasporum. The sequence continues at coordinate 898,853 of CP077951.1, forward strand.
GCGTTCGAGACAACAAATCGAGCTTGGCCACAACGGAGGTCCAACTCAATCCAGAAAGTCCAGAATCGCGAATCACGTATCGCCAGTAACCAACATGTCGAGGCCGCCGTATCAACCAGACGCCGAGCCACTTACTTCAATTCAGCTGCCTAAACTGATTGATGAACCGACTTGGCTACTCTGGCACCTGAACCTCGAGGCTACACTCGACGCTGAAGGCCTCATAGATTACGTCCGGCAAAGCATCGAGGAGCCCAAATCCAAATATGAGACTATGTTAGTTAGGGAATGGAGATATTACCGGCGGCGGGCGTATTCGATTATCATGTCGACCCTTAGCCGCCCCATCTTGGATCATCTTGTGGCTCAAGGCTTCGATTTCAGAGCTGGAGATCCCTACCTCCTCATGAAGGCTGCCAACCGGGCCACTTATATACCGCATGGATTACCAGGCCGTCCGGTACAAAGTTCGTTTCGGGGTGTTGGCAACCAAGAAAGCCTGGACGCCTTCCTCGGTCGTTCCAGCTACGTCCGTCTACGATACTGCTCTCTCACGGGCGAGCCTGATGTTGGAAGCGATCACATGGCTGAATCTCTTCTTGATACCGTCAGCATTAGCCATCCGCAGGTCTACAACAAACACATTAAACGGGATCGGGTCGTGTGGGACGATGTTTTCAGGGATCTGAGGTCTTTGGCAGATGAAGAATTGAGGAATGCTCCGCCGGGATATACTAAGCGGGTCGAAGGGAAATGATTGAGACAGAGGCGGGGACAGGGGTGTGAGAGAAATCAACCTCCTTTTGGTCCCTCAGTGTCTTGAAGGTTCACTCCATCGAAAACGAGGTGCATGATGTGCTGATCACATCGAAAATACTTTGAATACGAGTTACACAGGCTTGTTGTCTAACGACAAAATTGAAACCGGCGCGTCATTTCTGCTCTGGCCCCTTAACTGAAAAATATGCGGGCAGAGTTACCTTGGGCTACTAACATCAGCTATTAGGGCTACATCCAAAATCCTTGTGTGTTACGTCGAGTCAATTATATTGCCGTTGCTGATTCCTCAAAGTCACTCTCGAATGCGCGGTTGCCATTCCGTTTCCAGGAGAAAATACGCTGACTGAAATGTGAATAAAGTACGGTCGGTAGCTCGGGCTGGACCCTGTAAAACAAGCAAAACAGGCGGCTTGGCGGGCAGCTTAGCTCGAATCGAATCACAAATCTAAAATATGAACCAACGCAGCAACATAACTCCGATGTTAACCTAATGTCCGACGGCGGATCCTCGAGCAACAGTCCCCCAATAGCCGAGCTCATATCTACTACCTCCCAACTGCCAAGCCAGTCATTACTTAAGCGGCTCCCTGTCGTTTTACCTTCTTCCCTGCACTACAAAGTTTCCCCGCCTACAGCAAGAATCATCACAGCGTTATGTTTCGGCGGAAAAAGAAGGTCGCTAGGGAAGCACAAGAGGTTTTCAGCTACGACCCTGATGTCCTCGTGCCATGTGTTCGACAGCATTATGAGCTGCTCGTAGCCATGGGCCACTTGCATCCAGCAGCGATCCAATGGCCACCGGAACCGGCAGGGTGGTCGGACACTGAGCTCAACGTGGATGCGCTGCGCGCACTGAGGCGGAATGAGACCGTCATCGACCTGCTACGACATATCCCGTATCCCCGGGCGGGCCCTCCTGGAAGCTGTGAATGGGGCAACGACGCCACCGTGCACTATGAGACGATGGCCCTGTTCTACCTGCGGAGCAAGTGGCATCCAGAGCGAGATGGTGACCCGAATTAGCACCAGAAGCCGTTTTGCTACTTAGGTTTGGAGCCATTTGACAAGCCAATGGCGGCGCATCTCATCTCGTTGACGCACGAGGAGGCCGAGGTGGGAACCATTTGTGTGATAGACACGGAACGGGGTAAGTTCCCGTACGCCTCGGACCTAGCTCTTGGATCTGCTGCTTTCAAAGCAGAAACATTTCGCTAATGGGCCCCTCAGGGTGTATTTACCCGCGTGGCGAAGAGTACCTGTTGTACGATGATGCGCCTCCCGAGGCAGAGGAGAAGCCATGGCTTGGTGCCAAGGCTCTCTCCTTTCGAACTTACTTCAAAAAGATCAACAAGGAAATATCGATCTTGAAGCTTGTGCCGGTGCCTGCGGCCGGGAATTTCGGGCCATCCATACGTAGACCAGGGGACCCGGAAAGCAAGGTAGGAAGAATATGGCGTCCCATTCGTCCCACCGCAGTCTCTCTGTGGCGTTCTGCGCAACAATGCTGATATGATCTAGGCCATCAAGGACCTTTATCGTGAATACGGCTGGCCCAACGCCTTCCGAAAGGACGAGTTTCTCCGGGCTGCTGTAGCGGCTCGCACAGTTATCCTCAACGACACATACGACTGGTCAGATGTGGAATAAACCAATGGGTGGTTTCGCCGCCATACGTCCGTTACCTATTTCTACCCCGCCAGGTTCCAGGCGCGGCATGTGACTTCAAATGAAGCTGCAGCGGTGATCGATTTCATAAGAAACGAATGCTGCTGAAGGCACATCGGGCAAATCTCTGGTGGTTCATGTTGAGAGCGTGTGGACATTCCGTAGTTGCCTTCGATTGTGGATTGCAGACAAAGCTCATGTGCTGGCCAGCAAGGTGTAGCCACGGACTCAACAAGATACCTTGGAAAGGCTACTCCTCCCGAAGACAGGGATCACGTAAAGGTTTAAGCATATCGAAGGTAAAGGTGGCCTGTATCCGTAGATGGGAGCAACCTGAAACGAGGAAGATTCTCTTCTCAACACCACGGACGGTTTTGCTTGTATTGCAGACACTTTGCCGCGGCAGGTGTATAAGCTAGATCGCATCCACACCTTGCAATTTATGCCTCCCCATTGCAACCCCCCCCCCCCCCCCCCCCGCCCCAACACTAATGAAGCTTGTTTGATCGCAATTGGTGTAATTGCATTCTGAAATCTGTGTGTCTATGTGCTCTACAAATCCACTGACCGAGACACATTCGGTCTGTCCCAGTCTAATGTCTTCGAGGAGTTCCCCTTCTAAATTCTTGTTCTTCGGTGTCGGTCTCTACCAATTCAGATCAACTCCCGTCGTACTTTATTGAGTTATCTTTGCCTGCATCTTTGTCATCGAAAAAGGGGAACCCATCACCCCGACTCTCCTATCAACTGTCAAAATGGCCAGGTTTCCGGATTTGCCTGTGGAGGTGGTGGAACGAATCATCGAGCACATTCATATTCAACGCGTGGACATGGCACAGATCGTAGCCGCACATCCCTTCAGTCAGCGTGGCATCCTTTGGAATCCCGAGGTTAGCCAGATGGCCCTCCGCAACCTCGCATCTACGTGTACTTCACTGCGCATGTTGCTGCGTTCTCATCTGCGCCGAACGACTTTTATCAGCGGCAAGCGTATGTGTCAGCAGATCGTCTGGCTTCTTCGACAACTCGAGAAATGCCCGGAAGTAGCCCAAGAGACAGCGTATTTCTACGTACACAACGACATCCACAGTGACGTCGGCTACAGCGGACTCACAGAAGACGACCGCCGCTTCTTGACCAAAATCACAATTGCGTCCGGTCTGAGGTCAGAGAGAGACCAGTGGGGTTATGCGAAGATCAAGAAGCCAAACTTCATCAAACGCTGCTATCTTGGACACCACCCATGGACAGCCACAATATCCAAGCTGCGCCTCCTCGCTCACCTGATCCTCCTGCGGCTCCCACGATTAGAGGGCGTCGGGCTCCCGTGGTTTATTAGGGGCCGGTGTTTTCGCGGGTACGACGGGCACGGTATCTCGTTGGAATGGGCGAAACATCTCTCTCAACTGGAATATATCAGACGCGGACTGTGCGAGCCAATTGGCCGATACCTGCCCTTTCATGGTTGCTATCAATGGGGCGTTTTGTACAAACCCCAGCGCAATATGACAGACTAACATTGTTACGCACTGGGACGTGGCAGAAGTGTTCGTCGTTTGCCTTGTATCATACATCTGATCTCCATGGTCACTCGTCTGGTCCTGGATAATCCGGAACTTTGTTGTCCCTCATTCGAAGAAGTTATCTGCCGCTTCGAGTACTTGGAAGCCCTGATTTTTAAAACTGAGTGGCGAGGGTCAAAGATCAAGGCTCAGGGGATCGTCGAGATACTGGCCCGACGCCGAGCCAGGACTTTGAAGACGCTCTGGATTGACATCAGAACTCAGTCAAAGGATATGCAGCATCGCGCCACGTTATTCGAAGGTCTCACGAATCTTCGCAACCTCCGGATCAACGAACGACAGGTTGCGAGAAACGTACCTCGGGTTAACTCACCCGAGCAGACCCAAGGGTTGCGGACTCTGCCCAAGACTCTCCGACAGCTGCACATCGCCGGTTCTGGCAAAGATCTTCGCCAGGATTTGAAATGGTTAGAAGACGCCATCGTAGAGGGGAGGTTTCCAAACTTGAGAGAGGTTGCCGTTGCACCCTGGTGGGGTGTATGGGACCCCTACGCCATGGACAGAAAGAGGTTTCATGCGGCAGGAGTAAAACTGCTGTCCCAGGCGGATTCCTCGTACTGGTGAATTGCAGGGTCTATCTTGAATGGATGGTCTAGTGTCTGGTATTTGGCCGAGGGTGCTGAGGGACACGAGTTGAATGGCAAAAACATTAACCACGGAGGCATAATACGGGCGGCAACTTGAAGATGTATTAATCGGGGAATAATCTCGCAAAGTTTCTAACTCAAACAATCATGTATACAGAAAAGCCACTGATTTAAATTGCTAAATGTGAGTCGCTAGAAAGACGCAATTTGTGTTACTATTACGTTCTGGTCAAAATTCAATATCCCACTTCTCGGCCGACTTTGATTTAACTATGTGTTCTGGGGGCGACTCGGTGCCAGGCTCGACGAACCCTTTCCTAAATCACTCCAGGTCAGAAAACCCATGCTTCGTTCCAGCCAGCTCAACAATCTGAAGGTTGGGAGGCAATTTTTGGTTCTCGAAAAGACGCAGGAGGTCCTGTCGATTACGTTGTTCGCGTCGATGTAGGTAGGCATGGTTTGGCTTCAGGTGAATGAGGCAGCAGCTACCACTCTTTTGTCCTTCCTTCACCTCACCTTCCCACCCCATTCTTTCACCTACTGGTCATTCTTTTGTTTACCTGCCATTTGCACCTTCCTCAAGTGGAACGCAGTGTTCCATCATGCTGGACCCCCGGGACTTCAACCTAGCTGTCCTTCTATTTATTACCTAGCAGGGAGGGGGGGCTTCGACAGTGGTTGGCAGTACTGACCCCCTTTAACCCTTATGGCCACATACTGTCAGATTGAACGCTCCAAAAGCGCCTTAGAACGGGCCCTCGGCGTAAGTTTAATCCCGAGCGCGCCTCGGGCATCCAGGGGCTTCCCCTACCCCTATCCCTAGGGTAAGGGACGCTCCCTGAGGCTCTTAGCAGACACAACACATCAATATACAAAATTAACCCTCAATTCAAAAATTAATAGTCTAATACGTACTACACTTACGATAAGCATCGCCAGCCATCTATTCATTCAATTCTACGCATATAAAAGCACTTCCTAAGTACTTAATTCACATCCACCTATTAAAATAGCCTCCCTAAGCTCGAAAATCCAATTAAAGACTAGTAGCAACTAGGTTCTATGGGTTAACTAGTTATAATCAAAAACTAAACCCTACGACTTATAGAAATATATTAATTCAATATATCCTAATACCCTTCGGAGCTCGCAAACGCTCCTCGAATAGTACATAAAACGTCCTACGTACCCCGAAATCCATAAACACCCTAAGACCAGTAAAGTTAAAGTCCTTAACGACGACGCTAAATACGAACTACGTATATAGGTGTCACGGGCCGAACCCGGTGGTTATGCCCGGGCTATGCCCGTGCTCGCACTGGTGCCCCACCGGTGCCCCATTAGCGGCCACCCCCTAGGAAGCAGAGATTTCGTGCTATATCGTAGTTTACCCTTTTCCTCTTCAGCTTAAAATAAACAGTATTTGGCTACTTTTCGGTTGAGATAAGGCCTAGGACCAGCCCTTCGCATATTTTAAGCTCAGTTTTATCTACTATATAAAATACTGCTAGGTTGAGCGTAGCTCCCTACTAGTTATAAAGCGGAATCCCAGGTTAAGCGTAGCTCCCTGACGATAGATCGACGAACATCGGACACTGGGTAAAGCACGGCTCCCCACTAGTTAAGAAGAGGATACTAGTTAGTATAATAGTTGATGAACTGTAGGCCTAACTGTAGTTAACCTTAAACGAGGCCCTCGGGCCCCTATAGGCGAGGATTACTAAGCTCTCTAATAAGCTAGAGCGAAGCCGAGGTTCAGGGGCGATAATACCGACCCCTATGGAAGATGTAGGCACCGAAGCCCCACTAGTGGGCAGCCACCACCTCGTAATAAAAACACCGACGCACCGTAAACTACTACTAATACCCTTAAAGTTCTCGGGGAAGCGGAAGGACTACCCTTCTTAGGTGTAGTAGATGAGGGATAAGATCGCTATGAACAGAGCATTCTACCCTATTAACTAGGAACTATAGTACTTAGTTAACTCTTATCTAAATACTAGTCCCTAATAGGTGGTTACTATATTTTACGTAGTCGGGGAGCTTAGAGGTTAACGTAACCCCGAAGATTTTATATTTTACCTCGATAGGACCTACTAAGACCCGAACACCCAACCTTAAACCATAGCCCAACTATAAACCCTCTATTAAAAAAATAACGAGAAGTTGGTTATTTTTTTACCGAAGTTTAAATGAATAATAATAAATATAGGAGATAGTGTATAGTCCGATACTATTAAAATTACTATATTAGAAAACACCCTTACTTCCCACTTAAAAAAACACCTAATCACTATTTCCTTATTAGGGGAGTATACTTAGTAGTTTATTAGGGTATAAGACGTTACCTAGAAGTTAGAGCGTATAGTACTTATCGCTACTAAATAGGAGCATCGCTAATCCCTAACCCTAGCCTCTCTACGGAAGAATTATAATAAAGATATTTAGATAATTAGCGTTACCTACGCCTTATCGACTTAAAGGGAGAAGAAGGACCGTTACCGCCGCCGCTCCTCGGGTAACCCACTGGTGGACCGTTATAAGTATTTTTACTATAACGAAGAAGGTCATATTATTAGGAATTACCGGAAAAAGGTTCCTAAGTAAGTGAAGGTCACTTATACTAAGGTAATAAAAAAGTAGAAGGATCCTAGGTTAAAAGAAGAGGACTAAAAGGTTACTAATACTTTTTTTAATAAGGACGATTTAGGAAAAGAGTAACTCTAATACAAAGTCGGGTATTAGAGCCGACGAAGGAGGAAGCCAAAAAATAGGAGTCCCACTAAGAAGAGCAGCAGCAGAGGAGCTAAGGGTTAACTACTATTCAAATAAGGATTAATAAAGGACACTTAATATACGCCCTCATCGATACTAACTACGACGTCTACGCAATAGTGGATCAGTTTCTTTTTAGACGCCTCCGATTACCGTTAATGGATCGGAAAAAGTGTGCTCTACAAGGGTATATATAAGACGGGCCATCACCTAGTAATGCCCAGGGTGTGGTTATCCTAGATCTAGAATTAAGTGGCCATATTTAGAAAGTTTACGTATACGTGGTAAAGGGCCTAGACCCCCCCATATTCCTAGGGAAACTATGGATAAAAGTGAATTATGTAGTATATAATACCGTTGCCTAGTGGGTATACTATGGTAAAAGAGGAGTAAATGTATACCTTTTTAATTAGGAAGAACTAGTTATTATAAAAGAGATTTATATAGCCCGATTATTAACGGCCCCTACGTTTATAGTTATATACCGATAAGTGAAGTATTAGAGGGTACTAAAAGCCTAGGTTATAGTTATAAGTTTAAGGGATATTGAGGACGTATTAAAAAAAAAGAAGTTTATGGATATAAAGGAACTCGTCCTAAGCTAGGTTTATGAGGAGTTTTGTGACGGGCTGGGCCCTCTTGGAGGCTTCGCAGCCTCTCAGCCATGGACTCCGCTTACCTAAGCCCGGCTTACCTAAGACGGATCAATCTTAGGCCTAATTAGAGTAAACGGGTCCTATAGGGCAGAAAACATTTTCTCCTTTTTTCTCTTATCTTAAAGATACTTGTAATAGTCACCATAACTAATTATAATATACGTATTTAGATTATTACATTATTTTTAAAATCTTAGTATTATCGGAGACAACGAGAGTACACTAGGTACGGAAATAATTATCGACGAAAGGTAAATCTATGACCTTAGTAGGAATAGTAAAGAGTCCTAAATGAGTTAACCTAAAGGTCCCTGAACATTTAAAGTTGATCAACGAGGTCTGATTAGGGTTAGGAGGTTTTAATAAACTCGAAAAAACGCATTCTGCGTAATAGAGTACCTTAACAACATCGATTAGTATACTATGGTCACTACTAAATAAAAACGTATAAAAGGAATAATAACCATATCATAATAAAAAACAACGTCGACTTATCCGGAAACCCGTAGTAGTTGATGTAGTTAATTGGTTAATTATTAGCCCAACTATAAGAAATACGGACCACCTAAGTGGCCGAACAAGAAGCCTAATAAGAGTAGATTCGAATACTATAATAAACCCTAGTAAAACCCAGGTACTCAACCTTAACGTCATACGAAGCCCCTATACCCTCTATAACACCGATCCCACCCGATTAGGCCTACGCACCACCTCCCAAACAACTAAAACACTAAATCCCCGATCCACTAAAGTTTAACGGATTACACAAAAAATTTCAATAATAACACCTCGAAATAAAAGGGAAGATAAGCATAAATAGGGAAACCTTTAGTTCAGTATTAATAGTATTCACTTATATCTACTCTAAACTGGAAAACACTGTACAAGCTATAGTGAGCACCTATTATTCATAGGGAGGAGCTAATAGGTTAAAAAACCCTAAATAATTTATGGAATACCTAAAGGGTTATTATGTAGACCCTAACGCAGAAGCACGAGCCCTTGACCAACTAAGAACAATATATCAAAAAGAGAATAAGAATTTTACCCACTTCCTTCCTAAGTTCAAAAAAGAGCTCATAGAAGTGGGAGGAGGATACTGGCTGGATAACGTTAGGATCAACTACCTAAAAGGAGCTCTAAATATTACGATAAGAACCCTTTTAATTAGTATAATTAACAAACCAACGACCTATACTGTATATACCCAAATGCTCCTAACGATAAGATTAGAGTTGAATAGTGAATTATACTAAGCTCACCGTGAGCGTTAATACAGGAGATCGCTAACACCCGACCAGAACAAAGTCGAGTTATTAACCAGATAGGATAATCGGATAGGGTCACCTTAACCTGATTAAATGGATTGGGAACCCACTAAGGCAAGCCGGATGGCCAAGGATAAACTAGTCCAAAGAAGGTCAAACCAAAAGGAAACCCGTAAATGCTATAATTGCAGTAAAAAGGGGCATATATAATGGAGATACCCTAGAGACCAGAAAGATAAGGAGACCAAAACCTCGAAAAGGAAAACCAAAAAACAAAGCAAAACAAATATTAACTCTAATCAGGACTCTAAAGAGTTGGGAAAAGAATAACTCCTAGTGGAAGTCGTTATTAGGAGGAACAAGCTATAAAGGAATAGAAAATTATTAAAAAGAACATAGACTATAACCCATTCTATATTAACATTGGAATCAATGGGATACAATACACTACTACTCTTATTAATACAAAGTGTCTAACATACGCCCTGATCAACAACACTTTCACCAAGAAACTCCACCTACCACGCATTAGCATCACCCCTCAGAATTTAATACAAATCACCACTACAATCCCTAGTACAATTCGTTATATTACCTATACCAATATCGATATTAATAGTTATAAACGACGACGGCTATTCTTTTATATCATCCCTAATCAAAAAAACGACGTTATTCTGGGTAGATCATGGATAATAAACGACGATGTTACGGTATACTCAGCTAAGGGTACCCTCCACATAGGTGTTATAGACCACTGGGTTCAAAAGAGGAAACCAAATTAAACATTATAAAACCCCGGCTTCCCGATCCAATAATAAACTAGAGCTATATTTATTGCCTTAATTAGGTGAACTAAACGCAAAAACTTAACACCTGATAAAGTAAGACCTCTGAACGTTTTTACAACGAGCCTTACTAATATCGAGAAGGTACTTACACCTTAAAAAAAAACTAACCTAAAGACCAAATTACCCATATATTACCATAAGTTCTTATACGTATTTAACTACAATAAGGCTAATTAATTACCACTACATTAAAACAATATCGACTATACAATTCCCATTAAGAAAAACTTAATAAAGTAAAACAAACTAATTACATAGGGACCCCTATATGGGATATCTAAGGAGGAGCTAATTGTATTTCGATGGACCCTCACAGAACTATTAGATAAAGGCTTTATTTGTGCTAGTAGCTCTCCTATTTTATTACCCGTTCTATTTATTTGAAAACCTAGGGGAGGATTAAGGTTTTATGTTAATTATTAGGCTCTAAACACTATTACTAAGAAAAATAAATATCCCTTACCCCTAATTAGTGAAACCCTGAGAGCCCTAGTTAAGGTTAAGTGGTTGATAAAGTTAGATGTTATTATTGTATTTTATAAGATTAGGGTTAAAGAAGGCGACGAATGGAAGACGGCTTTTAGAATAAGATACGGCTTATATAAATGGATAGTGACTCTTTTTGGCCTAATAGGGGTCCCCGCTACGTTCTAGAGGTATATTAACTATATTTTACGGGATTTCCTGGATAAATTCTGTACTGCTTATATTGACGATGTTCTAATTTATTTAGATGGTTTACTCGTTGATTATAAGGAGAAAGTTAAGAAGGTTTTAAGTTGTTTAGGTATTACCGGCCTATAAATTAATATTAATAAATACGATTTTGAGATGAAGAGGGTTAAATACTTAGAGTTTATTATTGATATAGGGAAGGGTATCCGCGTTAACCCAGAGAAAATTAAGGCTATCTAGATATAGGAGGTCCCCCGATCAGTACGAGGAGTCCATACCTTCATTAATTTTACAAATTACTACCGTTAATTCATACCAGACTTCTCAGGGTTAACACACCCCCTCACAACTTTAATGAAAAGGGATATCCCATTCATATAGAGTAACAAGTATACAAAAGCGTTTAACAAATTAAAGGCCCTCCTAATTAGTGCCCCTGTACTAGCATATTGGGATCCTAATCGAGCTACTATATTAGAAACAGACTTATTAGGTTATGTGGTGGGTGGTGTTTTATTATAATACGACGACGAGGGTATTTTACGGCCTATTACGTTCTTTTCACAAAAGAACTTACTAACAGAATACAATTACCCAATACATAATAAGGAACTATTAATTATAGTCCATTGTTTAGAACACTGGGACTCTGAATTAAGGAGTATAAAGGAGTTTATTATCCTAATCGACTACCTTAACCTTAAGTATTTTATAACTAAGAGGTAATTAAGTGAACACTAGGTTAGATGGTCAGAGCTCCTATCCCGTTATAACTTCATAATCCAGTTCTAACCTAGTAAACAAGCGATAGTCCCTGATATATTATTTAAACGAGAATAAGACGTTCCCAATACCCAGCGAGATGATCGACTAAAAGGACGGAGGATATAACTCCTAAAGGGGAAATAGAATATAGTTATAGTGAACTAGGCAACTCTCGAAACAAATCAAATGGATATAACGGAATCCGTGGAAAGCACCATAGTAGGTGATATAAATTAGGACGACAATCCTAAGGCTAATTAGTCAGAACCCATCCTAAACCCCTTTAAAGAGGAGCCCCTAAAGTCCTCTTAAATTAAAGGATTATAATTAAATAATTGTTATTAGCTAATTAGGACAACTATAAAAAGGGGGGACCATTAGTTATTATTATAATGGAAATTACCTATAATACTATTAGAGTATTTAGTGGACGATGACGGTAAACTCCTTTGGAGGGAGAGGATCTGGGTCCCTTATTATAAACCCTTATAAACCCAGTTAATCTAAGAGTCCCACAACTTAATACTTAGTGGCCATCTCAGCAGAGACGCGTTAAAGGCCTTAATCAGCCGCCGCTTTCACTAGCCAGGCCTGTCACAGGATATCCAATGCTTTATAAGGAACTGCGACGTCTATGGACAGGGTAATATATAGTGGGATAAGAAGAGGGGTCTTTTAAAGCCCTTACCCGTCCCTAATTAGGTCTAAACAGAGATATTAGTCGACTTTATTACAGGGCTACCACCAACCCACCATATAAGAACAACGAATATTATAGTGGTAATAAACCAACTATCTAAGAACGTGATTTTCAAGCCACTTAAGGATATAACGACGGACGTTATAACTACGGTGTTGATACTTAGCCTAATTAGACACCACGGACCCCTGAGAGCTATTATTTTGGACAAAAGCCCCTAATTTACTAGTCGCATATGGAAACGGCTCTATCAACTATTATAAATAAAATAACGTTTATCTACGACCTTCCACCCGAAAACAGATAACACCATAAAACGAACTAACTAAGTAATAAAAACCTACCTCTGAACTTATACTTTATATACTTAAAATAATTAGGACGACCTACTTCTAATAACGATAATAATTATTAATAACAGGGTTACCTCGTCAACAGGCCTTAGCCCTTTTTTCACTACCCATAGTTATAATATTGACCTAATTAGAGTAAAGGAGACTTTGTGGACTAAAGGAAAGACCCCCGCAGCTCGGGCAGAGGCCTTAGTCTCGAAGTTGAAGGAGGCCTCCGAATAGGCATAAGCGGTGATGGCCTCTGCCCAAGAGCGACAAGAAGCCTCGGCAAATATACGACGCCAGCCTTTTAACCAATTTCGACCAGGGAACAAAGTCTAGTTAAGGCTCAAAAACGTCCATTCTAAGAAACCATTTAAAAAATTAGACTAAATAAATACGAAGTACACTATATTAGAAATAGTTGGATCCTATACTTACCAGCTCAATACGCCGCCGGGTATTCATAACGTCTTTCATATATCCCTAATTAGGTATACGAGAGTTAACCCACTATTATTATAAGAACGAGACGACGCCTAACCGCCACCTCTACTAGTAAATAACGAAGAGGAATTCAAAGTCGAAGAGATCTAGGACACTAAGAAGATTCGTAGTTCTTAGAAGGTTTTAGTTAAGTAAAAGGGTTACGTAGAGCCTACTTAGGAACTAATTGAATTATTAACGGAGATTATAGCTTTAGATTATTACGAGGCTAGTTATGGACGAGTCCCTTTGAATGGGGAGGAGGGAGAGGGGGGGTACTTATAACGAGCTGGGCCCTCTTAGAGGCTTCGCAGCCTCTTAGCCATGGACTCCGTTTACCTAAGCCCGGCTTACCTAAGACGGATTAACCTTAGGTCTAATTAGAGTAAACGGGTCCTATGGGGCAGAAAATATTTTCTCCTTTTCTCTCTCATCTTAAAAATACTCGTAGTAATCACCATAACTAGTTGCAATATACGTGCTTGGACCGTTACAAGTTTAGAGACTTATTTGACCCGGAGAAGGCGTACTTAGTGTTCCCTAGGAGACCAGGGGTTAACTATAAGATCCCCCTTATTAAGGACGTTTACGACCAGGAGCTTATACTTTTATGGGGACCCTTATATGGGATATCCCGTAAGGAACTCTTGGTTTTAAAGAAGATACTAAAGGACTTGTTGGATAAAGGGTTTATTCGAGCTAGTAGCTCGCTAGCGGGTGCCCCAGTGTTATTTGTTAAGAAGTTTAGTGGGGGAATTCGGTTCTATGTTAATTACCGAGCTCTTAATAGTATTACGAAAAAGGACTATTATCCACTATTACTTATATTAGAGACCCTTTAACGGGTAGTTATTGTGTAATAGTATACGAAGTTTAACGTTGTAGTTGTATTTTATAAAATTCGGATTATAAAAGAAGATGTTAAGAAGATAGTGTTTTGTACGAGATATGGACTCTTCGAGTAGTTGGTTTACCCCTTTGGACTCACCGGGGCCCTAACTACGTTCTAACGGTATATTAATACAATTCTCTAAGACTTTTTAGACCACTTTATTATTATTTATTTAGATAATATCCTAATTTACATATTTAAGTTAAAGAAGAAGTACGAAGAGAAGGTACGGGTGGTCCTTTAGCGCCTAGTAGAGGCCGGACTACAACTAAACCCTAAGAAGTGTACCTTTTTAGTTAAAACTATGAAGTATGTTGGGTTTATTATTATTATTAAGAAAGGGATTTTATGTAACCTCGAGAAGTTAAGAGTTATTACTGAGTAGTTGTCCCCTAGAATTGTAAAGGGGGTTAGAAATTTCTTTGGGTTTACGAATTATTATTGTATTTTTATACTTAATTATACTATTATTGTTAAGCCTTTTACGAGGTTTACGAAGAATTTAGTTATGTTCTACTAGGGACTTAATTAGGAAGAAGGATTCTAGGAGTTTAAGTGGTTATTTAGTATAGAGCTGGTGTTTCACTATTTTGACCCTGAAGGAAAAGTAATAGTGGAGATAGATTATTCGGGGTTTACTTTAGGTAGTACCTTTATATAAGAAGACTCCGATGGGTACTAGTACCCTATTATGTTCTACTCACAAAAGTTATCGCCGGCTAAGTATAACTACCCTATTTATAATAAAGAACTACTCACTATACTCGTATACCTTAGGGCCTGGAGAGTAGAACTACGAAGTATAAGTAATTTTAAGATTTTTATGGATTATAAAAACTTTAAACACTTTATAACGAAGTAGCGCTTTACTGAGAGGTAGAGCTGGTGAGTAGAAGAGTTAACCTAATACGATTTTTATTTGGAGTATTAGTTAAAAAAGGAAGTAGTAGTCCCCGATGCCCTTTTTCGGAGAGAGTAGGATGCCCCCTAGGGCTAGGACGATAAGAGAGAATAGGGACATATACTCTAGTTAATATTTAACTATACTATCCTAAAAAAAGGAGCTAGTGCCCCCTAGGTGGGCTATACTATAAACGATTTACTAGTACTCTTATATATAATAGTGTTTATGAATAATAGTGAGTTATAAACATTTTAGGACCAGATTATTGAAGAAGATAGATTATATTGTTAAGTTTACGAGGTGGTGAAGTAGGGATAGTGTAACTTCTTACTAGAGTTATAGTTGAAGGTCTAAATCGTAGAATGTGTAATTAATAAGTAGTAGAGGTTAATATTCTGGAATAAAATATGGGTTCTCAGAAGAAAAGATAATGATGACCCTTTAAGCTTATTATGGATAAGGGTTATATAGGAGTATTATGATTTTAGTATTAGTGGTTACCCGGGGTGTAATAGTATATTCGAGATTATAAGCCGACGCTTTTATTAGCTGGGGTACTCTTAGATAGTTAAAAGGTTTACGAGGAACTACTATGTATATAATAGTATCCATATTTAGAGGTAAACTAAGAAGGGGTTACTTAAACCCTTACCCGTCCCCCTCTAAATAAGTAGTAACTTGTCGATGGATTTTATTATTAATTTATTACTAATAAAAAAAAAAAAGTCCTGTTATATATGGATTATAATTAATCAGCTAAGTAAAGCATTAACATTAGAAGAGATAGAGATTATGGACGTAGTATCTTATGCTCAGTAGTTCCTCTATAATTATTACTATTTCTACGGGATACCTTAGTTGATCGTAAATAATAGAGGGTCGAACTAGGTTAATAATTTTTAGTGGGAGTTTTATAGATTAACTGGGGTTACCTAGTTACTAAGTACCGCTTATTATCTACAGACTAATGGGGGAATAGAGTGTATAAACTAAGAGGTTCAGGTTATTTTACGGGTTTACGTTACTTAGACCTAGGACGATTAGGGAGGGTTATTTCTTATAATATAATTAGCCCTATGGAATAAAACTAACTTAGTAACCGGTATTTCTCTATTCTTTATAAAATACGGGTACTATGTTGACCCGTTACCGGTTATAAAAGAAAATAGTAAGGGACTACTTAACTATGGGAAAGTGGCCATAAATGAACTAATAGCCAAAATAAAGGACGTTATAGTGTTTACCTAGGCTATAATAGCCTTAACGTAGTAGTATTATGAATTAAGCGTTAACTGTTGTTAGTTACTAGTGGATAAGTATTGGGTGGGTAATAAAGTCTGGTTTAACGTTATAAATTATAAGTCCCCGTATTTGAATAAGAAGTTTATATGGTTATACCACTAATACTAAGTTACTAAGGTGGTGAGTATGCACGTAGTGGAGTTGAATATACTAAAAGGGATTTACCCGTAATTCTACGTGGACGTCCTCTGGAGGTCAGCTAGTGACCCCCTCTTAGGCCAAATTTAGTTGGATTATTAACTATTACTTATTAGGGAAATAAATAACGAGGATGAGTAATGAATAAAGGAAATTTATGTTATTAAATGGAAAATGGTGGGTAAAGGGAAAAGATGTGAAGCCCTAGTAAAGTGGGAGGGTTATATTAACCCCACGTAGGAGCCAGCTAGTGTTATAGAGGAAACGGAGGTGCTAGACCGTTACGAGGAGCGTTATAGGCCGATATTAGAGAATAACGGAGACGCGGCGTATATACACGTACCCCCCAGGAGGCCAGCCAGGAACTAGAGGCTGCACGGGGGGAGGAGGGGGGTAGTATTACGGGCCGAACCCGGTGGTTATACCCGGGTTATACCCGTACTCACACTAGTGCCCCACCGGTGCCCCACTAGTGGCCACCCCCTAGGAAACAGAGATTTCGCACTATATCATAGTTTACCCTTTTCCTCTTCAGCTTGAAATAAACAGTATTTGGCTACCTTTCGGTTGAGATAAGGCCTAGGACCAGCCCTTCGCAATAGGGCCTTAAAGAGCTCTCCATAATGAACCTCGTATTATACAAAGAGTAATGAGTAGAGTATATAGAGTGGGTAAAAAATTCTAAAGTGTTTTTTAAAGGTATTAAAGTATTTAAAAACTGGGTTTAAGAAATAGTCTACGTTAACTTATTACACCACTATTATACTATAGATTACGTATTAAATTAATAGATATATATACTAAAGGAATAAATAAAGAGTAATATAAGAGAGAGGTGCTCTAAAGTGAACAAAGTATATAAGTGGACATTATTAACACTTAAGCAGAAACACCTTATTATAAAGAAAAATCTAAAGGACTAGTTTATGAAATAGGAAAAAACAATCCATAAAATTAGGGCGGCTAGAGTACCGAGTACTAAATTCCTAAATATCTGGTTTCCCGAATTCATAGTAGTTGTTAATTATAGCTATATGGATATATGGGTCTTTTTATACTAAGTAGTTAAGGATAAATACGTTAAAAACGAGGATTTAAGTATTGGAGAAGTCCTCTTAGATACGTAAAGGTTCCTTTAGATTACTTCGATACTTAACCCATAAAAGTAGGTCGGCTGTGGAGTGTTTGGCCCTATAATGGAAGTAGTTTTTGTAGACTAAAATAATGAAGATATGATTTTCTAAATGCGTTTAAATGTTTTGCGATGTATTCGAGGAAATGCTTGAAGGAGAGGGGGTGTGCTGAGAGATTGATCGTAGAAAAGGAGTGATGGAGATTAAGCCAATAACCACCTTTACCCTGTATACCTCCGCTTACACTAGTGTTTTAGGTGCTAGTTAATTAATAAACAAAATTACTCTGAGTATTATACATTTGATTAGGAGTTTTTTAAGAACTTAGAAGAGTGTATAAGGAAAGACGAAGATTTAAGAGAGTGTATTAGAAAGGTGAAGGGAGCCCTTAAAAAAGAACACTAATTATATGGACGGTGTAGAGTGAGTGTCCTAAGTGTGTTCTACACTGCTCTAAAGATATACGAGCTTTTTAAATCGGTAATCCTAAACTTAGGTTTAATAATCCATATTTTTAACAATCCTACATAGTTTATTATACTTATAAGAGTACCCACTAAAAATTACCTTTAAATAAGTATTTAATAAGTGGTTATTAAAGTATATAATATAGTGTGATAGTATGGGGTCTGGGAAGAAGGAACGGAAGCGTCTATTCTGCTACGTATGGGCTGGGAGGCCGGGCAACTATATATAGACGCTCAGGGGCGCGTAGGAAGGTGGGTCAGCTGGGCGGATGGGCCATACGCCACGGACCACCGCCACACACTGCCACATATAGTTAATATTAAAGTTAAGGGGCGTACAAGGGCCACTATGAAGCTCCGCTTATACGATGTTATACTCTATATAGGCTTTATTAGTAACCTTATCTCTTTTACTTACCTTTATAGAAAAGGCTTTTAGTGGGATATAAGTCCTCGTAATAACTATTTACGGCACTTAGATGGAACCTTCCTATGTGTACTTATAAAAGTTATGAATTAATAAATCCTGGATTATCGGAAGATCGAAGTGTTACTTATAACTGTGCTTATTAGATGAAAAGCACCGGAGATGGAGCTTACACTACCTTAAAGGTATAAATATATAATAACGATGCGTAGGAAACCGATCAAGGGTAATGTAGCCCTCTAGTATTGAAGGCTAGGTCACATAGGCCCCGAGGCTATTTAATACTTAACAAACGCCTTGAGAGGGGTTAGGTTGACCTTAGTAGGCGATTCGGTTATAATAATAAACTATGAAGCCTACGGCCAGGGTAAAGTATATCACCTGGTCCGGTGAGTTTTATAAAGATTTCTAAAATATATAAAACTTAGAAACCGGCTTATAATAAACTTTTATAATTATAAAAAGAATTACGAAAAGTATATATCTATGATACTTATTATTAACTGAGTTAGTGGTTATATATAGGATTTTCATTTTATAAGGTGTATTATAGACGTTTTATTAATACTCTTAATGGACCTCCTAAAACTTTTTAAAGTTTATTATAGAATAACGATTGAAACTCTGGAGTTTAATAGTAAACTTGAGTAATACTTATTACGTAGGGTATAACCCTGGAGATCTCAGTTCTAAATACATAAACCCAGAATAGCGGAGTAGAGCGTATCGTAATAGCAATTAAAGAGTACGCAAAAACGATAGTTTTAGGTACTAAGCTTCTAAACGTCCTTTAGCTGGAAATAACTAAAGTTATTATATACGTATATAATTATATACTATTAGTAGTCAAAGGGTAAAAGTTACCCTATAAGCTTTTCTATAAATACTTTTAGTATTAAAAAAACGGTGTTTATGCACACCTAGACCTCTCTCACCTACAATCGTATAACTATAAAGCGTTCATTATGACTATTAACACATAATTAAAGTATAGTCAATACTAGAAGTTAGTGTTATACACTTAAATCGGTTTTCTAATTAATTACATATTAAGTAACTTGTTTTGGTTATGGAATCCCTTATATAATAAAGTTTTTACTACTTAAAATATAATATTTAATAAAAAATACTACTTTAACGACAACATTGAAGGCCTAATAAAAAGATTAACTATATAAATTTTAAGGTAATTCAGAAACGCTTAAAAGAGCTAATCCAATAATCAGCATACACGGGAATATATATTTAGAACGTGTCATGATATAGCCCACAATTACTGTCCCGTAATTGTGGTTCCACTTTTGCGACAGAACGGTAATAAAAAGGTAGAAGAAATAATTAAGTATACTAACCCCGATGAGCCTACTCTAGAAGCTACTATAGAAGTGCTTAAGTACCTAAATACTAAAGTGGATACACCTAAATACACGGAAGGGTTATATACGAGAACATAGTTTACACCCTTTTTAACACCTTAGGGATCACTTTTATCCTCTTTTATAATAACTCTCACTAAGCTTAATATAAGGGGGCGTAGAAATATAAATATACCTAAGTACATATATAAACTTCCTACTCTAAAACTAATACTAAAGTAAATAACACTTAAAATATCGTATAAAACTATTTTCCTAATAAGTTTAATATTTTATAAGAGAAATCCATAATATTAAAATAGCCCTTAAAGGGACCATGTTATACTTAACTAATTATGTACCCTGGAGATAGGTTCCGAAAAACGCCTTATAATGAAAGGTGAAGAGATTTCTACCCTCTGTGTACATAAAAACTAAAACTAAATACTTATATTAAATGCTTTATTTTGTGTATACGGTAACTGGGATATGGTAATAGTCTTTGAGAGTGAGGAGGCCTTAAAAGACTAAGTTAAAGGTCAAGAAGGGAAAAGGGACTTTTAGAAGGAAGAGTTCCATAGTAATAACATTAAACTACTTTTATTTTGTATATATATTAAAACAAAAGACCCTTATGGTGCCTTTTAAAGAGAACTTCCCTCTCTACTTACATTTTATAATTAATTATAAAACTATTATTTTATTTGTGAATTCCTAAGTATTAAAAAAAGCCACTTAAATGGGTATAAATAGTCCTACTCGTGGAAAGAGGTTACGAGAAGTATCTCGTATAGTAATTAGGTCCTAGGATATTACTAAGTATACACTTATTAACTCAATAAGTATAAACACTTAACTAAGTTTAAGGTACACTTAGTGATCTGTGGTGACCAGTAGACCAAAAATATACGAGAAATGTATACTATGATACTTATACGTATATCTTTCCGAATTCTAATAATTATTACTATGTATTTTAACTTAGAATTTGTCGCAAAAGTGGAACCACTATTATGGGACAGTAATTGTGAGCTATATCACGACAGAATTACTACAATATAATATAATAAACACTTTTATTTACACAGAACTTAATAAAACAATCTTTATAGAGCTTCCACCTAGTTACCGTATTCCTAGAAGACTCCTATACTTACAAAAAGTGTTATATAATTTATAATAATCTGCGAAGGGCTGGTCCTAGGCCTTGTCTCAACCGAAAGGTAGCCAAATACTGCTTATTTCAAGCTAAAGAGGAAAAGGATAAACTATGATATAGCGCGAAATCTCTGTTTCTTAGGGGGTGGGCACTAGTGGGGTACCGGTGGGGCACTAGTGTGAGTATGGGTATAACCCGGGTATAACCACCGGGTTCGGCCTATGATACTACTCCCCTCCTCCCCCCTGCGCAGCCTCTAGTTCCTCGCTGGCCTCTAGTTCCTCGCTGGCCTCTTAGGGGGCACCTGTGTATACGCTGTGTTTTTTTTGTTCTCTAATATTAGCCCATAATGCTCTTCGTAATGGTTTAACGCCTCCGTTTCCTTTATAACACCGGTTAATTCCTATGTGGGGTTAATATAACCCTCCCACTTCACCAAGGCTTTACGTCTTCTCCTTTTACCCACCATTTTTTATTTAATAGTATAAATCTCTTTTATTTATTATTTATCCTTATTATTTATTTCCCTAATAAGTGGCAGCTAATAATTTAACTGAATTTAGCTTAGGAGGGGGTCACCAGCTGACCTTCGGAGAACGTTTATATGGAATCGTAGGTAAATCCCTCTTAGCATATTCAACTCCACTATGTATACACTGACCACCTTAGTAACTTAGTATTAGTAGTATAATTATATAAGCTTTTTACTCGGGTATAGGGATTTATAGTTTACGACGTTAAACTAAATTTTATTACTTATTCAGTACTCATCTACTAATAACCAACGATAATTAGTACTTAATTCGTAGTATTATTACGTTAAGGTTATTATAGCCTGGGTAAATGCTATAATGTCCTTTATTTTGGTCACTAGTTCATCCATGGTCATTTTTCTACGACTAGGTGGTCCCTTATTATTTTCTTGTATAACCAGTAATAGGTCGACGTGGTACCCGTGTTCTATAATGAACGGAGAGACACCGATTACTAAACTGGTTCTATTCCGCAGAGCTAGCTGCACTATAAGAAGTAATTCTCCCCAATTGTCCTAGGCCTAAGTAACGTAGACCCATAAAATAGCCTAAACCTCCTAGCACTCCTATATAACCCTTGTCCATAGTAGGCTCGAAGGATCGTCATTATCTCTTCCTCCGGGAACCCATATTTTGTTCCGGAATGTTAGCCTCTGCTGCTTGTTAATCGCACATTCCGCGATCTGGACCTTTAGTTGTAACTCTGGTGGGAAGCTGCGCTATCCCTGCTTCACCGCCTCGTAAGCTCGGCGGTATAACCTGTCTTCTTCAACAGTCTGCTTCCTTTCCTGGCCAGTACTCCAAATAAAAGTTGTATTAGGCTAGCTCTTCTGCTCACCGGCTCTGCCTCTCGGTGAGGTACTACTTCCTCATAAAGTATTTAAGGCTTTTATGATCTATAAGAATTTTAAAATTACGTATACTTTATAGTTCTATTCTCTAGGCCCTAAGGTATACAAGTATAGCGAGTAGTTCCTTATTATGGATAAGGTAGTTATACTCAGCTAGCAATAACTTCTATGAGTAGAACGCGATGGGGTACTGGTGCCCATCGGGGTCTTCTTATATAAGGGTGCCGCTTAAGGCAAACCCTGAATAGTTTATCTCCACTATTGTTTTTCCTTTAGGGTTAAAACAGCGAAGTACTAGTTCTATACTAAATAGCCGCTTAAGCTCCTAGAATCCTTCTTCCTAACTAGGTCCCCAGTAGAACATAGCCGACTTCTTCGTAAACCTCGTAAAGGGCTTAATAATAATAGTATAGTTGGGTATAAAAATGCGATAATAATTCGTAAACCCAAGGAAACTTTTAACCCCCTTTACAGTTTTCATAGTTTTGACTAAAAAGGTACACTTCTTAGGGTCTAGTCGTAGTCCGGCCTCTACTAGGCGCCGGAGGACCACCCATACCTTCTCTTCATACTTCTTCTTTAATCTAATCGTGTAAATCAGGACATTATTCAAATAAGTAGTAACAAAGTCATCTAAAAACTTTTAGAGAATCGTATTAATATACTACTAGAACATAGCTGGGGCCCCGGTGAGTCCAAAGGGGTAAACTAACCACTTAAAAAGTCCGTATTTCATATAAAACGTTATCTTCTCGACGTCTTCTTCTACAATCCGAATTTTATAAAACACAATTATAACATTAAACTTTGCATACTACTATACAATGGCTACCCATTGGAGGGTCTCTAATATAAGTGGTAATAGATAACGGTCCTTTTTCATAATACTATTAAGGGCTTAATAATTAACGTAGAACCGAATTCCCCTACTAAGTTTCTTAATAAATAACACTAGGGCACCCACTAGCGAGCTACTGGCTCGAATAAACCCTTTATCTAGCAGGTCCTCTAGTGTCTTCTTCAGGACCAAGAGTTCTTCACAGGATATCCCATATAAGGGTCCCCATAAAAGTGTAAGCTCCTGGTTATAAGCGTCCTTAATAAGGGGGATTTTATGGTAACCCCTGACCTCCTAGGGGGTACCGAGTACACCTTCTCCAGGTCAAATAAATCTCTAAACTCCTTATAAACCCAGCCTAGAACGAGTTCCTTTATATCCATAAACTTCTTTTTTTTTAATACATCCTCGATATCCCTCAAATTCACAACTATAACCTAGGCCTCTAGTGCCCTCTAGTAATTTACTCGTTGGCATATAATTATAAATATAAGGGCCATTAGTAATCGGGCCGTACGAATCTCTTTTATAGTAACTAGTTCTTCTTAATTAGAGAGGTATACATCTACTCCTCCCTTACCATGGTGTACCCGCCGAGCAGCGGCGTCATACACTACACAGTTCACTTTTATTTATAGCTTTCCTAGGAATATGGGGGGGTTTAGGCCCTTTACTATGTATATATAAACTTTCTGAGTATAATTACTCAATTCCAGATCTAGGATAGCTATACCCTGGGCATCACTAAGTGATAGCCCGTTTTGCGTATACCCTCATAGGGTATACTTCTTCTAATCCATTAGTGGTAATTGGAGGTGTTTAGAGAGAAACGGATCTACTATTATGTAGACGTCGTAGTTAGTATCGATGAGGGCATATATTAAGTGTCCTTTGTTAATCCTTATTTATATAATGGCTAACCCTTGGCTCCTTTACTGCTGTTCTTCTTAGTGGGACTCCCATCCTTTGGTTTCCTCCTTTATCGACTTTAGTACCCAACTTTATACTAAAGTTACTTTTTTCCCGAGTTATCCTTATTCGAGGAGGTACTAGTGGCCTCTTAATCCTCTTCTTTTAACCTAGGATCCTTCTACTTCTTTATTACCTTAATATGAGTAACCTTTACTTATTTAAGAACCTTTTTTTAATAATTCCTATAATGTAGCCTTTTTCGTTATAATAAAAGTATTTACGGTGGTCCACTAGTAGATTACCCGAGGAACGGCGGTAGTAATAGTTTTTCTCCTCTTTTTAAGTTAATAAAATACAAGTAATACTAGTTATTTGAACATCTCCATTATAATCCTTTTATAGAGGGGCTAGGGTTAGGGATTAGTGATATTCTCATTTAGTAGTAATAAGTGTTATATACTTTAGTTTTTAGGTAACGTCCTATACCCTAATAAGTTACTAAGTGTACTCCTCTAATAAGGAGATAGTAATTAGGTGTTTTTTTAGGTGTGAAGTAAGGGCGTTTTCTAATATAGTAATCTTAACGGTATTAAGTTATATACCACCTCCTACGTCTACTATGATTCATTTAAACTTCGGTAAGAAAATAATTAACTTTTTATTATTTTTTAACAGAGAGTTTATAGTTAGGCTACGGCTTAGTATTAGGTGTTCAGGTCTCGGTAGGTCTTATTAAAGTAGGATATAAAATCTTCGGAGTTATATTAACCTTTAGGCCCCCCGGCTATATAAAACATAGTAACCACCTACTAGGGATTAGTGTTCAGATAACAGTTAATTAGGTATTATAGTTCTTAGTTAATAGGGTAGAATACTTTATTTATAGTAATTTTATCCCTTATTTATTACACCTAAGAAGGGTAGTCCTTCTACTTCCCCGAGAACTTTAAGGGTATTAATAACAGTTTACAATATATTAGTATCTCTATTACGAGGTGGCGGCTATCCACTAACGGGGCTTCCGTGCCTACATCTTTTATAGGGGTCGGTAACGTCACCCCTAAACCTCCACTTCACTCTAACTTATTAAAGAGCTTAGTAATCCTCGCTTATAGGGGCCCGAGGGCCTCATTTAAGGTTAACTATAATTAGACCTACAATTCATCAGTTATTATATTAACTAATATCCTCTTTTTAATTAGTAGGGAGCTATACTCTACCCAGTATCCGACGTTCATCAATCTATTATCAGGGAACCGCACTTAACCTAGGATTCCACTTCGTAACCAGTAAAAAGCCGGGCTTAACCTAACAGTATCTTATATAATAAATAAAACTAAGTTTAAAATATATAAGGGGCTAGTCTTAGGCTTTGTTTTAACTAAAAAGTAACTAAATACTATTTATTTTAAGTTAAAAAGGAAAAGAGTAAACTATGATATAGCGCGAAATCTCTGCTTCCTAGGGGGTGGGCGCTAGTGGGGCACCGGTGGGGCACCAGTGCGAGCACGGGCATAGCCCGGGCATAACCACCGGGTTCGGCCCGTGACATAATCTTCTTTTTTATAATAACACCACTTAGAAATTAACCTTATAAATCACAAATTCAAGTATATAATAAACGAGTATTAAAAGAAGATGTTTAAGTAGTAAAGGATAATATAGTAGAACGGAACTCGTAATCTCTAACTAACCATAAAAAGATTACAATCATTTTTAGTAAGCGCGTTATACGTATAAAACACCTTCCTATAAGAGATAATTAATAAAATAAGAGGTTAGTGCTTAGAGAGTGCTTTAGGCAGGGAAGCCCTTCCTACGAGGCCTCCCCCAAGGGGGCGTATTAGATTAAATACTCCAAAAGCGCCTTGGAACGGGCACTCAGCGTAAGGTTAATCCTGAGCGCACCTCAGGCATCCAGGGGCTTCCCCTACCCTTATCCCTAGGGTCAGGGACGCTCCCTGAAGCACTTAGCAGACACAACACATCAATATACACAATTGACCCTCAGTTTGACACATACAATAGAAAATAAACATAAAATCGGTATACATCACCTTTATAATCTACTGCTATTTCTAGTTTTCTATAGTAGGAACTTTTATAAATTTATCATACTCTTTTTAATTGATTTAGTATACTATTAATATAGGTCCACTATTAAATTAATTACTCTAATTAGGAAAAGCCTTTTTACTTTAAAGTAAAAGTATAGGATTAAAATAAGGGAAAGTATAGGAATTGGTTTTAAGGGAAATTGGATAGTATATTCCGTATATAGCTTATTCGGGTAGTTACCTAAGCCCCCTTTTAACAGGGAAGGGACACTCTGGCCAGGCACTGTCGAGACCCCCCCTCCTCCCGCGTAGGTAGGTCCCAGGTGCTTCAAGCCGGCAACGTTCTGTACTGCCACTGGCGTCAATACCACCTGTCCAGCGACTATTCCGCCGTCAAACGATCGGATGAAGCTGCCAAGAGACAAAAGAAAATGGCGATCCTCTCTGACCTACCGTCTGAGCTTGTGCTTGCGATTGCGTCCTCTTTGCGATCTGGCGGCCCTGCCAAACTCCAGCTACACAAGCATGAGGCCAAGACAATCAGAAAGTGTCTTTGTCGCAAGCGCATCGCCATCGACGAACCAGATGGAACTCGAAGGCTCACGTCCCTACTGCAACTCCGCCAGCAGCGGCCCGAGATTTGCGCAAAGATCAAGCAGTTGCACATCAGGCTGAAGCCAAAGCATTTGTGGATCACGCCCTTGACAGTCCATCAGCTGTCTTCTTTGAGTAACTGGGACAAAACCACGAGCACTCCTCTGGACTACGACATCTTCCACGAACTGAGTTTTTCGCAAAGCAAGAGGAAGGAACGAGCCCAAATGTACGGATTTGTTGAATTCGAAGAGCCTCTCGATGAAGACTTGGAGATGACGACCGACGAAAGGTGCCTGGCCTTCATGTTTGCCAAGTTAGTATACGCTCTTCCGAATCTCACAGAAGTTACCCTAGTAGCGTCTTACCACGCTATCCGACATCTTCCTCGATACATTATCTGGAATCACGTCATCGACCCAGATTCCAGCTATTCTGAGAGCCAATACACCGAGGACGGCGACGACAGCAGTGACCTGTCAATTCTTCCAGGTCTCCAGCCCTTTGCGCAAATTCCCTCTCGCCTAATCTTTCATAGCATCCACTATTAATGAAATAGGTAATATACCACTAAGATCCTTAATAACTGAAAAATCTTCACTTCTGCCTTTTAGAGCCCTCCCGTAATAACCTCATAGCCTCCGGTGGGCACCGGACTATAGCCGCCCCCCTAGCCAGCCCTGATCGGGGCTCTAGGTCACCTCCGGAGCCAACCCTTATCCTAAGGGCTAAGCGCCACCGCAACACTGAGACCCAGCCATTCCGGCCCAGCCTTATAGGAAGCCAGCCCAACACTCCGGATACAGCCCCCTCTACGACAAAGGGGCCCTCAAACACAAATGGGGTAACTACTAAATCTATCCTAACCACCTTCGATAAACAAACTAAACACTATAAAGACCGAAAGGATATCCTTTTAACTATTACCTAATTTATTAATAATATAATCTCTAATTTTAAGGGACCTAAAAACCAGATTACAAAGGAGGCAATAACTTATATAATCCAAGTCTTAAAGAAGTTAATGAATAATAAAGCTAGCGTAACCCCACCCCGGAACTGGGCTACTATTACGACCTTAACCCCGACCCCGGCTGTCACATGTCTTTGTGGCACACCTTAGTCAGCATCACGTGCTCACTCCATACTTCTAGCCCAGCGCCTTACGGCCACTAGCTTAGGAGAATCAACCCTTATTCAACCAACGATTTAGACTATAACAATTAGTAACACAACTAACCTTACGGTCCTGTGGCCTAACCCTTGAATTTTTTCAAAGTATCGAGGAATCCCTCGATATTCATAATCTTTTTTACGAATAAAAGGCCGATATGCCACTATCTTCCTAATTCCAGCAGGAAGCCCACCAAACCGAAGCCATATTCTTCACCAGAATCGCCGCCAATATGCATACACCAGCTATTCTATTCGCTAGCCCTACCGATCCAACCAGAGACCAACCTACTCTCTGGAAACACTATACCTATCACTAAGATTCGTAGAATCCAGCGATATGGCCGTCAATCGAGGCCCTCGAAAACCAAGCCCTAGGCCAGCCTCAACCCAATAAATACCCTCTTCAACGCCCAAAGCCTTACCGTAAATGTGGTGCGAAATTCAATACAAAAAACACTTTATTCCACCACGTATACACCAATTGGTGTGGTCAGCGATTTCGCTGCCGGCTCTACCACGATACCTTCCTTTCAAGGAACGGCCTCTTCCGCCACCTTCGACGCCCTAAAGGCTGCCCTCAGCGACCCTACCGAGACGTCGACGAAGCCAACGTGGCCACTTCGATCCCCTCGTACCCCGAGGCAGGCTCTAAGCCTTCCAAAACAAGCCCTGAAACAGGCCACGAGCCTAAAGCCGAGCCCGAGCTTAAGCCCGCACCCATAAAGGAAGCCAAACCAGCACCCTTCCTACAAAGCCTTCTCGCTGCTACGAAATTCAACACTACAGCTAACGCTTTTCACAAAGCCAACGAGGCTATACAACAGGTTACTTGGCGCCTTAAGATGAATAAACGGCCCTACACTAAATTATACGTTGGATATAATTAGAAGCCCCTACTTAAAGCTAGGAAAGCCCGTAGGCAGTATTACCTTAGGGACCAAAGTATAGTATAAAAAGGGGACTATAAAAAATTAAACTTAGAGACCCTTATAGCTATGATGCTTAGAGTTTTTAGCAGTATCGAGGCCCAACAGCAAGCATACGAAGCCCAGCAAGCATACGAAGCCCAGCAAGCATGCGAAGCCCAGCAAGCATACGAAGCCCAGCAAGCATGCGAAGCCCAGCAAGCATACGACTACTAGTATGACCAGCGACCTGATCCAGCAGGGTCCTAGTAGTAATAAGAGCCCTGAAGACTAGGAAGGATCAGAGGAATCTAACGAAGAAGAGGAGAAAAATATGGATGAATATGGAAATAAGGAATTCGACGATAACGATGATCCCTACGGCGATAACCCTTATAACGACCCATACAAATCATAACCTTAGGCTTACCCCTCTATTATAGCCCCTAGCTAGTAGAAGCCTGAGGCCACAATCGAATAATCGTTAAAGGGAAGCCCTAGAAGTATGGATTTTACTGCTGCTGACGACGATTTACGTTATCAGAGTAATCGGGACAATTGCTTTTCAAAGGGGGGCACATATCACACGTCTTTGTGGCACACCTTAGTCAGCATCACGTGCTCACTCCATACTTCTAGCCCAGCGCCTTACGGCCACTAGCTTAGGAGAATCAACCCTTATTCAACCAACGATTTAGACTGTGACACCGGCCCCAACCCCAGCCCAGGAGCAGGCCCAAAAACAGGCTTAGAACCGGATCCTATTTCACCCATAAACCCAGGTACAACTAAAAAAACCTCCGGGTTTTCGTCCATATCCCTAAGGAAACTGTTGGATTCACTTCACTAGGCCTAGTGTGGAAGGTGGGCAAATAACGATATATTCGTCGTATCTGCTCTGTTATTGTTAAAGGAAGGAAGGAATCGGGCCAATAAGCGATAAGTAGCAATAAGTGGCACTAGTCCAGCGTGGATATTCCAACACTAATAACTATTTCTTTTACCGCAAATGGTCCCTTTTTTAAATAATAAGTAAAAATTGAGCGTTATTCGGTGTGGGCACCAAATTACTCAAAACACAATAAAATAATCAATAAACGGAACGAATACGTAAAGTGGTCGGAAGTAGCAAAAATACCGTTTTCGGCTATACCACCTTCGGTAAAAACGAGTATATCCCATAACCAACTACGAACAAGGTCCAACTCACCGTCACTAGTAACGGTAACGGTATTCCTCTCATATCCCCTAATCTCTTTTATATTCCTCCTCTTATTTAGCGCCGTAAACGCTCCTTAAGGTCTTATAACCCATCCCTCCATCCTAATCTTTACTTTTACCTCCTCAATAAACCTTGCAAAAACTTAGTTTAGTATAACCTTTATTAGACTATTAGTAGGGTTATCATTTCCATAAATCCATTGGATCTTATATAATTCTCATCTCTTATAAAACTACCTTAACACCATAATATTAATTATTAGGTGTTTCTCCTTTATAATTCTAAACTTAATAAAATATTCGTAAAGTGAATATAAGTTGGTATATACGATGGTTAGGATTATAGGTATTCGGAGCTTATTGGTTATGATTTTCAGGGTCGTAGAGAGGGCATAAGCCATATTAACACTAGTGACCATCCTATATATCTCGGATATAAGGATACTCCTCGTAACTCTCTTAAATTTTATTAAGGAGTAATAGATAATATTTCCTTTTATTATAAAATCCTCTTCTCCTCTAATCTCATTTACGAGGAGGATCACGAATCTGAACTAGGATATTAGGTTACTATTATTAGTAAAAAAGCCATCAACAAAAACAAAAAGCTTAGCGGTAATCAAATTAAGGGGCACATAAGTGAGGCCTTAGTTTAAGTACTCCATTTATTATAATAGGCGTTAATTCAGAGCTTTAATCTACTCTAACATCACTTCTCAGTACTAAGCTACCACGGATAAATTAAATACTACCTCTAATTAATACTTTGAAGCGGCGTACACACCTCTAATACATTACTTAACGTACTACTCCTTTATAATAATGGATTTAGTGTTAACTAAGTGTATCTTCACTCCTTAGCCCTTTAGGCGTAAAAAAATAGCTTTTCTATTAGTTAAGACGATCCCTCCGTTGAATACGAGTAGTATTTTAGTAGAAAAGTATTATTTCTCCTTTACTGAGAATATCACTTTTTAGAGTTCCTCGTTTTCCCGTTAAGCAAAGATCTCATCGCTTAAGCTAATAATATCATTAGTTTACATACTAATTATCGTAAAGTTCTTATTTTTATTATTTAGTAATAGTAAGTAGGGGTTGTATATAGAAGTCCTCATCTGGAGCTTCTCTTTGTGGTACTTACTGTATATCGTATACTAGTGGGTTCTAACTTTTATGATACTGTATAACGGTTATATAATGGTTATAATGGTTCCTAGAGGGTAATTTTTCTTTATTTGGTTTAGTAATTTTACGAGGATCATCCTTTTAAATTTTATTATGGATTAGGTGTATACCTAAGTAATATCTCTTATCCATAGTGAATAGCCCTCCTTCTAAATGAGAGACAGAGCGACGGTGAGAATTAGTTTCTAATTAGTATTTTGAATAGTTGGAGACTATGTAAGGATAACCTCCTTGTCGTCGTCTGCGTATCCTTGAATAATAAGTCTGGACTTTTTATAGGGCGTCTTTGTTTTACCCTTTATTTTGTTAATAATTTTTAAGTGGAATATACGTATCCCTTTGTATTTTTCTTTGTTATACTAAGTGAATTCAAAGACTCCTTGTTTAATCAGGGCATCGATCTCCTTTTTAGTGGACTCCTCGAATAGGGGTCCTAGGGCTTTAATTATGCCCTTTTTACATAGCTTGAGTATAAGGGTGTGATCTACCTTTTCCTTAGTACTTATAAACGTAGTTGTTATTGTAGCTTTGCTTTTAGCGTCGTTAAAGGTGTTAATTTCTACTAAGAGGTTAATCTGGGTGTTCTTTTGTGGTTTACTTTTCGGGCGTCGAGGTGGTGGTGCCGGCTCTTCCTCCGGGGGTAGTGTATCCGTTTAGATAACGATCTCATCTTGGATTTCCTCCTCCTTATTAGGGACATCTTTCTTATCATCTCTTGGTATCTCTGGGACCGTATTCTCGTCGTCCTCTTCTAAGAAGGGTTTAATAATAGTAAACCTAAAAGTCTTTGGTCTAAAGGGTAATTGGATAACGTAGTCTTCGCTTTCGTTAACGAGGAGTGTATATAGGCCTATTTAGCCCCTTCTCTTATACTAAACAATAACTTTTAATTATAGCGGTAGATCTCGTATAGGGGCCGTATTTAGGCCATTTCTCATCGTAAGAGCATCAACTATTATATGTTCTACGTAAATCTCTTATAGCTTCGTTATAGCCTTCTACGTAGCTTCTATGTATTACCATATTTTTAGTAATAATAGTAAGTTTATATTTATACGTGGGTATACTCTGAAGATGAATAGGGTTAGAACAAGACCGTCTAGGCTAGCCATATCGTTAATCACTTTAATTGTGTTTTATAAGGCGATCTTCAGTAGCGTAAAAGGGGATTCTTAGCGGATAATATTATATGCTCGTCGTAGGGGCGCATAGTATCGCTTTACCTTCCCGATGCTGTTATGGGCTTCAACGGGCACTTCTTTAATTTCGATCACCATAGATCTCACTGAATTCCTGAATTCCTTAGAACTAAAGTTTCTATTAACGTCCATAACGATCCAATCAGGGGGTCCAAGGTAGGTATCGATCCAGCATTCGCATAGTATCTCCCAGGTGTGCTTTACGCTAACGTTTTCCAAAAACCTAGCTACATTAAAAGAAGTAGCCGTATTAATAACGTGGATTACGGGTTTATTCCCTTTTAAGTAGAAGATATTAATAATAACCTCATAATTAAAGTCCACATCTTCTCTAAAGGTGAATTTAAATCTCCCTGGAGCTCGTCCATTCATTTAGCACTAACGGCAATACTTTGTGAGCTTCTGGATTACTTTGAACATCACATCGTTGCCGGCTCTCTTCAGGATCATATAAAACCTCTATACTAATGGGTAACCAAAACAACGGTGGATTCTACATAGTTCCGTGTTTATAAGGTAATTCTACACAAAACTCTATTTTAGAGAGTATATAAGCATCCACGGATACCCCCATTTACGTATAATAGGGACCTTCACATTTCCCTACTAAAAAAAGTTATGGATATTATTAAAACAGATCCCTAAGTCGTCCATATCTCTTAGATAAAATAAGAATAGCGTACTAGTGTTTACAATGTGGAAGGGTAATCGTCCAAAAGGTGAATTCACATGGGTTAGTCCTATAGAGGGTATCGGAGGGTTGTCTCCGAAGGTAATGCTCGTCTGGCCTACTTTAGAGGTATCGAGTTTTATAATAGTATCAATCTTTTATAGAATAAGGAATTAAGGGTATCCAACTATAAAAACACCAGCTACTCCTATATTAAGCATAATCCCCTAGAAGATCGTTACTACGTAGTGGTCATTACTAATAAACGCCTTATAGGCCGGTAACTTTGTGGGTATACTATTAATATCCTTCCCCATAATAACGTAGTAAGCGGCTTGGTTATTCAGGGTTTAAGCGAGGTCTTCGCCGATTAGAGTAATAGCGTAACCGAAAAATGAGACGTAGAATTCGTTATTATACTCGTTTTCCTCGTTAAGGGTAACACTGGTAAGGTATTAGCTTAGATCTTCCTCATCCCTAGCGTCCTTATCGTCGAGCACTTCATCTTCTTCGTATTCAATAAAGAAATAGTTATATACTTTAAGAGAAATATTGGAAACGTCCT
This sequence comes from Colletotrichum gigasporum, assembly GCA_024584535.1. Classification (NCBI taxonomy): domain Eukaryota; kingdom Fungi; phylum Ascomycota; class Sordariomycetes; order Glomerellales; family Glomerellaceae; genus Colletotrichum; species Colletotrichum gigasporum. The sequence goes on from CP077951.1 coordinate 932,459, forward strand.
TATTTAATTTAAAATATTTATACACTTTACTTCTCTCCTCTATAAAGTATTTTATAAATTAACACCCTTCCCTACCACAAATATAGCACTTCTTATTACGGTGAGGGTATCCTCGCTACTATTAGTGACCTCCGTAGTAGTTACTTTACCCTTTTCCGTTATAGCATTAGTCAATCCAGAATTACTCATCTAACTCTATTTTTAACGCAAAGTGTTAATAATGGGCATCTCTTCCTCTTTCCTCTAAGTCGAGGCTTATCCTTATTATATTATAAAACTCTACTATATTTACTCCGATTAGGTTAGTAGAGCAACACTCTTTCACAAAGATAATAACTCTAATCAGCTTATCCTTCAGGACCTAGTCTCCCTAGTAGTATAACACGAGAACTTACTAGAAATTTATTAGGTTATTAAAAAGGGTCTCTAAAACCTCAACCTTCGTCCTCTCAGGGTTCTTCTAAATAACCTTATTAAGATCTACTCTATTCTAATCGATAATATAAGTTTAATAGCATTAATCTCCTTCGAAGTGGCACCATAACTTATTAACTACCTCCTTTATTAACTAAGTAGTCGGCGTACTACTAATATAACCATAGTAAAACTGAGAAGCTCTCCCTTTCAGCATTATAGGGAATAAGCTAACTATTACGTAGTAGTTAACTCCGATTTTTCTATAGGCTTCGAGGAAAATACGGAATTTAGTGTTAAGGACATCGAATTTCTCACTACTATACCTCATATCATTAGTATATACCTTAATAAGCATACTTTATTACTAAGGGGTCGCTGTTTCGCTAATCTCGTCTATAGTATAGCGTTCTTCCTAATCCAATAATTCCTAAGTGAATATGGGTTATCTAGGTAATTATAGCCGATTCTAAGGGCATAGCCTGGTATAGGCTTAGCTTATTCCCACTCTCTCTAAGGGTGGCGGCGCTCACAGGGAGTTCTTCTACACTACGATCTCTTCTAAATAAAATTTAAACGATAGTAATACCCATTTCCTTGTTAATTCCTTATAGAGGACTGGGTCCTCTATAAGCTTCCTGAAAAACGGGCTTTTAAAACTAATTTCGTTAACTTCTTCTTAGGTCCAGTAGTGTAAAGCTGGGATCTCCTTAAGGTTAAAGAGTTTAATTGGGATCCTCTACTTTTTTATAGGGATAAATACATTATAGTAGAGTAGGAAATCGCATAATTTTCTCGTTACTTAGGTTTTAAGGATATTAAACATAATTTAGGTCTAATCTTCGAAATCTAATTTGAATTCTACTTTTAGGTCGTAGCTAATAATGCCTTCCATAGTCCATATCTCGATAAGGAATACTACTACTATTACTACTAATTTCGGATTAAACTCGAGAATCACCTCTTCTGGCCTATACCTAGCTTATAATCCCTATTCGTAAAGGTTAACCTCTTTTTTATACTTCGTCGGTAATAGGACTAAGGAGCTGTTCACTATTTAATTCTAAGTATTAGCGGGGGTTAGCGCTCTTACTATCTCTTTTCGTAAAAAGTCCTAAGTATCCTAGACTTCCTCCGGGGTCGGATTTACCATAATTAGGTTACTTCCTAACATCTTAGTAAATATTCTAGTATATAAAGGTAAGGTTAATAACGTCTCGAATATAGGGTGTTTCCTCTAAACTATAATTTTGAGGGTGTATACTATTCGTTAAGTGAATTACTACTTATTATTTATAGAATATTATTTCTAATGGGTAGTATAGGAAAGGAGTCTTCCTTCCTTTAACGTCGTCTCTGGTTTTATATCCACGTCTAGGTCGTCTCTAGGGGCAGGGACGACGACAATTAAGTCGGGGTTCTCATTAAATTTAGCCCTTTGAGCGTTGGATATTATATCCTTAGTAGGTTGCTCTAGTCTCGGTATTGGTTACCGGCTCTCTTTTATGGATATAATTAGAAGGTGGGGTTATTGTTTCTAGTGTTATATTCGCTAAGTATTCAGGGTCACTACTCTAGAGGCAGGAGTAAGTAGTGATAGCGATGATGGTGAAATCGGGGTTCTCGTAAGGGTTAGCCTTTTAAGTACTAATTCCGAGGTATTTCCGTAACTACGGGGTAATAGAGTAGCGTCTAAAAAAGAAGGGGGTATTAATTATAATAAATAACTTTTTATTGAAAATAAAAGTCGGTAATAGAAGTGTAAGGGTACTTTATATTATTACTAATCGCAAAATTTTCGTTATAAACTATACGTAATAGACGCAGAGGTCGTATTCCATTACGTCGAATAGAACTTATTACTCCGGTAATTTCGTATAAACTCTTAGGAAACTCCTATGGTATCCTATTATTAATTGTATTACTAACCGAGGGTATCGTAACTTCTTCTTATAATACGAATATCATAAGATCCGTTGGATGGGCTATTCCGTCCCGGGACTTCATAATATTACCTCTTCTAATAAAAAGTTCACTTTACTAATCTATGGAAATAGTATTCAACTATTAATTAGTATTGGATTCACTTTACTAGGCCTAGTGTAAAAGGTGAGCAAATAACAATATATTCGTCGTATCTACTCTATTGTTGTTGAAGGAAGGAAGGAATCGGGCCTACGGCAGCGATCTGACGTTACCGATCTAAAGCCGATTCCTGCCTTCTGATTGGCTCGCTAATCGGGCCAATAGGCGATAGGCGGCAACAGGTGGCGCCAGTCCGGCGTGGATATTCCGACAGAAACCCTAGAAGTTACCCGGAAGAACACCCCTTTCGCCCTACACCTTATAGTTTACTAGACCTTTGGCCTATAACTAGGAGATATCCCACATATTTACTACATCTCAGCTAGATACTCCTTAAAGCCTCTAAATAAATAAGTCCAGTAAAGCCTTCTTAAAAACAAGTAAATACTAGTAAACTACTTAAGGGCTTTTAAAATAAAAACCCTTATAAAATAGTTTATATACACCGTCTCACGCTACCCTTTTCAACTCCGAAGCCTGGATAAGGAGAGCATAGATATAATAACCCTAATCGAAGACGAGGTTATTGCCTAAACTGGTTATAAGCCTACCTTAACCCGGTAATCCCGCCTAAGCCTAAACTTAACTACGAACAAAGTCACTTAGGTGGTCTCCTTTATAGTAAAGGTACTACTTTTTAGATTATTTAACTAGAGTAATAGGGCTCAGCTTATTTAAAAAAAAAGACCCTAACAAGGTATGACCCTAGTTACTAAGGATATTATATAAACTAATACTATAACCACCTAATACTCTATAATAATTATAATAAGCCCGTAAACTCCTATAATACCAAGCCCTATATAACTAAGCCGAAGTATGCCAACTACTTGGGGCCCTTCCAGACCAGCTATACGGACTATCCAACTAGGCCCCTAATAGTTAATGGTTATCCTACCCTCCTAGGCCGAAAGGAACGTGGACGGATTCGGAAGGCTGGGTAGAAGGCCTCCGAGGCCTGCGATAATATCAACCAGACCACTACCCAAAGCAGCACTCAACAACCCCAGGACTCCCCTCCTGATCAGGGCCAACAACCTGGCTCGAAGCGCCCATATATCAGGACCCCCTCCTAAGGATCGATCGTATACCTAGGTGATGGGGATATAGCTAGTAGTATGGATAAAGACGAGGTTAAAAACCCCGAGGCCCTCCCTTAAACCAACCACCCTATCCACCCTCTCTGAAATAGGAGCCAGAGGGTGGCTCACAAGCCTGACTATAACATCACTAATACCTATAACCACCTGGACCTCGATTCGGAGGCGTAGGCCGAAACAGGCCCCCCCACGGGTACTACGTGTAGCCTAATATAACGTGGGAAAAAGGCCCCTAGCACATACAGCTTTCCTAGAGCTCTGCTGGGCTGATTAGGTTGATATAATACTTATCTAGGAGCCTTGGATAGGCTACACTAATAGAATGCTGATTAATATACACCCTGGGTTTGATTCTTATATTCCAGTGGATTTCTGGAATAGCAGGGAAACAAGGCCCAGGGTGATAACTTATATATGGAAAGGGATAAGGCTTTAAGTACAGCAATAGAGGCCCATCCAGACCAGGGATATCCTATAATTAAAAATTAACAATACTATAATTATCAATATATATAAACCACCAGGTGACCCTGATAACCACACAACTATCACTCTCTTAGGATACCAACCACTAAGAAGAACCCTAATAACTGGGGACTTCAATGCTCGTCATTTTTCCTGGGAACCCGGATCCGTTAGCCGGAACAGGGGAGACGATCTAGCTAACTGGGTTGACAACTATGGCCTCTCCTTCATTGGAGAAGCAGCGGCTCCAACCCACACCCATGGTCACGTCCTTGACCTAGCCTTCTCGAATATCCCCTTTGCGCACACAGGACCCTATCCATACCTACATCCAGGAGCTGACCACCAGCCTATCGTAACCATCATCCCTCTCACTAATAACCATAAGTAACATCGAATACACCAACCAGGGCCAATATCAGTCCCGGATTCAGCCCTACCTCGGTTTATAGACCTTATCGGAATAGGAGCTCTGGCCCTGCCTACTCTTAAGGACCAGCCAACCCCAGCCGAGCTAGATGCCCAGGCTAGCCGGATAGCCAGCTTATTATCTACAGCTATCCAAGCAGTAGGGAAAAAACGATAAAACCTAGGAAAGGGGGCTCCCTGGTGGACGGAAGAGTGCTTTGAGGCCCACCGATCCTACCTTAAGGCCCGGATACAATAGTCCCAGGGACCAGAGCTGACCTCACCACCCCCTACCCCTAAAGAGCAAAAGGCCTTCCTGGACATAGTAAGGAAGGCTAAGCGGGCCTACTGGGCTTCTAAAATTGAAGGGGTTAAATCGGATCAGGACCTTTATAAAATAATGGGCTAGCGCAAGACCAGCCTGGCAGTTAAAACCCCCCCCTTAATAGTTGAGGACCAGACGTATAACAATAACCAGGATAAGGCCCAGGCCCTACGGAGGGCCCTATTAGAGAGGTTCAACGATACGGATAACCTACCTGGGGACCCCTTCAACGTGGCTACGGTCCCAAAACGACAAATACCCTAGCAGGCTACAATTAGTCAGGAGGAAATAAGGGTAGCTACCCTAACAAAAGCTACGACCCCTAGTATCAACAGAATCACCACAAGAATACTCAAAGCTTACTGGGACTCTATATCTAAGCTAGTCCAACTACTCTTCTAAACCTATATCCAAACCGGCTACTTTCCCCAGTAGTTCCGCAGAGTAGAGGTTATTATAATCCAAAAGCCGGGAAAACCCAACTTTTCAAAGGCTGGATCCTGGAGGCCGATTGACCTCTTATCCTGCCTTGGCAAAGGACTCGAGAGGCTAATAGCTAGGAGAATGGCCTACCTCACTATCCTAGAAGGGGTGGCCAGCCCACAACAAATTAGGGCCCTACCAGGCAGGGCAACTATCGACCTAACGACCTGTCTCACGCACGATATCGAACAGACCCTCAATAAGGGGCTTATAACCACGCTGGCGACGATGGATGTGCAGGGGGCTTTCGACTCTATCCTTCGGAACCGCCTTATCATCGGACTACGGTAACAAGGTTGGCCTGATAACCTGATCAGGTTGATTTATGCTTTTATATTAGACCACACTACTAGGGTCAGGCTCGAAAAGATAATAACAAAGGACTTCCCTTTAACTTATGGACTACCTCAGGGCTCCCCACTATTACTTATTATTTTTTTACTTTATATTTCCGATATCCTAACTAAAGACCCAAAACTTTGGTTTAGATATATAAACGATATAGGCCTTCTAACTACTAGCCCATCCCTTAAAGATTATACTATATCCTTAAGCTAATAGGTTACCTAAATTCTAAGCTGGGGTGCCGATAATAAGGTCTCCTTTAACTCAGCTAAATGTGAAACTATCCACTTTACTAGGAAATATAAGTAACTAAAAGACTTACCTGGGATTAAAGTTAGAGACCTTAAAATTAAAGCCTTAGCTAAGCTAATACGTTAATTAGGGGTTTAGTTTAATAAAAGACTCTTTTTCTAATACTACGTCGAAACAAGGGTAATAATAGTGAAGAAGGCAGCCCAGCACCTGGGGCACCTAATAAACACAAAAAGAGGGATCCCAGCAGTTACTATACGGAAGGCGGTCATCATCTATGTCCTCCTAATAGCCCTATACGGAGCCGAAACCTAGTTCGGGGGGCTAACCAAACCAGCCCTAAGTGACACCACCTCCCCCCAGGGAGGGATTAGAGCCTAGTGGCCATTATTTTGATGTGAGCAATTACCCCAGTGGCGCAATTGGGGGGTGTGTCGCAAGTATACTGGGCCACTAAGACGTCTAGGAGCTGTGCTTAGCTGAGTTAGCACTTACGTGACGTCCTGGCCCCCGAGCTGGCCTATTTATTCTGCTGGATACACCCACCAGATAGTGAATAGATTAAGCCTTCTTCTCCTACTTAACATCGTACGCACATGCGAACTCGCCACAACTGGTTATTTATTAGATTAGCTTTTTTAAGTGTTATTAAATCACCTTGAGATTCATATAGTTAATTTCTTCTACTGGGCCCTTAATGTTATTATTAAAGTAATGTTTTTTATTGAATATTATATTTTAAGTAGTAAAAGCTTTGTTATACAGGGGATTCTAGATTCAAGAGGAATTACTTAATGTGTAACCCACTAGGAATCCAATCCAAGTATACACTAATAACTTTTAGTGCTTATTACACTTCAGCTGAGTGTTAGCGGTTATGGTGAACTCTTTATACTCGTATAAGTGTATATAGGAAAGGTCTAAGCACGCATATATCCCGTTCTTTTCGTACTAAAAGTGTTTATGAAATAGCTTGTACAGTAACTTCTATCCTCTTATTACTAACGGTATATAATTATATATATACATTACTATTTTCGTTATTTCCAACCAAAGGACGTTCAGAAGCTTAGTACTTAGAGTTATCGTTTTTATATGCTTTTTAATTACTACTATAATATACTCTGCTCCACTGTTCTGGGTTTACGTATTTGGAGTTGAGATCTCCGGGGTTATACCCTGTGTAGTGAGTATTTGAGTAACCCGTAGGTGCTATTCGAGCTCGCCGTCAGACTCCAGAGTTTTGACCATTATTCTATAGTGAACTTTAAGAAGTTCTAGGAGGTCCGTTAGGAGCGTTAATAAGACGTCTATAGTACACCTCATAAGGTAAAAATCCTACGCATAACTACTAGCTCGGTTAATAATAAGCATTATGGATATATACCCTTCGTAATCCTCTTCATAATTGTGGAAGTTTATTGTAAGCTGGTCTCTAGGCTTTGTGTTTAAGGGATTCTCGCAGAGCTCGCCGGATTACTCGGTAAGCTTTGCCTTTTCTGTACACATCGCAGGTTGTTATTATAGCAGGCTCGCCCCCTAAGGTCAGCCTAACCCCTCTTAAAGCATTTACTAAGTACCGGATAGTCTCGGGGTCTACGTAACCTAGCCTTTGATACTAGAGGGCTGTGCTACCCTTGATCGGTTTCCTGTGTATTATTATTATATATTTATACTTTCGAGGTACTATAGGCTTAATCTCCAGCGCTTTTCGTCTCATAGGCGCAGTTACAAGTAACACTTCTATTTTCCGATAATCTAGGACTTATTGATTTGCGATTTTTATGAGTATATATAAGAAGGTTCCATGTAAGCACCGTAAGCAATTATTACGAGGACTTATGTCCCACTAAAAACCCCTTTTACGAAGGCGAATAAGGGAAATAAGGTTGTTAGTAAAGCTCGTATAGAGTGTGATGTTGTATAAGCGGAGCTTCGTAATGGCCCTTCTACGCCCCCTAACTTTAATATCAACTATACTATACACTTCGATAACCACTTATTGAGCACCTGTCCAGAAGTAATCTCCGGCGGGTATTCCTTTAAATATAATAAACTACATAGAATTATTAAAAATATAAATTATTGAGCCTAAGTCTAGGATTACTAATCTAAAAAGCTTATATATCTTTAGAGCAGTGTGGAACACACTTGGAACGCTTGCTTTACACCGTCCATATAATTAGTATTCTTTTTAAGAACTCTTATTGCCTTTTTAATATACTCTCTTAGGTCTTTATTTTTTCTTATACACTCTTTTAAGTTCTTAAGGAGCTCCTAATTAAGGGTATACCACTTAGGACATTCTTATTCGTTAACTAATTAGCACTTAGAGAATTAGTGTAAATGGAGGTAAGTAGGGTAGAAGTGGTTATTCATTTGATCTCCATCACTCCTTTTCTATGATTAGTTACGGGGAGCTCCACCTCTTCTACAACCCCAGTTATTCTAAGTATTACTCCCTGGAACACCTAGGTGCATAGGGGAAATTACTTTAGAGCCACCTTTATTTCAGGTTATCAATTCTATAGTTAACCCAAATACTCTACGGCCAACTTGTTTTTTTAAGTTAAGTATTAAAGTAATCTAAAGGAATCTCCGGGTATCTAAAAGGACCTCTCTAATACTTAGATTCTCGTTTTCGGTATACTTGTTTTTAATTACTTAGTATAAGAAAATCCATATATTTATATAATTATAATTAATAATTATAATAAATTCTAAGAATTAGATACTCAGGAGCTTAATACCAGGGACTCTTACTATTTTAGCTTTATGGATTACCTCTTCCCACTTCATAAACTACTTCTCTAAGTCCTTTTTTATAATAAAATACTTTTACTCGGATACTATTAACGTCCACTTATATACTTCGTTCACTTTAAAACACCTCTCTTTTATATTACTCCCTACTTATTCTTTTAATACATAAATCCATTAATCCAATACATAGTCTATAGTATAATAATAGCGTAGTAAACTAACGTAAACTATTTTTCGAACCCAGTCTTTAAATACGAAGGGACAGGCCTAGGTGTTTTCGACCTTAGGGTGCTCTATTACTGTTTACTTCAAGCTAAGGAGCAGAAGGGAGGAAGTTCCTCGCAAAGGGGGCGGTGTAGGAATCTATACTATTGGAGAACAAAGGGGACCTCTGGTGCCCCACCAGAGGTCACCGGAGGCCCTTTGATCGGAGGCCCCTTTAACCAGAGGGCTCTTTTGTTGAATACTAGTTAACACCTCAAATAAAGCTTAGACCATCGTAGGCATCAGCCCGTAATAAATGCCCCCTCCTTTCTCCCCCCCCTCCCCACCGGTGTTCTACTGGTGCATCGGTGATTATTAATTTGTTACCCTCCAACGTCTTCTCGGGGCATACACCGGGTCCCCATCCATTATATCAATTTCTCTATACCATTATTTATACCTATCCAAAACCTCTATCTCTAATAACGTGGTTCATCAGTGAGTGGACCACCATCAGTGACCGGGCCACTTTTCCCACTTTCACCACCTTTTAGTTTTAATATGTAATTTTTTTATAAAATAATATCTAAAGCCTTGCCTGAACATAGGATTATTCTAATAATTAATGTGATCTAATTGATATTGCAATTAAGTATCTAATGTGTAGTGATTATTTATAATGTTCTGAGAACTACTTTTTGGTTTAGAATGAAGGGTTAAAGTGTGAAGGTTGATAGTAGGAATGTGTAGTTGAATTTGATAGAGACCGAGGAGGAGGTAATTATTTCATATATTATTGATTTGGATTTTCAAGGATTCTCGCCCCGATATGTGGATATGGAATATATGGCTAGTACACTGCTCCGGAAGTGTGCTTCCTGACTGGTTGGGAAGTGCTAGATAGAACGCTTCGTCTAGTGATGCTCAAAGTTTAAGATGCGATTTTCTTGTGTTTATGATTATTAGAGAGGTTTTTACGAAAATCCTACGATTATTAAGCTTTAGTTTCGACTTATGGCTAATATGCGATCGAAATATAGTATTATAAACGAAGACTTTTATAATTTCGATGAGATTGGTTTTATAATAGGTATAATCCGGCTTAGAATAATTATTATATATTCTAATTAAATTAGAAAACTAAAAAAGGTTTAACTTAGTAATAGAGAATAGGTAATAGTGATTTATTATATTATTAGTAATGGTTATATAATACTACTTTTTTTAGTGGTTTAGGGCTATTTCTATTTTATGAGTTAGTACTCCGAGGCCTAGATTCTGGATTACTGGGTAATTAAAATAACTTTTAATGGATGGACCGATAATGAGACTGTTCTCTAATGGCTTTAGTATTTCGATAAATACTTAAAATAGCGATTAAGAGGTATATATCGGATGCTAGTCGTCGATGGCCATGAAAGCCATATTAGTAGCGATTTCGAGGAGTATTATAAAGAGAATAAGATTATAACTATCTGTTTACTTACTTATTTATTACATTTAACCCAACTTCTCGACGTTGGTTATTATAGTGTGTTGAAGTTGAGATATGGCTCTTAGATCGAGTACTTTATTAAGGCCCGGATTACCCGTATTACTAAACCCGAGTTCTTCCTCGCATTTAAGGCCGTATTCCTTTAAACCTTTACCTAGGAAAACGTCTATGGGGGTTTTAGAGGGGCTAGGCTTATTCCTTATAACCCTTAAACTATCCTTTCTAAGTTAGATATACAATTACGGACACCAACAACCCTGAATACCCCTATTAGGCTACCTGACCCTTGGGTTTCTAAGACACCTTAAACCACTAATAAGGCTATCTCTTAGTTTTTACTTATAAGGGAAAGAATTTCTAAGTATTAGGGAAGCTTACCGACGCTAATTTATAAAATTACCGATAAATTTTTAAAAGGTTTATAATATATTTCTTATATAGTTGCCCTTATGGAGGAAGAGCTACGCCATTTTTGAGATGTAAATACGGCCCTTAGTAAGTACTGTAAAGTTAAAAGAATTAGATTATAGGATAGAGGGGTATTAGAAGGGTTTTAGGTAAGGGATATTATAGTTGAAAAGGGTATTATTAAAGAGGAAGGGCGTAAAAAGGAGGAAAACGAGGGGTTATTAAAGTGTTATTAGATAGGTTTGTAGTATTGTGGTATTTGTTGTAAAACTGGTTATAACGTAAGAACTTATTTAGAGGTTATGGAAATAAGTAGTTTAAGTGATTTTAAGTAGTTATAATTAATTTAATTGATTTTGGTTGAGATATGGAAGTTGTTAGTGATAAAGGTGGGAAAAGTGTCCTGGTCGATGATGGTGTCCTGCTCGATGATGAACCACGTTATAGTATATTTCCTATACAGCTGCCCTTATGGAGGAAGAGCTACGCCATCTTTGAGATGTAAATACGGCCCTTAGTAAGCGCTAGAGAGCTAAAAGAACTAGATTGTAAGATGGAGGGGTATTAGATGGGTTTTAGGTGAGGGAAGTTATAGTTATAAAGGGTGTTGTTGAGGAGGAAGGGTGTGAAGAGGAAAATGAGGGGTTATCGAAGTGTCATCAAACAGGTTTACGATATTGTGATATTTGTTATAAGACCGGCTATAACGTAAGGACCTGTCTAGAGGCTGTGGAAATAAGTAGTTTAAGTGATTCTGAGTAGTTGTAATTGATTTAATTGATTGTGGTTAAGATATAAAAGCTTTTAGTGGTGAAGGTGGGAAAATTGGCCCGATAACTGATGGTGGTCCACTCACTGAACCACGTTACTACTTCTATAAACTCCTAAATTAACTCTACATAGCCTTACTATTTAACTAGGGCTTAACGACCGTGCCCTCTACCCACCCACTATCACCTTACTACTAATATATTTTCTATAAGTTATTTAGGATCTCCGTTCATATTACGAATCGGGGGTAGTTATTTATTAGTCGTTTCTTACCCTGGTAATAGGTCACTAGTTACCCTATAAAGGAGGTCCACGTAAAAGTATAGATAAATACCGGTTAGTATATTTAACTCTATCATATAAGCTGAAGTCACTTATATAACTTTATACTTATAATAAAACCACGTTAACCTTTTACTTAACGTTAGGGATAAGTAGTTAGCGACGTTTAACTATACTTTATCTCCGACCTTATACCACTTAGTTAGTCCCCTAGTGCAGTTCGTGGAGTCTTCACTTCACTACTAAGCAACTATTATTACTACTTAAACGAACTTTATAGTGTTCTTTATCCTCTAGATTAGCTGCTTTACTATTTCCTCTTAATTCGGTTTTAACTAATTATCTTCTTCTACTACTAGTAAAGGGTTAACGTAGTATTCATACTCTATAAAAAATGGGGACATCGTTATAGTAATACTTATTTAGTTCCTAAGGGCTAGCTGTACACTGGGCAGTAGTTCCCCCTAATTGTCTTGGGCGTATATTACATATAAACAGAGAATTATTTAGATCTCCTAGTTAAGGTGTTCTGTTCTTTTATTTGTTTACGGGTAGTAAGTAATACTTAGTAGCCGTTTTACACCGGTTAACTTATAGAATTCCTTCTAAAATCGGCTTATTTAATTCGATCCTTAGTTACTAATTATTGTTTATAGTATTCCGTAGAACCTATAATAATAGGAGAGGAACCGCTGAGCATAGGTTTTAGCGTCCATAATTTCGATTTCTTTTAACGTAGGGTTCTTTAATAATCTATCCACAATAACCCATAAGTATTAGGCCTTTTTCCTTTTTATTAAAAGAAGGTCGGTAATAAAGTTTATTAATAAGTTATAGTAGATGTGGGTAGGCACCGGTAGGGGTTTAAGGAACCCTTTTTTAGCTTACCTCTAGATGTGTATTCCTCCATAGGTATTATAATTTTGTATAAACCTCCAAACTATCTGGGACTAGCCTAACTAAAAGAACTATTTACTTATTATTATTAATGTGCTGTTCTATTCTAGGTAGCCACTAGTATACGAGTTATAATACTTTTATATAATCTTAGTTTGTAATTCGTTTAAGTGATTATCGTCATTTTCCCCCCCTAATACCCATAATCGATCTCTCTATATTAATCTTCCCAGCCTATCGAGTTTATATTTAGTAATTTAAATCTTTAACTTAAGTTTTAGTGGGAAACTTCTCCTCCTTTCTTTTATTACTAAATAAGTAGCTTAGTATACTCCATTGGTTTTCATAGTTTTATCCTAAAGAGCTTATAGTATAGAGTTAGTATTAAAAACAGCGGCTTATGGTATTTCTAGTGTATTTTCGGTAGTTCATCTAACTCGAGGGTCACCGGGTGGAGTATAACTTGGTTATGCAGAATTGGGAATTATCTGGATTACCCGGCCCTTTTCCCTTTTATCGTCCTATCCTTAGGGGATGTCCTACTCCTTTCTTAATAATACATTAAATACTATCACCTCTTGTTTTAACTAATACTTAATCCTAAAATTATACTAAGATAACTCTTCTACTTAGTGGCTTTATTTCTCGGTTAAGCGTTACTTTTTTATAAAATACTCTAAACCTTTATAATTTATTAAAATAATAAAATACTAAACACCACGGAGTTCAGCCCTCTAGGATCGTAAGTAGGTGAGTACTACGAGGAACTCCTTATCGTATATCGGGTAATTATACTCTATTGGCGATAATTTCTATAAATAAAACCCTACTGACCTCTAGTGACCCTCTGGGTCCTTTTATAATAATACACCGCCCAAAGCAAACCCTGAGCAGTCTATCTCAACGCGTGTTTCGTCGTCCAGGTCAAATTACCGTAGGAACAACTCTTCTATGAACATCCTCTTTAGCATCTCGAATACTTCTCTTTAAGCTGTTACCCAATAAAAAACTACCCCCTTCTTCGTTAATCGGGTTAAGAGCTTTATTAACCCACTAAACCCTAGTATAAATATGCGATAATAATTAGTGAAACCTAAAAGGTTTTATATACCCTTAAGGGACCTAGGGGCCAACCACTTCTTAATAACTTTTAACTTATTAGGATCACATAATAAACCCTTTCCTATAGTGATAATGAAACGGAGCGGGGGATGCAGTGAACAGCATGTATTGTACGAATAACAACACACACACTCTACTGACCACAAGTCGCACACCTCTCGTCACGGGTCCGAAGAGGTAACTAACTCGTACTGAACAGCCTCAGGGACGCTGCTTTCAAGGGGAATCGAGTATTCTAGACCTGATCAGGTCTGGAATAAGCTCAAAAGACTAGGAAAAGCGTATCCGAGACTAGGTTACCTTATTACTCAGTGGTAAACCGACCTCCGTATAAAACATTGTACGCTACGGTCACGATAGTAACGTTAATAATAAAAATGGGTAAAATGAGTGAATATTCTTATCGAGGAGGCTCCCCCCGAGGTGTATACTGTGTTATGTGTAGAGGCCTAATTAGGTCTAAAATACTAGAAGAAAGTCTCTCCTTATAAGGGGTTGTCGTCGCTATGCCCTAACCATCATCCCGAAGATGAGCTGCGCACTTCCCCTGCCCGGTTTTAATCGTCCCCTTATTTTAGTTCTAAGCTCTAGCGTACTAAGACAATCTTATAAACGGGTAAACTAAATAAAAAAAAAGGAAATTAGTATATATAAAACCTAATTAGGTGTATTAGTTATGAAAACCGTACCTCTGGTCTTCCTTAGGTAGTTCCTTTAGCTTTTTTTAATACTCCCTTTCCGTTTTCTCTACTACTACTACTTTATTCTAATACACCACCATATTATTCCGGTTATATCTTTACTACTAATTAGGTTTAGTGGGTTTGAGGAACGGCTCCTAAGCTCTTATTTAGTATACCATAAATTAGTATGGGTTGTCGATCCTATTTATAAACTCTTCCCTAGTATAATTGGTAATTTTTTCGTAGTTAACCTTTGCGACCTTCTTCTATTTTTAGTACTTAGTTTTATATTCGTGTACAAGGACTTCCCGATTAACCTCATAGTTCTGCGCTTATTTTCGGGCTACTTACATTAAGGTGGTTAAGTTGTATAAGTAAGGGGACGTCGGGGTCACTTTTGGTTGTGGTGATTAAGAGAAGAAGGGCTTATTGGGTAAATTGTCCGGTGGGTTAAATAGGCTTAAAGATGTATTGGAATTGGTACTACTAGTGATTAATAATGGGTTATTATTAGTGTTCTGAGGCTAATTAGGTGGAGGTGGTTTTTTAGAGGCCTTTTTTGGTTTCTTATTAACGGTGGTAATATATTTGTTGATGGACTGGTGAGGTTTGTTGCGAAGACTATGATCCATCCCTATGCTATAAAACTCCTAGGTAATCCAACTAATTCATTTTTAGTATATGGCTTTAACGTAGTTGGTGGTGGAGTAATGGGTCCAGGAATGTGCTACCTGTGGTGTATTATGATTTTCTCGAAAAATAACTTAAAGCTATTCTACTACGAAGACACCACACCTATAACCATCAGGCTACTGGACCGTATTAACGATGCCCGATACTACTCGAATAACCCCGATCAGGTCAAATCCGGTACTCATAATTTAATACTATGACGTTAAGTTATGTATATTAACTAAAAACCGTTGTTCTGAAAGCCCTATACTCTATATATTATTAAACTAGAAAGTGTGACCTGAGATTTGGTTAACGAAGACGTTTATGAAGTGATTTCCACTATAGGCCGTAATAAAGTAGACTAGATTAGTTCCGTGGATATGTGTTTTTAGTTAATTAGAGTACAGTTTAAGTTATTAAGGGGTTAAGGGCATATTTCCCTAGGGTTATACGATAATCTCGATGTTAATGCCTAGGGCTTCTAGATCTCGCTAAGCCATCATAATAGCGACTTCCACTTTCCTATATTCAAACTAGTCCCTTCGTATAATGTTCCCTTATATATTATAATAGTTTTTGAGAATACGGGTAACTATATTCGGGGCTTAACCCATCCACTATCCCTAGTTATCGAAACCGGCCACTCATTGTGTTCATAGAGTTATAGTTACTTCTGAATTTTATGCGGGAAGCTACGAGGGAGCTGGAACTGGTGTTTTATCGTCTAGTGTGGGTATATTTTATGGGTATATGGGGTTTATGTGTTACTTATTAGGATCCGTAACCCCGGTGAGTAGTTAAAGTATTATTAATAATATATATCGGGAGTTTTTGGGTTTTGTGATACTTCCTTATACCGGATTAGGCGTAAATTATCGAGTAGGGTCGAGTCCTATGGTTATGAACTTGTAAAAAAGGGTCCTAGTATAGTTATTATCCTAGAAGTTAACTCGGTTTAGGATAACCAATATGATGATGTTTATGTATAGGTAGTGTAATAGAAAGAGCAGAGAAGTTAACGATAGTTATATAAAGTAGGTCGAGAAGGAAGCCTTATTTCTGATCAGGCTAGGTTTGTTATAGGGAAGTGGAAGATAAGAGGTGAGGGTTAAGGGGTGGGTTATTTGTTTATTAGCGCAGGGTGAGTTAATTCCTGAATCAGAGCCAAGGGCAACTCTAGGTGAAAGGTAGGTGGTCTCGTAAGTTAAAAAGGGAAGGGTAGGTCGTTTTATATGCCCTTCCTTCCAACGAAAGAGCGTATTAAAAGGAAGTGAGTTAGTCCCTTTTTATCTAATTAGATGCCTATTATGGTTCCTTAGCTAAATCGGAAAGTCCTCTAGTAAATTAGTGCCACCCTTAGGGCTAGTATAAGAGGGCGCCTTTTCTTCCACCTTTTTTTTCCTTATAATAACTACTATTACGTCCCTAATCTTAGCTCCTTAACCTGATCTGGTACTCCATAACTCAATAGTATACCTCCGAAGAGCATTAACTATAAGTATAACTAAACAACTCCTATTACGGAAACTCCTTAGTTACTTAACTATAATCCTGTAACGGTCCAAGCACGTATATTGCAACTAGCTATGGCGACTACTACGAGTATCTTCAAGATGAGAGAGAAAAGGAGAAAATGTCTTCCGCCCCACAGGACCCGTTTACTCTGATTAGGCCTAAGGTTGATCCGTCTTAGGTAAGCCGGGTTTAGGTAAGTGGAGTCCATGGCTGAGAGGCTGCGAAGCCTCTAAGAGGGCCTAGCCCGTTACAATTACCCCCCCTCTCCCTCCTCCCCGTTTAGAGGGACTCGTCCATAACTAGCCTCATAACGATCTAAAGTTATAGTTTCCGTTAATAACTTAACTAGTTCCTAAGTAGGCTCTACGTAGCCCTTCCACTTAACTAAAACCTTTTAGGAACTACGAATCTTTTTAGTGTCCTGGATCTCTTCGATTTCGAATTCCTCTTCGTTGTCTACTAATAGAGGCGGTGGTTGGGCGTCGTCTTATTCTTATGATAATAGTGGGTCGATTCCCGTATACCTGATCAGGGATATATAAAAGACGTTATGAATACCCGGCAGCGTATTAAGCCGGTAAGTATGGGATCCGACTATTTTTAATATAGTGTACTTCGTATTTATCCAGTCCAACTTCTTAGATGGTCTCTTAGAACGGACGTTCTTGAGCCTTAACTAGACCTTATCCCTTGGTTGAAACTGGTTAAAAGGCTGGCGTCGTATATTTACCGAGGCTTCTTGTTGCTCTTAGGCGGAGGTCATCGCCGCTTATGCCTATTCGGAGGCCTCCTTTAACTTCGAGACTAGGGCCTCTGCCCGAGCTGCGGGGGTCTTTCCTTTAGTTCGCAGAGTCTCCTTTACTCTGATTAGGTCGATGTTATAGCCGTGGGTGGTGAAGAAAGGGCTGAGGCCTGTTGACGAGGTAACCCTATTATTAATAGCCATCATTATTATTGGAAGTAGGTCGTCCTAATTATCTTAAGTATACGAAGTATAAGCTCGGAGGTAGGTTTCTACTACCTGGTTAGCTCGTTTTGTGGCGCCGTCTATCTCTGGGTGGAAGGCCGTAGATAAACGTCGTTTTATCCGTAATAGTTAATAGAGCCGTTTCCATATGCGACTGGTAAATTGGGGGCCTTTGTCCGAAATAATAGCTCTCGGGGGTCCGTGGTATCTGATTAGGCTAAGTATTAACGCTGTAGCCACAACGTCCATTATTATATCCTTAAGTAGCTCGAAAATCACGTTCTTAGATAGTTGGTTTATTACCACCATAATGTTCGTTGCTCTTATACGGTGGGTTGGTGGTAGCCTTGTAATAAAGTCGACTAATATCTTTGTTTAGACCTGATCAGGGACGGGTAAGGGCTTTAGAAGACCCCTCTTCTTATCCCGCCATATATTACCCCGTCCGTAGACGTCGTAATTCCTTATAAAGCGTCGGACATCCTGCGATAGGCCTGGTTAGTGAAAGTGGCGGCTGATTAAGGCCTTTAACGCGTCTCTGCTGAGATGGCCACTAAGTGTTGAGTTGTGGGACTCTTAGATTAACCGGGTTCGTAAGGGTTCATAATAAGGGACCCAGATCCTCTCCCTCTAAAAAAGTCTACTATCGTTGTCCACTAAGTACTCTAATAGTATTATGGGCAACTTTTATTATAATAGTAATTAACGGTCCCCCCTTTTCATAATTATCCTAATTAGCTAATAACAATTGTTTAATTATAGTCCTTTAGTTTAAGAGGACTTTAGGGGCTCCTTTTTAAAGGGGTTCAGGATAGGTTTTAACTAATTAGCCTTAGGATCGTCGTCCTAATCCATATCGCTTGTTATGGTGCTTTCCACGGATTCCGTTGTATCCATTTAATTCGTCTCGAGAGTTGCCCGGTTCACTATAACCATATTCTGTTTCCCCTTTAGGAGCTGTATCCTCTGTTCTTCTAGTTGATCGTTTCGCTGGGTGTTGGGAACGTCTTATTCTCGTTTAGATAGTGTATCGGGGACTATCGTTTATTTACTGGGTCGGAACTAGATTATGAAGTTATAATGGGATAAGAACTCCGATCATCTAACCTGGTATTTACTTAATTACCTTTTAGTTATGAAATACTTAAGGTTAAGGTGGTCGGTTAAGATAGTAAACTCCTTTATACTCTTTAATTCGGAGTCCCAGTGTTTTAAATAGTAGACTATAACTAATAGTTCCTTATTGTGTATTAGGTAATTATATTCTATTAGTAAGTTCTTTTGTGAAAAGAACGTAATAGGCCGTAAAATACCCTCGTTATTGTATTATGATAAAGCGTTACCCACCACATAACCTAATAAGTTTGTTTCTAGTATAGTAGCTCGATTAGGATCCCAATATGCTAGTACGGGGGCACTAATTAGGAGGGCCTTCAACTTATTAAACGCTTTTATATACTTATTACTTTATACGAATGGGATATCCCTCTTTATTAAAGCTGTAAAGGGGTGTATTAACCCTGAGAAGTCCGGTATAAATTGATAGTAGTAATTTGTAAAACCAACGAAGGCACGGACTCCTCGCACTGATCGGGGGACCTCCTATGTCTGGATGGCCTTAATTTTCTTTGGGTTAACGCGGATACCCTTCCCTATATCGATAATGAACCCTAAGTATTTAACCCTTTTCGTCTCGAAGTTGTATTTATCGATATTGATTTATAGGCCGGCAGCACCTAGACGGCTTAAGACCTTCTTAACTTTTTCCCTATGATCAGCGAGTGAGCTATCTGAATAGATTAGAACGTCGTTGATATAAGTGGTATAGAATTTATCTAGGAAGTCCCGTAAAGTATGGTTAATGTACCTCTGGAACGTAGTGGGGGCCCCTGTTAGGCTAAAAGGAGTCACTATCTATTCGTATAAGCCGTATCTTATTCTAAAGGCCGTCTTCTATTCGTCGCCTTTTTTAACCCTAATCTTATGGAATACAGCAATAACGTCTAACTTTGTTAACTACTTAGCCTTAGCTAGGGCTCTCAGAGTTTTGCTGATTAGGGGTAAGGGATATCTGTTTTTCTTAGTGATAGTGTTCAGAGCCCGGTAATCGACATAAAACCTTAATCCTCCCCCGGGTTTTCGAATAAATAGAATGGGTAATGAAGTAGGAGAGTTATTAATACGAATAAAGCCTTTATCTAATAGTTTTGTGAGGGTCCATCGAAATACGATTAGCTCCTCCCTAGATATCCCATATAGGGGTCCCCATATAACTGGCTTGTCTTGCCTTGTTGAGTTTTTTTCGATGGGAATTGCGTAGTCGATATTATCTCGATGTGGTGGTAACTAATTAGCCTTATCTTAGTTGAAGATATACAGAAACTTGTGGTAATACGTAGGGAGTTTCGTCCTCGGGTCTATCTTCATTTTTAGTACTAAGGCCTTCTCGATATCGGCTAAACTTACGGAGAATGCATTTAGGGTGGATATACTAAGAGGGGTCTCTTTTCTCTTCTATGCCCGCCTAATCAGGGCTAAGAATACTAATCTAATCTACTACTGGATTAGGAACTTTGGATTTTACCGGGCCTAACCCGGTTTCCTTTTTATTACTTAGTGGTCCACGACACCTATATACAGAGTGCCTCGTACTGGGTAAACCGTAACGTCATCGTTAATTATCCAGGACCTTCTAAGGATAACGTCGTCTTCTTAGTTAGGAATAATATAAAAGAATAATCGGTATTATTTATAGCTATTAATATTAATATTAGTATAAGTGACGTAGTGGATTACACTAGGAATTATAGTGGTGATTTATATTAAGTTCCGAGGTGTAATACTAATACGTAGTAAGCGGAGTTTCTTAGCGAAGGCGTCGCTAATCAGGGCGTATATTAAACATCCTATATCAACAAGGGCAATTGTGTAGTGTATCCCATTAATCCCGATATTAACGTAAAATAGGTTATAATCCATACTCTTTTTAACGATCTTCTATTCCTCCACAGCTTGTTCCTCCTAATAACGACTTTCACTAGGAGTTACTCTTTTCTCGAGTTCTTAGAGTCCTAATTAGAGCTAATATCTATTTTACTATGCTCTTTGGTCTTCCCTTTTAAGGTTTTAGTCTCCTTGTTTTTCCGGTTTTTAGGGTATCTCCATTATATATGCCCCTTTTTACCGCAATTATAGTATTTGCGGGTTTCCTCTTGGCTTGACCTTCTTCGGACTGGTTTATCCTTGGCCATCCGGCTTGCCTTAGTGGGTTCCCAATCCATTTAATTAAGTTAAGGTGACCCTGTTCGACTGTCCTGTCTAGTTAGTGACTCGACTTTGTTCTAGCCGGGTGTTGGTGATCTCCTGTATTGATACTCACGGTGAACTTGGTACGATTCACTATTTAGCTCTGATCCTATTATTAGGAGTATCTGGGTGTATGTAGTATAAGTCGTTGGTTTGTTGATTATACTAATTAAAGGGGTTCTTATCGTAATATTTAGAGCTTTTTTTAGGTAGTTGATCCTGATGTTGTCCAGCTAGTGTCCTCCTCCCGCTTCTACGAGCTCCTTTTTGAACTTAGGAAGGAAGTGGGTAAAACTCTCGTTCTCTTTTTAACGTATTATTCTTAGTTAGTCGAGGGCTCGTACTTCTACGTTAAGGTCTACATAGCAACCCCTTAGGTATTCCATAAATTATTCAGAGTTCTTTAACCCATTAGCTCCTCCTTATGAATAATAGGTACTCACTATAGTTTATGTAGTGTTTTCTAGTTTAGAGTAGATATAAGTGAACACTACTAATACTAAACCAAAGGCTTCTCTATCCACACTTATCTTCCCTTTTATTTCGAGGTGCCATTGTTAAAATCTCTTGTGTAATCCATTAAACTTCGGTGGATCGGGGATCTAGTGTCTCGGTTATCTGGGAGGTGGTGCGTAGGCCTGATCGGGTGGGATCGGCGTTGTAGAGGGTATAGGGGCTTCGTGTGACGTTGAGGTTGGGTGCCTGGGTTCTGCTAGGGTCTATTGTAGTATTCGAATCTGTTCTCGTTAGGCCTCTCGTTTGGCCACTTAGGTGGTCCGTATCTCCTGTAGTTAGGCTAATAACTGACCGATCAACTGCACCAGCTACTGTGGGTTTCCGGATAAGTCGACGTTATCTTTTATTGTAATACGGTTATTATTCTTTTTATACGTCTTTATTTAGTAGTAATTGTAGTATACTAATCGACGTTATTAAGGTACTCTATTACGCGGAATGCGTTCTTTTGAGTTTATTAAAACCTCCTAGCCCTGATCAGACCTCGCTAATCAGCTTCAAACGTTCAGGGACCTTCAGGTTAACCCATTTAGGACTCTTTACTACTCCCACTAAGGTCATAGACTTACTTTTCATCGACAATTATTTCTATACTTAACGTACTCTTATTATCTCCGATAATACTAAGATCTTAAAGATAATATAACGGTCCAAGCACGTATATTACAACTAGCTATAGCGACTACTACGAGTATCTTCAAGATGAGAGAGAAAAGGAGAAAATGTCTTCCGCCCCACAGGACCCGTTTACTCTGATCAGGCCTAAGGTTAATCCGTCTTAGGTAAGCCGGGCTTAGGTAAGCGGAGTCCATGGCTGAGAGGCTGCGAAGCCTCCAAGAGGGCCCAGCCCGTCACAAATCCTCTAAAGGACAAAGGTTCCTTTATCACCATCACCCCCGTAAACCTTATTATACGTTATTCCTTCCTAACTTCCTACTTTTAGTAAACCTAATTAGAGTATTAGATCACCACTTCCCTCGTTTAGCGCCAATTCGAAGATCCCATTGGTCACTTTTATACCGAAGTTCAGTTCACTAATACCGTTGAGCACAGTGATACTCGTATTAAAATAGCTCAACAATTCTAGTTCTCACTCCCCGCATCTTATTTTTTAGTAATTATAAAAAAATACTCTAAGAATAGTACCTTTAATTATTGGGTTTTTATTTCGTATTCCTATAATGGTCATTTCGGGCTTATTACTTAGAAGCTTAGTGGTCAGCTAAATACTAGGGCTACTCTTATTGTCCACGGAGTTAGTGGTTGGAATATAGTTCCTTGTTGTTGTTACGAAGAGTGTTAATGTACGTTATTTTATAGGCCTAATTAGGGCACTATTATAGCTTTTTTCTGGGAATATATCCTTTTTCCCGGTGAATCCCAGAACACCTATTCTAATTACCTATTCTATGAGACCAGCTCCGTCTACGACTATTACGACCCCACTTTTTATACGTAGTATGGGTATAACGCCCAACTTACTAATGGTTCTCTTCGTATAGAGGGTAGTGGAATTGGATCGGCTATCCTTGAAAATATCTCCTTTGTTAACTTAAAGCACTATTTTTAAGAAGATCTCGTTACTCTTACTAAATCTCAGAAACAAATGTATAAACGGTCCTACATAAAATCGATCTTAGACATAACTTTCTTCGGTAATAGCTCTTAATACGTAAAAAAGAAGGATATGGTGGGGGAGGATTTGGGTTAATTAAGTAGAGGAATAAAAGAAAAGAATGGAAAGAAGGGTTAGTATTATACTATTTTCTCGTCCCTAAAACATTCCCACTAGTCCCTTATTAAAAGGTTTTCCCTCCTAAAAAGCACAATAACAACTTCCACATCGATATTATATACATTTACTTAGTTCATAAATTCCAACAAAATATAAAAATAAAATAAAGAAAAAGCTAAATAAACGTCTAATTAGGGGTAAAGTACCTGGAAAACGACATTAAATAATGTTAAATGTTAAGAGAAGATAATGTTATAGTGTTTATATTTTATTTATATGTTTTGCTATGTCGTTCTATAAAGGGAAATGCAATTAAAATGTGGCAAAATACAGGGAAATGCACCGAGATATCTGATCAATAATAGTAGACGTATCTGATTAGGTCCCAAATGACGAGGAAATGCAGCCAAATACAAGGAGATGTTAGGGTATGGGTGGTCATAAATGCGTTATCCAGGCCATTGTCCTGGGTCGCTTATCCAAATACGTCCCTAATCCTAATAAAATTTTAAATATTTTAAGTAATAAACAATTTTAAATAAAATAAAACATTAATTTAAACCTTTCTAATTAGGCTTTTATTCTAATAAAATCCTAGTACTTCACTTTTTCTACTTTTATGAGTAGCTTTAAGTTAATTACTATTTGTTTACTTAGCTATTCTTATACCTTTATATTCTTTTCTAACTCTTCCCTATCCTTTTCCCACTTTTCTTATTCTACTTATAATCTTATAAATAGTTTTAATATAATTGGATTAGGTTTATCGTCGTCGTCGTTAACCGTGTTTGTATTATCTATGAGATTAGGGAGAACTTATCGGAGTTCATTTCGAAGTACTGTTTTTGCCCATTATGGATTTTCTAACTCCCATAACCCTTCATCTATTTATACGAATCTCTTTAGGCGATAACCTCCATAAGTGTGTACAGTTATTTCGTCCCTAACCAACGTTTCTAGTTGATATAACCCAGCTTTTAGGTATACTAACTTAATCCGGAGGGGTCCCGTCCATTAATAGTGTATTTTTCGTTCCTTCGATTTATTTATTACTCGTTTTTTATCGTAAACGAGAACAAAATCTCTGGGTTATAGCCGTCGTTGCCATAAGGTCTTATTGTGTATTTTATTAAACTGATCCGTTCATCGTTATTTAATCCGGGCTATACAAAAGGCTACTTCTTCTCTATTTTTGTTCAGCTATTAGAAGGCTTTAATACGAGCTAAAAGCTCCTGATTAGGTGTGCGGACGTTTACCCAATCTAGAATCCTCTATATAAGAGTATTAATTTTAATTAGTGTAATGGTTTCGTAGCCACATTTTAAGTAGAAGGGCGTGAATTTGGTCGGTTTTCTAATTAATGTTTAGTCTGCGAATAGTGTTGTGGGTAGTATAATACCCCAATTCTTCTTCCCTCCATCTAACTAGGTTAATAATACGTATACGAACATCTAATATCCCTTCTTATCTAACCTATTCACCCTGGTATTATAAGCCGAGATCACTTTTTTATAGTAATTATATACTCAGTTAAACTTATCTACTGCCCTTTTGTTTTTAAACCCTCCATTAACAATAATTTCTCCGTAAATCCCATACTAACAAATAACGTCTTCTTATAGGAAATCCACTATTATCTTCGAGGATACGGAAAGCGCCTAACGGGCTTCGGGCTAGCCTATAAACTAATTTCTTACCTTAATCAGGGCCCATTTACTAATCCATTATATATCAAGTAAAATCCTTAACCAGGGCAGTCCCATAGGCGTTATCGTAATGTGTTAATTATCCTAATAGCTGGGTCAAGCTATTTAATAAGTTAGGTACGTGGCTATTTCGTATTTAACGGAATTATAAGCTCCCTATTAGAAGTAGTTTTTAAAAACTCTATTGAACATCATATCTCATCCCCTATAACCTAATTCCACATAAGTTTACCTAATTAGGTCCCATTAAAGTTCCCCGTTATTAATAACTCATTACAGGGTCGGGTATCGGTGGGTTAATTAGTAGAAAAAGTAGCCGTCATAGTATATATATAACTAAACCTTATTCTTAAATTTATAAAAACCGGTTAACATTATATTATCCGATTAAAGAAGGGTTCTTAAATAGTAAACAATTTATTATGTTTTAAGTAACCAAGTCTAATCAGGGTTTAGCTAATCTCTGGGCATCGAAAAAAGCGGTGAATTTAATAGAATAACCGGAGACGTAGATCGCAGGTGCTAGGAGGCGTAGGCTGTGGACAGGTAGATCTGCGTATCAATGAATTCCTTTAATTGTTCAGGGTCTTCGTATTCGGCCTGATCAGAGGGTCTAGGAGGTTTGCGTAATAGGCCGTTAACTATAGTGTTCTTCTTATTAAGTATGTGTTTAATATTAAAGTCGAAAAGGTGAATCCAGGTGATCTATTTTATTAATAATGCTCCGGGTAGGTCGCTTGCTCCTCCGTTTAGTTACCCGATGAGGACTTCGGTGTTGGTTTCGAGGGTAAAATACACACCGTAAACGTATATTCGGAGCTTCTTTAGTATTATAAGAATAACCCGTAATTCTAATTTACTAGAGTTATATTTTAATTTTATACTTCTCTATATACCACTTTTAAATTAGGCCACTACTCTTTAATCGTAAACGAGTTAGTATAATACTATACCCTACCTAAGTAAATTGGTGTTAGTGTAAATAATAATTTGTCCAGTTTCGGGGCCATAGTCTAATTTGATTAGGATAGGGGAGGTTATTAGAGTGGTCTTTAGGATGTTTATAGTTTGCTGTTGAATACGTCCCTACGTAAACGGTACGCCTTTCCGGAGGAGGTTATATAATGGCCATGCTTTTATCGTAAAGTCTTCTACTTATACGTAGTAAAAGGTAATAATTCCGAGAAATGATCTAACCTTTATAATACTAGCACACTTTGCCCATTCCTGGATTTTTCGAATCTTAGCCTGATCAGGCTGATGGTCGTCGTATCCGTATAGATACCCTAAGATCACTGCTACTTCTTGTGCCCATTGCGATTTTTCGGTTAACGTAGTGTATCCCGAAAGTTCGAGGTTAACTAGGACCTTATTAATATTGGTTAAATGTTCGTAAACGAATTACCGTATACTAGGAATAGAGGTAATCTCTTCTTTATTATATTATGAAGTTGGGCCTTTAATAGTAATATCATCTAAAAAGGCCTTATAATAGTATAAGATGAGATTATATAAGATTTTTATTATAATCCATTAAAAATACATTACCGAGTTAGTTTATCCTATTAATAGGGAATAAAATCGGAGAAGTCCTAATAGAGTTGTAAACGTAGTATAATCTCTACTAACCGGGTCAAGGGGGACCTAATTATATTCGGAAAAGAAGTCTAATATAAAAAAGAGTTAATACTTACCGTATTCTTCTACGAAGGAGTTTGTGTTAGGGGGAATAAACGCGTCTTGGATAATGACACCGTTTAACTTAGTAACCGAATTAATAAGTTGGTATTTCCCGTCCTTCTTTTTAACTAGGAACTATGGATTTTTATATACGGTGTAACCTTCTTTAAGTGTTCCCCACTTAATCCGGTCTCGAAGTATCTCTAATACCGTATTTTGAATTATTAACGGGATCGGGATGCTTTTTGTTTACTAAATGCTGTGTAGAATAGTTTATATCTTTTAAGGCGGGGCTATAAGGGGGTCAACCCTGCTTATATAGGTCTAGTCCCATACGAGGGCCATTTCCCTGTTTAATAGGATCACTTCTAATAGGTCCTTCTCGGCTTATTTGAGGTACGGGCACTTCTACAGAATGGTTGCTTTCCTCTCGTCTATAAGGTGTAATCCTAGTTTTGTTTCGGCGAATCTCGGGGTAATCAGGCCTATAAACCTACTAACTTCCTTTCTCAACTATACTCTAACTACTTCTATTTTCTTAACTTTCTAAAAAGGGTCACCATTAAGCGTCGTCCCATTTAGTGGAACGTCGTTAACGGGTAGAATCTTCTAATCCTTATGTTTATACATCGTAGTGATAATAGTGGTTAGTTAATTAGGCTTGGGTTTTTCTGGAATTCCGAGCTTTTTAGTTTCCCATCTCTTCTATCTCTTTTTAAAGGCGTAGTATGAACGGAGAAGGTTAATTAGTATTTTATTAATTTTACACTTATACTAATCTCGTTTTCGGGTTTCCTTCCTTATAATCACTTTACTTAGGAGGATCTTCGTTATTAGAACCTGATCCGGCGTTACTTTTGTTGTCCCTGCTGCTTTATAACCCTTATAATTGTCGGGATATTTGCTTATGATACGCACGGTAGTGCAAATAGTGTTGACTAGTGGCTGGAACTCTTAGCGAGCTGATACCACCAAAACCGAGATTACTGTATCTTCGTTCATATTACACAAAACTCTGTTGCCTTCCTCTAAGTTGGGAATATTCTGATTAGGGTTAGTCTATTCTTTTCTCTTAGTAGATTTACTAGTTTTATTACTAGGCTCTAATTTTCCTATTCTTTTAGGGCTACTTAGTAATTTTATTAGTTGGGGAAATAAAACTTTATTCCTTTTTTAACTCTTAGTTATATAAACCCTATAAGAATATGAATATGAGTATCTCCGACTCTAAGAACTACCCTGATCAGGTTATTAGTATATTCCTAGGTGAGCTATCCTGTGATTAAGAATGGTCCTCTAAGTAGGGAGGTTTTTGCGATACTTATTTTTGTTTTCGACGCTATAAAGAAGTTTATAGGGATTTTGTGTTCCCTGACCTATATATAGTTTATAACGTCGCCGTTAAATTGAGTTCGCCCACTCACTTCTGGGGTTAGGGTTTATATTATGATCATCGTCCTTATCGCTTATAGGTTGTTCTCCTTAATGTACTAGTTACTTATAATGTTGGTTATTGCTCCTGAATCCAGGATGGCCATGATTTTCTTATTTTAATTAGGTGTAGTGCCTTTTATTAAGATTTTGATTTTAAAATAAGGAGTTATCTAGGAACTAGGAAAATAATTCCTTTCCTTATTTTTAATAACGGGGGTGGATAACTTGGTTAAGGTAGTAAAGATTATTAGGATATATACTTTATTGGGATTGTTATTATATTTCTCGATGATCTTAGATATAATCTTTTTACTGGGCTCGTTATCGATAATGCTGATTAGGCCTAAGGGTACTGGGAGGTACACGTTGTTTACTATTTACTTATCTAATAACTACTAAGCTAAGTTGGTTATATGAAAATAGTATACTAATTATATTTTTATAGTTATATGATTAGGTATTTGCACTGAACCACCCAACTTTCGAAAAGCTATTTGGGTAGTTATAGTGTTATTGTCCGCTGCTTCCTGGGTCCGATCAGGTGTAGAGTTGTGTTAATCTATTATTAGAATATTATGTTACATCGTCGTTATTTCCCTTATCTGAGAATAAGGCACCTTAGATCCTTTTTATAAGACTTCTTCGACCTTTAATTTGTGGGATTAGATCGATGAATTGCTGTTTCTTTAAGAAATAGGTTTCGTAATCCCTCCTTAGATAACTTTCCTCGTTTATTTAGGGCCGTCCCGGCTTCCTCGTAGGAGGATCCCTGCTATGTTATTACCCGATCTAGTGGTTATATAGGTCTTGGCCTCGGAAGTCGCTAGGATCGTTATTGCTGTTTTAGGCCTTGGAAGGAACGCTAATATGTATACGATGGTACTAGGAGTAGGCGCCGGCTGGGGTGCTTATATCGATTAAGAGAAGGGTCGGTTAACTTAGTTATTTAGAACGGTCCCTGTTATGGTTATAATACTTAGGAACGACTACTGGTTTTTTAGATATCCAAGGATCGCTGGTTGATTAGGTTAATATTTATTTTGGGTTTTTGAAATAATGTAATTGGGGACCTAATTAGTCTCCCCTAGAGGGTTAAGGAGGTCTCTATATTAGTAATTACCATCGTAGAACATAAGTAAACCAGCTTAAATGTCCTCTAGGAATTACTTGCATCGCCAGAATTACTAACCCGAGTACCTATTATACTAATAACGTCCCGCTGGTCTGGGAATAAACCCTGGTTTATTCTAATTAGACGGTCCCCTCTGTGTAGGATTATAGGGTTATTGTCTAAGTGATTATAGGTTGTATAGTTAGCGAGGTGGGCCTTATTGGTACGGCGATCCCTGGGGATTCCGGTTTATTAAGTACACTAATTAGTAATAGATTTGCGTAGACGGGGTATTCTAAGCTTAATTAGGCTATTACTAATAGTTCTTTATAGCTTAGATAACTAGTTGGAGGGCATCTAGTTTATTAGTGAGATCGTTAATTCTAGCCGGGCCTATCACGATCATATCCTTGTTTAACTAATGCTACCGAGTTAAAGAGGGGGACACAGCTTATTTTATAAGCATAGTATAAGCCCAATTAGGCCTAGAGTTTTGTTATGTTATTAATTGGGGATTATTGTCCGAGGAAGTGTTATTACTAAAGGCCTTGCCTCACTGGGATTCCTAGCCGATCTAAATAAGCAGACGGTCCCAGTAATTATTAAAATCTCCGGAATTGAACAGTTCTCCCGTGGTCGTTTTCATTTATAGGGCTACGTTGGTCGTCGCCGTCTTTGTAAAGCGGTGTATAATAGTTTCGATCAGTTCTAGGTCACTTATTACCGCCTTTTTCGACGAAAAGCCTTGGCCTTAATGTTTTTGACCTTCTAGAAGAGTTTCGTTGCTCCTTTGAGATTATTATTCCTGATTAGGGGTCCCTTAGTAAGTTCGTAGAGTTGTTTGTTTGGTCTAAGGATATAGTCCTCGTCTAGGTGGTCGTAGGTCTTGAGTATGTACTTTTTCGTAGTTTCCTAGGAAATCGACTCGATTTCTACTTTAATGGTTTCCTAGTACTTATTTACTAAGTATTAGGGGAAAACCTTCACCTTATCCTAATTAGAGAAGTTAACTAAGTTCACTTAGGTTTTAAACTTCTCTAGGAAATTAGAGATGTTGTTACCGGTAAATTTGGGAGCCCCTTTTGTCCCTGGTGTGGGCATCTTAAGAACGGGCCCCTTATGGTTTATAGTTTAGATGATCCTCGTTAAGTCGATAATGGGATCCGAGCTAAAGGTCTGATTAGAGTTGGACGGAGTGAGGGAAGGGTTGTTCTTGTTGATCCTTTTGCTTTTGTTGTCCTTTGTGTTTCGATTTGGGCCGAATAAGTTATCCGGGCCAGCGTTTTTAGCGTCTTCCTCGAAGGCTTAGGGTTATATGTTCCTGAATAATTCTAGTAAAGAAGTAGATATAATAGTGTTTTAATTTGGTTAATTAGGTTTAGTGATTTATAGTGATTATTGTTTTTATTCGGAGTTTGGGTATAGTGGAGGTGGATAATGGTTTTTCGGAAAAGAAAGGGGGGGGAGTGGTTTTAGGGGTTATAATTCTCGTAAAGTTTATAATAATACGTATTTAAGTTCCTTAGTAATAGCTAAGGTTACTAGGGCGGCGGTGGTTAGAGCTAGATGTAGAATTACTTGCCCGTAGTAACCAAAGTGAAGGGAGGCCTACTTAGTGAAGATTAATAACGGTCTTAGGTTAGTAAAATATAACCCTACTCATAATGTTAATTGGTGGCTGGTTACCTAATATTCTGAATTTGTTAAGGTTATGCGATCCGTTTATAACATCTGGGAATAGTTGATTAGGCCAAGGGTTCGCGTTTAGACTAATCCGTTTATCCACCTATTATTACTTAAATATTCAAAGTTAAATAAATCGGTAATAAAAATTCTAATGTTTATTATTGTGTTTATCGTTTTTACGGGTCCTTCCGGTTAGCTGTTCTTTCTTTTGATTATCGTATAGGTGTTTTTTTTGGTTTAATCGGGTTGAATTAGCTAGTGTCTCATCGTTCAAATTATGTCTCGAAGTTTCTCGTGTTCTCTCTCCTTTGTTGGGTTTGTGTTTGGCCCATATTAGTTAGGAGGGAGGGAGGGCCGATAATCGTATAAGACGATCTTTTAGGGTCTCTGGTGTTCCCAGATTCTTTTTAACCGAAAAGCATCTTATTCTTCTAGTTAGGCTAAAGGAGATCCTGTTGCTCGTTTTCCTTGTGTATTCTTTGTTATTCTTTTTTTAAGGAGGAGGGGGGTGGATAGTATAAGTGGTAATAAGGAGATCGGGCATTCAATTCGCCCTCGAAGCACTAATAAAACGGAGTGGGGGATATAGTGAATAGTATGTATTATACGAATAACAATATACACACTCTATTAACCACAAGTCGTGCACCTTTCGTCACGGGTCCGAAGAGGTGATTAACTCGTACTGAACAACCTCAGGGACGCTACTTTCAAAGGGAATCGAGTATTCTAGACCTGATTAGGTCTAGAATAAGCTCAAAAGGCTAGGAAAAACGTATCCGAGATTAGGTTGCTTTGTTGCTTAGTGGTAAACCGACCTTTGTATAAAGTATTATACGCTATGGTTACGATAATAATGTTAATAACAAAAATAGGTAAAACGAGTGAATATTCTTATCGAGGAGGCTCCCCCCGAGGTGTGTGCTGTGTTATGTGTAGAGGCCTGATTAGGTCTAAAATATTAGAAGAAAGTCTCTCCTTATAAGGGGTCGTCGTCGCCGTGCCCTAACCATCATCCCGAAGATGAGCCGCGCGCTTCCCCTGCCCGGTTTCAATAATAAAATTAACGTATTTCACCTTAACACAGAATTCGCACTTCTTCGGGTCTAAGTTCAGGGCAGCTTTGGCTAGGGCCTAAAAAACTACTTATACTTTCTTCTTATAATCCCTCTTCGAGCCACCAGTATAAATAAGGATATTATCCATAGAAGTTATAATAAAGTTATCTAAGAATTTCCGTAGAGAAGTGTTAATATATTGCTAGAACGTTACTAGGGCACCGGTGAGCCCGAAAAAACAGACCACCTACTCAAATAGCCTATATCTTATTCTAAAAGCAGTCTTCTCTAAGTCTCCTTCGGTAATCCGTATTTTATAAAAAGTAACTATAATATTAAACTTCGTAAACCACTTAATAGTAATTACTTTATTAAGAGTTTCTAATATTAATAAGAGTAGGTAATAGTCCTTTTTTATAATAATATTTAGGGCTTTATAATTAACATAAAATCTTAATTCACCTCCTGGCTTCTTAGCGAATAGTATGGGGGCACCGGTTACCGAGCAACTGGCTCGAATAAACCCCTTATCTAGTAGGTCATTAAGTATTTTTTTTAGTACTAGTAACTCTTCTCTTAACATAGCGTATAAAGGTCCCTAAGGGAGTTAGGGCTCCTTCCTTTCTGGTCCTATTTCTAAAGGTATTATATGGTTTATATTTGGTTAGTGGGGGGGCACCGGGTGTATTTTAGTTGAGTTAAATAAGTCTTTAAACTCCTTATGTACCCATTCTAGTACTAGCCTCGAAATGTCTTATTATTTTTGTGGTTCTAGCTTTACGAGAGCTTTCTCGATATTTTGTAAGTTGGTTGTTATAATAGTAGTTAATGGTCTCTGGTTACTTTTTTATTTTTTTTTATATTATACAGTAAATTATAGTAAATGGTGCCGCTGGTAATAGTTTAGCCCAATATATTTCTAATATATTTTCGGGCTCTTTTTTATTAGAGAGGTATATTCTCACTTTTCTTTTCTTATAAGTAAACTAATAGGTACTAATATTATACCTCACCTTATTTTAAATTATCCAGGGATTTCCTAAAAATATATCTAATTCTAAATCGTCTATTATATATGTGGCGAGTTCGCACGCGCGTACGAGGTTAAGTAGGAGAAGAAGGCTTAATCTATTCACTATCTGGTGGGTGCGTCCAGCAGAATAAATAGGCCGGCTCGGGGGCCAGGACGTTACGTGAGTGCTGACTTAGCTGAGCATAGCTCCTAGACGTCTTGGTGGCCTAGTATGCTTGCGACACACCCCCCAATTACGCCACTGGGGCAATTGCTCATATCGAAGTAACGGCCACTAGGCTCTTTTATATGCGTTCTAAATTAAATAATTTAATTAGAACAATAACTCCAATTAATTTAAATAAATTCCCTCGTTTCATAATAGTCATAGTATCTGTGTTGTGTTGTTGTTTTGGGCTTTTGTATTTGCCCTTTTTTATTGTGATGTGGTTAAAAACTATAGTATTCGGGGTAATACGTATATCTCGGCTTATGAGAGAGGTCGTTCCTAATTATTATGTGCCCTATGCTCCCAACGACCTGTAAGTGAGGTGCGTACTAGTAGTTAAAAGAAAAACCTTTTACTGCTCGCTACCTCTGGAAAACTTACTTTCCTTAGATTTTAATAAACCATTTTTTATATGTATTTTTGCTGTGTTTTTGTCCCCCATAGCTACTAATAGTTGATTTTTTGTGTAGATCCACTAATATAACACTATTACTATACTTTGTATTAATAAGTATTCCCTTTTTTTATGTTTCCTCGTTTTTCGTATTATTTTTTTAACGGCTATTTTTTAGGTTTTACTCCTAAGGCCAGCGGTAAGAAGTCCAGTTGTACCTTGTGCTTTACGCCCACCAGGGGTAATACTTGTATGCCCACTAGGAGTATGGCTAGTCTCGTCGTCGCCTCACCCTCCGAGGCTCGTTAAACGCACTCTAACGCTCGCTATAAGTGCTCCCTTTTCTCTATGCGTATTACCTCCACTACCCCCACCCCTGCTCTTACACCTACTCCTGTACCCGTCGAGGACGACGAGGATAATGAGGGTAACGAAATATAGCTGGTCCCTGCCCCCTTAGGAGGTGGGTCCTTTAACCCCTTCGCTACTACTCCTGAACCCGAGGAGAGCTCCGTTACCACTGGTGTATACGAGGAGGAGGCGGCTACTAAGGGCCTGGAGTACGATATTCCCTACCTTACCTATGTCCACAGCGCCCTCCGGGGTAAGAAGTGTAAGGATGAGGAGAGTATAGAGTTCTACTATTATGCCCACGTATATATATGTGTTACTAAGTACTAGGAGTGCTATTACGGCTACTACACTAATTATAATCTAATCCCTAAGACCACTAAAATCGTGGTTTTAGGTTTTTACTGTGTCCTTTAGGACCCCGGCGCTAGTAATACCTTAAGTTTTTATATACTAACTTAGCTAGTACTTATATTAATAGTTTCCAAATAATCTAGTATATGTGTTTTATTATATGCTTCCTCTTTAATAAGGAGGAGGAGGAGGTCATCGTCCTAGACGATAATACGGAGATGGAGAACGAGTCCTCCCTTCTTTCTCTAATACCCGCTACCCCTAAGGCCGTACCCAAAAAGGGCACCCCTAAAAAGGTGGCTACTAAGAAGTTTGTTAACCGTATCTCGTCTCGCTGCGCCTCCTAGGTTATTGTTACTTTTACTGTGTTCGTTGTTGTTGTTGTTGACGAGGATATTAGTGGCTGTGAGGCCTATTTTGCTTTTGTTCGCAGCTTCCTCAAGCCCAGCTTTAAGGAGGCTTATATAATTATTTACTGCATTTTCTACCCTAATTAGGGGTTATACTCGTTTTTTATACTCTTCGGGGCTTCTAATACTCGTATTTTATGCCCGGCTATGTGTATATAGGGGTTTTATACCCAGGAAAAGTTGTTGTTTTATTGCGCCGGTGGTGTATACGGCCTATAGGCCTAAATATAACTATTCTTCACTTTTTATTACCTCCCGTACCCGCTGTAACTAATCTCCGTATATCGTAGAAGTTAAGAAGACCTTTAAAGTACTCGAACTTTACTTTTAAGAGTATTTTAGTGAGTCCATTTATGGGTATTAGGTTTATTAGTATATAAACTACGTTAAACTTACCTTTAGTATATTCTTATTTAAGCTATATATTATGAATATTTATGTGCTTTAAATAGGTTAATATCCGTTCTTTTTTACTTATTATAAATCTTATAGTTTACTAATTATTATAGTGAATTCTCTAAACGTTTCTAAGGTTAAGTGAAAGGTCCTTAAAGAACCTCTGGAGAGTGATCGTTTTTTTAGTAGTATCTAAGAGATTTTGAAGTTTTATTTTGGTGGTGGATATTATGATTATCGTTTATTTAGTGGTCTTCCATATAATAGGTCCACCGAAAAGGGAGATTATGAAGCCTTGTGAGGAGTGTCTTGTTACTTTGTTGTTTGTGAACGAGGTGTTGCCCGTAATTAGAAGTATTTAAGTATCTCCTTCACCCTCTACACTACCGTAGCCGATAATAAGGTAGTGTATATTAAAAAGGTAGTGAATAGCCTGATTTACGGTTATGAAATGCTCTGGAGAGGGGTTTATTAGGAATAAGGAGAGCTTCACTGCTGGATATATAGTATTAAGGTGTACGAAGATCGCAGTGTATAAGAG
The DNA here is from genome assembly GCA_024584535.1 of Colletotrichum gigasporum. Lineage (NCBI taxonomy): Eukaryota > Fungi > Ascomycota > Sordariomycetes > Glomerellales > Glomerellaceae > Colletotrichum > Colletotrichum gigasporum. The sequence continues at coordinate 968,038 of CP077951.1, forward strand.
GGATCCGACTTTTTCCTGGAATTCCTTAATTTAAGCCCTTATTACTTATCCCTTATATAATACGAGGCCTTCTAGTATAGGAGTATAAGGGGTTACGGTGTTGTTTATGTTGGAATCCGAATCGGGCAATAGCCCCACTTTCGGGTTCCTGATTGGCCGGTTCCGACCGGACCAATCAGAAGGCAGGGATTCTGGCGCACCGGCTAGATCTGGCAACAGCCGGCCTAGCCCACGTCGGAATAACCTCCCTCCAACAACAACAACACTACGTATTCAATATATCGATTATTGCTGTTCAACCCTATCGCCTAGGCGACCCTTTAACCTAGGGTCAAACCTACACTAATCAATAGTAAATTTAACCACTACCGCAGATTAGCAAGGAACGACTACTAGAAGAGACGACTTTACTAAACAAATAGAAGATCGGACTCTGCTAATGCGCAGAACCCGTGGTTAGGTTTAACTATTTCGGCGATACTATATTAGAAGAGGAGGTTTCGAGATAGAGACGTTGGAGATCGTACGGACAGGGGAAGTATTGTTTTTAACGAGGTATTCCGTTCACAACGATTACGCTTAACCACCTACATTAACCATACACAAGGACGTCGAAGATCTCGTGGGACGGACGAAGCTCAGCTTTCAGCGTGGGTTCCATTAACGACGCTCATTACACTTAATACCCTTCTCCACTACCCTACTCGGTTACCACTTACGTATTCTATACGAATAACAAAACACCATCTAAGAGGGATAATAGGACCAGAAGAATCCCCCATCTTCTAACCACTATAACCCTCCCTCCTATACCACCCCTTAAAGGAAAACGACGACCACAACCGCGAGCACACTACCAAAGGCCATAAAAAACTACCTCTTTTCCTACCCTCGGAGAAAACACTATAAACAAATCCCCCATAAACCTTAAATACAAAAAAATCCCCGAAAAAACTATCTTAGTAATTAAAGTATTATTTTAGATTACCTTAGTAGTTAGAATAACACTTAGACTACCCCAAGGACACTAGGATCACCACCATCACCGTTGTCCAGCTAGATCGCCCAGCGTAACTACTTAGAATACCCGAGCTACATAGGGACACTAAGGAAGACGCTCCTCCTCTCCTCTAACCACAAGGGATCCGCCTACTAGGATACCGACGATATCAGAGGCTACTTACCTTTTTACCATAATAATCACCATAAACGAAGATTACACTAGTACTTTGGACCTCGGCCAGAATACTTAGAAGGACGACGCTAAAAACGACGAGCCCCTCAGGGAAACGCGGAAGACGTACCCTCACCCTTAGGATCCCATAATACGTAGTAAACACCACCGAAAAACAATTAGATTAAGGAATTCAATGAGATCCTGCGTAAAAAAGAAGACCACCACTAAGGAACACTTACCCCTTAATATATACCCTCCGGATATTAGAATACACAGAATACACCACCACTAATAGAAATACTAGTGCTCTAACCTAATAACTAATGATAATTCGTTTAATGGACGTTATACACCCTTAAAACCGCGGCCTAGGGGAAACACAGCGTATTCGAAGCGTCGTCAGGTTAACTAAACGATTAGAGTATTATTAATAATTTAGGTAAAAAAATAAGCTAATAATCGGGAAAAAGCTCTAAGAGGAGTACCCCTTTAGAAAACTCTTCTCAGGTAACTACTCCTTAAGGGATTATATAACCCAAGGGAACATAATAAATCCTTATAAGGAGAACGATTTCACTAGTCCTAATCCTAAAGGAATACGCTACCCATATAAAACTAGAAATATAGGGGAAATGGATGGACTTCGAACCCATTAAGGGAACGTAGTAACTAAAAAAGGATACTATCGTCGCCTTCCTCCTAATTATCTATAAACAAAAGAAATTAATAACGATAAACCTATGGATATAATTCCAATTAGACTTCGAAGGCTGGACTAGGGAAATATGGAACGGCGTTAGCAAGGCGATAATAATTAATACAGTTAACGTACTTAGGAGAGGTATGGTCTACGTCCCCTTAGATAGTGCTACCTATAATACGAAGAAGTTCATAGATATTATCGCTAAAGAAGAGTTCCATATATGAATAAACGAGGAGATCTAATACTTTAAAAGGAGTGGATAACGCAGCCTAAGGGAGCTCCTCAAAGACCTAGTAATTATTAAGGAGATTATAAATAATTATAATAATCCTCCCCACTACGCCACTTAGGAGGCCACCCCTCTTACCGAAATAAGGAGAAAGGTACTATGAACAACAATAGAACCACAGAGAAAAACTCCGTTAACATCAGGGTAACCAGTAATAGAACCTAGCCTATTATATTAGACGAGACCACCTATAGACTCATAAATCTAACCGACCTTTAGGGACTCCCTAGTAACCATTACCGATAACCCATATATATCTCCTTTAATAAGTAACTAAATCTAGGTGTTCGCAAAGTAGATGAAGGAAATAAATAAGTATAAAGGAGAATACTATAAGGTCCTAAAAAACTTATTATAATTATAGAAATACTATTATAAAATTTTATAAATACCAACGGAATTAGTTACCCTAGTTATTAATACTATACTAAAGGACAAAGCCCTGGACTTCTTCACAGAATATATTATATAGTTAAGTGCACTAAGGACCTTCTTATCCTAGGAAACCATCGTTAAGAGATTAAAAAACCAGTTCAAGATAAAAGAGGCCCATAAAGACTACTTAACAGAGTAATAAACAACCAACTAAGCAACGATCAAAGACGAGAACCATAAGAAGAAGCCTAACGAAGTACTCGAGCTACTAATTAAAAAGTTCAAGAAAATATAACGTATACTTAGTAGTGAATATAATACCAATAAAGTACTACGAAATCAACTCTTTTCCATAGTTAACAACGTTAAGGAGTATACCTACACTCTCTAGGACCCGAAAAACACATTTAAAAACCTTTATAGCCAATTATAAAACACTATTTAAAATACTATAAAACTTAACTCGAGTACTAAATAACACTTCCTATAATAACCCACCAACAAAGAAATAAACTACTTCTTCACAAAGAGATACTATAATAACCAAAGGAAGTAAGCAAGATTTGATTAGTGAGAAGGATTTAGTAAAGGACGAGGTAACCAATGCTTTACCCTAAAATAACCCCTAAAGAACAAAAGGTACTACGTCTATAAGAAAAACGGCTACTAGTCCTCTAATTATCCGAAAAAGGAAGTAAACAAAGCCTTCTAGGTATTCCGAAAAGGATATAAAAAGTAATTTTATATAAAACCACCTAAAAGAACCATAAAAGTTTACCTCCTCGAATACAAAGGCCCCTAGGGCAACAAAGCTAAGGATAAGGATAATAGAATCCGTGAGTTTTTTATTATGGACCTAAAAAAGGAAGACTATAAGGATTGGACTTATGGAGACCAGTTCTACGCTTCGATATTAGGCCCAGAAACCACTCTTAACAACGAGATTATCACAACAACCCTCAGGGACCAGGTAATATACTATGCCCTTATAAAGGAAAACCCATTTAACAAGGTTACTTTTACGAAGACCTCGGAGGCCTATATACTCGAAGGAAGATACGCCGACACTATATTCTATGGAATTATACCGGATATAAGCATAGCTAAGTTATTAATAGTAGGAAAACCTTAGTTTAACGCTCTTAAATGCTTATACCCAGAAATTACCCTTAATAAGACTTGAGCCGGCTAGGCAAACATCAAATTCGGCCTAGGGGAGGTCATCTTATTAATAGGGACAACTATAGTTATAATACTCCTCGGACCACTTACTTTCCACGTTATCCCTTATAATACTCCGTTCCTCCTTTGCTTTAAGGATATAGACCACCTAAAGGTCTACTTTAATAATCTAAGGAATACTTTAAGGTAGGGAGACGTCATTATACTAGTTATTAAGAAGTTCGGCTACGCTTGGATAAAACTAGGCCACTAGGACAAATCCGTTACGTGGAGCTACCTCATAAACGTCGAATTACAACGCCTACACCGGCGTTTTAGTCACCCTTTAGTACGGAAACTCTATAAAATCCTCTAAAAAGCCGGAGAGGAAATGGAATTAGTAATTATCGAATACCTTATAAAGTATTACTACTACTACTAAATAAACCAAAAGGCTCCCCACTACTTCAAGTTCACGATCCGAGACGATGTACCCTTTAACTACGAGATCGTTATCGATATACTATACCTTAACGAGAAGCCCGCCCTTTAGGTCGTTGATACGGCTATAAACTTTAACGTAGGATAATTCCTAAGTAATATAAGCATAAAGACGGCGTAGGAGACGCTCAGATTATACTAGATCAACGTATACTAAGGGCCACCCAACTAGATTATTACGGACACCGGCACCAACTTTAAAGTGTCCGAATTCAAATAAACAACGAAGTTCATAGGGATCGAGGTTAAAATCGTCCCCGTAGAAGCCCACAATAATATAAGGAAGGTCGAGAAATATCACACATAACTCAGATAAGCATACAATATCATCTAATAGGAATCCCCTTCCACAACACCGGAAACCACCCTCCAGAGCACACTAAAAGCTATCAACGATACCATAAGGCCAAACGGAATTATACTAACCCTATTAGTATTTAGTGTATACCCTAGGATATCAAATAACTCTCCCCTATCACCAAAAGTAATCTAATATACAAAGGCTATTAGGAAAACTACGGAAAACCTTAAGAAGGCCAATACAAGACGTTAAATCTCGAACACCCTCATAATAAGGAATGGACCTAATAATACTATACTAAAAAACCTACTACTAAGCTCAGAAATTAAGGTGTAGTGTAAAAAGAAGGAATAGAGAGGCCTATTTACTCTAATAACCACGAACAGCGAGAATTACATCGTTCAAATACCCAAAGGCCCGAAGACCTTCCACTCAACGGTTATCAAACCATACCATCGAAACCCCGAAAAAGAGGCATAAAAGGAGCCCACCACCGTAGGCGATAAAGTAGGAAACGAGGCCATAAAAGGCTAAGAGAGCGAAGAAGAAGAAAACAACGTAGACGACGTTAAATTAGTAGCTATAAATAAGATTATTATCAGAATATCCCCTCCACTAGAGGAAGAAGAGCCTTAGCTACCCAGGAGGCGACGAGGCCGGCCACGGAAAAACCTAGGTGTTACTCACAACGTTAATACTACCTACTTCTACCCAAAAACTAGTGGACTAAAGAAACCCTCTATCCACGCATACCTATTAGTAAAAGAGAAGAACGACCTTATATTAACCAACGAACTTCGAAAAAAAAGCGTAATAACTACACCGGGTGCCCCCTACGAAAAATCAATGGAAAAGGAGATCGCTAACCTCATAGGCCGAGGCGTATTCGAATTCGTCCCCTATAATAAAGCAGAGCATAGTAATACCAGGATTTTCAAATCTAAAATCATTAACGAAATTAAAGGGGAGACCGAGAAGCCTTATAAGAAGAGCCGCCTCGTAATTTAGGGCTACACCGACGACGGTAAAGAGGCCGTCCTTACATAATCCCCCATAATACAATAAGCAAACCAGCGACTAATTCTCGCCCTAGCCCCCTACTTCCTCGTAAAGAGCTACTCACTATAACTACGGAACATCACTTAGGTGTATACCCAATTAAAAACGAAACTTACCTGGACAATTCTAGCCCGCCTACCCGACCAAATTAAGGATAAGCACCCCCCCCGGGATAATTATAAAGGTCGTAAAACCCTTTTATAGAATTACCGAAGTAGGAACCCATTAATACATAACCTACAACAATTACTATAAGGAGAAACTCCAAATAAGAACTTCCACTTATAACCCATACCTACTATTATTAATACCCGAAAACGAAAACCTTGTAATAATCGGGATGTAGACCGACGATATAATAGGCCTTAGCGACGAGAAGTTCTCCTAAAAAAAAAAAAAGAAGAGTTAAAAAAGGTAATGTTCACAACTAAGGCGAAGTAACAACTCACCACTAAGGAACCCCTCGCGTTTAACGGAGGGATCGTTAATACCGTAACCAGCACCGGCAACAACATCAATTAACCAGTCCAATATAAGGGCCAGAAGGCCAACTACGCCGCCAAGAGCAGAATCTAATTCTACCACCTCTCACCGCTTTACGCACTTGACCGAATTCGTTGTTTTATTACGTTTTTAAGTATTTTAGGAGAAAAGTGGCCTTTACCCGATTAGTAAGCATAAAAAAAGAGTTTCTAATATTAGAATCCGAATCGGGCAATAACCCCACTTTCGGGTTCCTAATTAGCCGGTTCCGACCAGACCAATCAGAAGGCAGGGATTCTAGCGCACCAACTAGATCTAGCAACAGCCGGCCTAGCCCACGTCGGAATAACCTCCCTCCAACAACAACAACACTACGTATTCAATATATCGATTATTGCTGTTCAACCCTATCGCCTAGGCGACCCTTTGACCTAGGGTCAAACCTACAGTTTACGAGGCCAAAGCGTTTAACGACCTTCTTAATATAAGAGTCGTGGACAAGGTAGATTTTATGTGTTTCACGGTCCCTAATGATTCGTATTCCAAGGTACTATTCCACGGGGCCCTGGTCCTTAAGTTCCACCACCGACTTAATATTATTAACAACTCTAGTGGCCACTTTAGCGTCGTCACGGTGGTTCATAACTAGGATATTGTCCACGTAGAACATAATAAAGACCTTAAGGTCCTTTATATGGAAAATACAAGGTTCCTTAGGGTATAGTACTAGCCCTACGTCTATCAGGATCTTTGAGAACGTCTTACATTAAAGGATGGGTGCGTTTTAGAGCCCGCAGAGAACGTAAATAAGTTTAGTATACTTTCTAGGTTGTCCGAAGTTGTCCGGAAATTCGTATACCATAAGTTCTCCATTTAGATTTATTTTCGTATTAAGAAACGTGTTTACTATGTTATACTAGTTAATTTTAAGATCGAATTAAGTGGCCACGACTATTAGAGTTCTAAAGGAGTGTATTGTAAAGGTAGTGGTGTATATGTTTTATAGGGGATCGACCTTCTAAAAGTCTCTACGCATACATATCTACACTTTATAGTGTTTAAAGAAACCATCTTTATTGAATTTATATATGAATACCTATTTTAAGGGGAGGGGCTTAGAGTACGCTAATGAGCGGTCCATTTCCCTTTAAATGCTTTTAGAAATGAGTTTATGGATTTCCTTTTTTATTGTATTAATCCATTTGGTCCTTAATGGGTCTTCGATTTATTGGATATTCTTCTATTTTACTAGAGGTGTTGGTAAAGTATTTCTATAGTATCTAAGGTTGTCCTTAGGGTTTTTAATAAGTATGGGTTTTATTTATTGTGTGGGTTACTTTTTAGTAGCTCTGGTGATTGTTCTATGAAGTGTTTTATATCCTAAGGTACTCTCTTATACCACCTTCAGCTGATTAGGCATAAAGGTAGCGAAGAAATTGTATTAGGGGCTCTTATAAGGGATTCCTCCTAGGTTAGTTATTATATAATATAGTGAATAGGGGGTTTCTAAGTCTTCTAACTATAGGAAGGTGTTAAGATCTCACCTTAACTCCCCCCTAGAGGCCTTTTTTTGGGTTCCCTCCTTTCCCGTAATTCTAAGCCTTATACTAGACCGGGTAGGTGGTCCATAGACTTTCCGGTAATACTCTTTTTTCGTTTTTAGGGTACTTTGGTTGGCGAGTTAGGCGGAGGTCTGGTTAGCCACCTTAAGATCCATCCTCTCTGCTTTTTGTGGGCTATCCGGTATTATGCTTAGTCGGGTACCACTATTGGACAGGGTAGTCTCCGAAAGGGTGGGTAAGCTTCGTGCCTCCTCGGTATTTGCCCCGATATCTCCAACTTTTTCTATTACTGCACCTAGTATGCTTTTAGGGTTTAGTGTGGGCTTAGGTGAAATTAGACTATTATTAGCCTTTATTTATAATGGTATCCCTTACTTCACAACATTTTGTAAAGTACTAGTAGTTGTGTTTTCTTGGGTAGGGTTATCTTCCTCCTTTTGTTTATATGTTCCGAGGGCCTCGAGGATTGTGTTTGGGTATGGGTCCTTTAGTTCGATTTCCTCTAATAAAGTTTTCGCTTTTTTAGTGGTCATAGTAGCCACATCATTAATAGGATTATAAAAGGAGTACTTATTAAAGGTGATGTTATATAAGATAATAACCCGATTAAGCATGGGGATCCATATTCTAAAAAGATTATGTATACATAGGACGTATTCTACGAGGTATCCCACGTACACTTATGCCTTAACCTTAAATTCTCGCTTTTCGTAACCTCCCTCATATACCCGATCTAGTATATAGGCCTTACACCCATAAGCGTAGAGGCCGCCTATTTCAGGACGCAGGTCTCGAGATAAATAGAAGGTTAGGTTTTTATTATATTATCCGATGTATTATTATATTTATTTTGTATAGATCTAATTTAGCAATTTCCAGCCTTTTAATACCTAAGGGTAATTATTATCGATAAATATGGTTACTATTACGACTTTTAGCCATAGTTTCTTTAGTAGGCTAGCGCTAATTAACATTATAAGTACCTTATTAATAATGTGATGTCCTACTTTTTTACTATATCCTATAAGCTCTTTGGTATTAGCTGGTGGGAACTTAATATCGATTCCTATACGCCTTACCTAATACTCGTATTCTATTTCGCCTTAAATAGCGAATACTATACACTCAATGTCCTACCTTATTTTATAAACGGATAGGCCTATCTATCTTGAGATCCAAGCCATATACGTTTATAGGGCTTTAAAGACTTTGGTGTGTGTTTTATGTGTTATTATGAACCCCTGGGATATATTAGTATATTCGTCGATTATTAGCAGTAACCATAAGGCGTTCCTATAACCACTAGGGTAATCGAAAAGGTCCTAGGAGATGCGCTAAAAAGGGTGCGGGGCTACGTTTTCCGAAGGTCGTCGGGATATTATTTAGTGAACTTTCGCCTATGAATAGGCTTAGTAATTAATCTTTGTAGGAGCTCCCTCAATTTTCACCCCCCTCGTCGCAAAAACTAGCTTCCGGAGAGCGTCAGGGCCTAAATAACTAGTGTAAAGGTACTAAAGGGTAGTGTCCGTAGCGTAGTTAGGCCTAAGCTCCCTTAAAGGGCGATTACGGTGAGAATTTATTAGAAATGTGGTTATAATAACATATACCATACTCATGGGAATGTTTAATAAAGGGTAATTGTTAATAGGGATGTATTCGAATAGGACTATATTGTGTTCCCACTTAAGTTATCTAAGGATCACACTCTTTAAGAGGTTTCCGTAGTGGAGGGTATAGTCTTAGCCGTAGTACCAAATACTAGACTACTTCAAGAGCATTTCTAATATTATATTAATATAAAAATCCATTATATACACCATATTCTTTAAAATAAGGTCCTTAGTAGTTAGGCTATGTACTCCGTTGAGCGTTTTCTTTATTCGTTGTTCCCTATATCCTATAATAAGTAGCTTACCGTTTCTATAGTGGACGTATTAGTTATTAGGTTCGCTAATGAACGTCCTTTTAATGAGTAAATCTTTGTTGTTAATTAGGTGTATAGTACCGTAGTTATCCATTATAGTACTAAGTGAAAAGGGGTAATGTGGAGTACTTATGGTACTGAAAATGCTTGGGCCAGTCCCTCCGAGGTGTTTTATAGCTGGGTTAACTAAGAGGAAAGCTATAACTAAGCCTAGGTAAGAGCCTTTTCCAGTACTAGAGGTGCCGGAGGTCGAGGATTTATTTGAGTTAGGTTTCCAAGTAACTTTAATAATCCCGGTCTTCGGGTTATTATTAAAGGTAATCCACCCTTTATATTTCTACGCATCCTAAAAGTACGTCTAATTACCTAAGTTGAAAATCTTATATCTAAGGTTACTAACTTATTCCTTATTTATACTAATAGGTCCGTTGGTGGCTCCGGTAAGCATATATTAGACCTTATAGTATAAGTCAGGCTTCTAATGGTGGTTTCCATAAGGACAATTATGTGTTTTAAATGTCCTAGTACCTAAGTTAATTATAAAAGTGGTGCCCGAATTAGACTTTCCGGTGAAGGTTACGAATTAGCCTAAGGGCTTAGCTGGTTTCTTATAAATAGTATCGAAATGGGTAATAACCGAGAATATTCTAGCCGTTTTATCGAGTATTAGAGGTTACTATACTAGTGTTTCGGTTTAATGAATTGAGTTTCGTATTATCTTAGCTCAACTTAGTATAAAGCGGTTATTAACGGTGTTAAGAAACGCTAGCGTGGTGTTCGTTCCCTCGATTATAGGGACTTTATGGGAGCGGCATTTAGTGTACGCGATTTCCCATTCTACGTACCAACGGGTGATACTTATATTAGTGGACGTTTTTTAGAGGATTAACGTGTATTCTACGATTACGAGGGTCTTAGTACTCGTTTTAGTTAAAGTAAGTTGGCTTTGTAGGTGCCTGAGGAGTACTTAAAGTCCAATGTTCTTGTAGGTTTGACCCTAGGTCAAAGGGTCGCCTAGGCGATAGGGTTGAACAGCAATAATCGATATATTGAATACGTAGTATTGTTCTTATTGGAGGGAGGTTATTCCGACGTAGGCTAGGCCGGCTATTACCAGATCTAGCCGGTGCACCAGAATCCCTACCTTCTAATTAGTCCGATCGGAACCGGCTAATCAGGAACCCGAAAGTGGGGCTATTACCCAATTCGGATTCTAACACTGGAAACTCTCTTTTTATACTCACTAATTAAGTAAAGGCCACTTTTCTCCTAAAACACTTAAAAACATAATAAAACAACGAATTCACTCGAGTACACAAAGCGGCGAGAGGCAACAGAATCAGATTCTACCCTTGGCGGCGTAGCCGGCCTTCCAGCCCCTATATCGGACCGGTCAATTAACGTTATCGCCGGCGTTAACCACAGTATTAACGATCCCTCCGTTAAACACAAGGGGTTCCTTAGCGGTGAGTCGTTACTTCGCCTTCACTATGAACGTTACCTTCTTCAGCTCTTCCTCTTCCTTCTAGGAGAACTTCTCGTTACTAAGGCCTATTATATCGTCAATCTACATCCCGATTATTATAAGGCTTTTGTTTTCGGGTATTAATAACAATAAGTATGGGTTGTAAATGGAAATTCTTATTTAGAGTTTCTCCTTATAGTAATTACTATAAGTTACGTACTAATAGGTCCCTACTTTGGTGATTCCATAAAAGGGTTTTATAACCTTCATAATTGTCCCGTGGGGGTGCTTATCCTTAATTTAGTTGGGTAAGTGGGTTAGAATTGTCTAGGTAAACTTCGTTTTTAACTAAGTATACACCTAAGTAATATCCTATAACTATAACGAGTGGCCCTTCGTAAGGAAATAGGGGGCTAAGGTGAGAATTAGTCGCTAACTTACTTGTTATATCGTAGGGGATTATATGAGGACGACCTCCTTACTATCGTTAACGTAGCCCTAAATCATAAAGCAGCTCTTCTCATAGGGCTTCTCGGTTTTCCCCTTAATCTCATTAATAATTTTAGATTTAAAAATCCTAGTATTATTATACTCCACTTCGTTATAGGGGACAAATTCGAATACACCTCGGCTTATGAGGTTAATGATCTCCTCTTCCGTTAATTTCTTATAGGGGGTACCTAGTATAGTTATTACACTTTTTTTCCGAAGTTCGTCGATTAATATAAGGTCGTTCTTCTCTTTTACCGATAAGTATACGTAAATAAAGGGTTTTTTTGGTCTACTAGTTTCTAGGTGGAAATAGGCGGTATTAACGTTATGAATAATACCTAGGTTCTTCTATGGCCAGCCTCGTCACCTCCTAGGTGGCTAAGGCTCTTCCTCCTTTAGTGGAGGGGACGTTTTAACGATAATCTCGTCTATAATTACCGATTTAACGTCGTCTACGTTATCTTCCTCTTCCTCGCTCTCTTGGCCTTCCGTGGCCTCGTTTCCTACTTCATCGTTTACAGCGGTGAGCTCCTTTTGCGCCTCTTCTTCGGGGTCTTAACGGTATAGCTTAATAACCGTTAAGCGGAAGGTCTTCGGGCCTCTGGGCATCTAAACAACGTAATTCTCGCCGTCCATAGTTACCAAAGTAAATAGGCCTCTCCATCCCTTCTTTTCGCACTATACCCTAACTTCTAAACCTAATAATAAGCTTTTTAATATAATATTATTAGGTCCATTCCTCATTACGAGGGCGTCCAAAACTTAACGTCTCGTATTAGCCTTCCTAAGGTCTTCTATAGCTTTCCTAATAGCCTCTGCGTATTAGATTACTTCCGGTGATAGGGGAGAGTTATTTAATATCCTAGGGTACACACTAAACTCCAACAGGGTTAATATAATTCCGTTTAGCCCTACGGTATCGTTAATAGCCTTTAGTGCACTCTAAAGGGCAACTTCCAGCGTCGTAAAAGGGGATTCCTACTAGATAATACTATACACCCATCTAAGTTATGCATAATATCTCTCGACCTTCCCTATACTATTATGGACTTCTACGGGGACAATCTTAACCTCAATCCCCATAAACTTTACTACTTACTTAAATTCGGACACCTTAAAGTTAATACCGGTATCCACAACAATCTAATCGAGTAGCCCTTAGTATACGTTAATCCAGCATAATCTAAGCATCTCCTACACCATCTTTACACTCATATTACTTAGGAATTGTCCTACGTTAAAGCCTATGACCGTATTAATAACCTAAAGGGCGGGCTTCCCATCAAAGTATAGTACATCGATAACGATCTTATAATTAAAAGGTACATCATCTCGGATCATAAACTTAAAATAGTGAGGAGCTTTCTAGTTCATTTAATAGTAGTAGTAGTACTTCGTAAAATATTCAATAACTACTAATTCCACTTCCTCTCTAACTCTTTAGAGGATCTTATAAAATCTCTATACCAAAGGGTAACCAAAACACCAGTATAAGCGTCGCAATTCGACGTTTATAAGGTGGCTCCACATAACGGATTTATCCTAGTAACCCAGTTTCATCCAAGCATAGCCGAACTTCCTAATAACTAGTACAACGACATCTCCCTACCTTAGAGTATTCCTTAGATTATCAAAGTAAACCTCTAAGTAGTCCATATCCTTAAAACAAAAGAGGAACAGAGTATTATAAGGAACAACGTGGAAAGTAAGTGGTCCAAGGAGTATTATAACTATAATCATCCCTATTAACAAAATAACCTCCCCTAGGCCGAATTTAACACTTACCTAACCAGCTCAAGTCTTATCAAAAGTAATTTCTGGGTATAAGCATCTAAGAGCATTAAACTAAAGCTCTCCCACTATTAACAACTCAGCCACACCTATATCCAATATAATTCCATAAAATACAGCATCAGCGTATCTTCCTTCGAGTATATAAACCTCTAAGGTCTTCACAAAAGTAACCTCATTAAATAGGTCTTCCTTCATAAGGGCATAGTATATTACTTAGTCCCTAAGGGTCATTATAATAATCTCATTATTAAAAATGGTCTCCGGGCCCAATATTAAAGCGTAAAACTAATCTCCATAGGTCTAATCCTCGTAGTCTTCCTCTTCCGGGTCCACAACAAAGAACTCACGGATTCTATCATCCTCATCCTCGGCTTCATCACCCTAGGGACCTTCGTATTCGAGGAGGTAAACTTCCATGGTTCCTTCAGGTGGTTCCATATGAAATTACCTCTTATATCCTTCTCGGAACGCCCAAAAGGCTTTATCTACTTCCTCCTTCGGATAATTAGAGGACCAGTAGCCGTCTTTCCCACAAACATAGCACTTCTTATTCCTTAGGGGTCATCTCAGGGCAAAGCATCGGTTACCTCACCCTCTACTAAATCCTCCTCACTAACCGAATCTTACTTACTTCCCTCGACTATTATAACATCTCTCTATAAAAAAATAGTCTATCTCCTTGTTAACGGGTTATTATAGGAAGTATTATTTAATACCCGAGTTAAGTCTTATAGTATTTCGAACAACACTTCGTAACTAACCACAAAGGTCTTTAAACGTATCTTTCAGGTCCTAAAAAACATAAGTACACTCCTTAACATTACTAACTACGGAAAGGAGTTAATCTCATAGTACTCTATTAATATTATATTCACTACTAAGTATACATTATATTTTCCTCAACCTCTTAACTAATAACTTAAGTACTTTATTAGGCTTCTTCCCATAATTCTCATCTCTAATTATTACCCAGTTAGTCGTCTACTACTCCATCAAGTAATCTCTATAGGCCTCCTTCATCTCGAACTGGTCTTTTAGTCTCCTAATAATAGTTTCCTAGGATAAGAAGGTCCCTAGTACACCTAATTATATAATATATTCCGTGAAGAAGTCCAGGGCCTTATCCTTTAGTATAGTATTAATAACTAGGGTAACTAATTCCATTAGTATTTATAGAACCTCATAATAATACCTTTATAACCATAATAAGTTCTCTAGGACCTCATAGTATTCTCCTCTGTACTTATTCACTTCCTTCATCTACTTCACAAACACCTAAATCTAGTTACTTATTAAAGGAGATATATATAAGTTATCAGCAGTGGTTACCGGGGAGTCCCTAAAGGTCAACTAAATCTACAAATCTACAAACAATCTCATCCAATATAGCAGACTAGGTTCCATTACTAGTTACCCTAACATTAACGGAGTCTCTCTCTATGATTCCGTTATCGTTCATAATACCTCTCTCCTTATCTTAGTAAAAGGGGTGACCTCCTAAGTAGCTTAGCGGGGAGGGTTATTATAACCGTTTATAATCTCCTTAATGATTACTAGGTCTTCGAGGAGCTCCCTTAGGCCTCGAGGTCCGCTCTTCTAAAACCGTCGGATCTCATCGTCTATCCAAATATAGAACTCTTCTTCAGCTATAATATCAACTAACTTCTAAATATTCAAAGTGGTACTATCTAGTAGAACGTAGACTACTCCCTCCCTAAGGGTATTAATTATATAACTTATTATCACTTTACTAATATCCTTCTATATATCCTTCGTCCATCCTTCAAAGTCCATTCAGAACTATATCCAAAGGTCCATAGTTATAAGCTTTTTCCGTTTATAAATAATTAGAAAAAAAGCGACGATAATATCCTTTTCCAGTTAAACCGTTCCTTTAATAAGCTCAAAGTCCATCCACTTTCCCCATATCTCTGGGTTCACGTAGGCAGCGTATTCCTTTAGGATTAGGATTAGTGAGATAATTCTCTTTACGAGGGTTTATTATATTCCCTCGGGTTATATAGTTCCCTAAAGGGTAACCACCCGAGAAGAGTTTTTTAGAGGGGTACTTTTATCAGAGTTTTCTCCCGATTACTAGCTCATCTTCTTATTTAGGTTATTAATAATACTCTGGTCGTTTAATTAACTTAATAACACCTTAAATACACTACGTTTCCCCTAGGCCACGGCTTTAAGGGCATATAGTATCCGTTAAACGAATTACCGTTGGTTATTAGGTTAAAGTATTAGTGTTTCTGTTAATAGTAGTATATTCTGTGTATTCTAATATCCGGAGGGTATATATTAAGGGGTAAGTATCCCTTAGTAGTAGTCTTTTTTTTTACGCAGGATCTCGTTGAATTCTTTAATCTAATTGTTCTACGGTAATATCTGTTGTATATTGTGGGATCCTGAGGGTGAGGGTACATCTCCTGTATCTCCCTAAGGGGCTCGTCGTCTCTAGCGTCGTCCTTCCGAGTATTCTAACCGAGGTCTTGTATTATACTTATTTGTTAATCTTCTACGTCCTTAGTAGTATAGATTGCTAGTCTTGTTCCGTTCCTTTAATAGCTTACCAAAGCATTGGTGTAATCTTTATTTATAGTGATTATTATAATAAAAAGGTAAGTAACTTCTAATATCGTCGGTATTACGGTAAATAAGTCCCTTGTGGTTGGAAAAGTGGAGGGGCATCGTCCTTAGCGTCCCTCTACACCTTAGGTATTCCAGGTAATCTGAGCATTATTTTAGCTACTAAGGTAATCTCCTCGGGGATCTCTCTGTGTTTGATATGTATTTGAGATTGATTGTGGGGCCCTTTCTAAGTATGGAAAAAGGGCGTTTATTGGAGGTCTTTATGACCCTTAATAGTGCACTGGTGGTTATTATAGTCGTCTATTATAAGGGGTATAGTATTTCTCGTTGGGCTAAGAGGTGGTATAAGAGGGAGGGTCGTAGTAGGTAGAAATTAGGGAATTCTTTTAGTTCTACTATCCTTTTTGGGTATTACCTTGGTAT
Source organism: Colletotrichum gigasporum (assembly GCA_024584535.1). NCBI lineage: Eukaryota > Fungi > Ascomycota > Sordariomycetes > Glomerellales > Glomerellaceae > Colletotrichum > Colletotrichum gigasporum. The sequence goes on from CP077951.1 coordinate 984,342, forward strand.
TCGTATAAAACACATAATTAATAGTTAAGAATAGTAGTAGAAAAGGGTATTAAGGGTAAAGAGCATTAATAACGGAGCCTACACTAAAAGCTAAGCTTCGCCCGTTCCGTAAGATCTTCGACGTCTTTATGCATAGTTAACGCAGGTAGTTAAGCATAGTTATCGTGAATAGAACCTACACCAAAAACGGTACTTTACTCGTTCTACGAGACTTCCGATATCTCCGTTTCGAAACCTCCTCTTCTAATACGTCGTCGCCGGAATAGTTAAACTTAACCACGAGTTCTATATAATAACAAAATCCGATCTTCTACTACGCGGTAAAATCGTCTCTTCTAATAATCGTTCCTTACTAATCTACGGTAGTGGTCAAATTAACCACTAATTAGTATAGGTTTAACCCTAGGTTAAAGGGTCGCCTAGGTGATAGGGTTGAACAGTAATAATCGATATATTGAATACGTAGTGTTGTTGTTGTTGGAGGGAGGTTATTCCGACGTGGGCTAGGCCGGCTGTTGCCAGATCTAGTTGGTGCGCCAGAATCCCTGCCTTCTGATTGGTCCGGTCGGAACCGGCCAATCAGGAACCCGAAAGTGGGGCTATTGCCCGATTCGGATTCCAACAGTTCTCTTCGTTTATTTATTATATATGAATGGGTACGAGAATCGATTCTATAACTAATTTATCCACTTAGTTCTAGATGTTCTGGTAGGAGGCCTGGAGAGAAGTATAGGTGGAAGTGCTAACCATATATAACTTAAGGGCGTCCTCCTAATCGGATTAGACATTAACCCTCGTAATAAGCGTAGGTCATACTAACTCCGGGGGAATTACAAGGTGAGGTACTTGTAGTAATACTAGTTCATCGGTATTAGGGTTCATAATTAAGCTTATTTAGTGAACAGTATTAACGATAACCTAAAGTCGCTACTCATAAAGGTCCTAGTACTCGTATTATCGTCTATGTTATTCTTGTATTATATAATTCTCGATCATAGGAGGTATTAACGAGAGCCTCGTAATATCTAGAGTATCTAATATCTAAGGATTAATACGTTCTCAGATCCCCTAGCTTTTAGTGTAGTACTAAAGAGCAGAGTACCACTATAACCAATCCTAGCGACCACGAAGGATAATCTTAATAACAACGGTTTCGTTAATGGACAACATATTAATAAACAAAGAAGGGTATAAAATAGGCTAATAAGGTATAAATGTATGAAAGTAATTTCTCTTATATACACAATGCTTGTGAGAGTAGAGAAGGGTCTAATTAGAGCTGGGCTTATAACTATAACGAGTTCGTATGCGCATACGAGGTTAAGTAGGAGAAGAAGGCTTAATTTATTCATTATCTAGTGGGTGTGTTTAGTAGAATAAATAGGCCGGCTCGGGGGCCAGGACGTCACGTGAGTGCTGACTCAGCTGAGCACAGCTCCCAGACGTCTTGGTGGCCCAGTATGCTTGCGACAATATATATATAAACTCGTTGTGTATAGCCGCTAATTTCCATTTATATTACGGCTACTCCTTAACTTTTACCCGGTGAGGGGCCACTTATTATATAACCTCTTATAGAGCGTTTTATTATATTAATAAGTGGTAATCGGAGGCGTCGTATAAAGGAACGGTTAACTATAGTATAGACTTCGCAGCCGGTGTTCACCAGGGCATTAGTTAAATATCTTTTATTAATTCTAATTTTTATAATTATAGACTACTTGCCCTACTACTACTACTAGCTCCTTTGGTGTTTCTTCTATCCCTTCACTTACTCCTTAGTGGGCTCCGGGGCCCGACTTTGTTCTAGAGTTATTCTTTTCCCGACTCATACTTATCACTCAAACTAAGGGTCATTAATTAATCTTCTTTTTTTATATTTCCTTTTAAGTAAATATTAACCATAAGGGGCTAGTTAACCTGTTAGTAGTGTTCAGCCTTCTTCTAGTAATTCCATATAAGGTGTCCTTTTTCTTTACACTTAAAGTATTTATAGTGGTCCTTATTATGTTCCGGGTTTCTTTATTAAGAACGGTGATTATCCATAAAGGAGTTAAAGCCTCTCCGGGGTCTAATAATGGTTATCTTCTTCTTAGCTCCTATAAACTAAACCACTCCTATTATAATAATATCTCCATCGTTATCCTTTGGACGAGTAGTGGGAGAGTGGGTGGACCTCTAAGGGTAATTATATTTAGAGGCCCGTTCAACTTTCTAAAAATGTCCTATACTCGGGTAAGTTAGCCTAAGTAGTCCTTAGGAAGCTTAACCGTGAGTAGCCGGTCCTTTAGCGAAGGGGTCAAGGTTACCTCTAAGAGTAATATTTATACGGTAATAGGCCAATCACCATCACCAACGTTAACTATTATTTATTCAAACTTAGGTAAAAATATTATAAAACTCTCGTTCTCTTCTTAGCGTAGGATTTATAATTAAGTAACGGCTCGGGACTAGGTGTTTAGATTTAAATAAGTATAATCGAAGTAACACATAAAGTCCTCAGGGTTTCTGATTCTATTAGGTCCTCTAATAGTGTAAAAGATATTAATTACTTATTAGGGACCAATTTCTAAATATGAATTAACTAAGTACTAGAGTTCATAATTCATAGGGTAAAAGGGGTGATCTATTAAAATCTTATCTCTTATCTATTGCACTTAAGGGGCGTATTCCTTTGTTTACCCGAAAACTTCGGGGAGTTAAGTAAGGGTTTTCGGTGAGTCGATTCACTACTGTCGAATCCGCTGTACCAAGCGCCTAGTACGCTTCCGGCGTGCTCGAAGGTCTGTGCACGGCGCGGAACAATGATGGGCCGAAATGTACCCTTGTACTAGCCACCTTAAGGGCTAAGTTCGCCCCTAAAGAACAGGGAGAATAAGAATAATTACACATTATTGAATATATTACGAATTGACTATTGAATCCGATAATTAATAGTCTAATACATGCTAAAAACAGCCATTAAACTGAACCCTACTTATAACCGCTATTCCTATGCGTAATACCTATTCGATAATAATAATAACAACCCCTACTATGAAGATTATACTTTAGATGACTAGGGACTGGGTCCTTTAGTTCAACTAATTATAATCCTAAGTGAAGACCTATAACTTATGGGATATTATAAACCTATTAGTTGAGTACTCTAAGAGCACCAGAGAAGAGACCTACGAAGAGATTACTCGAATACCAGAGTGGCCAGCGATCTCCGATTACCTAAAGGTAATCCACTAAAGGGCTAGAAGCACCTTAAGAAATAGTGCAACTTAAGAACTCAACGAAGTATTCGTCCTAGGCCCTAAAGTGTTTATAGAACAAACTTACACTCTTAAAGACCTATCCCCTACGAACCTCGTTTTATATAAAAAACGATAAATAGAATATAATAATAATTATAAATATTATACTAAACGGATAAAAGGTGTATATGCACTTTAAAACTAGTTCTACGAGACTGTTGCTCTGGACCTTCTTAAGTATTGCTATACCGTGAATAAGGGACTTAATGAATAGGTTTTAGAACTATAAACTTACGTCAGCGGTGCGTTATACGAGCACTAAGTGAACACAGCGGAAGTATATTCTAAAGTCTTAAGTTATCCTAATAAGAAGAGACTTGTTATACAAAAGGATATCGAGGATTGGATTAGCCACTGGGAGAGTGTTCTTTATGAAGCTTAAATTGTAAATATCCTATAAATTAAATACTTAAGTACTTAGTTTCCAGAGTTCATACGAGCCCTTAGTGGAAACCTTATTAAACTATGGATTTAAGTTTATTAGTTAATAATTAGAACTAAAGTAATAAATGACCTACTTACACTAAGTAAAGTCCTCATTAAGGCTCGATAAGTCCTCCGCTAAACGAAGAATATATGGAAAACTAGACGAAGAGTATTTAGACCTATAACGATAACCAGTGGACCGGTCAACAACGATAATAAACTATAATAAATAAGGACCTAACTACGAAGAGCCTACAGTGGAGACCGTGGAGGCTGTGGAAGGGGTAACGGGAAGAGTAAAGGGAAATAGCTGCACTCCCCAGCTAATAGATCTAGCAACTCTAATAAGGGTAAGATATGTATAGTATACCTAAAACGAGGTCACCAGTTTTCGAAGTACTAGCTAGTCTTCCCTAATAAGTGCCCTAATTACATATACCACAATTAAGTATTTAAAAAACTGGTTACTAAGCAACTTAAGAATAACGAAGACCTTATTAAGTGTATTTAAAGGCTTAAACTTATTATAAAATTAAGTTGATTTATAGGACGTTATTAAGCCCGTGTTCAAATTACATTGGTAACCTTTCACAAAATATACTCACTTTATGGATCCGTAATCCTCGACTCCAGAGCTATAATCTACGTTTTTAATAACCCCTTATAATTCATATAATTAACGGGAGTTGCGCCTAGCGACTATCTCTAGGTAAGTACTTAGTAAATAGTAATTAATGGCTTTAGAATAGTGGATATTCGTATTAAGGGGTGAGACGGTAAGCCGCTCAAGTTTCACTTATATAACACAGCGTTTTATAAAGGGTTTACGAGTAACTTTGTTTTTTTAAAACGCTTATGCTAAAAGGGTTTTTAGTGGGATATTAGTCCCAGTAATAATTATATTAGGTGCATAGACCGAAGTTATGTTTATGAGTTATTTGAAATCCGCAATTAAGATGTTCTCGATTATAGACTTATAGAGGATAAAGTGGTATTCGCAACGATCATTCCGCTCCCTCAACCTACGCCAAACGAGCTCCTGAGAGCTCCGCGAAGAAACCGCTTTATAAGCGTAATAATCCGCAAACCTATCCAGGTAAGTGTAGAAAAATGGTATCGGAGATTTGGATACCCAGGGAGAGATGCTCTGAATTACCTTAGTAACGTAGTAAGGGGGGTGAGACTCCTAGATCGAAAAAGTAAAGACCCCGTAGAATACGATACGTATAGGATGGCGAATACAATACGCTAAATCCGCTGAGCACCGAAAAAGTTAGTTAAACGGGTAAAAACCGGAGACCGTTTAATATTCCATTTCTACGATTATAACAAGGGATACAAAAGGTATACGTCCCTTATGCTTTTTTTTAACTAAGCCTTAGGGTTAATATAGGACTTTTACTTATAAAAGAGAATAATAAAAATGATCTTAGAAGTATTATTTAAGTTACTTAACTATTTAGAATATATTTACGATACGAAGGTTAAGTTTTTAGAAACTGATAACGAGCTTCTGAGATATCTGCGCTTAGTAGTAGACCTGAAGGGGCATGGAATAACAATTAAAATGTTAGCGCCTAATACGCAGGCTTAGAACGGAGGTGTTAAAAGGCTTACTGCGATTATTAAAGTTAAAGTTAGGGTAATGGCTATTATAACGAATTTCCTAGACTATTTATAGCCTGAGATTATTAAAATAGTAGTTTACCTTTATAACTGAACCCTGTTACGAATACACGGGTAGAAAACGCTTTACGAGTAGTTCTATAAGCAATTCTGGAGCGGAGAAGATGAGATTTATACGGTCCCTAACCTCTCCTACTTATGATCTTACAGCTATAAGGCCTATGCCCTGATAACCGATGCGTAACTTAAGCGTTAACGGCGAAAGAAGTTCACTTTTTGTATGTAAATCGGTTTTTTAGTGGGCTATACGTTAAGTAATTAATTCAGAATATGGAACCCTCTTAAAAAGGACGTCTTCATAACGAGGGACGTCGTATTCAACAAAAAGGTGCACTTTAATAGGAACTTTAAGGGTATTATTAAGGAATTTCACCACCTAGACCTATAAATAATCGAAACGCGAATTCAAGAGCTTATTAAGTAAACTTAGATATAAATATTAATATAAAACGTTAACGAAGAAATAGAAGAGGTTACCCTTATTCTCGAAATAAGTCCAAAATACAATAAAAGTGTTCTAAAAGTGAGCTCCGTTATAGAGATATACTTAGATGAGTTAAAATAGTATAATATAAGGTACTTTGCACCGTACTCGACGCTTAAAGTGTCACCACTAAAACCCTTATTATTTTTCACTATTTTAGAAGTGGTTTTGGTTATGAAGGGGTGGGGGGAAGGTGAGGGAGAAGTGTAATATAAAACCATAACCTCGGACCATAGTATAAGCGTGGCGAGGTATAGAGTTTCGTTCAAATCTGCTTTCCTAGTAGGAACAGCTCTAAAGTGGAAATAACGCTGCGAAATGCGATTAATGGACGGTCTCCTAGGCATGTGTTTATGGTCTGGCCAACCTAGTGCCCTTGATAAGATTGGTCACCTTAGAACCTTTAATAGAAGTATATTAGATTAAAAGGTTAATGGGGAAGTGCTCTAATAATACGACTTTTTTAGTGAGTTAAGAAAGCCTGGTTTAGAGGGGACTTCTATTAAGGGAAATACTCCGGGTTATGTATATAGAGAATTTTCTCCACTAGGCCGTGAGGGTAACACACTTATAGGCACTCACTAGAAGAAACTACCCCCTCTCTCTACATTACACAATTATTTAAAGGATTACCCGTATAAGGACAACTTTAGAACAGCTAAAATAAGCTATCTAAGCAGCCATAAAAACTCCCACTCCTAGGAGAAGGTCAACAAAGAATAAGCACGAGGTAAGCAGATTCTCGGCTACTACTGGGTATATACCTATAAACTTAATAAGCATGGGAGGTTTATGAAATTTAAGGTATACTTCGTTATCCGTGGAGATTAATAATTAAGAGATAAGTAAAAAACGTATATTACTATACTCATAGGTATGTCGTTCTGAATCCTTATTACAATAGTTGTTCACTTCGATATGGAGCTTTTATAATACGATGCGGTAAATGCCTTTGTGTATATAATAATCGATGAGGAAGTGTATATATAACTCTCACCTGGATACCGAAAAGTTGGACGGGTATTATACTTGAGAAAGGTATTTTACGGCCTTAGGAGGTCACCTCTGCTCTAGTAAAAGCACTTAGAAAGTGGGCTCTTAAAACTCGGCTTTCAACGAGTTACCGGAGAGAACTATTATTAGTAAAAGGAATAAATCACGTTCTTCTTTTATATTAAAGATTACGTCTTAGTTTTCCCTCATAAGTTTTATAATAAGGTAATAGCGTCGATAAAAGAGCTTTAGAAACGCTATTATTTAGAAGGTGGTTACGAGTTATAGTAGTTCTTAGGAATTGAGGTTTTAAGAGACCAAGTAATTAGAAAGATTTGGTTATTATAATTAGTATTCGCTAAGAAGGTGAGAAAACTCCTACTAAACGCTAATAAGCTACTTAAAATGCGTTTCGAAACCCTTATAATAACTTTTAAGTTATTCTTATACGACGGGGTAGCCGAACTATGGGAAATCAAAAAGTATTAACGTAAGGTCAGAATTATTACATATATAGTTATGATAATGTGCCCGGATATTGTATTCGTTATAAACTATTTTATACACTTTAATTAGAACCCAGAGCCGAGTCACTAGTGCACAGTGGATCGAGTACTCTAATACCTTTACTTAACGCGTTCTCTCTATTTGGAATACGGAGTTGCGCCGGGGAGCCCTAAGGATACTTTAGAAGTCGCTTCTGATACTAGTTTCGCTGATAATACGCTTAATTAGAAGAGCTTTTAAGTACTCGCAATACGACTTTTTAGTGGAACCGTTACGTAGAAAACAAGTAAACAATAAATGGTTATAATATTAATAATAAAAGCCAAGCTCCTCGCCCTATTATAAGTAGCAAAAGAAGCTATCTTTATAAACCGGTTAATATCCGTTTTATAAATATAACTCCCTACGAAGGATACCCAGAGTACTAAGTTTACACCTTAAACACACTCTCAACCACGAATTCATATATAATACAATAACCAGCAAACTGTACACCTTGTAACCGCAGAATAAGTACAATTATAAACACGCCTACGCCACGTTAATATTCACAACCACTAATTACGTTAAGAAATCGAGAATAACTACGTTAACGTTACGTATACGCTATTAACTAAGCTAATAGTAGATGGACTAATAAAAGCGTTCCCAAAGTAGCCTTTTCAGGTGTTTCTTGCATAATTAAATATAAGTGACCAACGGGCTCGTTTTAAAGATAACCGTCGTTACGATATCACCATAGATAAGGCCCGCTGGGAGGCCGGGATAGCCAAGGATAACATATGGGACGTTAAGGCTTATGTTCCTCATACTCCTAAGGGCTCGTAAACCCTACAGGAAGGACATATAAGAAGTGCTTTAAACGGAGGAAGACGAAATTCAAGTCTCGAGATAATTATAACGCTTAGAAATAGCTATTGAAGGGCGGATTAGGTGGTAGGAAGCCCACTAAACGGAGGCCTCCTTGAAGGGGCGTGTCGAATCCGCTGTACTAAGCGCCTAGTACACTTCCGGTGTACTCGAAGGTCCGCGTACAGCGCAGAACAATGATGGGCCGAAATATACCCTTGCACTAGCCACCTTAAGGGCTAAGTTCGCCCCTAAAGAACAGGGAGAACAAGAATAATTACACATTATTGAATACATCACGAATTGACCATTGAATCCGACAACTACTAAGCACCAGTGGGGTATTAGTGTAAATACCACTAGGAGTATAAAGGGTTTCACTCCTAGGGGTCATCAACCTCTAATTCTAACTCTTCTCAAGTTTCTCGTTAATCTCTATTATCTAGGCTTATAGGGATCCTAGAGTAGTATTCAACATCTCTTCTATAGTTAACTCACTATAAAACATCGGGGGTATAACAGTGTCCATCGGGGCAACTAAGCTATCTCGATTATTCTTTTAGGGACTAGTAGGGAACTAGTAGTTAACTCGTTAGAGTCCCAGGAGTATTATTCTTCGCAGGGAACCATACTCAACCTATACTCCTTTCTACTTAACCGGTGGGGAGCTATACTTAACCCAGTATTACAATAAGGTTATAATCCTAAGCTTAAAGTATACGAAGGGCTAGGCCTAGGTATTTTCGACCTTAGGGTACTCTATTACTATTTACTTTAAGCTAAGGAGTAGAAGAGAGGAAGTTCCTCGTAAAGGGGGCGGTATAAGAATCTATACTATTGGAGAACAAAGGGGACCTCTAGTGGGGCACCGGAGGTCACCAGAGGCCCTTTGATCGGAGGCCCCTTTGACCAGAGGGCTCTTTTATTGGATGCTGGTTAACGCCTCAGGCAAAGCTTAGGCCATCGTGGGCATCAGCCCGTAACAAAATATTCTATAAATCTATTCAAGTTCTTCGACTTATCGGCCCCTTTTTACGTATAGTAAGTACTCACTATAACCTGCGTAGTGTTTTCTAGCTTAGAATAAATATAAGTGAATATAATTAACTCTAAACTAAAAGCTTCCTTATTTATACTTATTTTCCCTCTGATCTTAAAGTACTATTATTAAAACTTCTTATATAATCTATTAAACTTCGGTGAATTAGGAATCTAATATTTAATTTATCTTAAAAGTAGTACATAAGCCTAATTAGGGGGAATTAGTATTATAAAGGGTATCGGGGACTAGTTTAACTTCGAGGTCGGATGTAACCGTCCAAGCACGTATATTGCAACTAGTTATGGCGACTACTACGAGTATCTTCAAGATAAGGAGAAAAGAAGGAAAAGTCTGCTGCCCCACAAATCCGCTGGGTCCTGATCAGGTCTCCCTGGGCCTGATCAGGCTTAGTAAGCAGCGGTTGGCGTTGAACATAGCCGAGTGGTTCCGAGGCCTCTGATCGGGCCTTAGCCCGTGACAGATTCCCTTATATAATGGGTTGAAGGTCGGAGATAGAGGGATTCGAAGGGAGGGTGGTGGTGCGATTAGTAGTAATTTGGGCTAAGACCCTTGTTAGTGGTTGTCCTAATCGGGCAAGAGTAGTTGGAGTAAGAGGCTTTAGTATCTGCGAATAGCTTTATTAGTAGACTATATAGGAAACAGAAGGTAATTTTATTTTATATACATAATAAAAGTGGTAATAATAAGAGGATTGAATAGGAGTAAGGAAAGTAAAGTTAATAATAGAAATATAGTTAAATAAATAAGAAGAACGACGCCTTTTATTATTAATGAAGGTCTAGCAAATAAACTATTAATTAGTAAAGGGATAAAGGGGCTAGTGGGTGAAGTATGGAGGGTAAGATAATAACGGAGGGAGACTGAAATCCAGTACACTCATTGGTTAGAACACCTTTGTTATGAGTTAAATCAATTAATCCAAATCGGGGGGGCTGGTTTGCTTATTTGGGTAGTCTGAATAGCTTCATTTGCTTGATTTAGTTGGACTTTGCGTTGTTGGAGTTGCTTTGGCGGCTGCGCTGTGGAGACGTGGAGTTTCGAGATTTCGATCATCGACGACGACGACAACTCCGACGGAGGTTCTGATAGCTCCTTCATATTGAATGGTACGAACCGCGTCATCCAGAATCTTCCGCCTTCTCTGGGACGCTTGCACCTGAGCGACTGTCTGAAGCCGATCGGCGACTCCTTGGTTCAGCTTGCCGAAAGCTGCTCCCAAGGCCGCATGCCCAATCTCCGCGAAGTGGCCTTCTAAGACTGCTGCGAATCTTCTGACCACCTGGACTTACACGCAGCCTTCGACGCTGCCGGAATCCGCGCCCTCGGAGAACCCGATCCGCTATCGGTCTTGTGGTGAAAGGTGTCAGGCTGTGAAGGAGCTATGACGGTGGTGAAGGCGCCATACCGGTGGCCGTCTCAAGCAGATATCGGTTTCTTGACTAGAGGTTGCATCTGCCGTCTGAGATGGGTGCAGGAGAATTTTGGTTTGGTTGGTTGGTTGGTGTTTATCAACGCCATCAGAGGGCCTACTAGCTAGGCACGCCTCAGAACGCTACAGGGGAATATGGCGTGCGGACCTATTCTGGGTCCAGGAGAATGAGAAGAAAAGGATTGGATGGTCACGCTGATTGAGCGTGGCCAAACGTGTAGGATTCATGAGAACCAGAATGGCGAGAATGATGCAAAGAGAGAGAGAGAGTCGTGTATTTTTCGGGACAACGATACAGTGGGCTTTCGGTAGCAAGCATTTGAGACAGGTTTTGCTCTCCGGAAGGTGCCTCGAATTATTATGTGGCTGCCGTCAATAACAAGAGATAGGTAGACCCTCGCAATAACGACGGCAATGTCAACGACGACGACGACGACGACGACGAGGACAGAGACGGCGGCAATGACAATGATGATGACAACAACAAAAATAAAAACCATGATAAATAGTAATAATACCAACAAAACCTCAAAGTGGGTTACCTCCCGGGAAGCAAAATTCACTGAGACAGCCACACCCCTGCCGGCTTGATACGTGCCTAATTGTGGCAAACCGATCCTCTAAGTACGTGGGAAATTCTCGTTATTCATGCGTGTGGGATGCTGCGAAAAGAATCAGTGAAGGAGAAGAGAAGACAGTCGATCGCTCTATTCGCCGATCGCTTCACAACCGGCGGAGCAGCGCCGGCCGATTGACCTCCGGGCGGCCCCTCACCGCCGGCCCGCCACACCTAAACCCTACAGGTACCTCGTCAAAAGGCGGCAGGGCCACCTTCTGCACGAAAACGTGGTCAGCGTCGATTTCTGTGCAACCGAATGGGAGTGCCGGCTGCATATACAGCGAAACCGGCGATTGGCTGCAGGCAAGAAGGGAGTTGACCCACAAACCTTGGCTACTTGAACCCAAAAGCCTGCCATCTATTTCATCTGATTCGCCAGCATGGCCAAGTGGTAAGGCATCGCACTTGTAATGCGGGGATCCTGTGTTCGATCCACAGTGTTGGCAAGTTTTCATTTTTGTTTTTGCACACTTCATATTCTCCCTTTTGTCACGGGATGTTGCAATGGCTTTGGCGATTTAATGAGTTCCTTTTCTCTCGACCTCGACCATGAGGAGGCTGGGAGGTTGAGATATTATGAAGGCTCTTCCATAGCTCTCCCTGTTGAGCTTCAACTACCCACTCACTATTCTCCTCGTTCGTTCAACCATTTGAGCAAGCTGGAAGCAGGTCTCTACTTGGTGCTGAAGAGTCACCCTTTGGGGCAAACTTAACCGGCAATTACTGCCTCCTGTACACCTTTTGTCGCGTCTGAAATTGCAGCATACAAAATTGTAGCAATAACCTCAATGGCTCGCTTCTCATTCCCACCATCGCCTGGAGACCACGGGTATTGTTCGAATGCGAAGCAGGGAACAAAGATGGCGACACCACCGAAGAGTTTGAACATCTTCCGGCCAACTGGAATAGGTCATGTTCACTTCACACCCGACGCGGAGCGCGGCGAATGCTCGAGTCTCAGGATCAAGATCAGGTAGTGCTAGTAGAACGCGGCCGTCAAGGCCTAATTGGATTTTTTAGCTACACATGGAAGAAGACAATTGTCTCTTGTCGTTATCTGAGTGGGTGACCTCACACTAGCCACCTTCCTCTGTCGCAACATTGGGACTCTGTTACCTTACTGGACGGATTTCAGATTGCTGCCAAAGTTAAACTATACCCGTCTTGACTGTGGCCCAAGGGACAAGTCCGTCAAGGTTGGCTGGTCGCAAAGCCCGCCCGAGATTCCAAACTTTCCTAACGGAGAAAGAGTGTGCGAGAACCTTGTGACTAGCAACTGGGGCAAACCACCCTGAGTGCCCTTCCATCTATGATGGTCTATCTCCGAAAAGGAGCGTTGACAATCCTATATAATCGTCACATGTCGCAGAGAATGAACCACCCGCTTTCAACAGCGTACACAACTTCACTAACCGCAACCTGTTAGAACATCACGTCAAACCTGAAAGCACGAACGACTTGACCCATTTCAGCAAATCAAACTCATCACTCGACGAACTATCACTCGAGCAACTACCACTCAACCTATCACCCGACACGACTATCGCTCAACCAACCATCATCATGGCCAGATTTCCAGATCTTCCCACCGAGATAGTGGATCAGATATGTTTTCGTCTTTTGGAGGATCAGGATATGTCTTGGAAGCACCAGATAAACGCGGTCAAGCAGACGTGCCTCGTCCGCATGTCCCAGATTTTCAAGCGCAGGCCGCTCCTCAACTTCGCCCTCACGTGCCGCCGGCACGGCGACATCGCTGGTCGCATCCTCCACTTTACCGTCGTCACCGAGGACGACAGGGCTGCAAAGGACCTTGTCTCCCTGCACCGCCGCGCCAATAAGAACCCGCAATACGCGGTAGACCTCAAGAAAGCTTTCTTGTGCCTCAACAACAACTCATGGAATTTCCGTTTCATTTACGATATGCCCCAGCTGACGCGGGAGACCGTAGAGGCTGGGATCAAGTTTCCGGAACACCTGCTCCAAGGCATCATCCCTCGGGGGATCTCATCGTCCATAGCAGGGGCGGAATGCCTCAGCTCTCTTGTCGTGCTCTAGTTCTGCCGTTTCAGCAATCTCACGGAGGTGAAACTCTCGAGCTCGCCCCTAAGTCTGGGCCTACTTGTCGAGAAATCCCAATTCGCGGACAAACCCATCCTGACGCGGCTTCGGTCTCTCGCCGTGAGGGCCGGCAGGGACAATAACACAGACACGGACGAGGACACGCGCAAAACTTTCGAGACCCTCAACTGGGCAACACTTTCGGGCCTCGTGGGGCTGGGGCCGCGGGTCGAGGAGCTCTACATCCAGGGCTTCCAACTAGAGCACGTCGGCAACCTCCCAGCTCTCGAGAACATCACGTCCCTTACGCTTCGACGAGTTCATGTAAACGTCGACAACTTGTGCGTCCTCCTGGGCCAGTGCCGACGCCTATCTCACTTCTCCTTCCTCACCATACACGTCGTGGATTGGCGATGGCGGGAGCGCCCAGCACCATCGGAAGTAGTAAACGCCCTAGAGCCGAGCGCAGGCTCATTGCGGACGTTGTGCGTTGACAACCAGTACAGCATCGATCAGCGGCTGCGGCGAGCAGACGAACCGCCCTTCTCGGTGTGCCGCTTTGAGAAGCTTGAGGGCGTTTGGATCGATTCCGTCAGTGTCGCCCGTTCCAGCAGTCGCTCTGGTGACGAAGTGTACAATGAGTTCATGTCCACTCTTCCAGCCTCTTTGCAGCGGTTGCACTTGCATAGCGACGACGACGACCGTATTTATGGTGTTGACGACGCTTTGAAGCAGCTGGCCAACGAATGCCGTGACAGGCTTCGGCCCAACTTCCGGGAGCTGGCGGGTGACCTACGCGGTGAATTTGCCAGTGCCTTTGATAGGACTGGGGTCACGGTATTTCAGAAGGCCGACAAGAAGCCAGTTTTGTGGTCGTAGCAAGCGCGGCATGCAAAAGCAGTCGTCTCAAACGAGAGAAATGTAGGCTGAAGGGGGCAGGGACAGCATGATTTGAGATGTGTATAGTGCATGGAATAGTACAAAATTGGGTTGGATACTTTCGTGTACATAGTTGTGTCGCTTGGCTCTTTTTCGCCTTGCTATTTCGTACTCCACTCCGGACAGCACGATTGGAAGCACAATATAGAGACCGCCTATTTTGACTGTGTGACCTTGACTTTGTCCCAGATAGGCCGTCAATAACCACACCATCTACCAGCTAACTCAGCCTTGCAACCTGAGCCCTTCAAACAATGCGAACATGACCCGTTAAGCAGGGCGAATATGGTCCTTGGAGAAGGGGTAACTGCGTATCGGACTGTGGGTGATGGTGAAGACTGTTTCTGCTCCGGGGTTTGATGTGCCACTGAAACCAGACGTGGCTGCAGAAATAAAGCAGAGCCGGGAATGTTGGGCTGAAGGGGACATGGCTGCTGCGCTGGAGCAAGTTCGAGGTAAGGTATGCACGGTCAAAATAGGCCCTCTCATATAATGCAATTCGGCCTACTGAAGCGCTATCGACTGTTTATCAATAGCATGCAACCTGCCATGCCGTATGGCAGTCCAAAAACGGGTATCCCTCGAACCAGTCCCAATCGAACCGCATACCCAACGCCGGACCCTACCTTGCAGAAAGCCCTATTGACCCAGCAATATCAAGAAGGCACCTAGAGCTCGCCCTTAATGTTGGCGGGATCGTTCTGGATATTCTTAAAGCCATGGTTGCCGCCGTGGGCCACGACCGGAGGCTGCGTCATTCGGTAGAGCCACCTCGCGACGACGAAGATCCCGGCAGCCCAAGCCCAGAAGAAAAGGGCGACGGAGCAGGTGAATAAGAGGACGGGCACGAGCACGAGGAGAGCCGAGGCGATCCAGAAGACGGAGGCGATGGCGGCAAAGATGACGGCCCAGGTGCAGAAAGTCAAGAAGGCGATGATGGGCAGGAAGCTGAATGCGAGCACGGAGAGGGCGAGGGTCTGTGATAGAGATTGACTTGGTTAGGGGAAGAAAGCTTGAAGCCAGAAGCAATAAGGCCGGTGGGGCACGTACGAAGAGGAGGGGCCGCTGGCGGGCGAAGTTGATGATGCCCTGGTAGACTTCCTCGCGCTTGTCGGGGCTGACGACCCGATCCATCTGTCTCTTGCCAAAGGCGATGGCGCCGGTCTCACCATTGGCGGGCGAAGACATTGTGACGTGTGGCTGGTGTCAATTGCGGCGATGTGCGTCTGAGATGTGGAATTTGCGGTGATGTACGCGATGTTGGATGTTGGAGATGAAGCAGATGGATGGGGCAGACCGAAGCTCGTCAGGGAGATGGCATATATAAGGCACTGCAGCGGAGGTTCGAAGGGATGCCGAAATGCAGGCGCAAGCTACCTACCTCGCGTTCCTACCTCTGGGCGGAATACGGAATGGAAACGAACGAAAGCACGACGATGGCGGGGTAAGGGGAATGGGAAGGGGAAGGACGACGGCAGGGAGGCGTGAATGAAAGGAGAGACGTAGACGGAGCGAGTGAGGGGCGAGGGAAGTACAAGTGCAATTGAAGCCTCACATTGCTGCTGGTTAGGTAGGTAGGTAGGTGTTGCTGCTTGTACCACGTCGGAGTGGGAAGTCGCGTTCCGTGGGCGTTGTTAGCGCGTCATGCATGGCAATTACGTACCTAAGGTACGGAGTGGTGGGAACTGAGGTGCCCCTCGTGCCTACAGCCCAGGGACCTACTCCACGGTACCTTGCTGGCTAAGGTACCTACCTCAAGGTAGGTAGGTAGCCACAGGAGCCACAGCCACACCTGCGTGTGTGATTGGTGACGATCGGCTTGAGCTGTCGATGCTGCAGCTTAGGCCACCCACACGCCACCCACACGCCGAGGCATCCGTGCGTGGGCCGCTGTATCCCGCAAGGTGCCTACCTGTGACCTTAGCTTCACCTTTACCGTCTAAGTTACCTGCTTGTACTTGTCGAGTCACGTGCCACGGCCGGCCAGCTCGGAACGCGTCCGTGACATGCACCTCATCCAGTCCAGGCTCATGAACTCTGCACTTTGCCCGCCCAGGATGCCACCCTCTATCGCCTCCGATCATTTCTGTTGAAGAATAAGCATTGCTTGCTGGCCCCCCCGAACCCGCACCGGAGACTCGGCCGAACCCGTGGTGCATGCTGCAGGCTGGTGCATGGGTCTCGACCCGTAACCCTGAACCGCGACGTGGATCCGGTGGTCCCTCACCAGAGACCCTTCGCAGTGTGTTACGCCTATGCAATCCGGCAGTATGAGAGGACGCCCCTGGCTTGGGGATCAGATACCTTGGATCACGCCTACTGCACAGTAGTCCAAGCGCCAAACCCTCCCGTGACACACCCTCTCCCCGAGACCTCTTCGTTGCCTTCCCCTGGCTGCCTGCCCCAATGCCGACACCATGAACGGCGAATCACCAGGGGCAGACTCGACCTCGCTCAAGGCCGAGGTGACGAGGATCGAGAACGGCGGGAAGCCAAAGATGGGCTCTGGCGTTCGAGGCACGCGAATCGGCCACAAGAAGTCGCGCAACGGTTGTCAGCAGTGTAAGAAGCGCCGCGTTAAGGTGAGTGAGACCGGGATCGGCGCCCTCGCCCCGAGACCCTGAAGGATGCCAAGTCGCGCCCGCGAGACCTTGAAATTGCTGGCTACGGCATCTTACTATGCGGTACCTTGGCCAGGGAGGTATCTACCTGAAGACAGACTGACAGCTCCCAGTGCGACGAAAGCCGCCCATGTCGCAATTGCGTGCGGCACGACGTCAAGTGCAGCCTGGTCCTGACGCCATTTGCGCCCCAACTGCCCGCCGTGGTCGAGTCGCCCAAGCCGGCCCCGGAGGCCGCGAGTACAGCAACTCCCGGCAGCGTTGGAGATGCTTCAACGAGCAGCCGTCCATTCAGTCGCCGCGACCGGAACTCTCCTCAGATAGCCTCACTGAGGGAAAAGGTCGCCGCCATCCAGGGACTCTTGTCCGAGTTCTCAGCCGAGGTCGATGCCTTGAACCAGAACGGAGTCTACGGCCAAGGCAGCTTCTCGGGCTCAACCCAGGGCGACCAGCCCGAGTCGCGAGACGCCCAGCCCGGCCACATATCATCGGCTGACTGGCTCGTCGACATGCAACTCGTCCACCAGTTCACATCCAACACGTCTCACACCCTCTCCGAGAACCCCGACTTCGCCCACCTATGGACAACTACCGTGCCCCAGATCGCCTTTGCCAATGTGAGCTCAACCTCGAACCTGCTCTCTTTCACCGCTTCATCGCTGACATGCTCAGGACTTCCTCCTTCATGGCATCCTCGCCGTGTCTGCCATACACCTGTCTCATCTTAACCCCGAAAAGAGAGAAGAATACACCACCATCTCCGCTCGCCATCAAAACATCGCTCTGGTGCAGTTCTCGCCCGGCCTGAGCGAGATAGGCGACACTAATGCCGATGCCTACGTTCTCCACGCCATCTGCATCTTTCTCCTGAACACCTATTCTATCGCCAACCCCCATGGCCCCATTACACCCAAGGATGTTGCGCAATCTTTTATTCTGCTGCAGGGTATGTCCGTTCAAACTTCGACTCGGTCCCCAAGATGTGCTAACACGCGTGCAGGAATCAAGAGCATCCTCACCCTACCGTTTGCCCACCGCTACATCTCAAATGGGCCGCTTGCACGCTGGTTTTATCAGGGTGGTGTCGAGCCTGCGGTCGGAGGCAGCTACGCCACCAAGATTGACGACCTCCTCGACCTGACCCGCAGCATGGCGCCATCTGAAGATACGACCACCTGCCAGGTCGCCCTCGAGGGCCTCAAGCTCACATTTGCCGCCGTCTCGCCGCCCCAGCACAGGTCCGGCCTTGTCTGGCGATGGGCCGTCTCGCTGCCCCAATCGTTTCTTGAGCTCATGAGCCAGAACCACCCAATGGCTCTTGTCATTCTGATGTACTACACCGCCCTGGTTCATGCGTTTGAGCGGAAGCTGTGGTACCTCAACGGCTGGGGCGTGAACGTCGCCAACGCTTTGGACAAGGCCATACAAGAGCCATGGAGGGAGTGGATCCAATGGCCGCTGAGGTGCATTCGCGAGGGCGTCGATATCCGCCAGGTCGAGCCACGGAGGCCGCTGCCTCCTGAATGCATTTCGAATACGGATGGCCCCAACGCCTCCTTCAAAATGGATCTGTTCAAGTTGCCGGATCCTCCGCCTCCTTCATAACAGTCAATGCACGGACGGATCCGATGCTTAGCTATCCACCCGCCCATGTGTTGCACCTCCAAGTTGATCGAGTTCCAGGGTGGCTGCTTGACGCAGCCATCTATCACTGTGCAGCCCCGGACTATTGTCGTATCCCTTATGCGACCTACATACGAATTGTACATACCTCCGACCAAGAGGAGGCTTTTCCGCCGACCCTGTCGAAGAAGGCCTGGGCCATAGCCGGTTCCCACCGCCCAGGTCGGAAACGGGACGACCCCTAAGCTTATCCCCGTGCGCCCGGGTTCAGGATCAAGTTAAGAGTAGCACAGCAGGTTGAGGAAGAGATATTTCAACTTGATCTGCCCTAGATTTGGCTACTGCATGGAGATAAATAACAGGCCCATGAAAGACCAAATGGAGGGCCAATATATACCCACGCTGTATTGACTGTATAGTCAGTCGAAGTTAATGATCGCGGTGACGTCGACCTAGACCTCCTTGTCCACTGATGCATTTGTATGCTGGCTGTGACCTGGAATTTGTAGGTAGTGCATTTCAACTAGAGACGAGATTTTATCTAGATCAGGGACAGTTGAGTGAGGACCAGGCCAAATTGATTGGCTTTCCTCAAGCCAGCGACCGTACATTCACTGCTGCTTATCGAGGGCCACTGACGTCGTCCCTGCTGTCTCCCCCCTCTGAGTTTTGTCTGCTAGTAAGAGGAGACCAGAAACGGCACTGGGGGGAGGGGGCGACGACGGCGGGTGTTTGAACTGACTATCTTAGCCTGTTCGTTATTTCTCACAAGGGGAGAAGGACTGCTGAGTGGTCGTAAGAAGAGAAAGACTTGTTGGGTGTCTGTAAGAAGAGAAAAACTGTTGGGTGGTTCGGTCATAAGGCGAAGAAAAATGGCTGCTGCTGGGTGGTTGTAAAAAAAACCAAAAAAAAACCCAAAAAGAAGGAAAAAAGACAGATTGCTGGCTGGCCTGGACGCTACTGTTATTTATCTCGCTCGCCCTTGGTTAAGAAGACATGGATACCGACTGACAAAAAGACGACACGTCGTAGCCACGAGCAAACCAAAATGAACAAATAAAACAAACTGTCCCTGGCAAGGCTCGAACTTGCGACCTTTGGATGTCCCTATCTGGAGATAGAGTCATATTTACGTTATATGAGACCAACGCTCTTCCAACTGAGCCACAGAGACTGTTTGATTTATCAAGCAAAAGCGCAGGCTATATATATCGCACAGGAGAGACGGGGCTGTCCGATAGTGGCTGAGCCAATCACGGCTTGAAGATGTGCCGAGTACGTACCCGGCGACGCCCTACAAGGCGCTCTCGGCTCTCCGTCGCGCTTCGGACTCCCTCCGCCCCTAGCACAACCGCGAGCTAAGCAAACACGAACTCCAAGACAGCATGTCGCAGGAGCAAACAACATACTGAGCTTGGCCGCAGCTTGGCAGCTTACCAGCTTAAGCTTCCCGTCCCCTTCACCACCACACCAGAGGACGACGAGTGCACTTACACGTTTAGCAGGAACCCCCCAAGGGCGCACCGAACTCTCCGTCTGCACCACCTCGCGGCCTGCGCCACCGCCGGTCTTATATCCCCTCATTCTCTTTCTCTCGCGCCGCGCTTCCATCTGCTCGTCTCCGGGGACACAGCACCGCAGATCGGCACGAGTCCGTCCCACTTCCCTCGAGTCTTGGCTGGCGAGGGTCTACGCACGCCGTCACATGAAACGAGAGCCAACCCAAACCTTCCAGGCCAGCATTGGGTGCGTACTGCGTAGTACTGGCGTTGGGGACGGCAGCAGCAGCAACATGGGATGATTGATTTCCCCGCCCGCCTGCTCCTCCTCCGCCGTCGGCCGTTCTTCCCTTCGCGCTCGAGCTCGCTTCCCCGTCTGCTCGCCTCCGCCGCCTTGGCCCCCGTTTCCCCCGTCTCTGAGGAATGCCCTGTCCTACTGGGCTCGACCCATTTCCGTTTGCATGGCATGAAGCAGAGCAAACGTGTCGGACGTGCGTCCTATTGGGCGAGCATCCCGTTCGCTGCTCGTCAGTTGGCCAATGTCTGACAAGCAGTCTTGGCCAGGCTCGCGAGACGAGACCTCTCGGCTGCCACACGCCCGCCCCCACGCCCGCGACTGCGAGCGCAGCGCATCCCGACCTTCGCGGTAGTCGGGTCGATCCTTGATGACGCCTCTCGAGTTGAGATGGCTCTGATGAAAATGGGTATATATCGTGCTCGTGAGCTCTGCCTCTTGAGATGAATTTTCCTGCTCCCCATCAGACTCGAACATTAACAAGCAAGCCAGTAGCTTGCAGAACATCCTCCAGCGTTTCTCATATTCAGCCATTTACACCAATATACCCAACCAGCCTTCCCTCGATACCCCCAAACCCAAACCCAAACCGCCACCATGAGCATCACTCACGAGGCCAAGCCTGCGGAGGTCCAGCAAGAGACCCGGCAAGAGGCTACGCAGCAGGAGAACGACGCCCAGTCCATCCACTCGCAGCCGGGCTCCTCGTCCTCCTCGGCGCTGTCGACCCTCTCCCGCCGCCTCTCGGCCACGCGCAGCACGCTCTCCCTCCACCGCACAAAGTCGGCCACGGCCAACAAGCCACCCGGCAAGGGCTTCGGCGCGACCGTGCACAAGATCACCACGGCCGCCGGCGTGCCCCTCAACAAGGCGGCCAACCTCGTGGGCGCCGAGGGCTGGTTCCCGCAGACGATGCCGCGTGAGTGCGCCAAGGCGGCGCGCATCCTCCACTCCTTCACCGACCTCGGCCCCGAGCCGTCCCGCGCAAAGGGCCCCATGCACCCGCTCGGCCTCACCCGCCGCTCCGTCGTGTCCATCCCGCACCAGGTGCTCGCCAACTGTGCCGGCCTCGCCATCTTCAACACCCTCCGCGCCGGCGCCTACATGGGCTCGCTGGCCGCAGGCTCCGGTGTCGTCGTTGCCCGTCGCCCTGACGGCTCGTGGTCGCCGCCGTCTTCCTTCGTCGTCTCAACCCTCGGTGCCGGCTTCATGGTCGGCCTCGACATCTACGACTGCGTTCTTGTACTCAACACGGCCGCCCAGGTCAACGCCTTCGCCCACCCGCGCGTTTCCCTCGGCACTGAGGCGTCCGTGGCCATCGGCCCGGTTGGCACCGGCGGCGCCGTCGAGGCTGCCGTCAGCAAGACGGTCCGCCCCATGTGGAGCTACATGAAGTCCCGCGGCCTCTGGGCTGGTGTCCAGATCGATGGCACCATCATGCTCGCCCGCCAGGACTGCAACGCCGTCGCCTACCAGGACCGCAGCATCTCCGCCAAGAAGATCCTGCAGACGCAGGCCGAGTGGCCCGAGGGCTCACAGCCCCTGTGGCAGACGCTCATGGCTCTCGAGGGCCGCTACACCCCGCTCAACCCGGCCATTGCTCGTCAGGTCGCCATGATGGGACCCCCGGGCGACCTCACCCCTCCCCCGCCCGCCGCGGACGACGACATGCCCGCGCCCGCGTACACGCCATCTATCGCCTCGAACATTCGGTACGGCAGCGAAGAGGGCGTCACGGAGGAGCCCAAGGACGATGACGACGAGCCGATTATGGATGAGAAGGAGAGGCTCCGACGGGCTGGGTACTAGGTTCGCTCATACGCTGCATTTTCACGGTTCGGTCGCTCTAGATAGCTCTAATCTTTTTTGTTCTGGATCTGGGATTGCATTTTGGTTTGGCTGGTTTTGGTTGGCTCCGGTGTTGCTCAAACTACCATAGACTGTCTTCATAGTTTCCTTGACGATATCATGAATGGAAAATTTCTAATTCACACCAAATTCCCTGCACTACCTATATTGCTAGTATGCAATCAACTTTGCCATCTACGGGTCTCTGTCTGTTCAAGAGCGGGGAGCTGCTCCCCAGAAACATCTCGCCGCTAGTCCCAGGGAGGACCCTTGACGCCGAACCAGCCGCATGCCACCCTTTCGGTAAGCACCCCATCCCATGCCTTTTCCACTTAGAGTTCGTCTTGTCCCCGACAGCCCGGTCTCTGCCTGGCTCGTGATACGAGTTCGGGGTCCATCCCGTGCATTCTCGTAGCCCAGCCATCCCCAGCTTCGACGTCGAGGAGGTGGCGGGGCTTTAGTAAGAAACGGCGCCATTCCGAAGATCGTCTTCATCTGCCGGCAACCTTCTCTCCCGATGCGCTTGCTGTCGTTGTCCGTTGGTGTTGCAGCTAGTTTTGCTGGACCAGGTCCAGACCACGTTTGTTCCCATAATAGATTCTAGGGTTCAGGCGCCGACGGCGGTGTTGGACCTCATTAGAATCTTTGCTGTTTCGAGAGCCCGCGGCTTGAGCTTCGCTTGCTGGAGTGTCCTCTGGTGGCGTGCTGTCCTACCTTTCCTTGTCCCCTCATCATTGCCTTAAAAAAATACGCGGCGAATATGCGACCAAGACCGCAGATGATATTGGTAGAGGTCTGCTACCCTACCCGCTGGTTGTTGAACGTAGCTGTTGAAAGGAATGGTCTAAAGTGGTTACTGCCTTGGGAGATGGCCGATGAACTGAGACAGGTAATTTAAGTAGCGATGGCACAAACATGCCTCCTGGAAACAGTACTGATCACGACATGAAATCAATTTCCCTTACTGTCCATCACGACTGCCTAAAAATACGTGGCGAATACGCGACCAACAGCACAGACAACGTTGATAAGCTGTCGTGCATTTAGCGACTTGCCATTTCTCGCTGTTGGGGATACAGCGCGGACCCGTAACGCAGAAGGCAAGAGAGTGAACCCGAGGGCCTATATTTGTATCTCGTGCGGCCACACGGGATAGGTGGTCAACGGAGTTGGGTTAGTAGCTCACGTCTTCCTCGGTGCCCGTCTACTGGCCCTTCCAGTCCTTGCTGTTATCCCTCTGTCATCATTGTTGTATACACACGAATCATCTAGGGGGGACGATGAAGGACAATAAAACGGACAATACTGGGGACGGAAGTGATGGTTGCCATCTCATCGAGGCATGTTGGCATTATCTCTATCGTAACTGCTCATCTCGCCCCTTGACTCTAATCCATGCATTCATACACCGACTACAGATACAGGCCTTCGGGTTCGCTCTCCTGCTTGGTTCGCAGGACTCTCTCCCTGGCAGCGCGGAAGTCGGCCATCTGCACGCGCATGCGGCGCTCGCGGAGAGCCAACAGACCGGCCTCGGAGCAAATGGCCTTGATGTCAGCTCCGGAAAGGTCGTCCTTCTGCGAGATGAATTCCTCCAGGTCCACGTCGTCGTTAAGCGACATCTTGGAGGTGTGGAGGGTGAAGATCTTGCGCTTGGTGTTCTGATCGGGGTTCTCGAAGAGAATCTTTCGGTCGATACGGCCAGGACGAATCAAAGCGGGGTCGAGCGTTTCGATCTTGTTGGTGGCCATGATGACCTTGACGTCGCCGCGGTCGTCGAAACCGTCAAGCTGGTTGAGGAGTTCAAGCATGGTTCGCTGGACTTCACGCTCTCCTCCCGATGTCGAATCGTAACGCTTCGTGCCGATGGCGTCGATTTCGTCGATGAAGACAATCGAGGGCGCGTTCTCGCCGGCCACCTACAGACGTTAGATGCGAAGGACAACGAGAATGGACGGTACATACCTGGAACAGCTGACGAACGAGTCGAGGACCGTCACCGAGATACTTCTGGATAAGCTCACTTCCAACTATACGTAGGAAAGTGGCGGACGTCTGGTTGGCGACTGCCTTGGCGAGCAGCGTCTTTCCGGTACCGGGGGCACCGTAGAGAATAACACCCTTGGGTGGCTTGATACCCATCTCCTCGTACAGCTCAGGATGCAGCAGTGGCAACTCGACCGACTCTCTGACTTCCTGGATCTGTGTCTCCAAACCACCAATATCGGCATAGGACTCGGTAGGTGCTTTGTCGAGTTTCATGACGCTGACAAGGGGATCGGCATCATCAGTCAGGACACCGACGATGCTGACGCTCTTATGGTGAAGCAGCACGCTGGCACCGGGCTCGAGCAGGTCCTTGTCGACGAAGCTCATGATGCTGACGTAGTACTCGGGACCTGTAGTGCTGCTCACGATGGCGTGGTCATCGTCAATCATCTCCTCCAAGGTACCGACACCCATGGGGCTGCCGCGCATGTCGTCGACCCGACCACGCTCGTCGGCGAGACGGTCGACGTCGCCCTCGGGGCCGACAGCGGATCCCTCCTTCGCCGCCTTGGCCTTGCGAAGCCGCTCTTGGTTCTCGACATATTCCTCCTCGAGGATGAGGTGATCGTGGATACGCTGCATGCGCAGCAGACGGAGCTTGCATCTGCTTGTTGGGAAGACCGCAGGGAGCTTCGCGGCAGCGCTGGTGCCGGCGGCCTTTCTCTTCTTTCGGCCGACTCTGGTGGTCGGGCGCGGGGGAGGCTCGTACTTGGGCTTCTCCTTCTTCTTGTCCTTGTCGTCCTTGCCGTCGCCGCCGCCACCCATTCCGGATTGGTTTTGGCCCTAGAGGAAGGAAGTGTTAGTTATGTTGTCTTCATCTTCGTCTTCGGCATCGTCTTCGTCCTCATCCTTACTTACCATCTTTGCGGCCGCTGGTGTGTGTCTGTGTATGTATGTGTCTGGGGAAGATGTCTGGCGATCGGGGCAGTTGGTCTTTATTAGAGCTGTGGGTAAGGTATGGCAGTTATGACGGAGAGGGAAGTCGCGGCGAGGCTGCTGCTGTTTGCGTACCTTCTAACCTTGCCTTTAGGTAATCAGTGATGGCCAGCAGGAGCTGCGCACAGGGCAGCAACCGGACCCCAGGCGCCAGTGGGACGCGCAGGCTGCAAGGGGATTATAGTCACGTGATGGCTTTGCTTACTTAAGACAGCACGGTTCGGTCTTACCTGCCTTTTATTCCCTACCTAGGTACATTGACGGTCGATGTCGCACGCCGGACTGACAGCACTCCGGACCGACAGCGGGACCATCCTTGGCCGCTTAGGCCCGCGCCGCTTTGCCTTGCGAAGGCGCTCTTGGAGAGGCGGAATCCAAGGATTTGTTGATGGATGTTGGTTTGGAAGATGATCTTTATCTGCAGGAAGGTTGGAAAATTGCCAACCTTTTTCTTGCTTGCCCCTTCCTCTCTGGCCTGCCGTCTTCATGTGGGATGATGCTACCCTGGATCATCGCCCCTGGGCGCTCCAAGTATCAAATTGGCCAAATAAGCAAGCAGCGCTTGCATCTCCTTGTGGGGATCCGGCTGGTGTGATTGTTTCTATCTCAAGGTTACCTTAGGTAGTTAAGATGGTGGAGGTAGGGGAGGGAGTGGAAGAGTAATTTCACAGTCCGATTCCCACGAGCAGATGCAAACAAGTGCTGCTACCTCATAGAAAGCAAGAAGAGTACAAAAATAATAACAAAAACAAGAATAATAACAACCGAAAGAACGACAACGACGGCAAGAACGACTAGAACAAAAAACAAGGACGACGACAAGGGTAAGGACAACTCTGGTGCCCTGTTTCAATGCAGAGACCATACCTAGAGGGTGGGCGCCATACACTGGGCGCCCAGCATCTCTTCCCTTCTTAACCCAATGGTAGATGCAACTCAGAAGGCGTAACAATATCCTCACGATCCAGTAGGTAATGCTGCATTGCAAGCTAGGCTTGTAACCTAGGCTTGTATAGTGTGACAAGCTGCTGCTTTGCTGCTCGAAGTCGAGGCTGGAATATCCTTAAGCGATTACCCAAACTTTTTACTCCACGGGGATCTGTGTCACGCGTGCCCATCCAGTTTTGCCAGATATACATGGGAGCTAAGCAACACACACTCCCGCCTCTCAATCCCGGGCAAGTGCCTGTCACTTCAGTCGGGTCAGTCTCAAGCATCTTCATCCAAAGCTGTCCTGGGACTGGGAACAACATGCACCATGGCTTTTCTATCTTGACCAATAGACAAACTGTGTTTCGCCCACCACTTCTCCCCCGGCCGAGGTGGATGTCTGAGCAAGGAGACGCTACATCTCTGGGATCGTGAATTGCCGGAGTCAACTCCAGGCTACCTTACCCAATGAAAATGCCGTTGCATTGTTGATTGTTGACGACACCAATTCCTTAAAGCCTGAGCTTTGTTGTGCTGTGACAGCAAAGGCGAGTGCTTACTCTCCAGTTCAATGCTACAGAATCCCAGTCCTGGAGCTGGCCCTGTTTGTAGGCGGCACTTTGTGCCGACACCCACTGGTCAAGTACACTACAGCAACCCCGCATCCCCTCCCCTGCCCGTCCCAGGTCCAGCATTCAGGTGGTATCGCCCCGTCCAGGCGGCCCTGACCATCCAAGGGCGCTAAAGTAGCGTCGCCTGCACAGGCCATCCAGCATCATCTCTTCTGAGGGGCACGTTCATCGGCTCCTCCACTCCAAAAGTTCCGACCCGAACGCTCCCTCACGCAACCCATTCTGCCCGACGACAACACACCTACCTCTCGTTCGAACCCTTCGTTGGAATAGGGCAGCCAGCATCCAATACAGCATATACATATCAAGTGTCACGAACTGTACCAACACCGAGCACCCGGCCCACCGCACCACCATGTCGAACCCAAAGGAGAGGCGAATTGCAAAGGAGCTGATGGACATCCGGGCAGACAAGGACAATTCGGGCGTCTACGCGGCACCCATAGACGAGTCCAACCTCCTACACCTCAAAGGCAGCTTTCCCGCACCTCCCGACACCCCCTACGCCGGCGGGCACTACCAGGTCGACATCACGATCCCCGACACCTACCCCTTCAAGTCCCCCACCATCAAGTTTGACACCAAGATCTGGCACCCTAACATCAGCAGCCAGACGGTAAGCCTCGACTCCCCACCCTGCCTGCCACGGCCCCCGGTTATAACCGCCAACTCTGTCTCGTCTCTTCCCTGTGTCTACTGCTCGAGATGCTAACCTGTGCAGGGTGCAATCTGCCTTGACACTCTAGGCAGCGGCTGGTCCCCTGTCCAGACCATCAAGACGGCTCTCCTCTCCCTCCGAATGCTCCTCGAGTTCCCGAACCCTAAGGACCCGCAAGATGCTGAGGTGGCTAAGATGATGATTGAGAACCCAGAGGGCTTCGCAAAGAAAGCGCACGAGTGGGCCGTCAAGCACGCTGGCGCACCCCTTCGAGACTTCGATACCACCAAGTATCGCAAAGACGCATCGGACGAGGCCAAGGGCAACGACAGCAACATGTGCGTTGGTGGATTCCTCCAGAGTCTTAGCCGGGAGTGCAGGCCTTGGTGTGGACTTCGGATGATGAGGCTGACGGAATGACAGATATCAAGGCTACAACAAGGACCTCATCGACCGCTTTGTCAACATGGGCTTCGAGGTCGACGCCGTCGTCGACGCATTTCTCTTCGTCGGTATTGATCGAATGGGTGGGCAAGACTATGAGCTCGAGGAAGCGTACATGGGCGACATCACCGCCCGGCTCCTCGGCGAGCAATGAGCCGAGTCAGTCGATCTAAGTCGCGGGTTGACCACCAACCCGGCAGAAAGTTCCAACATGGGCGGTAATGCATCCAACGGGGAGTCGGCTACTACATCTTAGAACGGAGCATATCTTGGGCGACGGAACTGAACTTTCAACCTAGGCCAGAGTGCTACGCCATAGCGCATGGGCTACGACTATATCTTTCCATTTCTCGAAATAAGTTTCAAATCACACTCGAAGCGCATACGCTTGGTGACGCTGCGAAGGTCCGGGGTTAGGCGGGAATAGGAAGGCAAGCACGGGGTCGAAGGAGCACGGTTTCTGGATTTTCTGTCCCTTTTCTTGGTTAGTCTCTTAGGGCACTGCTGCATCACGGACTCGGCGTTTTGGAGGGGCGCATGGGAGTCTTGCGTCGTTGTCGCTTTCTATGACCTTTTTCGTCTGTCTCCTCCGAGTATTCACGCGCGGCGTGTTCTGTACGAGACAGGCCGCTAGTGCATTCGTTGCAAATACAAAAATACAACAGCGTAGCAGCAGCGGGCTTTTTAAGTCACATCCTCACACCAACATCCATTGATCCGGCGTCTGCGATCCCCAGTTTTCCTGCGTCGGGCCGCCGCCCCTCGGGGTTCGGAGACGGGACCGGGGTATAGCTATGGGGAGTCGTACGACGGCCAGGGCCCTGGATCCCGAGATGGCGCGAAAGCGACGAATTAGATGCGGAGAGCGGTATGTGGTCGCGGTAGATAAAAACGTAGCAGCAGCAACAGCGCCTTGCAGACAATAAAAAAGGTTGGCAAGCTCATGGAACCCAAAGATACAAAAACGCGGGGGCGAGGCCCACGGTGCATGCGTTGCTTAGCATTCATCGCCTTTTTTGTTTTTCTTCTCCATTTCCCCCTGCTCCAGTTCTGTTTTCTTGTTTCCGCCTGCCCTTGTCCAGCGTTGCCGAAATCCAGTCTATAGTTATTTGGTTGGGGGCAACGTCTTGACGACACATTTTTGACGACAACAACACATGCTACTAACGACGCGCACAATGCAAGAAAAGGGGCCTCGTTTCCCTCCACGGCCGCACATGCGCCTTCGACGGCCGCTACTACCACGCTTCAACAGATTTCTTTAACATGTTACATACACAGCTGGCTGCTCCCTCCTCTGCACGGTCCTCGCATTAAGTTCGCGAGTCGGTTTCGGTTTCGGGCGGCAAACGCTTTACAGGAGATCGCGGCGGACGAACTCGTCGTACAGGGCCTTGCCGAGGCCAGCGGGCGAAGGCTCCACGATGACGCCGGCGGACTGGAGGGCGGAGATCTTGGAATCGGCACCACCCTTGCCGCCGGAGACGATGGCACCAGCGTGGCCCATGCGGCGGCCGGGGGGCGCGGAGATACCGGCGATGAAGCTGACAACGGGCTTGCCGCCGTTGACTGTGTTGTTGGCGCGGAGGAAGTCCGCGGCGTCCTCCTCGGCGGAGCCACCGATCTCGCCGATCATGATGATGCCGTCAGTCTCCTCGTCCTTGAGGAAGACGTTGAGGCAGTCAATGAAGTTGGTGCCGCTGAAGGGGTCACCGCCGATACCAACAACGAGCGACTGACCAAGGCCGGCCTGGGTGGTCTGGTTGACGGCCTCGTAGGTGAGGGTGCCGGAGCGGGAGACGATACCGATGCGGCCGCGCTTGTGGATGAAGCCGGGCATGATGCCGATCTTGCACTGGCCGGGGGCGATGATGCCGGGGCAGTTGGGGCCGACGAGGCGCGTCTTGGATTGAGTCTTCAGCATGTTGGTGATGCGGACCATGTCTGGGGGCGGTGGTGAGTATGCATGCAGGAGCTGTCTGGGAGCTGTCTGGGGGCCGTTCGAGAGCTTCAGGAGCTCCACGGTAGGTGGGAATGCGACGTACCATGCTGGGGGATACCCTCAGTAATGCAGACGACAAGGGGGATCTCGGCGGCAATAGCCTCCTCGATACCGGCAGCGGCCACGGGGGGGCTGTTCATTCGGGTCAACTCGCGGGTTCTATCAATGAAGCTTCTCATGATGTGATGACATACGGGACGAAGATGGCGGTGGCAGTGGCGCCAGTCTCCTTGACGGCCTCAGAGACATTGCTGAAGACGGGAAGACCAAGGTGCTCCTGGCCGGCCTTCTTGGGGTTCGTTCCACCCACGACCTTGGTGCCTACAAGCTCGCAGAATTATCAGTCTCGAGATGGCCTCAACCGGCGCATGGGCCGCGCAATTGGCTCGGATCAATCATCGCATACCGTAGTCGATAGCCTGCTGGGCGTGGAAGCTATTCGCGGACAATGGTTAGCTTGAAGCTCTCTCGCGGTCCTTGTTTGACGGTATCGCCAGATCACCAAACCCCCCGGTAGGGGGTGGTGGGTTCATTCGGGGAAAGATAACACCACTTACGTTCCCTGCTTGCCGGTGAAGCCCTGGTAGATGACCTTGGTCTCGGAGTTGATGCGCAGGTTGTCGATGGTCTTGGAGTAAGGACCGGCCTGGGCGCTGTAGGACCGTCTGGCGGCCTGGTTCAGCAGCTTGCCCGCCGGGCGCATCTGTCTCGTGAAGGCCTGCATGATGGGCGTCTGTGAGGTGTATATGCGGGTTGGTGGGAAACGAGGGCTGCGCAGCACGACCGTGGCGCAATTAAGAGCAGCAGGTCGGGGGTGGGATGGAGGGGTGGTTGAGAGGGCCCGAGGGGAGAGAGACGAAAGGACCGGGAGCGGTGTTGGAGGTTTGCGGCTAAGGTGAAATCGAAAAGAGGCGGGAGGGAGCTGGCTGCAGCAATTCACGTCACTTTCCGAAAAGAAGGGTCGAACTGGCACCAAGCAAAACTTGAACCGAGCTCTTTCGAGACACCCGGGTCTGCAGCGCGAGCCACGGGGCCTGCAGCCCGGGAAAACCCGCGCCAGTCGGTGACCGAGATGATCCGGCCGAGCCAATGGGCGGGGCGGGAATCAGCAGCCCCGCCGCTGCATACGCTCCTGGCATGTGGCGGTGCGCACGCAAGGGCGAAAGCGTCAAAAGGTGGCTGATTACCCCACCATCCCTCGATTGCATTTGGACGGTGCCTCCAAAATTTCGAGTGAGGGACGGACGACGAACTCCAACTGTGACTCCACGGCGCTTTGAGGTTTGGTTTGGGTTACAGAGTGCGCAACGTCGGGATACGAACGATACGACCTCACGAAAATTTTCTGCTTTCCTTTTCGTCTCGAACCTTAAAACGAAGTCTATCGTGCAACCGACCTTCGACCCAAGATGGCGACTGCCACTGTCACCGTCGCCAAGACGCGCACCAAGAACGACAATCTGCCTCCCGAGAACGAGCGCTTCCTGCGATGCTGCGCCGATATCGCCAACGCTCTTATCGAGGACCATGAGACGATCAGGGACCCAAAGGCTCCTCGCAGGGATCTCAACCTCAACTCCATGCGCAACAAGTTTGCGAGGAAGCACAAGCTCGCCAATATCCCGCCGCTGACAGCCATCATCGCTGCGATCCCCGAACACTACAAGAAGTACATCCTGCCGAAGCTCATCGCGAAGCCAATCCGTGGGTACTCTCTTCCGCGTATTTGGGTACAAATAATTCTGACTGTTTTTAGGAACATCGTCAGGCATCGCAGTCGTGGCGGTCATGTGCAAGCCTCACAGATGTCCACACATCGCTTATACCGGCAACATTTGCGTCTACTGCCCTGGCGGTCCCGATTCCGACTTTGAGTATAGCACACAGTCCTACACCGGATACGAGCCCACGTCGATGCGAGCCATTCGAGCGCGATATGACCCTTTCGAGCAGGCCCGCGGCCGAGTTGACCAGCTCAAGTCCCTTGGCCACTCGGTTGACAAGGTCGAATACATCATTATGGGCGGCACCTTCATGTCCCTGCCCGTGCCATACAGAGAGGACTTTATCGCGCAACTACACAACGCTCTGAGTGGTTACCAGACGTCCAATGTGGACGAAGCCGTGGAGGCCAGTGAGATGAGCAACATTAAGTGTGTCGGAATCACGATCGAGACGAGACCAGACTATTGTTGGCAGCCCCACTTGTCAGACATGCTGCGGTATGGCTGCACGAGACTGGAAATTGGAGTCCAGTCCCTCTACGAGGATGTTGCGAGAGACACAAATCGCGGACACACCGTCGCCGCCGTCGCGGAGACGTTCTGCCTCGCCAAGGACGCCGGATTCAAGGTGGTTAGCCACATGATGCCCGACCTGCCAAACGTGGGTATGGAGAGAGACCTAGACCAGTTCCGAGAGTATTTCGAGAACCCCGCGTTCAGGACGGACGGCCTTAAGATTTATCCGACCCTCGTCATCAGAGGCACTGGACTGTACGAGCTGTGGCGAACGGGTCGTTACCAGAACTACACACCCAACGGTCTGATCGACCTCGTCGCAAGGATATTGGCGCTGATCCCGCCATGGACCCGTATCTACCGTGTCCAGCGAGATATTCCCATGCCTCTGGTCACGTCTGGTGTAGAAAACGGCAACCTGCGAGAACTGGCACTCGCGAGAATGAAGGACTTTGGCACGACGTGTCGCGACGTGCGGACGCGTGAGGTCGGTGTGAATGAGGTGAAGAACAAGATCAGGCCAAATCAGATCGAGCTGGTGCGACGCGACTACACAGCCAACGGTGGATGGGAGACGTTCCTTGCATACGAAGACCCAAAGCAAGACATACTTGTCGCTCTTCTGCGGCTGCGCAAGTGCACTGAAAAGTACACTTTCCGCGAGGAGCTCGTGGGCCAGCCGACCAGTCTGGTCAGAGAACTGCACGTGTACGGAACGGCCGTCCCGGTCCATGCCCGAGACCCGAAGAAGTTCCAGCACCAGGGCTTCGGTACCCTTCTTATGGAAGAGGCAGAGAGGATTGCGAGGGACGAACACGGAAGTGAGAAGATCAGTGTCATTTCTGGTGTGGGTGTGAGGAGTTACTACGCCAAGCTTGGTTACTGGCTTGACGGACCGTACATGAGCAAATGGCTGGACGGTCGGCCTGGGCCTGACCAGACCACCTGAGTAGCTGAGACGAAGAGGCCTAACGCTGTTCAACGGGACGGGCCTCCGTGGATGAGTCTGCCGATTCGGCGAGCGCGCTCTGGTCTCAGAGCTAAAAGCGCCTGGCATCAGCAAAACAGGGCGATTGCCGGAAGTCGGTAACCTTGCCGAGCTCGACCATCCGCGCGTCGATATCAGGGTAAATAACCCAGAAGTGGTGTTGTGTTTGGAGTGTGTGCGCGCTGTATAGAGCGCACCGAGCCGGGTCCTTTTGATAGTGGAAGGTAGCTTCACTTCCCAGTTTGGGCCAGCTGGGCTTCCAACTCATCGAGGCAATCCCAAACGCCCGGCGCCGCCTTGTCTTCCAGGGTTCTCATCTGGTCGATAGTCATCGGACGAAGCACGTAGTCAGAAACCGTAGCCTTCTCCCGCGCATGCGGGCGCCCAATACCAACAGATATCCTCGCCCATTTGGCGCCAGGGTAGTCCTCGCTACGGAGCTTTGCATTGATACTTTTGAGCCCGTTGTGTCCCCTGTGACTGCTCTTCCACTTGCGTAACTTGCAGACACCGAGGTCCTCCTCCAGATCATCGTTGACGATGACAAGGTGTATGTTGGTTGGGTCTTCTTCGTTGAGCAGAGCCTTTTGCCATGCTTTTGCGACGAAGCCGCCTGAGACGTTCATGAGAGTTGGACTCTGGAGAAGAAGGTACTTGCTGCCGAGCGAGGCCTGGCACGACTGGCCAAAAGCACTTGTCTTTCTGAAGGCGGGCTGGGCGGGCGAAAGCAGGCGCTGGAGTTCCTGGAGCGCATGGTGACCGGCGGAGTGAAGTGTATCTGTGTAGGGGGCCGGGTTACCCAGGCTGATGAGGAGGAAGCGCGGGTTGAAACTTTTGGTTGCCATCTTGTCGGCTGTTGGAGGGCTGTAGTAGGTCGTTTGGGGGGAGACTGCGAACGCAGAGCTTGGAGCTAGAGCCTCAAGCTAGGACCTAGGAAAGTGACAGTTGAAGGAAGAATTGGAGGTGCTGATTGGACAGCTGCATAATCTGCATAAGATCTCCAGGTTACTCCACAGAGGGGCTTACATAATCGCTTTCACAACTCTCACATGCAATCACATTCACACCAGCGATCAACTACCTTAGCGAACACCTACTAGCATTACAACGGTTACAGCTACAACAAAGGAAGATAAAGAAACGAAGGCAGTTGACGAGACAACAAGGTAGGGAGTTGGCCAGTCATTGCAATACTGTATTTGTCCAAGCTGGCAAAGGCTGATCTGTGTGTCACCCGAACTGAGAGAGCTGGGAGAGCAGCATAGGATCGATCACCTTAAAATTGATGAGCCTTCCTGATGATTTCCTGAGGTAATGCAACATAACCACAGCCCCACAAGGCAATCTCCAATTTTCAGGCACCAATAGAAGCATAAATTGCACAGGCAGGCCCCGGAAAACGGCATCTGCGCTCTCCGCCAGCTGTACTGCGCCACAGCAAGGCAACCATAACAGCACTGGAGCCAAGGGCACTAAGGCAGTGGCTGAGTCTAAGCCGCTGGCGCTGACGTCGGTTTCCGCTCCCAGGCGCTGCTCGTTGGGTTTCCCCAGCCTGGGTTGATGAGTGATTCGTCCGCGCAATCAAAACCACTGGGGCCAAACACCCGTTTCCTTTTTCCCTTTAACCTTTGGACGACGAAACGGCAGCAACCAACACAAACGATATCCTTTTTCTGCGAACCACCGAGCGATCAGTTCACACACTTTCACCGCTCTAGCCCGTCGAACCGATTATCATTGTCGTAGTCATCATTTTCTAGAGCGACCGAACAAAGCCTCGCAGGAGGACCGGCAAGATGTCGTGGGCAGGTACGCCGACTCCTCGGACGACCCCGCGCCCGCGCCTGGGCTGGACGACGACGACACCACCTGGGCCTGAGACTGATGGACATGGACAGGATTCAAGAAGAATGTCAACCGCGCGACGACGCAGGTTATGATGAAGACGGGTATGCTGCATCCGACCGGGGAGTCAGAGCATTGGCTGGTTGGGTTCTGACCTCGGCAGGGCATGTGGAGAAGACGAACGACCGAGACTACGAAGTTGAGGAAAGGTTGGAACACCCTCCCGGGTTTATGTTGCAGGACAACACATGCTGAGACAGCCAACAGACGATTCAGAACCATGGAGGCCGCGTCGTTACGGTTACAGAAGGAGGCCAAGGGATACCTGGATTCGTTGCGAGGTTTGTTGTGGTTTGCTTTCTGACCCGAGGACCGAGGGCTAACCCGACTCCGAAGCCATGACTGCCTCTCAGATGCGTATTGCTGAGACGATAGACGCCTTCTACGGAGACTCTGGAGCGAAGGATGGCGTGAGCAGAAGCTACAAGCAGGCCGTGGAGGACCTCGACGCAGAGACGATCAAGGCGCTCGACGGACCCTACCAGTACGATACTGATCCGCAAACACATCCCCGAGGATTGACTAACAGTAGCCCAGAACAGCCGTTCTCGAGCCCATCTCCCGCTTCTGCGCATACTTCCCCGACGTCAACGAATGTCAGTCTGCCCGCCACACCCCTGCGATGCCCGCACTAACCCCCGTCACAGGCATTAAGAAGCGCGGCCACAAGCTGCTGGACTACGACGCACTGCGCGCAAAAGTCAAGAAGCTGGTCGAGAAGCCCGACAAGGACGTCACCAAGCTGCCCCGTGCCGAGAAGGAGATGGAGATGGCCAAGGCGGCCTACGAGCAGCTCAACGAGCAGCTGTCGACGGAGCTGCCGCAGCTCATTGACCTGCGAGTGCCGTACCTGGACCCTAGCTTCGAGGCTCTCGTCAAGATTCAGCTACGCTTCTGCGCCGAAGCCTACAGTCGTATGGCGCAGGTGCAGCAATATCTCGACGCCGATACTCGAGAACAGTACGCACAGGGTCAACTTGACCAGCGCGTGGAGCAGGTACTGCAGGAGATTCGCGAGCTCAGCATCAGTGGCACGGTATAAACGATGAAACGGCCTCTTATTTGGTGGGGTATTCACGCAGTGCAGTAATGGGCGGGGTTCACAGGTTTGGGACGGGTTCCGGATGGGACTCTAATAGAAAACGTCCCTCATGTATGAAATGACTTTTCTTTAATCATGGGTATCATTGCTTCTACTCTTCTTATCCGTCACTGCCTCTTGCAGTTTATTCGTCGCGGTCTCTGTCTCTTGAAGTTTATTCGTCACTGTCCCTGGCAGTTTATTCCCAGTCGTCTCAGATATCACGCCTGAGTGCGCTGCATGTCCTTCAGCCAGTCCCTCCACTCGTTAGACTTTCGTTTGACGCCCTGGCTCGTCATGAGAAGCTCCCTCGCCTTGGCATACGAGTCCCGGACCACGTGCTCCTAGCCCTTGGTTCCATTACGCGCGCCGAATAGGTCGCTCAGGCTCAGCTTGCGGCCAATAGCCTGCATGGCCGGGCCGAGCTCCTCGGGCTTGGCGGGGACAACGGGGCCGGAGCCCGAGTCGTCAGCGGCACCGAGGCGGACCATGCGCAGCATCTCGGTGATGAGGGCGGCGTTCATGACGCGGGTGTCTTCCTTGTCGGCGTGGATCCAGATGCCCATGACCTTGTTTCCCTCGTCCTGCTGCTCCTGCTCGCCCTGGCGCAGGCGGAAGATGTAAATCTCGTCCATGACCTCGAAGTCGGCGACGTCGCCGAGGTCGAGAATGACGTTCTCGAGGCCGCGGCGGTTGAGAACGAAAATGCAGGCGCGCGGGGCGAGGGTACCGGTGGCGTTGGGCAGCGGGTCCTGGGTGCAGAGGAAGTAGGTGCCCTCGATGCCGGTCTTGTCCCAGCCGGGGAGGGAGGGGTTGAAGGTGTAGACGACGGCGTTTGCGGCGATGGATAGGGTGTTGTTAATGGAGGGGAGGTAGCGGCGTAGGACGGAGAGGTTGAGGTCGGTGTTGGTGCGGCCGATGAGGGCTGGGTTCGGGACGGGCGCGGGATGGGCGTCGTTGTAGTGCGCGGCGTCGGATTCGTAGTCGGACTGGACGGGGCGCGGGCCCGAGGCAGAGGAGTGACGGTTGTGGCCGCGTTTGCGGGGGGTCGGGCGGGACATTGTGGGTGAGGCAGTCGGTTGGCTCTGGCGATGGAGGAGGTTGGTGATGATGGTGAGTTGGATGAAGGAGGTGGTGGAACGCGACCAGGTCGCAAATGTGGCACCAGACGGATTCTGCGCAGTGACGATCTCAATGACACTCTTACAGTTAGAGGTCCCGAGTATTAGGTTTGTTGACCGAGAGTGACAGTCTGCTGGGCGCGAGCTGTGCGTGGTGTTGAGTCGAGCTTGGCTAGGTACCTTTCAAAATGGAAGATGCCGATGTCAGAGTCGCAAGGCTCCGGAGCGGTGCCGAATGGGCCTATGAGGTCAGTCCTCGACTTCCTGCAGTGGGGGGGGGGGCCTGCCACCTCAGGCTTATCGTCGGATATTTCGCTTCACACAGCTAGCAGCAGCTGCCCCTTATCGTGATCTACCCCGCCAATCCCAGCGCTGTGGCAGTGCAAAAAGATGTCCTGATGGGCACTGGGGACCCCCCTGTCGGTCCAGCACAGCGCTCTGCGGCCGCCCTGCGCTGTGATGTGATGGCCGGACTCGGGCATGCAACCTTGGTCCAGACTCCAAGTCTGGAGCGATGCACGTCACTGATCTGGCCCAGTAACTGACTCTGTCTGGCCCAGATTCCAGATTCCACAGGGAGTCACGCAGCGTCACTGGACCTGTACTCGACGTGGACTTTGGGGCTGCAGAGACCCCGACGACAGGACCCCGAACCCTGACGAGGACCTCGCCTTGGGCCCTTTACAGAGCACACGTTTCTTCCCGCTGTGTCCCAACTTCGTCAACTTCGTCTTCTTCCTCCCCCTCAGCTCGATAATACTTCGTATTGCTCCTCCTCGTCTCGCCGCTACCCTCCCTGCGGTTCCTCCCCGCGTCGTCGACAGTGTCTTCCGTGACCTCCGCTTCCGGCTCGTCCGTTAGTTATTCTTTTTTGCTTGACTCTGGCCAGGGTTTCAGCTGCTTCTCTCGACTTGTTTTCGCATAATTGTTACCGTCTGGTCCGTGACCCCACTTACGACGCCTTGCAGCCACGCCGGAAATACCAACATCATGCGCCGTACGACTCCGGACTGATCGACGACACCCCAACGCGAAGGACCCCGAAACGCCCGGCCTCCCTGCCCTGGGCCCTTCCCCTTTTTTTCCGCTCTCATAACCTCGGTCAGCCTCAGGCTCTATAGAGCTCGATCCCTCCCGTCTGTCGATCCAGCCGCAGGGGAAGAAGAAGAAGCAGAAGAAGAAGAGCCAGACGCAGAAGAAGAAGCAAAGCGCAGAGCCCCGGCCCTCGCGATGGCGCCTTCTGAGACCATCCCCTCCACCACCTCAGACCCCGTCGACCTCACCTCGACGCCGCACTCCCTTGCCCGCGCCGTCTACGCTCGCCGTGCAGAATACGTCCGCCCACATCGCATCAGAGTCAAGATTGGCACCTGGAACGTCGCCGCCTGCCCCGGGACCGACAAAGACCTCGCAAGTTGGTTCGTCGATGGCTACGGCGTTGATACCTCCCTCTCCCGCCTAAACATCGCCGACCACGACACAGTCGAGACTACGAATCCCACTCCTCCTACGCCCCCCGCCGATAGCAATAGCAGTAACAAGGGAACCTCAGACGACGGCAAAAACGATGGCGACGACAACAACAACAACAATAACAACAATAACAACAACAATAACGACGACAACGACGACGACGATGATGACCCGACCCCAATCCCTCAGCCAGACCCGAACGATGCCGTGGACCCGGGTGATGGCGTGCATATTGTAGGAGGCGACAAGATAGGTCTATACATTCTTGGCCTGCAGGAGATTGTTGACTTGAACATGGCGAGGGACTACATGAACCGCATGTACTCCGACCCGGGCCCCATGAAGAAGTGGAAGGACGCTCTCGAAGAGGCCATGCCGGAAGGGTACGAGCTCGTCGCCGCCGAGCAGATGTCCGGGCTGCTGCTGCTAGCATATGCCTCTCCGGAGGTCGCGCCCACCGTCAGCAACGTGAGCACCGTATCAGTTGGGACGGGCCTGTTTGGTTACCTCGGGAACAAAGGCGCTGTAACGACGCGGATGCTACTCGGGGAGACGACACGCATGGTCTTTGTAAACTGCCACCTCGCTAGTGGCGCCGAGCAGACGTACCTGGACCGAAGGCTGTGGGACGTCGGCCAGATCTTGACTCGGACGCAGTTCGAGCCGATCAACCTCGCCGGGGAGAACGAAGCCGAGCCGGAGAAGATTGGAGACGAGGACTTTGCGTTCTGGTTGGGTGACCTGAACTTCAGGGTGGACGGTCTGCCCGGGAACGATATCCGGCGCCTATTGCTGCTGCATACCCGCGGAGAGTATGACTTGGACAAGAAGGGCCGCAAAGTCATCGCTGGGGAGGAGGTCTATGTGGTTAAGAGCCCCAAGGGGGGTTGCGATAGCGACGACGACACGTCTACTATTGATACGACGCTGTCGTCGGAGCCCAGTTTCGACGACTCTGCAAGCTCCTTGCCGGATCCCGACGACTTTTTGCCCGACCCGAGCGACGATCCCGCCTCCCTACAGGCGACCTTGGACTCTCTGCTACCCCATGACCAATTGCGGAGAATTATCAAGGAGAAGAAGGCCTTCCATGACGGTTGGCGTGAGGGTCAGATCACATTCCTGCCCTCGTACAAGTACGATGTCGGCACCATTAGTCTCTTTGACTCGAGCGAGAAGCAGAGGGCGCCGAGCTGGTGCGACCGGATCCTCTACAGGACACGAAAAGATAGGGAGGAGTACGAGAAAAAGGTCAGGGAAATCGAAGAGGCGAAGAAGAGGGACGAGGAAATGACGGCGCAGGGTATGGACCATGCGACCGACGATGAGAGTGTCCTCTTCAGCTATGACCCGGATGCGGATTGCGAGGAGCTACCGACTGGCGAAGCCGGCATCGATTATGACGAGTACGAAGAGGACGATAACGAGCCGGAAGAAGTCGTCACCAAGGAGGGCTTCACGGACAAGATACAGCTCGATATTTACACCTCCCACCAGCGGATAATATCGTCGGATCACAAGCCCATCGTCTCGATCTTCACCCTCGATTACGACGCCGTAGTACCCGAGCTGAAGGCAAAGGTTCATGCGGAAGTTGCAAAGGAGCTAGACCGTGCAGAGAACGAGGGCCGTCCTCTGATCACGGTGGTGCTCGACAACCAGGACCTTCGCACCAAAGATGAATCCGGGTCTATGGATTTGGGCGAAGCCGTCGACTTCGGAGACATTGGCTTCCGTAGCAGGCATACGGCCACACTGACAATAGCGAATACCGGCCGTGTGCCGGCAAAGTTTTCCTTCGTCGAGAAGCCTTCGATAGAGGATTCCGACTCCTCCAGCCCGCCGCCTTGGCTGAGCACGTCATTCCGACGGGCAGAGGTGGTGGACGACGACGAAGAATCTCCTGAACTCGGCAGTGAAGTGACCCTCGAGCCGGGTGAAACTGTGAGCGGTGTGCTGGAGATTTACATCACCGACATGTCTCATGTCCGGTCTCTGAACGACGGCCGCTCAACCCTCGAGGACATTCTGGTTCTGCGGGTCGAGGATGGCAGAGACCACTTCATCCCCGTCCACGCGTCTTGGCTTCCGACGTGTTTCGGCCGTTCTATAGACGAACTCATCCGTATACCCGACGGAGGCATCCGGTCATTTGTCAAGTCTAGGGTAGCAAAGGGGTCCATCTCCATCCCTTACGACCTAGATGTCCATTGCGCGGCTCCCAAAGAACTGTTCAAACTTACAGAGGCAGTGGAGGTGATTACCTCACGCGCCATTGCCGATGCCAACATGATCGAAGAGCATGTCATCCCGGCCGACAAGCCCGGGTGGCCATTCGACGAGGCCGCTAGGCAGTTCAAAGACCAGGAAAGCCGCGACAGGCATGTCCTCGCCCTGATCGAGGCCCTCGACAACGATCAACCCCTGGTCGACGCCCTTCCCGTGGAGACTCCCTCGCTCTACCGCCTCGAGGTCATTGCCGAGGTGTTGCTGCTCTTCCTCAGCGGCCTGACGGACGGTATCATTACGGCGGCACTGTGGGCCAAAATTGAGGTGGCGATTCCCCACCTCGGCGCCGCGGCTGCGCGCCCGGAGACGGAGGTCGAGAACGACAAGACTTCGGTGCTAGACATACTCGCCACGGCGCCGAACCACAACATCGCGTTCGTGTTCCTCACGGCGACGCTGTCCAAGGTCGTGTCGGAGCTGGCGCCCATCTCTAGGTCGGAGGTGGAGGCGCTGACGGTGCAGAAGCCGAACCGGCGCAGCCTGAGCTTCAGGCGCCTGACGGGCGGCAACGCGGCAGCCGAAGCTGCGCTCGCGAGGAGGCGTACTAGGGAGAGGAGGGTCGGCGAGGTCTGCGGGAAGGCAGTGTGCAGGGTTGGGTTGCCAGCCAAGGACAAGGAGAGGAAGGCCGTCGAAGACAAGATGAGGGGTGTGTTGGAGATTTTTGTGAGGAGGCCGCTCGAGGACGGTTAAGGTGTACAGTTTGTTTAGGTACCTTGGAGATATAGAATAGAGGAATGATACCTGCTTGTGATTATTCAACTACAGTCCGACGTACAGCTCCGACATAGTGACATGCTTAATTCCAATACATGACGAAGGGTAATGACTGACATCAACTAGGCAAGATGATTGATATCCAAGATGCCAGATTACATAGTCCTCGGCATTACTTTCACGGCTAGACTTTGGTATGGCTTAATCAACGGTATTCGAATCACAACTTCCTGCATGAACGAGCTAATATCATGACCTCCACAGTGAACAAGTAACGGATTCTCCCGGAGAGAATAGCCGTTCTTCCACCTAAACTTTGTACTGATCTTTCTTACGCAGTGCGCCGAGCATGACTTGTAGATGCACTGTCCCATTCTCTCCCGCCTCCAGCTCGTCAATCGTACCCCATTCTGCCACCAATCTGTCGATGGCATCCAGCATCTGGAAACGGTATAGGAA
Organism: Colletotrichum gigasporum; assembly: GCA_024584535.1. Classification (NCBI taxonomy): domain Eukaryota; kingdom Fungi; phylum Ascomycota; class Sordariomycetes; order Glomerellales; family Glomerellaceae; genus Colletotrichum; species Colletotrichum gigasporum. Next base: position 1,026,507 of record CP077951.1, read on the forward strand.
CCGATGAACAGCCGCGTAAGCACTGTCGAGAGCCCCGACGATCCAGGAGTGATGGGCACTCGCCGCCTCGCCCACAATATGAAACTTGCTATCCGCACCCGGCCGCGAGAGGTACGGGTACAGATTGCTGAACTGCCCCGGGCCAAAGAGAGCAAAGGCCCCTGCTGTCATCGGATCGTGTGACCAAGAGTAGGCATGGTACTCTCCCGTGTAGGCATCCTTAATCTCCTCGTAAGTGATGGTCTGCTGGTGCAGCCGGGCAAGGTTGCGCAGCACCAACTCAACGAGCTCCTCCTCCGTCGGCGGCCGCCCGAGCATCGAGCCCATGCGTGTCGCGTCCTGCGACCACGTGTACGAGGCCAGCAGCACGGCGGGCTTGTCGTGCCCGTCGGCGAGGCTGTACGAGGGGTAGACGCAGGTGCGCAGGGGCAGGTCGGTAGAGGCGACGCCGGCGCGGCGGATGCCGCAGTTGACGATCCACCAGGGGTAGCGGAAGCGTAGGGCGACCTTGACGGAGTCGTCGTAGTGGAGGGTGCGGATGGCGTCTTTTTGGGACGGGTGCAGCTCTAGGCCGCGCAGGTCCATACGGCCCAGGCAGCCTAGTGTGGTGGTGTTGAAGACGGTGGCGTAGCCTGTTCGAGCAGCCGACTCGTCAGAGCATTTGACGGACATGTTGCCGTCGGCGGTGGAGGAGCGGTCGATGGAGATGGCCTCGACGCGTTTGTTGGTCTGGACTGCCGTGCTGAGGCGAGAGCGCATGGCGTTGCTGAGGAGGGTGGTGCCGCCGTCGATGCAGTGCCATTTTACCTTGCTGCCAGGGTCCTGGCTAGGATAGTCGAAGTCGAAGGAGTCCATGACGCTTTCCGAGAAAGCTTGGTCGAAGAGGTTGGTTGAGGTGTTTTGCGTTTCCATCCACTGGATCGCGAAGAAGTCGTACGAAGGGTGTTCTCCGTATAGGCCGCCGCGCTTAAGAAACTCGCGGGTGCTGAAGTTGTCAACCTTCATGAGCTCGTCGAAGCCTTCGTCAAAGTTGGCGGCCAGCTTCTTCTTGTACGGGCCGAAGACGGCCTCAAAGATTTTGCTGACGTTGTCGACGACGTCGTCCGGAACGGAGCCGCCGTTGGTGACGCTCACTTGATAAGGGTCGAAGCCGTCGGCGTGGAAGCGGTCGTTGAACAGGCTGGGGGTGTTCTCGCCGTCTAGGTAGTATGGCACGCGCGGGATCTCGAGGAGATCGAACAGCTTGAAGGTGCGGCTCATGGTGGGGATGTCGGGGTAGCGCATGGCGCCGATGTCGTAGTAGTCGTGCGGCTCCTTGCTGAAGTAGTGCGTGTAGGCGCGGCCGCCGACGCGGAAGTTGGCCTCTAGGATGTCGTACGTGAGGCCAGGGATCTTGAGGCTGTCGAGGATCATGGCGATGTAGAGGCCCGCGACGCCGGCGCCCACGATGCACACCTTGCGCGGCGGCTGCTCATCGTCGCCGCCGCCGCCGACTCTGTCATGGCCTTTGTAGTTGTCGTCGCAGGGCAGCTGGTGGTGCGTCAACGGCTCTGAGCCGAGTTCGGGTAGGGGCAGAGGGAGATAGTCCACGGTCCCATTCCGGAGGATCATGTTGAGCTCGGCGGCGAGTTTCTCGCGGACTAGGCGGCGGGCCCAGTGGGCTTTGCTGCATGCATGTTGGACGAGATACGTTGCCATTAGTGGTGCTCATGATGATCGAGAATGAAGTGAACTTTTTTGTCAACTATGAGAGTAGTGCTTCGAAAGGGTTGTCGGGCCAGCCTGTCCTACTCTCTTATCTGACAAAACAGAACTACTCAATGTCATCTTTATATCCATGGATCCCTTCAGTCAAGGCAACGTGGCGATACTTTGGACGCAATTCTCCCCTCACAACTACATCGGGTGTCTCAAGTGACATTCAGAATCGTTCCACTTGCGCAGAGCTGAAAGCTGAAAACCGCCCACAGATGGCGGTCAGCGACTGACATATCCCCAACCACAGACACCTCAGCTCGCCGTTTTCAGCGCCTCGTGTCATCCCAGGCTCCCGAGATTGGTTCATCCAGGGTCAGCGACACGAACGTCGCAATTCTCAGCCAGCCCTGAGGGGCGGTCTACCCCGCGCACCGAGTTGGGCATAATAAGCCAGAACCATAAGAGACATGCCAAGTTCAATTCCCCGCGTAAATGTCTTAAAGAGTTCGGCTGGCTGTATTGAGACTGGTCGAAGTCGGCATTTGGATTGGACGACCTGGTCCGTCGACTTAAAAGCCCGGCGAAGTGCCATTTGAAAACTTGGCAAGTTGTTATTTAGCATTTAGGAACATCCCATTCGAGTCCTATCAGAATGTTTTGATCCAGCTCTCACATATGGTCAACAGGAACACTGCTGGGCCCAATCGACAATCTCAACAGACTCGGCATGTCGTACAAGAAGTGTAAGTCAGATCAAGAAGGTAGCCTTTCACGTTGGGAAGCTCTCACATATTGACACTCAATCCTAGTGACCGCAAAGGAAATCGAGGATAAGTACCCCTTCAAGAACTTGCCTAGCGACTGGGTCGGCCTCTACGGGCCAGACAACGGTGTAATCAACGTGCAGTTACTTCTGCGCTCTTTACTCAGTCTGGCCAAGGACTATGGTGCCGAGGCGAAGCAGCACACTCAAGTCGAGCGCATCAGCCCCTCCGAAAGCGACAGTAGCATCTGGGAGGTGCATGCGAAGCGCCACTGCACGGAGGAAGTCGTCCTTAAGGCCAAGAAGATTATCATTGCATCAGGTGCCTACGTCAACCACGTACTGCAGCCCAGCTTCGGTGTGTCCCTCGATCTGGACATTTGGGAGATGGTCGCAAGCTACTTCAGCGCCAATGCCGGTCCCAATGGCACCATCTTTCCCAGTAAGCATCCCAATCCATACCTTAGTATCCTAGCTTCTGACTCGAGGAAAACAGGCATGTGGTTCCAATTCGCTCCCGACAAGAACGGTAGATCGCAGCTCTTCTACGGCTTCCCTACAGTGCCTTGGGGCCCTCCCAACGTCGTCCGAATCGCCGTCGACGCCGCCACCTGCCGGATCACCGACCCCAGCGAGCGAACGACTAACGTTGTAAACCCGGACGACATCCGCGACGCGCAGGACTTTGTGAGAGACCATATCGGCGGCGTCGACCCCACGGTGCCTGCCTCTATCCTGAGCTGCATGCAGACGAATGTCTATGGTGCGTGTTCCTCACCGAGTGGCAACCTGCAGTTAGATTATGCTGACTTGATACGGAACATAGATAACATGTTTGTGCTGGACTTCGTCCCGCAAAAGTATCTCGGCGGTGGCCCGGAAGACAGCGTCGTGGTATTCACTGCCGGATGGGCGATGAAGTTCGTGCCTTTACTGGGCAAGGCTCTAGCGGAGATGGCGCTTGAGGGGAAGTCCAAGTACGCCCTGAAGGAGTTTGCAATCACTCGCAGGGATCCCAGGACAGGCAAGGGCGTCATCAAGGGTGAGGCTACGCTGCATGCACAGGAGGCGAGTTCCTTCACATTCACAAAGCAGGCGTCAGGGTCTTCCATCAAGGGGCTTCATAATTCAGGTCTGTAGGGCTTTGTGTGACAATGAAGACAATCTATTGAGTCTGAAGATCGAAAAGTATGACAATGCAACGAAATACCAGAAATAATCGGAACATAATGGCCGGGCTGGGGCTTCAAATCCGTTTAGGAATGGGCCAAGATAGATTTGCGTGAACGTTCCGACGGCTGACATCGGTGCTGCACAATCGGATGCCGTGAACGGGCGCCGAGATCCTATCGGGAACAACCGAACGTTTTGGCCCCGAGTACATGTAAGCACCGTGCCGGCTCCTTCTCGTTGGCTGTTATTGTGATGTATTATCGGACAACTCGATAGTTTTACCGATCTTACCGCCTCCCTGCAAGCCCGGCTGCCAGATGTGCAAGCGGTCCGATGAATGCGCCAAGCTGACGGCGATCAACTACAGTATAATGCCGCTTCACCTATTTAACACAATATGTAACAGTCTTGCTCCCTCTCTCCAGCTCACTCTTCCCCTTTCACTCATCACAGCCGAAGACTCGATCACGACTGACGATGAGTTCCTTCGATCAAGTCAACTTCCCCGGGGGCGGGGGCTCTGACAGCCTTCTCCAGGAAAATGTCACAGCGTCCAAGGGCTTCTTCAGCGCCCAGCTGATGGTGATGGCCAAGAGACTGTCTGCCGGAGTCGATGGCGGAGCGGTGTTTCGAACCCTTTTCCTGGGTATCGTCCTTTACGTGAGTTATCTTGCCAAACCATGTTTTCCTGAAGTTTGATCAAAAGGAGCCTGACATAATCTCTGACAGAAAATCTGGGATTACATCTACAACATTTACTTCCATCCCTGTGCACATATACCGGGCCCGTTGCTTTTCCGAATGACCATCTTGCCGAACCTCTACTACTCGTGGACGGGAATGAAGCATCTCAAGGTTGACGAACTGCACAAGAAATACGGCATGTTTTCAGTGTCATCGGTGAAGGCCACTTTACTGACACAGGTTTCAGGTGACTTTGTCCGAATCGAGCCTAACTTTGTTTCTACTATGAGCCCGAATAGCGTGCAATGTATGAATAACAACCACCCCCCCCCCCCCCCCCCCCCTTGCTCTTCTCCACTGACAAATTGAAGCCATCTACGGGTCTAGTTCGCAATGGGGAAAAGGCTACTACTACTCAAGAGGACCCGTGGAGAAGCAGGTCCTCGTGGTAAGTCCAACTGGATCTCTCCTAGTCGAGCGCGAGACTAACACAGACCCAGAACCTTGCCAGCGCGGTCGACAAGAAGATACACGCCCGCAAGCGCAGAATCATCTCGCACGCCTTCAGCGAGGCCGCCATCCGCACCTACGAAATCACCGTGCTCGACAAGATCCGGCTCCTCTGCAAGCAACTCGCCGACCCGACCACGTTCCACGGCGAGTACAAGAACATGTCGCGGTGGTTCTCGTACCTGACGTACGACATCATGGGCAACCTCACCTTCGGGCACGAGTACAACATGTTGACCAAGGACAACGACCACTTCATCCAACCCCTCATCGACACCTTCCAGCACATCCAGATCGTGCTGGGCTGCCTGCCGTGGGTCGAGCGCTTCGGGCTCGGGCCGCTGTTCTTCATCCGCATGGCGTCCGCGGTCAAGAAATTCAGGGACTACGTCGCCAGCCAGGTCTCGCACAGAATCGAGCTCGAGAAGGCTGGCAAGGGCGGCGATGATATCTTCAAGCTGCTCCTCAATGCCGAGGACAAGAAAACTGGTGAGAAGATGGAGTTTAAGGAGCTTTCTGACGAGGCTGTTGTTCTTATTATTGCTGGTGAGTGGTTCTCTAGCTTTTTGGATAGGGTCAGATATTGACCTTACTTTTCAGCCAGCGACACAACCGGGACCGCGCTGACGGGCTTGTCGTTCTACCTGGCCAAGTACCCAGAATGCTACGACAAGCTCAAGCACGAGATCCGGTCGACGTTTATGAGCCTCGAAGAGATCGTCTCGGGCAAGAAGCTGCAGGACTGCAAGTATCTCCGTGCCTGCGTCGAGGAAGCACTGCGCATGTCGCCTGGTGTCCCGAGCTACCTCGTGCGGGAGTCGCCCAAGGACGGTGTCATCGACGGCGAGACGATCCCTGCGTACGCCAACGTCGGTGTGCCGGGTTGGGCGATGCACCGGCGCGCAGACGTGTTTCCGGACCCCCAGGTGTTCAAGCCGGAGCGGTGGCTTACGGACTCGGAGGACGAGATCAAGAGGCTACGGTCGGCGCACCTGCCCTTCAGCTACGGCCCGCGGGCGTGCATCGGCAAAAACCTGGCGCTGGCGACCATCTACCTGACGATGGCGCGCATCGCGTTTCTGTTTGAGATCGAGTCGCGCGAGGAGCTGCCGCTCGAGTTCCACGTCAAGGACCACTTCGCGGCGGGCGACAAGGACGGGCCGTTCCTCAAGTTCATCCCACGCGACCCCAGGTACGTGCTTTGACGGGTGGCATAGTGAACTGCAGAGAAGGGTCCGGGCGGTTGGTATGACAGAATGCATTTACTAGAGATGGTAAGGCTGAGATGGGGGATACATCCAATTGGTGCGGAATTAGCCAACCAGGAAGGACAACATAGCATCAATTCTTTGACAATACATCAATATAATCTATTGTGAACATATTCCTCAGACGGTATGCTGAATGAATGAAATGATGGGCCCATATCCCGACTTCTACCACTGCCAGTCACCACATGTATGCATTGCCCCTCGTTCTTCATCCTCCCCTCGTGAAAGCCATTGCTTGTCATCTGCCGAGAGTAGTTATGACGACTATGGTGCAGAAAAGGATTGGAATCTGCCTTCCTAGGGTGCGGATTCCAGCATAGTGTGTGGAAAAGCAACTCCTTCACCGATAAACATACAGCCCTAATTTGTCAATGCGTCTGAAACTTGATTCCTGCGTACCAAGGAACGCCACAGCCATGTGCACCTAGAGGGCGAAGCGACGTGGTGAGGTTCACTGACTGCCAAGCCCTTCCTCGAGTGGCAATTCGTACAGTGGCCAACCACAGCTTTGTTAAATTCCCACCCCCCTTGGATGCCTGGGGCGTGAGGGTTTTCTCGGTTCCCTCGTATTGTAGAAATCCGGTTGGAGAAGGCCCCTCGTTTCTGTTTGTTTGTTTCTCTGAGTTGCTGATCGACCACCACCATACCACGTCTGGCAGAGCCCTGGCTTGTCACGCCCAAACACTGGATCTCGATACTCTACTCAGTAGAGCCACAGTACTCTCGACTAAAACGGTACCACCTACGTCCACGCCACACTCTCGCAACTCAGATTAGGAAGTAGGCTTTTCTCCCGGACTTCCGGATTTACGCAGGCATCCATATCTGGATAGAAGAAGGGAGGGGCAGTACCTTGGGTAGTGTAGGTGGTAAGCGAGCTGCGGGCCGCTGGTGACGCTGGTGTGCCTTCTGGAGCGCGGGCACGCGGGGTAGGAATTAGTGGAGTTAGTGGATGTGGGCCATTGGATGACCAAGTAACCTTATCAGATTGGTCCGCTGCTGGTGGGGCGCCGCCGCATGCTCAATGCCTGACCTGTGGCCGCTAACCGAGCTTGAGCCAGTAGGAAGGTCAGCCTCAGTGGGATGGCCCACTAGGGATCCACCGATGCAGCACCACCCGCTAAGATGCACTAGCAGGCAGGGCTGAGTTCGGCAAAAATAGGTTATTTTTATGGTACGGTGTTCTCACTTGCTTCGCCTGTCTCTGGTACTGGCTGGCCCCCAGCGTGGAATGGCCAGGAACACTGAAGGGGATTTTCAAAGCACCTCGCCTCACATGCCCCCCAGACCAAAAGTCCCCAACCCGGACTTTTACACCCCCACCACTCTCTTCGTCGACGACACTGGACGCCCTCTTTCCCTCGACTGCTGCTCCGAGCTGCCCGACATGGTAACCACCAGAAGCATGAAAGGCGACGAGGGGGGTGTACAACAGGAGCAGCAGAACCAGAAGCAGAACCAGAACCAGAACCAGAAGCAGAACCAGACCCAGAACCAGACCCAGAAGGAGCAGAAGGAGCTGAAGCAGAAGAAGGAGCCGAAACAGAAACAGCCCGAGATCCAGGATCAACCGGAGCGCCGCGTCTACAGGGGCAACTGCCACTGCGGCGCATTCGTGTTCGAGGCAGACCTGCCCGAGATCAAGTCGGCCATGGGCTGCGACTGCAGCATCTGTCACAAGAAAGGCTACCTCTGGCTGTTCCCCGATGAACACAGCAAGTTCAACATCGTCAAGGGTAACGACGATACCCTCACGCGCTACGAGTTTGGGCCGAAGAAGCTAACACACAGGGTGAGTTGCCGCCGTCACAGTGACCACAGTGCCCCCTCTAGTCATCGTTGAAGCCGCCAAGGACTGCTATGCTAACACAGGTGCGCAGTTCTGCCCGACATGTGCCACCCCCGTCATGGGAGAGATGGCGGAGCGCAACCAACGAGCTCTCAATGTGTGTGAATAATCCCTCCGTTATCCCACGACAAACCCCCATACTGACGACGTCACCCTCGACAGGTGCGCGCTATCCAAGGCATCGACGTATGGGGGCTGGAAAAACAACCGTATGTTATTCTTGGCACCACCCCCAAAAACAACGGGCCGGGCGTTCTGACCTCAGGATAGGTTCAACGGCGCCGCCCTCGGCGAGAAGTACGTGCCTCCGGAGCACAAAGGCCCTTTGCCTGAGGCCATCGCCGACCATGAGCTGTACACCGGCTCCTGTCACTGCGGCGCAGTCACCCTAGCGCTCATGAGTAAGCCGCTGGACGAGACCTTTCCCGACACCACGGCGGAGTGCAACTGCAGCATCTGCATCAGAGTGAGTAGATGCTGGCGTGACACCTTGATGGTAGCGAAGAGCATCCGTTGACTAGTATTGGAACAGAATGGCTATCGCTGGGCCTATCCAGGCAACGAGCGCGTGGTCCTATTTGCCAGCGATCCCTCCCATATCGGCAGATATAGCTTCGGACGCCACGTCCTCAACAAGACTTTCTGCAGGGTCTGCGGCGTCTGCATGACCAACGAGTATAACCACATCACCGAGGAGGAGCGCAAGGCACTGGGCGCACTACCGGCCCGCGGCTTCGCCAGCAAGATGAAGACGCAGCATCCCGTGAACCTGCGCGTCTTCCCTGACGTGGACTTGGCCAAGTTGAAGACCCCGAAGTTGAACGATGGAGCGAAGATCATCTCGCCTCCTTATGAGAACCCTTAATCGAACGACCTCGACGTAATTATTATTTTCCCTGCTATCTTGACTTGTTCTAGGTTCCCGCCGGCTTTATTGTACCATGTGATAACACTCAGAAAAGCAAGTGGCAAAAGCAATGGACCGCCGCACACCAACATGGTGTCAGCAGCTAGATATCGTGGCCAAGAAAACATTGAATAACAAGTATCATTGCGATGGAGATGCCCAAGGGGAGACGTGTAGGGCAACTGGGCGAAGTCGCTGCACCTAACTGCAAGACTCCGTCCGTCGCGAATGTGGCAATGCCCTCAAGCGCCGAAGTTCTCTCTCCTTCTCCTTCGGCTTCCATCCAGTCAAGCCTCTTACGTCGCTTAGATAGGCGACTCCTTCGCATTCCATGCCGTAAGCGTGCGCGGTAAAGCGACACCGCCCTCGCTTGTCTGTCGACACCAAACCGGGACCAAGCCGCGCGCCGACGCACGTCACACACGCCTGTCCCCTGACCGGTCCGCCTCTCGAGGACTGGATACTCGGGACACACCCCATGTCTCGTCGTCGGTTCTCACCGAGTGGAAGAACAGCCGACTCTCGCGTAAGCCCTCGTCTGGAGAGAGTGAGCCCCCCCCCCACACTCGTGTTTTCCACGCGAAAACGGACATGAGGATTGGTCACACAACCGTCAGATTCTGTAGCACTGGCGGCCGAGAGATCGCCGTATTTGTGCTCAACCGTCAGGACAAGGCCATGGCTCTGGTATCAGATGCGCCTGTAGCCTATACGTCCATCTCATATGCAGTGATCTTCCGGCATCGCCTCGTCGCTGACTCGCCGACCCAAGCGTAGCTTCTTACGGAAAGGGGGCGGTTGTCAAACCAACATTGGCCAGGCACACGTCGTCTGCACGCACTGACGGAGGCCGAATAATACGGGACCTGGATATCAATCATCAGACGGGGTAACACCACGCCCGACCGATCATTCTGAGACTCCTTTGATCCACCCGGTTCCCGGTGAATGCTGGAGGGCCTCGATTGGGCCACCACCCCGGTCGTCCCCGGCTCCAGATCCGGAGCTGCAGAGTGGGATGAGGGACGGGGGTGGTGAGCATTGCCGACCCAATGCTAACCCGACTGTCGACGGGAGGATTGAGCCATCAGCCGCACGTAGATTGCGACGGTACCTCTCCGTATCGTCTTAGAAACCAGTCACTCTTTCCCTCCTCCTCCACGGCGGTCCCAGAGCAGCCGAGGGTCCTATGATGACTTGGACTGCGAACATATGAAGGGGCCGCAGACGCCGCCGGTGTTTAGCGATCCCAAACGGGACATGTCGAGGGGGTTGCAGCGCAGCATCAGCTCCCCCAAGAAGGCATTCTTCCCAAATGATGGCCAGAGTACCACCCTGGCTTCCAGTCTTTTGCTTTTGCAGCCCTTCTGGCCCGCTCCATGCGGACGCAGCTGCGGACGCAACTAGCGTTGCAACGCTTCCTTGGCCCCAGACGAAACGAAACGGTGGGCTGATGGCTCATGGCCGCACCAGGCAGCCAGCATCTGTCTCTCCGTAGCGGCACACGGAACGCTTGTTCCAAGTCCGCTTCAGGGAACGCGGACGACGTAGCGGTGTCTCTCTCTCTATGGCTTCTCTGCCGTATTGACCGCATTGACCGAATTGACCGAGGCGGTCTGCCATGCGCACGATGTCTTGGATTCTTGGTCACGAGACCTGGCAGAATGCCACGACAAGGGCCAGGGGGTTCCGAGAAGAGAAATTCGCGACACAAGGTCTCCTAGAAATCTTACCTAGCGGGTCTCGCCGGGAAGGGCTGCGAGGTGAGTTGGTTGTCCCGACGGAGTGCAGCATCGAGTCCTTCTGACGTCAGTCGAGAGTATGCTGCGTCTGGAAGTTATGAAAAGCGGCACAGCATGTACGTTTGGGCAATGCGCATAATGCGGCCTGCCGTTGGTCGATACGGGATGTCCAAAAGGGGCCTAAGGGCCTATTTGGGAATCACTGAAGCCGTTGGCGAAGTAGACCAAAGTCCCGCCGTTAGGACGCTGCAGGCTGGAGTCCAGACGCCCAACCAGCGAGATCATGAAGGTTTACCAACAACCGGGATGGATCTGGACGGATTCATCCTAACCACCCTTTCTCGACGCCTTGCGCCGTACGCGTCGCTGTGTTGATCTCGAAATCCGCACCCCCACAGCGGACCATTGTGGGCTGAAGGCCATCTTGGCACATGGTGGTGCATCGAACCGGAGAGATGGGAGCGTCGAGGACAGACTCGGATTAGCCAAGACAGGGGGGCCATTGTGGAATTCGAATCCCACAGGTTCCTGCTGCATATAAGCCTTGGCATCGCCAATTGGCCCAGCCGAGCTTATGTCTCATCCCTTTGCGAGCAGAACGAGAACAAGAACCAGGCTGGGGAGCAAATAATACCAGGGGCAACAAACAATTGGTCTCTTCCCCGCTCCAGCTCCAGCTCCAGTTCCAGTCCCAGTCCCAGTCCCCCCAAGCCCAGAGAAACAGGGCAAACCAGGGCTCCAACCAACCAACACGCCCTTCCCAAACACCACCTCCATCATCCATCCATGGATATTGATCCTTACCGACGGCAATTAGGGGCATCTTTGCAGTGTAAAACCACTCGGCGAAGGCTGGTGATCAGTGTGCCCGACAACTCGCGTCGCCGTGGCGTCTTTGTGTCTGCGGAGCGCAGCCAGCCGTGCCGTGCCTCGACAGAGGACTCGCAGATACTCGTCGAGCGAGGCTCTTGGCGCGGGTGAGGCGTGTGTTTACTTACAGCTTGAACTGTCAGCATTACACCCCCCATCCATTGTCAAAGTCGTCCATGACCCTCGAATGTAACGGTCGATGCTGATGCTGATGCTGCTGCTGCTGCGCCTCTTGAGGCGGACGCCCCAGTCAGCTCGATGTCGAGCACTCGGGACGGGCCCTCTCTTGATCATTGAAGGCAGAGAGGCTCGCTTGCAAGCTTGTAAAGGCGTCAAGGGGGACCCAAAATCCCGACCAAGGCTTTTTAAGATTGTCACCCCCCTCCTTGATCCTCCACGCTCAAAGGAAGCATCTCGTCCACGAGGGGCCCCATGAAATCTAACAGGCACACCCTGCGTTGACCTCAGCTCGAGCGAAAATGGCGCCATCATCCAACGCTTCGTGAGCCTGCCCCTTCGCCCTCCTATCTTTCACCAAACGGCCTACAATCTTCGCATCAGAGTTCAACTTGACACTGACACTTGGGGAAAACAGCGAACAGGGCTATTCGGGATGGGTGGCTAAACCACCCCGCATGCGAACGGCCTGCACGCAGTGCCACGCAGCAAAGGTGCGTACGACGCAATCAAGCCATCCGCCGCAAGAATTGCGTGCTTTTGCTTCTTTCAACCTCACTCCATGAACAGGCCACTAACGCTCGTATACAGATCCGATGCAGCGGGGACAAGTCGGGCTGCCAGAGGTGCAACACCCTCGGCTTGCACTGCGAGTACGTCGTGTCGATGGTCGGACGGACGCCGAAGCGGCAGCGCAAGACGTCCGAGGCCCGGTCACGGCGCAACGCTCACCCATCGCCGCCAGCCTCAACGGCGTCGAACACGACTACCGCCGCGGCTCCGGCGCCCCCGCCGCAGCGCGAGAACAGTGCCTCCCGGAACAACTCGCGGGATGGCTTCGATTTCTCCCAGAGCATCCTTGCGTCGACGTCCGGCCCAGCAACGGCCCTGTCGGCACCGGCACCCACAGACTTCACCGACGACACGCTGCTCTTCGACTACCTCAATGACAGCGACGACACGTGGGCGTCGTCCGGAATCGGGGCGGCGTGCCCGATGAACCTGGACGACGACGTGCACCTCCCGGACACCATCGGGTTCGATATCGAGGGCTTCTCGATGCCGCCGGACCTGAACCTCGTAGCCAACGGACCGCTTGCCATGGTGCAGCCGCCACCACCGCCACCGATGCACACAGGAGGCATCGCCAGCTTCTTTCCCTTGAGCCCGCGCTCGCCGGGTGGGCCGCTCGCGCCGATGCCCAACGGCGACAGCCAGCAGCAGGGCTGGTCGCAGTTCGTGCACGTCGTGGCGCTGTGCAAGATGGTCAGGCTTCTCGAGAGCCAGGCGCAGACGCGGTCACGGGCTGTGGACGAGGTGATGAAGCTCAACCAGGCTTGCATCCGAGACGTGACCAAGATCTCGTCCAAGAAGGAATACATGCGGTGCCGCAGCTGCCCGGCGCTCATCTCGACTATCATGGACCTCGTGGTCACGCTATACGAGGACATCACGAAGGGGCCCGAGGGGCCCGAGGGGCAGCAGCAGGGGCAGACACGGCAGCAACAGCAACAGGCGCAGCAGCCGTCAACAGAACTGGTTACTATGGCGGCGCTCTCAGCAGCCTCGTCTACGACAACAGCGGCGGCGACGGGCAAGTCGCACCTGCCGCCGCTGCAATTCGGCGTGTTCGAGCTGGACCCGGAGGAGCAGATGGCGATGCGAAATAACATCATTCGGAAGGAGGCGCAGAAGTGCGTGCAGGTGATCCAGGTGCTCAAGAGGTTGCTCGAGTCGGAGATGGGGGGCACCGACGACTCGGACCGGACCGTGTCGCAGTCACAGGCGTTGGGCAACTGGTATGACAGCATGGAGAAGCGGATGAACGGCCTCATCAAGAGCCTTGCACCGGCTTGAGCGGCAAGGGGTTCGGTGGGAGTTACGAGACGGGTATGGGCCCGGATGGAAAAGTGCGCCTTGTAGGTAGGTTTGCGTGTAACTCAGTACGGGATGCGCCAGTCCGGAAAGTGACGGCGTGGAGTCATGTTAGACGTACATATCAGTCATGTATGAGAAGTTCTACGAGAGACGAAACCACTTTTTTCTGTTCAACAACGCTCGATAGTTCCGTTCACGATGACTTGTTGGTCGACTTGGGGAAACACGAATGCATTGAACCATTGCTATCGAGATCTTGATCTGGCCTTCTCCGAGCGTCGTCTCCGAGCGTCTGGGACACTCACTGCACTGCAACGTTGCTCGTGAGCTACATACCACAAACGGTCCGCACCGCGCTGTCATCAGATGTTTGATGTCGAGCGAGTCGGGACGAACATCAACCAGTTGGCATCTCCCCGGGATCTCACGTCCTAGAACGGTCTCCTACGTAGCACCAACTCAACAATGGGTTCCATCGCCGGAGCTGTCGCCGGATTCCACACGTGGTCTAGCTGAGAGGACCCTGAAGAGTCTCGCCTCCCAGATCGTCGGCGCCAAAGACCCCTATCTTTCTGTTTCTGTTCACCAGCCCGGTCGGCATGATAAGGCTGGTGGTTTGTTGGAGAGATCGGGGTGCGGCCCCGGGATAATCGTAGCGGGCCGTCGAAGCGGACCGATGTTGACCCTCGTCATGGCGCCTATCAGCGTCTACGGGGTTTCGTTGACGACCAGTAGGTGGTCAAATAAAAGGAAGCTGGAAGTCTCTAGTCGTGGCAAGAAAATGGCTGGCACGACATATCGAATCCCTCTCCCCCCCCCGCCGGAAGACTTCCTTGGTGTCACAAGAGAATACAGCTTACTGACTACCCTTCAACCTTATTTGACAGTAAGCTAGCAGTAACCATGGCGAGCATGAGCACCCTCAACGTCTCCGCCATGGCGGGGATGAGCACTCCGATGATCGTGCTGGTGGCGGCCCTCTTCCTCTACGGCCTGCACACCTTCTATCAGTACACCAAGCTGCGGGACTTCAAGGGCCCGACGTCGGCCGCGTTCTCGAAGCTGTGGATGCTCAACTGCGTCCAGAGCGGGACGATGCACCACGTCTTTCACCAGGTGAGCACAAAATACGGTACGTATCAACCTCGCAGTAGGCCCCGAGAAGAAGAGCGTCAAGCTAATGAGAAATGGTCTGTAGGCAAGTTCGCGCGTATCGGCCCCGAGACCCTCCTCGTGTCCGACGTCGAGTTCCTCCGCAAGGTCAACGCGCCCAAGAGCAAGTACATCCGCTCGGACTGGTACAAGGGCTCGCGGTTCACGCCGAACGAGGACACGCTGATTAGCATGACGGACGAGGTGGAGCACAAGGCCCTGCGGCAGAGGATGGCGCCTGGTGTAAGTCTGTCTCTCCCGTCTTTCGACCCTCCGCTAATGATGGCGACAGTACAACCTGAAGAAGGAGAACGAGCGCTGCGAGAGGGCGCTCAACGGCCAGCTCAACTCGATGCTCGACCTCATCGAGTCCAAGTACATCTCCGAGCCCGGCAAGGGGGTGATCCGCCCGCTGGACTGGGGATACATGGCGAGCTACTTCTCCATCGACTCCATCACCGACATCTCCTTCAGCCAGCCGCTGGGCGACCTGAAGGAGGACGGCGACAAGTGGAACTTTTTGCACAACACCGAGGCGAACCTGAAGCCCATGTCGTTCTTTACGATTTACACCGAGATCCTGAACATTATTCCCCCCTGGGTCATGGTCAAGTTCCTTGCGCCGCACCCTGATGACAACAGTCCGTTTGGCATGGTCATGGGGTATGTCCACGGTCCCGTGTTCTAGCGAGTCAAGGTTTGCTGACTTGTTTACAGCTTCGCTCGAAAGTGTGCGCGTGAGCGCTACGGCCCGAACAAGGTCGAGAAGAGCGACATGCTCGGCGTCTTCGTAAAGCAGGGCATGAACCAGATGGAGGCGGAACGCACCGGTCTCCTCCAACTGTAAACCACCTCCCTCGCTCATGCTCCTTCACCAAACTAACACCCGCCCAGCGTCGCCGGCTCCGACACGGTAGCAACCTCCCTCCGCGCCGCCATCCTCTACATCGCCAGCGACCCGTCCATCGTGCGGCGCATCCGCGCCGAGCTGGCCGCCGCCGGCGTGTCCCCCAACCGCCCGATCTCGGACATCATCGGCTACGCGGACGCGCGCAACGTGCGGTACCTGCTGGCGGTGGTGCGCGAGGTGCTGAGGATCCACCCGCCTGCCATCGCGACCATGGAGAAGCAGCTCGGCGACGAGGACGACGTGCTCCCTGACGGGCGCGTGGTGCCGGCGCGCACCAAGATCGCGCTCTCGCTGACGACGATCCTGCGAGACACCGAGACGTTTGGTGCTGACGCGGACATGTTCCGCCCCGAGAGGTGGCTGGAGGATGTTGGCGAGGAGAGGAAGAAGAAGATGGACCGCGCGCATGAGCTTATCTTTGGCTCGGGACGGTTTATTTGTCTGGGTAGGGAGATTGCCATGATGCACATCGTCAAGGTTGTGACTGAGGTGAGATCAACCTCCCTCTCTCATAATGAGTGAACGTGTTATTGACTGAAGGCAGATTTTCAACCGCTACGATGTTACGGTCATGAACCCCGAGAAGCCGTGGCACAGTCTTGCTTATGGTATCTTTGTCCAGCATGACCAATGGGTCAGGGTGACCAAGCGCGACCTCAGTCGCGAGAGGGGTGCCGTTCTCGCTCGCGGCGACGGAGAAGGAGAAGACAAATGGTGAAGTCATTGCGAACGGGGTCCCTGGGAGGTTCCCTGCTTGAAAGAATCGTATGGGTTTCATGGAGGATGAGGGGAAAAGCATTGGCACAAAGGCTATGAGATGGATCAACTCAGAAGTTGAGATGAACTTTGAGTGCGGAGGCAAGATCTTGCAAAATTATTACTACAACGTTCCTGAGTACTTCTAAAGAAAATTTGATTCCATTTCTGGTGATCTTTAAGCTTCTAAAAAGAACTATACTAAACTAGTCTTGGTTATGCGGTTGACAGAAGAAGGCTCAAAAGAGACGTTGTGAGTGACGCTGGAAAGGTCTTTGGAGAGGACATCAATAGTCCACATAATCTGAATAAGCAAAAGACACAACATTATTGGGCTACTAAAGATATGTGGAAAGCAACAATCAACTTCTACGCAGCTCAGTCATCTCAGTGATACATACCACTGGTAATCCATCTTACATGAGTGGCCGGTGATACGAGCTAGACCTTGGGATCTATCACCGCTATTCATTTGGATGGTAACGATGAGATTTCGTTCATTCACAGCTGCCGACTATGCGAAAAGTTCCCGAAATGGCACCGAGAAGATATGACCGGCCGTTGTGAGACACAACCAAGAAGCCGATTGGACACATGAAATTTGCAGCCTGGAATGAGCAGGTTTCCGAGATCTCCCCGCTCTCTGAAGCTCTTTGTCGAGCGAGCGCAAGTGACCATCCTGTAGATCTGACCCAACATATTTGCTCGGAACGCAGCACTGGCCAATGACAAAAGTTTCCATCTGGAGTGGTGGGTGAACACAGGCTGACATCCCAGTTCAGATGAGCGGGCCACTCTGGGGCCTCTCGGGGACTTCGCTCGGAGACATTTTGGGGACATTTTGGAGACTTTGGGGAGACTTTTCGGGCAGCGGCCCGCGCCGCAAGCTGCCAGGGTCAGGACAGGGGTGGGAGCAAGAGGCCGGTCCCTTGTTGAAAGGTTCCGATCGCATCACCTGGTCGATCTTGCGCTGGATGTACGTGTAGCATGTCAGCATATGTGAAATAGAAAAGGGCCGCAGCTCACTCACGTTGTCGAAAGGAACTGGCGCCGGCACTGGAATACTACGCTTCCTACAACAATTGCAACACCCCGATCCTCACCTGAACCATTTCCTAAACATTTAATCACGGCTACTATGACAACGACCACAAAGACCATCGGCGACCTGAATCGCGACTTTTTCGAGTAAGCCGGCTCTCTCTTTTGTGTCCAGTTAGCCATGGGCCGTAACTAACACACCGTCACCAGCTCGCTGGCCGGCACCATTTACAAAGCCGACTGGGTTCGCGATCTCCTGCAGCAAATCAGCAGCTTCCTCCGCGACAATGTCGACTGGATCGGCCAGCCGACCGACGGCTCAGGGCTGAAGGTCCTCGACTACGCCTGTGGCGGCGGCATCGTCTCCATGGTGAGTTCCACCAGGAACCTACCCTACAACACACGTGAATCCCCAACTAACACCACCACAGACCCTGGCACCCTTCGCCTCGGCCCTCCGCGGCATCGACATATCGGGCGGCATGGTGCAGCAGTACAACGACACGGCACTGCGCCTGGGCCTGTCACCAGAGCAGATGCGCGGCGTGCGCGGCGACCTGCTGGCGGCGGACGCTGACAAGGCCGTCGACGGCGACGGGCCCGAGTTTGGCGGGTTTGACGTGGCTGTCATGTCCATGGCGCTGCACCACGTCTCCGACCCGGCCGAGATAGTGAAGAAACTGGCGGGGCGACTGGCTCCTGGCGGGTCGCTGGTTATTATCGACTGGGTGGCCCACGGGAGCACGCCGGCGGGACAGCTGGCGCACCAGGCCGCGCACACCATCACGAGACACGGGTTCAGGGAGGATGAGATGAGGAGTATGTTTGCCGAGGCGGGATTGACGGATTATGGGTACCTTTTGCATCCGCAGAAGTCGAAGGTGCCGCTCGGCGGAGAACAGCAGCTGTTCTTTGCGAGGGGGAAGACGCCGGTTTAGGCTGATGATGGACATTGAGTGACGGGAAGACACAGGCATGTAATAGGCGTTCATAGATGGTTTCATCAATTCATTATCCATAATAGAAAAGCTCAAAATACCACGTCTGTGTTTTCATCTGGTGCGTCCACTCCCAGTCATTGAGATTGAGCAATCAATGACAACAGGAAAAAAGAAATTCGACATATAAATAGCGGACTAAAATGCATCGAGTCTTGTAAGATGGAGGATAATGAGACTTCTATCCAGCGATGTAGAGGAAAATTGTTGGAATCACCCGAGACAGGACTAGGAATGTTTGAATCGTCATGGCTTCAGAGCCAGGCATGACATGTTACGCACTTGTAGAGACTTGGTGCGAAATTCCAACATACATACAAAACGGTATGATGTCATGAAGGTACTGGTTTGGGACATTTTGAAATTCCAGATTCAGAGTTAAGAGTGATATGTCGCAATGAGAAGAAGGTTCATGCAATAGTAGGCCATTTGAAGCGTAATTCTATCTCGTGCCATATGGAGCTGACATTCTAAACATGACTCCCTTTAAACGATTGCTCCTTCCACATAGTTTCTCGTTCTGCTGCTATCATACCAGTTGATTTGTTGTCCTCCAATGCTATCCACAGATTTCCAAGATTCCAGTTCCTATGTCCAGTACAGTTCCCACCACCGATTTCGTGTGGTGCTTGTTCCTTTCAAGTCGTGATAGATAGACGGTAATAGAGTTGTAAAAGAGTTTCATGCCCAAAGCAAATCACAAGTTTATGCTGTTTCAGATCCGCTCTTCTCGCTGGTGGACGACGCCTTGAAGTTGGTTGGCTGGTCAGGCCGCAAGTTATCCCACTTCGGCACCAGAGTCAGCACGAAGCCAGCTCCCAGAAGAGCGATGGCGATGGCGAACGCGACCTTCAGACCGTCCATGTACGCCCTGAGGACGGACTCGAGCTCGGCACCGGAGAAGTGGTCCCTCAACTCAGCCGCACCGAGGTGGAGGAGCTGGGATGCATCGACGTCGGGTGCGTGGACGGCGATTCTCTTGACGAGCGTTGCGGCAAAGGCAGCTTGGGCGCAAGACACGGAGAAGGAGCCTCCGATAATCTGGAAGAAGAGAGTGATGGCAGATACGGACGAGATATCCATGGGCGTCACGCCGGCCTGGTTGGCCATCAGGGGGATCTGCAGCGCCATACCGGTGCCGACGCCGGCGATGACCTGGTAGCCAATGTACATCCCCGCCGAAGTGTTGAGGCTGAAAGTGTAGATGAGGCCGGCACCGATGGTTGCAATGGCAGACCCAAACGCCATCATGGGAGCCCAGATCCGGCCGTACATGGAGACGGCAAAGCCGGAGGCGATACTGAGGAAGCACCCAATGTTGATGGGCAGGTTTCGGACACCAGAGTCAATGGGAGAGAGGCCCTGGATGGACTGGAAAAAGATGGGAAAGTAGTAGATGTGGATGAAGAAACCTCCCGAGACGAAGAAGACGTGGGCGCAGTTGGACCAGATGCGACGCATCTGCATCAGGCGGGGCGGCAGGATCGCGCGGTCGCCCATGTAAATCTCGTTGCCGACAAAGACGACGGCGATCAGGACGAAGCCAATGATGGTTCCGATGACGGTGCTATCAGACCAAGGCTTGAAAGAACCGCCCCACTGGAAGGCGAGGATGAAGCAGACCACAGATGCCATGACCAGGAACGTGCCAGGAAGGTCCATCTGCAGCAGCTTCTCCTTGGGCGTGGCTGGCTGAGGCTGCGCGGCCTTGGGAGTCTTGTAAACCAGCAGCAGGACAGCAGCCGTGACGCCGCCGATGGGCAGGTTAATCCAGAAGCACCAGCGCCAGGTGACGGACTGCGTGAACACGCCACCCAGGAGGGGCCCCGCAAGAGAAGCTGCGGCATAGGTGGCGCCGCCGAGGCCCATGAAGGCCGGGACGTACTTGGGAGGCGCGGAGAAGGCGATGAGAATGAAGACGCCGGCGGTCACACCGGAGGCACCGAGTCCCGCGACGGCGCGGCCGACAACGAGGGCGGTGCTGTTGGGCGCGAGGGCGCACACGAGGCTGCCGACCTCGAAGACGAAGAGAGAGACGAGGAAGGTCAGCTTAATGGGGAAGTACTTGAAGATCTTGCCCCAGGTGGACTGGAACGAGGCCGAGACGAGCATGATGGCGGCCGCGTACCAGCTGACGTCCTTGATGGTGCGGAACTCGTTGGTGATGTAGGGGATGGCGGTCGCGAGGATGGTCGTGTCGAGGTTGGCGGCGAAGAGGGCCAGGAAGAGGGCGACCATGATCAGGGTGAGGGCGCGCGGGCCTGGGAAGTCGGAGGTGTCCATGGCGAAGGCCTGGGAAGGGTCGTCTGCGGTGTCGTTCTGCTGTTCGCTCGTGGGTTCCTTTGATGGCTTTTGGTAGTCAAAGTTGCTGCCCGCAGTGGATGTGACGTCTTGGGACAGGGTCCCGTCGATGGATCTGTCCGTGGTGACGGGAGGCTGACCCATGGCTGTTGGATGCCTCAGAGGTGATTTGCGTGATGGATTTTGTTGGATTCTGGAACAAGATCCGAGGACTGGCTTGCCAACTTTTGTGATTGTGAGATGTGGTGGCGGGCCTGGTCGCTCTTTGACTCACTTGAACAGTGAGGCCTCGGAAGGATTCAGGATGCAGTTGCTGGATGGGATTCAACAAAAGACCGAACTTCGAGATGGGAGTCAAAAGACGCTTTAAAGATCTGGTGGCTGCCCTTACATTGAACCCCTGTCCGATCTGCCCGCATTATGCTGACTTGGGAGCAACGGGCCGTTACTCGAGCACACCGAGACATGATGGGAGGGCAGCAAACGGCGATCCCTTGGCGACAGTGGTTTTATTGGCAAATCGGAAACTTTGGCGAGTATGACAACGAGCAAGCAAACCATTCAGATCTATCGGCAGCTTTCTCTCCCCCTTCACACACCTCGGGCACTTTCTAGCTAACTGATTCAACAA
Source organism: Colletotrichum gigasporum (assembly GCA_024584535.1). Taxonomy (NCBI): domain Eukaryota; kingdom Fungi; phylum Ascomycota; class Sordariomycetes; order Glomerellales; family Glomerellaceae; genus Colletotrichum; species Colletotrichum gigasporum. The sequence continues at coordinate 1,047,818 of CP077951.1, forward strand.
ACATCACCACCTCGTCCCCTCCCCCTGCCGTGACGAAGGCGCCGATTGGTAATCATAATCAGGCCGGGCGCAGTTCGATGGCCTGGACCCATGCGTTTCGCAGGGGGTAGATCTTCTCGACCCTCCAGCCGGCCTCCTCGAACAGCTTCCGCCACTGGGCCTCGGTGCGCTCCTGGCCGTTGGCCGTCATCATCATGTTGATGTCGCCGTAGCGCGAGAGCCTGCCCATGCGGCCGTCCGCGAGGACAGACTCAAAGACCACAAGGCGGCTCGCGGGGCCCGGCTGGATGGCCTTGCGGACGTTGCGCAGCATGGTGGCGGCCGGCTCGTCCTTCCAGTCGTGCAGGCACCACTTCATGGTGTAGACGTCGTGGGGAGGCACCCACTTGAGGAAGTCACCCCCAATAAGATTGGCGGTCGGCACGCGGTCGGCGAGGTCCTCGAAGCGGCCCCCCTTGGAGAAGAGGTCGGAGGTGTGGGCGATGACGTGTGGGAGGTCGTAGACGCTGCCCCTCATCGTGGGGAACTCGCGCAGCAGCGTGGCGACGAAGGAGCCGCCGCCGCCGCCGAGGTCCATGACGGTGCGGTCCGCGATCTCGCGCCAGGGGTAGTCGGCCACGATGCCGGGGGCCATGGCGGTGGCGCCGCCGCCGAGGGTGCGGTGCAGGCGCGGCATCCAGCCCTGGGCGTTGAAGTAGGCGAACATGTCGGCGTCGGTGTCGTAGTTGACCTGGGCCGCCCAGCGCGTGGCGTCGGCGCGGACCGAGGAGGGGATGCCGCGCGCCATGTCGTAGAACTCGTTGCCGTAGAGGTCGACCCAGTTGTGCCACTGCGTCCAGTGGTCGGTCCGCAGCAGCGTCGAGACGTGGTTGTTGGCGTACTCGCCCGTCTTGGGGTTGTGGCCGAAGATGCCGTTGTTGCGCAGCGGGCCCATGATCTGGCCGAGACGGTCCGCGCGGGCGGATGATGCTGCGGCGAGGTCGCGGATGTTGAGGGGGCCTTTGGAGGCGAGGATGTCGGCGACGTGGAGCTCGTTGGCTGCCACGAGGCACTTGGTGTCGGTGTACCCTGTTCCAGTCAGTATCATGAGACTATGGATGGGGTGGAGGAGAGTCAGCTGGTCATACCAAGGAAGTGGTCGGCGAGGACCAAGTGCGCAGGCTGGAGCAGCTTCTCCGCCTCGGACAGGAGATCGACCGTGTCGGAAGCCAGGCTGGCGAGAGATTTGTCAGGCAGACGCTTGTCGTTGTGCAGCGCGTCTTGCAGCTCGGCAGCCGTCTTGGTCGATTTCAAAGCATCGAGCGAGCTGCGGAGCGACTCTTGGAGATGGCTCAGCACTGACGCGAGGTCATCTCCACTAATCGGCTGGGAACCCATGGTTGAGAGAGAGACAGAGAGAGAGAGAGAGAGAGAGAGAGAGATTAGAGTGAGTGGTAGTGAGGAGTGATATGATAGAATAATGTGTGATGTTTGGCGGTGTTGAGATCCCAGTTGAGATAGGAGTGAGTTGATACCGATGCGGAGTTGTTCTTCTAGATTTCGATTTACCAGAACCATGATCCTTATTTATTATCTTTAGAGTTTCCATTCCTATTTCAGCTCGGATTAAGGACGGCCTCGGTGCCGTCTGAGTATGACCGCCACGGGGCGGAATTCCTCGGCCGGCTTACACGGCGATGGGAACCCCAGAGTTCGTTCTTCGGCCGCATATAGCGCGGGCCGCTATCGCCTTGTAAGATGGCCTGCTTCCCGGCCCGCATGTCTTACCTGCAGATCTCTTGCTCCCCTTTTGGACTGTGCCTCACCCTCCACACCATCACCCCCCCCCTCGGCATCCTGGAAAGGGTCCTTTGCCTTAAAATCAGCTCGCAAGAGCCCGGTTGGTGGGGCGGAGAGTAAGCCGGCAACATTCTCTCCCAGTCTCCTACTTATACCAGACACCATGCGTCCCTCATCACTCTCCTTCTGCGCCATCACCCACCCATTCCCCAATCTCATGAACCAAAGCCCTGTATTATATCCAAATCTAGTTGACTCATCTTTGTTTATCCCTCCACAGTCCATTCATCCGAAGCAAGCAGCCCAAATGCCCGCTCTCGACGTTCTCATCATCGGCGGCGGCCCAGGCGGCCTCGCCGTCGCAACCGGCCTCGCTCGCCAGCTCTACACGGCCGTCGTCTTCGACTCGGGCGTCTACCGCAATGCGCGGACCAAGCACATGCACAACGTCCCGACTTGGGACCACGGCGACCCCGCTGACTTCCGGGCCAAGGCACGGTCCGACCTCCTCGCCCGCTACGACACAGTAAAGTTCCAGGAGACCAAAATCGAGTCGATCCGCCGCACCGACAACGGCCGGTTCGAGGCTAAGGACGCCGCCGGCACCTTATGGACCGGAAAGAAGGTCGTTCTGGCGTCCGGCGTGCGGGACGTGTACCCCGACATCCCTGGCTACGACGATGTATGGGGCCGTGGCGTGTAAGTGACAGCATCAACACGAGCAACTGAGGCTGACTGATGAAGGTACCACTGCCTGTTTTGCGACGGATTTGAGGACCGAAACTCGGAATCAGCCGGTGTCCTAGCTATCGGCGACATTGCCAAGGTTCCTCCAGCGCTGCATCTGTCGCGCATGGCCAAGCGCCTGGCAAAGAAGGTCGTCCTCTACACCAACGGCGCGTCTGAGCTCTCGGAGCAGATCGTCAGCACGCTAGGCGAGGACCCCGTCATCACCATCGACAACCGTCGTGTGACCCGCCTCGAAACGGTCAAAGATGGCTCATCAGAGACGATTGTTCATTTCGAAGATGGGACATCCGTCTCCCACGGCTTTGTCGTAAGTGTCATCCCCATGCTCTCTCTTCATTCGGCAGGAGCAAGACCACTGACATGTAACGGCCCGCAGGTCCATAAGCCGAAGAGCGTGGTTAACGGCCCGTTTGTCGAGCAACTCTCGCTGGAGCTGAATGAGATGGGTGTCATCAAGACTAACCAGCCATTCTACGAGACCACCGTCCAGGGTGTGTTTGCTGTTGGTGACTGCGCTGCTCCGATGCCCGCTGTCGTGAATGCAATGGCCATGGGCGCATTTGCAGCGGGTGGTTTGGTGGCCCAGCTCGGTGCTGAGCCCACTGAGAAGATCTAAGCTGGGGCTGGGACAGAGGCAATTTGTGGTTGATGGCCCCTATTTCGGTCACCCGCCTCCCTGTAAAACTGCAAATAGAGGGCAGCTGCCAACATTCTGAATACATCAATTACTGGAGAAGAAAGGCCATGAATTAACTCCAGATCAAGTGTTGGAAAAAAAAAAAGAAAAAAAAAAAAACCCCATTCTTGGGACATTTGTCAAGTGCCTGAAATTTTACACAGACTTATTTTGGATTCGGTTTGGTGCGTTTTCTAACGATTGCGCCCATCGTATTCTTTCCCGAGATCGACCTCATGGGGGCTTCTTCACCTTTAAGTTGGGTTGGATTCAGACTTTTGGCTGCTGCTTCAGCCACTGCTTTCTTCAGCACCCAAGGGTAGCTAGCTGAGGCCGCTGTAAATTAGTGCCGATTTTACCCCGATCGCCATCGGTCGGCGGGGAATAAGCCGCCCAATGTTTTTCAGACACAGATCAATCTTTTTCTAGGCAGTACACATATAATAACGGTTGACGAACGCCAAACAGTATGAAATTCAATCTGGCAGTGGTGACAGATTCAACGAATACAAAACAAGACCAAGAATAGCAATAACATGAGATGCAAACTGCCAGGAATATCACGCTCAGCATCCGAATCTCCCTTGGACCCTGAATACCTAACGTATTCGTAGGGGATCGTTTCCGGCTCCCTGAATCCCAATGCTTCTCCAATACGGCCAAGTCCGACTTCAAGAACTTCGAGAGGCACGGCGAAGGTGATCCGCACCCATCCATCAAAAGAGTCAGGGCCGACAGCGCCGTCCCCGCGCATGTGGAAGCTCCTGCTGGGAGAGACAAGCACCATGGCCTTCTGCCGCAAGATATCGGCAACAGCATTCGAAGAGTCCCCGAAGGCAACCGGCTTCGGCTTTGCTACTGTCCCGTTTTTCTTACCTTCGTCCAAAGAATGGCCGTCGGCGATCCCGTTCTCGTGGGTTGCATTGCCCAAATTCACGCCGAGATGCGCCAGAAGGTACGGCCCGGCTGTCGCTGGGACAAAAGGCACCCCCCACTGACGCAGCCTGCTCGTGATGATGTAGTGGTTCCTGCGGAGACGCTGACGATTAGTGACGACGAGCCCGTCGAACTTTTCCGATGTGAGAAGGGCGTGAGTGAGCATCATGGAGATGCTCGGAAGTTGGGGTGTTGAGAGCAGACCCAGGGATGTAGATAGGAGAGACGAAGGGGACCCTGAAGCTTCTACAACTTCGCCGAGGGAAGGACGGGGACGGGATACATGGACGCCCATGCGTAGACCGCTTGATCCGAGGTCCTTGGACGTGCCCCAGATGACGCTGATCGGAGGTGTCTTTTCAGCGTCGAGCTTGAGGGACAACGCGGACACGAAGCGGGCGTCTGGCTGTGGCTGGAAGCCTGCGGCGCGTAGTCCCCAGTCTTTGAATGCAGAGAAGCCTTTGCTGCGAGGCGATAGTGCCTCGTAGTCGGAGTCGTGGCCGTTTGTGAGGTATCGCGGGGTGTCGGAGAAGTCGGAGAGAGCATAGACTTCGTCGGAGATGAAGTGCAATCCTTTCTCGCCACACCAGTGTATTGCTTCAAGCAGGACATGCTCCGGGTAGCATCGAGCAAATGGATTATGTGGATTCGTCAAGACAAGGGCCTTGGGACGGCCCCCATCTCCACAAGTTTCGAGCGCCTTCTCAAGAGCTGGGACCAGGGACGCCGAGAGCAGGTGGGATGGACGGTTGAGAGGGGACGCCGACTCGGTGTGTACCGGTATGATTCTGGTGCCGGGTCGCAGCACGAAGTGAAAGTCGAAGCCATCTGCCATCATGGGATATTGTTAGTCGTTCAGCCGGTAGTTGTGGTCATATTACGTACTCCAATACGGCGCCAAAGCAAGTATGCTATCGCCTGGCTCGCAGATACTGAAGAGGAGGGAGGAGAGGCAGTCGCTCACGCCCGGGGTGACGACGATGTGGCTGGGTTGCACCGCAGACACTGGGTCGAAGTACTTGTTGAAGAACCCGGCGAGGACTTCTTGGAGCTTTGGGTCTCCACCAAAGCCGCCGGGGTATGAGAGATCCTGATAGTACCAGCCTTAGCTTGGATGGCTCCATGGTGGAAGGATGGGTCACATGATACCGCTGGTGTGAGATTCTTCTGAATGGCTTCCTTGTATATCTGGATAATCTCCGGCCGGATGAGCCAGTTCTCGGCGGTGGAGAGGTCGATCTTGCGGATTGTGCTCGTCCGCTCCGCGATAGTGGCTGCGATCTTGGGCAGGATGGCCGATGCCGGCTTCTGCATCCTGGAGGAAAGCTCAGCCATCTTAAGGAAGACGAGGGCTGTGGGTCGCTTGGGTGGTTGCTGATTAGAAACATTGTCCAGTGAACGCAAAAGTTGATGATATATACCGGGCTTCTCGTCGCACCGGCGTTCGTGATACCGGCATCCGTGACAACGAAAGTACTGGGAAGGGCTCCATATCTGGCCGAGGTGGAATGCTCATACGATGCCGGGCCGTACAGCATCTCGTCACGGTTGCCGTTCGTCCAAGATGGTGCGGTGGTGAACTAGTGTTCCTAGCTAGAGCACAGCCCTCGCGTTGGCGGTCGACGTGGACGCACCCAGAACGCCGTTCTCCTGTGTGAGTGCGACTGGCAGCCTGTCTGGCCTGGTTAATGGCCCGTATCAATGTCCCTATGGTCTAAACATGCCTCATAGCCACCGCTAGACACTCCCGGTCCGTTGTCTGGGAGCCTACACTACACCTCCTTAGTTGGAAAGGGGGCATAGTCAACAATAGGCCGGGATATAAACAGAAAGTTCGGTGACCTACGGCCTCCAGAGGTAGCACGTGTCAGGGAGAAGGGCGACTTCAAAAAGAGCAGAGTCGCAGGTGAGAGGACCTGCGGATACTATTTGACCGTTTACCTTGTGGAAGCCATTATTGATCTCGAACAAGCATCTCGCGTCATTTCCCAAGTCCAAGAAATCAAGTCTCTCGTCATGGCAGCAACTGAAGACAAGATTGTGGTGAACGGCAAGGCGGCCCTTCAAAACGGCGAGGTCGTTGAAGGTGACCCAGAGTTTGACGGGCGGGTCATAATCTACGTTATCAAAGGTGCGTGGTAATCAAGAAAGAAAAGCTTCATACAACATCTGTTTGAATGGAAAAGAAACGGGAACGCGGGCTGACTCGTGACCCTGCAGCCGACGAGACCTCGTACATCAACTACATCAAACCGCTCATCCTGGCGCGGGAGCTCGATGCGCCACACGTCCTCTCCGTTATCGACACGCACAGCCAGTGGTACTACTCCATCCACCCGGAGCGCTACGTGCCGGCCATCCGCGACAGGGACCCTGTCACTGGCGAAGACGCCGTAGTGTTCGAGGGAACCGCATGTATCCAGTACCTCGCTGAACGATTCGACAAGAACGGCGACTGGAGCGGTCGTACGGCGGCGGAGAAGGCTGCCATCATGTCTTGGACCGAGTACCAGACTGCCGGGATAGGGTTCGTGGATCACAGCTGAACGTGCAGCGACGCAGGGTCCGGACGGCATGCTAACTGATGGCGACGCAGGGCTACGGCGAAGTACTGGCTCTACTTCCTGCGCGGGTACCCTACCAGAGCAAACCCCATCCAACTCCCTCGCACTATCGAAAAGTAAGAATCCCTGCATTCGACCATTCTCGCGCTGGAGATCAAGGGGCCGATGGAGATGTAGCAGTTACCAAAACCCTGATCGCTGACACACTTTTGTGCGCAGGTTCCATGCAAACACCCTCAAGCAGTGGGACGTCCTGGAGAAGCAGCTATCCAAACCGGGCCAGGACTACATCGCGGTCCGTGACCGTCCGACACTGGCGGACCTGGCGTACTACCCGTTCGCCATGCCGTGGATGTTCAAGTTCCTCGGCGTCGACGTGAAGGACTGGCCTCACATTGAAAAGTGGGCGGAGAGAATGGCTGCCCGGCCGGCTTTCCAGGCGGTCATGGAGAGCGCGCCTAAGATTGGCCACTGAGGACGTTGCACTCAAAATGTTTCCGAGCGGGAAATTGGCGGTTGTGCTAAAAGTCACCAGAATGTCTCCGGATGGTGACTTGCCTATTTGGGAGCAACGGACCGGTGCTGGAAGTAACGGGCCGAGCCGAGGGGTGGGTCCTGGCCGGATGGCGGGCCGGTGGGATAGCTGAATGGACTCTCTTTATTGGTCGACTCTCGAATGTACTCTCCCGCATTTTCATGCAGGGTTGTGACTTGTCTGGTTTATGCTCGAATTCTTGCCCACGATATGCAACCACGCAGAGCCTCATACTTGGCAAAGGATGTGGTTGCAGGAAGCACAGGTAGTTGTTGCACAAGCCGAGGAGACAGTTGATTCTGGCAGCATCGCTGGTTATCGTCGTCGGACGTGTCTTCAGCTTCAGGGAATTGAGATGGTGTGTGTTTTGAACTTCGGTATGTGTGCTCCTACCCCGACTCTTCCTGCGGAAGAGCCTTCGACCACGTTCTCGTCACCGGGTATTTGAATTACCCGATTGTCGAGCTGAAGGTAGGAAGGGCTATTTTGAATTGTGTCTTTGTATTAATGTGGAATTCTTCCTGAGCTGTACCTCTCGTTCAACGCTGGTTTGGACCTAACGGGCGATGTTCAGCGTTGAAGCCTCCAAACAAAAACGAACGCTTGAGTCACAAGTAGCTTGAAACTATGAAAACCTAAAAATAAACCCATGAATGTCTGAGGCAGTGAAGATGACACTATTCTATATTCATCACTCCGGAGACGGAAGTGCCCTGTCACCCGCCCGGATGTGCCGGCGACTTGGTGGGAAACCATAGAAAGCACCTGTCACTTAGCAGCTCTGGAAAGAGGACAGGACTCCGAGACCCCGTAGTTTCAGTCCATTTGTCTAGCTGCTAGCGCTGATGTCTGGATCGCGTAACCTTTTAGCGCTGCCCCATGCTCGCCCGCCTTTACGGAGTTTCAAGCAGGCATCCCTCCAACTCGGCCAGCTACGGACTCCTGTCTCTGAGAGCTTTCACAACTGGGAGCTTCGTTCCTTGACTCTCTCTCGCCGGCATATATCACCGGCCCCTTGAACGTGAGGTCTTTGGTTGAGTAAGTTTGAAAGCCGAGGCCAATATGGATGCCGACATGCCGTAGACCGGAGATAGGAAATGGCACGCGGACCGTATAGAACGAAAGACTTGATCTCCGGGTCCCCTTTATAATGATGGCAGTTAGGCCTCTGAATAGCACGAGATTAAAGGTGTCATTCAGTGTTGACTGTGTTACCACCCGGCATCATGGACGTCAACATAATCCCAGTTCATTGGCAAGTCGTTCTACCATTCGTTACAGTTTTGTCCGTCGCCTTTCGATGGAAAGGATTCAGAGACACCATAAAATCCAAACTGAGAGATGGCTTTTCATGGTTACTTGACGTAGGTTGCTTTTAGAAGGCGCTTATGTCCCATTCTACTAACTAAATCATCGCTAGCTATGGCTATCTTTCCGACATCCTGTCCGGCATGTTCACGATAAATCTCTTCTCCCCTCGGTTGCATACAAGTTCCCCAATGGACAAGGGGACGCAGCAAAATTTCTTTTTGGTCGCGAAAATAGCGTCCTATGGCAGCGGAAGTACGGATCACTCTACCGGATTTGGTCCGGAATGACCCCTGAAGTGTACGTCTTGGCGTCAACTATCTACACTGTCCATCTGCTAACACACGCACACCCGCAGGGTATTGACTAAACCGGAGCACATCCAGGACGTATTCAAGGATTCCGACAAGCACCTAAAGGCCAAAAACAACGACTCCGGTTATTACTTGGGCCAACTTCTCGGCAGATGCGTCGGCCTCGTCAGCCAGAACGAGTGGAAGCAGCTCCGATCAGTTTGCGAAATCCCATTCGTGAGATCCAAGTCGGCCATGTATGTTGAGCAGATGAAGAGACGCACCGAGCGCCATTTCAAAGAGCTCTGGGAGACGTCGTCCCTTTCCCAGTCAACCATCGATGCCGCGCAAGACCTCAAGATGCTACCGTTCTGGGTCGTTGCCGAAATCCTCTACGGCAGACTCACAGACGACATGGAGAAGCAACTTGCAGAGCTAGCACCGGCTAGAGAGAAGCTATTTCAATATTTCCTCAAAGGCGGGGTGACACGGTATGAGTGGTCAAAGCATCTTCCCACGGCCGCAAACCGAGAGCTCGCCCAGTTCAAGGCTCGCTGGACCGCATTCAACCGGCGAGCGAGGGACCGAGCCACTCCAAACACCCCAATCGCATCATACTACGCCGCAGTCCAGGAGGGAACGATCGAGGAAGAATCGATCCTCCAAACCCTCGACGAAGCGCTCTTCGCCAACCTGGACGTCACGCTCGGCGGGATATCCTGGAACCTAGTCTTTCTCGCCGCGTTCCCGGACGCGCAGTCCCGCCTGCGGGCCGAAATCGCCGCGGAGCGCGAAAAGGGCGGCGGCCTGCTGGACGCGTACATCCTGCGCTCGGACACGTACGTGGCAGCCTGCATCTCGGAGTCCTCGCGGCTGCGGCCCCTGGCGGCCTTCTCGGTCCCGCAGGCTGCGCCGACGGGCCGGGTGGTGGGCGGGTACTACTTCCCCGCGGGGACCAACTTCGTCGTCGACTCGTACGCGCTCAACCAGCGCAACGAGTACTGGGGCGAGAGCGCCGAGGAGTACCGCCCCGAGCGGTTCCTCGAGCGGAGCGCCACGAAGGACAGATACAACTTTTGGAGGTTCGGCTTCGGACCGCGGCAGTGCATGGGCAAGTTCGTGGCTGACATGATGATTCGCGGTTTGTTGGTTCATCTCGTCGAGAACTACCAGCTGGGGATTCTGGATGCGGATGAGGATTGGAAGAGGGACCCCGGGAACTGGATCAACCACCCCATGATGAAGTTGAAGTGCGAGTTGAGGAAGAACCAGACTAGATTATAGCTCTCCTACGGATGAATATGCTTTAGAACTCATGCCTCTCAATCAGACTGTTTACAGAATATGTTCTTCTTTTTTTTTGAACCCTTGAAATTCCCTTCCATCACACGCTGTCGCTGTTGACCTCACTACCACATCTCCTTCGATTCACAATTACCGATCTCAAACATTCATTTTCATGTGTTCTCGACGAGCAACGATGGATAGGGCATGTTACTCATTTTCCTCGTCACGATCAGTCGTAAAATAAAACACACCTTTCGGTATAATCGTTTTGTCTATGCTCTTCGTGATAGACCCTGCGTTCACAAATCGATTAGGTTGCCAGTTGCACCAAGGGGCACAGAAACAATAGAATTCCATTTTTTTGGAGGTAATAACAATTTGCATTCTTCTATGGAAGCTATTCCTAGAACCCATCCGTCTATTCCATTGTACGTGATCATCTCCATCTAGTCTCTAGCCTTGAAAAGGACCTCGGCCATCGGGTCAGGCAAGATGGCCAGCCCGAAGTGCTGCTGCCTGGGCTTGGCCTCGCCCGGCTTGAGCTTCACGTCGTAGTGCCTGAGGATGTACGCAAGCACGACCTTGATCTCCGCGCTGGCGAAGAAGCGGCCGGGGCAGGCCCAGAGGCCGTGGCCGAAGTTGATGTTGTCGATGCCGGTGGTCGCATGCTGGAACTTGTGCTCGTTGCCGGGCGTCTCGCGCAGCTTGAAGAAGCGGAAGGGCTGGAACTCGGCGGGGTTGGGGTAGAACCTGGAGTTCTGGTTGATGGCGTGGGCGTGGATGGTCATGCGTGTTCCCTGCGGGAGGACCTCTCCCGCGGAGCAGCGGAGGCCGTTCGGGTTTGTGACGATTCGAGGGATGTTCACTGTTTTGTGCGATTAGTCTCTTTCCTACCGTCACACAGATGTACCTTGAGGGCGGCTTACCGAGAGATGGGGGCGAAAGCCGTTGAGATTCCTTGGCGAAGCTGTCGAGTCTCTTGAGCTTGGGGAGGTTCATCTTGTCAATCCTGCCATCGGCGGGGACGTGCTGGAGAACCTCGTTCCGCATCAACTCGACCTCCTCGGGGTCAAGCGCTGCCAAGTCGAAGATGATGTAGGAAAGAGCGTTGGAGAGGTTGTAGATAGACGCGAAGGTCGCAAGGAGTTGGTCACGACCGAGCTGCTGCGCGTTTGGAGGTTGGGAGTACTGCGACATGAACCACTCAAGCATGTCGCCACCGGGAATCCCCTTGTCCTTCTTGGACCCAGCGCGCTTCTCCGCAATAACGGGAGCCAGGTTCTGCTCGTTGATGGTCCGCTGTTGCTTGAGCGCCTTCACCTGGGGGAGGAAGGGAGCGACGAAGAAGCGGATGGGCCATGGGATGAGACGGAGAACGAGCCAGGCACGGGAGACGCCGGCCGTGTAGTCGACGGTGGCTTCTACCCACTCCTCCTTGCGGCTCAGAGGAAGGCCGACGAATGCGCGGCCGGACATGATGGATGCGATGCGGGACATGGCGTAGCGCGGCTTGATGGCGGTCCACTCCTTGCACGGTCCGATCATCTTGTTGACAGCGTACTCGACTTCGGCTGTGAAGGAGGCCAGGACGGCGGGCGTGTTGCGGGTCAAGACGTTTCGCATGGTGCTGTCGAACTCGTCGGCCTTTGTGCCCATGTACGAGTACTCGCCAAGGAAAACATCGTAGTGGTGCTTCCTGGTGCGCTTGTTAGCACGCCGTGTCTGTCGCCTACGACCAAAGTCTGGACCTACTTGATAGAGACGTCGGATTCGGGGAGGGCCTTGATCGTCTCAATTTCGGAGTCGGGCAAAACGGCCATTTCCATGCCGGGCAGGGAGAGCATGAATGGCTCGTTGGGGTACTACAGGGTGTGCAGTGTTAGTAGGGCAACAAACCAAGCGGCGCGATCAAAAAGCCGACTGACCTGCTTATGAGCATCTTCGAGGGTCTCGACAACATTGTTGCCCGTAACTTTGACGACAGGGAGGTTATGGGGCTTTGGGCGTGACCTCCATAGATAGAACAAGACGAATGCCACGAGCGACGCACCGATGCCCAAAAATGACGGGCTGGAGATCGGAAGCGCCTCGATGCCGTGAACTAGCTGCTGAATCAAGCCCATCTTCGCCTGTTTCCTCACAGAATGCTTAGTATTCTGGTGGTAACGATGAGGGGTGAGAAACAAAGAGACGGGTTGAAAATCACAGGAAGCAGAGGCGGGTAATATTTGTGTCGTGTCGCTCAGGCAGGCTGCACTTCTTCGATAGCTGCTAACATACTGGAAAGCTATCACGGCCGCCAGTGATTCTGGCCGACGTATTGTAGTGCTTCTTCTAGCGTCATTGGATATTGCAAGTGTCCGTTGTAAGCACCGTAGGATGTCTTCGGCCGCCGTTCGAGTAGCATTTAGTTACCTATTTAATGCAGGCGATACGGGCGGGCCCCTGAGAGCAACTGAGCCAGGGCACTCCTTCTGCCAATACCGGATCTTCGCTGCAAGAACGACAAAATGGCATCCAACGACTTGCACAGTGCCGCCGGCGAGAAGGTGTGGTACTTCGCCTACGGCTCCAACATGAAATCCGCCGTTATGGAACGGCGGGGTATGAGCTGCATAGCTGTCAAGCGGCTCGTGGTGCCCTCGCACATCCTCACCTTCGACATCTTCGGTGTCCCGTATAGCGAACCGGCCATGGCCAGCATCGCTGAGCGCGGCACGGCAGACACCAGCAGCAGTGCGGGCCGCGAGTCTCCGCCACCAGTGCACGGCATCGGCTACCTGCTGCCAGCAGCCGACTTCAGAAAGCTGCTGGTCTCTGAGGGGGCCGGGACGGCTTACACTGAGGTCGAACTCCAGGCTCGGCCTCTTGATGGTGGCGATGAGGATGACGCCCCCAGCTTTGCGGTCCGTACTCTTGCCGGTCGGTATCCTTTCAGGCCCAATCCACTGCCCAGCGCACGCTATCTCGTAAGCAGCCCCCCCCCCCCCCCCCCTGATCGACAGCGCACAGCAACTGTTTCTGACCGCTACGGCTGGGCTTCACTTACACAGGGCCTTTTGATCGACGGGGCGAAAGAGCATGGCCTCCCTACTTCGTACCAGCAATACCTTATGTCTCTGCCGAGCTACACCAAGTCCCTGTCGCCCACGGAGGCTTTCGGGGCGCGCTTGTTCCTCGGCTTCTGGATGCCAGTCATAGCCTGGACTATGAAGCGCATCAAGACGAGCGCAGGCAGTGCAGAAACGGGCCGTTCCAACTCGTGGTCGGGCGGGCTTGTCTGGCTGCTCTTCAACGCCGTCTGGTTGCACTACGACCTGGTCCACTGCTGGGTCTGGGGCCATGGCGGTGGGAGGCGATGATAATAATGAGACGCCTCGACACAGCAGCTTTAGCACCCGTGGAAAGTTGAAGGTTTATTTCGCGTTTGGCCCCCGGAATAGCTATCCATCCAGCAATAACACTCGTTCGCTGTGCCATTCTTCTTTTGTGACCATCTTACCGCTGCCAAACATGGATGCGACTCTTCGAACCCGCGCCCTCAGTCTCCTGGAGCAATTCCCACTCATCGGTAAGCCCGCCTTGCTCTCTTCGCGTCGTCCCGGGTCCTTTGGCCTGCTTACAAGTTTCTTGGCACACAGATGGCCACAATGACTTCGCATACATGGTCCGGGGTTGGTTCAGGAACAACCTCGGTCAGCCGGACTTCGACATCCATTCCATGCCCATTGGACAAACCGACATCAACAGACTCCAACACGGGAAGCTCGGCGGTCAGTTCTGGAGCGCCTTTGTGCCATGGTAAGTAAGCGTGCATTCCGATTGAATGCGACAAGCATGGAGTAACCGACGATGCATCGCAAGCCCCAAGGACGGCGACAGCAAGGATTCCGTCCTATTGTCCACCCTCCAGCAGATTGACCTGCTGCACGGCATCTTTGAGCAGTACCCCCGCGAGTTCGGCTTCGTGACCCGTTCGTCCGACATCATTCCCACCTTCAGAGCCGGCAGGCTCGTGAGCCTGTTGGGCATTGAAGGGCTCCACCAGATTGCCGGAAGCCCTGGTGTCTTGCGGATGCTGTACAAGCTTGGGGTGCGATACGCCACGCTGTGTCACAACAAGAGCAACGAATTTTCCGACAGTGCAGTTGGTGTCTCCTCGCGAAATTTGCAATCATGGATCTTTTTGAATGACTGACAACCCTCTCATGGCACTAGACGGCGGAGCCCGTCCACGGAGGGCTCTCGTCTATGGGTAAGAAACTCATCTTGGAGATGAACCGAATTGGGATGTAAGTGTGTCTTCGATAGAAATAACCGGGGCGTGACAACACAACTGACGCCAACTACAGGATCGCGGACTTGGCCCATACAAGTCATGAAGCCCAGCTTGATGCGCTGGCGCACAGCAAGGCCCCCGTTATTTTCTCGCACTCCTCGTGGTAAGCCCAGACTTTTCCAACACGCAGAATTGACGCCATTTGCTGACATAACTTGCACAGCTACGAGCTTTGCCCGAACCCACGAAATGTCCGCGACGAGGTTCTTTATAAGCTGCGGGAAAACAGGGGTCTCATCATGATCTGCTTCATCCCCTCCCTTGTCACTCCCAAGAAAGTGACTGAAAACGGGGAGGACAGGAAGCACACGGCCACACCCAGCGTTGCCTCGGTCGTTGACCACATTATTCACGTGGGCGAGACCATTGGCTACGCCCATGTCGGCATTGGCTCCGATTTTGACGGCATGCTGGAGGGTCCGCCCGACCTGGACGACACCTCGTGCTTCCCGAGCATAATCGAAGAGCTGCTGAAGCGGGACGTCGACGAGGAAGACGTGAAGCTCGTCATGGGGCTCAACGTTGTCCGAGTCATGGAGGAGGTGGAGGCTGTGAGTAGAGTCGCGCAGAACATCGACCAGTGGGATGTTCTTTGCGATGACATTGCGTCTCCCTGGACGGAGGAGCAGGTGTCGCTGTTGGTTGCGAGGGGATCGCAGAGACAGACTTATGATTAGACCGAGAGTAAGCAGAAGGAATGGAGATTTTTTGTTGCAAAGTAGGAAACACAGATTGATCGGCGCTGTTCTAATGCCACTCGAATAAAATTCTCTGGATTTCGTATGATTTTTGCAAATTCAACACGATTCTAATGGCCAAATTTCCTGCCAATCCATCCTGCCTCCAAAATTGTGCGTGGGGCTTGTTCGGCGATGGGAGAATCTGTCGTCAAACGGCATTTTTAGTCACGAAAATGATGGAGAGTATTCCATGAAGCATACCTCGGGTCCTTTAGCGAGTACAGAATCATGATCGATGCCAAGGACCTTGCATCGTCGAATTCAGTTGTGGCCCAAGTGCTTGGTCGTGCCCTGCGCGAGTCCCAGACTGGGCAGCAGGCACGCCAAGGAGAACCCGATAATGTGCTTGGCTTGCCGTCTCCAGGTCTCCTGGACGCTGTGAACCAGGGTATCCTCGGACGAGAGCTTCAGAAGAGGCGCGGTGTCAAACATCGTGGAAGTGGCTTGGTTCTGTTCTGGTAAAGGATGTCTTGCACCGGCTCAGTTCTTCCGATGATTCCCTCCACCTTTTGTTCTTTGTACTGCCCACCTTCTCAAGAGCGAAGACGCCGGAGGCAGCCTAAATTTGTGAGAAGCCGACGGATTCAGCCCCAAAGTCGCCGTGCTACGCGGGCCGCTGGGTATCTCGTAGGATAGTTGACCCAAGCGAGAATTTCTACCCCTTCGCCCCTTGGCCCGGTGGCCGACAACCGGTCCGTAGCGCATATTCAAGCCAAGAAGGGTCAAACTTGAACATTCGGCTTCTACAGTAGGGAAGTTACTGGGTCGAACATTGGCTGCGAAATGGACAACCGCGAAGAAGGCGAGTTCTCCGAAAGAGGCAGTTTACCATGGTGACCGGAGATTCCGTGAAGAGGTCCCAAGTCAGACTAGGCTCTAGTCGCCGGCCTTATGCTCCGGAGAGCCAGAGATGATATGAGTTGAAATAAATTGTGTATTCAGCGCGGATAACCTTGGGATTCTGCTGTCCTGTGAACCCAGGTTGTCTTCGTCCCTCCAACCTAGCCCAGACAACCTTCAAAATTAACAACATTCTATCAGCTAATTCCGTGCTCCTACAGCCATTGCGAGTAAGTGTTTTAGATAATTTGTTCTTTGATAAATGCTAATTATAATTCTTCTTCAGCCATGCGGGAGTCACCAGTCAACATGGTTGCCGCGTCGGAGTTCCTCGTCCTCTACGAACTCTGCTCTGTCCTCAACAAAAGCGCTCTTGACCTTGACCTCGACAGTGGTTTCATCTTCAATGGAGGTGACTCTTTGCGAGCTGTTGCTCTGACATCGGCTTGCAAGAGCCATGGCCTCATTGTACCGAGAGACAAGATTCTTCGAAGCCAATCGCTACGCAGCATCTTGTCAACCATATCGTGCGTGGCCGACACGGAGCCCACCCACGTGAAGGATTACCTCCTGGCCAAGATCACTACTGGAGTCACCGAGATCATGAATTCGTCGGCATCGAACTCTTCCAAGGACGTTACCTCATCCTCTGAATCTGACGACGGGCCAATCAGCGAATGGCCGCCATCGGGAAACACCAGCCATCCATCATCTGTGGCTGGCGATTCCGAATCCAACATGAACCATTTGACGGAAGGCTCCATGATGCCTCTGACGGAGATGCAGCAGCTGTTTATCCATGGGTCTCTGCGACAGCCTGGATCGAACGTCATCGTGCACTCGGAAACTTACGAAACGGACAAGATCCCGATTCTGAAAGAGGCCTGGAGACAGGTCATTGAGTCAGAGCCCATTTTCAACCAGGACTTCCCCAACCACCCGGCATTTGGTGCCGGAACGGCAGGCTTCAACTGGATAGATACTTCTGCCACCTACAGCCCCGCTTGGGATACTGGAATTGGGTCATTCTTTCGGGTGACACCCGTGGAGTCCTCGTCTTCGGAGGCCGCACTCAGCAAGATCACATGGACTGTCCATCACTCATTGGTCGACGGCTATTCAGCGTCTGCCCTTTTCGAGAAGGTTCTTCGAGTCGCCAACGACGAGCCGCGACTGCCTCCAGGACCTTCCTTCTCCCAGTTTACTGTAGAGCTGGGGCGGTTTATGAAGGCGAACTGGGAGCTCGGAAACGCCTACTGGGCCAGGAAGCGGGAAGATTTGAGCAAAGCTGGCCAACAGCTGCTTCTGCCTCCCCCATCCAACGCGCTCCAGGATGACTACGCCGGAAGTTCAACCATTTCCATTCAACTAGCAGGCGTTGCACAAGACATTCAGTCGCGATCCAAAAACATCGGTGTCACTCCTGCCGGCTTCTACAATGCGGCTTGGGCATTGGCGCTTTCATGGTATGCCGACTCGGACCTGGTCTCTTT
Source organism: Colletotrichum gigasporum (assembly GCA_024584535.1). Taxonomy (NCBI): domain Eukaryota; kingdom Fungi; phylum Ascomycota; class Sordariomycetes; order Glomerellales; family Glomerellaceae; genus Colletotrichum; species Colletotrichum gigasporum. The sequence continues at coordinate 1,065,358 of CP077951.1, forward strand.
CGGAGCCGTTCTCTGTGGTCGCGACTTGCCCATCTCCGGAGCCCTCGAAGTCATTGGCCCTCTCCTCAACACGTTCCCTCTCCTCGTTTGTGTTGATAAGAGCAAGACAATCGAACAGTTCCTGCACTCGGCATTCGACGAATTGGTGGAGCTGGAAGATTACCAATGGACGACCTCCGACAACGGTTTCCAGCGCAACTTCGATACCGCACTCAGTGTTGAACTCGACTTCCCCGACACACCGGGGCGGCGCCACGTCCGTCCCCTTAGCCAAGAGACCCGACAAGGCCATGAAATCCCCCTTGGCATCACCGTCAACCCTCGAGGTGAAGTGTCCTTTACCTACCACAAGAATCGGTTCTCGCGAGAAAATGTTCGTCGCCTGGCGGACACCTATCGCCAAGCGTTGTCGTTGTTACTCGAGTCCGACCGCCAGAGCACTGTGGCCGACGTGTCGATGCATCTGCTTCCCGACGCCGAAGTTGAGCTCCTCCACCACTTCGGCAACTGCTCATCGTCCACACTCACCTCGAGCATCAAAGAAGATCTAGTGACCCTTTTCGAACGGAGAGCGAGGGAGATCCCCGATAACCTTGCAATTGAGAAGGGCTGCGACAGCATGACCTACCGAGAAATGGACAGGATCGCGTCACGGATTGCTTACCGTCTCACACACGACGTCCGCATTTCTCCTGGCGAGGTTGTGTGCGTCTACTCGGACCGATCCATGCTCTGGCTCTGTGCCATGTTCGGCATCCTGAAGGCAGGCGGAACATACTGTTCCATGGACCCGTCAGTGCCCCAGGAAGTTCGCAATCGAATCTTTGGTCTGTCGGGAGCGAAGACCTTCATCACGGGCAAGCCGTGTCAGTTGAAGATCGTCCCCGAGGGCTGCCCAGTCTCGTTTACAGTTCAGAGCACTATAGAGTCACCGGAGTTTGACCAAGTCTTCGAGCACCGTCAAGTCGCCGACCCGCATACTCCGGCCTATGTTTGCTTCACGTCCGGATCAACGGGTACCCCCAAGGGTGTGCTCTGCTCTCATGCCGGTTTGGTCGCTTTCCAATCCTCCATTGACGTCCGCCTTTTTGCCGCACCAGGAAGGAGAGTCGCCCACGTCATGTCGGTCGCGTTCGATGGAAGCATTCACGAACTCTTCTCCGCATTGACCCACGGCGCCACAATCGTGTTACCGTCAGGATCTGATCCGTTTGGCCATCTGCGTTCAGTCGACTCGGCCATTCTCACACCATCTTTAGCTCGCCTGCTCGACCCCGATGAGTTCGAGCAACTGAAATGGGTACGTACTACAACATCTTCCGCTTCACGCAATTATTCGGTTCTAACTTGCATACCAGGTTTACTTCGTCGGAGAACCCGTACCGCAGGCCGTGTCTGATCGCTGGGCTTCCAGCAAACAGCTGTACAACATGTACGGGCCGACCGAGGGCACATGTGGTGCGACCATCAAGCGGCTTCTCCCACGACAAACGGTCACCATCGGTGTCCCGAACTCCACGACTAGGGTGTACATTCTCACCACTGCAAAGACCCTTGCACCCCCCGGAGCTATCGGTGAGGTGTACCTTGCCGGAGTGCAGGTCGCCGGAGGCTATCTCAATTTGCCTCAGCAAACTCAGGAGCGCTTCCTGCCTGACACCGTATGGCCGTTGGGCGCCGGCGAGATGATGTACAAGACCGGCGACCGGGGCTATTGGACCGAAGACGGTGAGGTCGCTCTTCTCGGGCGCAGCGATCGAGAGATCAAGCTCCGCGGCTTCCGGCTGGACATGGGCGATCTGGAGATTCGAATCGCGCGAGCCTATCCCGAGCTGCAAGCCGTGGCCGTGACCGTCGCACGCCGCGAGCGCGAGGATCAGCTCATCGCCATAGTCCAGCCACAAGATACCAACATTGCGGAATTACGGGAAGAATTAGCCAAGGCACTTCCCAAGTACGCCATGCCCCAGATTATCGTCGCCGTGGATACTCTTCCCGTCACCAGTGCCGGAAAGGTTGACTACAAGGCCGTAGCGCAGGCAACTCCCACTCTTCCGGTTCAGCAATCGGACACCACGACTCCAGCTCAGTCTGATGAGCTGACCACACCAACCGAGTTTGTCGTCGCCAAAGCTTACCGGTCGGTTCTCGAGCCGCCGAACGATGTCCAAGTCACCGCTTCTTCCAACTTCATCGACCTCGGTGGCCACTCGCTTCGGCAGCTTGAGCTTCTGCGCAAACTTTCAGCGACGTTCGATGGTCACCTATCCTTGAGGATGACTCTTACAAACCAGACAGTCAGGGCTCTTGCCAAGGCCATCGACGATTGTGTCACCCAGTCCGGCCCGGCATCTGTCATCGACCAAAAGGCTCCCCAGGTCAGCGAGGAGCGTGCAACTCCAATCGAGTTGGAGTGGCTAGAGAAGTACAAAACGTCTTCATCTGGCTTGTCGTCCTTCAATGTTTGCTCATCTTCCACATTTGATGACAAGTTGGTGAACCGGGATAGGCTCGTTGAAGCGTGGAACACGGTTCTCGCGAGGCACCACTTGCTCTCTTGTCTCTACACCTACCAGGGCAGCAAAGACGCCATCCGCGTCAAGCTGAGCCACCCGCCTCGTGTCCAAACCCCATGCTCCTTCAATCTTTGGTCAGAGGCGAACAAGCCTTTCGACCTGCAGCTGGAACCTCCTGTTCGGGTATTCGTCGCAGACAACCGCCTGACTGTCGTCTTGAGCCACATCGTCGCCGACTACACGGCACTGGGCATTCTGATGCGCGAGGCGTCCGATGCGTACAACGGCAAGTCGCTCGACGACCATCCCCCACAGAACTACTTGACGTCAGATGTCTGGTACGAGGTGCCCTCTAAGGAGAGCCTGGACTTCTGGACCGACTACCTGAAGGACAGCCCCGAGAATCCCGGTCCTTTCGGCGCTCAACCCCGCCGTCAGGACTACTCCGGCACCTCTTTGCTGTCGATGATTGACCCTGGCACTTTCGAGGCCGTCTTGCGTTACTCTGACTCAGCCAACACCACGCTGCAGCAGATTGCCATTGCCAGCATGGCGGTCTGCCTCGATCAGAGCCCATCCCAAACTGACATAGTTCTCGGCGTTCCACACATCAACAGAGCTACTGCAAGCGACCTTGACACTTTTGGCCTGTTCTTGGAACCTCTCCCAGTCCGTATCACACATGGAGGCAGAGACACTCAGGGCGGCCTGGTGGACACGGTGAAATCGAGCGCCCAGAAGGCCCTTGCGCACGTGGTGCCCTGGCACCAATTGCTGCAGCATCTCAACATCAAGACCGAATACCCCAACCACCCACTCTTCGACATCATGGTCACGATGCACGACTTCAGGAACTCCAATGACCTCGAGATGCAGATCCCTGGTCTCGTGCCATCCTTTGCCTGGTCAGAGGGCGCCAAGTTCAAGCTCCTCTGTGAGTTTACAGCGCTGCCGAATGGCAAGCTTTTGTTGAGGATGGAGTACGACGCGGGCGTCGTTCCCGAGCGAGAGATTCGGAGAATCCAGAAAGCGATACCGGTTGCGATGCGCATGATCTCCAGTGGAGCTGGCCATGAGCAGCTCAAGGAGGCGGTTAGGAACGTGGACGTCGATGCAGGAAACAACGGTTTGCTCGACGCCAAGTGCACATTTGCAAGAAGCTTGTATGATATTCAGTAGCATTCGGGAGCTGTAAAAGACATAGACTGCATTTTCTTTCGCATAAAATACTACTTTCCTTGCTTTGTCTAACATGAACTCATTGGTGCTATCTATGCCTGATCTGGAGCCGTCAGTGTCTGGGAAGTCTGTTGATGCATCCTTCTTCTTTTCAATTCCCATGTACGATTTCAATTTTTATCGTAATTAACGTCAATACAGCAAGGCCTCGTCGTGCTTTCTGTATTGACGTATTACTTTGACTTGGTCCTAAGTAACACTAAAGTGATCTTGGGTGTGGAAAATAGCTCGCTGGAATACATGGAATTCTCTAGACGTTTCCCATCAAATGCCATGGTGTGGTTTGTGACGCTTTGCGCGGTAATCGACGCAAGGTTCTATTCCAAACGATGACCGCGAGCAATGCAAGGTTCTCTGTAAGGGATTGAACTTACCTAGCTAGGCGCCACGTCACACACTCGGCCTCCTGCATCTGGCTTACGAGGTCTTGTAGGATTCAGTTCCTTTCAGTAATCCGGCCCCCTATGCACACCACAAGCGGATGCTCCTATTAGTTGGGGCAGTGAGATTTTGGTAATGCCGGCCGATCGGTACCTCGACACCATTTCAGCCCCCACGTTCGGAGGCCGACTTGCAGTGGATGATGGATCGACGAGCTCCGGCCCGGGCCGTAACTAGAGGAGGCCGCAGCATGCCCCGACAAGTTTACTCCATGGGATGGTAACGTCGGGCAGCGACAAGTCCGAAACCATATTCTTGGATGATTCTATAAATCAGTTCCAGTGGTTGTCACAAGGTCAGATGCAACACAAACATCCTCTTCATTCTCCAACTTTTCACAACTTCATCCCGTATCCCACAGCGACTTAATCCAGAGAATCACCGACAAAATGGCTGCCCCACGATTCAACTTCAACGTCTCCTACTCCGAGCCGGTCAACGGCCCCGGCGACGAGCCCGTGCTCACCATGGACGACGTCTGGCGGGGCATCGCCCACGGCGCCCGCAACCCGCAGGACATGGCCGAGTACGTGGCCAACTGCGAGATTCTGTCGGGCGACGAGACCAAGTTCCGCCGCAGGCTGACCATCGGCGGCGGCGGCGCCGTGCACACCGGCGCCGGCGAGGCGATTGACCAGGACGTAATTCTTCGGCAAGGCCTCAACGTAAGCTTCGCTTCTGGGGGCGATCAAGAGGGCGGCGGTTTGAGCTGACAGTGCTGTCTGTCTACAGGTTGAAGCCACTACTGTCGGATCCGGCGCCACGACCATCTTCGGCATGTCGCAGGGGACCCGGAACGCGCCCGATGCGGAGAGGCCCGAGATCTTCTTCACGGGCGTCTACGAGTTGTGGATCGACGGGGTTGAGGATGGCAGCAAGGAGGCCGAGGAGGTCCGGGTCAAGTACGGCGCTCTGGCCAAGGGTGCTACCCAGGACGGCGTCAAGACGTTCCGCCGGTGGAAGGCCGAGGGTAAGCTGGACCAGTGGGCCAAGCTTTCCAACGGAGCCTAAACGTCGACCGTCACTGCCCCCTGCCATATCAGATGGTAACTTTTGTAAGCCATTTGGTAGTCGGGAATAGGATGTTGGATGGCAAAAGTGCCATAAAGCCGTTTTCTTGGTTTCGTTTACTATGGCTAGAAGAATGTGTTGTTGAGAATAGAACTAAAACTTGTGGTGTCGTGTGTCGTGTTCCTGGCAATGTCTGCCAAAATCAGTTGTGTTAACGTGGAAGCTAGAATGGAAAGACCCTGTCCTGAAATCCTCCGCGTTTCATCGTCGACAGTTAAGAGTAGTCAGAGACGTTGAAGCGCCTACACGGCCTCCTCTGGAACCTCCTCTGGAACCTCCTCTTCATACACGTCCTCGGGCTCGTCGTCGTCCACGCCGGCCTCCTGGTACTGCTGATACTCGGACACGAGATCGTTCATGTTGGATTCGGCCTCGGAGAATTCCATCTCGTCCATTCCTTCGGACGTGTACCAGTGAATGAAGGCCTTCCGGCGAAACATGCGACCGAATTGCTCGCCGACTCGTCGGAAGATGTCCTGGATCGCGGTGGAGTTGCCGATGAAGGTCGACGAGACGTCCATCCCGCGTGGCGGGATCGAGCAGTGGGCCGTCTGCACGTTGTTCGGGATCCATTCCACGAAATAAGACGAGTTCTTGGACTGGATGTTCAGGATTTGGTCTTCGACCTGCTTCATCGAGACCTTTCCGCGGCTGTGTCACGGTTAGGCGGGGTTCTATCGAGATGGTGAGGGAGTGTCAGACATACAACATGGTGGAACAGGTCAAGAAGCGGCCGTTCCGGACGTCGGCCGCGGTCATGAGGTTCTTCGGGTCGAACATCTGCTGCGTGAGCTCGGGGACTCCGAGGTTCGTGAACGCCGCGGCCGTCGTGAGCGGCGCGAAGCCGACGGTGAAGAAGTGCAGGCGGGGGAACGGCACGAGGTTGACGGCCAGCTTCCGGAGGTCCGAATTCAGCTGTCCCGGGAAGCGGAACCCGGTCGTCAAGCCCGACATGACCCTCGACACTAGGTTATTGAGCTGCCCGTAGGACGGGTTCGGCAGTTTGAGGGTCCGACGACAGATATCGTACAAGGCCTCGTTGTCGATACAGAACGTCTCGTCCGAGTTTTCGACGAGCTGGTGCACGGCCAGCGTGGCGTTGTACGGCTCCACGACCACCTCGGACACCTTGGGCGACGGCAGGACGGAATAGGTGGCCATCATGCGGTCCGGGAATTCTTCGCGGACCTTGGAGATCAGCAGGGTGCCCATGCCGGAGCCGGTGCCGCCGCCGAGGGAGTGGGTGATCTGGAACCCCTGCAAGCTATCGCACGATTCGGCCTCGCGACGCACGACGTCAAGAACCTGGTCGACCAGCTCGGCGCCCTCGGTGTAGTGCCCCTTTGCCCAATTGTTTCCGGCGCCGGATTGACCGAAGACCATGTTGTCAGGGCGGAAGGACCGTCCGAGGGGGCCTGCGCGGATGGCGTCCATCGTGCCGGGCTCCAGGTCGACCAGGACTGCGCGGGGAACCCATTTTTGTCTGTCGGCCTAGATGAAGGAAAGCGACGGTCGTTAGGCTAATAAATTTCTAGATGCAAATATGGGCTCCGTACCTCATTGTAGTAAACGTTGAGGCGTTCGGACTGCTGGGCAGAATCTCCTTGGAATCTTGGTGGCATCAATTGTCAGCAGCTTGCTCGATGGAATCAGGGATGCTCGGGCGAATATTCACATTCCATCATCGTCCAGACCATGCTCGCCGTGGATAGTCTGCCTGTTGTATGAAATTCCATGTCAGTTCCTCCGCTCTAAAAGCTCCGGGTGAGGTATCGTACCAAAAGGCAGAACCGATTTGGTTGCCCTGTTGGAAATGCCATCAGTGAGGTCCTATGATGCTTGCTGGGGTCCACATCACCTACACACTGGCCGGTTTGAAGATGGATCTGCGTAGACTTGTTAGTGGGTACGTTCGCGAGGTGTAGGACATACACGCTCATGGCGACGGAGCCTGCTCCGAAACGCGGTGGTGAGAGTTGGTTGGACTTACGATTTCGCGCATGTTGGAAGTGAGGAGGGGCAGGAATCGATGGGGAATCGAAATTTCAAGGTGACGACAAAAACCGAATTTTCAATCGCGGTGAAAGCATCACCTTATAAACAACGACATCGGCGGAGCTGAGACCAATCCAATCCCCTTTCGCGCAATCCGTCCGCCGAGCCCACCCCGTCCGTCCGTCGACTTCGGCCAACGCCTCCGGTAGCCGGTAGCCAGTAGCACGAGCATCTCTCAAGCCCCCCACGCGATTAAAGCACAAAAACGGTTGCCTGCGCCCAATAAACGACTGCCTATTCGAGTTGTTTCGAGGAAGCCTGGGAGCGATGCGAGAAAAGAACTTCTGGTCGTGACACGCCAATTGGGTAAAAAGGGGCGCGGGGCACCTATCAAATTCGGGATTTTTGCCTGCATTAGCAATTAATTGTTGGCGGGCTTGGTCCTGCATCGCACATGTATCCCTTACGTGATATTTGTCACGGCCCAGAACAAAAGCCGTTGCCAGAGAAACAGCAAACCAAGTGTCACTTGTGCGAGCACGCTCTACTTGGCTGGGCTTGAGATTTATTCAGTTGCCTGGGCTGGTTCGTCGCTGATTGGTGATTCGGCCTTGGGTGGTGCAAACCGGCGGCGAATCGATTTAGGCACCGGCATTCCACCACATTCACCATGCGGAATTCCCGAAACCCGCTCTCCCCGTTTCAGGTGTTTGGGCGGCGAATCGAGCCCGATCGGCCAAACGTCACCTCTCACATCAGTGATACTACTGATGGTTCTCTGACGGATCCGAGAGCAAGACCAAGTCCAAGGACGTAGCGTAGCGCTGGGTGGTCTCGGTGAGGGGGGCAAGATGAACCATGGTTGCCTAGAATTCCAAGTCGTTCGTTCCTGTTTCTGTTGCTCGTCCTCATCTATTAGACGCGCTGAATGGAGAGCAAAAAGTTGGAGACGATCATTCCGGGGCTTCCGAGCAAAAAGCAGCCCCACCGACCGGCCGATGCACCCGGTTCCGGAGGGTCCGCCCGCCCGCTCCGTCCCCGCCAATCCCCCCACAAGAGGAGGTTAACACGGAGGCAATTATTCAAACACTTCAGCCCGGGCGCACATGGTGAGGCTGTGACGGACGCCCCAGACCCATTTTAGCGTCTGCAGTCATTTATTTTCCAGGTTGTTCGTACATCGTGCAGTCCAGCTCAGCTTTGAATCGGTCAAGTTGTTACTACGTGAAGCTAACCGCCTGGCATGCTCAAGACAGCATGGGTCCCGTTCATAAGGCTATTGGTTGCCTGCAGTTCGCCTCGACATTTTGGTTGCCTCATTACACCACGTGACAGCTGACGTTGAGAACCCCTCATCTGCATGCCACATCACAGATGCAGCCTGACCAAGCTCCTTTCTTTCCCAAAGAACGTTCGGACTCACACGACACACCGAGTTGCCATCTTGAACAAGGCAAGAGCCTAGTATAACATCCCACATTCGACGCAAAAGACCTAGCAAGCAAGCATGTCCTTTGGGCTTCCTGTCGGCGATTTCCTAGCTGGTGCCGAACTGGCCACACACTCTATCAAGCCCTCTCGGACTCCAAGGGCGCTGTGCGAGAGTATCAGCAACTTTCAGCAGAGCTCAACATTATCCACAAGGTCCTACTCCAGGTTGACCAACTACGGGCGGCGAATCAACTGGCCCAGCCCACTGTGAACGCCCTGCTTTTCGCTGTCAATGTGACGAACGAAGCCATGGATTCTTTTCTCGAGCAGAACAAAGAATACCAAAATTGCCTGAAGCCCGGTGGTTCTGGAAACGCTGTCAAGGATTTGTTCTATAAGGGCAAGTGGGCGACTCAGATGCCCGACAAGGCGAGTAACAAGCGCGCAAGAAGTGAAAGTAAGGCCATATAATAAGAGTATTCTAGGTCCAAGCCCTAAGGCAGTCACTAGCCTCTTCACTTGCAACAATAAACTGCCTCGTATCATTGGCATGCTACCACAAGTAAGAGGACTGGCGGTGCAGCAATTCCTCATCCAAGCTAACAGACCTTTAGTACAGGATACAACCCAGGATGCTCTGTTGCTCTCGTGCCGACGACGACAGAACACTAGACCAAAAGAGTCTCCTGGGGGGGTATTAAAGTATACTCAGTAATTGAAGCAATCCCGAGAGGCAATATGAAGGAATCACTGGGATTTACTTATCCTAAAGGTTCAGTCTTTCTTTAGGCCAGGCCAGGTCTTCTCTCTACAGATTGACTCCGCCCTTCAAACCATTCAACCTCGGCCATGGGAGCGCAACGAGCCATGTCCCAATATTGGAGACTTTCCCTTGCAACCGATTTCGGTTCTCCAAGCCAAGGCTGACGAAGAACTCCTTAAACGCAGGAAGATCTGTCTTACACAAATACACCAACTCCCACTTGAGCAAATGACGCCATATTGCGAGAATGTTCCCTTTAAGGATGACATATGGTTAGGTGTCTACTATGCGCAGCTCACGATGTCTCCCCCTCCAGCATACATTCCTCGCCAGACGACGGCTCTATCTGTCGCAAGGACCTATGGGCAGCTTACCACTTTCGGGTCACACATTTTGATCACTACCTTTCAATGCAGCGAGAGTCTTTGTCAATCCGGCTAGTAGGGTCTCGGTCTAGGAAGCTGGTGCCACAAAATGAGCTCCGAAAATCTCAGGCCAATATCGGCTTTTCCGCAGAGGAATGGATCACGTTCGAAAACGTCATGTGCGAAACCCGGATACAAACAGATGATGAAATTGTCAAGATTATGAACGGCCTTTCCTCGCCACGACGTTTGGACCGTTCAACAAAAAGGTTTGGAACGCCTGCTTCAAGGACCAGAGAGCCGGCGCGTACCAATTTCTATCACGTTGCTGGGCCAAGGTTCATAAAACGCTTTGTGGTGGTTAGGGAAGGGCTTGAGAAATGCTTGTGCCTAGGAATTCACACGTATGAATGCTGGTGTACAGTCTTGAACATACATTGTAGGTATTGACGCTACTGATAGGTACGGACGCAGAGGTTGTGGCGACCAAGATGATCAACAACTTTTCGGCATTTTTTACTCCGGCAAAGAGCCACCGCCTGCGTTCGACACCGAGCGGGGCATGTCCCTAAGTCCGGTGCGGATGAAGGCGGACCATCCCTCGACCGCTCTACCAGCATCCGCGAGGATACATTACGGCCGCTTTTACGAGGTCTCTCACAAAGTCTGCGTACAGCCGCTCGGATTGGTGCATGCTACAGCAATGGAAACTATGGAAGACCAGTTCGTGACAAACGTCACTCTGACGAGCGAGGATTCCGCCGATTCACCAGACCAGCTACTTGACGTCCTGACGAATGAAAATGAAGCAGACAATCACTTACAGGCGGCGGATATGGAGACCGTGAAAGAAAAAAGAGGCAGCATCAGTGCAGTTTTGGGAACCAATCTTCCGCCAGAACATCATCCACCAAGTCAGTATCAAGGCTGGGTGAAGGTGTCAGATTGAACGCTCCAAAAGCGTTCTGGAACGGGCGCTCGGCGTAAGGTTAATCCCGAGCGCGCCTCACGCACCCAGGGGCGTCCCCTACCCCTATCCCTAGGGTCAGGGACGCTCCCTGAAGCACTTAGCAGACACAACAGATCAATATACACAATTGACCCTCAATTCGACAATTAACAGTCTGATACGTGCTGCGCTTACGATAAGCGTCGCTAGCCATCTATTCACTTAATTATATACGCACGAAAGCGCTTCCTAAGTGCTCAATTCAAATTCACCCATCGAAATGGCCTCCCTAAGCTCGAAGATCTAATTGAAGACCAGTAGTGATTGGGTTTTATGGGTTGACCAGTTATAATTAAAAGTTAAATCCTACGACTTATGGAAATATATTAATTTAGTACGTCCTGATGCCCTTCAGAGTTCGTGAACGCTCCTCGAGCGGTGTATGGAGCGTCCTATGTGCCCCGAGATCCATGAACACCCTAAGACCAGTAGAGCCGAAGTCCTCAGCGACGACGCTAAATATGAACTATGTGCACAGGGCCTTAAAGAGCTCTCCGTAGTGAACTTTGTATTATATAAAGAGCGACGAGTAGAGTATATAGAGTGGGTAAAAGACTATGAAGTGTTTTTTAAGGGTGTTAGAGTGTTTGAAGACTGGGTTCAAGAGATAGTCCACGTTAGCTTATTATATTATTATTATACTATAAACTGTGTATTAGATCGATGGATTTATATATTAAAGGAATAAGTGGGGAGTAATATAAAAGAGAGGTGTTTTAAAGTAAATAAAGTATATAAGTGGACACTAATAATACCTAAGTAAAAGTGTTTTATTATAAAAAGGGACTTAGAGGAGTAGTTTATAAAATAGGAAAAGGTAATTTATAAAACTAAAATAGTAAAAGTCCCCGGTACTAAGCTCCCGAGCATCTAGTTCCTAGAATTCACTATAACTATTAACTATAATTATATGAATACATAGATTTTCTTATATTAAATAGTTAAGGATAAGTGTATTAAAAACGAGAATCTGAGTATTAGAGAGGTCCTCTTAGATACCCAGAGACTTTTTTAAATTATTTTAATACTTAATTCAAAAAGATAAGTTAATTATAGAGTGTTTAGGTTAACCATATAATTAATAACCCGAGATAAAAGTAGCTTTAAAGTAACTTTCCTTATACACTTAGGTGTTTTAGGGAGTAATACTTAGAGTAGCTGGGGTCATAGGAGAAATGGAGTTCTCTATAACTAATTACGGAAAAAAAGTAATAAAAATTAAATAAATAACCACTTTTACTTTATTTACTTTTATTTACACTAATTCTCTAAATACTAATTAACTAATAAATAAGAATGTCCCGAGTAGTATACTCCTAATTAGGAGCTCCTTAAGAACTTAGAAGAGTATATAAAAAAAAACAAAGACCTAAGAGAATATATTAGAAAAGTGATAAGAACCCTTAAAGAAAAACATTAATTATATGGACGGTGTAGAGTAAGTATCCTAAGTGTGTTTTATACCACTTTAAAGATATATAAGCTTTTTAAATCAGCGATCTTAGACTTAGGCTTAATAATCCATATTTTTAATAATCCTATATAGTTTACTATACTTATAGGAATACTAATAAGAGATTACCTTTAAGTAAGTATTTAATAAGTGGTTATTAAAGTGTATAATATGGTTAATATTAAAGTCAGGGGGCGTAGAAGGGCTACTACAAAGCTCTACTTATACAACGTCGCACTTTATGCAAGCTTTACTAGTAACCTTATTTCCCTTATTCGCCTTCGCAAAAGGGGTTTCTAATGGGATATAAGCCCTCATAACAACTACCTATAACACTTAGACGGATCCTTTCTATGTACACTCACAAAAGTCGTAAATCAATAAGTCCTAAATTATCGGAAAATCGAAGTGTTACTCATAACCACACCTATTAAACGAAAAGCACTAGAGATCAAGCCTACGCCGCCTCAAAAACATAAATATATAATAACAATGTATAGGAAACCAATTAAGGGTAACGTAGCCCTCTAATATTAAAGGCTAGGTTATATAGGCCCCGAGACTATCTAGCACTTAGTAAACACCTTAAAAGGGGTTAGGTTAACCTTAGGGGGCGAGCCTACTATAATAATAACCTATAATATGTGCAGAAAAAGCAAAGTTTACTGAGTGATCCAGTGAGCTCCGCGAGAATCCCTTAAGCATACGAAGCCTAGAGACCGGCTTATAGTGGACTTCCACGACTACGAAAAGGGTTATAAAGGGTATACACCCATAATACTTATTATTAACTGAGTGAGTGGTTATACGTGGGATTTTTACCTTATAAGGTGTATTATAAATATCTTATTAACGCTCCTAATAAACCTCTTAAAACTTCTTAAAGTTTATTATAAAATAATAGTTAAAACTCTGGAGTCTAATAGTGAGCTTGAGTAACACCTACGGGTTACTTAAATACTTATTATGCAGGGTATAACCCTAGAAATATTAACTCTAAATATATAAACTTAGAATAGTAAAGTAGAGTATATTATAGTAGTAATTAAAAAGTGTATAAAAATAATAGTTTTAAGTATTAAGTTTCCGAATATCCTTTAACTAAAAATAATAAAAATAGTAATATATATATATAATTATACACCATCGGTAATAAAAGGATAAAAGTCGCTATATAAGCTATTTTATAAGTATTTTTAGTACAAAGAAAACGGGATATATATGCACCTAGACCTCTCCTATATACACTTATACGGGTGTAAAGTGTTTACTATAACCGCTAATACTTAGTTAAAGTGTAATAGGTACTAGAAGTTATTAGTGTGCACCTGGATCGGATTCCTAGTCAACTATATATTAAGTAATTCCTTTCGAATCTGGAATCCCTTATATAATAAAGTTTGTACTACTCAAGATATAGTATTTCATAAGAAGCGTCACTTTAACAGCAACATTAAGGGCCTAATAAAAGACATTAATTATATGGATCTCAAAGTGATTTAATAGTGTTTAGAAGAACTAATCTAATAGATAACTAGTATAGGAACATATAATTAGAGTATTAATAAAAAAATAGAAAAAGTAATAGAGTATATTAACTCTAATAAGCTTATTTTAGAAGTAGCTATAAAAGTGCTCGAGCACCCAGAAGCTGAAGTGGACGCACCTAAATAGATGGAAGGGTAATATTCGGAAACGCGGTTTACACCCTTTCTAATACCAGAGGCGTCACCTCTGACCTCGTTCATCGCAACTCTAACCAAGCTTAATATAAGGGGGCGTAAGGAGATATATATAATAGAGTAAATACATCAAATTCCTATTTTAATACCGAAATTAAAGCGAATTACACTTAGGATATTATATAAAATTATTTCCTTAATAAGTATAGTGCTTTATAAGAGAAATCCCCGATGTTAAGATGGTCCTTAAAGGGACCGCGTTATACTTAGCCAGCTGCGTAACCCAGAATAGGGTTCCGAAGAGTCCTTTATAATAATAGTATTAAATACTAAAGAGCTTTGCGTATATAAAATGCTCCTGGATAACCAAGTTAAAAGTTAATAAAAGGTAAGTGAATTTTAAAAAGAAAACTCTATAGTAATAGTATTAGAGATAACCATGCTCTACTCCCGTAAAAACCGGAGCTAAATGTGTATAATAATTTCTGAGGAGTGAGATGTATATAATAACTAGGATATAATAAAAGTATTAGAAATGACCAAGCTCCGTATACGCATAGAAGTAAAAGACCCGTGTGGTGCCTTTTGGAGGGATTTACCCCCTTTACTAATATTTTATAATTAATTATAAAACCACTATTTTAGAAGTGAATTCCTAAATACTAAAAAAAGCTACTTAAATGGGTATAAGTAGTCTTATTCGTGGAAAGAGGTTATAAGAAGTATCTCGTATAATAATCAGGTCCTGGGATACCACTGGGTATACATTTATAAGCTTGATAAGTATGGGTGCTTAGCTAAGTTTAAGGTGTACTTGGTGATCCGTGGTGACTAGTAGACTAGAGATGTATAAGAGATGTACACTATGACGTTTATAGGTATATCCTTCCGAATTCTAATAGTTATTATTAGGTATTTTAATTTAGAATTATTATAATATAATACGGTAAATACTTTTATTTACGTAAAACTTAATAAAATAATCTTTATAGAGTATCCACTTAGTTACTGTGTTCTTAAAAAAGTCTTATATTTACGAAAAGTATTATATAATTTATAATAATCTCCTTTTTTATAGTAACACCACTTAGAAGTTAGTTTTATAAACTATGAATTCGAGTATATAATACGTGAAAATTATTATTAGTGGAAAAGTAAAATTATTTTCTATATAAATAATTATGTATTAGTGTTCCCCCGTATATAAGAAGTGAGTATACTCTATAAGGTCTCTAAATTATGGAAATAATATTGTTTTAAAAAAGGTAATCTATTTTAATAGTTCTTAGGAATCGAGGTTATATGTGACCGAGTAACCCACCGATTATGGTTCTCATAGGCAGTTTACGCTGAGAAGGTGAAGAAGCTACTTCCTCCGCTTACTAATACACCAAAAGATGAATCCGAAATACGAATATATACTCCGATAACTCTTAAAAAGCTTTTGTTGTACAAAGGCGAAGTGAGTGTATAGGAGGTTAACTAGTATGAGTGTAAAGTTGGAATAATTCTATATACGGCTATTATAACCTGTCCCGACATAGTGTTCACGGTGAGCTGCTTAGTATACTTTAATTAGAACCCCGGGCCGAAATACTAGCGTATAGTAGACCGAGTACTCCGTTACCTTTATTTTATATATTATTTTTATTTCGAATACAATCCTAAACTAGGTAATAACGAAGATACCCTGATTATAGCGTTAAACACCAGCTTCGCAGATAACTCGCTGGATCAGAAGAGCTCTTAAGTGTTTACTATAAAGCTTTTCGGAGGGTTTATAGTATAGAGAGCTAATAAGTAGGCTATAATTACGACGTCTATAACAAAGGCTAAGCTGCTCTCTTTATTATAAACAGCAAAGGAGGCCATCTTTACGAGCCACCTTATTAGTACTCTAAAAGTACAATTACCCACGGAAGACACTCCGGAAATAGCCTTCCCTACACATAATACATTAACACCTATAATTTAGCTTTAATATAATAACATATAAACTATACACTTTATAATAACTAACTTAGTTATACTCTAAACACACTTATACTATATTAATATACATAACCACTAGTTACACTAGGAGGTCATAGAGAAATACGTTTCCGTTATATATATTATCGGAACAACCTCGACGTGGTGATTTAAGGTTTCACCGCAAAGCTCCTATTAGCTCGCTTAACGAGCTAATTAGAGTATAGGAATTGTATACTAACCCGATTATCTAAGATCGCAGTCTTAGTAACAATTCCTATATAAACAACAACAAAAACAGCAGGATCTATACGAATATACGTATATTCTATTACGCCGTATAGCTAACCCAATATAACTAAAACTAATACTGATTAGTAGTTAAATTACTCACGTATTCGCTATTACCATAAATTAATAAGGGGAAACTCACTAAGAAGAGACGATCCCGTAGGGCCCACAAGACAGTTAACTGGATAATAGTTAACTAAATTAAAGGGTAACCACCATTTTGTACTAAAAAAGAGATTGCGAAAACTATATCGATATTAATACCGATACTAGGGACTTCCCCTTCAACTCTAAGACTCCTAATATCTCTAGTGTAGCACCTCGAACTTTACTGGAGACTATAGTGTCTACGTCCATTATACACAACTACTTAGAAGATAATCCTACGAGAAATTGTACCCAGTAATACTTTATACTCACTTTTCGGAAATCACCTACTCTACACCTCATTTACCTCAACTTCTATACTACTCCGAAAAACCCCCTAAAAGAGCGACGATAAACCTAAGACCACCTAGGAACCACCATCCTTCCCGTCCATTAACTAAACTAAATAAATATTCCGTTAATATATACTATAAAAAATATAATAATACGTATTATCGGCAACGAGAACACCACACTAATAATACTAAGAGCTACGTTAACTTATACACTACTAAAACAAATAACTAAAACACATACGTTACCCCTACCATTTACTAAAACCATCTATTAGTAACTTACTAAGAATACTCAGAGAACATGGACAACGACGACATTAAAGATTATTTATAAAAAGAAAATTGATTAGTAAATAAATCTCGTAAAATTACCCTTAATAGAACCTAGGGTAATAGTACCTAAAAAAAATTAACTTTAATACTATCACTTCCCATAATAAAAGAGTAAACGATTACAATAAAAAAAAGGTCCATAAGAAGTAAAAAAACACTCTTTTATACATCCCCAAACAACGCTAATAACCACCTTCTATAAACACTAAGTGGTAATTTATTTAACGAGTAATATACACCTCCGAAACTGTGGCCTAAGAGAAATACCTTGTATTCGAGACGTTGTTAACCTTAACGTTATATAAAAAAGAGACTATGATGGTGATGGAAGGGATTATAATACTAGTGACCGAAAGCACGATGGTACTAATAACTAAACCTACGATAACCCAAGTACCTGAAGGGACGTCAGGGCCTAGATCTCCACAACTCCATACACCTCCTACAGCAACGGAGCTTATGGGATAAAAATTTAGTATACGAATTCCGCTCAAATGGGTAAACACAGTTAATCCAGTGAGATAGGGACGATGGAACTCTTTTAACCCAGAAGTATATACTAATAATGTTAAAATAAGCATATATGTCCTCTATACCATAGAGATCTATAAAAAACGGTTATTATAAACGTAAATTATTTTGTAATTATTTAAGGGACTTCGACGATTAGCTAAGAGAGACCTTCAAGGAAATCCTAATAAAGGTCGCAAAGCATTTACGAGATTTTCTACACTAACGCAGCGTATTTATCGCCAGGTAAAAGAGATGGATCGTGGATTAATTATATAATATCACTTAATTAGAATACTACTATTACTAAATAAATAAGGAGATCAATAATATTACAGGGTTGTACTCCTCTCTTAGGGATTTTTATACTAACCCGTTATTCCGTAGAGACCTCTAAAAAGTCGGATTAGCCCCCTTAACACGAAAGACTCCGGAGGCTACTAAGAATATGATAAAAACGACTCCGATAAAAGACGTCTAAATAATACCAGCTTAGATGACCAATTAGGGATTATTAGTGGAAGACCCCATTACCCTACTCATACTCACTTAATAAGAGACAGCGGAGAGGTCCTAGGGATACGTGGAGCTAATAACGCTACGACAATTAATAGACCTCATTAAGATGTATATTAACGAAATGAAATACGGTGGTGAAGTATATAACATCCTCGATACTAAGTTATAGATCTTCTAAGAAATATATAAAAAAGTTAGAATTAGAAGACACTAAGCCCACTACGCCTTCTCAATAATGCTTAAAGGACGAGCCGTAATACTCTAGTATACACAAATTAGTAGTACCCCTATTAGCTCATCGATTAGTGAGATGGTCGCTAAGTTAAAAAGAACATTCAAAAATAAATAAATCCGTTAAACCTATACTACTAAATGGAATAAAGCCACCCTTACAAAAATAATTAAAGAGAACCCAAATAAATCTCACGTCCAAGTACTTAAGATATTTATTAATAAACTCCAGATACTTTAATAAACACTTATATTAACCCACTAAGGCGATCTAACCCTCTAAAATAAGCTTATGGGCGCCGTAATAAGTGTACGAGGGTGCGAGCTTAGCATACTTAACCCAGGGGAGACCTTTAAGGAATTATATATATCCCTTAGAACTAGTATCGACCTAATAAATAAGAATCGAGAAGTATACTAGCACCTTATATCTAATATAATATACGATAACCAATTCTGGACTGACCGTAAGTACAACGGTCAAAATAAAAGTAACCACTTTGGCGGCTAACGCTACTTAGAATACCGTCCTAGGGATAACCAAAAACGTCCTAAGGGACTAGGGAAAGGAAGGAAGTGTTGGGTCTGTAAGAAGGAAGGTTGTTGGTCGACGAAGTACTCTCTCCAGAAGAGAGGGACGAATTATACCGTTAATATAAAACTAGCCGATACACCATAGACTACACCTAGGCTAGCTTTGCCCGATTTCTCGTAGAATACGAAGAACATAAGGAATCTGACGACGAAGACGTCGAAGAGGAGGACCTAAGCTAGTACGTCACGGTAACGAGACTGGACAACAAAGAGGAAGTCCAAGACGAGGGATTTTATGTCTCTTATTTTGGACAAACGACCAAATTAGATGAACAGAACCTTATTACTACGTTAAGTAACCAGGCCTTCCACTACACCATAATAAAAGAGGACCCATATAACCCAGAGGGACCACTAAATACAAAACCATATAAAGCCTTATTTAAAGATAATCGATACTCCTCAAGAATCTTCTAAGGAATATTACCTAACACGGGGGTAACAGGACTATCAACTATAAGACACCCTTAATTCTTAGCTTTATAGAGGATCGATCCCTTGGTATCTCTTAATACGTCGAAAACTAATATAGGGAACATTAAATTCAGCGATAATAACATACTCACTTCACTAAGAAAAGTAACTATAAAATACCCATTTAGGATACTATTTTTCTACGTCGTTAACGCAAATACCCCCTTTTTACTCTATCTCGTAAACATAGACCACCTATACATCAAATTCGATAACCTTACTAACTATCTACAATAAAACAACATCAAAGTACCAATAGTACGTAAATGGGGGTATCCCTGGATACTACTTCATACTTGTCGCAAAAGTGGAACCACAATTACGGGACAGTAATTGTGGGCTATATCATGACACACCCCCCCAGACCGAGGAGAGAAGAGGTCTGCTGACTAAGCAATCAGCACCGGCTTACACTCGCAGCTAACAAGCCAGTCTTTGTTGACTGTTACTGGGTGCCGGCCGCTCCCAGCTGGCAAGTCTAACCTTCCATTTCGGTGACTTGCTGCTGAAGCGAGAATGGGTGAGCACAACGAGGCTCGAACCCATGGCCTCTAGGTCGGCCCACATACTGCCACTTTAGCGAGGCGTTTAGCCATTCAACCAGAGGGCTCGTAGAGACAAGGGCTCATAACTGTCGCAAAAGTGGAACCACAATTACGGGACAGTAATTGTGGGCTATATCATGACAATACTCTAGAATAAAGTTTTACGTAGAGTCACCTAATAAACGTTAAATTACAACATTTCAACCATCATTTCGGCTACCCTTTAATTTAAAGACTTTATATGGTCTTATAGAGAGCCGGTAACGACGACTTAACCCACGAAAAGATCACAAAATTAATAAAACACTACCACTAATACTAGATGAACAGTAAGCCACCGAATCGCTTTAAGTTCACACTCTAAGACGATTATAATTTTAACTATGAGATTATCATGGACGTCCTTTATCTTAAAGGTAATAAACCTATATTATACATCGTGGATACGTCCACGAGCTTCTAAGTAGCTCGTTTCCTTAAGGATATGTCCGTAAAATATACATAGGAAACACTACGCCTTTATTAGATCGACGCTTACCTAGGACTACTAGACCGGATAATTATGGATACTAGGACCAATTTTAACTTAACTGAATTCAAATAAGTAACCAGATCTATGGTTATTAAAGTCAAGGAGATACTCGTGGAACCCCATAATAGTATTAGGAAAGTAGAACAGTATTACACACCCCTACGATAAGTATACGAGATAGTCCAGAAGGAATTACCATTAACAACACTAAAGGCCACCCTCCAAAATACAATTAAAACCATTAATAATACAACCGGCCTAAACGGCGTCGTCCTAATATTACTCATCTTTAGGGTATACCCACGCATATTAAATAACTCTCCATTATCACCAGAAATCAAATAACACACAAAAGCAATCAGGAAAACTAGTCTCGAGATAAGAAAGCTTTATACGAAGCACCAGGTCTTAGATGCCCTCGTAATAAGAAACGGCCCCGATATTATTTATACGAAAACCCTACTAATCTAGTCCCTCGTTCATATATGGTGCGAGAAGAAGAAATGGACCGGCCCCTTCAAGCTTATCGCCATAGGCGGTGAGACGTATACTATCGAGACACCAAAGGGCTATAAGACCTTCAAATCCACGGTCATTAAGCCCTTCTATTAAGACCCCGACAAGGACAACTAGGGGATACCAGAGATAGATAATAAGGACGACGAAAACCAATAGAATAAAAAAGAGGAAATCCGAGATGAAATCGTCGTCTATACAAACTCACCGACCCCTAATAAAGAGCCGACAACGACACTAGAACCACCACTAAAAAGACTAAAAGGATGACCTTGGAAGGTCCAAAATACAAACTTTCTCATAGAGACCGACGCTCTCGACGTCGTAGATAAGGAGACCGATATACACACCTTCATAAGCACCAAAGAGGAAGCCGATTACGCCCTCGCCCTCGAGTTACACGAAAAGGGCGTACTTAATACGCCTGGTGCTCCCTTTAAGGAATTAACAAAAAAGGAGATTAACACCCTAATCACTAAAGGAGTCTTCGAATTCACATAATATAATAAGGTTAAACACAAAGGTATACGGATATTCAAATCTTATATTATTAATAAACTAAAGGGGAAAACCAAAGTATTATACGAGAAATCACACCTCGTTATTCAAGGATACATAGACGACGGAAAGGAAGCGATTTTAACCTAATCGCCAACGGTCCAACACACCAATCAGCGTCTAATACTCACTATAACCCCCTCGTTAATCGAGAAGGGCTCACATTTCCTTTAGATAAGGGACATCTCCCAGGCATATACACAATCCACGATAACGCTAAAAAGGACGATCCTTACCCACTTACCAACATAAATCCGAGACCAATACCCTCCTAGGACCATCATAACCATCATATAACCTCTCTATAATATTATAAAAACCAGTACTCATTAGTATACTATATACTCAAAACACTACAAAAACAGGCTCCAAATAAGGACCTCCACGTATAACCCTTACCTACTATTATCAAACATAAACAACAAGGACTTTACAATAATAAGAATATAAACGGATAATACAATTAGACTTAGTAATAAAACCTTTAATAAACGAGAAGATAAAGAGCTACGCAAAGCGACATTCACTACAAAAAAAAACAGCGTTTAACACCTAATACACTACTTGTTGGAATCCGAATCGGGCAGTAGCCCCACTTTCGGGTTCCTGATTGGCCGGTTCCGACCGGACCAATCAGAAGGCAGGGATTCTGGCGCACCGACTAGATCTGGCAACAGCCGGCCTAGCCCACGTCGGAATAACCTCCCTCTAACAACAACAACACTACGTATTCAATATATCGATTATTACTGTTCAACCTTATCGCCTAGGCGACCCTTTAACCTAGGGTTAACCCTACACTAATTAGTAGTTAATTTAACTATTACCGTAGATTAATAAAGAACGACTATTAGAAAAAATAATTTTACTAAGTAATAGAAGATTGGATTTTATTATTACGTAGAACCCGTGGTTAAGTTTAACTATTCTAGTGACGACGTACTAAAAGAAGAGGTTTCGAAACGGAGATATTAAAAGTTTTGTGGAACGAGCAAAGTACCACCTTTAGTATAGGTTCCATTTACGATAATTATACTCAACCACCTACGTTAACTATACATAAAGACATCGAAAATCTTATAGAACGAGCAAAGCTTAGCCTTCGGTGTAGGCTCCGTTATCGATACTCTTCACCCTTAATACCCTTCTTTACTACTATTCTTAGTTACCGATTATATATTTTATATGAATACTACGGTAATACCTAAAAAAGATAATAAAACCAAAAAGATTCCCTAACTTCCACCTATTACGACCATCCCTCCTACACCACCTCTTAGCCCGACGAGAAATACCGTACCCCTTATAATAAACAACTATAATAACCGCTAGTATACTATTAAAGGTTACGAAGACCTCTAATAAACGTTTTTTTCTATACTCAGAGAGGGCCCCATAATTAATCTTAAATACATATTAAACGCAGAGAGATCCCCGAGGAGATTACCTTAGTAACTAGGACGATACTCAGATTACCCGGAATACCCAAGGCGTAGAGGGATGCTAAGGACAACGCCCCTCCACTTCTCTAACCTAATCACCATAAACAAAGATTACACTAGTGCCTTAGACCTCGACCAGAATACTCGGAAAGACAACACTAAAGACGACGAGCCCCTCAGGGAGATATAGGAGATGTACCCTCACCCTTAGGATCCCATAACACATAATAAACACCACCATAAAATAATTAAATTAAGGAATTCAACGAGATTCTACGTAAAAAAGAAGACCACCACTAAGGGACACTTACCCCTTAATATATACCCTCCGGATATTAGAATACACAAAATACACTACCACTAACGAAAACACTAATACTCTAACCTAATAACTAACGGTAATTCGTTTAATAAACGCTATACGCCCTCAAAACCGTGGCCTAGGGGAAACACAGTGGGTTCGAGGTGTCGTCAGGCTAACTGAATGGCCAGAGTACTATAAATAACCCAAATAAAAAAATAAACTAGTAATTAGAAAAAAACTCCGAGAAGAGTACCCCTTTAAAGGACTCTTCTCAGGTAATTACCCCTTAGGGAACTATATAACCCAAGGGAACACAATAGACCCTCGTAAGGAGAACTATCTCATTAGTCCTAATCCTAAAGGAATACACTACCCACGTAAACCCAAAAATATAAGGGAATTGGATAAACTTCGAACCTATTAAAAGAACGGTCTAACTAAAAAAGGATATTATCGTCGCCTTCCTTCTAATTATCTATAAACAAAAGAAGCTCATAACTATGGACCTTTGGATATAGTTCCGAATAAACTTTGAAGGATGGACAAAGAACATATAAAAGGACATTAGCAAAGCGATAATAGGCCACATAATTAACACCCTCAGGGAGGGAGTAGTTTACATCCCACTAAATAATACCACTTTAAATATCTAGAAGTTAACCAATATTATAACCAAAAAAGAGTTCCATATTTAAATAAACGACGAGATCCGATGGTTCCAGAAGAGCGGACCTCGAGGCCTAAGGGAGGTCTTCGAAGACTTAAAGATTATTAAAAAGATTATAAACAACTATAACATCCCCCTCCACTAAATAACTTAGGGGATAACTCCCCTAATAGGGACGGCGAGGAAGGTAATACGAGTAACAACAAAGTCGTAGGAGAGCACCCCGTTAACGTCGGGGTAACTAATAAGGGAATTAAGTTTATTATATAAAACGAGACCACTTATGGACTTATAGATCCCACTAATTATTAAAAACTCCCCGGTAACCACTACTAATAACCCATATATATCTCCTTTAATAAGTAACTAGATCTAGGTGTTCGCGAAGTAGATAAAGGAAGTGAATAAGTATAGAGGAGAATACTATAAGGTCCTAGAGAACTCACTATGGTTATGGAGGTACTACTATGAAGTTCTATAAATACTAGTGGAATTAGTTACCCTAGTTATTAATACCGTATTAAAAGATAAGGCCCTAGACTTCTTCACAGAATATATTATGTAGTTAAGTGTACTAGGGACCTTCTTATTTTAGGAAACCATTGTTAAGAGATTAAAAAGCCGGTTTAAAACGAAGGAGGCCCATAGAGATTATTTAATGGAGTAGTAAATAACTAATTGGGTAACGATTAGAGATGAGAACTATGGGAAGAAGCCTAACGAGGTACTCGAGCTACTAGTTGAGAGGTTAAGGAAGATATAATGTATACTCGGTAACGAATATAATACTAATAGAGTATTACGAGATTAACTCCTTTCCGTAGTTAGTAACATCAAAGAGTGTACCTATGCTCTCTAGGACCCGAAAAACACATTTAAAGACCTTTATGGCCAGTTACGAAGCGTTATTCGAAACTTTATAAAACTTAACTCGGGTACTAAACAACACTTCCTATAATAACCCATTAATAAGGAAATAAACTACTTCTTTATAAAGAGATATTATAATAGCTAAGAGAAGTAAGCAAAATTCGGCTAGTGAGGAGGATTTAGTAGAGGGCGAGGTAACCGACGCTTTGCCCCGAGACGACCCCCAAAGAATAAGAAGTGCTATATTTACGGGAAGGACGGCTATTAGTCCTCTAACCACCCAAAAGAGGAAATAAACAAAGCTTTCTAAGTGTTCTAAGATAGGTATAAGAAATAATTCCATATATAACCTCCTAAGGGAGCTATAGAATCCTTCCTTCTCGAATACGAAGGCCCCTAAGGTGATAAAGTGAGGGATAAGGATAAGGACAACAGGATCTACGAGTTCTTCGTTGTGGACTTAGAAGAGGAAGACTACGAGGATTGGACCTATGGAGACCAGTTCTACGCCTTAATATTAGGCCCCGAGACCACTCTTAATAGCGAGATTATTACAACGACCCTCAGGGACCAGGTAATATATTATACCCTTACGAAAGAAGACCTATTTAACGAGGTTACCTTTACGAAAACCTCGGAGGCCTATATACTCAAAGGAAAATACGCCGACGTTATATTCTATGGAATTATACCGGATATAGGCACAGCTAAGTCGTTAACAGCGGGAGAGCCTTAGTTTAATACTCTTAGACGCTTATACCCAGAAATTACCCTCGACAAAACTCAAGCCGGCCAGGCAAGCGTCAAATTCAGCCTAGGGGAGGTCATCTCGTTAATAGGGACGACTATAATTACAACGCCCCTTGGACCACTTACTTTCCACATTATCCCTTATAATACTCTGTTCCTCCTTTACCTTAAGGATATAAACCACTTAGAGGTCTACTTTAATAATTTAAAGAACACTCTAAAGCAGGGAGACGTTATTATACTAGTTACTAAGAAGTTCGGCTACACCTAGATAAAACTAGGTCACTAGGACAAATCCGTTGTATAGAGCTACCTCATAAACATCGAATTACGACGCCTACACCGGCGTTTTAGTCACCCTTTGGTACAGAGACTTTATAAAATCCTTTAGAGGACCGGAGAGGAAGTGGAATTAGTAATTATCGAATACCTAATAAAGTACTATTACTACTATTAAATGAACTAGAAGGCTCCCCACCATTTTAAATTCACTATCCGGGATGACGTACCCTTTAACTACGAGATTATTGTCGATATATTATACCTCAACGGAAAACCCGCCCTTCAGGTCATCGATACGGTTATAGGCTTTAACGTAGGACGATTCTTAAGTAATAT
This sequence comes from Colletotrichum gigasporum, assembly GCA_024584535.1. Lineage (NCBI taxonomy): Eukaryota > Fungi > Ascomycota > Sordariomycetes > Glomerellales > Glomerellaceae > Colletotrichum > Colletotrichum gigasporum. The sequence continues at coordinate 1,091,491 of CP077951.1, forward strand.
AAGTATAAAGATGGCGTGGGAGACGCTTAAACTATACTAGATCGACGTATACTAAGGGCTACCCAACTGGATTATTATGGACGCCGGCATTAACTTCAAGGCGTCCGAATTCAAGTAAATAGCGAAGTCCATAGGGATTAAGGTTAAAATTGTCCTTATGGAAGCCCATAATAGTATCGGGAAGGTTGAGAGGTACTATGCGCAGCTTAGATGGGTATACGGTATTATCCGGTAGGAATCCCCTTCTATAACGCCAGAAGCTACCCTCCAGAGTACACTAAAGGCTATTAACGATACCATAGGGCCAAACAGAGTTATACTAACCCTATTAGTGTTTGGTGCGTACCCCAGGATATTAGATAACTCTCCCCTATTACCGGAAGTAATCCAATACGTAGAGGCCATCAGGAAAACTACGGAAAACCTTAGGAAGGCTAATACGAGACGTCAAATCTCGGACACCCTTACGATAAGGAATAGACCTAATAATACCACACTAAAAAGCTTACTATTAAGCTCAAAAATCAGGGTATAATACGAAAAGAAGGGATAAAGAAGCCTATTTACTCTAGTAACCATGGACGGCGAGAATTGCATTGTTTAGATGCCCAGAGGCCCGAAGACCTTCCACTCAACGGTTATCAAGCCATACCATCGAGACCCCGAAGAAGAGGCGTAAAAGGAGCCCACCACCGCAGGCGATAAAATAGGAAACAAGGCCACGGAAGGCCAAGAGAGCGAGGAAGAGGAAGATAACGCAGACGACGTTAAATTGGTGGTTATGGACGAGATTATCGTTAAAACGTCCCCTCCATTAGAGGAGGAAGAGCCTTAGCTACCTAGGAGGCGACGAGGCCGGCCATAGAAGAACCCAGGCGTTACTCATAATATTAATACCACCTACTTCTACCTAAAAACCAATGGACCAAAAAGACCCTCTATCCACGCATACTTATCGGCAAAGGAGAAGAACGACCTTATACTAATCGACGAGTTTTAGAAGAAAGGCGTAATAATTACACCGGGTACCCCCTACGAAAAATCAATAAAAGAGGAGATCACTAACCTCATAAACCAAAGTGTATTCGAATTCGTCCTCTACGATGAAACTAAATATAATAATACAAGGATCTTTAAATCCAGAATCGTTAACGAAATAAAGGGGAAAACCGAGAAGCCCTACAAAAAGAGCCGTTTCATAATTTAGGGTTATACTAACGACGGCAAGGAGGCCATCCTCACATAAGCCCCCATAATATAGCGAACAAACCAGCGACTAATTCTCGCCCTAGCCCCCTACTTCCTCGCAAAGGGCCACTCACTATAGCTACGAGACATCACTCAGGTGTATACTCAATCGAAGACGAAGTTTACTTAGACAATTCTAGCCCACCTACTAAACCAAATCAAAAATAAGCACCCTCCCGGGATGATTATAAAGGTCATAAAGCCCCTCTACGGGATCACCGAAACAGGGACCCATTAATACGCAACCTACAGTAATCACCATAAGGAGAGACTCTAGATAAGAACCTCTATATATAACCCGTACCTACTATTATTAATACCCGAAAACGAAAACCTTGCGATAATCGGGATGTAGACCAACAATATAATAAGCCTTAGCGACGAGAAGTTCTCTTAGAAGGAAGAAGAAGAGCTAAAGAAAGTAATGTTCACTGTAGGTTTGACCCTAGGTCAAAGGGTCGCCTAGGCGATAGGGTTGAACAGCAATAATCGATATATTGAATACGTAGTGTTGTTGTTGTTGTTGGAAGGAGGTTATTCCGACGTGGGCTAGGCCGGCTGTTGCCAGATCTAGTCGGTGCGCCAGAATCCCTGCCTTCTGATTGGTCTGGTTGGAACCGGCCAATTAGGAACCCGAAAGTGGGGTTATTGCCCGATTCGGATTCTAATACTGGAAACTCTCTTTTTATGCTTGCTAATCGGGCAAAGGCCACTTTTTTCCTAAAACGCTTAAAAATGTAATAAAACGATGAATTTGTTCGAGTACGCAAGGCGGCGAGAGGCGGCAGAATCGGATTCTGCTCCTGGTGGCGTAGCCGGCCTTCCGGCCCCTATATCGGACCGGTTAATTGATGTTGTCGCTGGCGCTGGCCACGGTATTGATGATTCCTCCGTTTCTTGTGATCTCTTGAGCCCTATTAACCCTTCTCTTCCTCCTAGGCCTGCGTTACCTATCTATTTATTCGAATCGTTGCTTTCCCTGCTTCGAGAAAGCGCTTTAGCGCTTTATTCGATATTACCTTTGTGAAATAGTCGGCTAAGTTGTCTTCCCCGTTGATCCAGTGGATTTCGTAGAGCTTTCGTCGCTTATAGGATTACTGGAGCGTTATAATATCGATTATAAGGTACTTCTCCTTAGTGGTTTTAAGTTTAATGAGGTACTCGTATAATGAGTACGAGTTGGTATAGATAACCGTGGGGATCTCGGGAAGCTCTAGGTGATTGGTCACCAGCTTTAGGGTTATGGAGATAGTGTAAGCTGTGTCTACGCTGGCTATTATACTGTAGATCTTGGACACTAGAACGCTGTGTATTACTCGCTTTAATTTAGTGGAGGAATAATGGACGATGTTGCCCGTCAGGGTGAAGTTCTCGTCGGCTTGGGCTTTATTAACTAGGATAATGAGGAATCCTAGTTGTGATAAGAGGTCACTATTGTTAGTGAACGAGCTGTCCACGAAGATGAAGAGGGTTGCTGTTTCGAATTGGACGAAGTTATAGTCTAGCTCTACGTCTAGGGTCTCCATCTACCTCTACGTCTAGGGTCTCCATCTACCTCTTTAATCGCTTATTGAGGGCCTTTATTTGTTCTTCTGTGGGTTTTTGGTGTTAGGCCGCTATAGAGAGGTTATAGTAGACCTTGATATCGTAGACTGAGGTAATGTATGCTCTGCAAGCTCTTTGGACGACGTATTGCTGGTTGCTGGATGTTGTTCTGATCTCTACGAGTTGGATCTTCTTCTCCTATCCCTTTTGTCATAGTTTAATTGTTTTTTTATTTAAATAAATGATCCCTTCGTTGAATGCGAGGGGTTCTTTGGTGGTGAGTCGTTGCTTCGCCTTTGCTGTGAACGTTACCTTTTTCAGCTCTTCCTCTTTTTTTTAGGAGAACTTCTCATTGCTGAGGCTTATTATATTGTTGGTTTATATTCCGATTATTACGAGGCTTTTATTTTCAGGTGTTAATAATAATAAGTATGGGTCGTATATAGAGGTTCTCATCTAGAGTTTCTCCTTATGGTGATTGTTATAGGTTGTGTACTAATGGGTCCCTACTTTGGTGATTCCATAGAGGGGTTTTACGACCTTCATAATTATCCCAGGGGGGTGCTTATCCTTAATTTGGTCGGGTAAGCGGGCTAGAATTGTCTGGGTAAACTTTGTTTTTAACTAGGTATACGCCTAAGTAATATCCCGTAGCTATAGCGAGTGGCCCTTTATAAGGAAGTAGGGGGTTAAGGTAAGAATTAGTTGTTAACTTGTCCACTGGATTGTGGGGGATTATGTGAGGACGGCCTCTTTATTATTGTCGGTGTAACCCTAGATTATGAGATGGCTTTTCTCATAGGGCTTCTCGGTTTTCCCTTTAATTTCGTTAATAATTTTGGATTTAAAAATCCTAGTATTATTATACTTAGCTTCGTTATAGGGGACGAATTCGAATACGCCTTAGTTTATGAGGTTTACGATTTCTTTTTTTATTGATTTCTCGTATAGGGCGCTGGGTATGGTTATTATACTTTTCTTCTAAAGTTTATGGGTTAGTATAAGGTCGTTCTTCTCCTTTGCCGATAAGTACACTATAAAGTAAGGTCTTTTTAGCCCGTCGGTCTCTACTTAGAAGTAAACGGTATTGATTTTGTGGGTAATGGCTGGGTTTTTTTATGGCCGGCCTCGTCGTTTTTTAGGTGGTTGAGGCTTTTCCTCCTCTGGTAAAGGGGACAATTTAATAATAATCTCATTTATGGTCACTAATTTAACGTCGTCCTTGTTATTTTCTTCTCCTTTATTATTATTACCTTCTGGGGCCTCGTTTCTTACTTTGTTATTAGTGGTGGTGGGCTTCTTTAGTAGCTCTTTTTTAGGGTTATGATAATAGGGTTTGATGATTGTTAAGTGGAAGGTTTTAGGGCCTCTGGGTATCTGAACGACGTAGTTCTCGTTGTTTATGGCTACTAGTATAAATAGGCCTCTTTATCCCTTCCTTTTGCGTTACACCCTAATTTCTAAGCTTAGTAGGAGGTTTTTTAGGGTGGTATTATTAGGTCCGTTCCTTATTACGAGGGTATCCGAGATTTAATGTTTTGTGTTAGCTTTCTTAAGGTCTTTTATGGCCTTCCTAATGGCCTTTATGTGTTGGGTTACTTTTGGTGATGGGGGAGAGTTGTTTAATGTCCTAGGGTATACACTAAAGACTAGTAGGGTTAGTACGATCTTATTTGGTCTTATAGTATTATTTATGGTTTTGAGTGTGCTCTGAAGGGCGGTTTCCGGTGTTGTGGAATGGGATTCCTGTTGGATGATATTGTATGCCCATCTGAGTTGTGTATAGTACCTCTTGACCTTCCCGATGCTGTTATGGGCTTCCACAAGGACAATCTTAACCTTAATCCCTATGGACTTCGCTGCTTGCTTGAATTTGGACGCTTTGAAGTTGGTGCTGGTGTCCATAATAATTTAATTGGGTGGCCCTTGGTATACGTCGATCTAGCATAGTCTAAGCATCTCCTACGCCGTCTTTGTACTCATATTATTTAGGAATTATCCTGCGTTAAAACCTATAATTATATTAACGACCTGAAGGGCGGGCTTTTCGTCGAAGTATAGTATATTAATAACGATCTCGTAGTTGAAGGGTATGTTGTCCTGGATGGTGAATTTGAAGTGGTGGGGAGCTTTTTGGTTTATTTGGTAATGGTGGTAGTATTTTATTAGGTATTCGATGGCTGCTAATTCTATTTCCTCTCCGGTCCTTTAAAGGATTTTGTAGAGTTTCCGTATTAAAGGGTGACTAAAACGCCGGTGTAGGCGTTGTAACTCGATGTTTGTGAGGTGGTTTTATATAACGGATTTGTCCTGGTGGCCTAGTTTTATTTAGGTGTGGCCGAACTTCCTAGTAACTAGTATAACGACGTCTCCCTATTTTAGAGTGTTCTTTAGATTATTAAAGTAGACCTTTAGGTGGTCCATATCCTTAAGGTAAAGGAGGAACGGAGTATTGTAAGGGATAATGTGGAAAGTAAGTGGTCCGAGGGGTGTTGTAATTATAGTTGTCCCTATTAATGAGATGACCTCCCCTAGGCTGAATTTGACGTTTACCTGGCCGGTTTAAGTTTTGTTGAGGGTAATTTCTGGGTGTAGGCGTCTAAGAGTGTTAAACTAAGGCTTTCCCGTTATTAATGACTTAGTTATGCTTATATCTGGTATAATTCCGTAGAATATAATATTAGTGTATCTTTTTTTGAGTGTGTAGGCCTCCGAGGTCTTTACAAAGGTAGCCTTGTTAAATGGGTTTTCCTTTGTGAGGGTATGGTATATTACTTGGTCCCTGAGGGTTATTGTGATAATTTCGCTGTTAAGAGTGGTCTCGGGGCCTAGTATTGAGGTGTAGAACTGGTCTTTGTAGGTCTAATCCTTATAATCTTCCTTTTCTGGGTCTATAACGAAGAACTCGTGGATCCTGTTGTCCTTATCCTCGTCCCTCGCTTTATCGCCTTAGGGGTCTTCGTATTCGAGAAGGAAGGATTCTATGGTTCCCTTAGGAGGTTATATATGGAATTATCTCTTATACCCATCTCGGAACTCTTAAAAGGCTTTATTTATTTCTTTTTTTGGGTGGTTGGAGGACTAATAGCTGTCCTTCCCGTAAATATAGTACTTCTTATTTTTTGGGGGTTATCTCGGGGTAAAGCGTTAGTTACCTTGCCCTTTACTGAATCCTCTTCGCTGGTCGAATCTTATTTACTTCCCTTAGTTGTTATAGTATTTCTTTGTGAAAAAGTAGTTTATTTCTTTGTTGGTGGGTTATTGTAGGAAGTGTTGTTTAGTACCCGAGTTAAGTCTTATAGAGTTTTGAATAGTGTTTTGTAATTGGCTATAAAGGTCTTTAAATGTGTTTTTTGGGTCTTAGAGAGTATAGGTATACTCCTTAACGTTGCTGATTACGGAAAGGAGTTAATCTCGTAGTACTTTATTGGTATTATATTCGTTACTGAGTATATATTATATCTTCCTTAATTTCTTGGCTAATAGTTTAAGTATTTTATTGGGTTTTTTTGTAGGGTTCTCGTCCCTGATCGTTGCTTATGTTGTTGTTGTTGTTGTTGTTGTATTTAACGCCATGGCGGCAAGGGCTACGGAACCCTCGCGGCAGACCTCCCTAGGGGTATGTGGCGTGGAGAGCCGCAGCTCAAGCTATATACTACAGTACATGAACCCGGCTAGCGTCCTCCAAATCATGCCTTAGTGGCTACGTAACTGTCATACTATATTGCTAGGTCCCGCTGGGTTGCCTGACTCAAGTTCGAATGTAATGGTGAATGGCGAGTGCAGCTCGCAAATTTGTCATTCCGACCCGCCCATAACGGGTCCTTCACAGGTAGCGCCTTGCCCCTGATTGGTGAATCGGGATTGGTGGGCCCTTAATGGGCACCTTATCCCTCCTTAGTCGCTTGGGCACTAGGCCCTATATTGTTGTCCTAGGCCCTTAATGGACACCTGGAACGTGCTGGTTGGTGGCCCCAGGCCTCCTTTTAGTCTGATTGGTCTCGTTGACGACGTACCGGCCGCCGGTCCCGCATTGTTCTGGCTGGGGGAGACCGGAAGACCCGCATATAGCGGGTCCAACCATTGCCTATGGCGAAGCGCGACCCAAACGCTTTGTGCCCGCAGCTGGAATCGAACCAGCCCCCTCTGCGATGGAGAGGGGTTGCCAGACGCACGCCACTGCGCCATGCGGGCTGATCGTTGCTTAGTTGGTCGTCTGTTACTCTGTTAAGTAGCTTTTATGGGCCTCCTTTGTCTTAAACCGGTTTTTTAGTTTTTTAATAATGGTTTCCTAAGATAAGAAGGTCCCTGGTGTGCTTAGTTGTATAATATGTTTTGTGAAGAAGTCTAGGGCCTTGTCTTTTAGTGTAGTATTAATGATTAGGGTAACTAATTCTATTAGTATTTGTAGAACCTTATAGTGGTACCTCCATAATTATAGTGAGTTTTCTAGGACTTCGTAGTATTCTCTTCTATACTTATTCACTTCTTTTATCTATTTTGTGAGCGCCTAGATCTGGTTACTTATTAGAGGAAATATATATAGGTTATTAGTAGTGGTTACCGGGGAGTCTTTAACGATTAGTGGGATTTATGAGTCCGTAGGTGATTTCGTTTTATATAGTAGACTTGATTCCCTTATTAGTTACCCCGACGTTAACGGGGTACTCTCCTACGGCTTTATTGTTGCCCGTGTTACCTCCCTCGCCGTCTTTACTAGGGGAGTTGTCCCCTGAGTTATTTAGTGGAGGGGGATATTGTAGTTATTCGTGATCTCTTTAATGATCTTCGAGTTTTCGAGGACCTCCCTTAGGCCTCGAGGTCCACTCTTCTAAAACCGTCGGATCTCATCGTCTATCCAAATATAAAACTCTTCTTCAGCTATAATATCAACTAACTTCTGGATATTCAAAGTGGTACTATCCAGTGGGACGTAGACTATTCCCTCCCTGAGGGTGTTAATCGTATAGCCTATTATTGCTTTGCTAACGTCCTTCCATATGTCCTTCATCCATCCTTCGAAGTCTATTCAGAACTATATCCAAAGGTCCATAGTTATAAGCTTCTTTTGTTTATAGATAATTAAAAGGAAGGCGATAATAGTGTCCTTCTCTAGTTAAACCGTTCCTTTAATAAGCTTAAAGTCCATCCACTTCCCCTATATCTCTGGGTTCATATGGGTAATGTATTCCTTTAGGATTAGGATTAGTGAAATAGTTCTCTTTACGAAGGTCTATTACGTTTCCTCGGGTTATATAGTTCCCTAAAGGGTAACCACCTAAGAAGAGTTTTTTAGAGGAGTACTCTTCTCAGAGCTTTTTCCCAATTACTAGCTCATCTTCTTACTTAGGTTATCCATAATACTCTAGCCGTTCAGTTAACTTGACGACGCCTTGAATACGCTGCGTTTCCCCTAGGCCATAGTTTTAAGGGCGTATAACGTTTATTAGACGAATTACCACTGGTTGTTAGATTAGAGCACTAGTGTTTCCGTTAATAATAGTGTATTCCGCGTATTCTAATATCCGGAGAGTATATATTAAGGGGTGAGTATCCCTTAATAGTAGTCTTCTTTTTTACATAGGATCTCATTGAATTCCTTAATCTGATCACTTTATGGTGGTATCTATTGTGTATTATGGGATCCTGAGGATGAGGGTACGTCTCCCGCGTCTCCCTAAGGGGCTCGTCGTCTCTAGCGTCGTCCTTCCGAGTATTCTGGTCGAGGTCCTGTACTGTGCTTATTTGTTGATCTTCTGTGTCCCTGGTGGTATAGATTGCCGGTCTTATTCCGTTCCTTTAGTGGCTTACCAAGGCACTGGTGTAATCTTCGTCTATAGTGATCAGGTTGGAGAAGTAGAGGGGCGTCGTCCTTAGCGTCCCTCTGCGCCTTAGGTATTCCGGGTAATCTGAGTGTTATTCTAGCTACTAAGGTAATCTCCTTGGGGATCTCTCTGTGTTTAATATGTATTTAAGATTAATTGCGGGGCCCTCTCTGAGTATGGAAAAAAAACGTTTATTAGAGGTCTTCGTGACCTTTAATAGTGTACTGGCGGCTGTTATAGTTATTTATTATAAGGGGTATAGTATTTTTCGTTGAGTTAAGAGGTGGTGTAAAAGGGAGGGTCGTAGTGGATAGAAATTAGGGAATTCTTTTAGTTTTACCGTCCTTTTTGGGTATTACCTTGGTATTTGTATAGAATACGTAGTCGGTAATTATGAATAATAGTAAAAAAGGGTATTAAGGGTAAAGAGTATTAATAATGGAGCCTGCACCGAAGGTTAAACTTTGCCCGTTCTGCGAAATTTTTAATGTTTTTATATATAGTTAACGTAGGTGGTTGAGCATAGTTATTATGAGCGGAACTTATATTAAAGGTGGTACTTTACTTGTTCTACGAAACTTCCGATATCTCCGTTTTAAAACCTCCTCTTTTAGTACATCGTTACTAGAATAGTTGAACTTAACTACGGGTTCTATGCGATAATAAAATCCGATCTTTTATTGTTTGGTGAAGTTGTTTCTTTTAGTAGTTGTTCCTTGCTGATCTACGGTAATAGTCAAATTAACTATTAATTAGTATAAGTTTGATCCTAGGTTAAAGGGTCGCTTAGGTGATAGGGTTGAATAATAATAATTAATATATTGAATACGTAGTGTTGTTGTTGTTGTTGGAAGGAGGTTATTCCGACGTGGGCTAGGCCGGCTGTTGCCAGATCTAGTCGGTGCACCAGAATCCCTGCCTTCTGATTGGTCCGGTTGGAACCGGCCAATCAGGAACCCGAAAGTGGGGCTATTGCCCGATTCGGATTCCAACATTCACAGTGAAGGCGAAATAACGGTTAACCGCAAAGGAACCCCTCGTGTTTAATAGAGGGATCGTTTATTTAAATAGTAAAATTATTAAACTACAATAAAAGAGGTAAGGAAAAAAAATCCAGTTTATAGAGATTGGGATAACGTCGAGCCACTAATAATACGTCGTCCAAAAAGCTCGCAGAGCATACATTACCTTAATCTACGATATCGAGGCCTACTACGACCTCTCCATAGCGGCTTAGCACTAAAAGGCTACGGAAGAATAAATAAAGGCCCTTAATAAGTAATTAAAGAGGTAAATAAAGACCCTAGACGCAGGGCTAAACTATAACTTTGTCCAGCTCGAAATAGCGGCCCTCTTCGTCTTCGTAGATAGTTTATTCACTAATAACAATAACCTCTTATTATAACTAGGATTCCTTATTATCCTAATTAACGAAACCTAAACTGACGAGAACTTCACTTTAACAGGTAACATTGTTCATTATTCCTTTACTAAATTAAAGCGAGTAACGCGCAGCGTTCTAATATCCGAGATCTACGGTATAGTGGCCAGCGTGGACATAACCTACACTATCTCCACAACCCTAAAGCTGGTAACCAATCACCTAGAACTTCCCGAGATCCCTACAATCATTTATACTAACTCGTACTCATTATACGAATACCTTGTTAAACTTAGAACCACTAAGGAGAAGTACCTTATAATTAATATTATAGCACTCTAATAATCCTATGAGTAATAAGAGCTCTGCGAGATCCGCTGGATCAACGGGGAAGATAATTTGACCGATTACTTTACAAAAGTAGTATTAAACGAAGCTCTAAAGCGTTTTCTCGAGGAAGGAAAGGCAACGGTTTAAATAAATGGATAGGTAACGTAGACCTAAGAAAAAAAAAAGGGTTAATAGGGTTTGAGAAATTACGAGAAACGGAGGAATTATTAATACCGTAGCTAACACCAGCGATAACGTCAATTAACCAGTCCAATATAAGGGCCGGAAAACCAATTACACCACTAAAAGCAGAATCCGATTCTACCACCTCTCACCACCTTACACACTCAAACGAATTCGTTGTTTTATTATATTTTTAAGTGTTTTAGGAGAAAAGTGGCCTTTACCTAATTAGCGAACATAAAAAAAGAGTTTCTAGTATTAGAATCCGAATTGGGTAATAGCCCCATTTTCGGGTTCCTAATTAGCCGGTTCCGACCAGACTAATTAGAAAGCAGGGATTCTAGCACACCAACTAGATCTAGCAACAGCCGGCCTAGCCCACGTCGGAATAACCTCCCTCCAACAACAACAACACTACGTATTCAATATATCGATTATTGCTGTTCAACCCTATCGCCTAGGCGACCCTTTGACCTAGGGTCAACCCTACACTACTCGTCTTTAACAATAATAATATCTCAATTAACAGAAGTACACTGTCCTTACGGTAAAAGGGATAAGGGACAAAAATACACCTAATTAATCCTAAGTCCCCTACTACGAAAAAGGAATACGTTGAGCAGCGTACTTACAGTGCGTATATTACCTCAATCTACTAACCAGAAGCAGCTTTTAACCTGTCCACAGCAGTGCAACACTAGGAGCCCATAGACGATAATATAAAGGCTCTAAATCGACGCCTTATGTAACGGTCCAAGCACATATATTGCAACTAGCTATGGCGACTACTACGAGTATCTTTAAGATAAGGAGAAAGGAAGGAAAACTTTATTACCCTACAAATCCGATGGATCCTAATTAGGTCTACTTAGGCCTAATTAGGCTTATTAAGTAGTGGTTAGTGTTAAATATAATTGAGTGGTTCCGAGGCCTCTGATTGGGCCTTGGCCCGTAATAATTACCCCCTTCCTCCCCTCCCTTCTTAAGGGATATTCCTGTGATTAGCTTTGTAATAGTTTAAGGCCACTATATCCGTTAGTATATCCACTAGCTCTTAGGTGAGTTGGGTATAATTCTTCTACTTTACTAAGACTTTTTATCTATTCTATACTTTCCACGTATTACGGATCTCCTTAACTTTAAACTCCTCCCTATTAGCTACTAGTATTATAAGTAATTGGGTATTATTACGGTTTAATAATAATAATAAATTAACTTTAATATACTTAATTAGGTTTATATAGAAAATGCTATAAATCCCTAATAGTATATTTAGTTAGTAAGCGTAGAATTTAACTAATTTAAGGATGGTGTACTTTATATTAACCTAATTAAACTTTTTTAATAATTAATCAAATTAAATATTCCATAACCTTAACTAAACCTTATCCCCAAACTTAAACTAATTAGATGGTTGGCGCCTTGTGTTTACGGTAATCTCTTATTTCTCTTATATTACCGTTATTACCACCTAAGCCTACTTAGAAGCGTCTTTTAGCTTTTAGACTAAAACCTCTACTTTTATTATAGGGGTCTTATTATTATTTTATAAGGGTTCCTCTACTCTAATCAGGTTTAAGTTATACCTATGAGTAATAAAGAATAAGCTGAGTCTTATTAACGAGGTGACCCGGTTATTAATAATTATTATTATTATTAGGAGTAGTTTGTCCTAATTATCCTAAGTATACGTTATGTATACTCTAAAATAGGTTTCCATTACCTGGTTTACCCTCTTTATAGCTCCGTTTATTTCTAAGTGGAACGTTATAGAGAATCTTTATTTGATCCATAGTAATTAGTAGAGTTATTTCTATATAAGACTTATAAACTATGGTCCCTTATTTAATATGATTATATAAGGTATCCTATGGTGCCTAATTAGACCTTGGATTAATTAGTCTACTACTATATCCATTATAATGTCCTTTAATGACTCAAAGATTACGTTCTTTGATACACGATCAGTTACTATTATAATGTTTATAGCCCTATTATAGTAGAAAGGGGGCAATACTATTACAAAGTTAATAAAAACCTTTACCCAGATCTATCCAGGGATAAGCAGAGGTTTTAACAGGCCCCTCTTCTTATTACATTATACATTTCCTTGTCCATAAATATCGCAGTTCCTCATAAATCTTTGGATATCCTAGGATAGGCCTGGTTAGTGGAACTAGTAACTAATTAGGGCTTTTAAAGTGTCCCTCCCTGGATATCCTATTAACGTAGAATCGTAGAACCTCTAGATTAAACCCGTCCTTAGGGGCTCGTAATATAAAATCTAAATTCTGTTCCTCCACAACAATCTCTTATTATCGTCGATCATACATTCTAATAATATCATCAGCAACTTTTATTATAAGGGAAATTATCGGTTTCCTTTTTATATTACCCCCCTAATTAATTAATATCGGTTATTCTAGTCTAAGGCTTTATCCCACTAAGAGCGTAATAACTCTTTTTTAAAAGGGTTCAAGGGGGGTTCCGTCTTATCTAAGCTAGGGTTATTGGTCTAATCTATGTCTCCAGGGGAGTCTCTTATACTAAACTTAACCCTCTCTACTTACCTTAATCGGGCCTACACTTCTCTAATTACTATTATATTATTAACTCATAATACGTTAATCCTATTTTTCAGGAGTTTAATTTTCTAACCCTTTAACCTATTATCCTATAGGGTACTAGGGATATCCTGTTTACATTTTAATAGAATATTAGGAACTACTACTTTTTTACTAAATCTAAATTAAATAATAAAATTATAACGGAATAGTAATTCTAACCACCTAATCTAATATTCATTTAATTATCTCTTTATTATAAAATACTTTAGATTTAGGTGATTAGTTAGGATAGTGAACTCTTCTATACTCTGTAATTCTGAATCCCAATACTCTAAGTAGTGTATTATTACTAATAATTCCTTATTGTGTATTAGGTAATTATACTCTATAAATAGGTTCTTACGTAAAAAGAACGCTATAGGTTTTAAGATCCCTTTATCGTTATACTACGATAAGGTACCTCTTACCATATAACTAAACGAATCGGTCTCGAATACTATAATTCGATTAGGGTCCCAGTGAGCTAATACAGGTGCGCTAATCAGGAGCATCTTCAGCTCCTTGAACGCTCTAGTGCACTCCTTACTCCAAATAAATGCTATGTCCTTTTGGTTAAGGTTATTAGGGGTTATATAATCCCTAAGAAGTTGGGTATAAATTACTAGTAATAATTAGTAAAACTGATGAACTTATGGACTCCTTATACTAATCGGGGTACTTCCTATCCCTGGATTACCTTAATCTTCTTAGGGTTTATACGAATTCCCTTACTAACATTAATAATAAACCCCAAATACTTAACACTCTTAACCTCGAATTCGCACTTATCAATATCCACATATAAGCCTACAACGCCTAGGTACTCGAGGACCTTCTTGACCTTCTCTCTATGATTAGAGAGGGAGCTGTCCGAATAAATTAGGATATCGTCGATATAAGCTAAGTAGAACTTATCTAGGAAATCCCATAGGGTGTGGTTAATATATTATTAGAACGTTATAGGGGCTCTAATTAAACTAAAGGGGGTAACCATCTATTCGTATAACCTATACCTTATCCTAAACACCGTCTTCTATTCATCTCCTTTCCTAACCCGGATCTTATAAAATATAGCAATAATATCTAGTTTTATTAACCACTTTGTTTTTATTAGTGCCCTTAGGGTCTTGTTAATTAGGGGTAAGGGGTATTAGTCCTTCTTTGTAATAGTATTAAGGGCACGGTAATCGACGCAGAACTGTAACCCTCCTCCAGGCTTCTGAATAAATAGAATGGGCGATGATATAGGGGAGCTACTAGCCCTAATAAACCCTTTATTTAATAATTCTATAAGGGTTCAGCGTAATATAATTAACTCTTCCCTTAATATACTATATAAAGGTCCCTAGGTCACTAGTTTATTTTGACCATAAGAGTCCTTTTTAATAAGGATAGTATAGTCAACGTTTTTCTAGTGTAATAGTAATTAATTAGTTTTGTCTTAGTTGAAGATATATAGAAACTTATAGTAATATATAAGGAGTTTTGTCCTCGGGTTTATTTTTATTTTTAGTATTAGGGCCTTCTTAATATCGGCCAAACTTACAGAGAATATGTTTAGGGTGAATATATTAAGAGGGGTCTCTCTTCTCTTCTATACCCGCCTAATTAGGGCTAAGAATACTAATTTAGTCTATTACTGGATTAGGAATTTTGGATTTTACTGGGCCTAACCCGGTTTCCTTTTTGTTACTTAGTGGTCCACGATACTTATATGCAGAGTACCTTGTACTAGGTAAACTATAATATTATTATTAATTATCTAGGACCTTCTAAGGATAACGTCGTTTTTTTAATTAGGAATAATATAAAAAAATAATTAGTATTGTTTATAGTTATTAATATTAGTATTAGTGTAAGTGATATAGTGGATTATACTAGGAACTATAATAGTGACTTATATTAAGTTCTAAGGTGTAATACTAATACGTAGTAAGCGGAGTTTCTTAGCGAAGGCGTCGCTAATCAGAGCGTATATTAAATACCCTATATTAATAAGAGTAATTATATAGTATAACCCATTAATCCTAATACTAACGTAAAATGGGTTATAATTTATACTCTTTTTAATAACCTTCTATTCCTCTATAGCTTGTTCCTCCTAATAACGACTTTCACTAAGAGTTACTTTTTTCCTAAGTCCTTAGAGTTCTAATTAAAACTATTATCTGTTTTACTTTATTTTTTAGTTTTTCCCTTAAAAGTCTTGGTTTTCCTTATCTCTTTTCGATCCTTAGGGTATTATTATTATATGTGCCCTTTTTTATTATAATTATAACATCTATGAGCTTCCTTTTAACTTAGCCGTTTACGGACTTTCTCGTCCTTAGCTAACCTATTTACCTTTATAAGTTCCTACTTTATTCAATTAGGTTAAGGGGATTTTAATTAATTATTCTACTTCTAAGGGGACTTAATTCTTATTTAGTTAGGGGTCAGTGATCTCCTACGCTAACACTCACAGCGGGCTTAGTAGGATTCACTATCCAATTCTAAGCTTATACTTAGGAGCATCTAAGTGTATATAGTGTATATTATTAGTTTATTAATTATACTAATAAGTGGGGCTCTTATTATAGTGTTCAGAGCTTCTTTAAGGTAGTTAATCCTTATAATGTTTAGCTAGTGTCCTCCTCCTACTTCTACGAGCTCCTTTTTAAATTTAGGGAGGAAGTAAGTGAAATTCTCGTTCTCTTTTTACCGTATAATCCTTAGTTAGTTAAGGGCTTGTACTTCTATATTAAAGTCCGTATAATAACCCTTTAAGTACTCCATAAATCTATCCAGGTTCTTCGACCTATTAGCCCCTCTTTACGCATAATAGGTGCTTACTATGGTTTACGTAATGTTTTCTAACTTAGAGTAGATATAAGTGAATATAATTAACTCTGAACTAAAGGCTTCTTTATCCACGCTTATCTTCCCTCCTATTTTAAGGTGCTATTATTAAAACTTCTTATATAGTCCATTAAACTTTGGTGGGTTGAGAATTTAATATTTAACTTATTTTAGAGGTAGTATGTAGACCTAATTGGGGGGAATTAGTGTTATAGAGGGTATCGGGGATTAGTTTATCGTCGAGGTTAGGTACTTAGGTTCTATTAGGGCTTCTTATAATAGTCGAATTTACTCTTATTAGGTCTCTTACTCGGTTATTTGGGCAGTCCGTATCTCCTGTAGTTGGGTTATAAGTTATCCGATTAGTTATATTAACTATTATGGGTTTCCAAATAGTTTAGTGTTACTTTCCATCGTTGTGTGGTTATCGCTTATCCTGGTGTTTTGCGTTTAATAGTGACCGTAGTATACTTAATGACGTAGTCGAGGTACTCTACTACGGGTATGTATACGCGTCTTTTTGAGTTTATAATAACCTCTAGGTCTAATAAGGCTATACTAATCAGCTTCAGATGTTCAGGGACTCCTTAGGTTAACCCATCTAAAACTTCTTATTATTCTCATATAAGTCGTGGACTTTTATACTAAGCGTTTAATTAACTACTTTTAATAATTTTAAAAATAATATAATAGTCTAAGTATATATATTGTAATTAATTATGGTGATTATTATGAGTATTTTTAAGATAAGGAGAAAGGAAGGAAAAGTCTGCTGCCCCACAAATCCGTTGGATCCAGATCAGGTCTGCCTGGGCCTGATCAGGCTTAGTAAGCAGTGGTTGGCGTTGAACATGGCCGAGTGGTTCCGAGGCCTCTGATCGGGCCTTGGCCCGTGACACCTTAAGTGGCAAATATAACACCTCAATAAATGGCTAACTTTCATACTACTCAACTTTAAAATAATAAAATTATTTATTTTCATCGACGAATCGTTCACCAATAACTATAACCTTATATTATAATTAAGGTTTATAATCCTCCTTATAAACAAATCCTAAAAAAACAACGAATTCACACTCCACGGTAACGTCGTCTACTACTCGTCGACAAAAAATAAAAGAGTTACACAAAGTGTACTCACCTTAGAGGTATACAACATGGTCACCGGTGTTAATATGGTATACACCATTGCCTTAACCCTTAAGATCGTCACTAAAAGCCTACGATCCCTAGAGATACTAACTATCACTTATACAAACTCATATTTACTTTATAAATACCTCGTAAAACTAAGCACCACTAAGGAAAAGAGGCTTATAATAAACATCATAACCCTCCACTAGTTATATAAGTAACGAGAGCTCTTCGAAATCCGATGGATTAACGGGGAAAAGAACCCGGTGGACGGATTAACAAAGTTAGCACCGAATCGGGTACTAACGACGATTCTGGACAGCTCAGAAATAATAATCAGGATAAAGGGATGGGTTATACAACCCTGAATAGTATT
This sequence comes from Colletotrichum gigasporum, assembly GCA_024584535.1. Taxonomy (NCBI): domain Eukaryota; kingdom Fungi; phylum Ascomycota; class Sordariomycetes; order Glomerellales; family Glomerellaceae; genus Colletotrichum; species Colletotrichum gigasporum. Next base: position 1,108,957 of record CP077951.1, read on the forward strand.
AATAGGTTAGTAAAAACTAGGAAAAAGAGGAATAAGGAGGTAAATACCGTGGAGGGCGTTAATTGACACCAGATTACTTAATTCGCGGTGGGACCGTGAAATACACTCTTTCCTACCGAAGGTAGTATAGTAAAAAGTAGTATTCTGCCGTAGCTGACCGCCTTACGCACTCATCTCAAAGACGTCGTTTTTCGTCGTTTTTCGAGCCCTTTACACAAAGCGCGAAAAATCCACTCTTTAATTAAAAAAGCGAGCTTTACGGCGAAAAGAGAGTTACCAGTGTCAGAACAACCTCGACGTAGTGATTTAAGGTTTCACCGCAAAGCTCCTATTAGCTCGCTTAACGAGCCAATCAGAGCACAGGAATTGTACGCTAACCCGATCATCTAAGATCGCGGTCTTAGTGACGATTCCTATATGAACAACAACAAGAACAGCAGGATCCATACGAATATACGTATATTCTACTACGCCGTACAGCCGACCCGATGTAACTAAAACCAACATATACTCCATTAGTAGAGCTAATAGTAGATGGTTTAATAAAAAGCTTAGTATTCCCCTAATTCCGGGAGTTCCGGAAATAGGTTAGGATGGTGGAGTAGAAGGAGCTTTTAGAGTATAACAGAAAGTATAATTTAGATAAGGACGAAGCTAATTAGTCTTCTAGAGTATTAAAAGAAAACGTTTAGGTAATAGAGGATAGCATAGTAGAACGGAACTTATAATCTCTAGTTAACCATAGGAAACTTATAATTTTCCTTACTAAGCGCGTTATACGTATAAAACGCCTTCCCATAGGAGACTGTCGAATCCGCTGTACCAAGCGCCTAGTACGCTTCCGGCATGCTCGAAGGTCCGCGCGCGGTGCGGAACAATGATGGGCCGAAATGCGCCCTTGTACCAGCTACCTTAAGGGCTAAGTTTGCCCCTAAAGAATAGGAAGAATAAGAATAATTACACATTTATTGAATACATTACGAATTGACTATTTGAATCCGATAATTAATAATCTAATATGTGCTGAAAATAGTTATTGAACTGAACCCTACCTATAACCGCTATTCCTATGTGTAATACCCATTTAATAATAACGATGATGACCCTTACTATGAAGATTATATTTTAGATGATTAGGGATTGGGTCCTTTAGTTCGACTAATTATAATCCTAAGCGAAGACCTATAATTTGTGGGACGCTATAGACTTATTGGTTGAGTACTCTGAGAGCACCGGAGAAGAGATCTACGAAGAGATTACTCGAATGCTGGAGTGGCCGGTGATCTCCGATCACCTAAAGGTAATCCGCTGAAGGGTTAGAAGTGCTTTAGGAAGTAGTGCGACTTGAGAACTCGACGAAGTATTTGTTTTAGGCCCTGAAGTGTTTGTAGAACGAGCTTATGTTTTCGAAGACTTATCCCCTGTGAACCTCGTTTTATATAAAGAACGATAAGTGGAATATAATGATAATTATAAATATTATATTAAATAGATAAAAAGTATATGTGTATTTTAGAACTAGTTCTATGAGATTATTACTTTGGACCTTTTTAAGTATTATTGTATTATGGATAAAGGATTTAATGAATAGGTTTTAGAATTGTAAACTTGTGTTAGTGGTGTGTTATACGAGTGCCGAGTGAACATAGTGGAAGTATATTCTAAAGTTTTGAGTTATCCTAATAAGAAGAGATTTATTATATAAAAGGATACCGAGGACTGGATCGGCTATTAGGAGAGTGTTCTCTATGAAGCTTAAGTTATAGACGTCCCATAAGCTAAATACTTAAGTACTTGGTTTTTAGAGTTTACATAAACCCTTAGTGGAAGCCTTATTGAACTATGGATTTAAACCTACTAGTTAATAATTAGAACCGAAGTAATGAACGACCTACTTATATTAGGTAAAGTCCTTGCTGAGGTTTAATAAGTCCTCTATTAAACGAAGGATATACGGAAAACTGGATAAGGAGTATTTGGACTTATAGTGATAACTGGTGGACTGGTTAGTAGTGACGATAAACTATAATAAATAAGGACTTAATTGCGAAAAGTTTGTGGTGGAGGTCGTGGAGGCCGTGGAAGGGGTAACGGGAAGAGTGAAGGGAAATGGTTGTGTTCCCTAGTTAATAGATTTAGCGACTCTGATGAGGGTAGGATGTGTATAGTATACTTAAAATAAGGTTACTAATTTTCGAAGTGCTGGTTAGTTTTCCCTAATAAGTGCCCTGATTATATATATTGTGATTGAGTGTTTGAGAAGTTGGTTACTGAGTAACTTAAGAATAACGAAGACCTTATTAAGTGTGTTTAGAGGCTTAAATTTACTATAGAATCAAGTTGACTTATAGGACGTTATTAAGCCTGTGTTTGAGCTGTGTTGGCAACTTTTTACGAAACGTATTTACTTTATGGATCCGTAATCCTCGACTCTGGAGCTATAATCCACGTTTTTAATAACCCCTTATAGTTTATATAATTAACGGGAGTTACGCTTAGCGACTATCTCTAAGTAGGTACTTAGTAAGTGGTAATTAATAGTTTTGGAATAGTGGATATTCGTATTAAGGGGTGAGATGGTAAGCTGCTTAAGTTTCGCTTATATAATATAGTGCTTTATAAAGGGTTTATGAGTAACCTTATTTCTTTAAAACACTTATACTAAAAGGGTTTTTAGTGGGATACTAGCCCCGGTAATAATTGTATTAGGTGTATAAACCGAAGCTACGTTTATGAGTTATTTGAAATCCATAATTAAGATGTTCTCGATTATAGACCTATAGAGGATAAAGTGGTACTCGTAACGATCGTTCCGCTCCCTTAACCTACACTAAACGAGTTCCCGAGAGCTTTACGAAAAAACCGTTTTATAAGTATATGTCGGAATGTCCACGCCGGACTGGCGCCACCTGTTACCGCCTATCGCCCATTGGCCCGGTTAGCGAGCTAATTAGAAGGCAGGAATCGGTTTTAGATCGGCAGCGTCAGATCGTTGCCGTAGGCCCGATTCCTTCCTTTAATAACAACAGAGTAGATACGACGAATATATCGTTATTTACCCACTTTCCACACTAAGCCTAGTAAAGTAAATCCAATACTAATCAGTAGTTAAATACCACTTCCATAAATCAGTAAAGTGAACCTTTTATTAGAAAAGGTAATATTATAAAGTCCTAGGACGGAATAGCCCATCCAATAGATCTCACGATATTTGCACTATAGGAAGAATCTGCAATAACCTCGGTTAGTAATACGATTAACAATAGGATACCATAGGAGCTTCCTAGGAGTCCATACGAAGTCACCGGAGTAATAAATTCCATTTAACGTAATAGAATACAACCTCTATGTCCATTATATATAACTTACAATGAAAATCTCGTAATTAATAACGATATAAAGCGCCCTCGTACTTCCATCGCCGATTTTCGTTCTCGACGAGAAACTATCCATTATAATCGATACCCCCTTCTTTTTTAAATATTACTCCGTTACCTAATAACTACGGAAACACCTCGGAATTAGTACTTAAAAAGCTAACCTTTACGAGAACCCCGACTTCACCATCGTTACCGTCGCTACTCACTCCTACCTCTAGAGTAATAACCCTAAATACCCAGTAAACACAACACTAAAAATAATAACCCTACTTTCCGACTATATCCATAAAAGAGAACTAGTAACCAATACTAAGACTAAAGCAACCTACCAAGGACATAACACCTAACGCTCAAAGGGCTAAATTCAACAAAAACCCCGACTTAACTATCGTCGTCCCTACCCCTAAAGACGACCTAGACGTGGATACAAGACCAGAGACGACGCTAAAAAAAAAAAGACTCCCTTCCTATACTACCCATTAAAAATAGTATTCCATAAATAATAAATAATAATTCACTTAATAAACAGTATACACCCTCGAAGCTACGGCTTAGAGGAAACGCCCCGTATTTAAGACGTCGTTAACCTTACCTTTATACACTAGAATATCTACTAAGATATCGGGAAGTGACCCAATTATAGTAAATCCGACCCTAGAGGAGGTCCAGGATACTTAGGACCCTCTACGAGAAGAGATGATAAGAGTACTAACCCCCACTAATACTTAGAGTCGAATAATAAACGGCTCCTTAGTCCTACTACTAACAAAGTATAAGAGGGAGGTTAACCTTTACGAATAGGGACTATGGGCTAGGTATAGACTAAAAGAGGCGACTCTCGAGTCCAACCCGAAATTAATAGCAATAATAGTAGTATTCCTTATCGAGATATGGACCGCGGAAGGCATTATTAACCATAACCTAGAAGTAGAATTCAAGTTAGACTTCGAAGACTAAACCCAAATTACGTTTAATATCCTCGAAACCTAAGTAGCGAAAAGACTATGCGACTTCCTACTTTACTATAGTGTATTTATCCCTATAAAAAAGCAGAGGATCCTAATTAAACTCTTTAACCTTAAGGAGACCCTAGTTTTATACTATTAGACCTAGGAAAAAGTTAATAAAATCAGTTTTAAAAACCCGTTTTTTAGGAAGCTCATAGAGGACCCAGTCCTTTATAAGGAATTAACGAGGAAATGGGTATTACCACTAATTCAATCCCGTCTAAAAGAGATTACAACGCAGAAGAACTCCCCGCGAATACCGCCACCCTTAGAGAAAGTGGGAATAAGCTAAGCCTACACCGGGCTACGCCCTCAGAATCGGCCATAACTACCTAAACAACCCATATTCACCTAGGAATTATCGGATCAGGAAGAACACCGTACTATAGACGAGATTAGCGAAATAGCGACCCCTTAGTAATAAAGTATGCTCATTAAGGTATATACCGATGATATGAGGTATAGTGGTGAGAAATTCGATGTCCTTAACACTAAATTCCGCATCTTCCTTAAAGCCTATAGAAAAATCGGAGTTAACCACTATACAACGGCTAATCTATTCCCTACGATACTAAAAAAGAGAACTTCTCAGTTTTACTACGGTTATATTAGTGGTACGCCGACTATTCAGTTAATAGAGGAGGTAATTGATAAACTACGGTGCTACTTTAAAGGAGATCAACGCTGTTAAGCCTATATTATTGATTAGAACGGAGTAAATTTTAATAAGGTTATTTAGAAGAACCCTGAGAAGACGAAGGTTAAGGCTTTAGAGACCCTTTTTAATAACTTAACGAATTTCCAGTAAGCTCTCGTATTATACTACTAGGGAGACTAGGTCCTAAAGGATAAGCTGATTGGAGTTATTATCTCTATGAAAGAGTGCTACTCTATTAACTTAACTAGAGTAAATATAGTAGAGGAGCTCTATAATACGATAAGGATAAGCCTTAACTTAGAGGAAAGAGGAAGAGATGCTTATTATTAATACTTTATATTAAAAATAGAGTTAAACGAGTAGTTTTAGATTAACCGACATTATAACGGAAAAGGGCGAAGTAACTACTACGGAGGTCACTAATAATAACGAGGATACCCTTACCGTAGTAAAAAGTGCTACGTTTACAGTAAAGAAAGGTACTAGTTTATGAAGTACTCCGTAAAGGAGAGAAGTAAAGCGTATAAACACTTTAAGTTAAATAAGAACATCTCTAATACCTCTCCTAAAATATATAACCACTTCCTCGTTAAATACAAAGGAAATAAAGTGCTTAACAACGAGGACACTAGGGATAAGGAAGATCTAAGCTAATACCTTACTAACACTACCCTTAACGAGGAAAACGAGTATAATAACGAATTCCACGTCTTATTTTTCGGCTATACTACTACTCTGGTCAGCGAAGACCTTGCTTAAACCCTGAATAACTAAGCTGCCTACTACGCTATCACAGGGAAGGATATCTACGGTATACCCGTAAAATTACCGGCCTACAAGGTGTTTATTAGCAATAACCATTATATAACGACGATCTTCTAGGGGATTATACTTAATATAAGAGTAGCCGGCGTTTCCACGGTTAAATACCCTTAATTCCTTACTCTATAGAAGATTAACACTACCGTAAAACTTAACACCTCTAAAGCAGGCTAGACGAGCATTACCTTCGGAAATAACCCTCTAATACCCTCCATAGGACTAACCTATGTGAATTCACCCTTCGGACAACTACCCTTCTATATTATAAACACTAATACGCTATTCTTACTCTATTTAAGAAATATGGACGACTTAGGGATCCGTTTCAATAATATCCACAATTTCCTTTAATAAGGAGATGTGAAGGTCCCTATTATACGTAAATGGGGGTATCCGTGGATGCTTATACACTCTCTAGAATAGAGTTTTACGTGGAATCACCTTATAAACACGGAATTACGCAGAATCCACCGTCGTTTTGGCCACCCATTAGTACAAAAGCTCTATACAATCCTAGAGAGAGCTGGTAACAACGTAACGTTCAAAGTAATCCAGAAGCTCATAAAGCACTGCTACTAGTACTAAATGAATGGACGAGCTCTAGGGAGATTCAAATTCACCTTTAAAGACGATGTAAACTTTAATTATAAGGTTATTATTAATATCTTTTACCTAAAAGGGAATAAACCCGTGATCTACGTCGTTAATACGGCCATTTCCTTTAACGTAGCTAGGTTTCTGGAAAACGTCAGCGCAAAGCACACCTAGGAGACACTATGCGAATGCTGGATCGATACCTACCTTGGACCCCCTGATTGGATCGTTATGGACGCTAGTAGAAACTTCAGCTCTAAGGAATTTAGGAATTCAGTGAGATTTATGGTGATCGAAGTTAAAAAGGTGCCCGTTAAAGCCTATAATAATATCGGGAAGGTAAAGCGATACTATGCGCTCCTACGATGAGCATATAATATTATCCGCTAAGAATCCCCTTCCACACCACCGAAGATTGCCCTATAAAGCATAATTAAAGTGATCAACGATACGGCTAGCCTAAACGGTCTTATTCTGACCTTACTCGTTTTCGGAGTGTACCTACACATAAATATAAACTCACTACTATTACTAGAGATACGGTAACGCGCAGAAGCTATGCGGAAGGCCATAGTAAAGCTATGAGAGATTTACGTAGAACGCATAATAGTTAATACTTTTGTAATAAGAAACGGCCCAAATACAGCCCCTATACGAGATTTACTACTATAGTTGAAAGTTATCGTTTAGTATAAGAGAAGGGGCTGGACAGGCCCATATATACTCCTCGTTAACGAAGGTGAAAACTATGTTGTCCAATTACCCTCTAAACTAAAAACTTTTAGGTCTACTATTATTAAACCCTTCTTAGAGGATAACGATGAGAATATAATCCCAGAGATACCGAGAAATAACAAAGAAGACGTCCCTAATAAAGAAAAGGAAATCCAAGATGAGATTATCGTCTAAACAAAAATACCACCCCCGGAGGAAAGGCTAGCACCACCACCTCGATACCCGAGAAGTAAACCATAAAAGAACGCCTAAATCAACCTCCTAGCAGAAGTTAACACCTTTAATAACACTAAAAACGAGGCCATAACAATAACTGCGTTTATAAGCGCTAAGGAAGAGGTAGATCACGCCCTTATACTCAAGTTACGCAAAAAGGGTATAATTAAAACCCCAGGACCCCCGTTCGAGGAGTCCACTAAGAAGGAGATCGATGCCCTAATTGCACAAGGAGTCTTTAAATTCACTTAGTATAACAAAGAAAAACACAAAGGGATACGTATATTCCACTTAAAGATCGTCAACAAAGTGAAGGGCAAAATAGAGACGCCCTACGAAAAGTCCAGACTTATTATTCAGGGATACGCAGACGACGACAAGGAGGCTATCCTCACATAATCTCTAATTATTCAGAGCACCAATCAGAGACTAATTCTCACCATCGCTCCATCTCTCATCCAAAAGGAGGGCTATTCACTATAAATAAGAGACATCACTCAAGTGTATACCTAATCCACAACAAAACTCAAAAGGACAATCCTCATAAGATTACCAGACCAAATAAAGAAAAATTACCCTCTAAGAACCATCATAACCATCGTATAACCGTTATACAGTATTACAAAAGCTAGAACCCACTAATACACAATATACAATAAGCACCACAAAGAGAAGCTCTAAATAAGGACTTCTATGTATAACCCCTACTTACTATTACTAAACAACAAAAATAAGAACTTTGCGATAATTAGTATATAAACTAATAATATTATCGGCTTAAGCGATGAGACCTTCGCTTAACAAGAAGACGAGGAACTCTAGAAAGCGATATTCTCGGTGAAGGAGAAATAATACCTCTCCACCAAAATACTACTCGTATTCAACGGAGGGATCATCTCAACTAATAGAAAAGCCATTTTCCTACACCTAAAGGGCCAGGGAGCGAAGATACGCCTAGTTGACGCCAAATTAGCTACTATAAAGGAGTAGTACATCGAATAGTGCACTAAAGGCGTATACACCACCTCAAAGTGCTAACCAAAAGCAGCGTTCAATCTATTCGCAGTAGCCCAACACCGAGAAGTGACGCTAGAGCAGATCAAAACTCTAAATCAACGCCTACTATAGCAAATAAAACACCCAAACCAAGGCCTCACTTATGTACCCCTTAATCTAATTACCACTAAGTTTTTTGTTTTTATTAATAGCTCCTTTATTAATAACAGTGACCTAACGTCCCAGCTTAGATTTGTGATCCTCCTCGTAAATGAGACCAAAGGAGAAAAGGATTTTATAATAAAAGGAAATATTATCCACTACTCCTTAACAAAGTCTAAGAGAATTACGAGGAGCATCCTCGTATCCGAGATATACGAGATGGTCGTCGGCGTTAATATGGCCTACGCCCTCTCCACGACCCTGAAGATCGTAACTAATAAGCTCTAAATACCTACGATCCCGACCATCGTGTATACTAACTCATACTCACTCTACGAGTATCTCGTTAAACTTAGAACCATAAAGGAGAAACGCCTAATAATCGATATTATAGTATTAAAGTAGTTTTACGAGAAATGAGAATTATACGAGATCCGATGGATCCACGGAGACGATAACCCTACCGACGGCCTAATAAAGGTTACACTAAACCAAGCCCTCGTAAAGCTTATCGAGGAGGTAAAAGTAAAGATTAGGATAAAGGGATGGGTTACGAGACCCTAAGGAGCACCTACGGCGCTAAATAAGAGGAGGAATATAAAGGAGATTAGGGGATATAAGAGGAATACCATTACTATCGCCAGCGACGGCGAGCTGGACTTTACCCGTAGTTAGCTACGGGATATACTCGTTTCTACTGAAGGCGGTACGGCCGAAAACGGCACTTCTACCGCTTCCAACTACCTTACACACTCATTCCGTTTATCGATTTTTTTTATCGCATTTTGAGCAATTTGGTGCCCGCGCCGAATAACACTCAATTTTCACTCGTTATTTAAGAAAGGGGCGATTTGCGGCAAAAGAGATAGTTACCAGTGTCGGAATGTCCACGCCGGACTGGCGCTACCTGTTACCGCCTATTGCCCATTAGCCCGGTTAGCGAGCTAATCAGAAGGCAGGAATCGGTTTTAGATCGGCAGCGTCAGATCGCTGCCGTAGGCCCGATTCCTTCTTTCAACAATAACAAAGCAGATACGACGAATATATCGTTATTTGCCCACCTTCCACACTAGGCCTAGTGAAGTGAATCCAATAGTATAATAATCCGTAAACTTATTTAGGTAAGCGTGGAAAAATGGTACCGGAGACTTAGATACCCAGGGAGAGATGCTCTAAATCGCCTTAGTAACGTAGTAAGGGGGGTGAGACTCTTGGATCGAAAAAGTAGAGACCCCGTAGAATGCGATGCGTATGGGATAGTGAATATAATACGCTAAATCCGCTGAGCACCGAAAGAGTTAGTTAAACGGGTAAAAATTAGAGACCGTTTAGTACTCGATTTTTACGATTATAATAAGGGATATGAAGGGTATACGTCCCTTATACTTTTTTTTAACTAAGCCTTAGGGTTAATATAGGACTTTTATTTATAAAAGAGAATAATAGAGATGATTTTAAAAGTGTTATTTGAGTTACTTAATTATTTAGAATACGTTTATGATATAAAAGTTAAGTTCCTAGAAATTAATAATAAGCTTCTGAGATATTTGTACTTAGTAGTAGACCTAAAAGGGTGTGGAATAATGATTGAAATGTTAGCGCTTAATACGTAAGCTTAGAACGGAGGTGTTGAAAGGCTCGTTGTGATTATTAAAGTTAAAGTTAGGGTAATGGTTATTATAACGAATTTCCTAGACTACTTATAGCCTGAGATTATTAAAATAATAGTCTACTTCTATAACCGAACCCTATTATAAATACACGGGTGGAAAACGCTTTACGAGTAGTTCTATAAGTAATTCTGGAGTAGAGAAGATGAGATTTATACGGTCCTTGACCTCTCCTACCTACGATCCTATGGTTATAAGGCCTATGCCCTGATAACCGATGCGTAACTTAAGTGCTAACGGCGAAAGAAGCTCGCCCTTTGTGCGTAGATCGGTTTTCTAGTGGGCTACACATTAAGTAATTAAGTTAGAATATGGAACCCTTTTAAAAGGGACGTCTTTATAATAAGGGACGTTGTATTTAACGAAAAGGTGTACTTTAATGGGAACCTTAAGGGTACCGTTAAGGAATTTCGCTACCTAGATTTATAGGTAATCGAAATGCGAATTCAAGAGTTTATTAAGTAAACCTAGATATAAACATCAATATAAGACGTTAACGAGGAAGTAGAAGAGGTTACCCTCGTTTTCGAAATAAGTTCAAAACATAATAAAAGTGTTCTAAAGGTGAGCTCCGTTATAGAGATGTATTTGGATGAGTTAAGATAGTACGATATAAGGCGTTTTACACCATACCCAACACCTAAAGCGTTACCACTAAGACCCTTATCATTTTTTATTACTTTAGAAATGGTTTTGGTTATGAAGGGGTAGGGGGAAAGTGAGGGAGAAGTATAATATAAAATTATAACCTCGGACCGTAGTATAAACACGGCGAAGCATAGAATCTCGTTCAAATCTGTTTTCTTAGTAGGAACGGTTCTAAAACGGAAATAACGCCGCAAAACGCAATTAATAGACGGTCTCCTAAGTATACGTTTATAGTCTAACTAACCCAGTACCCCTAATAAGATTAGTCACCTTAGAACTTTTAACAAAAGTATATTAAATTAAAAGGCTAATGGGGAAGTGCTTTAATAACGTAACCTTTCCAGTGAGTTAAGAAAACCCAGTTAAGAGGGGACTTCTATTAAGGGAAGTACTTTAGGTTATGTGTATAAAGAATTTTCTCCACTGGGCTATAAGGGTAATACGCCTATAAGTACTCATTAAAAGAAACTACCCCCTTTCCCCACGTTATATAATCACTTAAAGGATCACCCGTATAAGGACGACTTCAGAATAGCTAAAATAAGCTATTTAAGCGGCTATAAAAACTCCCACTCCTAGGAGGAGGTTAACAAAGAACAAGCATAAGGTAAGCAGATTCTCGGCTACTACTAGGTATATACTTATAAACTTAATAAGTATAGGAGGCTCATAAAATTTAAGGTACACCTTGTTATTCGTGGAGATTAATAATTAAGAGATGAGTGAGAAATGTATACTATTATACTTATAGGTATATTGTTCTGAATCCTTATTATAATAGCTACTCGTTTCGATATGGAGCTTTTATAGTATGATGCGGTAAATGCCTTTGTGTATATAATAATCGATAAGGAAGTGTATATATAACTCCCACTTAGATACCGAAAAGTTGGATAGGTATTATACTTAAAAAAGGCGCTTTACGGCCTTAGGAGGTTACCTTTGCTCTGGTAAAAGTACCTAGAAAGTGGGCTCCTAAAACTCGGCTTTTAATGAGTTACCGGAGAGAACTGCTATTAGTAGAAGGAATAAGTTACGTTCTTCTTTTATGTTGACGACTATATCTTAGCTTTCCCTCATAAGTTTTATAACGAGGTAATAGTATTAATAAAAAAGCTTTAAAAACGCTACCATTTAGAAGGTGATCATAAGTTATAGTGGTTTTTAGGAATTAAGGTTTTAAGAGATTAAGTAATTAGGAAGATTTAGTTATTACAATTAGTATTCGCCGAGAAGGTGAGAAAACTCCTACTAGATGCTAATAAGTTACTTAAAGTGCATTTCGAAACCCCTATAATAACCTTTAAGTTATTCTTATATAACGGGGTAGCTGAACTGTGGGAAATTAAAAAGTATTAATGTAAGGTCGGAACTATTATATATATAATTATGATAACGTACCCGGATATTATATTCGCTATAAACCATCTCGCACACTTTAATCAGAACCCAGGGCCGAGTCACCAATGCACAGTGGATCGAGCACTCTAATACCTTTACTCAACGCATTCTTTTTATTTAGAATACGGAGCTGCACTAGGGAGCCCTAAGGACACTTTGGAAATCACTTCTAATACTAATTTCATCAATAATATACTTAATTAGAAAAGCTCTTAAGTGTTCGTAATATAACTTTTTAGCGGAACTATTACGTAGAAAACAAATAAACAACAAATAATTACAACATTAACAACAAAAACCAAGCTCCTCACCCTATCATATACAACAAAGGAAACCATCTTCACAAACCAGTTAATCTCTACTTTACAAATACAACTCCCCATAAAAAACACTTAGAACACTAAGTTTACACCTTAAACACACTCTTAACCACGAATTCACATATAATACAATAACCAGCAAACCATGCACCTCGTAACCACAGAACAAATATAATTACAAACACACCTACACCATGTTAATATTCATAACCACTAATTATATTAAAAAATCGAAAACAACTGTGTTAACGTTGCGTATACGCTGTTAACTAAGCTAATAGTAAATGGATTAATAAAAGCGTTCCCGAAGCAGCCTTTTTAGGTGTTTCTTGTATAACTGAATATGAGTAATTAGCGGGTTTGTTTTAAAAATAACCGTTGTCGTAATATCGCTGTAGATGAGGCCCACTGGGAGGCTGGGATGGCTAAGGATAATATATGGGACGTTGAGGCTTGTGTTCTTCATGCTCTTAGGGGCTTGTGAACCCCGTAGGAAGGGTATATGAGAAGTGCTTTAGATAAAGGAAGACGAAATTCAAGTTTCGAAATAATTATAACGCTTGGAAATAACTATTGAAGGGCGGATCAGGTAGTAGGAAGCCCACTAGACGGAGGCCTCCCTGAAGGGGCGTGTCGAATCCGCTGTACTAAGCGCCTAGTACGCTTCCGGCACGCTCGAAGGTCTGCGCATAGCGCAGAACAATGATGGGCCGAAATGCGCCCTTGCACCAGCTACCTTAAGGGCTAAGTTCGCCCCTAAAGAACAGGAAGAACAAGAATAATTACACATTTATTGAATACATCACGAATTGACCATTTGAATCCGACAGAGACAATTAGGAGAATAAGAGGTTAGCGCTTAGAGAGCTCTCTGGGCAAGGAAGCCCTTTCTACGAGGCCTCCCCTAAGGGGGCGTATTAGATTAAACACTCTAAAAGTGTTCTAGAACGGGCACTCAGCGTAAGGTTAATCCCGAGCGCGCCTCAGGCACCCAGGGGCGTCCCCTACCCCTATCCCTAGGGTCAGGGACGCTCCCTGAAGCACTTAGCAAACACAACAAATCAATACACACAATTGACCCTCAATTCGACAGAAGGTACAAAGCGAAGGGCGAATACGCCTCGAACTCATAAAAACATCCTAATTAATGTAATTATTAAAATATATTTTATTATTCTTTTTTTCATTCTTTTTTTATGGATTTATATAAAAGTTAATTCCATTAAATAAAGAAATTATAGGGTTGTTATTAAAATGTTATTTTGAAATCTAAAAAACGAATTAAATTAATTCGGGTATAATATAACGTCCCTTATTTAAGTCAAGTACTGGAAACCGATACACAATATCCAGCATGCCCGGATCGGAATTTTTGAGGCTAGATGCCTTCAAAAAAGGGTGGGTTCGCCGCTTGCTCTCTGGGAGTACAGACTTGAAATACCCACCGGAAATTCCGCATTAAATCAATCCTGTCATAGTCAACGGTTATGAATTTATCAACCGTTTCTTACAGGAGCGTTGAGAAACCAGTGCTATTTTCGTTCGTCGTCTTCTTTGAATTCTCTCCCCAGTTGCCAGTTGGCTCATTTTGTCAAAAGGGGTGGCAGGCCCGAGGCGCTGAGGGCACTGGACGCACTGAAGGCGCAGGAGGACCGCTCGAGGCACGCTTAGTTACACAAGGCACACTAGAAAGGTGCCTCAGGGGCACTCACAGGCATAAGGACACACAAGCACAATACACATCACGAATTGACCCCCTACATCGTACCCATATTCAATTCTTAACACATTTAGCCCCCTTACCAAGGGAAAGAAAGCCCTTCGCTCCAACCTGACGAGTACTGTAAATAGGGGGTTTCATTCTTCTCCCCATGTCCGTATATACAGCAAAGTCGCACTGTGCAGAGTCCGACCGAGTCTCGGCGGACGAACGGTGACGTACCAATTCCTTCGTCTTCACCACCACTTTCGTCCGGCCGGACTCGAACAACCTCACCTTCCCATACCCCTTTCCGTCACCCAATCCACGCCAAGGGCTCTCGCAATGGCTGCAGGAAGGAACAGCAACAGCAGCAGCAGCAGCAGGCCGACCGCATCGGAGCGGGCGGCCGCAAAACGCCGACAGGTCCGCAAGGGCACGCGCAGCTGCTGGGAGTGCAGGCGGCGCAAGGTCCGCTGCATCTTCGACGAGACCGCGCCCAGCGACACGTGTCGGACGTGTTGGCAGAAGGGCACGCCGTGCGTCAGCCAGGAGTTCCCCGAGGGCCACGTGCCGCAAACGAAAACCCCGGTCGGCAGCGTGGGCGACCGCTTGGGGCGGATGGAGAGGCTGGTCGAGCGGCTGTACCAGCGGACGGACAATGACAAATCTCCTGCGCCAAACGGAGCTCGGCAGGATGTCGACGAGGGTCTTCTGCCCGATGTGGAAGATGTATCTGCGGGCTCTTCAATACATGACGTCGATGATGGCGGTGGTATTGAGGTGGATCATCACGATCCGGGATGTTCATCGCCTCGTGAGCTGGAGCACTCGGGGGAACAAGTATGTACATCTCAATTGCCAGAATATTTGCGGGGGTTTTTTTTTTCGGGCTATTGAAATCACTAACCGAGCTAATCAATCATAGCCCACATCGCGAATAGAGAACCCGACAACCACTGAGCGTACGACAGATAATAGGCACCAGTCACGACTCGAGCTCAACTTTGGCATCTCAGTCAACGCTGGATCCCACATCTCTAATTCTCATCTTCCAGTAGTCAGTGGGGAGTCAGTCACTGCTAGACCCCATTTCTCTACCAACGCTCATCTTTCAGTTCTCAGTAGGGAACTCACCGATGCACTTCCGTCAGCGGAAGATTGCGAAGTCATTCACCGTCTCTACTCGGACGCAGACCTCGTGTTCCAGTTGATGCTGAACCCCCATGGTGTTTTAGAAACTCTCCAACCGGAGCCCATGGAGAACTTCGTCGCCGGTCTATACGAGCCTATGCATCCTGTTCTGTTGGCCAAGAAGATGCTGACGCTGGCTACTATGCTGCAAAGGATTCCATCGACATACGCTCAGGAGTCGTCAGCATCGACATCGCCGCGACGCATCATGGAGCGACTTGCCGAGGCCGCTATATCCGTCGTGTGCGAAAACAACAGGTTAATGGGCAGCATCGATGTCCTGCAATGCATCATTCTCCAGACAGTGTATCTGGCCAATGGTGGAAATTTGAGGCTATCTGTCCTAGCCTGCCGCCGGGCTATCTCGGTGGCTCAGCTCATGGGTATTCATCGGCCTCACGATCCGTCCACTATAGAAACGGTAGACCCATCTTCGAGCATCGATACTGGATTCGTGTGGTTCCGCATCGTTTATCTTGAACGATTTGTCTGTCTGCTTTTAGGACTACCCGACAGCACTAGAGATCATCACTCGGCGATGGCGTTCGACGGGACGATGCCTCCGCCCCTCGACGATCACCCTGTCGGGAGACTAGAACAGGTGCATTGTGCAGTGGCGTTGAGAATCATACAAAGAAATCAACAAGATTCTTTCGCTAGCATGGTAGAGGTCACCCGAGCACTAGATCTCGAGATGCAAGCGGCGGCCGCGGCCATGCCTCCCAGATGGTGGACGATCCCCAGGTACAACGGGCGTGGGGATAAGCCGCTGGGAGCCGTGACGGAAAGCCTGCGTCTTTGCAGCCAACTTTTTCACTACTTCCTCCTCATTGAGCTTCACCTGCCTTTCATGCTGCGGCACTCCAGAGACGGCGCCGCCAGCAGCAGCAGGATGGCCTGCATTGACGCGAGCCGGGAAGTCTTGGCCCGATTCGTCGCCATCCGGAGCGCCAAGGGAGTCTGCAGCATCCCCGACGCGGCCGACTTCTTCGCCCTCATCGCGGCGATGACGCTTCTTCTTTCGCACATTGACGCGCGGAGACGCGATCGGGGTAACGACATACTTGCTCACCAAAGGCATACCGATCGCGACAAGGTTGAAGAGACATTGGAGCTCATGCGGGATGGTAGTTCCATGTCAATGGACGTGTTCTCCGTGAAGAGCGCGGATGTGCTGTGGAGACTGCTCGAGATCGAGGCTCGTGCAGCAAAGGGGTCGACCTTTACTGCCAGCTTGACCCCGAGTACGGTCTCGACGCCATGTACGACAAACGACGGGCCTAACCAGCAAAGTCAAAACGCCATGCAGCTCAAAATACCATACTACGGAACGGTCACCATCTCCCCCGACGCGCTTCCTTCTCGAGAACCATTCAAGCCAGTAGCGCGAGGCCACGAATGGAATACCCAAACACAACAAAACACCGGCACTACTCTTGTTGATTCCAACATCACGGTAGCTCTGGATCAGGGGGTTGAAACGGCAATGAACGAGGGTTCCGGAAGTAATAATCTTCTGTTAGACGTAATGAACGCTAGCGCATGGATCGCGGAGGACGCGAATGCCCAACCCTTGGGCCCGGGGTTTTCCGCCCGGGTGGATGACTGGGCCTTTCAAGGGGTAGATGCTGCCTTTTTTGACAGCATGATCAGGGGGGTTGAGGGTCCGGATTCTTGATGAAAATTTCCGCTTGCATAGTGGACGCTGTGTCCGTAATTATGGCTCTCGACAAACCACCCTTGTTCGTCAGTTTCAAAGAGTAATTAAAGATATATATGTAGAGCGTAGATTTATGTCCCGGAGTTGAGACTGTTTTCGTCTGCATATGTGTATCGCTACTGTTACATATACACCACAAACTATGTAATAAAAGCATAAGGCTTATCAAAACATTCGTCCCACAACTTCTCCCCAGATGGCCAAAACTCCAAAAACAGCTCCCTTGCAGCCAGAGGCAAGTAGACCGCCAGCTCATGGCTCACCTCGCCCATCCTCCTCGCAATGAACGTCCGCGCCGCCTGGTTATCGGTCGTCGCCTCAAAACCAGCCACGATGAGCGGCCACTGCATGCAGTTGCGCACCAGCGGCGAGCCCTCGGACTTCTCGAGCACGGAGAAGAGGCGCCTATAGTGGATGGTCCGCACCGCGCGCCAGCCCGCGGACGAAGGCAGCGCGCTGAGCCCCTGCAGTGAGGAGATGCCGTACAGCACGGTGGCGGAGTGGTAGGCCTGCCCGGCCATCAGGAACTCGGCCTCGCGCTCGGGGTCCTGCTTCGCGGCCCACGCCTCGGGCGAGAACTCGATGATCTTGGTGACGCAGTCCTCGGCGGCGGACTGCGGCGTGCCGTCCTCCTCGGGGACGAGGCTGCCGGTCGCGATGAGGTAGCGGAGGCGGTTGACGCGGATGATGTCGCTGAAGACCGGGACCGGGCAGGGGAACATGGGGTAGTAGCCCGTCTCGAAGAGTGTCTCGATGATGTCGATGTTTTCGTAAGTGAAGATTGGTTGCACTTGGTCGTGTGCCGGGCTGGTTGAGTTTGCCAAGACTTCCATGCTGTTTGCCGGCGTTAGTCGATGGTCTGGAATCTCGCCGGTCTCGCCGGGATGTATCGTACCCAAGAGTGAGAGTGCAGTCGTGTATGTCGGGGTAGACCTCGAGTACATAACAGGGGGTAGGGGAAATAGACTTGTCCGGAAGAGTTACGTACATTTTAACGAAGTAGATGACGACCCTGAGGTGCTTTACGCTGTGATAGATGTTGCGGACACCGCCCCGCATTTCCATTAGAGAGTACATGCCATTCAGGTGATGACGCCAGTTGAGCGCAGTCACGGATCCCATTAGCTGGTGCCAGGTTAGTCGGACTCCAACCAACATGGGTCTTTGGGGCTGTAGAAAAGGGGCTTTGGCAAACATACATCCGCATACAGAAATACCAATATGCTGGCCAGTGTGGCGTCCGAGGTGCGGGTCAGATCGTTCGCTAGTCCTTCATTCAAGGCTTCGAGAGCCGTAAGGCGGTGCTGATGGAACCGAGATCGGACTTCAACCATGTAAGGATCCGACTTCTGGCAGCCGATCTTGATCATCCGGTGGTCGATGGCCATGGAAACCAGGGCGTGCTGTATGGCCTTGGGCAGGAAATGGATGTACTTTACGGGCACGATCCACGGGCTATTCGCGAGCTGGTTATTCGCAAAGGCCGGGTAGATCTGCTCGTTCCCTGCAAGAAGGAGGGTGAGCTTTTGTCAAGGGTACATGTAAAGGCGACTCGTTGGCGCTCTGCCACCCTCTTCTGTAGGCATTTCAGGGGTCTACTCACAGTACATCGTAGCCTCGAGGATGTCGCATGTCTCTGTCCTCAGTACCGAGCCAGGGAAGAGATGGAACAGAGGTTTCTCGGCAAGGGCCCTTTCTTGGTTCGGCTCGGATTCGACGACCTTGGCCCCGGGCGCCCTCCTTGCGACCTCTCTCTTATTCGCCGACTTGTCTTTCCGCTTCCATGTCCGCGTCTTGACCTTCCCGGGGGCAAGCCATGTTAACGGCTTCTTGTCCTCGTACCCTGGACAGACGACGTCTGTCGCCTTGCATTTGCCGCAGATGGGTCGCAATCCATCACACACCACGCGCCGTCTTTGACACTCCCAGCATTGTTTGCGCCCGCCGCCGCCGCCGCCGTCACTGGAGGACTGCGGGGTTGTCGCTGTTGACAGCGCTAATCGTCGAGCAGTCGAGGTCATCGTCTGATTTGGATATGCAGGCCAGGCACGACAGGATTGTGGTCGTACGTACGCTTTGGGCTATTGAAGGTAAACGGGTGGCCAGCCCTATGCACCTCGGCGGTTCAGGGACGAGTTGTTAATAAAGGATGGGATGGACTTGAGCGTGGCAGCCATGACCTCTGGGGAGTGGGACGTGATGGGGGCGGAGTCGGGTCTTGGCCATCTCATTATCCTAATCGGGCAAGGCGTCGTGAATCCTCCTCGTCTGGGCGCGAGTGAGCTGCTGCTGTCAGCCCTACAGCTCGTCTCGGATAAGCCGAATGACGCAGGCGAATTGAGGCCCACGATCGATGCGTAAGCATCAAATGTTGCCGCAGTTGGGCGAGCATCTCGCCCCACCTCGGTCGAGAGTATCAAGTCGCACCTCGATTGACCGAGAGAGGGGGGTATGAGGACACAGTGTGTGAAGAAAGCTATTCCCGTCCTCGTTCAACAATGTATGAAGGGATGAGCTGAAACACTGTGTCGCTTTTGAACAATTCTAGTCTGCTTCGTCTAGCCACTTGAGAATGGCGGCGTGAGAGAAAAGATGTCAGACGTCGTAAGAACTTTGATCGTCTATCAATCCAGTTGTGACCGAAAGCCTCGTCCGATACTGCCAAATAGTGGTCTAGTGAAAATGCTTAATTCATACATCAACCGACAAACCTTATGACAACTCATGTTCAAGGGTCTAAACAAACTATCTCCCGCACCCGCACCTCCATTACCTCCACCCCGGTCCAACATCCCTCATCGGTACTAGCTTCGAGGATGATATCAACTGCTGGCCCCAGGATCCGATGCATCCATGGGTATGGATGGATCCTGGTTGTGATCAAAGGATACTCAACTTGCAGCCAGCCACAATGTGTCGGGATCGGGTTGAGTGCTCCTGTCTAATAGTGAATCATCGTCGCTCACGATGACTGCAGAAACCCCACTTGCAACCCTCAAGTCAGTCGGCATTTCGCGATCATTGATGACACGAGCACACCTCGGACCATATGTGCTAGAAGCCTCGACCCTGGCAATGCATCGAGATTTGCACATGCAATGATGATCTGATGGCCAAGTTACATATTCGCTATAAGGGAGTCAACAAGATTTCGGGCCTGTGGTTGACGAATGAACAACGGGCAAGCTTTATTGGTGGAGGACTCACGTGCAACCAGAAGCTGCGGCATCGAAGGAACGCCTGGCAGTGAATGATATCAGTAATCAATTCTAAAAGCTCACCAGGGCCCCTAGATCATCAGCGGTGGCGATGAAACCACGGAGTCAACACGATCACCGCAAATAAAGCAATTCAATCCAACCGAAGTCCGGCTGAGAGAATAAGCTAGCTACATAAGTGCAGCTTTCGGTTTGATTGTCACCGGATTTCGGGAAATCTTCAATCCGCATACACAAGCGCCGATGGTTTAGTGGTAAAATTCTCCGTTGCCATCCAGCAGCGTCGGGGAGCCGGGGGTTCGATTCCCCCTCGGCGCATCTATTTTGCCACTTCTAGTAGACTAATAATCCCTTTTTTAATCTGGTGCCTGCGCTCAGATGTATCTGATGCCGTTTGTATTTGATCGAAAGGATGCGTTTCGTTGTGTTTCCTGTTTCCGGAAGTAATTACCGATGTTCTTGTTATGGTTCTTCTACGGCTCCATGTCTCTTTAGGAACCGTCTACATGCGATCGACGATGACGGTTAATTTAAGTGTTGATACCAAGCCAAGAAACCAGTTGTTTCGAGAGGCGCATCGGCGTGTGAAACTAATGGCAGTGGTGGTTGGATGATAGACCCAGAGCTCTAACCCGGCATAATACCGGGGCACATTTGACTTTGAATGGTTCGGACGCAAGATAGATAGACTGGAAATGGGCCTTGTACGCGTATACATACCATCGGTATCGGTTTAGGCGTAGTGTAAATGGCGTGATTAATTAAATTTGGGTTAATCTTTGCATTGTAGTCTGCTCCGTACGGCAATTTGCGTCGTCGCTTTGTCTTGTTCGCAGCGCAGCCCAACATCAGATGATGTGGCGATTGCAGACGAAAGTGTACGGATACAGCTGATCTCATCGTCTCAGGAACATCCCGCCGGACCCAACGGGATGTTTTTTCCCCCGGATTCTTGCTCGCCGAGCGGGATTGACAGTCATCGGATTGCAACGTGGCCCTCACGCAGCTGTCAAGTTACAATATCACGGGTTTAAAGGGGCAGAGTCGCATTACCTACCGTCCGTACAGATACGACGTCCAAAGCCGACTTAGCCAGGGCAAATAACCTCAAGCTTCAAAGTGCAAGGCCGCATCACTGCAACCGCGCCCTCGTGACTTTGGACGAAGTTGTAACATGTCCCACTGCATGATAGCTCCGGCAAGAAACCTGATGACGCCGACATTGTGGGCAGACTAAAGCGCAAGATGGTGGTCGAGACGAACTTTCGACAGTTCTGAATTTTGCTGCCCACGATACTTATCATCACCACTCGGGCATCGCGCCGCAGCCGAGCGAGGAGGTGAGTCTAGCCAAGTCAGCAACACTGGGCCGTGCTGCTGCCGCGACCCGGTTCCTTGCAGCCCTGGGAACGGATCCCTGCCCGCGACCGGACGAGGCGGGGATTCCCCCTTTTCGCAGCTGTGGGTAACGGCGTGCGCTTTGACTCGAGATAACTGCGCTTGAGGTGACTCCCATCCGGCGCCCGACAGCAGCCCATGCCAAGTCCATAGAGATCGTCGTGTAACTTGCTGACCGAGGGTATCACACGCGACGACGGGGTTGCCGGCTCACGTTCGGGTGCGGGATAACCGGTTTCTTCATTATTTCATTATCCATCCGTGGCAATCGGCCAACACCAAACGCACAAATCGCAGCGGCTAATGCAGGGCAGAGTGAGTCCGTACGGCGTGGTGCTGGATGTAAAATGCACCCGCATCGCACGACGTGACTTTCTCTGCCGGGTATCTGACAACGCTTTCCCCTGAGGCTCCCCAACACCGAGCATGCCTAAAGCTCCTTCCGAGCTGCGTTTCCTGCAATTTTGTGACTTCCGTGCTATAATGGTGATTCGTGATGCTCCTGTGGCTGTTGTGTCGTGGCCCTGGAGGCGGACGCGTCGCTTTCGGCGTCCTCTTCTGAAATACAAAATTCCGTCCTCTTTTGGATGCCCGGTTCTAACGGAATGTCGCTGTGGTCGCTCTTGGCGATGAATGGGCGTCGTTCCGAGTGGATGTAGGTGTCGACGCCGGGGCCGGCGTTGTCACCGCGTAACCTGCTGTTGAGATACGCGGACCGGGACTGCGAGTTTGAGTACGAGTTGGAGTTTCCATAGCCCGAGGGTTGCGTCTCCTGCGGCTTCTCGCGGAAGAAGTAGAAGAATATTGAGCGAGAGAGGGCCAGGTTTCCCGCAATAATACCCACGTAAAGCTCGAGGTTTGACCAGATTGCCGTTATGGCGTAGACGTCTGAGCGCACAAGTTAGCTGGTGCTTGGTTGAGCCACGCGATGCGTATCGAATACATACAACTCAAGTCGACTGTAACGAGTCCGAGCGATGCGGCTCTTGCGATACCGAAGCCAGTAGCGCTATAATACGATTAGCGATCATGGTACAACGCGGGAGCCCGATGGGATATGCGTACACGAGTCCCATGCTCATCAGTCCACCAACAGACAACTTGGTTGTCAATGGGATCCGGACTTGCCAGACGACCGCTAGAGGCAGGAACGAGCATAGCAGGTCGGTGAAGACCGAGTATGCTGAGGCATCGTGGGTTAGCGACCGTTCCTACGTCCACGAGATGGTGTCGATACTCACATATAGTAACATAGATTGCGTAAATGCGGATCTTGGAGTCCCAGCACTTGCCAACCCCGGTCCAATAAGCCTCGACAGGATCGCACTCGGCGAGCAGAATAACAATGACGCCGAAGTTGGTGACGACCAGTCCGCCCATGACAACCCATAGAAAATATTTTAACCTGCTGGAATCCTTGATGCGCAGGAGTAGCAGCATGATGGAGCACTTTAGTATGCAGATGCTGGAGAAGAGCAGAATCTGCGCGAACCAGCCGAGCATGTTGTTGTTGATGTAGTCCTCGGTCGAGATGAACCACCTATGCCTCCCGTTGCCGCTCTCGCCCTGCGCGATCTGGACGCCGTACCGCACGACGCCGAGGCTGGCGGTCACGGCCATGAGGTAGTCGTCCCATCCTAGATGCCGTAGGGAAAACCGCACGTACAACCGCAGGAGCGTGGTGGCGATGACAAAGAAAATGAGCACGCCGGAAATGCCGAGGAGGATCGGGTTGACGTTCTCGTCCGGCGGCAGCGGGTCGGGGGGAGTGACGAGCGCCATCGCCATCACCGACGGACGACGACGACGACGACCTCGAAGACGAGGTTGGTAATGTGAAGATGTCGGGTCTGTTCAGACCTGGCAGCCTGGGTGCCAGCAAGGAGCGAGGGTTGCGCGCCAGGAGATGGGCCATGGACTGGTAATGTATGAGATTGGAGAATGGGGAGGGGACGGGCTTGCGGGATGGACCCACGGGCGGGCGCTGCACAGGGCAAATGGGCGACGGCGATCGCCAAGATCTGCCTTGAGATGGCAGCTCCTCCTTCGTCTGCCCCGGACTTCAACGGACAGCGGGCTGTTTAGGAGAGGGACACGACATGGACATGGAGACGGGTGGCACGGCGTGGATGGGGCTGAGGGAGGACGTTTGGCCGTCTTAAGAGGGCTGAGACGAAAAGAAAGGCCCAAGAACTGAAGCTGCAGCTCGACCTGTTGCTGTTGCGCACAGCCAACATTGAACCTGCATCCCGCGGCGGGCGAGTTTCTTTTTCTGCAAATCGACTGCAAGGAGGAGGAGACTCGCAGGAGGTCAAGGCACACGGCGCATATGTCTCAGAAAAAGGCGAGGCTCAACATGTTCATCCGGCCGCCAGCCCTTCGCCAGAGTGCGTTGGCAACTGGACATCTGATGCGATCCGCCCTGTTGGTGCATGTGGTGGGTGGGATGCTTCTCCCAGCCCTCTGGTCCACTATGCAGGTGGTGCAGCGGCGGCTATTTTGGCCTCTTCCTCGGAAATAAAATGTCGGGTGCCAGTCACGGGAGCTAGAGGAATGGTCGCACATCGAGCGCCCGTGGTGTGAGTACTGCATAGTAAATGTCTCTCCCGCGGGCCTCTATGGTGGTGTACTTTGGGGCAGATCGCTGTGTGTCTCGAACGGAGAGACGGACCCTTGGAGGAAAGAGCCCTCGCCCGAGTTATTCGTATTGCTCGGGAGGTGGAGATGCCAAGGGCACAAGAGTTTGGGCAAAAGCTGGTCGGTTCTGCCGCTCTCCAGCCCGTCATACCAGGGATTGGATTCGCCAGGAGAGCAGTTCTTGGATCCAAATTGAGTACGACACGAACAATGTGACAATCTGACAGGCTGTGGGTTGTTGTTGCGCAATGTGCCGCAAGGGGCAGGCTGATGAATTTCCAGATTTGTGGATTTTGCCTATATGACCAAGCAGACCCTGCTGAAGCGAATCACCGATCGAGGCACGTCGATGACGATCATCTTCTCATTTAGACTTTGTTCTCCCTCTGCGCCGCAGGGCGACAGGTCAATACCGGGCTGGTGATGGTCGGGAGACAGCTGCTGAAGAATCCAAGACAAAGCATCATCTCAGCAACCGTACCGAGGTCTCTTTTGCCGTCCATTCTTTCCGGTCTACTGAGATGACACCATAGGAAACCCGGGAGTCGCAGACGAGGACGAGAGTTTCGGGGCGAGCAGAGGAGCTCGAGTTTAATGGGAGGCAGCAATGTCGCAAATATCAGGGGTATCCCAGGGGACCCCGTCCGCTCCGAGGGTCGAGCTTCTGAACAAACATTTGAGGAGACGGGGAAGAGCCGGGCAACGCCGCTGTCAATGCCTGGCGACGAGGATCCGCTGTGGAATTGTTCATTAATTGACCAAGGCGGGCGACTGGCCCAGACTGGGTCAGGTCTGGTTGTTGAAGAGGGTCTGACAGGAATATCCTTGAGTCATGAGCACTCCCTTCCCCCCCCCGGGCCATCGTCCGGCCATCGCAACTCCGCATTGGCAACGGTTTCCCGCCGGAAGACCAACGTCGAATGCCACCGTAGCATTCGTCGGGCACAGCCCAGCTCATGCCAGCCCAGTGGCGACGCGCCGGCGAGCTTGCTGCTGTTGTTTGTTGTTGGTCCCTAATTAGCCGTCGAGCTGGCCATAGCACGTATATGAAGGTGCTCGGCACCCCACCAGCTATTGGCGTCGAACTTGGCAACCTGGGGCTTGGACTGGGATATTGTGCCGGGCCGCGTGGCTTACTACACCTTATGATCAGCACATTCTGAATGGACGCGATGCCTTGTGCGGGCTTAATCTCCGTCTTATAGTAGTGCGACGTTTATTTGTTGCCGCTGGCCGGGCATGCAAATAGTAGACGGTGTCCTATTTCGGCACATACCCCACCGTCTCTTCAGCCCAGCCAACGCATTTGTGTTGTCGCATCCGGAAGTGTTGGTTACTTTTTCGCAGGAGGCCTGACGTGCAGATATCCACGCACATCGTTCGTTTGTTGGTTCGAGCGCGTTCTATTTTGCATCGTGAGTCGGAACAACACCCCAAAATCTTGCCCGCCTCCTGGCCAATTGAGGAAAAGGATCGCTGCCCAACCGTCCCAAAGTCCCTCCCTCACGCAGGTAAAGATGCTTGTCAAGTCGAGCCTCACGACCCTCGCCCTCGCGGCCCACGCCTTGGCTGCGCCCGCGGCGCAGCCCTACGCATCGGGAACATCCTACGATTATGTAAGTCCATGTCCTGCAGGAGAAGTCCGTTCTCAGATCTGTGGTCGCCTTCGTTACGGGGCCGCCGGCCGGGACGGGCTCGACGCTGGCGACCAAGTACGACAGGAACTTCACGACGGTGCCGCAGGCCAACGTCAACGGCCGCATCTTCTCGGTGAACCGCGGCAAGGTCCTCGGGAGCAGCTCGGCCCTCAACCTCATGTCCTACGACCGCTCCGCCGCCGGGGAATATCACAGCTGGGAGGCCCTCGGCAACCCCGGTTGGAACTGGGAGACCATGATCGCCGCCATGAAGAAGTCAGAGAGTTTGAAAGGCGGCAGGCAACCGCCGCAGTTAACCTTCCAGTTTTGATGCTCATGGTCGTGTGATGTGGACTCACCCATTCCAAATTGGTTAATCTCAAAAGGTTCTCTTAGACACGGTAAACCTTGGTTACGGCACCACCGAATCAAAAGGAGCTTCAGTCCCTTGCTGCAACGAGGTCCTATCTTACCCCGATCACATGTGCACCTTCAGATGCCTCACCTTTTGCCTTTCAACGATCTGCCCAGCTCATTTCGCAACGTAACAGTCCTGGACCATTCACCATGTCGCTCGAATTGACTCAATATTATTCCCAGGTGATTTCCTCGGGAGAACAGCATCGACCTTACTGGCTGCTCCGAAACCCATCGGCCGAAGTTGGGCCCGACTACTCCGAAATTGACTTGAGATACGATCATTGGATGTGTTTCGTTTGCTGTGTTTGCTATTGGGGACTGGAAAATGATTTACCGCCGTTAACCCCAGCGAAAGACATGCCGACAAGAGCAGTGTTCCGCTCCATGATCTCGACCTATCACGTTGCTGAAGGGTTTCGGAGCGAAGACCTCCGACGCCAGTCGCCGTGATGTTTGCACCTGCGGCTCATGCTAGTCGACCCTCCGGGGCAGATAGTCAACGATGTCGAGTTGAGAGCATTGGGCGATCACCGGATGGAAGATCCTGGATGTGAGACCATTACGGAAAGGCCTGGCCACGTCTCACCGTCCAACGAACTTGGCCAGAAGCGGGGTCGTCGACTTCTTTTCTCTCAGGTGAAGAACGGCGATTACCGAATACCTATCGGCTGGCGGCTTATCGTGGCCTACGTATGGGGACATAGTCCTGAGTGGGTGGCGAATGTTGACATCAGAAGCCTGGTTTCGTTTTCTGGTACAACTTGGTGCGCGACTCCCCAAAGTCTCTCCGTCCCTTCCTGCCACATGAATGGTTGTTTCCTGTTCCTTTGGCTGACATCTTTAGTATACACGCCCAGGAAGAGCAGCGTGAGCGATGTCGATGTCGACCGCCACTCGAGAACCGCAAGTGGAGGATGTTGTATGAATGGGAACGAACGCCGGCAACCATGAACAAAACCCCATCGATACCTCCTTCCAACGCACCCCAGCATGTTCTAAAAAAAAGTCAGGACTGAGACATCTCATGGAACATGAGGCGAGGACACTTCTCTATTCAAATAGCGAAAGAACGCCCACTCTTCAGAAAGATCACTCGGTCAAGGTGGCTAGAAACCATTTTATAGCAGAACCACTGCAACTCACGGCGTCTGTTCTGCCCGAGAAAAACCAAATGGTCGATGGGCTGGCGGGTTGAAGTAGAGAGAGGCCACCCAATTCTCGGGACGATACATATAATCCAGTCACTTGAATCGGGGAGGGCTATGGAAGGACGAATGCAACCGATGACGCCACCTTAAACACAACAGGGAGACAACAAGAGAATAAGGATCCAACAATCGCTGATTTACTCAAGGGGAAACAGTATTAGTTGATTGCACAGGGTCAACACAACCATCATCTTCCAAAGACAGTCCATTTTCTTCATGTTTTGCATCCATTTGAAACCATGTTGTGAGGTGCAGTTCTTAATGCCAGCGAAGTGGGATTAAAGCAAGTTTCATGCCTGCTTTGGACTGAATTGACCTTGACCAGCATTCCAAGTTGTGCTGGAGATGTTCGTCATGTTATCACTGTCATCGGGCGCAAAGGACAATCTTTATAGAATGCTCATGGTCCGAAATGGTTTATTTACGGAAGAAAGCTTTATACATAGTCTAGAAGGAAACATATACGTCGAAAATGGTCAGGAGGTTCGTGACATCGCATCAGCCAAACCATGCCTGCCATAATGGTGTCCGCTCAGCACTTGAGGGCCACGCGTCGTCTAGTGGAGGTGGGCGCGGCGACGGAAGCGCATGGGCTGGCGGGCCGCGCGCTTGGTCGACTTGGTGGCGTACTTGTCGGGGGAGGTGGCCGTGGAGTTGCCGCCGGCGCCGGGGGCGACGGTGAGGGCGGCGATCTTCTCGGCGGCGTGCTCGGCGGTGATCATGATGATGGACTGGGTGTTGCCGGTGGGCAGGTCGGGGTGGATGGAGGCGTCGACGACGAAGAGGTTGTCGGTGCCGTAGACCTTGGTGTCGAGGTCGACGACGGCGGTGCCGTCGGCCTGGCGGCCGTCGTCGGTGCCCATCTTGGCGCTGCCGACCCAGTGGTCGCCGCTGATCATCTTGGAGCCGATGATGTCGTCGGGCGTGGCGCCGGCGGTGACGTACTTGAGCGTCGAGTTGCCGCCGTTGGTGAGGTCGAGCCACCACTGCACGAAGTCGGACATGGCCTTGCGGTCCTCGGCGTCGATGAGCCAGGGCTTGGTGTTGAGGACGGTGTTGCCGGAGGCGGTGATGCCGAGCTCGCCGACGGTCGAGGTGCCGTGGGTCAGGAAGGTGCGGACGGTGATGACGCCGCTGGCCATGGCGCTGACGGTGCCCTGGAGGTAGCGCGTGCGGCCGTCGGCGCCCTCGGCGCTGGTCCAGAGGTGCATGCGCTGCGCGGCCTGGGTGATGGGGCCGGAGCCCTGCTTGTAGAGGTCGAGGTCGGACGGGACGGGGTCCGAGGCGATCTGGTTGAAGCCGTAGGCGCTGAAGTTGGCGGCCGTGTTGAACTGCAGCATGACCTGGGCGTGGTCCTGGAGGCCGTGGCCGACGGGGAGGTCGATCCAGTCGGCCTCGTCGGGCAGCGTGACGCCGGTCTGGGAAGCGCCCTGCTGGACGATGGCGAGCGCGTCGGAGCGACCGATGCCAGAGTTCCAGAGGATGCGGGGCGAGGACATGGCGCCGGCGGCGAGCACGACCTTGCCGCCCTCGGTGACCTTGATGATCTGCTTGGTGCCGTCGGCGAGCTGAACGAGGACGCCGGTGACGGTGCTGCCGCTGCGGATGACCTGGATCACCTTGGTCTCGAGCTTGAGGGTGAAGTTGGGCAGCTGCTCGGCGAAGGGCATGTAGGTGCGGGCGGGGCCGGCGCGGAGGTTGTTCTTGATGGACCACGAGGGGCGGGAGAAGATCATCTCCTTCTCGTTGGGGGACTCGATGGAGTCGACCTCCTTCCAGCCCTTGCCGGTCAGGAGGCCGGAGAGGGTGCGGTAGGCGAAGTCGTCGTAGTACTTGCCGTCGTTGGAGGGCGCGGTGGTGCCGGGGTTGCGCTCGTAGAGGCGCTCGGCGGCCTTGGAGACGTCGGCCCAGCTCCAGCCGGCGGGCCAGCGCTGGAAGTCGTGCTCAGGGGGGTGGATGAAGTTGAGGCCGTTGATGGAGCTGGAGCCGCCGAGCAGGCAGCCGGCGGTGGAGGCGGTGTCGCTGCAGAACTTGGTGCCGGACAGCGAGGTCATGGAGCTGCCGAGGGCGGGGATGTCGTAGGGGGTCAGGGTGTCGTTCCAGGGGAGGGCGTTGGTCGAGCCGAGAGCGACGGTGTTGGCGGGGCCGCGCTCGATGAGGAGGACGCTGGCGCCGGTCTCAGCGAGACGCTCGGCGGCGATGATGCCGGACGGGCCACCGCCGACGACGATGACATCGTAGGTGCTGTTGGAGGTGATGGGCGCGGGGCTGGTGCTGTTGCCCGGGACGGGGACGGGGACGGGGACGGGGGTCTCGACGGCCTCGGCGTACTTGGACCACTCGGTGAACTTGGCGGACTTGGCGCTGGCAATATCGAGACCGAACTGACCGAAGCCGGCGGAGTGGTAGTTGAGGGCACTGGCAGGGTCGGAGGGGGTCGTGGGGTTGGCGTCAGAGAAAGCCCATCCCAGAACGGGGGACTCGCTTGCCAGGTTCGTCCTCTCGTTGACGCATCCCTGGCAGAGGAAGGTGTAGGAGAAGTGGGTGCTGTTGACAAAGGTACCGTTGGCGATGGGCGTCGCGCTGACCTCGGTCTCGGTGTAGACGTCGGGGTTGGCGTAGGCGCTGCCCAATCTGAAAGAGGTGCGGATGTTCTCGCCGTCGGCCCAGGCGACGAACAGCAGGCCGTTCAACATACCGCCCTTGAGCGAGACGGCACCCCAGTTACCCTCGGCGGAGATGGGGACGACCATCTGGCCGATGAAGTCGGTGCCCACGGTCTCGGGCACCGCGATGGCAAAGCTGTAGGGGTAGGCGTCGGGCTTGTATCTCTGGAAGTCGATGCCGGTCTGGGGGTCGGAGTAGGCCGAGGACCGCAGCTGGGCGGAGGCTGATCCAGCGAGCCCGAGGAGGGCCGCTGCTCCCGAGAGTGTGCAGCGCATTTTGAGAATCGCTTCTAGTTTTCTTCTGTTTTCGAGTTTTGGTTGGTTTTGGGGAGGGTCGAGAGAGTGTTTGGCTTGGATGTTGTCCAAAAAAAATGATCGTGTAAGTGGTGAAAGAGAATGAACGTAACCTCTAGGGTTGACAGGGGTCAGAAAAGAATGAAAAAACACCGTACTAGCGGTGACTCGAAAAAGAAGGAATGCAGCGAAGATGCGGCTCAACGGTCAAGAGACTGAAGGAAAGTCTCGTCGACGCGGCTTCTGGCGTTGATATACCATCTCTCTCTCTCTCTGCCTTGCCTCCGTTTGTTTGTTTGGAACATGGCACAACACAATCAGCAACTTGTCTTGTGAAGAGCCCCCAAGTGCCCCCCCACTCAAGCAAGCGGCCTTAATCTCATGTTGCCCAAGGGGTGCATACCGATAGGCCGGGGTCCGTTGTTGGCGCCTGGCCAGGGGGCCAGAGATTCTCCGTGTTGGTCTCGGTCGTCGCCAGACCCGCTCGACCCCGGGATGCGCATCCTTGGGCGCCGCTAGAATGTTTGAAGTAGACGTCGTCGCTATCTCGTGCCAAGCGCGCCAACAGCGTGCGCTTTCGTCCCGTTTCAAATAAGAATCCCGCCATTGGCAGAGGCCTCGCAGACGCCCTCTCCCTATGACGTGCAACGCAATTTGGCCCGTCTGTTTTACCTACATGCGAGAGCCCACAGCTAATAGATCCAGACGCCTGCAAGCTGCGTGACCACGGCCCCCTTGCTGGCCTTGCGGTCTGGCCTCAGCGAATCCGCGCTTCCTCCAGTCGTTTCCGTCCAGCCGCTCGCGCGTGTTCGGATGAACTTGCCGAAGAGGGGCGGCGGCCGGGTGGATGGATGCTGCATCGAAGATTCAAGAAGCCGCTGTGATCCCATTTTCGGACAGGGAGCGGCAAGGTAATTAATGTCAGAACATCGTACGTGTGAGCTGTCAAAGCCTCTCGGGACACCGCCCAATCTGAAGCGCGCCGCCATCTGCATCCATCTGCCGTTATGACTTGATCTTGATTGTTAGTGCCCTAGCTCCAATGATATTGCAATGTCGGTAGTGCAGCAAGCAAGCAAGCCAGATTGATCTCGACTGACAAGAAGCTTCACTGTACTCGAGACTGCCATGAGCCTCAGGTGGCCGTCCCTCATGTTTTGGTCCACATTACCCCTCATAAGCTGCAATATCACCTTCTCGATTGGTGGAATTTGTTTTCATGTGTTAATTGGTGTCATGGATTTGTTCACTTCGCTGTTGGCGGCCCGCGTCAACTTACTCAAAATCTCTCGCCCATGATCGCGATCGACGGTGGACCAGGCTCTTGGTAAGGCGCTTGCTAGAAATTTCGCCTAATTGATCCCTCAATTCGTGATTTTCCTTCTTGGCTCCCAACTCGTCCTTCTCGCAAGGAAAATCTGAATTTTTGTATTGCGTGGAGTTTCCGGGCCCCCGGGGCTTCCAAGCCTTCCAGGTTACTCCTTTTGTGGGCATCGCACGCTTATTTTAGGAAGTTGAAAACATGCCACCCATTGGGAGGACACAGGGCCCTGGTCGCCGATCGTCTCTCTGCAAGTGGATAGCATGCACCAATTGGGCTTTGCCGAGGGATTCACAATGGCTTTCAGCTCTGTCCGACTGGCAGCATTTGCTGCAAACGTTGTCTACTAGTCCCGAATCCTTCGTCAATATTTCTTAAAGATCAATGAGTGCAAGCAGATCTATACATTTCCTTCGTCATGTGTTTAGTAGAACTGACTTTGCTCATAGGCACATGTCCCGACTACCTGCGCATCCGACTGTAGGCTTCAAAATAACGATGGGTAACCGTGTGGTTACAATAACCATGTACCCATGGGTATGTATAGGTAACCATAATGGGTATGGTTATAAATGGTTACTAGTTAAATTTTTTAGAATAGTTATATGGTTTTGTGGTTAATAATTATGATTAGAAAAACTTTTTATGGGTATGGTTTCTATGGTTAATTATATGGGTTCTTATAGTTATTTTTTTAAATAATGAAAATATTTATAATAAAAACATTTTATAAAAAAGCTTATATTTTTTAAAAGATTATAATAAATAGGGTATTATAAATAACGTGGTTCATCAGTGAGTGGACCACCATTAGTGACCGGGCCACTTTTCCCACCTTCACCACCTTCTAATTTTAATATGTAATTTCTTCTATAAAACAATATCCGAAGCCTTACCCGAATATAGGATTATTCTAATAATTAATATAATCCGATTAACACTATAATTAAGTATTCGATGTGTAATGACCATTTATAACGTTCTGAGAACTACCCTCTAGTCCAGAATAAAGGGTTAAAGTGTAAAGGTCGATAATAGGAATGCGTAGTTGAATTTAATAGAGACCGAGGAGGAGGTAATTGTTTAATATATTATTAACCTGGATTCTCGAGGATTCTCGCTTTGACGTGTAGATATAGAAGATATAACTAATATACTACTCTAGAAGTGTGATAGCTGACCGGTCGGGAAGTGCTGGATAGAACGCTTCGTCCAGTGACGCCCAGAGCTTAAAACGCGATTTTCTTGTGTTTATAATTATTAGAGAGGCCTCTACGAAGATCCTATAATTATTAAACTTTGGTTTTAACTTATAATTAATATGTGATCGAAATACGGTATTATGAACAAAGATTTTTATAATTTTAATGAGATTAGTTTTATAATAAGTATAATCTAACCTAGAATAGTTATTATATGTTCTAATTGGATTAAGAAATTAAAAAAGATTTAACCTAGTAATTAAGAATGGGCAACAGTGATTTATTATGTTATTAGTAATAATTACACAATGCCGCCTTTTTTGGTGATTTAGGGCCATTTCCACCTTATGAATTAGTACTCCGAGGCCTAGATTCTGAACAGCTGGGCAATTAAAACAACTTCCAATAGATGGACCGATAATGAGAATACCCTCTAATGGCTTTAGTATTTCGATAAATACTCAAAATAGCAATTAAGAGGTATATATTAGATATTAGTTATTGATAACTATAAAAACCATATTAATAGCGATTTCGAAGAATATTACAAAGAGAATAAGATTATAACTATCTACTTACCTGCTTATTTATCACATTTAACCCAGCCTCTTAACGTTAACTATTATAGTGTATTAAAGTTAAGATATAGCTCTTAGATTAAGTACTTTATCAAAGCCCGGATTACCTAAATTACTAAACCCGAGTTCTTCCTTGTATTTAAGGCCGTATTCCTTTAAACCTTTACCTAGGAAAATATTTATAAGGGTTTAAAAGGGGCTAGGCTTATTCCTTATAACCCTCAAACTATCCTTTCTAAGTTGGATGTACAGTTATGGACACTAATAGCCCCGAACACCCTTATTAGGCTACCCGACCCTTGGGTTTCTAAGATGCCCCAAACCATTAACGAGGCTATTTCTTAGTTTTTACTTATAAAAGAAAGAATTTCCAGGCATTAGGGAAGCTCACCAACTCTAATTTGTGAAGTTACCGATAAGTTTTTAAAAGGTTTATAGTATATTTCCTATATAGCTGCCCTTATGGAGGAAGAGCTACGCCATCTTTGAGATATAAATACGGTCTTTAGTAAACGCCGGAGAGCTAAAAGAACTAAACTATAAAATGGAGGGGCATTAGATGGGTCTTAGACGAGGGAAATCATAGCTATAAAGGGTGTTGTTGAGGAGGAAGGGTATAAAAAGGAGGAAAACGAGGGGTCATCGAAGCGTCGTCGGACAGGTTTACGACATTATGGTATTTATCGTAAAATCGGCTACAATACAAGGACCTGTCCAAAAACTATGGAAATAAGTAGTTTAAGTGATTCTAAGTAGTTGTAATTAATTTAATTAATTATAATTAAGATATAATAGTTTTTAATAGTGAAGGTGGGAAAAGTGGTCCGGTTACTGATGGTGGTCCACTCACTGATGAACCACGTTAGTGTAGTTAGCTTTATGGAATAAAATTAGCTTAGTAATTAGTATTTCTCTGTTTTTTATAGAATACGGGTATTATGTTAACCCGCTATTAGTTATAAAAGAAAATAGTAAGGGACCGCCTAGCTGTGGGAAGGTGGTCGTGGATAAATTAGTGGCCAAAATAAAGGATGTTATAGTGTTTACTTAGACTATAATGGCCTTAACGTAGTAGTACTACGAATTAAGTATTAACTATTGCTGGTCATTAATGGATGAGTACTGGGTGGGTAATAAAGTTTAGTTTAATATTATAAACTATAAGTCCCCATACCCGAGTAAAAAGTTTATATAGTTATACTACTAGTACTAAGTTACTAAGGTGGTGAGTATGCATATAGTAGAGTTAAATATACTAAGAGGGATTTACCTATAATTCTACGTAGATGTCCTCTAGAAATTAATTAGTGACCCCCTCCTAAGCTAAATTTAGTTAAATTATTAATTATTATTTATTAGGGAAATAGATAACGAGGATGAGTAGTAGATAAAGGAGATTTACGTTGTTAAATGGAAGATGGTGGGTAAAGGGAGAAAATGTGAAGCCCTAGTGAAGTGGGAGGGTTATATTAACCCCACGTAGGAGCCAGCCGGTGTTATAGAGGAAATAGAGGTGTTGGACTGTTATGAGGAGTGTTATGGGCCGATATTAGAGAACAACGGAGATGCGGTGTATATGCACGTGCCCCCCAGGAGGTCAGCCAGGAACTAGAGGCCGCGCAGGGGGGAGGAGGGGGGTAGTGTCACGAGCCGAACCCAGTGGTTATGCCCGGGCTATGCTCGTGCTTGCACTGGTGCCCCACTGGTGCCCCACTAGCGCCCACCCCCTAGGAAGCAGAGATTTCGCGCCATATCGTAGTTTACCCTTTTCCTCTTGAGCTTGAAATAAACAGTATTTGGCTACCTTTCGGTTGAGACAAGGCCTAGGACCAGCCCTTCGCAATTATAAACTTAAAAAAACGCGTACGTATACCCATAGTAGAGTACCTTAACTGCGTTATTAAGTATATTATGGTTACTACTAAAAGTAAAACGCTGGGATAAGCGATAACTACGCAATGATGGAAGGTAACGCTAAATTATTTGGAAACCCGTAATAGTTAGTGTAGTTAATCGGATAATTTATAACCTAATTATAGGAGATGTGGACCACCTAAGTAACCGAATAAAAGACCTAATAAGAGCAAATTTGATTATTATAGGAAGCCTTAATAGAACCTAGGTACGCGACCTTAATAATAAACTAGTCCCTAATACCCTCTATAACACTAATTCCCCCTAATCAAGCTTATATATTAACTCTAAGATAAGTTAGATATTAGATTCCCGACCTACTAAAGTTTAATGGATTATATAAAAAGTTTTAATAATAGTATTTTGAGATAAGAGGGAAGATAAGTGTAAATAAAAAAGCCTTTAGTTTAGAGTTAACCGTATTCACCTATATCTACTCTAAGTTAGGAAACACTGTGTAAGCCATAGTGAGCGCCTACTATGTGCAAGGAGGGGCCGATGGGTTAAAGAACCCGGATAAATTCATGGAATACTTAAAGGGTTATTACGTAGACCTTAACGTAGAAGTACGAGCCTTTAACTAATTAAGGATTATACGGTAAAAGGAGAATAAGAGTTTTATTTATTTCCTCCCTAAATTTGAAAAGGAGCTTATAGAAGTAGGAGGAGGACACTAGCTAGACGTTATAAGGATCAACTACCTTAAAGGAGCCCTAAACACCATAATAATAGCCCCCCTTATTAGCATAATTAAGAAGATAACAATATACATTATATACACCTAAATACTCCTAAGTATAAGCTTAGAATTGGATAGCGGATCCTACTAAACCCATTATAAGCATCGGTGTAAAAGATCGCTAACCCCTAACTAAATAAGAACTAAGTCTCTTTAGAAGTAGAATAGTTAATTAGAGTCCCCCTAACCTAATCAAATAGAGTAGGAACCTATAAAGGCAAACAGGCTAACTAAGGACAAAAAAGTCCATAAACAGCCAAACTAAGAGGAAGCTTATAAATATTATAATTATAATAAAAAAGGGCATATATAATAATAATACCCTAAGGATTGAAAAGAGATAAGGAAAACTAAGATATTTAAGGGAAAAACTAAGGAACAGAGTAAAACGGATAATAGTTTTAATTAGAACTCTGAGGACTTAGGAAAAAAGTAACTCCTAGTGAAAGTCGTTATTAGGAGGAATAAACTATAGAGTAGAAGGTTATTAAAAAGAGTATAAATTATAACCTATTTTACGTTAATATTAGGATTAATGGGATACACTATACAACTACCCTTATTAATATAGGGTGTTTAATATACGCCCTGATTAGTAACACCTTCGCTAAGAAACTCCGCTTACTACGTATTAGCATTACACCTCGGAACTTGATATAAATCACCACTATAATCCCTAGTATAATCCACTATATCACTTACACTAATATCAATATTAATAGTTATAAACGACACCGATTATTCTTTTATATTATTCCTAATTAAAAAGACGACGTTATCCTTAGAAGGTCCTGGATAATTGACGATGATGTTACGGTTTACCCAGCGCAAAGTACTCTACATATAAGTGTCGTGGACCACTAAGTAATAAAAAAGAAACCGGGTCAGGCCTAGTAAGATCCAAAGTTCCTAATCTAATAGTAGACTAGATTGGTATTCTTAGCTCTAATCAGGTGAGCATAGAAAAGAAGAGAGACCCCTCTTAGTATATCCACCTTAAACGCATTCTCCACAAATTTAGCCAATATCGAGAAGGCCCTAGTACTAAAAATAAAGATAGACCCGAGGACGAAACTCCCTACACATTACCACAAATTTCTATATATTTTTAACTAAAATAAAGCTAATTAATTACCACTACACTAAAAGAACGTCAACTATACTATCCCTATTAAAAAGGACTCCTACGGTCAAAATAAACTAGTGACCTAGGGACCTTTATATGGTATGTCAAGGGAAGAGTTAATTATACTACGCTGAACCCTTACAGAACTATTAGATAAAGGGTTTATTAGGGCTAATAGCTCCCCTATATTATTGCCCGTTCTATTTATCCAGAAACCTGGAGGAGGGTTATCGTTCTATATCAATTACTATGCCCTTAATACTATTATAAAAAAGGACCGATACCCCTTACCCCTAATTAGTGAGACCCTAAGAATACTAATAAAAGTGAAATAGTTAATAAAGTTGGATATTATTACTATATTTTATAAAATCTGGGTTAAGAAAGGAGACGAATAGAAGACGGTGTTTAGGACGAGGTATGGGTTATACGAATAGATGGTTACCCCCTTTAGTTTAACTAGAGCCCTTATAACGTTCTAATAATATATTAACTATACCCTATAAGACTTCCTAGACAAGTTCTACTTAACTTATATTAATGATGTCCTAATTTATTCGGATAGCTCCCTCTCTGATTATAGAGAGAAGGCTAAGAAGGTCCTCGAGCACCTAGGCACTATAGGCCTATATGTGGATATTGATAAGTGCGAATTCGAGGTTAAGAGTGTTAAGTATTTGGGGTTTATTATTAATGTTGGTAAGGGAATTTGTATAGACCCTAAGAAGATTAAGGTAATCCAGGGATGGGAAGTACCCTAATTAGTGCAAGGAGTTCGTGGGTTCATCGGTTTTACCAACTACTACTAGTAGTTTATACCCAACTTCTCAGGGATTACATAACCCCTAACAACCTTAACCAAAAAGGACATACCATTCATTTAGAGCAAGGAGTGTACTAGATTGTTCGAGGAGCTGAAGACGCTCCTGATCAGTGCACCTGTATTGGCTCACTGGGACCCTGATCGAACTACTCGCAGTAGTAATAATAGTTATTAATAACCAGGTCACCTCATCAACAGGACTTAGCCCGTTCTTTATTCCTTATGGGTATAACTTAGACCTGATTAGAGTAGAGGAACCCCTGCGGAATAACAACAAAACCCCTATAATAAGAGCAGAGGCTCTGGTCCAAAAGCTAAAGGACACTTCTAAGTAAGCTCAGGCGGCAATAGCAATAATATAAGAGAAATAAAAGATTACTATAAACATAAGGCACTAACCATTTAATTAGTTTAAACTTAGGGATAAGGTTTAGTTAAGGTTATAGAATATCCAATTTAATTAACTATTAAAAAGATTTAACTAAGTTAACATAAAGTACACTATCCTTAAATTAGTTGGATCCCACACTTACCGGTTAAATATATTACTAGGGATCCATAACATCTTCTACGTAAACCTAATTAAGTACACTAAAATTAATCCGTTATTATCACAAAGCCATAATAATACCTAGCCACCTATGATACTAATAGCTAATAAAAAGGAGTTTAAAGTTAAGGAGATCCGTAATACACAAAAAATATAAGGTAAATAAAAGGTCTTAGTAAAATAAAAGGACTATACCCAACTCACTTAAAAGCCAGTGGATATACTAACGGATACAACAACCTTGGACCGTTATAAGGCCGATCATAGGAATATCCCTTAGGAAGGGAGGGGAGGAAGGGGGTAATTATCACAGGCCAAGGCCCGATCAGAGGCCTCGGAACCACTCAGCCATGTTCAACACCAACCACTACTTACTAAACCTAATCAGGCCCAAACAAACCTAATCAGGATCCAACGGATTTATAGGGCAATAAACTTTTCCTTCCTTTCTCCTTATCTTAAAAATACTCATAGTAATCACCATAGCTAGTTGCAATATACATACTTGGACCGTTACAATAATAGTTATAATAGGTTAGTGATTAGCTCCTGGGTATAGGTGTAGGTAAGGTTTTGTGTGTATAAGGGGGATATTTAAGAAGGTTAAGTTAAGGACGCAACCACGGGTATGGGTTGGAGCCCCTACTTCTCTAATAAAGGAGAGGCTATGGTTATTAACCTAGTCAGCTAAATCATCTCCTCTATTCCGGCTAACGGATCCTAGTTCCTAGGAGTAGTAGTGAGCATTAAAATCCCTAACTATAAGGGTTTATAATAATAGTTAATATCCTAGGAGGGTGGTTATTATATAGTTATAAGGATCGCCTGGTTATTTATAGACGTTTATAATAATAGTATTATTAACCTTTAATTATAGGATATCCCTTGTTTAGATAGGTCTTTATT
Source organism: Colletotrichum gigasporum (assembly GCA_024584535.1). Classification (NCBI taxonomy): domain Eukaryota; kingdom Fungi; phylum Ascomycota; class Sordariomycetes; order Glomerellales; family Glomerellaceae; genus Colletotrichum; species Colletotrichum gigasporum. Next base: position 1,148,816 of record CP077951.1, read on the forward strand.
ATTACACTTATAGCCTTATCCCCTTCCGTATATATATTATTACCCTAGGCCTTATTTCCCTATTATCCCAAAAATCAACTAAAATAAAGGAATTATACCCAGGGTATATATTAATCTGTATTCTATTAATATACCCTATCCAAGGCTCCTAGATAAATACAATGTCGACCTAATCAGCCTAGTAGAGCTCTAGGAAAACTGTGTATATTAGAGGCTTTTTCCCCACGTTATATTAGGCTACACATAGTACCCGTGGGGGGACCTGTTTAGGCCTACGCCTCCGAGTCAAGGTCCAGGCGGGTATAGGTATTAGTGATATTATAATCAGGCTTTTGAGCCACCCTCTGGCTCCTATTTTAGAGAGGGTAGATGGGGTGGTTAGTCTAAAGGAGGGCCTCGGGGTCTTCCACTTCGTCTTTATCTATACTACTAATTATATCCTTATCACCTAGGTATATAATCCATCCTTAGGAGGGGGTCCTAGTATATAAACACTTAGAGCTAGGTTATTGGCCCTGATTAGGACGGGGGTTCTAGGGTTGTTGAGTATTACTCTGGGTAGTGGTCTGGTTAGTATTATCGTAGGCCTCGGAGGCCTTTTGCCCAGCCTTCCGAATCCGTCCACGTTCTTTTCGGCCTAGGAGGGTAGGATAACCGTTAACCATTAGGGGCATAACTAGACAGTTTATATGGCCGGCCTGGAAGGGCCCTAAATAGTTGGCATACTTTGGCTTAGCTATACAAGGCTCGGTTTCGTGGGAGTTTGAGGGCTTGCCGCAGTTGTTGTAGAGTGGCCGCCGGTTATAGTACTGGTTTGTGTGGTATCCATAGTAACCAGGGTTATATCTAAGCAGGGTCCTCTTTTCCCTAATAAGCTGGGCTTTGCTACTTGTCGTAAAAGTGGAACCACAATTACGGGACAGTAATTGTGGGCTATATCATGACACACCCCCCCAGACCGAGGAGAGAAGAGGTCTGCTGACTAAGCAATCAGCACCGGCTTACACTCGCAGCTAACAAGCCAGTCTTTGTTGACTGTTACTGGGTGCCGGCCGCTCCCAGCTGGCAAGTCTAACCTTCCATTTCGGTGACTTGCTGCTGAAGCGAGAATGGGTGAGCACAACGAGGCTCGAACCCATGGCCTCTAGGTCGGCCCACATACTGCCACTTTAGCGAGGCGTTTAGCCATTCAACCAGAGGGCTCGTAGAGACAAGGGCTCATAACTGTCGTAAAAGTGGAACCACAATTACGGGACAGTAATTGTGGGCTATATCATGACACTACTTTAATTAAATAGTTTAAAAAGTATTACCTTAATTATAAAAGAGATAACCTAAGTAACTTTGTTTATAATAGGGTTTAGGCTAAGGTGGGATTACCGGGCTAGGACTGGTTTATGGCTAGTCTAGGTGATAACCTCCTCCCTGATCAGGGTTAATATATTAATACTTTCCCCATCTAGGCTTTAAAGCCTAGATGGGCAACGTGGGATAGTATATGTGAACTATTTTATAGGGGTTTTTATTTTAAAGGCCCCTAAATAGTTTACTAGCTTTTGTTTATTTCTAAGAAGGCTTTATTGGATTTGTTTGTTTAGTGTCAGGTTAGTCCGCGTAGAGTGAAGGAGTCGACGATGCCTAGGTAGGGTGTGGTAGTGATTAGTATTCGAATCTGGCCTCCTATAGAATTTCCTATTACGTTACCATTTAAATCCCTTTCCTAGAGTAATTATTTTCCGTTAGCCCTATTCTAGGGTTACTCTTAAGGTGCCCCCCCAGCCCCCACTGGTGCACCTAATACGATCCCCCCGCCCCCTAGGCCCCGTCCCGGGGCCGTCTAAGCGTTTATTAGCCTTATTTGGGGCCCACACTAGCACCTTTATTAGTGTTACCTAGTTATTACATTTATTTTTAGCTGTAGGTTTAAGGGACCCGAAGCCCGGTGATAATTAGTTAGCGCTTATGTTTCCCTAGCCGGAGGTGCTTTTTTTTTATTTTTCCCCGAGGTATTCTAAAGTTAAGTGGTTACCTATTACTTTTTTAGTTTATGGGAGGTTAAGTGTAAGTGGGTACCCCTTTATTAGGCTACTACGCTACTTCCTCTACTAATAACCTATTAGGATAACTTCTTAGTGTTTTTTTATAGACACCTTATATACTAATTAGTAGACCTATCTCCTTCTGCTCCTTCCTTATTAGTGGCCTTATAGAGTGTCCTTGTATCCCCTTTTAGTGGGCTAGGGTGGTCCTTGCCCTCGTTTTTTTATACTTTTTCTAATACTAAGTATTAACTCTTAGTTTTAAGAATACAAGAAACTCCTATGTTATAAGCACCCTTAGTACCCCCCCGGTACTTTTTTTATATTAATAATCCCTTATTATAGTTTATTTTCTTTAAGCCCTGGGTACCTTAGTGTAATTATTTTACTGCTTTTAATATAAAACTAGTTTTATTATATATTTTAATTCCTTTATTTTTTTTCTTCTTTTAATGTTATTTTTTGTTATTTTTTCGTCCTTCTAATTATTAACCTTGGCCGCTGTAACGGTCCAAGCACGTATATTGCAACTAGCTATGGCGACTACTACGAGTATCTTTAAGATAAGAGAGAAAAGGAGAAAATATCTTCTGCCCCATAGGACCCGTTTACTCTAATTAGGCCTAAGGTTAATCCGTCTTAGGTAAACTGGGCTTAGGTAAGCAGAGTCCATAGCTAAGAGGCTGCGAAGCCTCTAAGAGGGCCTAGCCCATCACAATTACCCCCCCTCTCCCTCCTCCCCGTTCAGAGGGACTTATCCATAACTAACCTCGTAATAATCCAAAGCTATAATCTCCGTTAATAATTCAACTAATTCCCAAATAAGCTCCACGTAGCCCTTCCACTTAACCAAAACCTTCTAAGAACTACGAATCTTCTTAGCGCCCTGGATCTCTTCGACTTCGAATTCCTCTTCGTCGTCTACTAATAGAAGTAGCGGTTAGGCGTCGTTTTATTCTTATAATAGTAGTAGATCAACTCCCGTATACCTAATTAGGGATATATAAAAAACGTTATGAATACCCAGCGGTGTATTAAGCCGGTAAGTATAGGATCCAACTATTTCCAACACAGTATACTTCATATTCATCTAGTCCAACTTCTTAGATAATCTCTTAGAATAGACGTTCTTAAACCTCAACTAAACCTTATCCCCTAGTCGAAACTAATTAAAAGGTTAGCATCGTATATTTGCCGAGGCTTCTTATCGCTCTTAGGCGGAGGCCATCGCCGCTTATACCTATTCAAAGGCCCCCTTTAACTTCGAAACTAGGGCCTCTGCCCAAGCTACGGGGGTCTTTCCTTCAGTCCACAAAGTTTCCCTTACTCTAATCAGGTCAATATTATAGCCGTGGGTGGTGAAAAAAGGGCTAAGGCCTGTTAACAAGGTAACCCTATTATTAATAACCATTATCGCTATTGGAAATAGGTCATCCTAATTATCTTAAGTATACAAAGTATAAGCTCAGAGGTAGGTTTCTACTACCTGGTTAACTCGTTCTATAGTGCTATCTATTTCCGGGTAGAAGGCCGTAAATAAACGTCGTTTTATCCATAATAATTAATAAAGCCGTTTCTATATACAATTAGTAAATTAGGGGCCTCTATCCGAAACAATAATTCTCGGGGGTCCGTGGTATTTAATCAGGCCAAGTATTAACACCATAGCCACAATATCCGTTATTATATCCTTAAATAGCTCGAAAATCACGTTCTTAGATAATCGGTCTATTACCACCATAATATTTATTGTTCCCATACGGCGAATTAGTGGTAACCCTATAATAAAGTCGACTAATATCTCTATTCAGACCTAATTAGGGACGGGTAAGGGCTTTAGAAGACCCCTCTTCTTATCCCGCTATATATTACCCCATCCGCAGACGTCGCAGTTCCTTATGAAGCGTCGAACATCCTACAACAGGCCTGGCCAGTAAAAGTGGCGGCTAATTAAGGCCTTTAACACATCTCTACTAAGATGACCACTAAGTATTAAGTTATAGGACTCTTAGATTAACTAGGTTTATAAGGGTTCATAATAAGGGACCTAAATCCTCTCCCTCCAAAGGAGTTTACCGTCGTCGTCCACTAAGTACTCTAATAATATTATAAGCAACTTCTATTATAATAGTAATTAACGGTCCCCCCTTTTCACAATTATCCTAATTAACTAATAACAATTATTTAATTATAATCCTTTAATCTAAGAGGACTTTAGGGGCTCCTTTTTAAAGGGGTTTAGGATAGGTTTTAACCGATTAGCCTTAGGATCGTAGTCCTAATCCATATTACCTATTATAGTACTTTCTACGGATTCCGTTATATCCATTTAATTCGTTTTAAGAGTTGCTCGGTTTACTATAACTATATTCTGTTTCCCCTTTAGGAGTTGTATTCTCCGTCCTTCTAATCGATCATTTCGCTAGGTATTGGGAACGTCTTATTTTCGTTTAGATAATATATCGGGGACTATTACTTATTTACTAGGTTAAAACTGGATTATGAAGTTATAATGGGATAAGAGCTCCGACCATCTAACCTAGCGTTCACTTAATTACCTCTTAGTTATAAAATACTTAAGGTTAAGGTGGTCGGTCAGGATAGTAAACTCTTTTACACTCCTTAATTCGGAGTCCTAGTGTTCTAAACAACGGACTATAACTAATAGTTCCTTATTATATATTAGGTAATTACATTCTACTAGTAAGTTCTTCTGTGAAAAGAACGTAATAGGCCGTAAAATACCCTTATCGTTATATTATAATAAAGCACCACCCACCATATAACCTAATAAGTCTATTTCTAGTATAGTAGCTCGATTAGGATCCCAATATACTAGTACGGGGGCACTAATCAGGAGGGCCTTCAACTTATTAAACACTTTTACACACTCGTTACTCCATACGAATAAGACATCCCTCTTCGTTAAAGCTGTGAGGGGGTATACTAACCCTAAGAAGTCCAGTATGAATTGATGGTAGTAATTTGTAAAACCAACGAAGGCACGGACTCCTCGTACTAATCGGGGAACCTCCTATATCTGGATGGCCTTAATTTTCTCTAAGTTAACGCGGATACCCTTCCCTACATCAATAATAAACCCTAAGTATTTAACCCTCTTCATATCGAAATCGCATTTATCGATATCGATTTATAGGCCGGCAACACCCAGACGACTTAAGACCTTCTTAACTTTCTCCCTATAATCAGCGAGTAAACCATCTAAATAAATCAGAACATCGTCGATATAAGTAGTACAAAATTCGTCCAGGAAATCCCATAAAATATAATTAATATACCTCTAGAACATAGCAGGGACCCCTATTAAGCCAAAAGGAGTCACCATCTATTCATATAAGTCGTATCTTATTCTAAAAGCCGTCTTCCATTCGTCACCTTCTTTAACCCTAATCTTATGGAATACAACAATAACATCTAACTTTATTAGCCACTTAGCCTTAACTAGGGCTCTCAGGGTTTCACTAATCAGGGGTAAGGGATATCTGTTTTTCTTAGTGATAACGTTCAGAGCCCGGTAATCGACATAAAACCTCAATCCTCCCCCGGGTTTTCAAACAAATAAAACGGGTAATAAAATAGGAGAACTATTAACACAAATAAAACCTTTATCTAATAATTCTATAAAGGTCCATCGAAGTACAATTAGCTCCTCCCTAAACATCCCATATAAGGGTCCCCATATAATTAGCTTATTTTGCCCTGTTAAGTCTTTCTTAATAAGAATTATATAATTAATGTTATCTTAATATAATAATAACTAATTAACCTTATTACAATTAAATACGTATAAAAACTTATAATAATATATAAGTAACTTAGTCTTCAGGTCAGTCTTCTTTTAAAATATAAGTGCCTTCTCGATATCGGCGAGGCTCACTATAAAGACGTTCAGAGGTCTTACTTCGTCAAATATCGAGTTTTTACGTCTAGTTCACCTAATTAGGGCAACAAATACAGCTCCGGTTTATTATTAAATCAGGAAACCAGGGTTTTATGATATTTAATTTGGTTTCCTCTCTTAAACCCAGTGGTCTACAACACCTATGTAGAGGGTGCCCTTAGCTAAGTATACCGTAACATCGTCGTCTATCATCCATGATCTCCCCAGAATAACGTCGTCTTCTTAATCAGGGATAATATAAAAGAATAACCATCGTCGTTTATAACCATCAATATCGATATTAGCATAAGTAACATAACAAATTACACCAGGGACTATAATAGTAACTTACATTAAATTCCAAGGAGTAATACTAATACATAGTAAGCGGAGTTTCTTAGCGAAGGTGTCGCTGATCAGAGCGTATATCAGACACCCTATATCAACAAGAGCAATAATATACTATATCCCATTAATTCCAATATTAACATAGAATAGGTCATAGTCCATATTCTTCTTAATAACCTTCCATTCCTCTATAACCTGTTCCTCCTAATAATAACTTCCACCAGGAGCTACTCTTTTCCCAACTCTTCAGAATCCTAATTAAAGCTAATATCTATTTCACTCTACTCTTTAGTCTTCCCTTTCAAGGTTTTGGTCTCCTTATCTTTCCGGTCTCTAGGGCATCTCCATTATATATACCCCTTCTTACCACAATTATAGCATTTACGGGTTTCCTCTTAGCTTAACCTTCTTCAAACTGGTTTATCCTTAACCATCCAGCTTACCTTAGTGGATTCCCAATCCATCTAATCAGGTTAAGGTGACCCTATCCGACTATCCTATCTAATTAGTAACTCAACTTTGTTCTAGCCGGGTATTAACGATCTCCTATATTGACGCTCACGGCGAGCTTAGTATAATTCACTATCCAACTCTAATCCTATCATCAGGAGCATCTAAGTGTATACAGTATAGGCCGTTAGTTTATTAATTATACTAATTAAAGGGGTTCTCATCGTAATATTTAGAGCTCCTTTTAGGTAGTTGATCTTGACGTTATCCAGCCAATGTCCTCCTCCCACTTCTACGAACTCCTTTTCGAACTTGGGAAGGAAATGGGCAAAACTCTCGTTCTCCTTTTAACGTATTATTCTCAGTCGGTTAAGGGCTCGTGCTTCTACGTTAAGGTCTACGTAACAACCCTTTAGGTATTCCATGAATTGTTCAGGGTTCTTCGACCCATTAGCTCCTCCCTATGAATAATAAGCGCTCACCATAACTTATACAGTGTTTTCCAGTCTAAAATAGATATAAGTGAACACTACTAATACTAAACTAAAAACTTCTCTATCCACACTTATCTTCCCTTTTATCTCAAAGTACCATTATTGAAATCTCTTATATAATCCATCAAACTTCGGTGAATCAGGGATCTAGTATCTTAGTTATCTAAGAGGTGGCGCATAGGCCTGATCGGGTGGGATCGGCGTCGTAGAGGGTGTAAGGGCTTCGTATAACGTTAAGGTTGGGTACCTGGGTTCTACTAGGGTCTATTACAATATTCGAATCTACTCTCGTTGGGCCTCTCGTTCGGCCACTTAGGTGGTCCACATCTCCTATAACTAAGCTAATAACTAACCGATCAACTACACCAACTATTACGGGTTTCCGGATAGGTCAACGTTATCTTCCATCATAATACGGTTATTATTCCTTCCACACATCTTCATTTAATAATAACCACAATATACTAATCAACATTATTAAAATACTCTACTACACAGAATACATTCTTTCGAATTTATTAAAACCTCCTAACCCTAATCAAACCTCACTAATCAACTTTAAGCGTTCAGGGACCTTTAAATTAACCCACTTAGAACTCTTTATTACTCCCACCAAGGTCATAAACTTACCTTTCATCGACAATTATTTCCGTACCCAACGTACTCTTATTATCTCCGATGATACTAAGATCTTAAAAATAATATAATAATCCAAGTACGTATATTACAATTAACTATAATAACTACTACGAGTATCTTCAAAATAAGAGAGAAAAGGAGAAAATGTCTTCCGCCCCACAGGACCCGTTTACTCTAATCAGGCCTAAGGTTAATCCGTCTTAGGTAAGCCGGGCTTAGGTAAGCGGAGTCCATGGCTGAGAGGCTGCGAAGCCTCCAAGAGGGCCCAGCCCGTCACAGCCGCTATTCTCCTATTACCCCCGTTATTATATCTTTTAATTCTATTTCCCTTACCCTTATTAATAATAATAGTGGTTTTACTCCGCTAGTTCCCCCTAACCCCTCCGGTAATATAAAAGGTGATAATAATAAGAATCACCTTTACGTTATTCCCTATACCCATTACTTATACTACATAATAAACTAGGACCCTAAAGGTAATACTCTTATTTTATACTACTTTGAAATTATTAGTATATCCTCTCCTCCCCTAATACTCCCCTATTTCCATTATTAAGGATTTAAGCTATAAATAATAAATATACTATTTATACTACTTAATATAATAAACCTTACCTTTTAGTATATACTTATCCCCCCCTCTAATCTAATTACCCCTAGGGCTTTTTAGATATTGCTAATACCTTATAATTACTTTATAAGTACTCCTCTACTATTTTTACCGTTCACCGTTATTTTAATAAAATCTATAATAAGGTATTAAATAGCTCCACTTTTTATAACACTTAGGCTAAGGACATAGTATATTACCCCCATTATAATACCGGTCCCCACCTAATGCCCCTCTACTATACGCCTACTAATCTACTATTTAGTTTACTTATAAGGCTACCCAGCTTATAAGTAAAAAAGTCCTCTAAAAAAAAGCTAAAAACATTAAAGACCCTACTAAGCATAAAGTTAAGGAGGAGGAGGAGGGATAACTACTCTGCTAGTATAAGGTTATAACCCTTAAAGTATTAATTTTTACTATTAAAAAGTAGGCCTCGACCACCTCCTACTTCGTCACCTCCACTATTAACTAACTAATAACCCTTTACTCCTATACTAATACCCTTACCACCTAAACCACCTTTATCTAAACCTAAACTATTATTACCACTATTCTTATTACCACTATCACCACCACCTTTTAAGAGTTCACAAAACTCTATACTAATACTATAAGTACCCTATTACTCCCTTAATACCCCTTAAGTAGACCTCTCCTTATTTTATTTAACTTATTTTATTTAAAACCGTATTACCCTTGACACCACCTCCTCTAAAAAGAGCTCACTTTTAGGTAATAGTATTAATAAGAATAAGGAGGTTAAAGGTGATAATACTAATACTAATAACTAATTCCCTTATATTATTCCCTTAGTAGCCCACTTTTGGGTATTTTAATAGTTTTTATTTATTTCTAGGCCCCTAGGGCTATATAATCTTCTTATTTTAGGTTAAATATATTCCCTAATTAGCTAATGGCCTGGTCCTTATAACTTAATTTTTTTATAATCTATTAATAATTTATTAGTAATTTTTTACTTAAGTTTTATTTTATAGTTATTAACTAAATTTTATGAAATATTTTTTAAAGTTTTTAGGAATTCTTTTCGAATTTATATTTTTCTTATTTTATTAAATATTTCTATTTCCTTTTAAACCCCTTATAACTTATTAAGGTCTTAATTATGTACTCATCGTTATTCTTTTTAACTAATACCTTTTATGGTTATAGTAGGTCGTCGTAAAATTTGTCTAATTAGGATAAGGAGAAGATGTTATAGATTTTATACTCTGATCTTAGTTTAAGTTTATAGGTTACTGTCGGAATATCCACGCCGGACTGGCGCCACCTGTTGCCGCCTATCGCCTATTGGCCCGATTAGCGAGCCAATCAGAAGGCAGGAATCGGTTTTAGATCGGTAGCATCAAATCGCTGCCGTAGGCCCGATTCCTTCCTTCCTTCAACAACAACAGAGCAGATACGACGAATATATTGTTATTTACCCACCTTTCACACTAAGCCTAGTAAAGTAAATCCAATACTAATTAGTGGTTAAATACTACTTCCGTAAATTAGCAAAGTGAATCTTTTATTAGAAGAGGTAGTATTACGAAATCCCGGAACGACTTAGTGCGTTCAACGGATTTCACGATACTCGCACTACCGGAAGAATCTACGATACCCTCGGTTAGCTAAACGATCAACGATAGGATACCACAAGAGCTTCTTAGGAGTCCATACGAAGTCACCGGAGCGACAAATTCCGCTTAACGTGACGGAATACGGCCTCTGCGTCCATTACGCACAGCTTACAACGAAGATCTCGCAATTAGTAGCGATACAAAATGCCCTTACACTTCCATCGCCGACTTTCACTTTCGACGAAAAACCATTCATCATAATTAACACCCCCTCCTTCTTTAGACGCTACTCCGTCACCCTGCAACTACGGAAACACCTCGGAATCAGTGCTCGAAAGGCTGACCCTTACGAGAACCCCGACTTCACCGTCGTCGCTATCGCCACTCACTCCTACCTCTAGAATAATAACCCTGAATACTTAGTGAACATAACACTAAAGACGATAACCCCACCTTCCGACTATGTCCATAAAAGAGAGCCGGTAACCGATACCAAGGCTAGAGTGACCTACCAAGGACATAACATCCAACGCTCAAAGGGCTGAATTCAATGAAAACCCTAACTTCATTATCATCGTCCCTACCCCTAGAGACGACCCAGACGTGGATACACGACCAGAGATAATACTAAAGAAAAGAAGACTCCTTTCCTATACTACTCATTAGACATAGTATTCCATAAACACTAAGTAGTAATTCGCTTAATAAACAGTATACGCCCTCGAAGCTGCAGCTTAAAGGAAATGCCCTGTGTTCGAGACGTCGTTAACCTTACCGTTGTATACTAGAATATCTACTAAGATGTCAGGAAGCAACCCAACTACGGCGAATCCGACGCCGGAGGAGGCCCAGGGTACTCAGGCCCCTCAACAAAGAGAGACGGCAAAAGTAACAACTACTAAGGAACCTGATTATATTATGGTTAACAACTCCCCGGTCCCATTACCAAAGAAGTATAAGGACAATGTTAATATCCACGAATAGGGACTATAAACCAGATTCAAACCGGAGGACGTGACCTCTGAATCTGCCCCCAAGTTAGTAGCAACGGTGGTAACGTTCTTCACAGAGATATACGATGTAAAAGGCGTTGTTGGCCATAAGCTGGAAAAGGAATTCAAAGAAGACTTTGAGGAATGGACCTAGGAAACCTTCAAAATACTCAAAGGAAAAGTAGCAAAGAAATTACGCAACTTCCTACTCCACTATGGCGTTTATATTCCTATAGAGGGAGGGAAGATTGCAGAGGAGCTTTTTAAACTTAAGGACTCAGAAGAACTATGCCGTTGGACCCAGGAAGAAATTGAGAAGGTCAATAAGAGGAGTAAATCCTTTAGAGACCTAATGGAGGACCCAGTCCTCTATAAGGAATTAATAGAGGAATGGATACTACTATAACCCAAATTACGCTTAGAAGAGATCGCAGTGCAGAAGAACTCTCTATAAGTACCGCCACCCCCAGAGAGAGTGGGAACAAGCTAAACCCGCATCGTACTGAGCCCTCAGAATCGGCCACAACTGCCTAAACAACCCATATTCACCTAGGAGCTACCGGATTAGGAAGAACGCTGTACTACAGATGAGATCAGCGAAATAGCGACCCCTCAGTAACAAAGTATACTTATTAAGGTATATACCGACGATATAAGGTACAATAGTAAGAAATTCGATGTCCTTAATACCAAATTCCGTATCTTCTTCGAAGCCTGCAGAAAAATCGGAGTTAACTACTATGCAACGATTAGCCTACTCCCTATGATACTGAAAAGGAGAGCTTCTTAGTTCTACTATGGCTATATTAGTAGTATACCGATTGTTCGGTTAACTAAGGAGGTAGTTGATAAACTATAGCGCTACTTTAAAGGAGACCAACGCCGCTAAGCCTACATTATTAATTAGAACGGAGCAAATCTTAACAAGGTTATTTAGAAGAACCCTGAGAAGATGAAGGTTGAGGCTCTAGAGACCCTCTTTAACGACCTGACGAATCTCCAGTAAGTTCTCGCACTATACTACCAGGGAGACCAGGTCCTAAAGGACAAGCTAATCGGAGCTGCTATCTCTGTGAAAGAGTGCTGCTCTACTAACCTAACCGGAGCAAATACAGTGGAGGAACTCTATAATACGATAAGGATAAGCCTCGACTTAGAGGAAAGAGGAAGAGATGCCCACCATCAATACTTTGCGTTAAAAACAGAGCTAGACGAGCAGTTCTGGACTAACCGATGCTATAACAGAAAAGGGCAAAGCAACCACTATGGAGGTCACTAATAATAACGAGGATACCCTCACAACAATAAGAAGTGCTATGTCTACGGTAGGGAAGGGTACTGGTCTACGAAGTACTCCGTAGAGGAGAGAAGTAAAGTGTATAAACACTTTAAATTAAATAAGGACGTCTCTAACGCCTCTCCTAAAGTATATAACCGCTTCCTCGCTGAATACGAGGGAGATAAAGTGCTCAACGATGAGGACACTAAGGACGAGGAAGATCTAAGCCAATACCTTACCAGCGCTGCCCTCAACGAGGAAAACGAGTACAACAACGAATTCCACGTCTCATTCTTTGGCCACACCACTACTCTGGCCAGCGAAGACCTTACTCGAACCCTGAATAACTAAGCCGCCTGCCACGCTATCACGGGGAAGGATATCTACGGTATACCCGCAAAGTTACTAACCTACGAGGTGTTTACTAACGATAACCGTTATACAACAATAATCTTCTAAGGTATTATGCCTAATACAGAAGCAGCCGGCGTTTCCACGACTGGATACCCTTAATTCCTTACTCTATAAAAGATCAACACTACTATGAAACTCGATACCTTTAAAGCAGGCCAGACAAGCATTACCTTCGGAGACAACCCTCCAATACCCTCCATAGGGCTAACCCATATGAATTCACCCTTTGGACGACTACCCTTCCACGTTATAAACACTAGTACACCATTCTTACTCTATCTAAAAGATATAGATAACTTAGGGATCCATTTCGATAACATCCACAACTTCCTCCAACAAAGAGATATAAAGGTCCCTATTATACATAAATGGGGGTATCCGTGGATGCTCATACACTCCCCAGAACAGAGTTTTGCGTAAAATCACCTCACAAACACGGAATTACGCAGAATCCACCGTCGTTTCGGCCACCCATCAGTACAGAGGCTCTATACGATCCTAAAAAAAACCGGTAACGACGTAACGTTCAAAGCAATCCAAAAGCTCACAAAGCACTACCACCAGTACCAAATGAACGGACAAGCTCCAAGGAAATTCAAATTCACCCTTAGAAACGATGTGGACTTTAATTATAAGGTTATTATTAATATCTTCTACCTAAAAGGGAATAAACCCATAATCCACGTTATTAATACGGCCACTTCCTTTAATGTAGCCAGGTTTTTGGAAAACGTCAACGCAAAGTACACCTAGGAAACACTATGCGAATACTGGATCAATACCTACCTTGGACCACCTAATTGGATCATCATGGATACTAGTAGAAACTTTAGCTTTAAGGAATTCAGGAATTCAGTGAGATCTATGGTGATTAAAATTAAAGAGGTGCCCGTTAAAGCCCATAATAGCATCGGGAAAGTAGAGCGATACCACGTACCCCTACGATGAGCATACAACATTATCCGCCAAGAATCCCCTTCTACGCCGCCGAAGATCGCCCTATAAAATACAATTAAAACGATTAACGATACGGTTAGCCTAGATGGTCTTGTTCTAACCCTACTCATCTTCGGAGTATACCTACGTATGAATATAAATTCACCACCATCACTAGAAATACGGTAATGCACAGAAGCTATACGGAAGGCTATAGCGAAGTTACGAGAGATTTACGCAGAACACATGACAATTGACGCTCTCGCAATGAGAAACGGCCCAAATATGGCCCCTACACAAGATCTACCACTACAGTTGAAAGTTATCGTTTGGTGTGAGAGAAGGGGCTGGACAGGCCCATATACACTCCTCGCTAACAAAGGCGAAGACTGCGTTGTCCAACTACCCTCTAGACCAAAGACTTTCAGGTCTACTGTCGTCAAACCCTTCCTGGAGGATGACGACGAGAATACAGTCCCAGAGATACTGAGAAATGACGAGGAAGACGTCCCTGACGAGGAAGAGGAAGTCTGAGATGAGATTGTTGTCCGGACGGATACACCACCCCCGGAGGAAGAGCCAGCGCTACCACCTTGACGCCCGAGAGGTAGACCACGGAAGAACGCCCAGATCAACCTCCTGGCAGAAGTTGACGCCTTCGACGACGCCAAAAGCGAGGCCACAACAACAACCGCGTTTATAAGCGCCAAGGAAGAGGCAGATCACGCCCTTGCACTCGAGCTACGCAAAAAGGGCATAATCAAAGCCTTAGGACCCCCGTTCGAGGAGTCCACCAAGAAGGAGATCGACGCCCTGATTGAACGAGGAGTCTTTGAATTCACTTAGTATAACAAAGAAAAACATGGAGGGATACGTATATTCTGCTCAAGGATCGTCAACGAAGTGAAGGGTAAAACAGAGATGCCCTACGAGAAGTCTAGATTTGTTATTCAGGGATACACAGACGACGGCAAGGAGGCTATCCTCACACAGTCTCCAATTATTCAGAGCACCAGTTAGAGACTGATTCTCGCCGTCGCTCCGTCTCTCATCCAGAAGGAGGGCTATTCACTATGGATAAGAGATATCACTTAGGTGTACACCTAATCCACAACAAAGCTCAAAAGGACGATCCTCGCAAGATTACCAGACCAAATAAAGGAAAATTACCCTCTAAGAACCATTATAACCATCGTACAACCATTATACGGCATCGCAGAAGCTAGAACCTACTAATACGTAATATATAATAAACACCATAAAGAGAAGCTCCAGATAAGGACTTCTATGTACGACCCCTGCTTATTGTTATTAGACAATAAAAATGAGAACTTCGCAATAATTAGTATGCAGACTAATAATATTATTGGCCTAAACGACGAGACCTTTACTCAACGGGAAGACGAAGAACTCCAGAAAACGACGTTCACGGCGAAGGAGAAATAATACCTCTCCACTAAGACACTAATCGTATTTAACGGAGGGATCGTCTCAACTAATGGAAAAGCCATCTTCTTACGCCTAAAGGGCCAGGGAGTGAAGATACGCCTAGTTAATGCTAAGTCCGCTATTATGAAGGAGTAGTACATCGAGTAGCGCACCAGAGGCGTATATACCGCCTTAAAGTGCTAACCAAAGGTAGCGTTCAATTTATCCGCGGTAGCACAGTACCGAAAAGCGACACTAGAATAGATCAAAACTCTGAATCGACGCCTATTATGGCAAATAGAGCACCCAGACCGAGGCCTCACTTACGTGCTCCTCGATTTAACTACTGCTAAGCTCTTTGTTTTTGTTAATAACTCCTTTATTAATAATAACGACCTGATGTCCTAATTCGGATTCGTGATCCTCCTCGTAAATAAGACCAAAGGAGAAGAGGACTTTATAGTAGAAGGAAATATTATCTATTACTCCTTAATAAAATCTAAGAGAGTTACGAGGAGCGTCCTCGTATCCGAGATATACGGGATGGTCGCTGGTGTTAATATGGCCTACGCCCTCTCTATGACCCTAAAAATCGTAACTAACAGGCTCCGAATGCTTATAATCCCGACCATCGTGTGTACCGACTCGTACTCGCTCTACGAGTATCTCGTTAAGCTTAGAACTATAAAGGAGAAACACCTGATAATCGATATTATAGTGTTAAGGTAGTCTTATAAGAGATGAGAATTGTATGAGATCCGATGGATCTACGGAGACGACAACCCTGCCGACGGCCTAACAAAGGCTACACCAAACCAAGCCCTTGCAAGGCTTGTCGAGGAGGCAAAAGCGAAGATTAGGATAGAGGGATGGGTTACGAGACCCTAAGGAGCACCTACGGCGCCGAATAAGAGGAGGAATATAAAGGAGATTAGGGGATATAAGAGGAATACCGTTACCGTCGCCAGCGACGGCGAGCCGGACCTTGCCCGTAGCTGGCTACGGGATACGCTCGTTTCTGCTAAAGGTGGTATGGCCGAAAACGGTACTTTTACCGCTTTTGACCGCCTTACGTACTCGTTCCGTTTGTTGATTGTTTTATGGCGTTTTGAGTAATTTGGTGCTGCGCCGAATAATGCTTAATTTTCACTTGTTATTTGAAAAAGGGACAATTTGCAGCAAAAAGAGATAGTTACCAGTGTCGGAATATCCACGCTGGACTGGTGCCACCTGTTGCCGCTTATCGCCTATTGGCCCGATTAGCGAGCTAATCAGAAGGCAGGAATCGGTTTTAGATTGGTAGCGTCAGATCGCTGCCGTAGGCCCGATTCCTTCCTTCCTTCAACAACAACAGAGCAGATACGACGAATATATCGTTATTTGCCCACCTTCCACACTAGGCCTAGTGAAGTGAATCCAACAGTTACTTCGTTATTAATTATTTATTTAATAGTGAATGGCCCTAAATACTTATTGGTTAGCTTTTTTAATAGCCTATGTTATTGTATATTTTTAGTCAATAGTAAAATATGTTTAATAATTTAGAAGTTAATATATGTTCTCCTCTTATTATACTATTTTTTATATATTTTATTAAAGTAGGTTAATAGGTCCTATACTGCTCTCCTCTTTACTTTTAACCCTTTTACCTTATCCTTTATTATTAATATATTTATTAGGGCTTTTTTATTTATAGTAATGTTATGTAGTCCCGGTGGTAAGTAGCTTATTAGTGCCTCCGCCGGTGTTAACCTGGTGGTATTATACTAAGTATTATTATAAATGAATTAGGTTATTCTTAGTTATTATAGTTAGTTATTTTATTTTATGTTATAGAATGCCCGTAGGAAGTGTTTTAAATTCTGGTTTTATTTCTCCGTTTATTTATTAGTTTAAGGGTGGTATATTATGTTGAGTTTCCGTTGGATAACTAATTAGTGATATACTATTATTTAGAACTTATTAGTAAATAAGGAGCTCTTATCTGAGATTCTTAACTAAAGAATTTTATATTATAGGAATACTTTTTATATTAGTAGTATAATTAATTGGTTCATAGTAAATCACTCCTTAGTGGGTATATAGAGGGTATACTTAGTTAACTTATCCACTATTACTAGGATATTATTATACTATTTCCTATTTCTATTATTTATTACTAGTAACTTAGCAATAAAGTTAAGGGATATACTTTCCTATAGGTAACTGGGTATTAGTAGTATACTTAGTACCCTATAAGGGAGGTGGTGGTATAGTTTTATATATTAGTATATGGTGTATATTTTAATATATTTTATTATATCCTTTTTTATACTTTTTTAGAAGAATAAACATCCTATCCGGGTTATTATTTTAGTGACCCTTAGGTGGCCACTTATTAGTTTATTGTAGAATATAGTGAGGATCTCCCTTATTAATGGGTAGCCCTTTAGTATGACTACTTTACTCTTATACCTCACTGTTTTTTTGTTACTTTTTCCCTAATACACCTACTTTTCTTATACTATATGCCCTATAGTATAGGGTTAAACTTCTGGGCCTTTTATATTACTTTTTTTAGGTTTAGGGTTAGTGTTTCCGGTATAATATTTACGGCGTCGGGCCATAGTTCCTCCCTTATTACTTAGTTGTGTTTTACCCTTAATTAGAATTATTTTAGGAAACTTTTTAAAAATATACCCCTAGCTTTTTCTTGTTTACTCTTCTTAGGTTTATAGTTTAGTCTTTATAATAGTCCATTAGCTGTATTTCTTTTACTTAGTTAATATTTGATATGGAAGTTGAATAATAAGAGGTCCTAGAGTAACCTAACCTAATAGCTGTTTAATTAGGGCTTAATGGTGAGGTAATGGTGCTTTAGGCGGTCCATTAAGAATAATATCTAGTGTTATGTATATAGTAAATAGTATCACTAATATATAACTACTTCTCGAATTGCTAGTAGCTCTGCCTCTGGTGCTCCGTATCTTAGCTTAGCTCCCCTTAGTTTTTTGGAGAGGTAGGTGATGGGGTATTAAGTGTTTTTATGTAGTTGGTATAAAACTGCCCCTATTGTGAAGTCTAATATGTTGGTTTTGATTTTTATTAGGAGGGAAGGGTCGAAGTATTTGAGGATAGGGGCCTCCGTGAACAGTTCTTTCAACTTATAAAAGGCTTTTAATGCCCTATTATTTATAATTAACTCCCCCCCCCCCATCTTCTTTATTAACCTATCCATAAAAAATGTATATACTTTAGTATAATTCTAAATAAAATACTTATAAAACCCTGTGAATCCTAAGAAGACCTGGATATCTTATATATTACGGGGTACCGGTTATTCTATAATAACTATAACCCGGTCCTATTCTATTATAATCCCTTCCCCTAAAATTATAAACCCTAAGAACCTAATTTCCCTAGTATAAAACTTATATTTCTCGGGGTTAATACATAAACCAACGGTATCTAAGCAGTATAACACCTCCTAGACTACCTCTATATATAACACCTTATCCTTTGAAAAAATAAGGATATTATCTAAGTACACCATATAAATAATATTAACGAGGCCCACTAATACATTATTAACGTAGACCTAAAAGGTTGTTAATGCATTAACGAAGCTAAATAGTATAATATTATATTTATAATAGTTGTACTTAGTTTGGAAAACTGTTTTTTATTTATTTCCTTTACGGATACGCACTTAGTGGTACCTATCCTTAAGGTTTAACTTTGTAAACCAACTCACTTTTAAAAGGTGGTCCAGGATTTCTCTAATAAGGGGTAATAGTATATAGTTTTTTATGGTAACACTATTAAGGCCCCGGTAATCCACATAAAACTTTAATTTACTTCCCTTCTTAGGAATAAAGAGGATCGGTACCCTAACTAGACTCTTAGACTACTTAATCCAACTCTTAACTAATACCTTAATAAAGTATTCCCTTAATTCCACTAACTCTAGCTCTACTAATGGGTAGATGGGGCTATATAATAGCTCCACTCTTAGTTCTAGATTAATAACGTAGGTACGTTTACCCCGTTTTAATAGTATAGCCGCTAGTATAGTATTAAATATGTGGGATTACTTTTTGTACTTATATAAGAGGATTAGTCCCTGGGTAATTTATTAGTTACTAATTAATACCCTATTTATCCTCACCTTAATCCTTTTTATACCCGGGGTAACTATAAAGATTATCCTTATATCCCTTACTATTCTTCGGATTCCCCTTTTACCTAAAATTAATTGGATACTATCCTCATTTAAGGGGTAAGTCTAGTTTAGGGTTTCTTATTTAAAGTTCAACTAAACTACTTAGTACTAGGGGATCCCTAGTATTATTGTATATCCTTCTACCTTAATAATCCTAAACTTATACAACCTTATATAATTTACCCCGAGATTATCCATTACTTAAGTTACTAGGGTTTTTATATTATAATTAGGTATACATAACCCCTATATACTTTATAATAGTAGTTCATTATTAATAACCCCTAATAAAACCCCTTCATAAAAGAGGATCCTCTAATCCACCACATTCTTATCCACTCCCATATTTAATAACACCTTCCCCTCCTTTTACACCCCCACTACTCTTACCTACAGGGTTACCTCTACCCTCTAATAACCCTATTTTACCTCCTACGAAAACCGAATAGTGTTCACCCCTATAACCAAACCTTCCATCAGCTCTATTATCTTAGACCAGTATCGTTATCCCGAATACCTCAATTATCCATAATTATAATAATTAAACTTCTAATACTAGTCCAAATAATATCCTATTTACCTACAATTAAAATATTTAATATAACTCAGGTCCCACCTTAGTAATCCCCTACTAAGTATACTCTTTTCCTATTTCACTAAAACTAAATTCTTAGAGGTTTTAGTAGTAGTCCTTAGTATTTCTAAGGTAAGTTAAATGGTATTAGTTATAATCTTTTTTTAAAATATAAAATTAGAATAAGTGGGTAGTTACTGGTTTTCCCCTTATTAGTCCTTGGTCCCCTAAGTAATGGGCTTAATGTACTTTTACTCTTTTAGGTATATTTTCTATATCGTTTCGGCTCTTTTAATTACGTTATTTAGTTCTCGATAAGTACTTAATAGCTTATTAATTATCACTTATTATTATAGGTTAAACAATAATTGGTTAACTACATAAACCACCTATGTCCTTTTTAATTAGGGATTAGGGTACTCTATTTTAATTGTTTTATATTAGTTAAGAAATTATTAATACGTTTAATTTAGTTTTTACCTTATTTTTTCTAATTTTATTATAATTATATATACCTGGGTATGCGTATTAACTACGGTGTTATAAAGTTACTACTCCATCGTAACCTAAGTAATGTTGGATACGTTATTATTATAATTCGTAGTGATATAGTTCATTTATTGGCGGGAAGTAGTACCCTTTAGGTATCCCCCCACAAATAGGACCCTAACCCTATCAGAGTCGAAATCTTCTCTACATAAACTAAATTGCCCCTGTGTCTTGATGGATATCCGAAACTTACAGTAAACATAGAATCTTTTAATCCCAAAGGCACCTTTCCAGAGGCTTATTAAAGAAATCATTAACGACATTACTCCTGGTTTACGGATTCGGAGAACTACTATTAAGGCTATCTAAGAATTTATAGAGACCCTTTTAAGAAGTGTTTTTAAAAGTGCATTTTAATTATTATATTTATTAATACAATACTAACTTTTTAGTAACAAACCATGCTACTATTCACGCTAAATGTGTCACTATCTAGCAAAAAGATATATAACTTATCCGTCGTTTAACAGGGATGTCATCTAGCTTAGGCCATACTTAGATTAGTAAAAATATAAACTATAAATTTACTTTAATTTTATTTATATTAACCTTTTATACTAATTTATCTAAATTAATATAAACGTCACATAACGTATCGAAAGGCTGTCTAAACCACCACTAAGGTTAATAAGCAGCGTTGCGAGAAACGTTTATAAGATAGAGAGTGATATGCTCGTCGTAGTAATAAGACCCATAGTAGAAAGAGTAGGAAAGAGGGAAAATATACTACTTAGAATTAAAAAGAATAATAAAAGGGGAAAAAAATATAATTTAGAATCAAAAATTCATAATCGGATAATAATACAAATACGCAATCCAAATTCTCTAACCAGATAATCATGGTTATAGTTATCCAAAATACCCATAACCATATTTTCTATAACCCATAAAAACCGAAAACCACCATACCCATACCATGGTTAACCCACCAAAACCAACCCACACCCGTGGTTACCCACGGTTACCCATGGGTCGGTTATTTTTAAGCCTATCCGACTGTAGACCCCGGATGCTTTCAAAACACATTTGGCTCACATTCCGCTTTTATCATGATTAATAGCTTGAACTTTGGATTAATGGGCTAATCACGTAGCTTGAGTGCAAGACCAAATGTCATGCCACGGCAGCCACTGCAGCTCTTGTCTTCCCGTCTCACATCTCCGAGTTGCCCTGGATGTTCTCGCTGATTAGCGGACCGAGTTGGAACTGTCCTCCATCGTGATGCTGTCCGGTGACCGGATGGGGTGACCGTAGCTGAGAGTTCACGATCTGGCGGTTTTCAAATTAGTCGCCAACGTAGTAAAGTAAAGGTGGCTTGGCCAGGCTACGGTGACTTACTAGTCACCACCCCGTATTCAATAGCCTTCGGAGCTGAGAGTGGTAGGTGGTTGATGCCGAGCAAAACATGTGTCAGGATCCGCCACTTCGAATGACGCCAACAGTTCCGGCAAGGCTCCACAAAAGAAAAGCCTAATGACCCGAATATTGAGACAGTGACAGTCTGACTTCCTTACAGCGCCATCTAGTAGACATTACAGAAGCTGTGCGGGCTTCCTCGAGCTCTCTGACCTCTCATCCAATCTTCTAGTCCTGATTTAGAGCAAGGCAACCCCACGACAGTTCCGCAAGTCTTCTCAGCGCCATGTTTAAACCACCGAGGGCTTTTAGACATGTTTTGTCGATTTCGAGCGCCCCGAAGGTCTTTGATGGGGGCCTGATTGTCACATGCGAACAACATGCGAGGCACAGCCGGAAGATGATCGTCCGCATCGTCCAATCCAACACATACCATCCAAGACCTCCCGCAGAGTTCTCTTCTCTTGAATGCTTACTCAGCTCAATGAGACATTTCCGCCCGCCTCAACGGACGCCTCAGCGCTTAGCTTGTCAGCTGTGATATCGGCCATGGCTCGTTTGTCTCATCTCAGCTATAACCCCGCAACGGCTGAACCATACTTCGGGTATGACCTTCACCGAGAGTCAGCAAGCCGCGTTGCACAAGTGGCGGAGTGAGTGTCTGCCTGGCCCCGTCTGTCTTTCCATTTCCTATTAGCGATGAGGAGCTGGCTGGCTGAGAACTTTGTGTTACCCGATGCTTATGGCCAAGGTAAGTCGGCGATACCGAGTCAGCCGTGATAGCCTGATGTGCCCGTCAGCTGCATGTACGATAAACTCCACTGTTTTCCACAAGCCGAAAGCATAGGAAATTCCAGTGCTGATGCGGCTGAAGGTTGGAGGGCATTCTCTGCCAATTCACACTGACTTGGGGGAATCCTGTATGCCTATAAAATACATAATGGCTGGCCTCCTTTACTCTTACCATCCTCAACTGAATCCTCTTGAAGGAAACATAAGAAACTGTATAAGTCCTCTCATCATGGCGCGAATTCAAGACTTTGAGGGTATGCAGTATTCCCGAACTGGTGACGAATTCGAGCAGCAAGATTACGCCTTCTTCAATCGCCAATATGCCACCTCGACTCACCAAAAAGACCACGACATGTTCCCGTCGCTCATAGTCCGCCCCAAGCACGATGAAGACGTCACGAGGGCTGTCAATTGGGCTCGAGATAACGGTGTGGCAGTCGCGGTCAAGAGTGGCGGCCATCAGTACAGCGGCGCTTCGTCAACGAACGGCAAGAACATCCAGGTCGACTTGACCAACACGTACAAGGACCTGATGGTTGTGCACCCCAAGGATGCCCTTCCCAATGATCGGGCACTCGTCTACGTCGGCGTCGGCAACCGTCTGATGGACTTCAACGCCTACCTCAAGCACAACAAGCTCTTCATTCCCCATGGCCAGTGCGCTTACGTGTGCGTCGGTGGGCACGGCCAGACTGGCGGTTACGGACAGCTCGGTCGGAGTTTTGGCCTGTTCTCTGACTACATCAGGACCATCCGAATGGTCTGCCACGACGGTGTTATTCGCGATGTTTCCAAGGGAAGCGACCCGGAGCTGTTCTACTCCATTCTCGGCGGAAGCCCGGGCAACTTTGGCATCATCACTCACTACACCCTCGAGGCGTTGAAGTCCAAGAGCTATCTCGGAACTGGTCCCGGCCACAACGGATTCAAAGGACCTCACTTCATCAAGGCCATGTGGATCTATTCTCCGGAGGTCCTTACCAAGCTCCTCACTGCTGTTGCCGAAATGTCCGACAACACCAGCTTCCCTCGCGGATTCGACCTCTGCGTCAGCGTACTCAGCACAGACTTCCCCGTAACAAAGCTGTTCCCTACCCTGAACGATGCCAAGGAATGGGAGAAGATCTGGAACAAGATCAAGAAGTATCTCGCGGATGAGTTCTTGGAGTTACTCAACGGCAAATTTCCCGCGTCCATCATTCTGTACGCTCAGTGGTGCCCAACCAGCCCAGAGGACAAGTACGATGCCAAGGTCGACGAGTGGTTCAAGGCTTTCCGGAAGCTCAAGTCCCTGGAGGCCGAGACGCTGCAGTTCGGCGAAGGCGACGAGGAGATGTCCGATCTCACGGGTCGGTGGATCTTCCCCAAGGAGCGCGAGTTCGACCTTCCCTACGTCAAGCGCACCTACGCGACCAGCTCGACCACCCTAGTCAAGGACAAATGGGCCGATGCCGCGGTCAAGCGCATCGACCTCATCTACAATCCGAAGCAGTATCTCGAAGGAAAGAAGGGCTCCACCGACTTTGAGCGATTCATGAAGTGCAAACTCTCGGTGCAGATCCAGTGCTTTGGAGGCAACAAGTCAATGTTTCGCGTCAACAAGGACAATGGCACTTCGTTCAGCTGGAGGGACTCGTCGGTCGTCCAAACGCTTGATTGCTTCCACGACCCCGATGACGAGTCTAAGAAATACGCCGAGGCGTTCCAGGCCAAGAACGACGAGATCATGAACGGGCCTGCTAGTCCGTTCAGCAAGAAGGACAAGCGCGTCCTATGGGGGTCTTACGGAGACTGGAACTTGGGCGATGAGAAGATTTGGAAGTGCTACTACGAGGATGCGGCAAAGTATCAGAGGATCGGCAAGGCGAGGGCCAAGGCTGACCCCAATGGCACATTCACGGCGAATCCATTTGCTGTGACAGCGGTCGATGACTCGAAGCTGTAGAGATATCGTGAGGATGTCAGTGAATCAAGCACCGGGCTTGAGATACCGGAATACCTCACTGTGTAGGGTATTGTTAATGAAACAATATGAACGAAACTCATAAAAGAATTGCATGATAATTGATTTGAAGGTGCTATGATGCGATGCAGAAAATGGGAATAGACAAGTTTGGGTGGATTGCGGCCCACCGGCGCGTCGACAGGGGTGAGCTCCGTCTGATTGATCATGTGAATACAGTGGGCAAGAGCGTCGAGAGTGATTCTGGTCTCACTCTATGCAGCTCATCCCGATCGGTTCAGCCCCGAAGGCTGATGTGGTGGTAACTGGCACACATCAACCATGCAGGTCCTACACCGGCCCGCCAGAAGGATTGACGTGCATCGTGGCTCGGCTGATCATATGCCAACAACTAACTCACGTGCATGCGACGTGAACCAATCTGCTGGCAGCAATCTACCGGCTGTTTCCCATTTTTGACTGTTGGCAGCCTCATTTTCGGATACCCCTCTTTGGACATTCGACATCCATCGAAGATAGGTATTTATTAACACACGGACTTAACTACCGAGTGCTTCCAGCATGAAAACTCAATTGAGCGAGGTCTTCCACGACCTGTGACCATGCGACTGCTTCACACAACTCGTTTGGAAGTCGAGGAGTTCACTTCCCCTGTTCCGGATTACGCTATTCTCTCGCATACCTGGGAGAAGGAGGAAGTCACACTTCAAGACCTTATTCAACATCAGGCAGCTAGGGAGCTGAAAGGCTTTTCAAAGGTAGAACGAAGTTGTGCAGTGGCGGCCAAGGATGGCTTCGAATACCTCTGGATTGACACTTGCTGCATCGACAAGACAAGCAGTGCCGAGCTGTCTGAGGCCATCAACTCCATGTTCCGATGGTACCAGAAGTTAGCTATCTGTTACGTGTTTCTATCAGATGTCGCTGCGGGAGATACGTCGTCGACAGCGACTTGGTTGCAAGACGCAACCGACATTCGCTGGTTCACAAGAGGCTGGACTTTGCAGGAGCTGCTAGCCCCGGCAGTACTGGATTTCTATGACAAGGGTTGGGTACGACTTGGCTCAAGAGAGGATTTTGCAGCAGATCTGACCGCAATAACCGGAATTCCAAGGGACATCTTGGTAGAGAGGGGCGATCTTCTCGAAGTTCCCGTCTGCCTGAAAATGCAGTGGGCTACAGCGCGGACCACGACAAGACCGGATGATGCCGCATATTCCCTTTTTGGGCTGTTCGATGTCAACATGCCCCTGATCTACGGAGAGGGGCGACAGAAGGCTTTCCAAAGACTCCAAGAAGAGATCCTCAAATCGTCAGAGAACCCGTCCATCTTTCTGTGGACTCTGCCAAGGGAGCTGCAGAACGATCCGAACCAACTATTCTGTGGTCTTCTAGCTGCCGACCCATCATGGTTCAAGCACTTGGACTTTCCAGTCGAGGTCACTCAAGCCTTGTCTCACGGAGATGGGCCAAGCCTCATGCCCTTGCAAGACCCCGTCATCAATATCACGAATACTGGTATTAGGGCCAAGCTGTCAGTCATCCAAATCCCCGGAGATGCGACCGGGGCCATTCTGTTCGTCTCTCTGGCCTGTGTTGGAGATATGATTGCTGGTATCCTGATCCAACGGACGAGCCTGGAAAGGCCTCAGTATTCACGTGTTCATTCCAACTCGACATACTGGGTTAAGCGCGACGGGACTGGGCCGTTGGGCCCGCTTCTCCACGCCACCGCCGAGAGACGTAAATCTTGGTTTCCAGATGACGACATCCTTATTAACCAGCCCCATGAAGCAGCATTCGAGACGATCTACATATCCGAATATAGATTTCCATCTCGGGGACCTTGGTTAAATAATACCGGGTTTTTCCTCTCTGCAGGTACCGGCATTAGATCAATTTCGAAAACGAAGTCAAAGTTCGACATCAAAGTTGTTGAAAATTCCCCAGGATTTCGACAAGGGGCTTCTTTTCATGAGGGCCTAAACAGCGTCTTAATGGGCCAGCAAGTCTTGATGGACAGGTCGGCATCCAACACCGACTGGACCGCACACCTCGGCTCTGATGCATCTCAAGTCAAACAATTCCAGGGAATCGATAAAAGGAGCAACCGAGAAGCTTTGGGAACTCTCAAACTTGTGTTCGGCTGTTACCAGTTGGTCCCAGTGCTCAACGAGTGGGGACAACAAACCGACGTGAAGAGGAATTTCCAAACATTGGGCAGCTTCTGCGTTGTGGTTGGATTCAGAACTAAGCCAACGACATTATTGGGGACGCCGTCGGCCTTCATGTCTCCCTGTGTCGGACTGACCTGGGAGGATGATCTCCGCGAAGCGAAGATCAGGTTCGAGTACGAGGATCTTGGGAACACTCTTTGGTATAAGGATAAGAGGGGCATGGGAAGAGGCTCCCTCATGAGCAAAAAAGTCACGATGAAATGCCGATTGAAAAGAGCCATGCGAATGTCAAGACACTGGTACGACATTGATCTGTCATGGATGTAAGGGAACTGGCAGCATTGGGCCACAAAAGTCTATCCTGAAGCCATCACCATATGAATTCAAGGTTCTCGTCATCTTAGTGGCCATGTCTACGCCTCCGAAACAGCTGAGTGCCTATCTAGTAGTGCAATCGGTAATTGAAATCCAAGACACCAACAAGAGAGTGGTGCCTAATTGTCGTACAGCAGTCTACAAACCGAATCACCACGATTCACAGCTCAATCCTTCTTGCTTACAGGGGTAGTATGGCTTAACCTGGGACGACATCTGTTAGCTCCTTCAAGACTGACATACAGTACCAAAACTCACAATGTCGGGATGCTCCGGCCAGGGCGTGCCGTGGACATTGAGCTCGTCAAAGTTCTTTGGTGGGTTCTCCAGAATGGTGTCCATCAGGTACTTTGTGCAATGCAGCGTGTGGCTGTAGTTGAAAGGCGGATCGTAACCCTTGGTAATGAGCAGGTGTGTTTGACGGAGCGTGTACATGCAGTGGTAGGTGTGCTCCTTCCGCGTCACCCAGCCGGCGGTCAGGACCTCGCTCGTGGGCGGGATCTCGTGCTTGCCGCCCTTGTCGTAGTAGCGGTGCCACGGGCCCTCATTGTGGAAGTCCTTCAGCAGGGCTACGTTGTCCTCGTCGTTCACGATCTTCTTGTTCCACCACTTGAAGGACATGGTGTCGAACTCGCACCCTCTGTCCCGCGCGATCTTGGGAAGGGCACCGTTTGGCGCGCAGACGTAGCCGGACATGTCCATCTTACGGCACGGCTCGCAGGAGGGGGAAAAGGCGAGCCCCGCGAGGATGAGGAAGATGAGGATGAGCGGGACGAAGAGGTACCATGATTTCCAGGCTGGGTCAAGGGACTGCCATGGCAGCTGCCTCTGCACCTTTACGGCACCGGACTCTTGGTCGATTGAGGCTGAACGTAACGACTCCTCTTCGAAAGACTCTCCTGCCGTCTCGTCCTTCAGAAGGGCGTGCTTCTCTTCCCTTTTGCTTGGGCCGGACGGCATCATAGGCATAGTGGTTGGGACGAAAAGAAATGCTTAGTGTTGTGGTGACTTGTGGCGGCTAGGCTCTGCGAACTACAAGAGCTCGAACTGGTGTTCAAACGGGAGTCCACAGAAAAAGTGCAATTCGGGGAGCTCAAGATGAGTTCCGTCCCAACCGAGCTGTCCGATGCTGCCAGGGACCCCGGTCACTGTTCAATCCGAGCAAAGATATTTAGTCGTCAATGGCCCCTGCTCCGGAAAGGGGCCTTGACCGGAAGGAAAATCGAGAAACTGACCGGCGGACGCCAGCACCGCAGCGAGAGAGGATATTACGAGTCGTACCTGAGAAACGTGAGACATTCTCATTGGCTGTTCGCCAGGCCGGTGGTGCGGACCGAAGAGACGGCTCCGGTCCGATGCAAGGACCCACTTGTCGGTCCGAGCTGATTCATTAGCCCGGGAGGAGATTGAAGCCTCCACCTAGTCTGCGTCGAGATACGATAGGGGTTAGGAAACTAATGTTTCTCACTATTAGCGTGAGAATGAGGAATTCAGCTGAGTGTTCACGTGTTCCTAGTCGAGACGACATACGCTTAGCAAGAGGCGAGGATGAACAAAATATGAAGAATCATCAGTGGAACATGAGCACGTTGAAAGAAACCGTAGCATGTCGTACTATACGTGCTGAGTGTTTTCACAGAGGGTTTGGGTTTTACTTCATAGAACGCCCAATGCTTGATGTTCCATTGTGAAAATAGACTCGTAACAACAGAATGCAGTTTCTACATGGAAAGTCTTGGTGTTGCAAAATCTACTGAGAGTGATGCCAGCCTTGTCTTGGACAAATGAAAAGAAACAATTAATGAAAGAGTCCACATTTATGTTTATTTACAATTAGTTCCACAATCTGCTTCATGTAGCCCTCAAGAGTTCAGAACAGACTTCATGTCCCCAACCGTGCGACATTGGTCGGTGATTAGCATCTGAAGAATACGACAATATGTTTCAGCCAATGTGTCCAACGTGCACTTCGAGAAAAGAGATTCGTAATACGTGAGCGATGCATCGAGACGCGACGGTTCTTCGTTAAATGCCAAAACCAAAAGTTGCTGTGATTCGCATCTCGTCAGCTACTAGGCCCCAGGGACTGCATAGAAAGGGATGACTTACCTCATGAGGATCTTGCTTCCAGATGGACCGGAAGTCTACATCCGAGCTGCTGCCGGAGTACTTGACCTTCCGGTAGTTCACAAGAGTGTTGAAGAGGCCAGTGCTGTCGCATCCAAGCTGGCGCTCCACCTCGGTCAAGTCGAAGGTTTTGTGCCGCAGGCAGCGGATGCTATCCTCCTGGAAGATGCGCAGCGCGTCGACGAGGATAGTCGAATCTTCCAAGCCGGCCCGAGCTACCATCAACGACAGTATCGGGCCGACGATGTCGTCCGTGTGGGGGAGATCAATGTCGCGATCGGACACCAAATGCCCGAAACAAACTGTCGCGTGGCCCGTGTAGACATGCAAAACCAACGCCCAGGTAAACTGCAAGAGGTTCGACAAGGTCACCCCGGCTCCCCGGATGAAATCTTGCAACTCCTTTGTGATTTCCAATGAGAAGTTGACAGCCCCCATCGCGTGTGGGTCAGAGGCACTGTTGACTAGGGCCTTAAAGGGAACTATGTAGGGCTTGACGTCCCGGAGGACGCCGGCCCAGAAGCGGTTGCTCGCTCTCAGATCTCGGGTACGCCAGAGGTACTGGATGTAGTGATCGAACCGACCCTGAGGCACAGCAGGTTGAGGAGCCACTCCTTGATAGATGTTTGTGAAGTCTGAGAAAACGTGGTCCAAGCTGACGTGGTCGATGAGGATGTGGCCCATGATGAAGTGGACGTAGGCCTTGGAGTCGGCAGTGACAAACAACCGCACGAACAACGGCGGGGAGTCATCTTCGAAAGCTCTTGAGCGGGTAGCGACGAGATGAAGCTTGGCCTGCTGGATGGCGTCAGACTCCGACTCCACCGATAACGTCGCGATGTCGGCCTTGTGATTTTTGAGGATCTTCTGGAATACGTTGTGCGACGATGGGTCAGCGATGAAAACGGTCCTTAAAATAGGGTTTCGGTCAACCGTTTTTTGCCAGGCTTGAAGTACGCGGCCGAAGTTGACGTGACCGCTTTCGTCCAACCCGTTGAGGGCGATGAGGCTGTTGAACAGGTAGGGCTTCTGCGGCTTCTTGAGGAACGACCGATACATTCGCTCTTGGAACGGTGAGCACGGCACGACGGTCTCCGCGTTGCTGTCGGTCCCCAAAAGGTACTTGGCGAACGGGGAGAGCGGGACTACGTCGTCGGGCGACTGAGGAGGAGTCGGCATCAGGGATTCCTTGGAGATGACCGGCGTGGCTACGAGAGCCAGTTTCTTAATGGTTGGGTTCGCAAGAACGTCTTGGGTTGTGACCTGAAGACGAGCTGTTCTGCAAAGCCGCATCACTTGCATGGCTGAGAGGTGCAAATCATGTCAGCTTGATCGGAGATAATGGCCGAGGATGAATACTTACCGAATATTGAGTCACCTCCGAGCCTGAAGAAGGATTGATCCAGTGCAATATGATCTGTCTGTGTCAGAATGGTTCTTTGGTTGTCTGAAGCGTAAGGCCTTTCAACTTACTAGTTTCAATCCCCAGGACTTCGCCCCAAATCTTGCGGATTATCTCCTCGGTCTCAGAACCACGGATTTGATGAGATGCACTGTGCTGGTGCAGGTCGAGAGCCGACTGCAATGTTGCGCGATCAATCTCCTCCACCCAGCCGATGATCTTCTGACGGTCCAGCTTCAGTGAAAGCTGCACCGGGAGGCTCTGCACGATGAGCCAAGCCTCGGGCATCATGTACTGGGGCAGCTCCTTTTCCAACGTCGAGGTCACCGCATCCAGCTCCCGGCTTATCTTCTTAGAAGCGTCTTCACCCAAAGACTTCTTCTCAAGGACCTTGATAGATTGGTCCGTGGTGTTGCTAATATCGAGAGATGGAGAAAGCGCTGCTAGGCTTGCCACGGCGACAAGCCGGCCCTTCAATAATCCTATCTTGGGAACCAACACCATGCTGTGGTGGATGATTCCAGAGAGGTCGTTGAGGTGGTGCTGGATCTCGCTAAGCTCGACCCGTTGGCCGCGGATCTTAACCTGGGACTGATCCTTCCGTCTCTGGATGAGCAGGCTGCCATCCTCGGCGTATCTGACGAGGTCACCCGTCTTGTACAGCTTTCGCTCTGTGAGACCGCCCGATTCCGATTCGGCCTCCAGCGCCCAAGGTGGAGGCTCGATGAAGGCGGCCGCTGTCTTGGCTTCATCGTCGAGATAGCCCTTGCCCACTATAGGTCCGTCTAGAAGCAGTTCACCGATGGCACCGACAGGCATCAGAACGTCCTGGTCATCAGGGTGCACGACCCAACCGCGACAACCGACAGGGTAGCCGATGTTCGTCGCGTCTGTGTCGGCGTTGAATCGCAGGCCAACTGTGCTGGTGACGGAGCACTCGGTCGGGCCGTAGCTCGGCCGCATGTGTATTCTCTCAGACCATCGTGCAACGACATCCTGTCCCATGGGCTCCGCGTGGACGGTGATGAACTTGACCGACTTGAGATCATCCGGGTTTAGGGTTCGGAGGAATGACGGCGTGAATGCCGCCCAGTTGACTCCATGTCGTGCAATAAATCCCGGGATGTCTGACATGCGCTCAGCTTCTGAAGGGATGCAGATGCAACCGCCGCCGACCAGCACGGTGAAAATTTCCTCGAGCGATGCATCGAAACAGTAGTTGGTGAACTGGAGCACCCGTGAATTGCCTCTGATGTGAAGCCAGGACCTGTTTGCCACCGCCGCGGAACAGAATGACTTGTGCTGAATCACCACGCCTTTGGGTGTACCGGTCGTTCCCGAGGTGAAGATGATATACAGCGTGTTCTCAGGCTCCGCAGAAGCCGAGAGGACCTCGGGTATGTTGGGAGTCGGCATGCCGGCCAGAGACGGCTTGTTGACAATCAGAATCGTCTCCATGAATGACACCAACTTGTCGTACTGCTCCGGCGATGCGAGGCCGATGCGCGACTTGGTCTGCTTTATGACGGCCTCCGTCCTTTTCTGCGCGCCCTTGGGATCGACGTGGACGAACGCCGCACCGGACTTGGCAACCGCAAGCATTGCGACCACGGCCCAAAGGGACTTCTCGAAGCATAGAATGACGACGACTTCGGGTTTGGCGCCGAGGGCCTGGAGCTGGGCTGCGAGCTTTGTGGAGAGGAGATCGAGCTGCGCGTAGCTCAGGTCGCCGTCCCACGAGCTGATGGCCTGTTTGGAGGGCTGGCGAAGGGTCGTCTCGGCGATCATCTCGTGGATGCAGCGCTTGCTGGTCTCCAACTCAGCCGAGTTCCAGTCTTGGAGCTGGTCTTTGTCGAGGTCGGTGGCGAGACTGAGCTCCCCGACGGAGACGTCCGGGTCGCGGATCATGCTCTGCACGGCGTTGGCGTAGACGGCGAGAAGGCGATGGGCTTGGGACTCGGACATGAAGTGCTTCGGAGACTCGATTGTGATTTCGAGTTTGCCTTGGTCTTCAGTTATACACACTGCGACGTCATACTGTTATATCAATGCGCATTAGCATCATTTCCTTTTGAGTGAAGAAACAGATTCTTTATCTCGCGTTGGGGGGGCCCTCTTACCTCGCTCGTGTCGTGGGAGAACAAGAGCTCCGACTTAATCTTCGACGTCGGCGGCGACGCTGCAGACGACTTTTGGAAGTTGAGGATGGTGTTGAACATGGCCTCACCACTCCGTCGGACAGCGTGTTGGATGCGAGCCAGAGAAACTGCTTGTCGCGGCATGTGCGAGATGATGTCGTCTTGCATGGTCCCGAAGACATCAGAAACCTTGGTATTGGGAGGCAAGTGCGACCTGATCGGAACAATGCTAGCCATCGGCCCGACAATCTCCTGAGCACCCTCAATTGGCGTGTCTCTGCCGTGGCACAAGAGTCCGAACACAACATCATCGGAGTTGAGATAGGTAGCGAGTACCACAGCCCAGGCAGCCTGGAAGATGACGGGAACGGTGAGGTCCAGGGTTCGGCAGGCGGCGTCCAGGGTCGCCTTGTCCAGAAGCAGAGACGTCGTACGCGCGAACTCGATGTGCTGGCCCGGTCGGAATGGTGCCTGACGAAGCTTGGGGAATTGGCAACTGACAGACCCGTCGAGATAATGATTCCAGTATCGGGTGATTTCGTCAATGTCCTGTTCATGGATATACTTGATGTAGTTGGCGTACGGGCAGGCATCCGTCCGAGGATGACCTCGGTAAGCCTCCATGAAGTTGCGGATCAAGAGTCTCGAAGTCGTTCCGTCCGTGATGATGTGGTTCTTATCCAGGAGACAGTAAGCTGAGCCATCCTCTGCGGTGTATATCGCGAGTTTGTGGAGAATCTTGCCGCTCAGCGGAGCAGGTCCTGCCGACGCAGACTGCTTTGCCCAAATTTCAGGGATATCCTTGTCGTCCCGCAGCGGGAGTATTTCGACCTCTGGTGCAACTGTCTTCATCACGATTTGCAGGAACGAGCCATCGTCATTTTCGAGGAAAACCGTGCGCAAAATGGGATGCGCCGCGACGACCTGTCCCCAAGCGGCGGCAAGCTTCTCTGGATTGAGCGGTCTCCTCCGGGAGAGCTTGAACAGAAAGTGTTGGCTGTACACGTCGGTCGGCTTCTTCAGCTGCGAGAGCATGAGGCTGTCCTGGATGGGCGAGCAGGGGTATACGGCTTCGATTTCGGACGACAGCAACCCGAGGCGTGACTTCGCCAGGTCCAGGACAGAGTTAAACCTCTTCAGCGTCAGGCCGATAGAAGAGGGCAAGCTTTCGGACGGCGAGATTGGCAGGTCCTGTGATGCCAGTCGTGAAGTGATCTGCCTCATGCTCTGCTCCAAATGAGACACCCAGTCTTTGAGCTGATCCTGATGGCTCATTTGCGAATTCCACTCGATTTCGAGGGCCAACTGATCCTCCTTTCTCATGGCAAGAATAGAGATTAAAGCATATCTCGTCGAGCCAGCGCGTTGTTGACGCCTCAGCTCGGACAGCTTCGCTTGCAACGCGTCGTCGCACCTCTTGAACAGCGAGGCGTACTTCTCAAACTGCTGGAAGGCACCGAGGTAGTTGAGAGTGATCTCCATGGGCCAGTGGCGGTCTTTGAAGATTTCTGAGCCAGATTTGGTCAAGAACCGAGAAGCAAAGTATGACAACCCATTTAAGGGCGTGTTTGCTCGGAACTCGCGGACGTCGTTCAGCGTTATCAGGCTGTCACCATGATGCTGCGCGAAGACAGGCGAGAAGGTGGTGAACCAACCCACAGTGTTGGATGGATTCATTTCGTCCGTAAAATGTTCTCGTCCGTGGTTCTCGATAAAAACGGCGGGGGAGCGACCGAAGATTTCGTGGAACGATTCCATCACAGCCGTGCTCATGATGTCCAGGGCAGCGTAGTTGGCAGTGTCACGTACTGAAGACAGTGCCTTGATGAACTGTGAATCAAGAGTGACTGTGTGCGAGACTGCGTGTTTGAAGCAGTTCGTCTTCCCTTCCATATTCCAGAAAGTGACGTTGGTTGCCGGCACCTGCTCAAACGACGGCAGAGCTTCCTGGACCTCGATATTCGACGCGTATTGCCTCTGGGCAGTGCACCATTTTTGGAAGGGAGTTGTCTCCAACTCCATTCGCTGTCCAAAGAGGAGCAAGCTTTCCAGCTCACGGAAGACGCTTCGCCAAGACACCGTGTCGACGACAAGATGGTGGATGGTGATGGAGAGCAACGTTTGACGGTTGGTTTTGAAAACGTCGACTCCGATCAGGGGGCCGTCGAGGAGGTTGAGCGAGCGCTTTGCATCGCTAATACAATCGACCACGTACTGGAGCTGATCCCGATTATGGAACCTCATCCGGCAGTTGGCGCGCACGTCACAAGTCCGGGTGATCTTTTGTGTCCAGTCGCCATCATGATACTCGAATCGCGCGCGCAGCATGGGGTGAGCCTCCAAAAGAGCTTCGAGACCGCTTAGGAAGACGTCTTGTTCGACCTCCTGGGTGACCTGCACAACCATGGTTTGCTGATCAAGTGCATCGCCTGCTGGTGATGCCTGGAAGTGCAGCTGTTGAATCGGAGACAAGGAAAATGGTTCTTCGGCTTCTTCTTCTTGCTGGGGAGCGGCCGTCGGGTTCGCCTGGCTTGTTGGAGTCGCCGCCTTTGCTAATCGCTCGACTGTGCGGTAGCGGAGAACATTGGCCGCAGATATTGCTAACCCCTTCTGCCTCGCCAAGCTGCTGACCGTCATGGCGGAAATAGAATCGCCGCCTAGTAATCCGTTAGTTATAGACATGGTTGATCAGTCGAAGAAATGGACTTACCAAGATAGTAGAAGGAGCTGTTCCAGCGAATCTCGTCCTCGGGGGCATTCAAGACCTCGCTCCAGATGGCCCTCAACATCACTTCCGTCTCGCTTCCCTCGCGCTCCAGGGTCTCATCTTCCATGCGCGGAACCAGACTATTATACTGATCCTGAGTCATGCTTTCGACATACTTGGCGACCCTCTTCCGGTCCAATTTCCCAGATGAGTTCCTAGGGATGGACTTCAGAAAGATCCATAGTTCCGGATTCATGTACGGGGGCAACCGGTCAAGAAGGAATTCCCTCATGTATTTGATGGTTTCAGACCAGGCCGCGTCAAGAACCTCAATTGAGGTGGAAGTCGTCGAAATCAAGGGGGTCGGTGATTTGGCACCAGAGCTGGCGAGCGTCACAAGTCCGACCAGCCGTTTCGCACAGGGACCTGACTTGGGGACGAGAGTAAGGCAATGCTGAACATGTGGCTCAAGCACCAACTGCCTCTCAATCTCGCCCAACTCCATTCTCTGTCCTCGGAGCTTCACTTGGGTGTCTCTACGCCCGACGAAATGAAGTTGGCCGATGGAGTCATGCTTGACAAGGTCACCGGTCCTGTACAGTCGCTTCTCAGGCGCCCATGCGAGACCGGTGACAAATGCCTCACTCGTTTGTTCGGGGCTGTTCAAGTAGCCCCGAGCAAGAATCGGCCCCTCCATGAGAAGCTCACCGACCGCGCCGACGGATTGGAGAATGTTCGCGTCGTCAGGCCGAACAACCCACGTGGCGCACCCGGGCACCGCGGAGCCGATGTTTGTCGGAGTGTTCTGCGGCGCAAACTCTGGGCTAATCGTACTCGTCACGCAGCACTCGGACGGGCCATAGACCTGAATCAGCTTGGTCTTTCCAGGATTTGCCCAGTTCTGGACATTCTTCGCGGACATAGCCTCGCCGCCGAGAACCATCGTCTTCATGGTAGGCAAGAGGGCAGGATTCATCATCTCCGCAAAGGATGGCGTAAGATGGGCCCAATTCGCCTCTGACCTGGTGGCGAAGTCGGCCAGATCTGGCAAACTGAGGCGAGCCTCTTCGGACGGAACGCAGAGGCAGGCCCCGACGGCGAACGTGGTCAGATGGTCTTCCATGCTGGTGTCGAAGCCGTACGAGGCAAATTGTAGGACCCTCGAGGCGGAATTGATCTGGATTGCGTCGCTGTGTGCTCGGGCGGCGTACGCGTATGAGGCATGTTCGATGACGACGCCCTTGGGTGTTCCCGTGGAACCGGAGGTGAAGATGACATAGGCTGGATCTTGCGGTGTGATCTTCGGGGACAAAGTTGAGCGATGTTGAGCGGCGGCAAGTGCGGAGAGGCGCCCTTGGTCGAGGTCCACCACGTGTCCTGCAAAGGGGGACAACTTGTGTGCTTGTTGAGGCGAGCAAACGGCTAGCCTGGATACTTTCGAAGGGTCTAGTTGCTTCAGTATTTCCTGCATTCTTGACGTAGGGTTCGATAGATCCAGAGGCACGAATGCATTGCCGCTTTTCATGACGGCAAGGAGAGCGACTGAGTACCATTTTGACTTCTCGAAACAGAGTGCGATGAAGGCGCCTGGACCGATACCGAGGCCGGCGATGTAGTTTGCGACAATCGTTGCGGCTTCGTCAAGTTCCCTGTAGGTCATGTCTCCGTCCCAGGAGTGAATCGCCGGTGCATCGGGTTGAAGTCGGACCTTCTCTTCGATGAGTTGGTGCACGAACATTGGACGGACGTCTGAGAAAGTATTCGACTCATTCCACCCAGTGACCGCACGCATGCCCTGGTTGCTGATGGCGGTGGCTTGCTGGATCGAGGTTGTAGAGTCGCCTGCTTCAACGAGTCGCTTGAGAATTGCTGAAAACGTGTGAGAAACATTATCAGCCATTGCTGGTGACAGCGTCGACGTCGAGTAAGCCAGCCGCACACGAATGTCCGAGTCCGAGTAGACAACTTTCAGAACAATGTCAAAGTCCGAAGCATTATGTGAAGCGATCATCTTGAACAAATTGTTTTCGTTAGACATCGACGGCGAGTAATATGAAGTCATTATCGTGTTGAAGAGCTTCGTATCGTTCGTCCCCAGGATGCGCTGGACTTTGCCAATCGAGAAGCACTGATGCGGCAAGGCGTTGACGAAGCCGTTTCGAATCTCCCTCAACAGGTCGCCGAGGGACTTGCCATCGAGGCCGCCTGTGCGACATACCAGCAGGTTCATCATGGGGCCGACAATCTCAGAAACCCCTGTGATGGGCAGACTTCGTCCTGATGAGAGGTAGCCGAAACACACGTCCGGGTCTCCGGTATATGTGTAGAGTGTAAGAGCCCACACGGCCTGCAACGCGTTGGATATAGTTGCGTTAAAATTTCGACAAAAGGACCTGAGGTCGTCCAACGATGTGTCTAGCGACATTTCCGCGACTTCGAAAGAGCCCCCACCGCCCTCTTGGTTGTCATTCATTGTTGGGAAGTAGCATGGCTCAGCCCCATCAAGGTAGTCGATCCAGTAATCGAGTGCTGCGTCCTCGTCGACTTGGTTCTGAAGATAGTCGATGTACTTGCCATATCCCGTGGCTGTTCCGAGTACCGGCCTTTCCTGCAGCCCTTTGACGAGCTCTTCGATAATAATCATGAGAGAGCTGCCATCCACCGTGAGATGATTAAGATCCACCTGAAAGAGTGTCCGTGCTTCTTCTTTTCTTCTAGTGTCTGTGTAAATCGTGATTTGATACTGTGAGTCGTGCTCATCATGGATGTCGTCCAGAGATCCGTCCCGGAACTGTCGATGTATTTGTGCTAAGTCGTCGCAATCCTTCACCGTCACACGTCCAAGCTTGTCCTTGAGAACAACCGCATCGAGCAGCGTCCCGGAGGCTGGATCTGATGTCTCAACATAAACTGTTCGCAGGGTCTGATGCCTCTCAACGATGGCAGCCCATGTTGTCTTGAAATGCTTCAAGTCGAAACCAGATTGAGCCTCAAAGAGACCACGGGTTCGGTATAGTCGCTTCGAGCTCATTTTCTGGCCGATGTACATGCTCTCCTGCATCGGGCTACACGGGTAAATATCCACGATGGCTTCTGGGCCGAGGTCGTGTTTTTCCTTCAGCTCGTCGTATATGTTGCTGAAGTCGTAGTCAAAAGGCATCTGTGGGAACCTCTCATCACCATCATCGCCCTGCCGCCTCGAGGCACCATCTTCCTGGCCGGCCGCCTGGGCAAGAGCAGCAACCTCGAATAACGGCTTGTGGAGAATGTCCTGGAAGCGGACGCCGAGGCCTTCTTCAGTGCATTTTTGAAAGAAACGTACCGCCTTGAATGAATCGCCTGTTGGCCATGTTAGCGACTGATGTGAAGTCTAAGCAAGAGATACTAACCGCCAAGAGCAACGAAGGAGGAGCCATGTTCGATGTTTTCGACGGCAATTGACAAAATATCAGAGCACAGCGCCTTGAGCCGCTGCACAACGCCGTGGCCGTCTTCGCATCGATCTTCTCCGTCCATTGTTACTACCAACGATATCCGTCGACAAGAAACATGGGTGTCTCGCTACAAAGACGAAGTGAGGTTCGATTTTGCTGCTTAAAGTCCACTGTACAGAGCCGCAGTGAGGTGTGTTCCTGTCGCAAAAGGTCGTCGAGTCATGCGACAGAATGACGGGTTGAAGCGGCCAGAAACACGCATCTGCCAGAACGCGTTGCAACGATGTTCCCGGGATGGGGGCGTGGCCAACGGCTTTTTGCCATCGCAAAGCTCGCCGCAGCGGCGGGCAATCGGTACCGAAACCCTTCCCTCACTGCCCGGCGATCCTGAGCAGTGGGCGGCATCTGGATCTGGAGCCGGGTAGCAGGCATTCGCAGCCTGGGGTGGGTGGGAGTCGTCTCGGACCGAAGTCTAACTCTATTGCCGGCCACCACCCTCGCGGCATCCTCGAAACCCCCCTAACAGAGGCAAATCCGCAGAATGCCAGCGACGGGGGGGGGGGTAGGAACTCGCCTGCTGAAAGGGGACGCGAGACATTGGTAGCATTATGCATACAGCTGTTAAGGTGAGTCAGTGCGCGACACCACCACGAAGCATCAACGTGGTTGCAACGCAACGGCCGGGTCGGCATGAGGAAAGTAGACACAGACATCCGGCGAGCCGCAGGCCAATCATGCGGCGGCGATGCTTCAGAAATTGTTAGAGTCTACCTGGGATGGTTGGCCGTTGGCAGATGTTTGGCATCATCTTGGCATCATCTTGACAATGCCCCCACCACCTTCACGCTCTCGCGTTCAACCGCATCGAGCAGTTTCCGTGAAGGTTGACAACTCTATGTGTCGCGAGACGGGATGTGACAAATGGGGACGCGACCGAGGGATCTCTCACGGTCGCCGCATCAAGGGGATGTTTGCCATTGACAGTTAAGCGGCCAGACAAGCCACCTTCTGGCGTCTTGTCTGCGTTGTCTGGAAATGTGAAAAAGATGCTGTCTCACTAGATCTGGGATCTGGGACGTGGCTTGTGGCGGCACCACGTGCCAAGCACGATTGGGGTGACAGGTGGTGTTTTATTCGTGCCGAAATGGAGGCCAGTCTGGATGGACGACGCAACGTCGCGATGGGTCGGAAATTGATGACCGGGTCTTGAAACCTCCCGTGTCCTTGCCGTCGTCCCAAAACGACGATCACCAGCTTCTTGTTTTGACAGAGGCCGGCCAGCACACCACCAAACGCCCTCACAAGCTCTGTACGTGTGTGGTGCTCTACCAGTCTACCCGTCATCACCGTCGAGGAACGAATAGAAAAGGCTCGAATTGCCTTCTAAGCATACCTTTGCCTTTCGATCTGGCTATGGCCGACTTCCCCGAGCTGTCCTGCGGGACGGAGCGTGAGCCGGCGGCATCGAGCGGTGACGATCCGCGCGATGGTCGCCGGACACCCGCGATCAGGCCGCCGTTTCGACGCTGGTGGCCGTTCTCCTGCTACACGATTCCCGAATACGGGCCTAGCAGCGCACCAGCTGTCGATCGGCGACAGCTTCGGCTGGGCGCCGGAAGAGCAGTCCGACGGTGGAGACTCCGCGCTGAAATCCCGGAGCAAGCACGAAAAAGAAGAACTAAGCCAAAGTCAGGGGGGAGAAGGGAGCCGAGCGCCTGACTCACAGTCGGACGACTTAAGGGGAGATGGATTAAACCAGAACGCAAGTAGAATATGGATACAGCACTGAGCAGGACTTCATGCCTGGGTCTGTCAGTTGAATCCCGGTGCTGCGTTTAGAGTTATTGCGAGAATAGGTAAGCAAAACAGGGCGCCAACCTATGAGGAGGAACTTTAGGGATCTTGTGGCATCACTCTGAATGGATGTGTCCCTTGTGCTACCTCCAGGCTGCGCTGTAATACTGCGACCGCGGACCAGTCATCAAGCAAAACATGGCTCACATGCAGCCCGACGGGAGAAATGGGAGAGAGTGGAGGGGGGGGGGGGGGGGGGAGTGCTGCACGCTGCCGGCAGTGCCCCCGTAAATGCACTTTTGGGGGTCAAAATTACCGCAAGCTCCCCCTGTGAGCCAAGCCACCGATTGGGGCGCCTACCACAGTAAGGGACGAGCATCCCCGCCCCGTGGAAAACTCGCCGGGGATCGGACAGAACTCCGGGCCATGCGGGTGCCCGGTCAGTGCCCTATCTATCTATAGGTATAGGCTATCTTGCGGGACCGGCGAGTTCAGACAGAAACATGAACACAGGGCAGGGCTGACTTCAACTGCAACATGGCAGCTTTTCGGTGGCCGACGAAGAGGGCTTTCGCTTCTTCACGCAGCTGCAGATTTCATTTTTCAGCGTCCATCCTGTTGCCCTACAATGGAAATGAAAATAAAAACCAAAGGGGTGTTGTTATTGCCCCTGTCGCCATGTACGCGTTACAGCCATCCTCACGCACTGGAGATGGAGGCGGGAAAACGAGTATGACGGCCCCCAAAGCAGTGGGTGAGTGTACGATGCGATGGCCGTGGACCAGAATCCAGACTCAATCCTCGGCCAACAACATGCGCGGGGGCAGAGGGGGCTGTGAGCGCGGCAAGGCTGGATTATAAGACTCGCGAGAATTCCTCCCGCTGTAGGTCCTTCTCGACTCGTCACTACGCCTTCAACCACAATATTCAACGACATACATCTGAGGGCGCTCGCTCCGCCCGTTTCCAGTTTCTTTCCTTTCTCGTCTCGCTGTCTCGAACCACCTGACAGTCTTTACCTGGATCCCGACTAGACTTCTCGAAATGCGCTCACCGCTCACCTGGGCACTTGCCCTCACCGGCACGGCCGCGGCGGCCGCTGTCAGCTCGACTGGGTCATCGGAGACTCCCCCCAGCACCTGGAAAAGGGCCAATCTCTGTGCTAAAGTCCAAGACGCCGCGAGGAAGTATATCAAGGAGAACCCAGATGAGCCTGAAGCCCTGGTTGAACCTTCGCTAGCAATCGGCTGCTTGAGGTCAGTTTCCGTTCACAAGCAGGAGGACCTGGATCTCCTGAAATACCTCGAGCCCTACGTCAATTTCCATAGCACACTCAAGACCCTCGTGAACCCTCCCGAGGGTTACCTGGTCCCAGGTGTCGACATTATTAAGGGCTTTGACCAGATTCGCACTAGGCTGAAGAAAAACAAATACGATTGCCAGCTAGACTTTGCTAACGACCTTAGAAATCTCGTGAGTCCAGTTTACTCATATTGATATATCTCAGACGCGGTTCTAAACATACTATAGTTCTTGCAAGCAGCGGACGGACATTTCCTCTATAGGCCTGCTATCCTCGACGTCTTCACATTCTGGGGCAGCCTCAGCCTGCTCTCCGTTTCCAAATCTACTACCGAGCCCCCCAAAATCTACCTTGAGAGCGACATTGAGAAGATCATCAAGGACAAAAACACGATTATCTCCGAGATCAAGACCATCAGCTGGGCTGGCTTGGATAAGCCGCGTAAAATTTACGACTTCCTCAGGGACCTCGCCCATTGGATACCGCACCCAGATCCCGATGCCAAGTACAATGAGCTTTTCGAGAGCGCTGCAAACCTTGCGAAGGGTAAGTATGGCGTTTTCAGAGCAAGGGATACTACAAACGCTGTCCACGAGGAAGTGCTCCACTTCGCAGACGGGTCCAGCCAAAAGAACATAATCTGGGCGAAAGTCGACAAGAGCTACATTGATTACATCGGCACCCCTGAGAGCATCCGCGACAATTTCGAGCTTCCTCCAAAAAATGCCGCTCGAAGCATTGCTTCTACCAATGCTTCCACCGCCGCCTCTACCACCGCAGCCGTCGTCAAGCGGACTGAGGCGAAGCTTGATGGCAACTATCCCAAGCCGGTCGCCTTCCACAAGAGCGAGTGGGTTTCCGGCTACTTCATCGATAGCAATGACGACTACAAGGACATCGCCGTCCTAGTTGTTCTTGCGTTCATGCCTTGGGACCCCTCTGACGACATGGACATCGATGATGAGATCGCGGAGGCCAGGCGTACCACTGCCGAGTTCCTGGCGAAGGCCAAGGCCGCGGGCAAGAAGAAGCTCATAATTGACGTCCAGGGTAACGGCGGCGGCTGGATCGAGGCGGGCTTCCAGATGTATAGGCAACTCTTCCCCAAGGACGACGATGTCTGGGACGGAACCCGCCTCCGCGCACACAAGGCTCTCGACGTTCTGATGGGCATCGCTGAGAAGTCCGCCCCGGAGGAATACTCGTTTATTATTGATACTCCACTTAACAAGAATCGTAAGCGATACAAGAACTGGGCGGACCTATACGGCCCCGAGGTTATTAGTGGCGAGGACGTCACTAAACTGCTCCGCTACGATTTGGAGGAAGAGTTCCCCTCGGCTAAGGTCGAAGGTGAACAGCCCTTCGCCGCGGAGAATATTGTGGTCATCACCGACGGTCGTTGCGTCTCTACCTGCGCCACCTTCGTCGGCCGGCTCTCTAGGGAAAAGGGCGTTCGCACAATCGCCTTCGGCGGCCGGCCGTCTAAAATGGCCATGCAGGCCATCGGCGGCACTAAGGGTTCAAGGTATTTAATGTACGACAGCCTGCGCTCCTCTGTGGAGGATATCGTCGAGGCCGCCGAGGGCGACAAAAAGAAAATGGATCTCCTTG
This sequence comes from Colletotrichum gigasporum, assembly GCA_024584535.1. NCBI lineage: Eukaryota > Fungi > Ascomycota > Sordariomycetes > Glomerellales > Glomerellaceae > Colletotrichum > Colletotrichum gigasporum. Next base: position 1,192,435 of record CP077951.1, read on the forward strand.
AGAAAAATAAGGCCGTGATCCCAAATTTGGGAGAGCCGCCCCTGCTACCGCCCCTGGCCCAAGCCGGCGCTTTCAACATGGGCAACACCTACAACCGCAAAAACGTCAACGGATACCCCAATCAGTTTATCTACGAGGCCGCTAACTGCAGGCTCTGGTACGAGAAATCCATGCCCGACGGACCCGTCGACATCTGGATCGCCGCAGCTAAAGTCGCGTGGAAGAAGGCCAAGTGCGCGCCCGGTTCGACGGCTAATAAAGACGGTACCATCTCTGACAAGACGCTCAAATACCACCCACAAGTCAAAAGCGACGCCCAGAAACCCAAAGGCCCCGGCTCGCCGTTGTACAAGGGTGCATAGAAGCCGCGCTTAGGACGAGATGTATCCAAGCGATCGATCAAGGACAAGCTGGCCGTGCCTGACAACTTCAAGTGGGGCACCGCGGCCGGCGGTTGGCATCGTCGAGGAGTGGGTCGACAAGAACGTCCCCGAGGACTTTGTGTGTGGGAAGATTGCCAAGCCTGTCGAGGATTTTCAATATTGCTTGAGACCGTACATACAAGTAGATGGATTATGGCATCATAGTGCATGGGTTTGGGACTATATTTTCAGATATTGGGCTGTTGTAAGACGACATTGGAGGGCTTTATTTGCTTTGATTTCTAGACACTCATTGATACCCGGAAAATAAAACTCGATTGAACCGCGTCTTGCCTAGCTTCTCGTGGCGTCATGGGACTGGAGCAGTTGAAGAAACAAACCATACTCTGGAAAATGACAATGGAGCCTCAGTGGTCCATGCCTTTGTGAGAATGGATCACATCCTGACCCAGCGGTTCCCCTCCGCCGCATGATCAGATGTAATACTACACGTACCGCCACAATGGTAGGCTTGGCTAGTCTTGCTACGACTACATGGTGCCGCCGGGTAAAGCGGCATACACGCGGCGGCGAGGCCCTTCTCACTGGCGCGGGTAAAGACGTTTGTCGAATTGGCCGGCGATTTTGCGACGTGCGGTATTTGTGATGACACCGCTTGGCGCTGGGCATGGATGGTTGAAGATCAATGCGGACATGATCGACGGGTTGAACGTTGACTTTACGCCAAGTCAGCTGGATTCAGCAGGAGTTGCCGGTGGAATTTGGTGATTGATTCTCACGTGCTGAGCGTAGCACTCGTTTTCGCTTGGCGCCGGCGCGATTCATGTCGAGATATGCCAACCTTTTCCTTTATCAGAGGATGTCAGAGTTGTGGTTTCTGGAGCGATAGCGAGATGAGTTGAGTCCTGGGATCACATGTCTGACTGAATTTTGTCTAATATGCTTGACTCTTTTGTGTATCGTTGTTTATTACGTACAGATGTCTTTGGTTGCTCTGAGATTTTAGTCATGTCCTATGGAGGTTAAAGATATGGTGTCAGTCAGTGCATGCGTATTCAGTACCGCCCGAGCCTCTTCCTACGCGTACGAATAAGGTCGTTCTCACTCGGCGATACGAGAGGATGACAACTCATTGGCTATGACCCATCCACAAGTCTCTGACGCCATCTAGCACTCCCCAACGGGATACCGAGCAAGAGGAACGGTGTGGGCGTACGACCGCTTTTGGGATGCCCGAAGCATGGATGATGTTGTTTCATTGACTCCTTAATACCGGACTATTCGGCTCTACTTCCTTGTCATCGACGGTCGTGGATACGGGCTGCAGCCCCGCAACTGGAGCAGCAAGTGTTGTGATGAGTCGCGCTGTACACGCAGCAAAGGACTGCAGCTGAAGTTTGAGCGAGCAAAATTACTCAAGCGTGCATGGTTGAAATAAGCTTTTCTCCCACGGCGGGTGATGCCGAATATGGAACTGAAATCCATGACTTTTTTTTTTTTTTTTTTTTTTTTTTTTTTTGCCCGTAGCTTCCCTGAAGGCAACATTGGGTAAACACTCTGGGGGTCCAGGGTAGCAGTTTGGGAGGGGTCCATGAAGAAGGTCTATTAGCTGGTCCCCCCCGGATAGAGTTTCTGGGCTGTTAAATGAGGCTGCCAATCACGTCTCTGGGGACTGTACGAATACTCGCTCATTCTTATCACTCTGAAATAAGTCGAGTTGATGGAAGGGAGCTCCCGCGAACGGCAGGTCTTGGCATCTCCTTTTCCAGAAGATTTCGGCCTCGTCCAAACACGGCTGGCTCTATGCCACGAGGTGATCACCATAACACAAAACATAAACATGAAGCCTCAGGAAAGTGGAATGACTTTATTTCAGCACCTGCATGAATTCTGACATGCGTCAGTCGTGCTAGTCGCGTCTATTATGGTTCTAGCAATGCTTAATTCCACGCCCTAAACGTTTAGTCGTGCTGTGGACGACCAGCATGTTCGGACCCGTTCACCAGCAATTCCGTGAGTGGCTTCCCGGTCCGAGACAACAGAGACACCCTCGGCCCAGTCCGGCCAGCAGCTCAACCCCTCTTTCGGGCAAGGATCATGTGGACTTGCCATTGCAGCTCGAGCGGTCCGCCGCCCACCGCCTGCTCGATCTCCCGCCACTTGGGCGAAGCCCATGACTCCTCCGTGAACCCAAACCGCATCGACTCGAGCGACTGCTTCAGCCACTCCACCGACGCCGAGATCTGCCAGTCCTTGCTGTCATCTATGGCAACCCGCTCGCAGGTGCCCAGGTGGCCCACGGGGTCCTCCGTGCCCTCGAGCGGCTCGTAGTCCTTGGCGTACCAGCCCTCGCGGCAGTTGACCTCGATACGCCTGACGTCCGTCCACACCTCGTCGCGCAGCGGCACGCAGTCCATGCCGTGGAACATCTGGCGCGCCGCGCGCTTCCAGTCCTCCGTCAGCCACTCCTGCTTCAGCAGGCGGGCCGCGTGCTCACCGATGAAGCCCTTGAATGCCGCGTTGGCGATCTGGTTGTTGGTGATGCCCGGGAACGGCCCGTAGATGACGGCCGCGAAGGTGCCGCCCGGCCGGAGGCTGCTGGCGATGTTCGCGAGTGTCGGCTCCAGCACGGTCCAGTGGAGGGACTCGCACGCCATGACGAAGTCGACGTGCTGCAAGCCCGCAGGAGGCGACCAGGGGTCCTCGCCGCGGCACGTCCGGTACGAGAACTCGGTCCCGGGGAAGCGGTCCCTGAATCGGGCGTGGCAGTCCTGGACGTTGATGTCCCGCGGCTCGGTGATAACGACATGCTTCAGGGGCGGGTGGGTGTGCGTCAGCAGTCCCTCGGCACCGTTGCCGCTGCCCGCGCCAATATCGTGAGCGCTTGCAAGAGGTCCCTGGTGGTAGTCGGTCCAGGAGCGCCACATGGAGTCCGGGTAGGGTGGGCGGTGGTTGACGTAGTGCTTCGCCTCCTTAGCGATAGCCATCTTGGGTTGATGATTAACATCGGGCTGGGCGGCAGTGACGGGTGCGCTCATCGTCGACAAGGGGCTGGATGTGTAAGCGGGCGCGCGAGAGAGCGTGCATGCGTGCGTTTCTCGGGGCGAACAACAGCAAAACTTCCGCTCGTGAAAGGGGATCCAGGCGTGATGCGAGTCATCAGTGAGCTTCAACCACAGCGTCGTCGAACGGGGGGCCCACCGCGGGCTCTTATTTCTGTCAAAGGCATGCGATGCCCCAGGGGATGTCGGATTCGGTATCCGAATCAACCGGCCTTGGTCATCCCACGCGGATTGGGACAGGTGCTTCTGAGTTTCGCAGGGTCTTGCCATCGTTGTCGGACCCGGCGGGATGTGACGGGTGACTCTTCGGCCTCTGGACCGAGCCGGAAGCTCCGTCTCCATCGCCGGGACCTGACTCGACTCACCGTTGCATTTACGTAATGTTTGGCGGTTTCTGGTTGTCAGGTTGTCAAAGACGTGCCCGCAGATCGAACGTAGAGTTCCTCGATGGGCTCTTGGGACCGTCAGCAGGCGACCACGCAATACCAAGTTAAGTTCGGGTGGCGGTAATGCTGGTGGAAGTTTGTGTGTATTGCTGTTTCGCTGCCCCTGACTCAATAACAGCTCGAGAGTTCGCGAGAGGGTTAAGCAGGAAACAAACTAGAAGGAGCAGGAAACGAACTAGAAGGAGCAGAAAATTGAAACTAAAAGTCAGTTCGTTCAATAGTAAGTTGGTCCCTGGACTCAACATAATCTTGATAGTGAGTCTTCCACACCCAAGATGCTGAGATAAGACAACACGGGAAGACGTGATGTGGACGGGGTAACACTGGGCTAGGACTCCCGCTCTGTGGCCGCACTGTAGATTCAGAAGCCCCGCGCCAGCGTGGACAGTCCCTGAGGTCCTGAGGGTCCTGAGGGTCCTGAGGGTCCTGAGGGATCTGAGGGGCTGGGGCCCGGCCGTGGGGATTCGTGATCCCTGTCGAGGGTATCTAGGGTTGAGGCGAGTCATCCGCGAAGGCTATCACCATCTGAATAAACAGGGCGCGAAACCAGCTTAGTGTTACGCGGTGAGGGGAAGGAAAGTTTAATAGAGTACTTGCATGAGCAACTGTTATAGCATTGAGCGCAGCAGAGTCTCGAGAGAAGCTACCCCGGAGCTTTCCCTCAAGCTGATCCTAGCCGAAACAGGTTCACCCTTCAGGGTCTGCTTGTGTGTTAAGCTCAGGAAGCTTGGGCGGGCTAGGGAACTCAGGAAGCGAGTTCCCGTGCCTCGGCAGCGTCACCGCTTTATCGAAGAAATGTTCCCTCTGGGAACGGTATTTAGGCGAATGCAACTCCATCTGAATTTGTCCAAGTGGGAAGTTTAAGTGATTGTTCATCGTCCGTTGGCAAAGCCAAGCCAAATAGTATTTACACCAAGCTAATCTTGCAATCAGCGCGGAAGCGTCCGCTTGGCTGTTACTTCCAACTGCCGGCAGTCTGCTCAACTTTGTTCTGATAGCCTTAGCCTTCCTGTCGACATTCTGGAAGCCTTCTGGCACACATCGGATCCCACCGAGCATTGTCCCAAAGCAATCTGGCCATCATGCGCAGAATCACCCGCCGCAGAGGGGCCTGCCAGGCCTGCAGGTCGCGGAAGGTACGCTGTAAGTACTCACCACCCACTTGAATGTGACTGATGCCATCTAACAACATCAAGGTGACGGAGCCGATCCGTGTCTGAACTGCGAGGTACTCCCACCGTGATGCTCCCTTATGGATTGGCATCTAACTTCCCCTACCCAGCGTAACGGTCAAGCGTGCTATTACCCACCATTGGCCCCTCGGCCACGAAGAACGAGTGCACCCGGCACGAACAATAACAGAGCGCCACCTCCTGTACGGAGGCTCGATATCAACAACAATGATACCTTGCCGCCATACGATGCGTGGCAACAGTTGGCATGCGACACTACTCTACTTACACCAAACTCGACCGACGACAATGGCAACAATGATGAAAGGGGTGATGGGGATGATTTGAGTGACTTGCTTCAGCTGTCGCTACCGGAAGGGTTCCCAGATCCACGGCACCAGGGCCAAGATGACCACTCGGATCTGCTCGACTTGCCGATGCCGGGTGAGGATGAGTCGATGGATTTGCTCGACACCACGCCCTCGGACTCGAATTTCGGCGGCGGTTTCAACTTTGAATTTCCATCTCCGATGCTCGATGACAAGTTTTCTGCTTCACCCACTGCCCCAGTGGCTAGCCAAAGAGAATGCAGCCAGCAGTCCAGGCACCAGACGACAAGCCCTCCGGATTACAACATGGTAAGCCCACATTCGGGTTGACATCATCGTCATACACAGATGGCTAAGTCTTACTTAGCTATTTAACTTCTACGAAGCAACCGACATCCCGAAGCCCGCCTCCATCTGCAAAGAAAAGGAGCTAAACCAGAATGATGTCACCCTCCAAGTCGACTTTGCCGCCGCCACTCTATACGGCCTGCCAAGCTTCATCTCCCGCAGCAGCAAGGAGCCGCACAAGACAGAAATGATCAAGATCGTGAACGACCTGAAGCGGGTGCTCTGTGGAAGCCAGCCAATGCCGCCCACGAAAAGTCCATTTGATCGACCAAGACGATTTCCAGACAGCGACCATGCGATGTCTCGTTACTGCGATGGTAGGAATTCTCACTAATCCCGGCTACCTCAACGCTAACACCTATTTGTCGCAGCTTGTTTTGAGGATTCTTGTCCGTGAGTGAATCTCGCATGAAATGCTTGCTCATCTTCCTCTTACCGTGACTGTAGGATTGGCAAGTTCTTGACCAGACAGGCCGTCGACAGAGTCGTCAAACAGTCCCGAGAGCCCGATGCAAGCCCGCTAGTCACAGCGTTCACCGAAGCGATAATGTCGATCGGACTTTACACCACCTGCCAGCGTAGCCGAGATGCACCGACATCTGAGGAAACGCGAGATGCCCAGAGACGACTTTCGTCGGCCCTCGGTCTCTACAAGACCATTCAGGGCTGCCCAAACAGCCTGCTGAAGCTTCAGGCCACCCTACTAATGGTGTGATCTCACTCACCGATCGCATTCAAATGTCATGTTGCTAACTTTGAGAAGGCCGTTATAGCGTGCATGTGCGACGAGTCGCTCGTGTGGGAGAAGATCACCGGAGCTGTGTGCTGTGCCAGAGACCTCCGACTTGTCCACACAGCCCGAGGACAGCAGCCCAACATGAGTGAGCAGGACCAGGAGCTGGCCCAGCGCAGCGTGTGGTTTCTTTACAGCCTCGAGACTGAGGACGCCATCCACCACGGCATGCTTCCAGTGAGTAGCCCCATCATGGTCTGCGTACGTACTTTTCCAAGGCTGACCATCGCGATAGATGTTGGACCTCGGCTGGGGCAGTCGGTTCCCATCCTTTGAACGTGGAGACGACATGGTCGCTGTCGCCTACACGTTCTCCGAGCTCCTGCATTCGGTTCTGAAATTCCAGTACAGCCCTCGAGCCCTCAACAAGTCCACCTCAGCCTTTGACCGACGCGACCGTCTCCAAGCCAGCTGCCACGTGCTCAACGAGTGGGTGACCGGGCTCCCGGCACCTCTGAATGATGCCCACAACGCCAAGACACTCCAAAACATCGGCGACGACACGCAGCTGCGCAAAGCATTCCGTGTTTTCTGCATGTACCACAAAGCCGTATTCTTCATTCACTGCCCTTGGATTACACCCCTGTCATCCGATGACGCAGACCTGTCAAACGTCGCTGGCCAGACGCGCGAGAGATGCATGGAGCGCTGCGTCGAGTCGGCCTTTGCCGTCGTCAAGCTGGCGAACAGCGGCCTATTTTGGGAGAAAGGACTAGAGAGGTGAGATCCCTCTCCAGATTGGTTACGCGAGCAGGTCTAACATGGCAGCAGAGACATTGGCTCGCCAAGTTCTCGATGGGGGGACATGGGACATTTGCTTTTAGTATCACTCTGCTTCATCGTTTACTATCTCGTGAACGGTGAAAAGGGCAATCGCAAGACGGCCATGCCGTATCTTGCGATTTGCGGGGGCCTTTTTGGGAGGTTGAGCCTCGACAGCGACGAGGGATCTTTGCTTGACCATTATTTGGAGTTGGTTCAAGTTGTGAGGGCCAGTTGAACGTCGATTTCAGACGCATGAAAGTAGCATAGCAAGCAACATCACGACAGCACTAGATGAGAATGACAGGGGCGATAGCATCATAGGTAGTGGAATGACGAAGCATTGGGTTCACATGCTTGGGAACTATGTGCCAAAACGGGTGCTTTTCCTGACGCATTGATAAGAGAGCAGACTGCGCACCCTTGTTCAGGCAACTGGCGGAACGTGGGGTGAGCACAGGTTTCATCCATGCTGGATTTCCAGGCTATTCACACAGTCGGATTTCAAGGCGAACGAAGTGAACTACTGTTACCCTAAGACACAGATAATTATAGTACTTCAAATTGCAGCTGCTGTTGACTACAATGATTGATTGGTATGCGTACTACTGACGAGAGATGATTCAATCTTGATGAGAAATCACTGGTCCCCGCATCGATACCCATGCATCCCACCTCAAATCCAACCCATGTTGACTCTTCACAACTCTACAAGTCGTTCGGGCCGGCGTTTAGTCCCACCTAGAAGTGCACCTCCTCCTTCCGGCGCCGGACGAGCACCTTGACGGTGGGATTGGCCAGCATGGAAAAGCCAAACTCCATGGGCTTGGTGTTTGCACCGTCGGCCAACTTTATGTCGTACTTGAGCAGCAGGTGGCACATGAGTAGCTTGACCGTGTTGGCGCCGAAGAAGCGGCCGGGGCAGGCGTGGATGCCGAGACCGAAGCCGAGGTGGTCGGGCGAGGTGCTGACCAGCTGCGCCGTCTTCTCGCCCTGCTCCGACGACTCGCGCATGCGGAGGAAGCGGTAGCCGTCGTAGCTGCGCGGGTTCTCGTAGGTCTCGGGATCCCACATCTTCTCGGCTGAGACGGCAATGCCCGACTCCTTGGGCAGCAGGGTGCCGTCCTTGAGGCGGACCTCGGACATGACTCGGCGGCCTAGGCCGACTATGGACAAAAAGAAAGCGCGCGTCAGCACAAGATGCTTTTTCCAAGCTCAGTTATGGGCTTCCCAGTTCACGAGAAACCAGAAAGGCCCAAGCTCCTTGACCATAAACGTGCGAGGAGGAGAGGAAACTTACCAGCTGCAACGGGCTTGAGACGCAAGGTCTCCTTGAGCGTGCTATCCAGCAGCTTCATGTTGTAAAGAGTCGTGGGCTTCCACCCGCCGTCACCAAGAACCGATCGAATCTCGTTGCGAAGGGGCTCGAACATCTCCGGATTCTTGCATAGGTCCATGAGGCTTTGCGACATGAGGTCGTTGCTGGTCAGAATGGCCGAGACGGAGAGCCCCAGCTGCTGGGCCGCGGGGTCGTAGTCGACGCCCATCTTCTGCGCAGCCGACTCGTACCAGTCTAGGGCGTCATGGAACTCGAGGCTGGGGTCGGCCGCTTTCTGCGCGCGGCGCTTGTCTAGGATCGGCGCGATCGTCTCGCGCGCCTCCTTCACCATGGTGCGCACCAGCTGGCACTCGGGGAGGAGCCAGTGGATGTACTTGTACATGAAGACGGGCCAGCGCCGGAGGACCCGGGCGGCGTTGGTGGCCGTGTTGGTGTAGTTCACCGTGATCTTGAGCCAGTCGGGGTTCCGGCACAGCTCAGGGCCGAGGAAAATGACGGACGAGACTCGTGCGACGATTCGGATGAGGACATCTCCAAGGAGAACCTCGTGCCATTCTGTTCACAGGTTCTAATGAGTGGACTGTCTCAAAACTCGAACCTTTCGCTTTGCTTACCTTCGTTGTCTGTCAAAATGTCCCTAAGCGCAGCGTCCGCCTCATCCGACAGAGGCTTGTTCAGTTTGGCTGCAAACTAATGAGCTATAATTTCATCTATAGGCAATAATTGAGTGAGAGGAACCCACAGATTCCCGCTGGAGTGAGATTCCACTTGATGACATTGTGAAGAATTTCAGTGCCGAGGGCGATGTAGGGCTCAAAGCCTGGAATTCCGGCTTGCCAATACTGGGAAAGTAATCAAATGTTAGTCGCAAAAATGAGAGCATATCGCCGAGAATAATCTTTGATTTGCGTACCTGCAACAGAAACTTTGTTGAATCGAAGCGCTGGTCATTTCGAACCTCGGCCATGACACTGGGGTTGAGAATAATGACCCCACCACCAAGCCCCGTGTTCACTCTGAACGGCTTTCCGCCATGCTCTTTCATCCCGCGAGCAATCATCGCACGCCCATCTCTCAGGTACTCATTCTTGGACCTGTTAACCACCGGAAACACGGATAACTTGTTGTTGCGGAGGGACACGGCCATGACCGAGGCCACCAGGACCAGTGCCATCAAGTACGGCACAAAGCCACTGGTGTCCATCGACCCTGGCAGACCGAACTGCCCCAAGTCCACCCATGATGGCCTAGGTGGGCTCAGGGTCGTCTGCGAATTGACGTTGATGTGGCTTGACATTTTGCGATATGGTTTGGTGTTACTGGGGCAAGCTCAAAGAACCAAAACGAGTGTGGTCTTGAACATTAGACCAGCTACAGCTTCAGAAGCATCAATCAGATCGGGGGGAGCTGGTTTCCAGATTCAGGATCCCCCTTTGACGCGGCGTTAAGCTGCCAAGCTACACCCGGAGCTGCCCTCATTCGGCCCCGGCCCCTTCAAGTTACCACCGGTCGACTCCGGCCCACTTCCGAATTGCGAACGCATGCTTGGGCGACTGACTGCGCAATCTTGCTGACTCGGTCCGAGCTGCGGAGCGCGGGGGTTCACGAGCTGAAGCACGGAGCACCCAACCACGCTCGACGCATTGCCGCGGTCCGTTTCACATTCTCCTGTGTTTCCGGAAGCTTGTTCTGTTTTCCCGTCCTGGACCCCTTGCCGCTTTCTTCCCGCCCCCTTCGACGGAGCAGGAAAAACGAGCTGCCCCTATGGGTAAGTTCGAATCCCATCCTGCCCCCTCGTCGGTGAGTGTCGCAGGGGAGGTTAGTTCAGACCGCGACAACAATCGTTCAATCCAGCCCCCGAGAACATGGACAAAGGCTTGAGTCGCTCATTCTTGGAGCGCCACAAGCCGTCGCTGCTGGTGTTGGCCTCCCAAATCTCAGCAGCCGCGCTGAATGGCTTGGCAAAGCTCCTCGAGACGGGCGACAAGCCCATTCATCCGTTCCAGGTCCTCTTCGTTCGCTTTCTCATCACGGGCATCGGGAGCACGATTTACCTATGGCGAACGAAAGCACCCAGCTTTCCTTGGGGATTGCCCGAGCTAAGGCCGCTGTTCGCTCTGCGGGCGGCGGCTGGCATTTTCGGTGCCTTCGGATTTTACTGTAAGATTCTCTTCATTCTTGTATGCCTCAGCATGATATCTGACACGTGACTAGTCTCCATCATGCAGCTCAAGCTCAGTGAAGCTACTGCCTTGAACTTCCTTGGGCCACTGGCCGCCATGATCCTGACGAGGTATATGGATTACGGCACGTTTGAAGTGATTGATCGGATTGGGGCTCTCGTCGCGCTCCTGGGCGTCATTCTCGTCGTCCAACCCGACGGCCTATTCGACCCGAAACCGGCAATCATCAGCGCTGCCGAGACCGTCGCCGACGCCGACTCCAAAGGCCGCATGATCGGCTTCGGCTTCGGGCTGCTGAGTGTCTGCGGCGGAGCGGTAAGTCACGAATGAAGGTTTCGTCTTGTCCATACTAACTCGCAATCAAAGGTCGCACTGACGGCAATCCGCTGCATCGGCCCGCGGGCCCATCCGCTCTTCAGCGTGAACTACTTCTCCTGGACCGTCGTCGCCATCACGACAACATCATTTTTCCTACTCAAAAGCGTCCATTTGACGAGGAGCCCCATCGCCTGGCTGAAATTGACGCCACTTGGCATCTTTGGTTTCACCATGGTGAGTGCTTTGACAATTGGTCACGTGGAACGCGACGTACTGAAACGCGGCCCAGGAATATCTGCTCACCGCAGGGATCGCCAACGATTCCTCGTCGGCGGCGACTATCATGATTTACTCGCAGGTGTTGTGGGCTTTGTTGCTAGATTGGGTCATTTGGCGTGCCCAGGTCAACCTGTTGGCGTTATTCGGCATCGCAAGTGTGGTTACGAGCCTCGTTGTGGTGTCTTCTGCCAAAGAGTGCATATGGCTTCGCAAGAGGAAGTATGACACTGTCTCGCAAAGCGTTCCTGATGAAGAAGAGGAAGAAGAAGAGCCTGATGAAGAGCTCGTCGAGATGCGCCCGAATACCTCGGTGGTGTAGCCAGGAGAAAGTGGAACGTACAGGAAAAAAAAAAGGGAAAGCTAGATAAAATACAATCAAGTAATCAATTTCTCATTAGAATGTGTCCGAACTCTACCAAGCCTCGAAATACATCTACGGATTGAACTGGAGGGCAGGTGTGGACGTCAATGGCTTACTTACTGTCCCTAAACACCATCGAAATCCCCTCTGACGAAAGGAAAATGTAGAGATTTACAAGTTTATCTTGATGGGTTACGTGGGAGATGCTATTGCCTTGGTGGCACAGGAGCACGGAGAATTCAAAGAAAAGATTTCTACTCATTCTATCGAAACTAAATAGAGAGAAAGTGAGAACAATGTATCGCATTATCCCAACGCCAGCCCCTATTAACTCCTTATCTAGATACCGGGCATCCAAATATGTTCATATTCTAGATCTACGCGGCTGCAATCAACTCCTCAATGATCTTCTCAGCAAGGTGCATCAGCGAAGTGCACTGGGTAACTTCCATCGAAGTCATTCCGATGTGGAACTGCTGGTGGATCCAATCCACCAGCTCAATGGAAATGATAGAGTCCAGGCCAATGGACGTCAGGTTCTCGGTGAGGGGGAAGTCATCGACGGGTCTCAGCATCAGGTGGCTGAGCGTCGCGCTGATGAAGCGCGCGAGGCTTGAGACCGAGCCGCTGTCGCGGAGTGTGGTCGGGTCGGAGCGGGCGAGGGAGATAAAGGTCTCCGCCTCGTCGCTCTCCTTGGCCTCACCGGCGGCGGCAGCCTTGGAGCGGTGGAAGTAGTGTGATTGGGCGAAGCGCACATCGCGCTTCCAGTTGACACGGTTGGATGGGTCAGAGAGGGGCTTCTCCGAGAGACCACCCAGGCAGAAGCTGCTGTAGGGCCCGCCGGAAGAGTTGGCGACAGCAATAGCAGCGGAGTCGAGCACGTCCTGCTCCTTGAGGAAGAAGAAGCCGCCGTTCTTGAACCCCTCGTAGAGGTCGTCGCGCTCCAGGAGGTAGCCGACGTCACCAACGACTCCAAGGTCTATGATGGACGCCGGGAGGCCAAGCTGGTGGCGGTACTCGACGAATGCGTCGAGGTAAGTGTTGGCGGCGCTGTAGTTGGCCTGGCCGTAGTATCCGGTGTGACCACCACCAGAGCCGAAGATGACGAAGAAGTCCAAAGGCGTTTGGGCGTCAACAAGGGCCTTGTGGACGTTCCATGTACCGCGGACACGAGGGTCAACGACACCGCTCCACTCCTCGTAGGTCATCTCAGCCGTGGAGTTATCCTGCAATGACGTTAGAAATATTGACTTGATCGGGGATTCGTGCTCGTTTACTAACCTTGAGGACAAGAGACAGCTGGAGGACACCTGCGACAGGCTTAGGGGCCTCGTTGATAGCCCTGAACACGTCTCCGGCCTTGCTGACATCACCAGAGACCGTCTTGATGACACTGCCGGGGTAGCTCTCCAGCTCCTTCACGAAGGGTTCGTTGTCAGCGCTGCCGGCAGATCTCGAGAGGAAGACCAAGTTGCGAGCGCCATGCTCGAGTAGCCACGTAGCAACGGAGCGCCCGAGGCCACCCATGCCGCCCACGAGGAGGTAGGAGGCATCCTCACGGAACATGGGCGCCGTCTTGGTCTCCGGGAGGGCCTTGCTCACTGTCGGCTCCGAGAAGCCGAACCAGTACATGCGCGGGATGTGGACCTTGCCGTCCAAGATGGCATAGTCGTAGTCGGCATCGAGGTCTCCGCCCTTGCGTCTGTTCGGCAGGCTCTGGCAGATCTTGAACAGTGCCTTAGCAAAGTCGCTGCGGGTGACAGAGAGATCATCAGCCTCGACCAGGGTGATGTCTGCCTTATTCTCCATGCGGACGGTTCTGGCAGTGCCCTGGATCATGGCAGGGCGGGGGTCCTTGCATTCGCCGTGGACGGAGGGGGTGACCCAGATCAGGGAGCCGTGAAGGTTGCACAGGCTGTCCATGAAGGGCCTGAAAGTTTCCGAGTTGAGGCCGAAGACGGTGGTGCTCTCAATGTCCAACAGAGAGATCGTGAAAGAGCGTTCAGCCGGGACGATCTTGTCGTGGGAGATCTGGGCCTTGAATCCCTGGGCCTCGAAGTAAGCCTGAACATCCTTGGCGATTCCGTTGCCTTGGGCAGTGTCTTGCGCAAGGATTGTGACCTTGGTGCTTTGGTCGAGGTCTACACGCTTCGTAGGCTCGGCAAGGATTAAGCCCGAACTGGTCTTCGAATGGAAAGTGTAGCCCAAGTTCTGCAATCGCTGGGCGATCGTGTCAGAATCAGCGTTGGCATCTGACTTTCCGTCAAAGTTGTGGACAATCAATCGGCCGCCGGCAGTCTGAAGGCCCTTCAGCTCGGTCAAATCGTCCTGCAGGTAGCGATCGCCCGACAAGAGCGTTACTAGAGGGAGCAGAATAATGTCGGCGGCGTTGCAAAGCGAAAGCTGCTCGAGATCAACAACCGACACTTCGTTGCCCTCAACTTCATTGAGGGCATCGGTCACCTGTTCGACATCTTCGTCAGAGGTGCAAACATAGGTGTAGTCGGAGTACAGGCGCTTGTGCTGCGTGGGGTGGACCGCCTCGAGCGCGATGCGGGTGACATCAGTCGCTCCGGATCCGATCTCGATGATGCGAGAATCGGGGATCTTGAAACCAAGATGAGCGACAACGTCTCGCAGCTCTTCGGTGGCATCTGCGCTGGTGTCGACCTCCGCGACACAGTCGAGCATTGTGATGTCCTTCATCCACTCAAAGGTGGATCCGAGGAGGACTTCCTCGCGCTTGGCAACCGGCAACTCGGAATAGGAAAGGCCTTCTAGGTAGACAGTCGGCCGACCCTCTTCGGTGTAAATGGCAGCCTTGGCAGTCATGCCCTCGGGACCATCAATGATGCTGCCATATGTTCTCATGCGCAGATCCTGATTACCCAGGACGCCAAGACGAGATATGTAGGTCGGAAGGAGGATGCTATCAAGGTTCCTCTTCAGACCGTGGGTCTGAGCGACAAGGTTGATCTGGAGCATCTGATCAAGAAGCGTCGGGTGAGCGGCATAGTGCGTGGTGTCCTCGAAGTCGTAGACAGTCGCGGTAGCCTCTCTGGTCACTGTACTGGCAGTGATCTGGTCAAGACCCTGGAAAGCGGTCTGCCAATCGATACCAACAGCCTTGACAGCCTTGTACCAGCCATCAGCCTCGATCTCTCGGGCAAATTCTTGCTCGGCTTGGGCGCTCGTGGTGGACGCCTTCTCCGCCTCAGCTCCGGAGCGGATGTAGCCGGAGCAGTGAGTGACCCAGTGGTGGCCGTCGCAGGACATGATCTTGAAGTTGTACCACTGGCCCTCTTCGCTGGGCTTGTCCTCGGGGATCATGCGAGTGTACAGCTCCACCTTCTTCTCCTTGGGCACAGTCAAGCCAGTGGCGATCGACATGTCCCGGATGGTGTAGGCATCATCACCGTTGGCGACCTGTCGCATCGCCTCGCCAGCCACGGCCATGTAGCCAGCACCAGGGAAAACGATCTGGCCGTTCACGATGTGGTCCATCAGCCAGGGCACCTCCTTCAGGTCCAGCATGTTACGCCAGGCAGGCTCGATGTCGTTGCCTTCAAGGACCCTAGCGCCGAGAAGCACATGTCTAGTGTGCTTCCGCTGCTTGTAGCGGGAGGGGTTCCTAGGCTCGTCAAAGTAGCTGACATCGTGGAGCCAGGGGTAGCTGGGTAGGTCTGTGAGAACTCTGCCCTTGGGGACGATGCTGGACAAGTCGATCGAAGGGCCCTGGGTGAACAGCTCACCAGCCAGGCGCAGCGTGGAGATATTGGCATCCTCGCCGCGGCGAAGAGTGGTGATGTACTCGCAAGCGGCCTCGGGAATGCTGCGCAGAATCTCGTTGATGGGGCGCTGGAGGGCTGGGTGCGGGCCGACCTCGACGAAAAGGTTGTTGCTGTTGCTCTTCACCAGCGTGCGCAGGGCCGTGTTGAACAAAACGGGCTGCACGAAGTTGCGGCGCCAGTAGTTGGCACCGAAATCGTCGCCGGTCATCTCAAGACCGGTGACACTGGAGAAGTGAGGCATGGTCGGGGCCTTGGCATCGGCAAGGTACGGCTTGAGGAGCTCCTCGTAGGGACCCGCAAGAGGTTCGATCCAGGGAGAGTGGAACGAGGTCTCGAGGTTGAGAACCTTGGTCTTCACATCAGGGTGGCGACGGGTGATCTGGTCGACGCAGTGCTGGATGCAGACGGGGTCACCAGACAGGGTGGTGTTCAGGTGGCTGTTCTCGCAGCCGACAACCACGCCGGGAATCAGGAAGGGCTCGACTTCCTTGGGTCCAAGACTGACAGCAGCCATGGTTCCAGGAGGAACGCCCTTGCCGTTCAGCAGAAGCCAGCCACGGAAGTAGGCAACAGCCATGGCTGCCTCGGCAGAGATACTACCAGCGGCGTATGCAGCAGCAGCCTCTCCGCCAGAGTGGCCAGTGACTGCATCAGGCTTGATGTTGAGACTAGCAAGAACATCGACCAAGGCAATCTGGACGGCAGTGGCGCAAGGGTGGGAGTAGCCACGCTGTCCAACTCTGCTGGACTCGTCGTCAATCGAGAGCTCCTTCTCCAAAGTCCACGAAGGTCTGTGAGACTCAGGGAGGGACTGCAGCCAGTTGTCCAACTTGCGGATCGAGTCGCGGAAGACGTCGTTGCTCTCAATGAGAGCCTTGCCCATGCCGGCCCAGTGGACACCTTGACCGGTGAAGACGAGGACAGTCCGTCTGGCGACCGTGGGCTTGCGCTTGAAGCTGCTGGGCTCGAAGGCACCCTGCTCATTGGCGATCGCATACGCGCGGCAGCTGAGGTGATCGCGGTGATGGCTGAGGGTGTAGGCAAGATCGTCCAAGTCGGCGTTCTTCTTCTCCAGATACTCCTTGTGCTGGTCGACCTGCTTCTCGAGCGAGGTCAAGTGGCTGGCGGAGAAGAGAAGCAGGCGCTGGCCAGGCGAACGGACGCTGACACCGGAGTCGGAACTGACGGAGCTGGCGTCGTCTTGCATCTTTTGCCAGCCCTCGTAAGACTCCAAGATTACCTATCAAAAGTGTTAGAAAATGGCGTCGCATGAGATTTGACGACCGGCTTACATGTGCGTTCGAACCGGCGACACCAAATGAGTTGACAGAAACTCTCTCATCACGACCCGCAGGCCATGCGGTTGGCTCTTTCGGTACTGAGAGCTTCGCCTCTTCCCAAGGAACTTGGACTATTGTTAGCAGTGTTCGACAGTATTTGTTGGAACTTACTGCGAGGATTGGGGTTCTCCATGTAAATGTTTGGAGGAATGATCCGGTTCTCCAAGGCGAGAACGGCCTTGATGACACTGGTCAGGCCAGCCGCACCTTCAGAGTGACCGACATTGGGTTTGACCTGTCGATATTAGAACATGACGGCTACGTCATTGCCGGGTCTCGACGTACCGCTCCGATCATAACACCATCCCAATCCTTCCAAATACGAGCGACAGCTGCCACCTCGAGCGGGTCACCCGTCGGCGTGCCAGTGCCGTGGCACTCAAAGAAAGCGGTCTTGGAGAAATCCTTCAGACCTGCCTTCTCGTATGTCTTGCGAATTAATGCCTCCTGCAGGTATGTGTTGGGGCTCATGATTCCGTTGGACCGGCCATCGTTATTAGTACCGCTCGCGCGGATGATGGCGCGAACGGGGTTGCCGTCTCTGAGAGCGTCGCTGAGCCTCTTGACGTACACAGCATTAACGGCCTCGCCGCGTCCATAACCATCGGCGAGCAGGTCGAAGGTCTTGCACTTTCCGCTGGGGGAGAGCACACCCGTCTCGGTAAACACGATGGACGTGATGACCGATGTGATTAGGTTGCAGCCCAGGGCCATTGCAGACTTGCAGGCGCCGCTCTGGACGGCTTCCGCGGCCAGATGAAGGGCAACCATTGATGACGAGCAACCCGTCTTCACGAGCATACTTGTTCATGTTAGTCAAGAGTCATCTCGCACTGGGTAGTGGCTGCACTCACCTAGGACCTGTCCAGCCATACTCGTAGGACACGCGGTTGGGCTGCAGGAAATCAAGGTAGCCTGACCCGCGGTAGAGACCCGAGGCGTGAGGGTCCATGGAGAGATCATCTTGCCAATCCGAAGAGAAGTTGCCAACGTAGCAGCCAATCTCCTCGCCGCGCCAGTTGGTCTCGCCGGCATTGTCGAGACACTCGCGCGTGATCTCCAGCAACTGCCGTTGCATGGGGTCCATGCGCTCGATCTCCTTCTCTCCGCAGGTGAAGTAGGAGGCGTCGAACTTGGTGAGGTCGTTGTCGGCCTGGCTGAACATGTAGGCCTCCTTGTTCTGGACGGTGCCCCATTTGGCGACCGGGCTGTAGAAGCCCTCGCTGTTCCACCGCTCCTTGGGGATGGGGATGAGGCCGCTCCTCTTGTTGATCATCAGGTCCCAGAAGTCCTCGGTGTTGCGCACGCCGCCGGGTAGCCGGACGGCCATGCCCACGATGGCGATGGGGTCTGAGGGGTCCATCTCCGAGGAGGGCGTTGCGAGGCCTGATTTGGGAGACATCCTCCAACCTCGTGCTGTGATAAATGGTAAGATCCCGCAACGCCTTGTAAGTTGGAGTCAAAATGTGAGGATATCGTGTATCTTGGCAGGGGATCACGAGTCCCAATGGGTGGACTCGAGTTACTTCCACGCTAAGGGAGAGCTACTTAATAGTAGAGACGAACAAGAGGCCGACGATCGTCGATTCGGTATCGTCTAGCCTAGTGCTGGCCTTCCCGATTCGCTCCAACCGACATTTGCGAAAATCAATTGCGCGAATCCGAAAACTAACTTCTGTTTGCGTCTTCTGATTCGTCGACTCGTACACTCTGCGCAGTCTCGCTGACGGCCTCATCCCTGCACAACCTACGGTCCGAGAATCGGATGACACGCTAACCTCAATTCCGGTGGCGGCCGTCTCTCCGGATGTTCGCATGAGAATGATCTCGGGGCGTGATGATACAGTCTTTCCGTATCGAAGGGGGGTTGGAGATACAGCAAGTTTGGTCGTCTCGGTGACGGCAAGCAGACCTGCAGACAGACTTGAGTCCTGAGACCTATTCACACTCCCATCATCACGAGCCATCGTAACTCCCAAGTTTGCAGCATCTATCATCCATCCCAATCACAATGGCTTCTAATCTCCCCACTGAAATGAAGGCCATCATCATCCAAGGCCGTGGCCAGGCCGGTATCACCACTTCGCCGTTGCCAAAGTTACGAGATGGCTACATCCTCGTCAAGACCACGGCCGTCGCCATCAACCCATCAGATTGGAAGCACATCGACTTCATGTGGGTGGGAAACCCCACCGGCACTCGTCCAGGTCTGGATTATGCTGGTGTTGTCGTTGAAGTGGGAAATGGCGTCGACAAGGATTTCAAAGTTGGCGACAGAGTCTTTGGAATCGTCAATGGCTCGTGAGTGACTGTGAATGGAGTCAACACTTGGCATTTTACTTACAATTGCCTCATCAGAAACGTGAGACAAAAAGAAGACGGTGCCTTTGCGGAGTATCTCATCGCAAAGGCTAGCCTGCAGGTGAAGATCCCAGACCATGTGGATGACACCGAGGCCACCGTGATTGGGTCTGGTCTTGTCGCAGTGGTAAGTATTAGCTTGCGAGAGATGAGAGATGTCGCTGACAAGAGCCACAGGGCCAAGGGCTGTACCAATCTCTGGAGCTGCCCCTACCCAACAAGCCCTCGCCTGAGCCCATCCCGCTCCTCATTTACGGGGGCAGCACGGCGTCGGGAATCATGGGTATTCAGTTCGCCAAAATGTCCAACTGCACAGTTGTGGTGACGTGCTCGCCCAAGAACTTTGACTACGTCAAGTCCGTTGGCGCAGACCACTGTGTCGACTACAAAGCCGAGGACTGCGCGGAGCAGATCAAGGCGCTGACTAGGGGCAGACTCAGGCACGCCTGGGACTGCATCGCGACAGCCCAATCTGCGCGCATCTGCGCAGCAGCCATGTCAGTTCGCGGCGGTCACTACAGCAGCTTGCTGTACTTGGTCCCTTCGATTGTGAAGAAGATCAATTCAAAGATCAACTGCTCAACTACGCTGGGTTACACGATTTTGGGCGAGACCATTGAGAAAGAAACCATTGTTGAGCCGAGGCCTGAAGAATACGAGTTCGGTAAAATGTTCTGGGGCGTTAGCGAGAAGCTGCTACAGGAGGACAAATTCCGCCCAGTAAGGCAAATCATCAACGAAGGAGGTGCAGGGCTTGAGGGCGTTCTGCATGGCATTCAGTATCTGAAGCAAGGCAACGTCAGCGCTGGGAAGTTGGTGTACACTATTGGCTCATAGGCTATTACTGAACGAAGCTGTCTATTCATCGTGAACCTACCTAGTCGCGCAATCCAAGTTCCCTGTGGTTCGAACCTTGCATTGTTTCTCACGATATTTTGCATCGTGTCTCACCGCCCAAGTCAGCTTCCGCCTTCATGCTACAGGGCTCTTGCCGCCTACAAGCCTAGGATACCCAGCCTGCTAACGCAACCCCGGCGATAACCAGGTGGACGGTAGCATGACTCGGTTCTGTGGTAAGCCCCCAGAACCGTCCTGTATCCGCCCAGTTCCGAGCGGACCGTCGCACCGGAAGTCTGTTTATTTCACCGAAAGAGCCTCCGACCGGCTGAGATGGTTCCTGGGCGCGGGGTTGATCATTTGAGACATCCAAGCATGTGAGGTAGTGGAAGAATCGACGCTATCGCGGGACACCAAGTTAGCTGTTGTATGTGCATTGAATCTTTGAGCAAAGCACTGCAAGCTTTGCTGCTATCGTTAAAGGTTATGTCGACTACGGAAGTTTCCCAAGCCCCGCCCGTCACGGTGCATGGCAAGCTGGCTGTTGTCGATAAGCCTCAATTTACCGTACCAATCACCACTGCCATCAAGGCCTTCACCGAAACAAAAGACAACACCGACAAAATCGTCACCGAAGCGGGCTTTGCAGGCTACTACGAACATGTCCACGAGCGCCAAAAGAAGCTCATCGTCCTGGCAATTCTCAAAGCATTCCAAAAGCTGCGGTGCGACGTGGGACGGACGAAAGCTGGCCAGAAGCTGAGGCCGATCAAGTCTGTCGCAAACGTCCAGAAGCAGCTGGAATTCTGCTACGAGATGCTCGAAGATGCCGGCCTTATTCGGCGAGAAGGGGAACAAAATGTCCGAACCAGCACGCCTATTCCCGCAGGCGATGCGAAAGACGCCCTCCAACAAATTCTCAACGATTTCCCAACCCACACCTCCCTAAACAAGCTCGTGTCGCACGCTGGAAACAATCTTGCGGAGATTTATGCCGGCCGCACCGATGGAGTGCGATCCATTTTCGGCTCGCCAGAGGGGCGCGAGTATCTCGAGGACATCTACGGCGCCGCGCACCCCAGCAAGGCCTTTCACAAGCTCATGGAGGACTTCATGACCCGCTTCACAGGCAGCATTTCCGTCCCGCGCGGCGCGGAACTCAAGATCCTCGAGCTGGGCGCCGGCACGGGCGGCACGACAAAGTGGCTCGCGCCGCTGCTCGCGCGATCCACGGTGGCCGCGGAGTACACGTTCACGGACCTGGCGCACGGCTTCATCGCGCAGGCGGCGCGCAAGTTCCACGAGTACCCGTTCATGACGTACCGCACGCAAGACATCGAGAAGCCACCGCCAGCAGAGCTCGCCGGCACGCAGCACGTCGTCATCGCCGTCAACGCGGTCCACGCTACCCCGGACATGGTCGGCTCGCTTCGGAACGTGCGCCAGTTCCTCCGACCCGACGGGTTCGCGCTCGTGATGGAGGTGCAGGAGCGTTTGTGCTGGGCTGACTTTGTGTTTGGCCTCTTCGAGGGGTGGTGGCTGTTCAGCGACGGCCGGAAGCACGCCACAGCGCACGCGGAGGTGTGGAGGGATGCTTTCGAGAAGGCCGGATTTGGCCATGTGGATTGGACCGGGGGAGAGCTGAGGGACTCGGGGCTCCAGAGGGTTTTCCTGGCGACGGCGTCGGACATCTCGCACTCGCAGTAATAATATCCGAGACGCTCCCTTAACCTTCACATAAAGGTCTTAACGTGAATGTGTCAACGCTTTGTCACCTACCCTCCTTGCGGATCGTAGCCAGAAGAAGATATGCATAATCTTCCTTGGCAATGGACGGTAAATAGGACCTGTCTGAGTCGCTCGTCCCATCCCATCGGTGTTAAGGACTCGATTCACTGAATCGGGTTATTGAGCCACGCGGGTGTAAGTTGGCATGGTTGGGCGGAACCGCGGGATGACCCGTGGTCATGTCCATAACCCGCCTGATAAGACTCGGGCATCAACATTGAACCCTCCACTAGCTCAGCTGGACATGTGTCGGCCGAAGGCAGGATGTAGAAATCGGACCAGTGGCAATCGATCGAAGTTAGCTCCGTAAAGTCGTTATACTTTGTGAGGATTCTACAGACCGATGCGGATACAAGACGTGTGCAGCATTTGACGCTCGTGATTTAAGCTCCCGAAAGTTCGCTTACAGTTGGTTATCCGGTGACATGTACGCCAAACTCAGGCTTCTATCCCATCAACCTAGATCGCGGAGATGAGAGAAAGTCCCGATTGCCACTACGATACTGTCAACAGTCAATTCTGACGGGACAATCGCCTGCTCGTCGATCCTGATTGCCGTTCCATCCGCTACGACCCATCCATCTTCCCTCGCGTGGTCAGACGTGTATACTTCCCACGTGTATGCTGACTCTCGAAGCTTCCGCCATGCGGTAAAACATGCATGTGAGTTAACCTTGATCGGAAACACGGCACAGCCTAGAAGGGTTCGTACGCTTGAAACCAATAGGGACGCGAGACCTCGTACTTTACAGCTCGATATAGGAGAGTCCCGTCCCACGGTAATAAGGCACCGTCGGAGGCCATCTGGTCCTGGTGAAGTTTATGCAAAAAGGTGGCGTACAATGAAAGCATCTTCGAAAATTCGATGCGTGCGGCGTAATTGTCGTCTTCTATGAGCCAAGTTTGGTAGAGACTGGTTCTTCTTCGTACATGTTAGTCGTATGTAATTGCTGCGAGTCACTCCTTGACCACTCGAATACCACTTTTTGCGTCACAGTGGTAGAAATGCAACGCGAGAAGCGCCCAGAGCAGATCGATATCCATTTGCAGGATGAGCAGGGAAATGTCTTGGTCGACTGGGACGGCGAAGGCGACAAGACCAAGCCGGTCAACTGGCCGGTGGTGCAGAAAGTCCTCAACGTCGGCCTGGTCAGCATTTTAACCTTCATCGCGTAAGTGCTCTCTGGCGGACATGGGTTTCTGTCGAAGCAGCTCATGAAATGTTTTCGTCAGGTCGGTCGCTTCCGCCATGTGTGCCCCCGGTGTCCCGGAGTTGATGGCAGAGGTCCACAGCGACAACAAGATGCTCTCGTCTTTCGTAGTGACCATTTTCGTCCTTGGCTATGCGGTTGGCCCCGTGTAAGTGGTGTTGCTATCCCGCCCTTGAAGGTACTGACAGCGTGCCACAGCGTCTTCGCACCACTCTCTGAGGTCTACGGACGGGCCATCATCTATCATATTTCCAATATTCTCTTCACTCTCTTCAGCGTCTTGAGTGCCGTGTCGCCCAACTTGGCGGCACTTATTGTCTTCCGGTTTCTATCGGGTGCCTCCGGAGCGGCCCCACTCGCTATCGGCGGTGGTACCATCGCCGACCTGATCCGCCCGGAGCGGCGCGGCGTGGTTGTCTCCGTCTACTTCGTGGGCCCTATGCTTGGCCCTGCCATCGGCCCCGTCGCAGCCGGCTACATCGCCCAGAGCTTGGGCTGGAGATGGATTTTCTGGGTTACTGACATTCCTGTATGTTGTTTTCCGGATGTCTTTAATTCTTCAGCCCTTTTGCTAACCGAGGTCGTGGCAGTCTGGCGCGTTCGCGCTCATCTGCTGACTATGTCTCCGCGAGACATATCCTCCGAAGCTACTACAGAAAAGAGCAGTTGCTCTTAGGAAACAGCATCCTGCGTATTCTTTCGCCATTCCTGGCCAGATGACTGCAGCGCCTGTCTCTACGCTATTGTTAAACGCTCTCGTGCGACCGGGAAAAATGTTTTTCTGCAGCCCCATCGTGCTGGTGCTTTCGACAATTCTTGCATTATCATATGGCTACACGGTAAGTTGAAAATCTAGACATTACCAACGGCCGTGTTGACAAAAGGGAGTATGTTCTTCTCACCACCTTCACCAACGTATTCACTTCCGAGTATGGCTTCTCGACCGGTACTGTGGGCCTATTCTACCTTGGACTGGGTGTCGGCTTCACTATTGGCGCAATTTCCAATGGAATATTCAATGACCAAATGGCCAACAAGCGGACGCGGAATAATGGGGGAACTAGGCTTCCGGAATATCGACTACCCCTCATGGCGAGGACCATCTTACTGACTCCTGCTGGGTTGTTCTTCTACGGCTGGACAGCACAATATCACTTACACTGGATACTGCCCATAATCGGTTCAACGTTTCTCGGCGTCGGCCTCATTCTAATCATGGTACGTAGATCGAGTGACACAAGAATGATGCAAACAATTCTGACCCGTGCCTAGATGCCACTGCACACGTACCTCATTGACGCCTATACGAAATATGCTGCTTCTGCCATTGCGGCAACCACTATCTTCCGGTGCGTCATGGGAACATTTTCGCCACTAGCTGGCGAACCGTTGTTCGACCCTCTTGGCCTTGGATGGGGTAGCAGTCTGCTTGGATTCATAGCCCTCTTATTTTGCCCTGTGCCGTTTTTGTTGCAGAAGTACGGGGAGCAGATACGTACACAGTTTCCTGTGTCTCTATGATGAGTGAAAGACCAATATTGAAATCGATCATTCATATTGCAATGCAAACCTTTTTCCCCACAGTTGCTACATTACTTGTATGTAAATAAAATTACAGTAAAGCTTTTCATCGCAGCAACATTGGTGGCCTGGAATAATTCTAGCATCTCAGTTAACTAACTGTAGGTTTGACCCTAGGTCAAAGGGTCGCCTAGGCGATAGGGTTGAACAGCAATAATCGATATATTGAATACGTAGTGTTGTTGTTGTTGGAGGGAGGTTATTCCGACGTGGGCTAGGCCGGCTGTTGCCAGATCTAGCCGGTGCGCCAGAATCCCTGCCTTCTGATTAGTCCGGTCGGAACCGGCTAATCAGGAACCCAAAAATGGGGCTATTACCCAATTCGGATTCTAACACTAGAAATTCTCTTTTTATACTCACTAATTAAGTAAAGGCCACTTTTCTCCTAAAACTCTTAAAAACATAATAAAATAACGAATTCACTCGAGTATATAAAGCGGCGAGAGGCGGTAAAATCAGATTCTGCCCTTAGCGGCGTAGCCGGCCTTCTAGCCCCTATATTAGACCGGTTAATTAACGTTATCACTAACGTTAACCACGGTATTAACAATCCCTCTATCCCTCACAGTCTCTCAAACCCTATTAACATCTTTTCTTCCTAGGCCTACGTTACCCATCTATTTATATAAACCGTTACTTTTCCTTTTTCAAAAAAACACTTTAAAACTTTATTTAATATTACTTTTATAAAGTAATCAACTAAGTGTCGGAATATCCACGCCGGACTGGCGCCACCTGTTGCCGCCTATCGCCTATTGGCCCGATTAGCGAGCCAATCAGAAGGCAGGAATCGGTTTTAGATCGGTAGCGTCAGATCGTTGCCGTAGGCCCGATTCCTTCCTTCCTTTAATAACAACAGAGTAAATACGACGAATATATCGTTATTTGCCCACCTTTTATACTAGGCCTAGTAAAGTGAATTTAATACTAATTAGTGGTTAAATACCATTTCCGTAGATTAGTAAAGTGAATTTTTTATTAGAAGAGGTAGTATTATAAAATCCCGGAACAACTTAGTGTATTCAACGGATTTCACAATACTTATATTACCAGAAGAATTTGCGATACTCTCGGTTAATTAAACGATTAACAATAGGATACTATAGGAACTTCCTAGGAGTTTATACGAAGTCACCAAAGCGATAAGTTCTGCTTAACGTAATGGAATACGGCCTCTATGTCCATTATGCATGGTTTACAACGAAGATTTTGCGATTAGTAGTGATATAAAGTGCCCTTATGCTTTTATTACCGACTTTCACTTTTAATGAGAAGTTATCTATTATAATTAATACCCTCTCCTTTTTTAGATACTGCTCCGTTACCCCGTAGTTATAGAAACACCTTGGAATTAGTGCTCGAAAGGCTGACCCTCACGAGAACCCCGACTTCACCATCGTCGCCGTCGCTACTCACTCCTGCCTCTAGAGTAGTGACCCTGAATACCTAGTGAATACGATATTAGAGACAATAACCCCACTTTCTAACTATGTCCATAAAAGAGAGCTGGTAACCGATACCGAGGCTGGAGCGACCTGCTAAGGATATAACATCCAACGCTCGAAGGGCTGAATTTAACGAGAACCCCGACTTTATTGTCGTCGTCCCTGCCCCTAGAGATGACCTAGACGTGGATACACGACTAGAGATGACGCTAAAGAAAAGAAGACTCCCTTCTTATATTACCCATTAGACGTAGTATTCTATAGATACTAAATAGTAATTCGCTTAATGAACGGTATACGCCCTCGAAGCTGCGGCTTAGAGGAAACGCCCTGTGTTCGAGACGTCGTTAGTTTTATTGTTATATATTGGAATATTTACTAAGATATTAGGAAGTGACCTAACTACGGCGAATTCGATGTTGGAGGAGGCCCAGGGTGCTTAGGCCCCTTAACAAAGAGAGACGGTAAGAGTAATAACTACTAAGGAACCTAATTATATTATGGTTAACGACTCCCCGGTCCTATTACCGAAGAAGTATAAGGACGACGTTAATATCTACGAATAGGGATTATGGACCAGATTTAAGTTAGAGGACGTAACCTCTGAATTTACCCCCAAATTAATAATAATGGTGGTAACGTTCTTTACGGAGATATACGATATAAAAGGCGTTGTTAACTATAAACTAGAAAAGGAATTCAAAAAAGACTTTAAGGAATAAACCCAGGAGACCTTCAAAATACTTAAAGGAAAAATAGTAAAGAGATTACATAACTTCCTACTCCACTATAGCGTTTATATTCCTATAGAGGGAGGGAAGATCGCAGAGGAGCTTTTTAAGCTTAAGGACTCAGAAGAACTATGCTACTGGACCTAGGAAGAAATCGAGAAGGTCAATAAGAGGAGTAAATCCTTTAGAGACCTAATAAAGGACCTAGTCCTTTATAAGGAATTAACAGAGGAATAAATACTACTATAACCTAAATTACACTTAGAAGAGATCATAGCGCAGAAGAACTCTCTATAAGCACCACCACCCCCAGAGAGAGCGGGAACAAGCTAAACCCACATCATACTGAGCCCTCAGAATCAGCCACAATTACCTAGATAACCCATATTCACCTAGGAGCTACTAAATCAGGAAGAACACTGTACCATAGACGAGATTAACGAAACAGTAACCCCTCAGTAACAAAGTATGCTTATTAAGGTATATACCGACGATATAAGGTACAATAGTAAGAAATTCGACGTCCTCAACACCAAATTCCACATCTTCCTCGAAACCTACAGAAAAATCGGAGTTAACCACTATATAACGGCTAACCTACTCCCTACGATACTAAAAAGGAGAGTTTCTCAGTTCTACTACGACCATATTAGTGGTACACCGACTATTTGGTTAACCAAGGAGGTAGTTAATAAACTACGGCGCCACTTCGAAGGAGACCAACGCTGCTAAGCCTATATTATCGATTAGAATAGAGTAAATTTCAATAAGGTTATTCAGAAGAACCCTAAGAAGACGAAGGTTGAGGCTCTAGAGACCCTCTTTAATGACCTAACGAATCTACAGTAAACTCTCATACTATACTACTAAAGAGACTAGGTCCTAAAGGACAAGCTAATCGGAGCTACCATCTCCGTAAAAGAGTACTACTCTACTAACCTAACCAGAGTAAATACAGCGGAGGAGCTCTATAACGCGATAAGGATAAGCCTCAACTTAAAGGAAAAAAAAAGAGATGCCCACCATTAACACTTTACATTAAAAATAGAGTTAAACGAGCAGTTCTAGACTAACCGACGCTATAACGGAAAAGGGCGAAATAACTACTACGGAGATCACTAATAATAATAAGGATACCCTCACAGTAATAAGAAGTACTACGTCTATAATAGGGAAGGGTACTAGTCTACGAAGCACTCCGTAAAGGAAAAAAGTAAAGTGTATAAACACTTTAAATTAAATAAGGACATCTCTAACACCTCTCCTAAAGTATACGACCACTTCCTCACTGAATATAAGGGAAATAAAGTGCTCGACAACGAGGACGCTAAGGACAAAGAAAATCTAAGCCAATACCTCACCAACACCGCCCTTAACAAAGAAAACAAACACAACAACGAATTCCACATCTCATTCTTCGGCCATACCACTACTCTAACCAACGAAAACCTCACTCAAACCCTAAATAACCAAACCACCTACCACACTATCACGAGGAAGGATATCTACAATACACCCACAAAATTACCAACCTACGAAGCATTTACTAACGATAACCACTACACAACAACAATCTTCCAGGGTATTATACCTAATACAGGAGTAACCAGTATTTCCACGGCTAAATACCCTTAATTCCTCACTCTACAAAAAATTAACACTACTATAAAACTTAATACCTCTAAAACAGGCCAAATAAGCATTACCTTCGGAGACAACCCTCCAATACCCTCCATAAGGCTAACCCATGTGAATTCACCCTTCGGACAACTACCCTTCCACGTTATGAACACCAGTACACCATTCTTACTCTATCTAAGAGATATAAACAACTTAGGAATCCATTTCGATAACATCCACAACTTCCTCCAACAGGGAAACGTAAAAGTCCCTATTATACGCAAATAAGGGCATCCGTAGATACTCATATACTCCCCAAAACAGAGTTTTATATGGAATCACCTTATAAACACAGAATTACACAAAATCCACCATCGTTTCGGCCACCCATCAGTACAAAGGCTCCATACAATCCTAAAAAGAGCCGGCAACGACGTAACGTTCAAAGTAATCCAGAAGCTCACAAAGCACTGCCGCCAATACTAAATAAACGAACAAGCTCTAGGGAAATTCAAATTCACCCTTAGAGATAATATGGACTTTAATTATAAGGTTATTATTAATATCTTCTACTTAAAAGGGAATAAACCCGTAATCCACATTATTAATACAACCACTTCCTTTAATATAACTAGGTTTCTAGAAAACATTAATGTAAAGCACACCTAGGAGACACTATACGAATACTAGATTAATACTTACCTTAGACCACCTAATTAGATCATCATAGACACTAATAGAAACTTCAGCTCTAAGGAATTTAG
The DNA here is from genome assembly GCA_024584535.1 of Colletotrichum gigasporum. Classification (NCBI taxonomy): domain Eukaryota; kingdom Fungi; phylum Ascomycota; class Sordariomycetes; order Glomerellales; family Glomerellaceae; genus Colletotrichum; species Colletotrichum gigasporum. Next base: position 1,221,679 of record CP077951.1, read on the forward strand.
GAATTCAGCGAAATCTATAGCAATCAAAATTAAAAAAGTACCCATTAAAGCCCATAATAGTATCAGGAAAGTAAAGCGATATTATGCACTCCTACGACGAATATACAACATTATCCACTAAGAATCCCCTTCCACACCACCGAAGATTACCCTATAGAATGCAATTAAAGCGATTAACAATACGGCTAGCCTAAACGGTCTTATTCTAACCCTACTCATCTTCGGAGTATACCTACGTATAAATATAAACTCACTATTATCACTAGAAATATAATAACACATAGAAGTTACGCGGAAGGCTATAGCGAAGTTACGAGAGATTTACATAAAACGTATAATAATTAACGCTCTCATAATAAGAAATAGCCCAAATACGGCCCTTATACGAGATCTACTACTATAATCAAAAGTTATTGTTTAGTATAAGAGAAGGGGCTGGATAGGCCTATATACACTCCTCGTTAACGAAAACGAAGACTACGTTATCCAATTACCCTTTGGACTAAAAACTTTTAGGTCTATTATCGTTAAACCTTTCCTAAAGGATGACGACGAGAATACGGTCTTAGAGATACCGAGAAATAACAAAGAAGACGTCCCTAATAAGGAAAAGGAAATCCGAGACGAAATTATCATCTAAATGGATACACCACCCCCGGAGGAAGAGCCAGCACCACCACCTCGACACCTAAGAAGTAAACCACGAAAGAACACCCAGATTAACCTCCTGGCAGAAGTTGACGCCTTCGACGACACTAAAAACGAGGCCACAATAACAACCGCGTTTATAAGCGCCAAGGAAGAGGCAGATCACACCCTTATACTCGAACTACACAAAAAGGGCATAATTAAAGCCTTAGGACCCCTATTCGAGGAGTCTACTAAGAAGGAGATCAACGCCCTAATTGAACGAGGAGTCTTTAAATTCACTTAGTACAACGAAGAAAAACACAGAGGGATACGTATATTCTGCTTAAGGATTATTAACGAAGTGAAGGGCAAAATAGAGACGCCCTACGAGAAGTCCAGACTTATTATTCAGGGATACGCAGACGACGACAAGGAGGTTATCCTCACATAGTTTCCAATTATTCAGAGCACTAATTAGAGACTAATTCTCACCATCGCTCCGTCTCTTATTTAGAAGGAGGGTTATTTACTATAGATAAGAGATATTACTTAAGTGTACACCTAATCCATAACAAAGCTCGAAAGGACGATCCTCGTAAGATTACTAGACCAAATAAAGGAAAATTACCCTCTAGGAACTATTATGACCATCGTATAACCGTTATACGGCATCGTAAAAGTTGGAACCCACTAGTATACGATATACAATAAGTATCATAAAGAGAAGTTCTAGATGAGGACTTCTACGTATAACCCCTGCTTACTATTACTAAATAATAAAAATAAGAACTTTGTAATAATTAGTATATAAACTAATGATATTATTGGCCTAAGCGACGAGACCTTTGCTTAACGAGAAGACGAGGAACTCCAAAAAATGATGTTCATAGTAAAGGAGAAATAATACTTCTCCACTGAAACACTAATTATATTCAATGAAGGGATCATCTTAACTAATGGAAAAGCCATCTTCTTATACTTAAAGGGCTAGGGAGCGAAAATACGCCTAGTTAACGCTAAGTCCACTACTACGAAGGAGTAGTACGTCGAGTAGTGTACCAGAGGTGTATACACTGCCTTAAAGTGCTAACCAGAGGTAGCGTTTAATTTATCCGCGGTAGTATAACACCGAGAAGTGATACTAGAGTAAATTAAAGCTCTAAATCAACACCTACTATGGTAAATAGAGTACCTAAACTAAGGCCTCACTTATATACCCCTTAATCTAATTACCACTAAGTTTTTCGTTTTTGTTAATAACTCCTTTACTAATAATAACGACCTAATATCCTAGTTTGGATTTGTGATCCTCCTCGTAAATGAGATTAGAGGAGAAGAGGATTTTATAGTAAAAGGAAATATTATCCATTACTCCTTAATAAAGTCTAAGAGAGTTACGAGGAGCGTCCTCGTATCCAAGATATACGGGATAGTCGCTAGTGTTAATATGGCCTACGCCCTCTCTACGACCCTGAAAATCATAATTAATAAGCTCCGAATACCTACGATCCCGACCATTATGTATACTAATTCGTACTCGTTTTATGAGTATCTTATTAAACTTAGAACTATAAAAGAGAAATACTTAATAATCGATATTATAGTATTAAAGTAATCTTATGAGAAATGAGAACTATACGAGATCCGATGAATCCACGGAGACGATAACCCTGCCGACGACTTAATAAAAGTTATACTAAATTAAGCCCTCGTAAAGCTTATCGAGGAAGTAAAAGCGAAGATTAGGATAGAGGGATGGGTTACGAAACCCTAAGGAGTACCTACGGTGCTAAGTAAAAGGAGGAATATAAAGGAGATTAGGGGATATAGGAGGAATACCACTACCGTCGCTAGCGACGGCAAGCTGGACCTTACTCGTAGTTGGCTACGGGATACGCTCGTTTCTGCTAAAGGTGGTATAGCCGAAAACGGCACTTCTGCCGTTTCCAACCACTTTACGTACTCGTTCCGTCTATTGATTATTTTATGGCGTTTTAAGTAATTTGGTGCTACGCCGAATAACACTTAATTTTCACTCATTATTTAAAAAAGGGACGATTTATAGTAAAAAGAGATAGTTACTAGTATCGGAATATCTACGCCGGACTAGCGCCACCTATTGCCGCCTATCGCCTATTGGCCCGATTAGCGAGCCAATCAGAAGGCAGGAATCGGTTTTAGATCGGTAGCGTCAGATCGCTGCCGTAGGCCCGATTCCTTCCTTCCTTCAACAACAACAGAGCAGATACGACGAATATATCGTTATTTGCCCACCTTCCACACTAGGCCTAGTGAAGTGAATCCAACACTAAGTTATCTTCCCCGTTAATCCAGTGGATCTCGTAGAGCTCTTGTTACTCATAGGATTATTAGAGTACTATAATATCAATTATAAGGCACTTCTCCTTAGTAGTTCTAAATTTAATAAAGTATTTATATAACAAGTATAAGTTAGTATAAATAATTATGGGGATCTTTAGAAGTTTTAAGTGGTTTATAATAAGCTTCAGGGTTATGGAGATAGCGTAGGCTATGTCCACGCCGGCTACTATACTATAGATCTCTAATACTAGAACACTACGTATTACTCGTTTTAATTTAGTGGATAAATAATGGACGATATTGCCTTTTAGTGTAAAGTTCTCGTTAACCTAGGTCTTGTTAATTAGGATAATAATAAAACCTAATTATAATGAGAGGTTATTATTGTTAATAAACGAACTGTCCACGAAAATAAAGAGGGTTACTGTTTCGAGCTGGACGAAGTTATAGTCCAGTCCTATGTCCAGGGTCTCCATCTACCTCTTTAATCACTTATTAAGGGCCTTTATTTGTTCTTCCATGGGCTTTTAGTGCTAGGCTACTACGGAGAGGTCGTAGTAGGCCTCGATATCGCAAACTAAGGTAATGTATACTCCGCGAGCTCTCTGGACGACGTATTGCTAGCTACTGGACGTCGTTCCGATCTCCATAAGTTGGATTTTCTTCCCTTAGCCCTTTTAATGTAGTTTGATTGTTTTTTCGTCTAAATAAATGACCCCTCCGTTGAACACGAGGGGCTCCTTAGTGGTCAACTGTTGCTTCGCCTTTGCTGTGAACGTTGCTTTCTTTAGCTCTTCCTCTTCTTTTTGGGAGAACTTCTCGTCGTTAAGGCTAATTATATTATCTGTCTGCATTCCGATGATTGCGAGGCTTTTATTTTTGGGCGTTGATAATAGTAGGTACGGGTCGTATATAGAGGTTCTTATTTGGAGTTTCTCCTTATGGTGACTGTTGTAGGTCGTGTACTAATGGGTCCCTGCTTCGGCGATCCCATAGAGGGGCTTTACGACCTTCATAATTGTCCTGGGAGGGTACTTATTTTTGATTTAGTTTAGTAGGTGGGCTAGAATTGTCTAGGTAAACTTTGTTTTTAACTAAGTATACACCTAAGTGATGTTTTATAGCTATAGTGAGTGGCCCTTTACCAGAAAGTAGGGGGCTAAGGTGAGAATTAGTTATTGGTTTGCTCGTTGGATTGTGGGGGATTATGTGAGGACGGTCTCTTTACTGTTGTTGGTGTAGCCCTGGATTACGAGATGGCTTTTTTTATAGGGCTTCTCGGTTTTCCCCTTAATTTCGTTAACAATTCTGGACTTAAAGATCCTAGTATTACTATGCTTGGCTTTGTTATAGGGGACGAATTCGAATATACCTCGGCTTATAAGGTTCGTAATCTCCTTTTTTATCGACTTTTTGTATAGGGCGCCGGGCGTGGTTATTACGCTTTTCTTCTGAAGTTTGTGGGCTAGTATAAGGTCGTTCTTCTCTTTTGCTAATAAGTATACTACGAAGTAAGGTTTTTTTAGCCCGTCGGTCTCTACTTGGAAGTAGACGGTGTTAACTTCGTGGGCAACAGCTGGGTTTTTTCGTAGCTAGCCTCGTCGTCTCTTAGGTGGCTAAGGCTTTTCCTCCTTTAGTAGAGGGGATAATTTAATAATAATCTTGTTTATGGCCACTAATTCAACGTCGTCCTTATTGTTTTCTTCTCCTTTGCTATTATTGCTTTTTAGGGCCTCGTTTCCTGCTCCGTTATCAGCGGTGGCGGGCTCCTCTAGTAGCTCTTCTTCAGGGTCGTGATAATAGGGCTTAACGACTGTTGAGTGGAAGGTCTTAGGGCCTCTGGGTATCTGAACGACGTAGTTCTCACCGTCCGTGGCCACTAATGTGAATAGGCCTCTTTATCCCTTCCTTTTGTATTATACCCTGATTTCCGAGTTTAGTGGGAGGTTTTTTAGGGTGGTATTATTAGGTCCGTTCTTTATTACGAGGGTATCCGAGATTTAACGTTTTACGTTAACCTTCCTAAGGTCTTCCGTGGCCTTCCTGATGGCCTCTGCGTATTAGGTTACTTCTGGTGATAGGGGAGAGTTGTCTAATGTCCTAGGGTATGCATTAAAGACTAATAGGGTTGGTACGATCCCGTCTAGTCCTATAGTATTATTTATGGCCTTGAGTATACTCTAAAGGGTGGTTTCCGGTGTTGTAGAATGGGATTCCTATTAGATAATATTGTATACCCATTTAAGCTGCGTATGGTACCTCTCGACCTTCCCGATACTATTATAAGTTTCCATAGGGATAATCTTAACCTTAATCCCCATGGACTTCGTTGTTTATTTGAATTCGGACACCTTAAAGTTGGTGCCGGTATCCATAACGATTTAATTGGGTAGCCCTTAGTATACGTCGATCTAGTATAATCTAAGCATCTCCTACACCGTCTTTACACTTATATTACTTAGGAATTATCCTACGTTAAAGCCTGTAGCTGTATTAATGACCTAAAGGGCGGGCTTTCCGTTAAGGTATAGTATATTAATAACGATCTTATAATTAAAGGGTATATTATCCCGGATAGTGAATTTAAAGTGGTGGGGAATTTTTTAGTTCATTTAGTAGTGGTAGTAGTATTTCGTTAAGTATTCGATAGCTACTAATTCCACTTTTTCTCCGGTCCTTTAAAGGATTTTATAGAGTTTCTATACTAAAGGGTAATTAAAACACTGGTATAAGCGTTATAATTCGACGTTTATAAGGTGGCTCTATGCAACGGATTTGTCCTGGTGGCCTAGTTTTATCTAGGCGTGGCCGAACTTCCTAGTAATTAGTATAACAACGTCTCTTTACCTTAGAGTATTCCTTAGATTATTAAAGTAGACCTCTAAGCGGTCCATATCCTTAAAGTAAAAGAGGAACAGAGTATTATAAGGGATAACGTGGAAAGTAAGCGGTCCGAGGGGTGTTGTAATTATAGTTGTCCTTATTAACAAGATGACCTCCCCTAGGCCGAATTTAACGCTTACCTAGCCGGCTTAAGTCTTATTAAGGGTGATTTCTGGGTGTAGGTATCTAAGAGCGTTAAACTGAGGCTCTCCTGTTATTAACGACTCAGTTATGCCTATATCTGGTATAATTCCGTAGAATACAGTGTCGGCGTATCTTCCTTTGAGTGTATAGGCCTCCAAGGTCTTCGTAAAGGTAACCTCGTTAAATAGGTCTTTTTTTGTGAGGGCATAGTATATTACTTAGTCCCTGAGGGTCGTTGTGATGATCTCGTTGTTAAGAGTGGTCTCGGGGCCTAGTATTAAGGCGTGGAACTGGTCTCCGTAGGTCCAATCCTCATAGTCTTCCTCTTCTGGGTCCACAACGAAGAACTCGTGGATCCTGTTGTCCTCATCCTCGTCCCTCGCTTCGTCGCCTTAGGGGCCTTCGTATTCGAGAAGGAAGGATTCCATGGCTCCCTTAGGAGGTTCTATGTGGAATTGTCTCTTATACCCGTCTCGGAACGCTTGGAAGGCTTTGTTTGCTTCCTCTTTTGGGTGGTTGGAGGACCAGTAGCCGTCCTTCCCGCAAATGTAGTACTTTTTGTCCCTTGGGGGTCGTCTCGGGGCGAAGCGTCGGTTGCCTCGCCCTCTGCTGAATCCTCCTCTGCGCTGGCCGAACCTAGTTTGTTTCCCTCGGCCGTTGTAGCGTCTCTTTGTGAAGAAGTAGTTTGTTTCCTCGTTGACGGGTTGTTATAGGAAGTGTTATTTAGTACCTGAGTTAAGTCTTATAGAGTTTCGAATAGCGCTTCGTAGTTGGCCATAAAAGTCTTCGAAGGCGTCTTTGGGGTCCTGGAGAGCATAGGCACACTCCCTAACGTTGCTGACTAGGGAAAGGAGTTGATCTCGTAGTACTCTGTTGGTATTATATTCACTACTAAGTGTACGTTATATCTTCCTTAACCTCTCAACTAATAACTTAAGTACCTTGTTAAGCTTTTTCCTATGGTCCTCGTCTCTGATTATTACCTAGTTAGTTGTTTACTACTCCGTTAAGTAATCTCTATGGGCCTCCTTCGTTTTAAACCAGTCTTTTAATCTCCTAATAATGGTTTCCTGGGATAAGAAGGTCCTTAGTGCACCTAGTTATATAATATATTCCGTGAAGAAGTCCAGGGCCTTGTCCTTTAGTATAGTATTAATAACTAGGGTAGCTAATTCCGTTAGTATTTGTAGAACCTTATAATAGTATTTTTATAATCATAATGAGTTTTCTAGGACTTTATAGTATTCTCCTTTATACTTATTCACTTCCTTCATCTACTTTATAAATACCTAAATCTGGTTACTTATTAGAGGAGATATATATGGGTTATTAGTAGTGGTTACCGGGGAGTCTTTAAAGGTCAGCTGGACTTATGAGTTTGTAGGTGGTCTCATCCAATATAATAAGCTAAGTTCCATTACTAGTTACCCTAATATTAACGGAGTCTCTCTCTATAGTTCCATTATTATTTATAGTACCTCTCTCCTTATCTTAGTAAGAGGGGTGGCCTCTTAAGTAGCTTGGTGGGGAGGGTTATTATAGTTATTTATAATCTCTTTAATGATCACTGGGTCTTTGAGGAGCTCCCTTAGGCTACGTTGTCCACTCTTTTTGAAGTGTTAGATCTCCTCGTCTATTCATATATGGAACTCTTTTTTAGTGATAATATTTGTGAGCTTTTTTATATTATGGGTAGTATTATCTAAGGGGACGTAGACTACACCTCTCCTAAGTACGTTAATTATATTAATTATTATCACTTTGTTAACGCCGTTCTATATCTCCCTAGTCCAACCTTTGAAGTCTAATTGGAATTATATTCATAGGTCCATTTTTATTAGTTTTTTTTATTTATAAATAGTTAAGAGGAAGGTGACGATAATGTCCTTCTCTGGTTAGACCGTTCCTTCGATAAGCTCGAAGTCCATCCACTTCCCCCATATCTCTGGGTTTACGTGGACAGTATATTCCTTTGGGATTAGGACTAGTGAAATCGTCCTCCTCACGAGGGTCTACTGCGTTCCCTCGGGTTATATAGTCCTTTAAGGGGTAGCTACCCGAGAAGAGTCTTTTAGAGGGGTACTCCTCCCAGAGTTTTCTCCTGATTGCTGGTTTATCCTGGGAAGTTAATAGTACTCTGGCCGTTCAGTTAGCCTGACGACGCCTCGAATACGCTGCGTTTCCCCTAGGCCGCAGCTTCGAGGGCGTATAGCGTTCATTAGACGAATTACTACTGGTTATTAGGTTAGAGCACTGGTGTTTTCGTTGGTGATGGTGTATTCCGGGTAGTCTAAGCGTTATTCTAGCTATTAAGGTAATCTCTTTGGGGATCTCTCCGCGTTTGATATGTATTTAAGATTAATTGCGGGGCCCTCTCCGAGTATGAAAAAAACGTTTATTAAAGGTCTTCGTGACCCTTAATAATGCACCGGTGGTTATTATAGTTGTTTATTATAAGGGGTACGGTGTTTTTTATTGGGCTGAGAGGTGGTATAAGAGGGAGGGTCATAGTGGGTAGAAGTTAGGGAATTCTTTTAGTTTTACTATCCTTTTTAGGTATCACCTCAGTATTCGTATAAAATACATAATCGGTAACTAAGAATAGTAGTAGAGAAGGGTATTAAGGGTAAAGAGTATCAATAATAGAACCCACACCGAAGGCTGAGCTTTATCCGTTTTATGAAATCTTCGATGTTCTTATGCGTAGTTGATATAAATAGTTAAGTATAGTCGTCGTAAACGGAATACCTCGTTAAAGATAATACTTCCCCTATTTATATAATCTCCGACGTCTCCATCTCGAAACCTCCTCTTCTAGCACAGCATCGCCGAAATAGTTAAACTTAACTACGGGTTCTGCGCATTAGTAGAGTCTAATTTTTTATTTATTTAGTGAAGTCGTCTCTTTTAATAGTCATTCCTTACTAATTTGTAGTAATGGTCAAATTTACTACTAATTAGTGTAGGTTTGACCCTAGGTCAAAGGGTCGCCTAGGCGATAGGGTTGAATAGCAATAATCGATATATTGAATACGTAGTGTTGTTGTTGTTGGAGGGAGGTTATTCCGACGTGGGCTAGGCCGGCTGTTGCCAGATCTAGCCGGTGCGCCAGAATCCCTGCCTTCTGATTGGTCCGGTCGGAACCGGCCAATCAGGAACCCGAAAGTGGGGCTATTGCCCGATTCGGATTCCAACACTAACAAACCACCCTTTGCCTAATTAACAAAACAACCTCTGCCTATGACACCCTTACCACCCACTTGCCCTCGCAAACGTGCTGTCCTCCGCGATAGTGACGCAAGGCGTGTACTCGATGTCAAGATGAGAATTGATAGTGAACGGATCATCAGAGTGCATGTTGATCAAAACGTGATCCGCGCAGTGAACCGAGTGGTTCCAGTTGACTGTGTAGCCGGGAACAGTGGTTCGCCACCGGGCCGCGCTGCTGAGAATTTTCCATGTCACGACGCAGTGCCACCTGTGACAACAAGGTCCCGATTAAGTGTACGGAGCGGGTAGGAATAACGATTGATTGACTACTTCACGATGTGTGAGCCCCTTCATCAAGGGCCCCTATTACCCCTATATATAGGTAAAAGGGGTAAAAAGCTACGTATATGCAAAAACACCCTTACGTGCTAGTGGTACCGCCTTAAAGCCGTTTCTAGTACACTTATACGTATCTAGCCTTTAGGAATACCCCTCCGCGTAGTCTAGGCCCACGCCACCTTATTATTTAGTAGGTATGCCGTTATACCCCTCCTTAGTTCGAGGACCGTCGGCTTCGGGCTGCTCTTCGGTGCGGTGTAGGCTGGCCCCGCTCTGGTGCTGCTCGTAGAGTGGTCGCGGAAGTGGCTTTGTTAGTATATCGGCTACGTTATCCTTTGAGTATATATACTTAAAAGCCACTTCGCTGCACTTTATAGTCTCTTATATAAAGTGGTCGTAAACCTGTATATAATATACTTTATTATTTAAGTTCTCGCCTTTTGTAAGTGTAATTATACCCGTGTTATTTGCTTATATACATATAAGAGTCGTTACTTTTATATTAAGTTCACCTAGGAAGTTCTAAATCCATAACACTTTTAAGGTGGCCGATAAGGCCGTATAGTAGTATTTAGTTTCCGTGGAGGACTTAGCGATGACCGTTTAGTGTTACGATTTCTATAAAATAGGCCTATTAGTTATAAAGAAGATTTATCCCGTTGTTAACCTTGAGGTCTCCTTATAATCTGTGTAATTATTATCGATATAGCCGTAGAGTCCCCATTTATTCTTATTATTAGGAGAAACGTTATTTATATATGTAATCTTAAGTATAAAGTACTTTTTTATATACAAGATTAGTTTTTTAACCCCTTTTCCATAAACTTCGTTTAGTTGGTGTGAGAACCTCGCTCATAGGCCACTTCCATATAAGAGGTCAGGCCACGTTATAAGTATAGTAAACTATACCTTACCTAATACATAGCGATACTACTCTTAAAACTTATAATCAATAGGCCCCTCTTTTAGTATAGCGAAGTTAAGCACCCCTAACTCGATGGGTGTATTAACGGGCCATAGGGCTTTTGCGAAGTCCTATGTTACCTCCGTTAAATAAGCGTCCTAATAGATCGTTATCGCTTAGTTTATGAATCTTAGATGTATTCCGAGGAAGAAGTTTAGGACCCCTAAGTCGTTAACTTCTACCTCCTCGCTAACCACTTTGTATATAGCAGAGATGGCCTTAAGCAGGCCAACAACGAGTATACTATTAACGTATATAACCATCAAAACATCCTCCCTTATATTATAATATATAATATTATCCATAAATAATAACTTAAAACTATAATACGTAAAAATCTCCTTTAGAGTTTATTACTATTACTAACCTCTTTAACTTCCCTCTCGCCTAACTTTTCTTAGTATTTATTATTAGTGAAATAGGTAATATACCACTAAGATCCTTAATAATTAAAAAGTCTTTATTTTTCCCTTTTAGAGCCCTCTTATAATAACCCTATAACCTCTGGTGGACACTGGATTATAACTGGCCCCTCTGGCCGGCCCTGAGTAGGGCTTTAGGTTACCTCCGGAGTTAACCCTTACCTTAAGGGCTAAGCCCCGCCGTAACACTAAGGCCCAGCTATTCCGGCCAAGTTTTGGGGGAAACTAGCCTAATACTTCTAATGTAGCCCCCTTTACGGCAAAGGGGCCTTTGAACGTAAGTGGGGTGGCCACTGGATCTATCCTAGCCGCCTTCGATGAATAAGCTAGACGCTATGAGGACCGAAAGGATGTTTTTTTGGTTATCGCCTAGTTTGTTAATAATATGGTCTTTAGTTTTAAGGGGCTAAAAAAGCAGATCACAACGAGGCGATAACCTATGTAATCCAAGCCTTAAAAAAGTTAATGAATAATGAAGTTGTTTTAACTTTAACCTGGAATTAGGTTATTATTATAGTATTAGTCTTAACTCTAACCCTAGTTTTAGCCCCGGCCTCTGCCCCAGCTCAGAACTAAGCCCCTACCCACTCATAAGCTTAGGCTCAGTTAAAAGACCTCCGGGTTTTTGTTCGTATCCCCGAGGAAAGCCTGGATGCTGCTCAGAAGAACACCCCTTTCACCCTGCACTGTACAGTCTACTAGGCCCTTAACCTATAACCAGGAGATATCCCATATATTTACTATATCTTAACTAGATACTCTTTAAAGCCCCTAAATAAATAAATCCAATAAAGTTTTTTTATAAATAAATAAAAACTAGTAGACTATTTAGGGGCCTTTAAAGTAAAAACCCCCATAAAATAGTTTATATACACCGTCCTATATTACCCATCTAAACTCCAAAGCCTAGATGGGGAAAATATTAATATATTAACCCTAATTAGGGAGGAGGATATCGCCTAAACTGGCTATGAGCTAGTCCTAGCCCGATAATCCCACATCGGCCTAAACCCTATTATAAATAAAATCACTTAGGTTATCTCTTTTACGATCAAAGTACTACCCTTCAAACTATTCAACTAGAGTAGCAAAGCCCAGCTTATTAGGGAAAAAAGGACCCTACTTAAGCATAACCCTGGTTACTAGGGATACCACACAAACTAATACTATAACTAGTAACCACTCTACAATAACTACGACAAACCCTTAAACTCCCATAAAACCAAGCCCTGTATAACTAAACCAAAATATACTGATTATTTAGGGCCCTTTTAAGCCAGCTATATAAACTATCTAACTAAGCCCCTAATAGTTAACGGTCATCCTACCCTCCTAAGCTGAAAAGAATATGGACGGATTCGTAAAGCTGGGTAAAAAGCCTCTAAGGCCCGCGATAGCATTAACCAGACCGCCACCCAGAGTAATACTCAACAACCCCAGGACTCCCCTCCTGATCAGGGCCAATAACCTGGGTCTAAGTACTTATACACTAGGACCCCCTCCCAAAAATCAATTATATGCCTAGGCGATAGGGATATAGCTAATAGTATAAATAAAGACGAAACGGAAAACCCCGAGGCCCTCCCTTAGACCAACCACCCCATTTATCCTCTCCGAAATAGGAGCTAGAGGGTAGCTCAAAAACCTGACTATAATATCACCAATACCTACACCCACCTAGACCTTAACTCAGAGGTGTAGGCCTAAATAAGCCCCCCCACGAGTACTACGTATAGCCTAATATAACGTAGAGAAAAAGCCCCTAGCATAAATAACTTTCCTAGAGCTTTACTGGGCTAATCAGGTCAACATAATACTTATCCAGGAGCCCTAGATAGGCTACACCAACAGAATACAGATTAATACACACCCTGGGTACAACTCCTATATCCTAGTTAATTTTTAGGATAATAGGGAAATAAGGCCCAGGGTAATAATATATATGTTGTCGTTATTGTTGTAGTATTTAACGCCATGGCGGCAAGGGCGTAGCCCTTGCCGCAGACCTCCCGAGGGGTATGTGGCGTGGAGAGCCGCAGGCTTAGACTACCTACTCTATAGTATACAGCCCTTGCCCGCGTCCTCCAAATCTTGCTTATTGGCTACTATGCGTTCAATTTATCCCTGGATCCCGCTGGTTCCTTTAGTTCCTTTACTTCTTATTTAGTTCTTTTAATAGGGTAGGATAGTTATTTTAAGGCCTAGCCGGAGGTTGGCCCCTAATAGTGTGGGTAGATTTTCTAAAAAAAGTCTGTTATACGTAGGAAGGCTTCGAAGCTTTTAGGATTAGTGATTAACCCCTTAAAGTATTACTCGAGTAATCCCATAGGTCCTATGGGCTTTAATGAACTAGAAGGGTAGAGGGTAGGCCGCCGTTACCTCCTCACTAGGGTTTTTCGGTAATAAACTAAGTGGTCTATATCCTTTACTTCCTTATAAGAGTAGGTGAGTAGGGTTTTATTATGGTTAAAGTGTTAGTGATATTATTCGAAGTCTCCGTGGCCTGATTAGGTTACTAGGAGGTAGTGTAGGGTAGCCCGTGGAAGGGCTAGTTTAGGAGGGTTGGATAGGTTGGCCTTGAGTCCTAGTTGGGTGTATCGATCTGTTGTTTTTTTACACTACTATTGTGTATATTAGGCTTGTATTCGTTTTTTGGTGAGTTATTTGATCCCTGCTAGGGTTGTTAGTTGGTTTAAGGGTACTGGGGGTGTTGTGCTTTGCTTAGCTAGATGGTCTGCTTCTTTGTTGCCTTTTATCCCCTGATGCCCTGGGGCCTAGTGGGTATATATATTGAATATCCTAGCCACCTTGTGGATCTCAAAGAAGGTTTCTTATAAGGACTTTAGAGCCTCACCTCGTATCCCCCGGATAATACTAATATTATTAATATAAATATGTATTAGCTGGCCTTGGGAAGTAAGGAGGGCCCGTTGGAGCCCTACCCTCACTCCTTTAACCTCGCTATTAAACACTTCTACTAAACCAAATCGGCCACAACCTTAGACTATACACTTATTACCTCTATAAATAATAAATCCATATCCCGTAACTCTATTAAACACTTTAGAACCATCTAAATAAATAATTATATAGTTATTTAGAACAGTTTTTAGCCAGTTCTGAAAGGCCTTAGTAGCCTTCTTTTTTGTGTATAGGACTATTAGGTCTTGTGACCCTAGAAGGTGTTATGGTTAGAGTAGTGCTGGCCTTGGGACCCTTAAGACGAGGCCTGCTATCCGTTGAAGTTGTGTTTGCTGCCTCCCTTGTTGTGTGAGCCTTAGGACTAATAGGTGTTATTGGTCGACCTTTTATAGTTGGACTGCGAAGCGTAGGTGTACCCCTTCTAAAGCCACTTTCCTAGTAGGCAGGCCGGTATCTCGGAGGAGGTTACTTGTTGGGGTTGTTTTCTAGACTAGGAGGATAGCTCGGGCCACTCTTATGATAACCTTATTAATCTTCTAAACGAGGCCCTTTTAACTTATATTAATAATCCCCCCTCCCTAAGGGGAAGTGGTATTACTTAGGGCTGGCTTAGTTAGCCCCCCGAACTAGGTTTCGGCTCCGTATAGGGCTATTAGGAGGACACAAGTGATAACCGCCTTTTGTATAACAGTTACTAGGATCCCTCCTTTTATGTTTATTAGGTGCCCCAGGTGTTGGGCTGCCTTCTTCGTTATAGCTACCCTTGTTTCAATGTGGTATTAGAAAAAGAGTCTTTTATTGAACTAAACCCCTAATTAACGGATCAGCTTAACCGAGGCTTTGATTTTAAGGCCTCTAACTTTAATCCTAGGTAGGTCTTTTGGTTGCTTATGTTTCCTAGTAAAGTGGATAACTTCATATTTAGCTGGGTTAAAGGAGACCTTATTATCGGTACCCTAGTTTAGAACTTAGGTAACTTATTAGCTTAAGGATATAGTATTGTCCTTAAGGGATAAGCTGGTAATTAAAAGGCTTATATCGTCTACATATCTAAACCAAAGCCTTAGGTCTTCAGTTAGGATATTAGAAATATAAAATAGGAAAATGATAAGTGATAGTGGGGAGCCCTAAGGCAGCCCACAGGTTAAAGGGAAGTCCTTTATTATTACCTTTTTAAACCTAACCCTAATAGTATAATCTAATACAAAGGCATAAATTAGCCTGATCAGGCTATTAGGCCAGCCCTGTTACTATAAACGGATAATAAGGTAGTTCCGAAGAATAGAGTTAAAGGCCCCCTTCACATCCATTATCGCCAGCGTAACTATAAGCCCCTTATCGAGGGCCTATTCAATATCGTATATAAGACAGGTCGTTAAGTTGATAACTGCCCTACTTAGTAGGGCCCCTATTTACTATGGGCTAGCTACTACTTCTAGGATAGTGAGGTAGGCCATTCTCTTAGTTATTAGTTTTTTAAGCCCTTTATTTAGGTAGGATAGGAGGGTTATTGGTTTCTAGGATCTAGCCTTTAAAAAATCGGTCTTTCTAAACTTCTAAATTATAATAACCTTTATTCTATAAAAGGGCTAGGGGAAGTAGCTAGCCTTAATGTATACCTAGAATAGTAGCCTAAGAAGCTTAGCTATAAGGTCCCAGTAAACTTTAAATAATCTTATAGTGATTCCATCGATACTGGGGATCATAGTTTTTATTAAGGTGGTTGCCCTTACTTCCTCCTAACTAATCGTAGCCTACTAGGGTATTTATCGTCTTAGGACCGTGGCCACGTTAAAAAGGTCCCCAGGTAGGTCATCCGTATCATCAAACCTCTCCAGCAGGGCCCTCCGTAGGGCCTGGGCCTTGTCCTGGTTATTGTTGTGCATCTAACCCTCAACTACTAAGGGGGGGCTTTGATTATTAGTTTAGTTTTATATTAACCCATTATTTTATAAAGGTCCTAATTGAATATAGCCCCTTCGATCTTAGTAGCCTAATAGGCCCGTTTAGCCTTCTTAATTATTTCTAAGAAGACCTTTTACTTTTTGAGGATAAGGGGTAGTGAGGCCGAGGCCGGCTCCGGTTCCTATGCCTATTACATACGGGCCTTAAAATAGGATTAGTGGGTTTTAAAGTATTGTTTTGTTTACTAGGGGGCCCGCTTTCCCCGGCTTTATTGTCTTTTCCCTATTACTTAGGTAACCGTTGAGAATAGGTTGATGATCCGGCTGGCCTAGGCGTCTAGCTTAGTTAGGGTGGGTAGGTCCTTAATGGTAAGTAAAGTTAAGGCCCCTACCCTAATTAGGTCTTTAAACCGAGGAAGGGCCGAATCCGGGACTAATATTAGCCCTAATTAGTATATTTATTATTATTTATTATTATTAAGGGGGATAATAATTATAATAAGTTAGTGATTAGCTCCTGGGTATAAGTGTGGGTAAGGCCCTGTGTATATAAGGGGGATATTTGAGAAGGTCAGGTTAAGGATGTGACCACGGGTGTGGGTTGGAGCCCCTGCTTCTCTAATAAAGGAGAGGCCATGGTTATTAACCTAGATGGTTAGATCGTCTCCTCTATTCCAGCTAATAGATCCTGGTTCCTAGGAGTAGTGGTGAGTATTAAAATCCCTAGTTATAAGGGCTCATAGTGGTGGTTAGTATCCTAGGAGGGTAGTTATTTTTTGTTGTTGTTGTTGTTGTAGTATTTAACGCCATGGCGGCAAGGGCTACGGAACCCTCGCGGCAGACCTCCCTAGGGGTATGTGGCGTGGAGAGCCGCAGCTCAAGCTATATACTACAGTACATGAACCCGGCTAGCGTCCTCCAAATCATGCCTTAGTGGCTACGTAACTGTCATACTATATTGCTAGGTCCCGCTGGGTTGCCTGACTCAAGTTCGAATGTAATGGTGAATGGCGAGTGCAGCTCGCAAATTTGTCATTCCGACCCGCCCATAACGGGTCCTTCACAGGTAGCGCCTTGCCCCTGATTGGTGAATCGGGATTGGTGGGCCCTTAATGGGCACCTTATCCCTCCTTAGTCGCTTGGGCACTAGGCCCTATATTGTTGTCCTGGGCCCTTAATGGACACCTGGAACGTGCTGGTTGGTGGCCCCAGGCCTCCTTTTAGTCTGATTGGTCTCGTTGACGACGTACCGGCCGCCGGTCCCGCATTGTTCTGGCTGGGGGAGACCGGAAGACCCGCATATAGCGGGTCCAACCATTGCCTATGGCGAAGCGTGACCCAAACGCTTTGTGCCCGCAGCTGGAATCGAACCAGCCCCCTCTGCGATGGAGAGGGGTTGCCAGACGCACGCCACTGCGCCATGCGGGCGTGGGTAGTTATTGTTTACGAATAATAGTGAGTTATAAATTCTTTAGGATTAAATTATTAAAAAAATAGGTTATACCATTAAGTTTACAAGGTGGTGA
Organism: Colletotrichum gigasporum; assembly: GCA_024584535.1. Taxonomy (NCBI): domain Eukaryota; kingdom Fungi; phylum Ascomycota; class Sordariomycetes; order Glomerellales; family Glomerellaceae; genus Colletotrichum; species Colletotrichum gigasporum. The sequence continues at coordinate 1,238,945 of CP077951.1, forward strand.
AATAGGGATAATACAACTTCTCACTAGAGTTGTGGTTAAAGGTCTAGATCGTAGAATATACAATTAATAAGTAGTAGAGGTTGATGTTCCGGGATAAAATATGGGTTCCCGGAGGAAGAGATAATAATGACCCTTTAAGCCTATTATAGATAAGGGTTATATAAGAGTACTACAATTCTAGCATTAATGGTCACCTAGGGTATAATAGTATATTCGAAATTATAAGCCGACGCTTTTACTAGCTAGGGTACTCCTAGACGGTTAGAAGGTTCACGAGGAACTACTACGTATATAGTAGTGTCCATATTTAGAGGTAAGCTAAGAAGGGGTTACTTAAGCCCCTACCCATCTCCCTCCGGATAGGTAATAACCTATTAATGGATTTCATCACTAATCTACTATTAATAAAAAGAAAGTCCTATTATATATGGGTTATAATTGATCAGCTGAGCAAAGCACTAACACTAGAGGAGATGGAGATTATAGACACGGTATTTTATGCTTAGTGGTTCCTTTATAACTATTACTATTTTTATAGGATACTTTAGTTAATTATAAGTAATAGAGGGTTAAACTAGGTTAGTGATTTTTAGTGGGAGTTTTATAGGTTAACCGGGGTTACCTAGTTACTAAGTACCACCTACTACTTATAAACTAATAAGGGAATAAAGTATATAAACTAGGAGGTTCAGGTTATTTTACGGGCTTATATTACCTAGGCCCAGGACAATTAAGGAGAATTACTTCTTATGGTGTAGTTGGCTCTACTGAATAGAACTAGCTTAGTAACTAGTATCTCTCTGTTCTTCATAGAACACGGGTATTACGTCGACCTATTACCAGTTATAAAAGAAAAAAAATAGTAAGGGACTACCTAACCATGGGAAGGTGGCTATGGATGAATTACTGGCAAAAATAAAGGACTTTATAGTATTTATCTAAGTTATAATAGCTTTAACGTAATAGTACTACGAATTAAGTATTAATCGTCGTTGGTTATTAGTAGATAAGTATTAGGTGGGTAATAAAGTCTAGTTTAACGTTATAAATTATAAGTTCCTGTACTTAAGTAAAAAGTTTATATAATTATACTATTAATACCGAGTTACTAAGGTGGTGAGTGTGTACGTAGTGGAGTTGAATGTGTTAGGAGGGATTTACCTGCAATTCTTGTCGGATTCAATGGTCAATTCGTGATGTATTCAATTATTGTGTAATTGTTCTTGTTCTCCCTGTTCTTTAGGGGCGAACTTAGCCCTTAAGGTGGCTGGTGCAAGGGCGCATTTCGGCCCATCATTGTTCCGCGCTGCGCGCGGACCTTCGAGCGTGCCGGAAGCGTACTAGGCGTTTGGTACAGTGGATTCGACACACCCCTTCAGGGAGGCCTCTGTTTAGTGGGCTTCCTACCACCTAATCCGCCCTTCAATAGCTATTTCCAAGCGCTATAATTGTCTCGAGACTTGAATTTCGTCTTCCTCCGTTTAGAGCACTTCTTATATGTCTTTCCTGCGGGGTTCACGAGCCCCTAGGAGTATGAGGAACACGAGCCTCAACGTCCCATATATTATCCTTAGCTATCCCAGCCTCCCAGCGGGCCTTATCTGCGGTGATATCGTAATAACGGTTATCTTTAAAACGAGCCCGCTGGTCACTTATATTCAGCTACGCAAGAAACGCCTGAAAAGGCTGCTTTGGGAGCGCTTTTATTAGTTCGTCTACTATTAGCTTAGTTGACGGTGTATATACGACGTTAATACGGTTATTCTCGATTTTTTGATGTAATTAGTGGTTATGAATATTAACGTGGCGTAGGCGTATTTATAACTGCATTTGTTCTACGGTCACGAGGTGCATGGTTTACTGGTTATCGTATTGTATGTGAATTCGTGGTTGAGAGTATGTTTAAGGTGTGAACTTAGTACTCTGGGCGTCCTTTGTGGGGAGTTGTATTTGTAAAGTGGATATTAACTGGTTTGCGAAGATAGCTTCCTTTGTTATTTATGATAGGGTGAGGAGCTCGGCTTTTGTTGTTGATGTTGTAATTATCTATTGTTTACTTACTTTCTACGCAACGGTTCCGCTAAAAAGTTGTATTACGAGCACTTAAGAGCTCTTTTAATTAAGTGTATTGTCGGCGAAACTAGCATTAGAAGTGACTTCTAAAGTGTTCTTAGGGCTCCCCGGCGCAGCTCTGTATTCTAAGTAGAGAGAATGCGTTGAGTAGAGGTATTAGAGTACTCGATCCACTATGTATTAGTGACTTGGCCCTGGGTTCTAATTAAAATGTATAAAACGGCTTATAGCGAATACGATATCCGGGCACATTATCACAACTATATACATAATAATTCCGACTTTACGTTAATATTTCTTAATCTCCCACGGTTTAGCTACCCCATCGTATAGGAATAACTTAAAGGTTATTATAAGGGTTTCGAAACGCATTTTAAGTGGCTTATTAGCGTCTAATAAAAGTCTTCTCACCTTCTCAGCGAATACTAATTATAATAACCAAATTTTCCTGATTACTCGGTCTCTTAAGACCTCGATTCCTAAAAACCATTATAACTCATAACCACCTTCTAAATAGTAACGTTTCTAAAACTCTTTTATCGACACTATTACCTTATTATAAAACTTATAAAAAAAAACTAAAACATAATCGTTAATATAAAAGAAGAACGTAATTTGTTCCTTTTACTAATAACAGTTCTCTCCGGTAATTCGTTAAAAGCCGAGTTTTAGGAGCCCACTTTCCAGGTGCTTTTACTAGAGTAGAGGTGACCTCCTAAGGCTATAAAGCACTTTTCTTAAGTATAATACCCGTCCAACCTTTCGGTATCTAGGTGGGAGTTGTATATACACTTCCTTATTAATTATTATATATATAAAAGCATTTACCGCGTTGTATTATAAAAGCTCCATATCAAAGTGAACAGCTATTATAATAAGGATTCGGAATAACATACTTATAAGCATAATAGTATATATTTCTCGCTTATCTCTTAATTATTAATTTCCACGGATAACGAGGTATACTTTGAATTTCATAAACCTCCTATACTTATTAAGTTTATAGGTATATACCTAATAATAGCCGAGAATTTACTTACCTCGTACTTATTCTTTACTAACCTCCTCCTAGGAGCGGGAATCTTTATAGCCACTTAGATGGCTTATTTTAGTTGTTCTAAAGTTGTCCCTATACGGGTAATCCTTTAAATGATTGTATAACGTGGGGAAAGGGGGTAATTTCTTTTAGTGAGTACTTATAAGTGCATTATCCTTACGGCCCAGCGGAGAAAATTCTTTATACACATAACCCGGAGTATTTCCCTTAGTAAAAGTCCCCTCTTAACTAAACTTTCTTAACTCACCGGAAAGGTCGCATTATTAAAGCACTTCCCCATTAGCCTTTTAATCTAATATACTTTTATTAAAAGTTCCAAAATAACCAATCTCATTAGGAGCACTAGGTTGGCCAAACCATAAACGCATACCTAGGAGACCGTCCATTAATTACGTTTCGCAGCGTTATTTCCACTTTAAAATTATTCTTATTAGGAAAATAGATTTAAACGAGACTCTATACCTCGCTATACTTATACTATGATCTAAGGTTATAGTTTTATATTATACTTCTCCTTCACTTTCCCCCCACCCCTTCATAACCAAAGCCACTTCTAAGGTAATAAAAAATAATAAGGGTCTTAGCGGCGACGCTTCAGGTGTCGGGTACAGTATAAAACACCTTATGTCATACTATCTTAACTTATCTAAGTACATCTCTATAATAGAGCTCGCCTTTAAAACACTTTTATTGTACTCTGAACTTATTTCGAGAACAAGGGTAACCTCTTCTACTTCCTCGTTAACGTCTTATATTAACGTTTATATCTAGGTTTGCTTAATAAGCTCTTAAATTCGCGTTTCGATCACCTATAGGTCTAAGTGGCGAAATTCCTTAACGGTACCCTTAAAGTTCCCATTAAAGTGCGCCTTTTCATTGAATACGACGTCCCTCGTTATGAAGACGTCCTTTTTAAGAGGGTTCCATATTCTGAATTAATTGCTTAACGTATAACCCACTAGAAAGCTGATCCACGTACGAGGGGCGAACTTCTTTCACCGTTAACGCTTAAGTTGCGTATCGGTCATCAGGGCATAGGCCTTATAACCGTAAAATCGTAGGTAGGAAAGGTTAGGGACCGTATAAATCTCATCTTCTCCGCTCTAGAATTACTTATAGAACTACTTGTAAAGCGTTTTCCACCCGTATATTCGTAACGGGGTTCAGTTATAAAAGTAAACTACTATTTTAATAATCTTAGGCCATAAGTAGTCTAGGAAATTCATTATAATAACCATTACCCTAGCTTTAACTTTAATAATCGTAGCGAGCCTTTCAGCACCTTCGTTCTAAGCCTACGTATTAGGCGCTAACGTTTTAATTGTTATTCCACGCCCCTTCAGGTCTACTACCAGGCGCAGATGTCTCAGAAACTTATTATTAGTTTCTAAGAACTTAACCTTCGTATTATAAACGCATTTTAGATAGTTGAGTAACTCGAATAACACTTCTAAGATCATCTCTATTATTCTCTTTTATAGGTAAAAGTCCCACACTAACCCTAAAGCTCAGTCAGAAAGAAGCATAAGGGACGTATACCCTTCGTATCCCTTATTATAATTATAGAAGTCGAATACTAAACGATCTCCGGCTTTTACCCGTTTAACTAACTCTTTCGGTGCTCAGCGGGTTTAGCGTATTGTATTCGTTATCCTATACGCATCGTATTTTATAGGGTCTCTACTTTTTCGATCTAGGAGTCTCACCCCCTTTACTACGTTACTAAGGCGATTTAGAGCGTCTCTCCTTGGGTATCCGAGTCTCCGGTGCTATTTTTCTACGTTTACTTAGATAAGTTTGCGGATTATTGTATTTATAAAGTGGTTTCTTCGTAGGGCTTTTGGGAACTCGTTTAGTGTAGGTTGAGGGAGCGGAACGATTATTGTGAGTACCGTTTTATCCTTTATAGGTTTATAATCGAGAACATCTTAATTATGGATTTCAAATAGCTCGTAAACGTAACTTTGGTCTATACACTTAATATAATTATTACCGGGGTTAGTATCCCACCAAAAACCCTTTTAGTGTAAACGTTTCAAAAAAATAAGGTTACTCATAAACCCTTTACAGAGTACTACGTTATATAAGCGAAATTTAAGCAGCTTATTATCTCACCCCTTAATACGAATATCCACTATTCCAAAACCATTAATTACCACTTACTGAATACTTACCTAGAGATAGTCGCTAAGTATAACTCCCGTTAGTTATATAAATTATAAGGGGTTATTAAAAACGTGGATTATAACTCCGGAGTTGAGGATTATGGATCCATAAAATGAGTATATTTTATAAAAGGTTACCAGTACAGCTCAAACACGGGCTTAATAACGTCCTATGAGTTAACTTAATTCTATAATAAATTTAAACCTCTAAATACACTTAGTAAGGTTTTTGTTATTCTTAAGTTACTCAATAACCAGCTTCTTAAATGCTTAATCGCAGTATATATAATTAGGGCACTTATCAGGGAAAACTAGCTAGCACTTTGAAAACTGGTGACCTCGTTTTAGGTATACTATACACGTCCTACCCTTATTAGAGTCGCTGGATTTATTAACTAGGGAGCATAACTATTTCCCTTTACTCTTCCCGTTACCCCTTCTATAACCTCCACGACCTCCACCACAGGCTCTTCGCGGTTAGGTCCTTGTTTATTATGGTTCATCGTCGCTACTAGTTAGTCCACCGGTTATCACTATAAATCTAAATACTCCTCGTCCAGTTTTCCGTATATCCTTTGTTTAGCAGAGGACTTATCGAGCCTTAACGAGGACTTTACCTAGTATAAGTAGGTTATTCATTACTTCGGTTCTAATTATTAATTAGTAGGCTTAAATCCATAGTTTAATAAAGCTTCTACTAAGGGCTCGTATAAACTCTAGAAACTAAGTACTCGAGTATTTAGCTTATAGAACGTCTATAACTTAAGCTTCATAGAGAACGCTCTCCCAGCAGCCAATCCAGTCCTCGGTATCCTTTCGTATAACAAATCTCTTCTTATCAGAATAGCTCAAAACTTTAGAATATACTTCCACTGTGTTCACTTAGTGCTCGTATAACACACCACCGACGCGAATTTGCAATTCTAAGACCTATTTATTAAATCCCTTATCCGCGGTATAATAGTACTTAAAAAGGTCCAGAGTAACAATCTCATAAAACCAGTTCTAAAGTACACATACACCTTTCATCTATTTAATATAATATTTATAGTTATCGTTATATTCTATTCGTCATTCTTTATATAAAATAAGGTTCACAAGGGATAAGTCTTCGAGAATATAAGCTCGTTCTATAAACACTTTAGGGCTTAAAACGAATACTTCGTTGAGTTCTTAAATTGCACTACTTCCTAAGGCGCTTCTAGCCCTTCGGCGAATTACCTTTAGGTAATTAGAGATCACCGGCCACTCCGGTATTCGAATAATCTCTTCATAGGTCTCTTCTCCGGTGCTCTCAGAGTACTCAACTAATAAGTCTATAACGTCCCACAAATTATAGGTCTTCGCTTAGGATTATAATTAGTCAAACCAAAGAACCCAGTCCCTAGTCATCTAAAATGTAATCTTCGTAGTAGGGGTTATTATCGTTATTATCGAATAGGTATTACGCATAGGAATAACGGTTATAAGTAGGGTTTAGTTCAATAACTGTTTTCAGCACGTATCAGACTATTAATTATCGGATTCAATAATCAATTCGTAATATATTCAATTATTATGTAATTGTTCTTATTCTCCCTGTTCTTTAGGGGCGAACTTAGCCCTTAAGGTGGCTAGTACAAGGGCGCATTTCGGCCCATCATTGTTCCACGCCGTGCGCGGACCTTCGAGCGTGCCGGAAGCGTACTAGGCGCTTGGTACAGCGGATTCGACAATTCTACGTGGACGTCCTCCAGAGGTCAACTAGTGACCCCCTCCTAAACTAAATTCAGTTGGACTATTAACTACTACCTATTAGGGAAGTAAATAGTAAAAATGAATAATAGATAAAGGAGATTTACGCTATTAGATAGAAAATAGTGGGTAAAAAGAGAAAACGTAAAGCCCTGGTGAAGTAGGAGGGCTATATTAACCCTACGTGGGAGCTAGCCGGTGCTATAGAGGAAACGGAGGCGCTAGACCATTACGAGGAGTACTATAGGCCGATATTAGAGAACTACGGAGACACTGCGTATACGTAGGTGCCCCCCAGGAGGCCAGCCAGGAACTAGAGGCCGTGCAGGGGGAGGAGGGGGGTAGTGTTACGGGCTAAACCCGGTGGTTATGCCCGGGCTATACCCATGCTTGCACTGGTGCTCCACTGGTGCCCCATTAGCGCCCACCCCCTAGGAAGCAGAGATTTTGCACCATATCGTAGTTTACCCTTTTCCTCTTCAGCTTGAAATAAACAGTATTTGGCTACCTTTCGGTTGAGACAAGGCCTAGGACCAGCCCTTCGCACAGTTATCACTATAAATCCAAATACTCCTTGTCTAATCTTCTATACATCCTTCGTTTAGTAGAAAACTTATTAAACCTTAATAAGAACTTTACTTAGTATAAATAAGTCGTCACCTCCAACGCAGGTTTACAATTCAAAGACCCATTCATTAAGTCCCTTATCCACAATACAACAATACTTAAAAAGGTTCAAAACAACAATCTCACAAAACCAGTTCTAAAACAGATATACACCTTTTATCTGTTTAGTATAGTATTTATAATTATTATTATATTCTACTCATCATTCTTTATATAAAGCAAAGTTTATAGGGGATAGGTCTTCGAAAATATAAACTCGTTTTATAAACACTTTAGGGCCTAGGACGAATACTTTATCGGGTTCCTAAATTGCACTATTTTCTAAGGCACTTCTAGCCCTTCAACGGAGTACTTTTAGGTAATCAGAGATCGCCGGCCACTCCAGTATTCGAATAATCTCTTTATAGGTTTCTTCTCCGGCACTCTCGGAGCATTCAACTAATAGATCTATAGTATCCCATAAGTTATAGATTTTCACCTAAGATTATAATTAATCGAACTAAAGGACCTAATCTCTAATTATTTAAAGGGCAATCTTCGTAATAGGGGTTATTATTATTATTATTAAGTAGGTATTTCGTATAGGAATAGCGGTTATAGGTAGGGTTCAATTCAATAACTACTTTCAGCATATAACGTATATGATAAGCGAGCCGATCAGACAAGCGAGCCGATCACCTAACCACGAGCACTTTATAAATATAACTAAGAAGTAACAATAAAAACTTTAAATTAATTGAAACTACTCGGAATCCTTTTCCTTAGATATCGTTTTATTAACTGGATACGTTCATGTATTATATTTAGTGTTTCCGTAGACGTTATATTATCGTTAATCTAATTTGGTTTTTGGTTTATGACTATTACTCTAGTGTATTTTCTTTTCTATTTGGGGTATTGTTTCCCTTTGGGATTGTATTTCTTTTACCTTAACTATAATAAAACTCCCTTTTTATTTTAAATGTATTTTCTTAGCTCTCTGGTATTAACTAAGTAGGTTATTTTCCTTTTAAAGTACTTTAAGCTTAGATTATATTAAGGTAAGCTTATATATAACTCTTATAATATCTTTTATAGTATGGTTAATAGTTTATAAAATAGGTGTTAGGGAGTTATTCTAATAACGGGAAACTTATTCTGTTGGAATCCGAATCGGGCAATAGCCCCACTTTCGGGTTCCTGATTGGCCGGTTCCGACCGGATCAATCAGAAGGCAGGGATTCTGGTGCACCGACTAGATCTGGCAACAGCCGGCCTAGCCCACGTCGGAATAACCTCCCTCCAACAACAATAACACTACGTATTCAATATATCGATTATTACTGTTCAACCCTATCGCCTAGGCGACCCTTTGACCTAGGGTCAAACCTACACTAATCAATGGTAAATTTGACCATTACTATAAATTAGTAAGGAACGACTATTAGAAGAGATGATTTCACTAAATAAATAAAAGATTGGACTCTATTAACGCGTAGAACCCGTGGTTAGGTTTAACTATTTTGGTGATATTGTATTAGAAGAGGAGGTTTTGAGATGGAGACGTCGGAGATTGTATGAATAGGGGAAGTATTGTTTTTAATAAGGTATTCCGTTTACGATGACTACGTTTAATTACCTGCGTTAATTATGTACAAGGACATTAAAGATCTCATAGGATGGACAAAGCTTAGTTTTCGGTGTGGGTTCCGTTATTAACACTTTTTACCCTTAATACCCTTCTCTACTACTATTCTTAGTTACTAATTATATGTTTTATACGAATACCGAGGTAATACCTAAAAAGGATAGTAGAACTAAAAGAATTCCCTAACTTTTACCCACTATAACCCTCCCTTTTATACCACCTCTTAGCTTAATAAGAGATACCGTACTCCTCATAATAGACGACTATAACAGCCACCAGCGCACTATTAAGGGTCACGAAGACCTCTAATAAACGTTTTTTTTATACTCGGAGAGGGCCCCGTAATTAATCTTAAACGCATATTAAACGCAGAGAGATCCCCGAGGAGATTACCTTAGTAATTAAAATAACACTTAAATTACCCAGAATACACCATCACCAACGGAAACACTAGTACTTTAACCTAATAACCAGCGGTAATTCGTTTAATGAACGCTATACGCCCTTAAAACCGCGGCCTAGGGGAAAGGTAGTGTGTTTAAGGCGTTGTTAGGTTAACTGAACGGCTAGAGTATTGTGGATAACCTAGGTAAAAAGATGAGCTAGTAATTAGGAGAAAGCTTTAAGAGGAGTACCCTTTTAAAGGACTCTTCTCGGGTAGTTACCCCTTAGGGAATTATATAACCCGAGGGAACACAATAGACCCTCGTAAGGAGAACTATCTCACTAGTCCTAATCCTAGAGGAATACGCCGCCTACGTGAACCTAGAGATATGGGGGAAGTGGATGGACTTTGAGCTTATCGAAGGAATGGTTTAACCGGAGAAGGATATTATCGTTACTTTCCTCCTAATTATTTATGAACAAAAGAAACTAATGACGATGGACCTATGGATATAGTTCTGATTAGACTTTGAAGGTTGGACTAGGGAGATATGGAACGGCGTTAATAAGGTGATAGTAATTAATACGGTTAATATACTTAGGAGAGGTGTGGTTTATGTCCCCTTGGATAGTGTTACTTATAATACGAAGAAGTTCGTAGATATTATTGCTGAGGAAGAGTTCTATATATGGATAGACGAGGAGATTTAATGCTTTAAAAGGAGCGGATAATGCGGCCTAAGGGAGCTCCTCGAAGACCTAGTGATCATCAAGGAGATTATAGATAGCTATAATAACCCTCCCCGCTAAGCTACTTAGGAGGCCACCCCTTTTACCAAAATAAGGAGAGAGGTACTATAAATAACAACGGAACTATAAAGAGAGACTCTGTTAACGTTAGGGTAACTAATAATAGAACCTAGTCTGTTATATTAGATGAGATTGTTTATAGACTCGTAGATCTAGCCGACCTTTAGGGACTCCCCGGTAACCACTACCAATAACCCATATATATCTCCTCTAATAAGTAACTAGATCTAGGTATTTGCGAAGTAGATGAAGGAAGTGAATAAGTACAAAGGAGAATGCTATGAGGTCCTAGAGAATTTACTATGGTTATGGAGGTACTATTATGAGGTTTTATAAATATTAGTGGAATTAGTTACCCTAGTTATTAATACTATATTAAAGGATAAGGCCCTGGACTTCTTTATAGAACATATTATGTAGTTAGGTGTACTAGGGACCTTCTTATCCTAGGAAACCATTATTAGGAAACTAAAAGACTAGTTTAAGACAAAGGAGGCCTATAAAGACTACTTAACGGAGTAGTAAACGACTAATTGGGTAACGATCAGAGATAAGAACTATGGGGAAAAGCCCAACGAGGTACTTGAGTTATTAGTTGAGAGGTTAAGGAAGATATAATGTATACTTAGTAGTGAATATAATACTAATAGAGTACTATGAGATTAACTCCTTTCCATAGTTAATAATATTAGGGAGTGTGTTTACGCTCTCTAGGACCCCAAAGACGCCTTCGAAGACTTTTATAGCCAATTATAAGGCGCTGTTCAAAATTCTATAAGACTTAACTCGGGTATTAGATAATACTTCCTATAATAACCCACTAACGAGGAGATAAACTACTTTTTTACAAAGAAATGCTATAACGGCCGAGGGAAGTAAATAAGATTCGGTTAACGAGGAGGATTTAGTAGAGGGTAAAGTAATCGACGCTTCGCCCTAAGATGACCCCTAAGGGATAAGAAGTATTATATTTGCGGGAAGGACGGTTGTTGGTCCTTTAATTACCTAAAAGAGGAAGTAGATAAAGCCTTCTAAGTGTTCTGAGATGGGTATAAGAGATAATTCCATATATAACCTCCTAAGGGAGCTATGGAATCCTTCCTTTTCGAATATAAAGGCCCCTAAGGCGACGAAGCGAGGGACGAGGATAAGGACGATAGGATCCACGAGTTTTTCGTTGTGGACCCAGAAAAGGAAGACTACGAGGATTAGACCTATGGAGACCAGTTTTACACCTTAATATTAGGCCCCGAGACTATTCTTAACAACGAGATTATTATAACAACCCTCAGGGACCAGGTAATATACTATGCTCTTATAAAGGAAGACCCATTTAATAAGGTTACTTTTACGAAGACCTCGGAGACTTACACACTCGAAGGAAGATACGCCGACGCTGTATTCTATGGAATTATACTGGATACAAATGCAGCTAAGTCGTTAATAACAGGAAAACCTTAGTTTAATACTCTTAGATACTTATACCCAAAAATCACCCTCAATAAAACTCAAACCAGCTAAGTAAACGTCAAATTCGGCCCAGGGGAGGTCATCTCGTTAATAGGGACGATTATAGTTATAACACCCCTCGGACCGCTTATTTTCCACGTTATCCCTTATAATACTCTGTTCCTCCTTTACTTTAAGGATATGGACCACTTAAAGGTCTACTTTAATAATTTAAAGAACACTCTAAGGTAGGGAGACGTCGTTATACTAATTACTAGGAAGTTCGGCCACACCTGGATAAAACTGGGCTACTAGGACAAATCCGTTACATAAAGCCACCTCATAAATATCGAATTACAATGCCTATACCAGTGTTTTAGTTACCCTTTAGTACAAAAACTTTACAAAATCCTTTAAAGGACCAAAGAGGAAGTGGAATTAGCAGCTATCGAATACTTAATAAAGTACTACTACTACTACTAAATAAACCAAAAAACTCCCCACTACTTTAAATTCACTATCCGGGACAACGTACCCTTTAACTACGAAATCGTTATCGATATACTATACCTCAACGGAAAGCCCACCCTTTAGGTCATCGATACGGCTACAGGCTTTAATGTAGGACAATTCCTAAGTAATATAAGCGCAAGGACAGCATAGGAGATACTCAGATTATACTGGATCGACGTATACCAAGGACCACCCAACTAGATAGTCGTGGACATAAGCACCAACTTTAAAATAACCGAATTTAAGTAAATAGTGAAGTCTATGGGGATTGAGGTTAAGATTATCCCTATGGAAGCCTATAACAACATCGGGAAGGTCGAAAAGTACTATGCACAGCTTAGACGGGTATACAATATCATCCAATAGGAATCCCATTCTATAACACCAGAAACCACCCTTTAAAGTACACTTAAAGCCATAAATAATACTATAGGACTAAACGGGATCGTACTAACCCTACTAGTCTTTAGTGTATACCCTAGGATATTAAACAACTCTCCCCTATCACCAGAAGTAACCTAATACATAGAGGCTATTAGGAAGGCCACGGAAGACCTTAGGAAGGTTAATATAAAACGTTAAATCTCGGATACCCTCGTAATAAGGAACGGACCTAATAATACCGCCCTAAAAAGCCTCCCACTAGGCTCGGAAATTAGGGTATAGCATAAAAAGAAGGGATAGAGAGGCCTATTCACACTAGTAGCCACGGATAACGAGAACTACGTCGTTTAAATACCTAGAGGCCCTAAGACCTTCTACTTAATAGTCGTTAAACCCTACTATCACGACCCTGAAGAAGAGCTGCCAGAGGAGCCCACCACCGCTGATAATGGAGCAGGAAACGAGGCCCTAGAAGGTAATAATAGTGAAGGAGAAGAAAATAACGAGGACGACGTTGAATTAGTGGCCATAGATGAGATTATTGTTAAATCGTCCCCTCCACCAGAGGAGGAAGAGCCTTAGCTACCTAGGAGGCGACGAGGCCGGCTACGGAAGAACCTAGGTGTTACTTATAATATTAGTACCACCTATTTCCACCTAAAAACCAGTGGACTAAAAAGACCCTTTATTTATACGTACTTATCAGCGAAGGAGAAAAACGACCTTACATTAGCCGACGAACTTTGGAAGAAAGGCGTAATAACTATACCCGGTGCCCTATATAAGAAATTAATAGAAGAGGAGATCACAAACCTCATAGGCTAAGGTGTATTCGAATTCGTCCCCTATAACGAAACCAAGCATAGTAATACTAGGATTTTTAAGTCTAGAATTATTAACGAGATTAAAGGGAAAACCGAGAAGCCCTACGAAAAGAGCTGTTTTGTGATCCAGGGCTATGCCGATGACGGCAAAAAGGCCGTCCTCACATAATCCCCCACAATCCAATGGGTAAACCAATAACTAATTCTCACCTTAGCCCCCTACTTTCTGGTGAAGGGCCACTCGTTGTAGCTATGAGACATCACTTAGGTGTACACTTAATTAAAAACGAAACTTACCTAGATAATTCTAGCCCACCTACTAGACCAAATCAAGGATAAGCACCCTCCCAGGACAATTATAAAGATCATAAAGCCCCTCTATGGGATCACCAAAGCAGGGACCTATTAGTACACAACCTATAATAATCACCATAAGGAGAAACTCCAGATAAGAACCTCTATATACAACCCATGCTTACTATTATTAATACCCGAAAACGAAAACCTTGTAATAATCGGAATATAAACAAATAATATAATAAACTTAAACGACGAAAAGTTCTCCTAGAAAGAAGAAGAAGAGCTAAAAAAAGCAACGTTCATAACGAAGGCGAAGTAACAGCTAACTACAAAGGAACTCCTCGTATTTAATAGAGGGATCGTCTATTTAAACAATAAAACTATTAAACTATAGTAAAAGGGGCAAAAAAAAAAAATCCAACTTATAAAAATCGGGATAACGTCGAACCACTAATAATACGTCGTCCAAAGAGCTCGTAGAGCATACATTACCTTAGTCTGCGATATCGAGGCCTACTACAACCTCTCCGTAATAGCCTAACACCAAAAGCCCATAAAAAAACAAATAAAGGCCCTTAATAAGCGATTAAAGAGGTAAATGGAGACCCTGGATATAGGACTAAATTATAACTTCGTCTAACTTAAAACAATAACCCTCTTCGTCTTCATAGATAACTCGTTTACTAACAATAATGACCTCTCATTACAATTAGGATTCCTCATTATCCTAGCTAACGAAACCCAAGCTGACGAGAACTTTACACTAAAGGGTAATATTGTCCATTATTCCTCCACCAAATCGAAACGAGTAATACATAGCGTTCTAGCATCCAAAATCTACGGCATAGTGGCCAGCGTGGACATAACCTACGCTATCTCCATAATCCTAAAATTAGTAACCAATCACCTAAAACTTCCCGAAATCCCCACAATTATCTATACTAACTTATATTCGTTATATAAGTACCTTATTAAACTTAGAACCACTAAGGAGAAGTGCCTTATAATCGATATTATAGTACTCCGATAATCCTATGAGTAACGAAAGTTTTATGAGATCCGCTGGATTAACGGGGAAGATAACTTAGTTAACTATTTCACGAAAATAATGTTGAACAAAGCTCTAAAGCGTTTTCTCGAGGAAGGAAAAGCAACGGTTCGTATAAATGGATGGGTAACACGGGCTTAGGAGGAAGAGATGTTAACAGGGCTCGAGAAACCACAAGGGACGGAGGGATTATTAATACCATGGCCAGCGCCGGCGACAACGTTAATTAACCAGTCTAATATAAGGGCCGGAAAGCCGGCTACACCGCTAAGAGCAGAATCTAATTTTACCACCTCTTACCACCTTATATACTCAAATAAATTCGTCGTTTTATTACATTTTTAAGCGTTTTAGGAGAAAAGTGGCCTTTACCCAATTAACAAGCATAAAAAAAGAGTTTCTAGTATTAGAATCCGAATTGGGTAATAGCCCCATTTTCGGGTTCCTAATTAGCCGGTTCCGACCAAACCAATCAGAAAGCAGGGATTCTGGCGCACCGACTAGATCTAGCAACAGCCGGCCTAGCCCACGTCGGAATAACCTCCCTCCAACAACAACAACACTACGTATTCAATATATCGATTATTGCTGTTCAACCCTATCGCCTAGGCGACCCTTTGACCTAGGGTCAAACCTACATATTCTTTAATTAGAGTTAATTAAGAACTCGCTTTAGTTGGGTTATTTGGTATTTTAGAAACCCAAAGTAGTAGTGTTACTAGGAGGGACCCCGGGGGCGTTAGAGTGTATAACTTGATGTCCAACTTCGACAAAATACTCCCTACACTTAAAGGAATAAGTCTAGACCCTCTAAAACCCCCCTAAATATTCTTTTCTATAAGAACTTACGTAAAAGGCGGGGAAGAAGTCTTTTTTTATAATGTGGGTATTACCTCGGCGCATCTTACTCTCAATTTCTCGATTATACGCCGTCTTAAGGGGCCTAAAATAGTTAACGTCCAAGGGTTAGAGGATATATAACGAATAAGCTAGTATATAAAGTGTAATAATATTGTTCTCCTTATAAAATATCTCAAAATTAGTGGAGTAGTAATTTTTATGTCCATCGACGATAAGGAGGTGATATTAACCTTTTAAATACGGTTTTGTATACTAATTAAAGTATTAGAGCTAATTTAGGCCTCTTTTATTTATTGTTTATCCGTTTTTAGATGTTGTAATAACCTAGTTGAGTAGGAGACCCGATTTAGTATACTAAGTGGAGAGGTGATATTAGTCTACGACGATAATATACGGTGGTAGATTGTAGCCCGATGAGCTGATGACCTGAATTACTGTAACCTATTCCTAATTACTAGGTTATGCTATTTTCGTATTTGAACGCTTTTTAGAGCTTATGACGATTAATCCGGTTAAGATTTAACTTATTATAAACCCAGTCTTATCGAAGTTATCAATATCTGAGTCCTCGATACTATACTTTATAATTATATTTATTATAAGTTGAAATTACGCGTTTATTATAATAGTATTTTCGTATTAGGCTTTTTTATAATTATATTTCCAAAAGAATCGTGTTTAGAGTTGTGGTTATTGTTTAACGAAGTTCGATGCCTAGTGTTTACTGACCGGGGGTGTATTACGGTTAGTGAGTAAACGATTAGTTATTTTTTTTATATTAGTTAACCAGGGAGGAAATGATCGGAAATCTAAGTTAAGAATATACTTAACTAACTTCTCCTCTTTAAGCGACGTCAAATTCCGTGAGTTTAGTATACTATTGTGTTGTAATACTATGCTTTTTAATTAGTTGTGTAAGGTTAAAAATGGTATAGAGTAGATCTGGGTGGTCGCTCGGATACTAAGATTTGGGGTCTTTGTGATCACTTGGACCACTAATATGACCTGGGCTTCTTTATTTAATAACGGTATTCTTTTTGGTGGATGGACATGTGTTAAAAGTGGGAAGATGGATTATCGTGGTTAGGTGATCGGCTCGCTTGTCTGATCGGCTCGCTTATCATGTACGTTATTAAATTATTAATTATCGAATTCAAAGGTTAATTCGTAATATATTTAATTGTATATAATTATTCTTATTCTCCTTATTCTTCAGGGGAGAACTTAGCCCTTAAAGTGGCTGGTTCGAGGGCGTATTTCGGCCCGTTATTATTCCACTCCGTGCACGGCCTTCGAGTGCGCCGGAAGTGGATTGAGCGCTTGGCACAGCGCATTCGACAATAACCTCCTAGTTAAACTAGCCCGTTCAGTGTACAAAGCTAATCATGTGATACTATACGTAACCCGTATTACATAATTTCACCTTTTCTATAACTTATTTAGAAGTGGGCTTCGCCCGGTAATTAGACTTCTAAAAGACAGGCCACTTTCTACCAAAATAACTCCGTTCATTACGCAGGCTTCACCACAAGAAATTAAACTGCTATCCACACCCAGGCGGAAACGTAGAACGGGGTACTACGTAGTCTGTATACCCCAGTGCCTGATGATAGAAGAGAGGGTACACGTCAGAGCTCATAGGCCACTGCGAAATAGAAAAAGACAAGGAGGACACCAGAGAGGACAAGACAGGATATGAAAGAGAATATTGGAGTGAATACAGATCCGTATAATGGTTTAAACTCGGTATACAACCTGAAGTACGCATTCCTGCAGCTCTATTAATAATACCCGAGTAGCAATGATACTCGCGGCGATGAGCGACAGGGAAAAACTAAAGTGAACGATACCTACACACAATTACCTGCATAACTTACTGGAAAGGAGTCTGACCAACCGCCATTCGCGTGCCAGCAGCGAATTCGGACCTACAGATTGTCGGGAGCATGTTCCATCCTCCAAATAGGACCAGCCAACTTGACCGTCACCCTACGCTGCCAATCGTTCCCGTTGACATTGGTAGCCGGCCAGTGCCGCATAACCCAGGCGCGATACTCCTCCAGCCTGTCGGTCTGCGTGTGGTTGATGGACCAGAATGGGTTTCGGTTCATCAGGCAGGGCCGCATCTCAATGAACTCGAACTGCTCCATACCGCCCCAAACCTGCGGGCAGCCCGGGTGCACGTAGCCGCACTCGTCGCAGAGGTCCTCGCTCCGGCAGTTCGAGTTGCGGTACTGACGCATGTCGCTCGGATTGCAATTCATCGGGAGCCCGTTCAGGTCGACGAGCCAGAACTCCAGCAGTGCGGGGAAAAGGTCGGTGAGGATGCGCATCTGCTGACGCCAAGTGGTCGTGATCGGCGCGCCTTGCGTGAGCGGGTCCGGGATCAGCGCGCGCTGCGGCTCGTCTGGGATCCATGGCGGGTTGGAACGGACGTGCTCCGGTGGCCACCCGGCCGGGATCCAGCCCTCGACGATTCTCCGGAAGCCCTGGTCCCGAGTCAGCTGGAAGACGTGGTGCGCCTGCATGCGGTGGTGGATGCCCTCCACTCCGTGGTCCCAGCCGAGCTCGTCAAAGTTGTCGATGCTCATCGCGATGCGCGTGACTTGCTCGCAGACCGGGTCGAAGGCGGCGATGGGGTGTTTGGCTACCCTCTGCGCGTACATGGGCGAAAAGTGAATGGTCGGCGGGATGCGTACGAAGAGGAGGTCCGCCGCGCGGCAGTGATAGGGCTCGCCGACGCAGGACTGGCCGAGCAGGGCGCGATCCTGGGTGATTGTGGTCAGGCTCCAGTCGCCCTGCTCGTGCGGGAAGGGGTCGTTTGCGTGCATGCGGTGCATGTCGGCGCGGCTCTGGTAGTTGACCTGTGATATGACGGTGTCTCGCGTCGCGCGGTTTTGGCCGTGGGCGAGAATTGTCCAGTCGGGGCGGTGGGCGATGTCGCTGCGTCTCAGGGGGTGGAAGGTGATGTAGTTTGGCCGCGCGGTCTCGCACTGGCAAGTCGAGCGGATGCAGCCGGTCACGTGTCGAACGGTCTCTTGTAGCGTGACGAAGCGCATCTGCGGCGGGCCGTCGTGGGATGCGGTCTCGTAGACTTGGTCTTGGAGTTCAGGGGGGAGGCTGGTGAAAGGGTGAGGAGGGGGAGCGGGAGGGGGATGCGCGGGCACGGCGTTGTAAAAGTCCCATTGCGTCCCGGTGGATGGGAAGGCGGCCCAGCCGGATTGGTAACTGCTTCCCACGTCATCCACGTCCTGGTCAATGTCGATGTCGAAGTCGTCGTGGTCGAAGTACCTCATGCTGGTGCCTGTCTTGGTGAGTAGTTAAGTTGGTTTCGAAGTGATGCTGGTGCGAGTGACGATGAAAGTGATGCTGTGTTTGGATTGGTTCATTGTGGAGTACACAGAGTCCTCGCCACATATATATCTCTCGAGAGGCATTCGGTACCCCATTGTCGAAACTATCTTCGTTGTCCCTATGTATGGTAGCACAATAGTGGGTGCGCCGGCTGTCTTTGGCGACGGGACAGGACAGATGAAAGAACACAATATGAACAATTCGAGATGTTCGAAGAAGTAAAAGGAGAACATGTTCATCGATTGCCATTGTGTATTGCTTTATTGCTTTATTGCTTTAGTATGATGACAAAAGACCGAAGCATCAAGGTGTAAAGGAACCCGAGACCTCCCAGGTAATACCGCATGTCCATACCACCAACGCCATTCAAAGACTTTTGTTGCACTCGGGTATCAAGAATAGTTACTGTCCCCTTCCGATGGGATAATTGAACATCAGAAGGCCGTTCAGACCTCCGACCCAGCCGTCGTCGTCATAGTCCGAAGCGTCGCCCTTCCCCGGGCCGCAGATGACGCAGGGCACGCCGCCCCTCCAGCTGTCACCTGACTCACCCACCGTCTCCCCTTCCACATGAATCACGGTACCGATGGGCACCCCGGCACTCCTCTTGCCGTCAATGCTGACCTCGAGCTCGCCATCGCGGTTTTTGCTGCTGACCTTCAGCTTCACATTGGTGTTGAAGGGCAGAACCAGTGGTCGGAAGCTGAGACTCCGGGGGCAAATGGGTGTGATGAGAAGAGATTTGACAAGAGGGTGGATGATGGAGCCGCCTGCGCTAAGGCTGTAGGCTGTAGATCCTGTCGGGGTGCTTAGAAGTATGCCGTCCGCGACCGCTTCCGTCAGAAAACGGTTGTTGAGATAGATCTCGATGTGGGCGAGATGAGGCTTCGGGCCGCGGTGGATGAGGATTTCGTTGAGCGCATGAATGGGATGAGGGATTTCCTTCTTGGTCAACCTGGTGTCCTCCGGTGGGGCGGCTGGCAGATGAACCTGCGACTTGGTGGTCGGCAGGAGCTGGTTGTTGATATTCTGGCCGTTGCTGTCGAAGACGCCGACACGCAACCGATGCCTCAGCAAGATCTTGGCAGCTCGGCTTGGGCCCATGCTCTTGCCTGGCGAAGTGTGCCATCCGTTGGCGCTCCCGTTCTTGGGCTCGTGTTCCTTCTCGCCGCTGGCAACCCTCGTGTGAGGGGTCAACAGGTCCTCGACGGCAACGCCGCTTCCGCTCATGTATGCCTCTCTCCACGCCCGCTTGTATTCCTCGAACTTCCACTCGGCCAGGAAACCAATAGTCCCGAAGTTAAATGCCAGGATCGGTGGCACGGTAGTTTGCATACTGAAGTGGCTCGCTGCGCGCAAGATGGTGCCGTCGCCGCCCAGCGTTGTGATCATGTCGATCTTGTTAGGGAAGATGGACGGGTCGCAGGTGTAAATGGGAAAATTCAAGTGCTCGTGAACCATCTCGGCGACCCTAGGCTCGAAGATCAGGTTTAAGCCGGTGTACGTGTTGTTTAGGTGCTTGGCAAAGTCTATCGTCGAACGGAGGACCTGAGGCGATCGCAGCTTCGGCATCAGGAGGATATTGCGCGGCGGCGTTGGCCAGTGAAGGGAGAGGAGACCCGACGTAGAATTCGGAGGATCTCGATATTTCGGGATTATCCTGTACGGCAGAGACGATACATCGTGAATAGCGGTTGCGCGCGCTGTCGTCGAGAAGCTGAGGGGTCGGAAAGCTCGAATCGGCGTCGCGACCAGCGGTCGGGCGCTGAGCCGAGACCAAGCGCTGGACATTTTGATTGAATGCAAAGTCGAGGTAGATGTTTAGGCACCTTTCATATTGAAACTTTGCGACCGGTGGGGGAGGCCTTGTCGTCGTCGTCGTCCTTATGGTTGTAGGAAGCAAAATGAATGAATTAGCAATGACGACAATTCCATTTGCTGCCCCACCCGAAAAGGCCTGGGCCATCCACACTGAGTTACCGACCTCACCGAGCTTAGTCAGCTGCTCTCCCCACATCGGGTCTCGGGATAATGAAGGGCGCACTTAATGGCCCCTGCTCAGCCGACAATAGCCGTCCGGACCCTTTTCCCCGCTTTCCGCCATTGCAACGCGACCCAGAAAAACAGCAACAAGCAAAATAATAACACTGACAACAACAACCAAGGATGACAAGAAGGATTATAAGGACGACGAGGACGACGACAATAAAGACGACGACAACAACAACGACGACGAGGACGACGAGAATAATAAGAATCTGGAATCAATCTCAAGAACAGTATTTTCTCAATTGGATTGCTATGTGCCCCATCAACTCCTCGGATTCTACCGACTTCCCAACTGTCTATGTCTAATTGGACGATCATTATTTGATGCTCATCAAAACTATCCGAGCTCCTCTTCTTCCCTCAAGCTGTCAATTTACCCTTCAGCTGCTTGGCCGCTAACTGCCCCAGCTGCTCGAAGCTTTGCGCGCTCGTCAGCTGCAAAACGCTGACATCAATCCCCAAAGCATGTTTCCACCAATTGCGGATCTCGATCGTCATCAACGAGTCCACTCCCAGTGCCGACGGGGACAGGCTTGTGTCGATACCGCTCTCGTCGACCTCTCGCATCAGGTAGCTGAACACCTGTTGCGCGATCTCTTTTGCTAGCTCTGAAATCGTAGATGGCGCATCGACTTCTTGTAGGTTGCTCTGCAGTCGGGAGATGAGGTCCCCGAGACCGGACGCCCCCGACTTCTTCTTCGATACCTGACTGACCTCGGTATCATCTGGATAAAACACCATTCGGGCATCCTGCTTCCACACGACGCGGCTGCTCCCGTCATCGATGGGAATGGCGCAGTCAAGACCAACGACTAGCTGGCCATCGGACACCCTCTCCTCGTTGCCATCGGAGGTGCTCTCGTCCGGCCACGACCGAGCGATAGCAAGGTGCAAGCCTCTTAGCATGTCCGTCTCAGAGACCAACTTAGCACCTGCCTTTCTCATTGCCTCCTCAACTTCTTGGGTGCGGCTGACATACCCCACGTCTTCCACGCCGCCGAGATCGACGACGGAGCAGGGCAGCCCAAGTCTGCGACGGTATTGTGCAAAGCTGTCGAGGAAGGTGTTGGCCGCGGCGTAGTTGGCCTGGCCAGGGTATCCATGCACACCCGACATGCTGCCAAAGAGGACAAAGAAGTCCAAGTCGGCTGGCAGAACGCGGTGCAGATTCCAGGTTCCGCGAATCTTGGGTGCAGTGGCGGTTTGCCATTGCGAAAGAGCGAGACTCGGCAACGCCCCGTCTGAGAGAACCATGGCGAGGTTGAGTATGCCCGCGAGTTTCTTAGACGACGACATTCTCGCAATGATCGCTTGCGTAGCGTCTTCGTCAGTAATATCACATGACACGGCGGTAGCTTCGCATCCCATGCCCCGCAGCTCGGCGAGGAGAGCTTGGTCTTCCGGGCTGGCTCCAGCCGAACGAGAGAGGAACACAAAGTCTCGTGCGCCATGTGATGCCATCCATCGCGCGATTGAGCTCCCGAGGCCTCCCATGCCGCCCACAAGCATGTACGTGGCATCGCTCCTGAACTTCGGGGTAGGGGTCGGCGCAGTAACCTCCAAAGTCTCGTGGGCAACCCCATCAAGGTCGATGACCACCTTGCCGATGTGTGTGCCTTGATAAAGGTATCGGAACGCGTCCTCAGTCTCTTGGAATGAGAAGATCTCTGTCGGCCGGGTAGGCCTGATTAGGCCTTGCTCGTACAGCTCCACGCACTGATCC
Source organism: Colletotrichum gigasporum (assembly GCA_024584535.1). Taxonomy (NCBI): domain Eukaryota; kingdom Fungi; phylum Ascomycota; class Sordariomycetes; order Glomerellales; family Glomerellaceae; genus Colletotrichum; species Colletotrichum gigasporum. The sequence goes on from CP077951.1 coordinate 1,261,927, forward strand.
AGGAGGCGAGATATGATGCTTGGGTCTTGCGATGCAAGATTGGCCATCTCAACACCGATGAAGGATCGGTTCTCATCGAATGCCGCCATGGCCAGCTTGCCGCCAGACAGGGTGTCTCGTTTCCCAAGCTCAACGAAGGTGCCGTGGGGCGCGACGCAATCCCAGGATGCATGGAGTAGCTCGCCCGAAAGGGAGTTAAGGACGACATCTACGCCCCGGCCATGGGTTGCTTTTTTGATGCCATCGACGAAGCTTGCATTCCGCGAAGAGAAAATGTTTTCCTTAGGCACGTCCCATTCCTCGGATACGAAGGAGGCTTTCTCTTCGCTGCCAACCGTCACATATACCTTGGCACCAATCCATCGAGCCACCTGCAAAGCAGCGATACCGACGCCACCAGCTGCACTGTGGATAAGTACGGTGTGACCTTTGTGGAGGTTGGCCTTGTCAACCAACGCACGCAGGACGGTGATGAAGATGCATGGCATGCCTGCGGCGTCAGCAAAGCTGAGGGAGTCGGGGATGCGTATGCATAGCTGCGAGGGTGCCTGAAGGTTGGTCGAAAAACAGGCAGCTTCGGGAGCGAATACCATCACCCGGTCGCCTACACGAAGATTTGTGACTGAGGACCCCGCTGCGCTTACTACGCCACTGGCTTCGCAGCCTAGTCCCTCGGGAGATGATGGGTTAATGAGACCCATAGCCGTTACAACATCCTTGAAGTTCAAACCCGCGGCATGGACTTCGATCTGGACAGAGTCGGATGGCAGCTGCTCAGGCAGCGTCCGCGACACCCACCGAAGAGTCTGTAGGGCCCCCGGCCTGGCGATCTGCAGCATCTTCGTGCGCGACACGGGGCTTATGGCCTGGAGGGAACGCGAGATCGGCGTCCACTGGCAGCGAGGGATGAGGATGCTGCCAGATGAGTATAAGAACTCCATGTCCACATCCAGGCCATTTTCTGGGGCCTGATGGCGGAGAATCGCCTTTCTCAAAACTTGAGCGATGGCCTGGAGTGCACCCGCGTTGACATCATCGAGTTCCAGGGTAGCGAAAGGCAGACCAGTTTCAACGCGGACTGTTCTAGCGACACCAAGAACGGGGGCGTACGTTGGATCGGCTGGGTTCAGCTGGCAGGGCCGAGTGACCCAGAGAAGCCCAGCATTGCTCAACTGCAGGTCTTGCAGAAGTTTCTTAAAGGCGTCCAACTTCTGTTCCGTCATGTCGTGGAAGTAGCCATCGCCGCGGCACAGGTCGACCAAGGACACAACAGCGTCACCCACCGCCGTGTCATATGATGACAGGGTCTCGCAAGAGACGGAGTATCCTTGATCTTGAAGAGTCTGTTGCACCTCTCCCACAGCCGGATTGGCTTGGTCTCCGTCGCAGAGCAAAGTGACTCTGTTGGATTCCGGCAAGGTTGCGACTGTGGGGAGAGCAGGACGTGCGACGATAGTCGCGTTGAGTTTGTCCTCCGTCTCGGCGTCGTAAAATACGTCTGGCGCTGAGAACCCTGCCGCCAAGAGACGCTCTTCCCATTGTTTGGGAGAGATGTAGGGCTCATCGGGCCGGTGGTCAACGTCACCGAGCCACCAGCCAGACAGATAGCCCATGATGAAGTTGATCCACTTGGTATCTGTCGAGGGCATTGTCAGCCTCGATTTCCTTACTAGCCCTTCATGAGCATGCATGACTTACCACAGCAGAGCTCATGCATAAGCAACCGCCCATCCGGCTTCAGCAGAGACCTGACATGTCGAAGGGTCTGCGTCAAATCGGGCGTAGTGTGGAGAACCTGCGATAAATGTCAGCGATTCACTGTCACTTTCAAGTGCATACACGACAAAACGGGAGACCTACGTTGCTGGCGACGATGAGGTCGTACTGCTCGCCATCGAAACCCTGTTCTGCCGGATCACGGCTAATGTCCAGCACACGGTAGTCGAGGAACCCGGATGGGATCGCTTCGAAACGGGTCTTGGCTGCGGGGAAAAATCCGGCAGAGACGTCCGTGAAGACGTACTTGCCAACCACCTTTCCGTCACCGAAGGATGCGACAAGGTCCTTGAGGATCCGCGCGGTCAAACCGCCCGTGCCGGCGCCGATCTCGAGGATCCTGAGGTGTCTGCCTCGCTTGTGGGACAACAGACGTAGCAGAGGTTTGTAAGAGAAGAGGGTGTTCATCCAGTCGTAGAGTTCATGAAGTGCGTTGCCCTGCAGGAATACTTCCAAGGGGCCCATTTCCGAGGAAAATATGGATCGCGCGTGGGTGTAGCAGCGTTTGATCAGTGTAGCCACGGAAGAAGCGGGCGTCTGCTCCAGCTCGGAGCCGATTCGCTCAATCTCATCCTGACGATCCTCTATTGACAGCTCAGGGCGATGTTCAGCTTGAGATATGTGTCTCTTCAACCATTGGAAATGTTGTCGCAGATGCGGCTGGGAATCAACGTCAATGTCACTAAGGCTGTTGAGTTGGTCCAATGCGACCGAACCACAGAGCACAAACAGCTCTTCGAGCATCTTGTGGAGGGCAGGAAACGCGGCATCAGCTTGGGAGGAGACTAGCTGTGCTGGGTCCACCAAGTCTATGTCTTGCTTCCAAGCCATCTGCACCGTCTTCGAGTCATCTGACTGATCTTCCGCGGACTGCTCTAGGTCCACTGGGGAGAATTTGAGACCCTTCATGAAGATAACTGGCAGTTCACTTGCGCCCTCAGAAAGAAGCCCCATGGAGTCTCCCTGGCAAACGCCCGAGTTGCCAGTCTTTACGGTCTGCAAGCGGAGAGACTGTGAGGCGGCCGAGCCGCTGACGAACACCTCATCGATGTGTGTTGGCAGGTAGAGCTGTTTCAGTAGGCGAGGCTCCCCTGAGTGAGTGGCTACTACCAGCGACTGGAGAACTTGGTCTATTGTCCTGGGGTGGAGGCAATACGTCTCCGGTATGCTCTTTGACTCGGAAGTCTCCCTTTCATCCGTCACGTCAACGGTGGCCGCAGATGAAGTGACACTGGTCCGAATGTTTTGCATAGCCTTGAAGAGCGGACCGTAGTTGTATCCCACCCTGGACATGGCTTTGTACCATCTGGCGGCCTCGACAGCTCGCAAGAAGGAGTCGTCTTTTAGTGCCGACAAGTCCGGACCTTGTGAGGATTGGCCATTTTTGACGCGGCAAGTGCAATGCGTCGTCCATGAAGCTCCAGAGGTAAAGCTTTGGATGCTGAGCTCCCACCAGCCAGACTCGTCAGACTGCGTCAGACGCTCCCGTCGTGCGGAGGTCAGAAGCTCGATATTTTGTCCGGGAGACAGAAGCAAGGCGTTCATGACGCTCATGTCGCGAATCGTATAGTCCTCCTGGCCGGAGAGCTGTCGGACAGCTTCGCCAGCCATCGCGATGTACCCCGCAGCTGGGAAGACGATATCTGAGCCGACGCAATGGTCCTTAAGCCAAGGTACCTTGTCGAGTGACAGCACGCAACGCCAGCTCGGAGTCGCGGTGCTATCTTCGAGGACCCGTGAACCCAAGAGCTCATGTGGTGGGTGTTCGGGGAACTGCCATGACTTGATGAGGCGCGACTCGGGCCAGTACATCTTACTGAGGTTCCATGGGTACGGCGGCAAATCCGTCAGCGGGCGCACGCCGTCCAGGACGGGGAAGTTGACCGGAACACCGCGGCAGTGCAGCTCGCCGACCGCGGCCAGAAATGATGCCAGGCCATTTGCGCCTCGCTTTTGAGCGGAAACATACGGTGGCGAGATAGCGTTCTCGGAGTAGATTTGCTTCAGCGGGCCGGCGAGCGCAGAGTGAGGTCCGACTTCGAGTTGGAGACCGGTCGAAGAGGTTTGGAGGAGTCTTGTTACAGCCTGGCGAAAGAGGACTGGTGATTCCAGGTTGCGTTGCCAGTACTCGGCGCCGAAGTCTGCTGCTCTATCCAACTTCGTCTGCGAGACACTGGAGTAGAAGGCAATTCTGGGCGAGCTGGGGTTGAGATGCGGCTTTAGGAGGGCTTGGTACTCCGCGCCAACAGCACGCATATGATCTAAAGACAGGTTGTCAGCGTGAGAAGACAGCAGCGAGTTTGAAAAGACAGCTCACGTGAGTGGTATGCCTTGTCGACCTTCAAAAGACGCACCAGCCCATCAGGCTTCGCATCCTTGATGGCCTTGCAAACAGCCTGAAGAGGTTCAACGTCTCCAGACAAGGTCACGCTGGAGTTGCTATTCTCACAAGCGACAGTGACGCCAGTCGCTAGGAAGGGCGTGACTTGCTCTCTTCCGAGACCGACCGCCGCCATTGCGCCCTGCTTCTTTAGCTTCTTGGCCGCGAATCCACGGTAGTAGGCGACGATAATGGCTTCCTTGAGGGCGAGCACGCCCGCCGCGTACGCAGCCGCGATCTCGCCGCTTGAGTGACCCACCACGGCCTTCGGAACCACGCGGTACCTGGCCAGGTGTCTCACGAGAGCGATCTGCAGGGCAGTGCAGATGGGCTGGGCAAATTCGGCTTCGCCAAGCCGGGAGGTTGCCTCGGATCTCATGAGCTCGCCTATGGTCGGGTTGAATCAGCATCTGAACCATAATCTGGATGGATCCTCTTACCTCTGATATCCCAGCTTGGCCGGTGCTCCTTGGGAAGACTTTTCAGCGCGGCATCCATCGCCCGTATGTCCTGCAGGAACTCTCGACTGCCTTTGAGCAGATGGGAGCCCATGCGAGCCCATTGCGCGCCTTGGCCTGTGAACACAAACGCGATACCTGCATTCTTGGTGTTGGGCCGGAAGCTGGGTAGTGTGGGCTGGTCGAAGACCAGGTTCTCGCACTCATCCGTGACTACAGTGAAAGTGCGGTAGCCAAGATGTGACCGACGGTGCATCAGGGTATGAGAAAGGGCTTCCAGCCTGGATGGCTGGGCGTGTAAGAACTTCTTGTATCCATCGACCATGGTCTTGAGAGACTCCTCATGGCCAGCGGAGAAGAGCAACAGCGTTGCTGATTCCCTTCTTAGCGGAGGTGACGGCGGCGGGGTATCCACGTTTCCCGGCCCCCGAACCGCCGTTGGGTTTGTCAGAGATGCTGCTGATTCCAAGATTATCTGGATTCATGTCAGCTTCATGATCGCCAGTTTATCGAGGAAAGAACTTACGTGTACGTTTGTGCCACCGATTCCAAAACTGTTGATTCCAATCCGCTCGGCGCGGTCTTCTGGCCATGACAACGGTTCTGTGGGCACCCTCAGGCCAGCTGATGTAAACGGTACTGAAAAGCCATTAATCAGACTGAATCCTTGTGGCAGAGACTCGCGAGAAACTTACTACTAATACTAGGGTTCTCGAATTTGATGTTGGGTATTATCGTTCGTGTCTCAAGCGACAGAACTGCTTTTACTATACTTGTAATGGCTGACGCAGCCTCGGAATGGCCGAGATTCGGTTTCACCTAGTCGAGGTCAGTTCCACCACCGGTTTTACTCGAGTTCATAGGAATCATACCGAGCCAATAAGCATCCCCTTCTCGCCAAAAACGGTGCCGACCGTACACGCCTCGATGGTATCACCCACCGCGGTCCCGGTGCCGTGACATTCCACCATGGCGGTCTGCCACATATCCCCTTCGGGAATACCCGCGTGGCGATATGCATCACGGATCAGCTCCTGCTGGGCCTGCGCACTCGGCGTCGTCAACCCAAGAGTCTTGCCATCTGAATTTGTGGCGGACCCGCGAATGATGGCCCGAATAGGGTTACCGTCCCGGATGGCGCAGTCAAGTCTCTTGATAAACAAGCAGTTGACGGCTTCGGCGCGCACGTAGCCATTGGCGCTCGCGTCGAAGGTCTTACATGATGCGTCTGGGGATAACACGCTCTGCTCAGCCATGAGTTTCGTGAAGCCTGGTGAGACCATGAGATTTGATCCCGCTACAACGGCTGAATCGCAATCCCCGGCGCGAATTGCTTGACATGCTAAGTGCACTGCCAGACCAGCTGCGGAACAGGCCGTCCGGACAGTCATGCTAGAATCGTAAAATGTCAGCCTTTGCTCTCGTTCGGTGAAAGGCTCGTGACTTACCTCGGTCCTCTGAGATCGAAAGCATGAGAAATACGGTTCGCCTGCACGAAGTCCATATACCCCGTCAGACGATACATCCCGTCATCCTGTGTATCCGCAGCGTGCATTTCGCGCCAGTCATCACCAAAACTTCCCACGTAGCACCCGATCCTCTGACCTTGCCAGTCCGTCTCCGCCGCGCTCTCTAGGGCCTCCCACACGACCTGCAAGAGCAGCCGTTGCTGTGGATCGAGCTTAGACATCTCTTTGGCATTCATCGAGAAAAGTGACGGGTCGAATTTCGTCACGTCATCGTTCGACAGCCAGTATCCCTCTTCTGTTGGGAGCGACCCCGTCTTGCCGCTCGCCGTGAAGCGATGATTTTGTGAGCCGTACCGCGGCTCGTCCGGTTTTGAACGTGCATCTTTGCGTGAGATGAGAAAGTTGTATAATGATGTTGGGGTGTTGATGCTGCCTGGTAGACGTAGGCCGATGCCACAGATGGCAATTGGCGTTGGCCTTGTCGTTTCGGTGTTATTGTTCTGGGTGCTGCCTCCCTCTGGGAGACTTGTCGCTGTCATGACGTGTGATTGAATGCTATCCGCCTCCTGCTGTGAAGGCAGTGACTTGCGATACTGAGCGGACCAACTAAAATTTCTTCTGGAATACTTCTAGTGCCTCTCCCCAAGTGACATGTAAAGCCAAAGTCATCTGTAAAGGCTCCAATGTTCACATTTAGTGACGTCGCTTGTACCGACCATACCTATCGGATATGGGATTCACACATAGTTTCCCTTCCCGGAAAGCTTGATAGCTCCAAAGAAACTTCGGACCGCGTGTGTCCAATCCCTGCTGGAAGACTTCACTCGGACCGGTACATAAGCCACCCCTGTCTGTCCCTGACTCGATCGCAATCTCACATGTCACCAGTGGACATCAATTGGCTCCGTCAAACGACTTTGTTACATTCAGGACTCGCGCGGATTGCGACGCTGAAGTTGGCTTGCGATTGTCGTGTCGTCAGTTCAGGCAATCGCTCTATCATCTAACGCGTGATCGCGCATTCAGGAAACACCCTACGCATTAAGTATTTTCTTTAATCGACCTTTATTTTTCGGCTTAACAAATATGGAGAGATTAAAGTCAGCTTTGTGGCCTTCATCTCCGTCATACAAGGCCGTTCGAACCAGCCAATCCGATGATGACGAGCAACAGCCAGAGGCGACAGAGGAACGCTTGCAGGAGGAGATCCTTGCGTTGAAAAGCAGTTTATGGTGTCTCCGCGTGAGCCTTCTCATAACCGTCATCGCTCTTTCCCTTGCCACGATATTTGCTGTGTTCAACCGAGTATCGTCCGTCCAAGCTGAGCACACCTGGGGAAACGTCCACATCGGAAGCGACCCGAACGGGTTCGTACCACCAGGTAAGAATTGCTCATTCGCAAACTGTAGCAAAGCTGGATCTGACTTCTGCTCCCAGAGATTGGGGAGCCCCCGAGATGGACGCTGTTCGACAAGACATCGCCGTACTATATTGAGGAGGACACCTTTGACGACCTCAACAAGACCAAGAAGGTCGTTGCAAAGCTCAAAAGCTTACACAACTGTGCGTTTATGACGTTCGACGAATATATGTGGTGCTAACACCAGGAATAGCTTCCAATGTTCTCATCAATGGAAACTACGCCGACTGGAAGCGCCCTGATGGCACAGTGGCCAAGCTGCCGGCGTACTACTCTACGGTCTCATACCGGCAGACTTACATCATCCGATCCTTCCATCAAATGCACTGTCTAGTGAGTTCCCATACCAACCTCACAACACCTGTTTCTCGCTTGCTAACCACGACCCAGATTTCTATCGCCGAGGAGTATGGGCATCGTCGTCACAACATTTCCTCGCAGTGGGCTCCCCAGCATGTGGCACATTGCCTGAACGCCATTCGCGAGGCCATCATGTGCCTGGCAGTACGTCCAATCGTGTTCCCTTTCTATATGATATTGCCACTGACCAATAATACAACAGGATGCTACTCCGATGACCTACGTCAACGGCTTTGCTGTTGGTCATGTCACAGATGATCAGCAGTTCATGTGTAGAGACTGGTCGGCGCTGCGAAAGTGGGCAAATGACCCAGTAAGAGGTATTCGGTACAAGAATCTTGCCGAAGAAGGGGCCAAGTATGACAAGTACACCGAGATCATTCCATTCCCTGAGCTCTCGGAGCTGGAAAAGGTTGGGCTGGCTTAGAGCTATTGTGATATGATTCTTGCATGACTGAAACCTTGGATAAACAAGAATGAAAACAAGAATGAGACCTCTCTTCTGGGTATATGTATGGTAACTCAGCATTTAGACGGCAAAATAGGATAACCTTGTATTTTATTATGTTCACCACTTCAGAACGACCTTTTCATCCGTGAATGACTTCATCAACGCATATACCAATTGGCGGACTTTTTTGAAAGTGGCATACATACCCTTGTAGTAGTGTCATGAGAGTAGCTCGTGGTCTAAGGCGAACAGCGCAACGGCATGGAACTCAGGAAGTCAAATTTCTATGTGTCCAAATTTCTATGTGTCCATCGTCCCCATTGCTATCATGCGAAAACAGAAGTTAATATCAAGTGATATGCATATTGTTCAATGCTTCATTGGCCTTGAATCCCAGGACCATCGTTCCTTCACTCAAAGAACAGCGAATCTGCTTCGGAACATTCACCAGAGCCCTCAACACTATCCGATCAGACAATCCACTTCGTGAGGCTCATTGAAGACCCGCGTGATATTCGGCAAGTCTATCTCCCAAGACTGTGGAATGCCGTTGTACAGGATGCAATGCTCAACATGCTTCGGGTCTCTGCAGAGGGAGTCGAGGATTCTCGGCTTGAAGTGCGCCGCATACGTGATCCTGTCCCACACGTAGCTGCAGTGCATGTGGTGGATCGTCCCGTCCGTGAAGATCTCCCCGTGCTCCCCCTTGGCCGCCACGTCGAAGGGGACCTCGTGGATGCGCTCCCGCTCGTTCCAGAACGTCGTGTTTCGCCACTTCATGTAGCCCAGGTACCGCTCGTGCATCTCCTCGTTGAAGCACTTCGGGTGCATCCAGGTCGAGAGGACGAAGTCGTAGACGCACCCGCGCGCCTTGGCCTCCCGCCAGTCGGGCGGGCACTTTCCGAGCGAGACGGGCTCCGGCATCCTTGCTGGCGACATGTCGTGGGTTGCGCGGCCGAGGAAGAAGATGCCGATGGCGGCGGGAATGAGGGCGGCCTTGCCGATTGCAGACCACACCCGGCTGCGGCGGGCCTTGCGCTTCGAGATCACCTCGGCGGTGTAGTCGACAGAGTCTGTATCGTCATGGTAGCTACTGTGTCCTGGAGTGACGTCTTCTTCTTCCGGTCGCTTGCCTAACAGTTTCTGTTTCTCCATGATTCCGCGTTGTTGATTTGGCTTATCGACTGATCCAAGGTTTCCTGCTACTTTGACTACAGACGTCAATCAAAATGGCCCAAACAGTGCCGATGGTCCGCGAACCTACCTGACGAAGGCATACACGACACCTTGTCGGAGGGAATGCGGATGACACCAGAAGCAGGGATATTTGTCGTATAGTCAGATGCCACCAGCAATCGCAAGTCCAAAATGGCTGGGGAGAATTAGAGTTCAGTAAACATGAACACTTCGGACCGCAGATGCTACCCCTGGCCCTGCATTACCGGAATTGGACAGACGCAGCCAATGAGAATCTGGAAATCGTGGGCCGGAAGCGATTTCACGCAGGGTTCGGGTCAGTCTAGGAAAACAACCTTGTGTCGTATTTCCCGAACTCGGCGCTGCGAAGCTATCACCCTTGGAGCCTTGGAGAGACAGACAGGTGAGCTACAAGCCAACGACAGACTACCTCTATCCCATCAGAAAGCATCATCCAAATACCGTTTCCCATCATACCCTTCATTCCCATTTTGAGGTAATCGTGTCTATCAAATTCAATCATGCCTGCTGCCAACCCAGCCCTAATCCAAGACTTCCCGCGGTCGCGCAATGAACCGCCCCCGCTGTTCTTGATCCACGATGCGAGTGGTCTCTTAACAAGCTACTTCAAGGTCGGCACGCTAGGCCGCCGGGTCTACGGAATTTGGGACCCCAAATTTGATGCCGATGGCATCGGTGGCTGGCAGAGCGTCCGGGACATCGCTGAGGCTTACGTCCGTCTCATCAAACGGGTGATGCTTAGGGGTGAGATCGTGCTTGGCGGTAAGTTAATTCGCATGAACGAAAGAGTGAGGAGGACTTCATTTCATGATGCTAACAGGTGAATAGGTTGGTCATTCGGTGGCGTTCTTTCTGTGCAAATCGCACACATGCTTGCAACGTCAGGCAGAGGGCTTCGCGTGTCGCGGATCATTCTCATTGATTCCGTGTACCCTCGCTGCCCGCGACAAGAGGCCCAAAAAGAGCCGGCGAAGCTTCATCATGCCCCTGCACTGCCCGGCGTGAATCAGGAGACACGTGACAAGCTCATGACGGCCCTCATGCGGGCGACATGCCTCTCGGACCAGTGGGATCCGCCAGCATGGTCATTGCCTAGAACCGGAGTGCTCGGGACGGCGCGGTCGCACGGTGTCGACCCGACTCCGCCGCATGCTGTGCTGATTAGAGCGAAGGACATGGTTCCAATGGCTGATCCTGGCGAGAGGTGCCCACTGGATCGGACCAGGTTCCTGCCACAGCTTGGGTGGGAGGACATGTGTGAAGGCTTCGTGGAGAAGGTCCTCGAGACTTCGGGCAACCACTACAGCATATTTGATCAGGAATATGTAAGGCCGTTTCATATTCCTAGTACAGAGCAATGCTAATACTCATGTTGCAGATTGATGGCATCACAGCACTCATCAGGAGAGGGTTGGACATGAGCTTAGAATAGGCTCTGGGTGTTTCCTTCTATTTAGACTAGCTACGATGTACCTAAGTCCTATCAGGATTTGTAGTCCAATATTCACCTCGTTGAAACATGTGTTAAATGCTTCGATCTTCGGTTGAATTGACCTTCCGAGAGACATCGTGGGAGCAAGGTCTAATCGCAATCGTTGTCCAGCAATTGCGCTTTACACTAGTGGTAGTAGCTAAAGACATGCATGCCCACGCTGAGTTCTCGGAGATGTCACGAGACATCGCCACTTCGATTATAGCGTTATTTACTGATATATGATGTTCTACTCTTCTTCCTTTTGGTCTACATACAACCTGAATACGACTAATGGTCATTTCCTCTCCTATGCCTACCGCTTGCCTTGCTCTGAAATGGTTGATCTTGCATGTCTAACGCGATCTAGTGATGCTATCTAGTCGACAACCTCATCATACCGATCCTTCTCATCTTCAGGCGCGATGTTAACCCATTTCACCGCCCGCATAGGGTCGTGAGCCCACTCCCTCAGTGCAAAGAAATCACGACAATGAGACTTTTGATCATCAGTGGTGTGTCCAACTCCCATTCCATGCACATAGGATATAGGAGTGGCATCTGCAAGGCAAGTTACCGCAGAGCGAACGGTGTTTAGGCAATGAATCACATGGCCCGTCTCCCATTTCGATGTCTTGTTGTTAACCCTGTAGCCGATATCCTCCATAATAATGGACTGTTGAAAGTGTTAGTATGACGCCATAGGACGGAAGTTTCCATCGTTGCCCTTACGATGCAGTGCATTTGGTGAAATGCCCTGATGCTGTACAGCTCGGAGCCTTTGCGAGTGACATAGGCTGGCAAAGGCTGCCTCTCGTCGTTGAAGTCCATATATGTGGTGTACTTGCCGTTGATGTGGACATTGGAAGCTGTTAACACCGTTATTTCCTGCCAGAAAATTCCGGTAATTCTTGGTCGTACCATTATGCAGCATCTTGAACTCTCTCGCCGCCGTTTGCACTTTTTCGAGGGTGTCGAACACGTCCGGCTTGAAATGGTGGGGATCGGTCTCATCGTCGTATTTCATCCACTTCACAGGCTGCCCGATTTCTGCGCCATCAGCAGTCAGCGGCTAGTATAGCAATCCGTCCTGGAGGAGTTGACTTACCTGGAGGGACGAACCCACTTGGGTCAACGCCAAGCGGGACATCGCCGCCCTTGGGCCACAGCAGTTGAACCTGGAGTAGGCCGATATAAACCGCGAGAATGATGATCAGTAAGCCCTCGATCCAGGCCACTCTTCGTACCCGTCGGAGCCGCTTTTGCCAGATCATGCGGTCGCGGTTCCATTTCTCTGGAAATGTGGGGGAATTCCCATTTTCGTCCCGCTCGTCGAGCTCTACGCTGCCTAGGCTTTCGAGATCGTCTTCGTGCTCGTTATGAGATTCCTCTAGGACGCTGTACTTCGCTAGCCGGTCCATATCCTGAGCAAAAGTTACAGTTTTCCCCATAGCGAGCAGATTGATCGTAGTCGGCAGAACAGTATGGTGCAGCTGGATGTGGTGACCGCAAGAGCATGTAGGAGACTCCCCGCGACGGCGATTCCTCCCATGTGCCAGGGCGAGTTCAGACGCATTGACATCTGCCAGTGTTGGAACGAAAGGCTTCCCCAATAACGGACCGAAAGAGCGACAAGGTTTACAGCTCCGTTTCATTGATGTTTATAGGTCCACATCGGACCGAAGCTGCGCAGGAAACCCCGCCATCGGATCCGAGTCAGTCAAGCAGCTTTCCTGTTCTGGACCCTGGCCGACTCGTCTATCCCCCCGCTTGGTCAGCTAGGTCGAGGCCGCTCGCCCTATGCGGCCGCCTCCCAAAGAAGGTGTGGCATCCGACTTCTTGTTTATCGATTTTTTTGCGAGCTTAGGAAGTCGAGCTATTGACGCATCATTGAGTCGCATACCCCTGAGAAGATCACGACTGATGGAGGCAAAGAAGGACGAAGTGAACTGGCGGTCGCTGCCCAGAAAGGACCAGCTCGCCATTCTATGCTTTCTACGGTTCGCTGAGCCTGTGGTCAGCATTTCGCTGCTCGTACGTCCTGCGTTTACTGAATTGGCACTTGTTGCGAAATGCTGCTGACGAGATTGTGGTAGACATACCTCTTCTACCAGCTCCAGTCGTTGGATCCTAAGCTCGATTCTGGAGCCGTTGTGCGACAAGTTGCTTACATGCAGACGAGTTTCATGCTATCGCAATGCTTCTCATCAATGTTTCTCGGAAAGTTTGCAGACTCCCCGAGAGGAGGAAGAAAGCCCGTTCTTCTTTTAGGAGTCGCAGGGTCGTGTAAGCAGCCGTCGAACTCTAAGCCGTGACCTTGCTAACGGTAGGCCTTTTTAGTCATCGGGTGTGTTTCGTTCGGCTTCATCACCAACTTCAGACAAGCTTTAGCACTGCGAATCCTCGAGGGGCTTGTCAATGGCAACGTCGCGACAATTCGGACGATGGTTTCTGAGGTTGTCGCAGAGAAGCGGTAAGCCCAGTTTCCAAACGAGCTGAAGCTATTGGTCTAACGAGAGTTACAGACACCAGCCGCACGCGTTTCTGTTGCTTCCCATTTCGTTCAACGTCGCCGCGATGGCTAGCCCTCTGATTGCTGGCCAATTGGCAGACTTGGCTGGAAAGTACCCAGAGAAGTTCGGGAATAACGGATTCTTGAAGGCATGGCCATATGCACCGCCCGCTCTCTTGAGTGGTGTTTTCCTCCTGATTGCTTTCTTTACCGTATTCTTCTTCCTCGAAGAGGTGGGTTTCCTGACCCTGATTGGATGCTCAGCCAATTGACCAACAAATCATCACACAGACTCTGGAGCCGCTGAAGGACCGCTATGACCCAGGCGTCGCGTTTTCGAAAAGGGTGCGAGCCATTATTTTCAAGAAGAAAGAACCTCTGCCAAGCATGATCGCTCATGAAGAGGCAACGAACCAGGAAATGTCTCGCATGATCAATGATGACCCGGAATCGGGAGATAGGGACTCAGAAGAGGATGTTGCCCCGGTGAAGCCTCTCAAGACCCCAGCAGTCCTCCCGCTAAAGCGAATGTTCACGAGAAACATGTGTCTCACGCTCCTGTCGTATGCGATTCAGGAGTACCATATCACGACATACAACACTTTGTGGACAAGCTTCCTGAGTGACCCCGTGGACACCAAGAGCCGGATGCGGTTTCCCTTCTTCTTCTCCGGTGGAGCCGGAATGAAGCCGGACAGGATCATGTGGTCGTTGTTCATCGTGGGGGCGATGGGACTTCCCACCCAACTGTTCATATACCCCCGCATCAACCGCCGCATGGGCACGCTGAATATGTGGCGCACATTCATGCTGGGGATGCCGGTTCTCTATTTCATCATCCCATACATCGCGGCCGCACCATCTACTGCCCGTCCACCAGCAGGCAAGGAGGGGTTCTGGGTTTGGTTCCTCATTGTCTTAGCGCAGGTTCTCATGGTCGTAACTTCGACCTTTGTTGTTCCTGCGCAACTGGTATTGACAAACTTGTAAGTGTCCCTGAGTGACACAATGTCATTTGACATATCATACTCACCGACGGCAGGTCCTCACCGCACCCATCAGCTCTAGCGAGAACTCACAGCAGCGCCTTTCTGCTCACGGGTTTGGTGAGATCGGCAACGTCGTCTCTGGCTGGTATCATATACAGTTATGGGTCTTCTCACAACATCACAGGGCTTGTTTGGTGGGTGGCTAGCGCCGTTGCTGCTGTGGGATGCCTGAATAGCCGCATCGTAAAGGAGGGAAACGGACATGAAATCTGGCTCACCGGGGATACGGAGTAAATAGACAGGACTGCATTCGGGAAACACTTTTACAAACATGGCTGGACGTACCGATAGACATTTTCGAAGACGGTGTATTAATTAAACGATACTACTAGATTGATGTATGCTACCGATAAACGGGAGAGGCGGTAGTCGTGCACAATAGTAACCGTGCCAACTCAACACCCGCTGCCGTCACCCACTTTATATCACGTTTACTTTCATGGACACCGCCATAGGTAAGGACTGTGTTTTCTAATTCAGGACACCAGATATGAATCTCTTATTAAAGAAAAACTGATAGTATTCCGTATATCCTAAACGAGTGGAGAATAGATAACAGGCCGTAGTTCGAACTCCATTTCGGAAGCCAGCAATTTGTTTCCAGCCAAACTCGCGGTTTCAAGCCAACACTAAACCAATCCTGTTTCCTTTTTTTTGTGGATTTTTTGTTGGTCTTTTTTTCGCCGTACACCGTAATCAAACTTTCCCGTTCGGACCGGTTTACTCCTCGGTGACGAATCCTCTCTTCTCTGGTTCGGTCACAAAGCCCCTCTTCTCTTCAGTCACGAAGGCTCGTGGTTCTGGACGCATTTGATCAATACTGTTAAGTTTCAACAGCCGATACCATAGGTCAAGTACATACCAACATCCTCGGTGGTGAACCCACGCTTCTCCTCTCGCTGGATGGCCGGGTCAGCAAGGGAGGTGCTCGCGAGTGCGGCGATAGTGACGAAAGCTGAGAACCTTATGATGTGCTTGGTAGTAGATCTTTGACAATGCTGTTAAATTGAAATGAACTTTTTCACATACACAACTCTTGCCGTGTGAGGCGTAAGGGACACTCCTGCATTTATGCCTCACCGGTAGCGTCTTTGTAAGCGTAATCACCACTACATTTACGGAACTTCATCCCACAAACCCTGATTATCGATCATATAGTAATGTTCCGATCCTTCATATTGTACTTTACCGACCCGTCGCCGACTTCCAGCTGGCTCTGGAATAATACTAGACTCGTCATGTCCCAATCCTTGTATCAGGAGACATCCGCAATGTTGCCGTCATGGGGTACAAAGCTTGGTACGATCCGTGATACAAACCTCTGGGTTCATACCGGTGAAGCATCCGATACCGAGCAATCGTAGCCAATCACCACGATAGTAGCAACATTTGCCGCCCATATTGCCACACACCGCACAATCCATGTACCTTATATCCACAGGCGGAACTCACCGGACGCAATACGGTGGTGTGATTGTTGACTTGTACATGTATATTCCAGGTGGCATCCATGAGAATAAAGTTGCGGCATGCGGCTAAAATGTTGTCCCCGCGGAGTTAAGTAGAGTTACAGAGGCAGTAGTAGCACCCATGGGTGTTGATTCCGCCCAGTAGCAGTCAAACGCTGATCTGAAACGGATGACATTGTTAGCACGATGGTCCAATATGTTGTCCCGTCTGTCCTAATATAGATTAGGCAGCGATCGGGGACCTCCATATTAGATGCACATAGAAATCGTAATTGTAGGCTACTTTACGCGTTCTTAGTATTCGGGGTTACTGCTGGGTTTATGTTGGTTATAGCCTAAAGACGCTGTTCCTAAAGGTCCTGGTACTCGTGTTATTGCCTGTGTCACCTTTATATTATAAAGTTCTCAATTATAGGAGGTATTAGTGTGTGCTTAGTGATATTCGGAGTATTTAGTGCCTAAGGATTAATACGTTCCTAGATCCCCCGGCTTTTAGTGTAATACTAAAGAGTAGAGTATTATTATAGTTAGTCCTAGTGTTTACGAAGGATGGTTTTAATAATTATAGATTTGTTAGTAAATAATATATTATTAAATAAAGGTGAGTATGAGGTTGGTTAATAAGGTGTAAATGTTTTGAAGTAATTTCCTCTATATGTATTATGTTTATAAGGGGTAATAATAGTTAAGTAAAAGCTGGGCTTATAGCTGTTGTGAGTACTAGTGTGTATGAGGTTAAATGGAAGAAGATTTAGTTTATTTACTATTTGGTGGGTGCGTTGAGTAGTATAAATATGCCGGTGCGGGTGCCTGTGACGACGCAAGCCCTGACTAATAAGGTGGCGTGGGTCTAGGCCATATAGAAGGGTAATCCTAAAGGCTGGATACGTATAAGTGTGCCGAAGGCGGCCTTAAAGTGGCACCACTAGTACGCAAGGGTGTTTTTGTATATACGTGGTTTTTCACCCTTTTACTTATATATAAGAGTAATAGGGGCCCTAGTGGGAGGGCCCTTATAGAAAAGCAATTATAATTAATCGTTATTCCCACCTACTTTATACACTTAATTGGAACTTTATTATTATATAATAGTATAACTTTTAGCATTACCCGGTTTATATACGGAATGGATTATAAATGGAATAAATAATCCTATACAAAGCTTACATCGGATTAGATCTATGGAGAGTAGTGAAGACCTTATATAACCTAGGAGATAGCGCTTTATAATAATTATAACGGTGGTAATAATACTAAAAGTAATAAGGTTAACCAGCTTACACTAGCCCAGTTCATACTGAAGATCTAGGTGCTCGAGGAATTGAATTGTAAATACATTATGTAATTCGAGGAGTTATAAAGGGGATCCATGAAGGGTAAGGAAATTATCTCTAATCCGTAGTCTAATAGTGTCAAGAATTGAATATGGGCACGATGTAGGGGGTCAATTCGTAATGTGTATTGTCCTTCTGTGTCCTTATCCCTGTGAGTGCCCCTGAGGCACCTTTCTAGCGTGCCTTGTGTGACTAAGCACGCCTTGTGACTAAGCGTGCCTCGAGCGGTCCTCCTGCGCCTTCAGCGCGTCCAGCGCCTTCAGCGCCTCGGGCCTGCCACCCCTTTTGACAAATAGTATGTACCCAGCTGTCACGGGCTGAACCCGGTGGTTATGCCCGGGCTATACCCGGGCGTGCACCGGTGCCCCACCGGCGCCCCACTAGCGCCCACCCCCTAGGAAGTAGAGATTTCGCGCCATATCATAGTTTACCCTTTTCCTCTTCAGCTTGAAATAAATAGTATTTGGCTACCTTTCGGTAAGATAAGGCCTAGGATTAGCCCTTTGTATATTTTAAGCTTAGTTTTACTTATTATATAAGATATTGTTAGGTTGAGCCCGGCTCCTTACCGGTTACGAAATGGAATCCTAGGTTAAGCCCGGCTCCCTGACGACAGATCGACGAACGTTGGACGCTAAGTAGAGCACAGTTCCCCACTAGTTGAAAAGAGGATATTAACTAGTATAATAGCTAATGAATTATAGGCCTAACTATAGTTAGCTTTAAATGAGGTCCTCGGGCCCCTATAAGTGAGGATTACTAAGCTCTCTGATGAGCTGGAGCAAAGCCGAGGTTTAGGAGCGACGTTACCGACCCCTATAAAAGATATAAGCACCGAAGCCCCGCTAATAGGTAACCGTTATTTTATAATAGAGACACCGATACACCGTAAACCACTACTAATACCCCTAAAGTTCTCGGGGAAGTAAAAGGATTACCCTTTTTAGGTATAGTAAATAAGAGATAAGATTATTATAAATAGAGCGTTTTACCTTATTAATTAGTTATTATAGTATTTAATTAACTCTTATTTGGATACTAGTCCATAGTAGGTGGTTACTATGTTTTATATAGCCGGGGGGCCTGGAGGTTAACGTAACCCCGAAGATTTTACATTTTACCTTAATAAGACTTACCGAAACCCGAATACCTAACCCTAAACCATAACCTAACTATAAACTCTCTGTTAAAAAAAATAACGAAAAACTAGTTATTTTTTTCTTAAGGCTTAAACGAATAATAATAAATATAAAAGATGGCAACGTGGTTCATCATCGAGCGGGACACCATCATCGACCAGGACACTTTTCCCACCTTTATCACTAACAACTTCCAGATCTCAACTAAAATCAATTAAATTAATTATAATTACTTAAAATCACTTAAACTACTTATTTCCATAACCTTTGAATAAGTTCTTATATTATCGCCGGTCTTATAACAAATGCTATAATATTGCGAACCTGTCCAACGACGCTTTAATAACCCCTCGTTTTCCTCCTTTTTACGCCCTTCCTTTCTAATAATACCCTTATTATTATAGTATCCCTTACCTAAGACCCTTCTAGTGCCCCTCTATCCTATAGTTTAGTTCTTTTAGCTCTACGGTGCTTACTAAGGGCCGTATTTACATCTCGAAGATGGCGTAGCTCTTCCTTTATAAGGGCAGTTATATGGGAAATGTATTATAAACCTTTTAAAAGCTTATCGGTAACTTTATAAATTAGCGTTGGTGAGCTTCCCTAATACTTAGAGATTCTTTTCTTTATAAATGAAGACTAAGAGATAGCCTTGTTAATGGTTTAAGGTGTCTTAGAAACCTAAGGGTCGGGTAGCCTGATAGGGGTGTTCGGGGTTGTTAGTGTTTATAATTATATATTTAATTTAGAAAGGATAGTTTAAGGGTTATAAGGAATAAGCCCAGCCCCTTTAAAACCCTTATGGATGTTTTTTTGGGTAAAGGTTTAAAGGAATGCGGCCTTAAATACGAGGAAGAACTTGGGTTTGGTGATGTGGGTAATCCGGGCCTTAATGAAGTGCTCGATTTGAGACTTATATTTTAACTTTAATATATTATAATAGTTAATGTTAAGAGATTGGGTTAGATGTGATGAATGAGTAGGTAGGTAGATAGTTATAATCTTGTTCTCTTTGTAATACTCTTCGAAATCGCTGTTAATGTGGTTTTTATGGTTATCGATGACTAGTATCCGATATGTGCCTCTTAATTGCTGTTTTGAGTGTTTATCGAAATGCTGAAGCTATTGGAGGGTAGTCTCGTTATTGGTTTATCCATTGGAAGTTATTTTAATTGCCTAGTTGTTTGGAATCTAGGCCTCGGAGTACTAATTTGCGAGGTGGAAATGGCCTTAAACCACTAAAAAAGGTGGTATTGTGTAATTATTACTAGTAATATAATAAATTACTATTACTCATTTTTTATTATTAGGTTGAATCTTTTTTAGTTTTTTAATATAATTGGAATGTGTAATAATTATTTTAGGTTGGATTATACTTATTATAAAGTTGGCCTTATCGAAGGTATAGAAATCTTTATTTGTGATACCGTATTTTGATCGTATATTGGCTATAAGTCGAAACTAAGGTTTAATAATTGTAGGATTTTCGTAGAGGCCTCTCTGATAGTCATAAATGCGAGAAAATCGTGTTTTAAGTTTTGGGCGTCGTTGGACGAAGTGTTCTGTTTAGCGCTTCCCGACTGGTCGGGAAGCACACTTCTGGAGTAGTGTATTAGCTATATCTTCTATATTTATATGTTAGGGTGAGAATCCTCGAGAATCTAGGTTAATAATGTATTAAATAATTGCCTCCTCCTTGGTCTCTATTAAATTCAATTGTGTGTTGGTAATATCGGCTTTAGTAGTTTAATTGTTTATTTTAGTATAGAGGGTAGTTTTAGGAATATTATAAATGAATGCTGTGCGTTGGATACTTAATTGTGGAGTTGATTGAATTATTTTAATTATTAGATTAATTTTATTTTCGGATAAGGTATTAGGTATTATATAGTAGAAGAAAAGATGTGTTAAAGTAGGAGGATAATGGAGGTGGGAAAAGTGTCCTGGTTAATGATGGTGTTCCGCTCAATAATAAACCACGTTAAACCTAATTAAGTACACTAAAATTAATCTATTACTATTATAAAACTATAATAACACTTAATTACCTATAATACTAATAGCTAATAGGGAGGAGTTTGAAGTTAAGGAGATTCGTAACACATAAAAAGTATAGGGTGGATAAAAGCTTTTAGTAAAATAGAAGGAGTATACTTAACTCACTTAGGAGTTAATAGATATACTAGCGGATATAGTGGCCTTGGACCATTACGAGGCCGATCATGGGAATATCCTTTAGGAAGGGAGGGGAGGAAGGGGGTAATTATCACGGGCTAAAGCCCGATTAGAGGCCTCGGAACTACTCAACTATGTTTAACACTAACCACTACTTACTAAGCTTAATTAGGCCTAAGTAGACCTAATTAGGATTTAGCGGATTTATGGGGTAGTAAACTTTTCCTTCCTTTCTCCTTATCTTAAAAATACTTATAATAACCACTATAGCTAGTTGTAATATACGTACTTAGACCGTTATAAGTATATTAACTATATCTTTTATATCCACGCGTCGAGGTGAGAATCCTTAAGAATTTAGGTTAATAATATATTAAATAATTACCTTCTCCTCGGTTTTTATTAAATTTAATTACGTATTAGTATTATTAGCTTTAGTAATTTAGCCGTTTATTCTGGTGTAGAGGGTAGTTTTAGGAACGTTGTAAATGATTATTATACATTGGATACTTAATTGTGGACTTAATTGAATTGCTTTAATTACTAGATTAATCCTATTTTCGGATAAGGTATAAGGTATTATATAGTGGAAGAAAAGATGTGTTAAAGTTGGAGGATAATGAAGGTGGGAAAAGTGTCCTGGTCGATGATGGTGTCCTGCTCGATGATGAACCACGTTATATAATCCAATACTATTAAAATTATTATATTAGAAAATGCCCTTACTTCCCACCTTAAGGCGCACCTAATCACTATCTCCTTATTAGGGGAGTATACTTAGTGGTTTATTAGAGTACAGGACATTACCTAGAAATTAGAGTATATAATACCCGTCGCTACTAAACGGGAGCGTCGCTAGTCCCTAACCCTAGCCCCTTTATAAAAGTATTATAATAAAGATGTTTAGATAATTAGTGTTAAGAATTGTATATGGGCACGATGTAGAGGGTCAATTCGTGATGTGTATTGATGCTGCTGTGTTCTCATGCCTGTGAGTGCCCCTGAGGCACCTTTCTAGTGTGCCTTGTGTGACTAGGCACGTCTTGTGTGACTAAGCGTGCCTCGAGCGGCCCTCCTGCGCCTTCAGCGCCTCGGGCCTGCCACCCCTTTTAACAATTAGCGTTACTCACACCTCATTAACTTAAAGGGAAAAAAAGGACCATTACCACTACTACTCCTCGGGTAACCCGTTGGTGGACCACTGTGAATACTTTCATTATAGCGAAGAAGGCTATATTACTAGGAACTATTGGAAAAAGGTTCCTAAGTAAATAAAGGTTACTCGTATTAAGGTAACGAAGAAGTAAAAGGATCCTAGGTTAAAAGAAGAGGAGTAAGAGGTTACTAATACCTCTTTTAATGAGGACAACTCGGGAAAAGAGTAATTTTAGTATTGGAACCGGGCAGGGAAAACAGGTGTCCTGAGAGAGGGGTGAGCCTCCACATCGGCGACGACATGGTATAAAAAGCGAAGTCCCGGCATTTTCTAGGCCGGACGGGAGAGACAGGAATACACACAGCGACATAGACATATCTCTTTAGATATTCAATTCGAGCGTTAGCCCTCTTTTTCTATCATAAGTTCGGAGAACGTCGTTTAGATGTGAAACGAGGTCGTTATATTATTGAGTAATAAGGTACCCTTTTTTGTTGATGGAACCCTATTCGGAGAGTTATTTGAATATTTTAGCCCTAATTAGGCCTAAGTGAGCTTAGATATTCGAAGAATTGTCTTTTTAATGTTGTTTTATATGAGTTAGTTACCTCTTTAGATGTGGGATGAGAGGTGTACGACCTGTGGTTAATAGGGTGTATGTGTTGTAGGCGATACGATATACACTGTCCATTGTATCCCCTGCTCTGTTCTAATAGTGCCTCGTGGGCGAATTGAACGCCCGATCTCCTTATTACTAACTCCTACTCCGTCCTCCCCCCTCATCTTTAAAGAATAATACGATAAGTGAATTAGTAAAAACGACGTATAGTACTCTTAATTAGAATATAAGAGTTAAATTAATAAACGTAGAAGAGGGGGATATGAAAAACCCTAAGAACTTTATTAAAAAAATTATAACTTTGATTACTCGTCGAAATCTCCGAGTATGCGACTATGAACAGGGAGACGCTAAGAGATAACCCTGTTTAAAAACTGGGACTGTCTACTAGATATGACCTGACTAGGGCGATGGGCACCTAAAACCAACGGTAAAATAAAAAGAATAACGTGGTTGATAAGCGAGCTGGCCAGACAAGTGAGCTGGCCACCCGACCGTGATTTTCCCACCTACATCATCATCATCTAATCCTTCCCACAACAAATATACCTACATAAAACCACGAATCCCAATTAAACTTAATTATCCAAACTTTAAAATAAGACGTAAAACTTAGTATCCGGGTAACTACTAAGATCTACTCGGTCCCTCGTTTAACCTTAGGTACTTAATTAAAAGGAATACTATTATAACACAATACTATACTTAACTTATGGAATTTAATGGAGCTTAAAAAAGAGAAGTTAGTTAAGTATATTCTTAACTCAAATTCCCAATTATTTCCTCCCCGGATTAGTGGTATAGAAGATATAGTTAATTAATTATTTACTAACCATAGTATACCCCCAGTCGGGAAACACTGGGCTTCGAACTTCATTAAATAATAACCACAGCTCTGAATGCGCTTTTTTTGTAAGTATAACTATAAGAGGGCCTAATACGAAGATCCCGTTATAATAAACACGTAGTTTCGCCTTGTGGCGAACATAGTCGTAAAATACGGTATCGTAGACCCAGATATTTATAATTTCGATAAAATTAGGTTTATAAGAGGTTAAATTATATCCGGAATACCTATTATAAACACTAAAAAGTGTTTAAATACGAAAATAATATAACTTAGTAATCGTTAATAAGTTATAATTATTCAGGCCATTAGCTCGTCGGGTTATAGTATACCGCTATACATCATCGTTATAGGCCAATATCACCTCTCCACCTAGTACACCGAATCGAATCTCTTACGCAATTAGGTCATCACAACATCTAAAAACGGAT
The DNA here is from genome assembly GCA_024584535.1 of Colletotrichum gigasporum. Lineage (NCBI taxonomy): Eukaryota > Fungi > Ascomycota > Sordariomycetes > Glomerellales > Glomerellaceae > Colletotrichum > Colletotrichum gigasporum. Next base: position 1,285,661 of record CP077951.1, read on the forward strand.
GGACAATAAACAAAAAAGGCCTAAATTAGCTCTAACACTTTAATTAATATATAAAACCGCATTTAAGAGGCCGATATCACCTCCTTATCGTTAATAAATATAAAAATCACTATTCTATAAATTTTGAAATATTTTATAAGGAGAATAACATTATTATACTTTATATACTAACTTATTTTTTATTTACTTTAACCCTTGGACGTTGGGTGTTTTAGGCCCTTTAAGTTGGTATATGGTCAACAAATTAAGGATAAGATGCGTCGGGGTAATACTCATATTACAAAGGAAGATTTCTTTCCCGTATTTCGCAAGGCTTATACTTAGTTAATTATAGAGAAAAATATCTAAGGGGGATTTAGAGGTGCTGGTTTTATTCCCCTAAGTATAAAAAGTGTATTATCGAAATTTAATATTTAGTTATGTACTCTAATACCTCTAGGGTCACTTTTAATAACCCCCCCACCTTAGACTTTTTAAATACTAAATAACCTAATAAAGACATCTTCTCAATTAAACCTTATTAAGAATCGGATCTCCTATTATTAAAAAAGTTCACCAACTTTAATAATTAAAGTTATAAAATATTTATTAAAGGGGGTACATAGTTTTATATACTAAATTGCCTTATTAAGATCTAAGAATAGAATCTTATAAGAAGAGAATAACCTACTTAATTAACACTAGAAAACCAAAAAAACCCATCTCAAATAAGGAGGGAATCTTATTATAACTAAAAGAGAGGACCTTCAGTCGCAAAGAGAGGCTATAACTCAAATCGAGGAGGAAACGCATCGGAGTAATGGCCATCGACCGAGGACGGAAATAGTTCAACGGCGGTATAGCATCTATGGAAACACTGGACACAATGCATAGACATATCCAACTAATAAAGAGATGACTAAGGAAGAGGATTCTGAGTAATTTCAATTAATTTAATCGTTATAATACTATTCTCTGGTTATATGTGTAAAGTAGTTGTGGTGAGGTGGCCAGCTCGCTTGTCTAGCCGGCTCGCTTATTAACCACGTTAAACACTTTGACCTTATAAACTTAATATCCCCAATAACCCCCCTACTAATAATACACTTTTAAAAATATAAAAGGAAAACTATTAAATAAAGAATTAAAGAATTCCAAGAAAAGGTTAATTCAATTCTTTATACAATAATTATAATACAACCCAACATCACTTTTACTATTATTCTACTTTCCTAATTCCTCATAAACCCATCTCCGAAATAGATCACCATAATAAACCAGGTTATCCATTATCTTTATTTAACTCACCACCTCATAATATACTTTAGAGGCTCGGGGGGTAAGCAGGTTTTGCCTATCACAGGTAATACGTCGTTTATAAATAAAAAAAAAACCCGGAGGTCTTTATAAGGATATATAATATACCTTTTTAGAGGCCTAATCCAATAGAGGACTGCTTAACAGAATATAATTATAACATCAACAACCAAAACTAAACTATTAAATCTTAAGTATATAATAAAGGAGATTATAACTCCAAAATAGCTTTTTCGGGATATAGCTCTAAACCTGGGAAACATATAAAAAGTGTATTATAATAATCGCTAAACAATACATCTTATTATAAGTAAAAGGGAGCACTTATCAACCCACCTATAACACATAGATATACAAAACATATAACTTTAATAAGAACACATAATAGGAAACTTCCGTATAGAATATATACCCATAAATAATATACTAATAAGTAAACTTTTAAAAAAACTCACCTTAAATAAAGTTTGAATACTTTAGGTCCCTCCTAAGCTTATAAAATACTTAGGAAAGAGTTATATAAACTAAAAAAAATATATAAGAATATGTTATTAAAATAATCGAAAACGGGATTAAATAGCCCCATGGCCAAGAGGCCTAACAACAGCCCTAAAGAGCCTACATAGAATACGAAAAATAAGTAATATTAAGCCCCGAGGGGTACTAAAGAGTATTTCCGGGTATAGGGCCCCTATACCTAAACTAATACACTAACCAAAGTCTTTATTTCCTAAATAAGAGGGAGGCTATGTACTAATTCAAAAAGACCATTACTATAAAGCGGGCCACCTCAGGGATAACTACGTTAACAAAGCTGTCCAAGGCCAAGTAAAGAGTTATGGACAAACTGCCCCCCTGGACGGGTCTAGCGATTAGAGAAGTAAATTAAATAACGTTATTAAATACTAAAATAGCCTCCTCGCTAATACTAGGAGCCACCTTACCCTACTCCTCTATTTCTATATACTTAAAAATATCATAGTACACTACACTAAGTCGACTAATATCTTAAATACTAAACGAATTAACTTAAAAACTAAGCTATAAAAATAATTATATTTTATAAAGAATATACTTATTTACTTTTATAATAAGGAATTAGTGGGAAACTAATAACGCCGAGGTAGGGACGGGAATATACGGGGTCTTTCCTTCTACGTAACGAGTACACTTAGTAACACTACCAATTTAATAATCGCTAAGGGAGCTCCTATATAGTGTACTATGAATATACTGAATACAAAGAATTTCCTAATGCGGTTATGGCTCCTCCTCCTCCTCGAAGATCCTACCCTCTATAATTATTAACAGGTTAATCACTAAACATAACCACTTAGACTAATTATATAAATAAACTAAGACTAGTAAAGGTGGTTGCGACGGTCTACTTAGCTTTTCGGCCCTTACTCTTGCCACCCTTAGGCTTCTTATTAATAACTAAATTTAGAATAAACTAGCTAATAATAGTCTAAAATACAATAAAAGGAATAAACTCACACATCTCGGGCTTAGAGCCCATAATAAAATCAATGAGCGAAGCCCGTACACGGTCACGCTTACACTTCTACACTTTACGTATAATAATAGTAGTAACGACGTAAAGCTCATTAGCTTTTTTTAAAGGTATCGTAGTAGACTTACGTTTAGAAATAAACATTAATAATACCCGAGAAATTATACGGAATACATAAAACGTAGGACGTAATTCTCATATATATAATTTTTATTATTATTATTACTCAAAGAAAGGTTTTCAGAAGAGAAGGGTAATAGGACTTTTAGTACTAAACGAGTTAATACTACGTGACCCGCCTAATACACTAATCGAGCTACTAGAAGATGCGAGATCACCCATAGTAAGGAGCTTGCGAAACAGAAGGAGCCTACACAGGCGAAACGCCTTCTACGACGCATCTTCCGCAACACATCTTCCAAACAAAACTCACTTTCCTTTAAAATCATTAAAATTAACAAGAAACACAATTATCTCTAACTCTTTCTTTTATATTTACTTACTTTCTTTATTTTTCTAAGAGTTATAGTATACAAAATTACGATTTACAGATGCACTAGTATCTGGGGGGGTGTATTATAATAACCTCCTAGTTGAACTAGCCCGTTTAGTGTATAAAGCTAATTACATAATACTATACGTAACCCGTATTATATAACTTCACTTTTTCTATAGCTTATTTAGAAGTGGACTTCGCTCGGTAATTAGACTTCTAAAAGACAGGCCACTTTCTACTAAAATGACCCTGTTCATTACGCAGGCTTCACTACACTTTTCAAATTAGTAATCCTAGACTTAGGTTCAACAATCCATGTTTTCAACGATCTTATATAGTTTACTATACTTATGGGAGCGTTAATAGGAACCTACCTCTGAGCAGGCGTTTAATAAGTGGTTATCGAAGTGTATAGTATAGTTAATATTAAAGTTAGGGGGCGTGGAAGGGCCACTACGAAGCTCCGCCTATACGACGTCGCACTCTATACGGGCTTTACTAGTAACGTTATCTCCTTTACTGGCCTTCGTATAAAGGGTTTCTAGTGGGATATAAGCCCTTGTAATAACTGTCTATGGTGCTTGGACGGAACCTTCCTATGTATACTTACAAAAGTCGCGAATTAATAAGTTCTGGACTACCGGAAAATCGAAGTGTTGCTCATAACTACACTTATCAGACGAAAAACGCTGGAAATCGAGTTTACGCCGCCTCGAAGGTATAAATATACGATAACGATGCGCAGAAAACCGATTAAGGGTAGCGTAGCCCTCTGGTATTGAAGGCTAGGTCACGTAGGCCCCGAGGCCATCCGGCACTTAGTAAACACCTCGAGAAGGGTTAAGTTAACCTCAGGGGGCAAGCCTATTATAATAATAACCTACGATACGTGCGGAAAAGGCAAAGCTTACCGAGTGATCTAGCGAGCTCTATGAGAATCCCTTAAGTATGCGAAGCTTAGAGACCAGCTTATAATAGACTTTTATAATTACTAAGAGGGTTATAAAGGGTATACATTTATAATACTTATTATTAACTAAATAAGTGGATTTATATAGGGGTTTTACCTTATATAGTATACTATAAATATATTCCTAGTGACCCTAATAAACTTCTTTAAGTTACTTAAGGTTTACTATGGGATAATAGTAAAGACACTAGAGTCTGATGGTGAGCTTGAGTAGCACCTACGTATTACTCAAATGCTTACTATGCAGGGTATAACCCTGGAGATCTCAGCTTTAAATACGTAAGCCCAGAATAGTGGAGCAGAGCACATCATAGTAGTAATTAAAGAGTATGCAGAAACGATAGTTTTAGGCGCTAAACCTTTAAACGTCCTTTGGTTGGAAATAACGAAAATGTTAATATATATATATAATTATACACCGTCGGTAATAAGACGATAGAAGTCGCCGTATAAGTTATTTTATAAACACTTTTAGTGTAAAGAAAACGGGATATATACACACCTAGACCTCTCCCATATGCGCTTGTACGAGTGCAAAGTGTTCACCATAACTATTAACGCTCAGCTGAAGTATAATAAGTACTAAAAGTTATTAGTGTGCACCTGGATTGGATTCCTAATTGGTTATATTAAATATTTCCTTTTAAATCTGGAATCCCCTGCGTAACGAAGTTTTTACTATTTAAAATATAGTATTTAACGAAAAGCATCACTTTAACGGCAATATTAAGGGCCTAGTAGAAGAGATTAACTATATGGATCTTAAGGCGACTTAATAGCACTTAAGAAAACTAATCCGATAAATAACTAGTGTGGGAGTATATAATTAAAGTATTAACAAAGAAGTAGAAGAAGCAATAGAGTATACTAACCCCGATAGGCCCGCTTTAGAAACAACTATAAAAGTACTTAAATACCCAGAAGTTAAAATTAACACACTTAAATAAATGGAAGGGTAATATTCAGAAACGCAGTTCACACCCTTTCTGATACCAGAGGTGTCACCTCCGACCTCGTTTATCACAACTTTACCTAAACTTAATATAAGGGAGTGTAAGGAGATATATATAATAGAGTAGATGTATTAGATTCCTATTTTAACACCGAAATCGAGGTGAGTTATACCTAGGACATTATACAAAACTGTTTTCTTAGTAGGTATAGTACTCTATAAGAGAAATCCCCCACGTTAAAACGGCCTTTAAAGGGACCGTGTTATACCTAGCTATTTATATACTCTAGAATAGGGTTCTAAAGAGTCCTTTATAGTAATAGTATTAAATACTAAAGAACTCTATGTATATAAAGTATTCTTGGATAACCGAGTTAAAGGTTACTAAAAGGTAAGTAAACTTTAAAAGGAAATCTCTGTAATAACAGTATTAAAAATAACTACGTTCTACTCCTACAAAAACCAGAACTAGACGTATATAATAGTCTCCGAGGAGTGAGATATGCATAGTAATTAGGATATAGTAGAAGTATTAAAGACAACTAAACTCTGCGTGCACATAGAGGTAAAAGACCTACGTAGTGCCTTTTAGAGGGATTTACCCCCTTTATTAATATCTTATAATTAATTACAAAACCACTACTTTAAAAGTAAATTCCTAAGTACTAAAAAGAGCTACTTAAACGGGTATAAGTAGTTCTACTCGTGGGAAGAGGTTACGAGAATTATTTCGTATAGTAATTAAGTCCTGGGATACCACTGGGTATACACCTCTAAGCTTAATAAGTATGGGCACCTAGCTAAGTTCAAGGTACGCTTGGTGATCCGTGGTGACTAGTACACCAGAAATGTATAAGAGATGTACACTGTGACGCTTATAGGTATATCCTTCCGAGTTTTAATTGCTATTACTGTGCACTTTAACTTAGAATTATTATAATACGATGTAGTAAACACCTTTATCTATACAGAACTTAACGAGATGATTTTTATAGAACTTTTACCTAGTTACCGTATTCTTAGAAGAGTTTTATATTTATAAAAAAGTATTATATAATCTAGGATGATCTCTTTTTTTATAGTAATACCACTTAAAAGCTAATTTTATAAATCACGGATTTGAGTATATAATAGGCGAGAACTAATATTAGTGGAGAAGCGAAATTATGTTCTTCTTTTATATAGATAACTATGTATTAGTATTCCCCTATGTATAAAAAATGAGTATACTCTATAAGGTCTCTAAACTATGGAAATAATATCATTTTAAGGGAAGTAATCCACTCTAATAGTTCTTAAAAATCGCGGTTATACATAACCGAGTAACCCGCCGATTATAGCTCTCGTAGGCAGTTTACGCTGAAAAGGTGAGGAAGCTGCTTCCTCTGCTCGCTAACACACTAGAAGATGAATCCGAAGCGCAAATATATACCCCGATAACTCTTAAAAAGCTTTTGTTATACAAAGGTGAAGTGAGTATATAAGAGGTTAACTAGTATTAGTATAAAATTAGAATAATTTTATATACAACTATTATAACCCGTCCCGATATAGTGTTCACAGTAAACTGCTTAATACACTTTAACTAGAATCCTAGGCTGAAACACTAGTGCATAGTAGACCAAGTGCTCTATTACCTTTATTCTACACGTTACCACTATCTCGAATATAGCACTGAATTAGGTAATGACGAAGATACCCTGATCGTAGTGTTAGACGCCAGCTTCATAGATAACTCGTTGGATTGGAAGAGCTCTCAGGTGCTCGCTATGAAGCTCTTCGGAGGGCTTATGGCGTGGAGAGCTAATAAACAGGCTACAATTACGACGTCTATAACGGAGGCTAAGTTGCTCTCTTTATTGTAAGTAGTGAAGGAGGCCATCTTTGCGAGCCGCCTTATCAGCACTCTAAAAGTATAACTACCCACGGAAAACGCTCCGGAAGCAGCCTTCCCTACGCAGAATACGTTAACACATATAATTCAACTTTAATATAATAATATATAAACTATACACCTCATAATAACTAACTTAGTTATACTCTAAATACACTTATACTGCGTTAATATATATTGCAACGGAGCGGGGGATGCAGTGAACAGTATGTGCTGTATTGCATAATACATACACTTTATTAACCATAGGTCGTGCACCCTCCGTCCCGGGTCTGTGAGGGTGATTAGCTTATACGAAACCACTTAACCACAGCTATAATTTAGGTAAGGAGATACCTTAAGACCTAATTAGGGCCAAAGAGGGGTTCTTGCCCTAGATGTAAACACTGGTGAGTGTTAGGGTTTTGTTTACTTAGTAGTAAAATAACCTTTGTATTGTTTGTGGTATACGATCTAAGTAAACGGGTAAAAAGAGCTCTGAATACATCTGTTTAATTAATAATACTTGTTGATGTTCTGTGATATGTTATTTGATGGTCCGTTGTTGTGTCCTCTGCTAGAAATGCGTCCCCAGTTCCCCTCTCTTAAATAGCTCGCTGTCGCCTGACTAAGGAAAAACCCGCTTAGCGTAAGCATTTCCCCCTGCACGGTTTCAATATAACCACTAATTATACTAAGAGGTCACAGAGAAACGCATTTCCGTTGTATATACTCCGTTAGTAAAGTTAATAACAAATAGTCTAATAAAAAGCCTGGTGTTCCCCTAATTACGGGAGTTCCAGAAATAGGGTAGGATAATAGAATAGAAGGAGCTTCTAAAGCACAACAAAAAGCATAATTTAGATAAGGAGGAAGCTAACTGGTCTTCTAGACTGTTAAAGGAAAACGTTTAGGTAATAGAGGATAGTATAATAGACCGCAGGTTATAATCTCTAGTTGATTATAGGAAACTTATAATTTTCCTTACTAAGTGTGTTATACATATAAAACGCTTTCCTATAGGAGATGATTAGTAAAGTAAAAGGTTAATACTTAGAGAGTACTTTGGGTAAGGAAGCCCTTTGTATGAGGCCTCCCCTAAGGGGGTGTGTTAAATTGAATACTCTAAAAGCGCCTTAGAACGGGTGCTCGGTGTAAGGTTAATCCCAAGCGCGCCTCAGGCAGCCAGGGGCGTCCCCTACCCCTATCCCTACGGCCAGTGACGCTCCCTGAAGCACTTAGCAAACATAACACATGAATATACGCAATTGACCCTCAATTCGACAACTTCTGAGTTAGATTAATACCATTATATAGAAGTTATACTACTAATAGAGATATTATTAAGTTTTAAATTAACTAACAATGGACCTTCCTAACCCTTAGAAAACTGGCCCTCGATATATTCGTAATCCCCGCTATGGTAACCGACTATGAGAGAGTGTTCAGCTTAGCGAAGCTTACCCTGACGTCGCAGAGACTCTCGATGACCCCGACAACTCTCGAGCGTTGATAGTGCCTCCAAAGTTAGCTCTGAAGCGGCCTAATGACCGTCGGGGGGGGGGGGGGTCCCCGTACGGTATACAAGGGCCACCACCGCCGCCGGCCCCGAATACGCCACAGGGACAATAACAATACCGGGCTGACCGGCGAAGATGCGGTGTTACTATGAGATCGAGGGCTAACGCCTCCTCTACTGACCATATGAAGAAGATGGTCACTTTACCTAAGTCTATAAAGAATATAAGTAGGTATAGTATTATTAAAAATCAATACGTTAAGGGGAAGGGGGAGGGCTTTATATACGACTAGGAATAGCCTCAATTTTCAAATTGATTAAGTATTTGATCAAACAGCTAAATATACGACGATGGAAGCGTCAAACAGCCAAATACAACCCACATATTTGATTGATTTGATCGGGGTTCTGCGCTGGTTGAGAGCCTTTATTAGTGCCCTAACAGAGTGCTACATGTAGATAAATGGCTTTACCATAGCATAGCTTGTGGCTGTTGGCTCAGGCGTAACGATGAGGTACGGAATACCCCCAGTGCCTTTTGCCCCTCTGGTCAAGAACTTCGAAAATTCTTCCGTTGCTGTCAACATAGTCCTTGAGATTCATTGCGGGGATGATACATGTATCCAGCGCAAACGCAGAGTTGGGGTTCGATGAATGGCCCGTGTAACTTAATATGCGAGCAAAGGTGATGAGTGAAGACATGCAGTTCAGCCGCTGAGGATGCGATTTATATAGCCACTCCCAAATGCAGATGGCTGTTCATCATAGGCTAACGGGCGATAGGACGAAGAAGCATGGCGAGCGGCCCGGGAATGGCTGAAGCGGTTGCTTCCCGAGAAGATTTCTAGCTTTAGATGGCTTGTTTAAATCAGGCTTTCTGTCCATTAATACTAAAGTCTTTTGCATCGCATGCAGCGCTCGACTAGCGACAAACACCATTGTTTCAGCCATCATAGAATTAGTATGTCATACTAGTCCTGGATACTCACCCAAAATTCGTACGAGTCCGGTGCCGAGAGCACATGCATGCACGGGAAGATTTCGGTGCCGTATTATTTACATCCAAGAATGCGAGCCCGCGCCCCCCTGTCGCAGGGTATCGAAAGTCGACGTTGGCGTTCAAGCGCCGCCGTAAACCGCAATCCTCCAATGGCATTTATCAGCACAGGGATCAGTCCAGACCGATTCCCCTCACAGGCAGATCCGGCGCCATATTTCACGGCCCACAGCATCGACACGATGATGCGCGCGATGGGTGTCTGTGGGTATGTTAGCCGCGATGAGATCCTAGTCGAAAACCCAGAGGCTAGACCGCAACCAGAAAGAGTAGGGTCGGATCTTTCAGACGAGAAGCTCAGGGCGTATTAAAGCGCACACAGAGCGCCCGGGGGGTATGTCATAACGGGCGCTGGGCGGTGGCTAGGGAGCAGACAGATAGGCAGAGGCCAAAACAAAGTGCTGTGGCTGTTCTGTCATCGTGCGTCGGGGAGCGCAAGTGCGCTCGCAAGTGTGGCGTGTGTGTGCAAAGTCGATTGGCGTTTTGCATCATGCTGTCTTGGGTCTAGACCTATCAAACCCTCAAACCCCAGAGAAATCCCAGAAGGGGCCGAGACTCGACGTCACCGACGCACGTCAGCTGAGGAGCGCTCACACCACCATCTTCGATCCCTTATCCCCCTCACCTCCTGAGTCTGGCTCCCTGGCCTACGTCACCAACACGGCTGCCACAGAGCGGATTGAACATAATAGAGTTACCAGCCACACTAGACACACACATAGAATCAATGAAAATTCGAGCCTTTCTTCCCGTCTCCCATTTTCAGTGTTGTACAGTTTTTGTTTGAGTCCGAATCACAAGAGTTGCTCACCTGATCACAGTTGCCCAGCATGTCGTCCACAAAGAAGCACAGCGAACCGCTGCCATGTAAGTCAGCTCCTTTCCTATCTCGGCCTGGCTGTCTCCAGATGAATGCGTCAAGCTCGGTCACTAACCCGAGCCCATCCCAGCCCTAACCCCCAACATGATGACCGGTTACAAGAAGGCGCCGACCGAGGAGCGCAAGTCGAGAACGGTCCGGAAGACGAAGCCGACTACCGATGCCACAGAACCCACCAAGGATGTGGCCAAGGACGTTGCCAAGGATGCAGCCAAGATCGAAGAGAGGCGGTCTAGAGCGGCTCGCAAGACCAAACCCGCCGCTGATGCAACAGCAACCATTAAGGAAGTAGCCGCCCCGACCGACGACCGGAAATCGAGGACGTCCCGGAAGTCCAGACACACGGCGGATGCAACCTCGACCCGAGACTTCGCCGCGACCGAAGCGAAGAAGGTATCGTCTTCGGCAACCAAGCCCCACACATCTTCATCGGCGACCAAGCATGTCTCATCTACCTCCAACAACGCACACAAGTCCGCCTCCGGCGCCACAAAGTCCGCCAAGTCAAAGTCTCGCGGCATTCAGCAGAACGCCAACACCGCTGGCGCGGATATTCTGAAGCGCATCCAGGAGAAGAAGAGCCCACAGTACACGGGCACCACAGGCGCAGACATCATCAAGAGGATCCAAGACAGGAAGAACCCCCAACCAAAGGTCTCGGCACCCAAGCCCGCCGAGACGGTCAAGAGGACCACGTCCCAGCCGATCAAGGGACCCACGGCACCGGCCGTCCAGCCGGCGAAGGCGGCTCCCAAGGTCCCCGCCGCCGCTCCGAAGGTCAGCCCGGCCCCCGCGCCGGTCACCATCTCGGCTCAGCCTGTCAGAGAGGTGCCTACCCCGGCCCAGGCACCGAAGAAGAAGACTTACCACCCGAATGCCCTGGTCCCCACACACGAGCTGGAGGCCAAGCGTGCCGCAGCCGAGGAGGGCAAGGAGGTCGCTCCCGCGGGACCCAAGAAGAAGACGTATCACCCCAACGCCTTGGTCCCCACGCACGAGATCGAGGCCAGGCGTGCGGCCCAGAAGCAGAAGGGTGGTCTCGGACAAGTTACCGACGGCCTCGGAAAAGCCGTTGGGGGCACCGTTGGCGGAGTTGGCAAGACTGTCGGAGGTATCGTCGACGGTGCGGGCAAGACCGTTGGAGGTGTCGGCGGAACCGTTGGAAATGTTACCGACGGCGTCGGCAGGACAGTCGGAGGCGTTACAGAAGATCTCAGTAACACCATTGGAGGCGTTACTAGCGGCCTCGGCAAGCAGGTTGGCGGGCCCGTTGGAGGCGCTGTCGACGGAGTCGGCAAGACGGTCGGCGGTGCGACCAAGGGTGTTTCGAACACGCTCGGAGCTGCTACCGGCGGAGTCGGTAAGACTCTGGGCGACACGACCGGTGCCCTCGGAAGAGGAGACTTGGCCGGTACAGTCGGAGGCGCCACGGCAGGAGTGGGAAACACAGTCGGTGGGGTCGGGAAGGGATTGGTAAGTCCACTCGAACGAGGAACCTTGTGTTCTTTTTTGCTAACGTTATTACATAGGGCGATGCTCTTGGCGGGACTCTTGGAGGAGTCGGAGACACAGTCGGTGGACCGGTCGGAGGCATCGTGGGCGGTGTCGGCAAGGGAGCCGGCGATGCTGTCACTGGTATCACTGGCGGCCTGGGCAGGGGTGTTGGCAAGGTCGGCAAGGGTGATGTGCTTGGAGGTGTTAGTGATGTCGTGGGAGGTGTTGGTGATGGGTAAGTGATCATTCCTGTCAATCATCTCACAGCAATAACTGACAAGGTTTACAGTGTTGGTGGCCTTCTGGGAGGTGTCCTCGGTGGCGTTGGAGGCGGCAATCAGAAGGGCAATGATGGTGGTCTCCTTGGAGGCGTTCTCGGAGGAGGTGAAGGAGGTGGCTTGCTTGGTGGTGGAGGAGGTGATGGTGGAGGCGGTCTCCTTGGAGGCCTTCTCGGAGGCGGTGGAGGTGGTAAGGATGGAGGGGGTGGAGGGTTACTCGGTGGAGGAGGTGGTGGTGGTGGTGGATTGCTTGGTCTTGGAGGAGGTGGCGGCAAGGACGGGAAGGGTGGAGGATTGCTGGGCTTGTAAAACACGACACTGTATTGACATTGGAGTAGGCCGAGTTGCTGCGGATATCAAATTGAGTTGTTTCCGCCATGATTTCAGATTTATCGACGAATGATGGATTGAACATGGATGGCTTCGTGCACAGGCTTTTGTTGATCCAGCTGTATCCAGATCATACGGTCGATGATACCTTTCATACCCTACTGACTTTTTGAAAGCTGTGTTTATGTGATCCAAGGAAATGTGCCCCCTAGAAACTCGTCCGTTACCAAGAGTCCAAGAGTACCCTCGAACCCATCCTCATTCAGCTGGGTAATCAGAGACGACGTCGACTCAGGACTTTTTCCATGATCCGAAAGGCCTGTTATTAAAGAAAAGCCCGCAAGTGCATCAGTTCTCGGTATGCTTCCTTCGCTCTTCCGGCTAGCGTGGATGATACTATCCCTGACCTCAATGAAGCAAGGCCACACCTCCTGTATGGCGTTCATAGCCTCCAAGATGGGTCCCAGGGACTGTGACGTCTCTCCCTCATCCCACGGTGTCCCTTCCAGATAATGCCTCATCATGATGGTGCCTGCTGCGGCGGCGAGAGTGTGGACGAAGTCGATCGGGAGACACTCGTAGCGGCAGAACCGGGAGTAGCTCCGCAGCAGTCGGCGTATCACCTGCAGCGACTCGTAGCAAATCTCCACGTCTTCGCTTCCCGCAGTCTCCGGTTGAGACAGGAGGTGGCGCGGTGGTCGGTGCAGGATTATCATGGCAGTGTGGAAACGCATGCTAGACTGAATCAGCTATGATGAGGTGATGGGATAAAGACGGCTCACTGGAGATGCAGAACGCAAGCTGGGACCTTTCCAACCGTCCATTGATTCCAGTACAGCTTCCCAGGCAAACTCGCCAGCCATCGTGTCAATGAGACATGCAGTTTCTGGACTGTGGCAGCAGTTATGGCATTGTGGGCCCGCGACCGGCGGTTCTCGAATAACTCCGTGATAATGCTGTGCTGTATCTTCGACAGCTCGGCCTGGTGTATCAACGCCCCTACCAGAGCGAAGCCGTCCTCGAACGCAGTCACGGACAGTCCCGGCGCGATGTACGTGTCGAGGAGTCCCTCCCAGTCAGGTGAATACGGCAGTCTGACCGTGTTGCGGACATCCGACTCGTACAAGTACAGGGCCGGCGGGCGCCCGAAGTAGAGACTAAGCTGCTTGTCTACTATGAAAGCAGCCCAGTACACGCGGCGTAAGATCTCGCGGTCGACGTCGGGCTCGGATGTGCCGCCGCGCCAGTTGTTCGGGTCGAGATGCAGCCCCATATCGTGAGCTAGGCGAAACGCCATGCCGCAGAATAGCCAGCCCTTCGAGGCGCACCCGCGGCCGATCTCGCATTGGCCTAGTAGGAGAAGGACCTCTAAGCTCGTGAGGTCGGGTCTGTCTAGAGCCGGGTAGAGAAGTTACTGGGCCTGGGCGGAGAAGACGTTGAATAGTTGGAGATCAGCAGGATCCCCGGTCGCGAGGGCACCCATCGCGCAAATAGCGAAAAGGAGTATGTTGTTGTTGTTGTTGTTGTTGTATTTAACGCCATGGCGGCAAGGGCGTAGCCCTTACAGCAGACCTCCCAAGGGGTATGTGGCGTAGAGAGCCGCAGGGTTAGACTACCTATGTCAAGAATTGTATATGGGCATGATGTAGTGGGTCAATTCGTGATGTGTATTCTACTTGTTCCCGGCCTAAGGCCCGTGCGCTGCTGTGGCCCCTTTTCGGCTACGGAGCGATGACTAGGCACCCTCGGCGCCGAGTGGGCCTACCACCCCGTTTGACAATAATACATAGCCCTTCCTAGTATCCTTTAAATTCTACCTATTAACTATTATGCGTTCTATTTATCTCTAAATCCCACTAATTTCTTTAATTTTTTTATTTCTTATTTAGTTCCCTTCGTAGGGTATATTAATTAGTTGTTTTAAAGACTAATCGGAGGCTGGCCTTTAATAGTATAAATAGATTTTCTAAAAGAAGCCTATTATACACAGAAAAACCTTAAAACCTTTCGAATTAATAATTAACTCCTTAAAGTATTAGTTAAAAGATCCTATAAAACTTATAAGCCTTGATAAATTAAAAGAGTACAGGGTAAATTATTATTACCTCCTTATTAACGTTTTTTAATAATAAACCAAATAGATTACTTCTTTTACTTCTCTACAAAAATAGGTAAATAGAACTTTATTAACGTAAATCCTAGGTGAGTCGTTATCCCGGGTAAGTTATTACCCAAGCCAAATTATACATATCCAAAAACTGAATCACGTTCTTTTCCACTAATAACAATAGAACACCTTTCTAAAAGAAAAACAGAATTATCACTATAATTAAAACTTTTAAATCCATTACTAACTAAACTATTACTTTACTTATTTACACTTATAACGTCATTCAAATAACCGTTATTAACAAACTCAAAAGCAAACACACCTAACACATTACAATATTAAACGGTCGGAAATTAAATGATTTAGAAAAAGTAGAAATTCTTCAGCATATTAAATACCTCGAGGCCTAAGGATTTCCGCCACAGTATTCCCATATAGCGGATATAATGAACCCACTCTTCTACATCCATAATAGTAAACACATTAGGAAAAACTGGGTTACATTATTTCTTAAACAATACCCAAATCTCTAATCAAAATACTATCACATATAAAACTATAAAAATTCTAATACGAAGGTCAAAATACGATAAACGCGTAGTTCCACCTCGTAGCGAGTATAATTATAAAATATAATATAATAAATTCCAATATTTATAACTTCGATGAGATTAAGTTTATAATAAGCGTCCTTCACACAATTAAGGTTATTATAAGTATAAAAAAGTCTTCTAAGCTTTTAATAGTATAACCTAGGTGTCATAATATAGCCCACAATTACTGTCCCGTAATTGTGGTTCCACTTTTGCGATAGTTATAAGCCCTTGTCTCTACGAGCCCTCTGGTTGAATAGCTAAACGCTTTACTAAAGTGGTAGTATGTGGGCCGACCTAGAGGTCATGGGTTCAAGCCTCGTTATGCTCACCCATTCTCGTTTTAGTAGTAAGTCACCGAAATAGAAGGTTAGATTTACTAGTTGGAAGTGGCCGGTACCTAGTAATAGTTAATAACGACTTATTAATTATGAGTATAAACCAGTGTTAATTCCTTAGTTAATAAACCTCTTCTTTCCTTGGTTTAGGAGAGTATATTATAATATAACCTATAATTACTATCCCGTAATTATGATAGGGAATATATTATTGTAATTTAAGGTATTAGTTTTAATAACTACGTAGTCCTCTTATTTATTATTATTACGAGTAAAAATCAACTTAAAAACTAATACACTAATAGTCCTCTACTATTATATATAATTATTACAATAATTAAAAACAACTAACATAAGTGTCGGGTCAGTTGTATATATGAGTTAGTCGTGTACTTTTCCTAAATTTCCACCTCTTAACTTTAATTTAATACAATTCTATTAATTAATATAGGAAATTATTTGAAAAAGTCTCAGATTCATCTAGTGATTTAAGTGATTCAGATGGATCCTAAGTTATTTAAGTTATACATCGCAAAGATCTTTAATATTCTTTTATTAACCCTCCTTAACAAAATAAACAAAAAACGCATCTAACAAAATACCCACTCTAGTAGTACTCGATTAACGAAATTACAAGAGGATACGATCATAAAATACGTTATTAACCTGGATTCACAAGGGTTTACACCCCAGCTCAGCAATATGGAAAATATAACGAATAATATCATCGCAGCACGCAACGCATCACGCGTCGGGATGCTCTGGGCCTTAACTTTTGTTATACGATAACCAAAAATTAAAAAGCGTTTTTCTTGTGTATACAACTACTAGAGGGCTCTTTAGGAAGATCCCCAAAAGGTTACAGTTTAGTTTATACATTTTATAATATAAAAACGAAATACAGTATTCTCAATAAGGATTTATATAATTTCGACGAAACCAGCTTTATAATAAGTTAAATTGCCTTCTTAATAGTTATTACTTATGTGTCGCAAAAGTGGAACCATAATTACAGGACAGTAATTATGGGCTATATTATAATACACCCCCCTAGACTAAGAAGAGAAGAGGTCTACTAACTAAGGAATTAGCACCGGCTTATACTCACAGCTAATAAGTCTTTACTAACTGTTATTGGGTACCGGCCACTTCCAGCTGGCAAGTTTAACCTTCTATTTCGGTGACTTGCTGTTAAAGTGAGAATGGGTGGGTATAACGAGGCTCGAACCCATGACCTCCAGGTCGGCCTACATACTACTACTTTAGTAAGGCGTTTAGCTATTCAACCAGAGGGCTCGTAGAGACAAGGGCTCATAACTGTTGCAAAAGTGGAACCACAATTACGGGACAGTAATTATGGGCTATATTATAACATTATGCTAATCGTAGTAGTAAATAAAAAAAGGTTTAGTCTGGGAACTGGGAATAGGTTACTGTAATTTAGGGTATATATATAAACGACTAATATATCCCGTTATTTATAGTAGTAAAGAGCAAAAGCCACCTCGTAAATGAGTATACTAATAACACTTTACTACGTAATTAAGTAATTAAACCTATTATAAGTAAATAAACCGATAATTTAATTAGCTTAGACTGGTTTCACCATTTCGATAAACACACTATTATATATACGAAGGGTCCTTATTGGATATTAGTAATCGACGAGTACGAGAACTATTTTTCGGCTAATTTCTAAACTTTCTATAACGTAGTTCATTAGTGAGTGGACCACCATTAGTGACCGGGCCACTTTTCCCACCTTCACTACCTTCTAACTTTAATATGTAATTTCTTTTATAAAATAATATCCAAAACCTCACCTAAACATAGGATTATTCTAACAATTAATACGATCCGATTAACACTATAATTAAGTATCCGATGTATAACGACCATTTACAACGTTCCGAGAACTACCCTCTGGTTTAGAATGGAGGGTCAAAGTGCGAAGGTCGATAGTAGGAATGCGTAGTTGAATTTGATAGAGACCGAGGAGGAGGTAATTATTTGATATATTATTGACCTGGATTCTCGAGGATTCTCGCCCCGATATGTGGATGTGGAAGATATGGTTAATACACTACTCCGGAAGTGTGATGGCTAACTGGTTGGGAAGCGCTGGATAGAACACTTTGTCCAGTAACACCCAGAGCTTAAGACGCGATTTTCTCGCGTCTATAATTATCAGAGAGACCTCTCCGAAGATCCTACAATTATTAAACCTTAATTTCAACTTATAGCTAATATGTAATTAAAATATAGTATTATAAACGATGATTTTTATAATTTTGTCGGAACACCACCGTCCAGCTGGTGACACCTGTTGCCGCATATCGCCGATTGCCTTGATTAGCGAGCCAATCAGAGGTCAGGGATTGGATTTAGAATCGCGGCCACTAGCGCCGCCTTCGGCTTTTTATTCCTACCTTATACAATAACAGCAGATAGGATGAATATATTGTTATTTGCTTACCCACTGTAATTAGGCCTGGTGAGGTGAATTTAATACTAGTTAGTGGTTAAATACCATGTCCGCAGATTAGTAAGGTGAAATTTCGATTAGAAGAGATGTTTCCGAAGGACCCGCAAAGTAGTTAGGTTAATAGCCGATTAAATTAGAGGGCAACCACCGACTTTTATTATAGGAAGTTATTATGAGAAGCTACTATGTATTGAGTAATAGGGTTATTATGGTCTCGTCCTAGGGAGTTATATTGAATTCGCCTAGAACTATTCGATAAGGAAATACGAAGGAAAATACGACTCCTATGTTTATTATGTATGATTTCTGATGATAACTCTGCGAAGGGATAACTATTAATGTTGTTAACCTTTTACTTATACTAGATGATCAACCTCTCCTTCTCCTTCTCCTATAACTTATAAATACTACTTTATCCCTAGTAGTTATGGAAAGTACCTCGGAATTAGTATTTGAATAGTTGATTTGTACGAGGACCATATGGTATTTATACCTAGAACGCTCTTACCCCTAGGAGATAATAAGATTAAACCGTAAAGGTAGGTGTAGATGAGTAAAAGATAAGAGACCTTGTATCACCGTGGAGAAGATAAGGTTATGGGAGCTTAGAATGCACCTTTTATATTAGTCCTTACATCGGAGGTAGTATTTTATAGATACTAAGTGGTAATTCGTTTAATGTACGGAATACGACCTTGAAACTGCGGCTTAGAAGAAATGCCCTGTGTTCGAGATGTCGTTAGACTTAACGTTGTATACTGAAATATTTGTTAAGATGTTGGAAAGTGCCTTAGTCCCTATTTAATAGTGACCACTGTTACCGTTAAATGTGATCAGTTTAATTGATTAGTAGGAAGTTAATGTTAAATGGTTTGAACGGATTAGATTTGCTGGGAAATGAAAAGGATACTAATACTAGTGAGGTGGGCCCTAGAGATTGACCCAGAAGAATGGGGACGCTGGCTGTATATGGATATTAATAAGATAACACTAATAGAGGTGGTAATAGTTATCGTTTACTTTATGGAAAGATGGTAAGTTAATAAATTATAAGGATTAGATTTATGCCGCAAAAGTGGAACCACAATTACGGGACAGTAATTGTGGGCTATATCGTGACAGTTGTGCTATACGTTTCCTCGTCCATAAACGTCGTAGTTCCTTATAAATCTTTGAATATCCTGGGATAGGCCTGGTTAGTGGAATTGGCGGTTAATTAGGGCTTTTAAAGTGTTCCTCCCCGGATATCCCGTTAATGTGGAGTTATGGAACTTTTGGCTTAAATTCGTCTTTAGGGGTTTGTAATATGGAATCCAGATTCTGTTCTTTTATAATAGTCTCTTATTATCGTTGATTGTATATTTTAATAGTATTATTAGTAATATTTACTACGAGGGAAGTTGTTGGTCTCTTTTTTGTATTACTCCCCTAATTAGCTAGTATTAGTTGTTCTGGTTTAAGGCTTTATCTTATTGGGAATGTAATAGCTCTTCCTTAAAAGGGTTCAAGGGGGGTTCCGTCTTGTTTGGGTTAGGGTCGTCGGTCTGATTTATGTTTCTAGGGGAGTTTCTTGTATTAGATGTAACCCTTTTTGCTTGCCCTGATTAGGCCTGCACTTCTTTGATCACTACTGCGTTGTTGACTTATAATACGTTGATCCTGTTCTTTAGGAGTTTAATCTTCTGACCCTCTAACCTATCGTCCTATAGAGTACTAGGGATATCCTATTTACATCTTAATAACGTATTAGGAACTACTGCTTTTTTATTAGGTCTAAACTGGATAGTGAAGTTTTAATGGGATAGTAATTCTGACCACTTGATTTGATGTTCATTTAACTATTTTCTTGTTATAAAGTACTTTAGATTTAGGTGATTAGTTAGGATAGTGACCTTTTTTATACTCTGTAGTTCTGAATCCCAGTATTCTAAATAATGTATTATTATTAGTAGTTCTTTATTGTATATCGGGTAATTGTATTCCGTAGGTAGGTTCTTATGTGAAAAGAACCCTATAGGCTTTAGGATCCCTTTGTTGTTGTACTGCGACAAAGTACCTCCTACTATATAACCAGACGAATCGGTCTCGAGTACTGTAGTTTAATCAGGGTCCCAGTGAGCCAATACAGGTGCACTGATCAGGAGCATCTTCAGCTCCTTGAACACTCTAGCACACTCCTTACTCCAAATAAACGGTATATCCTTTTTAGTTAAGGCTATTAGGGGTTATATAATCCCTGAGAAGTTAGGTATAAACTACTAGTAATAGTTGGCAAAACCGATGAACCCACGAACTCTTTATACTAATCGGGGTACTTCCCATCCCTAAATTACTTTAATCTTCTTAAGGTCTATAAAAATTCCCTTTCCAATATCAACAATAAACCCTAAATACTTAACACTCTTAGCTTCGAATTTGCACTTATTAATATTTATATATAGGACTGTAGCGCCTAGGCGTTCGAGGACCTTCTTAACCTTCTCTCTATAATCAGAGAAGAAGCCGTCTAAATAAATTAGGACATCGTTAATATAAGCTAAGTAGAACTTATTTAGGAAATTTCGTAGAGTGTAATTAATATATTACTAGAACATTACGGGGGCTCTAATTAAACTAAAAGGGGTAACCATTTATTCGTATAACCTATACCTCGTCCTAAACACCGTCTTTTATTCATCTCCTTTCTTAACCCAGATCTTATAAAATATAATAATAATATCCAACTTTATTAACCATTTTACTTTTATTAATACCCTTAGGGTTTCACTAATTAGGGGTAAGGGGTATTAGTCCTTCTTTATAATAGTATTAAGGGCACGGTAATTAACGTAGAACCGTAACCCTCCTCCAGGCTTCCGGATAAATAGAATAGGCAATGATGCAGGGGAGCTACTAGCCCTAATAAACCTTTTATCTAATAATTTTATAAGGGTTCAGCATAATACAATTAACTCTTCCCTTAACATGCCATATAAAGGTCCTTAGGTCACTGGTTTGTTTTGATTATAGGAGTCCTTTTTAATAGGGATAGTATGGTCGATATTCTTCTGGTGTAGCGGTAATTGATTAGGTTTATTTTAGTTAAAGATATATAAAAACTTATGGTAATATATAAGGAGTTTTGTTTTTGGGTTTATTTTTATTTTTAGTATTAAGGTTTTTTTAATATTAGTTAAACTTATGGAGAATGCGTTTAGCGTGGATATACTAAGAGGGGTCTCTTTTCTTTTCTATGCCCGCCTAATTAGGGCTAAGAATACTGATCTAATTTATTATTGGATTGGGAACTTTGGATTTTGCTGGGCTTAACCCGGTTTCTTTTTTATTACCTAGTGGTTTACGATACTTATATATAGAGTACTTTGTGCTAGGTAAACTATAATATTATTGTTAATTATCCAGGACTTTCTAAGGATAACGTCGTCTTCTTAGTTAAGAATAATATAAAAGAATAATTGGTGTTGTTTATAATTATTAATATTAATATTAGTGTAAATAACGTAGTGGATTATACTAGGAATTATAGTGGTGACTTATATTAAATTCTAAGGTGTAATACTAATGTATAGTAAACGGAGTTTCTTAGTAAAGGTGTTACTAATCAGAGTGTATATCAAATACCTTGTATTAATAAGGGTAGTTGTATAGTGTATCCCATTAATCCTAATATTAACGTAAAATAGGTTATAATTTATACTCTTTTTAATGATCTTCTATTCCAATATAGCTTATTCCTCCTAATAACAACTTTCACTAGGAGTTACTCTTTTCCTAAGTCCTCAAAGTCCTAATTAGAACTATTATCCGTTTTACTTTATTCTTTAGTTTTTCCTTTAAAAGTCTTAGTCTTCTTTGTCTCTTTTCGATCCTCAGGGTATTACTATTATATATGCCCTTTTTTATTATAGTTATAATATCTGTGAGCTTCCTCTTAGTTTGGCTGTTTATGGACTTTCTTATCCTTAGTTAGTTTGTTTACTTTCGTAGGTTCCCACTCCATTTGATTAGGTTGGGGGGACTCTAATTGATTATTCTACTTCTAAGGGGACTTAATTCTTATTTGGTTAGGGGTTAGTGATCTCCTATACCGATGCTTATGGTGGGTTTAGTAGGATTCGCTATCCAATTCTGAGCTTATACTTAGGAGTATCTGGGTGTATATAGTGTATGTTGTTGTTTTGTTGATTATGCTGATGAGGGGGGCTCTTATTGTGGTGTTTAGGGCTCCTTTAAGGTAGTTGATCCTTATAACGTCTAACTATTGTCCTCCTCCTACTTTTACAAACTCCTTTTTAAACTTAAAGAGGAAATAAGTAAAACTCTTATTCTCCTTTTATTATATAGTCCTTAGTTGGTCGAGGACTTGTACTTCTGTATTAAGGTCTGCGTAGTAACCCTTTAAGTATTCTATGAATTTATCCGGGTTTTTCGACCTACTAGCCCCTTTTTATGTATAATAGGTGTTCACTATGGTTTGCGTAGTGTTTTCTAGCTTAGAGTAGATGTAGGTGAATACGGTTAACTTTGAACTAAAGGCTTTTTTATTTATGCTTATTTTCCCTCTTATCTTAAGGTACTATTATTAAAACTTTTTATGTAATCCATTAAATTTTAGTGGGTCGGGAATCTAATATTTAGTTTATTTTAAAGGTAGTAAATAAACTTAATTAGGGGGAATTAGTGTTATAAAGGGTATCGGGGACTAGTTTATTGTCGAGGTCGGGTACCTAGGTTTTACTAGGGTTTCCTATAATAGTCGAATCTGCTCTCGTTGGGTCTCTTATTTGGTTGCTTGGGTGGTCCGTATCTCCTGTAGTTGGGTTGTAAGTTGTCCAATTAGCTATACCAACTATTATGGGTTTCCAGATAGTTCAGCGTTACCTTCTATTATTGTGTGGTTATTACTTATCCTCGTGTTTTGCGTTTAGTAGTGATCGTAGTATACTTAATGATGTGGTCGAGGTACTCTACTATGGGTACACACACGCGTCTTTTCGAGTTTATAATAACCTTTAGGTCTGATCAGGCCATACTGATCAGTTTTAGATGTTCAGGGACTCCGTAGGTTAACCCGTCTAGAACTTCTTGTTACTCTTACACAAATTATGGGCTTTTGTACTAGGTATTCAATTAATTACTTTTAATAATCTTGAAGATAATATAATGGTCTAGGTACATATATTATAACTAGTTATAGCAACTACTATGAGTATTTTTAAGATAAGGAGAAAGGAAGGAAAAGTCTGCTGTCCTACAAATTTGTTGGATCCTGATTAGGTCTACCTGGGCCTGATCAGGCTTAGTAAGCAGTGGTTGGCGTTGAACATGGCCGAGTGGTTCCGAGGCCTCTGATCGGGCCTTGGCCCGTGACACCTCGCCCTACAGAAGATCAACGCTACCGTAACCCTGGATATATCGAAGGCAGGCCAGGCGAGCATCACCTTCGGCGACAACCCTCCACTAAACTTAATAGGGTTGATCACCGTTAAATCCCCGTTTAAAAGGATGTGTTTCCACGTTATAACGGCGAATACCCTATTCCTATTATATCTAAAAAATATAAACCGATTAGGAATTATGTTTAACAACCTTAATAACCTTCTATACTAGGGAGATATTAAAGTTCCTATTATATGGAAATAGGGATACCCCTGGATGCTTATTCACGTACTAGAACAGAGTTTTACGTGGAATCACCTAATAGACGTTGAGCTACGATGAATACACCGTCGTTTTGGCCACCCCTTGGTATAGAAACTCTATATAATACTAGAGAGGGCTGGTTATAATATGGCCTACAAGTAATCCAGAAGTTTACAAAGTATTATTAGTGCTAGATGAGTAGATGAGCCCTAGGACGCTTTAAATTCACTTTAAAAGGCGATGTTAAATTCAACTACGAAGTGATCATAGACGTCTTCTACTTAGAAGGGCATAAACCTATCCTCCACATTATTAATACCGCCACTTTGTTTAACGCTATGAGATTCTTTGAAAATGTGACTACTAAGTATACATGGGAAACGCTCTGTGAGTACTGGATTGACACTTATATCGGACCACCTGATTAGATTATTATGGATACTAGAATGAACTTTAGCTCTATGGAATTCAGGAATTCAGTGAGATTTATAGTAATAGAGGTTAAGGAGGTACTCGTAAAAGCCCATAATAGCATTAGGAAAGTAGAATAATACTACGCTACAATTCGCTGAGTATACGAGATAATACACTAGGAATTCCCGTCTATGCTACCGAAGCTAACTCTCCAGAGTGCAATCAAAGCGGTAAACAATATAATAGGCCCAAATAACCTTATACTAACCCTACTCGTCTTTAAAGCATATCCACGTTTAATAAACAACTCTCCACCATCACCAGAGATCCAATAAAGAGCGGAAACCACTAAGAAATTTATGGCTAAAGTACGTAGTCTCTACGCCGAGCGAGTAACTATAGACGTTCTCGTAATAAGAAACGGCCTAAATACTACACTAACCAGGGATCTACTATTATAATTACTCATTAAAGTATAGTATAAAAAGGACAGCTGGACAGGCCTGTTTATACTCGTCGCTTATAATGGTGAGACCTACGTCGTTGAACTTCCATCTAGGCTAAAATTGTTCAAAACCACTATTGTTAAGCTGTTCCACTAGAGAAATAATAATAAAGAGGATTAGGAAATAATAAATAATAATAAGGAGACCCCTCTATAGGAAGAAGAAGTTCTTAAAGAGATTATTGTGTAAATAGATATACCACCCCTAGAGGAAAAGCCTGCGCCGCCACTTCGATGCCCGAGGGGCAGGCCTAAGAAGATAGTATAGATTAACCTTATTGCTGAAGTTGACAATGCTAATAACGTTGACGACGAAATCCGCATAATAACCGCGTTTATGAGAACCAAGGAAGAAGCAGATTATACCCAAGTATTCGAGCTTTGTTAAAAGAGAATAATTAACACCCTAGGGCCCCCGTTCAAAGAATCCATTAAAAAAGAGATTAATACTCTTATTGAGCAAGGAGTCTTTGAGTTCACTTAGTACGACGAAAAGAAATACAATGGTGTTCGAATTTTTAAGTTGCGAATTATTAACAAAGTAAAAGGGAAAATAGAGACCCTTTATAAGAAATCGAAACTAGTTATCCAGGGATACACCGACGACAGCAAAGAAGTTATTTTCATATAATCCCCAACTATTCAACGGGCTAATTAGAGACTAATTCTCACCATCGCCCCATCCCTTATCCAGACGGGCCACTATTCCTTATAGATAAGAGATATTACTTAAGTGTACACCTAATTAATAACAAAGCTCAAAAGAATAATTTTCGCAAAGCTATTAACCCAAATCAGAAACAACTACCCACTAAGAACTATTATAATTATTATACGACCCCTATATAGGATCGCAGAAGCCGGAACCCACTAGTACACAACCTATAATAAACACTATAAAGAGAAACTTTAGATAAGAACTTTTATATATAACCCTTATTTACTATTACTAGATAATAAAAATAGAGATTTTGTGATAATTGGAATATAAATAGATAATATTATAGACCTAAGTAATGAGATGTTCTCTAAACGAGAAAACGAAGAACTCCAGAAAACTATGTTTAAAGTGAAGGAGAAATAGCCTTTTTCCGCTGAGATGTTACTCGTCTTTAACGGAGGGATTATCTCAACCAACGAGTAATTTATATTCCTCCACCAAAAGGGCTAAAGAGCAAAATTATACCCAATTAATACTAAATTACCTACTATAAAGAAGGAATACGTCGAGTAGTACACCAAAGTGGCATATATCACTTCAATCTACTAACCAAAAGCAGCTTTTGACCTATTAACAATAGCCCAGCACCAGGAGGCGACACCAAACCAGATCAAAACTCTAAATTGATGTATAATATGGTAAATTAAGGATCCAGACCGAGGGCTCACTTATATACCCCTTAACTTAACTTCCACTAAGCTCTTTGTCTTTATTAACGGATCCTTTGTTAACAATAGCGATCTAATGTCCTAACTCGGATTCGTTATCCTTTTCGTAAACGAGACTTAAGGAGAGGAAGACTTTATAGTTGAAGGTAATATTATCTATTATTCCTTAACGAAATCGAAGAGAGTTATGAGAAGCGTCCTCGTATCCGAGACTTATGGTATGGTCGCCGGAGTCGATATAGCTTATACCCTCTCTATTACCCTAAAAATCATCACCGATAAGCTCTGGATACCTATAATCCCAATAGTTATTTATACTAACTCTTATTCACTCTATGAGTATTTCGTGAAGCTCGGTACTACGAAGGAAAAACGCCTAATAATCGATATTATAATACTAAGGTAATTGTATGAATAGTGAGAACTCTATGAAATCCGATGGATCCACGGCGACGACAACCCTGCCGACGGGTTCATAAAGGCAGCACCGAATCGAGCTCTCACGAGGCTCGTCGAAAACATAAGGACGACGATATAAATAAAGGGATGGGTAACGAGGCCCTAGGAGATGTCTACGATGGACGTCGAGATAACCATAAACCTATGGTTAGGCCTGGGAGATGCTCGTTTCTGCTAAAAGGTGGTATAGCGAAAAGGTGTGATTTTGCTGCTTCTGACAGCTTTATATACTCATTTCATTTATCGATTTTATTACATTTTAAGTGGTTCAACGCTAACGTCGAGTAATACTTAAAATCGCCTATTCAGCGTTAAATGGTGATCTTACGGTAAAAGAGAGAGTTACTAGCGTCGGAACACCACCGTTCAACTGGCGACACTTATTGCCGTATATCGCCGATTGGCTCGATTAGTGAGCTAATTAGAGGTTAGGGATTGGATTTAGAATTGCGGCTACTAGTGCCGCCTTCGGCTTCTGATTCCTACCTCATATAATAACAGCAGATAGGATGAATATATTGTTATCTGCTCACTCACTATAACCAGACCTGGTGAGGTGAATCCAACAAATTTCGATAAGACTAATTTTATAATAAGTATAATCCGGCTTAAAATAATTATTATATATTCTAATTAAACTAAGAAATTAAAAAAGTTTAATTTAGTAATTGAGAATAGGTAACGTGTCGCAAAAGTGGAACCACAATTACGGGACAGTAATTGTGGGCTATATTATGACACACCCCCCCAGACCGAGGAGAGAAGAGGTCTGCTGACTAAGCAATCAGCACCGGCTTACACTCGCAGCTGACAGTCTTTGTTGACTGTTACTGGGTGCCTGCCGCTCCCAGCTGGCAAGTCTAACCTTCCATTTCGGTGACTTGCTGCTGAAGCGAGAATGGGTGAGCACAACGAGGCTCGAACCCATGGCCTCTAGGTCGGCCCACATACTGCCACTTTAGCGAGGCGTTTAGCCATTCAACCAGAGGGCTCGTAGAGACAAGGGCTCATAACTGTCGCAAAAGTGGAACCACAATTACGGGACAGTAATTGTGGGCTATATTATGACATAACGGTAATTTGTTGTATTACTAGTAATAATTATATAATACCACCTTTTTTATTGGTTTAGGGCCGTTTCCACTTTATGAGTTAGTACTCTGAGGCTCAGATTCCGGATAACTGGGTAATTAAAACAACTTCCAATGGATAAACCAATAATAAGACTACCCTCTAATAGCTTCAGCATTTCGATAAACACTTAAAACAGCAATTAAGAGGCACATATCGGATACTAATCGTCGATGGCCATAAAAACCACGTTAACAGCGATTTCGAGGAGTATTATAAAGAAAATAAGATTATAATTATTTACCTACCTACTTATTCATCACATTTAACCCAACCTCTCAATATTAACTACTATAGTATATTCAAGTTGAGATATGGCTCTTAGATTAAGCACTTTATTAAGGCTTAGATTACCCATATTACTAAACCTGAGTTCTTCTTCCTATTTAAAGCCGTATTCCTTTAAACCTTTACCCACGAAAACATCCATAAGGGTTTTAGAGGGGATAGGCTTATTCCTTATAACCCTCAAACTATCCTTTTTAAGCTGGATATGCAGTTACGGACACTAATAGCCCCGAAC
The DNA here is from genome assembly GCA_024584535.1 of Colletotrichum gigasporum. Lineage (NCBI taxonomy): Eukaryota > Fungi > Ascomycota > Sordariomycetes > Glomerellales > Glomerellaceae > Colletotrichum > Colletotrichum gigasporum. The sequence continues at coordinate 1,313,909 of CP077951.1, forward strand.
ACGCCCATCAGGCTACCCAACCCTTGGGTTTCTAAAACACCTTAAACTATTAACGAGGCTATCTCTTAGTTTTCACTTATAAAGGAAAGAATCTCTAAGTATTATGGAAGCTCGCCAACTCTAATTTTTGAAGTTGCTAATAAGTTTTAAAAGGTTTATAGCATATTTCCCATATAACTATCCTTATGGAGGAAGAGCTACGCTATCTTCGAGATGTAAATACAGCCCTTAGTAAGTATCGGAGAGCTAAAAGAATTAGATTGTAAAATGGAGGGGTATTAGATGGGTCTTAGGTGAGGGAATTTATGGCTGTAAAGGGTGTTGTTGAGGAGGAAGGGTGTGAAAAGGAGGAAAACGAGGGGTCATCGAAGCGTCGTCGGACAGGTTCACGACATTGTGGTATTTATCGTAAAACCAGCTACAACACAAGGACCTATCCAGAGGCTGTGGAAATAAGTAGTTTAAGTAATTCTGAGTAGTTACAATTAATTTAATTAATTGTGGTTGAGATATAAAAGCTTTTAGTGGTAAAGGTGGGAAAGGTGGCCTGGTCACTAATGGCGGTCCACTCACTGATGAACCACGTTAAACAAAAGAATATTATCATAATCACTATACCTCTACACTTATTACACCTACTTCAGCCACTTAATGTTGGGTATTTTGGTCCATTAAAGCGGGTATATGGTTACGAAATTGAACAATTCATAAAATCACATATGAACTATATTACGAAGGCTGAGTTCCTTATCGCCTTCCAGACCGCCCTTTTAAAGGCTTTTACGTTATACAACGTCCAAGTTAGATTTAGAGGGGCTAGTTTAGTTCCTTTTAACCCAAGTAAGGTTATATCTAAGTTGGATCTGAAGTTATTAACACCTTTACTAACTGGGAGCTTTCCGGCCGCAAACATCCTATGGGCCTTTTGAATATTATATAACCCGATCGAGGCGACTTTATAAACTAATTTTATTAGATATTGAGTCCACTATTACTAAAAAAGTTCTCCGATACTAATTTTATTAGTAGTTAACTATTTTACGAAAAGTATAATAGTAATAATCTACGAGATGCCCTCCTAAAAGCTAAGAACCGTACCCTTTGAGAAGTGAATATTACCCTTATAAAACGTCGCAGAGTGAAAAAAACACATCTATAGTAAGGTAGTATACCTACTATTAGCGAAGTACAAAATCTTATAGATTAAAAGGACGCTAATAAATAATCAAAGGAGGAAATACGTGTGGGTAGTGGTTAGGTGAAGAGGGCGTAACTGTACGTAACGTATTATGGTATTTACGGAAATACTGGCCATAATGCGCACATTTGTGAAATAGATATAGAGATATTTGAAAAATTAGATTCCGATTAGTTTTAATTAATTAATGGTGTTTTGGTTAAGTAATTAATGGATTTATCGTGGAGGTCCTGAAAAGTGTACGGCTGACCCATATATACAACTAACCCGACACTTACGTTAAACAATAAATAAAAAGGGTTTAAAATAGATATAGTATTTTAACTAGTATACTAAATTACGAACTTCGGGTATTTACCGCCTCGTTATCCTCGACGATAACAAAAATTACTATTTAAACAGCTTTTTAGAATATTACAAAACGAATAATATTATTCCATTTTATATACCCCCCCATTCATCTCACTTATTTTAACCTCTTAATATAAATTAGTTTACGCCACTTAAAACATCATATAATAAGCAAATTAAAATAATATTACAAATAAGTACATAGTATATTACTAAAAAAGACTTCTTCATAGTATTTTCTATAATATTTAAAAAGGCTTTTATAGAAAAGAATGTACAAAGAGGCTTCAAAGATATAGGAATCACTCCTCATAACCCACAACATATTATTTCTAAACTAACCCTAAAAAGAAAACTCTAACACCCCCACCAAGCATTATAGATTTACTGGACCCTTAGATACTAAAAGCACCCAATAATCCAATAAAAGTGAATTCGTACACTAATTATATTATTAATCAACTTAGAAGACATCAGAATAACTCCCCAACATTAATTATTAAGGCTATTAAACAACAAAGGAAAACTTTAATAGTTATAATACATAGGTATACACTCATCAACGAAGAGTTCAAAATCAGTCACCAGAAACTTATAGTTATTAGTAAACATCGTAAAACTAAGAAAGGACAAACATAATAGAAAGGAAACCTTACTATAACCGAGGTATGAAATTTAATTACTCAGAAAAATATAAATAAACAGGTAAAATAGGAAACACATCAAAATAATAGTCGAGCGGGGCTGGCCCCTAGTAGTGTGAGGAGATCTTCTGGAAGAAGCCTGTTATAGGTAGGAAGCCCTTAAAGCTTTGAGGATCGGTATTTAACCCCTTAAAGTATTGCTTGAGTGATCCCATAGATTCTATGGGCTCTAATGAACCGGAAAGGTGGAGGGTAGGCCACCATTACCTCCTTGCTAAGGTTTTTTAATAGTAAATTAAGTGGTTTATATCCTTTACTTCTCTGTAAAAGTAGGTAACTAGGTTTTTATTGTGGTTAAAGTGTTGGTGATATTTTTTGAAGTCTTTGTAGCCTGATCTGGCTATTAGAAGGTGGTATAGGGTAGCCCATAGAAGGGCTAGTTCAGGGGGGTTGGATAGGGTGGCCTTGAGTCCTAGCTGGATGTATCGATCTGTTGCCTCCTTATATTACCACTATGTATATTGAACCCGTATCCATTTCTTAGTGAGTCGCTTAATCCCTACTAGGGTTCCTAGTTGGCCTAAGGGTACTGGGAGTGTTATGCTCTGCTTATTTAGATGGTCTGCTTCTTTGTTGCTTTTTATCCCCTGGTGCCCTGGGGCTTAGTGGGTGTATATATTATATATCCTAACCGCCTTGTGAATTTCAAAGAAGGCTATTTATAAGGATTTTAGAGCCTCGCCCCGTATTCCCTGGATAATATTAGTATTATTAATATAGCTAGAAGGGGTGGCCAGCCCACAGCAAATAGGGGTCCTACCAGGCAGGGCAGCTATCGACCTAACGACCTGTCTCACACACGATATCGAACAGGCCCTCGATAAGGGGCTTACAGCTACGCTGGCGACAATGGATGTGAAGGGGGCCTTTGACTCTGTTCTTCGGAACCGCCTTATTATCCGACTACGGCAACAGGGCTGGCCTAATAGCCTGATCAGGCTGATTTATGCCTTTGTGTCAGACCGTACTGCTAGGGTTAGGTTCGAAGAGGTAACAACAGAGGACTTCCCTCTAACCTGTGGGCTACCTCAGGGCTCCCCACTATCACCTATGATCTTCCTACTTTATATTTCCGATATACTAGCTAAAGACCCAAGGCTTCGGTTTGGATATATAGACGAGATAGGCCTTTTAATTACTAGCCCATCCCTTAAGGACAATGCTATATCCTTAAGCTAATAGGTTACCCAAATTCTAAACTAGGGTGCCGATAATAAGGTCTCCTTTGACCTAGCTAAATGTGAAGCTATCCACTTCACTAGCAAACATAAGTAACCAAAAAACCTACCTGGGATTAAAGTTAGAGACCTTGAAATTAAAGCCTTAGTTGAGCTGATCCGTTGGTTAGGGTTTAGTTTAATAAAAGACTCTTTTTCTAATACTACGTCGAAACAAGGGTAGCTATAGCGAAGAAGGCAGCCCAGCACCTAGGGCACCTAATAAACACAAAAGGAGGGATCCCAGTAGTTGTTATACGAAAAGCAGTCATCACCTATGTCCTCTTAATAGCCCTATACAGAGCTAAAACCTAGTTCTGGGGGTTAACTAAGCTAGCCCTAAGTAACACTACCTCCCCTTAGAGAGGGATTATTAATATAGGCTAGAAGGGCCTTATCTAGAAGGTTAATAAGGTCATCATAAGAGCAGCCCTCACTATCCTCCCAGTCTAAAAAACAACCCCAACAAATAACCTCCTCCGAGATGCCGGCCTACCCACTAGGAAAGTGGCTTTAGAAGGGGTACGCCTACACTTCACAATCCGACTACAAAAGGTTGACCAACAACACCCATTAGTCCTAAGGCTCACACAACAAGGGAGGTAGCAAAGACGGCTCTAATAGACAGCAAACCTCGTCTCAAGGGTCCCAAGGCCAACACTACTCAAACCATAACACCTTCCAAGGTCACAAAACCCAATAATCTTATACACAAAGGAGAAGACTGCTAAGGCCTTTCAGAACTAACTAAAAACCGTCCTAAATAACCATATAAGTATCTATTTAGACGGTTCTAAAACGTTTAATGGAGCTACGGGATATGGATTCGTTATTTATAGAGGTAATAAGCGTATAGCCCAAAGTTACGGCCGACTTGGCTTAGTAGAAGTGTTTGACGGCGAGGTTAAAGGAGCGAGGGCAGGGCTCCGGCGGGCCCTCCTTACTTCCCAAGGCCAGCCGATACACATTTGTATTAATAATACTAGTGTTATCCGGGGGATATAGGGTAAGGCTCCAGAATCCTCACAAAAAACCTTCCTTAAAATCCACGAGGCGGCTAGGATATTTAATATATATACCCACTAAACCCCAGGGCATCAGGGGATAAAAAGTAACAAAGAAGTAGACCACCTAACTAAGCAAGGCACATCACTCCCGGTGCCCTTAGGCCAACTAGTAACCCTAGTAGGGATTAAGTAACTTATTAGGAAATGAATACGGGCCTAATATATATAATAATAGTATAAGGAAATAATAGATTAATACACCTAACTAGGACTCGAGGCCAGCTTATCCAGCTCTCCTAAACTAGCCCTTTTACGGGTTACCCTACACCACCTCTTAGCGGCCCAATTAAACCATAAAAGCTTTAAACAATATCACTAACACTTTAACTACAATAAAGCCCTACTTACCTATTCTTATAAGGAAGTAAAGGGTATAAATTACTTAATTTATTACTAAAAGACCCTAGTAAAAAGGTAATGGTAACCTACCCTCCACCCTTCTAACTTATTAAAACTCATAGGACCTATGGGATTACTCGAGTAATACTTTAAAAAGTTAATCGCTAATCCTAAAAACTACAAAGCTTTCCTATGTATAACAAACTTCTTCTAGAAGATCTGCCCACGCTACTAGGGGCCAACGTCCAGCTAAACCTTAAAATAACCGTCTTACCCTACTAAAGGGACTAAATAAGAAGTAAAGGAACTAGAGGAACCAGCGGGATCCAAGGATAGATTAAACGCATAGTAGCCAGTAGGCAAGATTTGGAGGACGCGGGCAAGGGCTGTATACTATAGAGTAGGTAGTCAAAGCCTGCGGTTCTCCACGCCATATACCCCTCGGGAGGTCTGCCGCAAGGGCTACGCCCTTGCCGCCATGGCGTTAAATACAACAACAACAACATATGGAAGGGCTAGGGGAAGTAGCCGGCCTTAATGTATACCTGGAATAGTAGCCTAATAAGCTCAGCTATAAGGTCCTAGTAAACCTTAAATATTCTTATAGTAATTCCGTTAATATTAGGGGTCGCAGTCTTTATTAGGGTGGCTACCCTTACTTCCTCCTAACTAATCGTAGCCTACTAGGGTATGTATCGTCTTAGGACTGTGGCTACGTCGAAGGGGCCCCTAGGTAGGTCATCCGTGTTATCAAACCTCTCTAGTAGGGCCCTCCGTAGGGCCTGGGCCTTATCCTGGTTATCGTTATACATCTAGCCCTCAACTACTAAGGGGGGGGCTTTAACTATTAAACTAGCCTTATACTAACCTATTATTTTATAAAGGTCCTAATTGGATATAGCCCCTTCGATCTTAGCAGCCTAATAGGCCCGTTTAGCCTTCCTAATTGTTTCTAAGAAGACCTTTTGCTCTTTGAGGATAGGGGGTGGTGAGGCCGAGGCCGGCTCTAGTTCCCGTGCCTACTGGATACGGGCCTTGAGGTAGGATTGGTGGGTTTTAGAGTACTCTTTTATCCACTAGGGGGCCCGCTTTCCCCGGCTTTGTTATCTTTTCCCTACTGCTTAGATAGCCGTTGAGAGTAGGTTGACGATCCGGCTGGCCTGGGCATCTAACTTAGCTAGGGTGGGTAGGTCCTTAATAGTAGGTAAAGTTGAGGCCCTTACCCTAATTAGGTCTTTAAACCGAGGAAGGGCTGAATCCGGGACTAATATTAGCCCTAATTAGTATATTTGTTATTGTTTATTATTGTTAAGGGGGATAATAATTATAATAGGTTAATAATCAGTTCCTGGGTATAGGTGTGGGTAAGGTCCTGTGTACATAAGGGGGATATTTAAGAAGGTCAGGTTAAGGACGTGACTACGGGTGTGGGTTAGAGCCCCTACTTCTCCAATAAAGGAGAGGCCATAGTTATTAACCTAGTCAACTAAATCATCTCTTTTATTCCGGTTAACGAATCCTAGTTCTTATGAGCAGTGGTAAGTATTAAAATCCCTAGCTATAAGGGCTCATAGTAGTGGTTAATATCCTAAGAGGGTAGTCGTTATATAATTATAAGGATCACCTAGTTATTTATAAACGTTTATAATAATAGTGTTATTAACCTTTAATCATAGGATATCCCTTATTTGGATAGGTCTTTATTATTACACCTATAACATTATCCCCTTTTGTATATATATTATTACCCTACGTCTTATTTCCCTATTATCCCAAAAATCAACTAGGATAAAGGAATTATACCCAGGCTGTATATTAATTTATATTTTATTAGTATAACCTATTCAGGGCTCCTAGATAAGTACAATATTAACCTAATTAGCCTAGTAGAGCTCTAGGAAAGCTGTGTGTATTAGGGGCTTTTTCCCTATATTATATTAGGCTATACGTAGCACCAGTGGGGGGGCCTATTTAGGCCTACACCTCCAAGTCAAGGTCCAGTTGGGTGTAGGTATTAGTAATATTCTAATCAGGTTTTTAAGCCACCCTCTGACTCCTATTTCGGAGAGGGTAGATAGGGCGGTTAGTCTAAGGGAGGGCCTTGGGGTCTTCCACTTCGTCTTTATCCATAGTACTAACTATATCCTCATCACCTAGGTATACAATCAATCCTTAGGAGGGGGTCCTAGTGTATAAGCACTTAGAGCTAGGTTATTAGCCCTAACTAGGACGGGAGTCCTAGGGTTATTTAGTACCGCTCTGGGTGGTGGTCTGGTTAATATTATCGCAGGCCTCGGATGCCTTTTACCTAGCCTTCCGAGTCCATCCACGTTCTTTTCGGCCTAGGAGGGTAGGATAACCATTAACTATTAGGGGCCTAACTAAATAATTTATATAGCTGGCCTAGAAGGGCCCTAAGTAGTTAATATACTTTGGTTTAATTATATAAAGCTCGGTTTCGTAGGAGTCTAAGGGCTTATCGTAGTTATTGTAGAATAGCCACTGGTTATAGTACCGGTTTATGTAGTATCCCTAGTAGCCAGGGTTATGCCTAAGTAGGGTCCTCTTTTCCCTAATAAGCTGGGCCTTACTGCTCTAGTTAAATAATCTGAAGGGTAGTACCTTAACTATAAAGGAGATAACCTAAGTAACTTCGTTTATAATAGGGTTTAGGCCGAGGTGGGATTACCGGGCTAGGACTAGCTCATAGTTAGTTTAGGTAATAACCTCCTCCCTAATTAGGGTTAATATATTAATACTTTCCCCAGTTAACTTTTAGAACTTAGATAAGTAATATAAAACAGTGTATATGAACTATTTTATAAGGGTTTCTACTTTAAAAACCCTTAAATAATTTATTAACTTTTATTTATTTCCAAAGAAACTTTATTAAATTTGTTTATTTAGGGGTTTTAAGGAGTATCCAGTTGAGATATGGTAAATATATAGGATATCTCTTAGTTATAGGCCAAGGGCCTGGTAGATTATACGGTGCAGGGCGAAAGGGACGTTCTTCTGAGCAGCATCCAGGCTTTCCTCGGGGATACGAACAAAAACCGGGAGGTCTTCTAACTAAGCCTGGGCTTATGGGCGGGTAGGGGCTCAGTTCTAGGCCGGGGCGGAGGCCGGGGCTAAAACTAGGGCTAGGGTCGGAGCTAATACCGTAACGGTAACCCAATTCCGGGTCAAAATTAAAGCAGCTTCGTTATTCAACAACTTCTTTAAAACTTAAATCACATAAGTTATCACCTCCTTTACGATCTGCTTTTTCGGCCCCTCAAAACTAGAAACCACATTATCAACAGACTAGGCGATAATCAAAAAAACATCCTTTCGGTCCTCATAGCGTCTAACTTGTTCATCGAAGGTGGTTAGGATAGATCTAGTGGCCACCCCACTTATGTTCAAGAGCCCCTTTACCGTAGAAGGGGCTACATTAGGAGTATTAGGCTAGTTTCCTCCAAGGCTAGGCCAGAATAGCTGGGCCTTAGTGTTATAGTAACGCTTAGCCCTTAAGGTAGGGATTAACTCCGGAGGTGACCCAGAGCCCTAATCAGGACCGGCCAGGGGGGCCAGCTATAATCTGGTGCCCACTAGAGGTTATAAGGCCATCATAGGAGGGCTCTAAAAAGGACAAGTAAAGAGTTTTTAATTATTAAAGACCTTAATAATATATTACTTATTTTACTAATAACGAATGCTAAGAAAAATTAGGCGAGAGGGAAGTTGAGCGAGGACAGGGCTCTAGTAGGCCCTCCTTATATCCTAAGGCCAGCTTATTCACATTTATATTAATAATACTAGTGTTATCTAGGGAATATAGGGCAAGGCTTTAGAGTCCTTTTAAGCGGCCTTCCTCGAAATTCACAAGGTGGCTAGTATATATAATATATACACCCACTAGGCCCTAGAGCATTAGGGGATAAAAAGCAACAAAGAAGTAGACCACTTAACTAAGTAGAGCACAACACTCCTAGTGCTCTTAAGCTAACTAGCAACCCTAGTAGGGATTAAGCGACTCACTAAGAAATGGATACCGGCCTAATATACACAATAATAGTGTAAGGAGGTGATAGACCGATACGTCCAACTGGAATTCAAGGCCACCCTATCCAGCCCCCCTAAACTAGCCCTTCCACGGGTTACCCTACACCACCTCCTAGTAGCCCGATTAGGCTACGCAGACTTTGAATAGTATTATTAACACTTTAACTATATTAAACCCCTACTTACCTACTTTTAAGTGGAAGTAAAAGAAATAAACTACTTAGTTTATTACTAAAAGACCTTAATAAGGATACAACGGTAGCCTACCCTCTACTCTTTTAGTTTATTAAAGCCCATAAGACTTATGGGATCCCTTAAGTAATACTTTAAAGGTCTAATTACTAATTATAAAAGTTTTAAGCCCTTCTTATATATAATAGACTTCTTCCAAAAGATCTACCTACACTATTAGAGGCCAGCCCCCAGCTAGTCCTTAAAATAACCAATTTACCCTACTAAAGGGACAAAATAGGAAGTAAAAGAATTGAAGGAACTAGCGGGACCCAGGGATAGATTGAACGCATAATAGCTAATAAGTAGGATTAGGAGGACGTTGGCAAGGGCTGGGTACTATAGAGTAGGTAGTCTGAGCCTGCGGCTCTCTACACCACATACCCCTCGGGAGGTCTGCTGCAAGGGCCTCGCCCTTGCCGCCATAGCGTTAAATATAACAATAACAACAACAACAGTCGTATAAATTCCCGTTCTTGGACCCACGGCGGTGGATCGAGTAGCTCAGTATTGCCATGTGGCCAAAGGCTTTCCACCCTCAAACCGCTTCCGCGTCGTTAGTCAACTATTGATGTTGATGTATCTTAATAACATTTCCTGAAATGATCGGAAACCGGGGAAGAAGCCCCGTTAAAGATGTTACCAAGCTAGTTGAGTATAGACCGAGCCAACACTATTGCGTCACCTGTCAGGTGGTACCATTGACTGCTCGATGTTATTCGAGACCCAGCTTAAAGACTTTTGGACTGCCCCTAACATTCAATCCGGTCTCACGATGGTGCCGGGAAGCGCGAAAAGGGCCGAAGAATGAGCAGTTAAACTAGTCAAAATCGAGAAAAGAACCGCTGAACAAGATGTGACAGACACAGGTCAATGCACAGTTGCTTGATGCAATAAAGACCAGATCCCGCTGCAAGGCACGGACATTGAAATATCTCCGTCAAACACCGTCTGTTTACCACGATCCGTGCATTAGGTTCGTCCCATCGTCTTAGGACCGGCCATAAATAGCAGCGAAAATATAAGCTTTTTCGTTCGATTATGAGAGTTTCGCTCAGAAACGACACACCATGGACAAAGTTTCAACCGAACCATTTTGCATCTCAACGATTGGCTGAGGTGCACATCATCTGGCCCGATCTGGTATCGTTCCAGACATTATCTAGGTTACAATGAGGATGTCCATCACTTCCGGTCGAGGCTTGAGTCACGGGTACGTTAATTCCATGATTTGGGCATTGAACAGGACGTGTATATGACGTTAACTCGTCACCTTCACCAGCCTTCCCCTAACTGCCTACACTGCATGTATCCTTCCGTTGGCTGCGGGATAATCAAGATAGAATTCAAAATACCTCCCGTCCTCTCTTCCACCGATTGCATTAAACAAACATTAAGGGAGTGTAGTTATTATCATGATATAGTATGGAGACCACCCGATTAGCAAAGAGCTCTAGGCTTCGTCTCTTTTGTGACGGCGCCTTGCCTTACGCCATAATGCCAGCGCGGCCATTATCAATATCCACGTTGCCACTAAGAATTAAGACGTCAGCAAAGTCTTTCTTTAACACTTGATGGAAAGGCCACTTGCCTATTCCAGCCAAAAAGCCAAAGATGGCTTCGCTGGATATAACAACAAAGGATTGGTTGAAGCCAAGGTCAAGGGCGGTTGGCTGGAGCCTTCGCGGGCCACCATCGTTTCTCAGGTCGGGCCCAGGGGTGGGAATCACCCAAATAGTCACGGTAACTGGCTGAGGAGTGACAGTCACGAAGACAGTCGTCTTCGCAGCTTCCGAGATCGACGCCGACTGTGTAACAACGACAGTTGTTGGATTTGGCGGGGGAGGTGGCGGGGGTGGAGGCGGTGGACCAGGAGGACCGGGCGGGCCTGGAGGCCCCGGAGGGCCGGGTGGACCAGGAGGAGGAGGAGGAGGCGGCGGCGAGCCTGGTTCTCCAGGGGGAGGAGGTGGTGGTGGGCCCGATTCTCCCAGAGGCGGAGGCGGTGGTGGACGCGGTGTATGCGGTGTGGGCGGCCGTGGCGGTGGTTCTTCTGAAGGTGGAGGAGGAGTACCTGGAGGCGGTGGTGGTGGAGGTCCTTCGGGAGGTGGCGGCGGTGGTCCTGGTGATAGTGGAGGAGGCGGTGGTGGAGGGCCTGGACGCGGAGGAGGAGGTCCAGGGGCATCCGGAGGCGGCGGCGGTGGGCCGGGTCTCTGGCGTCGTTGGTGTTGATGATCGATGTCGAGGTTCAGCTTTGGTGGGGCTGACCTCCTCCGAATCATCGAATGGCCGGCCATTATTACCACGTGCTTCTATTGGGAATACTAGTTGAGCATTGATGTCCGCCTTGTCTTGTTCAAGCAAAGTCCCATCGGTTGATCAACGTTGAAGGAGGCACAGCCACTTCAACAAGCAACAACCATCCAGGATATGCCCCAGTCCCTCGGGAGATATCTCGTACCTTGTTACGGATGATCCGACTACCGTTGTCTATTTCGTTTACTGCCTTGTTTGCTGTCAAATTACTGTCAAATTACTGTCAAATGACTGGCTCACGAAGCGTTAGTGGGACCGCTAAACAGGCCGAGCAACCAAGACTAACGACGGACCACGGATAGCGGCGAGTGGGCCGAGACGGGGACAGATGGGGATCCTACCATAAATAACGCGCCTGTTGTTGAAAGTTGGTCACGTTGATCTATTCTTGGCAACGCATGTTAGTATGGAACGACGTCTGATGTTCGGTGCGTCACTTTGGAGATGGTTTCACCTCCTCCCCCCTCCCTCCGGAGCCATTCCGGCGGCGGGACCAGCGACGTGCCGAAGTCAAAACCGACTTCCGATGAGCGACGTAAACCTAGTTCGAGGCTAAAATCGGGATGGGTTGCATCCTGCGATGCAGTCGTGTCGTGCCTGGGAGGACCGGAGAAGATTTTGTCCAGCAGCCCTCTTGCAGGAAGCTTGTCGCAGTGGGCGGGGGCTCTTTGATCGAATAGCCTCGTCGTTTTCGAGATTAGCGACGGAGGGTAATTTTCTCCGCGTGGGGCCGGACCGTGGTGGCACGCCCATCCGAGCTTGGGTGCGTGATGTGGCCCGGGAAAGATCACGATGGCGATCAACCTGTCGGTTTCATTGGCACCGACTGGGCCTTCGGACACCGAAACAACTCGACAGTGTTTTAACTACATGCAAGTTGGCTAGTCGGTGCCTGATATCCGTTGATTCTGCAGACTGTAATTCTGGATAATCGGCGCCCGGATGGTAAGCACAGTGAAGGTCTTCGACGCGGCGAAGACAACATGGAGATAACTGGCTTGGAATAACTGCATCCCGCGTTTCAGTCACCGAATAAGTCTTTCTAATAACCTACCCAGGCCCGTGTAGACTTTCTCCATGCATGCGGTGAACTGCTTTGAATCGTTCATGCATCGCAGACTAACTCAATTTGCATGACATGAGTTTGAGGGAACTGCCCTTTCCGGCGCTATGGAAAGCTAACATGGCTACCAAATGGCCCGTAACCCAGATCTCCCAGGCCATTACATGGCCCGTCTCGATCTTAAACATCGATCAATATGAGAACTACTAGCTTGGCAGCGTCAAAGCCTCTTGAGCCAGTGTTACCATGGAAGATTTATTCGGTCCCTACTCTTGCGATGCCCGAGTTATTACCATAGTATCATCGACCTCTGAGGATTTAATTCCTTCAACAATGAATTTTCCTGCTTCAGGAGATTCCTTACCTAGCTTCTGTATGGTAAGTTAAGCAAAATCTCAAGCTCTTCCGCCGGCATGGTCGTTTCATGTGGGCCTAGTGGTGTGCGACTAAGATGCCCATAAAACCATGTGACGGGGATTCCGGCGTTAGGGTCAACTAAGCTACTCCCTGTTTTTATATCGCCCGGCGATAACTGGATGTGAGCACTTGTTATTTCAATGGGGCAAGTCGGAAGTTGCTGGCCGGTATTTGATCACGTTACTTAACATGTATCGTCTTGGATCCATCAAGTGTCACCGAGTGCTTCTTGGGACGTATGAAAACAGTCATGATTCGTCATCGATAAAATAAATTGCTCCGTTATATAGGATTGATGGCCTCCGACTAATAAAAGTCGAAGGGATCTATAGTTCCCAGGCATACCAGAGAAGAGCGTTTTGACACCGGTTCCAGCCATGGGACGTTTGAAACGACGTTTGATATTGCGGACCCGAGGTAATGTCCCGCGTTCGCCTAAGCACTTGATAAGGACACATCTCCCGCTACCCCTTCTTTCAGGGCAGTCCTAGAAGGGGTCATCACCATCCTGCTCCAGTACCAACCGGGAACTCTTTCGTGTGGTACTGCAACACATTTTTAACTGGAACAAATCCGTCGTCAGCAAATCTCATATCATATCAAGAGTTCTCGAGCATGTGCAGCATAACGGCTCGAGGCGGCAGGATCGAACTCACCTTCAGCCCAACTCAACGGTTCGACCTTGGATAGCGCAACCTCCCACCACAACCTCAAACACCACGTCGCCACCAGCGCATCCCTCTTCTCGCGCGGCATCGGCACGACGACCTGCAACTTATAAATCCCGTTCTCCATCGTCTCGTCCGCGAGGATCTGCTTGTCGTCCACGTCGTCTCGCCATTCGTTGCGCCCCTGCCCGCGGGACTTGGTCACGAATACCATCTCCTTGGCGTCGAGGTCAGCCCCTTCCCTCGGCCGCGTGCAGCGCCACGCGCGCGCACCGGTTGATGTGAGGCGACGGTACATATTGAGCCCGACGTGTCCGATTTTACCGCGCGAAACCGACTCGAGGCGGTACGGGAATGGAGGGTCCGTTACGGTCGGGTCGCGGCGCAGGTCAAAGATGTGCCGTTTGCGAGAGGCCACCTGCGGCCCTGGTGCGGAGGTTTCACCTGACGTGCTGCAAACGTGGTGGTCATAGCGATAGAACAAGACGTTGGTGTTGGACTCGCGCAGATGGCCGACTGGATAGGTGAGTTCGTAGAGCGGCGGCGTGGATGCGGAATCGGCGTTGTAAGTTGTTGTACCGGCTAGTAGTAGCGTCCCCGCCGGCACTTGTCCGTTATTTCCGGCTCCTTCGACGTAGGATGGGGGCGCGCCGTCGGAGGGGGGAAGCAAGGACTCCATCCGCGACACCGGGGCGGATGTGCCGGAAGCATCGCCCTCTTTTCCGCCCTTGTCAGCCATTGGTGGTGTGGGGTAGTTTATTGCTAAAGTTGGATGATGACGTGAAATAAAGGTTGCTCGAAGTGCTTCAAGAGGGGTTTATTCAGGTTGTCGGTCGTTCTCAATTATGGTGGGTTTGGTATCTCGAAATAAAAGCTGCGATGTGAGGATGTTGAGGGTCACTCTCGTGTTCGGGTGCGATCACCTCACCCAGCTGCTCACCTTAAAGTGGCTGCTTTAATCTGGTAAAATGATGCCTGAGGTGAGGTTGGGGTGAGCAGGGTGAGCAGGGTGAGCAGGGTACCTAGTGCGCGAATAAGCGTGTTAGTGTAAGCGCCGGCATCAACCGTCAACTGAGAACTGTTCACTGGATGCAAGTTAGCCACCAACAACACAAACAGAAATCTGGAATATGGAACAAGAATGACCAAAAAGACCTTGCCCCCCCCCCAACAATCTTTCCATTCCGCTTCCCCCTATTTTTACCAACATTGAACATTACTGAATGCACCACCACCCTATTCACAACCGACCACCGATGACGACCCCCGAAGAGTATATTGCCAGGGCGGAAGCCAACGGGTACAAAGCAGGCGAGCATAAGGAGCATGACAGCCGACCGGTCAAAAAGTATCTAAGAGAGTCCTCGGTATTTGTAACGGTCCAAGCACGTATATTGCAACTAGCTATGGCGACTACTACGAGTATCTTTAAAATGAGAGAGAAAAGGAGAAAATGTCTTCCGCCCCACAGGACCCGTTTGCTCTAATTAGGCCTAAGGTTGATCCGTCTTAGGTAAGCCGGGCTTAGGTAAGCGGAGTCCATGGCTAAGAGGCTGCGAAGCCTCCAAGAGGGCCCAGCCCATCACAATTACCCCCCCTCTCCCTCCTCCCCGTTCAGAGGGACTCGTCCATAACTAGCCTCGTAATAATCCAAAGCTACAGTCTCCGTTAATAACTCAACTAGTTCCCAAGTAGGCTCCACATAGCCCTTCTACTTAACTAAAACCTTCTAGGAACTACGAATCTTCTTAGCGCCCTAGATCTCTTCGACTTCGAATTCCTCTTCATCGTCTACTAATAGAAGTAGCGGTTAAGCGTCATCTCGTTCTTATAATAATAGTGGGTCAACTCCCGTATACCTAATTAGGGATATATAAAAGACGTTATGAATACCCGGCGGCGTATTAAGCCGGTAGGTATGGGATCCAATTATTTCTAACATAGTATACTTCGTATTCATCCAGTCCAACTTCTTAGATAGTCTCTTAAAATGGACATTCTTAAACCTCAACCAGACCTTATCCCCTAATCAAAACTAGTTAAAAGGCTGGTATCGTATATTTACTGAGACTTCTTGTCGCTCTTGGGCAGAGGCCATCGCCGCTTATGCCCATTCGGAGGCCTCCTTCAACTTCGAGACTAGGGCCTCTACCCAAGCTGCGGGGGTCTTTCCTTTAGTCCACAGAGTCTCCCTTACTCTAATCAGGTCAATATTATAGCCGTAGGTGGTGAAAAAAGGGCTGAGGCTTATTAACAAGGTAACCCTATTATTAATAACCATCATCGCTATTAAAAGCAGGTCGTCCTAATTATCTTAAGTGTACAAAGTATAAGCTCGGAGGTAGGTTTCTATTACCTAATTAACTCGTTCTATAGCACCGTCTATCTCCGGGTAGAAGGCCGTAGATAAACGTTGTTTTATCCATAATAGTTAACAAAGCTATTTCCATATACGATTAGTAAATTAGGGGCCTCTATCCAAAATAATAACTCTTGGGGGTCCATAGTGTCTAATTAGGTTAAGCATTAACGCTATAGCTATAACGTCCGTCGTTATATCCTTAAGTAACTCGAAAATCACATTCTTAAATAATCGGTCTATTACCACCATAATGTTCATTACTCCCATACAGCGGGTTGGTGGTAGCCCTATAATAAAGTCGACTAATATCTCTATTTAAACCTAATCAGGGACAGATAAGGGCTTTAAAAAACCCCTCTTCTTATCCCACTATATATTACCCCATCCACAAACATCGCAGTTCCTCATAAAGCGTCGGACATCCTACGATAAGCCTGGCCAGTAAAAACGGCGGCTAATCAAAGCCTTTAACGCATCTCTACTGAGATGGCCACTAAATGTTAAGTCGTGGAACTCTTAGATTAACCGGATTCATAAGGGTTCATAATAAAGGACCCAGATCCTCTCCCTCCAAAAGAGTCTACTATCGTCGTCCACTAAACACTCTAATAACATTATAAGTAGCTTCTATTATAATAGTAACTAACGGTCCCCCCTTTTCACAACTATCCTAATTAGTTAATAACAATTATTTAATTATAATCCTTTAATCTAAATAGACTTTAGGGGCTCCTCTTTAAAGGGGTTCAGGATAGGTTCCGACTAATCAACCTCAGGATCGTCGTCCTAATCCATATCACCTACTATAATACTTTCCACGGATTCCGTTATATCCATTTAATTCATCTCAAGAGTTACCTAGTTCACCATAACCATATTCCGTTTCCCCTTTAGGAGCTATATCCTCCGTCCTTCTAATCGATCATCTCGCTGGGTATTAAGAACGTCTTATTCTTATCTAAATAATATATTAGGGACTATTACTTATTTACCGGGTCGGAACTAGATTATAAAGTTATAACGGGATAAGAGCTCCGACCATCTAACCTAGCATTCACTTAATTACCTCTTAGTTATAAAATACTTAAGGTTAAGGTGGTTAGTTAGGATAATAAACTCCTTTACACTCCTTAATTCAGAGTCCTAGTATTCTAAACAATGGACTATAACTAATAGTTCCTTATTGTGTATTAGGTAATTATATTTTATTAGTAAGTTCTTCCGTAAAAAGAACGTAATAGGCCATAAAATACCCTCGTCATCGTATTATAATAAAGCACCACCCACCATATAACCTAATAAGTCTATTTCCAGTATAATAGCTCGATTAGGATCCCAATGTGC
This sequence comes from Colletotrichum gigasporum, assembly GCA_024584535.1. Classification (NCBI taxonomy): domain Eukaryota; kingdom Fungi; phylum Ascomycota; class Sordariomycetes; order Glomerellales; family Glomerellaceae; genus Colletotrichum; species Colletotrichum gigasporum. The sequence goes on from CP077951.1 coordinate 1,331,230, forward strand.
TAGTATAGGGATACTAATTAGGAGGGCCTTCAACTTATTAAACACTTTTATATACTCGTTACTTTATACGAATAGGATATCCCTTTTTGTTAAAGTTATAAGGGGGTGTATTAACCCTAAGAAGTCTGGTATAAATTAATAATAGTAATTTACAAAACCAACGAAGGCATGGACTCCTCGCACTAATCAGGGGACCTCCCATATCTAAATGGCTTTAATTTTCTCTAGGTCAACGCGGATACCCTTCCCTGCATCGATAATAAACTCTAAGTATTTAACCCTCTTCATTTTAAAGTCGTATTTATTGATATCGATTTATAGGCTAATAACACTTAAACAACTTAAGACCTTCTTAACTTTCTCCTTATGATCAGTGAGTAAGCTATCTAAATAGATTAGAACATCGTTAATATAAGTAGTACAGAATTCGTCTAGGAAGTCCCGTAAAGTATAGTTAATGTACTTCTAGAACGTAGTGGGGGCCCCTATTAGGCTAAAAGGAGTCACCATTTATTCGTATAAGCTGTATCTTATTTTAAAAGCCGTTTTTTATTTATTGCTTTTTTTAACCCTAATTTTATAGAATATAGTAATAATATCTAACTTTATTAACCACTTAGCCTTAGTTAAAGCTTTTAGAGTTTCGCTGATTAGGGGTAAGGGATATTTGTTTTTCTTAGTAATAACGTTTAAAACCCGGTAATTAACATAAAACCTTAATTCTCCCCTGGGTTTTCGAATAAATAAAACAGGTAATAAAATAGGAGAACTATTAGTATAAATAAAGCCTTTATCTAGTAGTTCTATGAGGGTCCATCGAAGTACAATTAGCTCCTTCCTAAACATCCCATATAAGGGTCCCCATATAACTAACTTATCTTACCCTATTAAGTCTTTCTCAATAGGAATTATATAATCGATATTATCTGAATATAGTGGTAACTGATCAGCCTTATCTCGGTCAAAAACATACAAAAACTTATAGTAATACGTAGGGAGTTTCGTCCTCGGGTCTATCTTCATCTTTAGTACTAGGGCCTTCTCAATATTAACTAAACTTATAGAGAATACGTTTAGGGTAGATATACTAAGAGGGGTCTCTCTTCTCTTCTATACCCACCTAATTAGAACTAAGAATACCAATCTAATTTACTATTAAATTAAGAACTTTGGATTTTACCGGGCCTAACCCGGTTTCTTTTCTATTACCTAGTAGTCCATAACACCTATATACAGAGTACCTCGTACTAGGTAAACCATAACATCATCATCAATTATCCAGGACCTTCTAAGGATAACGTTGTCTTCTTAGTTAAGAATAATATAAAAGAATAATCAGTGTCATTTATAGCCATCAATATCGATATTAGTGTAAGTGATGTAGCGGATTACACTAGGAATTATAGTGGTAACTTATATTAAGTTCTAAGGTGTAATACTAATACGTAGTAAGCGGAGTTTCTTAGTGAAGGCGTCGCTAATCAGGACGTATATCAAACATCCTATATCAACAAGGGTAGTTGTGTAATATATCCCATTAATCCCGATATTAACGTAAAATAGGTCATAATCCATACTTTTTTTAACGACCTTCTATTCCTCCATAACTTGTTCCTCCTAATAACGACTTTCACTAGGAGTTACTCTTTTCCTGAGTCCTTAGAGTCCTAATTAGAACTAATATCTATTTTGTTATGCTTTTTGGTTTTCCTTTTCGAGGTTTTAATCTCCTTATTTTTCCGGTCTCTAAAGCATCTCTATTATATATGCCCCTTCTTACTGTAATTATAGTATTTACGGGTTTCCTCTTAGCTTAACCTTCTTCGGACTAGTTTATCCTTAGCTATCCAGCTTACTTTAGTGGGTTCCTAATCCATCTAATTAAGTTAAAGTAATCCTATCTAATTATCCTATCCGATTAGTAACTTAACTTTATTCTAGTTAGGTGTTAGCAATCTTCTGTATTAATGCTTACGGCGAACTTAGTATAATTCACTATCCAGCTCTAATCCTATTATTAGGAGCATCTAGGTGTATATAGTATAGGCCGTTGGTTTATTAATTACACTAATTAAAGGGGTTCTTATTATAATATTTAAAGCTCCTTTTAGGTAGTTGATCTTAACGTTATCCAACTAGTGTCCTCCTCCCACTTCTACGAGCTCCTTTTTGAACTTAGGAAGGAAGTGGGTAAAACTCTCGTTCTCCTTTTAACGTATTATTCTTAGTTGGTCAAAGGCTTGTACTTCTGTATTAGGGTCTACGTAGTAACCCTTTAGGTATTCCATAAATTATTCAGGGTTCTTCGACCCATCAGCTCCTCCCTATGAATAATAAGTGCTCATTATAGCTTATGTAGTGTTTTCTAATTTAAAATAGATATAAGTAAATACTACTAATACTAAACTAAAAGCTTCCCTATCCACACTTATTTTCCCTTTTATTTCGAAGTACTATTATTAAAATTTCTTATATAATCTATTAAACTTTGGTGAATCGGGGATCTAGTATCTCGGTTATCTGGGAAGTGGTGCATAAGTCTAATTAGGTGGGATCAGCGTCGTAGAGGGTATAGGAGCTTTGTGTAACGTTAAGGTTAAGTACTTAGGTTTTACTAGGGTTTATTATAATATTCAAATCTGCTCTTGTTAGGCCTTTTGTTTAGCTACTTAGGTGGTCCGTATCTTCTATAACTGGGTTAATAACTGACTAATTAACTATACTAATTACTATGGATTTCCGGATAGGTTAACGTTATTTTTCATCGTAATACGGTTATTGTTCTTTCTGCACATCTTTATTCAGTAGTGACTATAGTATACTAATTAACATTATTAAAGTACTCTATTATACAGAATACGTTCTTTTGAGTTTATTAAAACCTCCTAACCCTGATTAGACCTCGCTAATTAGTTTTAAATATTTAGGGACCTTTAGGTTAACCCACTTAGGACTTTTTATTATTCCCACCAAAATCGTAGACTTACTTTTCGTCGATAATTATTTCCATACTCAATATACTCTCATTATCTCCGATGATACTAAGATTTTAAAGATAATATAATAGTCTAAATACATATATTATAACTAGTTATAGCGACTACTACGAATATCTTTAAGATAAGAGAGAAAAGGAGAAAATGTTTTCTGCTCCATAGGACCCGTTTACTCTGATTAGGCCTAAGGTTGATCCGTCTTAGGTAAGCCGGGCTTAGGTAAGCGGAGTCCATGGCTGAGAGGCTGCGAAGCCTCCAAGAGGGCCCAGCCCGTCACAGTATTGATGCACCGTCCCGTCTTGAAACTGTGACAACAAGGTCCCGATTAAGTGTACGGAGCGGGTAGGAATAACGATTGATTGACTACTTCACTATATGAAGGCCCCTTCGTCAGGGGCCTTTATTACCCCTATATATAGGTAAAAAGGGGTGAAAAGCTACGTATATGCAAAAACACCCTTGCGTGCCAGTGGTGCCGCTTTAAAGCCGCTTCCGGCACGCTTATACGCATCCAGCCTTTAGGAATGCCCCTCCGCGCAGTCTAGGCCTGTCGGATTCAAGGGTCAATTCGTCATATATTCAATTGTGTGTAATTATTCCTCTTCTCCCTGTTCTTTAGGGGCGAACTTAGTCCTTAAGGTGGCTGGTTCAAGGGCGCATTTCGGCCCATCATTATTCCGCGCCGCGCATGGCCCTTCGAGTACGCCGGAAGCGTACTAGGCGCTTGGTATAGCGGATTCGACACGCCCCTTCAGGGAGGCCTCCGTCTAGTGGGCTTCCTACCACCTAATCCGCCCTTCAATAGCTATTTCTAAGCGTTGTAATTGTCTCGAAACTTGAATTCCGTTTTTCTACGTCTAAAATGCTTCTTAAACGTCCTTCCCGCGGGGTTTACGAGCCCCAGGAGTATAAGGAACACGAACCTCAACGTCCTATATACTATCCTTAGCCATCCTAACCTCCCAGCGGGCCTTATCTTCGGCGAGGTCACAGCGACGGCTATTCTCAAAACAAGCCCACTAATCACTCATATTCAACTCCATAAGAAACACCTAAAATAGCTACTTCGAAAACGCTTTTATTAGTCCATCTACTATCAGCTCGGCTAATAGTGTATATACGACGTTAACGCGGTTATTCACAATTTCTTAACGTAATTAATAATTATAAATATTAATATGGTATAAGTGTATTTATACCTATACTTATTCTATGGTCATAAGGTGTATAGTTTACTGGTTATCGTATTATATGTGAATTCGTGGTTGAGAGTGTGTTTAAGGTGTAAACTTAGTGTTCTGAATGTCCTCCGTAGGCAGTTATATTTATAAAGTAGATATTAGCCGGTTTATAAAAATGACTTTTTTATTGTGTATAGTAGGGCGAGAAGCTCAGCTTTTATTATTAATATTATAATTATTTATTACTTATTTGCTTTCTACGTAACGGTCCCACCGAAAAGTCGTATTATAAGTATTTAAGAGCTTTTCTAATCTAGTGTATCATCGGTGAAACTCGTATTTAAAGCGACTTTTAAAGTATTTTTAGAGTTACCCGGCGTAGCTCCGTATTCCAAATAAAGGAAGTGCGTTAAGTAGAGGTATTAGAGTGCTCGATCCATAGTGTGGTGGTGATTCGGCCATGGGTGCTGATTAAAGTATATGAGACGGTTTACGGTGAATACGATATCCGGGCGTATTATCACAACTATGTACATAATAGTTCCGACTTTACGTTGGTACTTCTTGATTTCCCATAGTTTAGCTATCCCTTTGTAAAGGAAAAGCTTAATAACTGTTATAGGGGTATTATAGTGTGCTTTAAACGGCTTGTTAGTGTTTAATAGCAGTCTTCTCACTTTCTTAGTAAATACTAATTATAAGAGTTAGATCTTCTTCGCTTTTCGGTTCCTTAGAACTTTAATTCCTAAAGACCATTATAACTTATAACCACCTTTTAAATGGTATCGTTCCTAAAATCGTTTTATTAACACTATTACCTTATTATAAAATTTATAAGGGAAGGTTAAGACGTAGTTATCAACGTAAAAAAAGAACGTGACTTGTTCCTTTTGCTAACAGCAGTTCTCTCCGGTAACTCGTTAAAAGCCGAGTTTTAGGAGCCCGCTTTCCAGGTGCTTTTACTAAAACAGAGGGGACCTCCTAAGGCTATAAAACGCCTTTCTTAAGTGTAGTACCCGTTCAGCTTTTCGGTATCCGGGTAGGAGTTATATATACACTTCCTCGTCGATTATTACGTATACAAAGGCATTTACCACATCATACTATAAAAGCTCCATATCAAAGTGAGAAGCTGTTGTAATAAGGATTAGGAACAACATACCTACGAGCATAACAGTATACATTTCTTACTCGTCTTTTAGTTATTAATCTCCACGGATAACGAGCTGTGCTTTGAATTTTAAGGGCCTTTTATATTTATTAAGTTTATAAGTATATACCTAGTAGTTACCGAGAATCTACTTACTATACACTTATGCTTTATTAACCTCCTGCTAAGAGTGGGAGTTTTTATGGCCACTTAAATAAGTTATTTTAGTTATTTTAAAGTTGTCCCTATACGAGTGATCCTTTAAATGATCGTATGACGTGGGGAGAGGGGGTAGTTTCTTCTAGTGAATGCTTATGGGCGTACTACCCTCACAGCTTAGCGGAGAAAACTCTCTATGGATATAACCCAGAGTGTTTCCCTTAGTGAAAGTCCCCTCTTAACCAGGCTTTTTTAACTGACCGGAAAGGTCACACTATTAAAACACTTCCCTATTAGCCTTTTAATTTAATATACTCCTATTAAAAGTTCTAAGGTAACTAATCTTATTAGGGGTACTAGGTTAACCAGACCATAAACACAAATCTAAGAGACCGTCCATTAATTACGCTTCATAGTACTATTTCCACTTTGGAGCCGTTCCTACTAGAAAAGCAGATTTAAACGAGACTCTATACCTCACCGTATTTATACTATGGTCCAAGGTTATGGTTTTGTATTACACTTCTCCCTCACTTTCCCCCCGCCCCTTCACAGCCAAAGCCGCTTTTAAGGTAGTAAAAATAATAAGGGTCTTAACGGCGACGCCTCAGGCGTCGGGTACAGTGCAAAGCACCTTATATCGTACTATTTTAACTTATCCAAGTATATCTCTATAACAAAGCTCACCTATGGAGCACTTTTATTATACTTTGGATTTATTTCGACAATAAGGGTAACCTCTTCTACTTCCTCGTTAACATCTTATATTAATGTTTATATTTGGGTTTACTTAATAAGCTCTTAAATTCGTATTTCGATTACTTATAAGTTTAAGTGCTGAAATTCCTTAATAGTACCCTTAAGGCTCCTATCAAATTGTACTTTTTTATTAAATATAATATCCCTCGTTATAAATATATCCTTTTTAAGAGGGTTCCATATTCTAAATTAATTACTTAATGTATAGTCCACTAAAAAGCTGATCTATACACAAAGGGCAAACCTCTTCTACCGTTAATGCTTAAGTTGCGTATTGGTTATCAGGGCGTAGGCCTTATAACCATAGGATTGTAGGTGGTGCAACGGAGCGGGGGATGCAGTGAACAGTATGTGCTATATTGTACAATACACATACTCTACTGACCATAGGTCGTGTACCCTTCGTCCCGGGTCTATGAGGGTAACTAACTCGTATAAAACCACTTAACTAAAACTATAATTTAGGTAAGGAGACACCTTAAGACCTAATCAGGGCTACAGAGGGGTTCCTGCTCTAGATGTAGACACTAGTGAGTGTTAGGGCCTTGTTTGCTCGGTGGTAAAGCAACCTTTGTATTGTTCGCGGTATACGATCTAAGTGAACGGGTAAAAAGAGCTTTGAATACGTTTATTTAATTAATAATGCTTGCTGACGTTCTGTGATGTGTTGTTTGATGGTCCGTTGTTATGTCCTCTGCTAGAAATGCGTCCCCAGTTCCCCTCTCTTAAATAGCTCGCTGTCGCCTGACTAAGGAAAAACCCGCTTAGCGTAAGCATTTCCCCCTGCACGGTTTCAATATGCATAAGCGTTATTCTCCTTATACTAAAAGTGGTTATAGAAGAGCTTATATAGCGACCTTCACCTTTTCAAGGTTATTAGAGTCCAATTATATAAATAGGTGGCCGTTTTTATTATTTTAGGTTAAAGGACGTTTAGTAGATTCGCTTTAATTACTATTACTCTTATATATTCCTTAATTATTATGGTAACTTGTTCTACACCGCTGTTTTGTGTTTATGTGTTTAGTACTTATACTTTTACTATTATTCCTTTTACGGTGAGTACCTGGGTAACTTGGATATGTTTATACAGTTCTAAGTTCATTTCGATTATTTTTACTAATGTTCCGTAGTGTATTTTAAGGAGCTTAAAAAGGTTTATAAGAATTATAAGTAATATTTTAGAGGTATATTTTTATGAATAAAAGTCTTAGGTATAACCACTTAAGTGGTTTATAATAATTATTATGAATATGTAATCCTCGTAACTATCTTCATAATTATAGAAATTAAGAGTTAGGTGATCTCCTAGTTTTAAGTATCTAACTAACTTTTATAGTATCCTTTTGATTATACGGTATACTTTTAACTTTTTATACGCGTTATAATTTGTTATTGTTATTCTTTTACCCCCTGAGGTAATTTTGACTCCTCGGGTTATACTTATTAGGTGGTGGATAGCTTTTGGACCCCCGTAGCTAAGTCGTCGGTATTAGAGAGTTGTATTACCCTTAATAAGCTTTTGTTTTATTGTTATTGTGAACTTGTGCCTCCGAGGTGGCTTTGGTGGTTTGTTTATTGTATACCTCCTTATAGGAATTGTTATTAGTTGCGAAGGGCTGGTCCTAGGCCTTGTCTCAACCGAAAGGTAGCCAAATACTGTTTATTTCAAGCTGAAGAGGAAAAGGGTAAACTATGATATGGCGCGAAATCTCTGCTTCCTAGGGGGTGGGCGCTAGTGGGGTACCGGTGGGGCACTAATGCGAATACGGGCATAACCCGGGCATAACCACCGGGTTCAGCCCGTGATACTACCCCCCTCCTCCCCCTGCGCAGCCTCTAGTTCCTAGCTGGCCTCCTAGGGGGCACGTACACATACGCCACGTCTCCGTCGTTCTCTAATATCGGCCTATAACGCTCCTCGTAACGGTCCAGCACCTCCGTTTCCTTTATAACACCGGCTAGCTCCCATACGGGGTTAATATAACCCTCCTACTTCACTAAGGCTTTACATCTTCTCCCTTTACCCACCATCTTCTATTTAATAACGTAAATCTCCTTTATTTACTACTCATCCTCGTCATCTATTTCCCTAATAAGTGGTAGTTAATAATCCAACTAAATTTGGCCTAGGAGGGGGTTACTAGCTGACCTCCGGAGGACGTCCACGTAAAATCACGGGTAAATCCCTCCTAATATATTTAACTCTACTACGTATACACTTACCACCTTAGTAACTTAGTATTAGTAGTATAATTATATAAACTTCTTATTTGGGTACGGGGATTTATAATTTACGATGTTAAATTAGATTTTATTACCCACCCGGTACTTATCTACTAGTGACCAGTAATAGTTAGCACTCAATTTGTAGTATTACTACGTTAAGGTTATTATAATCTGGGTAAATACTATAACGTCCTTTATTTTAGCCACTAGTTTATCCGCGGCCACCTTCCCACAGCTAGGCGATTCCTCACTGTTTTCTTTTATAACCGGTAATGGGTCGACGTAATACCCGTGTTTTATAAAGAACGGAGAGATATTAGTTATTAAGCTAATTCTATTCCGCAGGGCTAGTTATACTATAAAAAGTAACCCTCCCTAATTATCCTAAGCCTAGGTAACATAGGCCCGTAAAACAGCCTAAACCTCCTAATTTATATACTTTATTCCCCCATTAGTTTATGGGTAATAAACGCTACTTAGTAACTAGGTAACCCCGGTTAACCTACAGAACTCCCGCTAAAAGTCATTAACCTAATTCAACCCTCTATTACTTATAATTAACTAAGGTATCCCATGGAAATAATAATAGTTATAGAAGAACCACTAAGCACAAAATACCACGTCCATAATCTCCATCTCTTTTAATATTAACGCTTTATTTAGCTAATTAACTATAACCCATATATAACGGGACTTCTTCTCTTTTGTTAATAGCAGATTAATGATGAAATCCATTAATAGGTCACTACCTATCCGGAGGGGGACGGGTAAAGGCTTAAGTAACCCCTTCTTAGCTTACCTCCAGATATGGATACCACTATATACATAATAGTTCCTCGTAAACCTTCTAACCATCTAGGAGTACCCTAGCTAATAAAAGTATCAGCTTATAATCTCGAATATACTATTATACCCCGGGTGACCACTAGTACTAGAATTATGGTATTCTTATATAACCCTTATTCGTAGTAGGCTTAAAGGGTTATTATCATCTTTTCCTCTGGGAACCCATATTTTATCCCGGAACGTCAACCTCTACTATTTATCAATTGCATATTCTACGATCTGGACCTTTAACTATAACTCTAGTGGGAAGTTATACTATCCCTACTTTACCACCTCGTAAACTCAATGGTATAATCTATTTTCTTTAATAGTTTAGTCCTAAAGTGTTTATAACTCACTATTATTCGTAAACATTATTATGTATAGGAGTACTAGTAAGTTGTTTATGGTGTGGCCCACCTAGGGGGTACTAGTTCTTTCTTTTAGGATAGCGTAATTAGGTATCAACTGAAGTACGCGTCCCTGTTCTCTCTTATCGTCCCAGCCCTGGGGGGCGTCCTACTCCCTCTAAGAGAGGGCATCGGGGACTACTACTTCCTTTCCTAGTTAATACTCTAAATAAAAGTTATATTAGGCTAACTTTTCTACTCACCAACTTTACCTCTTAGTGAAGCGCTACTTCCTCATAAAGTGTTCAAGGCTTTTGTGATTTATAAGAATTTTAAAGTTACTTATACTTTATAGTTCTACTCTCTAGGCCTTAGCCGGCGATAACTTCTGTGAGTAGAATGCGATGGGGTATTAGTGCTCATTAGAGTTTTCTTATATAAGGGTACCGCCTAAAGCAAACCCCGAACAATTTATTTCCACTATTGTCTTTCCTTCAGGGTTAAAGCAGCGAAACACCAGCTCTATACTAAATAACCACTTAAGCTCCTAGAATCCTTCTTCTTAACTAGGTCCCCAGTGGAACACAGCCGACTTCTTTATAAACCTCGTAAAAGGCTTAACAATAATAGTATAATTAGGTATAAAAATACGATAATAATTCGTAAACCCAAGGAAACTTCTAACCCCCTTTATAATTCTAGGGGGTAACTACTTAGTAATAGCTTTTAACTTCTCGGGGTTACATAAGATCCTTTTCTTAATAATAACAATAAACCCAAGATACTTCACGGTTTTAACTAAAAAAGCACACTTCTTAGGGTCTAATTATAGTCCAGCCTCTACTAAGCACCGGAGGACCACCCATACCTTCTCTTTATACTTCTTCTTTAACTTAAACGTATAAATTAGGATATTATCCAAATAAGTAGTAACAAAGTTATCTAAGAAATCTTAAAGAATTATATTAATATATTATTAGAACATAGTTAGGGCCCTAATAAATCCAAAAGAGTAGGCTAACTACTTAAAGAGTTCATATCTCATATAAAACACTATCTTCTCGACGTCTTCTTCTATGATCCGAATCTTATAGAACGCAACCATAACGTTAAACTTCGTATACCACTACACAACAGCTACCCATTAAAGAGTCTCTAATATAAGTAGCAGTGGATAATAATCCTTTTTCATAATACTATTAAGGGCTCGGTAATCAACATAGAACCGAATTCCCCCACTAAGCTTCTTAATAAACAACACTAGGGCACCCATTAGCGAACTGCTAGCTCGAATAAACCCTTTATCCAGCAGGTCCTCTAATATCTTCTTCAAGACCAAAAGTTCCTCATGGGACATCCCATATAAGGGTCCCCATAGAAGTGTAGGCTCCTAGCCGTAAGCGTCCTTAATAAGGGGGATCTTATAGTTAACCCCTGGCCTCCTAAGGGGCACCAAATACGCCTTCTCCAGGTCAAATAAGTCTCTAAACTCCTCATAGACCCAGCCTAAGACGAGTTCCTTTATATCCACAAACTTCTTTTCTTTTAATATATCCTCAATATCCCTTAAACTCATAACTATAACCTAGGCCTTTAATACCTTTTAACACTTTACTTATTAGTATACAACTATAAACATAGGGGCTATTAATAATCGGACCGTATAAATCTCTTTTATAATAACTAGTTCTTCTTAATTAAAAAAGTATACGTCTACTCCTCCCTTACCATAGTACACCCACTAAACAATAGCGTTATACACTACACAGTTCACTTTTATTCATAACTTCCTTAGGAATATAGGGGGGTCTAGGCCCTTTACCACGTATACGTAAACTTTCTGAGTATGGCCACTTAATTCCAAATCTAGGACAACTATACCCTGGGCATTACCAGGTAATAGCCCGTCTTACGTATACCCTCGTAGGGCACACTTCTTCCAATCCACTAGTGGTAATCGGAGGCGTCTAAAAAGAGACTGATCCACCATTGTATAGACGTCGTAGCTAGTATTGATGAGGGCGTATATCAAGTGCCCTTTGTTAATCCTTGTCTGAATAGTGGCTAACCCTTGGCTCCTCTACTACTGCTCTTCTTAGTAGGACTCCCATCCTTTGGCTTCCTCCTTTATCAGCTCTAATACCCAACTTCGTACTAGAGTTACTCTTTTCCCGAGTTATCCTCACTAAAAGAGGTACTAGTGGCCTTTTAGTCCTCTTCTTTTAACCCGGGATCCTTCTACTTCTTCGTCACCTTAATACGGGTAACCTTCACCTACCTAAGAACCTTTTTCCAATAATTCCTAGCGATATAACCTTCTTTACTATAGTAAAAACACTTATAGCGGTTCACTAGTGGGTTACCCGAGGAGCAGCAATAGTAATAGTCCTTCTTCTCCTTTCGAGTTAATAAAACACAAACAACACTAATCATCTAAACATCTCCATTATAATCCTTCCATAAAGGGGCTAAAATTAAGGACCAACAACGCTCCCGTTTAATAATAATAAATACTATATACTCTAATTTCCAAATAACGTCCTATACCCTAATAAACTATTAAGTATACTCCCCTAATAAGGAGATGGTGATTAGGTGCTCCTTTAGGTGGGAAGTAAAGGCATTTTCTAATATAATAATTTTAATAGTATTAGGCCATATACCACCTCCTACGTCTACTATTATTCGTTTAAACTTCGGTAAGAAAATAGTTAACTTCTTATTATCTTTCTAATAAAGGGTCTATAGTTGGGCTATGGTTTGGGGTTAGGTGTTCAGGTCTTAGTAGGTCTTATCGAAGTAGGATATGAAATCTTCGGGGTTACGTTAACCTCTAAACCCCCCAACTACGTAAAACGTAGTAACCACCTATTAGGGACTAGTATCTAAATAAGAGTTAATTAAATACTATAATTCCTGGTTAGTAGGGTAGAACGCTCTATCCATGGTGATCTTATCCCTCATCTGCTGTGCCTAAGAAGGGTAGTCCTTCCGCTTTCCCGAGAACTTTGAGGGTATTAGTAGTGGTTTGCGGTGCATCGGTGTCTCTATTGCGAGGTGGTGGCTGCCCATTAGCGGGGCTTCGGTGCCTGTATTTTCCATAGGGGTCGGTATCGTCGCCCCTGAACCTCGGCTTTGCTCTAGCTTATTAGAGAGCTCAGTAATCCTCGCTTATAGGGGCCCGAGGGCCTCGTTTAAGGCTAATTATAATTGGGCTTATAGTTCATTAACTATTGTACTAATTAGTATCCTTTTTTTAATTAGTGGGGAGTTATGCTTTACTTAGTGTCCGATGTTCATCGATTTATTATTAAGGAATTATACTTAACCTAGGATTCCATTTTATAATTAGTAGGGAGTTGTGCTCAACTTAGTAGTATTTTATATAATAAATAAAACTAAGTTTGAAATATGCGAAGGGCTGGTCCTAGGCCTTATTTTAACTGAAAGGTAACCAAATATTATTTATTTTAAGTTGAAGAGGAAAAGGGTAAACTACGATATAGCGCGAAATCTCTACTTCCTAGGGGGTGGGCGCTAGTGGAGCACCGGTGGGGCACCAGTGCGAGCACGGGCATAGCCCGGGCATAACCACCGGGTTCGGCCCGTGACATTAGTGATGTTTTGATAGGGCGATGATCTAGGACCTATTGATGGGCGACTTTTTTAAGTTAGCATAGAAATGACCAGTTTAATCGTTTTAGATAGTTATTCCTAGGGTTGGTGTTTTACTAAATCCCTTTTTTGTATAGATAGTGATGGGAGATAAGGTTGGTTATAAAGGTGTTGTAGAGTATAATATTATATAAGTGGAGTTTTATAATTGTGTTACCTTGCCCCCTGACCCTAATGTCGACAGTACTATACACTTTAATTATAACTTACTAAGTGCCTACTTATAGGTATTTATTACGTGGTGTTCTTATAAGTATAATAAACTATGAGGTATTATTAAAGATGTTTATTATTAATCCCAAGTCTAGGATTGCCGATTTGAAGAGCTCATATGTTAATGGAGTTGTGTAGAAGGCGGCTGGGACTGTTGCTCTGTAGTGTCCGTATAGTTAGTTATTTCCCTTCTTAGCCTTTATCACCTTCCTAAGGCGCTACTCAAGCACCTTATTAACCTTTAAGCGAGCATTAAAGCTCTTTTGTAGTCCCTTATCTAGGATATACTATTCTAGGTAAACTTATTCGTTAACTAACTGCGAAGGGCTGGTCCTAGGCCTTGTCTCAACCGAAAGGTAGCCAAATACTGTTTATTTCAAGTTGAAGAGGAAAAGGGTAAACTATGATATAGCGCGAAATCTCTACTTCGTAGGGGGTGGGCGTTAATGGGGCACCGGTGGGGCACTAGTGTGAGCACGGGTATAGCTCGGGTATAACCACCGGGTTTGGCCCGTGATATTACCCCCCTCCTCCCCCCCTACGCGGCCTCTAGTTCCTGGCTGGCCTCCTGGGGGGGCACCTGCGCATACACTACGTCCCCGTCGTTCTCCAATATCGGCCTATAACACTCCTCGTAATAGTCTAACGCCTCCGTTTCCTCTATAACACCGGCTAGTTCCCACGTGGGGTTAATATAGCCCTCCCACTTCACTAGGGCTTTACGTCTTTTCCCTTTACCCACCGTTTTCCATTTAGTAGCGTAAATCTCCTCTATTTACTACTCATCCTCGCCATTTACTTCCCCGGGTGACCACTAGTACTAGAATTGTGGTACTCTTATATAACCCTTATTCATAGTAAGTTTAAAGGGTCGTCATTATCTCTTCCTCTGGGAACCCATACTTCGTCCTAGAACGTTAACCTCTACTATTTATTAATTACATATTCCGTAATCTAGCCCTTTAACTATAACTCTGGTGGGAAACTGTATTATCCCTACTTCACCACCTTATAAGCTCGGTGGTATAACCTATTTTCTTTAATAATCTGGTCCCAAAGTATTTATAATTCACTATTATTCGTGAATACTATTATATATAAGAGTACTAATAAGTTGTTTATGGTGCAGCCCACCTAGGGAGTACTAGTTCCTTCCTTAGGGATAACGTGGTTAAGTATTAATTAGAGTACGCGTCCCTATTCTCTCTTATCGTCCTAACCCTAAAGGGCATCCTACTCCCTCTAAGAGAGGGCATCGGGGACTACTACTTCCTTTCCTAGTTAATACTCTAAATAAAAGTTATATTAGGCTAACTTTTCTACTTACCAACTTTACCTCTTAGTGAAGCGCTACTTCCTCATAAAGTGTTCAAGGCTTTTGTGATTTATAAGAATTTTAAAGTTACTTATATTTTATAGTTCTACTCTCTAGGCCTTAGCCGGCGATAACTTCTGTGAGTAGAATGCGATGGGGTATTAGTGCTCATTAGAGTTTTCTTATATAAGGGTGTTACCCAAGGTAAACCCTGAACAGTTTATTTCCACTATTGTTTTTCCTTTAGGGTTAAAGCGGCGAAGCACCAGCTTTATACTAAATAGCCGCTTAAGCTCCTAGAATCCTTCTTCTTAACTAGGTCCCTAGTAGAACATAGCCGACTTCTTTGTAAGCCTCGTAAAGGGCTTAATAATAATAGTATAGTTGGGTATAAAAATACGATAATAATTTGTAAACCTAAGGAAACTTCTAACTCCCTTTATAATCTTCACGGTCTTAACTGAAAAGGTACACTTCTTAGGGTTTAGTTGTAGTCCGGCCTCTGCTAGGCGCCGGAGGACCACCCGTACCTTCTCTTTGTACTTCTTTTTTAATTTAGATATATAAATCAGGATATTATCTAAATAAGTGGTAACAAAGTTGTCTAAAAAGTCTTAGAGAGTTGTACTAGTATACTATTAGAACGTAGTTGGGGCCCCGGTGAGTTTAAAGGGGTAAACTAATTACTTAAAGAGTTCATATCTTATATAAAACACTATTTTCTCGACGTCTTCTTCTATAATCCGAATTTTATAAAACACAACTATAACATTAAACTTCGTATACTATTATATAGTGGTTACCTATTAGAGGGTTTCTAATATAAGTGGTAGTGGATAACGGTCCTTTTTTATAATGCTATTAAGGGCTCGGTAATTAACGTAGAACCGAATTCCCTTACCAGGCTTCTTAATAAACAACACTAGGGTACCCATTAATGAGTTGCTAGTTCGAATAAACCGTTTATTTAGTAGGTCCTCTAATATCTTCTTTAGGACCAAGAGTTCCTCACGGGATATCCCATATAAGGGTCCCCATAAAAGTGTAAGTTCCTGGTTATGAGTGTCCTTAATAAGGGGGATTTTATGGTTAACCCCTAGCCTCCTAGGGGGCACCGAGTATACCTTCTCCGGGTCGAATAGGTCTCTAAACTCCTTATAGACCCAGCTTAGGACGAGTTCTTTTATATCCATAAACTTCTTTTCTTTTAATGCATCCTCGATGTCCCTTAAATTCACAACTATAACCTAGGCCTTTAGTGCCCTCTAGTACTTTACTTATTAGTATATAACTATAAACATAGGGGCCGTTAATAATTAGGTTATATAAATCTCTTTTATAATAATTAGTTCTTCTTAATTAAAAAGGTATACGTCTACTCCTCCCTTACCGTGGTATACCCACTAGGTAACGGCGTTACACATTACACAGTTCACTTTTATTTATGGCTTCCCTAGGTATATAGGGGGGTTTAGGCCCTTCACCACGTATACGTAAATTTTCTAAGTATAACCACTTAATTCTAAATTCAGGATAACCATACCCTAAGCATTACCAGGTGATAGCCCGTTTTACGTATACCCTCGTAGAGCACACTTCTTCTAATCCACTAGTGGTAATCGGAGGTGTTTAAAGAGAGACTAATTCACTATTGCGTAGACATCGTAGCCAGTATTGATGAGGGCGTATGTTAAGTGTCCTTTATTAATCCTTACCTAAATAGTGGTTAACCCTTAACTCCTTTGTTACTACTCTTCTTAGTAAAACTCCTATCCTTTAACTTCCTCCTTCGTCAGCTCTAATACCCGACTTTATACTAGAGTTACTCTTTTCTCGAGTTGTCCTCATTAGAGGAGGCACTAATAACCTCTTAGTCCTCTTTTTTTGACCTAGGATCCTTTTACTTTTTTATTACTTTAATACGGGTAACCTTCACTTACTTAGGAACCTTTTTCCGGTAATTCCTAATAATATAACCTTCTTTATTATAGTAAAAACACTCACGGTAGTCCACTAGTGGACTACCTAAGGAGCAGCAGCGGTGGTGGTCCTTTTCCTCTCTTCGAATTAATAAGGTACGGGTAACACTAGTCATCTAAATATCTCCATTACAATCCTTCTATAAAGGGGTTAGGTTTAAGGACTAACGACGTTCTCATTTAGTAGTAACGGGTATTATATACTCCAACTTCCAAATAATATCCTATACCCTAGTAAACTACTAAGTATACTCCCCTAATAAGGAGACGGTGACTAGGTACTCCTTTAAACGGAAAGTAAAGGCGTTTTCCAATATAATAATTTTAACAATATCGGGCTACGCACCACCTCCTACGTCTATTATTATTCGTTTAAACTTTAGTAGAAAAGTAGTTAATTTTTTATTATTTTTTAACGGAGGGTTTATAGTTAAGCTATAATTTAGGGTTAGGTGTTCAGGTCTCAGTAAATCTTATCGAAGTAAAATATGAAATTTTCGGGGTTACGTTAACCTCTAGGCCCCCCGGCTACGTAAAACATAGTAACCACTTACTAGGGACTAGTATCTAAATAAGAGTTAATTAAGTATTATAGTTCTTAGTTAATAGGGTAAAACACTTTATTTATAGTAATCTTATCCCTTATTTACTATACCTAAAAAGGGTAATCCTTCCACTTCCCCGAGAACTTTAAGGGTATTAATAATGGTTTATAATATATTAGTATCTCTATTACGAGGTGGCGGCTACCCACTAGCAGGGCTTCGGTACCTACATCTTCTATAGGGGTCGGTATTATTACCCCTAAACCTCAGCTTTGCTCCAGCTTATTAAAGAACTCAGTAATCTTCACTTATAGGGGCCCGAGGGCCTCATTTAAGGTTAACTATAGTTGGGCTTATAATTCATTAGTTATTATATTAACTAATATCCTCTTCTTAACTAGTGGGGAACTGCACTCTACTCAGCGTCCAACGTTCGTCGATCTATTATCAGGGAGCCACGCTTAACCTAGGATTCCACTTCGTAACCAGTAAGGAACCGGGCTTAACCTAGCGGTATCTTATATAATAAATAAAACTAAACTTAAAATATACAAAGAGTTGGTCCTAGGCCTTATCTTAACTAAAAGGTAGCCAAATACTATTTATTTTAAGCTGAAGAGGAAAAGGGTAAACTACGATATAGCGCGAAATCTCTGCTTCCTAGGGGGTGGGCGCTAGTGGGGCACCGGTGGGGCACCAGTGCGAGCACGGGCATAGCCCGGGCATAACTGTCGGATTCAAGGGTCAATTCGTGATGTATTCAATAATGTGTAATTGTTCTTGTTCTCCCTGTTCTTTAGGGGCGAACTTAGCTCTTAAGGTGGCTAGTGTAAGGGCGTATTTCGGCCTATTATTGTTCTGCGTTGTGCGTGGACCTTCGAGTGCGCCGGAAGTGTACTAGGTGTTTGGTATAGTGGATTCGATACGCCCCTTTAGGGAGGCCTCTGTTTGGTGGGCTTCCTGTTACCTAATCCGCCTTTTAATAGCTATTTCTAAGTGTTATAATTGTTTTGAGATTTGAATTTCGTCTTCCTCCGTTTAGAGCACTTCTTATATGTCCTTTCTACGGAGTTTACGAGCCCCTAGGAGTATGAGGAATACGAGCCTTAACGTCCCATATGTTATCCTTAGCTATCCCAGCCTCCTAGTGGGCCTTATTTTCGGTGAGGTTGCGTCGATGGTTGTTCTCGAGGCGAGCCCGCTGGTTATTTATATTTAGTTACGTAAGAAACGCCTGAAATGGCTATTTTGAAAGCGCTTTTGTTAGTCCGTTTATTATTAACTTAGTTAATGGTGTATATACGATATTAATGTGGTTATTTTCGATTTCTTAATATAATTAGTGGTTGTGAATATTAATGTAGTGTAAGTGTATTTATAATTGTATTTGTTCTATGGTTATAAGGTGTATAGTTTACTGGTTATTATATTATATGTGAATTCGTGGTTGAGAGTGTATTTAAGGTGTGAACTTAGTGCTTTGAACGTTTTTTATGGGGAGTTATATTTATAAAGTGGATATTAATCGGTTTGCGAAAATGGCTTCCTTTGTTGTGTGTAATAAGGCGAGAAGTTCGGCTTTTATTGTTGATATTGTAATTATTTGTTACTTATTTGCTTTTTACGTAATGGTTCTACTAAAAAGTTATATTATGAGTATTTAAGAGCTCTTTTAATTAAGTGTATTATCGGTGAAACTAGTATTAGAAGTAATTTCCAAAGTGTTCTTAGGGTTCCCCAGTGTGGCTCCGTATTCTAAGTAGAGAGAATGCGTTGAGTAGAGGTATTAGAGTGCTCGATCCGTTGTATACTAGTGATTTGGCCCTGGGTTCTGATTGAAGTGTGTGAGATGGTTTATGTCACGGGCCAAGGCCCGATCAGAGGCCTCGGAACAACTCGGCCATGTCCAACGCCAACCGCTGCTTACTAAGCCTGACCAGGCCCAGGTAGACCTGATCAGGATCCAACGGATTTGTGGGGCAGCAGACTTTTCCTTCCTTTCTCCTTATCTTGAAGATACTCGTAGTAGTCGCCATAGCTAGTTGTAATATACGTGCTTGGACCGTTACATTATCTTTAAGATCATCAAAGGCAATCAATTGAACGCCTAGTATAGAAGCCCACGATCTGTGTGAGAGTGGTAAGAAGTTTTAGATGGGTTGACCTGAGGAGTCCCTGAACGTCTGAAGTTGATTAGTATGGCCTGATCAGACTTAAAGGTTATCATAAACTCGAAACGACGCGTGTATGCATTCGTAGTAGAGTACCTCGACTGCGTCATTAAGTATACTGCGGTCACTGTTGAACGCAAAACGCTAGGATAAGCGATAGCTACGCGACGATGGAAGGTAACGCTGAACTATCTGGAAACCCGCAGTAGTTGGTGCAGCTGATCGGATAGCTTGTAACCCAACTGCAGGAGATGCGGACCGCCCAAGTAATCGAGTAAGAGACCCAATGAGAGCAGATTCGACTGCTACAGGAAGCCCTGGTAGAACCCAGGCACCCGACATCGACGATAAACCAGTCCCCAACACCCTCTATAACACCGATTATTCTTTTATATTATTCCTAACCAAGAAGACGACGTTATCCTTGGAAGGTCCTGGATGATTGACGATGACGTTACGGTTTACCCAGTGTGAGGTACTCTGCATATAGGTGTTGTAGACTACTAGGTGATAGAAAGGAAACCGGGTTAGGCCTGGTAAGATCCAAAGTTCCTAATCCAGTAGTAGACTAGATTAGTATTCTTAGCTCTGATCAGGTGAGCACGGAAAAGAAGAGAGACCCCTCTTAGTATATCCACCCTAAATGTGTTCTCCGTAAGTTTGGCCGATATTGAGAAGGCCCTAGTATTAAAGATGAAGATAGACCCGAGGACGAAATTCCCTATGTATTATTATAAGTTTTTGTATGTTTTTAATTGAGATAAGGTTAATTAATTACCGTTGTATTAGAAGAACGTCGATTATACTATCCTTATTAAGAAGGACTCCTATGGTTAAGATAAACTAGTAACCTGGGGACTTTTATATGGTATATTAAGGGAAAAGTTAATTATATTATGCTGAACCCTTATAGAACTATTAGATAAAGGGTTTATTAGGGTTAGTAGTTCCCTTATATTATTGCCTGTTTTATTTGTCCAGAAGCCTAGAGGAGGGTTATAGTTCTGTGTTAATTACTGTGCCCTTAACACCATTATAAAGAAGGACTAATACCCTTTACCCCTAATCAGCGAGACCCTAAGGGCATTAGTAAAAGCGAAGTGGTTAATAAAGCTGGATATTATCACTGCGTTTCATAAGATCCGGGTTAAGAAAAGAGATAAATAGAAGACGGCGTTTAGGACGAGGTATGGGTTATACGAATAGATGGTTACTCCCTTTGGTTTAACTAAAGCCCCCGCAACGTTCTAATAATATATTAACTATACCCTACGAAACTTCCTAGATGAGTTCTGCTTAGCTTATATCAACGATATCCTGATTTATTCGGACAGCTCCCTTTCTGATTATAGAGAGAAGGTTAAGAAGGTCCTTGAACGCCTAGGCGCTATAGGCCTGTATGTGGATATCGATAAGTGTGAATTCGAGGCTAAGAGTGTTAAGTATTTGGGGTTTATTGTTGATGCTGGTAAGGGAATTCGCGTGGACCCTGAGAAGATTAAGGTAATCCAGGGATGGGAAGTGCTCCGATTAGTGCGAGGAGTCCGTGGGTTCGTCGGTTTTGCTAACTATTATTGGTAGTTTATACCCAATTTCTTAGGGATCGTATAACCCCTAATAGCCTTAACTAAAAGGGATATACCGTTTATTTAGAGTAAGGAGTGCGCTAGAGCGTTCAAGGAGTTGAAGACGCTCCTGATTAGTGCACTTATATTAGTTTACTAGGACCCTAATTGAGTTATAGTACTCGAGACCGATTCCTTTGGTTATGTAGTAGGAGGTGCTTTATTGTAGTATGACGACGAAGGGATCCTAAAACCTGTAGTGTTTTTTTTATATAAGAACTTACCTACGGAGTATAATTACTTAATATACGATAAGGAATTATTAGTAATAATACGTTACTTAGAGTACTAGGATTTAGAACTACGGAGTGTAGAAAAGTTTATTATCTTAACTGATCACCTGAATCTGAAGTACTTTATGACGAAGAGACAGTTAAGTGAACGTCAGATTAGGTGGTTAGAATTATTGTCCTATTATAACTTTATTATTTAGTTTAGACCTAGTAAAGAAGTAATAGTTCTTAATATACTATTAAGATGCGAATAGGATATCCCTAGTACCCTATAGGATGATAGGTTAGAGGGTTGGAAGATTAAACTCCTGAAGAATAGGATTAACGTATTACGAATTAATAACGTAGTAGTGATTAGAGAAGTGCGGGCTTAATTGGGGTAAGTAGAGAGGGATGAGTTTAATATAAGAGACTCCCCTGGAGATATGGATTAGACCGATGACCCTAGTTTGGATAAGACGGAACTCCCTTTGAACCCTTTTAAAGAAGAGTTATTATACTCCTAGTAGGATGAAGCCTTAGACCAGAATAACCGATATTAGCTGATTAGGGGGGTAATACAAAGAGGAGACCAATAACTTCCCTTATAGTGGAAGTTGCCGATGATGCTATTAGAATATACGATTAACGATAGTAAGAGATTGTTGTGGAGGGATAGAATCTGGATTCCATATTATGAACCTTTAAGAACGGGTTTAATCTAGAGGTTCTACGATTTTATATTAGTGGGATATCCGGGGAGGGATACTTTAAAGGCCCTAATTAACTACTAATTCCACTAGCTAAGCTTATCCCAGGATGTCCGAAGATTTATAAGGAACTACGACGTTTATGGACGAGGAAATGTATGGTGCGATAAGAAGAGGGGCTTATTAAAGCCTCTGCTTATCCCTGGACGGATCTGGGCAAAGGTCTCTATTGACTTTGTAATAGGACTATCCCCTTCCCACTACGATGGGGCTATGAACATCATAGTGGTGACTGATCGTCTATTAAAGAACGTAATCTTCGAGTTATTAAAGGATATTATAATAAATATAATGGTAAACTAACTAATCCGAGGTCTAATTAGGTACTATAGGATACCTTATATAATTGTATTAAATAGAGGACCGTAGTTTACGAGTTTTATATAAAAATAACTCTACTAATTACTATAGATCAAATAAAGACTCTTTATAGCGTTCCACCTAGAAATAAATAGAATTACGGAGAGGGTAAACCAGGTAATAGAAACCTATCTTAGAGTATATATAGTATATACTTAGGACAATTAGGATGAACTACTCCTAGTAGTAATAATAGTTATTAATAACCGGGTCACCTCGTTAATAGGACTTAGCCCGTTCTTTGTTACTTATAGGTATGACTTAGATCTGATTAGAGTAGAGGAACCCCTGCGGAATAGTAATAAGACCCTTATAATAAGAGTAGAGGCTCTGGTCTAGAAGCTGAAGGACGCCTCTGAGTAAGCTTAGGTAGTAATAGTAGTAATATAAGAGAAATAAGAGATTACCGTAAACGTAAAGCGTTAACTATTTGATTAGTTTAAGTTTAGGGATAAGTTTTAGTTAAGGTTATAGAATATCCAATTTAATTAACTATTAAAGAAGTTTAACTAGGTTAATACGAAGTATACCGTCCTTAAACTAGTTAAATCCTACGCTTACCGACTAGATACGCCGCTAGGGATCTATAACGTTTTCTATGTGAGCCTGATCAGGCACACTGGAGTTAATCCGTTGCTATCACAAAGCTGTGATGACGCCCAACTACCCGTAATACTAGTGGCCAATGGGGAGGAGTTTGAAGTTGAGGAGATCCGTAATATGCGGAAAGTATGGGGCGGATAGAAGGTCTTAGTGAAGTGGAAGGACTATACCTAACTCACCTAGGAGTTAGTGGATATACTGGTGAATATAGTGGCCTTGGACTATTACGAGGCCAATTACGGGAATATCCCTTGGGAAGGGAGGGGAGGAAGGGGGTAATTATCACGGGCCAAGGCCCGATCAGAGGCCTCGGAACTACTCGGCCATGTCCAACGCTAACCACTGCTTACTAAGCTTGACCAGGCCCAGGTAGACCTGATCAGGATCCAACGGATTTGTGGGGCAGCAGACTTTTCCTTCCTTTCTCCTTATCTTAAAGATACTCGTAGTAGTCGCTATAGCTAGTTGCAATATACGTGCTTGGACCGTTACAGTTTACGGTGAATGTGATATCCGGGTGTGTTATTATAGTTGTATATATAATAGTTCCGATTTTACGTTAGTATTTTTTGATTTTCTATGGTTTAATTACCCCATTATATGGAAATAGTTTAAAGGTTATTATAGGGGTTTTGAAATGTGTTTTAAGTGGTTTATTAGTGTTTAGTAAAAGTTTTCTTACTTTTTTAGTGAATACTAATTGTAATAGTTAAATCTTTCTGATTACTCGGTTTCTTAAGACCTCAATTCCTAAGAATTATTATAATTTGTGACCCCTTTTTAGATGGTAGCGTTTTTAAAGTTCTTTTATTAAAGCTATTACTTTATTATGAAATTTGTAAAGGAAAGTTAAGACGTAGTCGTTAACGTAAAAGAAGAATGTGACTTGTTTTTTTTGCTAATAATAGTTCTCTTCGGTAACTCGTTGAAAGCCGAGGTTTAGGAGCCCGCTTTTTAGGTGTTTTTGCTAGAGTAGAGGTGACCTTCTGAGGTCGTAAAGCGCCTTTTTTAAGTGTAATACTCGTCTAGTTTTTCGGTATTTAGGTGGGAATTGTATATACACTTCCTTATTAATTATTGTATATATAAAGGTATTTACTATGTTATATTATAGAAGTTCTATATCGAAGTGAGTAGTTGTTATAATAAGGATTCGGAACGATATACTTATGAGCGTAATAGTATACATTTCTCGTTTATCTCTTAATTATTAATTTCTATGGATAACGAGGTGTACTTTGAATTTTATGAGCCTCCTATGCTTATTAAGTTTATAGGTATATACCTAGTAGTAGCTAAGAATCTGCTTACCTCGTGCTTGTTTTTTGTTAACCTCCTCCTAGGAGCAGGAGTTTTTATAGCCACTTAGATAACTTATTTTAGTTATTTTAAAGTCGTCTTTATATAGGTGATCTTTTAAGTGATTATATAATATGTGGAGAGGGTATAGTTTCTTTTAGTGAGTACTTATAGGTGTGTTACCCTTACGGCCCAGTAGAGAAAACTCTCTATGCATATGACCCAGAGTACTTCCCTTAATGGAAGTCCCCTCTTAACTAGGCTTTCTTAACCCACCAAAAAAGTTGTGTTATTAGAGCGTTTCCTTATTAGCCTTTTAATTTAATATACTTTTATTAAAGATTCTAAGGTGACTAATCTCGTTAGGGGTATTAGGTTAACTAGATTATAAACGTATGCTTAGGAGACCGTCCATTAATTGTATTTCGTAGTATTGTTTCCGTTTTGGAGTTATTCCTACTAGGAAAATAGATTTAAACGAGATTTTATACTTTATTGTGCTTATGCTATGGTCTGAGGTTATGGTTTTGTATTATACTTTTCCCTTGTTTTCCCCCTGCCCCTTTACGGTTAAAGCCGTTTTTAAGGTAGTGAAAAATGATGAGGGTCTTAGTAGTGATGTTTTAGGTGTCGGGTATAGTGCGAAGCACCTTATGTTGTACTATCTTAACTCATCCGAGTACATCTCTATAACGGAGCTCGCCTTTAGAGCACTTTTATTATACTCTGGACTTGTTTTGAGAGTGAAGGTGACCTCTTCTACTTCCTTGTTAGCGTCTCATATTGATGTTTATATCTGGGTTTACTCAATAAGCTCTTAAATTCGCGTTTCAATCATTTATAGGTTTAGGTGGCGAAATTCCTTAATAGTACCCTTAAGGTTCCCATTAAAGTGTACCTTTTCATTAAATACAATATCCCTTATTGTGAAGGCGTTCTTTTTAAGAGGGTTCTATATTCTGAATTAATTACTTAACGTATAGCTTATTAAAAAGCCGATCCACGTATAAGGGGCGAGCTTCTTTCGCCGTTGGCGCTTAAGTTACACATTGGTCATCAGAGCATAGGCCTTATAGTCGTAGGATTATAGGTGGGAGAGGTTAGGGACCGTATAAATCTCATCCTTTCTACTCCAGAATTGCTTATAGAACTGCTTATAAGGTGTTTTCCACTCGTATATTCGTAATGGGGTTTAGTTATAGAAGTAGACTACTATTTTAATAATCTCAGGCCATAAGTAATCTAAGAAATTCGTTATAATAACCATTACCCTAATTTTAACTTTAATAATCATAGCAAGCCTTTTAGCACCTCCGTTCTAAGCTTACGTATTAGGCGCTGATATTTCAATCGTTATTCCACACCCCTTCAGGTCTACTACTAAGCGTGGATATCTCAGAAACTCATTATCAGTTTCTAGGAACTTAACCTTCGTATCATAAACATATTCTAAATAGTTAAATAACTCGAATAACACTTCTGAGATCATCTTTATTATTCTCTTTTATAGGTAAAAGTCCCATACTAGCCCTAAGGCTTGGTTAGAAAGAAGTATAAGGGATGTATACCCTTTATATCCCTTATTATAGTCGTGGAAATCGAGTATTAGACGGTCTCCGACTTTTACCCGTTTAACCAACTCTTTCGGTGCTCGGTGGATTTAGCGTATTATATTCGCTATCCTACACACATCGTATTCTATGGGGTCTCTACTTTTTCAATCTAAAAGTCTCACCCCCCTTACTACGTTGCTAAGGCAACTCAGAGCATCTCTCCCTAGGTATCCAAGTCTCCGGTGCTATTTTTCTACGCTTATTTAGATAAGTTTACGGATTATTACACTTATAAAGTGGTTTCTTCGTAAAGCTCTTAGGAGCTTATTTAGTATAAGTTAAGGGAGCGGAACGATTATTATGAGTACCACTTTATCCTTTATAGGTCTATAATCGAGAACATCTTGATTATGGATTTTAAATAGCTTATAAACGTAGCTTTGGTTTATACACCTAATATAGTTATTACCGGGGCTAATATCCCACTAAAAACCCTTTCGGTGTAAGCGTTTCAAAGAAACAAAGTTGTTCGTAAACCCTTTATAGAGTACTATATTATATAAGCGAAACTTAAGTAGCTTACCATCTCACCCCTTAATACGAATATCCACTATTCTAAAACTATTAATTACCACTTATTAAGTCCCTACCTAAAAATAGTCGCTAAGTACAACTCCCATTAATTATATAAACTATAAGGGGTTATTAAAAACGTGGATTATAGCTCCGGAGTTAAGGATTACGGATCCATAAAATAAGTATATTTTATAAGAAGTTGTTAGTGTAATTTGAACACGGGCTTAATAACGTCCTATAAGTTAACTTAATTCTATAATAAGTTTAAGTTTTTGGATACGCTTAGTAAGGTCTTTGTTATTCTTAAGTCGCTTAGTAACCAGCTTTTTAAATGCTTGATTATGGTATATGTGGTTAGGGCACTTATTAGGGAAGACTAGTTAGTACTTCGAAAACTAGTGACCTCGTTTTAGGTATACTATACACATCCTGCCCTTATTAGAGTTACTGGATTTATTAGCTGGGGAGCGCAGCTATTTCCCTTTACTCTTTTCGTTACCCCTTCTACGGCCTCCACGGCCTCTATTACGGGCTTTTTTTGGTTAGGTCCTTATTTATTATAGTTTATCGTTACTACTAGCCGGTCCGCTGGTTATTATTATAAGTTTAAATACTCTTCGTCCAGTTTTCTATATATCCTTTATTTAGTGGAGAACTTATTGAACCTTAACGAGGACTTTACTTAGTGTAAATAGGTTATTCATTATTTTGGTTCTAATTATTAACTAGTAGGCTTAAATCCATAGTTCAATAAGGTTTCCACTAAGGGCTCGTATAAACTCTAGAAACTAAGTATTCGAGTATTTAGTTTATGGGACGTCTATAACTTAAGCTTTATGGAGAACGCTCTCCCAGTGGCCAATCTAGTCCTCGGTATCCTTTCATATAATAAGTCTCTTCTTATTAGGATAACTTAAGACTTTAGAATATATTTCCACTATGTTTACTTAGTGCTCGTATAATACACTGCTGATGCGAGTTTGTAGTTCTGAGACCTATTTATTAAGTCCCTTATCCGTGCTATAATAGTACTTAAGAAGGTCCAGAGTAATAGTTTTGTAGAACTAGTTCTAAAGTGTGTATACACCTTTTATTTATTTAATATAATATTTATGGATATTATTATATTCCGCTTATTATTCTTTATATAAAATAAGGTTTATAGGGGATAGGTCTTCGAGAACGTGAGCTCGTTCTATAGACACTTCAGGGCCTAGGATGAATGCTTCGTCGGGTTCTTAAGTTGTACTATTTCCTAAGGTGCTTCTGGCCCTTCGGCGGATTACCTTTGGGTGATTAGAGATCACCGGCCACTCTGGTATTCGAGTAATCTCTTCGTAGATCTCTTCTCCGGTATTCTCGGAGTACTTAACTAATGAGTTTATAGTATCCCATAAGTTATAGGTCTTCGCTTAGGATTATAATTAGTTAAACTAAAGGACCTAGTCCCTGGTCATCTAAAGTATAATTTTTATAGTAGGGGTCGTTATTATTATTATTAAATGGGTATTATGCATAGGAATAACGGTTATAAGTAGGGTTCGGTTTAATGGCTGTTTTTAGCACGTATTAGACTATTAATTGTCGGATTTAAGGGTCAATTCGTGATGTATTCAATAATATGTAATTATTTTTGTTCTCCTTGTTCTTTAGGGGCGAACTTAGCCCTTCAAGTAGCTGGTACAAGGGCGCATTTCGGCCCATCATTGTTCCGCGCTGTGCGCGGACCTTCGAGCGCGCCGGAAGCGTACTAGGCGCTTGGTACAGCGGATTCGACAATAACCACCGGGTTCGGCCCGTGACACTAACCAGTACTTGACAAGTGGGTACCTCTTAAAGTAAATAGGGTATTCTCCGTTGTTCTCGCCCTCATCGTTATTATCTCGCTTCCTTAATAAGCTATGAGTAGTGTACTTAGGGTAACTAGCTTATTAAGCACTACCCCTTCCTCGGCCACGCCCTCTCCCTCTTCTACTATGATCTCTTCTACGAGTATTTAAGCAAGGTGTTTAGGGTTATACTTTCACCGTTTTTAACACTTCGTTATCCTTATCTCGAGGGAAACTTATATTAGGTATTATTATTAGGCTAAAGGCTCCCCGTCCCACCAGCTTATGTGGGTTATTAAATATTGTGTTTTAGAGGAATTCTTATATATTAGAGATAACTTCTTCTGCTAAGAGCTGGTCGTTTTTGGTGAGACACTTCACGGTCACTTAGTATGAGAATACCCACGTATTAGTATTATTATAGCTTAGAGCCCTGATAAAGTCTAGGAACTAGAGGTTTAAGAGGTCTAAACCTGGGACACTACTGGCCCTGGCCTCATAGAATACCTTTTCCCACTTTATAAGTTAGTCCTCTACGTCCTTTTTTGTAGTTAAGTGCTTTTACTCTAGCACTTAAAGGACCTTCTTATATTCGTTATTAGTGAGGGATTGTTACTTATGGGGATCGTATCCTATACGAGTTTGGAGTTCGTGGATCTAGTTGTCGAGTTTCTTATTAGTTATGTAATAATTGCGAAGTAGATCTACGTTAACTATTTCGTAGATCCAGTTTTCTAAGGCTTGGATACCCTGCCTGGTCGTTTTATGTTTTTTAAGACGGTCCGTGAATTCCGTTCAGTGTGTTTTATATAAAGTAAAATTCGGTGTTAAGAGGTTTTTTAGGTTTTCTACTTATAATTTATCGTTTACGTTTTCGGTTAAAACCTTGGTTTTCCCTGTTTTCGGGTAATCGCTAAACTCTGGTCATCTTAATCACTTAATAAATTATTTAAACACTATATTACCGTCCCGGCTCCACTTAAAGTATTCTGGGTTAAGGTATTCTTAAAGATTATAGGATATTATTTTGGATTATTATTAGTTAATCCAAAGGACCTAATTACGAGTTATCTTTAATTAGAGTTTCACGGTAAAGGTAACTATATCGATTATAAGCTTATGGGGTACTTCGTAAATATGCTTTAAAGCACTTGATGGTGATTGGACGTTTTATAATGCGGAATTAGATTGTTAATTGTCGAATTGGGGGTCAATTGTGTATATTCATGTGATGTGTCTAGATACGTCTAGGGATTCCCTGGACGCCTGGGAATAGGGATAGGGGCCTCCCTTGCTGCCTCAGGCCTCGGCGGAAATAGATGCCGCCGAGCCCGTGCCTGAAGCCCCTTTGAAGCCCGTTCAATCTGACAGAATCCGCTGTACTAAGCGCTCAATCCACTTCCGGCACACTCGAAGGCCGTGCACGGAGTAGAATAATAACGGGCCGAAACGCGCCCTTGAACCAGCCACTTTAAGGGCCAAGTTCTCCCCTGAACAATAAGGAGAACAAGAACAATTACACACAATTGAATATATCACGAATTGACCCCTAAATCCGACAGGGTAATCCTAGGGGACCAATGTCACCGCCACAACTGAAATCCGTGGCTGATTTCCGTATTACGTAACCGGGCTTTCCGACATTTCTCTGTTAAGTTCTACATAAAGTGACTGCCGGCCTTACCCATCTTATAAGGAGTGCATTCCTGCATCGCGTCCACGAACTAAACAGCCCGGTCCTACGCTGCTACGCCAGATGCCGGCCTGACGCTCTGGGGGAAGTAGAAGACTTCGGTCGGATCCACTTCCTCCTTGATCTGCTGCAACTTGGCGAGGTTTCCTCCCCAGTACCGAGCCTGCGCCTCCTCCTGTCCCATGTTTGGGTCCGGGTAGTTGAAATACATGCCGTGCTCCCCCAACTCAGTAGTGTTCGCGATGAACCCCTCCAGGAAGGAGTACCCGTCCGCCGGGTAGGTCGCCGACAGGTCGACGCGATCGTAGAACTGGTACAGCAGCAGCTTGTCGCGGTGCGCGTACGCCGAGGACTCGGCCGGGACTTCGGTGATAGCCGAGTTCTTGCCCCCGTGGAAGTCCACTTGCACGTACCAGTCGCGCTTCAGGGGCTTGCCGGTGTCATACCAGTAGCTGACGAAGGACTCAACCTGCGAGTCCGAGAGCTTGTCGGTGTAGAGACTCGAGGAGTAGAAGTTCTCTTGCTAAAGGGAAGTCAGCATATGTTGTCACCAGCCTTCTGTGGAGCGGCTGACCTTCTTGTAGGTGTCCTTCTGGTCGAGGGCCAGTCCGTTACCAAAATGCTGCAAGTTGCCAAACCAATCGGTGGTTTGGGACGTCGTCAATTTCCCTCCCAGCTTCTCGAGCAATGGGTCCAGGACCGCCTCCAGTCCTGTCTTGTTGCCGTAGAACATGCCCTCGAGGTTGGTGAATCTCGGGGTGATGAACAGGCGCATGTTCAGCTCTCTCGGCATTTCCTCCTCCACCCATTCCTGTAGCACCTTGAACCCGTCAATTGACTTTTGCGCATCCCACTGTAGCATCGCCAGGAAGTTTGTCGCTTCCGTCGGTGCATCAAAGGTCTTAAAGTATAACTCCGAGACAACGCCGAGGGAGCTGCCTGCACCCTTCAGCCCCCAGAAGAGGTCCGCGTTCTCGGTCTCGGAGGCGGTGACGACTGAGCTATTTGCGAGGACGACCTTGGCACCGATGAGCCAGTCGAGGGCGAGGCCCTTGGTGTGCGAACTCATGCCATAGCCGCCGTGAAGCACGTGGCCTCCGCTGCCGACACTAGATGATCTCAGAAAATAGAACGTTGGGAGTTTCTAGTGTTACCTACCCAGGACATGTTCCATGGCTGATGGCCTTTCCACCTTGCTTGTAGAGTTCGCTCGCGACGTGGCCCAGGCGGGTACCTTGACTCGGGTCAGCTTGGATCATCGGATCAAGAGCACATGCAACGAGGACACACGTACCGCCTTGGACTGTTGCAATACCAGTGGTATTGTCGAGAGTGACGTTGTACATGTGGTCAAGCTCCAACATCAGATGACCGTCCTCGCCACCGAAGCCGTTGTTAGCATAGCTGTGACCTCCGCACTTCGGCGTGACCTTGATTCCGTTGTCTCGGCCGCACTTGACTGCGGCTTGGATGTGTTCCGTCGTGAGCGGGACCGCGATGGATACGGGGACGTAGGGTATCCTGACGTTGAAAGGGGTGGCGTCGGCGAGCCACTGCGAGCTGTTCTTCTCGTTGTACGGGACGTTGGCCGCAGCCAGACAGTCGTTAATGATTGCCTTCTTCCTCAGAGGTGAGGCAAAGGCGACCGGCGTTACCGCCAGCAAACCAAGGAGTGCGGTTGTGATCATCATGTCAACTTGCGCTCTTCCGTGTCTGTGTCAGATGTTGTTCTGAAGAAAGACGTCGACTGTCCTTGGAAGTTATATGAGTGCTGGTGGCGAGAGGTAAGACATGAATGAAGGTCGTTCAACTTCCGCCGCCAAGCACCCTGTGATCAGCGGTTCGACTTGGTAAGAGCTGTGGGCACACATTTTCGTCTTAATCATACGGCAATCTGGCCATTTTGAATGATCCAAGGTGCTGCTTACGTTCTTCCGAATCTTAATCCAGCGTACAAAAGTGATGATGTGCGTTGTCTAGGGCAGGCTGTGAGCACGAGGCACATCTTGTGGGACGCAACTCGAGGAACCCGAGAATGAAGAGGGAGATTGCCTGTTCCGCAGGACCACGGAAGCCGGCTCATCCCGACGATCATCCATCATGTCATTTCATGTTATTAAGGTTGATGAAATATTAGAATCAGGCTATTTGGCATCTTCTACCTCGGAATGCTGGCATGTTGGAAAATGCTGGTTAAGGCCCGAATTTGAAGAGGAAGACATGGGGGTCGGCCAAAGCCTCGTTGGTAGCTCTATTGTGAAAAGGTCGGCCAACGGGCAAATCGGCAGTCATGCCGACTCTCAAGAAGTTGCTTCTGATTGATTTGCATGAATTCGGGACCAGCGTAACTTCTCGGCCTAGAGACCCGAGAAGATGTTCATTCAAAACTACCATTTCGCTGACAACTGCTTGTCACATGGTTATTACCGGAGGCGCAGGCCCCCGAGATCTGCAATTAGCCGCGATCCGGCCTCATGGAATGGCACGTCATCGATCCACAGCTTCGGTGCCAGGCTCCGCGATATTCCTTTTTCAGCTACTTCGGAAGATACGCTAGTTTAGAAACGTGCCTTTTTCCTAGATTAAGGCCCAAAACACTCTACGTGGGATTAAGGACGCGGCACTTGGGGATCAACTTGGCAAAAGAAAGCTGTCATCCCCACGGGGATTGGGGGAGATGGGCCCGGCCAAGCGGCCGAAACTGTTTAAACCAGCCCATTCGGAACTTTCCCTTATCGGATCTCACTAGGATATTTCGTTGTTCGTTAGTATCAACGCGCCAAGGAAGTCACTCACCGACGTGTACTCCAGGGATATTTTCTCAGAATGGCGAGGGCTTCGTTGGCTTTCGCGCTCTTAGGAGCTCTTTGTGAAGTCCAGGCGGCCACTCTCCTGGCCTCTCACTATAGCGGCCAGCTCTACACTCTCGACCTCTCGTCTTCAAACCAGCTGACGATTGCCAAGTCCGTCAGCTCTGGGACCCGCATGCCAGCATGGCTTGACCTGGATTCCGCCTCAGGAACGCTTTACATCCCAGACGAAACACAGTTTGGCCAGCCTCTGTTGAAAAGCTTCTCAGTAGGAAGTGATGGCACACTCACCCCAAAAGGCCAGGTGCAGACAGCCGGTGGTGAGCTGCACAGCACGCTGTATGGAGGGGAGGATGGGCCTGGGTTCATAGCGCTGGCCCAATAGTGAGATTGCATCCTCTCTTCTTCCCGTAGTATTTTGACTGACCATTTTGTCATTTTTCAAGCGATGCATCAACTATTTCTACATATGCTCTTCCTTTAAGTGGAACAGGTCAAGCCCTGCAAAAGTTGACCTTCACGATGTCGCAGCCCGGGCCCGTGCCGTCGCGCCAGAAGAAGCCTCACCCGCACTCCGTCTTCCCCGACCCATCCGGCCGATACCTCCTGTCAGCCGATCTCGGCGCCGACCTCATCCGCATATTCAGCATTGGCGAGACGGGCACATTGACAGAATGCCCGTCCGCTCAGACAGGACCGGGCGATGGTCCTCGCCACGGATCATTCTGGACTCAGTCCAACTCGACGGTCCTGTTCACCGTCAACGAGCTTTCGAACTCGATTACATCTTGGTCCGTCACGTACCCGGCATCCGAATGTCTAAGTCTGGTCAAGAAGCAGACCGTGTCCACGTTCCCGGCCGGGACGACTGCTCCGTCGGGCTCGAAAGCTGCAGAGGTCCATGTCAAGGACAACTTCGTCTACGCATCTAACCGAAAGACCGCTCATTCGGGGCTCAAGATTCCATCGCCACGTATTCCATCGATGCATCAACTGGTGAGGTCACTTTCGTCGAGGTCACTAGCGCGTTCTCATTCTTCCCGCGCACCTTCGCCATCAACAACGCCGGCGACCTCGTCGCGATGGGCGGCCAAACAAGCGCCAACGTCGGCATAGTCGAGCGCAACGTGACTACCGGGAGGCTAGGGCAACTGATTGCATCGATCAAGGTTGGAAACCCAGGAACAGTCAACCAGGAAGACGGCTTAAGCGCCGTCATTTGGAACGAATAGCAGGGCGTTTAAAATAAGTAGAGTTCACGACAGGAGGGGACAACCCTGCCCTACGTGTCGCAGATTATTTTCGCCAGATCTAAGAATTTATGACGCCGCAGTAGCACAACATCAAAGTGGTATCTCTGAGATCAATCGCACAAAACAAAGCATTGCACAAAAACGCCCGCAAGTCCAACTTATTTCATCTTGCACAGCCGGTTCGCGTAGTCGACAATGTTCCAGTCCTCGCTGCCTGGCGTGGACCAGGAAAAGAAGACGCCGTTGGGATCCCACTTCTTCTTGGCCTCCACTAGTTTGGGGTAGACGGGGCCCCAGAAGGCGTCTTGCCAGTTCTTCATGAAAGCGTAATTCTGTTGTTGTCAGCGGTGCTTTCGTAGGAGATGTCCGGTGATGGCTTACCTCGTTTACGTAAGCCAGCCCATTTGGTGCTGCTTGTTTAAACTTCTCGGTGATAGTGTTAACCATCAAGTCGTTGAGCGCAAGCTTCTGGGCCCAAGTGGCGTCCAAAGCTTGTGGAAGGATGGCCATCGTCCGCATGGTTGCACTTCTCCACTTGGGATGAATTGCACTCTCAGACTTCTTCATCCTGAAACCGGGGTCAAAGAAGTGGCTGATGACAATTCCAAATTGGCCATTCTGAGGAGCTAAGGCAAGGCTAATTGAGTCGGCGATAGCGGGCTGGTTCTTGTCCATGTCTTCATGGGTAAAGACCCAGCCACCTGTCAAACCGTTCTGAGCAGCTGCCTCGGGCTCAAATATGTCATGGAATAGCGTGTAGTAGTTAGGGTAGTCCTTAACGCCGTGGTCGTAGGGAATCTTTTCGGAATCGAGGTATGTAAGAAGAGGCTGTATGATGGCAGTCAGCTCTTTGGCGGTCTTGTTCATGCCCATGATCGGCTGGATGTGTAGTGCACCTCCGGCAGCGGGTGGATACAATTCGTAGATGCCGTAAAGGCCGTTGTCGACCATGTGGTTGCCAAGTTCGTGCAGCTTGTTGACAGCCATCATGACCTGATCGAACTTCGCCCCTATAGTAGCGTTCACGTTGAGGTAGAGACCAGCGCCGTGGGTAGTGTCAGGATAGGTCTTCATGGTTACTGACAGAACAACTCCGTAGTTCCCGGGGCCGCCGCCCTTGAGGGCATAAAATAGATCAGAGTTGGTCTTGGCATCTGCAGTAACAAAGTCGCCTGCGGCAGTGAGGACTTCGAAAGACAATGCGTTGTCAGCACCGAAGCCATAATCCCCGGATAATGGGCCGTGGCCGCCTCCTTGAAGAAAGCCTCCGGCAACACCGACGGTCTTCTGGCTGTTAGTATATTATCCAAAGACTGTAGCCTGGACACGGGAACATACCTCGCACTCCCCCATCAAAACATTGAGCGGTGGGTTTCTCGCATGAGCAGCCTCGGATATCTCATAACCCTGAACGCCAGCGCCGATGGTAATTGCAGCGCCCTTGTAATCTCCAGGCCCAGTGTACTTGTCGACGAATGATAGATCCTTCAAGTTGTGAGTGTTGATGGCCAATGATCCGGCTCCCGCACTCCGTCCCTCAAAGTCGTGGCCCGTGTTG
Organism: Colletotrichum gigasporum; assembly: GCA_024584535.1. Taxonomy (NCBI): domain Eukaryota; kingdom Fungi; phylum Ascomycota; class Sordariomycetes; order Glomerellales; family Glomerellaceae; genus Colletotrichum; species Colletotrichum gigasporum. The sequence continues at coordinate 1,366,918 of CP077951.1, forward strand.
CGGATGACTAGGCGCAAGTTCCGCGATCTAGCAAAGTCGACCCCGGCTTTGACGTGATTCTTCGTTTTCGCAATGATGACAAATTCGGGGTATGTACCCAGAGAGCAGGTTCGTGATGGGTCCTTTGTTAGCTCACAGGTGTTGTTGCTTCCCCACGTCCACAGCTGCGATGCCGGCTGGGAGATCCTGGTTGGAGTTAGGTCAGCTCCAGACAACTTCCCTTCGCGGCCGGCACTAATACCCGAGGGGCGATAGAGAGAAGCTGGGGAAACACTTACTGCCATCGCTCGTCCGTCCACTTGGCCGTAGCCTCTTCGCACTTGGCGGCGTCGTAGGTCGAGATGCCGCGAAACTCTTTGTAACAGACGGCCGCAGGCGGGATATGTCTGATGAGGTTGCCTCCAACCGTGTCGTTGAGCTTCTCCCAAACGTTGGCCTTGGGCCAGCAGTCGTCCGCGGGCGAGCACTTGCACTCGTAGTTCTTCCCGCCCTCCGAGTAGGGCACAAGCTTCGTAGTGCAGACCGCCTTGACAACCAGGGAGAAGGCCACCACGAGCAACACGTTGGCTAACGAAGTGCGTCCCATTTTGCCGGATGAAGATATCCTCGAGTGCGCTCGGTCACCGGAGCAGGCGTCGTGGATTGGTTGTTCTCGGGACGGTGACGGTGGCGTCGACGACGGCGACAATGGTCCCAGCGAGTTCCCCAGGATCGTACTGCTCATGGCCATTTTAACAGAATTTCGACAGAAATTAGTCTCTCGGTCTGGTCGGCGGACTGGCTCGCCACCGGCGAAGCTCCCTCGCAAAAGTATAAGAGACTATCGACTAGCCGCATGTCCTAGGTTGCAGGCGCGGCGAGAAACTAGTTGATATCGGCAAGTGAGGGAGAGTTGCCCTTGAAATCTAGTTTGGTTTCGAGAAGAACAATAGCTGAATGTGGGCTGGTTCCGACAGGATGGTGCCAGGGATGCGATAGCAGCCCGCGCCATTGGACCGGCCCCATATGTGAGAGGAGCTACAAGGGATAGGTAGGTTGCGGAGGGAGGCCCGGGGAGAGACATGGTAAGTGGCGGAAGGGACAACGTAGCCACTAATCGGTGGTAGTCCCGTCGACGGCGGCGCGCGGCGAGCTGTCTGACTGATCATGCGATAATTCGGGGTCTGCTAGGGGCAGGCAGGACAGCAAACCCCGTGGCAACGTGCCGAGGGGAGAGGAGTTGGGGGAAGATCTGGCAACGCGTGCGGGATACATGCAAGCCCGCAGCAAGATTCACAGTCTGGCCTTGGCGTGGGCCCCGGGGGCTAAACTCTGCAGTTATTGCATGGCGATGGTAATCCCTAGATAGGCAAGGAAGGAGAAGGGCAACCGACAGAACGAGGGAACGGGAAACTATGGCAGCAAGGGGCCCCGCTGGGCTGACCACAGCCAAGACGGGCCCGGCTGGGTGCGAGCAGCAAACCAAACTTGCCGGCAGCAGACGACTGTCGGGACTGTGTGGACATCGTCAACGAAGCTCGGCCGGCGGGTGCTGTTGCTGTTTCTTTCGTCTGAAGTTTGGTGAGCTTGGGGCAAGCGTTGCCACCTCACGCGCATCGGCGCCGGCGGCTCGGCGGCCGTCCCATCCTGATTTGCCCTAGCGGCACCCGAGAAAGAGGAGGAGAAGCGGCATTGTGCCGACCGGGACGCAATGTGGGGGGGAAATCAACAACCCTGGGCCGGCAGCCCAGAGCTTGCAGTCGGCAGCAAGCAAGCATGTCAGGGAAGTCGTCTCAACTCTAAAACGACGGCCGAATCGGGCAGACCTGAGATCCGGATTTTTTATGACCCACGAGTTGATTAGTCAATCGTCATCTCCGGCGCTTGAGGTTATCGCAGGCGAGACGTCAACAAGGGCAGCCTACCGCGACCGCTGGGGCGGGCCGAGTCAGACGCCATGGGGCACAAAGGGACATTAAACGTTGAGAAGCCCGCCGAGATGCGAAGAAGGGCGGTGATGGTCACAGAGTCACAGAGACTAGCCGGCGGGCGGCGTCGCGCTGACGGCGACCTGGCGTCCACATCGGTACCGATGTTGCAGCGAAGCTAGCCCCAGCTCGGCCTTGGCTGGATGCGCGTATTCTGTCTCATTCATACATCATTGTCGTGCATGGCACCCGGCTGAATGTAGCCACGAAGCAGGAAAATCATCAAATGGAGAGACAGATGTCGGCTCGTTGAAACAACTTCCTCCCCCGAAGGTTCGCCCCGATGGTGGCCTTTGATGGGATGACTCAGGGGCTGGAGACGCAACCAGCGCCAGACGGTACGCACGAGATGAGATGAGGTTGCCTTAGCTGACGGCTTATACGGCGTACGAAGGGCGATCCGAATCAGGATTCGGGGTGTCAAACCACGGTGAGGCGTTGTGGCTGCCAAGCGCTACTGACGCCGGTGCCGTAGCTAAACCAGCATCGACACGGTTGAGATTGGGCCTGCACGTCCTCGATAGGTGAGTAATGGGAAACGATGACAGTTGACGTGCCTGAAGGGGCCGTCCGTCTCCGTGATAAACGAGACAGGAGTTTTCTTCACTCGGTTGCTGCCTGGCTGCCAGGTCTGGTCCGAATGAAAAGCAGGCAGCGATGAGGCGAACCACGGCAATGGTTAGTGTGGCTGAATATGCACGCGACTTTGGGGTGGCTGGCCGTGTATGCAGGCGACTTGTGCGATATTTTCCATGTTCGTCATCAGTTCTAGTTCTGCAGGCGACTTTTGTTGGACACCAGACAACGTGGCGCATCAAGAGCCTGCCTGTTGGTCCGTCCCGACGAGACTTCACTTTTATTCGCCAGGCTTTATGCAGGAGGCTTTTTGGCACTGAGGATGAATACCTAATGGCCTCCATTGCAATGGAAGCTGTGATTCGCCGCCTTACTACTATGCAGGCGACGTTTGTTCTGCACATCTCATCCACTGTAGCTACCAAGAGCGCTGTCCATAGCTATTGCCTTGTCAGACGATGTCTCCCACGCACATTCTTCTTTTGCTTCTTATCTACCCGTTCCTTCCCTGCTGACCGTCAGTGTCCAGCTCCATGCTTCCTTCAACCAACATGGACTCGGGAACTCGACTTGAGAGTGCCTTAAGGGATCAGCGGAGCTGGCGAGACGCTGGAGCCTCGTACCAGCCGCCCGCCAGCGACTCGGGCTCCACTCCGGACCGCAGCCAGTCTCGCCGTGTGCAGGAGTATTCGAGTGCCGAATGGGAAAAAATGAAGCCCCTTATCCAGCACTTGTATATCGACGAGAACTGGACGCTGAAGAAAGTGGTTGAATTATTAGCCGACCTGCACTCGTTCTACGTGAAGTAAGCACAAGTTTCATATGCCGCCTGCTTCTCAATTTCGTCTTCATTCCGCTGACTATGTCGTTTGCAAAGCGAGAAAATGTGTAAAGGGAGAATCAAGAAGTGGAAGTTTCACAAGTACAACACGGAAGATAGGGTTCGCGATTTTTTGCACCAGACAACAGACAGTGGTATCCGAAAACCAGCTGCAGACCGCGAGGAGACACAAAAAAGGATACAGAAAATCGAGACCTACCTCAAAAGGAAGAAGATGACAGCCGAAGAACTCGTTCGCAGATACGGGAGTCCAGAAGGGCATGACATGCTCGATCAACCCCCCCTAGGCGAGTCGGAGGAGTGCTCTGCGGAAGGTCAAGGTGTAACACCTGCGGACCCACCCATACTCACCGACGAGGGCCCGGCAATACACGATTCCTACGAGTTCGACTGCCCCTACCGCCCGTTAGACAAATGGTTCCGGCTGGAGGAAGAGCTCCCGAAGTAAGTCAAGTCCCCCCCCACAAAGTTTGTCAGCGTCAAGTTGGTCAGAAACTCAGACTGACCTCTGTTTTTAGTGGAGCTTTGTATCAAGGTGACTCTTGCGGAGACAAGGAATGGATCAACCAACATTCGGCGAGATCCTGCACGAATCGTTGTCTTTGTCGACGGCATGACCCGGCATCGGCCGCCGTCTTCATCCTCAAGAAGACTGGCAACGGCATGGCCATAACCATATTCAGCAACAGTCTTCTGGGTGAAGTGCGGAAAATTATTCTGGGCAACGACGTGGATTCTGGTGTCTCAAGAACCCTTGATGGACTCACTCTTCTTCAGCATCACGCCGACATCGAAACTCGCCTCGACACGCTCTAATGCACATGCGAACTTTTCCCGGAGGACACACAGCCCGCCTTGGAACTCAGTCTCCTTTTAAATGGAGTTCTGCACAACGCCGAAATCTTCAATAGTTTCGGATACGAAAGCCTGAGCAGCCGGGGATTTCTCGACGAGGATCTCTTCAAAGCGTTCTCCCACCAGAACCTCACGGGCAGTATAGAGGCTCTCTACAAGGCTTTTATGGCCATGGGTCAGGCCTTTGAGGATGTTGGCCAAGCTGGAAGCAACATAACTGATAAATCCAACGCCGAATCGTCTATGTTGGACTGGGCTCTAGAAAACGTAGAAGAACTCGCTAGTCTCGCTCACTTGCAAGAAACATGTGCATCGGAAGATGTTACGAAGGTCCGACTACCATTTGTACGACCACCATCTATACAAACACCGTCTACACGACCACCGTCTCTACGAGCCTCGTCTCTACGCCCACAGTTTGTGCGACCACAGTTTGTACGACCACGGTTTGTACGACCACGGTTTGTACGACCACGATTTCTAGAATGCCACAGATGCATCGGCAACTTGTATTCTGAGCATCATCCTAATATCATCGAGGCAAAAGAAGAGATACCTCCATACCTGTGGTCGATATCAAGCCTACCACCGATAGCTACTAGTGTCCGTCATTGCCTAACTCAGGCTGTCCCACTTATCCAACATGGGCCAGATGATCGAATAACTGCGCTGGCTGGGGCCTTAAAATATGGTCGCATAGACGTTGCTCAACGTCTGCTCGACTCATCGGTATCACCGGATTTCGGCAACATCAACTGTCAGCTCTGCGATGAGAGGCTTTATGTTAGTTCAATGCCATTCAAGGATCTACTCGCTATTGCAACAGCACTGAGACACGATGTAATGGTCAAGATCCTTCTCACAAGAGGCACCGATCCAACAACTTTGCTCTTTTATGTAGCCAGAAGTGGAAACAAGGACACTCTCCGTTATCTTTTCGACCAAGGAGCCAATTCGAACAATCCATTGGTTCGCTGTGTGGAGAAAGGTTATAACACTGAACTTCAGCTATTGCTGGCCACAGGAGTTTACATCAACGGTATGACTCCCCGCGGGACCGCTCTTACGGCAACGGCAGTCCGTGGTGATCGCACCCTCGTTCGCCTGCTTGTTCGTTCCGGAGCCGATGTCCAATTGGCCATATCTTTGCTGCAATTCCAAAGGCACCAGGGTCTCGCAAGAAAGCTGCTCCGCAACTGTACGGACCCCACGACAGCAGAAAATCTACAACATCTGCGCTCTCGCTTCTTCATCCAATATTCCCAGATGATCCAAGGGTCGAAAATATCAAAAACGGCATTTGCACAGACTCGAACCTCAATGCCCAGCTACGGGGACACTTGGAAAGCCGGCATTAGGACCATGGACAACCTGATCAGTGGTCAGGTGCCCTCGAGGCTAGACGATACGCTTGCATTTCTTTGCCTTGGGAAAGCCATGGCCGAAACCTTTGATACTCTTCACGGCAGCCACTACGTCGGGGGCTTCATGGGCGATTTGTCGAGATTTCAGACGCTATTTGACGCGATGCAGCTCGAGGCATATCGGGAGGCGATGCGACTCATGTGGGACATTGACTTGTCCGGCACTGGTGTACTTGATGTTGGGTGGGATGCGCATTCTCGAAAGATGAAAGAGCTGGCATCAAGTTTGGGAACCAGAATTGGCCCAGCTCTCGGGGTGTTATCTCATGTTGGCCTCCAGGGATCTCAGCAAAGTTTTCTCTTCGCACAGGAAAACAGGAACATCCCAGAAAGCCGGGAAGGCGAAGAGTTACCGCATTCATCGACGGAACCTTCAATAAGCGTTTCGACAGATATTTCAGCTGACTCTCCTGGAGGAATGTCTTGTAACGATCCGGCAGGGAGTGAGTACGGGCTATTTGTGTGCCATTTGCTGGTGGGTGTGGTTTTCGATGTCCTTTTGGTATTCACCCAAGGTTCGTCTTTCTACCCCTTCTATCTGCCACAGACATAACGGTTTGATCTTGTAAACAAGGCTGACACCAACACCACGGTGCTTCAGAAGCTTCGTCAAGTGGTCTGTTGCATAAAGGTGACGCTACCGAGAATTGCAACGACAAGGGATCGATGCCTGCTTTTTGAGGACTGCGTGGAGTTGAGAAATGACATGGTGCGCGTTGTAGGAGTTTTTGGGAATACAGAGGCTTGCTTGTAATGTGAAACACCGCGCTCAGGTTGCCAGTCAGAGGGATGGAAGCGTTCGCGTAGGGATACTCAAGAATTCATGCGGGTCGAACACATAATTTTGATACGCTGCGACGCCTGGCAATGTTTCTATTCTTAGGTATTGCCATATTTATGTCTTGATTTATTCGCGCCTTAAAAGTTTTTAAAGAATGTCGACATCTCGAAAGGCCTTGGAGACCTCGGTCAGAGTGTAGACCACAAACACCAGCATTTAACCTACCCAAATTCAACGACTAAAAACACTTGATAATCAAACCCCAGATTCCAAGAGAAACTACCAAAGTCCACCAAAGTCTGTCCTGACACCGAAACCAACCTCAATCTCTTGTGTTCACGTGCAATCATCTGTGTCTGACCCCTCTGGCTCCGGGATGTCGGAGCCCGGTCGACGGTAGGTGACGGTCATCTCACTCATCATGTCGACGACTACTTCCATCAGCCGAACAATATTCCGGGGGCTGTCATTTCTGACAGGTAAGAAGCCTTGATATTCGCCTTCCGACAATAGTCTCGTGCGCTCCGTGACTTCCAGCTTGTGACTAATTTTACCGACGCCACCACCCGCATAACACCGTGTAGCGGCCATGTGCCTGAGATCAGGGTGCCATTTTCTCACCTCCACGAGGATCAGAGCGTAGAGAGCCATAAAAGACTTGCCGTGTCCGGTGACGCCGGTTGCGTTAAGAACATTTCGCTCACACTGACCACCCCGGCAGACGAACAGGCGGAGATACACGTGAACCATTTCGTGAATGAGCGTCGACACAGTCTCCGTCCATGAAATCCGCACTTGCATCGCCCCAGCCACTTGTTGCACAGTATGGCCCGGATAGACTCGGATGGTCTGGTGCGGCGTTCCGAGGAAGACATTGTCGCTCACGTCATCAATACGGTTGGTTGGGAATATCCCATCTAGGACGCCGTATGCCGTTTGCAAATCGACCAGGAGGTGTTGAAAAGATTCGTGACGTCGGGTAATGATGCCGAAAAAGAAGTATTCGTCAATGTATCTCATCGGAGACTCCATGGATATTTCCAGAGAAGCTGCCTCGGCCGCGATGATAGAAGGACAGACACCGTCCGCTTTCAGCCGGGCCCAAAACTTTGCCCGGGGCGCCGATGCGAGATACCATTTCACGAACGCATCGCGGGCCGACACCTGATGAGGCTCGAGATCTTCTCTGAGAAAGTTGCCGCATGTGAGCCGCACCATGGGCGTCGCCCCATAGGACATTGGAACCAGATCGAGGAATGGCCGGGCATGCTGGGATCCGTCGTCTAGATTCTGCACAGGGGCTTTGGGGAAATGGGGGTGTCGGCATGGTTTGACCTTTTTGTAATAGGCACAACGACTGTTCTGCGGACGCATCCGACTGCCTCCCTTCTTCTGCTTCCGCTTCAGCTTCAGGGTGGCCATGATGCTAATAATAGGATGTCGATAAAGATCTGTGCCGGCGGTGATTGAAGTGAACGCAGATATCCCATGTTGAGCTCATTGTATGCATCAGCCAGTGTTTCCGGCCTCTACTCGAATGCCAATAACTGACTTCCTGTAAGTTCTCGCTTTGTGTCGATTCGCGACATTAGAAATGTGCCCGACAGCCTTGAAAATTCGGAAGTGTTCTATCAAGGCTTTTGATAATACGGGACATGTTGCGGCATTCCGTTTTGGCTCCGATCGGATCTCCGAATAAGAAGTCTTACTCTCAAACATCCGATGGGATAGCCTCATTCTTCTACTCGACTGTTCTCAAATGTTGTAGAACTTTGTGTTTCTGTTTAGGAGAAAGAAGTGTCGGGTCTTCTTTCGATCAAAAAATGGCATTGTCTGCGAGTTTCAACTTGGGCCTGCTACTGGCCTTCACTTTCTGAACATGGCGGCTGCCGCTGGAGTATATAGCTACTAAATGCAACGCGGAAGCCTTAGGCGTAGGCTAGAAAACAATGGTCATAAACGGAAGTGAATTTTGCGAGACAGACTGCGGATCGTTCTCCGGGTGCAAGTTAATATCCATACGGTACGAGGCCATAAAGGTATGAAGGTTGGAAACCTTCCCATTTGTTCTCCGTGAGTTCGGAATGCTGCTAGCCAGCAGGGTATACACATTTTGTTCCGTGGCGCTTCTACGCAACCTTGTCGAGCCGGCGTATGCGGCTCAGAGGTGGGCTAGATAAGGATATGCATGACCCTCTCGAACGCTCGCGTCTGTTTTGTTAGATCCAGAAGCTTCAATACGCCCAATCTAAGCCCTACATCTCTCGCAACACATTTATTGGAGTTCATTCCTGGCTCTCACTTATTCGTCACCTGCCTCCCACCCCCCAATGATGTGTTTCACTCAGGCGGCTCATTATCCGACGATCCTGCGATGCCACTTTGGTACTCCGTTAATGTCTATGTGAAGCAAAACGTACACATAACAAAAGAGCTTACGGAGAAGTATCCGGTTCAAGCCAGGGTAAATCATCAGCATGCAGCCATACCATTTTCAGCCATGGTAGACGCATGCTTCTATCCGTCATATGCCCTGCCGTTAGGCGCGAAAGGTAGTAATATCGTGCAAGTGAAGCTATAAAACAATTCAGATGGAAGTAGTTGGTGCAGCCAGTTTTGGGACGTTTCTATATGTGTTGTCGCTATGCCGGGGTCTAACAGGCGCGTTACGACTGGTAACTGCAACTGGCCATCCTGCGCAATCACTGACATGAATAAGAGCAGTTCTACTGGCTGACGTGGCGGTTGCCTTCATGTTAGCCAATGATATTTGTTAGGAATCTCAAAGCCACAGGCCGAGGCATACATGCTCGCCTTACCATACAATGATAGGCTAAAAGAGCCGTGTTCATGCGGACTCAAACAGCCTCTTAATAACGGCTTACGACCCTGATCAATTAAGGGAAAGAGAATGTCTATGGCTCTCCTGGGCCGTAAACTTCCAACCTCCAAATATTTGTTGCCTGGGTCCCTCGGGAAAGCAACAAGCCGTCATGTCCAACCTCACTTGATCCGATTGCCGAAGAATCCGAATACGCCTCAAGACTAGAACATCCACACACAAACATGGAGCCTGTCGGCTTTGCCGCCTCTCTAGTGGCTTTGGTCGAAGCTGCAGGGTATACATATAAGACTGCAAAGAGAATTCGCCAACGATTGCAAGAAGCACCGCGAACACTTGAAGTGATCGAGTCGGATCTCTGTCTCATTCACATCGGCTTACAAACTATAGAACAAGTACAATCAAGCAAGACCACCAGCATCATTACTTCAGACGCAAGGAACACAATTCAATGTGTACTGAAGTCGGCAAAGACAAAACTGTGCCCTCTATAATTGGCATGCGACCGCTTGGGCAGTCACGAAAGCCGTCGTGCTCGCCTCAAGTGGGCACTACTTGATCATTCAGCCATGCAAAAACAGATGCAGGACTTGAGAGCTACGCAGTCGACATTAAAGTCACTATTTCAAATTCTCGCACTGTAAGAAGGCATAGCCCGAGTTTAATGATAGAAGCTTACTGATAATATCTGTGTCCAGTCATGAGCAGTCGAATCTGGTCTCTGAGATGGCCTCCTTCAAGGGAATTGTGAAGGCCATCTCCAGTAACCTCGAGACTCGACAAAACGGGCCACTGGGCGAAACATCCAAAATAAATCAATGCACTCGACGCAGAGGGCCACACGATCGCCAGAAGGCCTCTTTCAATCTCGTAAAACTGATCTCGGTATATGATTGGCTTCGACAATTGGGCATCCACTTGTCATTGCTGGAATTAACAGCCCGAACGGATGAACATTGCCTGACGAATTACGCTTTTGCGTTTCACTTCCCTCTTTTGCAAGGCTACTATGCGTTCACGGGAGAGATAACACTACGAAAGCGTCCGTGGTCTCCCTCGCTCTCTCTAGCGGAACCATCTAGCTTCTCATTCGGTCGCATTGTTACGGATGATTCAACAGCCATGACGGCCTGCTCACGAGGCGACCTCTTTACGTTGTAACAACAGCTTCAGTTGGGAAAAGCTACTTTGCGAGACGTTACTCGTCAGAATTGGTCGCTCATGACAGTAAGTTGCACTCCATCAGGCAAGAGTTTTGCTGATGCAGTGAGATACAGTTTGCAGTCAAGAGTGGAAGCGTTAAATTAGTCCAGTTCTTGTTGGACAACGGCATTAGCGTGGATTCAGCCTTTGGGCCACGTCAAACGTTAGGCTTTCTATGATTATTTGGTAGACTGGCATCATTCTGTTTCTGACAATTCTGTAGAAGCCCACTGCAGTGGGCATTGGACAACAAGCAGACTGAGGCCGCCAAGTTGCTTTTCTCGTACGGCGGGAACATCAATCATGTTAGCATGTTAGGATGGACACCGCTATTCTACTGCTGGCCACAAGCTACGGGTGGTCAAGCTGTCATGCTCGAAGCTATCTATCTCCTTTCGAACAACGACGCCGTTGAAGTCGACCTCGTCGATAAATGGGGATGGACAGTCCTCCAGCGACTTGCTGCGTACAGGACGGCACCTGAAGTGCGGAAAGTAGTCAACCTCGGCCCGGACCTGATGGTTCGGCACTTCCCACTTGGTTGGCCGGCAATCTTTCACGCAGTTCATTTCGGAAACTTGGCGACATTTCTGGAATTACTAGAACACTATCCTAGGTCAATAATTCTCGAAGCGGACGAGCGCGGCTGGACAATGCTTCATATCTCAGCGTTGGCTGGTCATAAGGACATCACGCGCCACCTACTCATACTTGGCTCCAACCCATGGGCGATTTCGTTGCCATTCTTTAGCCATATGCCGTCGACCATCTATGGCCAACAATGCACACCGGCGGATGTGGCCGCATCAAAGGGCGAAGAATGGCTCAAGCAATACGAGGGAATTGTTTTGGAGCTTGGTCTGTCGCCGAGGGATGCCTTTGTGGATGAGGAAGACGAGGAGGATGAAGAGTTCTGGGACGCAGTAGAGAGTTTGCCACTGTGAAAGACGTTATGAAGTTGCAAATATTTGACGCTGGATGGTGTTGATCAGACTAGGTTTGTGATTGGTCTTGTGCTTGAGTTCTTTCCAGTTCTTCTTCCATGCCTGAGAGGTATAGGGCGGGTGCTCAAACTTTGCTGGGGATGTTCAAGGTATAGATGAGATTTCCGTTCTGAAACGTCATACAAGTGCTCTCAAATGTGAGAGGAGATATGTTCATGAGCTCATCGCGGTGTTGATACAGTTGAATTTGTCAGTCCCGCTTCCCGAGAAAACCTGCAATTCTTGTAAGTGGAATCAGCGATGTGCTGAAAGCACCAATTGAGACCTCACCGAGTCAGTCACTGGGAACCACTGTAGCACAGCCTGCGGCCTGGCGCGCCCGAAAGACCCGTCAAGGTATGTTGGGGGCAGGGAATAGAAAGAAGTCAAAACAAACACGAGACTTTCCGCCCTCCCCATCTAGCTGAGCAGCAGTTCAACACAGGCAGGCCGCACAAAGGACTGAAGCCAAAATTTATAATGAAGCAGTAGGTAGTGCTTTGGCTTGCCTATCGAAATCCAGCTCCTGGCCGCCACACCACTTCCACTGTGCCACGCTCGTGCGTCGGAGCACCCAGCACACTGAGACAAGACACCACTGCCTGTCGGCGACGTCCGATCTCAACCATGGCCATCGACTTGGACGTCAAGATGGTCAGGCACGAGATAGGCTCGCGTGCCCTCCTGCCCAAGAAGGGTAGCTCATCCCCGAGCTGAGCAGCCATAGCTTTGAGCACCCTTTTACCCTTATCTCCTGCTGAGGCGAGAAGTCAAGGTGACGCGTTGCACGAACCCCGCAAGATTACCAGGCCTTTGCGGTACCTGGCCGACGCACTCAGGTCCGGAATCGCAGCGGGACAGCGAGTAATTTCTTCTCACTTGGCGGAGCGGAGCTCAGCTACGGTACTGCCCACCTTCCGCCTTCGGCCTAGGACCGGTCCAACGTTATCAGAGAGACTTTGGGGGACACAGCCGGGGATTGGCCACTGGCTGGATTAACGTTGTTTGTTTCCTAGGCCCGACCCCACTACCGACCAAGGATCCTTCGGTGACAGATGCTACGCAAAAATACTGAGGCTGGCAGCTGCTCCCTTGTGAGTCGTGAGACAGACAGCAGGCTTTTTGAGCTGGTAGAAAGAGAGGGACCCATCATGCCAAGCCGGCCTGGCACAACATCACCACTGCAGCGTTGGATTGTCATCCCGGCCGCCACGTCGAGTTACCGAGGGACTGTCTCGATGTGCAGCCTGGACTCTGGAGTGCATCGTCCAGCTGCTCCACGTCCCTTCATCAGGGTATTTCCACTGCTACACAAAGTCCCTTGAGGATTGCCATCACGCCGCGGCCACGCTACCAGGCGCAGTCAAGCCAGACGGTTGGGTATCCAAGGTACATCGCAATACCCCTTTTTTTTTTTTTTTTTTTTTCAACCAAAACAGCTCTTGGTGACCCTTCAGGACGTTTTACGAGCTGGAGAGACACCCGTGACGGTTCGCAGACCGCAGATTGGTCCACGACTCGCCACACGAAGACGGACGAACACCAACAACCAACGCCCCCCTGGTCTCCCATCTCCGAGCCAAACCCCAAGATATGCATTGCCCAATGGCGCCTCCCGCCCGGAAGAGGCAAAGGAGCCGCTGATAAGCCAATCATCACCACACGTGTATCGCTCCCCCTCATCTGCCCGCGATGCTTGGCGGATGCGACGTCGTCACCAAAGAAGCTGCTTTCCCGGCATCACCCACCCTGCTAATGTCTTGGCTCGCGGCCATTGGGAGCTCCAACGGGGGCCCGTCCGGCCACTCACGAGCTCTGGAAAGGGCAGCTCGCATGCAAGGCCCCGTGGAGCGATGGAGCAATGGTCGCTGGTTGCCCGTGCCATCGTCGCAATCCGCCCACTCCACAGGGAACGCAGACATGAGAATGAGGATCGGCGCGTGTTCGCCAATTGAGCTGCGGTCAGCGAATTGATATATAATGAGCCGACGGTAGCTCCAGGACGATGACAGTTGCCCTTCGCGACGTCAGCGTGTCTCGTCCCCTCCCCTCTCTCGCGTAGCGCAAAGTCAGCCGTGGTATCGCGAAGCCTTAATTGACTTCCCGTCCAACCCGTCCGGACATCCAGGCAGACAGGGCAGAGCTTTTAACCGCGGCCTCATTTCTCTCGCGGTTCTCCTCTCTGTCTCTCTCTCTCCTCTTCTCCCCACATCCCGGCACTCCTCTCCAGCCGTCACGATGCGCCAGTCCCTCTCGACGCTGGCCCTGGCCGCCCTGGCCGGCACCGCGCTCGCGGTCCCCGAGAAGCAGGATGGCGACCACCTGTACTCGTCGCGCCTCTCCAAGCGCGGCATCGACGCGCAGGGCAACTTCAACGTCTCCTTCTTCCATGTCAACGATGTGCACGCCCACCTCGACGAGTACTCCTCCTCGGGCACCGACTGCACGCGCCCCGAGCGCGGCTGCTACGGCGGCTACGCGCGCATCAAGCACACGGTCGACGAGCTGCGCCCCCAGTACAACGACTCGCTCTGGCTCAACGCCGGCGACGAGTTCCAGGGCACGCTCTTCTACTCCTTCTACAAGGGCGAGAAGATCGCCGAGACCATCAACCAGCTCGGCTTCGACGCCATGACCCTCGGCAACCACGAGTTCGACGGCGGCGACGACGAGCTCGGCGACTTCCTGCTCAACCTCACCTTCCCCATCGTCTCGGCCAACATCGTCTCCGACAACGAGAAGCTCAACAAGACCATCAAGCCCTACCACATCTTCGAAAAGCAGCAGCTCGCCGTCATCGGCGTCACCACCCCGACCACCCCGGGAATCTCCTCCCCCGGCGAGGGCACCAAGTTCCTCGACGTCGTGAGCACCGTCCAGTCCACCATCGACCACATCCGCGACACCACCAACATCACCCGCATCGCCGCCCTCACCCACATCGGCTACGACGAGGATCAGAAGCTCGCCGAGCAGACCACCGGTCTCCATCTCATCATGGGCGGCCACTCGCACACCCTCCTCGGCTCCATGGACGGCGCCGAGGGCCCCTACCCCACCATCACCAAGAACAAGGACGGCGAGGACGTCTTCATCGTCACCGCCTACCGCTGGGGCGAGTACGTGGGCTACATCGACGTCACCTACGACCAGGAGGGCAAGGTCCTCGCCTACCACGGCGGGCCCATCCACCTGACCAACACAACCGAGCAGGACCCGGAGCTGCAGGCGCAGATCGAGTCGTGGCGCGGGCCCTTTGAGGCCTTCGCCGCCGAGGTCGTCGGCGTCACCAACGTCGAGCTCGACCAGACAAAGTGCCAGCAGCAGGAGTGCCTGCTCGGCAACGTCATGACCGACGCCATGTACGAGTACCGCCTCAACAACTCGGCCTCCGCCCCGCCCGACTTCGCCCTCATCAACGCCGGCGGCATCCGCGCCACCATCGACGAGGGCAACATCACCCGCGGCGAGGTCCTGACGTCCTTCCCCTTCGGCAACTCCATCGTCGAGATCACCTACTCGGGCGCCGACCTGCGCAAGATCCTCGAGGGCGCCGTCTCGCGCGTGAACCAGTTCAACGGCGAGGCCATCACCTCCTTCTTCCAGGTGTCCAAGAACATTGTTGTGGAGTACAACCCGGCCGGCAACAACGGCTCGAAGCTCGTCTCCGTCGAGGTCGCCGGCGACGCCCTCGACGACGACAAGGACTACCGCGTCGTGACGCTCGACTTCCTCGCCGGCGGCGGCGACAACATCTTCGTCGCCACCACCGACTTCGTCTCCCTCGACACCCAGGACGAGGTGCTCGTGCAGTACGTCCAGGCGAAGAGCCCCATCGATGTCAAGATCGAGGGTCGCATCGTCCAGAGCAACGGCACCGCCCCCGCGCCCTCGGGAACCGCCACCGCCACCGCCACCGCCGCCCCCGGCGCGACACAGACAGGTGAGAGCGACGCTAGCATGATCTCTGCCAGCATGGGCGGGCTGGCCGTGGGCCTGTTCGCCCTGCTGGCACTGTAGAGATGGACCGACGAAGCGTGTGGAATGATGTTAACGAATGGATGAGTAGATGTATAGATGTAATGTAAAAGTACGGCCGTCAGGCATTGAGTATTGACTATGACCTTGTCCACATTCTGATGTATTAATAAGAAGGCAACCATAATTGTCATAGTTGGGAACAAGCGGGCGAGGGAGAAGGTGCCGTAAAGGACGCCGGAAACGCCGAAAAAGAGTCGTCAGAAAGGACGTTGGAAAGGATGAGGACACGGAAGAGAACGCGAGAGACGACACTAAACACAGGTCCCAGGACCTGGAGCCGGACAGCCCGAAGAGGCAAATAACAATCTCATGCGTAGTTCTTCCATGAAATATGTAGCATTTATCTGAAACTGCATCTTTGTTTTACTATAGAAAAATAATCGATAGCTTTGTGGAGAAACGAGTGACATTCGTTCGGTTCTGCGGAAGTACAATGCAGTGGTCGAATCGTTCTCTTCGGTCCTCTGCGTCCCTTTCCCTGTCCTCACGAGTCTCCAGATTACTTCGGCAACGGGGTGGGGGGGGTGAAATAAGTGATGACCGCTGGGGTATTGTTCCTGCTGCCTACTTTCCGAAACAAGTTAAGCAGCCATTCGGGGAGCTCCCATTCCCCCACGGTGATAACGAACCGCGCGCGAGCCAGATCAAGGGCATCTCCTTTCGCGCCCCCGTCCGCAAGACGCTTCTCCACATCGGCGTCGAAGAGACATTCTGTTGCTCGGTACTCGACAAACCAATCAGAAGTACCTCCTTGTCTCTCCAGATTCTCAGAGAGCCGTAGAGACTTCAGGGACGGCATTTTCGCCAGAGCTTTTGCCATGGCTTTAAGCAAAGGCCACATGACTTCGCCATCGACTGCGTAAATGAAAGGGGCGGCAGTGATGTCTTCGCCGCGAACATGACCAGATTCGTTATCGTCATGCTCATCCCTGCCACAAGATCCATCTTCGTTGATGGAATTATTCGCGTCGGAAGATCTATCCTCATCCATGGCATCCTCATCCATGTCATGAGATTTACCCCCCATGATGTCTTCAAACACATTCCAGCCCGCGTAATGACGCTTGATCTCGTCCTCCTGGAAATCAACTTCTGTTACGATTTCCGCTTCGCTATTTTGACATCCTGGCGGCAGTTGTGCAGGTGGATTTTTAACCTGCGGTTGGAATTCTCTTTGATCTTTTTCGAGACTCTTATCCTTCGGACTTTTGAAGTACCACTGCCCCCGGGGGCTGGTCATCGCGAGCTCAATCTCTATGTCTGTGACTGACTTCCAAATGCTCTCGGGGGCCTCGGATGTTCGATTGTATGGCCAGAAGAACGACGGGTCTAGTTCGCCGCAGTATTTTAGTTCCCTAAGCTCACTTTCGTTGATAACCTTGTGTAAAGTGGAGTATAGCGAGTCCTCGATCTTGGGTAGCCGCTCTCTATAGAAATAACGAGGTGGTATAAACTCTATCGTGGCCTTGTGAACAAAATCTTGAGGACGGAATTCGTCGAGACTCTTGATTAGTTTCTGTCTCATCTTTTGCCGGAAGTTGACGAAAACAGCCGGCTAGTAGTAGATTAGAGAGTACATCTCAAGGTTAGGGAACTTCTTTGCCAGCTTAATCATGCTCCATGGAGCAAGTTGGCGGCGATGGCCGTTGTCCGGGAAGTTTTTGTCCCATCTGGCAAGATCAAAATTCGACTTAAAAGTTTTGACACCGTGAACCTCCTTCATCCTTTTGAGTTTGTCTTTGTTGAGCTCAACGTGTGAGTGGCTTTGGCGTCTCATGTCCACATGAGATCCCAGCTTCTCTGGTTCCGGTGGTGGTTACTTGCTCATGCTAAAAGACAACCTGATGTCCTGTTTGTCCCGGCCATTCGTGGTCTTGGCGGCCAAAATACGCAGCAGTCTTAAAATGTGCCTTGATGCTTCGTCATTGGTTGCCTGCCTGTCGCCGTCGGTTTCATATTTCAAGGGGTCTCTGATAGTGGCTTCTGTTTTGTCTTTTTTAGTGTCTTTAGCTAGACAGACTTCGGCAGCCACGTACAGGCCTTCCTTAGGGTCGGGCCTGCCATTTTTAGGCCTGCCATGTTTAAAGAAGTCCTCAGCACAATGGAGATCCAAGGTGTTGAAAGAAATGTACTGTGACATCATGACTGGTTTATGGTGTGAATATGGTGATGGTTCGAGATGGGAGATGCTGGAGAAATGATGCAAATCACATTGTGAAGGGCGTGGCCCTGGTTTATTCAACGTAGGGGTGCCTCAATTGTGACAATCTAAGCTAAAGGGGAAAACTTTGCTAAAGCGGGCCCTAGACGGGATAAAACCGGGAGGGTGGTTGAACACAGCAGAATCGCTACGGCGTAGCCTGAGCTTATAAGTGGGGCGTAGCCCGTAACACACATATATTAATAGAGAAGAGAGGAGCGGCATAGGTCTAAACACGCAAATAAATTGAACTAAAACAGAAGTGAAAGAATACTGAACAGGCAATGACAGTAAACAAAAACAGGAGTAAGAGGAGACTTGGACATGTAAATAACGTGGGCTGAAAAAAGGAGGACATGAAGTTGAACAGAAGAAAAGGGGAGAAAGTGGGAGAAATACTAAACAAAGTGAGTGTTCAACTAGAAAAAGCAAATTCTCACAATGCCCCAAATAACTGGTGACAAAACGTCCCTGCAAGGCATGGGTATGTCCTACGAGTGCAGTCACGTTTGAAAGCTATACCGAGCAAAGACCGACACAGTTATACGGTGCTCAAAAACAGAGTGCGAGACAAAGAAAATGAGGTTTAAGTGTTCAACAGAAATTCCTCCCCCCTTTGTTAACGGACTGTCCCATGCCCCGGGTGGGGGGAGGGAAGCGGGGGACCGGAGGGGCACCGGAGCGGAGCCCGAAGGCGGAGAATAGTTAATCCGGTTAAAGGATTTAAGCAGAAGCTTCAGGGGATCCTAGAGAGGCAGATTCGAATGCTAGTAATAACCCATACTGACCCAGGGGATCGTCGACTCTTCCACTCGGCACGAAACCAGCCTGACACGAACCAACACCCACTGGCCTGGTTGGAGCCCATCAGACATTGTGTCAAGACTCTGTCGCTGAACAACATCAAATACACATCAGGACATCCCCAGTTGATATATTATTGCTCATGTGGCCATTTTAGTTGTCTATTCAAGCTTTAGTATGTCCCTGATACCTCTGTTGTCTCTTTATGTATACGTTCTAGCGTTCTTGCTAGTATTCCTTGTGCTGTCATCGTCGCTTTATTGTTGATATCCCGGTAGAATTGGTCCCATTCTGCGCCCTCATCGGGGCCCCAGTGAGCAGGGTCCATAATCTCTCTTGAATCATCTTGTTGCTTCTACACTCGAGCAATAATTCGCTTTGCTTGGGAATCTCTGAAGTTGTCGTTGCATCCAGGAGGGAGAAGTCCTTGGACATGAGCGGCCACCGGTGGGCTTTTGAAGTAACGCTGTGCACGCGCCGATGGTTTGAAGTACCATTCTCCTAATGGGCTAGCCATGTTGAGAGAGATAGTCATTCTTCTTATGGATTGCCAAAATGGTTTGGGTTCGTCAGAGGCGTTGTACGGCCAGAAGAAAGCCGGGCCTAACTGACCAGAAAGGTGCAGTGTTGTAAGATTACCGACTAGGTCGTGGGGTCGGGATGATAAAACGTCGCCCAGCGAACCAGTGAGCAGGTTCGGCAACTTCTCGTTGTAGTTGGACTCAGGTGACACAATGTCAATGATGGCTTCTCGTGTCGACGTCGGAAGTCGGAAGTTTTCGAGTGATTTTGTCAACTGGATTCGTACCCGTTGCCGAAAGTCCAAGAACCCATTGGGCTCCTGGAATGGAATGCTAAACTTCTCGAGACACGGAAGTCTTTTTGCAAGAGCAAACAGGCTGGTGGGATGGAACTGACGCTCGCGTACCAAGAAAGATTCCTCGTCAACCTCCAATGACCGGATGCATGTTGTCATTGAGATTTTCTGAGGATCCAAAATGTCGACGTATGAGTAACTGTAGTCCGCCGGGTGTCTATTCGCCGGGTCTCTGAATCGGTGGCCTTGAACTTGATGGCCACCCTCCAGACTGAGGTCGATGCGTAATGTGATAGACGATTTGTTTGGCCACGGAGACAAGCAGTGGAAAGGTTCTAGCATGTCTTTCGTCACAGCTAGATTGTTGATCAATCTTTCCGAGCTCGTTTCGTAATGTGAGGTATTGTGATCGTCGGTGTACGTGGGAAGCTCAACCAGAAAATGGACGTCTTTCAAGAAGCTGCGGCGATACGACTTGGAGAACATGCGCTTGAACTTTTGAATTTGGGAGCTCTTCACTTTAAAACGGCGGAAGGTGCGGCGCTCGACGGCAAGCCGAAGTTTGTGTGAGAGGGCAGCGATACCCGGTTGAATGAGTCTTCGTGTTCCTCCATCGTCGTAGTAGCGGACCGCAGACATCTCCTCGACGATGAGATCAGCAACCTCCTGCGGAAGCTTGTCCATGATAGCTGCGCATCGCTGATGTTGCCAACAAGCTACTGCAGACGCTGTAGGCGGTTCTGGAAGGGCAAGAGCTTTCCAAAGTTAGCGAAGTGACCGAGGCGCGAAGGGCAACAGCAACCGATTAGCGTGGATGAGGAACTGACGATAACGGACACCAGAGAGTCCAAAAAATACGCCAAAAGAGACCCCAGAATAGATGCCAGAAGGGATACCAGAAGGGATGCCAGAAGGGATGCCAGAAGGGATGCCAGAAGGGATGCCAGAAGTTAAAAGAAGAAGAATTCTGTGAGAGACGTTGAGAGAGATTTTGAGAGAAAGAATTCAAAGGGAGGTGAAGGTGAGATGAGGTGGGTCGACAGCCCGTTGTTTTGAAGACTGCAAAGAACAAAGAGCCTGAGGTGAGGGAGGGAGCGTTTGACACAAACGCGAAAGGAAGGAACCACCTCAGTGGCTGGGTATGTAGAAGCCTAGGTAAAGAGTGGGGCCAGCAAGCAGGATACCTACCTACTGTGTAATCATTATCCATCCTGGATAGATTGCTTGAGGCACTGAAAGCATGCGGGAAAGTATACCCATGTCCAGCAATGGTATTGGATGCCATTGCTTCTATGCTGGGCCACATTCATGTTATTCTGAGAACGCCCTGGGTGTTTTGAGCTCGCAATCCTCCCACCAGGTATACAATACAAGCTCTTCAGATGGCTCTTCAACCCCAAAATATACCTTCCATTGACACTTTTCTAAAAGCTTCGCAGCTTCGCCTATTCCTTAATCCTCCGTATCTGCTCGTCTGCAAGTCCAGAAGCAACGTCGACATCGGGCCCCTATTGAGCATCGTACAGTGTACAGCGCAGCCGCCAAAGCAACACCAACAACGCAAAGTCCAACTAAATCAAACAAATAAATCTATTTAGACTACTCAAATAAGCAAACCAGCCTCCCGAATTTGGATTAATTAATTTAACTCATAACTAAGGTGTTTTAACCAATGAGTGTACTTGATTTCAGTTTCCCTCCGTTATTACCTCACCCTCAATACTTCACTTATTAGCCCCTTTATCCCTTTACTAATCAGTAATTTATTTCCTAAACCTTTATTAACAATAAAAAGCATCGTTCTTCCTATTCATCTAGCTATAACGTATGTGATAAGCGAGCTGATCAAACTGTCGAATCCGCTGTGTCAAGCGCCCAATACACTTCCGGCGCGGTCGAAGGCCGTACCCGGCGTGGAATAATAACGGGCCGAAACGCGCCCTTGAACCAGCCACTTTAAGGGCCAAGTTCTCCTCTGAATAACTGGGAGCTGTGCTCAGCTGAGTCAGCACTCACGTGACGTCCTGGCCCCCGAGCCGGCCTATTTATTCTGCCGGACGCACCCACCAGATAGTGAATAGACCAAGCCTTCTTCTCCTACTTAACCTCGTACGCGCGTGCGAACTCGCCACAAGTTAAGAATAATATAAAAGAATAATCGGTGTCATTTATAGCCATTAATATCGATATTAGTATAACGTGGTTCATCATCGAGCAGGACACCATCGACCAGGACACTTTTCCCACCTTTATCACTAACAACTTCCATATCTCAACCAAAATCAATTAAATCAATTACAACTACTCAGAATCACTTAAACTACTTATTTCCACAACCTCTAAATAAGTTCTTACGTTATAACCAGTTTTATAATAAATATTATAATATTATAAACCTATCCAATAACGCTTTAATAACCCCTCGTTTTCCTCCTCTTTACACCCTTCCTCTTTAATAATACCTTTTTTTAATTATAGTATCCCTTACCTAAAGCCCTTCTAATACCCCTCTATCCTATAATCTAATTCTTTTAGTTCTACGGCGTTTAATAAGGGCCGTATTTATATCTCAAAAATAGCGTAGCTCTTCCTCCACAAAGGCAACTATATAAGAAATATACTATAAACCTTTTAAAAGTTTATTAGTAACTTTACAAATTAGCATCGGTGAGCTTCCCTAATACTTAGAGATTTTTTCCCTTATAAGTGAAAACTAAGAAATAGCCTCGTTAATAGTTTAAGGCGTCTTAAAAACCCAAGGATCGGGTAGCTTGATAGGGGTGTTTAGGGTTATTGGTGTCCATAATTATACATCTAACTTAAAAAGGACAGTTTAAGGGTTATAAAGAATAAGCCTAACCCCTCTAAAACCCCTATAAACGTTTTCTTAAGTAAAGGTTTAAAGGAATACGGCCTTTAGTGCGAGGAAGAACTCGGGTTTAATAATATAAGTAATCCGGGCCTTAATAAAGTACTTAATCTAAAAGGCAATCTCGTTATCAGTCTATTTATTAAAAATTATTTTAATTACCCAATCATCCGGAATCTGGGCCTTAGAGTACTAACTCGTAAAATAAAAGTAGCCCTAAACCACTAAAAAAGGCGGTATTATATAATTATCACTAATAACATAATAAATTACTATTATCTATTCTCTATTACTAAGTTAAACCTTTTTTAACTTCCTAATTTAATTAAAATATATTATAACTATTTTAGGCCGGATTATACTTATTATAAAACTAATCTTATTAAAATTATAAAACCTTTTATCCATAATACCATATTTTAATCACATATTAACTATAAATTAAAACCAAAACTCAATAATCATAGGATCTTCGTAAACGTCTCTCTAATAATCATAGATATGAGAAAACCGTATCTTAAGTTCTAGGCGTTACTGGACAAAGCGTTCTATCTAGTACTTCCCGACTAATTAGGAAGTACATTTCCGGAGTAGTATATTAGTTATATCTTCCATATCCACGTATTAAGGTGAGAATTCTCGAGAATCCAGGTCAATAATATATTAAATAATTACCTCCTCCTCGGTCTCTATTAAATTCAATTATATATTAGTATTATCGGCTTTAGTAATTCAACCATTCATTCTAGTATAAAGAGTAGCTTTAGGAACGTTATAAATGATCACTATGCATCGGATACTTAATTATAGAGTTAATCGAATTACTTTAATTATTAAATTAATCCTATTTTCAAATAAGATATTAGGTATTATATAGTGGAAGAAAAGATGTATTAAAACTAGAGGATAATGAAAGTGGGAAAAGTGTCCCGGTTAACGATAGTGTTCCGCTCGATGATGAACCACGTTAAGTGATATAGCGGATTACACTAAGGATTATAATAGTAATTTTATTAAGTTCTAAGGTATAATACTAATACATAATAAGCGGAGTTTCTTAGCGAAGGCGTTACTAATTAAGGCGTATATTAAACACCTTATATTAACAAGGTGTCGCAAAAATGGAACCACAATTACGGGACAGTAATTGTGGGCTATATTAAGACACAAGGGCAGTTGTATAACGTATCCCATTAATCCCAATATTAACATAAAATAGGTCATAATTCATACTCTTTTTAATAACCTTCTATTCCTCCACAACTTATTCCTGCTAATAATAACTTTCACCAGGAGTTACTCTTTTCCTAAGTCCTCAGAGTCCTAATTAGAACTATTATCCATTTCACTCTATTCCTTAATTTTTCCCTTAAACGTCTTAATTTTCCTTAACCTTTTTCGATCCTTAGAGCATTACTATTGTATATACCCTTTTTTATTATAATTATAACATCTACGAACTTCCTCTTAGCTTAGCCGTTTACGGACTTTCTCGTCCTTAGGTAACTTATTTACCTTTATAGATTCCCACTCCATCTAATCAAGGTAAGGGGACTCTAATCGATTATTCTACTTCTAAGGGGACTTAGTTCTTATTTAGTCGGGGGTCAGCGATCTCCTACGCCGATGCTCACAACGAGCTTAATAGGATTCCCTATCTAATTCTAAGCTTATACTTAGGAGCATCTGAGTATATATAATATATGTTATTAGCTTATTGATTATATTAATAAGGGGGGCTCTTATTATAGTATTTAGGGCTTTTTTAAGGTAGTTGATCCTTATAACATCTAACCAGTATTCTCCTCCTACTTTTACGAGCTCCTTTTCAAACTTAGAGAGGAGGTAAACGAAACTCTCATTCTCTTTTTACTGTATAATCCTTAATTAATCAAGGGCTTATACTTCTGTGTTAGGGTCCATATAATAACCCTTTAAGTATTCTATAAATTTATCCGGGTTCTTTAACTCATCGGCCCCTCTTTACGTATAATAGGTGCTCACTATGGCCTGCGTAGTGTTTTCTAACTTAGAGTAGATATAAGTGAATACAGTTAACTCCAAACTAAAGGCTTTTTTATTTACACTTATCTTTCCTCCCATCTCAAAGTACTATTATTAAAACTTTTTATATAATCCATTAAACTTTAATAAGTTAGGAATTTAATATCTAACTTATCTCAAAGGTAATATATAGACCTAATCGGGGGGAATTAGCATTATAAAAGGTATCGAGGACTAGTTTAACGTTGAGGTCGAGTACCTAGGTTTTACTAAGTCTTCCTACAACAATCAAATCTACTCTTATTAGGTCTCTTACTCAGTTACTTAGGCGGTCCGCATCTCCTATAATTGGGTTATAAGCTGTCCAATCAACTACACTAACTATTATGGGTTTCTAAATAATTTAGCGTTACTTTCCATTATCGTATAGTTATCACTTTTCCTAGTATTTTGCGTTTAATAATAATCATAGTATACTTAATAACGCAGTTAAGGTACTCTACTACGGGTACATATATGCGTTTTTCGAGTTTATAATAACCTCTAAGTCTAATTAGGGCATACTAATCAACTTCAGATGTTCAGGGACTCCTTAGGTTAACCCATCTAAAACTTTTTACTACTCTTATATAAGTCATAGACTTTTATACTAAGTGTTTAATTGATTACCTTTATTAATTTTAAAAATAATATAATAATCTAAATACGTATAACGTGGTTCATCATCGAGCAGGACACCATCATCGACCAGGACACTTTTCCCACCTTCATCACTAATAACTTCCATATCTTAATCAAAATCAATTAAATCAATTACAACTACTCAGAATCACTTAAATTACTTATTTCCATAACCTCTAAATAAGTTCTTACATTATAACCAGTCTTATAATAAATACCATAATATCACGAACTTATTTAACAACACTTTAATAACCCCTTATTTTCCTCCTCTTTACGCCCTTCCTCTTTAATAATACCCTTTTCAGCTATACTATCCCTTACCTAAAACCCTTCTAATGCCCCTCTATCCTATAGTCTAGTTTCTTTAGTTTTATGGCGGTTACTAAGGGCCATATTTACATCTTAAAGATAGTATAGCTCTTCCTCTATAAGGGCAGTTATATAGGAAATATATTATAAACCTTTTAAAAGCTTATTAATAACTTCATAAACTAGCGTTGGTAAGCGTCCCTGATACTTAGAGATTTTTTCTTTTATAAGTAAAGATTAAGAGATAGCTTCGTTAATAGTTTAAGGTGTTTTAGAAACCCAAGGGTTGGGTAGCCTAATAAGGGTATTCGGGGTTATTAGTGTCCGTAATTATATATCTAACTTAAAAAAGACAATTTAAGGGTTATAAGGAATAAGCCCAGCCCCTCTAAAACCCCCATGGACATTTTTCTAGGTAAAGGTTTAAAGGAATACGGCCTTTAGTGCGAGGAAGAACTCAGGTTTAATAATATAGGTAATCCGGGCTTTAATAAAGTACTTAATCTAAAAACCATATCTCAACTTTAATACACTATAATAACCAACGTTAAGAGGTTAGGTTAAATGTAATAAATAAGTAGGCAAATAGATAATTATAATCTTCTTCTTTTTACAATACTCCTCGAAATCGCTACTAATATGGTTTTCATAACCATCGACGACTAGTATCCAATATATACTTTTTAATTACTATTTTGAATATTTATCGAAAAGCTAAAGCCATTAGAGGGCAGTCTCGTTATTGGTCTATCCATTAAAAGTTGTTTTAATTACCTAGTTGTCCGGAATCTGGGCCTCGGAGTACTAACTCATAAGGTGGAAATGGCCCTAAACCACTAAAAAGGCGGTATTATATAATTATCACCAATAACATAATAAATTACTATTACCTATTCTCTATTACTAAGTTAAATCTTTTTTAATTTCCTAATTTAATTAAAATATATAATAACTATTTTAAATTAAATTATACCTATTATAAACCCAATCTTATTAAAATTATAGAAATCTTTATTTATAATACCGTATTTTAATTATATATTAGCTATAAGTTGGAACTAAAACTTAATAATCATAGGACTTTCGTAAAGACCTCTCTAATAATCATAAATACGAGAAAATCGCATCTTAAGCTCTGGGCGTTACTGGACAAAGCGTTCTGTCCAGCATTTCCCGACTAGTCGGGAAGCATACTTCTAGAGTAGTGTATTAGCCATATCTTCCACATCCACGCATTAGGGCGAGAATCCTCGAGAATCCAGGTCAATAATATATCGAATAATTACCTCCTCCTCGGTTTCTATTAAATTCAATTATACATTAATATTATCAACTTTAATAATTCAATTATTTATTTTAGTATAAAAGGTAATTTTAGGAATATTATAAATGATCACTATGCATTGGATACTTAATTGTGGAGTTAATCGAATCACTTTAATCGCTAAATTAATCCTATTTTCGGATAAGGTATTAGGTATTATATAATAGAAGAAAAGACGTGTTAAAGTGGGAGGATAATGAAGGTGGGAAAAGTGTCCTGGTCGATGATGGTGTCCCGCTCAATGATAAACCACGTTATTATAATTAGCTATGGCGATTACTATGAGTATCTTCAAAATAAGGAGAAAAAAAGGAAAAGTCTACTACCCCACAAATCCGTTGGGTCCTAATCAAGTCTATCTGGGCCTAATCAGGCTTAGTAAGCAGCGGTTGGCGTTAAACATGGCCGAGTGGTTCCGAGGCCTCTGATTGGGCCTTGGCCCGTGACAGAAGTGTAGGGGCTAGTTCTGGATCGTTGTTAGTAGTAGCTGAAGACGATCTCATCCGACGACGAGACGCCCAATTACTATGGAGTACTTCGTATCGCTGTTATAGTGTGGCCTAATACTTTTAAATGACTTCGTTGAACGAGGGAGGCCTAGGAAGGTGTTTTATAGGATCATCTCGAGAGTTAGCGGCGTTAGGATTAATATATTACTATACATCAAAGGTGCATACGTTAAAACACAGCTGGAGAAACCAGGCAGGCCAGTCTAAGTACTTCGTAAAGTGGATTATAGGAGTGTTTATTATTATTATTATAGGGATTGTATTAAGTTAATAGAAAGTGTGATTTTATGAATAAAAAATGGAAATGGTATATTATAAACTTAGTAAAAGAGGGT
This sequence comes from Colletotrichum gigasporum, assembly GCA_024584535.1. Taxonomy (NCBI): domain Eukaryota; kingdom Fungi; phylum Ascomycota; class Sordariomycetes; order Glomerellales; family Glomerellaceae; genus Colletotrichum; species Colletotrichum gigasporum. The sequence goes on from CP077951.1 coordinate 1,394,286, forward strand.
AGTTAAGAGTACTTTCTACTGTTTATAAACGTAGCAGAGTTAGCTAGTATGAGTAAGGGCTACTAAGCTTATAATTGTGATAGTTGAGGCTTATAAGAAAAGGAATTAGAAGGGTTAATTCTCTTAAAACTAGGTTTAAAATGTGTGGTATTTATATATAGGCGCTTAGGGGTGCAAAGGAGGGCGAGTTAGCTGGGCGGAAAGGCTTTATACCATAGACCACCACCACAGGCCGCTACAAATTATAATTAAGTCTTAATAATAATATTAAATAAAGTTTAATTTACTCAATAATTAAGAGAAGAATTGAAAGAAAAGTATAAAATCCGGGTTTACTTTTTAAATTTTAATAATAAAGAGATCTCCCTCCGAACTCCTATTACTAACTAATTAATAAATAAGGATTAGCTTATTTTTGTTAAAATTAAGAGCCTTTTTAACCTCTTCCTTTTCTAAATAGAATAAATAAAGGGATAAGGTAAAAGAGATAATAATAAATACTTTTAAGAGTTAATTACCAGTATAGAGTATATCCTTAAATACTGTAAAAAGTAGAAGATTAATTATAATTATAAATTTATTCTTATTATTATATAAAAACATGAGGACGACAAGAGAGAGGAGGATTACTAACCCTTTATTTATAATAGTTTTACTTTAAGGTTATTATTAGATTGAAGCGTAAAAGGCAGCGCGAGGAACGCCCGTTCGGCGATACCTATTTCCGCCGAGCCTGAGGCAGTAAGGGAGACCCCTACCCTTATTCCTGGAGGACTCGCCGCTCTGGGATAGAAGAACAGACACATCACTTTAATATACGAAATTGACCCCCCAATTCGACAGTTATCGACTCGGCGACCCTTCGATGAGAGCTTTTTTCTGGATTATAGAGGTTAATTAAGTTCGGCGAAGGGCTGAGGCTACTTTATAGGTCCGTCACCTCCAAAAGGGGTACGAGGTGAATTTTCTGTCCTCTATTGAGCTAGCTTAGCAAAAGCTGAATAAGTATTACTTAGCTCTTATTAAGTCACCCCTTTTTACTATTTTACTTATTTTCTATTCCTCTTTTAATTTTAATTACTTTAAGGAAGTATGGAGTAGAGATAGTTAAGAGGTATAGGTACGGAGTATAGAAAGGGGGTTAAAGTACTTTCTTAATAAGTGGTATAAGGATGACGATATATCGGTTTTGTCACTGGCCTCCTCACCAGCCTCCTCGGTAGCCTCCTCGTTAGCCCCATTTTCACTTAAGGACAGTTACTTTAAATAGTAGCTGAGAAGTTGTCATAGTTAGGAAACAAAGGTGACGTTTAATAAGCTTAACTCGTACCTTAGGTAAGCATTAGAGAAGACGGATGACCCTATGCGATAGTGGTTAGACCGTTAAATACAATACCCTCATTTAAGTAAATTAGCCCTTAACATCTTCGTAATCCTAACTATGGTATTAGACTGTGAGCCAGTCTTTAGTGCAATGAAATTAACATTAACATTGTAAAGGCTCTTAATAAAGACGGAGAGTATTAAGTAGCTGTAGTTAATAAAGAATTAACTAAAAAGAGATATATTACCCCTCTCTAGGATCGAGGGGTTCATTATTCATCTATAGGATTTTTAGATAGTTTTATTTATTACCTAATCGGGTAATATAACCACTTATATACCTTTGATTTAACGGATTTATTAACAGGGCCAAATAAGCAAATAGGGGGGCCGATTTGCTTTGTTTGCTTTGGCGGCTGCGCTGACAGTGTACCATAGATTCCAAAGAAGCTCGCTCCAGGATCGAGACTACGAAGCTCCACCATCAAATCAGCGGACCATATGATGCTGGCCGCAATCGTAAAGGCAGCACTAAAGAGACAAAGCACGGCGACAGCAATGTTGCCTCGAGTGAGACCAGATGCATCGGCCGAGCAAGATAGACCCTCAAGTATCACAGCTTCGCTCATGGCGAAGATGGCGCCAAGTGCCTGACTTGTAATAGTGACAGCGGCAAATACGAGGTTTGCGGATACGGCTACGGCAGTCTCCTCGGCCTTGAGTCCCAAGAGGGAACAAGAGAATAGGAAGCTAGCGCCCGCCAAGCTTACGGCTTGGGCTCTTGAGAATAGCTTGTTGAGCCGTATAGGGACTCCACGGTTAGGGCATTCTGCGAGGGAAAGATTAATAAGAGAGACTGCGATCATTCGTTTAGAGCTGTGCTAACCTGTGACCAGTTCTTCTTGGACGGATCGGATAGGTAGGCCAGGTAACCCAGGAAGACCGGGAACACCGCCAGCGAGTCTTGAGCATGTCCCATCAGGGCCAAAAGAGCCTTTCGGGCCAAACGGCCCTTCAGGACCAAAGGCGCCATTCTCAGCAAAAGCGCCAGCAGGACCACAAGGACCATCGGGGCCGAATGAGCCACCTTTGCCGAAGGGTCCCCCAGGGCCCAGTGGTCCATTGGCGCTAAGAGGTCCGTTTGGTTGGGATAGGAGTTGCGTGAGGTTCTTTATGACATTGAGTGAAAGAGTCGGGTTTGGGAGGAGCTATCTCGGATCAAGAGATGTTTCCTGGCTGTGGGAGGCTCTGCTTGACGCTATCCTCTCAGCAGAATCGTCCAGAGCAATGTTATTCTTGGGTATGTTAGCCCTGTGTAGATTCCTTAGATTTGAGGAGGATACACTGTACCTTAGATGCATAGTTATTGACAGATAAACCGGCTCTTCCACTGTATAGAGCACATACAAGCATGATCAGCAGCGAGGCAGCCGCAAGAATAATGGGAATAATGGTGCTTGGGCGAACTTGGCGTGTATTTTTCATTGCTTTGATCTTTACCTGCCTCCTTCGTGCTGGGTCAATGTTAACAGTGGGGGATTCAAGTTCAAGGAAGAGTCTTCAGAATGGTCGTGCTCCAGATGCTGGCGAATCATCGGCCAAAAGCTGTGGGTTGCACGTAACTTTATAACTGTAGGTGCAGCGACCCGTGACCCTGAAGGCGGCCAAGCTTAGTCGGGCTTCCAATGTGCGATATGTCAAGCAGCGCTGCCGCTAAAGCCAATCTATCAATCAAACTTCCAAACAAACCAAACAACTGAGGCTATTCCCAACTATTAATCAAACAACTTCTGCCCCCCCCCGGATTTAATATATTAGGTTAATTTGGTTTAGCATATTATATAAGCCTGTATATAACTAATGGGATGCCACTATTGCGAATATTCACACCTAACACGGTCAGCTTTCTTTTTTTGTATACAGCACCATTAATCCTAACAACTTTACGACATTCTTTTCTGTTCTCCTAATTATATTTCCTCTTTAGGTAATACTCCTAAGTAATCTATAATTCCCAGAGATGTTAAATATGGGTATAAAAGCATTAGAATCGCCCTTTTCCTACGTCTCTTCTTCTTTTTTCCTTATACCTCATAAACAGCCAAAATCAGCAACATCACTAAAATCCCGGGCTTGCCTACCTTTTCCATGGTGACTTCAACCGTACGTTAGCCACTCCCCCCCCTCTCCTTGGCCCTATATAAGGGCGTCCCCATCCATCTAGGAAATCCTTCTTCCCTAAGTACAATAATATCTTAGTTTCATAACTAATAATACTATTCGCAAATATTATCCCCCACTCCTTTAACTATTAATACACTTTAACTACTTCAATCCCCCTCTAGAGTTATAACTCAAATAGCTAACAATCTCTCTATTGTTCTTCCCTCGAATTCATCCATCTTCAACTTCCCTATAATTATATAATAAAATAAGAGAAATATAATTAAGGAGCAATTAGCCCGTAAAGGAAACAGGGGAAAGAAGAGTTAAATTAAGGACTATAAGGTCATTTTTATTAAGTTTTATAATAAGGGGCTAACTAGTACTTACTAAAACTATTAATAATATAATAATAAAGGAAAACCAGAGTTCTTTATTACTACTACTTCTAACTCTACTATAAACCATTTTCATAGGTATATATATATCCTTTAATATAATTATTATTAACTAATTTATATATAAATACTATTAAGTCTTATAATAGAGTTCTGCTACCAATAAAATAAACTTAGAAAAGACTCTCCACAACTTAAAACATAGCACTCATTCATCAAAAAAGAGGAAAATCTCTTATATACTTAAGTTGAAAGTGGTTATTATTAGAGATTTTTATTTCTCCACTATTATCGTTAACAATTTATTATTTAATTATTTTCAAAATAACTTTGTTTAATAACTTTTATAACTCTATAACTCCTCTCTAATTAATCAGGCATTATAGGGTAGGACTTTAATACTAGACTATTTTCCCATTCTCTTTACTAGGGGGTAATCCTATGTTAAGGATAAACTCCATAATACCCTCATTAAAATCCATATTAAGTTTAATTTGTAGACGTTACCCAATAATTACACCTACTTTATAATCACTACCCACTTTATTAATAATATAAGCTAACACCAGTCTCATCTTATCACCTTTAACCACATAAGCAGTAATCACAATAATCCTAGTACATCCAATAATATCTACGAAACTCTTTAATAATAGGATATTATTAGTTAAATAGGTATAGTGGTTTGTAATAACGCCAACAATAATAATACCTACATCTCTGTTCTCTTTAGGAGACTCGACCCTATAATGGACTAGGGGGATTATTAGGTAAGGAGAATACAATACTACGGTTATATACTTAACTTAGTAGTATAAGCCCTTTTTTTAGTACTAATTATAAAGTCTTCGAGGTTGAGTTACTCTTTTACTTATTTATCTATTATGAAGAGGAAGATCTGAGACTCTAGAGGAAGACCAGGCCTATTAATAAGCTTCGTAACATTATAAAGTTCATCAGGGCTTCCCCTTAGTAATCTAAGTAATTCAGGAAAGCAACCTAAGAGGTTAATACTAGGTCAGACTTCGAGCTATTTAACCAGGGGTCTTAGGAGTTATATCTTCTTCTTAACAATAAAACAAAATAGAATTCCACTTACCTTATAATTCATCAAGCTCTTCAAAAGAGGGTAAAGATTGAGATTTACGTTAACTAGGTCTAGGAGAAGGATAATACTAATAAAAGGATACTTAATAATAACCTCCTTTTTTTAGAAGATTAGAAATTTTTAATTAAAATCATGTTTATCCTTAAGCCTTTTTACTTATAAATAAAGAGGACGGAGGGGTGGGGAAAGGAGGATAGGTATAATTATCTCTGGGAAGTTATAGTTAGCATAGAGTACCTCTTTGAGCATCTTAAGGAGTAGAAGAGTCTATATAACTCTATAATCTATCCTATTAATTCTCAATAAGAAAATAAGTCGTCTATAATTAATTTAATTACTAAAAAGAGTCTCTACTATTATAAACTCAATCAGAGCATCCTATTTAATTATTAATTAATACTCAGACCTAGCCTCTTTAGTGATCTGTACTTTTATAACATATAAAAGAGAACTAGAGTTAACATACTACTCGGTTTAAAGGTCTCTCTTCCTTATACTAAGAATAACTCTATATTTCTATTAAATTAACTTAATAAAAACTCTCCTCTTATTATACAAAATTAAAAGAGTCTCTCTTATTTACTAGTTCTATTATTCTCTACCCTTCACTTAATATCTTATACCTTAAAGTAATATAAAATAAAAGGGTTCAACTTAAGTGGGTTCATAATATAAAAAAGGGTCTTAAGGACTATTTTAACTATTAGTATAAATCCACAAAAAAGTTTAATAACTCTACGACTATTCTTAAAATCACACTTCTATCCCATAAAAACAGCCACTTCAAGTAATAGGTATAAAGTAAACGTAATTATAAGACTTCTCAATAACAGGATAAACTAGAAATATACCTTAAATAACCTCCTAAATCTATAAAGGATCCTATTAAGTAGTGGAAAAACCACTAATCAACGTATCCTCTACTTAGTAAATTAACTCTTGTGTTAATAATACCAACTATAACTACTAATTATAAGAGGGCATTCAGTACTACAAAGCTGACCCTAACATCACAAAGGCACTCAATGAAGCCTTAAACTATGAGTTAACTATAGTTAACAAAGAATTAGCTAAAAAGGAAAACCATGCCCATGGGGGTTGAGATTGGCTCACATATTGCATTATGAATAATTGTGAATAGCTTCACTTATTTCCTAATTGGGTAATTAGTATAGGCCTCGTTGGGTCACGTGTCCTAAGGATTTGTTTGATATATTGGCCAATAGGGCAAATTAACCAATCTTGGGGAAAGGGCAGTCAAATCAGTCAAATCTTGGCGTTGATTTGTTTGTTTGCTTTGGCAGCAGCGCTGATGTCAAGTCTCGTCAACGTACGTCAGATCCGGTCTGACAAGTTCTAGACAATTAAAACGCGGGCATACAGCTCATCTTGGGACGGTTTTTCAACGCTCGTACTCGGACTTCAGTTGTCTACCCGCCAAGTTTGGATGACATGCCGAATTTGACGGGACGGACGGCCATTTTCAAGTGGACTTCAAGGCAACCCTCGCGGTACGCCTAGATGTGGTCATTTCTTGAGGCTGTTCTTCCTGACACGTCGGTCGGGCCATTTCTAACAGGGATAGTGATGTCATGCCGGACTGCTGATACATCCAATGTCGCTCGGATTTGACAGTGGCATCCGACAACGGTCAATATGAGCCTAAGTATAAGGCATCTGAACTTTGAAGCTTTGACACTTGGGTGCTCTTTTCGGTTCCACATGCTGGAATAGGTTCGTGATCGTATTTGCTCTCCCCCTACACCCCTAAGATGGCTTAGTCTGACGGTAGGCCTAATCCGTGGCCCCATTCGTCTTTGGATCTGGGGGAGACGAAGCAGACCGTCGCTGACGGAGTTCTCGGTCGAAGAAGAAACCCCTGGTTTTAATTGCGAATCCCGAATTCAAACTGTGATTTTCTTGCGCCAAACGTATTAACGTCGCACACCCACTTGCCGGACACCCCCACATCTCGGACACCCTAAATCCCTCAACACCATGACTACCCCTCTTCTTCCCACAACCACAACTTTATCAATCTTTACTCAATTAACGCCATCTTTTCGTCGGACCGAGATCTTTATTAAATGAAGTAATACACCGAAGATGAGATTTTTGCGGCGTTGTAGGCCGTCACGGACGGTCTCAGTGTACGAAAGGCATTATTACGATGGGGTATTCCAAAGTCAACTATTCAGGATCGCCTTTATGGTCGTAAATCGCATATAAAAGCACATACCAACCTCTAAAGGTTTCCTCTAGAGAAGGAGATGCGTTTGGCTGAATGGGTTCGAGTTCAGGCTTCGCTGGGACTCCCACTAACCCATCAACAGCTCCGTGAATTTGCTGAACGCATCCTGGTCCTCAATGGAGACTCACAACCTCTAGGGAAGAACTGGGTGCAGTTCTTCGTACGAAGGAATCCATCGATTAAGGTCCAGAGAAGCAGATCCATCGATTCCCAACGTATTAATGGAGCTTCTACTAATATCATTAGACCATAGTTCAGTCACCTCGCCGTCCCTGAGATTAAGGCTATTAAGGCCACGAATCGATGGAATATGGATAAGACTGGTATTCTAGAGGGCAGGGGATTTAATGGGCTGGTCCTAGGATCATCAGAATGTCGATCTATACAGCGAAAACAGCCCGGATTGCGTGCCTGGACATCACTTATTGAGTGTATCTCAGCTACTAGAAGATCCCTCCCTCCACTGGTCATATATAAGGGGAAGAGTGTTCAATAACAGTGGTTTCCCCTCGATCTCGAGTTATATGAATCCTGGTAATTCACAGTAACAGAGAATGGCTGGACATCAGACCCAACGGCGATGGAGTGGCTGACGAAGGTCTTCATCCCCTCAACTGCCCCCAGGGACCCCTCCGAGACCAGATTACTCATCTTGGATGGCCATGGTAGCTATGAGATAACCGATTTCATGTGGGAGTGCTTCACCAACAACATCCACCTCCTCTTCCTACCTCCACATACATCCCATGTTCTTCAACCCCTCGATCAGTCAGTGTTTGGGCCTCTCAAGGCAGCCTACCGAAAGCAACTAGGATATCGACCTACATGGGACTGCAGCACCGTCGTTGGTAAGCGATATTTCATTGAATGCTATGGGAAGGCTCGCCAGGCAGCGTTGACGAAGTATAATATCATCAGTGGTTGGAGACACACTGGGTTGTGGCCCATGAATATGAGCAGACCCCTCCTCAACCCCTTGCTTCGAGAGAACACTACAACGCCGGCCAGACACTCAAAGGAGGTCTCCGAAGGTCTCTCCTGTGTTGATGCTAGCGAGGAATGGGCTGAAGAGTCATCAGTAGTACTCTGGTCAACTCCTAAGAGGGGGGGGGAGTTGAGGGAGCAGTTGGGTCTATATAACAAACTGGAAGGGGACCAAAGTACTCGACGTTTACTGTTCCAGAAGGTCCAGAAAGCATGGGATGAGAGGGACTACCAATTAGTCGTCGCACAGTGAAAAATAGAGGCACTGGAAGCAGAGGTTGAAGCCACCAGGGCCAGGAAGAGGAAGAAGGTCAGGATGTCGCCTAATTCGAAGTTTGCCAACATCGTGGCCATCCGGAAGGCTCAAATCGAAGCTGGCGACGTCGACGATAGCTCAGATGAATCCAGCGCATCTGATAACCCTAGTGACAATGCCAGCTGTATTATTGTGGTATCAGAATAGGTGGAATAAAAGCCTGAAGTTGATGCATCGAAAAATGGGTGGGCATTTCAGAGTGTCCGAGATGTGGGGGTGTCCGGCAAGTGGGTGTGCGACGTTATTGTGACATTGTCGGGCCCCCACCAATACGACCCAACGCCCGATCCCCGCGCTCGACACCCGGCATGGCATCAAGGGGATGGCAAGAAAAGCCACTAGTTTTGTGAGAGGAGGCTAGACAAAGGCGGGCCTTTCGTTATCTGATGGGACACTCCATGTCCGATCTGCACAGCATGGGATGTGCATCTGGCTTGCGCATCGGATATCCAGACGCGTTTAGTCTGCAATGGAGGTGCGTCATAACACACCCGTCTCCAAGGGACTCTCGGGCTAAGATATTTAAAGCAAGAGAAAGCATAAAACTACCGAGACGGAAATCCTACCGAAAGCATCTAGAAATCATACTCGAGGCTGGCAATAAGATTGCCATTATTGCCGGGGCGAAGTTCGCCCTCAGAACGCATGATGAGAGGAATATGACCACTGTATGGCGCCTTCTGCGCTCATAATGTCCAAGGGATCATAAGTTCCCCGAGATTATCTCGTCATTTGCCGATTAAGGGTCGCATAGCGACTGAAATACGAGCTGTTCAAGACATTGCGTCCGTCTCCCCTTGTCCAACCCACGGTATCCGGCCGGAATCAATTGCCTCCATTGAAAGAATAGCAACTTTGCAGTATTTGTGACCGAAACCTTTAAGGTGATCAGTGCATTGACCAAGCTGTCCACTCTTTAGGTGGCGGAAATGTTTCTAGACATACGATATTTCGATTTCACTTGGCTCGGTCGCCTTTGGGACCATACCAACCACCATACGTCATGTGTCGTATGGTCCAGCTACCTTTATATGCTCAGGACCAAGGCCACCATGCCCAGCCAAGAATCCCTCTAATAAACCCTGGTTCTGCTGCAATCTCAGCACGTCTTGACTCCCACAAGTCTTGAATCGGCTGCGCCAACCGCCGAGGAAAGGCTTGATGAAGCTCAGCGGCGTTGATTATACATGAGGGGTGAGCTCTGTGATGGAGGAGAGCCGTTGCCACCTGTGCCAGTAGTTCAAGGTGAGTTGGAGATGTATCAATTCGATCATCCGGCCCCTCAGCCAATGAAGCCTGTCCGAGCTCGGGAACACTCAGAGGAGCAGCCATCCGGCGGATCTCTGCAAAGAAGAACTTTGATACCGTGCTTCCTTGATATGGCGCATTGCAATTTGCGTCATGCCGTAATAGCTTTCTCAACATGCTGACGTACACATCCGATACCCTCTTCTCTAACGGCTGCCCGGACAGATTAAATAGTCCGTGTACAAAACTGCCGCATCTGGCCTCGGTGGCTGAAGTTTCATTGACGTCGGCACCGTGGCTGATGAGTTGATCTAGAATCCGTTTTTGCCTGGTGGCCCATGGGTAGCTCATCCCACACTCTGCCGTGGACAGACTGAGCATCTCCAACCAGTCGCCCCATATGGAGCTTTTCATATTGTTAAGCAAGTCTTTAGGTCCGATCTGAGGTGTTTGAAACATCAGGGACGTGTAGTTGCTGTCAGACTCGTTCGAAATGGAAGACTTGTATGTGATGCTTTGAATAGCTGCAGATATTTCATCGAGCGTCTCGTGTTCCTGCGTGCGCCCATCGGCGGAGACGTATATCTCGCGGCTGGTAGACACCAGCCTCGCTCCGAACTCGACGAATTGTATGATGGCGGCCGCTAAACCGAGCGCTGTGAACGGATCCATCGACCGCGACTTGGGAAGAACCCAGAAGTGCGCTTCGATTGCAGGCCATCACGGTGTCGGGAGCGGGGTGGTTGTCAGATTTGTACTTCACCTCATCACACGAGCAGACGAGGCTGTATCTGGCTGCCTTCATTTGGCAAACCAAAATGTGCATCCGCATAGGCGATGTCATGATCGACTGCGGCGTGCTTGGAAGACACCACCCTCCTGACGTCTTAACCACCTTTTCTCCAAGAAACATCGGACAAATGGAGCGTCAATTGGACAAACATACACACTGTCTCTGTCTGATTGGAGTAAACCCCGCATAGCATGATGTGTACTTTGGACATGCCGCCGTCGATGAGATACGCATGCAAGTCGTGGTTGGGTAAGCGTCTTGAGCAACCAGCCTGCCGAGCCACCCATGTCACGGGTGTGGTCAAACCATTCAGAGAAATTGTGCCCAATCGTTTTGAGTGGAAGTCCGCCTCGCCGCTGACTTCGTAGGTATAGTTTCATTCGCGCTAGTCCTGATTTTGAGGGAACGATCCGACAGGAAAACACGTTGACGCGTTCCGGAGGCGCACGCTAGGCAATTGTGCGAGGTTAACTCTGTGAACACGTAGCGATCAAAGTGACATCGGGTCAGCTTTAAACTTTGTTGAACCTCAAAATCTCTCCGGGCTCTTCTCAAGGTGACATTTGCTCCAAGTTCCGTTGGGGATATTCGATGTTCCACAGGCGCCGGTGAGACCTATTTCTGGACCCATTGTGCATGCAGGCGGGCTTCCTTTCTCTCCGGGTTTGCGGGGCATTGCCTGGTCTTAAGCGCCTCCCACCTTGACTGTGCTCGCGATCCGAAGAGACGTCGAGGGGACTGTGTAAGATGCACAGGATCTCGGAACGGAGCTCGCGGGGATGCCGATGACCGTTAGTGATTGGTGCGTGGCGAATGAAGATGAATCCGGCGGCGGACGAATTCGCCGCCAACTTGAACCGAGAAGATGGACCGTTGATAGTTGAGACTTGTTTGAATTATGGAGGTATCTACTAGTTGCCAATAAACTCCTAGGGCCGGACAGGAAAACATTCCAGAGTGCCCTCATGACGCTGACCAACCGTATGTACCTGTACCCAAACGCCACGCTGGGCTGGATCTAAGCCAGAACCCCATTCATCGACGCATTATAGACATTATAAACATGAACATTACATAGCTCTTCGTCACCTCGTAACCACCCATCATCAGATCTGCGCGGGCTTGATCTTGGTCAACTCTGTCGGCAAGCTCGAGTGCTTCACTGAGGCCTCGGCGTTCCACCCGCGGAACATTGGGTGCGACAGCAGCGGCGGCGTCTTCAACCTAATCGTCGGCGGGCGTACCGGATCCCCATCCTCCTCAACCGGCAGCGTCACCCTCCGCGTCGGGTACTTCTTGTGCAGCAGCTGCCACGTCCGCTCGACCCGTGCCTCGTGCTCAGTCCAGTCCCCGCGAACGGACATCAGCAACGCCTCGCCCTCCTCCTCATCCGCCGACGCCCCGCTCGTCCTCCGCGAACCTCCGCCGCCGCTGGCCCGACGGCTATGCCACGCGCGCGACCGCGTCCGGGCGGGCGGCGAGACGGGCGTGACGTTGACCTCGACGTCGACGACGTTGACGTCCGGCCGGCTCTGCAGCGACTTGCGGATCATGACGCTGCGCTGCAGCTCCTCCTCCAGCATGATGCGCGACTGGCTCAGCTTCGTCCGCCGCGCGTACTCCTCCCACGTCAGGCCCGGCGTGCGCAGGCATGCAATCTTGTACTCGTCGGCGGCGGCCTGTCTGCGCCGCCGCCGCCGGTTGACGATCAAGAAGATGGCGAAGGCGGCGCCGAGGACGAGCATGGCGCCCAGCACGGTGCAGACCACGATCAGGGTCTGCTTGGTTGCGGTCGCGCCGGCGGGCGAGCCGGCGAAGTCGACGGCCACGGGGTCGGTGCCGATCTTTGCATCGGTTCGGGGTGTGTGTGGGAGGATCATCTTTTCGGGGGATATGTGATGTGTAATATGTGGGCACGCGGCGGAGGAGGCGGTGGCCCGTTTTGGTTCGGTCGGTGTGCGATAGCGAGTGACGGGATAGTGTGTTTTTTTTTTTACTGATTATAACGAGCGTAAAGTAGCCATGGGCACTCTTCAGAGCGACGGCCTAGCTGGACGCGAGCGAGTGTGGTGTGACTGACAACCGACGATGTCTTGACCGCTGTGTTTCTGTGATGCGTGACGTCTTTCTGTCCCTCTCGCGAGAGGGGTGGTGGGCTTGTATTTGACTACAGTCGGCCCAAAAGGCGGTAGAAGAATACTTCTATTTAAAAATGGGAGCTGCCGCTTACTCCGTAGCCAGCAGTATCCACGTATCCATCCGGGCCAGTCCAGTCAAGTCTCCTGACCGCGGCCAGAACACGGAACTCACCGTATTGTCCCATGGCTGTAGGTGATTCTTCTTTCTGCACGCCATCCTGCCACCTTTGGCGCAAGAGGGCCAACCCCCGTACGGCACCGCAGCCCGCCCGGCGTGCGGTGCGGTACCCCAGAAAGGGCAGGAAGGAGTAGGATACGAACTGGGCGGACGGGACTCGGGAGGGCGCAAACATGGGCAGAGGCGGCAGAGATGGACCCTGGCATATGTCCCTCCGGAGTGGGACCTGAGCTGGCTAGGATGGGGGGAGCTGGAAGAAGAATAGCCAGCTGTGTCTCTGACGATTCGGCCGTTGTCTCTAACGGCCCGCACAGTAGTGGCTCTGTCTGGCTTTCTTTCGTCTTGCTTGGCCTAGGGTCAGGCAACCCGAGGAGGGAAAAGAAGCGTGTGTGTGTGTGTGCGTGTGGTGTGGCAGTGACAGTGGCATCACCATGTGTGTGGCACACGCAACGACACAGCAGGGGAAAGGAAGAAAAGACTCCAGAGGAAGAAAACACTGAGCAAAAAAAGGCCAAAAAAGACGAGGGACTTTAGGGCTGCCAGGGGTCGGATTGCCACTTTGGCACTATAATTGGCCCGGGCCTGGCCTTGTCGGGTCTCCAACACGAGGTCAGGCACAGTAGCGCCGCATTGGCGGAACGGGGCCCAAAAGCAAAATCCCGGGCTTGTTTAGCGTTCAGACCAGGGGGGGGGAAGCAGCCAGGGCACAGGGGACGGGGCCTATCACGGCCGCTGGCCGTCCCGGTGGCTGGTCCCTCCCCAGCGGCCAAGAGACAGGGGATCGGATGGTTGCTGCGGTGTTGTAATGTGTGTTCGAGGCTGGGTGCTGCGCTGGCCAGTCGAGCGGGGATGGGATTCCTCGGCCCTGAGACCAGAAAGCCCATCGCGGTCGCGGTATTTAGCCATTGGCCCATTGGGTTCCGGGCCTCCGTTACCCTTTCGTTACCAATGAATCCCCCGTTCGTCAGTGCCTGTCGAGCACGAGATGCCGCAGACGATGCCGTGTCATGCCAGCAGCCAGACGCTCAAGCCACGACACCGAACGCTGCATCGACAATTGACGTGCATGGCGACGGGATCAAGATCAGCTACAGACGAGTCCTGCGAGATTGGACGATTGTTACCGAGACTGAGAGCATTTGCTTTGCTGGGGGGGGGAGCGTTTGGGAGCGTTTCTGGGTTTCCGGGCTGCCTCCAGACAGGTCAGACAGATTTCAGCCGAAGAAGCAGCAGAAGCAGAACATGGGCTGTTGGCGTCACATGATTTGTGAGAATAAAAAACTGAATGAGATCCTTAACATGACGATCTTCCCCCATGTCTGGCGCTAGGAAAGCCTCTGGCAAAGTCTTTTTTTTTTTTTTTTTTTTTTTTCCCCCTCCCTTTCCTTTCCTTTCCTTTCTGCCTGTTGCCGCCAGCTGTTGGTGTTGTTGCTTCCTTCGGACAAAGGTGAGCTCACCGCCTCGCCGACTTGCGTCGCTTGCTTTCCCAGGTCGGGCAAACAACGGCGCCCAAACCGGTCCCCCGGAGTTTCTTCTTCCTCTCGTGCGACGTCATGTTGCAGCTTGAGTGAGCTGTGTTGCTTTCGGCAAATAAGACAGACAATCTGGGTCCTGCCGTGCAGCCTGTCTGATTTCTCTCTCTCTCTCTCTCTCTCGCTGCACCATCGCTGACCCGGCCAAGCCAACATGAAGCCCAGGGGCTGATTCAGAGGTCACCATCGACCTCAAAATCCAATACCACGACTCGTCTTTCCTTCTCCTCGGTTCGTGTGAAGATCGAAATCACTCGCCTGCTCCCCGAGACAAATGTCTCGAGCTGCGGCTCGCCGGAGAAACCGTCCCCCTGCCACAGCCGGGTGTACTCCAGCTGCGTCCGCGACGTCGCACCTGTGCCACCATCATCCTCTCCTTCTCGGGGCAGCTTGGCGCCCAGCAGAGTCAGCCTGTCGTCGCGGTTCCCCGGCAGCGCAAACACGACGTGCCCCGGAAGCGCGATGACGTCCCCGCGCGCGCCCGTCCTCGTCGGCCGCCGCGCGTCGTCTTCTGCAGGAAGCGCGTGCCGGCTCCAGATTCCCGCCGGGCTGCGGTAGTAATGCATCCAGACCTCGTTCTCACGGTTGAGGACGTGGAAGCCCCCCTCGTTGTCGGCCGCCTGTGCTTCTTGGTTGAGGATGCCGCTGTTCTGCGGGATGTCGAAGACGACGAGCCCCTCCGCGTCGGGAAAGACGGTCTCGCCGACCTCGAGGTTCGCCAGGCGCTCGCCGCGCGTGTTGGAAAAGGTCTTGCCGAGGTCGTCGCTCGCGACGTAGAAGAGGTCGTAGTTGTTCTCGGGCCCGTTGGGGCCTGCTTGTACCGTGTGAAGGCGCGCTTCGGGGTCGTCGACGCCCTCGTACCAGACGAAGCCGCGGTACGTCCCGGACACGTGGAGTCGGCCGTTCGCGTAGGAGATGCCGTTGATGTAGGGGTTGTTTTTGACGCCTGTCAGGAATTGTCCGATGTAGGTGTACGACTGGTCCTTGCTGCTGCTGTATTTGAAGAGGTGGTCGGATCCCGCTCCGGCGCTGTGTCCCAATCAGTGGCCCGCGCGAGTTGACTCCTGTCGCTTTCTACTCACATGCCAATGCGATAGCTCAGCAGCAGATCGTCGTCGACGCGGATGAAGCGGGGGTACGTCGTCTCCAGGAAGATCTTCTCGGTCGCCAGCTGGCCGGTGCGGGTGTATCCCGGCAGCTGGTTGTGCGTCGGGCTGAACAGCGAGGGCTTCCACTCGTGCGCCGCCGGGTTCGTCGCGACTCCTGGGACGGACATGCGGAAGTGCAGACTGCGCGATGTGCTTGAGTCAATGGCAATGCACAGGTTACATGTGTGTCGTGACTCGGGGCCGCAACTCACGGGTCGCAGTGGTGGTCGAACGCGACGTGGATGGTGCCGTCTCCCGCGCACACCCCTATCGAGATGGTGTTGTGTCCGTCGTCCGCCATCTGCTCGTAGTCTTCAAAGGTTAGCGTCTGCCATGCGCCGAGGTCGTCGCTGATGGGCCGCCGCGCGAGGCTGACGAAGAGGACGTTGCTCCTCGCATCCTTGTGGGTGTAGAAGCACGTGTATTGCCAGCCGTTGAAGGTCGTCAGGGCGTCCTGCTGGAACGAGTTGGCGTTGATGCGGTGCTCGCGGCGCGCGTCGAGCGCCAGCTCGGACTGGGAGAGGAACTTGACCTGATTTCCCATTGTGTCGTTGGACCAGATTTCTTTCTGTCCAAAGGCCCTAAAGCGCCAACGTTGATCATGCAAGCGGGCTGAGAAGTGAAGCCCCGCGCAACAAGGGCCGCGAACCCCTCTCCCGTTTTCATAAGTGACGTATGGAATCCCTCAAATGTCCTTCCCCCCTCCCCCCCCCGGCCTCGGGGAAAGGGGAGCCGAGTCGATGCGATGGGCGGATGGCCGCGCGACGATTCCCCCGATCCGCCGACACCGCGGCCGACCCCGAAGCTTCGTCCGACAACCGATACGGCTGTCTCCCGCATAGGGGACCCGGCCGTTGTGACGACGCCCGATCCCACGCCAGCACGGTTGGTCGCGACCTTGCTTGTTGCCCCCAGAACCCCAAACCCCCGGCAAGTCGAGGCCGTCGAACCATGCCATCCCCGCAGTCTTCTCCCCGTCTCCCCCGCGTCTGCAGGCATGTGCCTCTTTGTTCTGCCAATGAGCGCGCGCCGGACGGAGGCTCTCGATGGGGCCGGACGAGCAAACAAGCAAACAGTTAGGTTGACGGCCGAGCCGCTCCAACGGTAGAGATGGCCGCTGGATGCGACGCTGAGGAAATTGAGATATAAACAACGGTCGGACGGGCGTTGATCTCTGCGTAGCAATCTTCTTTTTTTTTTTTGCTTTTCGCCCTGCAGGGTTGCGGTTCGCACTGACTGACAGTTTTTGCGTTTCTAGAAGTTGTGTGTGTTGCGACAATAGACTCAGACTCAGACTCAGACTCAGACGCCGAGTTGAAAGTCCGGCATCATGGCCTGGAAAGTGAAGAACCTCAAAAACAGCGACAACCGCCAGGCCCTCGAGGCCACCACGCCGCTCAACACCAAGACGGTCTCGTGGATCCACGACAAAGGCCTGCGCCCGCTAAACTTCGGCCTCTTCTTCCTCCTCTTCGGCGACGTCGCCCACGGCTTCGATGGCTCGCTCATCAACAACCTGCAGCAGATCAACAAATGGCAGCAAGGTTTGTCGGAACATGAAACCAAAACTCCCGCTACCTCCATCCCTGACTGACATGAACGCCTCCAGACTTCAACCACCCGACCAAGAGCCTTCTCGGCGCCCTCAGCGCGTCGTACTGGGTCGGCAACATCCTCGGCGTCCTGATGATCCCCTTCGTCGCTGACCGCCTGGGCCGTCGCCTGGCTATCGCCATCGGCTGTGTCCTCTGCATCGTCGGCGCTGTCATCTGCACCACCACCATCAACAACGGCGCCTTCATCGCCGGCCGCATCCTCCTCGGCATGGGCGGCGTCATGTGCTCCACCGTCTCGACCGTCCTCATGACCGAGCTGGCCTACCCAGCACACCGAGCCACCGCCACGGCCCTCAGCAGCACGACCTACTCCGTCGGCGCCATCCTGGCCGCCTGGGTGGCCTTTGGCAGTTTCCGCATCCATGACTCTTGGTGAGCATCACGCCCAGGAAACATGTACGGACTTTTTTTTTTTTTTTCTGACTAGAATTCGCGCAGGGCGTGGAGGACGCCCACCCTGATTCAGGCCGTCCCGTCGGCCATGGTGCTGTGCGGGCTCTTCTTCCTGCCCGAGTAGGTTGACACATCGCCAAGAACCATTTCTGACTCGCCATTTCTAACCTCGCCTGACGTAGATCGCCGCGATGGCTCTGCAGCAAGGGCAAGGAGCAGACGGCGCTCGAGATCCTGACAAAGTACCACGGGGCGGGCGACGCCAATGACGCCGTCGTGCAGCACGAGTACTCGGAGATCCGCGAGACCATCGAGGCCGAGATGACGCAGCAGAATAACCCGTTCCACCTCAAGGCGCTCTTCGCGACGCGCGGCAACCGCTGGCGCTCCTTCATCATCATCTGGTGCGGCATCTGCAAGCAGTGGTCCGGCAACGGGTTGGTCTCGTACTACCTCGGCAGCATGCTCAAGAGCGCCGGCATCACGAAGCAGATCGAGACGACGCTCATCACCGCCACGTCGCAGATGTTCAGCTTCGCGTGCTCCTTCGCCTTCGCCTTCCTGCCCGCGCGCGTCGGCCGCCGCCCGCTGATGCTGACTAGCATGGCCCTGATGTGGCTCGTGTTCGCCGTCATCACCGGCACCTCGGGCGCCTACGTCGAGACGGGAAACCGGCACGCCAGCTACGTCACCGTGGCCTTCATCTACCTCTACAGCGGCGTGCACAACCTGGGCTGGACCGGCGCCCAGATGCTGTACAGTAGGTGCCCCTTCCCGGGACCAGGTTGTCGGAGATAACGCAGTGCTGACACGCGACAGTTGTCGAGATCCTCCCGTACCACATCCGCGCCAAGGGCATGGCCATGTTCAGCCTGGTCGCGGGTATCTGCGGGGCCTTCAACACCTACGTGAACCCGGTGGGGATCGCGGCCATGTCTTGGAAGTTTTACTTCTTCTACGTGGGCTGGATCATCGTCCAGTTCATTGTCGTGTACCTGTTCTTCCCCGAGGTAAGGGTTGGCCTTCAGACGTGCGGAAAATCAACTGCTGACTTTACAAAGACCAAAGGACCCAGTTTGGAGCAGATTGCTCTGCTCTTCGACGGAAAGGATGCGCACGTTGGCAGGGGCAACGCTGTCGTCGACGAGATGCTCGACGAGAAACACAATGTTGCTGTTGAGACTAGGGAGAAGCAGTGAGTTGGAGGCTGCAGTGGCTGAGCGGATTAGACGTAATAGGGAGGATGAGCGAATGAGATGTAGCAGCGAGATCTGTACATGCACTAAGGAGCCAATACCCAGAAGACAGTCATTCAACTCCTCCTATTGAGACTTCAGAACGCCTGACGCCAAGGAACATGCCAAGAAAGTACTCGATGACAGGAAAACAATTTCCGCAGGCCTGACAGAGTTGGCCCCGCGCGGGAACGCCGTAAGGCAGGGTCCAGGTTTGGAGGGAGCTGTCCACGAATTTAGGAACAGTCTGCATGCAGCTATCAACACAGCGCGATCTTGCAGGTATGCCAAGAAACTGCAAACACCATCGCGTACGTTGTACTCGGAGCCAGGGAAGCTACCGAGCCGTCGACTCGGGCTCAAACTCTCCAAATCTCCGGGTTTCTCTCGGTGATTTTGCCATTTAGCGGGCGTAAGGCCACCCGTCTCACACAACCCGTGTCGGTTCTCATTTGGAGGCCCCGTTCTGAGTAAGACAAACAGCTCGACGGCCGGTGGCAGGAACTCAGATCTCATCGATCTCTTGGACCGCCTATTTGGTTCTTCCGCATAGAGTTTCTTCACGCTCCATGTACCCAGCCACTGCGCTGGAAACAAGGTGAGTTGAGACCAAACAGAGAGAAGAGTTGAGAGAACCACCGAAAGGCTCTTGAGTTCAACCTCAACTTCGTAGATGGCAACCTCTCCAAACTCAAGTAATTGCCACCAACCGAACAACTCGCCAAATTTCCAAATGGATGTGGTTGTGTCCTAAAGCGGTACAGCAACGTAGGGCGTATCGCGGTCCTAGAAGAGTCCGACTGATTTAGCTCACGAGAACGAGACGGAATTGAAACGCAGACAGCCGAAACCAGATCAAAAAGTCTATCCCCCCCCCCCAGCTGACGTCAAGCTTCCGGGCAGAAAACCTCCCCGTCCTGTTATTTCCAAACGCCAACAGTTTCGGGGCGGGCCTGTCAGTGGTTTGGATCCATGGCCGCGTGCGTCCCCTCCACGAGGGTTCGCCTAGGAGCCCCAGACGTGGCCGCGGTGGATTTCATGGGGTAACCGGGTACGCGTATACACTACAGAAAGCATCGGGGGATGGGCCGCCCTGCCTGCAACGTATTAGCCGGGAATTTTCCCTTATTCCCGTCGTCTCAACACCTGATTCTGCCTCGAATTTTAGCTTTTTTTTGAGTTCTATCCTACCTACCATTTCTGGACAATCAACCGACAGAGGACACCGAGACAGGTGGCCCTGCGAGGGACGGCCTCCTATCAGGCTCGAGCGTACAGTTTGAGTAGACCCGATAGAGGATTCGGGTGGCGCCCGGGGGGCTGAAGGCTGGTAACGTTCTTTTCTCAACGGGCGCTACTGTACGTTTGAGATGTCTCAAGATAATAGCGGTGATCATTTCCAAATGTGCTCTTTTGTGTCACTAGTGTGCAGTGAAATATCATACACGGGGTATATCATGGCTCAGCTGAGCCGCGGGCAGTGAGGCGAGCAGAGCCGCCGTGCCGATCTTGTAACTCTAATAATATTTGGTAAACCGTCTTCCCAAAATGCTGTGTGCTGTGTCAAGGCCGAAGCCTCAGTCGTGAAGGACCCCTGAAGATCTCGAAGCCGTTGCAGATGACGTGCTGAAAGAACTCGTATCGCTCATTTTCCTGCCCAACGCCGCCGATTTCGGCCGGGTGATCTCGGAATTTGGGTTCATCTCGACGGATACCGTGGTGACCGTCTCGCATTGAATCGCCATTCCCATCACCGAGCCGGAGCCCATGCCGAACCCTTTCATGCTGTCCGTACTTGCAGTTCCGTCAACAGTGAGTTCTTTGAGACCGCCTGATTTCGACCCTTTTAGTGCGATTTTCTCGCTCCATTTCCGACAGCACTTCTTCTTTCGCTCGCTGCGGTCCATTCCGCCAGTAATCGTCGTGGTGTTTCCGAATTTCGGTGGCTGGGGACACATGAAGGAAAATGTCTCCAGGCCGACGTCTTGCGAGGGCGGGGTTTCGCCCGAGAAGACGATGGATCGTCGTGTCGAAGAGTAGAGGACGACATCCATCCAACCGTTACAGGCGATCATTGCGCCTGCGAAGCAGAAATAGCCCAAGGACACTTCGTGCCCAAACATAGAAGCGAGGCGGCCCGCTGCTAGGGGCATGGTACACACCACGTACACCAAGGGGTAGAGGAGAAATGTGTGCTGGCGCGCGTAGTCAGGGACTCCTGGCAGGCGCCTCAGCACCGTCGTCAGGCACCATATCCTGGGCTGCTTGCTGCTGTGTTGTGACTTTTTGCCGCACTTGGATGCTGAGCTGCACTTTGATGTTGAGCTGCATTTGGACATGGAAGCCGTGCTGCATGAGCTGATTTCGCTGCCGCAGGCAGAACTTCTTCCGGAGTCTGCGTCGGAGACAAACCCTGGGGGCGGGTGATCGCAGCAGGGAATCACGCCCCCGCTCTTTCGTGCTAGTTGTTGTAGGTGTAGAAAGATTATCGCGTAGATTATTGTTGTAATGATCAAGGACATGAATATCCAAAGGTAGTGGAGCGCAAGCCGGATATCCTGATACTTGGAATTAATCCAGCACTGTCAATATCGTGTTAGCCATGCCTGGTCCTGACTCATTTACCAGTGGCGGCCTTTCTCACTCACCCATGCACCGGCCCTGACATACAGGCCACCCTCGTTCTTCCCGTTTTCCGTCACAATCACTCCCAGAATCCCGGTACCGTAGACGAAACCCCACATCATCACGATCGCGGTGTGGAAAGCCCATGTGGGCATCTGTTTCGTCCTAACGATCGACATGTAGGTGTGGATCGCGATTCCGGTGATGAAGACGGATGATGCGAGGTCGCCGATCGAGATGAACCATCCCTGCGTCCAGCAAGTTCCCGTGCCCACTTCGACCGCGTTCCTCGTGAGCCACTCGACATTGAGCAAGAACGCTAACGCCTGCTGGATGTCGGCCAGCAGAAGGTTGAAAATTAGCACCAGAAACTGGTTCGGCGGCTCGTTGATCGCCCTCTGCCACCACGTCTCCTTCGTCTTCTCGGGTTCGGGCTGCTCGGAGCTCACGGCGGCGGCGGCGGCGGCGGCGGTCCACTCGTTGGGTATGATGAAGGCGGCTCCACCCCCTGGTGTTGTGGTTGTTGTTGTTGTTGTTGTTGTTGACGAGCATGTTGTCGTCGTTATCGTTGACGAACACGTCTTCGTCGTGGTTGTCGACGAGCACGTTGTCGTCGGTAACGCCTCAATCTTCCCAACGAGGTCCTTCGTCGTCCGCGGTGGGCCGTTGTGCCACGATATCAGCTTGTACGTCAGGAACAACAGCAGGCCGAGGCTGGTGAAGAAGGAGAAGAACCCCATCGTCACCACGGCGGCGAGGCCATGGCGGAGCACCGGAGGCAACGGACGTATCGACAACGGCGAGTCTTCCGAGTCGTAGCGAGTCGCAGACCCGTTCATCTCCGCAATGTTGAATTGGTTGGCGGCGTTGGGCAGCTGGGTGACGATGTCATCATGCGGACGAGGGTGGGCTTCCGCTCGTAATTATACGACGGAGCCAGAGCCGGGGTGGTCGAGGCGGAGCAGCTGTAGGCAGTTAAAAGAGTTCAAAGAGAAAGGTATACGCTTTCCCCCAAGCTCAAGGCGTCCAGCTATGAAAAGGAGTAGGCTAGGTATCGGACAAGTCCCGGCATGCCAAGGTCCGTCGTCTCCCGCTGTGCTACATAGACAGTGTACCATCGAGTCAAGGTAGGTAGAGACGATTCAGAAGTCACTGGCCAAGACGAGAGCGTTACCTTCCGCTTGAGATACATCGGGAAACACCCCGCGGCCCCCAAAAACGTCGTGCGCGCCTCAGACGCATTGATAAACACCTGATCTTTCATAAAATCCCACGATTAGAGTTTGCCATGTGGGTGTATGACATCGGGCTACGGCACTGCAGCGCGTCTTGGAACGACGAGAGAGGTGCATGTTCCATCCCCGTTCCAAATCGTTCCAGGCTAAAGTATGTGTCGACGGGATGGACTCACATCAGCTCGGCATCCCGCGGACCGGGATGACTCAGGCGCTGCTGCTCTTGCTGACAGGTCCGTCTGGTGCAGGGCAACCCCGAATGTTTCCCTGAAAGGGGCCTCCCCCGCCAAGGGCTTCGATTGGCCCATTCGTAAACCATGAGGTCTAAATGTCCGAGGACTGCACGATCCACGAGTTGAGGGGTAGCACGTGCGCGCCTCCCGCAAGTCGAAGTTGATTCCGCCCCCTCTGAGACATCATGAACGGTTGGACTCTGCCTGGCCCTGGCGGCTATCCCGGCTCTCTCGGGTAGATCAGTCGACAGTCCCCATGCTTCTCCCTGCCATGGCCTCGCAGAAAGATGTGAATGCGAGCCGAGGCATCGGTTACTAATACGGCCACATGGCTCGGTAGTGTCGCTAGGAATGATTACATGTATGGTCCCTCGGGGCCCCAGTTTTCTGCCCCACGGCGGAGCTGGTGAGGCTCAGTTATTCGGACATTTAGCCCGCGTTGATCATTATGGGGAATATAGTTATACATGTCATTATGCGCCGGAATTATCTTTGAGACGACAACATAGAAGCGCCATCTCCAACATCAGTAACCCCAGATAGCTCACCCAGGCGACGCTGCTAGGTTCTTCACACACTAGTTGAACACACCACATCTTAACAACAACGATTAAGTGCGGCCCAGGCGTTGTCACCATCCATCTCCTCCAATCTTCTAGAAAGCAGCTAGCTTCCAGGAACACGGTTCGCTTCCCTCAACCCCAGTGAATGATGCGAGTCGATGGACACGAAAACGTAAAGGCAGATTGGGTCGTATTCAGAACGGTCTGGACCCGCGTAGCCCAGATTCTCTGCCGGCCGACGCAGTTCAACGAATCCCCATCTCAACACTCTTGCAGCCATCAAAGCAGCGTACATATGCGAGATATGCTGTTATTGCCCGAGATTCAAAGTATAAACTGTGCCTGTCGCTTTCGGATGACCGGCTTACCGGCTCTCTTTGGCGTTACGGAGAGCTGCCCGGTCGCTATTCCCGCTCATTTGCGGACGTGGCCTGCATGTGTATCTGCGCTTCTGGCTGCCCGCGGCATTAGTGATGCCACTCAATTCGTACACAAGCTTTTCGGGGTCGTCCGATGACCCAGCGCGTCTCGCACAGAGAGGGAAGAGCATTCTCCCAGACAAGCCCATGACTCTTGCACGAATTTGCCGTGTTTTGTTTGGATCATGGATCTGATAACCAGGTGTCATTGTGAAGGGCGTGGCCCTGGTTTATTCAACGTAGGGGTCCCTCAATTGTGAGAATCTAAGCTAAAGGGGAAAACTTTGCTAAAGCGGGCCTTAGACGGGATAAAACCGGGAGGGTGGTCGAACACAGTAGAATCGCTACGGCGTAGCCTAAACTTATAAGTGGGGCATAGCCCATAACATATCCCCCCTTTTATCACCACTTACCCATAGGAGGGTTATCTACGTAATATAGAGTCACCACTTAGCTCTGATTAGCCCACTACGTCCAGTATCTATTCACATCTTAACCTTTTATAACCGGCTTCCTTATTTCCTCTTTTTCCTATTAACAACAACAATTTATATATTACACCTATCCTCAACAATTAGCATTATTAACTTTATTTTTTAGTTATTCAAAAACCTCTAAAACTTCTTTTCTTATTAATTTCTATAAATTACTTCTATTCTATTATTATTATATACACATATACACCTATTATTATAATTACTAATTTGTTACTTAATTACATAAAATAATAATTACCTCTTCCTCTACCATAATACTTATACATATTATCTCCATTCTCTTATTACTTTTTAATTATACTAATATTTAATAACCTTCTTTTAAAAAATAATTTACTACCACCACTATTAACTAAACTATGACTACTATTTTCACTAAGAGTATTATTTACTCTAAATACTTAATCCACCCCCCCACTATTATATACCCTAGCGTAGCCCATTTCCTATTCGTCCCTTATACTATTACTAATTTACAGAACTTAGTAACCTATTAAACACTAATACTACTACTCTTTCCTTAGTATAAGCATAGGCCCCACCTATACTATCCATTACTTATTATATATTAACTAAACCTCTTAAGCTAATAACCCTGAAATGATTATTATATACTATAATTCTCTTAATTTATTTAGGGACCACTTTGGTTATTATAATAATTAATAAAAAATTAATAAAAAATAAGGTTACTTATTATTTTATATACACTTAGCTTAATATTAAAAGTAAGTATACTAATATAAATAAATTATTCTATAACTAGTTTTCTATTATTATCAACTCATTATTCTCTAAATTAGTATTAAGGCCACTACCACCTAGGAGGACTTCTCTTTTATAAAAGAGGACCTCCTTTAAGAATTAACCTGATTGGATTAGGATATTTTTATAAATTTCTTAGTTTTTAAATTATGTATCCTTTCTTTAATTACTTATTAATTCCAAAATTAATTTATTATTTATACCATCTTTACCTATACCCTTAAAATACACCGTATCGAAATACATAAGGAGAAAAAAGAGAAAAAGTTAAAAGTTACCCCTATTATAACTCCTTTAACTCACTATTCACCTACTATTTATACCCTAACCCCTATACCTACTCCTATTACTATTATTATTATAACTTTAACTATATTCTTTACCCCTTTCACTAAATACTCTATTACTGTTACGGGCCAAGCCCTTCACATGCGATACTACCGGCAAAGCTCGGTATTAGAGTGAGACCAGCAAAGCTCGGCATTAAAGTAAGACATCAAGGGATACAGGAGATAAAAGGACACATAAATATAACTAAAGGAATAAGAAACCTTCCTTCCTTATCTGAGGGTTCTTAGTTGAGAAAGGAAGTATGAGTTGTAATATTGCTCCTATTGTTCTGCGACGTACCCGCGATATAATCCTTAGATCCCCCTTCCAGGGTTATGGTTATACGGTATAAGGAATACTCAATAATACAACTATGAATACATAAAGAACTCAATAAGGCACAACGCCCAACCAACAAAAAGCAGAACTAGTTAATATAATCAAATCCTTTTAACAACAAATGGATGCTTTAAAAGCTAAACGGATCGGTCGACCACGATAAGTATTACTTACATGTACGAAATTCAACGGCCAAAGTGGCGACTAGGATATATAAATACTAACTATGAAGGCAAAACTTAAAGTGGATAGCTTAGTAATTAGAAATAACAATTCATAATTTTACTACGTTTATAAGTTACTTAATTCGAACATCTAAGCTATAATACTATTATTTATATATAAAATAGAAAAGACTAATAACGTAGTTCATCATCGAGCAGGACACCATCATCAACCAGGACACTTTTCCCACCTCCATCATCCTCCCACTTTAATACATTTTTTCTTCTACAATATAATACCTAATACCTTATCCGAAAATAGGATTAATCTAATGATTAAAGCAATTCGATTAACTCCATAATTAAGTATCCGACGCATAATAATCATTTATAATATTCCTAAAACTACCCTCCACACTAAAATAAACAATTAAACTACTAAAGCCGATAATACTAATGTATAATTAAATTTAATAAAAACCGAGGAGGAGGTAATTATTTAATATATTATTAACCTAAATTCTCAAGGATTCTCACCCTAATACGTGGATATAGAAGATATGGCTAATACACTGCTCCGGAAGTGTGCTTCCCGACCAGTCGGGAAGCGCTGGAAAGAACGCTTCGTCCAGCGACGCCCAGAGCTCAAAACGTGATTTTCTCGTATTTATGATTATCAGAGAGGCCTTTACGAAGATCCTATAATTATTAAGCCTCAGTTTTAATTTATAGTTAAGATGTAATCGAAATACAATATTACGAACAAAGATTTTTATAATTTTGATAAGACTAGTTTTATAATAAGTATAATTTAGCTTAGAATAGTTATTATATATTCTAATCGAATTAAGAAATTAAAAAAGGGTTAACTTAATAATAGAGAATAAATAATAGTGATTTATTATATTATTAGTAATAGTTATACAATACCACCTTTTTTAGTAGTTCAGGGCCACTTCCACTTTACGAGTTAGTACTCTGAGGCCTAAATTCCGGATACCTAAGCAATTAAAACAACTTCCAATAAATAAACCGATAATGAGATTGCCCTCTAATAGCTTTAGTATTTCGATAAATACTTAAAACAGTAATTAAAAGGTATATATCGGATACTAGTTATTAATAATTATAAAAACCACGTTAATAGCGATTTCGAGGAGTATTATAAAAAGAACAAGATTATAATTATTTATTTATCTACTCATTCATCACATTTAACCCAACCTCTCAACATTAACTATTATAGTATATTAAAGTTGAGATATAGCTCTTAGATCGAGCACTTCATTAAGGCCCGGATTACCCACATCACTAAACCCAAGTTATTCCTCGTATTTAAGGCCGCATTCCTTTAAACCTTTACCCAGGAAAACGTCTATGGGGGTTTCAGAGGGGCTAGGCTTATTCCTTATAACCCTTAAACTATCCTTTTTAAATTAGATATACAATTACGGACACTAATAACCCTGAACACCCCTATCAGGTTACCTAACCCTTAGGTTTCTAAAACACCTTAAACCATTAACGAGGTTATTTCTTAGTTTTTACTTATAAAAGAAAGAATCTCTAAGCATCAGGGAAACTCACTAACACTAATTTATAAAATTACCGATAAGCTTTTAAAAGGTTTATAATACATTTCTTATATAACTACTCTTATAGAGGAAGAGTTACACTATTTTTGAGATGTAAATACGGCCCTTAGTAAATACCGTAGAGTTAAAAGAAACTAGACTATAGGATAGAGGGGTATTAAAAGGGTCTTAGGTAAGGGATATTATAATTAAAAAGGGTATTATTAAAAAGGAAGGGCGTAAAGAGGAGGAAAACGAGGGGTCATTAAAGCGTTATTGGACAAGTTCGTAATATTATGGTATTTATTATAAGACCGGCTATAATATAAGAACTTGTTTAGAGGTTATAAAAATAAGTAGTTTAAATAATTCTGAGTAGTTATAATTAATTTAACTGATTTTAGTTGAGATATGGAAGTTATTCGTAATAAAGGTGGGAAAAGTGTCCTAGTCGATGATGGTGTCCCACTTAATAATGAACCACGTTATACAAAATATAACTAAACTAATATAATATCTTAAATAAACTTTCGATAATCCTAATAAAACAAAAAAGCTGAGTAATATTTTAGAGACCTTAAACAACGGTAATCGAGTATACTAAAGCATCTCATAAAGTTCAAACAAACACTCTACGAAGCTAATACTAACACTTAGCCTAATAATATAAAAACCACAGTTTTAATAAGAAATCTAAATAAAAAAGTCAAACAAAAACTAAATACGCAGTTTACCCTACCTACGAAATACAACGACTTTATTAGGGTTCTCTTAACTTTAAAAAGCTAGTATAATATAAAATACAAAAATTACTAAGAACAAGGACCACGAATGGATTAGGAGCAGACTACTAGGGGTACGAAGGTTACAGCAACAGTCACCCCAGAGAAGCGGAACGAATAACGAGACCAAAGCAAATATATATAATACAACTCTTCGAAACACCAAGTTAAACAATGCGACTGTCGACCTACATAAAGCCAATCACCCTCACTAACTCAGGCAATACAAACCACTAAAAAACAAAGTTAATAATAAAAAGAACTGGGTTATTTATAATAGACTAGGAGGCTAATTCTAATAACTAAGAAAGGGGGGGTAATATTACGAGCTAAACCCTTCACATATAATACTACTAACAAAGCTCAGTATTAAAGTAAAACATCAAGGGATGCAGGAGATAAAAGGACACATAAATACAACTAAAAGAACAAAAAACCTTCCTTCCTCATCTAAGAATTCTCAGTCGAGAAAGGAAGTACGAGTTATAACATTGCTCCTATTGTCCCGCGACGTACCCGCGACAATTACCACCTAAAAGGTTCCTATTACTTTTAATAAAACTGTCACCACCACTACTCACAAAATCACTAATACCTTTTATATAAATAATATTCTATACTTATTTTCCTTATATACTATTAATACTATTTCTTATAAATTACTAATAATACTAATATTTATAACTTTTTAAAATAATAAAAAAAACTTTATATTATTACTATTATTACTATATTACCACCTCCTATACCTCCTTAAAAACTAATTATATTGCCTAACTTTAAACTAATTTAAACTCTTTTAATAGAACCGGGCAGGGAAAACAGGTGTCCCGAGAGAGGGGTGAGCCTCCACATCGGCGACGACATGGTGTAAAAAGCGAAGTTCCGGCATTTTCTAGGCCGGACCGGACATACAAAAACACACACAACAACATAGACACATCTCTTCAGACATTTAATCCGAGTATTAGCCTCCTTTTTTCAATCATAAGTTTGGAGAACGTCGTTCAGACATGAGACGAGGTCGCTTCACCACTGAGTAACAAGGCACCCTTTTTCGCTGATGGAACCCCATTCGGAGAGTTATCTGAATATCTTCAGCCCTAATCAGGCCTAAGTGAGCCCGGATACTCAAAGAATTATGTTCTTAGCGGTGTTTCGTACAAATTAATCACCTCTTCGGACGTGGGACGAGAGGTGCACGACCTGTGGTTAGTAGGGTGTGTGTGTTATAGGCGATACGATACACACTGTCCACTGCATCCCCCACTCCGTTCCATTAACTCCCCTTTTCTTATTCCTTCTCATTTTCCTATTTTATATTTATTTATATATATAACATTAACCATATTTTCATTATTATAAAATAATCTTTACTATTATATAACTATCATTTTATTAAATTATACTTTAAATCCTTATTATTATTTAAAATTAAATTACATTTTATTTTATAAACTATAAGAGTATAATTCCCTTTTAATAAACTCAGGAGTTCCCACGTAAGTTATTTATATTCTTTTTACTATACTAATATCTACTTAACCCTTTTATAATTTACCTATTTCCAATATATGATAAATAACTTCTTCATTACCCACTACTCCTCTCCTTTTTTTATTACTAATAATAATTAAAAGTCTATTTATTCTTAACTCAGTAGTGGGTCCTAAGTTACTCTCTAAGAAACATTAATATAAAGATTAGAGTATACTCACCTAAGGACATTTAACCTAATAATAATAACGTGGTTCATCATTAACCGGGACACCATCATTGACCGGGATACTTTTCCCACGTTCATCACTAATAATTTCCATATTTCAACTAAAATCAATTAAATTAATTATAACTACTTAGAATTACTTAAGCTACTTATTTCCATAACCTCTGGACAGGTTCTTATATTATGGCCAGTTTTACGATAAATACCATAATGCTGTGAACCTGTTCGACGACGCTTTAATAACCCTTCGTTTTCCTCCTCTTTACGCCCTTCCTCCTTAATAACACCCTTTTCGGCTATAACTTCTCTTACCTGAGACCTATTTAGTGCCCCTCTATCCTAAAGTTTAATTCTTTTAGCTCTCCGGTGTTTACTAAGGATCGTATTTGTTTCTCGAAGATATTGCACCTTTTTTTATAAAAAATTAGTTATATGAGAAATACACTGTAAACCTTTCGAGAGCTTATCAATATTATTATAAATCGGTGTTAACGAGCTTCCCTAATGTTTAGAGATTCTTTTTTTTATAAGTGAAGACTAAGAGATAACCTTATTAGTGGTTTGAGGTGTCTTAGAAACCCAAGGGTCGAGTAGCCTGTTAGGGGTGTTCGGGGTTATTGGTGTCCGTAACTGCATATCCAGCTTAGAAAGGATAGTTTAAGGGTTATAGGGAATAAGCTTAGCCCCTCTAAAACCCCCATGGACGTTTTCCTAAGTAAAGGTTTAAAGGAATGCGGCCTTAAATACAAGAAAGAACTCGGGTTTAGTAATATGGGTAATCCGGGCCTTAATAAAATACTTAATTTAAGAACTATATTTCAACTTTAATGCACTATAATAGCCCACGTTGAGAGGCTGTGTTAAATGTAATGAATAAGTAGGTAAATAAATAGTTATAATCTTGTTCTCTTTATAATAGCCCTCGAAATCACTATTAACGTAGCTTTTATAGCCATCCACGACTAGCATCCGATATATACCTCTCAATTATAATTTTAAGTATTTATCGAAATACTAGAGCTATTCTAGGGCAATCTCGTTATCGGTTTATCCATTGGAAGTTGTTTTAATAGCCCAGCTGTCCGGAATCTATACCTCGGAGTACCAACTCGCAAAGTAGAAGCGGCCTTAAACCACCAAAAAAGGTAGTATTACGTAACCATCACCAGCAACACAACAAATCATAATCACTCATTCTCGATTACCAGGTTAAACCTTCTTCGACTTACCAATCCGATCAGAACGTATAACAACCATTCCAAGCCGGATCATACCCATCATAAAACCAATTTCATCAAAATTATAAAAATCATCGTCCATAATACCGTATTTCAATTACATATTAACCACTAATGAGAACCAAAACTCGATAATTACAGGATCTTCGTAGAGGCCTCTCTAATAATTATAGACACGAGAAAATCGCATCTTAAGTTCTAAGCATCACTAAACGAAGTGTTCTATCCAGCACTTCCCGACTAGTCGACCATCACACTTCCAGAACAGTATATTAGCTATATCTTCCATATCCACCCACTAAAGCGAAAATCCTCGGGTATCCAACTCGAGAATATATTAAACGATTACCTCCTCCTCGATCTCCATTAAATTCAATTATACGTTATTACTATCGACTTTAGCAATTCGACCGTTCATTCTAACGTAAAGGGTAACTTTTAGAACGTTATAAATGATCACTGCGTATCGGATACTCAATCGCAGAGTCGTTCGAATCGCTTCAATCACTAGAATAATCCTACTTTCAGACGAGATATTTAGCATTATATTATGGAAGGGAATCCGTATTAAAACTAGAGGGTAACAAAGGTGGGAAAAGTGTCCCGGTCAATAATGGTGTCCCGGTCAATGATGAACCACGTTAAACTTAATAACTATTATAATCTTATATTTATAATAAAACTAATCTAACTTTTTATAAAAGTAAAGTATATAATAATTAACTATATTAAACCACACCTTATCTCCTACTTGAAACTATTTTATTAGTATTTAATATTTATTAACTATTTTCTTTATTTATTATTATACTATAGTTATAACTACTTAGGCCGTCCTAATTATAAGATTTAGTTTTTCTATAAAATTGTTAGCGACTTTCCCCTACTTATTAACTATAAACTCTGCTATTTATTTTATTATAATAAGTTTAACGTAGTAGTTATATTCTAAAGAAAAAAGAGGAGAAGCCTATAACAAAGGTTATGCAATTATTGTATACCAATTAAACTAATAATAAGTAATTATCTTAATTATCCTATATATAATTACCTATTATTCATAATATAACCTCAATCTCTAAGTTATACTACTTTATTAATTTATTAGTCTCTAAATAAAAATAATACTAAACTACTACTTAATTTAGACTAATATACAAAACTATTTCTAAAAATAATTTATTTAATTATTTCCTTAGTCACTAATTATAATCTTTTAGAATACTATAAAAATAATAAAAATACTAAAAGGATTATTCTATATAAACCTCCACATTTATTAACAATATTATTTCTAAAATCAACACTTTACCTAAATAATTTATAATAACCCAAAGGTATTATACACTACTAATTACAAATAGTAATAAGTTTATAAAAAAGTCTATAATAAGGTCACTCGTAATTTATTTAGAAATTAATAAAAGTTAAAATAAACCCCGTTTAAGTTACTACTAAATTATCTCCAATTCATAATTATTATAATTATTCACAAACCTGCGTACCACCTAAGACTAGCCCAGCTAATAATACTCTCGTAAAATAATTTCTAGTATACTATTATAACCTTGGTAGCCTACTAAGGTAAAATCATAGTTAAATTAGATAACCTTTATTCATAGTATATTATCCTTATATTCTATTTTAATAACACTAAAAACTTAGATCCGGTTATATTAAGTTAAGTTTTATAATATATTTAAACTATATTTAATTATCTAAACCTTTAATTAGAATTTCAGAGAGAAGGACCTATCTCCTTGGACTACTATTTTATATATACTTCTAAACTATTAATTTCTAATTTATATATTATCTTAGAGCTATTAGAGGTTTAGGACATTTTTAAAACCAAGGAGTTATGGGATTATAAGTTCTTTATTATTTTTTATTGCGTTTTAGATAACTACCCCATAAAGAATAATAGTATTTAGGATAACGTAAATAATCATACCTTACTCTTTTTTATCGTTTTAACTAATTAATATATTCTATTCACACTAGGATAATACATTTAGAATAATAGTGTATTTCCTAAAATAATATTTAAATTAGAAATTATACTATACTAAATACTTAGCTCAATAACTCTATCTCTCCGTAAACTTTTATTTTTTTATAAAATACTTAAAACCCTTATAATTTATAAGGACCTTAACCTCACTATAACTCTAAAGTTCCGTATCCTAAGTATTTAAGTAAACCATTATTATTAATAGCTCCTTATTATGGATTAAGTAATTATACTAAGTTAGTGTAAACCTTTATAAATAAAAAAAGATAGGTTAGCGGTGTCTTTTTTAATCAATTTACGTAAACACCCCTCTAAGTATAAAGCCCGAGTAGTCGGTTTCTATAATAGTATTAAATTAGGGATTAAAATAATATAATAAGAGAATATAAGAAAGATAATCCTTTAATATATTAAAAATAATCTATTAGTAGTTTTTTTATTCGAAAATAGTTCCTTTTTTATAAATATATTTAAGGGCTCTATAATTATAGCATAGTCCTTAATAAAAATACAATAAAAGTTAATAAAGCTTAAAAACCTTTGAATCCATTTTATTATTCTTAACGGCAACTCATTATAAATAACCTATACTTTCTCCGGATTACACATAATACCTCCTCTTATATATAATATAAGTCTAATGTATTTCAATTCTTTCATAATAAACTCACACGTTTTAGATCTAAATTAAAACCGGTAATAAAAAGAAGTACATAAGACTTAGTGGACCTTCTATTTATAGTCTATTTTTATTTTATTCGAATAAACTAAAATATTATTTAAATAAACGGTAATAAAATCATTAAAAACCTCTTATAATATACTATTCATATATTATTAAAAGGTAACGGGGGCCCCGGTAATTCCGAATAAGTAAACTAATCACTTAAATAACTTATAGCGTATACAGAAAATAGTTTTTTCTTAATAGCCCTTTATAATACGGATTTTATAAAAGACTATTATTACGTTTAACTTTGTATACCACTAAGCTATACTTATACATTATAGTGTTTCTATAATAAGAGGAAAAGGGTAATAGTTCTTTTTTATAATTATATTTAATACTTTATAATTGTAATAAAAGTGTATACCCCCGCCCAGCTTTTATATAAAAAGGACTAACACTCCTATAAGTGAATTATTAACTCTAATAAACCCCTTATCTAATAAGTCTTTTAAAGTATTATATAACACTAATAACTTCTTATAAGATATATTATACAATGGTCCCTAAAGTAATAACACCTCTTTACTATTTTTCTATTATTTACGGTTGATTTTATAATTTATACTAGGTTGTTATAAAAATAAGGAGTAGGTTTTTAAAGTTTTAAATAAGTCCCTTAACTCTTTGTAAACCTAAAATAGAAATCTCATAATATAGTTCTCTAGTTCCTTTTTCTATAGCACTTTTTCTATATCCATAAAACTAATAAATTTAATAACTATTATTACTTTGTTTCCATTCCACCTTTTTAATACTATTTATTAATAAACCACGGTGAAAGATACTATATTAAGGAACATTATTTCTCGGATTTCATAAAAATATATTAACTCTTCTTATCCCATAAATTATATAAATACTTATCTCTTTCTATAATATATCCACTTCTTTCCTACTTTATAATTAATATTATATAATAATATAAATGGAACCGCAATTACCATTACAGTAATCGCACCTTATAAACTCATTAACTATCACTACCCCCCCCCCCCCCCCAGGGTTGCGGCCTCAGCCAGCCGGAATCCTATCTCTTAGCACTTAAACCTTCTAATGGGGTATATCTCACCCAAATCTAAGTGGCTTTCACAAGCCCAGCCCAGGCTCGAACCCAGGGGCCCTAAAAGTGGAGCACAATACTACACACACACATTGACTCATAAAAGCAAAGGGCTCATAACTATTACAGCAAAAGCAGAACCGCAATTACCACTACAACAATCACACCTTATAAACCCACTAACTATCACATATTATTATACTTTATTTATAATATCCCTAAAAAAACATTAATATCTAAACCCCGTACCACATAAGTATAAATTGTTTACATATAACCACTTATTTCTAAGTTAAATACCACCATTCCTTCAGCTATACTTTAAAAGGTCTCTTTAGTAAAACCACGTAATTCCCATTATATTTAATTAATATACAATAAACAAAAACGTCGGATAAAGTTATAATCAACTACAACATATATATCATAACTATAATATAATAAAATATTAATAAAATACTTATTATTAATTTATACTAAGAGTAATACTAATAACTCACTTGTCCTATTTTATTTTTTAAATTATTCCTAATCCTTCTATTCCTCCTTTATAGACTCTAATACCCATTTTTATATTAAAATTATTCTTTTCCTAAATAACTTCTTTTACTTATACTCCTAATATTCACTTTAACATCATTATTAATAAATAATAATATTTTCATAACTCATAATTCCCACTTCCTAACTAATTTAAAATAATCTCTTTTTAAATATTTAATTTTATTATATTTAAAACACCTCTAGCTCTTAATTTAATAAAAACACTATTCACTATTCTCTGTAATAAACCTTATCACTCCCACTATAATAATATCCCCTTCTAAATCAACCCATTACACTACTACTTAAACTAAAACTTATAAATTCTAATAAACAATAGCCCTTAAATTACTAAATAACATCTTATATGTCCCTAATAAAATCTTAATAATTAAATAAAATATTCTTTATAACTAGGCAGTTATAAAACTTATAGGAGAAAGTATTATATAAATACCTTATTTAAACATCGTTTAACTAAATAACACCTTTAATAATAACTAATATCTATTTAAACTTCGAAATTAACGCCACAAAACTATTACTCTCCCTTATTTTTATACTTAAAAACCTAACCAGAGCACACTAGGTCATATTAAGGTCACTATACTACTAATTAAAATAATTAAAATAATTATAAAAACTAAATTATCCCATAGGGCCTCCACTCTTATAAAATTCCATAATAATTTACTAAACATTAATTTCAAAACAAGTGTTAACTAAGTACTAGGCCTCTTATATAAAGGAAAAAAAGACTACATTAATCGTGATTTTATCCTATATTTATTATACCCAAATATTATACTATTATTAACTCCCAGAGAACCTTAGTGAATTTAATAATAATTTCTAATATAATAACATAATAACCGATCAGAACATTGTAATTCCCACTAATTAAATATTATCCTAAATTAGACCGTTTTCTCTCTACTAGTCTTCTATAGCTACTACAGCAACTAAGAATAATCAAATCTTAAACAAAACTATTAAAACTCCTAGCTACTCTTCTAATCTAATTAATCATTCCTTACCTATTTCTCTAAGTAACCCGGGTTATTAGTCCATTACTATTACACAATATAATCAATAATATAATGGTTTTATATAAACTTAAATATGTAAAGGGTGTGAGCCTGGTTTATTTAATGTAGGGGTACCTTAATTATGAGAATCTAAGCTAAAAGGGAAAACTTTGCTAAAGCGGGCCCTAGACGGGATAAAACCGGGAGAGTGGTTGAACACAGCAGAATCGCTACGGCGTAGCCTGAGCTTATAAGTGGGGCGTAGCCCGTAACAGTCATCGAGTGTTTGCAAACGCGAGATGAGCCCATGTTGAGTTGTCGCAAACAACGACGCCGCGAGAATCCCTCCGAGAGCGAACCAGTACCGTCGCGCTGGCTCCTCGCACGTCAAGTGTCCGGCCTGGTGCCTGGTCTGGTCGCGAGCGCCCCGGAAGCTGCCCGGCCCTGCCATCCTAGCTTCGGTGGCCCCGTGCTCTGAGTTTCGCTCAACATCAACTAGTCTTTGGGACGCCGCCGTAGATGCATGCATGGAACGACTCAACGCGTAGCAGGCTGCGCAGTCAGCAAGCCGTCTTCAACACCACGAAGGGGGGCGAATTTCTCGCAATAACGTCGGCTCGGAGTCGCCTTGAGCTTCTTTTACGACATAGCTTCCACTTCAAGGTGGCAAAAGGCCCAGATGTACGGTCATGTAGTTCGGATGGACGTCTTGCGGCAGGTAGAACACTCGCGGAGTGAAAAGTGCCGAGCATAGCCCGACGTTGTATTGACAGCTCACGATGGCTTGCGTGTGGCCAGGTAATTGAATTTGTGTCATGTATCTGACAGGCAGTGAATCCAGGCCTCCGGCATGAATTCTCGTCACCTTTCTAAGCATTTGGGAGAGGTCGTGGCTAGACCGCTCGATCCTAATTCTAACCGTGTGTCAGCCGTCTTCACGGCATTCTCTCCGACAGCGAACACGACACGGCAGTCGAAGAGGTGAAGTGCCGAGTGATCAGCGTGATTTTCTACTCTCATCGCTGAAGCGTCTGCTCGTGTCAGGCTTCTGCATGCGAATGTGATGGGACGGGGCCTTGCGGGCTATTTACCACGGCCAATGGCTGAGCACTGTCTTCGGACACACGGAAGCTGCAAGTGTCATTGTGAGACAATGGATGATGATTCGATCGATGAAATACAATACTCGGTGAGTGATGTGTCCCTATGAAGTTACCGAATCATTTGACTTTTATCGCGCTGCTGCGGGCGCCGAGCAAAGCTCCGACGTGCTGTAACATATGTGATAACGTCCGTCACCCACTTTCGGCCACCCCAAAAATGCCTTATCACTATGATTACCCCTCTTCTTCCACCCACCACCACTTTTTTGATTTTTATTTAATTATCACGGTATTTTGGTCGGAGTTTGTTTATTATATAATAAAATAGTATTCTGAATATGATATTTCTTAGGTTATTAATGATATTATAAATATTGTTAACGTTAAAATTATAGTATTTGAGTATAGTATTCTACGATTAATACTTAGGAATTGTATAAAGGGCCAGAAAAGCAGGGCTAAAGGCTTCGCTAACCCTTAAAGGCTGTCGATTAACTAGGAGTTATACTTAGTTAAATGGGTGTGAGTATAGGTTGCCCTGGGCCTCCCTCTAACCCATTAATAACTTAGGGATTTCACTAAATGGATCCTAGTAATTAAAGGAGACTATTAACTACTTAGAAAGAACTGGGTTTAGTTTTTTATTAAAAGAAACCTATTAATTAAGGTTTATAAAAGTAGAGTTATTTATTCCTAGTGTATTAATGGAACTTTAACTAATGTAATTAAACTATAGTTTAAATACTTTGCTATCAATATGATTAAAGAGGTTATATTAGTTAACTAATATAATATAAATAAGATGGGTATTTTCGAGAGTAGAGGATTTAATAAGTTAGTCCTAGGATCTTTTGAGAGTTGCTTTGTTTAAAGAAAGTAGCTTAGATTATATACTTAGATATTACTTATTAAGTGTATTTTAGTTACTAAAAGATCCCTTCTTTCTTTTATTATATATAAAGAGAAGAGTGTTTAGTAATAGTGTTTTTTTTAAATTTAATTTTATATAATTTTTAGAAGTTTATAATAACGGAAAATAGCTGAATAACGTGGTTCATCATTGAGCGGGACACCATCATCGACCAGGACACTTTTCCCATCTTCATTATTAATAACTTCTATATCTTAACTAAAATTAATTAAATTAATTATAATTACTTAGAATTACTTAAATTTTTTATTTCTATAACCTCTAGACAAGTTCTTGTGTTATGGCTGGTCTTATAACAAATACCATAATATCGTAAACCTATCCGATGACACTTTAATGACCCCTCGTTTTCCTCCTCTTTACACCCTTCCTCTTTAATAATACCTTTTTTAGTTATAATATCCCTTACCTAAGACCCTTTTAATGCCCCTCTATCCTATAGTCTAGTTTTTTTAACTCTACGGTATTTACTAAGGGCCGTATTTACATCTCAAAAATAGTGTAACTCTTCCTCTATAAGAGTAGTTATATAGGAAATGTATTATAAACCTTTTAAAAGCTTATCGGTAATTTTTTAAATTAGTGTTAGTAAGCTTCCCTGATACTTAGAGATTCTTTCCTTTATAAGTAAAAACCAAGAGATAACCTCGTTAATGGTTTAAGGTGTCTTAGAAACCCAAGGGTCGGGTAGCTTAATAGGGGTATTCAGGGTTATTGGTGTCCGTAAATATATATTTAACTTAGAAAGGATAGTTTAAGGGCTATAAGGAATAAGCCTAGCTCCTCTAAAACCCCTATGAACGTTTTCCTAAGTAAAGGTTTAAAGGAATACGGCCTTAAATACGAGGAAGAACTTGGGTTTAGTGATATGGGTAATCCGGGCCTTAATAAAATATTCAATCTAAAATCATATCTCAACTTTAATACACTATGGCAATCAACGTTGAGAGGTTAGGTTAAATATAATAAATAAGCAAATAAATAAATAGTTATAATCTTATTTTTTTATAATACTCCTCGAAATCGCTACTAACGTAGCTTTTATAGCTATCGATAACTAACATCTAATATATACCTTTTAATTGCTATTTCAAGTATTTATTGAGAAGCTAAAGCCATTAGAGGGTAGTCTCGTTATTGGTCCATTTATTAGAAGTTATTTTAACTACTTAACTATCCGGAATCTAGGCTTCAGAGTACTAACTCACAAGGTGGAAATAGCCCTAAACCACTAAAAAAGGTGGTATTATATAATTATTATTAATAATATAATAAATTACTATTACCTATTTTTTATTACTAAGTTAAACCTTTTTTAGTTTTCTAATCCGATTAGAATATATAATAACTATTCTAAGCTAGATTATACCTATTATAAAATTGGTTTCGTCGAAGTTATAGAAATCTTTGTTTATAATACTATATTTTGATTGTATATTAGCTATAAGTTGAAACTAAGGTTTAATAATCGTAGGATCTTCGTAGAGGCCTCTCTAATAGTTATAAATACGAGAAAATTGCATCTTAAGTTCTAGGCATCGCTGGATAAAGTATTCTATCTAGAACTTCTTAACCGGTTAGGAAGCACACTTCCGGAGTAGTGTATTAACTATATCTTCTATATCCATGCGTCGGGGTGAGAATCCTCGAGAATCTAGGTTAATAATGTATTGAATAATTACCTCCTCTTTAGTCTCTATTAAATTTAACTGTATATTAGTATTATTAGTTTTAGTAATTTAACTATTTATTCTAGTGTAGAGGGTAACTTTAGGAATGTTATAAATAATTACTATGCATCGGATACTTAATTATAGAGTTAATCGAATTATTTTAATTATTAGATTAATCTTATTTTCGGATAAGGTATTAGGTATTATATAATAGAAAAAAAGATGTGTTAAAGTGGGAGGATGATGGAGGTGGGAAAAGTGTCCTGGTTGATGATGGTGTCCTGCTTAATGATGAACCACGTTATTAAACTTAATAACTTTAGAATAATTAAAAATAGTTTTTATACTCTTTATTACCCTCGATAACTATAACGGTCTAAGCACGTATATTGCAACTAGTTATGGCGACTACTATGAGTATTTTTAAGATAAGGAAAAAAGAAGGAAAGGTCTATTACCCCATAAATCCGCTGGGTCCTAATTAGGTCTCCCTAGGCCTAATTAAGTTTAGTAAGTAGTGGTTAGTATTAAATATAGCTAAGTAGTTCCGAGGCCTCCAATTAGGCTTTAACCCGTAATAATTACCCCCTTTCTCCTCTTCTTTCCTAAAGGATATTCCCGTAATTAGCCTTATAATAATCTAAAGCCGTTATATCCACTAGTATATCCACTAGCTCCTAAGTGAGTTGGGTATAGTCCTTCCACTTAACTAAAACCTTTTATTTACCCTATACCTTTTATCTATTATGGATCTCCTTAACTTTAAACTCCTTTTTATTAGTTACTCATATCATAAGTGGCTGGGTATCGTCATACCTTTATGACGGTAACGGATCAACTTTAGTATACCTAATTAGGTTCACATAGAAGACGTTATAGATCCCTAGCGGTGTATTTAGTTGGTAAGTATAGGATCCAACTAATTTAAGGACGGTGTACTTTATATTAACCTAATTAAGCTTTTTAATAGTTAATTAGATTATATATTTTATAGCCTTAGCTAAACCTTATCCCTGGGTTTAAACTAATTAAATAACTAGTACTTTATATTTACGGTAATTTTTTACTTTTTTATATTACCGCTATTACTGCCTAAGCCTACTTAGAAGTGTCTTTTAGTTTTTGGATTAGTACCTTTGCTCTTATTATAGGGGTCTTATTATTATTCCGTAGGGATTCCTCTATTCTAATTAAGTCTAAGTTATAAACTACGGTCCCCTATTTAACATAATTATATAAAATATCCCATAGTACCTAATCAGACCTCGGATTAGTTAATTTACTATTATATTTATTACAATATTCTTTAATAACTTAAAAATCACATTCTTTAACAAACGATCAGTCACCACCATAATATTCGTAGCCCCATCGCAGCGGGAAGGAGGTAACCTTATTACAAAATTAATAGAGACCTCTGCTTAGATCTATCTAAGGATAAGCAAAGGCTTTAATAGGCTCCTCCTCTTATCGCACTATATATTTCCTCGTCCATAAACATCATAATTCCTCATAAATCTTTGGACATCCTAAGATAGGCCTAATTCATAAAGCTAGCAACTAATTAGGGCCTTTAAGGTGTCCCTCCCTAGATATCCCATTAACGTAGAGTTATAGAATTTCTGGATTAAACCTATCTTTAGGGGCTCATAATATGGGATCCAAATTCTATCCCTCTATAACAATCTCTTATTATCGTCGATTATACATTTTAATAATATTATTAATAACTTTTACTATAAGAGAAGTTGTTGATCTCTTTTTTATACTACCCCCCTAATTAGTTAGTATTAGTTATTCTGGTTTAAGGCTTTATCCCACTAGGAGTATAATAGCTTTTTTTTAAAAGGGCTTAAGGGGGGTTCCATCTTATTTAGGCTAGGGCTATCGGCCTAATCCATATCTCCGGGGGAGTTTCTTATACTAAACTTAACTCCTTTTACTTACCCTAATTAGGCCCAAACTTTTTTAATTATTACCGCGTTATTAACTCGTAACACATTAATCCTGTCTTCTAAGAGTTTTATTTTCCGACCCTTTAACCTATTGTCTTATAGGGTACTAAGGATATCCTATTCGCATCTCGATAATATATTAAGAACTATTACTTTTCTACTAAGTTTAAATTTAATAATAAAATTATAATAAAATATTAATTCTAAACACTTAATTTAATACTCACTTAACTATTCTTCTATTATAAAATACTTTAAATTTAAATAATTAATTAGAATAATAAACTCTTTTATACTCTGTAATTCAGAATCCCAATACTCTAAATAACGTATTATTACTAATAGTTCCTTATTATATATTAGGGAATTATACTCGGTAGGTAGGTTCTTATGTAAAAGGAATACTATAAACTTTAGGATCCCTTCGTCGTCATACTACAACAAAGTACCTCTTACCATATAACTAAACGAATCGGTCTCGAGTACTATAGTTCAATCAGGGTCCCAGTGAACTAATATAAGTTCATTAATTAGGAGCATCTTTAACTCCTCGAATACTCTAGTATACTCCTTACTCTAAATAAATAATATATTCTTTTAAGTTAAGGTTATTAGGGGTTATGTAATCCCTAAGAAATTAAGTATAAATTACTGGTAATAGTTAATAGAACTGATAAACTCACGAACCTTTTACACTGATCGGGGCATTTCCTATCCCTAGATTACTTTAATTTTCTTAGGGTTTATATGAATTCCCTTACCAACATTAACAATAAACCCCAAATACTTAATGCTCTTAACTTCTAATTCGTACTTATTAATATCTATATATAGGCCTGTAACGCCTAGGTGCTCGAGGACCTTCTTAACTTTGTCTTTATAATCAAAGAAGGAACCGTCTAAATAAATTAGAATATTATTAATATAAGTT
The DNA here is from genome assembly GCA_024584535.1 of Colletotrichum gigasporum. NCBI lineage: Eukaryota > Fungi > Ascomycota > Sordariomycetes > Glomerellales > Glomerellaceae > Colletotrichum > Colletotrichum gigasporum. The sequence continues at coordinate 1,437,568 of CP077951.1, forward strand.
AAGTAGAACTCATCTAAGAAGTCTTATAGGGTGTGGTTAATGTATTACTAGAACGTTATAGGGGCTTTAGGTAAACTAAAGGGGGTAATTATTTATTCGTATAACTTATACCTCGTCCTAAACACCTTCTTTTATTTATTTATTTCCCTGATCCGGACTTTATAGAATATAACGATGATATCTAGTTTTATTAGCTATTTCATTTTTATTAGTGCTCTTAGAGTCTTACTAGTTAGGGGTAAAGGGTATTAGTCCTTTTTTATAATAGTGTTAAGGGTATAGTAATTAACGTAGAACTATAACCCTCCTTTAGGCTTCTGGATAAATAAAATAGGCGATAATATAAGGGAGTTGTTAGCCCTAATAAACCCTTTATTTAATGGTTTTATAAGGGTTTAGCGTAATATAATTAGCTCTTCTCTTAACATGCCATATAGGGGTCCTTAGGTTACTGGCTTATTTTGACCATAGGAGTCCTTTTTAATAGGGATGGTATAATCGACGTTCTTCTGGTGTGGTGATAATTGATTAGCCTTATTTTAGTTAAAGATATAACGTGGTTCATGCAACGGAGCGGGGGATGCAGTGAACAGTATGTGCTATATCGTACAACACATACACTCTACTAACCACAGGTCATGCACCCTCCATCCCGGGTCCGTGAAGGTAATTAACTCGTACAAAACCGCTCAACTAGGGCTATAATCTAGGTAAAGAGACACCTTAAGACCTAATCAGGGCTAAAAAGGGGTTCCGACCTTAGATATAGACACTAGTGAGTATTGGGACTTTGTTTACTCGGTGGTAAAGCAACCTCCGTATTATTCATAGTATATAATCCAAGTAAACAAGTAAAAAAAGCTCTAAATACGTTTATCTAACTAACGATACTTACTAACGTTCTATAATGTGTTACTTGATGGTCCGTTATTAGAAATACGTCCCCAGTTCCCCTCTCTTAAATAGCTCACTGTCGCCTAACTAAGGAAAAACCCGCTTAGCGTAAGCATTTCCCCCTACACGGTTTCAATCATCCCCTTATCTTGGCTCCAAGCTCCTGCGTACCAAGATAATAAACAACGTGCAGGAAGGGAAATGAAGGAAATGACTAGACTACACGAACAAAAGCCTAATCAAGTCCCAGTACCAGTAAAACTCTAGTATTATGCCTTTTCTACCACTAATAGTGGTTATAAGTCGGGTCTTCATTACGATGTGGTTGGGCACCTGGACGGAACCACCAAACTTCCGAAAAGCAGCCTAAGCAACAACTGTATTATCGTCAGCATCTTCCTACGCCCAATCAGGTATAGGGCAGGCTTTCCAGTCCTCTCAACGTCCATAATAGTCTAGGTTACGGGCAGAGTCTAGTTACGGGGGTTATCCCCTACTACTTAGATAACCTCTTCTACTTCTAACTCATACAATTCTAGCGAAATCGAGCTAGCCTTCCTAGAGACTAGCTTAGCAATTCCACCCTGAATAATCTTCTAAAGTTGGGTAAGGTCACCGCGTTTTAATCGAAAAAGGACCACTACGCTTTTACCGCCCGATCTAGTAGCTACAAAGGCCTTAACCTCCATAGTTACGAGAATTGTCGCCGCTATTTGAGGGGCAAGTAAGTATACAAAAACAAAGCCTACTATCGCTGGGGAAGGTACACTCTGAGGTATCTAGACCTAGAGGGCGTAGGGACAACCAATTCCCTTATCTACAACCTCCTTAGCCATCGCTATAACCTTTAGGAACAATTACTAATTAACCAAGTAAACAACTAATGCCGGTCTATTAGGCTGATAATGGCGCCGAGCATCCCAAATAATCGTATCCGGAACCTAATTAGTTATCCCTTAAACTTCCAAAAGGTCACCGTATTAATAACTTCCTCCGTGAAAGGTGATCAATCCAGCTCGGACGTCTTCTTACAGCTGGGCGCACTTCCAGAATAGGCAATTTATATACCCATCATACCAACAACGATCCAGCGGTCCAAGCACAAACCCAGGCTTCCAGAAGCTAGACGGGCCTCGTTGTTTAAAATTCTGGCGCAGAGCATTATATAACTACTAATACGAGCTCTACTAGTATCCACCAGAGTACTACTAACTAAGGGGGGGACGATTCGACGAATAAATCGCTTAGTAGCCCATATAAGCGACTCGAGCTGGCCCATAAGCCTGATCAGACGTCTACGGACGAATCTCAAGGGCCTGAATAGCTAGCTGGAGGGCGTCAAGTTTATTAGCGAGGTCGTTAACATTAACTAATTCCTTAACGAACACCTCCTTCACTACAGCAAGTTAGCGTTTAGTGTCCAGGGTCGCTGAGCATCTAAAGTGGGGGCTATACGGTCAATCAGGGCTAGAGTTACCGGTATGGATAGTATTAACAGCTCGAGCATTGTTATCCGAAGTGGTATTATCTCCAAAGGCGTTGCCGTATCGGAATTCCTGGCTAATCCATACAAGCAGACTAATCTTATACCTATTAAAGTCACCATACTCAAAGAGTTAGGCCATAATCGTCGCCATCTAAGTTACTACACTTATCGTAATAGACTTAGAGAAGTAGTGGGCGATAATTTCGATAAGCTCAGGGTTAAACATCATAAGTTTATTCCGGAGGAGGGCTTTGGCCTTAATGTTTTCGACTTTCTGGAAGAGCTTTGCTGCTCCTTCAAGGTCGTTGTCCCTGATCAGGCCTCCTTCGCCAAGCTAGCGAAGCTATCTGTTCGGTCAAAGGGTGTAATCCTCATCTAAGTAGCCAAAGGTATTAAACATATACTTTTTAGTGGATACCCAGGTAACTCCCGAGGTTTCGGCTTTAATAGTTAGTCGGTATTCGTCGAAAAAGTACTAAAATAGTATTTTCGTCTTTTCCTTATTAGAGAAGTGGGCAAAGTTAACTTATACTTCGAACTTCTCTATAAAATCAGAGACGTTATTACCGCAAAACTTAGGTACTCCTTGGGCTCCGGACTAGGGCATCTTAATAATCGCCCCTTTATTCTTACTACCGGTCACCTCCTTAAAGACTTTAACCAGCTCAGCATAGGGGGCTATACTCTGGGCCTAATCAGAGCTCGATAAAGTTTACGAAGTAGGTTACTCGTCAATCCTTTTGCCCTTAACGTCGGGGACGTCACGGGAGGGTGAGGGCATATCGTCCTGCGAGGCGTCCCTATCCTCATAAATCTCAAGTGCTCAGGGTTACATATTCTAGAATAATTCGGAAAGGTCCATAAGCATCGTTATAGGTTATTCGGGCTAATTAGGTCAGATATGCTATATAACTAGCTGTCTTACGGTACGGGGAGGTTAAATAAATGAAAAGGGATTATCCATGGGGGGGGAGTCAGCCTACATCGGGGAACACAATTCTAATAAAGCCCACTAAACAACTTCCCCCACCACTATCATTACCATCTTAATAACGAGAAATGCAGTAATTAGGCCAAAGCACATAGCCGTTCTTCCGAATACCCTAAGGTAAAGGGCACTCTACTTCATCAACCATCCCAAGGGAGTAAGATCTACGAGGCGTAATCCCACTTATAATATTGTACTCCTAATTAACGACCATTTTTTTATATTTACCGAAACTATTCGATCTATTCGTTCTATTCGAACATAGCTGATCAGGCCAAGGGATCGTATCTGAATTAACCTACTTAAATATTAACCTTCTATATAATACTTAAGGTCTACACGGTCCTTGGTATAAATCCTAAAATAATTCATAATTATACTATTATTCTTACTATTCATTTATACTATTCTTTCCTTTTTCTTAGGTCTAGTGTCCATTCACAGGGTCTAATCAGGTCTATGGGCCCATACTTAGCTCCTTGGCCGTCGTTGTTCAATTATAGTCCACTTTCTTTTTTTCGTTCAGGTATTACCTAACCATCTTTCTTAGTGTTTTGGCCAAGCCCGAGGTTTTTCGGGGTTCTTCGTATACCCACGTTCAACACGTTAAAACCATCATAATTATCTAATTAAGCCGAATATTCGTCGTTCTATCAATATTACGCCTTTGTTGTATTACGTAGTAAGATTAGGGAGGGGATAATAGTATCGTAGTAATAAGGAGATTAGGCATTCGATTCGCCCACAAAGTACTAGTATAACAGAGCGGGGGATACAATAAATAGTATATGCTATATCGTACAATACACACACTCTACTAACCACAGGTCGTGCACCCTCCGTCCCGGGTCCGTAAAGGTAATTAACTTATATAAAACCGCTCAACCAGGGCTATAATCTAAGTAAGGAGACACCTCAAGACCTAATTAGAGCTAAAGAGGGGTTCCGGCCTTAGATGTAGACATTAGTGAGTGTTGGGGCTTTGTTTACTCGGTGGTAAAGTAACCTCCGTACTATTCACGGTATATGATCTAAGTGAACGGGTAAAAAGAGCTCTGAATACGTCTATCTAACTAACGATGCTTGCTGACGTTCTGTAATGTGTTGCTTGATGGTCCGTTATTAGAAATGCGTCCCCAGTTCCCCTCTCTTAAATAGCTCGCTGTCGCCTAACTAAGGAAAAACCCGCTTAGCGTAAGCATTTCCCCCTGCACGGTTTCATTCATCAGTGAGTGGACCACCATTAGTGACCGGGCCACTTTTCCCACCTTCACCACTAAAAGCTTTTATATCTTAACTATAATCAATTAAATTAATTATAACTACTTAGAATTATTTGAACTACTTATTTCCATAACCTCTGAATAGGTCCTTATGTTATGGCCAGTTTTATAACAAATACCATAATATCGTGAACCTGTTCAACGACGTTTCGATGACCCCTTGTTTTCCTCCTTTTTATACCCTTCCTCCTTAATAATACCCTTTACAACTATAACTTCCCTCGCTTGAGACTCATCTAGTGCCCCTCTATTTTGTAGTTTAGTTTTTTTAGTTTTCCGGTATTTACTAGGGGCCGTATTTATATTTCGAAAATGGTGTAACTCTTCTTTTATAAGGGTAGTTGTATGGGAAATGTATTATAAACTTTTTAAAAGTTTATTAGTAGTTTTATAAATTAGAGTTAGTGAGTTTCCCTGATGCTTAGAGATTCTTTCCTTTATAAGTAAAAATTAAGAGATAACTTTGTTGGTGGTTTAGGGCGTCTTAGAAACCTAAGGGTCGGGTAACCTAATAGGGGTATTTGGGGTTATTGGTGTTTATAATTACATATCCAGCTTAGAAATGATAGTTTAAGGGTTATAAGGAATAAGCCTAGCCCCTTTAAAACCCCCATAAATGTTTTCCTGGGTAAAGGTTTGAAGGAATGCGGTCTTAAATGTAAGGAAGAACTTGGGTTTAGTGATATGGGTAATCCGGGCCTTAATAAAATGCTTAATCTAAAAGCTATATCTTAACTTTAATATACTATAGTAGTTAATATTAAGAGGTTAGGTTAGATGTGATGAATAAGTAGGTAAGTAGATAATTATAATTTTATTTCTTTTATAATACTTTTTGAAATTGCTATTAACGTGGTTTTTATAGTTATCGACGACTAGTATCCGATATGTGCTTTTTAATTATTGTTTTGAGTAATTATTGAAATGCTGAAGCTATTAGAGGGTAGTCTCGTTATCGGTCCATCTATTGGAAGTTATTTTAATTACCTAGTTATCCGGAATCTGGGCCTCAGAGTATTAATGTGTAAAGTGGAAGTGGCCCTAAACCATTAAAAAAGGCGGTATCGTATAATTATCACTAGTGATATAATAAATTACCGTTACTTATTTTCGATTACTAAGTTGAACTCTTTTTAGTTTCCTAATCCGATTAGAATACGTAATAACTATTCTAAGCCGGATTATACTTATTATAAAACTAGTTTTATTAAAATTATAAAAGTTTTCGTTTATAATACCGTATTTTAATCGTATATTAGTTATAAGTTAAAACGAAGTTTTAATAATCGTAGGATTTTCGTAGAGGCCTCTCTAATAATTATAGATACGAGAAAATTACATTTTAAGTTTTGGGTATTATTAGACGAAGTGTTCTGTCCAGTGCTTCCCGACCGGTCGGCTATCACACTTCCGGAGTAGTGTATTAGTTATATCTTTTATATTTACGCGTTGGGGTAAGAATTCTCGAGAATCCAGGTTAATAATGTATTGAATAATTGCCTCCTCCTCGGTCTCTATTAAATTCAGTCGTATACTCCTATTATTGACCTTTATACTTTGATCTTTTATTTTGGATTAGAGGGTAGTTCTCGGAACGTTGTAAATGGTTGTTCTATATCGGATACTTAATTATAGTGTTAATCGGATCGTATTAATTGTTAGAATGATCCTGTGTTTGGGTAAGGTTTTGGATATTGTTTTATAAAAGAAATTACATATTAAAGTTAGAAGGTGGTGAAGGTGGGAAAAATGGTCCGGTCACTGATGGTGGTCCACTCACTGATGAACCACGTTATAGAAATTTATAATAATGCGTAGGGAGTTTCGTCTTAGGGTTTAAAAGAAAAATTTTAGTATTAGGGCTTTTTCGATATCGGCTAAATTTGCGGAGAATGCGTTTAGGGTGGATGTATTAAGAGGGGTCTCTCTTCTTTTTTGTGCCCGCCTGATTAGGGCTGAGAATACCGATCTAGTCTACTGCTGGATTAGGAACTTTGGATCTTACCGGGCCTAACCCGGTTTCCTTTCTGTTACCCAGTGGTCTATAATACTTATATGCATAGTGCCTTGTGCGAGGTAAACCATAATATTATTATTAATTATCTTAGATCTTCTAGAACTAATATCGTTTTTTTAATTAAGAATAATAGAAATCAATAATTAGTGTTACTTATAAGTATTAATATTAATATTAATATAAGTAGTATAATAAATTATACTAGAGATTATAATAGTAATTTATATTAAATTCTAAGGTATAATACTAATATATAGTAAACAGAGTTTCTTAGTAAAAGTGTTACTAATTAGGGCGTATATTAAACACCCTATATTAATAAAAATAATTATATAATGTATCCCATTAATTCCGATATTAACATAAAATAAGTTATAATTCATACTCTTTTTAATAACCTTTTATTTCTTCATAACTTGTTTCTCCTAATAATAACTTTTATTAGGAGTTACTCTTTTCCCGAGTCCTTAGAGTCCTAATCAGAATTATTATCTATTTTACTCTATTTTTTAGTTTTTCCCTTAAAAATCTTAATTTTCTTTATCTCTTTTCGATCCTTAGAGTATTACTATTATATATACCCTTTTTTAGTATAATTATAATATTTATAAACTTGTTTTTAACTTAGCTATTTATGGACTGTCTTATCCTTAGCTAGTTTATTTGCCTTCGTAGGTTCCTAACCCATCTAATCAGGTTGGGGGGACTCTAATTAACTATTTTATTTCCGAGGGGACTTGGTTCTTATTTGGGGGTTAGCGATCTCCTACGCCGACGCTCACGTCGGGCTTAGTAGGATTCGTTATCCAATTCTAAGCTTATACTTAGGAGCATCTGGGTATATATAATATATATCGTTAGTTTATTAGTTATACTAATAAGGGGAGCTCTTATTATGGTGTTTAATATCACGGGCCAAGGCCCGATCAGAGGCCTCGGAACCACTTAGCCATGTTCAACGCCAACCACTGCTTACTAAGCCTGATCAGGCCCAGGCAGACCTGATCAGGACCCAACGGATTTGTGGGGCAGCAGACTTTTCCTTCCTTTCTCCTTATTTTGAAAATACTCATAGTAATCACCATAACTAATTATAATATACGTGCTTAAACTATTATATTATCTTCAAAATCATCGAAGGCAATCAATTGAACACCTAGTATAGAAGCCCACGACCTATATAAGAGTAGCAAGAAGCTCCAGACGGGTTAACCTAAGGAGTCCCTGAACGTCTAAAGCTGATTAGTATACCCTCATTAAACCTAGAGGGTATTATAAGCTCAAAAAGACGCATACGTACACCCATAATAGAGTACCTTAACTACGTTATTAAGCATACTACGGTCACTACTAAACGTAAAACACTAGGATAAGCAATAACTACGCAACGATGGAAAGTAATACTAAACTATCTAAAAACCCGTAATAATTAGTGTAACTAATCAGATAACTTATAACCTAACTATAAGAGATGTGGACCACCCAAATAACTAAATAAGAGACCTAACGAAAACAAATTCGATTATTATAAGAAGCCCTAATAAAACCCAAGTACCCAACTTAAATATTAAACTAATCCCCAATACCCTTTATAATACTAATTCCCTTTAATTAAGTTTATATACCACCTTTAAAATAAACTAAATATTAAGTTCCTAATTCACTAAAGTTTAATAAATTACGTAAAAAGTTTTAATAATAGTACTTTAAGATAAGAGGAAAAATAAGTATAAATAAAGAAGCTTTTAGTTCAGAGTTAACTATATTCACTTATATCTACTCGAACCTAAAAGGTACTATACAGGCCATAGTAAGCGCCTATTATGCGTAAGGAGGGGCCGATAAGTCAAAAACCCCGAATAAATTTATAGAATATTTAAAGGGTTATTACGCGGACCCTAACATAGGAGTACAAGTCCTCGACCAACTAAGGATTATACAATAAAAGGAGAATAAGAATTTCATTTACTTTTTCCTTAAATTTAAAAAGGAGCTTATAAAAGTAGGAGGAGGATATTAGTTAAATATTATAAGGATTAACTACCTTAAAAAAGCCCTAAACACTATAATAAAAGCCCCCCTTATTAGTATAATTAATAAGCTAATAATATATATTATATACACCCAAATAATCCTAAGTATAAGTTTAGAATTAGATAGTGAATCCTATTAAGCTCATTATGAGTATCGGTATAGGAGATTACTAACCCCTAACTAAATAAGAACTAAATCCCCTCGGAAATAGAACGGTTAATTGGAGTCCCCCTAACCTAATTAGATGGATTAGGAACTTATAAAGGCAAACAGGCTAGCTAAGAACAAGAAAGTCCGTAAATGGCCAAACTAAGAGGAAGCTCATAAATGTTACAACTATAACGAAAAAGGGCATATACAATAGTAATGCCCTGAGGATCGAAAACGGATAAGGAAAACTAAGACTTTTAAAGGAAAAACTAAGGAATAGAGTAAAACAGATAGTAGCTCTAATTAGGACTCTAAGGACTTAGGAAAAAAGTAACTCCTAATAAAAGTTATTATTAGGAGGAACATATTATAAAGGTATAAAAGGTCGTTAAAAAGAGTATAAATTATAACTTATTTTATATTAATATCAGAATTAATAGGATACACTATATAATTACTCTTATTAATATAGGGTGTTTGATATACACCCTAATTAGCGACGCCTTCACTAAAAAACTCCGTTTACTATGTATTAGTATTACACCTCAGAACTTAAAATAAATCCCTATTATAGTCCCTAGTGTAATCCACTATATCACTTACACTAATATTAATATTAATAACTATAAATAACACTAATTATTCTTTTATATTATTCTTAACTAAAAAAACGATGTTATCCTTAGAAGGTCCTAAATAATTAACGATAATATTATAGTTTACTTAGTGTAAGGTACTCTATATATAAGTATCGCAGGCTATTAGGTAATAAAAAAGAAACCGGGTTAGGCCCGGTAAGATCCAAAGTTCCTAATCCAATAGTAAACTAAATTAGTATTCTTAGCCCTAATTAGGTAAGTATAGAAGAGAAAAGAGACCCCTCTTAGTATATCCACCCTAAACGCATTCTCCGTAAGTTTAACCGATATCAAAAAGGCCCTAACACTAAAAATAAAAATAAACCCTAGGACGAAACTCCCTATGCATTACTATAAGTTTCTATATATCTTCGACTAAAATAAAATTAATTAACTACTATTACACCAAAAGAACGTCGATTATATTATCCTTATTAAAAAGGACTCTTATAATTAAAATAAACTAGTGACCTAGGGACCTTTATATAATATATTAAGGGAAAAGTTAATTATACTACGCTAAACCCTTATAGAACTATGAAATAAAGGGTTTATTAGGGCTAATAACTCCTTTATATTATTACCCGTTCTGTTTATCCGGAAACTTAGAGGAGGGTTACAGTTCTACGTCAATTACCGTGCCCTTAACACCATTATAAAGAAGAACCGATACCCCTTACCCTTAATTAATAAGACTCTAAGGGTATTAGTAAAAGTAAAGTAGTTAATAAAATTGGATATTATTATTATGTTTTATAAGATCCGGGTTAGGAAAGGAGATAAATAGAAGATAGTGTTTAGGACAAGGTATGGGTTATACGAATAGATGGTTACCCCTTTTAGTTTAACTGGAGCTTCTACGACGTTCTAGTAATATATTAACTATACCCTACGAGACTTCCTAAATAAGTTCTACTCAACTTATATCAACGATATTCTAATTTATTTGGATAGCTCCCTCTCTGATTATAGAGAGAAGGTTAAGAAGGTCCTTGAGCATCTAGGCGTTGCAGGCTTATATGTGGATATTAATAAATACGAATTCGAGGCTAAGAGCGTTAAATATTTAGGGTTTATTACTAATATTGGTAAGGAAATTCGTATAAACCCTAAGAAAATTAAGGTAATCCAGGGATAAGAAGTGCCCTAATTATTATAAGGAGTTTATGGGTTCGTTGGTTTTACTAACTATTACCGGCAATTTATACCCAACTTCTCAGGGATTATATAACCCCTAATAGCCTTAACTAAAAAGGATATACCGTTTGTTTAGAGTAAGGAGTGTGCTAGAGCGTTCGAGGAGCTGAAGACGCTCCTGATTAGTGCACCTATATTAGCTCACTGGGACCCTAATCGAACTACAGTACTCGAGACCGATTCGTCTAGTTATGTGGTAAAAGGTACCTTGTCGTAATATGACGACGAAGGGATCCTAAAACCTATAACATTCTTTTTACACAAGAACCTACTTACAGAGTACAATTACCCAATATATAACAAAGAACTATTAGTAATAATACACTACCTAGAGTATTAGAATTCAGAACTGTAGAGTATAAAAGAGTTCACTATTCTAATTAATCACCTAAATCTAAAGTACTTTATAACAAAGAGATAATTAAGTAAACGTTAAATTAGGTGATCAGAGTTATTGTCCTGTTAAAGCTTTATTATTTAGTTTAGACTTAGTAAAGAAACAATAGTTCCTAATATACTATCGAGATACAAATAGGATATCCCTAGCACCCTATAGGACGACAGGTTAGAGGGTCGGAAGATTAAACTCCTAAAGAACAGGATTAACGTATTATGAGTTAATAACGTAGTAGTAATTAGAGAAGTGTAGGCCCGATCAGGGTAAGTAGAGAGGGTTAGGTTCAGTATAAGAGACTCCCCCGGAGATATGGATTAGGCCGACGACCCTAGCCTAAATAAGACGGAACCCCCCTTGAACCCTTTTAAAGAAGAGCTATTATGCTCCTAGTGGGTTAAGATCTTAGACTAAAATAACTAATACAGGCTAATTAAGGGGTAGTATAAAAAGGAGACCAATAACTTCCCTTATAATAGAAGTTACCGATGATATTATTCGAATAACGTGGTTGATAAGCGAGCGGATCAAACAAGCGAGCGGATCACCCAACCGCGACTTTCCTATTTTCACACTTTTATCACATATTTAGCCACCAAAAATAATACCATCATCAAATAAAGAAGGCCAATTAATCCTTGCTATTCAGGCTATTAGAAATACCCCAAATCTTAGTATTCGAGCAGCTACACGGATTTACTTAGTACCATTTACATTTATATATTATTAATTAGAGGGCATTACATCATAACACAACACTATACTAAATTCAGGGAATTTAACGGAGCTTAAAGAGGAGAAGTTAGTTGAGTATATTCTCGACTTGGATTCCCAATTATTTCCTCCCTGGATTACTAGTATAAAAAGAATAGCTAATCAATTATATACTGACCGTAACGCACCTCTGGTCAGCAAGCACTGAGCTTCCAACTTCATTAAACGACAACCACAACTCCGGACGCGTTTTTTTCGTAAATATAACTATAAGAAAGCCCAATACAAAAATCCCGTCGTAAGAAACACATAGTTTCGCCTTATAATAAACACAATTGCAAAGTATAATATCATTAACTCGGATATCTATAACTTCGATGAGATTAGGTTTATAATAGGCCAGATTTTATCTGGAATAGTTATCACGAGTTCCGAAAAGCATTTAAACACGAAAATAATACAACCTAGCAATCGTAAATGGGTTACAGTTATTCAGATTATCAGCTCATCGGGCTACAATGTCCTATTATACATTATCGTCGCAGGCCAATATCACCTCTCCACCTAGTATACTAAAACCGGTCTCCTACGCAACTAGGTCATCGCAACGTCTAAAAACGGATGGACAATAAACGAAAGAGGCTTAGATTAGCTCTAATACTTTAATCAGTATACAAAACCGCATTCAAAGGGTCAATATCGCCTCCTCATCGTTAATAGACACAAAAGTCACCACTCTACTAATTTCGAGATATATTATAAGGAGAACGACATCGTCACCCTTTGTATGCCGGCTTATTCATCTTACCTACTTTAGCCCTTAGACGTTGGATATTTTGGGCCACTGAAGTTGGTATATGGTCGATAAATCGAGGATAAAATACACCGGGGTAATACCCATATTATAAAAGAACTTTTTTTCCCGCATTTCATACAACCTTCACGTAGGTTATCACGGAAAATAATATTTAAGGGGGTTTTAGAGGAGCCGGGCTTACTCCTCTAAGTACGGAAAGTGTCTTATCGAAGCTTAACATTAAGTTACACACTCTAATACCTCTAGTATCACTTCCCATAATACCCCTACTTTGGACTTTTTAAATATTAAGCAACCCAACAAAAGCATCTTCTTAATTAAAACTCATTAAAAATCGAATCTCCCACTATCAAAATAACTCACCAACTTCAATTATTAAAATTATAGAGCATTTATTAAAGGGATTGCACGAATTCATACACTAAATTTGTAACGGTCCAAGCACGTATATTGCAACTAGCTATGGCGACTACTACGAGTATCTTTAAGATAAGGAGAAAGGAAGGAAAAGTCTACTACCCCACAAATCCGTTGGATCCTAATTAGGTCTACTTAGGCCTGGTTAAGCTTAGTAAGTAGTGGTTAGTGTTAGATATAGCCGAGTAGTTCTGAGGCCTCTGATCGGGCCTTAGCTCGTGATAATTACCCCCTTCCTCCCCTCCCTTTTTAAGGGATATTCCCGTAATCGGCCTCGTAATAGTCTAAGGCTACTATATCCGCTAGTATATCCACTAGCTCCTAGGTGAGTTAAGTATAGTCCTTCTATTTCACTAAGACCTTTTATTCGCCCTATACTTTCCGCATATTACGGATCTCCTTAACTTTAAACTCCTCCCCATTGGCCACTAATATCGTAGGTAACTGAGCATTATCACAGTTTTATGACGGCAACGGATCGACTTTAGTGTACCTAATCAGGTTCACATAGAAGACGTTATAGATCCTTAGTAGCGTATTTAGCCGGTAAGCGTAGGATCTAACTAGTTTAAGGATAGTATACTTTGCGTTAACCTAGTTGAGCTTTTTTAATAGTTAATTAAACTAAATATTCCGTAACCTCAACTAAACCTTATCCCCAGGCTTAAACTAATTAAATGGTTAGTGCTTTATATTTACGGTAATCTCTTATTTCTCTTATATTACTACTATTACTATTTAAGCCTACTCAGAGGTGTTCTTTAGTTTTTAAATTAGAGCTTCTACTCTTATTATAGGGGTTTTATTATTATTCTATAGGGGTTCCTCTACTCTAATCAGGTCTAAGTTATACCCATAAGTAATAAAGAATAAACTAAGTCCTATTAACGAGGTGACCTGGTTATTAATAACTATTATTATTACTAGGAGTAGTTCGTCCTAATCGTCCTGAGTATACATTGTATATACTTTAAGATAAGTTTCTATTACCTGGTTTACCCTCTCCATAGTTCTGTTTATTTTTAGGTGGAACACTATAAAGAGTTTTTATTTAATTTATAGTAGCTAGTAGAGTTGTTTTTACATAAGACTCGTAAACTACGGTCCTTTATTTGATATAATTGCAGAAGGTATCCCATGGTGCCTAATTAGACCTCGGATTAATTGGTTTACTATTATATTCGTTGTAATATCCTTTAATAAATCGAAGATTACGTTTTTTAATAGATGATCGGTCACTATTATGATGTTCGTAGCCCTATTGTGGTGGGAAGGGGGTAGTCCTATTACAAAGTTGATAAAGACCTTTGCTCAGATCCGTCTAGGGATAAGTAGAGGCTTTAATAGGCCCCTCTTTTTGTTGCACTATACATTTCCTCGTCCATAAATATCGTAGTTCCTTATAAATCTTCGGATATCCTAGGATAGGCCTAGTTAGTAGAACTAGTGGCTAATTAGGGCCTTTAAAACGTCCCTCCCCGGATATCCCGTTAACATAGAGTTGTAGAACCTCTAAATTAAACCCGTCCTTAAAGGCTCGTAATATAGAATCCAGATTCTGTCCCTCTACAACAATCTCTTATTATCGTTAATTATATATTTTAATAGCATCATCGGCAACTTCCATTATAAGGGAAGTTATCGGTCTCCTCTTTATACTACCCCCCTAATTAGCTAGTATCGGTTATTCTGGTTTAAGGCTTTATCCCATTAAGAGCGTAATAGCTCTTCTTTAAAAGGGTTCAAGGGGGGTTCCGTCTTATCTAAGCTAAGGTCGTCGATCTAATCCATATCTCCAGGGGAGTCTCTTATATTAGACTTATCCCTCTCTATTTACCCTAATCGGGCCTACACTTCTCTAATTACTATTATGGTATTAACTCATAATACGTTAATCCTATTCTTTAGGAGTTTAATCTTCTGACCCTCTAACCTATCGTCCTGTAGGGTACTAGGGATATCCTGTTCACATCTTAATAGTGTATTAGGAACTATTACTTTTTTACTAGGTTTAAATTAGATAATGAAGTTATAGCGGGATAGTAATTCTGATCACCTAATTTAATATTCACTTAACTATTTCTTTGTTATGAAGTACTTCAGATTCAGGTGATTAGTTAGGATAGTGAACTCTTCTATACTCCGTAGTTCTGAATCCCAGTGCTCTAAGTAGCGTATTATTACTAATAGTTCTTTATTATATATTGGGTAATTATACTCCGTAGGTAGATTTTTACATAAAAAGAACACTATAAGTTTTAGGATCCCTTCGTCGTTATACTATAATAAGGCACCTCCTACCACATAACTAGACGAATTGGTTTCGAGTACTATAACTCAATTAGGGTCCCAGTAAGCTAATACAAGTACACTAATCAGGAGCATCTTCAGCTCCTCAAATACTCTAATACACTCTTTACTCCAAATAAACGGTATATCCCTTTTAGTTAAGGTTATTAGGGGTTATACGATCCCCAAGAAGTTGGGTATAAACTACTAAGAATAGTTAATAAAACCGATAAACCTACGAACTCCTCACACTAATCGGGGCACTTCCCATCCCTAGATTACCTTAATCTTCTCAGGGTCCACACGAATTCCCTTACCAACATCAACAATAAACCCTAAATACTTAACACTCTTAACCTCGAATTCACACTTATCGATATCCATATATAGGCCTACAACGCCTAGGCACTCGAGGACCTTCTTAACCTTCTTTCTATAATTAGAGAGGGAACTGTCCGAATAAATCAAAACATTATTAATATAAGCTAAGTAGAACTCATCTAAGAAGTCTTATAGAGTATAATTAATATATCACTAGAACATCATAGGGGCTCCAGTTAAACTAAAGGGGGTAACCATCTATTCGTATAACCCATACCTCATCCTAAACGCCGTCTTCTATTCATCTCTTTTCTTAACCCAAATCTTATAAAACACAACGATAATATCCAACTTTATTAACCACTTCACTTTTATTAGTGCCCTTAGGGTTTCGCTAATTAGGGGTAAGGGGTATCGGTCCTTCTTTATAATAGCGTTAAGGGTACGGTAATCGACGCAAAACCGTAACCCTCCTCTAAGCTTCCGGATAAATAAAATGGGCGATAATGCAGGGGAGCTATTAGCCCTAATAAACCCTTTATCTAATAGTTCTATAAGGGTTCAGCGTAATATAATTAACTCTTCCCTTAACATATTATATAAAGGTCCCCAGTGTTACGGGCTGATGCCCACGATGGCCTAAGCTTTGCCTGAGGCGTTAACCAGCATCCAACAAAAGAGCCCTCCGGTCAAAGGGGCCTCCGATCAAAGGGCCTCCGGTGACCTCCGGCGCCCCACCAGAGGTCCCCTTTGTTCTCCAGCAGTATAGATTCCTACACCGCCCCCCTTGCGAGGAACTTCCTCTCTTTCGCTCCTTAGCTTGAAGTAAACAGTAATAGAGCACCCTAAGGTCGAAAACACCTAGGCCTAGCCCTTCGCACCCAGGTCACTAGTTTATCTTAACTATAGGAGTCCTTCTTAATAAGGATAATATAGTCGATGTTCTTCTAATATAATAGTAATTAATTAGCCTTATCTCGGTTAAAAATATATAAAAACTTATAATAATATATAGGGAGTTTCGTTCTCGGGTTTATCTTCATTTTTAGTGCTAGGGCCTTCTCAATATCAGCTAAACTTACGGAGAACGCATTTAGAGTGGATATACTAAGAGGGGTCTCTCTTCTCTTTTATACTCACCTAATTAGAGCTAAGAATACTAATCCAGTTTATTATTAGATTAGGAACTTTGGATTTTACCGGGCCTAACCCGGTTTCCTTTCTATTACCCAGTGGTCCATAATACTTATATATAGAGTACCTCGTACTAGGTAAACCATAACATCATCGTTAATTATCCAGGACCTTCTAAGGATAACGTCGTCTTCTTAATTAGGAATAATATAAAAGAATAATCGGTATCGTTTATAGCTATTAATATTGATATTAGTATAAGTGACGTAGTGGATTACACTAGGAACTATAATGGTGATTTACATCAAATTCTAAGGTGTAATACTAATACGTGGTAAGCGGAGTTTCTTAGCGAAGACGTTACTAATCAGGGTATATATTAAACACCTTATATTAATAAGGGCAGTTGTATAGCATATCCCATTAATCCCGATATTAACGTAAAATAGGTCATAATCCATACTCTTTTTAACGACCTTCCATTCCTCTACAGCTTGTTCCTCCTAATAACGACTTTCACTAGGAGTTACTCTTTTCCTGAGTCCTCAGAGTCCTGATTAGAGCTACTATCCGTTTTACTTTATTCCTTAGTTTTTCCTTTAAAAGTCTTGGTTTTCCTTATCTCTTTTCGATCCTCAGGGCATTACTATTATATATGCCCTTTTTTATTATAGTTATAATATCTACGAGCTTCCTCTTAGCTTGGCCGTTTACGGACTTTCTCGTCCTTAATTAACTTATTTACCTTCGTAGGTTCCCACTCCATCTAATTAGGTTAGGGGAACTCTAATTAACTATTCTATTTCCGAGGGGACTTAGTTCTTATTTAGTTAGGGGTTAGCGATCTCCTATGCCGACGCTTATAACGGGCTTAATAGGATTCGCTGTCCAATTCTAAGCTTATACTTAAGAGCATCTAAGTGTATACAACATATATCATTAGTTTATTAATTATACTAATAAGGGGGGCTCTTATTATGGTGTTCAGGGCTCCTTTAAAATAGTTGATCCTTATAACGTCTAACTAGTATCCTCCTCCTACTTCTATAAGCTCCTTTTCAAATTTAGGGAGGAAGTAAGTGAAATTCTCGTTCTCCTTTTACCGTATAGTCCTTAGTTGGTTAAGGGCTTATACTTCTACGTTAGGGTCCGTATAATAACCCTTTAAGTATTCCATAAATTTATCCGAGTTCTTTAACCTATTAGCCCCTTTTTATATATAATAAGTGCTTACTATGGTTTACGCAGTGTTTTCTAATTTAGAGTAAATATAAGTGAATATAATTAACTCTAAACTAAAGGCTTTTTTATTTACACTTATTTTCCCTCCTATCTCGAGGTACTATTATTAAAACTTCTTATATAATCCATTAAACTTTGGTGGGTTGGGAATTTAATATTTAGTTTATTTCGAAGATAGTATATAAACTTAATTAGGGGGAATTGGTGTTATAAAGGGTATTAGGGATTAGTTTATCATCGATGTTGGGTACCTAGGTTCTACTAGGACTTCCTATAATAGTCGAATCTACTCTTATTGGTTTTCTTATTTAATTACTTAGGTGGTCCGCATCTCCTATAATTAGGTTATAAACTATCCGATTAGTTACACTAACTACTACGGGTTTCTAGATAGTTTAGCGTTACCTTCCATCGTCGCATAGCTATCGCTTATCCTAGCGTTTTACGTTCAATAGTAACTATAATATACTTAATAACGCAGTCGAGGTACTCTACTACGAATACACGTACGCGTTATTTCGAATTTATAATAACCTCTAGGTCTAATCAGGCCATACTAATCAGCTTCAGACGTTCAGGGACTCCTCAGGTTAACCCGTCTAGAACTTCTTACCACTCTCACACAAATCATGGGCTTCTATACTAAGCATTCAATTAATTACCTTTAATAATCTTAAAAATAATATAACAATCCAAACACGTATATTACAACTAACTATAACGACTACTACGAGTATCTTCAAGATAAGGAGAAAGGAAGGAAAAGTCTACTACCCCACAAATCCGTTGGATCCTGATCAGGTCTACCTGGGCCTAGTCAAGCTTAATAAGCAGCAGTTAGCGTTGGACATGGCCGAGTGGTTCCGAGGCCTCTGATCGGGCCTTGGCCCGTGACAAAATTACCTTATTAAGATCTAAGAACAAAATCCTTTAGGAGGAAAATAACCTACTTAGCTAACACCGGAGAGCTAAGAAAACACATCTCAAACAAAAAGGAAGTCTCACTATAAAAAGGAAGAAGACCTTCAGTCGTAAAGAGAGGCTACAGCTCAGATTAAGGAGGAAATGCGTCGGAGTAGTGGTCAGCGACCATGAACGGGAACGGCTCAACAACGATGTAGTGTTTACGGAAAAACTGGACATAATACGTAAACGTGTTAATTTAATAAAAAAATGTCTAAAGAAGAGGATTTTAAGTAGTTTTAATTAATTTGACCTTTTTATTATTACTTTTCGGTTGTATTTGTGATATGGTCGCGGTTAGGTGATCCGCTCGCTTGTTTGATCCGCTCGCTTATCAACCACGTTATATGATCAACGATAATAAGAGATTATTATGGAGGAACAGAATTTGGATCCCATATTATAAGCCCCTAAGGACAGGTTTAATCCAGAGGTTCCACAATTCTACGTTAACGGGACATCCAGGGAGGAACACTCTAAAAACCCTAATCAACCACTAGTTCCATTAACCAGGCTTATCCCAAGATATCCAAAGATTTATAAGGAACTACGACGTTTATAAATAAGGGAACGTATAATACAATAAGAAGAGGGGCTTATTAAAACCTCTACTTATCCCTAAACAGATCTAAGTAGAGGTCTTTATCGACTTTATAATAGGATTACCCCCTTCCCACTACGATGGGGTTATAAACATCATAGTGGTGATTAATCGTCTATTAAAGAACATAATTCTTAAGTTATTAAAGGATATTACAATGGATATAATAATAGACTAACTAATCCGAGGTTTAATCAGGCACCACAGGATACCTTATATAATTATATTAAATAAGGGACCATAGTTTACGAGTTTTATATAGAAATAACTCTACTAATTACTACAAATTAAACAAAAACTCTCTACAGCATTCTACCCAAAAATAAACAGAGTTACAAAGAGGGTATGCTAAGTAATAGAAAGCTATCTTAGAGTATACATAGTGTATACTTAGAACAATTAGGATAAACTACTCCCAGTAATAATAATAGTTATTAATAACCAGGTCACCTCGTTAACAGGACTTAGCTCGTTCTTTATTACTTATAGGTATAACTTAAACCTAATTAGAATAATGGAACCCCTACGGAATAACAATAAGACCCCTATAATAAAAGCAGAGGCTTTGGTCCAAAAACTAAAAAAACGCTTCTAAGTGGGCTCAGGCGGCGATAACGGTAACACAAAAAAAACAAAAATTTACCATAAACGTAAAACACTAACCATCTAATTAGTTTAAGCTTGGGGACAAGGTTTAGCTAAGGTTATAGAATATCCAATTTGATTAACTATTAAAAAAGCTTAACTAGGTTAATATAAAGTACACCGTCCTTAAACTAGTTAAATCCCATATTTACTAGTTAAATATATTACTAGGGATCTATAATGTTTTTACGTAAGCCTAATTAGGTATACCAGAGTTAATTCGTTATTATTATAAAACCATAATAATACCCAACCACCTATAATACTAATAATTAATAACAAGGAATTTAAAGTTAAGGAGACCTATAATACATAAAAAGTATAGGATAAATAAAAGGTCTTAATAAAATAAAAGGATTATGCTTAACTCACCTAGTAATTAGTGGATATATTAGTGAATATAACGGCCTTAGATTATTATAAGGCTAATCATAGGAATATCCCTTAGGAAGGGAGGGGAGGAAGGGGGTAATTATTACGGGCTAAGGCCTAATTAGAGGCCTCGGAACCACTTAGCCATGTTTAACGCTAACCATTATTTACTAAGCCTAATTAGGCCTAGGTAAACCTAATTAGGACCCAATGGATTTGTAAAGTAACAAACTTTTCCTTCCTTTCTCCTTATCTTAAAAATACTCATAATAGTCGTTATAGCTAGTTATAATATACGTGCTTGGACCGTTACATTTAAGGCTCCTTTAAGGTAGTTGATCCTTATAACGTTTAACTAGTGTCCTCCTCCTACTTCTACGAGCTCCTTTTCAAACTTAGGGAAAAAGTAAGTAAAACTCTTATTCTCCTTTTATTATATAATCCTTAGTTAGTCAAGGGCTTATACTTCTGCGTTAAGGTTTACATAGTAACCCTTTAAGTATTCTATAAATTTATCCGGGTTCTTTAACCTATTAACCCCTCCTTATATATAATAGGTGATCGTTATTGTCTATATAGTGTTTTCTAGTTTAGAGTAGATATAAGTGAATATAATTAACTCTAAACTAAAGGCTTCTCTATTTACACTTATCTTCCCTTTTATTTTAAAATACTATTATTAAAACTTTTTATATAATTTATTAAACTTTAATAAATTAGGAGTTTAATATTTAACTTATTTTAAAATTAGTATATAGACCTAATTAGGGGGAATTAGTATTATAAAAGGTATCGGGTGTTACGGGCTAATGCTCACGATGGCCTAAGCTTTGCCTGAGGTGTTAACCAGCATCTAACGAAAGAGCCCTCCGGTTAAAGGGGCCTCCGATTAAAGGGCATCTGGTGGTCTCCGGTGCCCCACTAAAGGTCCCCTTTATTCTCTAGTAGTATAGATTCCTATACCGCCCCTTTTATAAGGAACTTCCTCTTTTCTACTCCTTAGTTTAAAGTAAATAGTAATAGAGTACCCTAAGGTCGAAAACACCTAAGTTTGGCCCTTTGTATATTTTAAGTTTAGGATTATAATTTGATTGTAATGTTGGGTTAAGTATGGTTCCCTATTAGTTAAGTAGAAAGGAGTATAGGTTGAGTGCGGCTCCTTGTGAAGAACAATATTCTTGGGACTTTAATGGGTTAACTATTAGTTCTCTACTAGTTCCTAGAAGAATAATTAAGATAACCTAGTTACCCCGATGGACGCTATTATACCCCCGATGTTTTATAGTAAGCTAATTATAAAAGAGATGTTAAATATTATTCTAGGATCCCTATAAACCTAAATAATAGAGATTAGTGAGAAATTAGAGAAGAGTTAAAACTAGAGGTTAATGACCCCTAGGAGTAAAACCCTTTATACTCCTGGTAGTATTCGTATTAATACCCTACCGGTACTTAGTAGTGAGTTAATTCGCTAAAAACCCTTACTTAACCCTCCGAAGTTTTTGGGTAAATAAAAAAAATACACCCTTTAAGTATAATAGATAAGAAATAAGATTTTGATGGATTACCCTTTTTATTTTATAAATTATAAATTTTAATACCTGATTAATTTATGCTTGGAAGTTGGTCCCTAATAGGTAATTAGTATTTTTTATATTATTAGAGGACCTAATAGAATTAGAAACCCTGAGGATTTTATGTATTACTTTGATTGTACTTATTTGGATTCGAATACCCAGTTCTAAGCCGTTGCCCAGTTATAGACCTTATACTAAAAGGAGAATAAGAGTTTGGTAATAATTTTACCTAAGTTTGAACCAATAATGGTTGACGTTGGTGGTGGTGATTGGCCCGTTATTGTGCAGATATTACTTTTGGAGGTAGCTTTGACCCCTTCGTTGAAGGACTGGCTATTCATAGTCGAGCTTCTTAAGGATTACCTAGGCTGGTTTACCTGAGTATAGGATATTATTTGGAAAGTTAAACGGGCCTCTAAATATAATTACCCTTAGAGGTCCACTTATTCTTTTATTATTTGTTTAAAGGATAATAATGGAGATATTATTATAATAAGAGTGGTTTAGTTTATAGGAGCTAAGAAGAAGATAATTATTATTAGACCCTGGAGAGGCTTTAGTTCTTTTATAAATAATTACTATTCTTAATAAAGAAACTTAGAACGTAATAAGGACCATTATAAATACTTTAAGTATAAGAAAAAAGGATACTTTGTATAGAACTACTGGGAGAAATCTGAACGCCGCTAATAGGCTAACTGGCCCTTTATGGCTAATACTTACCTAAAAGGAAACGTAGAAGAAGAGGATTAGTTGATGACCCCTAATTTAAGTAATAAGTATAAGTTGGGATAAGAATAACTCTGGAATAAAGTTAGGCCCCAGAGTCCACTGAGGAGTAAGTGAAGGGATAAAAAAAACACTAAAAGAGCTAATAATAATAGGGTAAATAGTTTATAATTATAAAAGTTAGAATTAATAAAGGATATTTGATTAATGCCTTAGTGGACACCAGCTACGAAGTTTATGCTATGGTTAACCGTTCCTTTGTACGACGCCTCTAATTACCACTTATTAATATAATAAAACACCTTATAAGAGGTTATATAATAAGTAGCCCCTTATTGGGTAGAAGTTAGGGAGTAACCGTAATGTAAATGGAAATCAGCGGTTATACATAATAAGTTTACGTATATATAATAAATAATTTAAAACTAGATATATTTTTAGGAAATCCTTGGATAGTTTAGAATAAGGTGAAGTATAATGTTAGTACTCACTAGTTTACTTATAAGAAAAGAAAAGTAACAGTATACTTTTCTAATAAAGAAGAGCCTAAAAATATATTAGAAATACGTTGGGTTAGACTATTACTAGCTGTACCGTTTACTATAATTTGTTGTATAATATAAAAAGGAAGATAAAAAGATAACTAAAGACCACTAACTGCTGTTATGGCAGCCAGCTTACAAGATATCGAGAAGGCTTTCGCAAAGCTGGAACTATAAAAATAGGAAGACATTTTGAGGCTAGTATTAGAATGGGTGTATAAGGAGTTTAGAGATTTATTTAACTTAACCAAAGTGTACCCGGTGCCTCCCTATTAACCAAGTATGGACTACGTAATCCCTTTGGAGATAGGGCTAGAAGGGAAGGAGCTTTAACTCCTTTGGGGACTTTTATACGCTATGTTAAGAGAAGAGTTATTGGTATTAAAGAAGATACTTAATGACCTATTAGATAAGAGGTTTATTTGAGTTAGCTGCTTGGTAGCCTGTGCCCCTGTGTTATTTGTTAAGAAGTTAGGAGGTAGATTGAAATTCTGTGTTAATTATAGAGCCCTAAATACTATTATAAAAAAGGACTATTACCTATTCCTATTAATATCGGAAACTCTTAGTAGAATAGTTATTATTAAGTGGTTTATAAAATTTAATATTATGGTTATTTTTTATAAGATACGGATTACTGAAGGAGATTTGGAGAAGATTGTTTTTAGAATAAGATATGGGTTATTTGAGTGGGTGGTTTACTTTTTCCGGCTCACCGGTGCCCTAATAACGTTCTAGTAATATATTAATATTTCCTTATGGAAATTCCTAGATAATTTTATTATGGTTTATATGGATAATGTCCTTATTTATATTAATAGTTCAAAAAGGGATTATAAGGAGAAAGTATAAGTAGTTCTCTAGGCCTTAGCCAAAGCTGGCCTGAACTTAGACCCGAAGAAGTGTGAATTCTGTGTTGAGAAGGTGAAATACGTTGGTTTTATTGTTATTGTGGGAAAGGGTTTATTGTGTAATTCCGATAAGTTGAAAGTTATTAAGGAGTGGTTGGTCCCTAGGTCCCTTAAGGGTATACGAAGCTTCCTAGGTTTTATTAACTATTATCATATATTTATACTAGGGTATAATAATCTAATAGAGCCCTTAACCTAATTAATAAAAAAGGGGGTAATCTTCTATTAGGGAACAGCTTAAGGAGAAGTATTCGAAACACTAAAAAGGATGTTCATAAAAAAGCTGTTCTTACGGCAATTTAACCCGGATAACGAAACACACATCGAAATAGACTACTTAGGTTTTGCTTTGGGCAGTGCATTATCATAAAAGGACCTAGAGGGTCACTAAAGGCCAGTACGGTTCTATTCACAAAAACTATCACCAATAAAGTACAATTACCCAATCCATAATAAGGAACTTCTCGCAGTGTTCACCTGCTTATAATCCTAGAGGGCTGAACTCCGTAGTGTCCAGCACTTCACTATCCTAATAAATTATAAGGGTTTAGAGTATTTTATAAAAAAAACAATACCTAACTAAGAAATAAATTCGCTAGGTAAAAGAGTTATCCTAGTATAACTTCAGGATTAAGTACTAACTAAGAAAGGAAATAATAGTACTTAATGTATTATTAAAAAGGGAGTAGGACATCTCCTAAGGATAGGACAATAAGAGGGAAAAGGGCTAGGTGATCCAGATAATTCCCGACTCTATATAACCAAGTTATACTCTACTCAGTGACCCTCGAGTTAAACAAACTACTAAAGATATACTAGAAATACTATAAGCCGCTAGTTTTAATACTAGCCCTATACTATAAGCCCTTTAGAATAGAACTGTAAAAGCCGATGGAGTATACTAAGCTGCTTATCTAGTAGTAAAAGAAAGGAGGAGAAGTTTCCTACTAAAGCTTAAGTTGAAGGTTCAAATTGTTAAATACGAACTTGATGGGCTGGGAAGATTAATATGGAGAAATCGATTATAGGTATTAGGGGGGGGAAATAACAATAACCACTTAAATGGATTATGAACTAAGATTATATAAAAGTATTACGATTTATCTATCAGTGGCCACTTAGGATAGAACGGTACGTTAATAATAGTAAATAGATAGTTTTTCTGGTTAGGCCAGTCCTAGATAGTTTAAAGGTTTATATGAAACTACGATATTTGTAGAGGGATATATATCTGGAGGTAAGCTAAAAAAGGGTTCCTTAAACTCCTACTAGTGCTTACCCGTATTTACTGTGATTTATTAATGGACTTTATTATTAACCTTCTTTTAATAAAGAGGAAAAAGGTCTGATATTTGTGGGTTATTGTGGATAGGTTATCGAAGAACCCTATGTTAAAAGAGATGGAGATTATGGACGCTGAAGCTTGTGCTCAGTAGTTTCTCTCCTGTTACTATAAGTTCTATAGAATACTATAGATAATAATTAGTAACTAAGGATCGAATTAGATAAGCTGATTTTAAAAGGAATTCTATAGGTTGACCGGTGTAAAACAACTACTAAGTACTACTTACTACCCATAAATAAATGGAGGGATAGAATACCTTAACTAGGAGATCTAAGTAATTCTTTGTATATATATAATATACACTTAGGATAATTAGGGGGAACTGCTGCCCAGTATACAACTAGCCCTTAGGAACTAAATAAGTACTACTACGATAATATCCCTATTTTTTATAAAGTATAAATACCATATTAACCCTTCATTAGTAGTAAAAGAAGATAGCCAGCTAGAAACGAATCGAGAAGAAACAGCGAAGTAGTTAGTCCAAAGGATAAAGGATATTACAAAGTTTATTTAAATAGTAATAGCAGCTGCTTAGCAGCAAAGTGAAGATTCCATGAACTGCACTAGGGGACCAGCTAAGTAGTACAAAGTTAGAAACAAAGTGTGGTTAAACGTCACCAACTACTCATCCCTAAGGCTAAATAAGAAGTTAGTATAGTTTTATTATAAATATAAAGTTATATAGGTGATCTCAGTTTACGTAGTAGAACTGAATATACTAACCGGCATTTATCCACACTTCTACATAGACCTCCTCTATAGGGTAGTTAGTGACCGGTTGCTAGGGCAAGAAATACTTAATAAATAACTACCCCCGATTTGCTATATGGACGGAGATCTTGAATAATTTGTGGAAGATATATTAGTAGTAAAGTAGTAGTGGGTGGGTAGAGGGCGCCGTTGTTAGGCCCTAGTTAAATGGTAAGGTTATGTGGAGTTAATTTAGGAATTTATAGAAGTAGTATTGGAAATAGAGGTTTTGAATAGGTATAAACGATAGTATAAAGAAATTAATATAATAGATGGAGACCCGGTGTACGCCCCGAGAAGATGTTAGAGGGTAGCAAATTAATAGTTATTGGTGTATTAGTAGAACACTAGTGGGGAGGGGGGGGAGAAAGGAGGGGGTATTTATTATGGGCTAATACCCACGATAACCTAAGCTTTACTTAAGGTATTAACCAGTATCCAATAAAAGAGCTCTCCGGTTAAAGGGGCCTCCGATTAAAGGGCCTCCGGTGACCTCCGGTGCCCCACTAGATGTCCCCTTTGTTCTCCAGTAGTATAAATTCCTACACCGCCCCCCTTACGAGGAACTTCCTCTCTTCTGCTCCTTAGCTTGAAGTAAACAGTAATAGAGCACCCTAAGGTCGAAAACACCTAGGCCTGGCCCTTCACATCGGGGACTAGTTTAACGTCGAGGTCGGGTACCTAGGTTCTACTAGGGCTTCTTATAATAATTAAATCTATTCTCGTTAAGTCTCTTACTTGGTTATTTAGGTGGTCCGCATCTCTTATAGTTGGGTTACTAAATGTCCAATCAGCTACAATACTTATTATAGATATTTAAATAATTCAGCGTTACCTTTTATTATTGTATAGTTATTACTTATCCTAGTATTTTGCGTTTAGTAGTGACCGTAGTATACTTAATAATGTAATTAAAATACTTTACTATGGGTGCATATACACATCTTTTCGAGTTTATAATAACCTCTAAGTTTAATTAGAGTATAGTGATCAGCTTTAGATGTTCAGGGACTCCTTAGGTTAACCCACTTAGAACTTTTTACTACTTTTATATAAATCATAGACTTTTATACTAAGTGTTTAATTAATTGCTTTTGGTGATCTTAAAGATAATGTAATGGTTTAAGTATGTATATTGTAATTAGTTATAGTAATTACTATGAATATCTTTAAGATCAGGAGAAAAGAAGGAAAAGTCTGCTACCCCATAAATTCACTGGGTCCTGATTAGGTCTCCCTGGGCCTGATCAGGCTTAGTAAGCAGCGGTTGGCGTTGAACATGGCTGAGTGGTTCCGAGGCCTCTGATCGGGCCTTAGCCCGTGACAATAACCTCTTCAAAATTAGATTACTTATTTTAAATAGTTATAGTAATTATAAGATAATAAACTTTATATATAAGTATTATTAGACTAATATATGTTTTCTATTTCTTTTATTATATACTTTTTGTCATAATATAGCCCACAATTACTGTCCCGTAATTGTGGTTCCACTTTTGCGACACTTTTTAAATCTTTTAATTTTTTAGTTAGTTTATATTTAGGTTATTTAAAGTAATATATAAAAGATAATTAAGGTTTCAACCTAAATATGATTATAATATTATTATAACTAAAAAGATCTTTTTAGAGTATTATTATAAGGCTCGTTAGGT
Organism: Colletotrichum gigasporum; assembly: GCA_024584535.1. NCBI lineage: Eukaryota > Fungi > Ascomycota > Sordariomycetes > Glomerellales > Glomerellaceae > Colletotrichum > Colletotrichum gigasporum. Next base: position 1,465,676 of record CP077951.1, read on the forward strand.
AGGCCTAATAAGTAAAAAAACTATTAGTAGTTAGAAATATACTGGGTTATAGTTAGTGAATATGAGTAGACCCCTCTTTAACCCCCTACTATTTGAGAATACGAGAACCCCGGCTAAATAATTAAAAGAAGTATTAGGAAGTTGTTTTGATGGTAGGGCTGGCGAAAAATGGGTGGAGGATTTATTAGTAGTATGTTAGTTAACTCTTAGGAAGAGGGATGAGTTGAAGGGGTAGTTCGGTCTATTTATGAAGCTGGAAAACGATACCAGTACTTAACGTCTATTATTTAGGAAGGTCTAGAAAGGTTGGGACGAGAGGGACTACTATATGGTTGTTGCCCAGTGAAGGATTAAAGTATTGGAAGTAGAGGTTGAGGCCAGTGGGCCAGGAAAAGGAAGAAGGTCATTATGAGCCCCAACTCTAAGTTTGCCAACATCGAGGCCATCCGGAAGGCTCAAATCGAGGCTGGCGACGTTTACGATATCTCAGATGAATCCAGCGGGTCTGATAACCCCAGTGACGATGGCAGTTGTATTGTTGTAGTATCAAAATAGGTGGAATATTAGGTTGAAGTTGATGCATCAATTGATCCAGCATCATTTTTGGGGTGACCGAAAGTGGGGGTTGGCCGAAAGTGGGTGACGGACGTTATTCGGCACAGTTTCGAAGTATCAAATGTGGACTATATGGGTCCAAACCTTCCTACAGCTTGTCACCGCCTTGGCGTTGTTATGAGATCTTGGTGGAAATAGATCAGGCAGCGTTACAATTCACGCCAGCCAGTCCGCAGCCAAGGTGGGATGCCGATGTGCTGGACCAGGCCACGCTGTTCAGAGGGTGACTCAAAGTCGAACGCCAGCGGCAGCCTCTAGAGACCGAAAAGCTTGAGACCGAAGTCTCTACCGTGGACTAAGGGTTGGCTAGGTAAGGCAATTGCGTTATGGCGTATTGACCAACATAACCGAAGGAGATATTTCCTTCTCTAAGAATGCATACGCAATCTATTTCTGCTGATTAGTTACCGGACGACTCCTCCCTGCGCCAAATATGTGACTGTCTCACGCAGTCTACTCCGTTATTTCCCAATATGGCTGGACTTGTGCTACCGATGCCTACGCCGCAGAGGCATGGTCAACCTTTAGATTGGGGAGCTGACCCAGCCTCCCTTTGGAGCAGCTGAGACCTGCAGGGGCTGATCCCGCTGAAGATGGTCAAATGATCCCTCAGTCAATTATTCATGGGCTCCATGGGATGTGGTAAATAAAGCAAGCTTTCTTTCCATCATGCTCCTCGACTTGTTTTGAAAGGCATTGTTCTTACCAAACCCCTTTTCACAGATCGGTCGACAACGGCTACTCCCGAAAATATGCGTTTGCCCATTATTACATTTCTCCTCCTATCGATCACATAGCAGTTCTTCAGCCTAGTGGTATCCTGCGTCCCTCGGCTATAGCCACGGGGAAAGAATGGGACAGGATGGCAGCCATCCGCCGAGCTACTACGGCAGAAGAACAACATCGAAGGTCTCATCGAGCTGATATACCGCAACAACAACCCCGAAAGATTCGGGAGCTCCACACAGAGACCCAATACCCTGTTTCACATTGGCCTGGTGGTCCCGGACATTATGGCAGCCCAAAAACTTATCGAGGAAAACAACGTCACAGTTCTTAAAAAGGTTGGAGAATGGCCGGGTACAGTTTCATTGCCCCTTGCGCGAAGCTTTGGTCTGCTGGATTTGACTCAGGAGGAGAATGATGCTATTATGGAGGGGCTGCAACTCACGGGCGTTGCTCGGTTTCTGCTAGTGGCTGATCCGGATGGGAATGTCATTGAGGTACAACCGCAGGACTAAGGTCATATTGAAGCCTTCAGCTAGGTTGTGTCGTCTTTACATGTCTAATGTGGGGAGCTATACACGAACCGTTAAGGTTCCCTTGTTATTCTAAGCTCGGTTCAGAGTAATAATGGATCTTCTGGAGCCACTGCATCTAGCCTTGGCTTTTATGCGATTCTGAGATGGATGATATGTGGTAGTGTTAGACCGTAGGTCATGTCGAATATACTTCTTTAGCTATGTCACCTGAGCTGTCATACCAAACCTTTATACATCCATGTCAGCTGACCTGTTTGGATTTTCGTTATGAGCGTAGACATCATTCAGAATAAAGGTAAACAATGGCTGGAAACACCCATAGGAGCTACAGACTGATGATTCAAATTCCCTGCCGAGCTCTCCTTAATGGATAATAATATGACCATGTAAAGGTGTACAGATTTGGGGAAAGCTTACAGAATGGGGCTAGTAGAAACATCAAATTCGTAACCACGCTTCCATTTTGGTTCAGTCACGTTATCCTGTTGCTATTCACTAGCCAGGATAGTTTACAACGTTACACGTGCCTCACTCTGCTACCAGAGTCTCATCAGCTGCATCCTTCTTGACTGCATAAACATGTAAAATTAAGATTTGTCCTCAGGTCTACATTTCATATATTGCGATGAATCTGCAAGTTTTAGCGTAGATGAAGTGGCCTTTACCACTACAGCAACACTTTGACACGCTCCCGTTGTTTCTGTCGGAACACCACCACCCAGCTGGCGACACCTGTTGCCGCATATCGCCGATTGGCCCGATTAGCGAGCCAATCAGAGGTCAGGGATTGGACTCAGAATCGCGGCCACCAGCGCTGCCTTCGGCTTCCGATTCCTAACAAGAACAACAGCAGATACGACGAATATATCGTTATTTGCTAACCCCCAATTACCAGGCCTGGTGAGGTGAATCCAACAGTTTCGTCATGCGCTATCCATGCTATCTAGCCGCCCGGTCACAAATTTGCGACTCGTGCAAAATATACTCGTTATGGCAGGCTGTTCTGCGCGCGTGCCGCAGGGTCCTCCCGTCGCGGGCGACAGAAACAAGCGCTAACCCCGCGTGATCACCAGAAGACGTTGCCCTCCAGAAATCGCGAGGCGTGCACGGATATTCGACGTCCATGACGGCGGGTATAGCTGCTGGATTAGGATGGCGAATCCGAGACCGAAACTTTTTCCGGAGATGTGGCGCGTGCTGACACCAAGATGAGGCGATTCAGTTGTCGATAAGGATGAACACCAAGCCCTACTCCAGTAGGTTAAATACAAGCTTTGTGTCCAAAGAAGCGGACCGAAACGTGGCTATGGCAGTGTATCCATGTCGACGAGGTTCTGGTTAGCGAACGTGATCAACATTCGGTTTCGGCTTCCCAGAGAAGTCGGATTATGGTGCCGCTGCTATGCTGGCCACGCGAACTCGGATCGACAGCTATGGATATCCTACGTAGAGCTTGACTGACATATATCCCCGAGCTTTTATATGCCGAGTATTTGTGCTCCGCACGACTGGGTACCATCATCAAACCGGATTCTTCAACTTCACTTCAAAGACTGACACCCTGGTTACCACATCTGTCCCTGTACCCATCGGCCACAGGGTGAGCCACGCCAGCCCCGTCCCCCCATACGTCGCAAGTGGGGACGATGAAGAGACACTCCGCTTTCGGGTCCAGAAGGAGGCTTTTTCCAAACCCATCAGTCAGTTGCTTTTTGCCGTTGTTGTCATAGCACTTCGTGGGCGCGATGAGAACGTCCTCCCGTGTCACCCCGTACTTTCCTCTTCGCAGGTCAACGGCGTCATTCTGCATCTTGCCGTTGTCCTGGTCATCTAGTTGCAGAAGGAAATAGTTGATCCACGTCGAGCCGTCTTAGACGTAAATCCCCGCGCATTCGATCTCCTCGCAAGAAGACCTCCCCTTGAAGCGTCAGATGAACATCTTCTGCGCCAGCAAGGCGAGGGCGGCGGCCCGGATCTTGAAAGTGTCAATGACTTTGTCTTGAATGTCGCCTTGCGTGACGTTTTGATGTACGCCGATGAACTGGCCCCCGAGGAGAGCAGGGTTCATTCACTCAACAGACTGTTGCAGATGAGCGTCCAATGTCGTTTGCACAGAGGTTGCGACTGCCTTTTAGTACTGCTGGACGACGCTGGCCATGGTGCTGCTGATCTGTGTCCAGGCCAGGAACTGGTCTGTTCCCGTGGGGATCTTGAGCTGACCGCTGAGGAAGTTGATGCCCCTACTGATCGCAAGCCCGCAGTACTGAGTGCTCCGGTTAAGGGGATAGCGCCGAGAACGGTGTTGAACATGAAGATGGCATCTTTCATACGTGTGACATTATCCTGCGGCTGGGGGTAGAAGCCAGTCACTATCTCTGGCAACACCAGGGAGATGATGCTCGAGGCGAAGATGACTGCCATGTTGATAGAATTCATATAGCTATTCCAGTTCTGAACAGCAACCAGCGCATACCTGAACGACACACATGAGTTGACAGTACGATCCCGCTCCAGTCCGAAATCAAGATAAGACTGACCAAGCAGGAAGAGGAACGAGGAGGTCATAACAAGACCAAAGATCCCAAATGACATCATGGGTATGCGCTCCTGCTTGATTTTCCAAGAAAAATGCAATTTCCTGCTGAAGTTACATCCCGCTGCTTCCCGCTTCCAATGGCCTTTCCAATGCATGAAAAAGACACAGTCGCCCCTTTCAATCTCGACTATTTACACTGCAACATCATCCGATTAAACGGGTTGGTCCCCAATTTAGCAACTACACGTGCCTAAAATCCCGCGCCTTCAGCACCGACGGAGGACCTCTACCATACATGCACTTTGCTAAACTCTTTAAGGTTACAAAACAAAATCAATGCGACCTACATCAACGCGTCAGCTGATGGGTGTCATCGGGAAATAACAGAAGTACCCTCGGCAATCTGTCGCCAGGGCATTGCGCGACATGAATCCATGTCCTCTGTAGAGACGCCGAGCTACACCGACGTCGGTGAATGTGCCGACCTCACCGAAATTCAAGGTGACCTATTTGGGGAAAGTTTAACAGTCCTTCACGCTTGGTCATCCCAGTGTGTCAAACTGGCGTTAGCGTGCGGCGCCAGTAACTTGACGATCAATTGGAGAATGGGGCAATTTTCTCCGTTGTCCATTGAGAAAAACGCCGAGTTTGGCCCTGGTGACGCAATGGGGTAATCGAGGCCCGTCACTCCACCGTCCTCTCCACGCTGCCCCTCACGAACTGTCCACCCGCTATGCTTAACAACACGACTCGACGATAGCTATAAAGCCGGCCAGGTCTCTCAGGCTCGTGTGTTCAAGAAAGGTCTTCAACTGATCATCTTGGTTGTAAAAAGACCGACAAAATGGCTGCGGAAAAGAAGTTCAACGTGGGAATCATCGGATACGGGTGAGTGCAACCCCGCAGCTGACGATCAGTCATCCTTGTCCCACTCCCTTGCATGCTTCCGCAATAGCCTCAGCCAGCATGGCGTGCTCACCGAGGGGCGAACCACGTGCTGACCTGCCCTCGCAGCCTGTCGGCCAAGGTCTTCCACATCCCCTTCATCAACCTCACACCGCAGTTTAACCTGCACAGCATCGTGCAGCGCAAGCCGACGGCCTCGTCGTCCGCACCCAATGACTACCCCTCGCTGAAGCACCACACCTCCCTGGAGCCCATGCTCCAGGACCCCGAGGTCGACATCGTCAACATCCTCACCCCGCCCAACACCCACTTCAACTTCTCCAAGCAGGCCCTGCAGGCCGGCAAGCACGTGCTGGTCGAGAAGCCCTTCGTGCCCACCGTCGCCGAGGCCGAGGAGCTCATCCGGATCGCCCGCGAGAACAACCGCCTCATCTGCGTCTACCAGAACCGACGCTGGGACAGCGACTTCTTGACGGTCCAGAAGATGATCAAGGACGGAGTCTTCGGCCGCGTCTACGAGTTCGACACCCACTTCGACCGCTACCGCCCGGACCGCCCGACCTCGTGGAAGGGCCAGCTGGGCATGGCCGAGGGCGGCGGCGCGCTCCACGACCTCGGCTCGCATCTTATTGACCAGGCCTACCACCTCTTCGGCATGCCCGACGCCGTCTACGGCAAGCTCATCAGCCAGCGCGACGGCCGCTTCGACCCGGAGGACCCGGACAGCGTGCACGCCCAGCTTTCGTACAAGGACGGTCTCATCGTCAGCGTGCGCATCGGCGTCATGAGCGTCGAGACCATCCAGCCGCGGTTCTGGGTGCGCGGCACCAAGGCGTCGCTCCACAAGACGGCGCTCGACCCGCAGGAGGACCACCTCAAGGCCGGCAAGAAGCCCAACCAGCCCGGGTTCGGCGTGGAGGACCCCATCAACGGCGGCAGGCTGCTTCTAGTCAAGGAAGGGGGCAGGGTCGAGGAGCGGACCAAATTGACGGTCGAGCCCAAGACGTATCTCAAGCTGTTCGAGGCCTTCGCAAAGGCCATCGAGTCTGGGAAGGAGGAGGATGTGCCTGTGCCAGCGACCGAGGCGCGGGATGTCCTGCGCATCATCGAGGCCGTCAAGGAGAGCGCGAAGACGGGAAGCGAGGTCCGTTTCTCTTGAAGGAGGCTGTCCACTAGCTGGAAAACCTGAAACATCCATGCGCCCGAACGCGCTGGCCGAGTTAGTCGTCGATGTGATCGGGATCGATGTGCGGGTGTGGCGTGACGTGCCGAGCCGATAGCGAGGGCTAAGGCCTGTTGATGCGATACCGGCTTCTGAAAATGTTTTTTTATTTCAATATGGTTGGGATTTGTCCTATTATAGCGGTTGCATCCGGTAGAAATTGAAAGCGTTTGCCAAGTCGACCCTTTCCGGTACGTGATGCTGCCGTTTATGGCCTGGGAACTCCGCATCACGAGGTCTTGGCCGCAAAGGGGACATAACGCAGATCCCCCGTATTACGAAGACCAAGAGAGACAAGACTAGTATCTTAAATTTTCCTTCCTGGCAAAACGAAGACTGCCCATCCAATGGTAGGTTCATATGAATGAAGGCACACGCCTATAGCCCGGCTGATCTTGCACTTTATCCGGTAATGTCTTGGAGAAGGTCGACTTCTTGGCAAGAACACGATGTCGTCTTTAACTTCTTTTTTTTCTGCTGAAGCGAGGAGCCTTCGGCGGGGCGCAAGTGTTGTTTATAAGAGGGCACCGCCATCTTGCTTCGTTCTTGTAGCATGCTTAATCTCTAAGAAAATCTCGAGAACAACGAAACAGTATCCCACGGAAGCTTTAGTGTCTTCATCCGTCTTTCTCTGCAAAGGGTTGAGCAATATCCCAAAATGCGTTTCGCAGGCTTATTCACCCTCCTTTCGCTTATTGTCAGCGTTCTGGCAGGTCGATATATCATCGTCCTCAGACCCGTGAGCCTTTTCTTCCCCCTTTGCACGCATTCTCTATTGGAACTTTTAACTGATGTACTAAAGGAGGCGGATCTCGAAGCTTTCCTTGATAAGCTTAGACAGAACGGCAGCATCAAGGTTCACCTTAAGTACCCGAAAAACACCTCCTGGTACTACGGCGCTGTTATCAGCACCAACTCCTACAATGAGACGATTCTGAACGAGTTTCCTGAGGTCTGCTTCGCTGAAGAGGACAAGATGATGACGATTGACCCCATCCGTGGTCCGACCATCCCGAGGAAGCGCAGGGAGAGAATGGTCAGGCGTCAGGAATATTGCTTGCACCCAACGCCGAGTCCAGGCCTAATCAGTACATGAAAGGCCAATCAACTGATGCACTTGCAAGCTCTTGGGTGGTCCATTGTTGGGCGATGGGTGGGGCGGGCACTGCTGGGGAGCTTCCCTTCGCCTATGCACTTCATGTAAATAGCTGCACGTTTTGGAGAATGTATTGTGCGGTAGATCCTGACGAATTGAGCTTAATCCAACAGTTCGCGTCAATGAACTAGTTTGAGCTTACGTAGAGGCCCAAATAGCCACGTGATCGTCGCCGTGTGTGATGAATGCCACAAGAATTGATGCAGATGACTAACAGACGATGGATAACGGCATGTCACGAGACTGGTATCTCGTACTTCGTATGCCTCCGTTGGGGATAATGGCATCCCACGCCAGCTGCGGGGGCATGTCGTAGCCGAGCTTCCCCTCATGAACTAATGATAGGCCGACTAGTCGATGCGCCATCTTCCCTTTACGCGCTAAGCACTCGGCGCCTCGGCCTTCGGTCAGATTTACGACCTTACGAATGCAGTATTTCCGCCTTTGTAGGCTATTAACCGGTTAGGACCAAAGTGCAAAATAGAAGTCATCAGGGGTCCGCATTGGTCGATGTGTACTCATTTCACCACATGCAGGACTACGGCTTACATCCCATTTCACATCCCTGCTACAGCCTGCTCTAGTTCAGATGGCGAACGCCACCACGAGACAATGTAACGGAAAACCCGGCCGTTTGGCTTAGTCGTACATCCTTCTACGGCACGCGTTCTAGGCATCCGTTGAAAGATAAAACGCCCTTGACCTCACATCTCTTTTCGTTCTCGTCTCGTCGGATTGATAGTTTGTCCCACCTCAGATCCAGTCTGTAAGAATTAAACGCCATGACTGGCGGTAACAAGGTTGCAGTGGTTGGGCTGGGTGAGTCCGCGGCCTAGTAACGAAGATGAGATAGGCCCTTCACGTGCTAACAAGCCCAGGCGCGCTTGGCCTCGTCGCCCTCAAGAACTGTCTGGAGGAGGGGTTCGAGGCAACCGGCTTCGATCGCACTCCCTACCCTGGCGGCCTCTGGAAGTATACACCAGAGGACAGGGTTTCTGCGCTCCCAAGTACGCAACGACCTTTTCCAGCAGTCAGGTGAAGGCGACTCACGTGTATTAGCAACCATCGTCAACATATCAAAGGAGCGGGTGAGGCTGCTCGTTCCTCACGTGACAGATCAGCCACGCTGACGCCTCCATCAGGGATGCTTCACAGACTTCCCGTTCCCACCTGGTAAGTTCGTGCAACGCTATACAGACCTTTACCTGTACTCATTAGTGGCAGAGATATCAAGCCTTTGCTCCTCCGCCGATGTGGAGAGGTACCTCGACAGCTATGTGGAGCACTTCAACCTGCGGCCTTCCATGCGCCTCAACACGAACATCACTCGTGTCTACCGCAATGAAAGTGCCAAAAAATGGGCCATCGAAATTGAGGGTGCCCCCGACGAGATGTTCGACAGGGTGATCATGTCAACGGGCCAGAATAACACGCCAAAATACTGCAACATCGATGGCATTGAGCTATTCCAAGGCGAGAAGCTTCATGCAAAGTCGTACAAGAGGTATGCCTCGACTCTGACGCCACCTAGCTGCAAACTTGGAGCTACCGGTACTAATGCTGTGACACAGCCCTGGAGGCTTCAAGGGCAAGGATGTCTTGGTCATCGGCCTTGGCAACACAGGTTCCGACACGGCTGTATCCCTTGCCGGGCACGCCAACAACATATACCTGTCCCACAAACATGGCTGCTTGATCGTGAGTCTCCTTCCCCTGCCCTTCCCATCAACACAATCTCACATCAAGAAGCTCCCCCGGATTAATCAGGGCAAGCCCGTCGACCACACGATCAACGTCCGCTACGTCACATTGCAGCGCGTGCTTGAGAGCTGCTTCCCCTCCCTCGTTGAGTACCTCTTCAACAATTTGGGCAAGAAGATACAGGACGAGGCCTTCAACATTCGCCCCGAATGGAACCTGTCTCCCTTCCCCTCCTTGAAAAAGAAGCTGCCCCTCATCACGGACGATCTTATCGGTGTTCTCGAAAGCGGTGAGGTCCAGTCCGTCCCCGGTGTCAGGAGGGTCGTCGGACCCAACGAGGTCGAACTCACAGATGGCAAGGTGATCAAGGTCGACACGATCATCTACGCTACTGGCTACAAATCCAGCTTCAACCTCATGGACCCCAAACACGACCCAACGCGTAACACGACGCCGGAGTGGGCTGCCGCGAAGGGGTCGGCCAGCAAGCCGCTTCCCAGGCTGTACCAGGGCATCTTCGACTTGGACTACCCCGACTCGCTGGCATTCCAGGGTGCTGTGGCGTATACTCAGGGGTCTTTCCAGATCAACGACCTGTCTTCGATGGTGGTGACACAGGTCTGGAGGGGCAGGTCGACTCTGCCGTCCAAGAAGGAGATGGAAGAGTCCGTCGACAAGCATCACGCTTGGATCTGCGGGCTGGCGAGGGAGGGCAGCGTCCTCCCACAGATCGTCAACCCGTACCAGTGGTCGGACTGGGCTGACCAGATGGCCGGCACCGGGGTCGACGAGTATCTCGGCTGGGGTTGGAAGGGCTGGAAGTTCTGGCTGCAGGAGCCCCGGTTCTGCAACATCCTCATGGGCGGTGTCTATAGCCCGCACATCTATCGCGTCTTTGACGTCGGCAAAAGGAAGAAGTGGGATGGCGCTAGGAAAGAACTTGAGAGGCTGCACAAGGTGGGGACCGAGAAGCCCAAGACTTCATAGGCGGAGATGGGCTCTTGCGTTGCTGAGAGGTTTTACATTTCATACCAATTGAATGCAACTTGAGGTCTGCCAGCTAGTAGCTGAGTCCACGTGAAAATCATACTGCCATCACCTCCAGCCATTGTATCGCTGACTTTGGACAGACCACACAGCTGGTACCCCCAAATCATTAGTGCGAACCAAATATTTCCTTGCCCTCTTCCCAGGCTCACACAAAACCCTCCCCTGCTGCCCAAGTCATGCACTATTAATCTCATGCACCTTCACGGCATGAGATAGGGGCTATCTGAGATTGAGTGTGCAATGCTTGTCAATTTGATGTTCGAAAATCTACGCCAAATGTCACATGAAAATCCCCAAACATTTTTAACCGCCGCACTAGCCATGTCCCCTTGATTATCCCTCAATCACGATGCCTATTCCCAGGACTTGGTCTTTCCCCCATGGTCCTGGTCTCCTCATCAGCCAAGTCCACTGATGGCATCCTCTCGTTTCCGGAAGCAAGGCTCAAACCTTCCTCCGGGCCATCTTCGGCGATCATACTGTTTGCTTCACTGCCCGGCATTGATCCAACACCATTCATACTGGCACCTTCATCTGCCGCAAGTCCCGGGCTTCCCAGCACCTCTTCCTCCTTCACGTCCTCTTTACTACCTAAAAACTCAAACTTTTCATCCCCCACAACGCCAATAGTGAAATATCTGCCAGGCGGCTCCCTTGTGCTCTGAAACCAGCCCATGCTAAAGTGTAAGTTCGCAAGAATCCCATGCAGGTCATTGAATGAGTGAGACTCGGTAGTTGGAGGGAGGTATTCCCATACATTTGAATCGCCGAGAAAGCTGGCTACAGCTGCGAGACTGCCAAAGCCGTCTGGTGCCAGACCCTTCGCATTCATGTCCAAGAGTGGGCTGTGTCGTAGCTTTCCCAGGCGTCGCATCACTATCGAAACCAACCCCCATGTGTTGAATAGGGCAACCATTGAAAGTATTGTGACAAGGATATAGGTAATTGTTGAATTTTGGTAAAGCCGATGTTGCGATTTAAAGTTGACAGTTGCGTCAAGTCTTGGGGGAATTGGATTCCCATCCGGCGTTGAGTTCTTTTTTACATCAATGCGGTTTTCGACGTTGGCGATCTGTGCTGTGATTAATCCTAAGTTTTGGGTAACGTTTTGGATGATTTTCTTCTCCTAAAGAGGATTTCCAAAAGCCTCTAGAAGAAAGTCTCCAAGCGGCTTTACTAGGAATCCAAGTTCGCCATGTAATCTGTTTGACCATGTTGCTGCTGCACTTTTGTAATTACTGATAGGAAACACTCCTTCATACATTTGATGTGTTTTTGGTATGCGGAATGGCGGTTGCCAGAGCTTTGCTGTCGATCGGTCTGGTCGTGGAGGTTTCGTTGGATCCAGTTTCCAGTGGCCATCTGAGGCCACCAAGCTAGCTTCAGTTGTAATTTCGAGCCACGAATAGATGCATGTCCATGCTGAGAGAAAGCTTATCTCGTCTTTGGACGCTGAGTATGCCCCCCAGAAGTAGGTCAGGAATTTTGTAGTCTCAAAGTCCGTGCGATTTTCTTTTTGGCGAAGCTGACACGTCTCGTTGGCGTCTTCGAAAGTGTATACTTTGGAAACCCTTTCTCCGAAATACATATCGCCAAAACCCATCCAATCCTTGTGCCTTTGAGTGCGACTTAATGTATCCCTGCGGATCACTGTGCCATTTGGGCATGTGATAAGCCATTGAAAGGACAATTTCCAGTAACTGATTCCAGGGGGTGAAGGCTTGGATATCGAGACGTTGTATTTATTAGTAGGTTCTTTGATTCAATTGAACTGTAACTGTGCTACGGGTATGGTGATGTTTACAGATGAAATCGGTGCGTGGTCAAAGTCTTCTATTTCCCCCAAGTCCGGGAAAATCAGATCCTGATAGGTGTTTCGCTGGAATGTAAAGTTGTATTCTTCCCGAATCAGTAGGAAGCTTTTCAAAGCTCGCCGTAAATCAATCATTGCTTCTTGACTAAGTGACGGAGAACCGAAGACGGTTTTCTGCTGAAGTTGAATGTCTCGAGGCTTGGGTGTGAATTCTTGTGTACTGAGCAGACCAGAGGTAAGCGTTGTCAAAAGTCCACAGGTAAGGGCAAGGAGTTGTGCCAGGGTGACGGTGTAAGTCCTCAGGCGAACAGAATGGTAGATTGCTCGAGCGCCTAGCATGTCCAAAAGCGATTTGTCAAGCTCCCGGCCTGTGCAATCTTTGCGAGAAAAAAGCCAAAGCATGCTTAAAGATCGATGTGCTATGCTACAAGCATTCGCAAATAAAGATATGCTCAGCATGACGAGGGCCGGAAAGGTGGTCCACATAAGGTGTTGGTAGTTGTTGTCTTTATCATCCACCGTAGCCAGACCGTCCGAGGTATCAGACCACCGTTGCGTAAAGGCCAGCCAAAATATAATGTTGAGAAGCCAGATGGTGAATGAAGCTCGAGTCCAAGGCGGTAGTACTGTCGGAGCGGAGTCACAGGCAGCCCAGTTTGCTGCCTCAGACCGAGGTGGCGTTAAGCCTGGGATTGGGCCCCGATGGATCTGATTTTCGTGGAGAGCAGTGATAGTCCCAAGGTTGCTGGGTCCCCGGGCCAAAGTCCAATTACACCTTTTCGACCAAAGAAAAGAAGTATAGAGAGTGTAATGAAGGTAATCGTGGCCAATAATACCGTCATCGGCATCGCGACCCGTAGGCTTACTCTTAGTCTGCGCGAGGGCCACATCAAATGCCCAGTCGTTTCGCTCTCGTTAAGTGGTAACCGAAGTACAAAATGGGGGAGGAGAGAGCTCATGCGCCGGAACATATTCTGAGTCGCTTCGAGCAGGATATTATTGTCATAGGATTCCATCCAGTCGGTGACGTTATCGCTAGTCCAGTTGACCGAAGATGAACTGATGTATTTTCTGAGGTGATCCACTCCAGAAAAGTCGCTATTGCCGTACATCATAAGTTTCCAAATATTGATGTCAGTAATTGTTCGAGTTTGTTCGGGTGGCACCGTAATACGGGGCTCAATGCCATCATCGGTAATCTCGACTTTGGATATCCATGAAATAGGGGCGCAAATAATACCAGCTGCGGTATCAAAAAACTCCAAGCTAGATGCATTCGAACTCGATGGTTTAGCAAATGCTGCGAACAGAATAAATTGCGGTTGCTTCTGCGGCAAAACTGAACAAGGTGCTTTCTCGGCTGGTTCCTTTAGTGGGACTTGATTCAAAAGTTCCCAGTCCTGTTCATCGTCCGGAGAGCTAAAGGCTGTTGGTATCTCAGTAACCTCATCGCATTGGTCAAACCGAAGGGAGACATTGACCAGAAAATGATAGTCCGTTGCAGTTGCCGAAATCGAATGGTTCTTTAACTTTAAACATTAAATGTCTGAAAAGAAGCCGTCCACAACGACCTTAAGAGGAGCGTCGGTTATGCCTCGGGAACGTCCATGCATGTCGTCCTTTATCTTAAAGGTTTGGTATGTGACTGCCTCGTTGACCCCAAAAGGGTAAGCCATATCATAGTTGTTAATTGCTTCGTTGATAAAGTAGGCAATGCTCGGAGAATCAATGATTTGACTATCATTATCGTAGTGACTTTCCAAATAATCCAAAACCTTGACTTTGGTCTCGTGGCTTACTAGAATGTCGCTGAGGCTGAATAGGCCGGATGCCAACGCAATCTGAACTTTGAGTATGATAGAGATGACGGCTGTTAAATAAATCAGATGGTGTCTGTATCGTATCGATTTATAAAGAACCGCAGGTAATGACAGTGACATGTAGTCGAGGGCGTAGGCATCTTGAGTCTGGTGTAACTGATCGTTTGTGTTCAGTGAAATCCAAGGGAAATATTTCTTGGATTGCATTTCCAACCTTTCCCAAAGGGCAGTCACAATTGTGAGAACTAAATGAAACGTCAGTCAAAGTTGCATCCCTATACTTTCGTCGGAAGCTTCGTGTCACGTGGCTGGAATCTGACTAAGGAAAGCATGGCGGCTAAGCCGATTCCAGACTGCGACAGGGCTTGACTAAGGAGGACTATATATATAAAGGCCTGTCCCTCCCCTTCAAGGAGAGGGTCAGAGAAGAATGAGAGTCACAACCAGTACCTACCTATTGTCCTCTTACTGACCTCTTTACTTCGCACCGCAAGCCCCTGACACTTCGTACAAACCGTTGGGCCAAAGCGCCAGAGATACACGTATTTGTCTTGAGCTTCCATTATACCGTCTTTGTGGTTGGAGTACCAGAGTACCAGAGAAGAGCAGGAATTCCGACTGCGATGAAAATGAAAAGCCCTGTGAAAAGTGCAAAGACTTTGATTTGCAGCCACTTTGGCTGCCAAGTCGGCGCCGTATTATGGTGGGTGTCTGCGTGTCGAGGTCTCTGAAGTTTGTCCTTCGAGGGCACCGTGTTGTCCAGAAAACACTCGTGAATGATTTTCTGCGGGCGTTGGGGCTCCCTGTCGGGGTCGGAACCATCGTTGGTATCATAAGAGACATCGACGTCGATGATCGTCTCTTCGCAGGAATTGGCTTCGTGGTTGGTGTCCTCAGGATCTCTGACAGTTCCAGTGTTGTTGATGAAGCTTTCCCGCTCTGACATGAGGGAAATGCTCGTTGAATCACGGCGAAAGCCACCCACAGACGAACTGCGGGCCCTCAATGGTTGGAGTTCCAAATATGACATGATGTGGTCGGAATTGGAAGCGTCTTGACAATGATCGCCTTGTTGCAAAGGCAATCAGTTTTCACGAGAGCTGGGGAAAGCCTGTGAAGTCGAAATCCTCCCAAGCGACTTGCACGTGCCAGGCTTATACGGCGTGGCTGCCAAGAGCGTCTCATCTGAGGCAACATTTTCCGTGCCGCGGAGATGTCTTTGGACAATATCAAGAGCATGCAGGTACTTGACATGTAACCCTCCATGGCTGTTTAAACCCGTAGCAAGAGGACCAAACTTACACCGCTTGAAACTTTGATGCTTTCGTTCGTGACACCCAGCCACCGATCCTCACTGAAGGCCTTGGTACGAATATCATTGGTTATCTCCGCGGTTGGGACCGCATTGAATAAGCGTGTCTTGGGTGCCTACTTGATTCTTGTAACACAGCCAAGATTGGGTGTCACAAACGTCATACGTTGACCTCAATCTAGCTCAACCCAGTCTGCCCAAGGCATACAGAATCTTTTCGAGACATTCAACGCCCATCAGAAGCTATTTTAATGCCGTTGGTTAACTGACACCCCTAACAAATGACGCTATTCAGGATATGTGTAGTCCACAATTGGCAAACAGAGTGGCTGATCAAATCCGCTCAGATGTCAGGCTAAAGTATGATTTCTAGGCGTCACATGGATGGACAGATACCAGAGAAATGTGAGTGCCATGTGCGGTCATTGAAAGATTAAAGGATGCCACAAATGGAAGCTGAGTTCAAAGGGGACAGCTGCTACCACACTAGCCCATTTTTCGATAATGTAAGTCTCGAGAACGTAGTGAGGGGAGGATTGTTGTGTCCAAGTATGAAATGAGATTCGCGGTGGTAAGTTGGCTCACATGTACTCGATGTTCACGTAGGGGCCTTGAGACAGGTTTTAATGAGATGGAGTGGGAACGCGACGTAATCGACGTAAAGACTCAAATATGTCATCTTGGTCCAGTACGTCTTTTTTGGTCCCACTGGTCTCCGTCGGCACGGAGTTGTAAAACCAGATTTCCGTCAGTGTGGTGACAAATGAGGTGCACGTCCGACTAGATTGATCATAGCCGCACTTCCAGTTCCCTGGTGGGCAGCACCACGTTTGTATATATTTCCGTGACCCCGCCTGGGATGCAATCGGCGTTTTACACGCTGTTGTTCATCCGGTGTTGCAAGCTGTGGCGGGGAAGGCCACATTGGACATATTGCCTGCATTCAAGTGCTTGTCAGCAGTGCTTCTTTTTGGATCCATGCCGAATAGTTCTTGGAATAAGAAGCGCCTCACCATATTCAAATCCGGTGTCTTGTCTGTTGTATTGTCTGGAGTCTTGTCTAGTCTCGTGTCTGGGCTCAAGCCTGGGTAGTTCAACCTTCGTCTTTCATCCCAAGACTTTTGACCTTGGAATATGGGGGAAATATACTGCATTTCAGTTTACCGCGGCTTCCAAGTATCATGACTCCTAAGCCGGCAGCGGCGGCAGTCCAGCCTTCTTGCGCTTCTCATCCTCCCTCAGATGCACCTGCTGCTTGGTATAATCATCATGCGCAAAAGGTTCTTCCATTAGATCCTCCTAGTCCTAGCGGTGCCTCTGCTTCAGCTTGCCAAGAGGCCCATCGATATATTTCACCGCCTCCTCCCCGCCGCGCCACCTTCTCCTTTTCCGCTGCCGCCTCGACCTCGTACTGCTGCTTCGGCAGCATCTCCATCCACTCCTGGTAAATGTCGCGCGGCCAGGCAACACAACTATTTACACAAAGATATTCAACCCATTTTGTGCTTATGGCCAGCAGTACTACACATCTATATGTTGAACTAACAAGGGGTGTAAGCAAGTGTTTGACTAATGCTAGGGCAATTGATGGAATTCAAGATTAGAGATGAATGTTTGAATAGAGAGCGATTGCTATTCAGTCTCACTCTACCCCGTAGGTCTTCAGGTTAATATATCCCTTTCCATTTATCATTACATAACCCCCAGATATCCATTTCTCGGCGTGTTGGTTCTCGAGTGGGGACATCCTAACCGCGCGGCAAGAGCTTCACAAACTCGCAGATTCGACAGATCATCTGATGCTAGGCACCTGTGACATTGGCTCCCAGTCGATTGGAATCCTAATGTTGCAGACGGCTCATGCAACCACCAGGTCCGTGTTGGTCCTCAGCGCCCGTAACATCGCCGACGTCCGTTCCTCATCCCGGCGATGCTCCGATTGGGCGTTTCCGGTTCCGCGCCGCCTCCTACCATCCATCAGCGGCTAATCCGTCACCGATGACAAGCAAGATTGACGCGCCGATCATGCGTATGCGATGTCGGATCCTCTTGTCATTACCAGACTGTCGGGTCGCTCATATCTCGACTTCATCCTCCGCTGTTGGTGCTCATCGTGCCCATGCCTCCCTTCAGCAATCAGCTCACTCCAACTTTGGCGCGCAATGGCTCCGCAATCCCGCATCTCGGGATACCATTCCAAAGGATTCTAAAATGCCGTCTAGGCGCAGGACACTTCGAATGTCGTTAGAACAGTCGGCGGGGTAGCCAAGTCACTCATCTCGCATCCATCCTGCCTGGCGCGTCGTCGATTGACCTGTAACGTGACATGCTCCAAGCATGCCCCTAAGCTGAGATGCCGAAGAGAGAAAAGAAAACACGCAATGATATTCTTAGCCAGTGCCGGCGTTGCGCCGAGCATCCTACTGTAGGGAGTAAAACCAAAGCCAGACACCATGTACACCACACCCACTCAAAAACCATGCAGATGCTCGTGTATGAAATCGCTCGCTAATCACAAGCCTCCGGGGAATCATGAAAAGGTACCCAAGTCGTCGCCAAACCGTCGTTCATCCCGCTCCCACTATTCATGGAGAAAGCTGCCGTCATTCATGAACGTTTCCGCCTACATGTCCACGAACCGCGACCAGGTGTTGACCACCATGCGAAAGACGAGGCCAACAATCCCAATGACGACAAAAACCTGCGTCAATTCCGTCCAGTTGTTCAGCCGGACCTCGGTCTCGATATATCCGTCCTTAAAGTCTTTGCTTGGCGGGAAGCGGCCGGTCGACATGTACTCCTCCATCAAGTCGTCCTTCTCCTTCCATATCTTGCCCACCCACTTGTCGAACTTCTTTTGGTCGTCCAAGGGAAGTTCGGCGATGCGGAAGCGGCGCCAGTAGAAGTTGACCGACTTAGGAGGGCGGCCCTGGAAGTAGGTGCTGCTTAGGGTGAAGTACTGCTCACCATACTTGCCGCGACTGGAATGTGCGGTTACCTCATTGTCTCACACAGGTGCGGGTGGCGCAAACTTACGGGACGCCCTCGTACGCGACTGTGCAGTCGTAGACGTATTCGAGGCTGTTCTGAAGCTCCTTTAGGCAGAAGAACATGCCAGTGCTTCGCGGGAGCAGCAGGTGCTCGAGATCATCAATTTTCTGCTTCTTAGCCCAGGCGGCTGACTTTCTACGTCCGTTACCGGACAGGTTCGTGCCTTCAGGGAACAGCAGCAGCCACATGGGATCGAGATACTTCTTCCCGTTTGGGCCAACGTGTTGCGTCTTAAGCTTGTTGAGACGATGGGCCAGGCGCGGCTGATCGGTTGACATCTTGCGCGACATGAAGATAAAGCCGTAGAACATCATGCCCCAGCCAACGAGGGGGATGTACTTGAGCGACTCCTTCAGAATGATGTAGAAGTGGCCGTGCATGCCCGGCTCGTTGGCGTAGGCCACCCACCAAAGATACAGCCAGTCGGTGTAAATCTGCCACCGTCAGTATCGCCCCCACGCTGTTGAAGGTTCTCTTAGGGTGTTGCCTACCTGGTGGTTCGCGATCAGCACCAGGCGCTCGGGGAAGCCGAACTGGACGGTGCCACCGGGCCGCATCTTGATCTGGCCAGCCACCGAGGCATCGCCACTTATTCTTATTGTCGTGGGACCCCACAGGTGCGTCATGGCCGTCGTGGTAAGGGCGAAGTTTTGCTTGGTCAGGGCCATGTAGGCGTAGTAGAACTCGCGGTTGACCCAGTATAGCCAGCCGCCGAGGAGCTGGGTGATGAAGACGCTGCAGAGCTTAGTTAGCTGCGAGCGTCGCAAAGCAGGGGATGGAGGCCGTACGCTGCGCAACAGGTCGCGAAGTAGATGCCAAACGACACCCCGCGGAGGATCTGCACCAGCCGGCCGTGCTTAACCCTGCCGGCGGGGTGCGAGTCGCTTGGTTTCCTAACCATGCCTGCATTCGGAGCAGGCCCGGGGACCGCCTCGTCCTTTGACTTATGAACGTCGGTCGCCATGTTTGCGGGGTAGCAAGGACAGTGTTGCTATGGCGGTAGAGAGGCTCGCGGAGTATGTAGTGAGGAGGTTCGAGCTTGAGGAGGAGTCGGCAGCGGTCGCAATATGACGTCGGGTCGCAAGAGGTTCGCAGATGATGGCAAAGGTATCGCAGAGAGGGGTTCGGTGGGGAGCTTCGTAGCGGTTTGACAAGGCCGTATGGGTGTCGCGTGCGACAGGCAGCTGAGTCGGACAGCTGGTCACACGACAGCTGGGGTGATGCTGGGGGCGGCGGGGTTCAGACGCAGCTCGAGAGGCTGCAGCTCAGTGTCGGCACCGTCTAAGACAGACTAGGAGCTGGCGACGAGGATCGAGATGGTGCGATCTGGTGGGTGGGAGGTGGTCTGGAGGGCATCAACGCCTCTTAGGACAGCTATAAATGCTGAGGCATGGCGGTCTGGAGCCGAGAGCGGGATAAGGAGGTTGTTCAGAAAGCTAAGGGACCTTTAGTACTCAAAGTTTGTTTAGGAGTCAGCAGCAGGGTAAGGTAACGAAGCTGGCGAGTGCAGGAGGACAAGGACACCAGGAGATGGTGGACAAACAGCAGTGTGCAGAGTCATGGAGCGTCATGTTTCTGCTGGAAGGACTGGAACTGGAACTGGAACCGGAACTGGGCCGACACGGCCGAGCGCGCAGCGTCAGCGAGGCAGGCGCCTTGGTTTGGGGCGCCGAATAGGGAACATTTTGGAGGGGTCCCCTAGGTTCCGAGGCGATGATTCAGGGCGTAAGCAGGACGGAGCAGCCAGGCGCAGCCACTCAGTCATGGTGGAGTGGCCTGGTCGTGCCGGCTTCTTCGGGAGAGTCTGGAACCCGCACCTGAATGGCCCTTGCCCGCCTTAGGCTCTGCCTGCAGCCTGCGCTGCCCAAACAGGCATGGCGTAATGGCGGGGCAGGTGCACAGACCTTAAGGTGGATGCAGCGTGACGTTAAGGATCAACGAAGAGCCGAAGTCCGTTCTCATGTCCCCACTACTTCCCTGCGGCCGGCGACTTGCCAGCCAATCCCGCCATCGCTATTCGATAGCTAACCCGATGACACGTGCTTGCAAACCGCAAGGTGAACCTTCACCATCTCACCGACATCCCACCTCACGTCACCCCATACGAGCAGCGTCTTTCCGGTTGCCTTGGGCTCCGAACTCGGCAGAGGAAGACCAAGGTACTGCCGCTTGTATAGGCCAACAGAGGCTGTGGTTATGGCCAGCGGCAGCACAGAAGCGCTTTCGAAGCTCATCTCGTCTGGGATCGGGGCCACGAGGTTGGCCTTTGCCTTGCTGTACAGCTGGAATGTCCCGAATTCATGGTTATTCGAGCCCAAGCCGGTGCAATATCTGCGGAAGTCAGTGGTGATTCTTACGTCCATGACACAAGAGCCGTGAAGTCACGGTCCTTGGTCGTTGTCACAAGTTCACTCACGCCATCACTCGCTGCCCCCTTTCGAGGTGCGTCACGCCCTCACCGACCTGCTCAATGTAACCGGCCGCGTCCGCGCCAAGAATAGTCGGATACTTTTGGACGACGACCCCAAAATCCCTGGGCAAGGTTAGACTTGTGGATGCGGGCCGAGCGGCATGTTTAACTGTGGTCGAACTTACTGAACCTTCCACTCGATTGGGTTCTGGGTTCCGGTGTTAGAGCAAGGAATGGCCGGCCGTTCGCGTGCGTGACGGGACTCACCAAAGCGGTTGCCGCATTCCTGATCACGGCCTCCCCCGGCCCAGCCGTTGGGAAGGGGGCTTCGACCACCTTGAGCGGGTACGCCTTGGGCTCAGGGAGCCAAGCAGCCCTATTTTCAGGCATTGTGTTGAGAAAACGAGGCGGGAATAAGCGTTTCGAGGATTGGACGGTCTAAGGTAGTGTCCGTGAGCATCAGACTTACACGAGAAGGCGGTTGTCCGCAGCCAAAGGTTACCTCTGCAGCACAGACGCAGCCACTAAGAGAATTCAATGGCTTTGTCAAGGGGATTCGTTTTGCAGTAATGGAAGAATCGAGCGAGGAAACTGTTTGTACTCTGAATCTTTGGAATATAAAACGAGGTCGTCGCCGGAGGGTATTTAAGTTGAAGCAGAACAACAGACCAGCACGGCGGGGCCTGAGGTGTAGTCGGATAGTGGAGGGGCCGGACGTCATGACAGGGGTAGCTCGAAAGTCAAAACTGTCGCAATTTGGGCCTGCGCTTCGCCATTGTGGACTTAGGCGGAGATAAAACTTTACGTACAAGCTCTCAGAGCTCGTAGACGCGAGATGATGATCTAGGGAACTGATGAGATGAGTTCGCATATGGAGTTTTTGAATTCCGCCTCCCATTTAACCTGTAAACCCCAGTTGCTAGTTGTCCGTCCGAGTCCGTCTCTGAAGACCAAGACCTCACCGCTCTCACAATTGACGTAACACGCTCAATTCGCGGCCAATTTCGTATCCCTACTATCTGGCAATCTACAGATACAAGGTGTTGATGTGCAGAGCATAGCCACGAGACATGAGATGTGTATGGGGTATTCTGCCAGATCCCATATTCGTATCAACGCACCTCCGCCAGTGAAAGCCAGTTAATGTAAAAAGCTTCAAAGGGACTTGAAGTTTGAAATGGTCTCTATCCGTGTGATATCTACCTTGTGCAATACGTCTGTCTCTACAGACTTACGTCGGAGCCAATATTGCCTAGAAAATGAGTAAGTCCTGTTCAGCAGAGGTGAAGATATAAATGGCGTATACGTCATTATTATTACACAAGACGACTGCTATGTAATGATGTTCAGATGTAGAGTTCGCGAATTTGATCCCAGTGTTCTGGTGCCATCTTTCTTCAATGACATTTCAGCCTTATGGAGAGCTCCGTCTGTACGGAGCGCCCCGGCCATATGGGTCCTGTTCACATGGAGGACTCCGTAATGACAGGCTCCGGCCTTAGTATGACTTCGGACTTACGAAGCGCGACGAGATGTCGGTTCCAGTAGTGACGGTCTTAGCGCAATATGGCGGAAGCTTATTTTCTGGGCTTGAAGAGCGGCTGGTAGTTGAAGACCTTCAAGCAGGGACTGGGGTGGCTAGTCAGAGATTCCTTCAGGAATACCTGTAACTCTATGTATATCCAGTCACTCATACTTTCCGTCACTACAGGGTGTCTCGTCCACCAACCACTTCAGTGACTAAACTCCTACCACGGGAAGGAGTCGAGGGTTTGGAGTTGTTGTGATGGACTGGCCTGCTCTAATGGTTTCATGGCAACCTGCGGGAGAAAGAACTATCAAATTTCCAACAACGTCAGGAACTCTAGCAGCTATTTCTTTATTGTGCCCAGCCGACTAGTCTCGACGGCCGCAATGATTGAAGCGATGATATTTAAATCTACCCATGTAAAGCAAAACAAATCCTTTGATATAAGCCCGCGCCACATATCCGAACCCATTCCACCACAAGACGCCAAAGAAGACATGATAGCTTATCACCAACCCATCCTTCCATCCACTACACCCCCTATCCCCCAAACAACAAAAGAAAACCTCAGTAAGCCACCTTCCCAACCTTGATCAACAAACTCCCCACGCCCGCCCCCCTCCCCCACTCCCGATGCGCAGTCTGCACATCCTCCATCTCCCAAACACTCTTAATCGGCACCTCAATCTCCCCATCCCGCAGCATCCCCAACAGCGTCGACACATTCGGGACATACGTCGGCGAGTCCCGCATGAGCGCAAAGAAAGTCGTGCTCCTCTTTGTCAACAAATTAAAGTTCCGCGCAAGCAACTTGACCAACCACGTCGTCGGGCTCCTCACGACCCCATCGCTCAGCGAGTTCTTGTTGTTCCCATACCCAACCAGCGTCCCGTCCTCCGCGAGGACCGAGTAGCTCTCGTCGAAGCTCTCAAACCCCAGCGGGTCAAACACGGCGTGCGCGCCGCCGCGCCGCTGCATCTCCCCGATCCACTCCTTGTCGGTGTACACAAACGGCGTGGCCCCCTCGGCAATAATCCTCTCGTGATTCCTCGGGCTCGCCGTCCCAAACACCTCCGCGCCCTGCCTCTGCGCAAGCTTCATGATGCCCCAGCCGACGGCACCACTCATCCCGTGCACGAAAACCCTCTGCCCCTTCTTGACCCGCGCAGAGTGAACAACCATGCCGTACGCGGCATTCCAATCGCAAATCAACGCCGTCGCCTGCTTCTCGTCCACGCCGGGAGGGACCCTGACGCAGTACTTCTCGGGCTGGTTGACCATCTCCGCCTCGGAGTCGTATTTCGTTAGAACGGCAACGGTATCGCCCTCGGCGAACCCGCCGCCGCACCCGCGCCCCAGCGCGCGGACGGTGCCAACCAGACAATACCCCGGCGTCAGCGGCGCCTTCTTCATGAACGGGTAGATGCCCTTGCGCATGTTGACGTCGGCGCCCGAAAAGCCCGAGTAGTGCGTCTCGATCTGCAGGTGGCCCTCGGGCGGCGGGGGGAGGACGTCCTCGACGATTTGGAGGACCGATTCGTCGCCGAACTCGGAGATGACGACTTTGCGGATTGTCGTCATGTTGGCGGCGGCGGCGGTGGTGGTGGTGATGGAGGAGAGATGGTGATGTGGGCAAGGGAAGTGGACGAGGGTTCTGTGAGCCTTGTTGAGAACTGGGAGGCTTGATTCGGGACATGCTCTCGAAAGAGTCGGCGTTTTATTATCATGGGGGCTGTTTCCAAGCATGCGAGATTCAACGGAAGGAGGCGTCGTCGTCCGCGCCGGTCCCGTCGGCGGACGGAGGTCGCGGCCGTGCTTCGCACCGCCCACCGAAGATCTCATCCTTCGCCGATGCGCCAAGGGAGACCGGCTTCTCTTGACCACATAATTCGGCTGACTTGATAACAAACCCCCCTCCCCCCCCTCCCCCCTTTATCATCCAACTGTTAAGGCCCTGATGTCCGTGGAACGTCCGGCTCCTCTCCACTCCAGCAGAACACAAGCCCACCAACCCCTGTGAACCGGGCTGAAAAGAAAGGTGGAGCGGAACCAAAAACAGTGGACCCGAGCCCTACCTAAGACCCTAACTGTCCGGAAATAACATCAATCCGGCATTGGCCTGCTGGCGAAATGGCATCGCGTCAGATTTCGGCTTCCAAGTCATACTCTGAAGATTCTAGGTTCGATCCCTAGGTAGGTCGCGCTATCTTTTGCATTTTCAGCAACTAATCTTTTTGCTGCAAGATTGTTTGAATCCTCGCAGACGTCGTGAGTGACAAAGCGCTGATTGTCGGATATTGTCGTCGTCCATCATATTGTTTTTGCCTCTTAGGCTTCCCACTCTTCTCCTTCGGCCAAACTCGTCCCATCTTTGGCTTCCTTCCCACCCAAGTATTCGGACCTCTCACCAGCCTCAAGTGCCATTGTCAAAATCACATTCAGTTGGAACAATTCTGCAGCCATCACCAGATCATTCACGATTAACTCGGGAGCGAGTCCATTGTCTAAGGTAGTAATACATCCGCGCCCGCTCACCTCGCCCGCGCCCTCTCGACGAACCACTATACCGTCCGTCCGGGACAACGCCGAGGCCTCGTACAACCATTCTGAATGCCGCCCCCGCAAAAGCAATCCTATCAGTCCCTGGCAAATCACAGAGACAAGATCGTCTAGGGCCCAAACCGCCTGCCCGACCTCCCCCCAAAAAAATACACACAAAGAAGCTTTTTGTAATAAGTCTAACAGACAGGCCGCGGCATCCACCCGCCGCGCCCGCCGTCTTGATGCGTGCAATCCGCATTTGCGCTCCGACGCCAGGCATGTCTCGCGCCCCAGCTGTTCCTTCCGTATTCATGTTGCTACAATCCGTATCCGTTCTCCAACGACCGACTCTCGTCTGTCTTTCTATTCGTATCAAGTGCTCCAGCCGGAGTCTCACATGTCGACTTCGCCATCCGCGAGGGCGAGTCTCTGCTTCAGCGTCTTGGCCTTCTTGCCGCCCATGCGCCGCTTCTTCGCTGCCTTCGCGTCGGGCTCCGCCACGGGCGTCGCGGTCCCTGAAGTGCCGGTGGCTTGGCCACGGTTATCGTCAAAGTTGCCTTCGCCTGCGAAACTGTTAGCATTGTGAAGTGTATCTTGCATCAGACCGAACTCACCCTCGTGGTACATCTCGTCCAGGCTGAGGTTCTCGTTGACAACCCGCTTGCGCTTGCCGCCCTTCTTCTTCGCCGGCTTCTCGAGCTCGGCGTTCTCGAGGAGCTCCTTCTCGCGCCGCTCAATCATCTCCGCCTGCTCGTCGTCCGCGAGCCACATGGCAATGTCGCGGTTGCGGTTCTCAGGAGCGCGACGACCAGAGAAGTCGACACTGGCGCCACCACCCTGGATGACGACGCGCTGCACTTCTTCCTTCTGCAGGGCACGCTTGCGGATACGCTCTTCGATCGTACCGCGCGTGATGAGACGGTACACCGTGACCTGCCGGGTCTGTCCCAGTCTGTGAGCTCTGTCCATGGCCTGCGAATCTATCGTCGGGTTCCAATCCGAGTCGTAGAAGATGACGGTGTCGGCAGAAGTAAGGTTGATACCGAGACCACCAGCACGCGTCGACAGCAGGAAAATGAAGATCTCCGGGCGGGTCTGGAAGTCGGCGACCGTGTCTCTTCTGTCCTCGAGCTTGGTTGAACCGTCCAGACGGCAGTACTTGTAGTTGCGGTATGTCAGGTACTCCTCCATCAGGTCGATCATGCGCGTCATCTGGAAGTAGAGCAGCACACGGTGGCCCTCTGCCTTGAGCTGGAACAACAGTTGGTCGAGCTTGGCCAGTTTGCCGCTGTCAGTAACAAAGCGACGCATTGACGGAACGACCACATTGGTGAACTTCTTCTTGTCGTTGTCGGGCGCGGGGAGCAGCTTCTGGGGTGGGAAGCGCTCGATGGGGATCTTCTCAGTGACCATCGCCCGCTCCTCATTGATGCTCGGGCCGAACAGGTTCTTACGCATGGGCAGGCTGAAGAGGATGCTCTCGCGCTCGAGGTCGGTGCCGCGGCTGCTGCAGCTGACTTCGATGGGGGGCGCGGACGCGCTTGGACGGCCAGCTTGCTCCAGACGTCCCAGGCCGCTATCGACATACCCGCTGCGGGCCACATTCATGAGGTTCGCCAGGATGCCCTCCTCTGTGATTTCAATCAGAGGCTGACGGTTGCGCCGGGCCTTGATCTGGAACAATGCGTGCGCAGGCGTCCAGTTAGCGTCCTCCGGCTCATCGTAGGCGACGTTCATGGGGCCCAAACGATCCTTCTTCTGCGACAACTCTACCGCACGAGTGAACAGGTCCTCGTGGCTGGCCTTGTACACCTCGTTGGCGCTGGTATCGGCGAAGCGCAGCCACGAGAAGTTGTCGGAACCCTCCAGGCTGTCACGAATATGCTCGGGCGTGAAGATGTTCATCATGTGCTGCAGGCCCTTGTTGCGCCAGCCAGCCTTCTCGTTGTCGCAGCCGGCCTTGTACAGCCTGCCGCCCTCTCGCCAGACGAGACGCGGCAGCTCGTACTCGATCATGTTACGAGTCGAATAGCCCACGGTGACCTGGTTGCCTTCTCTGACAAAAGAGGCCGTCTCGGCGAAGTAGCCAAACGAATAAGGAGACGTCGTGTCGGCTCGCTCGAACAGGTCGGGGTGGTTGCAGACCTTTCGGAACTGCATGACGAGGTTCATCAGCGTGCCGGAATCGTCGTTATCGCCAGCCGTGGCCTTCTCAATCAGATCCATGATACTGATCTGGTTGCGAAGGTTGGCGTAGTAAGCTCTCTGTCTGTAAGTGAGATCGCAGAAGACGTCTTTTTCTATCTTGTCTCCGAGCTCCTTTTGGACATGCTTCTTGACACGACGCAACATGAACGGCTTCAAAATCATGTGTAGACGCTTGAGCTGGTCCTCGTTCAGTTTCGTGTTGCTCTGCGCGTGCGACTCGATGTCCTTGGAGAACCATTCACTAAACTCGTCGTGGGAGTCAAAGAGCGATGGCATGATGAAGTGAAGCAAAGCCCACAATTCCTGCATGTTGTTCTGGATGGGCGTACCCGTGAGCAGCAGACGGTTTCGGCAGTGGAAGCCCAGCAAGCTCTTCCATCTGGAACTTTGGGAGCTCTTGATGGCCTGGGCCTCGTCAAGAATCATGTACTGCCACTTCATCTTCTGGAAGTAGGCAACATCAGAGACGACGAGCTGGTAAGACGTGACACAGACGTGGAATGACGCCTCCTTCTTGTAGGTCGAGTGCTTCCGGTCCCAGAACTTGCGAAGCACCTTTCGGTCGCCGGCGGAACCCCAGTACGGCAGAATCTTAAACTGCGGCACGAACTTGCGGATTTCCTGCTCCCAATTGTGCAGGGTGGAAGCGGGCGCCACGACCAGGAAGGGACCCCAGATGTCGTATTTCTCCGCGAGGTAGGCCATGACGGAGATGGACTGGACCGTCTTTCCGAGACCCATCTCGTCTGCGAGAATACCGTTGATGCCCTGCTCGTACAGGTTGGCCAGCCAGTTGAGGCCCTTGAGCTGGTACTCCTTGAGCTGGGCGTTGATGAGCTTGGGCTGCTCGATCTCCACGTCGCCCATGCCGGCGGGGTTCTGGAAGTTCATCTCGCCCTCCTCGTCCATGTCGGGGCCCTGGGGCTCGTTGAACTGGCGGGCCTTCTTCTGCGCCTCGGCAATGGCGTTCTGGGCGTTGGCCATGGCGGCCGCGCGCAGCACCGACTCGTCCTCCTCGTCGAAATCGAGATTCTCGAAGTTGGTAACCTTGGCTCCGAGCGGGCCGGTTGGTTCGTCCATGTCCAGATTCTTGTTCTGCTCCGTCTCGGCCTTGTTCTCGACTGCGATCTCGGGGTTGTCGGTACTGCGCTCGACCTCGTCGGTCTTGATCTTCTTGCCGATAAAGTGAGAGTACAGCTCGGTCTGCGAGATGAGGAAATTGAGCTTCCTCTTCTGGCGAGCGGCTTCGCGCTCGGCTTCTTCCTTGCGCGCATTCTCCATCTCCTGCTTCTCGGCCGCCTTGCGAAGATCGCGCTCTTCGCGCTCGTTGCGCTTCCAGAAGCCCATCATGTCACGCATGACTCGCTTCGCGCGGGCCTGCTGATCCTTGGTGCCCTTGTTCGTCCGCAACTGCCATCTCTTGGCCTCCTTCGACGCAAGAATTGCAGTCTTCTTGAGGTTGGACGCCTTGGTCTGGTACGATTCGGCCGCCAGCTTGTAGGTCTTGGTGACATCCTTGCGCGCCAAGTCACGCCAAATCTGGTCGTAGATTTGGAGGAAGCCCTTAGTCTCGAACTTGGCGTCTTTGTTGGGAGGCTCCTCGGGCTTGTCCTCCTTCTTGTCCTTCTTCTCTTTCTTCTCTTTCTTCTCCTTCTTCTCCTTGGCGGGCTTGACGACGGGTTCTTCTTCTCCGTCGACGTCGCCGTCGGCCACACCCTCGACATCAGCATCGTCCTGGTCCTTGTCCTTGTCCTTGTCCTTGTTCTTCTCCTTGTCCTTGTCCTTGGACTTCTTGTTGAACTTGATGCGGATCTTGGAGTCCTCCTTGGAGGGAAGCTCCTCGCCTGCGTCGAGGGCAGCCTGTGCGGCCTCGGCGGAGTCTTTCTCGGCTTGCTTCTGCTCCTTCGACTTCTTGGGTCGGGCACCGCTGCGGCCTTTACCCTTGGGCTTCGAGCCAGGTTCCATGTCGGATGCCTGGAACGTCGCCATTGTGCCGCCGCCCTCCATATTGAGCTCGACAAGGTTGCGGGCGGGGCCCTTGATGCCCTTCTGGAGAATAAGTTTTGTCTGCAGGGCCTTCTTATTGGCCCGCTCGGCATCGCGCAGGTGCTTCTGCTTCTCGGTCTCGTCTTCGGCGAGCCGGGCGCGTTCGAGGGCGAGCTTCTGTTGCTCCATGGTGACGGCCATGGACTTCTCCCGACGTCGCTTGCGCTGCATGTCCTTCTTGCGCTCCTTCTCCGCGAAGAGTTCGCGCTCCCTGACCTTATTCATCGCCTCTTCGTAGTAGATGTCGTCGTAACGTCGCTTACCGAGCTCGGCGTGGACACCCAACCGGCGGCCCATATCCTTGACAAGCTCTTCGCGTCTCTGGATGTTCTGCTTGCTGTCATTTTCCTGCATGACGCGTCGGCGCTTGTTGCCACGCTGCTGGAATTGTGCGAGGTCCTCGACGAGGTCGGAGTCATCAATGTCATCGGCTTCGGTATCGAGCTGGGCCATGAGGGCCACGACCTTCTTTTCCTTCTCGGCGGACAAGACCTTCTGCTTAGGTTGGCCATTAGCCTGGCGCTTGGCGGGAACGCGAGGAGTCGGCGTCTCGAGCTTGGACGATGACCGGCGGCTGGTCTTAGGGGTGGACTCGGCATCTCTAATGTCGGAGGCCCGTGTCTTTGATTTTCTCGGGACCCTCTCCTTCTTCTCTTTCCTGGGCAGCGGCGTGCTGGATCGTTCCTTGACGGGCTCGGGTCTGAGTTCGATCTCGGCTTCGCGCTCGGTCTTTACAGGGGGGTCGACGGAGCGAGGCTTTTCACGGTCGGGCTTGGGGTCGGACCTGGGCTCGCTCTCCTTCCCCTTCTCCTTATCTTCGACGGGGGCAGGTGATTTCGACCTCGGTTTCGAGACAGGCTCAGAATTAGAGAGGATGTTGGAGAACGACATGGGGTCGGCGGAGCGGCTGGGGGTCTGCGGCTGTTAGTGGTCGGCCATTGTCAAAGGTATCAATTGCGATGTACATACGCTGGCAGGAGCAGGTGCTTTCAGGGGAGAAGGCTCGGGCTTGCCGAGAGGATGCAATGACGTGACGGGCCCGCCATTCGAGGCAGCGTGCACGCTCGGCGACGCGGCATGCCGCAGGCTGGGGGACGTCATGTGCGGCGTTGCCCGGCTCGACGGGCT
Source organism: Colletotrichum gigasporum (assembly GCA_024584535.1). Lineage (NCBI taxonomy): Eukaryota > Fungi > Ascomycota > Sordariomycetes > Glomerellales > Glomerellaceae > Colletotrichum > Colletotrichum gigasporum. The sequence continues at coordinate 1,495,981 of CP077951.1, forward strand.
GATGGAACCGGCCGGAGGTTGATGGGAGTGAGCGTGCGAGTCCGGGTGCGAGTGCGATCGCGGACTCCTCGGGGGGAAGTTGGCGGCGGACGGCGACGTGTAGCCTCCGCCGTTCTTGTAGTAGGCGTGCGAGTCTCTCGAAGGCGGCTCGTTGGCGTAATTACCGTAGGGATCGCGGGTCTGTTTGATGGAGAAAGAAGGAAAAAAGTATTAGTCGATGGAAAGGACGCGATGGATTCGAGGCAGCGAGAAGAGAATTTCGGGTTGCGGATTAGGTTGGGTTGGGAGCAATTTTTGATTCGGGTAAAGTTGGAGGAGTGGGAAAAAAAAGTGAAAAGTGAAAAGAAAGGGAAGGGGCCGAAGGGAGAAAGAGACGGGGATGCGAGATGGGGATAGTGATGGACAGGCGATGGGATGGGAAGGGAAGGGGGAGAACAAAAGCCAGAGCGTCAAGGTGCTGCTGCTGGTGCCGGAGCTGGTGCTGAAAATGACAAAACAACAGAAAAAACTGGGGGGACGTGGTGTCATTGAAGCCGTGAACAAAAGGGGATCCAAGCATTCCGCGTTCCTCCTTCGTCGCTGCTGGGTGCTGCTGGTGCTTTTGGTGGTGGTGGTAGTGCTTCTGCCTTCTGTATCTGCTCTGTCCCCTCTGTGTGTGGCCCTTACACACGCCATCGTCCCCAAACCCCGGATGAGGAAAAGCAGCACAGATTACGAAAGAGGCGTAAGCACCAACACCAACAACAGCAGCACCGAGCCAGTAGCAGAAAGAGCCAGCCACGGTGCCTTTTGCTGCTGTTGCTGCTGCACGGACAGACAACACCAGCCAGCCAGCCAGACACCAGACAGCCGACAGCCAGGCAAGCAGGCAAGCAAAAGCAAGCAAGCAACAAGCACACCCAGCAAACGCATTTCTGCTGCTGCTACTGCTGCTGCTACCGTCGCCGCTACGCTACATGAAAGACGGGTGATACATGATACGTGATATAGGTAGCTGCTGGAGGTGACGATAGTGACATGGGAGGTACAGCCAAGGTACTAGTACCGGTCCACGTCCACCACGTCCACCTCCACCATAGGCAAGGTAGGTAGGTACAGCCAACGGGGCACGGTACTTGGGCAGCGCAGCATCGCATCGATCGCATGGCATAGGTACGGTACGGACAAGTGTGCTTGTGCTTCTAACAACAACAACAACAATAACAACAACGACAGACAACAGATAAATCGGGCGTTTTCTTACCTTGGGCGGCGACGTCTTGGCCGCGCTGTTATGCCACGAGCCCGCGTCCGAGATCCTCCTCTCCTTGGTGGTATCAGTGAGCGGGTCGTAGTAGCTGCTCGTGGCCGGCTTCTCGCGCGACGCATGCGACTCGGGAGGCGGGTAGTATCCGCTGGGGGGATGCAGCGGCGACAGCGGCGGCGCCTGGTGATGGCCAGCCCCGGAGCCGCCGTTGCTGTTGCTGTGACTGCTGCTGCTGCTGCCGCCGCCGAGGGCCGGCAGCGAGGGCGCGAGCGGGCCGCCCGTTGTCGACGACGAGTGAAAGGTCGGATGCGACAGACCCGACTGGTGGGATCGCGGGGAATGGGCGAGGTGCGTGTGGGAGGAGTGCGAGTGCGAGGGCGCCTTGGGCGACGAGTACGACGAGTGCGGCGGCGGGGGGTGGAACTCGGACTGCGTGGGCGAGCGCAGGCTGAAGCCCGAATAGCGCGCGCTGCCGGGCGTCGGGTTCATGATGTCGCGATGGTGCCGGCGGTCGCGGTCGTCGTCGCGGTCGTCGTGGCTAGAGGGCGCCTGCAGCACCGTCGAGCGGAAGTCTTTGGGCTGCTCCATCGTGGCGGCGACGGTGACGTGATGCGGCGAGGGCGGCGTGGTCGCAGGGCCCTAATCAACGTCTTGGGGGGGGGGGATGCACGAGGCGATTCGCGCAAGAGGCGGAGGGGAAGGGGGGAATTACTACTACCACGAGGATCGCGGACCCATGTGCAGAGTGCGGACGGTGGTCAATCGGGATGGATTACGCGTTGGGGGTTTCGAGAGGGACGTGACCAGTGCCAGGTGAGGCGGATCGCGAAAAAAGGACGTGGTGGTGTGGTTGGGACCTTGGATTGGTGTTTTTGTGGTTGGCGTCGTGGGGAGCCTGCAGGGGGTGGGTGGAAGGGGAGGCCGGCGATGGGAGTGCGCCGGTGCCGCGAAATGATGATGGGGGGTAACAGACGGGTGATGCTATCGTGAAGAAGGTGGGCGCTGGATGAGTGAGCTCGAATGCGCGGGTGGCGATGCGTTGAAGCCGGTGTCCAGCAAGCGTACCGAGTGTTTCGGAGCTTAGACACGACGCTGGAGTTTCTGTCTCTGACGTTGGAGTTGACCCAGCTTGGCGCTGCTATGCAGTGCGCGCGCAATGTATCTTTTTTTCCTCTCTTTCTCGCTCAATGCGATGCGATGCGATGCGATGCGATGGCTGCGGCGCAGGCGGTGATGGGAGCTGGGCGAGATGCGCTGGCTGGGCGGGATTGAACGGTGCGGTCTTGGGGCCGCTGGCGATGTGATGAGCTGTTGCGAAGCTGTACTGGCAGCTGCCGGGCCCTGCGGTGGTGTGGTGAGGGCGTGTTTTGGCGGTGGTGACGATGCAGCAGCTCTTATTCTGTCAGATGTAGAGACTAAGCTACCTAAAGAAGCTAAAGAAACGATGGTGATGATGTTGATGGAGGGGAGGGAAAGGGAATGGGGTGCCGAGGGGGGGGGGGGGGGAGGAAGAAGGAAGGGGAGATGAGATGATGAATTGGGGGACGAGAGAGAAGTGAAGAGAGAGAGAGCGGATATTTTGGGGAGACGGGGTGGGTTGGATGGGCGAGGCGGGTGTGAGAGAGAGGGCGAGGGCGAGAGAGGGCGATGCGTGATGCGCGCGATTGCACCTCTGCACCTCTGCACGTCGTCGCCCCGAATCATAATCATAAAAACCCCCGACCGACCGATCCTCGTCCGCAGTCCTGTCAGTCCTCAGCGGTGTGTGCACGTTTACTACCTAGCACTCAGTACCAGCAGCCATGATGTGCCGGCCCAGTTCCCAGTGTCCAGCTTTCAGCGTGTCTCGTGTTCCTCTCCGTGGTGCGTGGATTGTGTCGTGTCGTGTCGGCCGGCCACGCCAAGGCTGTCCTCCTTCCTGCTTCTCTCTCTCCTGCTCCTGCTCCTGTTCCTGCTCCTGCCTCCTGGGGGGGAACTGCCTGTCTGTCACTTTTCCACTTCTCCCGTGAGGATCCCGTCGAAGCCCAGATTCACCCCAAATTTGGGGGTCGTCACCTCGCTGCTGCAGCCAGGTTGCCAGAGTGCCAGGGCTGCCCGCTCCTCTCGTGCCCTCTGCAGCTCTGCTTGGACCGGGTCCTTCCCAGCAGCCAGGAGCGGGCCCCACACTGGGCTGCCCATCCGGGCCTAGCGCAGGGACCGCACCCGCCAATCCCGGGGCATGTCTGAGCCTCTTGGGTTGCAAGTGCCCTCTGCCCTTCACCCAGCTTCAAGTGCTTCCCTGCCCCGGCCGGCCCAGTCAGGCCCACCGCCCACTGGGCGTCAGACGAGATGTACTCATGTCGCTTCCGAGTCGCCCCCAGCTGAAACTTTCCTTTGTGAGTACATCGAGAGACTTGGGGTGTCAGTGAGGCATTTCAGCCGCCTTCTCAGGCTGCCACACTCCTGACTCCCGCCGTCCCGTCGCTTTCAGCATCATCAGACAGAGACAACTCGGGAAAAAAAAAGCACAAGGAAAAATAGAGGAAAACAAGGTTGCAGAATAATACTTCAGGTGCCCGCCCTCGCAGAGCAGAACACGATCCCAGCGTGCTCGAAACATCTGCACAACTACACAGACACGGTCCGGTCTCCGGCGCGAGCCATTAAAAAAAAAGTTCCGATGACGCGAATTCCGCCGCCCTGCCCTCTCTACCTTAGCGCCAGCCCCGGCAGAAGGGTACCTGAAGGCTGACACCAATCTGGCCGCAAGTACCGAACTGCCCTAGAAACCCGCTGGGAATGGCCTCAAAAAAATGCCCTCCTCTCTCCTAGGCCACCTGAGCACCTCGGCAATCACAAATTGTTAGTGACCCCAGAAAAACTCAATTTTTCGAAAAAATGAAAATCACCTCGCGACGATTGACTCGTACCCCAGGACTACTCAAATCCGGCCTTGGCAGCCATTAAAACACCATCAGGAAAACCAAGACACCCTCCATGAACCAAGGACGACGATCAGATCGGTCTGGACGCAAGGTCTGGGACGTGCCCGTTCTGTCGCCGCGCTTCAATGGCGATGGTTGCAGATTATGCCTTGGGCGGGTGTGGGTTGGCGATGATGTCGTTTCCTCCCCAAAAAAAACTTGCTTCCCAAAACTCGTGCTGCGGCGAAAGAGAAAGAGGGGGGCGTCAGCCAAATGAGCGAGCCAGCCATCCCACCCGCTCAATCTCTGTCTCCTCGCCTATCCCGTCCTTCTGCCCCTTCTTCCTGCGTCTCGTCCCCTTTCACAATCTCTGCCTCCTTTCACGATGCACCAAACCACGAATGTCCCATTCATCAGCAGCAAAAACCAGACCCTGTCCCCAAGGAAACCCGCCCCAAAACCACCGACGTCGGGCACACCCCGGCCCAGCAACGCGCCATAAATGGAATCACAGATTCGGTTGGTTTGGGGGAAGAGCAGCAGAGAGCGCCAGGGGATGGGAAACTCGCAAACACCCCCCGGGGGGACCCTCCGACAGATCTGCGCTGACAGGAATTGCTCGCTGGGCTGGTTTGCCGGCGCAGACACGCATATCCCTCCCACCTCTCTCTCCCCACCTCCACTCAGGGGACCGAGCCTCAGAAATCTTTTCTGATTCGATTTCATTGCTGACTTTTTGGGCTTGACCAACCTGACATCTGAAGATGGCGAATTCTGTCATCTCCTCCCCCAACCAACAAAAGCATGCCTAGAACAGAACACGATCACGACCATCGCCATCGCCCAAAAAAACACCCGTGAAATCCGCTAGTCTCACCGGCGCCCGTGAGAAGGTACCGCCCCCACTAATCCCGTCTGCCCCGGCCTCCCTGATTGGCCCTCCACAACGCCCCAAGGCCGCGCCTCGCTTCTCCCCCACCCCCCGCACCCCTGCCAGAAATTCCCATCCAGCCGTTCCACCCGCGCTCGCGCTGCCTCACCACCTCCCGCACCCAAATCCTTCATCACGTGCATCGTCATCCTCTCTGACCTCCCACCATTATTTCCCACGGCCGCCGCCCTTTTCTGTTGTCTGTTGCCAGCAGAAAAAAAATCCTGGAGCGGAGACGCTGCCTCACCTCCCTGACTCACTCTCGCATTGGCCGCTGTAACCACATCATCCTGCCAGCTCACAGCCGAGAACCAGAACAGCTGCATCGCCCTCAACCAGTTCGCATTTTTCGCGGGTTTATCGGGCTTATTGGCACATACACCTTTTGTCTACAAGACAAGACACGATTTCCACGTCATACGGCATAACATGATACGTCACCACCCAAACACAATACTCTGCGCAACTCGCAATGGCTCGGGGCCTCTATTGTCGCTCGTCATCTAATCAATGACTGTTGAATGCCAAAAGAAATAAAAGTTGCAGCTGCGATATCTGTCTATCCCATTTGCCTTGTCATGCCAGCAAGCCGTCCCTGATGGATGCTGATGCCTGTTCCCTCTTCCGCCCCAAAGCCGCTCAATCTCTTTCCCAATTTTACCGCACCAACAGACACCCGGCCTGGGTCATGACGGTCGTGGCGGCATTTTTCATCTCACGTGAACACAATCCCATGTTCTAATATGCCTGATTCCACGAAACAAAAGAAACCACCCGCTTGGAGAAAATGCAATCCAGCCATTTTGGGCTCGTCGTATATCTTTTCTGTTTCCAAAAGCTTAGACGGCACCGGATGAAATCATCTTCTTGCGCAGGTAGTTCTTGTACTCTCCTATCGTGCCGTCCCAAGGCTTGATAGTCTTGTTCTCGCACACCAGAATCTGCTTGGCAATTTTGTCCAACAGTCTGCGATATCGTTAGCATCTGGTTAAATAATTGAAGGGGGGTGGCAGCAGCTTACCTGAAGTCGTGGGACACGACAACGACACCTCCACTGAACGCGTTGATGGCGTCCGCCAAACTGTCAATGGTCGGGATATCCAGACCGTTCGTAGGCTCGTCGAGCAACAGCATGTTGGGTCCCTCGATGGCGAGCAGGGCGAACACGATACGGCTCTTCTGTCCGTCGGACAGGGTGCCGATCAGAGAGGTCTGGGCCTCTCCGGACAGACCGTAGCGGCCGAGCTGCTGGCGCCAGTACTGGTAGTCCTGAGACTTCTCGCTGTACTTCTCACGCACGAAGTCAAGCGCCGACTTGGTCAAGTCGAGCTGCTCGGCGCTGTGCTGGGAGTACAGACCAAGCTTCAAGTGCGTGTGGCGGGTGACGGAACCGGAGGTGGGCGACAGCTTGCCGGTCATCAGGCGCAGCAGAGTGGACTTGCCAACACCGTTGGGGCCGACGAGAGCGGTACGGGAGTCCATGTCGAAACCGAGGTCGATGTTGCGGTAGAGGTCGTCCTTGGCGTCCCCAGAGTAGGAGAAAGTAACGTTGTCGAAGGACAGGACGGGAGGGGGCAGCTTCTCGACGTCTGCGAAACGGAAGGTGAAGACCTTGTCGGGGATGACGGGCTGGATGAAGCCGTCGGCCTCCATCTTGTCGAGAATCTTCTGGCGGGACTTGGCCTGCTTAACCAGGTTGGCGTAGGTACCGGCGCTGGCAATGAACTTCTTGATGTGGACGATTTCATCCTGTTGCTTCTGGTACGCCTTCATCTGGTTCGCCTCCTGTTCGGACCTCGTCTTGTTGTACGAGTCGTAGTTACCACCGTAGTAGATGAGCTGCTTCATGCGCATGTCAATCATGGTGGTGCACACGCCGTTCAGGAAATCCATGGAGTGGGAGACGAGAACCAGCGTCCGCTCCCACTTCTTGAGGTACTCCTCAAGCCACACGCAGGCCTCGAGATCCAAATGGGCCGTGGGGTCGTCGAGCAGCAGCAGCGAGGGCTTGACGAACAGGGCTTTGGCCAGGGCGACACGCATTCTCCAACCACCAGACATGTCCTTGGTCTTCTTGTGGATGGTGACCTTGTTGAAACCCAGACCGGTCAGAATGAGCGAGGCACGAGTAGCGAAGGTGGAGGGGTCCATCTTCTCCATGTGCTGCGAGGCTATTAGTCGACGATTCTGTGTACTGGCAATGCACATGGGCTGAGCGGGATACTCACCTCGTAGAGGTCCATGAGGACGGGGTCCTCGGGGCCGTTGTCCTCCAGAATCTTCTCGGCCAGCTGGTCCAGACGCTCCATCTCACGCTCGGCCTCGGTAACAACCCACTCAAGGGCACCGAGGTCGGTGGGAGGAGCACCCTCGTTCAGGAGGTAGATGTCGACGTGCTCGGGAATAGGGAACTCGCGCTGGGCGATGGCCTTGAGCAGAGTGGACTTTCCGCAACCGTTCTCGCCCAGGAGACCGTACCGGCGACCGTAGGTGAGCTCGAGGGTGGTGTCGTTGAAGAGGACGCGGCCGTGGAACACCAAGCTGGCACTGGTGATCTTGACGTCCCTGCTGGCCTGGGTGGAGGACAGCACACCGGTCGTGACACGGTCCGAGATGCCGTGCTTGTCCATCTGAGAGGCAAGGCGGCTAACCTCGTCCATCTTGTCCGCCGAGGTGGCGGGGGCATCGTCGCCATTAACTGACGAGGCAGTCGTGCTGGCGTTCTTGGAGCCGGCCTTGGAGCCCTTAAGCTGCTTCTTGGCGGCCCGCTCGGCCATTCTCTTCTCCTTAGACGCAGAAACCATGACGACGATAGCTTCTGGTGGATGGCGGGGTTGTTGTCCTTTTTTTTTAGGCGATGGCGGGGAACGCAGTCGTCCGGCAGAAAATCAAAAAAGAAAGGGTATGTAAAAAAGCCCTTTCTGCTGATGCGTCGACGACGATGGGGATGCCACGCAAGTGTCAAATCGGCGATGAAGTCGACTTGTAAGGAGAGAAAGGGGGAGTTGCGTGTAGAGGGAAGAAGGAGAAAAAAATTCAAAGGCGTCTCCGACAGGATGACGGGTAGGACCAAACAACAAAGCAAAATACGTGGGCGGCGGTGCGAAACACAGCCTTGGGGGACGATTCCAGGTTGCAGGGTGGGGAGGGGTCAGTGTCGAGGGGCCTCACTGGAGTTAGTGGTGGGGCAGCGACTCAAAATTTTGAAAAGCTGATAACCGATAGGGTAGCGAGGCGATAAGGTACCTTAAGGCACCAACCAGCCTGCGCAGTACGTATCGTTTACCGCCTGCGGCCACTAACTCTTACCATTGTTAACTGGCCGCCCGCGTTCCTAGACCGCAGCCACGTCAAGCGCCCGGTATTCTTACCAATATTTATGCATTGCGAATACAAACAGCAGCGGCGGGCTGAATACCAAGGCGGCCTATCATACGATGCCATCAGAATGCCTCAGCACGTCGAGTCCTTCCATCACAGCGCTGTTGTCGAGTGAACCCCTCATATGTCGATATCGTTATCTAATCGGCCACCGCCCACTGGTGCCAGAAATGTCCCGCCCGCCAGCATGGCAGACGACTCCAGTAACGGGGCTTGACGTCGCGCGTCACGTGAAGCTCCGCCTGACTTTGGCCGTGACCTGATTGGCGGTGAAGCTACGCCACCAAGACTCGGCATCCTTCATGAGGCTGGTTCGATGCGATTACCTACGATGATGAGATCCTTAGGTAAAATGTGTGAATATGTCTATAATAAACACAGCATATCTAAAACCACAATGCTGTTCCGTATATCCGTGGGTATCAATCCAGCTGACAACACAAATCAAATGACGCCGTCCCAGATGTCGCCTAACCTGGCGTTCTCCAAATGGGCTAATAGTAAGTTGGACAATGACTCTCCACAGAGTCATCCCGTATCCAGATGTCCTAATATTTTCGACCGTTATATCAAAACCTCGCCTGCCGGCTGCTGTAGTCTCGCGCCACCGTCACCGTCCCGTTCTCGCCCGGGACGAAGCGGACGTAGTGGTTGGCAAAGAAGGAGAGCATCATCCTCCGCGGGACGAAAATCTCCATCGGCGTCGTTGGCGGCACCGGCACCATCTCGGTCAGCTCGCCCCTCGGCACGAACACCACGTCCGAGTACTGTCTCCGCATGTTGTCCACCTCGATGCACGCAAATACGAACAGCGAAAAGTGAATAAGTCTGGCCAGGCCCCGGTCAGCTTGCCGCCACTCCCGGAAAGGGGGACCAAACTCACATTAACAAAAACATGAAGAATATCAGCGCAGCCATGAGGTGCGCCTGCCGTCCGTCCACCGTGTAGTAGCTGTCGGTCTGGTAGCTAATCCACACCGAGACGACGATGCCCGCCAGTGCTATCGTTGGTAGCCATATCAGTAGGTGTCCAACGACGTGGCCACCAGGGTTTCCCCAGCTAAACCTGGTGCTGCGCTGCCGCCTCACCACGCCGTGATCCTTCGTCCATCTCACGCCCTTATCCCGCACCATCAGCGCGATGATATCTGCCAGACTCCAAATGAGGCCCAGCAGAGCCGTGGGCGCGCCCATTGACCAGTTGGTGACAAAGAATTCGTCACTAGCCTTCTGCGACCCCAGCGCCCCGAGGATAATGATGGCGTCGAGTATTGAGGTGACGCGCAAACACAGCGTCGTCCGGTACATGGAGCGGTTATAGGGGACGGCAGCGAGGAAGTCGCCATGGCGGTTGCCGCTGCTGTCCGGGGGTAGCGTCACGATGTCCGGGTGCAGTGGCGTGTTGTCCATCGTGGGCAGAATTCAGAGTCGTCGCCGGCGAAGGAGTCGTCGTCGTTGGTCGGCATTGCCTCTCTCGAAGATCGCTCGTCTGCGCGGAGGACGTCGGATCGCGTGGTCACCAGCGGGTCTTCATCGATTCGGGGTGCAGCAAGGTTGAAATCGCCTTCTCTTTGGAGATTTATGACTCGGCAATACTCTTGTTTCTGTTAGGCGATTCGAATTACGCGGCAGTCGGGCGTCGAGATGCAGGTTGTCGCAAGCGTGCTGGTCGAAGGAATCAACAGCGTTTCTCGGAAACAGTGGAAGTTTGGGGAGCGGCGAATTGGATCCCGGAGGGGGCGCCAGGGGTTGAATTCCCTAATTCGCATCCTTTGGGGCCCGAGCGACCCATTCATAGCGCGACGTCGCGGGCGGATGGTGGGGCGCGTGCTGGGCTGCAGGGCCTCCGTGCCTGTGTGGCAACGGCAGTCGCCCCCTGATAGGCCCTGACGGTGACATGACGGGCGACCAACGGCAGGCAGTGCATGGCCGCCACCAGAGTGCCTCACGGGAGGCGCTTTTGGATTGGACGTCGCTGGGAGCTTTGTTGGTCTAAGTTGCGCAGGTCCAAGTCCAGTTGCAATTAACATGTCCGGTTGCAATTGGATGAACCGAGAGTTCTCGGATGTCTATCGTGAAGGTCGCAATCCCCCTTTCGTAGGATCGTAGACTGGCATGAAGTCGAGATGTGACTGCGAATTTTGTTCATATTCCGCGATTGCGATCTCAGTCGTTATCGTACAATATGCTCCCATAGATTCTCATGCCCAATATGCCATGAATATGCCCTCAACGCCATGCATAGGTATCATCGTGATACAATGTTGTACATGCAGAGTATCTGCCAAATAGGATCCAGAGGTCCGTCGTCCGCTAGAACGACCTCCTCCTACCCGTCCCTTGCCGCAAAGCCGCCCCATGAGATGCCGCCTCTTCCGTCATCATTGCTGTCAACATGGGCTTGCTCACACGGAACTTGCCTTCTCTCGAGTCGGCATCGGCGGGTGTCATCCCAGTCGCACTCGTCGCAAACTTCAAGTCCACATCTCCCGGCAGAATGAGCTGCGGTTGCGCGTCGCCCCTCCGCATCCTCTCTAGCTCCGCTTCGTCAGGCACGTAATCGTCCGGCGGCGGGCGCATACTCGGGCGTAAGTGCCGCTCCCGGTCACCGGGGGCTATGTTCAGCGGGATACCCCTCACGGGGTTCCGTTTGATATTTGACGGTGCCGGTGATCGGTCGAGGAACGGTGGCATCGGTGGCGGTGTGGCTTCTTGCTGGAAGTACGGCTGAACCCGGGGGACATCCATACGCAGCTGCGGTAGCTGCTGCTGGTGAGGCGACATGTTGCCAGACGGGCTCAGGGGCAACCTCGGGAACGAGCGGGCGCGGGCGGAAGGCTGGGATTTCCAGGTCGGCAGCTTGGGGAAGGTCTTGGCGACGACGTAGACGGTCTGGCCCGTCTCGGGGATGTACATGACGCGCGGTCTGCGGCGTCGGATCTCGCGCCGGCGCTCAATGCAGGCGCGTACGAAGAGGAAGAAGTGGATGAGCCTGGACGTGAGAATGTCAGCGCCTTTACTGCCAACGGGGTAGAGATGAACACCCACCCGCTGCAGCCCATGAAAACGCATTCGACAATGACGGTGTTTGTCGGGAACAGAGCCACGTTGTCATCAAACACGCCGAGCTGGAAGCCCAGCCAGCCCGCCGAAAAGCCGCAGAGGATGCAGAGGACGAGCTCAACGCCGATGAGGGCCTTGGGCGTAATGCCGCGGCCGTGGCGGGCGCAGATGGTCAGGAACTCGGCCAGGTTCCACCACAAGGAGGGTAGAGCCTATGTTACACACTCATGTAAGCTCATGATCCAACCGTCGGCGTCGACGCACGTCAAGGCAGGAATTTGAACAGGGACGACATACCCCCGCGAGGCCAATGCCAGGCCAGCTTGTTTTCCTAAGGTTGGCCCCCCATGAGTACCACGACATGCAAATGATGAGGGTGGCGGCGCAGAAGATGGTCGAGACGGCGCGCGAGACGATCTTGCAGACCTCCCATCCGCGGCTGCGCTGGTTCTCGAGCCAGCGCACCTGCGACGGGTCGATGGAGGCGACCGAGGGCGAGGGCAGCTTGACGGCGTCGGCCTCGGAGGCGAAGGACTCGAGCTGGTACGACTCGGGCGCACTCATCGTCACCGTGGGCCGCGCATGGGTGAGGCGGTATGTCCGGTTTGGCTGAGGGCCGAAGAGGCTCCGCGACGATGGGCCTGTATCTCAGATTCTTGTGTTACCGGCGCATCAGCGTCTTCTAGCCGCTGATTAAGACCCAGCCCCCTTTTCCCGGGCTTCGTTGCAGCGGTAGTCCTAGCTCTCGTCCGGGACAAGGGGTATTCGCAGCTTCGCTTCACCGGACGGAGGTCGAGGCCGGCTTGGCTCCAGTATCCGTCTTCCAAGAGGCCACGACCAAGAGCAAAAAAAAGGACGGGTTGTTGAAGAGATTAAAAAGATGCAGAAGTTGGAATAGACGCGGCCCAGCCCTTGTCCCGTCGCTGGCCCCCTCGTTAGGATGAACAAGCGTAGAAGGAAGATGGTCGCATTGAGAAAACCCCAGACGCGGCGCAGCGGCGGCAATGGATGCCAGTTAAGTTAATTTGGCGACGAGCAGCAGCTTTAGGCAACCGGATTTTGACGGCTCCACCTTTCGCACACGGACGGGATGCCCATACCGAACTCATCCACCCGCATTGGCCCTGTTGGGCCTTTTTGGTCCTTCCGGTCGCCGCTTTCCTTTTATTGGAACTTTGGCACCTGCACCATCGGATTCCCATTTCGATCGTTGCCCAGACCCGAGAATGAGGATCTCGGCTGGGACCGGCACCGAGACCGCAGCGGTGGCACGGCCAGTGAGATTCCGCTCAGACCGGACTTGGTTGGGATCACTTACAAATCTGAGGTGCACCATGTCTATTTTCTCGCATGAATTTGTGGCTTCTTCAACTAAAAATACGATGGAGACTGCTGATGCTGATGTTGCCGTTGCTTGGACCGTGGTTTGTTCACGAGTGGGTGGTGAAGTAACTGGGCATTTATTACAGAAAATCATGTCTTTCACTGCCCCCGACCTCTCGATCTAAGTGTACATATCTAAAGTATCTTCGACATGTCGTTCATGGTTCGTAGTTGAGGGCATCTCCGGATTGCTAGCGCGTACATAAAAGCTGCATGAGCTTAAGCATGGAAGTAAAGTCAACGCCGTGAATAACTTGAAACCAATGATCCGGGCTCTCCAAAGTATTGACGAACAACTAAATTGTTTTCTGCTGGCTTTCAAGTTCGTGAAAACAATGCAAAGAAATGAGCACAGAGATGGTTTCTGTTTGATGCAGTGGCTCAGAGAAAAGCGAAGGTTTCTGGCCGAAATTGCTGTATTACCAGAATGTTGTTGTCCAGCTCGCCTGTCAACCGACGAGTCTTGCAACATATAACCTAGAATGTCGTAGTAAATAACTAAATTATCAAAAGCTCTCTATCGATTAATCATCGTATTGCTGCTTGCCTCATGAGTCCACTGTACTGACTGGATGTGTCTGTCGAATCCGCTGTACCAAGCGCCTAGTACGCTTCCGGCACGCTCGAAGGTCCGCGCGCAGCGCGGAACAATGATGGGCCGAAATGCGCCCTTGCACCAGCCACCTTAAGGGCTAAGTTCGCCCCTAAAGAACAGGGAGAACAAGAACAATTACACATTATTGAATACATCACGAATTGACCATTGAATCCGACAATTAACAGTCTGATACGTGCTGAAAACAGCCATTGAACCGAACCCTACCTACAACCACTATTCCTACGCGTAATACCCATTCGATAATAACGATGACGACCCCTACTACGAAGATCGCACTTCAGACGACCAGGGACTGGGTCCTTTGGTTCGACCAATTACAATCCCAAGCGAAGACCTACAACTTGTGGGACGTTATAGACCCATCGGTTGAGCACTCCGAGAGCACCGGAGAAGAGACCTACGAAGAGATCACTCGAATGCCGGAGCGGCCGGCGATCTCCGACCACCCAAAGGCAATCCGCCGAAGGGCCAGAAGCGCCTCAGGAAGCAGCGCGACTCAAGAACCCGACGAAGCATTCGTCCTAGGCCCTGAAGCGTCTGTGGAACGAGCTCACGCTCTCGAAGACCTATCCCCTGCGAACCTCGCTCTATACAAAGAACGACGAGCGGAATACAACGATAACTATAAATATTACACCGAACGGATGAAAGGTGTACGCGCGCTTCAGAACTGGTTCCGCGAGACTGTCGCTCCGGACCTTCTCAAGCACTGCTGTACCGCGGATAAGGGACTTGACGAATGGGTCTCAGAACTGCAAACTCGCGTCGGCGGCGCGTTATACGAGCGCCGAGCGAACGCAGCGGAAGCATATTCCAAAGTCTTGAGCTATCCTGACAGGAAGAGACTTGCCACACGAAAGGATACCGAGGACTGGATCGGCCGCTGGGAGAGCGTTCTTCATGAAGCTCAAGCTGCAGACGTCCCACAAGCTAAATACTCGAGTACTTGGTTTCCAGAGTTCACGCGAGCCCTCAGCGGAAGCCTTATTGAACCATGGATTCAAGCCTACCAGTCAATAATCAGAACCGAAGCAATGAACGACCTACTTACACCAGGCAAAGTCCTCGCTAAGGCTCGACAAGTCCTCCGCCAAACGAAGGATATACGGAAAACCGGACGAGGAGTATTTGGACCTATAGCGACAACCGGCGGACCGGCCAGCAGCGACGATGAACCACAACAAACAAGGACCCAACCGCGAAGAGCCCGCGGTGGAGGCCGTGGAGGCCGCGGAAGGGGCAACGGGAAGAGTGAAGGGAAACGGCCGCGCTCCCCAGCTAATAGATCCAGCGACTCTGATGAGGGCAGGACGTGTGCAGCATGCCTAAAACGAGGTCACCAGCTTTCGAAGTGCTGGCTAGTCTTCCCTGACAAGCGCCCTGACTACATATACCGCGATCGAGCGCTTGAGAAGCTGGTTGCTGAGCGACTCAAGAATAACGAAGACCTTACTAAGCGTGTCCAGAGGCTCAAACTTACTACAGAATCAAGTTGACTCACAGGACGTTGTCAAGCCCGCGTTCGAGCCGCGCTGGTAACCTCTCACGAAACGTACTCACTCTATGGATCCGCAATCCTCGACTCCGGAGCTACAATCCACGTTTTCAACGACCCCTCATGGTTCGTACAACTGACGGGAGCCGCGCCTAGCGACTATCTCTGGGCAGGTACTCAGCAAGTGGCAATTGATGGCTTCGGAATAGTGGATATTCGCGTTAAGGGGCGAGACGGCAAGCCGCTCAAATTTCGCTTATATAACGCAGCGCTCTGTAAAGGGTTTGCGAGCAACCTTGTTTCTTTGAAACGCTTACGCCGAAAGGGTTTTTGGTGGGATACCAGCCCCGGCAATAACTGTATTAGGCGCGCAGACCGAAGCTACGTTTGCGAGCTATTTGAAATCCACGATCAAGATGTTCTCGATTATAGACCTATAGAGGACAAAGCGGCACTCGCAACGATCGTTCCGCTCCCTCAACCTACGCCAAACGAGCTCCCGAGAGCCCCGCGAAGAAACCGCTTTACAAGCGCAACAATCCGCAAACCTATCCAGGCAAGCGTGGAAAAATGGCACCGGAGACTCGGACACCCAGGGAGAGACGCTCTGAATCGCCTCAGCAACGCAGCAAGGGGGGTGAGACTCCTGGATCGAAAAGGCAGAGACCCCGTAGAATGCGACGCGTGTGGGATGGCGAATACAACACGCCAAATCCGCCGAGCACCGAAAGAGTCGGTCAAACGGGCAAAAGCCGGAGACCGTCTAGCACTCGACTTCCACGACTATAACGAGGGATACGAAGGGTATACGTCCCTTATGCTTCTTTCTGACCGAGCCTCAGGGCTAGCGTGGGACTTTTACCTACAAAAGAGAACAACAGAGACGATCTCAGAAGCGTTACTCGAGTTACTCAACCATCTAGAACGCGTTTACGACACGAAGGTCAAGTTCCTAGAAACTGATAACGAGCTTCTGAGACATCCGCGCCTGGTAGCAGACCTGAAGGGGCGTGGAATAACGATTGAAACGTCAGCGCCTAATACGCAGGCTCAGAACGGAGGTGCTGAAAGGCTCGCTGCGATTATTAAAGCTAAAGCTAGGGCAATGGCTATTGCAACGAATTTCCCAGACTACTTATGGCCTGAGATCGTTAAAACAGCAGTCTACCTCTATAACCGAACCCCGTCACGAACACACGGGTGGAAAACGCCTTACGAGCAGTTCCATAAGCAATTCTGGAGCGGAGAAGATGAGATCTATACGGTCCCTGACCTCTCCCACCTACGATCCTACGGCTATAAGGCCTACGCCCTGACGACCGATGCGCAACTCAAGCGCCAACGGCGAAAGAAGCTCGCCCCTCGTGCGTGGATCGGCTTTCTAGTGGGCTACACGTCAAGCAATCAATTCAGAATATGGAACCCTCTCAAAAAGGACGTCTTCACAACGAGGGACGTCGTATTCAACGAAAAGGCGCACTTCAATGGGAACCTTAAGGGTACCATTGAGGAATTTCGCCACCTAGACCTACAGGCGATCGAAACGCGAATTCAAGAGCTTATTGAGCAAACCCAGATACAAACGTCAATACAAGACGCTAACGAGGAAGCAGAAGAGGTCACCCTCGCTCTCGAAACAAGTCCAGAGCACAACAAAAGCGCTCCAAAGGCGAGCTCCGTTATAGAGACGTACTCGGACGAGTCAAGACAGTACGACACAAGGCGCTTCGCGCCGTACCCGACGCCTGAAGCGTCGCCGCTAAGACCCTCATCATTTTTCACTACCTTAGAAGCGGCTTTGGCCGTGAAGGGGCGGGGGGAAAGCGAGGGAGAAGCGCAATACAAAACCACAACCTCGGACCGCAGCACAAGCGCGGCGAGGCATAGAGTCTCGTTCAAATCTGCTTTCCTAGCAGGAACGGCTCTAAAGCGGAAACAACGCCGCGAAACGCGATTGATGGACGGTCTCCCAGGCATGCGTTTGTGGTCTGGCCAACCCAGCGCCCCTGACGAGATTGGTCGCCTTGGAACCTTCAACAGAAGTACATTGGATCAAAAGGCCGATGGGGAAGCGCTCCAACAACGCGACCTTTCCGGTGGGTTAAGAAAGCCCGGTCGAGAGGGGACTTCCACTGAGGGAAGCACTCCGGGTCATGTGCGTAGAGAATTTTCTCCGCTGGGCCGTGAGGGTAGCGCGCCCATAGGCACTCACTGGAAGAAACTACCCCCTCTCCCCACGTTACACGATCGCTTGAAGGATCACCCGTATGGGGACGACTTCAGAACGGCTGAAATAAGCCATCTAAGCGGCCATAAAGACTCCCGCTCCTGGGAGGAGGTCAGCAAAGAACAAGCACGAGGCAAGCAGATTCTCGGCTGCCACTGGGTATATACCTACAAACTTGACAAGCACGGGAGGCTCGTGAAATTCAAGGCACGCCTCGTTATCCGTGGAGATCAACAATTGAGAGACGAGCGAGAAACGTACGCTGCTACGCTCGCAGGTATGTCGTTCCGAATCCTTATTGCAACAGCTGCTCGCTTCGATATGGAGCTTCTACAGTACGACGCGGTAAATGCCTTTGTGCATGCAACAATCGATGAGGAAGTGTATATGCAACTCCCACCTGGATACCGAAAAGCTGGACGGGTACTACGCTTGAGAAAGGCGCTTTACGGCCTTAGGAGGTCACCTCTGCTCTGGCAAAAGCACCTGGAAAGCGGGCTCCTAGAACTCGGCTTTCAACGAGTTGCCGGAGAGAACTGCTGTTGGCAGAAGGAACAAGTCACGTTCTTCTTTTACGTTGACGACTGCGTCTTAGCTTTCCCTCACAAGTTTCACAACGAGGCAATAGCGTCGATAAAAGAGCTTCAGAAACGCTACCATCTAGAAGGCGGTCACGAGCTACAGTGGTTCTTAGGAATCGAGGTCTTAAGAGACCGAGCAATCAGGAAGATTTGGCTATCACAATCAGTATTCGCCGAGAAGGTGAGAAGACTCCTACCAGACGCTAATAAGCCACTCAAAGCGCGTTTCGAAACCCCTATGACAGCCTTTGAGCTGTTCCCATACGACGGGGTAGCCGAACCGTGGGAGATCAAGAAATACCAACGTAAGGTCGGAACTATCATGTATGCAGCTGTGATGACGCGCCCGGATATCGCATTCGCCGTAAGCCGTCTCGCACGCTTCAATCAGAACCCAGGGCCGAGTCACCAGCGCGCAGTGGATCGAGCACTCCAATACCTCTACTCAACGCGTTCTCTCTGCTTGGAATACGGAGCCGCGCCGGGGAGCCCTGAGGACACTTTGGAAGTCGCTTCTGATGCTAGTTTCGCCGACAATACGCTTGATCGGAAGAGCTCTCAAGCGCTCGCAATGCGACTTTTTGGCGGAACCGTTGCGTGGAAAGCAAGTAAACAACAGACAGTTACAACATCAACAACAGAAGCCGAGCTCCTCGCCCTGTCACAAGCAGCAAAGGAAGCCATCTTCGCAAGCCGGTTAATATCCGCTTTGCAAATACAACTCCCCACGAAGGACGCCCAGAGTGCTGAGTTCGCGCCTCAAACACGCTCTCAACCACGAATTCACATACAATGCGATAACCAGCAAACCGTGCGCCTCGTGACCGCAGAACAAGTGCAGTTACAAACACGCCTGCGCCACGTTGATATTCACAACCACTGGTTACGTCAAGAAATCGAGAACAACCGCGTTAACGTCGCGTATACGCCGTCAGCTGAGCTAATGGCAGACGGACTAACAAAAGCGCTCCCGAAGCAGCCTTTTCAGGCGTTTCTTGCGCAGCTGAATATGAGTGACCAGCGGGCTCGTCTTGAAGACAACCGTCGTCGCGATATCGCCGCAGATGAGGCCCGCTGGGAGGCCGGGATGGCCAAGGATAACATATGGGACGTTGAGGCTCGTGTTCCTCACGCTCCTAGGGGCTCGTGAACCCCGCAGGAAGGACATATGAGAAGCGCTCTAGACGGAGGAAGACGAAATTCAAGTCTCGAGACAATTACAGCGCTTGGAAATAGCTATTGAAGGGCGGATCAGGTGGCAGGAAGCCCACCAGACGGAGGCCTCCCTGAAGGGGCGTGTCGAATCCGCTGTACCAAGCGCCTAGTACGCTTCCGGCACGCTCGAAGGTCCGCGCGCAGCGCGGAACAATGATGGGCCGAAATGCGCCCTTGCACCAGCCACCTTAAGGGCTAAGTTCGCCCCTAAAGAACAGGGAGAACAAGAACAATTACACATTATTGAATACATCACGAATTGACCATTGAATCCGACAGTGTCAACGACCACTAGTGGAGCCCCACTTTCCCCGACTAACAAAGCTTTACGCATGGACGAACCAAACTCAGTCACCGCAGCAAACTGAGATGAGACATCTTCATTGGCACCGGCAAAAAATGATTGCCAAAGTGAGACTGAGGATGCAAAGGTTCATGAGACATCAAAATGGCAAAAACATGGACACTGTGGGAATTGAACCCACGACCTTTCACAGAAGCGCATGTCGATTGCTCAACAGTGCGAAGCGAAAATCATACCCCTAGACCAAGCGCCCTTGTTGAAGAATCGGTGTGGTTGTAGCTTTCATCAGGCTTGGGTTTGAGGCGCAGCGGAGCCGGCGACCGTATCCGGAGGCCACCAGGTCAGAACCTTTGGAGAATCCGGTCTTCTGGCATTTTCATTCGTATGAGAATCCAGTTGACCCGGAAAAACGAATGGTTTGTGGTGAGGTCAATCTCACGCGGCTCAAATCGCCGGTGGCATTCAGTGGGCTACATCCCCGTCACCTGCAACAGACTTACACGAGAGCACAAGTCACATCGCCGCTCATAGAAAGCTCGAATTAAGGAATTACTTGTCGAATCCGCTGTACCAAGCGCCTAGTACGCTTCCGGCGCGCTCGAAGGTCCGCGCGCGGCGCGGAACAATAATGGGCCGAAATGCGCCTTTGCACCAGCCACCTTAAGGGCTAAGTTCGCCCCTAAAGAACAGGGAGAACAAGAATAATTACATATTATTGAATACATCACAAATTAACTATTAAATCCAATAATTAATAATCTAATACGTGCTAAAAATAATTATTAAACTGAACCCTACTTATAACCACTATTCCTATGCATAATACCCATTTAATGATAACGATAATAACCCCTACTACGAAGATCGTACTTTAGACGACCAGGGACTGGGTCCTTTAGTTTAATTAATTATAATCATAAGTGAAGACCTATAACTTATGGGACACTATAAACCCATCAGTTAAGTACTCTAAGAACACCAGAGAAGAGACCTATAAAAAGATTACTCGAATACCGGAGTAGCTAATAATCTCTGATCACCTAAAGGTAATCCGCCGAAGGGCCAGAAGCGCCTCAGGAAGCAGTATAACTCAAAAACCCAACAAAGTATTCGTCCTAAGCCCTAAAGTATTTATAGAACAAGCTTACGTTCTCGAAAACCTATCCCCTATGAACCTCACTTTATATAAAAAACAACAAATAAAATATAATAATATCCATAAATATTATACTAAACAAATAAAAGGTGTATACGCACTTTAGAACTAGTTCTATGAAATTATTGCTCTGGACCTTCTTAAGTACTATTATACTATGGATAAGGGATTTAATAAATAGGTCTCTAAACTACAAATCCGCATCGGAGGTGTATTATATAAGCGCCGAGTAAACATAGTAGAAGTATATTCCAAAGTCTTAAGTTATCCTAATAAGAAGAGATTTATTATTGAAACCGGGCAGGGGAAGCGCGCGGCTCATCTTCGGGATGATGGTTAGGGCACGGCGACGACGACCCCTTATAAGGAGAGACTTTCTTTTAGTATTTTAGACCTGATCAGGCCTCTACACACAACACAGCACACACCTCGGGGGAGCCTCCTCGACAAGAATATTCACTCGTTTTGCCCATTTTTGTTATTGACGTTACTATCGTGACCGTGGCGTACAATGCTTTATACGGAGGTCGGTTTACCACTGAGCAACAAGGCAACCTAGTCTCGGATACGCTTTTCCTGGCCTTTTGAGCTTATTCCAGACCTGATCAGGTCTAGAATACTCGATTCCCCTTGAAAGCAGCGTCCCTGAGGCTGTTCGGTACGAGTTAGTCACCTCTTCGGACCCGTGACGAGAGGTGCGCGACTTGTGGTCAGTAGAGTGTGTGTGTTGTTATTCGTACAATACATGCTGTTCACTGCATCCCCCGCTCCGTTTCATTATATAAAAGGATACCGAGGACTAGATCGGCCACTAAGAGAGTATTCTCTATAAAACTTAAATTATAGATGTCCTATAAACTAAATACTCGAGTATTTGGTTTCCAGAGTTCATATAAGCCCTCAGTGGAAACCTTATTAAACCATGGATTCAAGCCTACTAATTAATAATTAGAACTAAAGTAATAAACGACCTACTTACACTAAGTAAAGTCCTCACTAAAGCTCAACAAATCCTTTATTAAATAAAGGATATACGGAAAACTAGACGAAGAGTATTTGGACCTATAGCAATAACTAGTGGACCGGCTAGTAGCGACGATAAACTACAATAAATAAGGACCTAACCACGAAGAGCTCGTAATGGAGGCCGTGGAGACTGTAGAAGGGGTAACGGGAAAAGTAAAAGGAAATAGTTATACTCCTTAACTAATAGATTTAGCAACTCTAATGAGGGTAGGATGTGTATAATATACCTAAAACGAGGTTATTAGTTTTCGAAGTGTTAATTAGTTTTCCTTAATAAGTGCCCTGATTATATATACCATAATCGAATACTTAAGAAGTTGGTTATTAAACAACTTAAAAATAACAAAAACCTTACTAAGTGTATCCAGAGGCTTAAACTTATTATAAAATTAAATTAACTTATAGGACGTTATTAAGCCCGTATTCGAGTTATACTAATAACCTTTTATAAAACATATTTACTTTATAAATCCGTAATCCTCGACTCCGGAGTTATAATCCACGTTTTTAATAACCCCTTATAATTTATATAATTAACGGGAACTACGCTTAGTAATTATCTCTAAGTAAGTACTTAATAAATAGTAATTAATAGTTTTAGAATAGTAGATATTTATATTAAAAAGCGAAACAGTAAACTACTTAAGTTTTACTTATATAATACTATACTCTATAAAGGGTTTACGAACAACTTTATTTTTTTTAAAATACTTACGCTAAAAGGGTTTTTAGTGGAATATTAGCCCCAGCAATAATTATATTAGGCGCATAAACCAAAACTACGTTTATAAATTATTTAAAATCCATAATTAAAATATTCTCAATTATAAACCTATAAAAAATAAAACGGTACTTATAATAATCGTTCCACTCCCTTAACCTACACTAAACAAGCTCCCGAGAACCTCGTAAAAAAACCACTTTATAAACGTAATAATCCGTAAACTTATCTAAATAAATGTAAAAAAATAGTATCGGAAACTTAGATACTTAAGGAGAAATATTTTAAATTATTTTAATAACGTAATAAGGGGAATAAGACTTTTAAATTACAAAAGTAAAAACCTAGTAGAATATAATATGTGTAGGATAATAAATATAATACACTAAATCTGCTAAACATCGAAAAAGTCAGTTAAACGGGCAAAAACCGGAGACCGTTTAATACTCAACTTTTATAATTATAATAAGGGATATAAAGGGTATACATCCCGTATACTTTTTTTTACCGAACCTTAGGGCTAATATAGGACTTTTACTTATAAAAGAGAATAATAAAAACGATCTTAGAAGTATTATTTAAGTTATTTAACTATTTAGAATACGTTTATAATACGAAGGTTAAGTTCCTAGAAACTGATAACGAGCTTTTGAGACATTTGTGCCTAGTAGTAGACCTAAAGGGGTATAGAATAATAATTAAAACGTTAGCGCCTAATACGCAGGCTCAGAATGGAGGTGCTAAAAGGCTTGTTGTGATTATTAAAGCTAAAGCTAGGGTAATAGCTATTATAACGAATTTCCTAGACTACTTATGGCCTGAGATCGTTAAAATAGTAGTCTACTTTTATAACTAAACCCTATTACGAATATACGGGTAGAAAACACCTTATAAGTAATTCTATAAGTAATTCTAGAGTGGAGAAGATGAGATTTATATGGTCCCTAACCTCTCCCACTTATGATTTTATGGTTATAAGGCCTATGCCCTAATAACCGATGCGCAACTTAAGTGTTAACGACGAAAAAAGTTCACCTTTTATACGTAGATCGGTTTTTTAATGGGTTACACGTTAAGTAATTAATTTAGAATATAAAACCCTCTTAAAAAAAACGTCTTTATAATAAGGGACATCGTATTTAATAAAAAGGTGCACTTTAATGGGAACCTTAAGGGTACCATTAAGGAATTTCACCACTTAAACCTATAAGTCATCGAAATACGAATTTAAGAATTTATTAAATAAACCCAAATATAAACGTTAATATAAGACGTTAACGAGGAAGTAGAAGAGGTTACCCTTATTCTCGAAATAAGTCCAGAGTATAATAAAAGTACTCTAAAGGTGAACTCCGTTATGGAGATATACTTAGATGAGTTGAGATAGTATGATATAAGGCGCTTTGCGCTGTACTTAACACCTAAAGCGTTACTATTAAGACCCTTATTATTTTTTATTATTTTAGAAGTGGTTTTAGTTGTAAAGGGGCAGGGGGAAAGTAAGGGAGAAGTATAAAACAAAACCATAACCTTAGACCATAGTATAAGTGCGGCGAGGTATAGAGTCTCATTTAAATCTACTTTCCTAGTAGGAATAACTTTAAAGTGGAAATAACGCTGCGAAATGCGATTAATGGACAGTTTCCTAGGTATGCGTTTATGGTTTAGTTAACCCAGTGCCCCTGATGAGATTGGTCACCTTAGAACTTTTAATAGAAGTATATTAAATTAAAAAGCCGATGGGGAAGTACTCTAATAATACAACCTTTCCGGTGGGTTAATAAAGCTTAGTTAAGAGGGGACTTCTACTAAAGGAAGTACTCTGGGTTATATTTGTAGAGAGTTTCCTCCGCTGGGCTGTGAGGGTAGTGTACTTATAAGTACTCATTAAAAAAAACTACCCCCTCTCCCTACATTACACAATCACTTAAAGGATTACCCGTATAAGGACAACTTTAGAACAACTAAAATAAGCCATCTAAGTAACTATAAAGACTCCTACTCCTAAGAGGAGGTTAATAAAGAATAAGTACGAAGTAAGTAGATTCTTGGTTACCACTAGGTATATACTTATAAACTTAATAAGTACGGGAAACTCATAAAATTTAAGGTACACCTCGTTATCCGTGGAGATTAATAATTAAGAGATAAACGAGAAATATACACTATTATACTCACAGGTATATTATTCCGAATCCTTATTATAACAGCTGCTTATTTTAATATAAAGCTTTTATAGTATAATACGGTAAATGCTTTTATGTATATAATAATTGATAAGGAAGTGTATATATAACTCCCACCTAGATACCGAAAAACTGGATAAGTACTATGCTTAAGAAAGGCGCTTTATGGCCTTAGGAGGTCACCTTTGTTTTAGTAAAAGCACCTGGAAAGCGGGCTCTTAGAACTCAGCTTTTAATGAGTTACCGGAGAAAACTATTGTTAGTAGAAGGAATAAGTTACGTTCTTTTTTTATGTTGACGACTACGTCTTAGTTTTCCCTTATAAGTTTTATAACGAGGTAATAGTATCGATAAAAGAGCTTTAGAAACATTATTATTTAAAAGGTGGTTATGAGTTATAGTGGTTTTTAGGAATCGAGGTTTTAAGAAACTAAGTAATTAGGAAGATTTAGTTATCATAATTAGTATTCGCTGAGAAGGTGAGAAAACTCTTATTAAACACTAATAAGCTACTTAAAGTATATTTTGAAACCCCTATAATAACCTTTAAATTATTTTCATATGATGGGGTAACTAAACTATGGGAAATTAAGAAATATTAACATAAAGTCGGAACTATTATGTATATAATTATGATAATGCGCCCGGATATCGTATTCACCGTAAACTATTTTATACACTTTAATTAGAACCCAGGGCCGAATTACTAGTACATAATGAATTGAATACTCTAATACCTTTACTTAATACGTTCTCTTTACTTAGAATACGGAGCCGTACTGGGGAGCCCTGAGGACATTTTAGAAGTCGCTTTTAATGCTAGTTTCGCTGATAATACGCTTGATCGGAAGAGCTCTTAAGTGCTCGTAATGCGACTTTTTAGTGGAACCGTTGCGTGGAAAATAAGTAAATAATAAATAATTATAACATTAACAACAAAAGCTGAGCTCCTCGCCTTATTATAAGCAGCAAAGGAAGCTATTTTCGTAAACTAGTTAACATCCGCTTTATAAATATAACTCCCTACGAAGGACGCTTAGAGTACTGAGTTCACACCTCAAATACGCTCTTAACCACGAATTCATATATAATACAATAACTAATAAATTATACACTTTGTGACCATAAAATAAGTATACTTATAAATACACTTATACTACGTCGATATTTATAACCACTAGTTACGTTAAGAAATCGAGAATAACTGCGTTAACGTCGTGTATACACTATTAGCCGAGCTGATAGTAGACGGACTAATAAAAGCACTTTCGAAGTAGCCATTTTAGGTGTTTTTTACGTAGCTAAATATAAGTGATTAGCGGGCTCGTCTCGAGAATAGCCGTCACCGTGACCTCGCCGAAGATAAGGCCCGCTAGGAGGCCGGGATGGCCAAGGATAACATATGGGACGTTGAGGCTCGTGATCTTTACGCTCCTAGGGGCTCGTGAACCCCGCAGGAAGGACGTATAAGAAGTGCTCTAAATGGAGGAAGACGAAATTCACGTCTTAAGATAATTATAATGCTTAGAAATAGTTATTAAAGAGCGGATCAGGTGGTAGGAAGCCCACCAAACGGAGGCCTCCCTGAAGGGGCGTATCGAATCCACTGTACTAAGCGCCTAGTACACTTCCAGTGTGCTCGAAGGTCCGCGCACGGTGCAGAACAATGATGGGCCGAAATGCGCCCTTGCACCAGCCACCTTAAGGGCTAAGTTCGCCCCTAAAGAACAGGGAGAACAAGAACAATTAACGTACATGATAAGCGAGTAGTACAGACAAGCGAGTAGTACACCCGACCACGACCACCTCACGAATACGACCAAAAAACAACAACAACAACGTCAAATCAATTAAAACTACTCAGAATCCTCTTCCTCAAACATCACTTCATTCACTAGGCACGTTCATACATTATGTCCGGTATTCCCGCAAACACCACATCGCCGTTAACCTAATTCGGCCCTCGGTTTACGACCACTACTCCAGCGCATTTTCTCTTCTATCTAGGCCATCGCCTCTCTCTAGGACTATAACTCCTCTACCTAGGATACAATAAAACTCCCTCCTTACCTTAGACGTGTTTTCTTAGCCCTCCAGCGTCAACTAAATAAGTTATTTTCCTCCTAAAGTACTTTAAGCTCAGACCGTATTAAAGCAAGCTCATATATAACTACCATTATACCTTTTATAATATAATTAATAGTTTATATAATAAGTATCGGGGAGCTATTCTAATGACGGGAAATTCGATTTTTAATCAGAGTTAATTAAGAACTCACCTCGGTTAGGTTATTTAGTGTTTTAGAAACCCAAGGTGGTGGTGTTATTAGGAGGGACCCTAGGGGTATTAGAGTGTATAACTTAATGTCCAACTTCGATAAGACACTCTATACACTTAAAGGAACAAATCCGGACCCTCTAAAACCCCCCTGGATATTCTTTTCTATAAGAGTTTATATAAAAGCATTATAAAAGGCGGGGAAGAAGTCTTCCTTCGTAATATGGGTATTACCCCGGTACATCTTATTCTCGATTTCTCGACTATACACTATTTTAAGGGGCCCAAAACAGCCAATGTCCAAGGGCTAGAGAATATACGATGAATAAGCCGGTATACAGAGTATAACAATATTATTCTTATTACAAAATATCTCAAAATCAGCGGAGTAGTGGTTTTCGTATCCATCGACGATAAGGAGGCGATATTAACCTCTTATACGCGGTTTTATATACTAATCAAAGTACTAGAGCCAATCTAGGCCTTTTTTATTTATTGTCCATCCGTTTTTAGACGTTACAATAACCTAGTCGGGTAGGAGACCTAATTTAGTATACTAAATAGAGAGGTGATATCGGCCTACAACGATAATGTACAGTGGGACACTATAACCCGACGAGCCGATGACCTAAATAACTATAACCCATTCCCAATTACTAAGTTATACCATTTTCATATTTAAACACCTTTTAAAGTTCATAATAACTAATCCAGTTAAAATCTAGCCCATTATAAACCTAATCTTATTAAAGTTATAAATATTTAAGTCCTAAATACTATACTTCGTAATTATGTTTACCACAAGCCGAAACCACGCATTTATTGTAACGGGATCTTCGTATTGGGCTCTCTTATAATCGTATTTACGAAAAAAACGCATCCAAAGTCGTAGTTATTACTTAACGAAGTTGTTCACCCATCACTTACCGACCAGTAATACATCACAATTAACAAATAATTAATTAGCTATTTCTTTTACCCCAACTAGCCGGGGAGGAAATAATCGGGAATCTAAGTTAAGAATATACTCAACTAACCTCTCCTCTTTAAATAACGTCAAATTCCGTGAGTTCAGTATACTATCACCTCGTAATAGGGTGCCCTTTAATTAGTAATGTAAAATCGTATATAAAACTAAATAGATACGTACCGCCGCTTGGACACTAAGATTTGGGGTGTTTTGGATAACCTAAAGGGCAAGGATTAATTGAGCTTCATTGTTTAATGACGACATCGTTTTTGGTGGACGGACACGTGTTAAAAGTGGTAAGATGAAAGATCGTGGTCGGGTATACCACTCACTTGTCTGTACCTGTCAAATTGAGCGCTCGGCTGAGCGCTCGGCGCTCGCTCGGAAGAACTATAATCCCGAGCGCGCGCCCCAGCCTCCTTGGGGCACCCCCTACCCCTATTCCTATGGGCCTAGGGGGCTTCCAGAAAACGGAGAGACACATAATAGAATATACGCGATTTTGACCACTAATTCGATAATTAATAGTCTGATACGTGCTACGCTTACGATAAGCGTCGCCAGCCATTTATTCACTCAATTATATACGCACAAAAGCGCTTCCTAAGCGCTTAATTCAAATCCACCCATCGAAATAGCCTCCCTAAGCTCGAAAATCCAATTAAAGACCAGCAGCAACTGGGTTTTATGGGTTAACCAGCTACAATTAAAAGCTAAATCCTACGACTTATGGAAATATATTAATCTAGCACGTCCTAATACCCTTCGGAGCTCGTGAACGCTCCTCGAGCAGCGTATAGAGTGTCCTATGCGCCCCGAGATCTACGAACACCCTAAGACTAGTAGAGCCGAAGTCCTTAGCGACGACGCTGAATACGAACTACGTGTACAAAACCTTAAAAAGCTCTTAGTAGCGAACCTCGTACTATACAAAGAGTAATAAACGGAGTATATGGAGCAGATAAAAGATTATAAAGCATTCCTTAAAGGTATTAAAGTATTTAAAAACTGGGTTTAAGAGATAATCTATGTTAGCTTACTACGCTATTACTATACCGTAGACCGCATATTAGATTAATGGATTTATGCATTAAAGGAACGAATAAGGAGTAATATAAAAGAGAGGCGCTCCAAAGTGAACAAAGTATATAAGTGGACGCTAATAATGCTTAAATAAAAGTATTTTATTATAAAAAAGGACCTAGAGGAGTGGTTTACAAAGTGGGAAAAAGTAATCCATAAAGCTAAAGTAGTAGGAGTCCCTAGCACCGAGCTCCTAAGCATTTAGTTCCCAGAATTCACTATAGCCGTTAATTATAGTTATGTAAATACGTGGATTTTCTTATACTAAGTAGTTAAGGATAAATACATCGAAAACGAGAATTTGAGTATTAAAGAGGTCCTCTTAAATATTCGGAGATTCCTTTAAACTACTTCGATATTTAATTCGAAAAAATAAGTTAACCGTAGAGTGTTTAGGCTAACCATAGAATTAATAACCTAAGACGAAGGCGGCTCTAAAGTAACTTCCCTTATGCACTTAGGTGTTCTAAGGAGTAATACTCGGGGTAACCGGAGCCATAAGAGAAGCGGAGCTCCCCGTAACTAATTACAAAAAAGGAGTAACGGAGATTAAGTGAATAACCACCTTTACCTTATTTACCTCCACTTACACTAACTCTCTAAGTACTAATTAATTAACAAACGAGAACGTCCTAAGTAATATACCCCTAATTAGGAGCTCCTTAAGAATTTAGAAGAGTATATAAAAAAAAACGAAAACCTAAAAAAGCATATTAGAAAAGTAATAAGAGCCTTTAAAGAAGAACACTAATTATATGGACGGTGTAAAGTGAGTATCCTAAGTGTATTCTATACTACTCTAGAGATATACAAGCTTTTTAAATCGGTAATCTTAGATTTAGGCTCAATAATCTATGTTTTTAATAATCCTATGTGGTTTACTATATTTACGGGAGCGCTAATAGGAGACTACTTCTAGGTAGGTACTTAATAAGTGGTTATCGAAGTATATAGTACGGTTAATATTAAAGTTAGAGGGCGTAGAAAAGCCACTACGAAGCTCCGCTTATATAACATTACACTTTATACGGGCTTTACTAATAACTTTATCTCCTTTATTCACCTTCATAGAAGGGGTTTTTAGTGGAATATAAGCTTTCGTAATAACTACCTACAATACTTAGATAGAACCTTTCTATATATACTCACAAAAGTCGCAAATTAGTAAGTCCTAGATTATCGGAAAATCAAAGTGTTACTCGTAACTACACCTATTAAATAAAAAGCGCTGGAGATCGAGCCTACGCCGCCTCGAAAGTATAAATATATAATAACGATACACAGGAAACCGATCAAGGGCAGCGTAGCCCTCTAGTATCGAAGGCTAGGTCACATAGGCCCCGAGGCTATCCGGTACTTAGTAAACACTTTAAGAGGGGTTAGGTTGACCCTAAGGGGCGAGCCTGCCATAATAACAACCTGCGATACGTACGGAAAAAGCAAAGCTTACCGAGTAATCCGGTGAGCTCCGCGAGAATCCCTTAAGCACGCGAAGCCTGGAGACCGGCTTATAGTGGACTTCTACGACTACGAAGAGGGTTACGAAGGGTATACATCCATAATACTTATTATTAACCGAGCTAGTGGTTATACATGGGATTTTTACCTTATGAGGTGTACTATAAACGTTTTATTAACACTCTTAATAGACCTCCTAGAACTTTTTAAAGTTTATTATGGAATAACAATTAAAACTCTAAAATCTAATAACGAGCTTAAGCAGCACCTATGGGTTACTCAAATGTTTACTATACGGGGTATAACCCTAGAGATCTCAGCTCCAAATACGCAAACCTAGAACGGCGGAGCAGAGTGCATCGCAGTGGTAATCAAAGAGTACACAAGAACAATGGCTCTAGGCGCTAAGCTTCCGAACGTCCTTTGGCCGGAAATAACAAAAGCGGTAACGTATATATATAATCGTATACCATCAGCAATAAGAGGATAGAAGTCGCTATACGAGCTATTTTATAAGCATTTTTAATACAAAAAAAACGGGATATATACATGCCTAGACCTCTCCTATATGCGCTTATACAGGTGTAAAGCGTTCACTATAACCGCTGATGCTTAGTTGAAGCGTAATAGGCGCCAGAAGTTATCAGTGCGCACTTA
Source organism: Colletotrichum gigasporum (assembly GCA_024584535.1). Lineage (NCBI taxonomy): Eukaryota > Fungi > Ascomycota > Sordariomycetes > Glomerellales > Glomerellaceae > Colletotrichum > Colletotrichum gigasporum. The sequence continues at coordinate 1,526,864 of CP077951.1, forward strand.
GATCGGATTCCTAGTCGGCTACACATTAAGTAATTCCTTTCGAATCTAGAATCCCCTACGCAACGAAGTTTTCACTACTCGAGATATAGTATTTAACGAAAAGCATTACTTTAATAGTAATATTAAAAGTTTAATAAAAGAGATTAATTATATGGATCTTAAAGTGATTTAATAACACTTAGAAGAACTAATCTAGTAAATAACTAGTATGGGAATATATAATTAGAGTATTAACAAAAAAGTAGAAAAAGTAATAGAATACACTAACCCCGATAAGCCCACTTTAAAAGCAGCTATAAAAGTGCTCGAGCACCCAGAAGCTGAAGTGGACACACTTAAATAAACGGAAAGGCAATATTCGGAAGTGCAGTTCGCACCCTTTTTAACACCGGAGGCGTCACCTCCGACCTCGTTTATCGCAGCTCTAACCGAGCTTAACGTAAGGGGGTGTAAGGAGATATATACAATAGAGTAAATGTGTCAGATTCCTGTTCTAACACCGAAATCGAGGCGAGTTACACCTAGGACGTCGTACAAAGCTGCTTTCCTAGTGGGTACAGTGCTCTATAAGAGAAATCCCCGACGTTAAAATGGCCCTCGAAGGGACCGCGTTATACCTGGCCAGCTGTGCACCCCAGAACAGGGTTCCGGAGAGTCCTTTATAGTAATAGTATTAGATGCTAAAGAGCTCTGTGCACATAAAATACTCCTAGATAACCAAGTTAAAGGTTAGTAAGAGGTAAGTGAACTTTAGAAGGAAAGCTTTGTGGTAATAGTATTAGAGATAACTATGCTCCGCTCCCATAGAAACCGGAGCTAGACGCATATAATAGTCTCTAAGGAGTGAGATGTGTATAGTAACTGGGATATAGTAGAAGTATTAGAGATAACCGAGCTCTGCGTGTATATAGAAGTAAAAGACCCGCATAGTACCTTTTAGAGGGATTTACCCCCTCTACCCACGTCTCATAACTAACTAAAAACACACTACTTTAAAAGTGAATTCCTAAGTACTGAGAAGAGCCACCTCGAAGACCATAAATAATCCTAGTCGTGGGAAGAAGTCACTAGAAGCGCTATATACGGTGAAAAGGTCCTAGGATACTACTGGGTATATACCTATAAGTTGGATAAACACGGGCGATTAGCTAAATTCAAAGTGCACCTCGTAATCCGTAGTAATTAATAACCTAGAGATATATAAGAGATGTATACTATAATACTCATAGGTATGTCCTTCCGTGTACTAATGGTCGTTACGGTGCACTTTGATTTAGAGTTATTATAATACGATGTAGTGAATACGTTTATTTACGTGGATTCAAACGAGACCATTTTTATAAAGCTCCCACTTAGTTACTATACACTAAAAAGGATCTTATATTTACAAAAAGTATTATACAGTTTACAATAATCACCTCTCCTCTAGTAATACTACTTAGAAGTGGGATTCGTAAATTAGGGATTTAAGTGTATAATAAGCGAGAACTGTTATTAGATAAAGGGTAATATTATATTCTTTTTTTATGTGGACAATTATATATTAGCTTTCTTATACGCATAATAAGGAGGTGCACAGGAAGAAATTACTACGTTATATAAAAAATATCACCTAAAAGGAGGAAAACCTTTTTAATAGTTCCTCGGGATCGAGGTTATACGGGACCGCTTAAAACACTAAATATGGTTATCCTAAGCGGTTTACACGGAAAAGGTAAAGAAGCTCTTACCCCCTATAATTAATATACTAAAAGATAATTCAGAAGTGTATATATATACCCCGATAACACTTAAGGAGCTTTTCCCGTATAATAGAGACGCCTCTATATAGGAGATTACCCGTTTTTAGTATAAAATCGGGATAATCCTATACATAGTAATTATAACCCGATTAGACGTCACCTTCACTACTAGCCGTCTCGCACACTTTAACCAGAACCTAGGACCGAAGCACCAGTACATAGTAAATAGAGTATTTAGATACCTTTATTCTATGCGTTACCTCTATTTCGAATACGGTACTAAACCCGGGAGCGCAGAAAACACACTTATGGTGGCATCCGACGTAAACTTCGCTAATAACTCGATCAATTAGAAGAGCTCTTAGGTGCTCACCATAAAGCTATTCGGAGGGTTCGTGGTATGGAGGGCTAATAAGTAGACCACGGTGATAACGTTTACAACAGAGGCTAAGCTGCTCTCACTATCGCAGGCCGCCAAGGAAGCGCTTTTCGTAAGCCGACTCATTTCTACGCTACGGGTCTAGTTACCAGTAACGGGGACTCCGGAAGTGGCTTTCCCTGCACTAGAGATGCTATATACACCTATAATCCAGCTCCAGTACAACAACTTATAAACTATACACTTTGTGATAAGTAACCTAGTTATACTCTAAATACACCTACACTACGTCGATATTCACAACTACTAATTACACTAAGAGGTCATAGCGGAAAGGGTTTCCATAGTGTATACCCCCTCCGTAAAACTTATAGCAAATAGCCTAATAAAGAGCCTAGCACTACCTAAGTTTTGTGAATTCCGGAGGTAAATACGGATAACGGAGTAAAAGGAGTTCCTAGAACGGAATCGGAAAAGGGACCTAGAGGCCGACGAGGCGGAATAGCTTACGAGAGTATTAAAGGAAAACGTATAAGTAATGGAGGACTCTAGAAGAGTACCGAGGGCGTTGGAGAGCCCAGCTAAGATGAGACCCTAGGAAGGGGAACGCGGAGTACGCATAAAGCGCCTCCCCATGAGAAAAGAAGAACCCTACACAGAGGAAGTGCTTTACGAGGCGTGAAATACATATCGCGGAATAGTTACTGGAGGTCAGGAAAGGCCCCTACGAGGCCTTCCCTGAGGGGGCGTGTCAAATTGAGCGCTCGGCTGAGTGCTCGGCGCTCGCTCGGAAGAACTATAATCCCGAGTGCGCGCCCCAGCCTCCTTGGGGCACCCCCTACCCCTATTCCTACGGGCCCAGGGGGCTTCCAGAAAACGGAGAGACACATAACAGAATATACGCGATTTTGACCACCAATTCGACAGTACCACTCGCTTATCATGTACGTTACACATTATTGAATACATCACGAATTGACCATTGAATCCGACATTACTTTTCAGCGTCCATCGTCTTCTAATCCGGGTATTCCCATGTGTCATAATATAGCCCACAATTACTGTCCCGTAATAGTGGTTCCACTTTTGCGACAGATTATATATTAATCACCAATTAGAACCAAAGCTCGATAATTGTAGGATCTTCGCAAAGACCTCTCTAATAATTATAAACACGAGAAAAACACATCTTAAGGTCTGCGCGTCGCTTGACGAAGTATTCTATCCAACGCTTCCCGACCGGTCAGCCTTTACGCTTTTAGAGTAGTGTATTAGCTATATCTTCCACGTCGACCCACTAGGGCGAAAATCCTCGCTTATCCATATTAATAATATATTAAATAATTACCTCCTCCTCGGTCTCTATTAAATTCAATCATATATTAGTAGTATCGGCTTTAGCAGTTCGACCGTTCTGTCGGATTCAAGTGTTAATTCGTGATATATTCAATTGTGTGTAATTGTTCTTGTTCTCCCTGTTCTTTAGGGGCGAACTTAGCCCTTGAGGTGGCTGGTTTAAGGGCGCATTTCGGCCTATTATTATTCTGCACTGTGTGCGGCCTTTGAGTACGCTGGAAGTGTATTAGGTGTTTAGTATAGTGGATTCGATACGCCCCTTTAGGGAGGCCTCCGTTTAGTGGGCTTCCTACTATTTAATCCACCCTTTAATAGTTATTTTTAAGTATTGTAATTATTTTAAGATTTGAATTCCGTTTTCCTCCGTTTAGAGTGCTTTTTATATGTCCTTTCTACGGGGTTTACGAGCCCCTAGGAGTATGAGGAATACGAGCTTTAACGTCCTATATGTTATCCTTGGTTATCCTGGCCTCCTAGTAGGCCTTATTTGCGGTGATATTGCGATAATGGTTGTTTTTAAGATGAGTTCGTTGGTTACTTATATTTAGTTGTGTGAGAAATACTTAAAAAGGTTATTTTAGGAGTATTTTTGTTAATTTGTTTGTTATTAGTTTAGTTAATGGTGTATATACGATGTTAATGTTGGATTCACCTCACCAGGCCTGGTTGTAGTGGGTGGGTAGATAACGATATATTCGTCCTATTTGTTGTTGTTGTATAAGGTAGGAATTGGAAGCCGAAGGCGGCGCTGGTGGCCGCGATTCTGAATCCAATCCCTGACCTCTGATTGGCTCGCTAATCGAGCTAATCGGCGATATGCGGCAATAGGTGTCGTTAGTTGGACGGTGGTGTTCCGACACTGGTAACTCTCTTTTTTGCCGTAAGATCGCCATTTAACGCTAAATAGGCGATTTTGAGCATTATTCGACGTTGGCGTTGAACTGCTCAAAATGCGATAAAATTGATAGATGAAACGAGTGTGTAAGGTGGTTGGAAGCAGCAGAATCGCCCCTTTTCGCCGTACCACCTTCTAGCAGAAATGAGCGTCTCCCGGGCCTAGCCACGGGTTTGTGGTTATTTCGACGTCCATCGTGGACATCTCCTAGGGCCTCGTTACCCATTCCTCTATCCGTATTATTGCCCTTATGTCTTCGATGAGCCTCGCGAGGGATCGATTCGGCGTTACCTTTGTGAACTCGTCGGTAAGGTTATCGTCGCCGTGGATCCATTAGATCTCGTAGAGTTCTCGTTATTTATATTATTACATTAGTACTATAATATTAATTATTAGGCGTTTCTTTTATAGTACTGAGTTTTATAAGATACTCGTAGAGTGAATAGGAGTTAGTATAGATAATTGTTAGGATCGTAGGTATCCGGAGCTTGTTGGTGATGATTTTTAGGGTAGTAGAGAGGGCGTAGGCTATGTCGACTCTGGTGACTATACCATAGATCTCGGATACGAGGACACTTCTCGTAATTCTCTTCGATTTCGTCGAGGAATAATATATAATATTGTTTTCGACTATCAAGTCTTCCTCTCCTCGAGTCTTGTTTATAAGAAGGATAACGAATCCGAGTTAGGACGTTAAATTGTTATTGTTAGCGAAGGATTTATTAATAAAAATAAAGAGCTTAGTGGAAGTTAGGTTAAGGGGTATATAGGTGAGTCCTCGGTTTGGATCCTTGATTTACTACGTTATACGTTGATTCAGAGTTTTGATCTGGTCTAGCGTCGCCTCCTGGTACTGGGCTGCTGCTAATAGGTCGAAAGCTACCTTTGGTTGGTAAATTGAAGTGATATATGCCCCTCTGGTGTGCTACTTAACGTATTCCTTCTTCGTAGTGGGTAATTTAGTATTAATTAGGTGTAATTTCACTTTTTAGCCCTTCTAATAAAGGAATATAAATTGCTTATTAGTTGAGATGATCCCTCTATTAAAGACGAGTAGCGTCTTAGCGGAAAAGAGTTATTTCTCCTTTACTTTGAACATTTTTTTCTGGAGTTCTTCGTTTTCTTATTTAGAGAACATCTTATTACTCAGGCCTATGGTATCGTCTATTTGTATTCCAATTATCGTAAAGTCTCTGTTTTTGTTATTTAGTAATAGCAAATAGGGGTTATACGTAAAAGTCCTTATTTAGAGCTTCTCTCTATGATACTTGCTGTAGATTGTGTACTAGTGGGTTCCGGCTTCTATAATCCCATATAAGGGTCGTATAATAATTATAATAGTTCCTGGTGGGTAATTATTTTTAATTTGGGTTAATAACTTTACGAGAATTGTTCTTTTGAACTTCGTTGTTAATTAGGTGTACACTTAAGTGATATTTATTATCTATAAGGAATAATAGCCCGCCTGGATAAGGGATGGGGCGATAGCGAGAATTAGTCTCTAATTAGCTCGTTGGATAATTAGGGACTATATGAGAATAACTTTTTTACCGTTGTTAGTATATCCCTGGATAACTAGTTTTGATTTCTTATAAAGGGTTTTTGTTTTCCCTTTTACTTCGTTAACGATTTACAACTTAAAGATTCGAATACCGCTGTACTTCTTTTCGTTGTACTAGGTGAACTCGAAGACTCCTCGCTCGATTAGAGTGTTAATCTCTTTTTTAGTGGATTCTTTGAACGGGGGCCCTAGGGTATTAATTATTCCCTTTTAACGAAGCTCGAGCACCAGGGTATAGTCTATTTCTTCCTTAGTGCTCATAAATACGGTTATTATGTGGATTTCGTCGTTAATATTATTAGCGCCGTTAACTTTAGTGATAAGGTTAATCTATGCTGTCTTCCTGGGCCTGCCCCTCGGGCGTCGAGGTGGCGGTGCAGGCTCTTCCTCTAGGGGTAGTGTATTTACTTATATAATAATCTCTTCGAGAACTTCTTTTTCCTCTTATAGAGGGGTCTCCTCGTTATTATTTATTATTTCCTAGTCCTCTTCGTTGTTATTTATTTAGTGGAATAGCTTAATAACGGTGGTTCTAAACAACTTTAGGTTAGATGGAAGTTCGACGATGTAGGTCTCGCCGTTATAAACGATGAGTGTAAACAGGCTTATCCAGCCGTCCTTCTTATATTATACTCTAATAAGTAATTATAATAATAGATCCCTAGTTAATGTAGTATTTAGGCTATTTCTTATTACGAGAACATCTACAATCACTCACTTAGTATAGAGACTATGTACTTTAACTATAACTTTCCTAGTGGCTTCTACTCTTTATTAGATTTCTAGTAATAATAGAGAGTCGTTTATTAAATACGGATATGCTCCAAAGACGAATAAGGTCGGTATAAGGCCATTTAGACCTACTATATCATTTACCGCTTTAACTATGCTCTGGAGAGCTAGCTTTAGTAGCATAGACGGGGATTCCTGGTGTATTATTTCGTATACTTAGCGGATCATAGTATAATATCGTTCCACTTTCCTAATACTATTATGGGCTTCCACGAATACCTCCTTAACCTCTATTATTATAAATCTCATTGAATTCCTGAATTCTATAAAACTAAAGTTCATTCTAATATCCATAATAATTTAGTTAAGTGGTCCAAGGTAAATGTTAATTTAGTATTTATAAAGTGTTTCTTATATATACTTAGTAATTATATTTTCGAGGAATCTCATAGTATTAAATAAAGTAATAATATCGATAACGTAGAGGACGGGTTTATGCCCTTCTAAGTAGAAAACGTTTATGATTACTTCGTAGTTGAATTCAATGTCGCCTTTTAGAGTGAATTTGAAGCGTCCTGGGGCTCGTCCACTCATCTAGCACTGACGACAATGCTTTGTGAGTTTCTGGATTGCTTCGTAGGCCATATTATGACTAGCCCTCTTTAGTATTGTATGGAGTCTCTATACTGAGGGGTGGCCGAAACGACGGTGTATTCATTATAACTCAACATCTATTAGGTGATTCTACGCAAAACTCTGTTCTAGTACATAAATAAGCATCCAAGGGTATTCCCATTTCCGTATAATAGGGACTTTAATATTTCCTTAATATAAAAGGTTATTCAAGTTATTAAACCTAATTCTTAATTAGTCCATATTTTTTTAAATATAATAGGAATAGGGTATTCACTATTATAATATGGAAATACATCCTTCTAAATAAGGAATTAACAATAGTTAACCCTATTAAGTCTAGGGGAGGGTTATCACCAAAAGTCATGCTCACCTGGCCTACCTTCGACGTATCCAGGGTCATAATAGCATCGATCTTCTATAGGGCAAGGAATTAAGGGTGCCCTACTGTTGATACGCCTACTGCTCCTGTGTTTAGCATAATACCCTAGAATATCACCACTAAATAACGGTCATTACTAATAAAAGCTCTATAGGTTTATGATTCCTAGGGAAGTTCGGCGTTGCTGATATCCCTCTTCGTTATCGTATGGTAAGTAGCCTAATTACTTAGTGTTTGAACAAGCTCTTCGCCGGTTAACGTAGTTGTATAGCCGAAGAACGAAACGTGGAATTCCTAGTTATTCTCAGCGTTTTTATTAGCTATAGTATTTGTGAGGTACTAGTAGAGGTCTTTATTATCTCTGTTCTCGTTGTCTAGGTCCTTATACTCTTCGTATTCGGTGAGGAAGTGGTTATATATTGTGGGGGAGGTATCAGTAATATATCGGTTTAATTTGTATTATCTAAATACCTTATTGTTACGTGCTGATGCCCACGATGGCCTAAGCTTTGCCTGAGGTGTTAACCAGCATCCAACAAAAGAGCCCTTTGGTTAAAGGGGCCTCCGATCAAAGGGCCTCCGGTGACCTCCAGCGCCCCACTAGAGGTCCCCTTTATTCTCCAATAGTATAGATTCCTACACCGCCCCCCTTGCAAGGAACTTCCTCTCTTTCGCTCCTTAGCTTAAAGTAAACAGTAATAGAGCACCCTAAGGTCGAAAACACCTAGGCCTAGCCCTTCGCACTTATTCCTCTTTTCTATAGGGTGTTTTATTAACTAATACCCTTCCTTACCACAAACGTAGCACTTCTTATTGTTATACGAGCCTTCTCGTTACTACTATTTACCTCCATAACAATTACTTTTGCCCTTACCGTTAAAGCGTTTATTAGTCCAGAAGCGTATCATTTAAAATAGTATTCAACGTTATGTGTTGATGGTGGGCTTCTTTACTACGCTCCTCTAAATCGAGGCTCATTTTTATAGTGTTATAGAGCTCCTCGGAGGTCTTCACTCCGGCCATAACACCCATCCAGCATTCCCTGATGGTAAGGGTAACGCCGATCAGCTTATCTCTAAGGACTTTGTCGCCCTAGTGTACTAAGGCGAGAACCTATTATATATTCGTGAGGGTTTTAAAAAGAATTTCGAACACCTCGACTTTCATCTTATCTAAGTACTTCTGGATAATTTTGGCGATATTTACTTCGTTCTAATCGATTATATAGGACTATTAGCGTTAGTCCCCTTCGAAATAGCCTCTGATCTTTTCGATGATCTTCGTAGTTGACCGTACTATTTTTATACTACTAATTTTAGCGTAATATAGTGTTATAGCCCTTCTTTTTAGTATGGTTAGTAAGAGACTCACCTTATGGAATTGGTTACCGCGGATCTTCCTACAGGCTTCCTGGAAAATCCAGAGTTTAATATCTAAAATATTATACTTCTCACTTTTATACCTTATCTTATTATTATACATTTTCATAAGGTTAACCTATTATTAAGGGGTCACTATTCCACTGAATTCTTTAACGGGGTAAAAAATCTTATATAATCTCTTCGTAGCCCGGAGAGGCTCGTATTCTATTAATTATCCCTGGATTATAGGTGACCGAGTTAAGCTACTTAGATCTCTTATAGAATATTCTAGTATTAAGATTATATTTCTTATTATAGACACCTTCTTTATAACTAAAATCTTTTTAATAGGGATAATAGTTAATGGTATTTAGATGTTCTTATAGAACTTAGGGTCTTCGAGTTATCACTAGAAGTTAGTGTCCTTCTTAGTAACCTTATCGATCTCAGTGTTTATCTAATAATGTATCTCCTCGGTAACTAGGAGTTCGGATAGTTAACTAGTAATAAGGTGATAGGGTGGTATCTAAACACCAAAAAACCGTAAATAATCACGGAGAGCCTTTACAATCTCCTTTAGTATTAGGCTAATTGTCTTAGTGGTCTAGTCTTTTAAATTACTTTGAAATACAGTTTATAAATCTGATCCTTATAGTCCGTTAGCTTACTATTTTTCCATAAGATAGATGATAGTTGTTACCACCTTTGTTAGCGTTGTCTTGTCGATATCCATATATAGCTAGCGTCCCCATTCTTCTGGGTCAATCTCTAGGGCCCATCTCACTAGTATTAGGAGTCCTTTTCGTTTCCCAGCAAATCTAATCTATTTAAACCATTTAGTATTAACTTCTTATTAATTAATTAAGCTGGTTGTGTTTAATGGAGGTAATGGTCACTATTGAGTAGGGACTAGGGCACTTTCCGACATCTTAGCAATTATTCTAGTGTATAACATTAAGTTTAACGACGTCTTGAACACAGGGCATTTCCTTTAAGCCGTAGCTTTAAGGGTGTATTCCGTACGTTAAACGAATTACCGCTTAGTGTCTATAGAATACTACCTCCGATATAGGGACTAGTATAAAGGGTATGTTCTGAGTTCCCATAGCCTTATCTTTTCATAGTGATACGAGGTCTCTTTTCTTATACTCGTTTATGCTTACCTTTGCGGTTTAATCTTCTTATCTCCTGGGGGTAGGAGCGTTTTAGGTATAAATACTATATAATCTTCGTATAAATTAGTTATTTAAATACTAATTCCGAGGTATTTTTTATAACTACTAAGGATAAAATAGTGTTTATAAGTTATAGGAGAAGGAGAGGGAAAGGTTAATCGTTTAATGTAAATGAGAGGTTGGTAACGTTAATAGTTATCCCTTTATAGGGTTATTATTAAAAATCGTGCATAATGGACGTAGGAGTTGTATTTTCCTTCGCATTTCCCTATTGAGTAGTTTCGGGCGAATTCGATATAACTCCCTAGGACGAGACCATAATAACCCTGTTACTTAGTGCATAGTGGCTTTTTACGATAATTTCCTATAATACGAATCGGTGGTTACCCTCCGATTTAGTCGGTTATTGGGTTAATTACTTCGCGGGTCCTTCGGAAACATCTCTTTTAGTTAAAATTTCACCTTATTAATCTACGGAAATAGTATTCAACTACTAATTAGTATTGGATTCACCTTATTAGGCCTGGTTATAGTAGGTAGGTAAATAATAATATATTCGTCCTATTTGCTGTTGTTATATAAGGTAGGAATCGGAAGCCGAAGGCGGCGCTGGTGGCCGCGATTCTGAATCCAATCCCTGACCTCTAATTAGCTCGCTAATCGAGCCAATCGGCGATATGCGGCAATAGGTGTCGCCAGCTGGACGGTGGTGTTCCGACAGTTAATATGGTTATTTTTGATTTTTTTAATGTAATTAGTGGTTGTGAATATTAACGTGGTGTAGGTGTGTTTGTAATTGTATTTGAACTAAAATAAAACTAATTAACTACCACTACACTAGAAGAACATCGACTATACTATCCTTATTAAAAATAACTCTGATAATTAAAATAAACCAGTGACCTAGGGACCTTTATATAACATATTAAGGGAAGAGTTAATTGTATTACGCTGAACCCTTACGGAACTATTAGATAAAGGGTTTATTAGGGCTAGTAACTCCCCTACATCATCGCCCGTTTTATTTATCCGGAAACCTAAAAAAGGGTTACAGTTCTACATCAATTACTATACCCTTAACACCATTACAAAAAAGGACCGATACCTCTTACCCCTGATCAACGAGACTCTAAGGGTACTAAGAAAAGTGAAGTGGCTAATAAAGCTGGATATCATCACTACGTTTTATAAAATCCGGGTTAGGAAAGGAGATAAATAAAAGATAACGTTTAGGACGAGGTATAGGTTATACGAATAAATAGTTACCCCCTTTAGTTTAACTAAAGCCCCTACGATGTTGTCACGGGCCGAACCCGGTGGTTATGCCCGGGCTATGCCCGTGCTTGCACTGGTGCCCCACCGGTGCCCCACTAGCGCCCACCCCCTAGGAAGCAGAGATTTCGCGCTATATCGTAGTTTACCCTTTTCCTCTTCAACTTGAAATAAACAGTATTTGGCTACCTTTTAGTTAAGATAAGGCCTAGGACCAGCCTTTCGTATATTTTAAACTTAGTTTTATTGAAACCGGGCAGGGGAAGCGCGCGGCTCATCTTCGGGATGATGGTTAGGGCACGGCGACGACGACCCCTTATAAGGAGAGACTTTCTTTTAGTATTTTAGACCTGATCAGGCCTCTACACACAACACATAACACAGCATACACCTCGGGGGAGCCTCCTCGACAAGAATATTCACTCGTTTTACCCATTTTTGTTATTGACGTTATTATCGTAACCGTGGTGTATAATGCTTTATACGGAGGTCGGTTTACCACTAAGTAACAAAGTAACTTAGTTTCGGATACACTTTTCTTAGTTTTTTGAGCTTATTCTAGACCTAATTAGGTCTAGAATACTCGATTCCCCTTAAAAGTAGTGTCCCTGAGGTTGTTTAGTACGAGTTAGTTACCTTTTTGGACCCGTGATAAGAGGTGCGCAACTTATAGTTAGTAGAGTATGTATGTTATTATTCGTATAATATATGCTGTTCACTATATCCCCCGCTCCGTTTTACTAGTACTTTATGGGCGAATTGAATGCCCGATCTCCTTATTACCACTTATGCTATCCACCCCCCTCCTCCTTGAAAAGGAATAACGAGAATACATAAGGAAAACGAGTGATAGGATCTCCTTTGGCCTGATTATAAGAATAAGATGCTTTTTGGTTAAAAAGAATTTGGGAACACTAAAGACCCTAAAAGATCGTTTTATGCGATTATTGGCCCTCCCTCCCTCCTAGTTGATATAGGCCGAATATAAACCTAATAAAGGAGAGAGAATACGAAAAGTTTCGAGATATGATTTGAACGACGAAACACTAGCTGATACGACCTAATTAGACCAAAAAAAACGCTTATATAATAATTAAAAAAAAGAATAATTAACTGGAAGGACCCGTAAGAACGATAGACACGATGATGAATATTGGAATTTTTACTATTAATTTGTTTAATTTTAAATATTTAAGTAATAGTAGGTGGATAAACGGATTGGTCTAAACGTGAACCTTTGGCCTGATTAGTTATTCCCAGATGTTATGGACGGATTATATGACCTTAACAAATTCAGAATATTGGGTGACCGGCCATTAGTTAATATTATGAGTGGGGTTGTATTTTATTAACTTAAGACCGTTATTAATTTTCGCTAAGTAGGCCTCCTTTTACTTTGGTTGCTATGGGCGAGTAATTCTATGTTTAGCCCTAACCACTACCACCCTAGTAACCTTAGTTATTACTAAGGGACTTAAGTACGTATTACTATGGATTCTATAAGAATTATAACCCCTAAAACTACTCCCCCCCCTTTTTTTTCTAAAAAACCATTATTCGCTTCCGCTATACCCGAACTCTAAATAAAAATAGTAATTACTATGAGTTATTAGACCTAATTAGTTAAATTAGAATGTTGTTATATTTACTTTTTTGCTAGAATTGTTTAGGAATATGTAACCCCGAGCCTTCGAGGAAGACGCTGAAGACGCTGGCCCGGATAACTTGTTTGGCCTAGATTGAAATACGAAGGACAATAAAAGTAAAAGGATCGACAAAAATAACCCTTCCCTTACTCCGTCCAACTCTAATTAGACCTTTAGCTCGGATCCCATTATTAATTTAGTAAGGATTATCTAAGTTATAAACTATAAGGGGCCCGTTCTTAAGATGCCCGTGCTAGGGATGAAAGGGGCTCCTAAGTTTACTGGTAATAACATCTCTAGTTTCTTAGAGAAGTTTGAAGCCTAGGTGGACTTAGTTAACTTTTTTAATTAGAATAAAGTAAAGGTTTTCCCCTAGTACTTAGTAGATGAGTATTAGGAAGTTATTAAAGTGGAGATCGAGTTGATTTCCTGGGAGGTTGCTGTCAGGGGCTTGCGGTGCGAAGTAAAGAGGTCAGTAAGAGGATAATAGGTAGGTACTGGTTGTGATTCTCATTCTTCTCTGACCCTCTCCTTGAAGGGGAGGGACAGGCCTTTATATATATAGTCCTCCTTAGTCAAGCCCTGTCACAGTCTGGAATCGGCTTAGCCGCCATGCTTTCCTTAGTTAAATTCTAGCTACGTAACACGATCCCCCTCCTCATCCGGCCTGTCCTCAGGCCGTAGTGGTTACTCACTGGAGAGGTATGTGTTTTAGAACTCATGGTAACCATTCCCATAGAGTTGCTCTGCTGGGTTTCCAACTCGAAGTATTATTTACTATTCCCTATAATAACCTTATAGTGAACTGATCGTCAATTAGTGATCTCCTTTTCGAAAAATAGTTAATTCCATAGAGCTGCCCTATTAGGTTACTAACTTATGAGATCTTATGAGTAGCCCTAATGGGTTACCTATTCAAAGGTTCTTATGAGTAGCCCTAATGGGTTACCTACTTATAGCGCTCTTTTGAGTAGCCCTACTGGGTTACCTACTCCAGGTTCTTATGAATAGCCCTAATGGGTTACCTACTTATAGCACTCTTTTGAGTAGCCCTACTAGGTTACCTACTCCAGGTTCTTGTGAATAGCCCTAATGGGTTACCTACTCATAGTGAACCGGTAACCAACTAGTGGTCTTTTACCACTTTTTATCTAATAATTAACTCTCTTTCTTCACCCTCTTTAAAACCCTTAATAACCTAGTAACCCTCTAGTAAAACCCTAGGTTTAGGTTTTCCTATCTAAATTCCTGGGTCGCACTTTCTACTATAGGATTATTATGGCCTGGTTACCCAATTACACCTTCTATTTATATGTTCAAAAAAATTTCGTAATACTCGGGTAGGATCCTTTTATAATAGTCCCCCTTTATAAATCTTTCTTTCCTTTAACCCTTATAATCCTATACTTCCCTTTCCTTTTATTCTCAACTTCACAATTTAAGACCACTACAAATCCACACCTCCTATACACTATTATATCTAACGACGAGAGAACTATTAACCTAGGCGCCATAAGTAGCCAATCGGAGCTCTTCGAGTTCCCGTACTACCAGTACTTTAATCTCATATCGAAGTGGAACGGAACCAGCGAGGTTCCTTAGTGTATAGTTTCGAAGAGTAGGTTCCCCATTCAGTACCTAACTAGTACTAACCCTTATTAAATACGTCGACTAAATACCAGCACTACTCCTCCATAAAGGGCGGGAAGCTCTGTATTCCTATAAGTTCCTCCCTAGTTTTTCCTTCGGTCCATCCTAGAACCGATATTAATCCAGTACTAAACTACTTATCAGACCCTCTCTTCCACTATAAAAATAAAGTACCTTATATTTAAGGTTGCGAATAAGGGTTCCACTAAGGACTTTTATACAAAACACCGGGTATAACCTATTTCCCTTTAATACCTAATTAGTGGGAACTAAGTGTTAACTTTATATAAAACCAGTTCGATAAGGCCCAACTAGAAGCCCGGAAATCCCTCCAACAAAAAAAGAACCTCAAAAACCGCCCCTCCATATAATAAGAGTACGACGTAGACACTAAGTATCAGCTATGTATCTACGAGGTCGCCGCTATAGAGGCTTTGGCCCGAGTACAGGTCCGCATCGCTTAGAACCAGGAGGCCATTCATAAGGCGTTAATCAGCTCCCCGAAGAAGCCCGGTCTCCTTAAGGCTATATCTCGATTAATCACTAAACTTAATACGGTGTACTAGAAAATTGTAAATTATATTATCTCCCTTTTAGTAACTAATACTAACCTAGTATAATATCATAACACCTTTATTACCCTTTCTAATAATAAAGGTGAGCTCGACGATGATGAGGGTGGTATAAGTAGTAGTACTGGGGGTAATAAGAGTGGTGAGAGTAATCCCCTCGGGGAGGTATAAATAAGTGTATACTGGGTTACGGTTAGTTCTAGTTTTACTACGGTGCCTCGATATCGTCTTCTCGGCTTTAATAAAGGCCTAACCTTACTCCATTACCTTTTTAATTTTTACTAATTTATAACTAATACTCTAATAGTAATTAGTTATTTTTCGTAATTTCTCCTCAAATCCTTAAATATATTCCTTTAAGGTTCCTACGAGTTCTTTGTTTTATTATATCTTTTTTATTTTATTAAGTACCTCCTATTCCTTAGGGGGCTTTTATATTAAATAATCTACTCTACTTCGTATACGTTGGCGTCATCTTCTTCAATCCGGATATGCTTCGGCTAGGTAATAGTTTTATAAAAGGGTTTTAATTAAATTAAAGTGAAGACGTTATAGATCTTATACTTAAAATCGATATCCAGCTCATATGCTCTCCCCCCGTTGACTACCCGTGTAATAGTAAAAGGGTTAAAGTATTTATTTAAAAGCTTTTTTAATGGTCTCTGTTACTTAATATGCTTAGTTAAAAGTAGGACCAAATTGCCCATTTTGAATATAATAAATGACCTTCTCCTATTATAGAATTTTGCATAACTGGTGTTAACCTTATCTATTAGGTGGGTAATAGTTACTTTCCTGGTCCTTAGTTCTTTAATTCTGTCCATAGCGCTTAGTATTATTTATCCCCTTATTATACTTAGAAATACATTGTTTAGTCCTATGGGTAGGAATCCTATAAGGGTTTCAGCTAGTGTTAACTTAATGACCCTATACTATGAATTATTATAAATAAACTAGGCCATTAGGAGCCACTTCGCCTAATTATTCTGTTCCGTATTATAGAATACTCTTAAAAAGTATTCCAATATCTAGTTTTATTATTTGATCTGTCCATCCATCTAAGGGTAATAGGTTGTACTGAGTTTCCTCTTAATGGCCAGTTGGTGGCAAACCTTGGACTAGAATTTACTAGTAAATAGTAATCCCTTATCTGATATAAGCGTTTTTGGAATACTATATTACAGGAACACTTTTTTAGTTAAAATGTGTGCCAACCCGTTAATAGTGATTATCTCCCTAGTGGGCAAATATAAGGCGTATTTAGTTAATCGGTCCACAATTACTAATATACTATTATACGCTTATTGATTCGTAATTTGGGATTTCGGGAGTTTTGTAATAAAATCAAATAATAGTTGCTTAAATAGCCTAGTGGGCATTAGGAGAGGTAAGAGTTCATTGTATAGTAGGTGATACCTCGGCTTTGTCCATTAGTATATTATATAAGTTTTAATATACTTATAAGTATCCTACTTCATCTTTTTCTAAAAGAACAATTATCGAATTCTCTTAATTGTCTTAGTAACTCCTTAGTGGCTATTAGAAGGCTTATTATGGAAAGCCATTAGAATTTCTATCCGTAAAGGGCTATAATCAGGAATAAACACCGCTTCCTAGTATTATATAACTCTATCTCCATTTTTGGTCTAGTATAGTCTTAGTGGTCTCTAGTCGTCGCCTAGAGTAGTATTTACTCCTTATATTTCCCTCACCGCATTAAACAAGGAAGGTTCTCGGTCCTCTAGGGTTCCGGTGTTGACCAGCTAAGGGCCGGCTACTTTCCGACATTTTTTAATATTAGAATTTATAAATTAATCTAGGAAGTTTTATAGGAATTCGTTTTTTATACTTATAACCTCGTCTTTATTAAGCTAATAATCCGGCCTCCTTAATAGAGTATTTATAGTATTCTATTTACCTGGTCGATATTCGATCTTAAAATTAAACATAATAATATCCTGGAGTAACCTGGCCTGGTGACTGTTTAACGTCTTCTTTTCGGCTAAGTATTAGTGGCCTAGGTGGTCCGTTATAAAATGGATTTTGTGTTATGAGTATAGTAAGTATCTCCGCTAGTGTAGCACTGCGTCACGGATAGCCAGCAATTTTACCTTAAGAGTATTATATTATAACTTAGTATTCCATAACTTTCTTAATATAAATGTAATAGGTCTCTAGGTCCCATCGGGTTAGTACTAACTAAGGATTACGCTAATTGCGAAGTCTAATACATCGGTTTCTACTCGTATTAGTAATAGGGGGTCGAAATATTATAAAATTGGGGTATATATAAAAAGTAGACGGAGTTTATAGAAGGCCTCCAGTATATCTTATATTATCACTAGTTAACCTCTAATTGTATTCCCAGTCCTCTCTATTAAAGGTGCATAAATCTTAGAATAATTTTTAATAAACCACTAATAAAAATTAGTAAATTTAAGGAATTACCTAATATTTATTAGGGTATTAGGTATTAGCCAGGTAACGATTACTTTTACCCGGTCCCTCTCCATAGAGATTCCGTAAAGGGAAATAATAAATCCAAGGAATTCGATTATTTATATAATAAAAGTGTATTTTTCGAGGTTTACATAAAATCTATTAACTTTTAACTAGCTGAGCACTAATTTAACTACATCTAAGTGCATGTCCTTGTTTTAGGTGAAAATAAGAATATCGTCCAAATATACAATACAAATAACATCAATCAGGCCCCCAAGTGTGTCGTTTATATAGGCCTAAAAGGTAACAAGGGCGTTAACGAGCCCGAATAGTATTACCTAATACTCATAGTAGCTATATCTCGTTTTAAACACTGTTTTTTACTTGTTTCCCTCCTTAATACGTACCTAGTAGTAAGCATCTTTAAGGTCTAGTTTCGTAAACCACTTTGCTAAGTAGAGGTAATCTAATATTTTGTTAATTAGGGGAAAAGGAGTTTTATTCTTAGTGGTCACCTAATTTAATCCCTTATAATTAACATATAACCATAGTTTACCTCCCTTTTTTAGTATGAATAGGATTAGGGCTCCTATTGGGCTTGTTAAAAGTCGTATTCATCCCTTTTATAAGGATGTTTCTAAATACTCTCGTAGCTCCTTTAGTTCCTTCTTAGCTAGTGGGTAGATGGGTTTAAATGGGGGTTGCATCCCTAGTTCTAAGTTAATAGTGTGTTATTATGCTCCCTCCTCGGTTAGGGTCACCGCTAGCTTGTTATCGAAGATATATACGAAATCTTGGTATTTTAGAGGAACCTCCGGTTTCTCACCTTTATTAGGTTATTACTAAGGACTAGTCTTATTATGTTTAATTTATAGTGTTACTAATAAAATGGCTTTTACCTCCTTAAATACTTTATTTATCTCCTTTTAACTTATAATAAGTTAAATATTATTTTCGGATAAGGGATAAGTTTAGCTGAGTTTAGCCTAATTAAGATTCGGCTTTACCGCTTAGTACTAGGGGAGGCCTAGGATCGTATCGTATTCATTACTATTACTAATCCTAAAATTATATAATTTTATTTTTATTACTCCTATTCTATTCGTTATACGAATTACGAGTCTCTTTACTCCGTATTTAAGGGCTACTAAACCCTATATTCCTTAGAATAGTGTCCCCTTATTAAATACCGACTTAGTACCGTCTATAGAGATGATTTTCTAATTTATGATATTCTTATTTATACTCATATTAATTAAAATTTTACTAATTCTCCACTTTTTAGTAGTTTAAATACGGATATTAATTTCGAGGTGGTGCAGAGGCTTTAAATCCTATTAGTCCTGGGTTACTTGGATTATTTTACTAATAGTTGGTCTTTAATTATACTCCGTTCCTTAGTATTTCGGCTATTTACACTATCGGTAAAGGGAGTATTGGATCGAAATATGGCTTTTTTTCCTATAAGTATAATATATAACAAAGCTCCGGGTTACCACTAGATAGGGTCCCTTTACAAAGTTTAGATTTTTTAGTTTATACTCGGGCTCGTTATTACTTATTTTATTTTTATTCCTTAACACTAATCTCCTTTAATCTCTTTAGGATTCCTAGTAGTATCCCTACTAGGATTATCTCTAATTCTAAGGAACTAATTAACTCTAAGTAAATAATAGTATTATTAGTTCAGCTTTTTTAGTAATATTATCCAATTCTTACCTAATAATAAGAAACCCATATACTATAACCTATTTCTATAACTCTAGTATTAATTAATTAATAATATTTATAATACAGATCCTTTTAGGGACGGGGTCCAAGTATTCTACTTCCACTATCTTATAAGCGTCGATAAAACTCTAATAGGATTATCCTATTTTCTAGGTTATTACTTTAAAGTGGCGGATAATACTAAATACCCGGGTCCTATCGTCCACTATACTAATACATAACTAAGTTTCTATCTCTGCCCAAGAAATTCTAATTAATTTATTCTCATATTTAATAATAATATAACTAACCCATCTTCACTAAATCCCACCATTAAAACACCCAATAATATATAAAACTCTTATAATATTGGTACTTAAATTGTCCGGATTCATAGTGAAACGTCCCTTTAGGTTAAAAACGAAAACATTATAATTAGCCTAGGATCCCCCCTTATATTTGAGAGTCGGGAAATGCGCTTTTCCCCAGAGGTCGGATTTTTATTGTTTAAGGATCTATTAGGTAACGGCTTCTATAATAACTACATCTTCCTTAAGGGTCACCATTCCGTTCCTTAGGGCTACTAAACGATCGTATTTCCTTTTAAGCCGGATCCTAGCCTCCTCGTCTATAATAAGCTAGTCTAGATCTTATTTAATTAGTTCCTAGTTATTAGTGGTTTAGGTCTAGTTCTAAATTCGATTACCGGGTCGGTGTTCTTAGTTATCGAGGTTTAGGTTTTCGTCGACTTTATCGGTATAAAGAATCCCTAATGCTCCTAATCGAGTCTAGTAGCTCACCGGGTTAATAGTAGTTAATTTCTTTTGGCTAGTCATCTTATTACCTCGATAGTTCACACCCCTATTCGAGTAAATAGAGAGAAGAACGTATTAGGGGCTTATAGTGCAAAATAAAAAGGTTAATAAAAGGATAATAAGTAAGTACTAGTTGTAACTCTTATTCTTCTCTAATCCTCTCCTTAAAGGGGAGGGACAGGCCTTTATATATATAGTCCTCCTTAGTCAAGCCCTGTCGCAGTCTGGAATCGGCTTAGCCGCCATGCTTTCCTTAGTCAGATTCCAGCCACGTGACAGTTGCGAAAAAGTATATACTTAAAACCTATGGCCACCTAGACGAGGATTATATCCTTAGACCAAATAAGTAACTCTGCGACTTTGTTGAGGGACCCCTAATTAGGAATAATGATCTCGAAGGAGCAGCGAAACTCTTCTAGAAGGTTAAAAACATTAAAGCTAAGGCTTTTCGTTGAAAAAAGGTAGTGATGAGTAACCTAGAACTAATCGAAACCATTGTACGCTACTTTATAAAAACGGTGATAATTAACGTAGCCCTGTAGATAAAAACGACCGCGGGAGAACTGTTCGATTCTGGAGACTTTAACGATTACCGGGACCGTCTACTTATTTAGATCGGCTAGGAATCCCGGTGGAGCAAGGCCTTTGGTGATAACGCTTCCTCGGATAACGATCCCCAATTAGTAGTGCGACGAAACTCTGGGCCTGGTTAGGCTTATACTATACTTATAAAATGAACTACGTCCCCCTCTTTAACTCAGCAATATTAGTTAAGTAAGGATATAATTGTGATAGGCTTGGTTAGAATCGATGATCTCACTAATAAGCTGGATACCCTCTAATTAGTTGTCTAAGCTATAAAGAACTGTTAGTAATGGCCTGATTAAGCTTAGAACACCCTGTCCACGTAAATCTATTACTAATTAGTATACTTAATAAACTAGAATCCCCAAGGATCACCGTATTAGTAGGGCCCACCTCGCTAACTATATAACCCATAATTACCTGAACAATAGCCCTATAATCCTATATAAAGGGGACCGTCTAATTAAAATAAACCGGGGTTTATTCCCGGACCAACGGGATGTTGTTAGTATAATGGGTGCTCGGGTTAGTAATTCTAGTGATATAAGTAATTCCTAGAGGACGTTTAAGTTGGTTTGTTTATGTTTTACGATAGTAATTATTAATACGGAGACCTCCTTAACCCTTTAGGGGAGATTAATTAGGTCCCCGATTATATTATTTTAGAAACCCGAAACAAATATTAACCTAACCGACTAACGATCCTTAGATATCTAAAGAACCAATAGTCGTTCCTAAGTATTATAACCATAGCGGGGACCGTTCTAGATAACTAAATCAGCTAACCCTTCTCTTAGTTAATACAAATACCCTAGCTAGCGCCTACTCCTAGTACCGTCGTATACGTATTAGTGTTCCTTCTAAGGCTTAGAACAACAGTAACAATCCTAGCGACTTCCGAGGCCAAGACCTATGCAGCCACCAGATCGGGCAACAACGCAGCGGGGATCCTTCTACGAGGAGGCCGGGATGGCCCTGAATAGACGAGGAAAGTTATCTAAAGAGGGATTACGAAACCTATTTCTTAAAGAGATAGTAATTCGTTGATCTAATCCTACGAATTAAAGGTCGAAGAAGTCTTACGAGAAGGATCCGAGGTGCCTCGTTCTTAGATAAGGGAGGCGACGACGACGCAACACAACGTTCTAATGATGGATCGACATAACTCTACGCCTAATCAGAAGGGTTTGAATTAATATTTTGCTTTATTTGAAATTATTTATTACTCAAAATATTTGAAATTTTATTAGGATTAGGGACGTATTTGGATAAGCGACCTAGGACAATGGCCTGGATAACGCATTCATAACCACCTATACCCTAACATCTCCTTACATTTGGCTGCATTTCCTCGTCATTTAGGACCTAATCAGATGCGTCTACTGTCATTGATCAGATATCTCGGTGTATTTCCCTGTATTTTGCCACATTTTAATTGTATCTCCCTTTATAGAACGACATAGCAGAACGTATAGACAAAACATAAATACCACAACATTACCTTCTCTTAACATTTAACATTATTTAGCGTCGTTTTCTAGGTACTTTACCCCTAATTAGATATTTATTTAGCTTTTTCTTTATTTTATTTTTGTATTTCGTTGGAATTTATGAATTAAGTAAATGTATATAATATCGATGTGGAAATTGTTGTTATACTTTTTAGGAGGGAAAACCTTTTAGTAAGGGATTAGTGGGAATATTTTGGGGACAAAAGAGTAGTATAACACTAACCCTTCCTTCTATTCCTTTTTTTTATTCCTTTACCTAATTAACCCGAATCCTCCCTTATTATATCCTTCTTCTTCACATATTAAGAGTTATTACCGAAAAAAGGTATATCCAAAAT
The DNA here is from genome assembly GCA_024584535.1 of Colletotrichum gigasporum. Lineage (NCBI taxonomy): Eukaryota > Fungi > Ascomycota > Sordariomycetes > Glomerellales > Glomerellaceae > Colletotrichum > Colletotrichum gigasporum. Next base: position 1,549,621 of record CP077951.1, read on the forward strand.
CGATTTCGTACAACATTGTTTATACATTTATTTCTGAGACTTAGTAAGGGCAACGAGGTCTTCCTAAAAGCAATACTTTAAGTTAATAGAGGAGATGTTTTTAGGGATAGCCGATCCGATTCCGCCACCCTCTGCACGAAGAGAACCATTAGTAAGCTGGGCACTATACCCATACTACGCATAGAAAGCGGGGTCGTGATAATCGCAGATGGAGCCGGTCTCGTGGAACAGGTAATTAGAATAGGTGTTCTGGTATTCACTGGGAAGAAGGACGCATTCCTAGAAAGGAGCTATGACGGCGCCCTAATTAGGCCCGTAAAGTAACGTACACCAACACTCTTCACAATAACAACAAGGAACTATGTTCCGATTACCGACTCCGTGGATAACGAGAGCAACCCTAGCGTTTAGCTGACCGCTAAACTTCTAAGCGATAAGCCCGAAGTGACCATTATAAGAACATAAAATAAAAACCCAACAATTAAAAATACCATTTTTAGAGTACTTCTTTATAATCACTAAGGAATAAGATACAGGGAGCGAGAGCTAGAACCGTTAAGCCACCTTAGTATAAGTATCACTACGCTTAACGGTATTAGTGAACTAAACTTTAGTATAAAAGTGATTAATGGGATTTTCGAATCGGTGTTAAACGAGGGAAGTAGTGATCTAATACTCTAATTAGGTCTACTAAAAGTAGGAAGTTAGGAAAGAATAACGTATAATAAGGTTTATAGGGGTAATAGTGATGAAGGAACTTTCGTCCTTCGGAGGATTATAGTTGAGTAATTAAGGAGTTTCTGTGATAAGAGTTGTTTGGTTGTACTTATAGTTAATATCCTTTGGAGGTATACTATTAAGTTATAGAACACCAGATCAGGTCAAGGAGCTAAGATTAGGGACGTAGTAGTGGTTATTATGAGGAAGAAAAAGGTGGAAAAAAAGGCGCCCTCTTATACTAGCCCTGAGGGTGGTACTAATTCACTAGAGGACCTTCCAACTTAGCTAAGGAACCGTAATAGGTATTTGATTAGATGAAAAGGGATTAACTCACTTCTTTTTAATACACTCTTTTATCGGAAGGAAGGGTATACAAAGCGACCTACCCTTCCCTTTTCAACTCATAAGACTACCTACCTTTCACCTGGAGTCGCCCTTAGCTCTGATTCAGGAATCAACTCACCCTGCGCTAATAAATAAATAACCCACCCCTCGACCCTCACCTCTTATCTTCCACTTCCCTATAATAAACCCAGCCTAATCAGAAATAAGGCTTCCTTCTCGACCTACTTTACATAATTATCATCAACTTCTCTACTTTTTCCATTACACTACCTATACACAAATATCATCATATTAGTCGTCCTAAACTAAGTCAACTTCTAGGATAACAACTATACTAGGACCCTTTTTCATAAGTTCATAACCATAGAACTCGACCCTACTCAACAATTTGCACCTGATCCGGCATAAGGAAGTATCATAAAACCCAAAAACTCCTGATATATATTACTAGTAATGCTTTGATTACTCACTAGGGTTGTGGATCCTAATAAGTAACACATAAACCCCGCATACCCATAAAATACACCTACACTAAACAACAAAACACCAATTCCGGCTCCCTCGTAGTTTCCCGTATAAAGTTCAGAAATAACTATAATTCTATGAACACAATAAGTAACCGGTTTCGATAACCAGGGATAGTGAATAAGTTAAGCCCCGAATATGGCTACCCGTATTCTTAAAGATTATTATAATATATAGGGGAATATTATACGAAGGGATTAGCTTAAATACAGGGAAGTGGAAGTCACCACTATAATAACTTAGCGAGATTTAGAAGCCCTGGGCATTAACATCGAGACTACTACACAACCCTAGGGAAATATACCCTTAACCCCTTAATAACTCGGACCGTACTCCAACCAACTAAAAATACACATCCACGGAACTAATCTAGTTTACTTTATTATAGCCTACAGCGGAAATCACTTCATAAACGTCTTCGTTAACTAAATCTCAGGTTGCACTTTCTGGTTTAATAGTATATGGAGTATAGGGCTTTCGGAATAACGGTTTTTAGTTAATATGTACAACTTAACGTTATAGTATTAAGCCATAAGTGCCGGATCTGACCTAATCGGGGTTATTCGAGCAGCATCGGGCATCGTTAATACGGTCCAGCAGCCTAATAACTATGGGTATAGTATCTTCATAGTGGAATAACTTTGAGTTATCTTTCGAGAAAATCATAATACACCGCAGGTGGCACATTCCTAGACCCATTACTCCACCACCAACTACGTTAAAACCATATACCAGAAATGGATTAGTTGGATTACCTAGGAGTTTTATAGCGTAGGGATGGATTATAATCTTCGCAATAAACCTCACCAGTCCATCAATAAATACACTATTACCGCTAATAAGAAGCCGAAAAAGGCCTCTAAGAAACCACCTCCACCTAATTAGCCTTAGAACACTAATAATAACCCGTTATTAATCATTAACGGTACCGATTCCGATATATCTTCAGGCCTATCTAACCCACTAAACGATTTACCCGATAAGCCCTTCTTCTCTTAATCACCATAACCAGAGGTGACCCTAACGTCCCCTTACCTATACAACTTAACTACTTTAATATAAGTAGCCCAAAAATGAGCATAGGACTACGAGGTTGATCGGGAGGTCCTCGTACACAAATATAAAACTGAGTACTAAAAACGGAAAAAGGTTACGAAAGTTAACTGCGAAAAAATTACTAATTATACCAGGGAGGAGTTTATAAATAAGATCGACGACCCGTACTAATTTATAGTATACTAAACAAAAGCCTAGGAGCCGTTCCTCGAACCCACTAGATTTAATTAGTGGTAAGGACATAACCGGAACAATACGGTGGTGCACTAGAACAAAGTAGTAACGGTGGAGAAAGCGGAAAGGGAGCATCAAAAGAGGCTGGAGGAACTACCTAAGGAAGGCCAAAGGTACGATCTTCACAACCAATACGCCTAATCAGGTTTTATGTATACTAGTTTCCTTTTTTTTTTTTAACTTACCTGTTTATAGGATTATCTTAGTACACTAAAGCTTAGAACTAAAATAAGGGGACGATTAAAACCGGGTAGGGGAAGCGCGTAACTCATCTTCGGGATAATGGTTAGGGCACAGCAACGACGACCCCTTATAAGGAGAGACTTTCTTTTAGTATTTTAGACCTAATTAGGCCTCCACACACAACACATAACACAATACACACCTCGGGGAAGCCTCCTCAATAAGAATATTCACTTGTTTTGCCCATTTTTATTATTAACGTTACTATCGTAACCGTGGCGTATAATACTTTATACGAAGGTCGGTTTACCACTAAGTAATAAAATAACCTAGTCTCGGATACACTTTTCCTGGCCTTTTAAGCTTATTCCAGACCTAATCAGGTCCAGAATACTCAATTCCCCTTGAAAGTAGCGTCCCTAAGGTTATTCAGTATGAGTTAGTCACCTCTTTGGACCCGTGACGAGAGGTGCGCGACTTATGGTCAGTAGAGTGTGTGTGTTGTTATTCGTACAATACATGCTGTTCACTGCATCCCCCGCTCCGTTTCATTATTTATTATATAAAATACCACTAAGTTAAATACAACTCCTTATTAGTTACAAAGTGGAATCCTAGGTTAAGCGTAACTCCCTAATAACAAATTAATGAATATTGGACACTAAGTAGAGTACAGCTCCTCACTAATTAAAAAAAGGATACTAACTAGTATAATAACTAATAAACTATAAGCCTAACTATAGTTAACCTTAAACGAGGCCCTCGGGCCCCTATAAGCGAGGATTGCTGAGCTCTTTAATAAGCTAGAGCGAAGCCGAGGTTTAGGGGTGACAATACTAACCCCTATGGAAAATATAGGTACCGAAGCCCCGCTAATGGGTAACCGCCACCTCGTAATAAAAACACCGATACACCGTAAACTACTACTAATACCCTTAAAGTTCTCGGGGAAGTAAAAGGACTACCTTTTTTAGGCGTAGTAGATAAGGGATAAGATCGCCATGGACAGAGCGTTCTACCCTACTAACCAGGAATTATGGTACCTAATTAACTCCTATTTAGACACTAATCCCTAATAAGTGGTTACCACGTTCTACGTAGCCGGGGGGCCTGGAGGTTAATATAACCCTAAAGATTTTATATCCTATTTCGATAAAACTTACCGAGACCTGAACACCTAACCCTAAGCCGTAGCCTAGTTATAGACCCTCCGTTAAAAAAATAACAAAAAGTTAATTACTTTCCTACTAAAGTTTAAACGAATAATAGTAAACGTAGGAGGTGGTGCATAGCCCAACACCGTTAAGATTACTATATTAGAAAACACCCTTACTTCCCACCTAAAAGAGTACCTAATCACCATCTCCTTATTAGGGGAGTACACTTAGTAATTTACTAGGGTATAGGATATTACCTAAAAATTAGAGTATATAATACTCATTACTATTAAACGAAAACATTACTAATCCCTAACCCTAGCCCCTCCACGGAAGGATTACAATGGAGATGTTTAGATAACTAGTGTTGCCCGCACCTTATTAACTCAAAGAGAAAAGAAGGACCACCACCACCATTACTCTTCGGGTAGCTCACCGGTGGACCACTATAAGTACTTTTACTATGGTAAAAAAGGCTATATCACTAGGAATTACCGGAAAAAGGTTCTTAGGTAAGCAAAAGTTACTTATACTAAGGTAATAAAAAAGTAAAAAGATCCTAAGTTAAAAAAAGAGGACTAAGAGGTTACTAATACCTCCTTTAATAAGGATAACTCGGGAAAAGAGTAATTTTAATATAAAGTTGGGTATTAGAGTTAATAAAGGAGGAAGTTAAAGGATGGGAGTTCCACTAAGAAGAGTAGTAGTAGAGGAGCTAAGGGTTAGCTATTATTTAGGTAAGGATTAATAAAGGACACTTAATATACACCCTCATCGATACTAACTACGACGTTTACATAATAGTGGATCAATCTCTTTTTAAATACTTCTAATTACCGCTAGTAGATCAGAAAAAGTGTTCTCTACGAGGGTATACGTAAAACGGGTTATCACCTGGTGATACCCAGGGTGTGGCTGTCCTAGATCTGGAATTAAGTAGCTATACTCAGAAAGTTTACGTATACGTAGTAAAAGGCCTAGACCCCTCCATATTCCTAGGGAAGCTATAAATAAAAGTGAACCGTATAATATATAACATCGTTGCTTAGTGGGTGTACCATAGTAAAGGAGGAGTAAATGTATACTTTTCTAATTAGGAAGAACTAACTATTATAAAAGAGATTTATATAACCCGATTACTAATGGCCCCTGTGTTTATAGTTATATACTAATAAGTGAAGTATTAAAGGGTATTAGAGGCCTAGGTTATAGTTATGAGTTTAAGGGATATTGAGGATACACTAAAAGAAAAGAAGCTTATGGATATAAAGGAACTCGTCCTAGGCTAGGTCTATAAGGAGTTTAGAGACTTATTTAACCCGGAGAAAGTATACTTAATGCCCCCTAGGAGGCCAGGGGTTAACCATAAGATCCCCCTTATTAAGGATGCTCACAACTAGGAGCCTACACTTCCATGGGGACCCTTATATGGGATATCCCGTGAGGAACTCTTAGTCCTAAAGAAGACACTAAAGGACCTACTAGACAAAGGGTTTATTCGAGCTAACAGCTCACCAGTGGGTGCCCTAGTATTATTTATTAAGAAGCCTAGTAAGGGAATTCGGTTTTATGTTAATTACTAAGCCCTTAATAGTATTACGAAGAAGGACTATTATCCACTACTACTTATATTAGAGACCCTTTAATAGGTAGCCGTTGTGTAGTGGTATACGAAGTTTAATATTGTGGCCGCGTTTTATAAGATTCGGATCGTAGAAGAAGACGTCGAGAAGATAGTGTTTTATACGAAATACGAACTCTTTGAGTAGTTAGTCTACCCTTTTAGACTTACCGGGGCCCTAACTACGTTCCAACAGTATATTAATACAACTCTCTTAAACTTCCTAAATAAGTTTGTTACCACTTATTTAAATAATATCCTAATTTACATATTTAAGTTAAAAAAGAAGTATAAAGAAAAGGTATGGGTGGTCCTCTGGTGCTTAGTAGAGGCCGGACTACGACTAGACCCTAAGAAGTATACTTTTTCAGTTAAAACTGTGAAGTATATTAGGTTTATTATTACTACTAAAAAAGGGATCTTATATAACCCCAAGAAGTTAAGAGCTATTACTAAGTGGTTACCCCCTAGAACTATAAAGGGGGTTAGAAGTTTCCTTAGGTTTATGAATTATTATTGTATTTTTATACCTAATTATACTATTATTATTAAGCCCCTTACGAGGTTTACGAAGAAGTCGGCTGTGTTCCACTGGGGACCTAGTTAAGAAGAAGGATTCTAGGAGTTTAAGTGGTTATTTAGTATAAAGCCGGTGTTTCGCCGCTTTGACCCTGAAGGAAAGATAATAGTGGAAATAGATTGTTCAGGGTTTGCCTTGGGCGGTACACTTATATAAGAAGACTCCGATGGGCATTAGTACCCTATTGTGTTCTACTTATAGAAGTTATTGCTAACTAAGTATAATTATCCTATCCATAATAAGGAACTACTCACTATACTCGTATACCTTAGGGCCTAGAGAATAGAATTACAAAGTATAAGTAATTTTAAAATTTTTATGGATTATAAAAACCTTAAACACTTTATAATAAAGTAGTACCTCACCGAGAAATAGAGTTAGTGGGTAGAAGAGTTAGCCTAATACGACTTTTATTTAGAGTACTAGCCAAGAAAAGAAGTAATAGTCCCCGATGCCCTTTCTCGGAGGGAGTAGGACGCCCCCCAGGGCTAGGACGATAAGAGAGAATAGGGATACGTACTTTAGTTAATACTTAACTACGTTATCCTAAAAAAAAGAACTAGTGCCCCCTAAGTGGGCTATATTATAAATAATTTACTAGTACTCTTATATATAATAGTATTTACGAATAATAGTGAGTTATAAATACTTTAGGACCAAATTATTAAAGAAAATAGATTATACTATTAAAGTTATAAAATAGTGAAATAGGGATAACGTAACTTCCCACTAAAGTTATAATTAAAGGTCCAGATCGCAGAATATGTAATTAATAAGTAGCAGAGGCTAATGTTCTAGGACAAAATATGGGTTCCCAGAGGAAAAGATAATAACGACCCTTTAAACCTATTATAAATAAGGGTTATACAAGAGTACCACAATTCTAGCACCAGTAGTCACCCGGGGCATAACAGCATATTCGAGATTATAAGCCAACGCTTTTATTAGCCGGGGTACTCCTAGACGGTTAAAAGTTTCACGAGGAACTACTACGTATATGGTGGTATCCATATTTAGAGGTAAGCTAAGAAGGGGTTACTTAAACCCTTATTTATCCCCCTCCGGATAAGTAGTAACTTATTAATGGATTTTATTACTAATTTACTATTAATAAAAAAGAAAAAGTCCTATTATATATAAGTTATAGTTAATTAGCTAAGTAAAGTACTAATACTAGAAGAAATGGAGACTATGGACATAGTATCTTATACTCAGTAGTTCCTCTATAACTATTACCATTTCCATGGGATACCTTAGTTAATCGTAAATAATAAAAGGTCGAACTAAGTTAATAACTTTTAATACGAGTTTTATAGGTTAATTAGGGTTACCTAATTACTAAATACCGCTTATTACCCATAAACTAATGGGGGAACAAAGTATATAAACTAGGAGGTTTAGGTTATTTTATGGGCTTATATTACCTAGGCCTAGGACGATTAGGGAGGGTTACTTCCTATGGTGTAGTTGGCCCTACGAAATAAAATTAACTTAATAACCGGTATCTCTCCGTTCTTTATAGAATACTAGTACCACGTTAACCCATTACTGGTTATAGAAGAAGATAATAAGGGACCACCTAACCGTAGGAAGGTGGTCGTGGATGAACTAGTAACCAAAATAAAGGATATTATAGTATTTACCTAAATTATAATAGCCTTAATATAGTAACACTACGAATTAAGCGTTAACTATCGTCGGTTATTAGTAGATAAGTACCGGGTAAGTAATAAAATCTGGTTTAACGTCGTAAACTATAAGTCCCCGTACTTAAATAAGAAGTTTATATAATTATACTACTAATACTAAGTTACTAAAGTGGTGAGTATACATATAATGGAATTGAATATATTAGGAGGGATTTACCTACGATTCCACGTGGACATCCTCCAAAGGTCAACTAATAACCCCCTCCTAAACCAAATTCAATTAAATTATTAGCTACCACTTATTAGGGAAATAGATAGCGAAGATAAATAGTAAATAAAGGAGATTTATATTATTAGATAAAAGACGGTGAGTAAAGGGAGAAGACGTAAAGCCCTAGTAAAGTGGGAGGGCTATATTAACCCCACGTAGGAGCTAGCCGGTGCTATAAAGGAAACGGAGGTGCTAGATCGTTATGAGGAGCGTTATGGGCCGATATTAGAGAACGACGGAGACGCGGCGTATGCGCACGTACCCCCGAGGAGGCCAACTAGGAACTAGAGGCTACGCGGGGGGGAGGAGGGGGGTAATATCACGGGCCAAACCCGGTGGTTATACCCGGGCTATACCCGTGCTTACACTAGTGCCCCACCGGTGCCCCACTAGTGCCCCACTAGTGCTCACCCCCTAAGAAGCAGAGATTTCGCGCTATATCGTAGTTTACCCTTTTCCTCTTTAGCTTAAAATAAACAGTATTTAGCTACCTTTCGGTTGAGACAAGGCCTAGGACCAGCCCTTCGCAGTAAGGAGTCCATAAGTTCATCAGTTTTACTAACTACTACTAGTAATTTATACCCAACTTTTTAGGGATTATATAACCCCTAATAACCTTAACTAAAAAGGATATACCGTTTATTTAAAATAAGGAGTATACTAGAGTGTTCGAGGAGCTGAAGACGCCCCTGATCAGCGCACCTGTATTGGCTTACTGGGACCCTAATCGAACTATAATACTCGAAACCAATTCGTCTAATTATATAGTAGGAGGTACCTTATCACAGTATAACAACGAAGGGATCCTGAAGCTTATGGCGTTCTTTTTACACAAAAACCTACCTATAGAATACAATTACCCGATATACAATAAGGAACTATTAGCAATAATACGCTACCTAAAGCACTGGGTGTTACGGGCTGATGCCCACGATGGCCTAAGCTTTGCTTGAGGCGTTAACCAGCATCCAATAAAAGAGCCCTCTGGTTAAAGGGGCCTCCGATTAAAGGGCCTCCGGTGACCTCTAGTGCCCCACCAGAGGTCCCCTTTGTTCTCTAGTAGTATAGATTCCTATACCGCCCCTTTTACGAGGAACTTCCTCTTTTTCGCTTATTAGTTTAAAGTAAATAGTAATAGAGCACCTTAAGGTCGAAAACACCTAGGCCTAGCCCTTCACATACTTTAAGCTTAGGATTTTAACCTTACTGTAACACTGGGTTGAGTGTGGTTCCCCACCGGTTAAGTAGAAAGGAGTATAGGTTGAGTGCGGTTCTCTACGAAGAACGATACTCCTGGGACTCTAATAGGTTGACCACTAGTCCCTAGAAGAATAATCGAGATAGCCTAATTACCCCGATAAACGCCGCTATACCCCCAATACTTTATAATAAACTAACTATAAAAGAGATATTAAACACTACTCTAATATCCCTATAAACCTAGATAATAGAGATTAGTAAAAAACTGGAGAAGAGTTAGAACTAGAAGTTGATGACCCCTAGGAGTGAAACCCTTTATACTCTTGGTGGTATCCGCACCGATACCCCACTAGTACTTAGTAGCGAGTCGACTCACCGAAAACCCTTACTTAACCCCCTAAAATTTTCGGGTAAACAAAAAGAAATACCCCTTAAGTATAATAAATAAGAGATAAGATCTTAATAGATTACCCCCTTTACCCTATAAACTATAAACTCTAATACTTAGTTAATTTATACTTAAAAGTTAATCCCTAATAAGTAGTTAACGCTTTTTATATTACCGGAGGACCTAATAAAACCAGAAACCCCGAGGACTTTATACATTACCTTAATTATACTTATTTAATTCCGAATACCCAATCCCAAACCATTACCCAACTATAAACTCTATACTAAAAAGAGAATAAGAGTTTTATAACATTCTTACCTAAGTTTAAACGAATAATAGTTAATATTAGTGGTAGTGATTAGCCCACCACCGTATAAATATTACTCTTAGAGGTAACCTTAACCCCTTGAATAAAGGACCGGCTACTCATAATCGAGCTTCCTAAGGACTACCTAGGCTAACTTACCCGAGTATAGGATATTACTTAGAAAGTTAAACAGGCCTCTAAATATAATCACCCTTAGAGGTCCACCTACTCCCCCGCCACTCGTCTAAAGAATAACAATGGAGATGTTATTATAACGGGAGTAGTTCAGTCTACAAAAACCAAAAAAAGAATAACCACCACTAGACCCCAGAGAGGCTGTAGCTCCTCTACGGATAATCACCGTTCCTAATAAAGAAACCCAGAACACAATAAGGACTATTACGAATACTTTAAGTATAGAGAAAAAGGACACCTTATATAGAACTACCAAAAAAAGGCCGAACACCACCAATAAGCCAACTAGCCCCTTATAACTAATACTTACCTAAAAGGAAACGTAGAAGAAGAAGACTAACCGATGACTCCTAATTTAAGCGATAAGTATAAGTTGAAAAAAGAATAACTCTGGGATAAAGTCGGGCCCTGGAGCTTACTAAGGAGTAGGTAAGGGATAGAAGAAACACCAAAGGAGCTAGTAATAATAGGGTAAGTAGTTTATAATTATAAAAGTCAGAATTAATAAAGGATACTTAATTGATGCCCTAGTGAACACCGGCTACGAAGTCTACGCTATAATTAACCGTTCCTTTATATAACACCTCAGATTACTATTTATTAATATAATAAAATGCCTTATAAGAGGTTATATAATAAGCGGCCCCTCACCAAGTAGAAGCCAGGGAGTAGTTGTGATATAAATGGAAATTAGTGGTTATACACAACAAGTTTACGTATATATAATAAATAATTTAGAACTGGATATATTTTTAGGAAATCCCTAAATAATTTAAAATAAGGTGAAGTATAATACTAATACGTATTAACTTACTTATGGGAAAAGAAAAGTAAGAGTATACTTTTCTAATAAAGAAGAGCCCGAAAACATATCAGAAATACGTTGAACTAGACTATTATTAACGGCACCGTTTATTATAGTTTATTGTATAACGTAAAAAAAAGATAAAAAGATAACTAGAGACCACTAACTGCTGTTATAGTAGCCAGCTTATAAGATATCGAGAAGGTTCTCGTAAAACTGGAACTATAAAAATAATAAGATATTTCGAGGTTAGTATTAGAATGGGTGTATAAGGAGTTTGGAGACTTATTTAACTTAACTAAAGTATACCCGGTGCTCCCCCACTAACTAGGTATAGACCACGTAATCCCTTTAGAGATAGGGCTAGAAGGGAAGGAGCCCTAACTCCCTTAGGGACCTTTGTACACCATATTAAGAGAAGAGTTATTAATACTAAAAAAGATACTTAATGACCTATTAGATAAGGGGTTTATTTGAGCTAGTTACTCGGTAGTTGGTGCCCCCGTGTTATTCGCTAAGAAGCTAGGAGGTGGATTGAGATTCTGCGTTAATTATAAAACCCTAAATACTATTACGAAAAAGGACCGTTACCTACTCTTATTAATATCGGAAATTGTTAGTAGAGTAACCACTACTAAGTGGTTTACAAAGTTTAATGTTATGGTTACTTTTCATAAGATACGGATCGCTAAAGGAGACTTAGAGAAGATTGCTTTTAGAATAAAATATGGGTTATTTGAGTGGGTAGTTTACTTTTTCGGGTTCACCGGTGCCCTGATAACGTTCTAATAATATATTAATATTTCCCTACGGAAATTCCTAGACAACTTTATTATAGCTTATATAAATAATGTTCTTAATTATATTGGTGGCTTAAAGAGGGATTATAAGGAGAAAGTATGAGTGGTTCTCCAGGCCTTAACTAAAGCTGGCCTGAACCTAGACCCGAAGAAGTGCGAATTCTGCGTTAATGTCAGGTGCACCGGCGGGGGCCGGGGGGGGGCACCGAAAGGGCAACCCCGGAGTGGGGCCAACGGAAAATAGTTACTCCGGGAAGGGGATTTAAGGGGTAGCGCAGTGGGAAATTCTGTAGGAGGCCAGATTCGAATGCTAGTCACTACCACACCCTACCTGGGCATCGCCGACTCCTTCACTCTACGCGGACCAACCTGACAGTTAAAAAGGTGAAATACATCGGCTTTATTATCACTATGGGAAAGGGTTTATTATGTGATCCCAAGAAGTTAAAAGCTATTAAGGAGTAGTTAGCCCTTAGGTCCCTTAAGGGTATACGAAGTTTCCTAGGTTTCACTAACTATTATCGTATATTTATACTAGGGTATAGTAGGCTAGTAGAGCCTCTAACCCAATTAACGAAAAAGGGGGTAATCTTTTATTAGGGAATAATTTAAAGAGAAGTATTCGAGATATTAAAGAGGATGTTCATAGAAGAGCTGTTCTTATAGTAATTTGACCTAGACGACGAAACACACATTAAAATAAACTACTCAGGGTTTACTTTGAGCAGTGTATTATTATAAAAGGACCTAGAGGGTCATTAGAGGTTAATAGGGTTCTATTCACAGAAACTATTATTAGTAAAGTATAATTACCCGATTTACGATAAGGAGATCCTCGTAGTACTCACATATTTATAATCCTAAAAAGTTAAACTCTATAGTGTCCAGTACTTCACTATCCTAATAAATTATAAGGGTTTAGAGTACTTTACAAAAAAGTAATACTTAACCGAGAAATAAAGCCACTAAGTAAAAGAGTTATCTTAGTATGATTTTAGGATTAAGTACCGGATAGGAAAGGAAGTGGTGGTATTTAATATATTATTAAAAAGGGAGTAGGATATCCCCTAAGGATGGGATGATAAGAGGGAAAAGGGGCGGGTAATCCAGATAATTCCCAACTCTGCATAGCTAAGTTGTACTCCACTTAGTGACCGTCGAGTTAAATAAACTACTAAAAATATACTAAAAATACTATAAACTACTATTTTTAATACTAACCCTATACTATAAGCCATTTAGAATAAAACTATAAAAGCTAATAAAGTATACTAAGTTACTTATTTAATAATAAAAGAAAAAAGGAGAAGCTTCCCACTAAAACTTAAGTTGAAGGTTTAAATCGTTGAATATGAACTTAATGGGCTGGGAAGATTAATATAGAGAGATCGATTATAGGTACCGGGGGAGGAAAACGACAATAACCACCTAAATAAATTACGAACTAAGATTATGTAAAGGTGTTATAATTTATATATTAATGGTTACCTAGGACGGAATAGCATGTTAGTAATAGTAAGTAGATAGTTCTTCTAGTTAGGCCAGTCCTAGATAGTTCAGAGGTTTATACGAAACTGCGATACTTATGGAGGGATATACATTTAGAGGTAAACCAAAAAAGGGTTACTTAAACCCCTACCGGTGCTTAACCGTATTTACTACGATTTATTAATGGACTTTATCACCGATCTTCTTTTAATAAAAAGGAAAAAGGCCTAATATTTATGGGTTATTATGAATAGGTTATCGAAGAACCTTATATTAGAAGAGATGGAGATTATGGACGCTGAAGTTTATGCTCAGCGGTTCCTCTCCTATTATTATAAGTTCTACGAAATGTTATAGATAATAATTAGTAATCGAGGATTAAATTAGATAAGCTGATTTTAGAAGGAATTCTATAAGTTAACCGGTGTAAAACAACTATTAAGTATTGTTTATTACCTATGAATAAATAAAGGGACGGTGCGAAGGGCTGGTCCTAGGCCTTGTCTCAACCGAAAGGTAGCCTAATACTGTTTATTTCAAGTTGAAGAGGAAAAGGGTAAACTATGATATAGCGCGAAATCTCTGCTTCCTAGGGGGTGGGCGCTAGTGGGGCACCGGTGGGGCACCAGTGCGAGCACGGGCATAGCCCGGGCATAACCACCGGGTTCGGCCCGTGACAGACGGAACACCTTAACTAGGAGATCTAAGTAATTCTCTGTGTATATGTAATATACGCTTAGGATGATTAGGGAGAACTACTGCCCAGTGTATAACTAGCCCTTAGGAACTGAACGAGTACTACTACGACGATGTCCCCATTTTTTATAAAACATGGATACTATGTTAACCTTTTATTAATAGTAAAAAAAAATAGTTAGCTAAAAATGAATCGAGAGGAAATAGCGAAGTAGTTAGTCTAGAGGATAAAGGACGCTATAGAGTTCATTCAAATAATAATAGCAACTACTTAGTAGCGAAGCGAAGACTTTATGAACTGTACTAAGAGACTAGTTAAGTAATACGAGGTCGGAGATAAAATGTGGCTAAACGTCGCCAACTACTTATCCCTAAGGCTAAATAAGAAGTTAGCGTAGTTTTACTATAAGTATAAAGTTATATAGGTGATCTCAGTTTACGCAGTAGAGCTGAATATACTAACTAGTATTTATCCATACTTTTACGTGGACCTCCTCCGTAGAGCAACTAGTGACCCGTTATTAGGGCAAAAAACGACTAATGAATAATTACCCCCGATTTACGATATGGATGGAGATCCTGAATAGCTTATAGAAGATATATTAGTAATAAGGTGGTAACGGGTAAGTAGAGGGCGCCGTCGCTAGGCTTTAGTTAAATGGTAAGGTTATATAGAACTAACTTGGGAACTTATGGAAATAGTATTAGAAATAGAGGTTTTAGATAAGTATGAATAGTGGTATAAAAAAATTGATACAGCGGATAGAGACCTAGTGTACGCTGCGAGAAGACGTCAGAGGGCAGCAAATTAATAACCGCCGGTGCACTAGCAGAACACCGCTGGGAGGGGGGGGGGGGGGGAAAGGAGGGGGCATCTGTTATGGGCTGATGCCTACGATGGCCTAAGCTTTGCCTGAGGCGTTAACCGGCATCCAACAAAAGAGCCCTCCGGTTAAAGGGGCCTCCGATCAAAGGGCCTCCGGTGACCTCCGGCGCTCCACCAGAGGTCCCCTTTGTTCTCCAGTAGTATAAATTCCTATACCACCCCCCTTGTGAGGAACCTCCTCTCTTCCGCTCCTTAGTTTGAAGTAAATAGTAATAGAGTACCCTAAGGTCGAAAACACCTAGGCCTGGCCCTTCGCACTGGGATTCAGAACTACAGAGTATAAAAAAGTTAACTATCCTAACTAATCACCTAAATCTAAAATACTTTATAATAAAAAGATAATTAAGTAAACATCAGATTAGGTGATCAGAATTACTATCCCATTATAACTTTATTATCTAATTTAAACCTAGTAAAAAAGTAATAATTCCTAATATACTATTAAAACGTAAATATAATATTCCTAGTACCCTATAAAACAATAAGTTAGAGGATTAAAAGATTAAACTCCTAAAAAACAGGATTAACATATTACGAGTTAACAACGTAGTAGTGATCAGAAAGGTACAAGCCTAATTAGGGTAAATAAAGAGGGTTAAGTCTAGTATAAGAGACTCCTCCAGAGATATAAATCAGGCCAACAACCCTAGCCCAAATAAAACGGAACCCCCCTTGAACCCTTTTACAAAAGAGCCATTACACTCTTAATGGGATAAAACCTTAGACCAGAATAACTAATACTAGCTAATTAGGGGGGTAATGTAAAAAGGAGACTAATAACTTCCCTTATAATAAAGGTTACTAATAATATTATCAGAATATACGATCGACGATAATAAGAGACTATTATAGAAAAACAGAATCTGGATTCTATATTATAAGTCCCTAAGGACGGGTTTGATCTAGAGGTTCTACAACTCTACGTTAACGGAATATCCGGGGAGGGACACTTTAAAAACCCTAATCAACCACCAGTTCCACTAACTAAGCCTATCCCAGGATATCCAAAAGTTTCTAAGGAACTACGACGTTTATAAATAAGGAAACATATAACACAATAAGAAGAGGAGCCTATTAAAACCTCTACTTATCCCTAGACGGATATAAGCAAAGGTCTCTATTAACTTTATAATAGGACTACCCCCTTCTCACCATAATAGGGCTACGAACATCATAGTGGTGACCGATCATCTATTAAAGAACGTGATCTTCGAGTTATTAAAGGACATCATAACGAATACAATAATAAACCAACTAATCTAAGATCTAATTAAGTACCATAGGATACCTTATATAATTATATTAAATAAGGGACCATAGTTTATAAATTTTATATAAAAACAACTCTACTAATTAGTATGGATTAAATAAAAACTCTTTATAGTGTTCCACCTAAAAATAAACGAAACTATAAAAAGGGTAAACCAGGTAACGTGGTTCATCAGTGAGTAGACCACCATCAGTGACCAGGCCACTTTTCCCACCTTCACCACTAAAAACTTTTATATCTCAACCATAATCAATTAAATTAATTACAATTACTCAAAATCACTTAAACTACTTATTTCCACAACCTCTAGACAGGTCCTTATATTATAGCTAATCTTATAACAAATACCACAATATCGTAAACCTATTCAACGACGCTTCGATGACCCCTCGTTTTCCTCCTTTTCACACCGTTCCTCCTCAACAACACCCTTTACAACCATAACTTCCCTCACCTAAGACCCATCTAATGCCCCTCCATCTTATAGTCTAGTTCTTTTGGCTCTCCGGTGCTTACTAAGAACCATATTTACATCTCGAAAATGGCGTAGCTTTTCCTCTATAAGGGTAACTATATGGGAAATATATTATAAACTTTTTAAAAACTTATTAGTAACTTCACAAATTAGAATCAGCGAGCTTCCCTAATACTTAGAGATTCTTTCCTTTATAAGTAAAAATTAAGAGATAGCTCTGTTAATGGTTTTGGGTATTTTAGAAACCCAAGGGTCGGGTAGCTTAATGGGGGTGTTCGGGATTATTAGTGTCCGTAACTACACATCCAGCTTAGAAAGGATAGTTTAAGGGTTATAAGGAATAAGCCTAGCCCCTATAAAACCCCTATAAATATTTTCCTAGGTAAAGGTTTAAAGGAATACGGCCTTAAATACGAGGAAGAACTCGGGTTTAGTGATATAGGTAATCCAGGCCTTAATAAAGTACTTAATCTAAAAACCATATCTCAACTTTAATATACTATAATAACCAACGTCAAGAAGTTGGGTTAAATATAATAGATAAGTAAGTAAATAAATAATTATAATCTTATTCTTTTTATAATACTCTTCGAAATCGCTATTAACGTGGCTTTCATAGTTATCGATGACTAGTATCCGATATATACCTCTTAATCCCTGTTTTAAGTATTTATCGAAATGCTGAAGCCATTACAGGGCAGTCTCGTTATCGGTCCATCCATTAAAGGTTGTTTTAATTACCCAGTTATCCAGAATCTGGGCCTCGGAATACTAATTCGTAAAGTGGAAACGGCCCTAAACCACTAAAAAAAGCGGTATCGTATAACTATTACTAATAATATAATAAATCACTATTACCTATTCTTAATTACTAGGTTAAACTTTTTTTTAGTTTCCTAATCCGATTAGAATATATAATAACTATTCTAAGTTGGATTATACCCATTATAAAACTAATCTCATTAAAATTATAAAAATCTTCGTCCATAATACCATATTTTAATTATATATTAACTATAAGTTGAAACTAAGGTTTAATAATTATAAGATCTTTATAAAGGCCTCTCTAATAATTATAAATACGAGAAAATCGCATTTTGAGCTCTGGGCGTCGCTAGACGAAGCATTCTATCCAACACTTCCCGACCAGTCAACCATCACACTTCCGGAGCAGTATATTAACCATATCTTCTATATCTACGCATCGGGGCGAGAATCCTCGAGAATCCAGGTTAATAATATATCGAACAATTACCTCCTCCTCGGTCTCTATCAAATTCAACTACGCATTCCTACTATCGACCTTCACACTTTAACCCTTCATTCTAAACTAAAGGGTAATTCTCGGAACGTTATAAATAATCGTTATACATTAGATACTTAATCACGGTATTAATCGGATCACATCAATCACTAAAATAATCCTATGTCCAGGCAAGGCTTCGGACATTATTTTATAAAAAAATTTACATATTAAAACTAGAAGGTGGTAAAAGTAGGAAAAGTAGCCCGGTCACTAATGGTGGTTCACTCACTAATGAACCACGTTAATAGAAACTTATTTTAGAGCGTATATAGTATATACTTAGGATAATTAAGACGAACTACTCCTAGTAGTAATAATAGTTATTAATAACTAGGTCACCTTATTAATAGGACTTAGCCCGTTTTTTATTACTCATAAGTATAACTTAGACCTAATGAAAATAAAGGAACCCTTATAGAATAATAAAAAAACCCCTATAATAAAAACAAAGGCTCTAATTCAGAAGCTAAAGGACACTTCTAAGTAAGCTCAGGTGGTAATAACGGTAACACAAAAGAAACAAGAGATTACCGTAAACACAAAGCACTAACTATTTAATTAGTTTAAGCTTAGGGACAAGGTTTAGCTAAGATTATGGAATATCCAATCTGATTAATTATTAAAAAAGCTTAACTAGGTTAATACGAAATACACTATCCTTAAACTAATTAAATTCCATACTTACTAACTAAATACACCGCTAGGGATCTATAATATCTTCCACGTAAACCTAATTAAATACACTAAAGTTAATTAGTTATTATTATAAAACTATAATAACACTTAACCACCTATAATACTAATAGTTAATAAGGAGGAGTTTAAAATTAAGGAGATCCGTAATATGCGGAAAATTTAGGGTAAATAAAAGGTTTTAGTAAAGTAGAAGGACTATACCCAACTCACCTAGGAACTAGTGGATATACTAGTGAATACAACGGCTTTAAACTATTATAAGGTTAATTACGGGAATATCCCTTAGGAAGGGAGGGGAGGAAGGGGGTAATTATCACAAGCCAAGGCCCGATCAGAGGCCTCAGAACTACTCGGCCATGTTTAACGCTAACCACTATTTACTAAGCCTAATCAAACCTAAGCAGACCTAATTAGGACCCAACGGATTTATGGGGTAACAGACTTTTCCTTCCTTTCTCCTTATCTTAAAATACTCATAGTAGTCGCCATAGCTAGTTGCAATATACGTGCTTGGACCGTTACATCAAATACTTAAATATTTAGCTTATAGAATGTTTATAACCTAAGCTTTATAAAGAATACTTTCCTAGTAGCCGATCTAGTCCTTAATATCCTTTTATATAATAAACCTTTTCTTATTTAAATAACTCAAAACTTTAAAATATACTTCCACTACGTTCACTTAATACTCATATAATACACCTCTAACACGGGTTTACAATTTAGAGACCTATTTATTGAGTCCCTTATCCACGGCATAATACTATTTAAGAAGGTCTAAAATAATAATTTCGTAGAACTAATTTTAAAGTGTATATACACTTTTTATCCGTTTAATATAATATTTATAGTTATTATTATATCCACTTATTATTCTTTATATAAAATAAGGTTCATAGGGGATAAGTCTTTAAAAATATAAACTTATTTCATAGACACTTTAGGGCCTAGGACAAATACTTCGTCGAGTTCCTAAATCACACTACTTCCTAAAGTACTTCTAGCCCTTTAATAGAGTATCTTTAGGTGATCAGAGATCACCAGTTACTCTAATATTCGAGTAATCTCTTCATAAGTTTCTTCTCTAATACTCTCAGAGTACTCAACTAATAGATTTATAGTGTTCTATAAGTTATAGGTTTTCACCCAAGATTATAATTAGTTAAACTAAAAGACCTAATATCTGGTTATCTAAAAAGCGATTTTCATAGTAGGGGTTATTATTATTATTATTATTAAGCGGGTATTTCGTATAGGAATAATGGTTATAGGTAGGGTTTAGCTTAATAGCTGCTTTTAGCACATATTAGATATTTAATTATCGGATTCAAAGGTTAATTCGTGATATATTCAATTGTGTGTGATTTTTCTTATTTTCCCTCTTCTTCAGGGGCGAACTTAGCCCTTAAGGTGGCTGGTTCAAGGGCGTATTTCGGCCCATCATTATTCCGCGCTGCGCACGGCCTTCGAGCACGCCGGAAGCGTACTAGGCGCTTGTTACAGCGGATTCGACACGTTCATGCTAGTGTAGAGGGTAGTTTTTAGAACGTTGTAAATAATCGCTGTGCATCGGATGCTTAATCGTGGAGTTGATCGAATCGCTTCAATCGCTAGATTAATCCTACTTTCGGATAAGGTATTGGGCATTATTTAGTGGAAGAAAAGACGTGTTAAAGGTGGAGGACGATAAAGGTGGGAAAAGTGTCCCGGTCAATGATGGTGTCCCGCTTAATGATGAACCACGTTATATCGATTTCAGGTTATTATTCCACTTATTCTAATACCACAACAATACAACTAGCATCGTCACTAGGGTTATCAGACCCGCTTAATTCATCTAAGCTATTATCAACATCGCTAGCCTCAATCTGAGCCCTCCGGATGGCCTCGATATTAGCGAACTTCGAATTAGGGCTTATTTTAACCTTCTTCCTCTTCCTGGCCCTAGTGACTTCAACCTCTGCTTCCAATACCTCAATCTTTCGCTGTGCAACGACTAATTAATAGTCCTTTTCGTCCCATACTTTTTAGACCTTTTAGAATAATAAACGTTGAGTACTATGGTCCCCATCGAGCTTATTATATAAACCCGACTGCTCCCTTAACTCCTCCCTCCTCCTAGGAGTTAACCAGAGTACTATTAATAACTCTATAGCCCATTCGTCGTTTACGTTAACATACGAGAGACCCTTATAGGTATCCTTTGATTGTTTAGCTGGTGTTATGGTATTCTCTTATAGTAAGGGGTTGAGGAGGGGTCTGCTTATATTCATGGGCTATAACCTAGTATGTTTCTAACTACTAATAATATTACTTTTTATTAACGCTATTTAGTGAGCTTTATTATAATATTCGATAAAATATCATTTACTAACAATAATATTATAATCCTATTAAGGTCGATATCCGAGTTCCTTTTGATAAGCAGTCTTAAGAGGCCTAAATACTAATTAATTAAGAGGTTGGAGTACGTAGGATGTATATGATAATAAGAAAAGGAAGTATATATTATTGATGAAATACTCCCACATAAAATCTGTTGTTTCGTAGTTACTATAACTATTTAGGATAAGTAATTTAGTCTCGGAGGGGTTACTAGGGGTAATTAATAGGATAAAAACCTTCTTCAGCTACTCTATTACCATTGAGTTTAATGTAAGTATACAATCCGGGCTACTTTTTCGAATAAAGCAACTCTCAAACAATCCTAGGACCAGCCCATTGGATCCCCTACCCTCTAGAATACTAGTCTTATTTATATTTTATTAATTCGTTAGCTTAATAGCTTTGATCTCAGGGACGACGAGGTGTTTAAACTATAGTCTGATGATATTAGTAGAAGTTCTATTGATACGCTGGGAATTAATGGATCTACTTCTTTGGACCTTAATTAATAGATTCCTTTTAATAAAAGCTTGAACCCAGTTCTTTTTAAGAGGCTGCGAGTCTCCATTGATCTCCAGGATGCGTTTAATAAATTCCTTTAGTTGTTAATATGTTAATGGTAGGCCTAGGGCAGCCTAACCTCGAATCCATTCAGCTAGATGACTTTTTTTAGTCGGAGAAAGCCGTTGCTAGTTAAAAAAAGCCATATCCCTTAATTGGGTACCTTATAGCCGATCCCAAAGAGTAGACCTTAGGATGCCATATTATAATAATACTTTTCGGTGGCTTAGGCCGTTTATAATGGCTTTAAGAGCCTGATTGACGTAAACTTCGGTATATTAGGCCATTGGAGCTAGTTGATAATATCCTTAAAAGACGGGAGTGATTAAAGTAAAATTGATGAAGTTATTTGTGGTTAAAGTTAAAGGGTGAACATTGTATAAGGCATTTTTGGGGCGGGCGGAATGGGGGGGTGGGCGGAATGTGGGTGACGGACGTTAGTGAAATCGTCTTGAAGTAAGATGTCGCGTGTCGATTGACTTGTTCTGTTATTTCTCTCTTTCATCGAAGGCTACAAGACTGATATATAAACAACCAGGGCCACGCATGACATCATCATGTCGAGGCTCGTTACACCATCTGGAGAAAAACCTTCAGGCACAAACGGCCCACAGCGGGATGACTTCAGGCTCTCCACATAATCCTCAGAGTTGCCGCACGACATAGGAATGAGCATTACATCACTTCGCGGACCCTTCCCCTCCCGTTTTTGCTCATTCGAGAAACACAAGACGACTTGAATCTTGCAAAAACCTGGCGCTGGGCGGGTTTTGGTGGCTAGATCATTCGTTCTAGAAGCTATGTAGGAGATCGATCATCGAGATGTAGCCGATCGATGCAGACCGAGGGTTCACCGAGGTGTGGAGACGAACTAGCTGGGCGGGCCGGCGCGAGGTTGACACCTAGAATGTCCACATCATTGCTACCTGCGACTTCATCTAAACACTCGTCCTTGCAGAATATGCTCTTGATTGACGTCCGTACCTTGTAAAAGCCCCGCCAGACCACCCTGTCGCCTTGGGCGATAGCGTGCACATCTACGTGATGCAACTCATGCTGAAGGACTAAAGAGTCGTCTCGCCAGTACAGAGACTACCAACGTCTATATTTGTTTTATCTCTACGATGAAAGTATCGGCCTTGATTACGCATGGAAATCCTTAAAGACTTTATGGATAAATCATTCGCTCCCTTGTGAGAAAAGAACGGCATGAAGCCTAGGCTACGTAGCTCTAGCTGGTCTTCGGCTCTACGTGAGCTATTCTTGTTTAGACACATCATGAAATTATGCCCCGAAATCAAACCTTTGGTGTCGAGTAAACTCGACGTCTAACACAGACAGTTGGCCAACGGCAGTCGTCTGTATGGTAGAAACAAGAATTACTTCGACAGAACTCACTTATCTTATAGAGTGACTCCTACTTGCGAAGTGTCTCCCTAATTCCGGGGCGACTAAAACATGAAGGTTACAAAGCCACAAAAATTCATCCTCAACCTGTGAGCCCACCCACTCTACTGCGTGGAAACCGCGTGCCACGAAACAGATGAAATCTTTGCAGCCTAAAATGTCCCAGGTTAGTCCCTAGAAGAATTGACCTCACTACTTCGTGTCATGCCACAAGCATATCGCAATCCAACTGTGTTGGTAGAAACGCGGAGGTTTGCAACCTTGTTACGGGAATGGAGTGTCGTGATCTACTCAGACCCCGAAACATGGGCACTTTAGTACCCGTCCGAGTACTAGTCAACCAATATCCCATCCCAGCCCAAGCTCCCTAACACCAAACCAATTATTCACGAAATAGTGAAACCCAGAAGGAGCGAAACAGTTATTCTTTTAAACAGGCCTCCCTTTGGTTGTTACATCACCACCCGTACCACGCCGAGGTTGAGGTACGTGGCCGCCAAAATGTCCATGTCTCGGGGTTAAAGAGATGCCAAACGCTAGTGTATTTCGTATTGTAACAATGGCTTGCCTAAATTAGGCGAAGTGTGCTAGTCTAGTTCGTCGTACCTTTCCGTAACACTGTTGGCGAGGTGCAGATGATGGGCATGGTGATCGTGGACTTAGTGCCGAATTCCGGTATTCCTTAGCGCAGACCATTATGAGCAGTTCACGACCAACTAGCGCTTACCCCAGCTTAAGTTAAAAGCGGATAATAGATGCCAATTACAACCCCTGCGAGACCCTTGAGTAATGTGGTGACAGCGTGGCTGGCCAGAGGAACCGAACCGCTCATCACAGAGGGGCAACCAATGACCGTTCGCGTTTTCGCAGTTGTGCTGTAGAAGATTGGCCAGTCGCTGGGCGGCTGCAAGTGAAGAGGGGTGAACGGGACGACAACACCGCAGCCAAGCCCTCGAGTTCGCCCGAATGCTGCGATATAGTGGATGTTGCTGCTGGGCTGTTGGAGGTGTTGGTGCTAAAAGCTTTCCTAAATCGACCTAGCAGGCTCTAATCCTGGCCCCTCTCTGCACAAGCCGGGGTGGAGGTCCTTGATAAAGGTAGTAACGTCACCGCGACGGAGTCGGGCTGGCCATTGTCTCCTGACGTCTTTGCGTTTGTCCACCGTTTGCTTTTGAGGTTCTCAGCGCTGTCACCGAATTAACAGGCCGTTGATCAGCATGGCAGCGGCATCTTGGCCGCTCTGGGGCGTTCTCGCCCTGGTAGCCCTCTTCATGTACCGGCAATCGCAAACAAGAAACCGGCGCAAACTGCCCCCGGGCCCGAAGCCGCTCCCCTTGCTGGGGAACATCAGA
This sequence comes from Colletotrichum gigasporum, assembly GCA_024584535.1. NCBI lineage: Eukaryota > Fungi > Ascomycota > Sordariomycetes > Glomerellales > Glomerellaceae > Colletotrichum > Colletotrichum gigasporum. The sequence goes on from CP077951.1 coordinate 1,574,182, forward strand.
GACTTCCCACCTGACGGCACGCTCGAGTACCTCCACTGGCTCAAGCACAAGGACCTGTACGGCGGCATCAGCTCCGTGACCGTCATGGGTATGACGCTGGTCATCGTCCATGACAACAAGATGGCGCACGACCTGCTGGACCAGACCGCGGTCAAGACCTCCGGGCGTCCCACGATGGTCATGGCCAACACGCTCTGCGGCTACGAGTCCATCGTCATCTGTCAGAGCTACACCCCCAGGTTTCGCTGGAACCGCAAGTTCCTACACCGGGAACTAGGCACCAAGGCGTCTGCTGCGCGGTTCCACGGTGCCCAGGAGGTCGAAATGAGTCGACAGCTTGTGCGGACTTTGAAGGAGCCCGAGAAGCTGTTGGAGCACTACAAGGTGTGAGTTGGGTCGCTGCTTGGACCAGCATGGACTACTTGCAGCTAACCGAAAACGATGTAGCAACACTGCCGCTACTGCGCTCAAAATGGCGTACGGATACTCCATCGAACCCCATAAGCCCGATGTTCTGGTGGAGTTGATCGAAAGGGCATTGAAAGAATTCTCGCTTGCTTCTATTCCGATGGCTTGGGCTGTCGACATTATTCCCGCCTTGCAATATCTTCCAGAGAACTTCCCGGGCGCCTCTTTCAAGAAGACTGCACGCAAATGGCGCAAATCTATTCAGTCAGCAGCCTACATCCCCTACAGCTTTGTTCGCTCCCAGATGGCTGCCTCCACACATCGGCCGTCATACGTCTCTAGGCTTGTCCAACAACTGGAGAGCGAGAACGGAAAACTTACGAGCGAAGATGAGCAGGCTATAACCTGGTCGGCAGCAACTCTCTACGGAGCCGCCGCGGATACCACAGTAATGACGCTCACAAGCTTCACAGTAGCGATGCTCAAGTTCCCCGAAGTCCAGCTTAAAGCCCAGGAGGAAATTGACCGAGTCATTGGCGGCGGGCGTTTTCCAACCTTCGAGGACCGCGAGAGGCTACCGTATATGAATGCCTCGATCAAGGAAGCCTTGAGGTGGTAGCCCATTGCGCCAATGAGCTTCCCTCACACGGCTACGGAGGACCTGGAATACAACGGCTACCACATTCCCAAGGGCACAATCATCCTGCCTGCCGTCTACTGGTTCCTGCACGACCCTGACGTGTATGCCAATCCCGAATTATTTGACCCGGAACGCTTCCTCCCGCCGCCCGCATGGCGCAGTGGCGTGCGTCTGGCAACCCCTCTCCATCGCAGAGGGGGCTGGTTCGATTCCAGCTGCGGGCACGAAGCGTTTGGGTCGCGCTTCGCCATAGGCAATGGTTGGACCCGCTATATGCGGGTCTCCTGATCTCCCCTCGTTAGAATAATGCGGGACCGGTGGCTAGTACGTCGTTAACGAGATTAATTAGATTAAAAGGAGGCCTGGGGCCATTAACTAGTATATTCTTAGGTGCCTATTAAGGGCCTAGGATAACAACATAGGGCCTAATACCTAAGCGACTAAGGAGGGATAAGGTGCTTATTAAAGGCCCACTAATCCCAATTCACTAATTAGGGGTAAGGTGCTACTTGTAAAGGACCTGTGATGGGCGGGTCGGATTAATAAATTTATGAGCTGCACTCGCTGTTCCTATTCGAACTTGAGCCGGGTGACCCAGCGGGGCCTAGCGACATAGTATGACAGTTACGTAGCCTATAAGGCATGATTTGGAGGACGCTAGCCGGGTTCATGTACTGTAGTATATAGTTTGACCTGCGGCTCTCCACGCCACATACCCCTAGGGAGGTCTGCTGCGAGGGTTCCGTAGCCCTTGCCGCCATGGCGTTAAATACTACAACAACAACAACAACAACAACAACAACAACTACTGGCACTGAAGCTTCCACGTGGCATCATAACGTCCTCTGCTATCCTTCGTTAATTTCATCACTGTTCAACCTGTTTCAAGCACCCAGTAATTTGGCTGTGAAGTCTTCTACTCATTTCTTGAATCTCTACCATCTCTGTCAGCAGCTGCTGATACGACCATGAAGGTACTGAAATATCTTGGCTGTTGAGCCGCCCTTGCTACACGATTCTCTGGAGCAGGTATGGCTGGTGGTGCAACCTGTTTCCTCTATGCATCTAACACCTGAGAAAACTGCCCGCGCAATGATTTGCGAATGGGTGATGGAAATCTGGTCCTAAAAAGTGACACCACATGTGTGAACCGCCGTACCGAATATATTTTCCGAATCTGGCCCTCTTTTGAGAAAAACCCTACTTCGCGGCCAAGTTCCCTTGCTGTTGTTTATTCCCAACTATAGATATTGCAACGCTGCCAACTCCGCAATCTCGATGTCCGACAACTACCAAAGATCAATCTGCTTTCCTTCCTCCTCTTGTTTTCCCGGCTTAATCGATTGATTTGACTGGCCTTATCGACTGACGTAACACACGTATGTCTCAGTGCTACCACTCCAGCTCCTTGCTAGTGCCACCGCAGCCCCCTTCAGTGTTGTCTGTCTGTGGCTTTCGCCACTCATAGATCCCACCCCGCTTATCAAACGCCGCCTTGTCCCACGCCACTTGCTGCATGGCTTTCTTCACCCCCACATCGAGTAACGAGTCGCTCTTCTTCATCGGACCATTACCTTTATCATGGTCAGCTCTTCTTCGACAGCTCCAGCGTCTCGATTATCACAATTACCTTTATCAAGAAAACGCATACGCTCGTCCAACAATAGATAACTGCCGGCCATGGTCTGATTATCCTCGGGTACGTATGACGGCAGGTGTTTATGCCTATTGCAGAACGTTTTCCGTTGTTCATCAGAGATAAGAAATTTCCTCGCGTCGCGGACCCGGGTATCATCATCGTTCTCGCCTTCCACGATCAGGCATTGGAAAACCTTCCATCGGAACGGCATTAACTGGGCGATCGGGCCCGTCATGTCCTCGTTCCAGTTATAAATATTAACAACGGTGTTGAGTTTAAACATGATGCCATATTCGGTGCACCATTGGGCGATACGGAAGACCTGCGTTATGTGGTCGTCCGCTTGGCCAGTTTGGCCATTTTCCCGGCGCCCAATCGCCATGTTAGATTCTCGCATGAACGAGTCACACGAGATGGCCAAAATGTCGAGGTATCGTCCGTACTCGTGAAAGAACTTCTCCTGGATTTTGCTCCCGTTGCTGACAATGCTAATGCTCTCGATTTCCAGGTCATCCTTACAATACCGCATCACCTCTCCAAGAAACTTTGGGTGTAAAAACGGCTCTCCACCGGCGATATTGAGTTTACGCATACCAGCCTCCTTCAGGAGGCGCAGACCACGCTTAGCTTCATCCAGGGGAAGGATATAGCCCGAGGTGTTGGTGTGGAAACAGAACCCACATGCGTAGTCGCTTTCGCGAGAGGGAAAATACTTGACGGAGACGGGGGCGTCTGGGTCGTCGGCCACCGACGACTTTGGCTTCTCAGACTTCTCGGAGGCTACTCCTTTCGCGGCGTGGATCGGGGAGCATGACTCGGAGAGGCGGCGGCGGAGGAAGCAGCCCACTGCGATCACCGGAATGGCGACAACGCAGATAAAATACGGAATGGCCGAGAACAGCAGCAGCGCCGCTTGAGCAGCAGAGGATAATATTCCCATCATCGTGGAGAGAGACGTTACCCTCGAGGTGGGCTAAGTTCGTTCTTGCCGTATAGGTACTTATACAGACAGTGCTATCAGACCAGCATGCCAAAAGACGTTTGAATATCTGGCCGTGAGGTCAAAAGAGGTATTGAGTTTGGGGTTGTTTTGAATCGCGACGGGTTCCATGCTGGCTTAACCCCCACACCAGTCCCTCACGTGATTAGGAGGAGGGAGGGGGGTCTCGCAACGTAGTCTTACTCCGCACTAGCGCAGCATCCCGATCTGCTTGTGATCTCATTTATGACCTATTTCGTCCCAACATTTCCCAGGACGTTCACCACACATGGCTAGCATGTGACGACGCGAGCCCTGACTAATAAGGTGGCGTGGGTCTAGGCCATATGGAAGGGTAATCCTAAAGGCCGGATGTTTGTAAGTGTGCTGGAAGCGGCCTGAGGGCGGCGCCACTGGCACGCAAGGGTGTTTTTGCATATACGTGGCTTTTCACCCTTTTTACCTATATATAAGGGTAACAGGGGCCCCGGCGGAAGGGCCCTCATAGAGTGAAATAATTAATCCATCGTTATTCCCACCCGCTCCGTACACTTAATCGGGACCTTGTTGTCACATAGCCAACATTGAACATATGGTCGGACGCAGCACGAAGCAGTATAGGCTATGGATAATCATAATTCTGCAAAGAGACGGAAGTTTGCAGTGATATTTGTCCTGGGTTTGTCCTTTTAGTATGTTGGCAAACCGAACATCGGCTCATCACCTTAACAAAGGCTTTTGGATCAGCGCTGTCGCTCGTTCCAAAAAATCCAATCGAGCCTCGATTTGACTAATTTGACCCTTTTTCGCCTAGGATTGGTTACGTTGATGTCGTGATAGCCTCCTGGCTGAACCAGCCCGTTCGGTGTGCAGAGCCAGTCACGTGATACTGCACGTGACCCCCATTACGTAACTTCACCCTTTCTGTAGCCTATTTAGAAGCGGGCTTCGCCCGGTAGTTAGACTTCTAGAAGACAGGCCACTTGCTACCAAAATGACTCCGTTCGTTACGCAGGCTTCACCACAGTTGATTAATTGGCCAATTAACTAAGCTACATCGAGGCTACGTGACCCATCTTATCGCCGTTATATTACTCAATTAGGAAATAAGTGAAGCTATTCATAAGAATATTATAATCTTAGTATAAATAATTTAATATCTCCCCTAATAAGTAGGATCTCCCCTTTTAATTAATTCTTTGTTAGTTGTAATTGGCTTATTATCTGAGGTTATATTGAGTATTGTTATAATTTTAGGGTTAACTTTATAGTATTAAAAGCTCTCTCATAGTTAGTAGCTATAGTTGGGATAGAAAATACATTAAGAGTAAGTTTACTAAGTAGTGAGTAGGTTAATTAGTGGGTTCTCTATTACTTTATAGAGTTATTTATGGGTTAAAGAGGTTATTAGAGGTAAGTTTTAAGCTTATCCTATTATTAAAAAGGTTTGTGACCATGCTTACTTTATACTTATTATCTAAAGTAATTGTTTTTATGGGGGGGTAATGTAAATTTAAGAGTAGCTATGGTATTATTAGGAGCCTTCTTTAACTTATATTAATAGTTAAAATAGTTTCTAAGCCCTTTTTTGTATTACAAACTCACTTAAACTGGGCTCTTTTATTTTAAATTATTTCGAAGTAAGAGATAACTAAATAAGGAGTAAAGAACTATGGATATAAGAAAAAAACAAAAAACTCCCCTAACTTTATATAATAGGAGGAGAGCTTCTACTAAGCCAGCTTAATAGAGATTAAAGCTGCTCTTAGTATATAGAAGAGAGCCCTCTAAATTAAGTGGTATATTACTTTTAATTCTTTTTTATATATTAGGGGAAAAAGAATGTTTAATAAAGTTAGTAATAATTATTAATTGTTGGGTGAAGGAGGTAGCCAAAGTAAGTTTAAGAAAGTTAAGAGTTTTTTTAGAAGGTAAGTTAATTTCCGGAGAGACCTTTTAAGTAGAAGGAATAATAGGATAAATTATAAAGTTATGTAGAGTTTTCTACTTTTTGAGATATTTAAGGAGGTACTTTATGCTAGTCATTACCTCTTAAAAACGACTATAACTATTCTTTTTACCCTAGCCCTCTATTCTCTTCGTTTATAAGTGTAAGGGCTTAAGGATAGACTTAACCTCGGTGAGGACCTTCTAATTCTTTAGTAAAAGGAGGTTATTATTAGGAATCCTTTTTGTAATATTGTCCTTATCTTAAACCTAATTAATATAAGTCTTAATTTCTACTTTCTTTTAAAGAACTCAATTAATTATAAAATATATAGAATTCCATTTTATTTTGTTATTAGCGTGGAGGTGAGTCTCTTAAAGGCCCTAGGTGAAAAGCCTAAAGTTTAATTTAGTATTAACCTTATAAGATGTTTTCCTAAATCATTTGGATTGTTGGGGTGCAGCCTTAATGAACTTTACGATGTTGCGAAGCTTACTAATAGGCCTAGCTTTCCTTCAGAGCCTCAGATCTTCCTCCTCATGGTTAATAGTCTAATAAAATTGTAATTTAACCTCAAAAACCTTATAATTCACACTAAAAAGGAGGGTTTATGCTACTAAGTTGAGGATATAACTATAATACCTTATTCTCTTGGTTTAATAATTACTCTGAGTTATTAAGGGGTAGAGTCTTTTATATAAAAAAGAAATGTAAGTATTATTATTATTAGTATTATAATATATAATAGTACCTACTTAGTTAGTGATCTCCTATTACTAAAGAGTTTTATAAATATTATTTAAAAGGTTTAAGTTATTATAATCACCACTTATATAATTAAAAGTAATAAAGTGAGATTGTTATTAACCGAGGCTATTAAAGAAGTGGGTAGTAATAATAAAGTAGGTTAAGTTATTAAGTAATATCTATAAATTGAATTTAATATATATTTTTGTAAAAGCATTATAAAGCTTAGCTTTAACGTAGGTCTAGCCTTTTATAAAGAAGATAAGAAGATACTCTATTATTATAGTCCTACCTTAAAGTACTTAGTTAGTAAGGGAGGAATCATAAAATTATAGGAGGTATTAAATAAAGTTGTATTAGAAATAGTAAAAGGAGAGGTTATTAATGATAATAATTAAAAGGTAGAAATCCATAATAATACCAATCTTTGCTCTGGGTATACTAGAGACCTTCCTCCTCTTCTAACTAGGAGAATGGCCCTTAAACCTATTAAGAGTTGTCTTTATATTTAACTTATTAGAGGAGGGGCTCTATTATATAATATAATAGTATTTATACGTAGTAACTATAGTTATTAATAGGAGGATATATATACTTATAAAGGTAGTTTATAATAAAAGAAGAAGTAGTAGCTAAGTAGAACTCGGGTCTCCCCTTCTTATTATATTATTAATAATACTAGATAGTAGAAGTAGGCCTAATAAAGCCTAAATTAAAAAGAAAGAATTTATGGGCCTTAATTTAGGGTTTCCTAGGTTTACCCCTTTATAAGAAATCTGCTCCTTTGTAATATACCTGTGTGGCGGGTTCGCACGCGCGTACGAGGTTAAGTAGGAGAAGAAGGATTGGTCTATTCACTATCTGGTGGGTGTGTCCAGTAGAATAAATAGGCCGGCTCGGGGGTCAGGACGTCACGTGAGTGCTGACTCAGCTGAGCATAGCTCCCAGACGTCTTAGTGGCCTAGTATACTTACGACACACCCCCCAATTGCGCCACTAGGGCAATTGCTCACATCGAAGTAACGGCCACTAGGCTCTTTTATATGTGTTCTAAGTTAAATAATTCAATTAAAATAATAACTCTAATTAATTTAAATAAATTCCCTTATTTAATAATAATTATAGTACTCGTATTATATTATTATTTTAGGCCTTTGTACTTACCCTTTTTGAGTTGTGATATGGTTAAAATTATGGTATCCGGGGTAATACGTACATCTCGGCTTATGAGAGAGGTTATTCCTAATTGTTATGTGTTATACTCCCGACGACCTGTAAGTGAGGTGTGTATAAGTAGTTAAAGGAAAAAACTTTTCGTTATCCGTTACTTTTAGAAAACTTATTTTCCTTAGATTTTAATAAACCACTTTTTATATATATTTTTACTGCGTTTTCGTCCCCTATAACCACTAATAGTTAATTTTTTGCATAAATCCACTAATCTAATACTATTAATATACTTTGCGTTAATAAGTATTCCCTTTTTTTATGTTTCTTTGTTTTCCGTATTATTTCTTTTAATAGCTATATTTTAGGTTTTACTCCTAAGGCCAGCAATAAAAAGTCCGGTTATACCTTGCACTTTACGCGCACCAGGGGTAATACTTATACACCCACTAAGAGCATAGCCAGTCTCGCCGTCGCTTTACCCTCCGAGGCTTATTAAATGTATTATAATACTCACTATAAACACTTCCCTTTCTCTGCACATATTGCCTCCCCTACCCCCACCCCCGCTCTCATATTAGCTCCTATACTTATCAAGGATGACGAGGATAATAAGTATAACGAAATATAATTGGTCCCTGCCCTCTTAGGAGGTGGGTCCTTTAACCCCTTTACTATTATCCCCAAACCCGAGGAGAGCTCCACTATTACTAATATATATAAAAAGGAGGAGGAGAATAATATTATAATACCCGAGGTTTCGAAAAAAGAGGAGGAAGTGGCCACTAAGGGCCTAGAGAACAATATTCCCTACCTCGCCTATATTTATAATACCCTCCGAGGTAAGAAGTATAAAAACGAGGAGAGTATAAATCTCCACTACCACACCCACGTATATGTATACATCACTAAGTACTAGGAGTACCACTATGGCCACTACACTAACTACGGTCCAATCCCTAAGGCCATTAAGACCACGGTTTTAGACCTTTCTTATGTCCTCTAGGACCCCAGTACTAATAATACCTTAAGTTTTTATATATTAACTTAACTAATATTTATACTAATAATTTCTAGATAATCCAATGTATATATTTTATTATATACTTCCTCATCGATAAGGAGGAGGAGGAGGTCATTGTCCTAGACGACGATACGGAGATAAAGGATAAGTCCTCCCTTCTTTCTCTAGTACCCGCCGCCCCTAAGGCCACACCTAAAAAGGGCACCCCTAAGAAGGTGGTTACTAAAAAGTCTATTATCCACATCTCATCTCACCACACCTCCCAGGCTATTATTACCTTTATTATACCCACTATTACTATTATTAATAAGGTTATTAATAACTACGAGGCCTACCTCGCCTCTATTTACGGCTTCCTTAAACCCGGCTTCGAGGAGGCCTATACGGTTATTTACTACACCTTTTACCCCGATTAGGGGTTATACTCACTTTCTATATTCTTCGGGGCTTTTAATACTTGTATTCCGTACCCGGTTATGTGTATATAAGGGTTTTGTACTTAGGAAAAGTTCTTATTTTACTATGCTGGTAGTGTATATAGCCTGCGGGCCTGAATATAATTATTCTTCACTTATTATTACTTCCCGTGCTTATTATAACTAATTTCTGTGTATTATAGAAGTTAAGAAAACCTTTAAAATACTTAAACTTCGTTTTTAAGAGCACTTTAGTGAGTTTATTTACGGGCATCAGGTTTATTAGTATATAAACCACGTTAAACTTACTTTTAGTGTATTCTTGTTTAAGTTATATACTATGAATGTTTATGTGCTTTAAACGGGTTAATATCCGTTCTTCTTTGCTTACTATAAGTCTTATAGTTTGCTGATTATTATAGTGAATTCTCTAAATATCTCTAAGGTTGAGTGAGAGGTCCTTAAAGAACCTCTGGAGAGTGATCATTTCTCTAATAGTGTTTAAGAAACTTAGAAGCTTTGTTTTGGTGGTGGATATTGTGATTGTTGCTTGTTTAGTGGCCTTTTATATAATAGGTCCACTGAAAAGGGAGATTATGAAGTCCTATGAGGAGCGTTTTGTTGCCTCGTCGTCTATGAACGAGGTGTTACCTGTAATTAGAAGTATTTAAATATCTCCTTTACCCCCCATATTATTATAGCTGATGGTAACGTAGTGTGTATTAAAAAGGTAATGAATGGCCTGATCCGTGGTTATGAGATACTCTGGAGAGGGGTTTATTAGGAATAAGGAGAGTTTCGTTGTTGAATATGTAGTGTTAGGGTGTATGAAGATTGTGGTGTATAAGAGGGATCCGACTTTTTCTTAGAATTCCTTGATTTGAGCCCTTATTGCTTGTCCCTTGTATAGTACGAGGCCTTCTGGTATAGGAGTATAAGGGGTTATGGTGTTATTTATGAGGTTGAAGTGTTTGGCGACCTTTTTAATATAAGAGTTGTGGATAAAGTAGATTTTGTGTATTTCATGGTCCCTGATAATTCGTATTCCAAGGTATTATTGTACGGGGCCCTAGTCCTTGAGTTCCACCGCCGACTTAATACTATTAATAACTCTGGTGACCGCTTTAGTGTTGTTATAGTGGTTTATAACCAGGATATTGTCTACGTAGAACATAATAAAGACCTTGAGGTCCTTTATATAGAAAATACAGGGTTCCTTAGGGCATAGTATTAGCCTTACGTCTATTAGGATCTTTAAGAATATCTTATATTAAAGGATAGGTGTATCTCGGAGTTTATAGAGAGTGTAAATAAGCTTAGTATACTTTCCAGGTTATCCAAAGCTGTCCAGAGATTCGTATACTATAGGTTCTCCATTTGGATCCATTTTCGTATTAAGAAATACGTTCACTACGTTGTACTAATTAATTTTAAAATTAAATTAAGTAACCACGGTTATTAGAGTTTTAAAGGAGTATATTATAAGGGTAGTGGTATATGTATTTTATAGGGGATCGACCTTTTAAAGATCTCTATGTACGCATATCCACGCTTTACAGTGTTTAAAGAAACCATTTTTATCGAATTTGTATATAAATACCCATTTTAAGGGGAGGTGCTTAGAGTACGCTAATGAGCAGTCCATTTCCCTTTAAGTGTTTTTAGAAATGAGTTTATGGATTTCCTCTTCTACTACGTCGATCCATTTAGTCCTTAACGGGTCTTCGATTTGTTGAATGTTCTTCCACTTTGTTAAAGGTGCTAGTAAGGTATCTTTATAGTATCTAAGGTTACCGTCAGGGTCTTTAATAAGCGTAGGTTTTATTTATCGTATAGGTCACTCTTTAGTAGCTCCGGTGATTATTAAGTGAAGTGTTTTATATCCTAAGGTACTCTCTTATACCACCTTTAGCTAATTAAGTATAAAAGTAGTAAAGAAATCGTATTAGGGGCTCCTATAAGGGATCCCTTCTAGGTTAATTACCACATAGTATAGTGAATGGGGGGCTTCTAAGTTTTCCAACTATAGCAAGGCGTTAAGATCTCACCTTAACTCCACCCTAAAGGCCTCCTTTCGGGTTCCCTCCCTTCCCACAACTCTAAGCCTTGTACTAAACTAGTTAAGTAGTCCATAAACCTTTTAATAATACTCTTTTTTCACTTTTAGGGTCCTTTAGTTAGTGAATTAGTTGGAGATCTAGTTGGCCACCTTAAAATCCGTCCTCTTTACTTTTTATAGGCCGTCCAATATTATACTCGGTCGGGTATCACCACTAAACAGAGGAATCTCCGAAAGGGTGAGCAAGTTTTATACCTCCTCGGTATCTGCCCCGATATCTCTAACTTTTTCTATTATTATACCTAGTATACTCTTAGGGTTTAGTATAAGCTTAGGTAAAACTAGACTATTATTAGCCTTTGTTTATAATAGTATCCCTTGTTTTATAACATCTTATAAAGCACCGGTAACTACGTTTTCTTGGGTAGGGTTGTCTTCCTCCTCTTGTTTATATATCCCAAGGGCCTCGAGGACCATGCTTGGGTATGGGTCCTCTAGTTTAATTTCCTTTAATAAAAGTTTCACTTTCTTAGTGGTTATAGTAACCGCGTTATTAGTAGGATTATAAAAGGAGTACTTATTAAAGGTGATGTTATATAAGATAATAACCTAATTAAGTATAGGGATTTATATTCTGAAAAAATTATATATACGTCGGACGTATCCCACGAAGTATCCCACGTATGCTCGTACCTTAACCTTGAATTCTCACTTCTCATGACCTCCCTCATACGCCTAATCTAGTACATAGGCCTTGCACCCATAAGCGTAGAGGCCGCCTAGTTCAAGACATGGGTCTCGAAATAAATAAAAAATTAAGTTTTTATTGTATTATCCAATGTACTATTATATCCATTTTACATAGATCTAATTTGGCGATTTCCAGCCTTTTAATACTTAAGGATAATTATTATTGATAAATATAATTACTATTACGGCTTTTAGTTATAGTTCTTTTAGTAGGCTAGTACTAATTAATATTGTAAATACCTTATTAATAATGTGATGTTCTGCTCTTTCACCGTGTTTCATAGGTTCTTTAGTATTAGCTGGTGGGAGCTTAATATTAATTCCTATACGCCCTACCTAACGCTCGTATTCTATCTCACCTCAAATAGCGATTACCGTATACTCGATGTTCTGCTTTATTTTATAAACGGATAGGCCTGTTTATCTTGAGATCTAAGCTATATACGTTTATAGGGCTTTAAAGACTTTGGTATGCGTTTTACGTATTATTGTGAACCCCTGGGATATAGTAGTATATTCGTTAATTATTAATAGTAATTATGAGGTGTTCTTATAGCTACTGGGGTAGTCGAAAAGGTCCTAGGAGATGCGTTAGAAAGGGTGTAGGGCTATGTTTTCCAAAGGTTATTAGGATATTATTTGGTGAGCTTTTGCCTGTGAACAGGCTTAGTAATTGATTTTATAGGAGCTCCTTTAATTTTCACCCCCCTCGTCGTAAAAACCTAGCTTCCGGAGAGTATCAGGGCCTAAATAACCAGTGCAAAGGTACTAAAGGGTAGTGTCCATAGTATAATCGGGCCTAAGCTCCCTTATAGGGCAATTACGGTGATAATTTATTAGAAATATAAATACAATAAGATATACCACACTCATAGGAATATTTAATAAAGGTTAATTATTAATAGGGATGTATTCGAATAGGACTATGTTATGCTCCTACTTGAGTTATCTAAGGACCACACTTGTCAGGTGCACCGGCGGGGGCCAGGGGGGGCACCGAAAGGGCAACCCCGGAGTAGGGCCAACGGAAAATAATTACTCCGGGAAGGGGATTTAAGGGGTAGCGTAGTGGGAAATTCTATAGGAGGCCAGATTCGAATACTAGTCACTACCACACCCTACCTAGGTATCGCCAACTCCTTCACTCTACGCAGACCAACCTAATACGTTCGAATCTCTACTTACCCATAAGCGCATAGACCGTTGGAGCGACGATAGCCCCCCGTAGAGCACCAGCAACACAACGAGTTGTTTCCGCAGACGTTGAGCAACCAACCACCAAGCCAACGACCGAGACGACGTAGAAAATGTACCTGAGGGAGCAAAAGCGCGTTGAGCCCGTCGCTCAGGGGACCAGGGACCAGTGGGGGGGAAACCGGTGACCACCCACTCGCTTTAGTCTCGTGCCTTAGAGAGAGACTACGACTAATACTACTCAACCTACCCCGGAAATACCGAGGGCCACCACTGAGACCTCTAGGAGCTCGGTTTCAGTAAAACGGGAAGAGAGTATGCCTAGTAGGGGATTACCGGGGTAGGACCTGTGTTACATCAAGTACTTTAATTATGGGTAAATAGGACACTATTCGGACTAATGCTAGGAGCCTAATTACCATAATTATGGATAATCGAGGTACTTAGGACGACGATGCTGATCTAAGACGATAGAGTTAACGGGAGGTTCGGCTACGAGGGTGAACACTATCCGGCTCCCGTAGGAGGTAGAGCGGGGTCACCGAAGGGTAAAAGTAACTTTATAGGTAAGAGTAGTGGGGGTGTAAAAGGAGGGGAAAGTGTTATTAGATACGGGAGTAGATGAGAATATAGTAAACTAAAGGATCCTCTTTTATAAAGGGGCTTTACTGGGGGTTATTAGTGGTGAGTTATTGTTATAGGGTATATGGGGGTTATGTGTACCCGATTATGGTATAAAGACCCTAGTAACCTAGGCGATGGACGATCTCGGGGTGAGTTATACGAGGTTATATAAGTTTAGGATTACCGAGGTGGAAGGATATACGGTAATACTGGGGATCCCTTAGTGCTAAGTAGTCCAACTGAACCTTAAATAAGAGACCTTAAATTAGATTTACCTTTTAAGTGAGGACGGTATCCGGTTAATTTTAGGTAAAAGGGGAATCCGAAGAGTGGTGAGGGATACGAGGGTGACCTTTATAGTTACCCCGGGTGTGAAGAGGATTAAGGTGAGGATAAGTAGGGTATTAGTTAATAACTAGGAAAATGCCTAGGGACGAGTCCTCTTATATGAGTATAAGGAGTGGTCCTATGTATTTAATACTATACTAGTGGTTATGCCGTCGGAACGGGGTGGATATACCTACGCTATTAACCTAGAACTAGGAGCGGGGCCGCTATATAACCCCATTTACCCACTAGTAGAGTTAAAGTTAGTGGAGTTAAGGGAATACTTTATTAAGGTACTAGTTAAGAGCTGGATTAGGTAGTCTAAAAGTTTAGTTAGGGTACTGATCCTTTTTATCCCTAAAAAGGGAGGTAAGTTAAAGCTTTACGTGGATTACCGGGGTTTTAATGGTATTACTATAAAGAACTATACACCGTTACCCCTTATTAGAGAAATCCTAAACCACTTCTTAGAAGTGAGTTAGTTTACAAAACTAGACCTTAAAAATGGGTACCACTAGGTGTATATCCGTAAAGGAGATAAATAGAAAACGGCTTTCTAAACTAAGTATAGCTATTACGAATATAATATTATACTATTTAGCTTAGTTAATACACTAACAACCTTTTAGGCCTACGTTAACGATGTACTAGTGGGCTTCGTCGATATCACCTATATAGTATACTTAAATAACATCCTTATTTTTTTAAAGGATAAGGTGTTATACGTGGAGGTAGTCTAGGAGGTGCTACGCTGCTTGGATACTACTAGCTTATATACTAACCCCGAGAAATACGAATTCTATATTAGGGAGATTAGGTTCTTAGGGTTTATAATCTCGGGGGAAGGGATTACGATAAAATAGGACCGGGTCGTAATTATTATAGAGTAGTTAATACCCCGTAGTATACAAATTATCCAGGTCTTCCTAGGATTCACAGGGTTTTATAAGTGTTTTATTCGGAACTACGCTAAAGTATATACACTTTTCACAGATAAATTAATAAAGAAGATGGGGGGGGAGCCGATTATGAACAATAGGGTACTAGAGGCCTTCCATAAGCTAAAAGAACTGTTCATAGAGGCCCCTATCCTCAGGTACTTCGACCCCTCCCTCCTAATAAGGGTCGAAACCAACGTATTAGACTTCGCAATAGGGGCAGTTTTATACTAACTACATAAAGACGCTTAGTACCCCGTCGCTTACCTCTCTAAGAAGTTAAGGGGAGCTAAGCTAAGATACGGAGCACTAGAGGTGGAGCTACTGGCGATTCGAGAAGTAGCTATTTATTAATAACACTATTTACTATATATATAACACTAGATGCTATTCTTAACGGACCACCTAGGGCACCACTACCTCACCACTAAGCCCTAATTAAATAGTTATTAGGCTAAGTTACTCTAGGACCTCTCACCATTCAATTTCCGTATTAAATATCGGCTAGGTAAACAAAACGTAGCTAATAAACTATTATGGAGATTAGACTATAAACTTAAGGAGGGTAAATAGGAGGAAGTTAGGGGTACGTTTTTAGAAGGTTTCCTAGAACAATTCTAACCGAAGGTAAGACGTAACTGGGTAACGAGGGAGGAGTTATAGCCCGACGCCGCGAATATTATACCAGAAACACTAACCCTAAGCTTAGAAAAAGTAGTATAGGAGGCCCAGAAGTTTAACCTTATATTATAGGGCGTAGTGTGGGAGAAGTGGGTGTACTGGGGAAGAGATAATAAAAGAACGGTGAAGTATAGGAGTAGAGTAGTTATACCGGAGGGTTACCCGTTAATAAGGGAGATCCTTATTATATTCTATAATAAGCTAATAAGTGGCCACTTAGGGGTTACTAGGACGATAGCCCAGATAGGACATTTATTCTTTTAGAAAAGGATAAAGAAGGATGTAGTGGAATACGTTAAAATATACACTGTATACTAGTGTATAAAACTCCACCACCACCTCCCCTATAGGGTACTAAGTACATTACCGGTGCTTAGTTACCCATAAGAAAGTGTATTCTTCGATTTTATTACTAAGTTACTAATAGTGGATAATAGAAATAGGAAGTAGTACGATAATATTCTAGTAATAGTGGATAGGTTAACTAAGTATGCCCTTTATATACCCACTAAGGAGTTACTTATTGTGGACCAGTTAATTATATTATTAGTATAAAAGGTGTTCTTATAGTATAGAATTCCTTGGTTAATGGTCTCGGATAGGGGCTCCTTATTTACTAGTAAATTTTGGGTAATAGTATATCATTAACTGGTTATCCAACGGAAACTTAGTATAGTATACTACCCTTAAACCAATAAATAAACGGAAAAGTAAAACCAGAACTTAGAACATTTCCTATAAGTATTCTATAATATAAAATAAGATAATTAGTTATAATAGTTAAGAATGGCCTAATTCGTTTATAATAATACTTAGTATAATACCACTAAGTTAACACTAACGGAGGTACTAATAAGCTACTTATTACTAGGACTATACGACGTTATTGTGGACAGAAAAGCCCTAGTAGATGTATTAATAGTAGAGGATAGGGTAGAAGAGCTAAAAGTGAAGAGGAGAGTAATATAGGACCTACTAGTCCACTCTAATAAGATATACGAAAAATAGTATAATAAGAGGAGGGCGTATATTAATTTCCGAATTAGTGAACATATTTTACTATTAACTAGGAATATACGGTAACGTAGGCCATCGAAAAAGCTGGCCGATAAGTACTTAGGACCGTTTACTATTAAGTGGGTAGTTAGCAGCGGGGTAGTTTACGAACTTAAACCAAGGTCAGGGTATAGGATCCATAATATCTTTTCCCCGTCCTAATTAAAAAGGTTCTACGGCGACCTATTATAACTACGAAAAGTGCTAGTTGAGGAGAACGACGATAAGTATATAATTAAGACCCTAGTGGGCTATAAGGGGTTTAAAAAAAAACGGAAATATCTAATAAAATAGGAAGAGTATAGGCCTAAAGAGAATTCCTAGGAACCTTAGAAGAATATTTTATAAGATTTAATTAACGACTATAAGATGGAGTTTAAGTAGAAAATCACTAGTAGATCACTAGTGGATTATAAGAGGAACGAGTTATAAGGACCAGGTCACCAACTGGTCGGGGAATGTATTTAGCCCGAGGTAAGAAGATTATATAGTCCTAGGGGCCCGGGAATAAATAAGAATTATCGAAATACCTCGAGGGCCACCAGGGGAATAGTATGGGGGGACTAGTTATTAGCATCGGCGTTATTACCTCTAACCTCCTCATCCTTATTAATACTATTACCCAAAGGTGAACTCTCCTTAAAGGAGGTGGTGTTAAGAGTAATATAATTCTAAATAAAATAAGTTAAGTAAAGTAAGGAGAGGCTTATTTAAGGGGTATTAGGGGAATAGTAGGGTATTTGTAGTATTAATATAAAATATTATAAACTCTTAAAAGGTAGTAGTGATAATAATAATAAAAATAGTAATAATAATAATTTAGGTTTGAATAGAGGTGATCTAAGTGGTAAGGGTATTAATATAAAAATAAAGGGTTATTAGTTGGTTAACGGTGAAGGTGGCGAGGCGGGAGGTGGCCGAGGTCTATTTTATAGTAGCGGAAGTTAACACCTCGAGGACTACGACCTTATACTAATAGAGTAGTTATCCCTCCTCCTCCTCCTCAACTTTGCGTTTAGCGGGGTCCTTAATGTTCTTAGCTTTTTTTTAGAGGGCCTTTTTACTTATAAGCTGGGTGGCCTTATAAGTAGATTATATAAATAAATTAATAAGCGTATAGTAGAGGGGCATTAAGTGGGGACTAATATTATAATAAGGGTAATATACTACGTTCTCGGCTTAGGTGTTATAGAAGGTGGAGCTATTTAATACCTTATCGTGGATCTTATTAAAGTAACAGCGGAGTGTAAGGGCAGCGGAGGAGCACTTACAGAGTAATTACAAAGTATTAGTAATATCTAAAAGGCCCTAGGGGTAACTAAACTAAAGGGGGGGATAAGTATATACTAAAAGGTAAAGCTTATTATATTAGGTAGTATAAATAGTGTATTTGTTGTTTATAGTTTAAATCCTTAATAATGGAAGTGGGGGAGTATTAGGGGAGAAGAGGATGTATTAGTGGTCTCGAGGTAGTATAAAACGGGGGTGTTATTTTTAGGGTCCTAGCCCACTATACAGTGTAGGTAGTGGGTATAGGGGATAGTATAAAGGTGATTCTCGTCGTCGTTGCCTTTTATGTTGTTGAAGGGGTTAGGGGGAACTAATAGGGTAAAACCGTTATTATTATTAGTAGGGGTAGGGGAAGTAAAACTAAAAGATATAATAGTGGGGGTAATAGGGGAGTAGTAGTTAAGGTTAATAACTAAAAGGATGAGAAAACGATGAAAAATAACACTAAAGGAAAAAAAAAATAAAGGAATCGAAGTGTATAGTAAAGCTGGTTTTATATTAGAAGTGGTAGAATAATTATATTAGGGTGCTTAGGGTTTAAGGAGAATGAACTATAAAGGGGATTGTTGATATAAAGAGAGTATAGGGGGGGTTATTAGGGGTGCCTACGGTGTAGGAGTTTCTTGTATTCTTAAAATTAGGAGTTAATACTTAGTGTTAGAAAAAGTATAAAGGAACAAGGGTAGGGATTACCCTGGCCCACTAAAAGGGGATATAAGAATACTTTATAAGGCTATTAGTAGGGAAGGAGTGGAAGGAGGTAGGTTTATTAGTTAGTATATAAGGTGTTTATAAGGAGATATTAGGAAATTATCCTAGTGGGCTACCAGTAGAGGAAGTGGAGTAGTGGCCTAGTAGAGGGGTACTCGTTTACGCTTAGCCTCTCGTAGACTAGAGAAGTGGTGGGTAATTACCTAATTTTAGAATACCTTGGGGAAGAATGGAAGGAAGGTACCTCCGGCTAGGGAGACGTAGGTGCTAACCGACCATCGCCGGGCTTCGGGTCCCCTAAACCTGAGGCTGAAGATAGGCGTAGTAATTGGGGAGTATTGGTGGAGGTGCTGGTGCGGGCCTTAGATGAGGCTAATAAACGTCTAAATGGCCCTGGGACGGGGCTTGGGGGGCGGGGGGATCGTGTTAAGTATACTGGTGGGGGCCGGGGGGGGGGGGGGGGGTACCGAAAAGGTAACCCCGGAGTAGGGCCAACGGAAAATAATTACTCTGGGAAGGGGATTTAAGGGGTAGTGTAATAGGAAATTTTATAGGAGGCCAAATTCGAATACTAGTCACTACTACACCCTACCTAGGCATCGCCAACTCCTTCACTCTACGCGGACCAACCTGACAACACTCTTTAAAAGGCTTCCGTAGTGGAGGGTATAATCTTAGCTATAATACCAAATACGAAACTATTTTAAGAGCATTTCTAATATTATATTAATATAAAAATCCACTATGTACACTATATTCTTTAAAATAAGGTCCTTGGTGGCTGGGTTATACACTCCGTTAAGTGTTTTCTCTATTCGTTGTTCCCCATAACCCATAATAGGTAGTTTACTATTTCCATAATGGACGTATCGGTTACCAGGTTCATTAACGAATATCCCTTTAATAAGCAAATTTTTATTATTAACTAAGTGTATAGCACCGTAACTGTCCATTATAGTACTAAGTGAAAAGGGGTGACGTAGAGTGCCCATGGTGCTGAAAATACTTAGGCTAGGCCCTCTAAGGTGTTCTATAGTTGGGTTAACTAAGAGGAAAGCTATAATTAAGCCTAGGTAGGAGCCTTTTTTAGTGTTAGAGGTACTGGAGATCAAGGATTTATTCGAATCAGGTTTCCGAGTAGCTCTGATAATCCCGGCCTTTAGGTTATTATTAGAGGTGATCTACCCTTTGTGTTTTTATATTTTTAGAGGTATATCTAGTTACCTAAGTTAAAAGTCTCGTACTTAAGGTTATTAACTCGTTTCTTATTTATATTAATAGGTTTATTTATGGCTCCGGTAAGTATATATTGGACCTTATAGTATAAATTAGGCTTTTAATGGTGATTTCCATAAGAATAGTTATATATTTTAGATGTCCTAGTGCCTGAGCTAGTTATAAAAGTAGTACCCGAGTTAGACCTTTTAGTGAAGGTTACGAATTGGCCTGAGGGTTTAACTAGTGTTTTATGGATAATATTAAAATAAGTAATAGCTGAGAATATTTTAGTTATTTTATTAAGTATTAAAGGTTATTGTGTTAGTGTTTTGGCCTGGTGAGTTGAGTTTCGCATTATTTTAGCTTAACTTAGTGTAAAGCGGCTATTAACGGCGTCGAGAAATACTAGTGTGGTGTTTATTCCCTTAATTATGGGGACTTTATTGGAATAGTACTTAGTGTATACGATTTCCTATTCTATGTACTAATGGGTAATACTTATACTAGTGGACGCCTTTTAGAGGATTAATATGTATTCTATAATTACGAGGATTTTAGTACTCGTTTTAGTTGAAGTAAATTAGTTTTATAGGTACCTAAGGAGTACTTGAAGTCCAATGTTCTCTTTGTTTATTTATTATGTATATGTGGGTATAAGAATCAATTCTATAACTAATTTATTTACTTAGTTCTAGATGTTTTAGTAGGAGGCTTAGAGAGAAGTATGGGTGGAAGTGCTAGTTGTATATAATTTAAGGGTGTCCTCCTAATTAGATTGGATGTTAACCCTTGTAATAGGTGTAGGTTGTGTGGGCTCTGGGGAATTATAGGGTGAGGTGCTTATAGTGGTACTAGTTTATTAGTATTAGGGCTTATAATTAAGTTCGCCTGGTGAACGGTATTAGCGATAACCTGAAGTTATTATTTATAAAGGTCCTAGTACTTGTGTTATTGTTTATATTATTCTTATATTATGTAATTCTCGATTATAGGAGGTATTAATGAGAGTTTTATAATATTTAGAGTATTTAGTACCTAAGGATTAATATGTTCCCAGATCCCCTGGCCTTTGGTATAGTATTGAAGAGTAGAGTACTACTATAACTAGTCCTAGTAATTATGAAGGATGGTCTTAACGATAATGGTTTCGTTAATAGATAATATATTAGTAAACAAAGAAGGGTATAAAATAATTTAATAAAGTATAAATATATTAAAGTAATCTCTTTTATATATATGGTGTTTATAAGAGTAGAGAAGGGTCTAATTAAAGCTGGGCTTATAATTATGGTGAGTTTGTATATGTATACGAGGTTAAGTAGGAGAAGAAGGTTTAGTTTATTTATTATTTGGTGGGTGTGTCCGGTAGAATAAATAGGCCGGCTCGGGGGCCAGGACGTCACGTGAGTGCTGACTCAGCTGAGCACAGCTCCCAGACGTCTTGGTGGCCCAGTATGCTTGCGACAACCTGTTATTATACTAAATAACTATAGGAAAGTCGGTAATTAATGGATTTAATAGTAAATAAGTAGAAAGACTTTAAGTAACTTAGGTAGTAACTCGAAAAGGGTAGTAAAGTTATTAGAGAGTGTTGGGGGTTAGAGGGGTAGGAGATAACATCTATGAATACCCTCCTTAACTATGAGTATGATGCTATCCCTAGAGTATTTAATAAAGCCGAATACTATAACGATAATAGACAACAATAAGGGATAATAAGAAACAGAGAAATCACACTAAAAACCGTGGTTTTCCCCCAAAAAGGAGGAAAATACAATAAGATCCTAGGATTATTAATATAACTATAGTGATAATACCATAACTGTAGTATTATTATAATCCCTATAGTACTTTACCACGATCATCGTAGACCAGAAGAACTATGGCCCTAGACCGGAAGAACCAGGAAGTACTAGCTGCTGGGGAGAAGAAGCCTTAGAGGAGGGGGGAGGCAACGTACCGGTGAAGCCATTATAATAAACATAGGAAGAATTAAGGATCCTAGTCATGTTGTGGATACTATGAATGTTGGCTGCTGAGGAGGCATAAGGAGGAAGAAAATATGAGGCAGAGAGAGGGACAATCTGGCCCTTTTATATCCAAAGTCGAGATCTCCAGGAGTCACAGATCACTCAGAGGCATGGCCAGAAGAGGAAATCCATCGAGGGGACCAAAAAGGAGCGTCGCAAAGCTGTAGGAATTAATGGTGCTGCATATCGAAAAAGCAAGCTGACATACGATAGGTGTAAATATTCGCGATAGTGGCATCTTATTGGCTATACAGCTGATTACTAAGAAATACTGTCAAATCAACCCGATCTATCAAATCGGAGGGGTCTAGGATTGGTTATTTGACTGGTGCAAATAGCTTCAATTGGTTGCCTTATTTGGAAGTCGGTTTAATAGATTCGATTTGGCGGCAGCGCTGCTTGAGGGTGTGTTGTTGAGGATCCATGGCGTCGACGGGAGAGAAATTATCCACTTGTTTAGCAACAGGCTTTCCCCGAACGATGGCACAAGTGTCAGGAGATTTGAAGATTATTTGTACTGCATTCCAGAAGCTATCTACATGAAGAATCGAAACATGGCCGGCTGCCACGTCCCGCCAAGAACGTGCCACTTTGCTTCCACCAGCATCACGAGGCCATCACACGCAGCATCGGCCATCGACTGAAGCGTAGGCGACACCAAGTCAGGAGCGCCGCTCCCAAACATTCCCAAAGGAGTCCCTTAGCACTTGGCACCGGAGCCAGAGGGGATGTTGGAGCACTCGGAAGAGGTCTTGCCTCCAGTGACGGAGACGCCGGACCACTTCCAGTTGGAGCAAGCGCCCTTAGCGCACAGGATGTACACGTTGGTACCCTTGGCAGCAACGGTACCCTTAACGTTCTTGACGGTGACATCGGCGATAGGGATGCCGCGGGTAGGTTTGCCAGTAGGGCTGCCGTTCTCGTAGTCCTGCTGGATAACAATGCCCTTCTTGTTGATGTTCTTCAGGGTGATGTTCTCGAAAGTGACACCCTTGACGGAGCCGGTCTTGTTGGCGATGGTCTTGATGCGAATGCCGTTGTCGGCCTTCTCAATGGTCGAGTCACGGATAATGATGTCCTTGACAGTGTTGGAGGTGCGACCGCCAACAGAGCCGATGGACAGGCCGTGGCTGCCGTAGCAGTAACCGTTCTCGAAAGTGATACGGGTACCAGAGTTGATAGCCAGGCAGTCATCCTGGTTGTAGACCTTGGCGCCGGAAATAGTCACGTCCGTGGACTGACCGACATCGAAAGCGTCGGTATTGTGGCCGCCCTTGGTGTCACCGTCCTTGTTGTTGAACTCAACGTTGAGGCTGTAGTCATCACTCATTAGCACAATTCCCAAGACAGAACACATTTTCCTGCAAGGAGGCCCAAACTTACACCTTGAGGCCGGTAACACTGTTGATGGAGAAGCCGTGGGCGGGCGTGTTCTTGACCTTGAGGCCGGAGATGGTGCCGTCGTTGATCTTGACCTTGAAGAACTTGGGCTTCTTCTTGCCGCCGTTTCCGCCCTTGCCGTCCCACCAGCGCTCGCCCTCGCACGAGATGGAGTGGCCGGAGGCGCCGGTGACGGTGACCTTCTTGCCACCGACGGCGATGAGGGGGCCCTCCCACTCCTTGTAGCCGAAGGTGGTGGTGCCCTTGAAGGTGACCTTGGTGCCGTCTTTCAGGCCGGTCAGGTCGAGCGTCTCGCCCGCGGGGACCTTGATGCCGTTGAGGACGATGTCGGTGCACGAAGTCTTCTTGGACATGGCCGTCTTGGCGTCGGTGAAGGTGCACGAGGCGCGGGCGTCGAGCTCGGCGGGGGCGGCGGCGGCCAGGGCGCTGAGGCCCGCGATCATGGTGAGGACGCGCATCGTTTCGGGTTGTTTTGGGGGAAGAGTTGTGAACTTTGTGATCTACACGTGAATAACATCAAGTATGTACAGAAGCTGAGAAAAGAGGGACTGGAGTCGGGTTTGAAAAGAGTGTGGGTGCAAAAAAGAGCGAATGAAAGTGAGCGTGAAGAAGCACAATGGGGTAATAAGAACAGCTCTATGGGTGGGCGGCTCGATGATATTTATAAACGTAGCTGGCTTTAGTTTCTCGTTCGTTTCCCATTGGTTCCTGGTGCGCAGACTTGCAGCTCCAGTCGGATGGTCGGCATCATCGCTGTCGACCTCCCCGGTTCTGTGGAGGAGACGATGATTCCACTGTCACCTCCAATCTAGAGTGCAGCCGGACGCTACTCCCGTGTGAGGAGCCCGCTCCACTCTCGTTAAATGGTTCGGGCTTCAGATTCTGCACGCCCGTGGCGCGCTAACGGCACGTGGGCGGATGAACATCGTGAGCGAACCTCCTCATGATGGGATGACGCCCGGTCGTTACACACGGGATGAACAGGGCTGACTTACACAGCGGGTGCCGAGTCGGTGAGGTCTGGCCACCAGGCGGCTCTACGATACCGATGCCGAGAGTGCTTTTTTCTGACAAGCTCTGGTAGAGAACCACGGTCGCCGTCGAGCGTTCGTGCGAAAACTGCCTGTTCAGGCAGTTCCAATCTCGTTGGCATCTTGGCTTCCTCTTGGCCTGGGCTTACCCTGCCGATCTATCCGATCATTGACAGTTTTCCCCACTGATTTTTGCGGCTCGCCCTGTGGAAAAAGGAGCCGTTTCCATTCAAATCCTCCAGTAGGATGCATGCAGCTATCGAGGCCGTTGGTGGTGGGGTGCGAAATTAGTCGACATGCTGCACATCGTACGTAGTTGGGTGTTCATGAATGTTGTTGTTGTTGTTGTTGTTGTTGTATTTAACGCCATGGCGGTAAGGGCCGTGGGCCCTTACCGCAGACCTCCCAAGGGGTATGTGGCGTGGAGAGCCGTAGCTTCAGCTATATATTATATAGTATATAAACCTATACTAACGTCCTCTAAATTATACCTTAATGGCTACGTAACTGTTACACTATGTTATTAGGCACCGCTGGGTTCCCCGGTTTAAGTTTCAATATAAATTAGTAACGAGTAGAGCTCGCTAATCTAGTAATTAAACCCACACTTTATACACTTATAATATACTTAGTATGGATCCATTATATAAGAATAGGGCTAAAAACCCTTAATTATTTATAGGGTTAAGAGGACCCTTAATAAGTACCTTTTTTCCCCTTTGTTAGGCGGATATTACTATCCTATTAGGCTCTTAATGAGTACCGTCTTTTTTTTCAATTTTGTTAGTGGCCCCGGGCTATTAATTGGTCTAATTGGTCTCGTTGACGATATACCGGCCGCCGGTCCCGCATTATTCTGGCTGGGGGAGACTGGAAGGCCCGCATATAGCGGGCCTAACCATTGCCTATGGCGAAGCGCACCCCAAACGCTCCTGTGCCCGCAGCTGGAATCGAACCAGCCCCCTGTGACAGAAATGGTCAAGGGGTTGCCAGACGCACGCCACTGCGCCATGCGGGCTGTTCATGAATGATGACTGCCGGATTTCGCTCCGAGCTCGAACTTCGTTCAACTTCAGCCCTCGATACCCCAGCAAAGACTTTAGTCAATCTTCTCGGAGTCTCTGGCTCACCTAAAGTGGTGTGATTAACCTTAAAGCCCTAATTGCACTCAAGCCGCTAGACATCCGACGAGCCGGCTGGCCTTGTGGGGGATGAGAGGCTCTCTAAGCGGATACGGGCTGACGCGTAAACTTGCCCTCAGTGAAGTGAGGCTCAAAGGGGGCGAGTCGCGAGCATGCCATTATCCTTCAGTCTGACCAGAGATTCGAGTTACGGGGTCGTTCGTGTCAAGTTTAGACGGGGGAAGTCTTTTTGCGGATTCTCACCTGCAAACCGTCGGACGGCGAATTTGGATCCGCCCTATTTGCGGGCTTCCACCCCCGTCCTCAGGTCCCGAGTCGCCCGCCTCCTTGTCGATATTGCGGCCTGGCAGGGGTTTACGATTGTGCCGATTCAGGGGAGAACTCCCGCCGACCCTAACCCAGAACCGGCTCGGACTACACTAGGCCACCCGTAACGCAATTTTACCGGCAAGTTAAAGCCGCCTTGGTAGATCATGCAACAGCCTACGAGCCAGTTCTGGCCACGGGAGTTAACATACTTGAAACATGCCGGCCCTTCAACACTTTAATTCGACTCCGCATTGCACTAGAAGCACAAGAAACATGGAAACTTCATGTGTGGTTCATTTCGGTCTCTCATTCTCGCTCTTTTCTGCTCGGGCAGTTACGCCGTTTCTCGCTAGAGATGGCTCCGAAGTTCGTCCTCCGTCCAGTTCCACAGCTGCTCTCTCTTCTCCGGGTTCTCGCTCAGTCGGGTTCCCTTTCCTGTCACACCGACCGGGTGGTAGAAAGTGCCGCTCTTGACGTCGGGGCTGAAGGACGCCCACAGCTGGTTCAGGGCCCCCTTCTGCGGGCTCACCGCCACGACCTTGGTCCCGAGGTACACGGCCATCCCGATCAAGAAGTTGGAGTTGTTGATGATGGACTCGGCGAGGTTCGTCTCCACGACGCCGGGGTGGACGCTGACGACCTTGATCTCTGGGTTGCGCTCGGCGAGGGCCGCGGCGTAGTGGACGTTGGCCAACTTGGAGATGCCGTACCGGTAGCGGCTGGGAACATCGTGCATCGTGGTTTTCAGCTTGTCAAGCTGGTACGTGTCCTTGGGTGCCCATCCCTCGGCGCCCGATGAGAGGAAGACGACCCTCACGTCCGGGTTCTCACTCGCCGTCTGCTTCATGGTCGGCAGCAGAAGCTGCGTGAACAGAGCGTGACCCATGTGATTTGTCCCAAACTGGATCTCATACCCTTCCTTTGTGAGGCCGTCTGGCGTTGCCATGATGCCGGCATTGTTGATGAGCAAGTCAAGCCGGCTAGAGGTCCCCTTGAAGCTCTTGACCGCGGCTTTGATGCTCTCGAACGACGCCAGGTCTAGAGGAAGGTAAGAAATCGGCGACACGCTGGATCCCTCCTTCTTCAGATCTTCGATGGCCTTCTCCCCTTTCTCTTTCGAGCGGCCAGCCAGATATATGTGGGCGGGGTTGTGCTTGGAGATTTGTCGAATCGTCTCCAGGCCGAGGCCGGAGTTGCCGCCCGTTACGACGATGACCTTCCCTGTGAGGTCGGGTATGTCCTTGTCCGGGTTGAAGCTGTGACCACCCATTAAGAATGCCGTTGCCATCTTGCTCTTTTGACTCTGATGTCCGTCTCTCTTTCTCCTAAGAAGGTAATCGTGAAGATGGTTGTGGATAAAATCGACACCCGCGCCCGACCAAAACAGGCGACGCGCAAGCACGTGTCTCTTTATATGCCATGGCCCAAAGTTTGAACGTTTCAAACATGGCGTCCGACCGTCCCGGATTTCGACAGCGGGTGACCGACACAACCGGTCGCAGAGCAGTGTTTGCAGTTTCAGGGACTGGGATCCCCGTGTCAAGTTTCACGGTCGGGCATTTTAACGTTTGGCCGATCTTTCTTTCAGTCCGTCCCATAGGGGCCCTCGCGGCTTTGACTTCCCGAGGGAACATCGCGCCACCTGAAGTGTGGCAGACGGATCGGACTTAAAGTTGCCATTCGTGGCAGGGAAAAGTTATCGAGAGGGCGTTAGAATGATTGTCCGTTGGCGATCGGGAAGTGGCTGTTCACTGGCGTACTCGATGATTCATCTCGTGCAGCATTTGGGTTTGCGGGGCATTTTTGGCGCGAACTATATTACAACAATTCCAGTCCTAACACTGCATTTATAGACCGATTATGGACATATATGATACGAGTCGAAGACTATTTGTCTGTCTGCTTTTCTTGCTCAAATTTCGATTTGAGGAGTCTACGGTATGTTTGTGCCATTGAACCCGTCGGACTCTGGTGGGACAGATGTAAATAGCCCAAAAGACCGAGCGTCTATGCAAGGAGGTCCACGAACAACAGCTGTCGCGGAGCTGTGTAACAATCCAGGAGACTTTGGCGGGGGAGGCCCAGCGAATGTGGATAGTTGTGGTGAGCTCTCTTAGGTATGTATAATGAGACAGTGAGCGACATAGTCTTGCTCCTAGCTCAGGCTCGCCGTTTCATGCCGAGATAATGATCCTTATCGTGGAGGGCCAACCACACCGAGAAAGGCCTTTGCTACGTTTCTTACCCGAATTGACTGCATTTCTGGCTCTACTTTGTAAAGTCCCCAGGGCGTAGTCACAACATAGCAGAATTTGTGTTGTTGTCAGTTTTAATTGAGTGCTAGGCCGCCCTTCAGCCACAGCGAATAGGAGACCACAGCTCATTGTTTGCAACCACCTCAGCGAAAGCTTGTTGATCCTTCAGGAAGGAAGATTCATGTTTCTGCCGGATGAGCTTGGTTTAGCGAATAAGGCGGAGCAACGAGCTGCTATATGTCCAGTGACAAATAATTTCTCCTATAACCAAAAGAAAGTGGCGTAATACGCGACCTGCGAGCCGGCAAGTCCATCTGCTGAGAAGGCATCAACACAACTACATCGTATATGCCTACCAATATATCAGATCGTTGGATCGTGTTTAGTGAATATTGGAACTGTGATGAAATTCAGGCTCGCCGATGAGCGTTGCTTCCGTCTTGCTCTTCTTTCGGGCGGAAAATTCGTGGCAAATGACGCTATCTCGGTGGTGTTGCGAACGCAAGGAGAAGAACTGAGTTTGGATTACTCCGAGCTTTTGGTTTTTGCCAGTTAGGTTTCTTGACCCAATGAAGCCAGAGGCCTATACATAGAGGCGCGCATGTTGCAAGACATGCCAAGATCCCAGTTCACTTGGCCTCATCCTCCTTCGTCCTTGGAACCTGGAACCTGGGCTCATGCCCGGTTGTTCCCGCCGGGCTCCTCTCGGCTGCGGGACGGGAACGCGCAGCACCCCGCACTTCTGCATGTAATGGACCTCACGTGGAGTTCGGCGGCATTTTCCAGCCACGTCACATTGATCGTCTTATCCCTCACCGCCGTCTTCATAATTCTGTCCTCCTTTGTTCTCGTTTTACTTCGTGCTCGTTCAGTTTAGACTTGGCAGTCTATTCCATATTCTACAGCGTTTGGTCTTGGCTCATCATCGAAGCAATCCAACGGCACATCAGATGACATGTCCCGCTTTGAGATCAACGACGCAGACATCGCCGGTGTCAAGGATAAGGTCGTTCTGGTCACAGGTAATCCTTTTCCATGCGTTTACCCCTCCTTCGGTCTTGGCTGCTCTCTACCGCCACTCCGGCGTCTTCGGGACACCAGGCTAGCGAATTTGGAGCTCTTGTTGGCATCCTCGTCTAATGCATATGCATAGGCGGCTCCTCGGGTATCGGTCTCGCGACGGTCAAGCTCCTTCTTTCCCAAGGCAACCGCGTGACAGGTGTCGACCTCAGCCCGGCACCTGCCGAGCTCAGCTCGAATGCTTCCTTCACCTACGAGAAATGCAGCGTTACCGACTGGGAAGCGCTCCGCGCAGTCTTCGCGCGCACGGTGGAACGGGAGGGCCGTTTGGATATCGTCTTTGCGAATGCCGGTACAGTCCCAATCTTCCACGCAGCTCCTTCTTTCTGCTCGAAGGACTCCGGGGCTTGTCAAAAAGCTGTTTTGTGCTGATTGGTGTAGGAATGGGCCCCCAGACGAAGTTCATCGATGACGAGTTCGACGAGGCCGGTCAGTTGAAGGGACCTGACCTGACGTGCGTGGAGACGAACCTCTACGGTGTCATCTCGACGGTCAAGCTCGCCGTGTACCACATGCGCGCCCTGCAGATTCCGGGAAACATCGTCATGAGTGCGTCCGTGAGCTCATGGACCCGGTTCGCGGCCACAGACTATAGTACGTAATTCCCATCGTCTTCCATAAGACATAGGCTAATCTGTCCCAGCGACTGCCAAACACGGCGTCCTCGGCTTCATGCGCGGCCTCCTCCCGCACCTCGGCCTCCTCCCGGCTCCGCGAATCCGGCTCAACTGCATCGCGCCCAACTGGACCACGTCCGGCCTCGTCACGCACGAGATGGTGGGGCCCACGGGGCTGGGGATGAACACGCCCGACCAGGTGGCGCGGTCGGCGTTGGTGCTGATGGCCGACGCTTCCAGGAACGGGCAGATGATTTTCACAGACAGCGGGCGTTACTGGGAGGCGGAGGAGGTGGTTGGGGCTGCGGTCGGGACGTTTGTCGGAGAGACGTTGCCGGAGGGTGCTGTGGGCGCGGACGCGACGAACTGGGATAAATATGTGGACTTTTCGAGGAGGATGGACATTGCCCTTAGAGTGGGTGTCACGAACGGGGATGAGACCAAGGCTTGAGAGTCTTCTTGCAGCGTCTGAGCAGATGTAGTCGGAAATAATTTTGAGCTTGTGTAACCTGAAATGACGGTGAACAATGTCAGCAGCAGAAAGTCAGAAAAGGCTGACCTGGGAGGCCGCGGTGTCGTAAGCTTCAATCGGAAAACGCCAGGCATTAGATGTCGTTGCCGTTCTCTGCTATATTACTAACATGAACACCACAGTGTCAGCGTTGTAAATCGGAGAACTGCAGAATTGATAGTCGTCGTCGTCGCAGTAGACGAGCAGGAAATATGCTTGTCCGCTAGGGGTATCAGCTTCCAGGGCCATGATCACCGTAAAGAACAGGAAAAGGTAAGAGAGAGGGAGAACTACCAATATATACATCAAATGGACCGACCCATCTCAACTGTGCCCTTGGCGGAGCCTTTCCAACTCACGCATGCGTGTCGCGGATCTCGCCAACATCCCCTCCGTGATAACCCGATCATGCTCCTCCTACGCGGCCTTGCTCGTATCAAACGCAACCACCGGCTTGGGCTTCTCGTGCCACTAAGCCTATTCATCCTCAACGCTAGTTCGCAACGGCCCATAGCCGAGGTATAGAATTGCTAGCTTCGTCTCAGGCGGCCACGGCGGCCACGGCGCATCACCCCCGCCCTTGCCCAGGGCCTCTAGAAGCCTCTCACGCAGGCCCATAAGCCACGGGTGCTCAGCGGAGACGAACTCGTGGACTATGAAAAACGCACCACCGGCCGTCACCTCGAACTGGACGTCTTTAGACTACGGCCGTAGGGGGTAGTTTATTATGTTAATATAGTCACGGTGAAGCTTAACCCAGTACTATTCCTAGTCGTCAATACAGGAAACTCTGACGGTACTGGCTGCAACTTAGGGTTATATAAGAGACCCTTGCGACACGGGGTGCCAACTTAGTGTGAGGTCGTCAATAATAGGGTGAGAGCAAAAATAGCATTCTAGAACGGCGCCTGGCTCATAATACTGGTCGGGCGCAACCTGGATTACGCTCTCGAAAGGGTCGTTGAGCGTCCATAAGAGCCGCTTACCGGCTACTGGTAATTATATGAATGTGTCGTTTGAGATTCCCGGGATTCCTGAGATGGTGTTGGCGACGGACAGGCCGGTTGTGTTCATGGTCGAGGGTTGCGTGTTTGTGGTCTGAAGTGAGGTGGCCTGTGGATGAACGACCTGAGGAGGCGGGAAGGGAGGGAGGGACTCCAGAAGTGAACGTTGTGCACTGGAAGGAGACTTTAACACCATTTAGTATTAGATAAAACTCACCTGTGAATCCTTCATTGAATAACTCATTATCACATGAATTGCTGACTGGCGATAGTACAGAGCTCAATATGACTATCCCATTTTCACTATAAGTTATCAATGATCCGCACTACTTGGATGATTCTGTGTATGTACGTACAGTACAGCTAGCTATACTGCAGTCAGTTCGTATTTGATGTAATATGACGTTGTACAAAGGAGTCGTTATGCTATGTACTAATAACTCGCCTAGAGCCTGATTTTTTGTTGTCGGGCCACTTTTGACAGGCTTCTTAACAGCTGTACTTTTAAACATTGAATAAAATTTAACTCGTTTACAAATCAAACTTACAAATTCTTCACCGTAAAGCTAAGGTGAAGCGTTGACTCAACAGGAGATGTCAACTGCGCCCTTCGGGCAGTTTTACCGCAGACTCTTATCGGCGACCCACCCGCCATGACGTGCTAAAGTGAGGGCAGACCCCCGTAATTGTCCGGTCCTGGCGACGATTCATTCGACACTACAAATCATCCAAACAACATCGTGTGTCCAACTCCCCCCTTTCTGTTCCAAAACCCGCCGAGATAGACACAATGGACCCCCAAGGCACCATCGCCCACTCGGGCCCAGCCACAACCCCAACCCCCGTCCCGCTCCACGGCCGCTACACCTCACTCGTCCCGCTCTCGCCATCGCACGCGCCGGCAATCTTCAAGCACGTCGGGCGCGAGGAGAACGCCTGGCGCTGGGCGTACCTCTTCAACGAGCCCTTCATCACGTACGAGCAGTGCGAGGCTACCATGACGGCGCGGAGCGTCTCCCGGGACCCGCTGTACTTCACCATCCTCTCGGGCCCGGCGTCGGACCCGGCCTCCGAGCCGGTCGGCGTCATGGCGTACCTATCGATCGTGCCGCAGCACCGCCGCATCGAAATCGGGTGCATCATGTTCAGCGAGCGGCTCAAGCAGACGCGCGGCGCGACCGAGGCCGTCTACCTCATGCTGCGGCACGCGATTGAGAACTTGGGGAATTTGAAGGTCGAGTGAAAGCTCAATCACTTTAATAAGCCGAGTTATGCGGCGGCGGAGAGGCTTGGGTTTTTGTATGAGGGGACGTTCAGGTAAGGCTTTTGTTGGGGAAAAGTGAGGAGGTTACTGGTTCATGACAGGAGACACATGATCATCAAAGGGAGATACAGAGATACGGCGTGGTTTAGCATCACGGATGAGGACTGGCCCGTTGTCAAGGGCGGTCTGGAGTCCTGGCTGAACGAGGAGAACTTTGACGAGAACGGGCAGCAACGACACAATCTGAGGCAGTGCAGGGAGGCTTTTAAAGCGAAGACAAGTGTATGAGCATCGAAAGAATAGACGCATTAGAAAGCACGTGGATTATAGAATAGAGTATCGCAAGAATTGCATCTAGAAAAGGTCAAAGTAAGCAGTCCGCAACAGGCATCGGTAGAGGTTGGCCAGATGCGCACCAGACAACACAAACGGATATGCACGAAATACAGACCGCATATTTCGACCTCGCGCCCATTACTACCGAAAAGGCTAACGGATATGCGTCATGTCCCCATTGCTCGGGCCTTGGCCCTGGTGATCCTGCAGCTCCCCCGCATTCTGGGGACCACAAAGCTGGACAAGATCGGTAGATGGCCATTCAGGCTAAACCCCGAATCCCCCGATCAGGACGTACCAGGCCACTGAGGGCTCGGAAAAGCGCCGCTCGCCGAGCCGTGATCTCGTGTCCGGCCTTCCGATGGTCATTCATTCTCTCCCAGATGTGGGCCATGAACAACG
Source organism: Colletotrichum gigasporum (assembly GCA_024584535.1). Taxonomy (NCBI): domain Eukaryota; kingdom Fungi; phylum Ascomycota; class Sordariomycetes; order Glomerellales; family Glomerellaceae; genus Colletotrichum; species Colletotrichum gigasporum. The sequence continues at coordinate 1,607,380 of CP077951.1, forward strand.
AATTGATGCAGGTTTTCCTTGATCCTACGCGGGGTTGCGCGGGGTCTCGAGATCGCGAGAACGAACACATTCTCGCATAAAAGGTGATCGAACGACCTTACGACTTGTGAGGAGAAGGGGAAATAAGTCTGCTGAGATTCTCCTGGTATCGTGAGTTGAACGTCAGCCTTCACAATGCGCACCGCACTCCTGGCCTCGGCCCTGGCCCTCGGGGCCGTCCAGGCCCAAAACTCAACCTTCCAAAACCCCATCATCAGCGGCTTCAACCCAGACCCAAGCTGCATCTTCGTACCGGAGCACAACAACACCTTCTTCTGCGCAACCTCCAGCTTCCTCGCCTTCCCGGGTCTTCCAATCCACGCGAGCCGCGACCTCGTGCACTGGAAACACGTCTCCAACGCCTTCAGCCGCGCCGACCAGCTCCCCGGCCTCGCCTTCCTCCCCAAGGCGACGAGCGGCATCTACGCGCCCACGCTCCGCTTCCACCAGGGCGTCTTCTACCTCCTCTGCACGCTCGTCAACCAGCAGCTCCCGCGCACCAACGACAGCCGCTGGGACAACTTCGTCCTCACCGCCACGGACCCCTTCAAATCGGAATCCTGGTCCGACCCCGTGCACTTCAGCTTCCCCGGCTTCGACCCCTCGCCCTTCTGGGACGACGACGGCCGCACCTACGTCTCGGGCGCGCACACTGCGGCCTACTACCCTGGCATCATGCACGCCGAGCTGGACCTCGAGACGGGCGAGGTCGGCGAGATCAGCATGCCCTGGAACGGCACCGGCGGGCGCTCACCGGAGGCCCCGCATATCTGGAAGCGGGACGGGTGGTACTATCTCCTCCTCGCGGAGGGCGGGACGCGCGAGAACCACATGGTGACGATGGCGCGGTCGCGTAGTTTGAAAGGGCCGTTCGAGCCGGCGCCGGGGAACCCGCTGCTTACCGCGGCCAACGATACGAGCTCGTACTTCCAGGCTGTCGGGCACGCGGATTTGTTCCAGGATGCGAGGGGCCAGTGGTGGGCTTCTGCGCTGGCGGTGCGCGCGGGCGGGACGTATGGTCTGGACCCGGGGCCGTATTTCGGGAATCTGCCGATGGGGCGCGAGACGGTGCTGACGCCTGTTACGTGGGAAGAGGGAGGGTTTCCCGTGTTTGAGCCCGTCAAGGGGCAGATGTCCGGCTGGCCGCTCCCGGAGGAGGCTGTCCCGGAGGAAGGGGAGGGCCAGCTGAGCGACGCGGACGACAACGTCACGTTCCCCCCGGGGAGCAAGTTGCCTATCCACTTCCTCCACTGGCGTCTCCCCAAGGCGCGGAACTACGCCGTCTCCCCCCCGGGACACTGGAACACGCTGGCCCTAAAGTCGTCCGTCCTGAACCTGACCGCCTTCGACGCCGACTTCGCCCTAGGGCGCGGACAGACCTTCGTCGGGCGACGGATGGCGCACTCGCTGTTCCGGTTCCGCGTGGACGTCGACTGGGCCAAGTCGCTGACGAAGGAGGAGATGGAGGTCGGCGTCGCTGCCATCCAGGACCAGGGGCAGCACTTCGACCTGGGCATCGCGATGCTCAAGCAGCAGGGCGGCGGCGAGGACCTGCGCCCGCATCTGCGGTTCAGGGGGATCTCGGAGACGCCGTACCGCGCGATGGAGGGTCCGCCGAACGAGGTGTTTCCGCTGCCCGAGGGCTGGGCCGGGAAGAAGATTTCGTTGCAGATTGAGGCGGTTAATAGCACGCACTTTGCGTTTTCGGCGGGGTTGGCGGGCGGGGAGGGGGAGATGAGGGTGTTTGGGCATTGTAGGGGCACCGAGCTGGTGCCGTATTACTCTGGTGTGGCGGTTGGGGTGTATGCGACGGCGAATGGGAAGCATGGGGAGCAGGCGTTTGAGACCTATATCTCGAATTGGCGGTATACTGGAATTAGACAGTTGAGGAGCCAGGAGGATGTTGATGATGCCGACGGAGAGAGCAGCTAGGGTCGGTCGGAGACGGATGCACGACGCCACTAGGCTTAAAAATAACCGACCCATGGGTAACCGTGGGTAACCGTGGGTGTGGGTTGGTTTTGGTGGGTTAACTATGGTATGGGTATGGTGGTTTTCGGTTTTCATGGGTTATAGAAAATATGGTTATGGGTATTTTGGATAACCATAACCATAATTATCTGGTTAGAGAATCTGGATTACGTGTTTGTATTACTACCCTATTATGAATTTTAAATTCTAAGTTGTATTTTTTCCCCTTTTACTATTCTTTTTAATTCTAAGTGGTATATTTTCTCTCTTTCCCACTCTTTCCACCACGGGTCTTATCACCGCGACGAGCATATCGCTATCTATTTTGCAGACGTTTCTCGCGGCGCTGCTTGTTAGCCTTAGTGGTGGTTTAAACAGCTTTTCCATACGTTATATAACGTTCATGTTGATTTAAATAGATTAGTATAAAAGGTTAATACAAATAAAATTAAAGTAAGTTTACAGTTTATATTTTCAGTAATCCAGGTATGGCCTAAGTTAGATAACATCCCTACTAAATGATGAATAAGTTGTTGTTACGGGCTGATGCCCACGATGGCCTAAGCTTTGCCTGAGGCGTTAACCAGCATCCAATAAAAGAGCCCTCCGGTTAAAGGGGCCTCCGATCAAAGGGCCTCCGGTGACCTCCGGTGCTCCACCAGAGGTCCCCTTTATTCTCCAGTAGTATAGATTCCTATACCGCCCCCCTTGCGAGGAACTTCCTCTTTTTCGCTCCTTAGCTTGAAGTAAACAGTAATAGAGTACCCTAAGGTCGAAAACACCTAGGCCTAGCCCTTCGTATACTTTAAGCTTAGGATTATAACCTTATCGTAATACTGGGTTAAGTGTAGCTCCCCACCAGTTAAGTAGAAAGGAGTATAAGTTAAGTGTGGCTCCTTACGAAGAACGACATTCCCGGGACTTTAATAGGTTAACCACTAATCCCCAAAAGAATAATTGAGATAACCTAATTACCCCGATAAACACTGTTATACCCCCGATACTCTATAACGAGCTAACTATAGAAGAGATGTTAAACACTATTCTAGGATCCCTATAAGCTTAGATAATAGAGATTAGTAAGAAACTGGAGAAGAGTTAAAACCAGAGGTTGATAACCCCTAGGAGTGAAACCCTTTGTACTCCTAGTGGTATCCGTACTAATACTCCACTGGTGTTCACTAGTAAATTAACTCGTTAGAAGCCCTTACTTAACTCCCCGAAATTTTCGGGTAAACAAAAGGAATACACCCCTTAGGTGTAATAGATAAGAAATAAGATTTTAATGGATTACCCCTTTTACTTTATGAACTATGAACTCTAGTATTTAGTTAATTTATGCTTAGAAGTTGGTCCTTAATAAGTAATTAATACCTTTTACGCCGCCGGAGGACCTAATGGAACTAAAAACCCCGAGGATTTTATATGTTACCTCGATTACACTTATTTAAATCCGAATACCCAGTCCCAAGCCGTTACTTAATTATAGACCTTACGCTAAAAAGAGAACGAGAGTTTTATGATATTCTTACCTAAGTTTAAACGAATAATAGCCGATATTAGTGGTGGTGATTAGCCCGTTACCGTATAAATATCACTCTTAGAGGTAACCTTAACCCCTTCGTTAAAGGACCGGCTATTCATAGTCGAACTTCCTAAGGACTACTTAGGCTAGCTTACCTAAGTGCAGGACATTACTTGGAAAGTTGAACGGGCCTCTAAATATAATCACCCTCAGAGGTCTACCCACTCCCCCACCGTTCATCCAAAGAATAACAATGGAGACGTTATTATAATGAGAGCAGTTCGGTTTACAGGAACTAAGAAGATAACCACTATTAGACCCCGGAGAGGCTCCAACTCCTCTACGGATAATAACCGTTCCCAACAAAGAAACCCGGAATATAATAAGGACCACTACGAATACTTTAAGTATAGAAAAGAAGGACACCTTACACGGAATTACTAGAAAAAGGCCAAACACCACCAACAGGCCAACTAGCCCCTTATAACTAAAACTTGCCTAAAAGGAAATATAAAAGAAGAAAACTAACCGATAACCCCTAATTTAAGCAATAAGTATAAATTAAGAAAAGAATAACTTTGGGATAAAGTCGGGCCCCAGAGTCTACTAAGGAGTAAGTAAAGGGATAGAAGAAATACTAAAGGAGCTAGTAGTAGTAGGGTAAGTAGTTTATAATTATAAAAATCAGAATTAATAAAGGATACTTAATTAATACCCTAATGGACACCGGCTATGAAATCTATACTATGGTTAACCGTTCCTTTACACAACGCCTCCGATTACCGCTTATTAATACAATAAAATACCCTATAAGAGGTTATATAATAAGTGGCCCCTCACCGGGTAGAAACCAGGGAATAATTATAATATAAATAGAAATTAGCGGTTATATATAACGAATTTACATATATATAATAAACAATTTAGAATCGGATATATTTTTAGGAAATCCTTAGATAATTTAGAATAAGGTGAAGTATAATACTAATACCCACTAATTTACTTATGGGAAAAGAAAAGTGAGAGTATACCTCTCTAATAAAGAAGAGCCCGAAAACATATTAGAGATACGTTAAGTTAAATTATTACTAACGGCATTATTTACTATAGTTTATTATATAACGTAAAAAAGAAGATAAAAAGATAACCAGAGATCACCAGCTGTTGTTATAATAGCCAGCTTATAAGATATCAAGAAGGCTCTCGTAAAGTTGGAACTATAAAAATAGGAAGATATTTCGAGGTTAGTATTAGAATGGGTGTATAAGGAGTTTAGAGACTTATTTAACCCAACTAAAATGCACCTAGTGCCCCCCTACTAACTAGGTATAGACCACGTAATCCCTTTGGAGACAGGGCTAGAAGGGAAGGAGCCCCAACTCCCTTAGGGACCTCTATACATTATATTAAGAGAAGAGTTATTAGTACTAAAAAAAATACTTAACGACCTATTAAATAAGGGGTTTATTCGAGCTAATTACTCAGCAGCCGGTGCCCCCGTGTTATTCGCTAAGAAACTAGGAGGTGGATTAAAATTCTGCATTAATTATAGAACCCTAAATACTATTACAAAAAAGGACCATTACCTACTCCCACTAATATCAGAAACTCTCAGTAAAATAACCACTACTAAGTAGTTCACAAAGTTTAATATTATAGCTACTTTTCATAAAATACGGATCACCGAAGGAGACTTAGAGAAGACTACTTTTAGAATAAGATACGGGCTATTTAAGTAGGTGGTCTACTCTTTTAGGCTCACCGGTACCCCAGCAATGTTCTAATAATATATTAACACTTTTCTACGGAAATTCCTAAACAACTTTATTACAACTTATATAAATAATGTCCTTATTTACACTGGTGGCTCGAAAAGGGATCATAAGGAGAAAGTACGAGTAGTTCTCCAGGCCCTAGCCAAAGCCGGCCTGAACCTAGACCCGAAAAAGTGCAAATTCTATGTTAAGAAGGTGAAATACGTTAACTTTATTATCACCACGGGAAAGGGTCTATTATATAATCCCAACAAATTAAAAGCTATTAAGGAGTGGTTAGCCCCTAGGTCCCTCAAAGGTATACGAAACTTCCTAGGTTTCACCAACTATTATCGCATATTTATACCAGGGTATAGTAGGCTAATAGAGCCCCTAACCCAATTAACGAAAAAGGGGGTAATCTTCTATTAGGGAACAGCTCAAAGAGAAGCATTCGAAACACTAAAGAGGATATTCATAGAAAAGCTATTCCTACGGAAATTTAACCTGGACGACGAAACACGTATCAAAACAAACTACTTAGGTTTCGCTTTAAGCAGTGCATTATCATAAAAGAACCCAGAGGATCACTAAAGGCTAGTTGGGTTCTACTTATAAAAACTCTCACCAATAGAATACAATTACCTAATCCACAATAAAGAGCTTCTTATAGTACTCACTTATTTACGATCCTAGAGGACTGAACTCCGTAGTATCTAATACTTTACTATCCTAATGGATTATAAGGGTTTAGAGTATTTTATGAAAAAGCAACGCTTAACCAAGAGATAAAGCCGCTAAGTAGAAGAGTTATCCTAGTATAACTTTAGGATTAAGTATTAGCTAGGAAAGGAAGTGATAGTACCTGATATACTATTAAGAAGGGAATAGGACGTCCCCTAAGGATAGGACGATGAGAGGGAAAAGGGCTGGGTAATCCAGATGATTCCCAACTCTGTATAACTAAGCTGTACTCTACCCAGTGACCTTTGAATTAGATGAATTACCAAAGATATACTAGAAATACTATAAGCCGCTGTTTTTGATACTGACCCTATATTATAAGCCCTTTAGGATAGAACTATAAAAGCTAATGGAGTATACTAAGCTGCTTATCTAATAGTAAAAAAAAGGAGGAGAAGTTTCCCACTAAAACTTAAACTAAAGGTTCAAATTGCTGAATGCGAACTCGATGAGCTGGGAAGATTAATATAGAGAGATCAATTATGGGTATTAGGGGGGGAAAATAACGATGACCACCTAAACAAATTATGAACTAAGATTATATAAAGGTATTACAACTTATCTACTAGTGGCCACCTAGGACGGAATAGCACGTTAATAATAATAAGTAGACAGTTCTTCTAACTAGGCCAGTCCTAGATAATTCAGAGGTTTATACGAAACTATGATACTTATAGAGGGATACACATCTAGAGGTAAGCTAAAAAAGGGTTCCTTAAACCCCTACTAGTACTTACCCGCATTTACTACAACTTATTAATGGACTTTATCACCGACCTTCCTCTAACAAAAAGGAAAAAGGCCCAATATTTATAGGTTATTATGGATAAGTTATCGAAGAACCCTATATTAGAAGAAATGGAGATTATGGACACTGAAGCTTGTGCTCAGTGGTTCCTCTCCTATTATTATAGGTTCCATAGAATACCACGAACAATAATTAGTAACCGAGGATCGAATTAGATGAGCTAATTTTAGAAGGAATTTTATAGGTTGACCAATGCAAAACAATTACTAAGTATTATTTACTACCCGTAAATAAATAAAAGAATAGAACACCTTAACTAAGAGATCTAAGTAATTCTTTATATATATGTAATATATACCTAGGACGATTAGGGGGAATTACTGCCCAGCGTATAACTAGCCCTTAGGAACTGAACGAGTACTATTACGATGATGTCCTTATTTTTTATAAAATATAAATACTACGTCGACCCTTTACTAGTAATAGAAGGAGATAACTAACTAAAAACGAATCGAGAGGAAACAGCAAAGTAGTTAGTCTAGAGGATAAAGGACACTACAGAGTTCATTTAAGCAGTAATAATAACTGCTTAATAGCGAAGCGAAGATTCCACGAACTGCACCAGGGGACCAACTAAGTAGTACGAGGTTAGAGATAAAGTATAGCTAAACGTCGCTAATTACTCATCCCTAAGGCCAAGTAAAAAACTAGTATAGCTTTACTATAAATATGAAGTTACATAAGTAATCTTAGTTTACGTAGTAAAACTGAGTATACTAACTAGTATCCATCCACGCTTCTACGTAGACCTCCTCCGCAGGGCAACTAGTGACCCGTTACTAAGGCAAAAAACGACTAATAAATAACCACCCCCGATTTACGACATAGACGGAGATCCTAAATGGCTTATAGAAGATATATTAGCGGTAAGGTGGTAGCTGGTGGGTAGAGGGCGCCGTCGCCAGGCCCTAGTTAAATAGCAAGGTTATATGGAGCCAACTTGGGAGCCTGTGGAAGCAGTATCGGAGACAGAGGCTTTAGATAAGTATGAACGGCGGTATAGAGAAATTGATATAGTGGATGGGGACCTAGTGTATACCCCAAGAAGACGTCGGAGGGCAGCAAATTAACAGCAGAACACTAGTAGGGAGGGAGGGGAGAAAGGAGGGGGCATTTGTTACGGGCTGATGCCCACGATGGCCTAAGCTTTGCCTAAAGCGTTAACCAGCATCCAACAAAAAAGCCCTTCGGTCAAAGGGGCCTCCAATCAAAGGGCCTCCGGTGACCTCCGGCGCCCCACCAGAGGTCCCCTTTGTTCTCCAGCAATATAGATTCCTACACCGCCCCCCTTACGAGGAACTTCCTCTCTTTCGCTCCTTAGCTTGAAGTAAACAGTAATAGAGCACCCTAAGGTCGAAAACACCTAGGCCTAGCCCTTCGCAGTTGTATATCCTTTTGCTGGATAGTGATACGTTTAGTGTGAATAGTAGTAAGGTTGACTATTAAAAAGTTAATATTATATTAATAAATATAATAATTAAGATACACTTTTAAAGATACTTATTAAAAGGGTCTTTATAAACTCTTAGATAACCTTAATAGCAATTCTCTGAATCCGTAAACTAGGAGTAATATTATTAATGATTTTTTTGATAAGCCTCTAGAAGGGTGCCTTTGGGATCAAAAGATTCTATATTTGCTATAAGTTTCGGATATCTATTAAAGTATGGGCTAAAGGATTTATTAGAATAATTATAGTAATTATTTTATAATAATTAAATTTACTTCCTGGGTAGTATTTCCGGGCTTTTTTATTACCGCCGACTATGTGCTTTTTGGCCTTAGTTATTACAGTTCTTTTCTTCTCGCAAAGTATCTTAGGTAAGTATAAATAAGGGAGGTTTGTTTTTATAAAAAAAACAAATGGAATTATTAGTTAATAAACAAAGAAAATAAAAGAAAAGAGAATGTTTACTTTGGTGATATTAGACCCACCTTTTATGAGTAGTTGCCCACTTTTAACCGGTCGATAGCCCACTTTTTATTTGGCTTACGTATTATTTATTTTTTATTTTCCTCAACTATAAAACTTTACTTATTTATAATAATAATAACCCAAATCATAACTATCATAATGGGTGCTGGTTAAGGTGATTCTTATTGTATTATTAATTATTTATAATAATCTATTACATTAATTAGCTTAGGTCATCCACCTGGCTTGGGTGCAGGCCAAAAGCGAAAAGCGCCCATAGAGTATTCTGATAATCCTAACACTAAAAAAGCCCGATAATGTACCACCATATTGTCTGATGCCTAGAAGTGAAAGGAAGTGGTAAGAAACGCGATGTAGTAGAAGATTCGTTACTTAATTAAAAAATTATAAGATAACTACAACTTTAAAAATGTAGCAGTATTTGAGTAGGAAACCCTCATTAATAAGCTAAAGTATGACATTGAAGTTGAGTAGTAAGTATTGAATTTCTTTTTATGTTTTAAGAATTTACTCTAATTCTTTTAGTTTTACTACGGGAAAATATCTATCATTATTGGAAGTTTAAGAGGCTAAAGATGTTGCTGCTGAGTATTAAATTAATAGTATTCAATTTGAGGTTTTTGGACTAGAAATTAAGCATTTCCTTTTTGAAGAATATTCAGAGTAGGACTTTTTAGTATATTTATACCTGGATAGTTGGCTTAACTATAAATTAGAAGTTATCTCAGATGAGATAGTAGCCGTTACTTATAATCCTAAGACTATTACCCGTAAAATTATTTAATGGGTTTGATTTGAGGTAAGTTTCCTAATTATTATATTTGATTATTATATTACTAAATCCTTATAGAAAGTTAGTTTTATAGAGTACTAAATCTTTTAAAAGATTTAGCTTAGTATTTTTGAGAACTTTTATTATAAGTTATCTTTTTCTATCGGTTTCCTGCTTAAACCAGTAAGATCTTCGATGAGACTAGCTAGGAATTTAATATTACAGGCTTATTAGCCCCTCCTTTGGCCCAAAGTTTCCTCCGAATTGAAGAACTCTTCTTATGGTATGTTTTTGAGGTTTACTGGGACCCTTAAGTTATAAACCATATTATTTTTGAGTTTGGTATTTTAAAAAATAAGTTTAGGTAAATTCGGTAAGTAAGTTTTATTGTTTTATAATAATTATTTGTATTAACTTTTTTTAAGTTAATACAATTTGTAGACTCGAGTTGCTCAAAAGTGAGTTGTATATCGTAGACTTTATATTAATTATTCACGAATTCACCGGTATTAATATGCGATACTAGTATATTAATAAATTCGAGATGTTATTTTCAGATTTGGAAGTTAATCTCTTGATTGGGTTTTATTTCCTGGTTTTGTTGTTTTTTGGTAAATGGATACTAATATTAATTTTATAGATATTAAGTGTTTATTGATATTATCCAGAGGTTTGGAGATTAGTTTGCTCTTATCCCTCTTATCTCTGAGGTACCTGAGTATAAATATTAAATCTCTAAGTTCTGGAAGGTTCAGGGAATGATTTCGATGATGAAGAACTTTGATTTCAGTTTTCTGCTTGGAAAATGAGAAAAAAGCCTTATTATAGGATTAATAGCTTGCCTTTATCGCATGCCTAAGAAACAACGTTTTCCCTCAATTTATGTTATTTGTACTAATTGAATTGTAGTAATCTTAATATGATATTGTTATAGTTTCTTATTCTAATACACAATTCACCCAGCTTCTTATATTTTTTACTAACGTGGTTCATCATCGAGCGGGACACCATCATTGACCGGGACACTTTTCCCACCTTTATTATTAACAACTTCCATATTTTAACTAAAATCAATTAAATTAATTATAATTACTTAGAATTATTTGAACTACTTATTTCCATAACCTCTGGATAGGTTCTTGTATTATGGCCGGTTTTATAATAAATACTATAATATTGTGAATTTGTTCGACGACGCTTTGATGACCCCTCGTTTTCCTCATTTTCACGCCCTTCCTCTTTAATAATACCCTTTTTAGTTATAGTATCCCTTACCTAAGACCCTTTTAATGCCCCTCTATCTTATAGTCTAGTTTTTTTTGGTTTTATGGTGTTTATTAAGGGCCGTATTTGTATTTTAAAGATAGCGTAGCCCTTTTTTTATAAGGGTAATTGTATGGGAAATGTATTATAAACTTTTTAAACGTTTATTGGTAACTTTGTAAATTGGTGTTAATGAGCTTCCCTGATGTTTAGAGATTTTTCTTTTTATAAGTGAAGATTAAGAGATAGCTTTGTTAATGGTTTAAGGTGTTTTAGATACCTAAGGGTCGGGTAGCCTGATAGGGGTGTTCGGGGTTATTAGTGTTTGTAATTGTATATCTAATTTAGAAAGGATAGTTTAAGGGTTATAAGGAATAAGCCTAACCCCTTTAAAACCCCTATGGACGTTTTCCTAGGTAAAGGTTTAAAGGAATACGGCCTTAAATGCGAGAAGGAACTTGGGTTTAGTGATGTGGGTAATCCGGGCTTTAATAAAGTGCTTAATTTAAGAGTTATATCTTAACTTTAATACAGTATAATAATTAACGTTAAGAGGTTGGATTAAATGTGATAAATAAGTAGATAGGTAGATAATTATAACCTTTTTTTTTATAATACTCCTCGAAATCGCTGTTAACGTGGTTTTTATGGCCATTAACGACTAGTATCCGATATGTGCTTCTTAATTGCTGTTTTGAGTATTTATCGAAATGCTGAAGGCATTGGAGGGCAGTCTCGTTATTGGTTTATCTATTAGAAGTTATTTTATAATTTACGAGGTGGAAGTGGCCCTGAACTACTAAAAAAGGCGGTATCGTATAATTATTATTAGTAATATAATAAATCACCGTTGCTTATTCTTTATCGCTAGGTTGAACTTTTTTTTGGTTTCCTAATCCGATTAGAACGTATAATAACTATTCTAGGCCGGATTATACCTATTATAAAATTAGTCTCATCGAAGTTATAGAAATCTTTATTTATAATACCGTATTTTAATTATATATCAGTTATAAGTTGAAACTAAAGTTTAATAATTATAGGATTTTTATAGAGGCCCCTCTAATAGTTATAGATATGAGAAAATTGTGTTTTGAGTTCTGGGCGTCGCTGGATAAAGCGTTCTGTTCAGTGTTTTCCGACTGGTTGGGAAGTATACTTTTAGAGTAGTGTATTGGTTATATTTTCCATATTTACGTATCGGGGCGAGAATTCTCGAGAATCCAGGTTAATAATATATTGAATAATTACCTCCTCCTCGATCTCTATTAAATTCAGTTACGTATTCCTATTATCGACCTTTGTACTTTAACCTTTTATTCTGGATTGGAGGGTAATTCTCGGAACGTTATAAATGATTACTATACGTTGGATACTTAATTATAGTATTAATTGGATCGTATTAACTATTAGAATAATCCTATGTTCAGGTGAGGCTTCGGATATTATTTTATAAAAGAAATTACATATTAAAGCTAAAAGGTGGTAAAGATGGGAAAAGTGGCCCGGTCACTGATGGTGGTCCACTCACTGATGAACCACGTTATAAGGAAAAGTAAGTAAAAAAAAGAAAAAGTATAAGTATTCTATTTTAAATAATATAAAATATACTTTTTAAATTAAAAAGTATATTAACTTAGAATATAACCTTATATCTTAAATTACAATAAAATTAGGTTACTATTACCCTAAATATAATAATCTTTCAAAATAATATAATGTTTTTTCTTTTTTATACTAACTATTAATTACTATAATATCATATCTTTTAATATAATAATAACACTTTTATTACCTATAAACCTACCTCCTCTATTAATATACCACATAATCTACAAAAACAGAATTATTATTTATAATAATATCATTTTCTTAAGCCTAATGTTAATAATCTACCTAGTTTTTATAGTATATTATTTTAATATAAGTTAAGCCTTAGCTTAACTTAGATATTATACAACGAGAAATAAGATAGCAGAAAATCTGGACTTTAGATAATAAGAAGTCTGAAATTTAGTAACATTTCATTCTTAGGGTACAACTTCTAATTAGAGAACTTATGGTGATTTATTCTACTTATAATTCTGATCTTATATATCCCTTTATCAAAAATAGTAGTACTTTATTAATAAAAAACCACTATTTAAAGCATTTTTATCTTAAGATCTAAGAAAAAGAGAGAGGTGATTCTGAAATAGCTAATACCTTAAATTACTTTTAGGGTTAAATTATTTAAGATAAGTAAGTATATTATATTTATAATAATCTTTTATAATAATAAGTTTTACTAATATATAACGTAGTTCATCATCGAGCGGGACACCATCATTGGCCGGGATACTTTTCCGACCTTCATCATCCTCTAAGTTTAATACATCTTTTTTTCCACTATATAATACCTAATACCTTATCCGAAAATAGAATAATCTAGTAATTAAAGTAATTCGATTAACTCTATAACTAAGTATTCGATGTATAATAATTATTTATAACGTTCTTAAAGTTTTCCTTAATACTAGAATATATAATTAAACTATTAAAGCCAATAATACTAATATACGATTAAATTTAATAGAGATTAAGGAGGAGGTAATTATTTAATATATTATTAACCTGGACTCTCGAGGATTCTCGCCCCGATACGTGGATGTGGAAGATATAGCTAATATACTACTCTGGAAGTGTATTTCTCGATTGGTCGGGAAGTGCTGGACGGAACGCTTTGTCCAGTGATGCCTAAAACTTAAAACGTGATTTTCTTATGTTTATGACTATTAGAGAGGCCTCTACGAAGATCCTACGATTATTAAGCTTTAGTTTTAACTTATAGCTTGTGGCGAGTTTGCACGCGCGTACGAGGTTAAGTAGGAGAAGAAGGATTGGTCTATTCACTATCTGGTGGGTGTGTCCAGTAGAATAAATAGGCCGGCTCGGGGGTCAGGACGTCACGTGAGTGCTGGCTCAGCTGAGCATAGCTCCGAGATGTCTTAGTGGCCTAGTATACTTACGACACACCCCCCAATTGCGCCACTAGGGCAATTGCTCACATCGAAGTAACGGCCACTAGGCTCTTTTATATGCGTTCTAAATTAAATAATTCAATTAAAATAATAACTCTAATTAATTTAAACAAATTTCCTTATTTAATAATAGTTATAATACTCATATTATATTATTATTTTAGGCCTTTGTATTTACTTTTTTTGAGTTGTAATATAATTAAAATTATGGTATCCGGGGTAATACGTACATCTCAGCTTATAAGAGAGGTTATTCCTAATTGTTATGTGTATTATACTCCCGACGACCTATAAGTGAGGTGTATATAAGTAGTTAAAGGAAAAAACTTTTTGTTATCCATTACTTTTAAAAAACTTATTTTCCTTAGATTTTAATAAACTACTTTTTATATATATTTTTACTGCGTTTTCGTCCCCTATAACTACTAATAGTTAATCTTTCGCATAAATCCACCAATCTAATACTATTACTATACTTTACGTTAATAAGTATTCCCTTTTTTTATATTTCCTTATTTTCTGTATTATTTTTTTTAATGGCTATATTTTAGGTTTTACTCCTAAGACCAGTAATAAAAAGTCCGGTTATACCTTGCACTTTACGCACACCAGGGGTAATACTTATACACCCACTAAGAGCATAGCCAGTCTCGTCGTCGTTTTACCCTCCGAGGCTTATTAAATGTATTATAACACTCACTGTAAACACTTCCTTTTCTCTATATATATTACCTCCCCTACCCCCACCCCCACTTTTATACCAGCTCCCGTACCCATCGAGGACAACGAGGATAATGAGTATAATAAGATATAGTTAATCCCTACCCCCTTAGGAGGTAGGTCCTCCGACCCTTTTACCACCACCCCCAGACCTAAGGAGAACTCCGTTGTTATTAGTGTATATAAGAAAAAAGAGGAAAATAATATCATAATACCCAAGGTTTCAAAAAAGAAAAAGGAGGCGGCTACTAAGGGCCTAGAGAATAATATTCCCTACCTCGCCTACGTCCATAATACCCTCTAAGGTAAAAAATATAAAAATAAAAAGAGTATAAAACTCTATTACTACGTCTACGTATATGTACACATCACTAAGTACTAAGAGTACTACTATGGCCACTACACTAATTATAATCCGGTCCCTAAGGCCACTAAAACCACGGTTTTAGACCTTTACTATATTCTCTAGGACCCCAGTACTAGTAATACTTTAAGTTTTTATATATTAACCCAATTAGTATTTATACTAATAGTTTCTAAATAATCTAGTGTATATACTTTACTATACACTTCCTCCTTAACAAGGAGGAGGAGGAGGTTATCGTCCTAAACAACAATACAAAAATAAAGGACAAGTCCTCCCTTCTTTCTCCGGTGCTCACCACCCCTAAGGCCGTGCCTAAGAAGGGCACCCCTAAGAAGGCGGCTACTAAAAATTCCATTAACCGTATTTCATCTCACTACACCTCCCAGGTTATCGTTACCTCTACTATACCTACTACTACTACTACTAATAAGGTTATTAGTGGCCACGAGGCCTACTTTACCTCTATTCACAACTTCCTTAAGCCCGGCTTTAAGGAGGCCCATACGGCTATTTACTATGCTTTCCACTCTAATTAGGGGTTATACTAATTTTCTATACCCTTCAAAGCTTCTAATACTCGTACTTCGTACCCGGCTATGTGTGTATAGGGGCTTTATACCTAGGAAAAGTTCTTATTTTGCTATGCTGGTGGTGTGTGCGGCCTGTGGGCCTGAATATAACTATTCTTTACTTATTATTACTTCCCGTACCCACTATAATTAATTTCTATGTATCGTAGAAGTTAAGAAGACCTTTAAAGTACTTAAACTTCGTTTTTAAGAGCATTTTAGTGAATTTATTTATGGGTATTAGGTTTATTAGTATATAAACTACGTTAAACTTACCCTTAGTGTATTCTTATTTAAGCCACATATTATGAATATCTATGTACCTTAAACGGGTTAATATTCGTTTTTTTCGCTTACCATAAGTCTTATAGTTTATTGATTATCATAGTAAATCCTCTAAACGTTTTTAAGGTTGAGTAAGAGGTCTTTAAACAACTTCTGGAGAGTGATCGTTTCTTTAATAGTGTTTAAGAGATTTAGAAGTTCAACTTTAGTGGTGGATATTATAACTATTATTTATTTAGTGGCCTTTTATATAATAGGTCCACCGAAAAGGGAAATTATGAAGCCCTGTAAGGAGCATCTTATTACCTCGTCGTTTATAAACAAGGTGTTACCCATAATTAGAAGTACTTAAGTATTTCCCTCACCCCCCATACCACTGTAGCCGATAATAAAGTAGTATATACTAAAAAGGTAGCGAATGGCCTAATCCGCGGCTATGAAATACTCTAAAA
This sequence comes from Colletotrichum gigasporum, assembly GCA_024584535.1. Classification (NCBI taxonomy): domain Eukaryota; kingdom Fungi; phylum Ascomycota; class Sordariomycetes; order Glomerellales; family Glomerellaceae; genus Colletotrichum; species Colletotrichum gigasporum. The sequence continues at coordinate 1,623,605 of CP077951.1, forward strand.
AGGGGTTTATTAGGAACAAGGAGAGTTTTATTATTGGATATATAGTATTAGGGTATACGAAGATTGCGGTGTATAAGAGGAATCCGACTTTTTCCTGGAATTCCTTGATTTAAGCCCTTATTGTTTATCCCTCGTACAGTACGAGGCCTTCTAGTATAGGAGTATAAGGGGTTACGGCGTTATCTGCGAGGCCAAAGTGTTTAGCAACCTTCTTAATATAAGAGTCGTAAACGAGGTAGATTTTATGTGTTTCACGGTCCCTAATAATTCGTATTCCAAGGTACCATTCTACGGGGCCCTGGTCCTTGAGTTCCACCACCAACTTAATACTATCAACAACTCTAATAGCTACTTTAGCGTCATCACGGTAGTTCATAACCAGGATATCGTCCACATAGAACATAATAAAAACCTTAAGGTCCTTTGTATAAAAATTACAAGGTTCCTCAGAGCATAGTACTAACCCTATATCCATTAGGATCTTTAAGAACATCTTATATTAAAGGATAGGTGCACCTCGGAGCCCGTAAAAAACGTAAATAAGTTTAGTGCACTTTCCAGGTTATCTAAAGTTATCCAGAAATTTATATACTACAAGTTCTCTATTTGGATCCATTTTCGTATGAAAAAATACGTTTACTACGTTATACTAGTTGACTTTGAAATCGAATTAAGTAACTATAGCTATTAGAGTTTTAAAGGAGTATATTATAAGGGTAATGGTATATGTATTTTATAGGGGATCGACCTTTTAAAGGTCTCTATACACATATATCCACACTTTATAGTATTCAAGGAAACCGTTTTTATTAAATTTATATATAAATACCCATTTTAAGGGGAGGGGTTTGGAGTATGCTAATAAGCGGTCCATCTCCCTCTAAGTGCTTTTAGAAACGAGTTTGTGGATTTCCTTTTCTACTATATTAATTTATTTAGTCCTTAACGGGTCTTCGATTTATTAGATATTCTTCTACTTTTACCAGAGGTGCTAGTAAAGTATCTCTATGGTATCTAAGGGTACCCTTAGGGTCTTTAATAAGTATAGGTTTTATCTATTATGCAGGTCACTCTTCAGTAACTCCGGTGATTATTAAGTAAAGTATTTTATATCCTAAGGTACTCTTTTATACCACCTTCAGCTAATCAGGTATAAAAGTAGCGAAGAAATTGTACTAGGGGCTCCTATAAGGGATCCCTTCTAAGTTAATTACCATATAGTATAGTGAATGGGGGGCTTCTAAGTTTTCCAACTATAAGAAGGTGTTAAGATCTCACCTTAACTCCCCCCTAGAGGCCTCTTTTCGGGTTCCCTCCCTTCCCACAACTTTAAACCTCATACTAAACCAAGTAAATAATCCATAAACCTTCCAATAATACTCCCTTTTTGTTTTTAGGGTACTTTGGTCAGTGAGTTAGTTGGAGGTTTAATTAACCACCTTAAGATTCGTCCTCTCTACCTTTTATAAGCTATCCAGTATTATACTCAGTCGGGCACCACCATTGAATAGGGTAATCTCCGAAAAGGTGGGTAAGCTTCGTGCCTCCTCGGTATCTACCCCGATATCTTTAACTTCTTCTATTACTATACCTAGTATATTCTTAGGGTCTAGTGTAAACTTTGGTGAAACTAAACCATTATTAACCTTTATATATAATAGTATCCCTCGTTTTATAACATTTTATAAAATACTAATAACTACGTTTTCTTAGGTAGGGTTATCTTTTTCTTCTTATTTATATATCCTAAGGGCCTCGAAGACTATGCTCGGGTATAGGTCCTCTAATTCAATTTCCTCTAATAGAATTTTCACTTCTTTAGCGGTCATAATAACCACGTTATTAATAGGATTATAAAAACAGTACTTATTAAAGGTAACATTATATAAGATAATAACCCAATTAAGTATGGGGATCCATATTGTAAAAAAATTATATATACATAGAACATATCCCACGAGGTATCCCACGTACACTCATACCTTAACCTTGAATTCTCACTTCTTATGACCTCCCTTACACACCTAATTTAGTACATAGGCCTTATACCCGTAGGCGTAGAGGCCACCTAGTTCAGAACACAGCTCTCGAAATGGATAAAAGGTTAGGTTTTTATTATATTATCCGATGTACTATTATATCCACTCTACGTGGATCTGATTTAGCGATTTATAGCCCTTTAATACCCGAGGGTAGTCATTGTCGATAAATATAGCTACTATCACAACTTCTAGTCATAGTTTCTTTAGCAGGCCAGCGCTAATTAATATTATAAGTGTTTTATTAATAACATGATGCCCTACTTTTTTACTATGTCCCACAGGTTCTTTGGTATTAGCCGGTGGGAGCTTAATATCGATTCCCATACACTTTGCCCAACACTCGTATTCTATTTCGCTTTAAATAGCGATTATTGTAACGGTCCAAGCACGTATATTACAACTAACTATGGCGACTACTATGAGTATCTTTAAGATAAGGAGAAAAGAAGGAAAAGTCTGTTGCCCTATAAATCCGTTAGATCCTGATTAGGTTTGCTTAGGTCTGATTAGGCTTAGTAAGTAGTGATTAGTGTTGAATATGGTTAAGTGGTTCCAAGGCCTCTGATTAGGCCTTAGCCCATAATAATTACCCCCTTTCTCCCCTCTTTTCCTAAGGGATATTCCCGTAATTAGCCTCGTAATAATCTAAGATCACTATATCCGCTAATATATTTACTAATTCCTAGGTGAGTTAAGTATAATCCTTTTACTTTACTAAAACCTTTTATTTATTCTATACTTTCCGTATATTACGGATCTCCTTAACTTTAAACTCCTCCTTATTGGCTATTAGTATTATAGGTGGTTAGGTGTTATTACGGCTTTGTAATAGTAACGGATCAACTCTAGTATACCTAATCAAGCTTATATAAAAGATATTATGGATCCCTAATAATGTATTTAGTTAATAAGTATAGGATTTAACTAGTTTAAGGATGGTGTACTTCGTATTAACTTAGTTGAACTTCTTTAATAGTCGATTAAATTAGATATTCCATAATTTTAGCTAAACCTTATCCCTAGGCTTAAACTAATTAGATGGTTAGCGCCTTGTGTTTATGGTAATCTCTTGTTTTTTTTGTGTTGTTGTTATTGCTGTTTGAGCCTACTTAGAAGTCTCCTTTAGCTTCTGGATTAGAGCTTCTGTTTTTATTATAGGAGTTTTGTTGCTATTCCGTAGGGGTTCCTCTATTCTAATTAGGTCTAAATTATACCCATAAGTAATAAAGAACGGGCTGAGTCCTGTTGACGAGGTGACCTGGTTATTAATAGTTATTATTACTACTGGGAGTAGTTTGTCCTAATTGTTCTAAGTATATATTGTGTATACTCTAAGATAGGCTTTTATTATTTGGTTTGCTTTTTTTATAGTTTTATCTATTTCTAGGTGGAAAGTTATAAAGAATCTCTGTTTAATCCGTAATAACTAGTAGAGTTGTTTCTATATAAAACTTATAAACTGAGGTCCCCTATTTAATATAATTGTATAAGGTATCCTATAGTACTTAATTAGACCTCGGATTAGTTGGTTTACTATTGTATCCGTTGTGATGTCCTTTAACAATTCGAAGATTACATTCTTTGATAGATGATCGGTTATTATTATGATGTTCGTAGCCCCATCGTGGCTAGAAGGGGGTAGTCCTGTTATAAAGTCGATAGAGACCTTTGCCCAGATCTGTCCAGGGATAAGCAGAGGTTTTAATAGGCCCCTTTTTTTGTTGTGTTATACGTTTCCTCGTCCATAAACGTCGCAGTTCCTTATAAATCTTTGGATATCCTGGGATAGGTTTGGTTAATGGAATTAGTGGCTGATTAGGGCTTTTAAAGTGTCCTTCCCTGGATGTCCTGTTAACGTAGAGTTGTAGAACCTCTGGATTAAACCCATCCTTAAGGGCTCGTAATATGGAATCCAGATTTTATTCCTTTATAATAGTCTTTTATTATTATTAATCGTATATTCTAATAGTATTATCGGTAACTTCTATTATAAGGGAAGTTATTGGTCTCCTTTTTGTATTACTCCCCTGATTAGCTAGTATTGGTTATTCTAGTCTAAGGTTTTATCCTATTAGGAGTGTAATAGCTCTTTTTTAAAAGGGTTTAAGGGGGGTTCTGTTTTGTTTAGGCTAGGGTTGTTAGTCTGATTTATGTTTCCGGGGGAGTCTCTTGTATTAGACTTAACCCTCTTTGTTTGCCCTGATCGGGCCTGCACTTCTCTGATCATTATTGTGTTGTTGACTCGTAATGCGTTAATCCTGTTTTTTAGGAGTTTAATTTTGCGACCCTTTAACCTGTTGTTTTGTAGGGTGCTAGGGATACCCTGTTTGTGTTTTCATAGTGTGTTAAGAACTACTACTTTTTTACTAGGTCCGAATTGGATAGTGAAGTTGTAATGGGATAGTAATTTTGATTACCTGATTTAATGTTTACTTAATTGTTTTTTTATTATAAAGTATTTTAGATTTAGGTGATTAATTAGGATAGTGAACTCTTTTATACTTCGTAGTTCTGAATTCTAGTACTCTAAGTAGTGTATTATTGCTAATAGTTCTTTGTTGTGTATTGGGTAATTGTATTTTGTAGGTAGGTTCTTGTGTAAAAAAAACGTTATAGGTTTTAGGATCCCTTCGTTGTTATATTACGATAAGGTACCTTTTATTATATAACTAGACGAATCGGTTTCGAGTATTGTAGCTCGATTAGGGTCCCAGTGAGCTAATATAGGTGCGCTGATTAGGAGTGTTTTTAGCTCCTCGAACGCTTTAGTGTACTCCTTGTTTTAAATGAATGGTATATCCTTTTTGGTTAAGGTTGTTAGGGGTTGTGCGATCCCCGAGAAGTTGGGTATAAATTGTTGGTAGTAGTTAGTAAAACCGATGAACCCACGGACTCCTTATACTGATCGGGGTACTTCCTATCCTTAGATTACCTTAATTTTCTTAGGGTTTACGCGAATTCCCTTACTAGTATTAACAATAAACCCTAAATACTTGACGTTCTTAGCCTCGAATTTGTACTTATCGATATCCATATGTAGGTTTGTAGCGCCTAGGTGCTCGAGGACCTTTTTGATTTTTTTTTTATAATTAGAGAGGGAGCTGTTTGAATAAATTAGGACATCGTTAATATAAGCTAAGTAGAACTCATCTAGGAAGTCTCGTAGGGTGTGGTTAATATATTACTGGAACGTTGCGGGGGCTCTAGTTAAACTAAAGGGGGTAACCATTTATTCGTATAACCCATACTTTGTCCTAAATACTATTTTCTATTTATCTCCTTTTTTAACTCGGATCTTATAAAATATAGTGATAATATCCAATTTTATTAACCATTTCGCTTTTATTAATGCCCTTAGGGTCTCACTGATCAGGGGTAAAGGGTATTGGTCCTTCTTTATAATAGTGTTAAGGACACGGTAATCGATGTAGAACCGTAACCCTCCTCTAGGTTTTTGGATAAATAGAATGGGCGATAATATAGGGGAACTATTAGCCCTAATAAACCCTTTATTTAATAGTTCTATAAGGGTTCAGCGTAATACAATTAACTCTTCCCTTAATATATTATATAAAGGTCCCCAGGTCACTAGTTTATTTTGACCGTAGGAGTCCTTTTTAATAAGGATAATATAATTAACGTTCTTCTAGTGTAATAGTAGTTAATTAACCTTATCTTAATTGAAGATATATAGAAACTTATGGTAATACGTAGGGAGTTTTATTCTCGGGTTTATTTTTATTTTTAGTATTAGGGCCTTCTCGATATTAGCTAAACTTATAGAGAATGCGTTTAGGGTGGATATACTAAGAGGGGTCTCTCTTCTTTTTTATGTTCACTTAATTAGAGCTAAGAATACCGATTTAGTTTATTATTGGATTGGGAACTTTGGATTTTACTAGGCTTAACCCGGTTTCCTTTTTATTAATTAGTGGTCTGCGATACTTATATGTTAAGTACTTTATGCTGGGTAAACTATAACGTTATTGTTAATTATTTAGGACTTTTTAAGGATAACGTCGTTTTTTTAGTTAGGAATAATATAAAAGAATAATTGGTGTTATTTATAGTTATTAATGTCGATATTAGTGTAAGTGACGTAGTGGATTGTATTAGGAATTGTAGTGGTGATTTGTATTAAGTTCTGAGGTGTAATACTAATGCGTAGTAAGCGGAGTTTCTTAGCGAAGGCGTCGTTGATCAGGGCGTATATTAAACACCCTGTATTAATAAGGGTAGTTGTATAGTATATCCTATTAATCCCGATATTAACGTAAAATGGGTTATAATTTATACTCTTTTTCATAACTTTCTATTCCTTTATAGTTTATTCTTCCTAATAACAACTTTCACTAGGGGTTACTCTTTTCCCGAGTCCTTAGAGTCCTAATTAGACTTATTATCCGTTTTATTTTGTTCCTTAGTTTTTCTTTTAAAAGTCTTAGTTTTTTTTATCTTTTTTCGATCCTTAGGGTATTACTATTATATGTGCCCTTTTTTGTTGTAGTTATAATATCTACGAGCTTCCTTTTAGTTTGGTCGTTTATGGACTTTCTTATCCTTGGCTAATTTATTTGCCTTCGTAGGTTCCTACTCTATTTAATCAGGTTAGGGGGACTTTAATTGACCGTTCTATTTTTAAGGTGACTTAGTTCTTATTTAGTTAAGGGTTAGCGATCTCCTACGCCGACGTTTACGGCGGGCTTAATAGAATTCATTATCTAATTCTAAGCTTATATTTAAGAGTATCTAGGTGTATATAATGTATATTATTAGGTTATTAATTATACTAATAAGGGGGGCTCTTATTATGGTGTTTAGGGCTCCTTTAAGGTAGTTAATCCTTATAATATTTAACTAGTATCCTCCTCCTACTTTTATGAGCTCCTTTTTAAACTTAGGGAGGAAGTAAGTGAAATTTTCGTTCTCCTTTTGCTGTATAGTCCTTAGTTGGTTAAGGGCTTGTACTTCTGTATTAGGGTCTGCATAGTAACCCTTTAAGTATTCTATGAATTTATCCGGGTTTTTCGACCCATTAGCCCCTCCTTATGTATAATAGGCGTTCACTATAGCTTGTGCGGTGTTTTCTAGTTTAAAGTAGATATAGGTGAATATAATTAACTCTAAACTAAAGGCTTTTTTATTTATACTTATTTTTCCTCTTATTTCGAGGTGCTATTATTAAAACTTTTTACGTAATCCATTAAACTTTAGTGAATTAGGAATTTAATATTTAACTTATTTTAAAGGTAGTATATAGGCCTAATTAGAGGGAATTAGTGTTATAAAAGGTATTAGGGACTAGTTTATTATTAATATTGGGTACCTAGGTTTTACTAGGGCTTTTTATAATAGTTGAATTTGTTTTTATTAGGTTTTTTATTTAATTACTTAGGTGGTCTACATTTCCTATAGTTGGGTTATAAACTATCCGATTAATTACACTAACTACTACGGGTTTCCAAATAGTTTAACGTTACTTTTTATCGTCGTATAATTATCGTTTATCCTAGTGTTTTGCGTTTAGTAGTAACCATAGTATACTTAATAACATAGTCGAGGTACTCTACTACGAATACATATACGCGTTATTTCGAGTTTATAATAACCTCTAAGTCTAATTAGGCCGTACTAATCAGTTTTAGATATTTAGGGACTCCTTAGGTTAACCCATCTAAAACTTTTTACTATTCTTATATAAATCGTGGGCTTTTATACTAGGCGTTTAATTAATTACTTTTAATGATTTTAAAGATAATGTAATGGTTTAAGTATGTATATTATAATTAGTTATAGCAACTACTATGAGTATTTTTAAGATAAGGAGAAAGGAAGGAAAAGTCTGCTACCCCACAAATCCGTTGGATCCTGATTAGGTCTACCTGGGCCTGGTCAGGCTTAGTAAGCAGTGATTGGCGTTGGACATGGCCGAGTGGTTCCGAGGCCTCTGATCGGGCCTTGGCCCGTGACACTATATCGTAGTTTACCCTTTTCCTTTTCAGCTTGAAATAAACAGTATTTGGCTACCTTTTGGTTGAGACAAGGCCTAGGACCAGCCCTTCGCAATAACTCGCTATTATTTATAAATACTATTATATATAAGAGTACTAGTAAGTCGTTTATGGTATAACTCACCTAAGGAACACTAGTTCTTTCCTTAAGGATAGTATAATTAAGTATCAACTGGAGTATACGTCCCTGTTTTCTTTTATCGTCCTAGCCCTGGAGGGTGTCCTGCTCCCTCTAAGAGAGGGCATCGGGGACTATTACTTCCTTTCCTAGCTAGTACTCTAAATAAAAGTTGTATTAGGCTAACTCTTCTGCTCACCAGCTTTACTTCTCGGTGAAGCACTACTTCCTTATAAAATATTTAAAGTTTTTATAATCTATAAAAATCTTAAAGTTACCTATACTTCGTAGTTCTATTCTCTAGGCCCTAAGGTATACAAGTATGGTAAGTAGTTCCTTATTATAAATAGGGTAATTATACTCGGCTAGTAATAACTTTTATAAGTAGAATATAATGGGGTGCTAATACCCATCGGGGTCTTCTTATATAAGGGTACTGCCTAAGGCAAACCCTGAACAGTTTATCTCCACTGTTGTTTTTCCTTTAGGGTCAAAGCGGCGAAGCACTAGCTCTATACTAAATAACCACTTAAACTCCTAGAATTCTTCTTCCTAACTAAGTCCTCAGTGGAACACAACCAACTTCTTCGTAAACCTTATAAAGGGCTTAACAATAATAATATAATTGGGTATAAAAATACAATAATAATTCGCAAACCTAAAGAAACTTCTAACCCCCTTTACAATCTTCACGATCTTAACTAAAAAAGTACACTTCTTAGGGTCTAGTTATAGTCCAGCTTCTACTAAGCACCAGAGGACCACCTATACCTTCTCTTTGTACTTCTTCTTTAATTTAGATGTGTAAATCAGGATGTTATTTAAATAAGTGGTAATAAAGTCGTCTAAGAAGTCTTAGAGAGTTGTATGAATATACTACTAGGACATAGTTAGGGCCCCGGTAAGTTTAAAGGAGTAAATTAACCACTCAAAAAGTCCATATTTTGTATAAAACACTATCTTTTTAACGTCTTCTTCTACGATCCGAATCTTATAAAACATAACCATAACATTAAACTTCGTATACTACTATACAGTAACTACTCATTAGAGGATCTCTAATATAAGTAGTAATAAATAATGGTCCTTCTTCATAATACTATTAAAAACTCAGTAATCAATACAGAACTGAATTCCCCCACCAAACCTCTTAATAAATAACACTAGGGTACCCACTAACGAGCTACTGGCTCGAATAAACCCTTGATCTAACAGGTCCTCTAGCATCTTCTTTAGGACCAAGAGTTCCTTACGGGACATCCCATATAAGGGTCCCTATAAAAGTGTAAGCTCTTAGTTATGAGTATCCTTAATAAGGGGGATCTTATGGTTAACCCCTGGTCTCCTAGGGGGCACCGAGTATACCTTCTCCGGGTTAAATAAATCTCTAAACTCCTTATAAACCCAGCCTAGGACGAGTTCCTTTATATCCATAAACTTCTTTTTTTTTAACGTATCCTTAATATCCCTTAAACTCATAATTATAACCTGGACCTTTAATACCCTTTAGTATTTTACTTATTAATATATAACTATAAACATAGGGGTTATTAGTAATCGGGTTATATAAATCTCTTTTATAATAACTAGTTCTTCCTAATTAGAGAGGTATACATTTACTCCTCCCTTACCGTAGTACACCCACTAGGTAACAGCATTATATATTATATAGTTCACTTTTATCCATAACTTCCCTAGGAATATGGGGGGGGTTAGGCCCTTTACTATTTATACGTAAATTTTCTAAGTATAACCACTTAATTCCAGATCTAGGACAGTTACACCCTGGGTATTACTAGGTGATAGCCCGTCTTATATATACCCTCATAGGGCACACTTCTTCTGATCTACTAGTGGTAATCAGAGGTATTTAAAAAAAGACTAATCCATTATTACATAAACGTCGTAGCTAATATCGATAAGGGCGTGTATTAAGTATCCTTTATTAATCCTTACCTGAATAATAGTTGACCCTTAGCTCCTCTATTATTACTCTTCTTAATAGAACTCTTATCCTTTGGTTTCCTCTTTTATTAACTCTAATACCCAACTTTGTACTAGAGTTACTTTTTTCTTAAATTATCCTTATTAAAGGAGGTATTAGTGACCTTTTAGTCCTCTTCTTTTAACCTAGGATTCTTCTACTTTTTTATCACTTTAATATAAGTGACCTTCACTTACCTAGGAACTTTTTTCCGGTAATTCCTAGTGATATAACCTTTTTTATTATAGTGAAAATACTCATAATGGTCTACCAACGGGTTACCTAAAGAGTAATAATGGTGGTGATCCTTCTCCTCCCTTCGAGTTAATAAGGCACAAACAACACTAATCATCTGAACATCTCCATCGTAATCCTTCCGTAGAGGGGCTAGGGTTAGGGATTAGTAATACTCCCGTTTAATAGCAACGAATACTATATACTCTAACTTCTAGGTAACATCTTATACCCTAGTAAACTATTAATTATACTCCCCTAATAAGGAGATAGTGATCAGGTACTCCTTTAAGTAGGAAATAAAAGTGTTTTCTAATATAATAATCTTAATAATATTAAACTATACACCACCTCCTACGTTTACTATTATTCGTTCAAACTTCAATAAGAAAATAACCAACTTCTCATTTTTTAATAGAAAATCTATAATTAGGCTATAACTTAGGGTTAAGTATTCAGATCTTAGTAAATCTTATTAAGGTAAAACATAAAATCTTTAGGGTCATATTAACCTTTAGGCCCCCCAGCTATATAAAACATAATAACCACCTACTAGGGACTAGTATCCAGACAAGAGTTAATTAATTACTATAATTCCTAGTTAATAGAATAGAATACTTTATCTATGGTGATCTTATCCCTTATTTACTATACCTAAAAAGGGTAATCCTTCCACTTCCCTGAGAACTTTAAGGGTATTAATAGTAGTTTACGATGTATTAGTATCTCTGTTACAAGATGGCGGCTACCCACTAATAGGGCTTCGGTGCGTATATTTTCTATAAGGGTTAATAATGTTACCCCTAAACCTCGGCTTCGCTCCAGCTTATTAAAGAGCTTAGCAATCCTCACCTATAGGGGCCTGAGGGCCTCGTTTAAGGCTAACTATAATTAGGCCTATAATTTATTAGTGATTATACTAGTTAATATCCTTTTTTTAATTAGTAGGGAGCTATACTCTACTTAGTGTTTAACGTTCATTAATTTATTATCAGGGAACTACACTTAACCTAGGATTCCACTTTATAACTAATAAGGAGCCGGGCTCAACCTAATAGTATCTTATATAATAAATAAAACTAAGTTTAAAATATACGAAGGGCTAGTCCTAGGCCTTATCTTAACTAAAAGGTAACTAAATACTGTTTATTTTAAGCTAAAAAGGAAAAGGGTAAACTATAATATAGCGCGAAATCGCAGCTTCCTAGGGGGTGGGCGCTAGTAGGGCACCGGTGGGGCACTAGTGCGAGCACGGGCATAGCCCGGGCATAACCACCGGGTTCGGCCCGTGACACCGGGACACTTTTCCCACCTTCATCATCCTCCAACTTTAACACATCTTTTCTTCTACTATATAATACCTAATACCTTATCCGAAAATAGGATTAATTTAGTGATTAAAACAATTCGATTAACTCTATAGTTAAGTATCCGATGCATAGCAATCATTTATAATATTCTTAAAGTTGCCCTTTACACTAAAATAAACGATCAAATTACTAAAATTAATAATACTAATATACAATTAAATTTAATAAAAGCTGAGAAGGAGGTAATTATTTAATATATTATTAACCTGGATTTTCGAGGATTCTCGCCCTAACGTGTAAATGTGGAAGATATAGCTAATATACTACTTCGGAAGTGTGCTTCCCGACTAGTCGGGAAGCACTAGATAGAAAGCTTCGTCCAACGACGCCCAGAACTTAAAACGCGATTTTCTCGTATTTATAACTATCAGAGAGGCCTCTACGAAAGTCCTACGATTATTAAGCTTTAGTTTCGACTTATGGCTAATATATAATTAAAATACGGTATTATGAACAAATATTTCTATAACTTCGATAAGACTAGTTTTATAATAGGTATAATCCAGTTTAGAATAGTTATTATACGTTCTAATCGGATTAGGAAACCAAAAAAAGTTCAACTTAGTAATAGAGAATGGGTAATGGTGATTTGTTATGTTATTAGTAATAGTTATACAATGCCGCCTTTTTTAGTAGTTTAAGGCCGCTTCCACTTTACGAATTAGTACTCCGAAGCCTAGATTCCGGATAACTAAGCAGTTAAAACAACTTCTAATGGATAGACCGATAACGAGACTACCCTCCAAGAACTTTAGCATTTCAACAAACACTTAAAACAGTAAATAAGAAGCACATATCGGATACTAATCGTCGATGGCCATAAAAGCCATATTAACAGCAATTTCAAAGAGTATTACAAAAAAAGCAAGATTATAATTATCGGCCTACCTACTCATTTATCACTTTTAACCTAACCTCTCAACGTTAACTATTATAATATATTAAAGTTAAGATATAGTTCTTAGATTAAGTACTTTATTAAAGCCCGGATTACCTATATTACTAAACCCGAGTTCTTCCTCGCATTTAAAGCCGTATTCCTTTAAACCTTTACCTAAGACAACATTTATAGGGGTTTTAGAGGGGCTGGGCTTATTCCTTATAACCCTTAAATTATCGTTTTTAAACTGGATATATAGTTATGGACACTAATAGCCCTGAATACCCCGATTAGGTTACCCAACCCTTGGGTTTCTAAGACGCCCTAAACTACCAACGAGGCTATTTCTTAGTCTTTACTTATAAAGGAAAGAATCTCTAAGTATTAGGGAAGCTCACCGATTCCAATTTATAAAGCTACCAATAAGCTTTTAAAAGGTTTATAATACATTTCCCATATAATTACCCTTATAGAGGAAGAGCTACGCCATCTTCGAGATATAAATATAGCCCTTAGTAATCATTAGAGAGCTAAAAGAACTAGATTATAAGATGGAGGGGTATTAGATAGGTCTTAGGTGAGGGAAGCTATGGTTGTAAAGGGTGTTATTGAGGAGGAAGGGTGTGAAAAGGAGGAAAACGAGGGGTTATCGAAGTGTCGTTAAACAGGTTCATAATATTATGGTATTTGTTGTAAGACCGGCCATAACACAAGGACCTGTCCAGAGGTTATAGAAATAAGTAGTCTAAGTGATTCTGAGTAGTTATAATTAATTCAATTGATTATAGTTGAGATATAAAAGCTTTTAGTGGTAAAAGTGGGAAAAGTGGCCCGGTCACTAATGGTGGTCTACTCACTAATGAACCACGTTATATATTTTCATATTATTTATAATAACCTATTTATTATAATCTTTTAAGAAATATAAGCCTTTTTATAAAATGTTTTTGTTATAAATATTTTTATTATTTAAAGCAATAACTATAAGAACCTATACGGTTAACTATAAAAACTATACCTATAAAAAGTTGTTTTAACTATAATTATTAACTATAAAACCATATAACTATTCTAAAAGATTTAACTAATAACCATTTATAACTATACCCACTATGGTTACCCACATATACCCATGGATACATGGTTATTGTAACTACACGGTTACCCATGGTTATTTTGAAGCCTAGACGCCACGAGTGGTAGTACAACTTGACCAGCCAAGTTAGTGGTTTATTTAATCTGTTATTGTCTGATACACTAAATCGTGCGTAAAAACGTTCGTCAGGAGAAGGCAAGTCCTTGTCCAACAATCAAGTCGAGGGTATAAAAGCGAATGATCCAGAGTCAGGTCCATGAGCCCCCCAAGAGACCACAAAGAAAGCTCAACCATTACCTCCAACATAAATCATCCATCAAGACCAAAAGTCCAAGACGCACTGAAGCTGCACGAGCACCAAAGATGCCCGTACAGCATCACAGTCAACCGCAAGCCAGTCGGCGGCCTATTTACACGTCGACAGCGGTGCTGTTTCCGTTGGCGGCGTTCTCGTCGTGGTACAGCGGCGGGCACTCTTCGCCCTTCTTCTGGAAGATGTACCGCTTGGTCCACCACGGCAGCACGGTCTTGAGCTGGTAGGCGGCGTGCTTGCGGTCGGGCACGCCAAAGACGTAATCGAGCTCCTCGAGCGACTTCTGCTTCGTCTCGGGGACGAACAAAAAGATGAGGACCAGCGCGACGAGGTTGAGCCCCGCGTAGAAGCAGAAGACGCCCGTCGCCGTCATGGCGATGAGCATGCGCGGGAGGGTCAGCGAGAGGATGGCGCCCCAAAAGTTGTTGGTCGCCACGGCCCACGACATGCCGATTTCACGATGGGACAGGGGGAAGACCTCGGCCGAGTACATGAAGGGAACCGGGCCCTCACCTGTGGGGTGTGTGTCAGTAAGTTGGTGTTGGTAAGGGGAGGGGGGAGGGAGGACTGGGTGTCTTACCGGGTGAGTAGAAGGCTGCGAAGAGGTAGACAAAGGTGGCGACGGCGGCGATACGGGCCGTGCTGGTCTCGTTGTCGGGCTCGATGAGGTAGCAGAGACCAGCCGCTGTTGACAATATTATTAGCCCATGTCACTAAAGCTCAAACTAGGGGGAACGAACTGAGCAGGGTCCAGAACATGTTCGGGAAGGTGAAGAGGAGAAGGGCTCTGCGGCCGAAGGTGTCGATCGTCCACACAGCGGGCCATGCGAAGAGGAAGTTAATAAGACCAAACCCGAAACTAGCCCACAGGGCCGTGTAGTCGCCAATACCACTCTCCTTGAAGATGGTCGCGCTGTAGAAGGAAATGATGTTGACTGAATTGCGTCGGTCAGCACTTAGTCTTCATAATAGTGGCATACATAGATAGGGGCGCCACCTACTTCCGCACATCTGCTGCGCAATCATGACAATACCCGAAGCCCAGGTCGCACGGCGGACACGGGGGATCGTGAACAACTCCACAAAACGCGTAAACATGTTGCTCGTGACCTTGAGCCCGGCCTCCCTGACCAGCGCGACCTCGTCCTCGAGCAGCGCGTGGATGTAGTACAGGTCGCGGGCGGCCTGCAGCGGCGTGTTGCGCAGGCGCAGCAGCGACTTCCAGGCCTTGAGCGGCCTGCCCTTCTTCAGGTACCAGCGGGGCGACTCCGGGCAGAAGTAGGTGCCGATCACCAGGGGCACCGCGGGGATGAAGGCCGAGCCGAATTGGAGTCGCCAAGCGATGTCGCCCGTCTTGCCTACTGCAAGGTTGGCGCATGTGCCAAGGAAAATACCTGTTTTTGTTCCCGAGAGCGAGAAGTAAGCCAAGTGTTTCTAAACCGTAATACGACTTCGAAGTAAAGCATCTGTAACATGACTTCAAAATAAAGTCTGAAAGTATGTGAGCCTATCGGGACACCGGGCGGCCTTACCGAATGCTGTCCAGACCTGCCACGACATGACCAGCCCTCCACGGATGAGCGTGGGGGAGTTCTCGGCGGAGAAGACCGGAACGGTGACCTCCTTCAGGCCCATACCGAGACCAAGAAGCATTCTGATATGACACGTGAGTTTCACCGGTATTCAACATTATAGTTGGCGACGTCGATCGACGACCTCTGCCGCCGTCAAAACGGTCGATAAACTCACCTGCATGCCGCGAGTTGGTCCCAGGTCTGCGACACCGCCATGCCGAAGGGGGCGAGCAGCGAGAAGATGGCCGCGACGAAGATAACGCCGCGACGGCCGAGCAGTTCGTTGAGGGGATCCGAGATCCACCCGGCGCTGCATGCGCAAGTCGTGTTAGCGACATGGGTTCTAGGTTACGATTCGCACAAAGAGATACACACGAAATCAATTGTGATTGGTGTGTGTGTGTGTGTGTGTGTGTGCGTGGAATTTTCAATGGCTTCTTGGCGGCATTTGGGGGGCGGTGCGGGTTGGCTTACAATAGACAAATAGTGATGTACGGCATGGAGTTGACGAAGCCGATGATCCAGCTGTTCTTCGCACATTCACCCTCGTTGGCGACGGGGCCACAGGACGTGCCAGCGGCATCAGGAATGCCCAGTGCAACGGGGAAAGCCAGGTTGGCACCATTGGAACCGGTCTACCGTCTGTCAGAACCAACTCTTCCCAAAGAGGAAAACCTCACGGCAAGAAGGCGACAAGACTCACCTGATCCCACCCCTGGATGGCGGCGGCGATGGAGTTGAGGATGATGGTGTAGTACAGCGGCCACGGCTGCTTCCAGCGGTGGGTGACCTCCTGGCGCAGCGCGTCCTTCTCGGCCTCGTCGAGCTCCTCCAGGGTCTCGAAGAGCGCCGGGTTCTGCGCGACGAGGGCGCCGCGCTGCAGCAGCGGGAGGATGTCGTCCGGCAGGCCCTGGGTGCGCTGGTAGTGGGCGACCTTCTCGAGCAGCTCGGCCTTGGGGATGCCCTTGAGCGGGTTGCGGATCTCGCCCTCGAGGTTGGCCGTCAGCGTCTCGAGGTTCTTGCGCGTGTCGGCCTCGTCCTTGTGCACGACGCCGCCGTCCTTGTGGACGCTGTGTGAGATGATGTGAGCAACCACCCATTGGGGAGGGAGCACGACAGGTATGTGACTGGTGTGGGATAAGAGAAACGCGACTTACGGTGACTCTGCGGCGGCGCGCTTCTCGTCGTCGGCCATTGTGTCTACTATTCAGCGGGAGGATTGTTTCCCAGAGGCAGGGCTGAGGCGTGGGCGGCGTTGGGGAGCACGATTCGGTGTGGTGTGTCTCGCGGGCACGAGTTGCAAACGGAGGGACAGAGGTCGTCTCAAGTCGCCGCAAAGGAGCTGGCGGGGCGATCACATTAAATAATTAACCATATTTTCCCGACGGGACGGCTTGGAGTGCCCAATGGTGCCCCTGTCGAGACGCGCCGGGGGGGGGGGGGGCAAGACAGAGAGATGCCTTGCCGTGTCTCATCGACGGGGACTTGTATTCTGCCGTACTTTGGGCAATGTGGGAGGGCGTCGGGTGAGCAGATGGCCGGGGGAGGGGGGTTAAGGTACTGTGCTACCTACATTACCTGGCAGCTACATACATGTATGGATTGGATGGATGGGATGTATGCAGCAGAGGCTCAGGCGGGATGAGGTCGTATGAGGTACATGATCCATCGAGCAAAAGCAACACCAAAACACCACACCAATACCTTGCCGCATGCGGTCCCACGCGAACGAACAGGGCGGGCCACATCTGAGTAAGAAGTAAGAAGCCAGAGAGACCGGGGTCCGAAGGAAGCGGTAGTAGTAGTAGTAGTAGTAGCAGCAGACTCAATCGTAGCTTTGCGGGGTCGCCGCGGACTACGCAGTACTTCTACACCCCTCCCCATGCAGCTTATCACCGTTGACGCTGCAATGGGCTGTTACTGCGCAGTACCATGTCGTTGTCGCCGCCGAAGGTGTGGCATTGCTTGGCCTGGTTGGTCGCATGGCCGTTGGGTGATCCCCCCCTGACGAGAGAAAGCTTGGGGAGCTTGGAGAAGCTTGGTCGTTTTAGTGCGCGAAAGTACCCGCGAGGTACGCAGCATGGATTCACTCTCCAATAGCGACTACATTAAAGACTGGCTGTCACCTATTAGTTAGCCTAGCAAGGGAGGGTGGGCGAGGGATGACGATAGCTGCCGCGTTGGGCCTCGCGCTGCGTAGGTGGCGCTCCCCGCGACACATACACTACTGCTTGCTGCTACACTAAACACCCGCACCGAGGAAATCTGGAGGCCCGGAGGCCAGGGGTCTGATCACGTTAGGCCCCCAGCAGCGCATTACCAGTCGGGCCTACGGTCGAGGTCGGTCGATTATTATTACATGGACAGCACTATTATGTCTGCCCATGGGGTTCTCCGCACGAACCCGTCCCCGGATCGTCAGCCTCCTTCGTTTGGGAGGGCAGCGATCCGCGTCGGCCGTGCGTCTCGACACTGGACGAACGGCGGCCACGATGGAGGACGGTAGCAGTCATCTAATTGCGGCCCACGAATGCTGTCCAGCTGGCTGCAACTCCATATACCGGTGTGGCTGCATGCCCAGATCTAACGACCCGTTTGCCTGGGTTCAGATCTGCCCGTTTTACCCAGCGAGGCCACGATGCTGTCCGTCTTCTCTCGATGTTGTGCTCGGATTTAGTGGTGGATGCGCTGGAGCCTGTCTACCTTCGAGCCCCTTCAATGCGTCCCCTCCCGCATCGTACGATGAGCCAGCCAATGGAACCCGGGGCCACATGACGGGCGAAGAAATCGCGAGAAGGCCCTCTCAATCGGGGGTGGGTAATAAAGCGTCTAGTGGTGGTCGGAAATAAGAGCGGCTCCCCCCCCCCTGACTCCCTGGGTTTACCTAATCGCATGCAGCACGTCACGCTGCTGTGATCCTTGGACGTGATCCACGACGGGAACTGAACATGAACACCAAGCCAAGATCTCCGTCCTGGGCTGATGAGCCAGTTCAGCGGGGAACTTTGGGGTGGGGAACGGACGTGTTGGAATGTGAGCATCGAGAGCCAAGCTTCCATCCAATCCGAGCCATCCGACGAAAGGACCAAAAAAAAATTAATGCCGAAGATACCGGCCTGGCCCTGCTGACGCTGACAAAGCGCGTTGCGCCAACGGACCTTTTGTGCAGCGCTCGCCCAGCAACAACACGCTTCCTTACTTGAACAGCTCCAACGCACCACCAATTTGACGGCGAGATGGCTGCAACCTCGTCTGCTGCTGCCCACGTGCGGCCGTTCATGGCCGGGCTGGCCCTCTGCTGCCTCGCCGGCCTGCTCGCCCGGGCGGGGCCGGTCCCGGAGCCGGGTGTGGAGGCCGACCTCCGGTGTCCAGATTATGTAGCACGTCACGGTAAGCCACCACCAACCCCAAGCCCAACCCCATTCCCCCCATTTCCTTTCCGGCTAGTAGTTGTAAAATAAGCAATCAACGACCGGCGGGAGGCGAACGAGACGTGAGACCTAACTGAAGCCATCCGCCCCCCTTTCTAGCGCCGCTGGTCTGGCTGCATTCGGACGACCCGTTCAAGCCCAGCGACCTGCTCGCCCACATCCGCCACACCACGCCGGCGGTCGATGGCGCGCCGATCCGCGACCTGCCCCCGCTCGACCTCGACAACCTGGAGATCCTGAACGGGTTCGGGGACGGCGGGCTCGAGGTCGCGCTGACGTCCGACGACGACCCGGCGGCGTACCCGCCGTGGCTGTTTGGGACGGCGCCGGACCCTGACGGGCGCGCTCACAACGCCACGCCCTGCGTCGTGATTCTGTCGGAGAAGAGCGAGCGTGATGTGGACGCGTTTTATTTTTACTTTTACTCGTTCAACGAGGGGGCGAATATCAGCCAGGTTCTACCGCCTCTGGATCAAATTGTGGGTGAGAAGGCGCAGTCGGGAATGCATTTTGGGTTGCATATTGGAGACTGGTAATTGTGGCTGATTCCGCCAGTTGCTGGGTTATACTGATCAACATTGACTAGGGAGCATAACATGGTGCGGTTTAGAGATGGGAAACCAACTGGGATTTACTTCAGCCAGCACGTAGACGGAGCAGCCTACAACTGGGACGACCCAAAGCTCTCCATAACCGATGGACGGGTAGGCCGAGCCCCTCTGCTATGAGAGATTCACGCGTTTTCTAACTTGTATGTAGCCCAACGTATACAGCGCTCGCGGCTCTCACGCAAACTACGTATCACCAGGGTAAGCCATCCTCCTCCTTCTCCCCATTACAACCCACATCTAACCGGTCCTCCAGAGACCAAATCCACAACGCAGCGCTGGTGGACTGGTGCGACGCAGGCCACAAATGGGACCCCGTCCTCTCGGCCTACTTCTACCGCTTCGACGCCGCCACCTCCAAACTGACCCGCCTCACCCCGCCAGACGCGCCGCCCGACGCCCCGCCGCCGTCCTCCAACCTCACCTCCTTCTTCTACTTCTCCGGCCGCTGGGGCGACAAGCGGTACCCGGACTCGGACCCGCGCCAGGCGACCGTGAAGAACTTCGGGCTGAAGCGCTACGAGTCCGGCCCGACGGGCCCGCGGGCCAAGCACCTCGTGCGCAAGGGCCTGCGGCCCGACCACCGGCGCTACATGGGGTGGAAGGAGTGGGCTGTCAAGGTCCTCATGGCGTGGTACCCGTGTTGCTTGAGGGGCTGGCGGAAATGGGTCTCGCTGGGGACGGCGGTCGTTCTTTTCTCCGGGGTAGTTGTTGGGATTGTCTTTGCGGTCAGGAGGTTTCGGACGAGGAAGTATCGGAGGCTGCAGGCGGAGGATATACCGCTAGGCGACTGGGCCCTAGAGGAGGAGGCTCTGCTGTCGTCTTCCGACGATGAGGACGACGAGCCGGGGAAGTCGGGGGGAGGGCAAGAAGCGCTGCCAATCATCTAGAGGTACATGTAACTAAGAACAAGGCAACAAACGGCGTTTGGGGGATTCTTTGCGGCGGTCAGACAAACAAACGGTAACAGCACATAGAAACGGAACGGATTATGTCACCCAGCAGAGCTATATTCGCACGCGGCTAAGCCGCAACCCTGCATTGATCTCCCATGCAGAGTCGCACTTGTCCCACCTCTCTTCTGTACGCCTGCCGATCCCCATTCTGCCCCTCGCTCTGCCTTCTCACTCTATTCCGCCTTGCCTCGGAGGAGGCTGGTCGCCTTGTCAGTCGCGCCGGCTATCCTCGCAAGCCAATCCGCGACGCCAGACGCGTCTCTCGCCTCCATGCACTCGACCACGCCCGGGAAGACGACCCCGTCGTACCCGTACCACAGCCCGGGCGCGAATATCTGACAGGACGTGTCAGCATCATCCTTACTAGTTAGCCTGTGAAGGGTGGTAGGGGTAGACGCCCTGGCCTTGGCGGTTGAATAGCAGGTCGACGGAC
This sequence comes from Colletotrichum gigasporum, assembly GCA_024584535.1. NCBI lineage: Eukaryota > Fungi > Ascomycota > Sordariomycetes > Glomerellales > Glomerellaceae > Colletotrichum > Colletotrichum gigasporum. The sequence continues at coordinate 1,644,655 of CP077951.1, forward strand.
GGGATGCCGAGGTGGTCGAAGAAGACGGTGTAGTCGCTCCCCGTGCCCATGAGGTCGAGCATCGGAGCCGGACGCCCCGGGTCGGTTCGCTGTTGGTCGCTCAACCAGTCGTCGTAGACGGTCTTGTTTTCGTGGACGGGTGATTTTATCATCCGGGTCACGTCGCGGAGGACGCTGGCTAGCAGCGGGCTTCCGGTCGCGCCGAGGACTCGGCCGCCGTTTGTGGCTTCGTCGACGTTGAGGTCGGCATTGGAGTTAATGTTGGATCTTTGATATGAGGATTTTGCTGAACTCACGGGCAACGCAGTTTCTGCTCAGCTCTTCTTGGTGGTGTTGGCCCATTCCGTCGAGCCTACGAGGCCATATTCCTCGTTGTCCCAGTTTGCCAGAATTCTTTTCTTGGTGGTGTTGATTAGCCAGCCGGTTCTTATGCAAGCTTTCGTTTGTGGTCGGGACATATACTTGCATCTTTCGATATGGTCGCCATCCTCTCTGGCACAAATCACCAAGGGTCCGCGCAACTTCGTTCATGGCGGCAGTTCCACTGGCTGGGTCGACTGCACCACAGCACCACGAGTCGTGGTGATTGCCCAGCACGATGCTCTCCTTCGTCATTCCTGGAATGGTGCCGATGACATTGTAAATGGGTGCATATTTATAGTTACCTAGACAGAGCTTAGAAATATTCTCGAAGCTGGTTACGAGACGATGTAGTGGACTCTCACCATGGTTCGCAAAAAAAGAACTTTGACTTGGCTCGGCCCAGTGCAGTAGTCAACGCCTTCAATGCATCCCTCCCAGTCGCTGTCTTCCCCGCCAATCTCATCCGGCCTCAGCCCCTGTCCATTCAACGCCTGAAGCAAGGGCGTCGCATCAGCATAAGAGATCGGTATCGAAGGTATCTTCGGTATCGCATGCCCCGGATCCTGACGTTCCACACCATTCCCAGGCAAACTCGGATACCCGGGCGTCGTAGGATCCCCAACAGCCACCGAAAAGAAGTCTACGCTCCCGCGCTGAATCGTCTTCGGGTGTCTCGCCGGTCCATGCGGGAAGTGCTCGTATCCGTTCGCGGTGGTGTACTCACCGTCCTCCTGCGGATCGTTGTAGAGAACAACACCCGCGGCGCCGAACCGCTCCGCCGCGCGCACCTTCAGGCCACGAAACACCTCGGCGTACTTGCAGATGACGATCTTCTCCTCGACGCGAGCAGCTCGAAGTCGCGCAGCTCGCCAAAGTTGGCGTACACCAGCTCCGTGCAGACCTCGCCGTTGGCGCTGAAGCCGTGGAACGCTGGCAGTCCGTTCGCGGGAGAGGATGTCGGGTCTTCTGGAACTTCGTCCTCCGTCAGCGACGCCTGGAAGGAGACTTCTCCGTCCGGGCCGAGGAGCTGGAGGGTCTGGGAGACGGGAAAGTTTTGCAGGACGTTGTACTGTTCGAGCTCCGTTGGAATGCCGTAGAACCGCCATAGATCCCGGATGCGCTCCGCGTGGCAGTGCTGCCGCAAGTGCAATCAAGTCAATTTTGCCCCCCATACTTGTCAACTTGGTGATCTTTTTCTTAGGCTTTAATTATTGGCTAACTCGCAATTATGGCAAGTTAAATACTATGGTAAACGACGTTATTACTATTTCCTAATTAGGTAATAATTAAATAAAGTTATAATACTCCTAATAACCCGAAGTAATTCTAAGGTATTATTACCCCCCTTTTTAATTAGTTTTTACTTAGTTATAGAGTCTCTATAATATTTAGTATTATTAAGAGTTTTTATAACAAAAGGCTTAACTTAGTAATAATAAAAGCCCTTTTTTAGTCGGCTACTATTATTAGTATAGTGAAAACGTTAATAGTAAGCTGGGAGAACTCTGGGAAGGTCTCCGCATAGTCCTACTACCACTATACTAAGTTAAAAGTAATCTCCAGAGGTTACTAGAAGTAGAAATTAAACTTATCCGTCTAGTGTGGTGTTTAATAACACCGGCTATTAACCCATTATTAATAGTGAACGTCCTCTGTATCTCTAGCCCTGGGATTAATTGTAACGGTCCAAGCACGTATATTGCAACTAGCTATGGCGACTACTACGAGTATCTTCAAGATAAGGAGAAAGGAAGGAAAAGTCTGCTGCCCCACAAATCCGTTGGATCCTGATCAGGTCTGCCTGGGCCTGGTCAGGCTTAGTAAGCAGCGGTTGGCGTTGGACATGGCCGAGTGGTTCCGAGGCCTCTGATCGGGCCTTGGCCCGTGACATTAATAGGAAATTGCGAAGGGCTGGTCCTAGGCCTTGTCTCAACCGAAAGGTAGCCAAATACTGTTTATTTCAAGCTGAAGAGGAAAAGGGTAAACTATGATATGGCGCGAAATCTCTGCTTCCTAGGGGGTAGGCGCTAGTGGGGCACCAGTGGGGCACTAGTACGAGTACAGGTATAGCCCGGGTATAACCACTGGGTTTAGCCCGTAATATTACCCCCCTCCTCCCCCCTGCACGGCCTCTAGTTCCTAGTTGGCCTCCTGGGGGGCACGTACATATACACTGCGTCTCCGTTGTTCTCTAATATCGGCTTATAATACTCTTCGTAATAGTTTAGTACCTCCGTTTCCTCTATAACACCGGTTAGCTCCTACGTAGGGTTAATATAACCCTCCCACTTCACTAGGGCTTCACGTCTTCTCCTTTTACCTACTATTTTCCATTTAATAACATAAATCTCCTTTATTTACCACTTATCCTCACCATCTACTTCCCTAATAAGTGGTAACTAGTAATCCAACTAAATTTAGCCTAGGAGGGGGTCACCAACTAACCTCTAAAGAATGTCCACATAAAATCGTAGGTAAATCCCTCCTAGTATATTTAACTCCACTATGTGTATATTCACCACCTTAGTAACTTAGTATTAGTAGTATAATTATATAAGTTTCTTATTTAGGTACGGGGACTTATAGTTCATAATGTTAAACCAGACTTTATTACCCACCCAGTACTTATCTACTAATAATTAGTAATAATTAACACTTAATTCGTAGTATTACTACGTTAAGGCTATTATAGCTTAGGTAAACGCTATAACGTCCTTTATTTTAGTTATTAGTTTATCCACGACCACCTTCCTACGACTAGGCGGTCCCTTACTATCTTCTTCTATAACCGGTAACGGGTTAACGTAGTACCCGTGTTCTATAAAGAATAGAGAAATACTAATTACTAAGTTAGTTCTATTCTATAAGGCCAACTATACTATAGGAAATAACCCTCCCTAATTATCCTAGGCCTAGGTAACGTAAGCCCATAAAATAACTTAAACCTCCTAGTTTATATACTTTATTCCCCTATTAGTTTATGGGTAATAGGTGGTGCTTAGTAGTTAGGTAACCCTAGTTAACTTATAGAACTTCCACTAAAAATCACTAACCCAGTTTAACCCTCTATTACTCATAATTAACTAAAATATCCTATGGAAACGGTAATAATTATAAAGGAACCACTGGGCATAAGATACCGCGTCCATAATCTCCATTTCCTCTAGCGTTAACACTTTACTTAGCTGATCAACTATAATCCACATATAACGGGACTTCTTCTCTTTCATCGGTAGTAGATTAGTAATAAAATCCATTAATAGGTCACTACTTATCCAAAGGGGGACGGGTAAGGGCTTAAGTAACCCCTTCTTAGTTTACCTCTAAATATAGATACCATCATATACGTAGCAGTTCTTCGTAAACCTTTTAACCATCTAAGAGTACCCCGGCTAGTAAAAACGTCAACTTATAATCTCGAATATATTATTATACCCCGGGTAACCACTAATACTAGAATCGTAGTACTCTTATATAACCCTTGTCCATAATAAGCTCGAAAGGTCGTTATTATCTTTTCCTCCGGGAACCCATATTTTATCCTAGAACATTAACCTCTATTACTTATTAATTATATATTCCATAATTTAGACCTTTAATTATAACTCTAATAGGAAATTACGCTATCCCTACTTCACTACCTCGTAAACTCAGTGGTATAAATTTTTTTTTTTTAATAATCTAATCCTAAAGTATTTATAATTCACTATTATTCGTAAACACTATTATATATAAGAGTACTAATAAGTCATCTATAATATAACCCACTTAGGGGGCACTAGTTCCTTCTTTTAGGATAGTATAGTTAGGTATTAATTAGAGTATACGTCCCTATTCTCTCTTATTATCCTAGCCCTAGGGGGTATCCTACTCCCTCTAAAAGAGGGCATCGGGAACTACTACTTCCTTTTTTAACCGGTACTCCAAATAAAAGTCGTATTAGGCTAACTCTTCTACCCACCAACTCTACCTCTTAGTGAAGCGCTACTTCGTTATAAAATATTTAAAGCTTTTATAATCCATAAAAATCTTAAAGTTACTTATATTTCATAGTTCTACTCTCTAAGCCCTAAAGCATACGAATATAATAAGTAGTTCCTTATTATAAATAAAGTAATTATACTTAACCGGCGATAACTTATATGAGTAGAACACGATGGGGTACTAATACCTATTAGAGTCTTCTTATATAAGGGTACTACCCAAGGTAAACCCTGAATAGTTTATCTCTACTATTATTTTTCCTTCAGGGTCAAAACGGCGAAACACCGGCTTTATACTAAATAACTACTTAAGCTCCTAGAATCCTTTTTACTAACTAAGTCCCTAGTAGAACATAGCCGACTTCTTCGTAAACCTCGTAAAGGGCTCAATAATAATAATATAATTAAGTATAAAAATACGATAATAATTCATAAACCCAAGGAAACTTCTAATCCCCTTTACAATTCTAAGGGGCAACTACTTAGCAATAACTCTTAACTTCTCAGGGTCACATAAAATCCCTTTCTCAATAATAACAATAAACCCAACATACTTCACGGTCTTAACTAAAAAAGCACACTTCTTAAGGTCTAATCGTAGTCCAACCTCTACTAAGCACCAGAGGACCACCCATACCTTCTCTTCATACTTCTTCTTTAATCTAAATATATAAATTAGGATATTATCTAAATAAGTAATAACAAAGTTATCTAAAAAGTTTTAGAGAATCGTATTAATATACTATTAGAACGTAGCTAGGGCCCCGGTGAGTCCAAAGGGATAAACCAACTATTTAAAGAGTTCATATTTCGTATAAAACACTATCTTCTTAACGTCTTCTTCTATAATCCGAATCTTATAAAACATAACCACGACGTTAAACTTCGTATACTATTACACAATAACTACTCATCGGAGGGTCTCTAATATAAGTGGCAGTGGATAACGGTCCTTCTTCGTAATACTATTAAAAGCTTAGTAATTAACATAAAACCGAATTCCCTAACTAAACTTCTTAACAAATAATACTAGGGCACCCACTAGCGAGCTACTAGCTCGAATAAACCCTTTATCCAGTAGGTCCTCTAGTATCTTCTTTAGGACCAAGAGTTCCTCACGGGATATCCCATATAAGGGTCCCTATAGAAGTGTAAACTCCTAGCTGTGAGTATCCTTAATAAGGGGAATTTTATAGTTAACCCCTGGCCTCCTAGGGAACACCGAGTACACCTACTCTAGGTTAAATAAATCTCTAAACTCCTTATAAACCCAGCCTAAGACGAGTTCCTTTATATCCACAAACTTCTTTTTTTTTAGCGTATCCTCAATGTCCCTCAAACTCACAACTATAACCTAGGCCTTTAGTACCCTCTAATACTTTACTTATTAGTATATAACTATAAACATAGGGGCTATTAATAATCGGGTTATATAAATCTCTTTTATAGTAATTAGTTCTTCCTAATTAGAGAGGTATACATTTACTCCTCCCTTACCATAGTATACCCACTAAGTAACAGTGTTATACACTACACAGTTCACTTCCATCCATAGCTTCCCTAGGAATATGGGGGGGTCTAAGCCCTTTACTACGTATACGTAAACTTTCTAAGTATAACCACTTAATTCTAAATCTAGGACAACCATACCCTAAGTATCACCAGGTGATAGCCCGTCTTATGTATACCCTTGTAGGGCACGCTTCTTCTGATTTATTAGCGGTGTTTAAAAAGAGACTAATCCACTATTACGTAAACATTACAACTAGTATCGATGAGGGTGTATATTAAGTATCCTTTATTAATCCTTACCTAAATAGTAGCTGACCCTTGGCTCTTCTGCTGCTGCTCTTTTTGGTGGGACTCCTATCCTTTGGTTTCCTCCTTCGTCGGCTCTAGTACCCGACTTTATACTAGAGTTACTCTTTTCTTAAGTTGTCCTTATTAAAGGAGGTATTAGTGACCTCTTAGTCCTCTTCTTTTAACTTAGGATCCTTCTACTTTTTTATCACCTTAGTATAAGTGACCTTCACCTACTTAGGAACCTTTTTCCGGTAATTCTTAGTAATATAGCCTTCTTTGCTATAATAAAAGTATTCACAACGGTCCACCAATAAGTTACCCGAGGAGTAGTAGTAGTAATAGTCCTTCTCCTTTTTTCGAGTCGATAAGGTATGAGTAGCACTAATTATCTAAACATCTCCATTATGATCCTTCCGTGGAGGGGCTGGGGTTAGGGACTAGTGATGCTCTCGTTTAATAGCGATGGGTATTATATACTCCAACTTTTAAATAACGTCCTATACCCTAATAAACTACTAAGTATACTCCCTTAATAGGGAGATGGTGATTAGGTTCTCCTTTAAGTAGGAAGTAAGGGTATTTTCTAATATAATAATCTTAACGGTATTAGGCTATACACCACCTTTTACGTTTATTATTATTCGTTTAAACTTCAGTAGGAAAGTAGCTAACTTTTTGTTATCTTTTTAATGGAGGGTCTATAACTAGGCTACGGCTTAGGGTTAAGTATTCAGGTCTTGGTAGGTCTTATCGAGGTAAGACATAAAATTTTCGGGGTTACGTTAACCTCTAAGCCCCCCGGCTACGTAGAACGTAATAACCACCTACTAGGGACTAGTATCCAAATAAGAGTTAATTAAGTACTACAATTCCTAATTAGTAAAGTAGAATACTCTGTTCATAGTGATCTTATCCCTTCTCTACTGCACTTAAGAAGGGTAGTCCTTTTATTTCCCCGAGAACTTTAAGGGTATTAGTAGTGGTTTACGGTGTATCGGTGTCTCTGTTACGAGGTGGCGGCTGCCCACTAGCGGGGCTTCGGTGCTTATATCTTTTATAAGGGTTAGTATCATTACCCCTAAACCTCGGCTTTGCTTTAGCTTATTAGAGAGCTCAGTAATCCTCGCTTATAGGGGCCCGAGGGCCTCGTTTAAGGCTAATTATAGTTGGGCTTATAGTTCGTCAACTATTGTACTAGTTAGTATCCTTTTTTTAACTAGTGGGGAGCTGCGCTTTATTTAGCGTCCGACGTTCATCGATCTATTATTAGGGAGCTACGCTTAACCTGGGATTCCGCTTCGTAACTGGTAGGGAGTTATACTTAATTTAACGGTATTTTATATAATAAATAAAATTGAACTTAAAATATACGAAGGGCTGGTCCTAGGCCTTGTCTTAACTAAAAGGTAACTGTGGCGAGTTCGCACGCGCATACAAGGTTAAGTAGGAGAAGAAGGCTTAATCTATTCACTATCTGGTGGGTACGTCCAGCAAAATAAATAGGCCGGCTCGGGGGCCAGGACATCACGTAAATACTAACTTAGCTAAGCATAGCTCCCAGACGTCTTAGTAGCCTAGTATGCTTATAACACACCCCCCAATTACACCACTAGGGCAATTACTCACATCGAAACAACGACCACTAGGCTCTTCTATATACGTTCTAAATCAAACAATTCAATTAGAACAATAACTCTAATTAATCTAAACAAATTCCCTTGCTTTATAATAGTTGTAGTATCCATGTTGTGTTGTTGTTTTGGGCCTTCGTATTTGCCCTTTTGTTTTGTTGTGATGTGGTTAAAAACCATGGTATCCGGGGCAACGCGTGCATCTCGGCCTGTGAGAGAGGTCGTTCCTAATTATCACGTGCCCTATGCTCCCGACGACTTGTAAGCGAGGTGCGCACTAGTAACTAAAGGAAAAACCTTTCGTTACCCGCTATCTCTAGAAAACTTACTTTCCTTAGATCTTAATAAACTACTTTTTATATGTATTTTCGCTGCGTTTTCATCCCCTATAACTACTAATAATTGATTTTTTGCGCAAATTCACCGATCTAATACTATTACTATACCTCGTATTAGTAAGTATTCCCTTCTCTTATATTTCCTCGTTTTTTATATTATTTTTCTAATAGTTATTTTTTAGGTTCTACTCCTAAGATTAACAATAAAAACTCCGGTTACGCCTTACACCTTACACCCACCAGGGGCAATACTTATACGCCCACTAAGAGTATAGCTAGTCTCACCGTCGCCTTACCCTCCGAGGCTCATTAAACGCACTCTAACGCTCACCATAAGCACTCCCTTTTCTCTACATATATTACCTCCACTACCCCCACCCCCGCTCTCACACCTACTCCTACGCCCATCGAGGATAACGAGGATAATAAGGACGATAAAATATAATTAATCCCTACCCTATTAGGCGGCGGGTCCTCCGACCCATTCGTCACTATTCCCGAGCCCGAGGAGAGCTTCGCTGCCACTAATGTATACGAAGAGGAGGTGGCCACTAAGGGCCTAGAGTATAATATTCCCTACTTCGCTTACGTCCACAATGCCCTCCGGGGTAAGAAGTGTAAGGACGAGGAGAGTGTAAAACTCCGCTATTATACCCACGTATATACACACATCACTAAGTACTAGGAGTACTACCACGGCCACTATACTAATTATAGTCCGGTCCCTAAGGCCACTAAAACTATAATTTTGGGCCTTCACTACATCCTCCAGGACCCCAACACTACTAATACCTTAAGTTTTTATATATTAACCTAGTTAATATTTATATTAATAGTTTTTAAATAATTTAGTGTATGCGTTTTATTGTATACTTCCTCTTCGATGAGGAGGAGGAGGAGGTCGTCGTCCTAGACGACGATACGGAGATGGAGGACGAGTCCTCCCTTCTTTCTCCGGTGCCCGCCGCCCCCAAGGCCGCACCTAAAAAAGGCACCCCTAAAAAAGTGATTAATAAAAAGTTTATTAACCGTATCTCATCTCACCACACCTCCCAGGTTATTGTTACCTCTATTACGCCCACTACTATTACTGCTAACGAGGTTATTAATGGCCACGAGGCCTACTTTACCTTTATTCACAACTTCCTTAAGCCCGGCTTCGAGGAGGCTTATACGGTTATTTATTACACTTTCCACCTTAATTAGGGGCTATACTCACTTTTTATACCCTTTAAAACTTCTAATACTCGTATTTCATACCCGGCTATATATATATAGGGGCCTTATACTCAGGAAAAGTTTTTGTTTTACTATACTAGTGGTGTATATAATCTATAGGCCTAAATATAACTATTCTTTACTTTTTATTACTTCCCATGCCCGCTATAACTAATCTTTGTATATTATAGAAGTTAAGAAGACCTTTAAAATACTTAAACTTCACTTTTAAGAGTACTTTAGTGAGTTTATTTACGGACATTAGGTTTATTAGTATATAAACCACATTAAACTTACCCTTAGTGTATTCTTATTTAAGCTACATATTATGAATATTTATATACTTTAAATGGGTTAATATCCGTTCTTTTTTACTTATTATAAGCCTTATAGTTTACTGATTATCATAGTGAATCCTCTAAACATTTCTAAGGTTAAGTAAGAGGTCCTTAAAGAACCTTTGGAGAGTGATCGTTTTTTTAGTAGTATCTGAGAAACTTAGAAGCTTTGTTTTGGTGGTGGATATTATGATTGTCGCTTATTTAGTGGCCTTTTATATAATAGGTCCACCGAAAAGGGAGATTATGAAGCCCTGTGAGGAGCGTCTTATTGCCTCGTCGTCTATGAACGAGGTGTTGCTCATAATTAGAAGTATTTAAGTGTCTCCTTTACCCCCCACGCCACCGTAGTTGATGGTAAGGTAATGTGTATTAAAAAGGTAGTGAATAGCCTGATCTGCGGTTACGAGATGCTCTGGAGAGGGGTTTGTTAGGAATAGGGAGAGCTTCGCTGCTGGATATGTAGTATTAGGGTGTACAAAGATCGTAGTATATAAAAGGGATCCGACTTTTTCCTGGAATTCCTTGATTTAAGCCCTTATTACTTGTCCCTTATACGGTACAAGGTCTTTTAGTATAGGAGTATAAGGGGTTATAGTGTTATTTACGAAGCCGAAGTGTTTAGCGACCTTCTTAATATAAGAGTTGTAAACGAGGTAAATTTTGTGTATTTCACGGTCCCTAATAATTTATATTCTAAGGTACTATTCCACGGGGCCCTAGTCCTTGAGTTCCACCACTAACTTAATACTATTAACAACTCTAGTGGCCACTTTAGTGTTATTACGGTAGTTCATAACCAGGATATCGTCCACGTAAAACATAATAAAAACCTTAAGGTCCTTTATATAGAAAATACAGGGTTCCTTAGAGCATAGTACTAGCCCTACGTCTATTAGGATCTTTAAGAACGTCTTATACCAAAGGATAGGTGCATCTCGGAGCCCATAGAGAGTACGAACAAGTTTAGCGCACTTTCCAGGTTATCCAAAGCTGTCCAGAAATTCGTATACCATAGGTTCTCCATCTGAATCCATTTTCGTATTAAAAAACGCGTTTACCACATCGTATTAGCTAACTTTGAGATCGAATTAAGTGGCCATAACCATTAGAGTTCTAAAAGAGTGTATTATAAGGGTAATAGTGTATATGTTTTATAGGGGATCGACCTTCTAAAGGTCTCTATGTACACATATCCGCGTTTTATAGTGTTCAAAGAAACCATTTTTATTGAATTTATATATGAATACCTATTTCAAGGGGAGGGGCTTAGAGTGTACTAATAAGCAGTCCATCTCCCTCTAAATGCCTTTAGAAATAAGTTTATGGATTTCCTCTTCTACTGTGTCGATTCATTTGGTCCTTAATGGGTCTTCAATTTATTGGATATTCTTCCACTTTACTAAAAGTACTAATAAGGTATCTCTATAATATCTAAGGTTACCCTTAAGGTCTTTAATAAGTGTAAGTTTTATTTATTATGCGGGTTACTCTTTAGTAACTCCGGCGATTATTAAATAAAGTATTTTATATCCTAAGGTACTCTTTTATACCACCTTTAGCTAATTAGGTATAAAGGTAACGAAGAAATCGTACCAGGGGCTCCCATAAGGGATCCCTTTTAGGTTAATTACCACATAGTATAGCGAATAGGGGGCTTCTAAGTCTTCTAACTATAGGAAGGCGTTAAAATCTCACCTTAACTCCCCCCTAGAGGCCTCCTTTCGGGTTCCCTCCCTTCCCACAACTCTAAACCTCATACTAAACTAGGTAAGTGGTCTATAAACCTTCTAGTAATACTCTTTTTTCGCTTTTAGGGCACTTTAGTTAGTGAGTTGGTCGGAGGTCTAGTTAACCACCTTAAGATCCGTCCTCTTTACCTTTTATGGGCCGTCCAGTATTATGCTTAGTTAGGTACCACCGTTGGACAGGGTAGTCTCTGAAAGGGTGGGTAAGTTTTATACCTCCTCGGTATCTGCCCCGATATCTCTAACTTTTTTTATTACCGTACCTAGTATGCTTTTAGGGTCTAGTGTGGGCTTAGGTGAAACTAGACTATTATTAACCTTTGTTCATAGTGGTATCCCTTGTTTTATAACGTCTTATAAAGTACTGGTAACTACGTTTTCTTAGGTAGGGTTATCTTCCTCCTCTTATTTATATATCCCGAGGACCTCGAGGATTATACTTAGGTATAGGTCCTCTGGTTCGATTTCCTCTAATAAAACTTTCACTTTTTTAGCGGTCATAGTAGCCGTGTTATTAATAGGATTATAAAAGGAGTGCTTATTAAAGGTGATATTACGTAAGATAATAACCTAATTAAGTGTAGAGATCTATATTCTGAAAAGATTATGTGTACATAGGACATATTCTACGAGGTATCCCACGTATGCTCGTACTTTGACCTTGAATTCTCTTTTCTCGTAACCTCCCTTATACACCCGATCTAGTATATAGGCCTTATACTCGTAGGTGTAAAGGCCACTTAGTTTAGGACGTAGGTCTTAAGATGGATAGAAGGCTAGGTTTTTATTTTATTATCCGATATACTATTATATCCACTCTACTTAGATCTAATTTAGCGATTTCTAACCCTTTAATACCTAAGGGTAGTCATTATCGATAAATATAACTACTATCACAACTTCTAGCCACAGTTTCTTTAGTAAACTGGCGCTAATTAACATTGTAAATACCTTATTAATAATATAATGTCCTACTCTTTTACCATATCCCATAAGCTCTTTAGTATTAGCTAGTAAGAGCTTAATATCGATTCCTATACACTTTACCTAATACTTATATTCTATTTCACCTTAAATAGCGATTATTATACACTTAATATCCTACCTTATTTTATAAACGGATAGGCCTGTCTATTTTAAGATCTAAGCCATATACGTTTATAGGGCTTTAAAGACTTCGGTATGTATTTTATATATTATTATGAACTCCTGGGATATGTTAATATATTTGTTAATTATTAATAGTAACCATAAGGTGTTCCTATAACCACTAGGGTAATCGAAAAGGTCCTAGGAGATACACTAAAAAGGGCGCAGAGCTACGTTTTCCGAAGGTCATCGGGATATTATTTAGTGAACTTTCACTTATAAACAAGCTTAGCAATTGATCTTTACAGGAGCTCCCTTAATTTTCACCCCCCTTATTATAAAGACTAGTTTCTGGAAAGCGTTAGGACCTAAATGACCAGTGTAAAGGTGCCAAAGGGTAGTGTCCATAATACGGTCAGGCCTAGGCTCCCTTAAAGGGCGATTACGGTGAGAATTTATTAAAAACGTGGTTACGATAATATATACTATGCTCATGGGAATGTTTAATAGAGGGTAATTATTAATAGGGATATATTCGAATAGGATTATGTTGTGTTCCCACTTAAGTTATCTAAGGATTATACTCTTTAAGAGGCTTCCGTAGTGGAGGGTATAATTTTAGTTATAGTATTAGATATTAGACTATTTTAAAAGTGTTTCTGATATTATATTAATATGAAAATCCACTATGTACACCATATTCTTTAAAATAAGGTCCTCGGTAATTAGGCTATACACTCCGTTAAGCGTTTTCTTTATTCGTTGTTCCCCATATCCCATAATAGGTAATTTACCGTTTTTATAATGGACATATTAGTTACTAAGTTTACTAATAAACGTCCCTTTAATAAGTAAATCTTTATTATTAACTAAGTGCATAATACTATAGTTATCCATTGTAGTACTAAGTGAAAAGGGGTGACGTAGAGTACTTATAGTACTGAAAATGCTTAGGCTAGGCCCTCCGAGGTGTTCTATAGCCGGGTTAACTAAGAGGAAAATTATAACTAAGCCTGGGTAAAAGGCTTTTTTAGTATTAGAGGTATTAGAGGTCGAGGATTTATTTAAGTTAGGTTTCCGAGTAACTCCAATAATCCCGGCCTTTAGGTTATTATTAAAGGTGATCCACCTTTTGTATTTTTACACATCCTAGAGGTGTATCCAGTTACCTGAGTTAAAAATCTCACATTTAAGGTTATTAACTTATTCCTTATTCATACTAATAAGTCCATCAGCGGCTCTGGTGAGCATATATTAAACCTTATAACACGAGTTAGGTTTCCAACGGTAATTTCCATAAGGATAATTATGCATTTTAGATATCCTAGTGCCCGAACTAATTATAAAGGTAATACCCGAGTTAAACCTTTTAATAAAGGTTACGAATTAGCCTAAGGGCTTAACTGGTTTTTTATGGATAATATCGAAATAGGTGATAACCGAGAATATTCTAGCTATTTCATTAAGCATTAAAGGCTATTACACTAACATTTCGGCCTAATGAATTAAGTTTCGTATTATCTCAGCTCAACTTAGTGTAAAATAGCTATTAACGACGTCGAAAAACGCTAGCATAGTATTCATTCCCTTAACTATGGGGACTTTATAAGAGTAGCACTTAGTGTATACAATTTCCCATTCTATATACCAACGAGTAATACTCATACTAGTGGACGCCTTTTAGAGGACTAATATGTATTCTGCGATTACGAGGGTCTTAATACTCGTTTTAGTTAAAATAAGTTAACTTTATAGGTACCTGAGGAGCACTTAAAGTCTAATATTCTCTTCGTTTATTTATCGTATACGAGCGGATACGAGAATTAATTCCGCAACTAATTTATCCACCTAATTCTAGATGTTCTAATAGGAGGCCTAGAGAGAAGTATAGGCGGAAGTGCTAGTTATATATAACTTAAGGGCGTCCTCCTAATTAGATCGGACATTAACCCTCGTAATAGGGGTAGGTCGTATAGGCTCCGGGGGAATCACAGGGTGAGGTGCCTATAGTGGTGCCAGTTCATCGGTATTAGGGTTCACAGTTAAGCTCACCTAGTGAGTGGTATTAGCGATAACCTAAAGTCGCTACTCATAAAGGTCCTAGTACTTACATTATCGTTTATATTATTCTTATACCATATAATTCTCGATCATAGGAGGTATCAGCGAGAACCTTATAATATCTAGAGTATTTAGCACTTAAGGATCAATACGTTCCCAAATCCCCTAGCCTTTAACGTAATACTAAAAAGCAGAGTACTACTATAACTAGTCCTAGTGACTACGAAGGATGATCTTAATAACAACGGTTTTATTAATAGATAATATATTAGTAAATAAAAAGGGTATAAAATAAGCTAATAAGGTATAAATGTATTAAAATAATTTCTCTTATATGCGCAGCACTTATGAGGGTAGAGAAGGGTCTAATTAAAGTTGGGCTCATAACTATGGTGAGTTCATACGCATATACGAGGTTAAGTAGGAGAAGAAGGCTTAATCTATTCACTATCTGGTGGGTACGTCCAGTAGAATAAATAGGCCGGCTCGGGGGCCAGGACGTCACGTGAGTGCTGACTCAGCTGAGCACAGCTCCCAGACGTCTTGGTGGCCCAGTATGCTTGCGACAGTAACCAAATACTATTTATTTCAAGTTGAAGAGGAAAAGGGTAAACTACGATATGGTGCGAAATCTCTGCTTCCTAGGGGGTGGGCGCTAGTGGGGCACCGGTGGGGCACCAGTGCGAGCACGGGCATAGCCCGGGCATAACCACCGGGTTTGGCCCGTGACAATAGAACTTTTGGATTAAACCTGTCCTTAGGGGTTTATAATATGGAATCCAGATTTTGTCCCTTTAAAATAGTCTCGTATTATCGTCAATCATATATTCTAATAGTATCATTGGTAACTTCCACTACGAGGGAAGTTATCGGTCTCCTCTTTATACTACCCCCCTAATCAGCTAGTATTGGTTATTTTGGTCCAAGATTTTATCCTATTAGGAGTATAATAACTCTTTTTTAAAAGGGTTTAATGGGGGTTCCGTTTTGTTTGGGCTAGGGTTATTGGTTTAATTTATATCTCCGGGGGAGTCTCTTATATTAAACTTAACCCTCTCTACTTACTGCAACGGAGCGGGGGATGCAGTGAACAGTATGTGCTATATCGTACAACACACACACTCTACTGACCACAGGTCGTGCACCCTCCGTCCCGGGTCCGTGAGGGTGACTAACTCGTACGAAACCGCTCAACCAGAGCTACAATCTAGGTAAGGAGACACCTTAAGACCTGATCAGGGCCAAAGAGGGGTTCCGGCCTTGGATATAGACACTGGTGAGTGTTGGGGCCTTGTTTGCTCGGTGGTAAAGTAACCTCCGTACTGTTCGTGGTATATGATCTAAGTGAACGGGTAAAAAGAGCTCTGAATACGTTTGTTTAACTAACGATGCTTGTTGATGTTCCGTGATGTGTTACTTGATGGTCCATTGTTGTGTCCTCCACTAGAAATGCGTCCCCAGTTCCCCTCTCTCAAATAGCTCGCTGTCGCCTGACTAAGGAAAAACCCGCTTAGCGTAAGCATTTCCCCCTGCACGGTTTCATTACCTTAATCGGGCCTAAACTTCTCTAATTACTACTATGTTATTAATTTATAATACGTTAATCTTATTTTTTAGGAGTTTAATCTTCCGACCCTCTAACCTGTTGTCCTATAGGGTACTAGGGATATCCTGTTTATGTTTCGATAGTGTATCAGGAACTACTATTTTTTTGTTAGGTCTAAACTAAATAATAAAATTATAATAGGATAGTAATTCTGATCACCTAATCTGATATTCACTTAACTATCTCTTCGTTATAAAGTACTTCAGATTCAGGTGATTAATTAGGATAATGAACTCTTTTATACTCCATAGTTCTAAATCCCAATACTTTAAGTAGCGTATTATTACTAGTAATTCTTTATTATATATTAGGTAATTATACTCTATAAGTAGGTTCTTATGTAAAAAGAACACTATAAGCTTCTGGATCCCTCCGTTGTTATACTACGACAAGGCACCTCCTACCACATAACCAGACGAATCGGTCTCGAGTACTGTAGTTTAATCAGGGTCCTAGTGAGCCAATATAGGTGCACTGATTAGGAGCGTCTTTAGCTCCTCGAACACTCCAATATACTCCTTACTCTAAATAAATAATATATCCTTTTTGGTTAAGGCTATTAGGGGTTATACGATCCCTAAAGGGTTGGGTATAAATTACCGGTAATAGTTAATAAAACCGATAAACCCACGGACTCCTTATACTAATTAGGGCACTTCCCATCCCTGGATTACCTTAATCTTCTTAGAGTCCATACGAATTCCCTTACCAACATTAACAATAAACCCTAAATACTTAATACTCTTAGCCTCGAATTCACGCTTATTAATATCCATATACAGGCCTACAGCGCCTAGGTGCTCGAGGACCTTCTTAACCTTCTGTTTATAATTAGAGAGGGAGCTGTCTGAATAAATCAGGACATCGTTAATATAGACTGAGTAGAACTCATCTAAGAAGTCTCGTAAAGTGTGGTTAATATATTACTAGAACATCGTAGGGGCTTTAGTTAAACTAAAAGAGGTAACCATTTATTCGTATAACTTATACCTTATTTTAAATGCTATCTTTTATTCGTCTCCTTTCCTGACCCGGATCTTATGAAATATAGTGATGATATCCAACTTTGTTAATTACTTTGTTTTTATTAGTGCCCTTAGGGTCTCGTTAATTAGGGGTAAGGGGTATTAGTCCTTCTTTATAATGGTGTTAAGGGTATGGTAATCGACGTAGAACTATAACCCTACTCTAGGCTTCCGGACAAATAGAATGGGCGATGATGTAGGGGAGCTATTAGCCCTAATAAACCCTTTATCTAATAGTTTTATAAGGGTTTAGCGTAGTATAATTAACTTTTCCCTTGATATTCCATATAGAGGTCCCCAGGTCACTGGTTTATTTTGACCATAGGAGTTCTTTTTAATAGGGATAGTATGGTTGACGTTTTCTTGGTATAGTGGTAGTTAATTAGTTTTATCTTAGTTAAAGATATGTAAAAGTTTGTGGTAATGTATAAGGAGTTTTGTCCTCGGGTTTATTTTTATTTTTAGTGTTAGGGCTTTTTCGATATTAGCTAAATTTATGGAGAATACATTTAGGGTAAATATACTAAGAGGGGTCTCTCTTCTCTTCTATGTTTACCTAATTAGGGCTAAGAA
The DNA here is from genome assembly GCA_024584535.1 of Colletotrichum gigasporum. Lineage (NCBI taxonomy): Eukaryota > Fungi > Ascomycota > Sordariomycetes > Glomerellales > Glomerellaceae > Colletotrichum > Colletotrichum gigasporum. The sequence continues at coordinate 1,662,431 of CP077951.1, forward strand.
TACTAATCTAGTTTATTATTAAATTAGGAACTTTGGATTTTACTAGGCTTAACCCGGTTTCCTTTCTATTACCTAATGGTCTATGATACTTATATGTAGAGTGCCTTGCACTGGGTAAACCGTAATATTATCGTTAATTATCCAGGACCTTCTAAGGATAACGTTATTTTTTTAGTTAGGAATAATATAAAAGAATAATTAGTGTTATTTATAGTTATTAATATTAATATTAGTGTAAGTGATATAGTGGATTACACTAGGAATTATAGTGGTGATTTGTATTAAGTTCCGAGGTATAATACTAATACGTAGTAAGTGGAGTTTTTTAGCGAAGGCGTCGCTAATTAGGGCGTATATTAAACACCCTGTATTAATGAGGGTAGTTGTATAGTGTATCCCATTAATTCCGATATTGATATAAAATGGGTTATAATTTATACTCTTTTTAACGACCTTCTATTCCTTTATCACTTATTCCTCCTAATAACAACTTTTACCAACACTTACTCTTTTCCCGAGTCCTTAGAGTCCTGATCAAAGTTATTATCCATTTCACTTTATTCCTTAGTTTTTCCCTTATAAGTCTTAGTCTTCCTTGTCTCTTTTCGATCCTTAGGGCATTGCTATTATATATACCCTTTTTTATTATAGTTATAACATCTACGAGCTTCCTCTTAGCTTAGCTGTTTACGGACTTTCTTATCCTTGGTTAACTTATTTACGTTTATAGGTTCCCACTTTATCTAATTAGGTTAAGGGGACTCTAATTGACCGTTCTACTGAAACCGGGCAGGGGAAGCGCGCGGCTCATCTTCGGGATGATGGTTAGGGCACGGCGACGACGACCCCTTATAAGGAGAGACTTTCTTTTAGTATTTTAGACCTGATCAGGCCTCTACACATAGCATAGCACACACCTCGGGGGAGCCTCCTCGATAAGAATATTCACTTATTTTGCCCATTTTTTGTTATTGACGTTACTATTATGACCATGGTATATAATACTTTATACGGAGGTCGGTTTACCACTAAGTAATAAGGTAACTTAGTTTCGGATACGCTTTTCCTGGCCTTTTGAGCTTATTCTAAACCTGATTAGGTCTAGAATACTCAATTCCCCTTAAAAATAGCGTCCCTAAGGTTATTTAGTACGAGTTAGTTACCTTTTTAGACCCGTAATAAGAGGTGTGTAATTTGTGGTTAGTAGAGTGTGTGTATTATTATTTGTATAATATATACTGTTCACTATATCCCCCACTCCGTTTCACTAGTGCTTCGTGAGCGAATTGAACGCCCGATCTCCTTATTACTACTTATGTTATCCACCTCCCTCCTCTTTAAAAAAGAATAACGAAGAATACGTAAAAAAAATGAGTAATAGGATCTCCTTTGGCCTAACTAAAAGAATAAGATGCTTTTTAGTTGAAAAGAATTTGGGAACACTAGAGACCCTGAAAGATCGTTTTATGCGATTATTGGCCCTCCCTCCCTCTTAGCTAATATGGGCTGAATATAAACCTAATAAGGGAAAGAGAATACGAGAAGTTTCGAGATATGATTTGAACGACGAGATACTAGCCGATATGACCCGATTAGACCGAAAGAAACACTTATACGATAATTAGAAGAAAGAATAGTTAGCTGGAAGGACCCGTAAGAACGATAGATACGATGATGAATATTGGAATTTTTATTATTGATTTATTCAACTTTGAATGTTCAAGTAATAGTAGGTGGATGAACGGATTAGTTTAGATGTGAACTCTTAGCCTAATTAGTTATTCCCAGATGTTATGGATGGATTGTATAACCTTAATAAATTTAGAATGTTGGGTAACCGGTTACCAGTTAACATCGTGAGTAGGGTTATATTTTATTAACCTAAGATTGTTATTAATCTTCGCTAAGTAGGCCTCCTTTTACTTTGGTCACTATAGGTGAGTGATCCTATGTCTAGCCCTAACCACCACTGCCCTGGTAACCTTAGCTATTGTTAAGGGACTTAAGTACGTATTATTGTGGATTCTACGAGAATTATAACCCCTAAAACTATTCCCCCCCCTTTTTTTTCCGAAAAGCTATTATCCGCCTTTATTATACCCAAACTCTAAACAAAAATAATAATTATTATGAGTTATTAGACCTAATTAGCTGAATTAGAATACTATTATATTTACTTTTTTACTAAAATTATTTAGGAATATATAACCCTAAGCTTTCGAGGAAAATGCTGAAGACGTTAGTCCGGATAACTTGTTTAGCTTAGATTGAGATATAAAGGACGATAAAGGTAAGAGGATCGATAAGAATAACCCTTCCCTTACTCCGTTCAATTCTAATTAGACCTCTAGTTTAGATCCCATTATCGACTTAGTGAGGATCATCTAAGTTATGAGTTATAAGGGGCCCGTTCTTAAAATGCCTATGCTAGGGATAAAAGGGGCTCCTAAGTTTACTAGTAATAATATCTTTAGTTTCTTAGAGAAGTTTAAAGCTTAGGTGGACTTAGTTAGTTTCTCTAATTAGGATAAGGTGAAGATTTTCCCTTAGTACTTAGTAAATGAGTATTAGGAAATCATTAAAGTAGAAATCGAGTTGATTTCCTAGGAGGTTACAAAAAAGTATATACTTAAGATTTACGGTTACCTAGACGAGGATTATATCCTTAAACCGAATAAGTAACTCTATGACTTTACTAAGGGACCCCTAATTAGGAATAATAATCTCGAAGGAGTAGTAAAACTCTTTTAGAAGGTTGAAAATATTAAAACTAAGGTTCTTTATTAAAAAAAGGTGGTGATAAGTAACTTAGAACTAATCGAAACTATTGTACGCTGTTTTATAAAGACGGCGATGACTAATGCGGCCCTGTAGATGAAAATGACCGTGGGAAAACTGTTCGATTCCGGAGACTTTAATAATTACCGGGACCGTTTATTTATTTGGATCGGCTAGGAATCCCGGTGGGGTAAGGCCTTTAGTGATAGTGCTTCCTTGGACGATGATCCCTAATTAGTAATGCGATGAGACTTTGGGTCTGATCGGGCTTATACTATACTTATAAAGTGAGCTACGTCCCCCTCTTTAACTCGGTAATATTAGTTAGGTAAGGACATAATTATGATGGGCCCGGCTAGAATTGACGATCTTATTAATAAGTTAGATGCCCTTTAACTAGCTGTCCAAGTTATAGAGAACCGTTAATAATAGCCTGATTAGGCTTAGAATACCCTGTCTACGTAAATCTATTACTAATTAACGTACTTAATGAACTGGAATCCCTAGGGATCACCATACTAGCAGGGCCCACCTCGCTAGTTATATAACCCATAGTCGCCTGGACAATAGCCCTATAATCCTGTATAGAGGGGACCGTCTAGTTGGAATAAACCGGGGTTTGTTCCCGGACTAGCGGGACGTTGTTGGTATGATGGGTGCTCGGGTCGGTAATTTTAGTAATATGAGTAATTCCTAGAGGACGTTCGAGCTGGTCTATTCACGTTCTACAATAATAATTACTAATACGGAGACCTCCTTAACCCTCTAGGGGAGACTAATTAGGTCCCCAATTACATCGTTTCGGAAACCCAAAGTAAATATCAGCTTAACCAACTAATAATCCTTAGATATCTAAAAAACTAGTAATTATTCCTAAGTATTGTAATTATAGTGGGGACCATTCTAAATAACTAAGTTGGCCGACCCTTCTCTTAGTTAATATAAGCACCTTAGCTGGCGCCTGCTCCTAGTACCGTTGTATACGTATTAGTGTTCCTTCTAAGGCCTAAAATAGCAGTAACGATCTTAGCGACTTCCGAGGCTAAGACCTATACAGCCACTAGATCGGGTAATAACGTAGCGGGGATCCTCTTATGAGGAAGTTGGGATAGCCCTGAATAGATGAGGAAAGTTATCCAAGGAGGGATTACGAAACCTATTTCTCGAAGAGATAGTAATTCGTTGATCTAATCCTATGAATTAAAGGTCGAAGAAGTCTTATAAGAAGGATCCGAGGTGCTTTGTTCTCAGATAAGGGAAGTAATAATAATATAATATAATATTCTAATAATGGATCGATATAACTCTACACCTAATCGGACCCAGGAAGTAGTGGACGATAACGCTATAGTTGCCCAGGTAATTCTTTGAAAGTTAGGTGGTTCGGTGTAGGTGCCTAATCACATCGCTATGAAGATGTGGCCGGTATACCGTTTTCACATGCCCAACTTGTCAAGCAGCTTGACCCGGCCGTTAGGATGATTAATATATTACGATAACGCCTACGGGACTACCCTGGTCGAGGATTTTACTCGATGTACAATGGATTAGTAAATGGGCCCTAATCGAGGTAAGAAATCAGTTCACAGGCTGGTCCGAAGCCCGTTAAGCGCTTTCCGTATCCTCGAAAATAGTGGCGGATTTCCTATGGGAAAACGTTAATTATCGGTATAGGATTTACGGAGAAATTATTATTAATAGAGGGTCTAAAAATAAAAGGGTGGTGGATAAGCTTAACTAAGTATATGGTTACTATAAGAAAGTGATCTCGGCTTATAACACTAAGGTGAACGGGTTAGATAAGAAGGGACATTAGACGCTCGTATACACACTATTAACCTGGTTAGATGGAGAAAAGAAGAATTAGGGTACTATACTACCCATAACGCTGTTTGCGGACTGAACGTTAATCAGAGAGCTGACCGGATTCACGCCCTTCTACTTAGAATATGGCTACGAAACCATCACACCAATCAAAATTAACACTCTTATATAAAGGATTCTAGACTGGGTAAATGTCTGCACGCCTAATCAGGAGCTTTTAACTTATATTAGAGCCTTTTAATAGCTGGACGAAAACAGAGAAGAAGTAGCTTTTCGTGTAGCCCGGATCAGACAACGATGAACGGATCAGTTCAATAAAGTACACAATAAGACCTTACAGTAACGACGGCTATAACCTAGAGATCTTGTTCTCGTTTACGATGAAAAACGAGCAATAAACAAATCGAAGGAACGAAAAATACATTACCGATGGACGGGACCCCTCCGGATCAAGTCAGTACACCTAGAAGCTGGGTCATATCAACTAAAAACGTTAACTAGGGACGAAATAACTATACACACTTATGGAGGCTATCACCTAAAGAGATTCGTACAAACAGACGAAGGGTTATAGGAGTCAGAAGATCCGCAATAGGCAAAAACAACACTTCGAGACAAACTCCGACGAGTCCTCCCCAATCTCATAGACGATACGAACACAACCGACGACGACGACGATAAACCTAATCCGACCACATTAAAACCATTTACGAGATTATAAGTAGAACGAAAAAAGTGGGAAAAGGATAAAAAAGAGTTAAAAAAGAATATAAAGGTATAGGAGTAACTAGGTAAATAAATAGTAATTAACCTAAAGCTACTCACGGAAACAGAGAAGGCGAAGTACTAGGATTTTACTAAAATAGAAACCTAATTAGAAAGGTTTAAATTAACATTTTATTTTATTTAAAATTGTTTATTACTCAAAATATTTGAAATTTTACTAGGATTAAGGACATATTTGGATAAGTGACCCAGGATAATAACCTAGATAACGTATTCATAACCACCCATACCCTAATATCTCCTTACATTTAGCTGTATTTCCTCGTCATTTAGGACCTAATCAGATGCGTCTATTATTATTAATTAGATATCTCAATACATTTCCCTGCATTTTACCATATTTTAATTATATCTCCCTTTATGGAACGACATAGTAGAACGTATAAATAAAACATAAACACCATAATATTACCTTTTCTCAACATTCAACATCATTTAGCATCGTTTTCCAAACACTTTACCCCTAATTAAGCGTTTATTTAACTTTTTCTTTATTTTATTTTTGTATTTCGTTGGAATTTATAAACTAAGTAAATACATATAATATTAATGTGGAAGTTGTTATTATGCTTTTTAAGAGGGAAAACCTTCTAATAAGGGATTAGCGGGAATGTTTTAGGGATAAGAGAATAGCATAACACTAACCCTTCCTTCCATTCTTTTCCTTTATTCCTCCACTTAATTAACCCGAATCCTCCTTTACCATATCCTTCTTCTTCACATATCGAAAACTATTACCGAAAAAAATCATATCTAAGATCGATTTTATATAAGACCGTTTATATATCTATTTCTAAGACTTAGTAAGGGCAACGAGATCTTCCTGAAAATAGTGTTTCGAGTTAATAGAGGAGATGTTTTTAGGGATAGCTGATCCGATTCCGCTACCCTTTACACAAAAAGAACTATTAGTAAACTAAGCACCGTACCCATACTATGTGTAAAAAGTGGGGTTACGATAATCGTAGACGGAGTTAGTCTCATAGAATAAGTAATTAGAATAGGTGTTCTAGTATTCACCGAAAAGAAGGACATATTCCTAAAAAAGAGCTATAATAACGCCCTGATTAGGCCCGTAAAGTAATATATACTAGTGCTCTTTGTAGTAACGATAAGGAACCATATTCTAATTACTAACTCCGTGGACAACGAGAACAGCCCCAGCGTTTAGTTAACCACTAAACCTTTAAACGATGAGCCCGAAGTAACCACTATGGGAACACGAAATAAAGACCCAATAATTAAAGGTACTGTTCTTAGAGTACTTTTTTATAATCGCTGAGGGATAAGATGCGGGGAGTGAGAGTTAGAACTATTAGGTTATTTTAGTATAAGTGTCACCATGCTCGACGGCATCAGTAAACTGAACTTCGGTATAAAGGTGACCAACGGGATCTTTGAGTTGGTGTTAGACGAGGGAAGTGGTGATCTAATACTCTAATTAGGTTTATTAGAAGTAGGAAGTTAGGAAGGAACGACGTATAGTGAGGTTTACGGGGGTAATAGTGATAAAGGAACCTTTGTCCTTCGGAGGATCATAGTTGAGTAACTAAGGAGTTTCCGTAATAGGAGTTGTTTAGTTATGCTTATAGTTAATGTCCTTTGGAGGTATATTATTGAGTTATAAAACACTAGATTAGGTTAAGGAGCTAAAATTGGGGACGTAGTAGTGGTTATTATAAAGAAGAAAAAGGTAGAAGAAAAGGCGCCCTCTTATATTAGCCCTAAGGGTAGTACTAATTCACTAGAGGACTTTCCGACTTAACTAAGGAACCATAATAGGTATTTGATTAGATGAAAAGGGACTAACTCACTTCCTTTTAATACGCTTTTTCGTCGGAAGGAAGGGTACATAAAGCGACCTACCCTTCCCTTTTCAATTTACGAGACCACCTACCTTTCACCTAGAGTCGCCCTTGGCTCTGATTCAGGAATCAACTCACCCTACGCCAATAAACAAATAACCCACCCCTTAACCCTCACCTCTTATCTTCCACTTCCCTATAATAAACCCAGCCTGATCAGAAATAAGGCTTCCTTCTCGACCTACTTTATATAACTATTATTAACTTCTCTGCTTTTTCTATTACACTACTTATATATAAGTATTATTATGTTGGTTATCCCGAACTGAGTTAACTTCTGGGATAATAATTATACTAGGACCCTTTTTCACAGGTTCATAACCATAGGACTCGACCCTGCTCGACAATTTGCGCCTAATCCGGTATAAGAAAGTATCATAAGACCTAAAAACTCCCGATATGTATTACTAGTGATACTTTGACCACTCACCGGGGTTGTAGATCCTGATAAGTAACATATGAACCCTGTGTACCCGTAAAATACACCTACATTAGACGATAAGACGCTAGTTCCGGCTCCCTCGTGGTTTCCCGCACAAAGTTCGGAAATAACTATAACTCTATGAATGCGATGGGTAGCCGGTTTCGATAACTAGGGACGGTGGATGGGTTAGGCCCCGAATATAGCCGCCCATATTCTTAAAAACTATTATAATATATAAGGGAATATTATACGAAAGGACTAGTTTGAATACGGGGAAGTGGAAGCCGCTGTTGTGATAGCTCGGCGAGATTTAGAAGCCCTGGGTATTAACATCGAGATTACCATATAACCCTAGGGAAATATACCCTTAACCCCTTAATAACTTAGATTATACTCCGATTAACTAAAAACACATATCTACGGAACTAATTTAGTTTACTTTATCACGGCCCACAACGGAAATCACTTTATAGGCGTCTTCGTTAACTAAATCTCAGGTTACACTTTCTAGTTTAATAGTATATAAAGCACAGGGCTTTCAGAACAACGGTTTTTAGTTAATATACATAACTTAACATCATAGTATCAAACTATGGGTACCGGATCTAACCTAATCGGGGTTATTCGAGCAGCATCGGGCATCGTTAATACGGTCCAGCAGCCTGATAACTATAAGTGTAGTGTCTTCGTAGCGGAATAGCTTCGAATTATCTTTCGAAAAAATCACAATACACCGCAAATAGCACATTCCTAGACCTATTACTCCGCCACTAACCACGTTAAAACCATATACTAAAAATAAATTAACTGGATTACCCAGGAGTTTTATAGCGTAGGGATGGATCATAGTCTTCACAATAAACCTCGCCAGTCCATTAATAAATACACTACCGCCGCTAATAAGAAGCCGAAGAAGGCCTCTAAGAAACCGCCTCCACCTAATTAACCTCAGAACACTAGTAATAACCCGTTATTAATCACCAACGGTACCGATTCCGACACATCTTTAGGCCTATCTAACCTACTAGATGATTTACCCGATAAGCCCTTCTTTTCTTAGTTACCATAATTAAAGGTGACCCCGACGTCCCCTTACTTATATAACTTAACTGCCTTAATATAAGTAGCCCGAAGATGAGTATAGGACTATGAGGTTAATTGGGAGGTCCTTATACACGAGTATAAAACTAAGTATTAAAAATGGAAGAAGGTTGTGAAGGTTAACTGCGAGAAGATTACCGATTATACTAGGGAGGAGTTTATAAATAGGATCGATGACCCGTACTAATTTATAGTATACTAAATAAAAGCCTGGGAGCTGTTCCTTAAACCTATTAGACCTAATTAGTAGTAAGGATATAACCGGAATAATACGGTGATGTACTAGAATAAAGTAGTAGTGGTGGAGAAAGCGGAAAGGGAGCATTAAAAGAAGCTGGAGGAACCACCTAAGGAAGGCTAGAGGTACGATCTTCGTAACTAACACACCTAATCAGGTTTTATGTATACTAGTTTCCTTTTCTTTTCTATTCAGCTTATTTGTTTATAGGATTATTTTAGTATACTAGAGCTTAGAACTAAGATAAGGGGACAATTGAAACCGGGTAGGGGAAGTGTGCAGCTCATCTTCGGGATGATGGTTAGGGCACGGCGACGACGACCCCTTATAAGGAGAGACTTTTTTTTAGTATTTTAGACCTAATCAGGCCTCTACATATAACACAGTATACACCTCGGGGGAGCCTCCTCGACAAGAATATTCACTTGTTTTGCCCATTTTTTATTATTAATGTTATTATCGTGACCGTGGTGTACAATGCTTTATACGGAGGTCGGTTTACTACTAAGTAACAAGGTAACTTAGTCTCGGATACGCTTTTCCTGGCCTTTTAAGCTTATTCCAGACCTGATCAGGTCTAGAATACTCGATTCCCCTTAAAAGCAGCGTCCCTGAGTCTGTTCGGTACGAGTTAGTCACCTCTTCGGACCCGTGACGAGAGGTGCGCGACTTGTGGTCAGTAGAGTGTGTGTGTTGTTATTCGTACAATACATGCTGTTCACTGCATCCCCCGCTCCGTTTCACTACTTCTAAAGGGACTTAGTTCTTATTTAATTAGGGGTTAACGATCTCCTATGTTAACACTCATAGTGGGCTTAATAGGGTTCGCTGTCCAATTCTGAGCTTATACTTAGGAGTATGTAGGTATATATAATGTATATTATTAGCTTATCAATTATATTAATAAGGGGGGCTCTTATTATAGTGTTCAGGGCTCCTTTAAGATAATTAATCCTCATAACGTCTAACCAGTGTCCTCCTCCTACTTCTACGAACTCCTTTTCAAACTTAGGGAGAAAATAAGTGAAACTCTTATTCTCCTTTTATTATATAATCCTTAGTTAATTAAGGGCTCGTATTTTGATATTAGGGTTCGTATAGTAACCCTTTAAGTATTCTATAAATTTATCTGGATTCTTTAACCCATCGGCCCCTCCTTGTGTATAGTGGGCGCTCATTATGGCCTGTGCAGTGTTTTCTAGCCTAGAGTAGATGTAGGTGGATACAGTTAACTCTAAACCGAAGGCTTCTTTATTTACACTTATCTTCCCTCCCATCTTAAGGTATTATTATTAAAACTTCTTATATAATCTATTAAACTTTAGTAAATCGGGAATTTAATATTTACCTTATTTTAAAAGTAGTATATAAACCTAATTGGGGGGAATTGGTGTTATAGAGGGTATCGGGGACTAGTTTAACGTTAAGGTCGGGTACTTAGGTTCTACTAGGGCTTCCTGCAGTAGTCGAATCTGCTCTTGTTGGGTCTCTTACTCGGTTACTTGGGCGGTCCGTATCTCCTGTAGTTGGGTTATAAGTTGTCCGATTAGTTGTACTAACTGTTACGGGTTTCCAGATAATTCAGCGTTGTCTTCTATCGTCGCGTAGCTATCACTTATCCTGGTGTTTTGCGTTTAGTAGTGATCGTAGTATACTTAATAATATAGTTAAGGTACTCTACTACGGGTATATATATACGTCTTTTCAAGTTTATAATAACCTCTAAGTGTAATTAGGCTATACTAATCAACTTCAGATATTAAGGGACTCCTTATGTTAACCCATCTAGAACTTTTTACTATTCTTATATAAATTATAAACTTTTATATTAGCTGTTTAATTAATTACTTTTAATGATCTTAAAGATAATGTAATGATCTAAGTATGTATATTATAATTAGCTATAGCGATTACTACGAGTATCTTCAAAATAAGGAGAAAGGAAGGAAAAGTCTGCTGTCCCATAAATCTGTTGGGTCCTGATCAGGTCTGCCTAGGCCTGATCAGGCTTAGTAAGCAGCGGTTGGCGTTGAATATGGCCGAGTGGTTCCGAGGCCTCTGATCGGGCCTTGGCCCGTGACAATGGTCACTAACAGCCCCGGAGGCATCCAACTAACTACCTCACCTTTGGACCTCCCAGACACCTAAGACCATTACTAAAGCTATGGAATAATTTACCCTTATTAAGAATCGGGTTATTAGATATCAGGGAAGTTCTCTAACACCGATTTTAGCCTTTATTAATCAACTAGTAAAAGCAATAATTATAATTAATCATAAGTTAACGCTTTTAACGGGTGAGGTTAAAGCACTTCGGGAAGTTAATAAGATATTTTCAAAACGTCGTAGAGCTAAAAAAAAACCCCGATTATAGGATTCAGGGCCTCTTACTAGACAGGAAGCTTCTCAACTTTTAGAGGAAAAACGTGTTATTAAGGAGGATATTAATAATAAGTGTTTAGGGGAGGGGTTATCAAAACGGTATAAAATCACTTTACAACTGTGTGGTATTTATCGTAAAAGTGGATATAACGCAAGAACCTGCCCAGAAGTAGAGAGTACATTTAGCTCTTTAGAATCCGAGTTGACTGAGAAAATTTGAATGTGTTTTAGTTAAGTTATTGGGTTGGGAAAATAAAGGGTAGTGAAAAGTGGCCCGCGGAGTGGTCAACCACGTTATAATAACTTCTACCCCCTTAGAAATTTTTAAAGGGATTAACCAAGGTTTAGTATTATAAGAGCAGTTTATAAAGTATTAATTAAATATATAAACATTATAATATTAATAATAGTATTATATTTTAGTAACTATATATACCAGAAAAAATGTGGCACCGACCAATCTATAGCCTCTCATTAGTCAGGTCTATTTATATATAAAACTTCAAGTCTAACAATTCAATCGAGGGGTATGAAATTACTTACTTAGGTGGTGGCGATGGCGTCAACTTGGCCGATTAGCTTGTATGGCTTGCCAAGTGACTTGTGTCGGATTCAAGGGTCAATTCGTGATGTATTCAATAGTGTGTCCTTGTTCTACTTCTCCCTGTTCTTTAGGGGCGAACTTAGCCCTTAAGGTGGCTGGTTCAAGGGCGCATTTCGGCCCATCATAGTTCCGCGCCGCGCGCGGCCCTTCGAGCGCGCCGGAAGCGTACTAGGCGCTTGGTACAGCGGATTCGACAACTTGCACTTGCGGCAGCGCTGCCGCGTGGGCGAGGTTGCCGGCGAGATGGGGCTCTGCGCTGTAGAGTTTTGACCAAGGGCGGAGTTTTGTGGTGCCGGGGGTTTCCAGCATGAGCTGCTCGGCTTCTTGCTGCGTTACCTTGATTTCCATGGTTCCGGCTGGTGTTGGCAGTGTAGTTCTTGTTGGGATTTTCAATGAGTTGCATCTTTTAGGCCCATGTTAGATGGCAGCAACGTTACTTGGGCACGAAGGAAGTAACAATGCATATGTAGTCAAGCTTCTCCTAGTCCGATACTCGGCCCACTTAAGCGCGGGGATGGAGGACCCAGCTAGAGATAAGAAGAATGAGAATTGGGGTAGGTATCCCAAGACTGAGGTTAAGTCAATCGCAATCTGAACTTTTTGGATCGTGATGGCTTGCATTGAAGTCCATCTTTTGAAGCGCTCTTCGTCAGTTACCCGCATATATCTACTATCAATCGCATAAACATTCTAATACAGTCGATACAGTCGGCGATATCAACTTTCTCGTCAGGCCGGGTATTGTATTTTCAACCTGGACCGCAGACTATGCCTTCCATTCCCATAGTCTTGAAAAGATGGCCGGCGTCAGATCCATAGAAGCAAGTTGGCGCAAGCACACCAGTAGGTTGCTCCTCATTCCGGACCTCGCGGTATGCCTTATTCAATGCCGTCACGATCCTCGAGTCCGGCGCCACCTCGAACGCCGGCATCGTCGGCTCAAACCGCTGCTTCACCGTAGCCGACATCCCCGGATACCGCCCAATGACCTCGTCCACGACCTCTCTTATATCCTCCATCACGCCCTCCTGCGTCTTGCCCGGCGCATACCTCGCACTCCCAGCAAGTCTACAGACATCAGCAACCTGCGCCGGCCTCCACTCCACCAAATGCCTCCCCAGCGCGCCGCGCACCACGCCCACCGAGCACCGCTTACACTTCCCGTGCTCTTTACTCCTCGCCCCTCGGAACTTCATCTGATCCATCCTCGGAACGATCTCGCACGCCGCGAGAATGGCGTCCGACGCTTCCTCCCTGGCCGACATGTGCCTCGTCACGCCCACAATCTCAATCTCAAAAGTCAGCGCCTCGGCTTGCATCGTCACGGCCCTGATGTCCGACGGCTCGCAGTTGACAAAGTAGTCACCGCGTATGCGCCCCTGCTCGATGAGCGCCATCCTGCCGACGCCGCCCTGCAGCTCGCCGACGACGTACGTGAGCACGACGTCGCCGCGCGGCCTCCACCCGCTCCGCTGCAGCGCCTCGACCGCGCAGAAGCACGCCGCGCACCCGGACTTCATGTTGCTCACGCCGATGCCGTAGATGAAGTCCGCGTCGATTTTTCCCTCTCACGGGTCGATCGTCCAGCCCTCCGAGACGGGGTTGGTGTCGAGGTGGCCGTTGAAGAGGAGGGTTTTTCGGGGCCGTGGTTGTGGTTTGTGAAGGGCCGCGGCCTTTCCAGATGCCGACTGCGTTCTGCCGGCGGCCATTGTCGAAGGGGAATATGTCGGCTTCGAGGCCGATGCGTTTCATCTGCTCTGCCATTAAGCTGGTTGCCTCGAGCTCTCCGTCGGTCTGAGAATAGCTCTTGATCTGGATGAGCCTGGATAGGAAATCCAGGCAATGGGCCTGGTCGATATCCGGGACTTGCATTTTGTCTGCGGTGTGTCGTCGGTTTTCGGTTTACCGTCGTGCTCGGCGTGATTTGCGTGCTTGAAAATCAAGCTTCTGCGAATTGACGGCACATTGGACGCATGCGTAATTCTCTTCCTGAACCCTCGAAATGTCGCTAGACCAGCCTTCATGGATTGGTACCAGCTCTAAACATCATTGGTGGTGATGACAGGCTCCGATGATCGCAGTAGAATCCACTTGCATCGGCGAACTTGTCCGATGATACTTTGCTGAACGACGGAGGAACTGGGGTTCTGGGTTTATCAGGAGATGTTTATCCGGCTTTACGGCTCCTATTGGCGACGCTCTTATTAAGTCTCTACACCCCAAAGCCAAATTTGAAGGATTAAGAGTCCACTTCTTTCCCCGCAGCACCCTACTACCTTATCTCCGGATAATAGCGGTCGACAGAACCACGGTACTGGAGTCATCTCGTACGAGAGAGACTTGAAAGGCGCTAAAGTTGCTGCTGACATGGTGGAAATACTCAGTAGTATCCCTTCGTCGGGGTCTTTCCGACGACATCCGCCTTATCAATCGGCCTTGTGTGCCGATCGCCCGATGTCGCTACGTGCATTGAGCCAACAGTACGACGAAAATATCGGGTGTCTGTTTACCCGTTGATGACGAGTCTTTCTACCTACCATGCTAGTTCTAGTACAAAGACCATGATGCCTGACCCGGTAGCTGGTATCACCTTGATACAAGCATCGGCACGCATCAGCCGACTCCTGGGGTAAAACAAAACCAGATATGTCCCGCCCATATCCCAGTTCGAATTCATTCCCGCGAAGGAGGCAGAGCTTGCAGAACGTTGCTCTATGATCAAAGTCCAAAGCTGTTCGGGTACCGAATCACAACAGTAACAATGAGGGACAATATCGAGGCGGCTCCAGAGCCCTGGGACATCGTCATGGACCAGGAAGTGGAGCTGAAGGGGCAGGCAGCCGACGAGGGTTACGAGATCTTAGAAAAGGGCATCTCGCAATCCATTCCCGAGGATGTAGCCAACGCCGTCCGGCGCAAGATCGACATCCATTTGCTAGGTCTCATGTGTGCGCTCTACGGCCTCAACTACGTCGACAAGGTCGCCATGGGGTGGGCTGTCCTGTTCGACTTCCGCAAAGACCTTGGCCTTGTCGGAGACGAATACTCCTGGGCCAGCTCTATGTTCTATTAGCCAGTGACGCCTGGTGAAGCTTCGTTTGAATGCCACTGACCAAAATATTACAGCGGATATCTCGCCGCGCAGTATCCCGCAAACTACATCCTCCAGCGCTACAAGACGGTCCAGATTCTTTCCTCGGCGGTCATCGCCTGGGGCATTCTGATGCTCGCGTGAGTTCCTCCATTCTTTTCCATCTATCCATCTTATCTCATCGCCAAATAGACACCTCGGACTGCGGAACTTCGCCGGGCTAATGGTCGTCCGCTTCCTCCTGGGCGTGACCGAGTCCGTCGTAACCCCGGGCTTCGTCCTGTACACCAGCACCTGGTACACCCGCAAGGAGCAAGTCCTGCGAACGATGCTCTGGGCCGCGATGCAGGGCGCCTTCTCCATCGTCTGCAGCCTGCTCTCCTTCGGGCTGGGCCACATCACCAACACGGCCCTCAAGCCGTGGATGTAAATCTTCCTCGTGCTCGGCATCCTCAGCGTGCTCGTCGGCGTGCTCTGGATCGCCTTCATGCCCGAGACGCCCAACAAGGCGCGCTTCCTCACCCGCGAGGAGCAGGTCGTCGCCGTCGCGCGCGTCGCGCAGAACATGACGGGAATCAAGGGCTACGACTGGAAGTACTATCAGATGTGGCACGCCCTGGCCGACGTCAAGACGTGGCTGGTCCTGGCCTTCGTGCTGTTCACGCAGCTGCCCAACGGCGGGCTGGCGTCCTTTGGGAGTCTTTTCATATCGGGGTTCGGGTTTGATGCGTTCAAGACGCTCCTGATTGGGCTGCCGTCGTCGGTGGTGAGTGCCGGCAGCATGATTGTCTGGGGAACGATCTCCATCAAGTACGGAAACCTGCGGACGTGGGGCATGATTATTCCCCTGCTGCCCGCGATTTCTGGCATTGACGCGGTTTACGGGACGATGGACACGGGGGCCAATAAATACGGCCGCGTGGTTGCGTACTGGTTGATCAACTCGTACACAGTGACGGTTAGTCCATCCGCACCGTCGCATACAAAGCCTTACAAAATGCTGACATTTCTGTAGTGGCCCTTCGTCCTCACCATCGTCGGCCAAAACATCGCCGGCCATACGAAGTGCGCTTTCACCAACAGGCTGCTCCTCACCGTCTTTGCTGCCGGAAACATCGCGGGGCCGTTCTTCTTCCGTAGCCAGGACGCCCCGAGATACGTGCTGGCCATCTCCGTCATCCTGGTCTGCTTTTGCGCGGCGCTCCTGACCGCCGTCTCCCTACGGTTATAAATGGCCTGGGAGAAGAAGCGCCGAGACCGCAAGTTTGGCAGCGTCGACGGGGTCAAGGAAAGGACGAATGGTACGAGGCTGGGAATGCACGACAAGACGGACTTGGAGAATGTAGACTTTAGGTATGTTCTCTAGTATTCCGGAGACTACCAGTCAATCTTGACTAGAGAAAACCAAGCAAAATCCCATTTACATAGAGCCTTCGTGTGACGTGTTGACGACGGATATCAATCCCGTACTGTATCACCAGTAAAAGCAAACCCAGAAATACCTCTCGACCACACAATGCAACCGTGCCCCTCAATATGTTGACATAGAAGCCAGAACGCCTAGGTACAAGTAGAAACCTGGTCTAGGAGTTACTTCTAAACTTCAGTGGTGTCACTGGTGTCAGGTTCCGTATACGAGAACATACCAACTGCAACTCCTGACTCTCCTTGGCGCAAATAACGTCCGTCACCCACTTTCGGCCACCCAAAAATGCCTCACCACCATGATTACCCCTTTTCTTCTACCCACCACCACTTTTTTAATTTTTATCCAATTATTACGATATTTTGGTCGGAGTTTATTTACTATACGATGAAGTAGTACTCCAAAGATAATATCTCTCGGGTTATTGACGACGTCATAAACGGTATTAACGTCAAAACTATAGCATTTCAGCATGGTATCCCATAATCAATACTTAGGAATCGCATGAAGGGCCAAAAAAGCAGGGCTGAAGGCTTCGCTGACCTTCAGAGGCTCTCAATTGAGTGAGAGTTACACCTAGCTGAATAGGTGCGAATACAAGCTACCCTGGGCCTCCCTCTAACCTATTAATAACTTAGGGAATTCGCTGAACGGATCTTAGCGATCAAAGGAGACCATAGACCATTTAGAAAAAACTGGGTTCAGTTTTTTATTAAAAGGAACCCATTTATTAAGGTCCATAAAAGTAGAGTTATCGATTCCCAGTGTTGTTGTTGTTGTTGTTGTTGTTGTATTTAACGCCAGGGCGGCAAGGGCTTCGCCCTTGCGGCAGACCTCCCGAGGGGTATGTGGCGTGGAGAGCCGCAGGCTCAGACTACCTACTCTATAGCACATAGCTATTACCAGCGTCCTCCAAATCTTACCTATTAGCTACTATGCGTTCAGTTTATCCCTGGATCCCGCTGGTTCCTCCAGTTCCTTTACTTCCTATCTAGTTCCCCTAGTAGGGCGCGTTGGTTAGTTATCTTAAGGCTTAGCTAGGCTGGCCCCTAATAGCGTGGGCAGATCTTCTAGAAGAAGTCTATTACACATAAGAAGGCCTTAAAGCCTTTAGGATCGGTGATTAGCCCCTTAAAGTATTACTTAAGCGATCCCATAGGTCCTATGGGCTCTGATGAACTGGAAGGGTGGAGGGTAGGCCACCGTTACCTCCTCGCTAAGGTCTTTTAGTAATAAACTAGGTGGTCTATATCCTTTACTTCCCCGTAAGAGTAGGTAAATAGGGCTTTGTTATAATTAAAGTGTTAATAGTATTCCTCGAAGTCTCCGTGGCCTGATCGGGCTACTAGGAGGTGATATAGTGTGGCCGGTAGAAGGGCCAGTTCCGGGGGGTAGGTTAGGGCAGCCTCGAGCCCTAGCTAAGCGTATTAATCCGTTACCTCCTTATACCACCATTATGTATATTAGGCCCGTATCCGTTTCTTAACGAGTTACTTAATCCCTACTAAGGTTATTAGTTAGCCTAAGGGCACTAAGAGTATTGTACCCTATTTAGTTAAGCGGTCTACTTCTTTATTTCCTTTTATCCCCTGATGCCCTGGGGCCTAGTGGGTATATATATTATATATCTTAGCCGCCTCGTGGATCTCGAGGAAGGCCGTTTATGAGGAGTTTAGAGCCTCACCCCGTATCCCCTGGATAATACTAGTGTTATTAATGTAGATGTGGATGGGCTGGCCTTGGGATGTAAGGAGGGCCCGCCGGAGCCCTGCCCTCGCCCCTTTAGCCTCACCATCAAACACTTCTGCTAAGCTAAGTTGGCCATAGCCCTGGGTTATATGCTTTTTACCTCGGTAAATAACAAATCCATACCTAGTAGCTCCATTAGACACCTTAGAGCTATCTAAGTAGATAATTATATGAGTGTCTAGGACGGTTTTTAGCTAAATCTGAAAGGCTTTAGCAGCCTTCTCCTTCGTCTGTAGGACTATTGGGTTTTGTGACCCTGGGTGGTACTATGGTGGGAGTAGTACTGGCCTTGGGACCCTTGAGATGAGGCCTGCTGTCCGTTGAAGCTGTGTTTACTGATGCTCTTATTGTGAAAGTCTTTGGATTAATGGGTGTTGTTTGTTGACCTTTTGTAGGTGTACTGTGAACCGTAGGTGCGCCCCTTCTAGGGCCACCTTCCCGGTAGGCAGGCTGGTATCTTAGAAGAGGTTATTTGTTGGTGTAGTCTTCTAGACTGGAAGGATGGCCCGGGCCGCTATTTTGATAACCTTACTAACCTTCTAGACGAGGCCCTTTTGGCCTATATTAATTGTCCCCCTTTGGAGGGAGGTATCGTTGTCGTTACTTATAGCTGGCTTAGTTAGCCCCCTAAACCAGGTTTCGGACCCGTATAGGGCTATTGGGAGGACACAGGTGATAACAGCCTTTCGCACTATAGCCGCTGGGATCCCCTTTTTCGTATTTGATAGGTGCCCTAGATGCTGGGCTGCCTTTTTCGCTATAGCCACCCTTGTTTTAATGTAATGTCGGAAGGTTAGCCTTTTATCAAACCAGACCCCTAACCAGTGAATAAGCTTAGTTAAAACTTTGATTTCGAGGTCTCTGGCCTTGATCCCAGGTAGGTCTTTTAGTTGTCTATGTTTTCTAGTGAAGTGGATAGCTTCATATTTAGCAGGGTCAAAAGCGACCTTATTTTCCGCGCCCTACCCTAAGATCTGGGTAACCTGCTGGCTTAAGGATCTCGTATTGTCTTCGAGGGATAGACCAGTAATTAGAAGGCCTATATCGTCTGCATATCCTAACTGAAGACCCAAGTCTTCGGTTTGGATATCGGTAATATAGAGCAGAAAGATGATAGGTGATAGTGGGGAGCCCTGAGGTAACCCATAGGCTAGAGGGAAGTCCTCTGTTGTTGTCTCTTCGAGCCTGATCCTGGTAGTACGGTCTGATATAAACGCATAGATCAGCCTGATCAGGTTGTCAGGCCAGCCCTGCTGTTGTAATCTGATTATAAGGTGGTTCCGAAGGACGGAGTCGAACGCTCCTTTCATATCCATCGTCGCTAGTAAGGCTGTGAGCCCCTTATCGAGGGCCTGTTCGATATTGTGGGTGAGATAGGTAGTTAGGTTAATAGCTGCCCTGCTTGGTAGTGCCCCTATTTGTTGTGGGCTGGCCACCCCTTTTAGAATAGTGAGGTAGGCCATTCTTCTAGTAATTAACCTCTTAAGCCCTTTACCTAAGTAGGATAAGAGGGCTATTGGCCTCCAGGATCCAGCCTTTAAGAAGTCGGTTTTTCTAGGCTTCTGGATTATAATAACCTCCGTTCTATGGAAGGGCCGGGGGTAGTAGCTAGTTTGGATATAGGCCTGGAAGAGTAGTTGAACCAGCCCGGATATAGAGTCCCAATAGGCCTTAAGTAGTCTTATGGTGATTCCGTTGATATTAGGTGTTGTGGTTTTTATTAGGGTGGTTGTGCTTATTTCCTCCTGGCTAATCGTAGCCTGCTAGGGTATCTGTTATTTTGGGACCGTGGCCACGCCGAAGGGGTCCCCAGGTAAGTCATCTACATCGTCGAACCTCTCTAATAGGGCCTTCCGTAGGGCCTGGGCCTTATCCTGGCTATTATCGTATATCTAACCCTTAACAACTAAGGGGGGGGCTTTAACTACCAGGCCGGTCTTATGCTACCCTATTATTTTATATAAGTCCTTATCGGATAAAACCCCTTCAATTTTCGCAGCCCAATAAGCCCGTTTAGCCTTTCTAACCGTGTCCAGGAAGACCTTTTACTCCTCTAGGGTAGGAGGTGGTAAGGCCAAGGCTAGCTCTAGTACCCGGGCCTATTAGTTACGAGCCTTAAGATAGGATTAGTGGGCTTTAGAGCACTCCTTTATCCACCAGGGAGCCCCCTTTCCCAGGTTTTATCGTTTTTTCCCTACTACCTGGGCAGCTATTAATATTAGGCTGGCTATCCGGCTAACCTGGGCATCCAATTCGGATAGGGTAGGCTGGTCCTTAAGAGTAGGTAGTGCTAAGGCCCCTATTCCGATTAGATCTATAAACCAAGGTAGGGCTGAATCCGGGACTAATACTGGTCCTAGTTAATGGGCTTATTATTATAGGTTATTGGGGTTAGGGTTAGGGTTAAGGGGGATAATTGTAATAATTACTTAGTGGTCAGCCCCTAGGTATAAATGTAAACTAGTCCCTGAATGTGCTAGAGGGATATTTGAGAAAGTTAAATCGAGAATGTGGTCACCGTTGTATATGGGGACTCCTACTTCCCCGATATAGGAGAGGTTGTGGTTGTCCGCCCAGTTTGCTAGGTCGTCCCCCCTATTCCGGCTAGTTAATCCGGGTTCCTAGGAATAGTATTGAGCATTAAAGTCCCCAGTTATAAGGGCTCGTATTGGTGGTTGGTATTTTAGAAGGGTGGTTATTATATGGTTATAAGGATCGCCTGGTTGTTTATAAGTGTTTATAATAGTAATATTATTAACTTTTAACCATAGAATGTCCCTTGTTTAGATAGGCCTTTGTTATTGTATTTATAATCGTATCCCTTTCTGTGTATAAGTTATTACCCTAGGCCTCGTCTCCCTATTATTCTAGAAATCTACTAGGATATAGGAGTTAAACCTAGGGTGTGTGTTGATTTGTATTCTATTAGTAAAGCCTATCCACAACTCCTAGATGAGTACTAAATTAACCTGATTAGCCCAACAGAGCTTTAGAAAGGTAATATATGTTAAGGACGTTTTCCCCACGTTACATTGGGCTATACGTAACACCCGTGGGGGGCCCTATTTAGGCTTATACCTTAGAATTGAGGTCGAGGTGGGTATAGGTATTAGTAATATTGTAGTCTGGTTTCTGAGCTATCCTCTAGCTCCTAGAAGTAGGAATTAGAATAAGTTAGTTGTTTAGGAGGGGGGCCTTAGAGTTTTTAGCCTTATCTTTGTCCATATTACTACTAGAGTCTTCGTCCTCTAAGTAAACGATTAAGTTTTGGGAAGGGGTTTTAGTGCATAGGCGTTTAGATCTAGGTTGTTGGCCGGGACTGGGAAGCGGGCTGTTAGCTGGTTGTTGGGTAATGCTTAGAGGGATTGTTTGGTTAGGTTAGTTAGGTTGGTGGATGGTGTTGAAGGCTTTTAGTCCAGTTTTCCGAATTTTGTTCTATTCTTTTCGGCTAGGGAGGGTAAGGGAGCCGTTGATAACTAGGGGCCCTACTGGGTAGTTCTTGTGCCTAGTTTAGAACGGTCCATAGTAATTTATATACTATGGGCTGGTTATATAAGGGTTAGTCTGATGAGAGTTTATTGGTTTACCATAGTTGTTATAGAGTAGTTAATGGTTGTAGAACCGGTTTGAGTGATACCCCTAGTAGTTAGGGTTATGCCTAGTTAGGGTCCTTTTCTTCTGGATAGGTTGGGACCTACTACTTTGGTTAAATAATTTAAAAGGCGGTACCTTAATAGAGAAGGAGATCACCTAGGAGACTTTGTTAGTGATTGGGTTAGGGCCTAGTCGAGATTATCTAGCTTTAATAGGCCTTTGTTTTATTTGAGTAAAGACCTTTTTTTCGATTTGAGTAGCTGGGTCCAGTTTATCCCCGTTAATACCCTAAAACTTAGCTGGGTAACAAGGGACTATATAAGTAAACCACTCTATAAGGGTTTCTACTTTATGAGCCCTAAAACGGTCCACTAATTTCTATTTTTTAAGAGAATATTTTGTTGAATTTATTTATTGAGTAGTTTTAAAGTAATACTAGTTGTAATGTGATGGGTATAGGGGATATCCGCTAATTGTAGGCCTAGGGTTTAGCAGGCTTTCCGGCGTAAAGTGTATAGAGTACACTTCCTAATAATTTCCAGCCCTTCTTCGGGGATATGAATAAGGACTCTAAGGTCCTCTTTTAGTTAGGGCCGGGCTTGGGGCAAGGTTAAGGCCTGGCCTAGGGCCGGGGCCTAGGCTTTAGCCCGGGTTGTGGTTAGGACGGTAGGGGCTATAGTCCGGGTTATAATTAGGACCGAGGCCGCAATAAAGGCCCAGGATATAGGGGCAACTTTATTCTTTATAAGCCTCTTCAGGGCCTAAATCACATAAGTAATAACCTCTTTCGCAATCTGTTTCTTAGGCCCCTTAAAACTCGAGACCACGTTATCAACAGACTGGGCGATAATCAAAAAGACGTCCTTCCTATCCTCAAAGAGTCTGGTCTATTTATCGAGGGTAGCTAGGACGGATCCAGTAGCCGCTCCCCTTGTGTTTATGTTCAATGGCCCCTTCACCGTCGAGGGGGCGTTATCAAAAGGATAAGGCTAGCTTCCCACAGGGCTAAGCTGGGGTAGCTAGGCCTTAGTGTCTCGGCGGCGTTTAGCCCTTAAGGTGGGGGTTGGCTTTGGAGGAGGCCCAGAGCCCTAATCAGGGCCAGCCGGTGGGGCCAGCTGCGGTCCGGTGCCCGCCGGAGGCTATGAGGCCATCGCAGGAGGGCTCCGGAGGGGAGAGGTGAAGAGTTTTTAGCTATTAAGGATCTTAGTGGTATACCACTTATTTCACTAATAATAGATGCCAAGAAAAATTAGGCGAGAGGGAAGTTGATTCCCAGTGTATTAATAGAGTTTTAACTAATATAATTAAACTATAGTTTAAACACCTCGATATTAATAGGATTAAAGATATTACACCAACTAATTAATATAATATGGACGAAATGGGTATTCTCGAGGGCAGAGGATCTAATGGGCTAGTCCTGGGATCCTCTAAGAGTCGCTCTATTTAAAAAAAATAACCTAGATCACATACTTGGATATCACTTATTAAGTATATTTCGGCCACCGGAAAATCCCTCCCTCCTCTTATTATATATAAAGGGAAAAGTGTTCAGTAATAATGGTTCCTTCTCAATTTAACTCCATATAACTCCTGGAAGTTCACGGTAACAGAGACTAGTTAAACATTAAACTTAATAACCCTGGAATAGTTGGAAATAGTTTTTATACCCTTTACTACCCCCAACGACCCCTTAGAGACCAGATTACTTATCCTAGATGGTCATAGTAATTATAAGACAATAAACTTTATGTATAAATGTTACCGGAACAACATACATCTTCTGTTTCTTCCACCACACACCTCCCACGTCCTCCAACCTCTTAATTAGTTAATATTTGGGCTACTCAAAATAGCATATAAAAAACAACTAGGGTTTCAACTTAAATAGGATTATAATACTATTATGGGTAAACGGACATTCTTAAAGTATTATCATAAAACGTATTAAGCAGGCCTAATAAGTAAAAACATTATTAGTAGTTAGAAATACACTAGGTTATAACTAGTGAATATAAGCAGACCCCTCCTTAACCCCCTACTACTCGAGAATACGAGAACCCCAACCAAACAATTAAAAAAAGTATCAGGAAGTCACTCTAATAGTAGGGCTAACGAAAAATAAGCGGAGAATTCATCAGTAGTACATTAGTTAACTCCTAAGAAGAGGGAGGAGTTAAAGGGGTAGTTCGGTTTATTCATAAAATTAGAGAACAATACTAATACTCAACGTCTATTATTCAGGAAGGTCCAGAAAGGCTGGGATAAGAGGGACTACCATATAGCTGCTACCCAGCGAAGGATCAAAGCATTGGAAGTAGAAGTTGAGGCTAGTAGGGCCAGGAAAAGGAAGAAGGTCATTATGAGCCCCAACTCTAAGTTTACTAACATCGAGGCCATCCGGAAGGCTCAAATCGAGGCTGGCGACGTTGACGATAGCTCAGATGAATCTAGCGGGTCTAATAACCCTAGTGAAGATGGCAGTTGTATTGTTGTAGCATCAAAATAGGTGGAATAATAGGTTGAAGTTGATGCATCAAAAAATGCATCATCATTTTTGGGGTGGCCGAAAGTGGGGGTGGCCGAAAGTGGGTGACGGACGTTACAACTGGCCCGATTCGTCAATCCAATCCTTTGCGTAGCCTGCCATTCAGGCTGGCTGTGAGGTTCTCGGTGTTCGCCGACATCATGGTAAGCAACCCGAAGATCATCCCTCAAAGTGCACTACCTCATCCAATGGAGATCGGGAAGACTGCATCAGCTGCGCCACCTGCACGCATGCACAAACTGCCTCGGCGCTTGAGGCAGACTTGACAGAGCCTCGTCAGGCTCTCATGTTGTTCCACCCATCTGCCCCCGCTTCCCCTCTCTTTCTCTCTCTTCTCTTCTTCATCTCAGTCATCCGCAAAAATGAAGAGCCCACAGCAAGCCGTTGTGCCATCTCTTCCTGAATCTGGAACTTCTGTTTGAATCCCTACGGCATCCGCCATGTCGGACCCATCCAACTACACGATTGGCTTGATATGCTCCAGCAGAACTGAACATGTCGCCGTGCACGCCTTCCTCGACGAACGTCACGATCCTCCAAATGCCGTCTCCACCCACGATAATAACACCTACACCCTTGGCCGTATGGGAAAACATAATGTTGTTATAGCCGTCTTACCTGTCGGTGAATATGGAGTAACCTCAGCCGCCACCGTTGCGAGAGACTTGATACACACATTCACTAATGTACGAATGGGTCTCACGGTTGGTGTTGGCGGCGGTGCCCCCAGTGCCGGACACGACGTACGTCTCGGCGACGTTGTGGTCAGCTCTCCTGGCGACGGGCATGGCGGCGTGCTTCAGTACGATTTCGGAAAGTCAATACAAGACCAAGAGTTCCGGACGACAGGCTTCTTGAACGCACCCCCGTTTGCCCTTCTAGCGGCCGTGACTCGATTGAAGGCGCTCTCCGTGCTAGACGGAAACAGATTTGACGAGGCCATCGATTCCGTTTTGAGAAACAACTCAAGACTTAGACTAAAATATGGTCGGCCTCCTGCGGAAACGGATAGGCTTTTTCGAAGCGACGTCATCTTCGACCCAGACAACCCGTTTACAGACCCAGGTCCTGACATGCTCATCGCACGACCAGAGCGCACCGAGGATGATGATGATCCAGCAGTTCATTATGGGCTTATTGCGTCCGCCAACCAACTGATGAAAGACGCATCCATCCGAGACAAGCTTGCGGCGAGTAAAGGGGTGTTATGCTTCGAAATGGAGGCTGCCGGACTTATGAATCATTTTCCGTGTTTGGTCATCAGAGGTATCTGTGACTACTCCGATTCACACAAAAACAACGATTGGAAGGGGTATGCTGCCATGACAGCAGCTGCGTACGCAAAGGCGTTGATCGCCCATATACCACCGACGAGACTTGAGAGCCAGAAAACGGCCATAGAAGCGATAGAAACGGCAGGGAGTAAGCAGCCCAGAGAAACGTCTGTCCCAAAACTCAAGTCCAAGGCTAACAGACACAGTAAAAAATACCGACCAAGAATTGCGAGGCCCGGTAAAAAATATCGAAGAAGAATCGCCTGAGATGGATACTTGGGACGCACTCGGCCGGTTGTCCATAGCTGAGGCCGCTGAATACGATGCTCATTACAACCAGCCTGGCTTCACATGTCACCCAGGCACAGCAGTCGATCTTCTGAAAGACATTATAGTTTGGGCAAATAGTACCCAGGATCAACGACGCATTTACTGGTTGAAGGGCATTCCCGGTATTGGAAAGTCAACCATTTCTCGAACGGTGGCAAGGGCCTTTGATGCCACAGGCCTCCTTGGTGCTTCTTTCTTTTTCAGAAGAGGCGAAGTCGACAGGAGTAGAACATCGCTGCTTTTCAGTACAATTGCTCTGCAGTTAGCCAGACGCCGACGCGACATGCGGCCCTTCATGATTGCTGCGATCAGAAAGACGCCTGACATCTCATCCAAGGGCATTGCGGAGCAGTTCAGCAAACTTATTCTCTCCCCGCTCGAGAATGCCCAGAAGAATACTGAGAAATCTAAAGATGCAGAGCTCAATCCTGAGACTCCGCCGACGTTGGTTTTAGTCCTTGACGGTTTGGATGAATGTGAGGACGATAAGGACATCGAGGTTATCCTTCCACTCCTGTCATCACTTGTCAAGTCCAGAGCCACCGGTCTCAAGGTATTTATCTCAAGCAGACCGGGGATGGCGCTACGACTCGCGTTCAAAGGCACCGATCTGGCGTCGGAGATCCGACTGAAAGAGGTGCCAGATCAGGCTTTGACCAAGGACATCGGCATATACCTTGAAGACAAGCTTGCGTCCATGAGAAGAGAATGGAATGAAGATCATCCTACCGAGCGACTACCCCCGGATTGGCCCGTCGAGCAAAACTTCCACAAGCTGGTTGAATTGTGCTCCCCTCTCTTTCTAAACGCCGCAACAGCTCTCGATTACATCGGCGTTTCATCTGCTTCTCCCGATGATCGACTTAGTGAAGTACTAGAGCAAAAGAAAAACATGCCGTACTTCATTCGGGATCAAAGGGTTGATGACAACTTTGACGTATTATCTTCACAGATTCCCGATGCGGCCGCGCTTCGGGCTTTGGCTCAAGACGACATGGACGCTAGCACATATTCTGAGTCGGAATTTCGCAGTCGTACGTCCATTAATGACCCGGTGTTTTCTGAAACAAGCTCAATATGCTCCGAGACTTCTACTGGAGGTTCTCTGGGGCTCCCAGTCAGAACGCTTCAAAGCTGTATCTCGTACGTGGGAGACCATATTATCAGCGAAATCGGGAGGTCAACTTGGTTCCAAGCCACTGTGCAATACTACCCAGCAACCTTCGTTGAGGAGCACCTTACCTTGTCTTTGAAAGAATTTTCAAAGGGGCTAGGAGATGAACTGCCTCCAGGGACCACCAGTCATCGTCAGCTATCAGCCAATGCGGTCCGAATCATTCGGCAATATCGACCGCGGATATCGCGTCATGTGTACAACACAGCCCGACAATCTCATGAAGCCATGAAGGCCTTAGATCGCGAACGTGATATTCGTCGCCAGGCTCTTGCAAAGCAATTGTCCCAACTGGAGATCATAGCGCTTATGGACAAGGAATCTTCTATGCAACGCGGATCAGATCATCTCGACTTCTTCCTTAACGCAGCAGATGACAGCCAAGACGAAGAAGACGACCCGAATCTGGATATTGGTCCTGTTAGCTCCTTTCTCTTCGATGGCTCCGCCTTTCAACAACTTTGCACAAACCTACGCACTGCCCTCTATGATTCAGAATCGCCAATAATGTTCCACATTAGAGAGGTGATTCAGAACTCATTGAAATCAGCTGAGCGGAAGACGTGCCCTGAATGCTCAATCAAGAGCCCTTGCAACGACCACATTCATCCGTATTGCATCGTGATAAAGACCGACTGGAAGCCACTCGATTTCCTCCGGGGCCAATTTGGATGGGATGTGCCACGTCTGGGTTCAGTTATCACCTATACTGGGTTGGCCCAGTCGGCATATGCCACAACATGTTCTGAGTATCTGAGATCGACCTGGCCATCTACAGGCATGATTTTTCTGAAATCCCTGGAGGAAGCAATTCTGAGTCATATTACCGTGAAACTCAGAGACGCCTTGGCCGATAGCAACGCCGGTATGTTTCACGGAGTCTTTTCATAATCCCTGCCACTGTCACATTAGGAGAGAACAAATATTTTGCTGATCCCCCGTACAAAATCTACTAAACTGACAAATTGCAGAGCCAGTCACTCCCGACGGTCCACTCTTACGTCCAAAACTCTCCAGAGGGGGCGTCCTGACGTTCGAGGCCCATGGAACTGAAAACATGTTGGTTGAGATTTCTCAACAGCTGGCATGGATCTGCGCGGCGTTGCGTTCGCCTACTCGATCCAACCAGAGGGGAGCACTGAATAGGGCACAGTTTGACCTTGACGAAGACGGCGTGGAAATTGACGAAGGCGTGGAAGTTGAGGAAGACGACGTGGAAGTTGACGAAGACGCCGATATTCCACCACAATATTCTCAAGCTGTATTCGATCCAACAGAAGGTCAAGATGTTGAGAACGATCCGGCACGCGTTCGATGCTTCTCAGTCAAATGCCAATTTGAAGACGTACCTCTAGCAGAACGTGCCTGCTGGTTGGACCTCGTCAGCTGCGAGGCGGTCATTGCTCATCATTTCCCGGTTCCACAACGAAACGACGAAAGGGGTGTTGAAATCCCCATAAAAATACTGGCCGCCATATCTGGGATCCAGCACGCTGTCGAGTTTCGGGGTGGCGTGGTTATGAAGGGTCCGATGGCGATGCTGGTGCCCATCAGCCGCAATGCCGATACAAGCGTCATCCAGTGGCATCTGGTGTCCTCGCAAAACCCAGGGAAGAGACTGTCCTACCTGGACGGCATCAACCAATGCGGTCAGCGAGCAATGGTCGATCAAGTCGATCTGCAAATGTTGCAGCACAGCCGAGTCGTGGTCGGGTGGTGGGGAGAAGCCAGAACGAGATTGGGGAACAAGGACGTCAATTACGAGAACCTCGAGTACTCGACTGCGACCGAGTATAGTCCCACAGCCAGGATGACCAGCATAGCAGTTGGGTTCCAGCAGTTCGGAACTGCACAGGCTGACTTCATCCTCGGTCGCAAGGACTTCAGATTTCCCATGAAGTCGGTGAGAACGTACAAGGGCATGTTGAAAGGCGCAAAGGAAATGAAAGTCCTGCTCTACGACACCGGGGAAAGGCGGGCCTGGCTCGTAGGTGGAGATGAAGTGATTTTGCACATCATTAGAAAGCGACACTCAGAGGAGCCTTTTTCCATCAATGGACGGCCGGTCAACATACCATGCTCAGGCATGCACCCGGCTTCAGAATGTCTTTTGCAACATCGGCGACTTGTTCTAGAAGACGACGATGGGGCACCGGAAACAGTACGCTCCATGGTAGAGAAGACTTTCCAACTGCTAGAGGATCTGGCAGCGTTGAAGATGGAAAGGGAACAACACCCCGGAACGCCCATGAACGTCACCTGGAAAGACCGTCTGATTGGTTATGAGTTTATGGCGGTGGTTGAAAGCAGAATGTCGAGCCACTTCAAAAAGTGGGATCTGCACAAAACGAGTGGGGGGTGGGCACAACTCGTTGAAGACAGCGACGCATTGGTCCTCTTCGCGAGTGGTTTCGAGGACCTGATATGTCCAGCACAGAATGCAAAAGGGCTGTGCCATGCTTGGCGGACGATGCCCAAAGACAAGGACTATCTCGCCACCAAGATTGAGCTTCTGCTGGATCTTTACAAGGTGGCTGGGTGCCAGCGCAGCCGCGAGTATCTCACTTCGAGTCACCTTTGCTGGCACCGAGGCACCGCCCTGTTTGAGGCATGCTACGATCCTAGGGCTTTTCGGTGTTCATGCGATCGAGTTCAAGAGATCCTACCAAAGGCAAAGATGGGAGAGGCTGTCGGACCAGGATACCTAGAACCTGGCGGCGCCGTGATCTTCGGCCAAAGCAAAAGTCACTTTCTGCCGCAGGCTCAGCCCCCGACCAGGGTTGGGTCGGAGAAACCGGGAATATATGGGCAGGCCAACATCTCGTTTGACTCGAAGCTCACATGTAATGACCTTGGGCCACACCGGACTGACGCGGAAGTTTGGTGAATCTTTTCTACCATTGGTTGTATCATTCCATAGACTTCAAGGTTCTTGTTATATACATGTTACTTTCGTTTACGG
Source organism: Colletotrichum gigasporum (assembly GCA_024584535.1). Taxonomy (NCBI): domain Eukaryota; kingdom Fungi; phylum Ascomycota; class Sordariomycetes; order Glomerellales; family Glomerellaceae; genus Colletotrichum; species Colletotrichum gigasporum. The sequence continues at coordinate 1,692,581 of CP077951.1, forward strand.
ATGCAGGCTGATCAGCCAAGTTCTCCATATTGTGGAGTTTCTGAATTGGATTACAATGGGACTGATTGACGGGGGAATCGGTGTTAAAGTAATTTCATGCACTGAGTAACTCAAAGGATACCGTTGCCATGCCGCGTCCGATGATGTGAGCATGTATTCTGATGCTGATAGATTGCATATGCTTTCGCCGTTTAACGGGTTGGAGCATATGTTTTTGATAGCACTGAAAACAGTCTACAGAAGCTGGGTGAGAGCATGGCCAGATCTAGATACGATGCTAGGACAATACTTTGTTTGTGGTTGATGCGTGTTTTGCTGGACTTGACAGGCTATCTCTGGATAAGGCAATACACCGAATCACCGAAAACACATATGATTAGGCGCGAAAGGGAGACAGAGAGGCTTCCACTTCAATTCTTATTAGATATACACAAAGAAACTCAAATTTCAAGAAACTGAAGACTGGACTATCGATCCTTGTCTTGTATAGGTGGTATCACAATTCGCAACCAAATGTCGACACAGAGGATATATCAACAAGAACAACCCCGCTGATTTCAGCTTTACTTCTTCTCGGCGCTGCCCGTCGTCTCGGAGTCCATAGCAGGCGCCTTGCCCTCCATAACCCCATCCTCACCAGGCTGAAACTCCTCCTTCGCAACCGGCGGGCCGTGGAAGTTCTTCCTCGCGTACGCAAAGTACCACACCACCGCGATGAACGCGAACCCAGCAAACACGACCGAGGCGTAGTTCATCGACGACGCGTCGACGGGCAGACTAACCGGCATGCAGAAGATGACAACCGCGAAGCAAATCCAAACGATGCAAATCACGTTAATCAGCGTGCCAAACTTGCCCAACGGGAACGGCGACCCGGCCACGGCCCTCCTGCGCTGCACCAAGTTCACCAGCACCGGCACACCATAACTCGTCGACAGACAAATCGTGGCCACACCAGTAAACGAGTTGAACGCCGCGCTCGAGCCAAAGTAGATGCACCCGAGCACGCAGTCGACGGCGGTCGACAGGAACAGCGCCCACAGCGGCATGTCGAGCTTGTGGTTGACGCGGCTCCAGAGCTTGTAGCCCGGGATGGCGCCGTCGCGCGCGAAGGCGTACGTGCAGCGCGAGGCGGCCGTCAGCGCGCCGATGCCGGCGAACATCAGGATCCCCAGGATCAGAAACAGCAGGCCGAAGCCGCCGGCCGCGGAGCCCGTCACCGTCTTGAAGAGCAGGCCGATGGGCTGCGAGTTGGCGACCTCAAGGAGCATCGTCACGTCCGGCAGCACGAAGAGGATCGGGATCAGGTAGATGACGCCGGTGATGCCGGCCGCGGCCACGGAGAGCACGATGGCGCGCGGGACTTCGCGTTCGGGGTTTTGGACCTCCTCGCACATGGAGGCGACCATGCCGTAGCCGGTGAGGGTGTAGGCGGCTGCAGATGTTAGTTAGTGAGTGTGTATATGGAGGTGAAGATGGAGGGGGGTAGCTACCTTGGAGCAGACCGACGAAGAAGGACCACCCGGAGGGCCATCCGCTGGCAGAAGCGTCGTAGTGCGAGAAGACGAACTCGGCCGACCTCCTGCTGGGCGCCATAACCAGGATCGTGACGAGGATAATCAACACGGCGGCGCCGGTCCAGTAAATGCAGACCTTGTTAATCAGATCCAAATACCGCGACCCAAACGCGTTCACCGCCGCGCAGACGAACATGACGGCCCAAAAGCACAGCACCGTCTGCCACTCGTTCGCGACGAAATCCTCGTTAAAGATGCTAATCGCGCTCAAAATCAGCTGCGCGCCGCTGAAGTTGATGCTCAGCGTGACGGTCCAGTTGCCGACGAGGGTCAGCCAGCCGTCGACGAAACTGACGAGCGGCGCCCAGCCGGCGGGCGCCAGCATCGCGGACCAGTAGTACACGCCGCCGGCGGTCGGGTAGACGGCGCAGATCTCGGCCAGCGAGGCGGCGATGCACAGCGAGATGAGCGAGACCAGCACCCACCCCCACAGCACGGTCACGGCCTGCCCGTTGGTGAGGGTGATGTACATGGTGGTGCTGAGGCCGAAGGGCACGGCCATGATGGCGAACGAGAGGCCCAGGATCGAGAGCATGGAGAGGTTGCGCGGGAGCTCGGCCTTGTAGCCCAGCCGGGCGAGGGCCTGGTCGGCGGAGACGCGGGGTGGCGCCTCCATTTTCGGGTATGTGTTCGGAGGGGGGGCGTTCGGGGTTGATGAGGGGAGGGAGTCGACGACGATGGTCGGATCGGGGTTTGTTGTGTGTGGTGTTCTGTCCTGCGAAGGGACCTGCTTCCCCCGATGGATCGGTCAGTGTTCGGTGAGGGCCTCGCCGGTGAGGAGGTGCGGAGGGCCGGGATTAAGGAGCGTGGAATGGTCGAATTAAACCGAGGAAGAAGAGAGGAAAAAAAGAAACCTCACGCGACACGCGGTGTGTTGGGGGAAGGGTGGGAGCAAGGACATTCTTTAGTAGCACCGAGAGAAACCCCAAGCAAGCTAATACTGCGAGTACTATCCGTCCCGTCGATCGAGTCACACACCTCTCGACACAATTCAATGACACAGAAGCCGGAAGCTCCATCGAAGCTGGGCACTCCCCAATGCAACGGGAGGGGGCCCGGCCTGAGGGGAACAGGGGAACAGGAGAACAGGGGGCTTAGTCTCCTCTCTTGTCTCTGGTCATTCTTCCCCCACGCCCCGCATGGGAAGTGAGGAGACGGCAGACAAGACAGAGACACAGAGAGAGAGAGATCAGAATGGGTGGAAACGCCGAGATGCCAACGCGACCTGGATTGTCCGGTAACGGGCCTTTTCTGCGCCGCTGATGCTGGGGCCCCCCTCCCCCCCTTTATCTACGGGCCTGGGGATGCAGGGGACGCCTTTACACAGAGTTGGATGTAATTGAAGTCGTGACTCTTCAACATAGTAGTCTTCAGTGAAGAAACTACTTTATTCTAAAGTGGCAGTTTGGTCATCCAGTCATACAAACATCAGGGGCTCTCAAGAAACACACGTTTTAAGGGTTCAGAGATAAGGCCTCGAATGACGGCTTGATGCTTACCTATTATCCGTACCAGTCCAGTCCCCATATCCGGATATGGGGTTCGCCTCCGACCCCCCCCCCCCCCCCCCCAGGCGTTGGTTCGTGCGTATCTCGTTCGCCGCGGGTGCTTGAATCATGTTCTACGACAACGAGATATCGAGCGAGGCCCGGATTGGATCGTCATCCCCCAAACATGCGACTCCGACTCTCACTCTCACTCTCACTCTCACTCTCACTTTCACTCTCACAGACAGAAAGGAAAGTCGAAGCCGCACTCTCACTTCTTCTAATGGATGCAACACTCACACCTACACATGCACAAACGCAGCCGCAGCGGCACCGTGGGATCGGTGACAGGGAAGGAAAAGGCTTGTTTCCCAGCCCGTGATGTCATCCTCCGCAGCGCTGCGACAGCCCGCGCATGGCGATCTTCTGGGCGGTAGTTCGTGGTTCGTGTCAGGGTGCGGTCACGCCCGCGGCAGACGTCCTATCAACCCTCCCCCGTCTCCTCAGCCATCCATCACACCCCCTAGCTTACCTACCCAGCCCAGACAGACGGCATCTTATCGCTGGCCCGTTCGAGCTGTCAGCAAGCTAGCTACCTAAAGCAACCACGGCAGACGCGAACCATCCATCGGCCAGCCCGGGCCTAACCGCATACTAACTATTCTCACCTACACACCACATCACGACATGCTGCCCGAACCATTCCGTCTTACTTTTCAAACCCTCATTTCGTCCATGACCGAATCTCCCAAGTTCCAAAGAAAAGGGAACAACAACAACCCCCCCCCCCCCCCCCCCCCCCCGCAAGGATCCCCAACACCACCAGCCAGCGGGGAATCTCCATTCGACCAGTGTCCACCGCAACTCAGATAAGCCGTCGCGGAACCGGGTCTCGCCTCGGAAAGCCAGTCCAGTCCCATTCCCCCTTCCCTTTCCCACCCCCCCCCCCCCCCCCAAAAAAAAAAACAAAAAAAAAAAAAAACCCAAGACACACGACCGCCGTGCCGGACTCCCTATCTCTCTCTCCCCAGAATCGCTCAGCTCACGCCAACAGTAATACCAGTCGCAGCGTATCACTACACCACTCTCCAACCCCAAACATGAGCTGACGGACAGGGTCCCGCGTGCGGCCATGTTCCGTCATAAAGATAGATAACAAAACACCATCACACGACCCAACCTTATAAAACAAAGATATGCCTCTAAAAGTAGGGGTCCGCCCGTGCTCCTCCCCCAGGGATACACCCATTCCTTATCAGTCGTGAAGCCATCGTCGGCCCGATATTACGCTCATGCACGCGTTCCGCCCGGCTCATATTGACGTCCCGATCCCATCCACCATCTCACAACCCTTCCAACATGTCACGTCTCATCCATCTCATATCCCCATCATCTGTTCATTTCTTCGCCTCTCATATCGGACCAGAAACATATCCCAACTTCATTCACCCTCATCTTCCCAGCTCCCCATCCAAAGATGCCCCGACAACCCCAAACACCTGAATCGCCAACCTAACCCACACACCGTCCGCCCCAGAATGCCGATCAAAAGCCGAGGTCCCAATCCCCATCTCCATCTCCAAACCCCATCCGCCCCCCTCGCCCAGCGACGCGTCGGCCCCTGCCGATGACCGACCGCCAGACACAAAGCCACACGTCGGTGAGCGCTGCGCTTCAATGCGCTTGTGCTCTCTTCGAGAACGGTTCTAGAGTCCAATCCTGCATCCTTCGCGTCAAGTCAACTCGAACCTCAACTCACCTTTAACTTCATCCTTGTTTCCTTACCTAATCTCTTCAATCGTCAAGTCGTCTTCACAAGCACACCGCCGCCCACTTCACGACCTCAACATGCATCGTGCCCGGGGCCACCCGATGAGTCCAGAACACAGTGGGACGCTTCGTCTCCGAATGCCGACACCCAGTGCCAGCCCCATTTTGACTACGTACTAGGTAGGTACTAATGAGCAGCACCGGCCGTCATCTGAAAATCTCATAATGGCGCCGTATCCTTCGTTAAAAACTCGTCCAATGCCGTCAAAATCAAATGCTCCCTTTTGAGCCCTCTCTAAGTCCGTCCGGGACCAATCATTCGTAACTGTCCCCCAACAACGCCTTGCGAAACCCCATGGAAGTGGCAAAACAAAAACAAAAAAGCAAAAGCCCATGCTATACAGCCAGAATGCCGTCCTTGCAACACGCCTGTCGTCTACACCCGAGGTCACTTCGCCAGGACCTCTTTTTCAGTCTCGTCGTCAACTAGCCGCCTCTGCTTGAGGATCTTGACTAGCTCTGTCATCGTTACCGGTCGGGTCAGGAAGAGATCCATTCCGCTCGCGAACCCGTCCTGTCGCGCCCCCGCCGAACCTAGACTAGTGATGGAGATGACCGTCACCGGCGGGAGGTTGTGCGCGCGCTCAAACTTTCTAATGCGCCGGGTCGCTTCGAGCCCATCCATGACGGGCATCGTGATATCTGCTCATGTTAATCGCAAGGAGCAGGTCCCGACCGCACTAGACATACCTATGATAATACAGCAAAACTTCTGCGGGTTGGTTGTGTACACCTGCAGAGCCTCCAAGCCATTGGACGCCGACGCGTGCCGTTTGTGGAGTCTCTTCATGTATGCCGAGAGGATCTGCCGTTGTCAGTGCCTGCGATGACAGGTCGTGGGACAGACATACCTTGAGATTGATTGGGTTGTCGTCTACCAGAAGGAACTCCAATGAGGATTTGGACGAAGACGAAGAAGCCGCAACAGTTGTGCTCGCGCTTCCCGTAGCCACAGCTGTCGACTGTGCCGGTGCCGCCCCTGACGGGGCTGGGCGGAACGGAAGCGTCAACGTGAAGTTCGAGTCTGGAGTTGGGGCGTGCCAGCTGTCCACTTGCTGCTGCGTGATAACCCCACCCGGCGACGCGGCCGACCTCACGCTCTGGACACTTTCAGATTGTGCTCTTGGTCTAGTCCCCGTCTCAGACCTCAAAGGGCTGCGCGCCGGCATGATCCCCGTAAAGGCATCCGACGGACCGGCAGCAACCATTTTGACGGCCTGGCGTTGCTGCCAACGATCGAGGGCGCAAGCTAAAGCTTTTGCGACCTTTCTGGGTCCAGTACTGGGCTGTGTTAGTCGTGATCGCACTGAAACACACGGTTGACTTACGGCTGCGCGATGAATTCCATGACTGTCTGCTGACGAGAGCGCCTGTACGACGTGGCCAGCTTCTGTGCCGCTTCGGCATTGCCGCAAACAACAACAAGAGGGGTGTCGTTGCCTCTCGAGTTGGACATGTCGAGATCCCTGAAGGCCTCCTCGCTGCAAACTGTGAGGTCTGCGGGCGACGGACCGCTTCCACCGTTATCGTCGCTGACATCGACGTCCAGCCATTTGAACGGAAGGCTCTCGACAGGGAGATCGTGCCCCCCGGCGCGAAGCTCTTCTGTGGTGTCGAGGCCTCTACTGAACCCGCGGACGGAAAGTCGTCTTCCAGCCAACGAGCTCAAGTCGGCCGAGAACTTGCGGCCACAGCTGCTAGCCTTGCGAGACAGAACAAGAGGCACCGAGACGGTGATGCTCGTTCCGTGGCCGACTTGGCTCTTGACACTGATAGTTCCGCCGAGAGTAGCAACAATCTGCCTCACCAAGCTGAGGCCCAAGCCCGTGCCTGGCGCCATCGCATCTTCCTGGGAGAAGGGAGTAAATAGCTTGTTGCGTAGGAAATCCTCGCTGATGCCCTTTCCTGAGTCGGTCACGGTGAGGATGACCATTGATGCCGACTTTGTGGATTTGTGCACCACTTCCTCCTGTCTCAGGTGGACCTTGATGAAGCCCTTTGATGTGTACTTGAGCGCGTTGCCGAAGAGATTCATGATAATACGGCGGATGGCGCCCGGTTGCGTGTGGAACACCCAAGAAAAGTTGGGATCAATGTCGACAAGGATCTTGACATCCTTGAGGCTAGCAGGCTGGTTCTCGGACGACTTGCGTCGGTGGCCCAAGCCCTCCGTCGTTGCAATGGCATCGAGCTTCTCCTGCGCGGGCGTAGGAGGTCCCGATCCTGGTCCATGGCGCGCCAGTTGCGACGCTACCATGTGCTGGAAGCTGTGGCCGATGAAGACGCTCTCAATGACCTCTTCTACTAGAAGATCAAGGTGCACATCCGACACTAGGGTCATCATGCCCGATTCGATGGATGCCGACGTCTCTGGCCGCAGTCCCCGTCCAGGCCCGTTGTTACGCCGCTGAGACTTGGATGCTCTCAGGTAGGTGTTGACCTTGCTATAGTCCAGCAGCTATATGGAGGTTAGCTTATAATATGAAGAAATAATGCGACAGGGTACTTACATGGTCGATAGTGTCGAGTAGAGTCTTGCCCGAGATTTCGATCGTGTGGATAACGTCTACTTGGAAAGCGTCCAGCTGAGTGTCGTGCAGAAGCTCGGCCGCGGCAACGACACCGTGAAGCGGAGAGCGAAGCTCGTGACTGAGAGATCCCAGAATGTCCGCCTTCGCCTTGTCGGCAATCATTGCGTCGAGACGGGCCAACTCCGCCATGGTGACCATACCAAAGGCTCTCAAATATGGCAAATCCGCGTCGGGCGTCAGGATACGCGATGCGCTCTTGCTCCAGACAAATCCTCCCGCAAAGAACCGCTCTCGAGAAGGATCCCAAAGCGGCACCACCGCCACGCTCCTGGCCTTGGGGAATATTTCTATGATTGTCCTCGCCTCGTTGCGTCTCGTAAAGTACGAATGCGCCGGTCTGTCGGTACGGTTGGAAGGCTGCTCGCTCTCTTCTGTCGGAGTGATGTCTGTGTCGTCGGCTTCGGAATCGACCGAGTACCACGCGCCCGTCTCGTCGAAGCTGAATACCTTGCCGTTGGGATACCTGCGAAGCAGCCTCTTGAGGAACTTCTCCCGCAGCGAGGAGCGGCCGGGCGGCAGCCCATCGACACCACCGATTGCGCTATCCATGGTCGTAGACCTGCCAAAGCACTTGCACCACCTGTCGTTGACATCCTCGGACCGCTCAGAGAGGTTGTCCTCGCTGCTTGAGAAGTGTTTATCCGCAACTTCGCTGGCTTTGCGGGGGCCACTTACGAGCCCGCCGTAGGACCCAATGCTAGCATCCAGGAAAAGCGCGCCGTCTACCTCGAGGGACTTGCGAATCACGGTGGCCGCTCGTGAAAAGATCTTCATGGTTTCGGTCAAGCGGGGATCCGGGGGAGCAGCGCTCGACGTCGTGGTGGCCACCGTTCCGGTTGAAGCCGTGGTTTCGACGGAATCACTCGAATCGACCTTCGATGCGGCATCGCTCGAATCGGGGCTGATGGGATTGATGCTCGGCCGGATGGCGTCCACGGTTTGGGGAGATTTGGGCGATGGTAGTTCTGCGTCCGGGGGCGACGTAACGGGCGTTTCGAATCCGTTCATGGAAGATCTCGGCGATGGAGGCTTGATTGGCGTTGCGGGCTCGTCTTTGCCAACAATAAATTCCCCGAGGCCATGAACCATGTGTTCGCTGCGGCGGTAGCTCTCGTTCGTCTTCCTTGCATCCAGGTAGTCCATGACAGTCTTGGAGATTTCCCTCATAAAATGGACCGCATCGGCGTCCAGGCCAGCTCTGGGGCGATCGTCGAAAATGCAGTACACGCCAATGTTGATGCCCTTGGGGGACCGGATGGGAACGCCTGCGTAAAAGCGGTTATACGGAGCAGCATCGATGTAGGGGCGGTTGCAGAAGCGCCGGTCAGCGGCGAGATCTGGGATCACAGCGACGGGCAGCTCGTCGTCATTGGTCATGGGGGCGGCCAAGTTGCCGGCGCGCGACTCTTCGGGGGCCGAACCGACCAGAACATGTTCGCAGATTCCGAAAGCGCGGGGGATGGCCGTCCCGCAGAGCCAGAGGTGCTTCTCGGTCGCATACTTGGTGTTCGCGGCGAGAGGCATCGACCGCGTGGCCTCGGCGACTACATACTGATGCTGACGGTCGAAGAGCGAAATCAAGGCGCGCGAGGCGTTCAATCGCAGGGCTCCCAGCTGCGCAAAGGCAGTGAGGCCCGAGTCGGGCGACGACGAGAGGGCCGAGAAGGGGATGGGACGGTCGGGATTGTTGAAGACGGCACTGGGAATGTGGAAAGAATCATATCTAGAGTGGTCAAGTCTGTCAGCAACGGCGTTTGCGTTTCGCCAGATGATAGCTCCAGGCGGACAAGCTGGCAGCGGGCTACGCACTTGAATGTCTCCCATTCACGGGCGCCTTCAGATATCTTGTTCATACTTCATACAGGTCGTCTGGAGTGCGATGAAGCTCGTCTAGCCCATGGTCCGGAGGATGGGTGCGAAGGCGGCAATAACAACAATGGGCGTGTTGTTGTTGTTGTCGTCGTCGTCAACGTCGTCACGGGTCAGACCAACTTGCAGGCAAGGAGGAGGAGCAGGCAAACGAGCAGCAAGAGGAAGCATCGAAGGTGAGGCGGCGGGCATGACTCAAATGCCGCTCCTCTCCGCTGTGGTGGAACAGGGATCCCGGAAGCCGGGATGGGCGCTGTTCGAGACGGTTGGGGGGGCAGTCTCTGGCCTGGTGGTGTCTCGATGGAGGTCTTGGACTTGCAGCTCGCCTGCTGCTAGTGTGTTCGGTCATAGACAGGGCAGAATGGATGGGAAACCGGTTCCTCGGGCAAGCTGGACACTGGACATTGGCCATTGCAACACATCCAGCAGCCATCCATCCACCACCGGTCCACCACCCATCCGCCCATCGACGAGCAAGCCACGGTAGCCGGGGTCCAGCCATGACCAGTCACCAGCGCCCACCGTCCAGTGTTGGTTTGGGCCGTTGAGGCGGGCCTGTCGTTTGCCTTCGTTTGGGGCATGGAGGGGTGTCCCTCGGAGATTCTGAGATGCGCTAGGCCTAGTGGCCGCCGAAGAAAGTGTGCGGCTTGTCTTTTTGCAGCGCAAGTCTAATCAGTTGGCGACGGGCCTGTGTGCATGCATCCTCGCACCGCTTGCGACTGCGGTAGTGCTGCCAATACTGCCAGTACTGCAGGCTGTCTGCATAGTATAGAGTATCCGTGGCCTGCCCGAGGTGGCTGACATGGGCAAACTTCGGATGCCCAACCGCTGCAGCCTTTGCCGCCGGACTGGCTTGGATCGGGACGGTTTGGCGTAGTTTGGCCGTCGCGCGAAGTTTTAGGGGACTGGCCGGGCTCTAGCGCACCGCACGTGGGCGATAAACCAATGGCAAGGCTGGACTTGGACGTGTTTTGCGGCCTGAAGAACGATCGGAGGCTAAACGGGCTGAGATGGTGGCCAGAGACGGCCAGGTCAGACCCTGCTCGCGTTGGGCCGTCGCCATGTGCCCTGCTCGGTAAGGTAGCAAGACGAAGATCTGAGGCCGACGGTGGCGATGCTGAACTGTAATTCCGTTCCGTGGCAGGCCGGCGAGTCTCTGTCTGTCTCTGCGGTGTCTCGGATGGGGGGTGGGCGAGAAGCTGCTTCTCTCGACGGACGGTGCCTGGTCACCGCCTCACCGTCTTGCGTCCCTCGACTGCGACTGCGAGTGCGACCGGTCTTGGATAATGCCCTGCCCAGTGCCAGTCCCAGTCCTGACCGAGGCCGATGCGATCGATGAGCCAACCAGCGACGGCTCGTCGATGACGGGACTGGCTCCGGGATCCCTGGCCTGACCCCCACTGCTTCTGCTCGTGCTCGTGCTTGTGCTTCGTGCCGCCTGCTTCTTGACCCCATGTTGGCCCCCTGGCTGCGGTGGAGGGTGGCCGATGAGGGAGAAAACATGGTCAGCGTGGGCATCGATGGAATCGGCGACGCAGCCGATGGGCGTGGGAACGGGAGATGCTGGCGATGCGGTGAGGGCGAACGGGTTTGTGTGACTGGAGGTGAGGTCAGGTGGTGGTCGCTGGTCAGGGTGCAGAGAAAGGGCCTGGCTGCAGCAGGCAGGTCCCCTGTGTCGCCTTACCGTTGACACTACAGTGTACCTCCCGCTGTGCCTTAGGGGCGGCAGCCTGCAGTGACAGCGCTAGCGACAGTAGCGTCTCTGCAGTAAGGGACTGCAACGCTCAGCGACGGCCACCACCACAAGCAGCAAATTGAGTGGAGAAAAAAAGAAATACATAGGTACCTTCACGTAGGGGCCACAGTGTGGGAGGGAATGCAAAGGGAAAAGAAGCGGGGCACTGGCGGTTGGAAACTTGGAATCTGATAAATTGCAGCAGCGGGAAGCTGGGAACCGGCAGGGCTATTGACTCGCCCGCCCCTCTCTTTCCCCCTTTGCTGCTGCTGAGCCCCTGCGAACTCTGCACCCGCCCCACAAATATGCTGTAATCCCGTACCGTGCTGCTACCGTGTGTGCACATGGCCGGCAAGTCAGTGGCATTGGCTGACAGACACTGGCAACTCAGCAACAGACAGTGCAACTCGCACTCAGGGCAGCTCCGGGTCACACACGTGGTGCATACTGTCGGATGTCCACCAGTCCCATCCTTTCGGTACGTACTCATGCGCCTTCCAAGTTCCAATTGCAGCTCTGACACGCTCTTCATTTCAACACCACCTCATGATCCTCTCGTGCCTCGAGACGACAGTCTCCAGCGCCTTATTCTGCCGTCGCTGTTGCATGAGCCACGCACAGCGCCCGCGGGGGCCCATCACCAACACGTAATTGGCACCGCTGCCCCTTTTTCTTCAGCGCCCTCCCGTCCCGTTCTCGTCCCGCCCGGTCGCGACGAGATGGCCGCCCACACTCAACACGAGACCTGGACACCGACGACAGCAACGGGGCCCTGAGCGCACTTCCGACCTCCAGCTGTCGTCCATTGTCATCGAGATGCCGATGTCTGCGTTCCGGCCAACCATCAGCTCGATCCGTCCCATTCCGTGCCTCAGCTATGCAGCCGATGGGGATGAGACGAAGCAGTCCCCGTCCGCCATCAGCCCAAACCATCGTCATCTCATCTCCCGCCTGCCAGCAATCATTCGTTCTCTTGCCAACGCGCCCGATGGTCAATGGAGCACTGTCAGATGGTTAGTCAGTATTGGCACCAGCATCAGCATCGTCAGCGGTTCTCGGCGGCGGTTTGGGTGCCCAACTCAAGTACTCAACTCGCAACGCTTGTTCTTGCCAGCTCGGCCGGGTAATCGTTCAAGGGCCCTTCCTGGACCCTGATTCAGCCCCTTGCGCGTCGCCCATCCCTGCGGCGAGCATCCCGTTGCCGGGGCTCGCAGCGTCGCACCGGCACCGTTCCTTGCCCTAAACCAAGGTACTCAGTGCTGGCAGCCGCTGTACCACAACTATTGGCAGTGCTAACCCCGGCTTACAGCATAACCCCGAGGACCCCGATCGCCCCCCCGGGTCGGCCATGCCACCGTATCGAGCCTTGGATGCGACATCGACCAACGCCGCCAGGGTCAGGCGACGACGCAGATCCACGCCATGAAGATGAACCCGTTGTTTTGTACAGAAGCTTCTGGCACAATCACCATGTCTGTCCAACAAGTGTTATTCGGAAAGCGCCTGGCCTGTTGCTGCGCAGGCGGACAGGCGACAGTGGATTGCGAGGCTGGGTTTCAAAATGAGGCTTTGTGAAATTCCATGTCATAACGTACGACTCAGACAACGCCTTGGTGCATGACACCGAATGAATTTCCATTTCCATGCCCAAGCAGCTTCAATCAAGCAGGGCAAGGGCTCACGAGCGTCAACACCATGGCACACGCTTCTAATTCTAGGCATGGTCAACCAGCTTCATGCCTCCGATGACGCCCTCGAACCCGCTGCCTCCGACCGTCGCCAACGGCGCCTCAACGGCCATCGGCTGCCACACGTACCGGTAACCTTGCCAGCCCAAGATGGTCAGGAACTCCATCTCGCCGTCGCCGACATCGAGGAACGTCTGCCGCCCCCGGCCGATGAGGCTCGCATTGGTCCACGACTCCACGGGGAACGTGTAGTTGAGGGCGTACGTGCTCTCGCCCGAGAACAGCATGACGGCGTCCACGGTGCCGTTGCCCAACCACAGCCCGCTGTCTCCACCGCTGAAGATGGCCCCCTTGGCGTCCGACGTGGGCTTGATCGAGAACGATAGCGTGTAATTCCTGCCCTTCTGCGTGAGCGGGGTGGTGATGCTACACGCCGGTGCGAGGATGGCGCCCTCGTCGCCCATGTCGCACGTCGACGTCGCATGGTACCCGTTCCCTGAAAGATCCTCCACCGCACCGTCACCGCCTCCCTGGGCAAAGTTGTATTCCACAATTGTCGATCCCTGCGACGGGATCCTTCGATCGAGGTTCTGGCCAGGCACCGCCGGCTGCAGCGCCGCAAAGACCTCCCCGTACTCGGCCTCGGTCAACTCGCCGCCCCACTGCTTGTCCGCGAGCGCCGGCAGTCCGTCGCGCCACTGGTAGTACGCCTCGATCACCGTCGTCGCGTTGGGCCCGAAGTCGTTCCACTGCGGCGCGATGTGGCCCAGCAGCGCCGCGCTGTCCCGCTCCGCGTTGTTGGCGGCGTTCTCTCGGTCAAAGATGTTCGGCGCGAAGGCGCTGCCGTCAGGCGATCCGTGGAAGATGAAGTCGAGGCTGAGCTCGTGGCCGTACCACTCGGACCACTTGCCGACAGTGTACACATAATCACCCGAGTTGAGCACGTCGTACCCGTTGTTGATGAAGTCCAGCAGCGGGTTCGCCTCGAAGTTGGCCCAGTGCTGGATCGAGACGGACTTATTCACCTCGCCTCCCGAGGATGGGGGAAAGGTGCCCCAGATCCGGACCTTTTTGCCAGATGTGCTGGTGATGTACTCGTTCATGGCGTCCACGAAGCGGACGTACTCTCCGACGAGCGCCCTGTCTCATCAGATTATATCCATGTGAACGCGAAGGGGGCACTTACTCCTCACTCAACGTCGGATCGACATACTCGTCCGCCCCAATCGAGACGGTCTTGCTCTGGAACCACGGCAAGAAGACCTCCCAGATGTTCTGCATCGTCGGAATCGTCTCGGGGTTCGAAATGTTCAGCAAGCTCAAATCCGACGATAGGCCCAGCTCAGGGCGCCACTGCGAGATGACCAGCGCGTGTCCGGGGGCCTCAATCTCTGGCAGTAACGTCACGCCCCGTGCAGCGCACTTTTCCTGGATTTCATCAAACACCTCGCGCGTGTACGACTCGTTGGCGCGCTTGTTTAGCCCGTCAACGGCCGGGTCGTCGGAAAGCAGCCGGAAAGCCGCATACAGAGAGAGCTGCCGCTCACGCGAGTAGATTCCGACGTTGTTGTACAGGTTATCGCTGAGATGCAGCTGGAAAGTGTTTTGCTTGAAGAAGGACATGTACGCGCACATCTCGATGAGAAACTCGGGTGGGTAGTAGTGTCTGGCGACGTCGAGCTATTTTTTGGTCCATCAGCAAGCCTCTCGCCGGTTTCAGCGATCCGCAAAACTCACCATCATTCCTCGCGTCCCCCAGCCTGGACTGTCCGCCCCGTACCCCAACGGCACGGCCCCGTCCTGGAGGACGAGCTGCTGCAAAAGCGTCCGGGTGCCCCACCACGCGCCGAGGGGGCTTGCGCCGGCGATGTGCACACCGTCCATCGTGACGTTCATCTGGTATCCCTCTGAGGTCTCCCGTCCCGCGGCGTCCTTGAATGCCGATGCATCTGCCAGAGTGAGAAATACGGCGCCCGGCTCCGCATCGTCACCCTGCTCAACCGGAAGCTCAAGGCCGAGGATCGACGCGAGGTCTTGGGAGAATGTCTCGGCGAACTCGGCTAGGGTCGGCGGAATGAGCGTCTGCCCAGCCTCGTCGCGGGCCTCGGCGAACTCGGCGTGCACGATGATCTTGGCGAGAGATGAAGCTGGCAGGGTGCCGCCCGTTGTGGTGTATGGCACGGTCGGGAGGCCGGGAAGGGGCTCTGCTGCCGCTGCGCCGAGGGCGAGCGACAGGGCGAGGACTGAGAACCGCATTGTCGCGATCGAGGGGTTGTCAATCGTCGATGGCAAAGCTGCTGCTGGATTGCATTCATCTGATGTCCCAGGGCTCATATATACACATGTTATCAACTCCGATGATCGACAGCTTGAACATCACACGATGGGCCGGGCCCCGCGCGGGGTAAGATGCCCCAAGAGTGGGTGAGGGGAACAACCGAAATGACACTGGAAGAGCCTGTGCGATTGTAGAAGGTGGCAGCCGGGATCAACGCGACTTTACCCCGGGCAGCAGTGCATCGTATCACTCCTCACTCTTCACTACACTCGCAGCAAAGGGTAGCTACCGACGGGATTGAGCTAGCCGTTCCTTGGTTCCTTGCATTGCCCTCTAGGGCGCGATTCGATAGCAACGTTGCAATTTCATCACCCATGGTCGTCCGCTCTATGGTCTCCAAGAACAGCCTGGGTCGAGTGGGGACGCCGAGCTTCTTTCTACGTTTACCTCGTTGTTGCTACTGCGGAGTTTCGCGGTATCGGATCCCGGGCGAGGAGCAACATCTTGCATAGGATGATCAGAGCTCTAGGGAAGATGGGGAATTCACTATGAAGGTTGTAGGTTGGCCTGGGGTGCTGGGGTTGCGAGATGCTACGTGCGATCGGCCCCGAGAGGGGTTGGGGAGATGTGATAAGGAGCTCGCAGCTCGTTACGTCGATTGCGGAAATGGGATGAGGTGAGTCGAGGAGTGGGTGTGTGCGAACAGAGAACTGACCGACAGTCAGTCTTGTCCTGGATTGTCATTTGGACATGGATTTCTTCATGACTTTGGTTTGGCTGATCTGCAATGGTCTTCACTCGCAGCGCTTGACCGCTAAAAATCCCCTTGAAAAACTCGTCTCTGGCCGACACCTGGCCTCATGCATTGCCAGCCTAAAGATCGCGGAACGGATTCTCTTTGAAGCCCGCTTCCGGCAATCATGATTGCCGGCTTCTACCAAGTTACATACGGCGGCCACTTCGGCCTGTCATGGTAAGCCCGCGTCCTCAAGGTCCATCACACCCAACGATGCTGACGACGTCCAAGGGGCTGGATCATCCCCGGCCTCCTCTGGCTCCCCCAAACCCTAGCCATCGCGGAGCTCTGCTCGTCGATGCTCGTGAACGGGGGCTTCTACTGGTGGTCCGCGGCCCTCGCGCCGCCGCCACCAGCCTCTCTGCGTCCATCTCCGTCGCGGACCCGGCGTTCCAGCCGACCAACGCGCAGCTCATGGGTATCGCCATGGGAACGCTTGTGCTGTGGGCCGCCGTCATGACGCTCCGTCTAGAAGAGATTGGGATTGTGTGTTTCGTGATCAGTAAGTCCCTCCCATTTCCTCTGCGGCCAACCTCTGTATCGAATCACCCCGCTGATGTGCGTCGGAACTCACAGCCTTTGTGAATTTTGTGCTGCTGGTGACTTTCATCATCGGTATGCCTGTGTCCCACGCTACTAGCGGCAAGCCGTTTACTTCGGCATCCACTGTATTTGGCTCCTTTACGACGTACTCTGTCTGACTGGAGCCCGGGCATGGCGGCGCTGTACTCGTTTCTCGGCGCGGCCTAGGCGAATTCGGGATGGACGATCCCCGCCTACGTCGTCGAGGGAGCCAAAGACGGTGCCCGCTCCGCCCCAAAGGCCATAATCTCAACCTACTTCATCAGCTTCTTCATCGGCATCGTCGTCTGCCTCCTCTACACATTCTGTACTCCAGACATGGCATCCCTCGCAGCCGATCCGACGTGAGTATCTCAGCTGTGTACATGTTCCCTCTACAGAATCAGCTGAAAGCGACTGACATTCGAAAAAAAAGGGACTACCCCCTCTTTACAAGCATCATCGAACACTGGGGCCCGCGTTACGCCGAGGTCATCGCCCTATTCGAGGCCGTGGCTCAGAAATACCATTTGGAGCATGTCAGGCATATCAAAGCGGTTTTCCAAGCTCTATGGAGCAGGATGTTGTCACTTCAGCAACAGCAAAGTCACGAAGTCGTCCCGGCTCCGTATGTTAGTCTGGAGTCAACAGCTCGGGAGCTTCACATAACTGTCTCGCTTCTATGATAGCGCTCTTGTCATGTACTTATAATAATGAACAGATGATGATCAGACGGGGATGAATGACTCAGTCGAAGTCTGTAAACAATGGCCGATCAGAGGGAAGATCCAAGTCGTAATCTCCGAGACAGTTCACGACCCCCATTGACATGTACACGCACCATGTTGTTGAAGGACGGCGTCTTAAATAGGCCGTCGGTCAGTTTTGTTGATGCATGTAAGATACCTGGCGCCACAACAATTGACGCGATGGCACCCAGTCAAACCAGGTCTTCGGGGAATGAAAGTCCACATCTGATGGCCATCTACATTTTACACTGGAAACGTCATCTACAGAGGATTTAGGTCTAACCTGTCCGCAGTTCGGCACTGGTTTCGAAGATACTCTCGCAAACGAGTTGCAACCCTCGTCGGCCTCCAAAATGGGCTCAGTCAATCTGGAAAGCAACGGGCCAGCCCACGACCAGTCAAGCCAGTTAAACCAGCAGCCGACCGCACCTTGGGAGCACATCGCCGCCTCCAAGCAGGCAGCTCGAGAGCAGAGCATCCGCACCTGGGCAAAAACCACGCTCTCAACCGCCGTCCCCCGGCTTCCACCGCCCTCCGAAACCAACGTCGTCCGGTTCCCCGTGGCTAGTGGCCAGCTCACAGCCCGCCAGGTTGAAATCACTGAGTCGATCCCGAGCCGCATTCTCGAAAATATCGCCTCCAGCCACTGGACCGCCGAGGAGGTCCTACTCTCCTTCATCGCCCGCGCCACGATCGCGCACTATCTCACAAATCCCCTGGCGGAGCTCTTCTTTGAACGCGGCGTCGCCCGCGCGCGTGAGCTAGATCGTCACCTCCGGGAAACCGGACAAACAATCGGTCCCCTCCACGGACTACCAATCAGCCTCAAAGATGTCTTCCATGTCGAGGGCACACCCGCAACAGCCGGCTACGTAGCCCTAGCCAACACCCTGTGTCCCACCGCTAGGCGTGTGCCGCTGCACTCGCCTCAGTTCTCGCACCCGTATTACCTGGTCAGGCCGGTCGCTGGCCCCCTGTGTCGCTCAGTTGACGGCTTGGAGGTCTATGCGAGGAACGTCCTCGCGCTGAGGCCCTGGGAGTGGGATTTTCAGTGCGAGCGCCTGCCGTGGGACGAGGACGCTTACCAAGTTGTAAGACAACGCGCGGCATCTGGGGATCTCTGCATCGGCTTTATGGCTACCGACGGCGTCGTCACGCCGCATCCACCGATACAGCGCGGTATGCGCGAGGTCAAGGCTGCTCTGCGCGATACAGGTGTTCGCGTGGTGGATGTGAGACTCCTGGACGGAAGAGAACGCATATGGAAGACCATGATGAGCATATTCGGTGCCACGGGCGGGGAGGAGGCGCGAGCGGTTCTGAACAAGTCGCAAGAGCCCGTCGCCAAGGAGACGGTGCTCCCAACCCCGGAGGACCGGCTCAGCGTGGCGGAGCTCTATGCGCAAGGGCAGGCGTTGTTTGCGGTGCGGCAGCAGTTCCTCGAGAGGTGGCAGCGCACGAGAGACATCACGGGTACGGGACGGCCGATCGACTTCCTCGTGATGCCGTCAGGGGGGCACGTCGCAGCTCCGCACGGTACTATGGACTACTTTCTCTACGAGGCCGTATCGAACGCCCTCGACGTGACCTGTGCTACGATCCCGGTAACACATGTCGACCCTGGGTTGGATCCGAAGCATGAAGAGTTCACACCTTTGTCCGAGGTGGATCGGCATAATTGGGAGAATTTTGAGTCTTGCCATCCGCATTTTGTAATGCATATGTCAATTTGTTCCTCGTATGTTAACAAGGTAGTCTTGCAGACTCGCCAGAAGCTTACGCAAATGGACCTGTTTGTCTGCAAGTGATGGGATCACGGTTCTCGGAGGAGGGCGTATTGGCATGTCTCCGAGTCATTAATGCGGCGTTGGGACGGGCCAATGACCATGTTGTGTAGTTTCGTCGAGACAACAAGAACATTGCGTATACTCGGCTAGGTGCAATCAGCATCCACATTATTCCGTATCAAGGCTGTAAATGATAGCCGGAGTAGACTAGGATATCAGTGGAGGCTATCTCGAAGCGATGTGGGTATTCTCGCCGCCAGATCCCTGCTGCTGCATGTCCATGGATCTGTTATCTTTCACAATCACCGTCGGGCAATAACACAACCCCGCATTGATCCCCATCACAAGCTTCACCGAAACAGTGTTTCTTGACCAGACCGAATTTGTTGAGTATCCTTTAGGATCGTTCACGAAACCACGTCATTATCGTCAGATTGCTGAACACGTTCGATAAACTAGGCGTCGTCGCGGTGTATCTCGAAGCATCTCAACCCGCGGAGTCCGTTCTCCGGAGCCGACAAATAGGCCGGTGTTCTTTGCAGAAGGGGAGACACCTGTTTCCCAGCGATTCTTTCCCGGCTGTGACATAAACCACTCCCTCTTTCTTGAATTAATTGCTGCCCAAGAGTTGCATCGGAGTCGCAAACATGCCGCCAGCTGATCCTCTGCCGCGTCCCGTAGCCAACCCGACGGTCTCGTACTGGCTGAGCCAAACGGATTCTGCGCTGCTAAACTTCTGCTCGTGTGATACCCGTCACCATTCCTTCAATTTCGTCAAGCGGTGATCAGTACTGATGACCTTCTCCTCTTATTAGACGCGACCAACTGCCCAGCCATGTCGACGCTGTCATTATCGGATCAGGTATAACCGGCGCCCTCATCGCGCACGAGCTTCTGGCTCGGTCCAAGGGCAAACAACCCAGCATTTTGATGCTCGAAGCGCGCACGCTGGCAAGCGGCGCAACCGGTCGAAATGGTACATCTTCTCGAGTGTCTTGTTCAAGCAGTAAAACTGACGTCGCCATCGATGTAGGGGGCCACATCAAGCCCGACTGCTACAAGAACTACCTCAAGAACGTGGTGCGCTTTGGCCCCGAGGCAGCCAAGCACCTCACGGCGTTCGAGCTCCAGAACATGAAGGCTACGGCGCGGTTCCTGAAGGAGAACGAGCTAGCTTCCGATGTCGATCTCGTCGAGCTGCGCTCCGCCGACGTCTTCATGGCGGAGGACGCCTGGGACCAGGCCGTCCGGTCGTACCGCAGGTTCGAAGAGGTCGGGGGTGATGTCAGTGAAATCACGCTGCACGACGCCGCCGAAGCTCGCGAGGTAGGCCTTCACCACATCTGATTCGCACACCATCCGCGATCTGACCCGAGCAGAAGTTCAGAGTAAACGGCATCTTCGGCGCCGTGAGCTACCCGGCCTGCAGTCTCTGGCCTCACAAGGTCGCCACCGGGCTCATCAAGCGGAGCACCGCGTCAGGCCTGGAGGTCTTCACAAACACGCGTGTCGAGTCCATCGTCCGCGAGAAACAAGCAAGCGGCGCTAAGCGCTGGCGTCTCCTTACCACCCGCGGCGAGGTGACCTGTACCACCGTCTACCACGCCACGAACGGCTACGCGGCCTCGCTGCTGCCGGCGCTCAAGCGCACCATCGTGCCGGTAAAGGGCCACGTCGCGGCCATCGAGCCCGAAGAACCGTTCGTCTCGCGCCCGCTGGAGAACACGTACGGCGTCCAGTGGTCCGGCGACTTCGACTACCTCATCCAGCGGCCCGCAGACGGAAGGCCGCTCATCTTCGGCGGCCGCGACCTGGCGCACCCGGCGGGCATCCCCGGTGTCGTCGACGACTGGGACGACTCCCGCACGTCGCCGGAGATTGTCGATGCGCTTCGGCGGTTTCCGCTCCAATATTTTCGGGGCTGGGACGCGATGCCCCGGCTCCGGAATGCGTGGTCCGGCGTCATGGGGTTCACGGCCGACGACCTGCCCTTCATCGGAGAGGTTCCCGGCCTTCAGGGGCAGTATATCGCGGCTGGGTTTAACGGACATGGTAAGTTTGAAGCGGGTAGGGAGGGGGGTGGATTTCTGCTGTTCAGCTGCTGATTACGCCGTCTTGATATAGGCATGGCTCGATGCTTCCTCTCCGTTCGCGCCGTCGTGCAGCTTGCGCATGGGGAGGAGGTCGACCCGCGTGTCCCCCCGGCGTACTACGACATTGCGCGACGACTGAGTGTGTCTTCGCCCGAATGGGAGAGCCTACTAGACCAGGCTGAGGCAGCAAAGTTGGAGGCAAACAAGCGCCCGACGGTGAAGGCGCAACTGTAGATTAGTTGATTAGCAGCACTTAGAAGTGTCTGAAAATAGGAATTTGTGGCTGTGTCTAAAGATTGAATGTTCTCATATGGAGACAATCACAAACGTCACTCTTCCAGATATATTCTTCACCAATGGAAGAAGATTCTAGTCGAGTCCGCAGTCTTTGAGATTTTCAACATTCATATATCGATATTTGCCCATGGCTTATGACGTGGAATAACGGGACTTCAAATATAGAATGGTCTGAGGGGTTCAACGTATTTATAATTCATCAGCGCAGCTGCCAAAGCAAACAAAGCAAATCGGCCCCCCCTATTTGCTTATTTGCCTTAGGGCCACTAAATATTTGTTTATTTGGTCCTATTAATAGATCTATTAAATCAAAGGTATATAAGTGGTTATATCACCTAATTAGGCAATAAATGAAGTTATTTAGAGATCCTATAGATGAATAATAAACCCCTCGATCCCAGAGAGGGGTAATACATCCCTTTTTAGCCAATTCTTCGTTAACTACAGCCACTCAATACTCTCCGCCTTTATCGAGAGCTTTTGCGGTGTTAGTGTTAATTTCACTGCATTAAAAGCTCACTCATAGTTTGATGCTATAGTTGGGATTGTAAAGATGTTAAGGGCTAATTTACTTAAACAAGGGTATTACATCTAATAGTCTAACCACCATCACACAGGGTCATCTATCTCTTATAAGGCTTAACTAAGGTACAAGTTAAGCTCGTTAAACGTCACCCTTACTTCCTGACTATAACGACTTCTCAACTATTATCTAAAATAGTTATCCTTAAGTAGAGATAAGGCTAATAAAGAGTTTAATAAGAAGACTAGTGAGGAGGCTAATAATAAGACTAATATATCATCGTCTTTATACCACTTATTAAAAAAGTACTTTAACCCCCTTTCCACACTGCATACCCATACCTCTTAACTATCTCTACCCAATACTTCCTTAAAGTAATTAAAAAATTAAAAGAGGAATAGAGAATAATTAAAATAGTAAAAAGGGGTAACTTAATAAGAGCTAAGTAATACTTAACGTAGTTCATTAGTGAGTGGACCACCATTAATGACCGGGCCACTTTTCCCACCTTCACCACCTTTTAACTTTAATATGTAATTTTTTTTATAAAATAATATCCGAAGCCTCGCCCGAACATAGGATTATTCTAGTAATTAATACGATCCGATTAACACTATAATTAAGTATCCGATGTGTAACAATTATTTATAATATTCTAAGAACTACCCTCTAGTTTAGAATAAAGGGTTAAAATGCGAAGGTTAATAGTAGGAATACGTAATTAAATTTAATAGAGATCGAGGAGGAGGTAATTATTCGATATATTAGTAACTTAGATTCTCGAGAATTCTCGCCCTAATGCGTGGATATGGAAAATATAATTAATATACTACTTCGGAAGTGTGATGGCCAACCGGTTAGGAAGTGCTGGATAGAACACTTTGTCCAACGACGCCCAAAACTTAAAATACGATTTTCTTCTATTTATGATTATTAGAGAGGCTTTTACGAAGATACCATGATTATTAAGTTTTGGTTTTAACTTATAACTAATATGTAATTAAAATATAGTATTATAAATAAAGATTTTTATAATTTCAATGAAATTAGTTTTATAATGGGTATAATCTAATTTAAAATGATTATTATATAACGTGGTTCATCATCGACCGGGACACCATCATCGACCGGGACACTCCTTATCGTACCTTGAAGGCCGATTTTTAACTATTTTTTAAAAATCGGAATTTTAATACAAAACGCTATAAGCTTATATAACGTCACCGATAAGGGTTTTATATTCGAAAATAAATCCACTAAAATCTACTACCCATAATTACTAAGATATTAAGTTTTAGCCTTATCGTAGACCCACTTTTATAGGGTTTTACGATGCACTCCGGATTATGGTTCACTAAATTTCGGAAAATATTTTTTCCTAACTATTAATTATATAATACACCTCTACATAAACCTTTAGAGTTCTTTACTAAAATTTCGATTTTTAAAAAATAGTTAAAAATCGGCCTTTAAGGTACGATAAGGAGTGTCCCGGTCGATGATGGTGTCCCGGTCGATGATGAACCACGTTATTCTAATTAGATTAGGAAACTAAAAAAGGTTTAACTTAGTAATCGAAAATAGGTAATAGTAATTTATTATGTTATTAGTAATAATTATACAATACCACCTTTTTTAGTGGTTTAGGGCCACTTCTACTTTATGAGTTAGTACTCTGAGGCCCAGATTCCGGATAGCTGGGCAGTTAAAATAACTTCTAATGGATGGACCGATAACGAGATTGCCCTCTAATGGTTTCAGCATTTCGATAAACACTTAAAACAGTGATTAAGAGGTATATATTGGATATTAGTCGTCGATGACCATAAAAACTATGTTAGTAGTGATTTCGAAGAGTATTATAAAGAGAATAAGATTATAACTATCTGCTTGCCTGCTCATTCATCACATTTAACCCAGCCTCTCAACGTTGGCTGCTATAGTGTGTTGAAGTTGAGATATGGCTCTCAGATTGAGTACTTTATCAAGGCCTGGATTACCTACATCACTAAACCTGAGTTTTTCCTTATATTTAAGGCCGTATTCCTTTAAATCTTTACCTAGGAAAATATTTATAGGGGTTTTAGAGGGGCTGGGCTTATTCCTTATAACCCTCAAACTGTCCTTTCTAAGCTGGATATACAGTTATGGACACCAATAACCCCGAACACCCCCATTAGGCTACCCGACCCTTGGGTTTCTAAGATGCCCTAAACCACTAATAAAGCTATTTTTTAGTTTTCACTTATGAAAGAAAAAATCTCTAAGTATTAGGGAAACTTATTAACTCTAATTTATAAAGTTACCGATAAGTTTTTAAAAGGTTTATAGTATATTTCCTATGTAGCTGCCCTTATAGAGGAAGAGCTACGCTATTTTTAAGATGTAAATACGGTCCTTAGTAAACGCCGGAGAGCTAAAAGAACTAGACTATAAAATGGAGGGGTACTAGATGGGTTTTAGGTGAGGGAAGTTATAGTTGTAAAGGGTGTTATTAAGGAGGAAGGGTGTGAAAAGAAGGAAAATAAGGGGTTATCGAAGTGTCATCGAATAAGTTCACGATATTGTTATATTTATTATAAGATCGGCTATAACATAAGGACCTGTTTAGAGGTTGTGGAAATAAGTAGTTTAAGTGATTCTGAGTAGTTGTAATTGATTTAATTGATTGTGGTTGAGATATAAAAGCTTTTAGTGGTGAAGGTGGGAAAAGTGGCCTGGTCACTGATGGTGGTCCACTCACTGATGAACCACGTTATCCAGTTTTTACTAAGCTAGCTTAATAGAGGACCGAAGATTCACCTAGTACCCTTTCCAGAGGTAACGGAACTACAAAGTGGCCTCAGCTCTTCACCGGGCCCAATTAACCTCCACATAATCCAGAAAAGAGCTCTCATTAAAGGGTCACCGAGCTGAAAACCTCAAAATACAACTATTACGAATAAAGGATTAGTGATCCTCCTCCCCCTTATCGTCCTTATCTTTTTATATAATAATAAAAGTAATTTCGTAATTATAATAATTCCTCTACTCCTTAAAATACTTAAAGATATACTCTATACTAATAATCACCTTATAAAAGTATCTATAACCATCTCCCTTACTCTATCCCTTTATTTATTTTATTTAAAAGAAGAGGGGCTTAAAAAAGCTCTTAACTTTAATAAGAATAAGCTAATCCTTATCCGTTAAGTGATTAGTAGTAGGAATTTAGAGGGAGGCCTTTTTATTATTAAGATTTGAAAAGTAAACCGGGATTTTATACTTCTTTTTAATTACCCTTTTAATTATTAAGTAGGTCGAATTTTATTTAATATTTGTCGTAAAAGTGGAACCACAATTACGGGACAGTAATTGTGGGCTATATCATGACACACCCCCCCAGACCGAGGAGAGAAGAGGTCTGCTGACTAAGCAATCAGCACCGGCTTACACTCGCAGCTGACAGTCTTTGTTGACTGTTACTGGGAGCCGGCCGCTCCCAGCTGGCAAGTCTAACCTTCCATTTCGGTGACTTGCTGCTGAAGCGAGAATGGGTGAGCATAACGAGGCTCGAACCCATGGCCTCTAGGTCGGCCCACATACTACCACTTTAGCGAGGCGTTTAGCCATTCAACCAGAGGGCTCGTAAAAACAAGGGCTCATAACTGTCGTAAAAGTGGAACCACAATTACGGGACAGTAATTGTGGGCTATATCATGACAATATTATTAATAAGGATTAATTATAGCTTAGATAAGTGTCTCAAAAGTGGAACCACTATTACGGGACAGTAATTGTGGGCTATATTATGACAATAAGTTTTTGGTGAAAAAATAATAATTAGAACCACTAACGTAAGTGTCGGGTCAGTCGTGTATGTGGGTCAGTCTGTCACGGGCCGAACCCGGTGGTTATGCCCGGGCTATACCCGTGCTTGCACTGGTGCCCACCCCCTAGGAAGTAGAGATTTTGTGTTATATCGTAGTTTACCCTTTTCCTTTTTAGTTTAAAATAAATAGTATTTGGCTACTTTTTAGTTAAGATAAGGCCTAGGACTAGCCCTTTGTATATTTTAAGCTTAGTTTTATTTATTATATAAGATACTATTAGGTTGAGTGTGGTTTTTTACTGGTTATAAAGTGGAATCCTAGGTTGAGTGTAGTTCCCTGATGATAAATTGATGAACGTTGGACACTGGGTAGAGTACGGCTCCCTACTAGTTAAGAAGAGGATACTAATTAGTATAATAGTTAATGAATTGTAGGCCTAACTATAGTTAACCTTAAACGAGGCCCTTGGGCCCTTATAGGCGAGGATTACTAAGTTCTCTAATGAGTTAGAGTGAAGTTGAGGTTTAGGGACGATAATACTAACCCTTATAGAAAATGTAGACACCGAAGCCCCGCTAGTGGGTAGTTGCTATTTTATAATAGAGATACTAATGTGTTATAAACCGTTACTAATACCCTTAAAGTTCTCGGGGAAGTAGAAGGATTACCCTTTTTAGGTATAATAGATAAGGGATAAGATCACTATGGATAAAGCGTTCTACTTTACTAATTAGGAATTATAGTACTTAATTAACTCTTATTTAGATACTAGTCCCTAGTAGGTGGTTACTACGTTTTACATAACTGGGGGGCCTAAAAGCTAATATAACCCTAAAAGTTTTATGTTTTACCTCGATAAGACTTACCAAAACCCGAATACTTAACCCTAAGTTATAACCTAATTATAAACCCTCTATTAAAAAGATAATAAGAAGTTAGTTACTTTTTTACTAAAGTTTAAATGAATAATAGTAGATATAAGAGGTGGTGCATGGTCCAATATTATTAAGATTATTATATTAGAAAACGCCCTTATTTCCCACTTAAAGGAGCACCTGATCACCGTTTCCTTATTAGGGGAGTATACTTAGTGGTTTATTAGGGTATAGGACGTTGTCTAAAAGTTAAAGTATATAGTACTCATCGTTACTAAATGGGAGTATCGCTAGTCCCTAACCCTAGCCCCTTTATAGAAGGATTATAATGGAGATATTTAGATAATTAGTGTTACTTACGCTTTATCGACTCGAAGGGAGAAGAAGGACCACTACTACCGCTACTCCTCGGGTAACCCGTTAATGGACCGTTGTGAGTGTTTTTATTATAGTGAAAAAGGTTATATTATTAGGAATTACCGGAAAAAGGTTTTTAAATAAGTGAAAGTTACTTATATTAAGGTGATAAAAAAGTAAAAGGATCCTAGGTTAAAAGAAGAGGACCGAAAGGCTACTAGTGCCTCTTTTAGTGAGGACGATTTAGGAAAAGAGTAACTCTGGTATAAAGTTGGGTATTAGAGTTGACAAAGGAGGAAGTTAAAGGATGGGAATCCTATTAAGAAGAGTAGTAATAGAGGAGCTAAGGGTTAACTACTATTTAGGTAAGGATTAACAAAGGATACTTGATATACGCCCTCATTGATACTGGCTGCGACGTCTATGTAATAGTGGATCAGTTTCTTTCTAGACGCCTCCGATTACCGTTAGTGGATGGGAAGAAGTGTGCTTTGCGAGGGTATACGCAAGACGGGCTATCACCTGGTGATGCCCAGGGTGTGGTTATCCTAGATTTGGAATTAAGTGGCCATACTCAGAAAGTTTATGTATACGTGGTAAAGGGCCTAGACCCCCCATATTCCTAAGGAAATTATAAATAAAAGTGAACTATGTAATATATAACGCCGCTACTTAGTGGGTATACCATAGTAAAGGAGGAATAAACGTATACTTTTCTAATTAGGAAAAACTAATTATTATAAAAGAGATTTATATAGTCCAATTATTAATAGTCCCTGTGTTTATAATTATATACTAATAAGTAAAGTATTAGAGGGCATTAGAGGCCCAGGTTATAGTTATGAGTTTAAGGGATATCGAGGACGCACTAAAAAAAAAGAAGTTTGTGGATGTAAAGGAACTCGTCCTAGGCTGGGTTTATAAGGAGTTTAGAGACTTATTTAACCCGGAGAAGGTGTACTCGGTGCCCCCTAGGAGGCTAGGGGTTAACCATAAGATCCCCCTTATTAAGGACACTCACGGCCAGGAGCTTATACTTCTATGGGGACCCTTATATGGGATGTCCTATGAGGAATTCTTGGTCCTGAAGAAGATATTAGAGGACCTGCTAGATAAAGGGTTTATTCGAGTTAGCAGCTCGCTAGCGGGTACCCTAGTGTTATTTATTAAGAAGCCTGGTGGGGGAATTCGGTTCTACGTTAATTACTAAGCTCTTAATAGTATTACGAAGAAGGACCGTTATCCACTACTACTTATATTAGAGATCCTCTGATGGGTAGTCGTTGTATAGTGGTATACGAAGTTTGATGTCGTAGTTGTATTTTATAAGATTCGGATTATAGAAGAAGACGTTGAGAAAATAGTGTTTTATATAAGATACGGACTCTTTAAGTAGTTAGTTTACCCCTTTGGACTCACCGGGGCCCCAATTATATTCTAATAGTATATTAATATAACTCTCTAAAACTTTTTAGATGACTTTGTTATTATTTATTTAGATAATATCCTAATTTATATGTTTAGGTTAAAGAAGAAGTATGAAGAGAAGGTATGGGTAGTTCTCCGGCGTTTAGTAAAGGCTGGATTACAACTAAACCCTAAGAAGTGTACTTTTTTAGTTAAGACCGTAAAGTATATTGGGTTTATTATTATTATTAAAAAAGGGATTTTATGTAACCCTAAGAAGTTAAGAGCTATTACTAAGTAGTTACCCCTTAGAATTATAAAAGGGGTTAAAAGTTTCCTTGGGTTTATGAATTATTATTGTATTTTTATACCTAATTATATTATTATTGTTAAGCCCTTTACGAGGTTTATAAAGAAGTTAGCTATGTTTTACTAGGGACTTAGTTAGGAAGAAGGATTTTAGGAGCTTAAGTGGTTATTTAGTATGGAGTTGGTGCTTCGCTGCTTTGACCCTGAAGGAAAGATAATAGTGGAGATAGATTGTTCGGGGTTTACTTTAGGTGGTACCCTTATATAAGAAGACTCTGATGGGTATTAGTACCCCATCGCATTCTACTTATAAAAGTTATCGCTAGCTAAGTATAATTACCTTATTTATAATAAGGAATTATTCGTTATACTTGTGTGTTTTAGGGCCTAGAGAGTAAAATTACGAAGTATAGGTAACTTTAAGATTTTTATGGATTATAAAAACTTTGAATATTTTATGATGAAGTAGTGCCTCACTGAGAAGTAGAGTTGGTGGGTAGAAGAGTTAGTTTAATACGACTTTTATTTGGAGTACTGGTTAGGAAAGGAAGTAGTAGTCCCCGATGCCCTTTTTCGGAGGGAGTAGGACACCCCCTAAGGCTGGGACGATAAGAGAGAATAGGGATACGTACTCTAATTAATACCTAATTATATTATCCTAAAAAAAGGAACTAGTGTTCCCTAGGTGGGTTATATTATAAACGATTTACTAATACTCTTATATATAATAATGTTTACGAATAATAACGAATTATAAACACTTTAGGATTAGATTATTGAAGAAAATAGATTATATCACTAAGTTTACGAGGTAGTGAAGTAGGGATAATGTAGTTTTTTACTAGAGTTATAATTAAAGGTCCAGATTACGGAATATGTAATTGATAAGTAGTAGAGGTTAATGTTCTGGGATAAAATATGGGTTCCCGGAGGAAAAGATAATGATGATCCTTTAAGCTTATTATGGATAAGGGTTATATAGGAGTACTATGATTCTAGTACTAGTGGTCACCTAGGGTGTAATAGTATATTCGAGATTATAAGCCGATACTTTTACTGGTCGGGGTACTCCTAAATAGTTAAAAGGTTTACGAGGAACTGCTATGTATATAGTGGTATCCATATTTGGAGGTAAGCTAAGAAGGGGTTATTTAAGCCCCTATTCGTCCCCCTCCGGATAAGTAGTGACTTATTAATAGATTTTATTACTAATTTGTTATTAATAAAAGAGAAGAAGTCCCGTTATATGTGGGTTATAGTTAATTGGCTAAGTAAAGTGTTAATACTAGAAGAGATAGAGATTATGGATATAGTATTTTATGTTTAGTAGTTCTTTTATAGTTATTACCGTTTTTATGGGATACCTTAGTTGATTATAAGTAATAAAGAGTTAAACTAAGTTAATAACTTTTAGTGGGAGTTCTATAGGTTAACCGGGGTTACCCAGTTACTAAACACTACTTACTACTCATAGACTAATAGGGGAATAGAGTGTATAAACCAGGAGGTTCAGGTTGTTTTATGGGTCTACGTTACCTAGGCCTAGGATAATTAGGGAGGGTTACTTCCTATAATACAACTAGCTCTGTAGAATAAAACTAACTTAGTAACCGGTATCTCTCCGTTTTTTATAAAACACAAATACTACGTTAACCCATTACTAGTTATAAAAAAAGATAATAAGGGACCACCTAGCTGTAGGAAGGTGGCCACGGATAAACTAGTGGCTAAAATAAAGGACGTTATAGCATTTACCCAAACTACAATAACCTCAACGCAGCAGCACTACGAATTAAGCGTTAACTATTACTAGTCACCAATAAATAAGTACTAGGTGGGTAACAAAGTCTAGCTCAACGTCGTAAACTATAAGTCCCCATACCCAAATAAAAAGCTTGTATAACTACACCACCAATACTAAGTTACTAAGGTGGTAAATGCACACATAATAGAGTTAAATATACTAGGAGGGATTTACCCGTAATTCCACGTAGACATCCTCCGAAGATCAGCTGGTGACCCCCTCCTAGGCCAAATTCAGTTGAATTACTAACTGCCACCTATTAGGGAAGCAAATAGCGAAGATAAGTAGCAAATAAAGGAGATTTATACTACTAAATAGAAGATGGTGGGTAAAGGGAAAAGACGTGAAGCCCTGGTGAAGTAGGAGGGTTATATTAACCCCACGTAGGAGCTAGCCGGTGTTATAAAGGAAACGGAGGTGTTAGACCATTACGAGGAGCACTATAGGCCGATATTAGAGAACAACGGAGACACAGCGTATATACACATACCCCCTAAAAGGCCAGCCAGGAACTAAAGGCTGCGCAGGGGGAGGAGGGGGGTAATATTACGGGCCAAACCCGGTGGTTATACCCGGGCTATGCCCGTGCTCGCACTGGTACCCCACCGGTGCCCCACTAGCGCCCACCCCCTAGGAAGCAGAGATTTCGCACCATATCGTAGTTTACCCTTTTCCTCTTCAGCTTGAAATAAACAGTATTTGGCTACCTTTCGGTTGAGACAAGGCCTAGGACCAGCCCTTCGCACAGTCGTACACTTTTCAAGACCCCCACGATAAATCTATTAATTACTCAACCAAAACACCTTTAATTAATTGAAACTAATCGGAATTTAACTTTTCAAATATCTCTATATCTATTTCACAAACGCACACATTATAGCTAGTATTTGCGAAGGGCTGGTCCTAGGCCTTGTCTCAACCGAAAGGTAGCCAAATACTGTTTATTTCAAGCTGAAGAGGAAAAGGGTAAACTACGATATGGCGCGAAATCTCTGCTTCTTAGGGGGTGGGCGCTAGTGGGGCACCGGTGGGGCACCAGTGCGAGCACGGGCATAGCCCGGGCATAACCACCGGGTTCGGCCCGTGACACTACCCCCCTCCTCCCGCGCGGCCTCTAGTTCCTGGCTGGCCTCCTGGGGGGGCACCTGCGCACACGCCGCGTCCCGTCGTTCTCCAATATCGGCCCATAGCGCTCCTCGTAACGGTCCAGCGCCTCCGTTTCCTCTACAGCACCGGCTGGCTCCCACGTGGGGTTAATATAGCCCTCCCACTTCACCAGGGCTTCACGTCTTCTCCCTCTACCCACCGTCTTCCATCTAGCAGCGTAAATCTCCTCTACTTGCCACTTATCCTCGCCATTTGCTTCCCCGGGTGACCACTTGTGCTAGAATTGTGGTACTCTTGTATAACCCTTGTTCGTAGTAGGCTCGAAGGGTCGTTATCATCTCTTCCTCCGGGAACCCATACTTCGTCCCGGAACGTCAGCCTCTGCTGCTTATTAATTGCACATTCCGCGATCTGGCCCTTCAGCTGCAACTCTGGTGCTCATCGGAGTCTTCTTGCATAAGGGTGCTGCCCAAGGTAAACCCTGAACAGTCTGTTTTCACTGTTGTCTTTCCTTCAGGGTTAAAGCGGCGAAGTACCGGTTTTATACTGAATAGCCGCTTAAGCTCCTGGAATCCTTCTTCTTGATTAGGTCCCCAGTGAAATACAGCCGACTTTTTCGTAAGCCTTATAAGGGGCTTAATAATAAGGGTATAGTTGGGTATAAAAATGCGATAATAATTCGTAAACCCAAGGAAACTTCTAACCCCCTTTATAATTTTCACGGTTTTGACTGAAAAGGTACACTTCTTAGGGTCTAGTCGTAGTCCGGCCTCTGCTAGGCGCCGGAGGACCACCCGTACCTTCTTTTCGTACTTCTTTTTTGACCTAGATGTGTAAATCAGGACATTATTTAAATAGGTGGTGACGAAGTCGTTTAGGAAGTTTTGGAGAGTTATATTAATATACCATTAGAACGTAGTTGGGGCCCCGGTGAGTTTAAAGGGGTAGATTAACTATTTAAAGAGTCCGTATCCCGTACAAAACGCTATCTTCTCGACGTCTTCTTCTACGATCCGAATTTTATGGAACGCAGCCACGACGTTAAGCTTCGTATACTACTGCATAGTGGTTACTCGTCGGAGGGTCTCTGATATAAGTGGTAGTGGATAATAGTCCTTTTTCGTGATGCTATTGAGGGCTCGGTAATCAACGTAGAACCGAATTCCCCCACTAGGCTTCTTAATAAATAACACTGGGGTACCCGCTGGTGAGCTGCTGGCTCGAATAAACCCTTTGTCCAGTAGGTCCTCTAGTGTCTTCTTTAGGACCAAGAGTTCCTTACGGGACATCCTATATAAGGGTCCCCATAGAAGTGTAGGCTCCCGGTTGTGAGTGTCCTTAATAAGGGGGATTTTATGGTTAACCCCTGGCCTCTTAGGGGGCACTGAGTACACCTTCTCCGGGTTGAATAGGTCTCTAAGCTCCTTATAGACCTAGCCTAGGACGAGTTCCTTTATATCCATAGGCTTCTTTTCTTTTAGTGCGTCCTCGATATCCCTTAAGCTCATAGTTATAGCCTGGGCCTCTGGTGCCCTTTAATGCTTTACTTATTAGTATATAATTATAAACGTAGGGGCCGTTAATAATCAGGCTATACAAATCTCTTTTATAGTAACTAGTTCTTCTTAATTAGAAAGGTATATATTTACTCTTCCTTTACCATAGTGTACCCGCTGAGTAGTGGTGTTATACATTACATAATTCGTTTCTATTTATAGCTTCCCTAGGTATATGGGGGGGTTTAGGCCCTTTACTATATATACGTAAACTTTCTGAGTATAGCCACTTAATTCCAAATCTAGGATAACCATACCCTAGGTATCACCAAGTAATGGCCCGTCTTATGTATACCCTCGTAGGGCACACTTTTTCCGATCCATTAGTGGTAGTCGGAGGTGTTTAGAGAGAGACTGATTTATTATTGCGTAGACGTCGTAGCTAGTATCGATGAGGGCGTGTGTTAAGTGTCCTTTGTTAATCCTTGTTTGAATAGTGGCTGACCCTTGGCTCCTCTACTGCTGCTCTTCTTAGTGAGACTCCTATCCTTTAGCTTCCTCCTTTATCAGCTTTAGTACCCGACTTTATACTAAAATTACTCTTTTCTCGAGTTGTCCTTATTAGAGGAGGTATTAGTGGCCTTTCGGTCCTCTTCTTCTAACCCGGGATCCTTCTACTTTTTTATTACCTTAGTATAAGTAACCTTCGCCTACCTAGGAACCTTCTTTTAATAATTCCTAGTAATATGGCCTTCTTTGCTATAATGAAAGTACTTATAGTAGTCCACTAGTGGGTTACCCGAGGAGTAGCGGTGGTAGCGGTCCTTCTCCTCTCTTCGAATTAATAAGGCATAAGCAGCGCTAGTCATCTAAACATCTCCATTGCGATCCTTCTATAGAGGAGTTAGGGTTAAGGACCAGTAATACTCCCGTTTAGTAGTGATGAGTATTATACGCTCTAACTTCTAAGCAACGTCCTATACCCTAGTGAGTTACTGAGTATATTCCCCTAATAAGGAGACGGTGACTAAATACTCCTTTAAGTGGGAAATAAGGGTGTTTTCTAATATAGTAATTTTAATAGTGTCGGGCTATGCACCACCTCCTATGTTTACTATTATTCGTTTAAACTTTAGTAAAAAAATAACTAGTTTCTTGTTATTTTTCTAATAAAGGGTTTATAATTGGGTTATGGTTTAGGGTTGGGTGTTTAGGTCTTAGTAGGTCCTATTAAAGTAGGATATGAAATCTTCGGGGTTATATTAGCCTCCAGGCTCCCCGGCTACGTAGAACGTAGTAACCACCTACTAGGGATTGGTGTTTAAATAAGAGTTGATTAGGTACTATAGTTCCTAGTTAATAGGGTAGAACACTTTGTTCATGGTGATCTTATCCCTCATCTACTACACCTAAGAAGGGTAATCCTTCTACTTCCCCGAGAACTTTAAGGGTATTAGTAGTGGTTTACGGTGCATCGGTATTTCTATTACGAGGTAGCGGTTACCCACTAACGGGGCTTCGGTGCCTATATCTTCCATAAGGGTCGGTATCGTCGCCCCTGAACCTCGGCTTCACTCCAACTCATTAAAGAGCTTAACAATCCTCGCTTATAAGGGCCCAAGGGCCTTATTTAAGGCTAATTACAGTTAAGCCTACAGTTCATTAACTATTATACTAACTAGTATCCTCTTTTTAACTAGTGGGGAGCTACGCTCTACTCAGTGTTCGACGTTCATTAATTTGTTATTAGGGAGCTACGCTTAACCTGGGATTCCACTTTATAACCAGTAGGGAACCGTGCTCGACCTAATAGTATCTTATATAATAAATAAAACTGAGCTTGAAATATGCAAAAGGCTGGTCCTAGGCCTTGTCTCAACCGAAAGGTAGCCAAATACTATTTATTTTAAGCTAAAGAGGAAAAGGGTAAACTACGATATAGCGCGAAATCTCTGCTTCTTAGGGGGTGGGCGCTAGTGGGGCACCGGTGGGGCACTAGTGCGAGCACGGGCATAGCCCGGGCATAACCACCGGGTTCGGCCCGTGACAGTATTTCCGCAAATACCATAATACTTTTCGCACAGTTGCGCCCTCCTCACCCAACCACTACCTACACGTGTTTCCTCATTTAATTACTCATCAGTATCCTTTTGATCTATAAGATCTTATACTTCGCCGATAATAAATGTACTACTTTACTATAAATGTGTTTTTTTCGCCCTACGACGTTTTATAAGGGTAATATTCACTTCTCAAAGGGTGTAGTTCTCAACTTTTAAGAGAGTATTCTTATATATTATTACTATTATACCTTTTATAAACTAGTTAATTACTAATAAAATTAATATTAGAGAACTGTTCTAGTAATAGTAAACTCGATTTCTAATAAAATCAATTTATAAAATCACCTTAATCGGATTATATAGTATTTAAGAGGCCCATGGGATATTTACAGCCAGAAAACTCCCAATTAATAAAAGTATTAATAACTTTAGATCCAACTTAGATATAACCTTATTTAGGTTAAAAGAAACTAAACCAGCCCCTCTAAATCTAGCTTGGACGTTATATGGCGTAAAAACCTTTAAAAATGCAGTTTAGAAGGCAATAAAAAACTTAGCCTTCGTAATGTGGTTCATATGCGACTTTATGAATTGTTCAATTTTACGACCATATACCCACTTTAATGGACCAAAATACCTAACATTAAGTAGCTAAAATACGTGTAATGAGTATAGAGGTATAACAACTATAATAATGTTTTTTTTATTTGTAGAAAGTTTAAAAATTAGCCGAAACGTAGTTCTCGTACCCGTCGATCACCAATATCGAATAACGACCCTTCGTATATATAATAGTATATTTATCAAAATAATAAAACCAGTCTAAGCTAGTTGAATTATCGGTCCATCTATTTATAATAAGTTTAATTACTTAATTATATAGTAAAATATTATTAGTATACTAATTTGCGAAGTGGTTTTTACTCTTCACCACTATGAATAATAGGATATACTAACCGTCTATACACACACCCTAAATCACAATAACCTATTCCCAGTTCTTAAACTAGACCTTCTTTTATTTAATACTACGACTAGTATAAGTAATAGCTATTAAAAAAGTAATCTAGCTCATTATAAAACCAATCTTATTAAAATTATATAAATCCTCATCGAAAATACCGTACTTCGCTTTTACATTATAGAAAAGTATAAACTAAGCTATGACCTTCTAGGGATCTTTGTAAAGAGCCCTCTAGTAATCGTATACACAAGAAAAACGCATCTTAATTTCTATTTATCGTATAACGAAAGTTAAGGCCCAATGCGTCCTAATACGTAATGCGTTACGTACTACAAGGATATTATTCACTATATCTTCCACATTACTAAGCCGAGGTGCAAACCCTCGTAAATCCAGGTTAATAACATATTTTATAATCACGTCCTCTTCTAATTTCGTTAATCAGATACTAGCAGGATAGGTATCTTATCAGGCGCATTTTCCATTTATTTTATCGAGGAAAGTTAATAAAAGAACATTAAAGATTTTTGTGGTGCATCACCTAGATAAATTAGGATTCGTATGAATTGCTTAAATCACTAAATTAATCTGAAACTCTTTTAAAGAATTTTCTATTGTCGCAAGCATACTGGGCCACCAAGGCGTCTGGGAGCTGTGCTCAGCTGAGTCAGCACTCACGTGACGTCCTGGCCCCCGAGCCGGCCTATTTATTCTGCCGGACGCACCCACCAAATAGTGAATAGACCAAGCCTTCTTCTCCTACTTAACCTCGTACGCGCGTGCGAACTCGCCACATCTATGTTAATTAATGGAATTATATTACGTTAAAACTAAGAGGTGAAAATCCAGGAAAAATGCACGACTAACCCACATGCACGACTAACCCGACAATTACGTTATTAACTTTTTTATAATTTTCTTAAATTATTCTAATTATTACGGAGAAGCACCGATAAATCTTATAATATTTCGAAGTTTATTTATAGGCTTAGTTTTCCTCTAAAACTTAAAATCTTCTTTATGGTAATAAACTATTTAATAGAATTCCGACTTAGCTTTAAAAGTCTTAAA
The DNA here is from genome assembly GCA_024584535.1 of Colletotrichum gigasporum. Lineage (NCBI taxonomy): Eukaryota > Fungi > Ascomycota > Sordariomycetes > Glomerellales > Glomerellaceae > Colletotrichum > Colletotrichum gigasporum. The sequence goes on from CP077951.1 coordinate 1,729,707, forward strand.
GTTACTATTAAAGAGGAGGGACTTGGCTATAAAATTAAGGATGTAATTGTAATAGTGTATTTAATGTGTTTTATAATTATGTAAAGTTAGTTTAGAATTAATCTGTGGGTAAAAGGAGGCTAGGTAAGTATTATTATTTATAGTGTTATCGTAGATTACTATTCTTATTTAGTTAATTAAATCCTAATTTCTTATAATATTTTCGAAAATAGTTATAACGTTAATACTAGAATATTTCTTTTATTACTAAATGAAAGTAAAAAGGTATAATTAGTACTTCCCTCTTAAGTTGAGAATGTGAGTAGTAATAGTTATAAAAGTATAAATATTCGGTGAAGTTTATAAGTCGAAGGAGAGATAAATCCTTATAGAGGTATCGCAGAGTTCAGCTTTAATTATCGCTCTACCTCGATTCTATATTATCTTAAAGTAGTTAACTATAAAGGTTTTACCTTATAATACCTAAATGAATAAATTAAAGTTATAAAAGTGAAGTAGGTGTTAGAGGAAGGTATTGTTAAAGTGATTAAAGGGAAGATTTTAACTAATAATTATATCAAGGGTGAGATCCCTAATATTAGTAACCTTTGATTCAGGGATATTTGAGGTGGTGAGGTGGGGATGTTGTAAAGGGGATAGTGTAGCTGTCTCATCGGAAGAGGGGCTATCCCTATATCCACTAACGGGGTTATCAGGGCTAATATAATAAACCCCTTACGAGATTAGTAAGTTGTGAATAGCTTTACGAAAATAAAGATTAACTAATATAAATATTCTTAAGTAGAATTAATCGTAGCTATAGAGAAGAATTTAGGCTGCTCCTTTTTATTATATAATCGGTAACACTAGTAAACTAGTCCAGCTTTGTTATTGTATATGAGTTTAATAAAGAAGACTCTATAAGCCTGAACCTAAGTTATATAACTTTTTCTACCCTTGTCAAATAGTTGCTCCTTAACAATAAATCGCCGATTCTCCTATATAATAAGTTAAAGGTTAGAGATAGAGGGATTCAAAGGGAGGGTAACGGTGCGAGTAGTAGTAACTTGGGTTAAGACCCTTGTTGGTGGTTGTCCTAATCGGGCAAGGGTAGTTGGAGTGAGAGGCTTTAGTATCTGCGAATAGCCTTATTAGTAGACTATATAGGAGATAGAAGGTAATTTTACTTTATCTATATAATAAAAGTGGTGACGTGGTTCATCAGCGAGCGGAACACCATCAGCGACCGGGACACTTTTCCCACCTTCATAGCGAAAAAACTTCGTATCTCAATCACAATCAACAAAATCAATTACAATTACTCAGAATCACTTGAACTACTAATTTCAATAACCTCTAAACAGGTTCTTATATGATAACCGGTCTTATAATTAATACCATAATATTATAAACCCGTCCAACGACGCTTTAATAACGCCTCACTTTCCTCTTTATCACCTCACTATTCTTCAATAATACCCTTTTTAACCGTAAACTCTTTAACCTATAATCCACTAATTACCCCTCTATTCTATAGTCGAGTTCTCTTAGCTCTCCACCGTTTACTAAGGGCTATATTTATATCCCAAAAGTATTACACTTCTTCCTCTAAAAGAGTAGTCCGGTGAAAAACAAACTATAAACCTTTAGAAAACTTATCAACTACCCCGTAAATTAGAATTAGAGAACTTCACTAATACTTAGAGATCATTTTCTTTATAAGGGAAAACTAAGAAACTACTTTATTAATAATTTAAAGTATCTTAAAAACTCAACGGTGAAGTAACTTAATGGGGGTACTTAGGGCTATTGGTGTCCATAAATACACATTAAACTTAAATAAAACAGCTTAGGGATTATAGGGGATAATTCCAGCTCCTCTAAAACCCCTAAGAACATTTTCAGAGCTAAAAGTCTGAAAAAAGGCGACTTTAAATATAAAAAAGAATTCGGGTTTAGTGATATAAGTAATCCGGGCCGTAATAAAATACTTAATCTAAGAACTATATCTCAACTTCAATACACTATAATACCCTGTATCCAGAGGTCAGGTAAAATGCGATAAATAAGTAAGTAAACAAAGAGTTATAATATTATTCTCCTTATAATTGTCGGATCATAGACTGCGGTAGCCACGGTAGTCGCTCGTGCTCTCTACGCTGATCACATGGATCTTCACGTGATCGTGGTGAACGTACTGAACGTCTTAAGTACGTTAACTATAGCTAAAACAACGTCCAAATTTATATAATAATAACTTACTACGAAGGGCTGGTCCTAGGCCTTGTCTCAACCGAAAGGTAGCCAAATACTGTTTATTTCAAGCTGAAGAGGAAAAGGGTAAACTACGATATGGTGCGAAATCTCTGCTTACTAGGGGGTGGGCACTAATGGAGCACCGGTGGGGCACTAATTGAGCACCGGTGGGGCACTAATGTAAGTATAAGTATAACCTGGGTATAACCACCGGGTTCGGCCCGTGACAATTAGCTTAGTAACCCTTTAATAAGAGCTTTTTTTAAACTATATAGAGGTTAATTAGGCCCGGCGAAGGGCTAAGGCTATTTTGTAATTCTATTGCGATGGGCCAGGCCTAGGTGTTTTCGACCTTAGGGTGCTCTATTACTGTTTACTTCAAGCTAAGGAGCGGAAGAGAGGAGGTTCCTCGCAAGGGGGCCGGTGTAGGAATCTATACTGCTGGAGAACAAAGGGGACCTCTGGTGGGGCGCCGGAGGTCACCGGAGGCCCTTTTGTCACGGGCCAAGGCCCGATCAGAGGCCTCGGAACCACTCGGCCATGTTCAACGCCAACCGCTGCTTACTAAGCCTGATCAGGCCCAGGTAGACCTAATTAGGATCCAACGGATTTATAGGGTAACAGACTTTTCCTTCCTTTCTCCTTATCTTAAAGATACTCGTAATAGTCGCCATAACTAGTTGTAATATACGTGCTTAGACCGTTATATTATTTTTAAGATTATTAAAGGTAATTAATTGAACACCTAGAATAAAAGCCTACGACTTATATAAGAGTGGTAAGAAGTTTTAGATGGGTTAACCTAAGGAGTCCCTGAACGTCTAAAACTAATTAATACGGCCTGATTAAACCTAGAGGTTATTATAAACTCAAAAAGATGCGTATGTGTACCCGTAGTAGAGTACCTTAACTACGTTATTAAGTATACTATGGTTACTATTAAATGTAAAACACTAGGATAAGCGATAATTATATAATAATAAAAAGTAATGTTAAATTATTTGGAAACCCGTAATAGTTAGTGTAGCTAATCGGATAACTTATAACCCAACTATAGGAGATGTGGACCGCCTAAGTAACCGAGTAAGAGACTTAATGAGAACAAATTCGATTATTATAAGAAGCCCTAGTAGAACCTAGGTACCCGACCTCGACGATAAACTAATCCCTAACACCCTCTATAACACCGATTCCCCCTAATTAGGCCTATGTACTACCTCTAAAATAAACTAAATATTAAATTCTTAACTTATTAATGTTTAATGGATTATACAAGAAGTTTTAATAATAGTAATTTAAAATAGGAGGGAAGATAAGTGTGAATAGAGAAGTCTTCGGTTTAGAGTTAGTTGTATTCACTTATATTTACTCTACGCTAGAAAACACTGTGTAAGCCATGGTGAGTGCCTATTATGCGTAAAGAGGGGCCGATAGGTCAAAGAACCCGGATAGATTTATGGAATACTTAAAGGGTTACTACGTGGACCCTAACATAGAAGTACGAGCCCTCGACTAACTAAGGATTATACGGTAAAAGGAGAACGAGAGTTTTATTTACTTCCTCCCTAAGTTTGAAAAGGAGCTCGTAGAAGTAGGAGGAGGACATTAGCTAAACGTTATAAGGATCAATTACCTTAAAAAAGCCTTAAATACTATAATAAGAGCCCCCCTTATTAGTATAATTAATAAGCTAATAATATACGTTACATACACCCAGATGCTCCTAAGTATAAGCTCAGAATTGGATAATGAATCCTACTAAGCCCACTATGAGCGTCGGCGTAGGAGATCGCTAACCCCTAACTGAACAAGAACTAAGTCCCCTTAGAAGTAGAACGGTTAATTGGAGTTCCCCTAACCTGACTAGATGGAGTGGGAACCTACGAAGGTAAATAGGCTAGCTAAGGACAAGAAAGTCTATAAATAGCTAAGCTAAGAGGAAGCTCGTAGATATTATAACTATAATAAAAAAGGGCATATATAATGGTAATACCCTGAGGATCGAAAAAAGATAAAGAAAACTAAGACTTTTAAGGGAAAAACTAAGGAACAGAGTGAAATGGATAATAGCTTTAATTAGGACTTTGAGGATTCGAGAAAAGAGTAACTCTTAGTAAAAGTTATTATTAGGAGGAATAAGTTGTGGAGGAATAAAAGGTCATTAAAAGGAGTATAGATTATAACTTATTTTACGTTAATATTAGAATTAATAGGATATATTATACAATTACCCTTATTAATATAGGGTGTTTAATATACGCCCTGATTAGCGACGCCTTTGCTAAGAAACTCCGTTTACTATGTATTAGTATTATACCTCGGAACTTAATATAAATCACTATTATAATCCCTAGTGTAATCCACTACGTTACTTACACTAATATTAATATTAATAACTATAAATAACACTAATTATTCTTTTATATTATTCCTAACTAAAAAGACGACGTTATCCTTAGAAGGTCCTGGATAATTAACGATAACATTACGGTTTACCCAGTAAAAAGCACTCTATATATAAGTATCGTGGACTACTAAGTAATGAAAAGGAAACCGGGTTAGGCTCAGTAAGATCCAAAGTTCCTAATTTAGTAGTAGACTAGATCGGTATTCTTAGCTCTAATTAGGTGAGCATAAAAAAGAAGAGAGACCCCTCTTAGTATATCCACCCTGAATACGTTCTCCATAAGTTTAGCCGATATCGAAAAGGCCCTAATACTAAAAATAAAAATAGACCCGAGGACGAAACTCCCTACGTATTACTATAAGTTTTTATATATTTTTAACTAAAATAAGGCTAATTAACTACCACTACACCAAAAGAACGTCGATTATATTATCCCTATTAGAAAGGACTCCTATAATTAAAATAAACCAGTGACCTGGGGACCTCTATATAGCATATTAAGAGAAGAGTTAATTATATTACACTGAACCTTATAGAACTATTAAATAAAGGGTTTATTAGGGCTAATAACTCCCCTATATTATCGCTTATTTTGTTTATCCGGAAGCCTGGAGTTGTTGTTGTTGTTGTTGTTGTTGTTGTTGTATTTAACGCCATGGCGGCAAGGGCGTAGCCCTTACAGCAGACCTCCCGAGGGGTATGTGGCGTGGAGAGCCGCAGGCTCAGACTACCTACTCTATAGGATACAACCCTTACCCGCATCCTCCAAATCTTGCTTATTGGCTATTATACGTTCAATCTATCCCTAGATCCCGCTGGTTCCTCTAGTTCCTTTACTTCTTATTTGGTCCCTTTAATAAGGTAAGATGGTTGTTTTAAGGCCTAACTAGAGGTTAGCCCTTAGTAGTATAGGTAAATTTTCTAAAAAAAGCTTATTATACATAAAAAGACCTCGAAGTTTTTAGGATCGGTAATTAACCCCTTAAAGTATTACTCGAGTAATCCCATAGGTCCTATAAACTCTAATAAACTAGAAAAGTAAAGGGTAGGCCACCATTACCTCCTCACTAAGGTCTTTTAATAGTAAACTAAATAGTCTACATCCTTTACTTCCCCATAAAAGTAGGTAAACAAGGCTTTATTATAGTTAAAGTGTTAATAATATTATTTAAAGTCTCTGTAACCTAATCGGGCTACTAGGAGGTGGTGCAGGGTAGCCCGTGGAAGGGCTAGTTTAGGAGGGCTGGATAGGCTGGCCTCGAGTCCTAGTTGGGCGTATCAATCTATTACTTCCTTATACTACTATTGCATATATTAGGCCCGTATTCGTTTCCTAGTAAGTCGCTTAATCCCTACTAGGGTTACTAGTTGGCCTAAGGGCACTGGGAGTACTGTGCTTTACTTAGCTAGGTGGTCTACTTCTTTGTTACCTTTTATCCCCTGATGCCCTAGGGCCTAGTGGGTATATATATCGAATATCCTAGCCACCTCGTGGATCTCAAAGAAAGCTTCTTATAAGGATTTTGGAGCCTCACCCCATATCCCCCGGATAACACTAGTATTATTAATACAAATGTGTATTAGCTAACCTTAGGAGGTAAGGAGGGCCCACCGGAGCCCTACCCTCGCCCCTTTAACCTCACCATTAAACACTTCTACTATACTAAGTTAGCCATAACCCTGGGTTATACGCTTTCTACTTCGGTAAATAACAAATCCATACCCAGTGGCTCTATTAGACACCTTAGAGCTGTCTAAGTAGATAATTATATGGGTGTTTAGGATGGTTTTTAGCTAATACTAGAAGGCTTTGGTAGCCTTTTCCTTTGTTTGTTGGATTATTGGGTTTTGTGACCCTGGGAGGTATTATGGTTAGAGTAGTGCTGGCCTTAGGACCCTTGAGATAAGGCCTGCTGTCCGTTGAAGTCGTGTTTACTACCTCCCTTATTGTGTAAGCCTTAGGACTAATAGGTGTTATTGGTTAACATCTTATAGTTGGATTGTGAAGTGTAGGCGTACCCCTTCTAAAACCACTTTCCCAGTAGGTAGGCCAGCATTTTAGAGGAGGTTATTTATTGGGGTTGTTTTTTAAATTAGGAGGATGGCTCGGGCCACTCTTATAATGACCTTGTTAACCTTTTGGATAAGGCCCTTTTAGCTTATATTAATAATCCCCCCTCCCTAAGGGGGGGTAATGTTATTTAGGGCTGGCTTGGTTAGCTCCCTGAACTAGGTTTCGGCTCCGTATAGGGCTATTAGGAGGACATAGGTGACGACCACCTTCTATACAACAACTACTGGGATCCCTCCTTTTATGTTTATTAGGTGCCCCAGGTGTTAGGCTACTTTTTTTACTATAGTTACCCTTATTTCGACGTAGTATTAAAAAAAGAGTCTTTTATTAAACCAAACCCCTAACTAACGGATCGGCTTAACCAAGGCTTTGATTTCAAGGTCTCTAGCTTTGATCTTAGGTAAGTCCTTTAGTTACTTATATTTCCTAGTGAAGTGGATAACTTCACATTTAGCTGGGCTAAAGGAGACCTTATTATCGGCACCCCAGTCTAGGATTTGGGTAACCTGTTGACTTAAGGATATAGCATTGTCCTTGAGGGATGGGCCGGTAATTTAAAGGCCTATATCGTCTGCATATCCAAACCGAAGCTCTTCGAACCTGACCCTAGCAGTGCGGTCTGATACAAAGGCATAAATCAGCCTGATCAGGCTATTAGGCCAGCCCTGTTACCGTAGATGGATAATAAGGCGGTTCCAAAGAACAGAGTCAAAGGCCCCCTTCACATCCATTATCGCCAGCGTAGCTATAAGCCCCTTATCGAGGACCTATTCAATATCGTATATGAAATAGGTCGTTAGGTCAGTAGCTGCCCTACCTAGTAGGGCCCTTATTTGCTGTGGGCTAGCCACCCCTTCTAGGATAGTGAGGTAGGCCATTCTCCTAGTTATTAGTCTCTTAAGACCCTTACCTAAGTAGGATAGGAGGGTTATTAGTCTCTAGGATCTAACCTTTAAGAAGTCGGTCTTTCTAAGCTTCTAAATTATAATAACCTTTACTTTATAAAAGGGCTGGGGGAAGTAGCTGACCTTAATGTATACCTAGAATAATAGCCTAATAAGCTTAGCTATAAGGTCCTAATAAACCTTAAGTAATCTTATAGTGATTCCGTTAATACCAAGGGTCATAGTCTTTATTAGGGTAGTTACCCTTACTTCCTCCTAACTAATTATAGCCTACTAGGGTATTTATTGTCTTAGGACCGTGGCCACGTCGAAGGGGTCCCTAGGTAGGTCATCCGTATCATCGAACCTCTCCAGCAGGGCCCTCCATAGGGCCAAGGCCTTGTCCTGGTTATCGTTATACATTTAGCCCTTAACTACTAAACTAGCCTTATACTAGCCCATTATTTTATATAAGTCCTAATTGGATATAACCCCTTTAATCTTAGTAGCCTAATAGTAGGCCCATTTAGCCTTCCTAACTATTTCTAAGAAAACCTTTTACTCTTTGAGGATAGGGGGTGGTGAGGCCAAGGCCAGCTCTGGTTCCCGTACCTACTAGATATAGGCCTTAAAGTAGGATTAGTGGGTTTTAAAGCACTCTTCTATCCACCAAGGGGCCCACTTTCCTCAACTTTATTATCTTTTCCCTATTACTTAGATAATTATTAAGAATAAGTTAATAATCCAGCTGGCCTGGGCATCTAACTTAGTTAGGGTAAGTAAGTCCTTAAGGGTAAGTAAGTCCTTAAGGGTAAGTAAGTCCTTAAGGGTAAGTAAGTCCTTAAGGGTAAGTAAAGTTAAGGTCCCTACCCTAACTAGGTTTTTAAACTAAAGAAGGGCTAAATCCGGGACCGATATTAGCCCTAATTAGTATGTTTGTTGTTGTTTATTATTATTAAGGGGGATAATGGTTATAATAGGCTAATAATCAGCTCCTAAATATAGGTGGTATAGAGAGAGTCCTGTGTGCGTAAGGGGGATATTTGAGAAGGTTAGGTCCAGGACGTGACCACGGGTGTGGGTTAGAGCCCCTGCTTCTCCGATAAAGGAGAGGCCATGGTTATCAACCCAGTTAACTAGATCATCTCCTCTATTCCAGTTAACGGATCCGGGTTCCTAGGAGTAGTGATAAGCATTGAAATCCCTAGCTATAAGGGCTCGTAGTGGTGATTAGTATCCTAGGAGGGTGGTCATTGTATAGTTATAAGGATCGCCTGGTTATCTATAGACGTTTATAATAATAGTATTATTAACCTTTAACCATAGGATATCCCTTATTTGGATAGGTCTTTGTTGTTGCACTTGTAGCCTTATCCCCTTCCGTATATATATCATTACCCTGAGCCTTATTTCCCTACTATCCCAAAAATTAACTAGGATAAAGGAATTATACCCAGGGTGTGTATTAATCTGTATTCTATTAGTGTAGCTTATTCAGGGCTCCTAAATAAATACAATATCGACCTAATCAGCCCAACAAAGCTCTAAAAAAGCTATGTATACTAAAGGCTTTTTCCCTACGTTATATTAGGCTACACATAGTACCCGTGGGGGGGCCTATTTAGGCCTACCCCTCTGAGTCAAGGTCCAGGTGGGTATAGGTATTAGTGATATTATAATCAGGTTTTTAAGCTACCCTTTAGCTCCTATTTTAGAGAGGGTAGATAGGGTGGTTGGTCTAAGGGAGGGCCTCGGGGTCTTTTATTTCGTTTTTATCCATATCATTAATTATATCCTTATTACCTAAGCACATAATCGATCCTTAGGGGGGGGTCCTAGTGTATGGGCACTTAGAGCCAGGTTATTAGCCCTGATCAGGGTGGGAGTTTTGGGGTTATTGAGTACTGTTCTGGGTGTTGGTCTGGTTAGTATTATCGCAGGCCTTAGAGGCCTTTTACCCAGCCTTCCAAATCTGTCCACGTTCCTTTCGGCCTAGAGGGGAAAGATGACCGTTAACCATTAGGGGCTTAGTTGAACAGTTTATATGGCCAGCCTGGAAGGGCCCTAAGTAGTTGGTACACTTCGGCTTAGCTATACAAGGCTCGGTCTCGTAGGAGTCTGAGGGCTTGTCGTAGTTGTTGTAGAATGGCCACTGGTTATAGTACTGGTTTATGTGGTATCCCTAATAGCTAGGGTTATACCTAAATAAGGTCCTCTTTTCCCTAATAAACTAGGCTTTACTACTCTGGTTGAATAATCTGAAGGGTAGTACCTTAACCATAAAAGAGATAACCTAAGTGACTTCGTTTATAATAGGGTTTGGGCTAAGGTGGGATTACCGGGCTAGGGCTAGTTCACGGCCAGTCTAGGCGATAACCTCCTCCCTAATTAGGGTTAATATATTAATACTTTCCCTATCTAGGTTTTAGAACTTAGATAAGTAACGTAGAATAGCGTATATAAACTATTTTGTAAGGGTTTTTATTTTAAAGGCCCCTAAGTAATTTATTAGCTTTTATTTATTTCTAAAAAAAACTTTATTAAATTTATTTCTTTAGGTGTTTTAAAGAGTATCCAATTAAAATATAGTAAATATATGGGATATCCCCTAGTTGTAGGCCAAGGGCCTAGCAGACTGTACGGCGCAGGGCGAAAGGGGTGTTCTTCCGGGCAGCTTCCAGGCTTTCCTCGGGGATACGGATGAAAACCCGGAGGTCTTCTAGTTAAGCCTGGGCTTGTAGGCGGGTAGGGCTTGGTTTTAGGCCGGGGCGGAGGCCGGGGTTAAGACTAGGGCTAGGGTTAGGGTTAATACTATAACGGTAACCCAGTTCTAAATTAGAGTTAAAGTAACTTTATTATTTATTAACTTCTTTAAAACTTAGATCACATAGGTTATCGCCTCCTTTACGATCTACTTTTTCGGCTCCTTAAAATCAGAGACCATATTATTAATAAACTAAGTAATAACCAAAAAACATCCTTTCGGTCCTTATAGCGTCTAATTTGTTCATCGAAGGCGGTTAGGATAGATCCGGTGGTTACCCCACTTATGTTTAAGGGCCCCTTTACCGTAAAGGGGGCTACATTAGGAGTGTTAAACTGGCTTCCCCCAAGGCTAAGCCGGAATAGCTGGGCCTTAGTGTTACGGTGGTGCTTAGCCCTTGAGGTAGGGTTAACTCTGGAGGTGACCTAGAACTCCGATTAGGGCTGGCCGGAGGGGCCGGTTATAATCCGGTGCTCACCAGAAACTATAAGGCTATCACGGGAGGGCTCTAAAAAGGAAAGGTGAAGACTTTTTAATTATTAAGGATCTTAATAGTATATTACCTATTTCACTAATAGCGGATACTAAGAAAAATTAGGCGAGAGGGAAGTTGAGACAAGATGTTGCTTGAGAGGTTCTTCGTCGTTCAAATGAGTTTCAGCGGAATTGAAAAGCACACATTGAGCAGAAGAAAGTGAAGTAAAAGTTTCCGACATTCTCTGATAAAGTAGGTTCTTTAGGGCATTGGTATTAATTTATTCATATGAAATAAATTAAAGAACTAATTATAGTATCAACCTGGAACCTCCGTTTCCTAACATCGAGATGCAAATAACCCAATGCGACGACCATTCTGCAAAAAAGCAGAGAAATCCCTAAACAAGACAACAACACTCAAAACACCATTCCCATACATACAACCTTCAACCCATTCTACGGCATCTGGAACCTCACCTGCGTAAACATCGAAATCTGCCTCTCAGTAAGCGGATTCTCCCCAACCCACCCCTCACCAACTCTTGCCACGGGGTGCGCCTGCATAACAAACATCTGCGCACGACTCATCCTCCCCCACGGCGCCGCCGCACACCTCCCAAACGCCTCATCGAATACCATATCCCTCGCATACGCACCAAGCTCATACCGCGCGAGTGCGTCCACCTCCGCCCCAGCCGGATACTCCAGCCTCGCAAGCCACAGCCCCCTCTCCGCTGCAGCGCGCATCACATCCAGCGCCTCGCGCCACGTCCCCTGCGCGACGCGAACATACCGCATCTCCAACCTCAACGGCGCCGTCATCCCCTCGTCGCGAAGAAGCAGGCCGCGCAGCCCCGCGGAGCAGACGCACACGTGGTCCAAACACAGCCTCCTCAGGCCCGTCCACGGCCGCGGGGAGAGCAGCATGCCCATGTGCCACCCGCTCTCGTCGTACCCCCGGCTCAGGCCCGAGAGGTTGAAGGCCAGCTCGCGGAGACTCGGCGTCGACAGCACCGACCCCAGAAAGGCGCGCAGGTGCGCGAGGTCGGCGGGCCGGCGCTGCGGCCAGCGGTTGTAGCTGTTCGGCAGCTCGTCGCGGCCGAGGTTGTACTGCACCCTGAACTCGAAGCAGTCGAGCCGCCGCACGAGCTTGAGCAGGGCCGTCTCGTCCGCCTCCTTGGTCGAGAGCGGCGCGAAGTTTGCCGGGGGCGTCACTTCGATCCCGAGGTAGGTTATTTTCACGCCCGCCCGGCCGAGGGATTCGAGGAGGTGGAGGACGACGGGCATCGTGCTGTTGTGGAGGGCCCATTCGGGCTGCTTGGCCTCCTCCCACCGGTTCGGCGAGACAAGTTTGCCGTAGAGCACGTCGTCCTGTACGAGGGTGTCGAGGGTGTCGGCTGCCCAGCGCGAGGAGCCCGTGAGTAGCTCGTCTGAGATGAGGAGCTGCGTGGCGCCGGGTAGACGGCGCATCACCCGCGCCACGACGCCCGCGAAGCCGTCGGTTCCACGCTGTAGGGCTTGCTGCTCCTCGAAGCGGCGGCGGTACTCGGCAAACCCGGCAGCGAGCACGGCGTTGCGGTCGACTAGAGCCTGGCGGGCTTCGTCTGGCGTGTTCTCGTCGCCAATGGCCATCCAGTCGTCCAAGAGGGCGTTGAGCTTCCGCAGCGCACCCTGTGAAGGCTCCTCGCCGTAGGCCCGGGGCCCGTACTCCATCATGGTGGCGGCCATCAGGAACAGGTGGCGGTGGAAGTGCTCTGCGTAGGCGCGGATGCCGGATGCCAGGCTGGGCGAGTAGAACGGCAACGCGGTGCAGACGCAGCGCACGCCCTTGCCAATAAGCGGATGCCGCGCGATCTGCGACAGGCGGCGGAGCGAGGAGCGCGTCATCTCGACGCTGACAGTCGGCACGAGGTGCGGCGAGGCGACGTCGCGGAGTGTCCGGCTGGTGAGGCGCATGGCCTGCAGGTCGAGGCTGATCTCGCGGTGGCGGTCCATCTGGTTCCGGAAGACAGGGCGGGCGGTGCTGCTGCTGCTGCTTCTGCTGCCACGCTCCGAGAGTCCGCCTCGCGCGATGTGCCCCGTGATCCAGACGAGCAGCTCCGGCGGGAGGTCGAGGAGCTGCAGGGGCCGGAGGTGCGGGCGCGAGAGGGTGTTGGCGGCGGCGCGACTGCGGTCCCGGTGCAGGACGGCGGCCTTGAAGAGGCCGCGGTGGTGGGTGCCGTAGACGTAGCTCTTCTTGAACTGGTAGTGGTTGGCGATGTCGGGCTCCGGCTCACGGCCGAGGATGGCGACGATGAGGCGGTCCAGGGCGACGAGGTCGGCGTGGAGGTCCGCCAGCGAGGAGGAGGCATCGTCCGACGCCTCCGGCTGCTGCTCATCGAGGCGGCGCAGCAGCGAGGCGGCTGCCGCGCAGGTCTTGCAGTCGGGCGACATCGTCACTGAGCTGGGCTTCATGCGGTGCCCTTGGACGGATCGTTTGCGTGCATGAGGTGGCGATGAGTTCAAAGTTAGCTTCATGAGTTGTGCGAGAAGAAAAAAAAAGGGGGGAGGGATGGGTTAAAAAAAGATGAGGCAGTCGTCGGCCTAGCAAGATGAGTCGGCGTCCCGCTAACGGCGACTAGGACCACAAGGGCATGGCAGGTGCACCGCCGTGGATAGCATGACCGTCGAAGCAGTAATGGAACGGGGATAAAAGGAAGGGAGGCGGGAACGAGGTTGGATTAGGCGTAGTTGATGATGCAATTTTCTGGTTGCAGCGACGAACTCCGGCCGTTGATATTGGGGCACATTAGGGGCAAACGCCCCTTTTTCACTTTTCCCGCCCCCAGTGACATACGGGGGAAACTCCGAGAAGCCAGGGCCGGAGCTTCTTCAAGCCCAGAGCTAGCTCGTTCGATTGCATAAGTGACGGCTACTCGTCCGAGTCTGTGTCATCAAAGACGAAGCCCGCCAGAGGGTTTTGCACGACGTCGCAGCAGTACGACACACACGCGTGCGCCAGACTCAGGTTCTTGCGGTGCACGCCCGCGAACCTGCCGTGCCTCGCGTCGAAGATTGCGTCCGCCTCGGGGCCCAGCTGCTCGATCTCGGCGCCGTGCAGGTTGTGGAAGGCCAGCAGCTTGAGGCGGGACTCGAACGGGCGGCGGGGGTCGGCCATGTCGCAGCATCGCGTCGAGCAGCTCGCGCCACGTGCCGGTGGCCACGAGAGAGTGTGTCAGCACGAGGTCGATGCCACGGCTGCGGAGGAAGCGTGCAAGATGGGCCGAGTCGAGGCGCGCGTTGGACAGGCACAGGCGCCGCAGCATCGGCCACTGGTGCGGCGACGCGTCGAGGGGGTTGTTCAGATGTTCCGTGCCGTCGTCGGCCTCGGGGTGCAGGGTGCCGAGCATCAGGTCCATCTGCTGCAGGCTGGGAGAGCTGAGGAGCAGATCGAGAAGGCTGCGCAGGCCGTCGACATCTTCGTTGTCGAGTGGCATGTTCTTGCACTCGAAGTAGCGGCCGCAGTGGAATACCACGCACCTCGCACTCTCGGTCAGGCTTACGATATGGGCCGCCTTGTCCTCGTTGCATCTGAACCGGATTGAGTAAGACGGGCGCGAGACCTGAAAGGCGAGGCGGCTGAGTTTGGTGCCCGCCTTGCCGAGCGTCACCAAGAGGTCCTGCGCGACACTCATAGTGTGGGCTCTATTTCTGACGTGTCGATTCCGCGGCTCGTCTGACGTGAATGGCCGCACCAGCCGCGGGTAGAGGTCTCTGATTCTGACGAGCTCCGACAGGCTGCCTGCCTGCCATCTCGGAAAGCTTCCTAAAGGTCGGTCGTAGATCTCCAGCCGCGTAGCGCCAGGCAATTTGGTCAGGATCCGATGGCTGCCTTCTGTTGTTCCATCTCTTCTGCTTGACGAGCTGTTGGGCCAGCGAGAAGAGGCATTCGTAGTGGTAACCTGCGTACATCCAGAAGGAGGAGTCCAGATCCCCGGGGTAGAACGGCAACACGACGCGGACGCATCGGAAGGGAAGCCCGCACCGATCTCCGGGTGCGTGGCCAATCTCCCCAGGCGCTCGAGCGAGTTCTCAGTAATCTCCACCGTGACGGTGCGGCAGAGAAAGGGGTTCACCAGCTTGCAAAGCCGAGCGCAGGTCCGCCTCAACACGCGTATTGTGATTCTGTCGGGGCAGGCCTCGAGCGACCCGTTCAGGACCGGGCAGTCTAAGTCGATGTCCTGATGCTCCGTGTCCAGGTACGAGACGATCATCTCGAGGATTTCTTCAGGCATGTCGAGCAGCTTGAGCGGTCGCAGGTACGGCCGGGCGCAGATGTCGTACCCAGCGCGGAGCTCCTCTCGCTGGGTGATCATGTGCTGGAGGGCCTCCTTGTGTCTCGCGGGCCACTCGCCGAAGAAGCGCCAAGAAGCACCATTCTTGATGGGCTCCGGCTGGCCGTTGAGGACGCGGTAAAGGAGCCGGTCTGTGTTGATGAGCCCCATTTGGTGATGGGCTAGCTTGGAGAGGGTCAGCTCTCGCACCCCGGTTCGCGTGTCGACCACGCCGGTGACTCGCGGGTCTGCCTGCATTGCGGATTGTGGAGTCGGTCGAATGTAGTTCAATGTTCCGAGAAACGCAGAGCGACGCGTCAGGCCGGGACGCTGGATAATGTTTCTGAGAGAAATTGGGTGCGTTGAGGTGACTTTTGATGCCCCTTTTTCAGAGGGCCTCAAATTTTAGACGGCTGGACTTGATCAGACGGTACTCCCTGGAGATCCAATTGTTTCTGGCTCACCGCAATTTGCAACAGGCATTGATTGCTGCCGTATTTGTGCCATGTTTGTCGAGAAGCCCGAGACCCTTGCTGTTGATATCAGGAGATGCATCAATGCGGACTCCGTGGCCCGCCTTATAGAGTATCCCATCGAGTGCCAATGGACTACAGTACAACGCCGTGAGGGGTAGCAGCCACTCAGGGGCCAGCCACGCCTCTTTTAGACCAACCAAAGGGCCTAGTTTCCTAGTACCTCTGCCATCTATATATTCCGGTTATGAAAAAGGTACCAGCAATCTTCCGAGTTACAAATCGCAACCCCACACTGCTCACAACCTAACCTCGTCTACTTCCGCCTCTGCGTATTCGCTAAGACCTCTCCTAGGGCCACCCTCGCCTTTGAGTTGTGATAATTATAGTTGATGCAGGACGAGGGGCTCTTCTGTGTGACCCTCGTGTGCTGCTTCCACGGAATAGAGTCATTTCTTGTATCTGTAGCCCTCCGGGGCCGGCACTTTTACCTCCCGTTAACCAATGGCCCAAAGTACTGGATTAGCTGCATAGCAAGGGTCCGTCACCATTCGTATTAGGACTTTAACGGTGCCCAGCCCAGCTGACCCCAGGTCTGAAGAAGGAAGCTATTCACAAGTACCACTTCGAGGAGGTAGTTCCATACGATCGACTCCCAGCCTCCACGTCGTATAGGCCGGCCATACTGATTATACGACCTCATTTGATCCCCCGTATCTACGCCGTTCATATGGTGATTATGGTCGTCTATACAAACGGGTATGGGAAGATGCATTCGAATATCAGGTCCGAATACCTCACAGGCAGCCCGGGCTACGGCCAAGCTTTTATTTGGCCGGCAGCGGTTCCATATAACTTCCTCTATATGGCTATAGATGGTAATCAGGAATAATACAAGGGCATTATCCTTCCAGCTAAACTAGTTAACCTATAAAGTGACAGAAAAAATCGATCAGTATAGGGATCATAGGATTGTATTTATTTTCAAATACCTTTCCGTCCTTCGTAGGGATACAGTGGATCTACCCCCATGGTATACCCTTACCTTCATCCTCCTTTTCATCCACGAGTAACTTATCAATCCCACCATCTTTACAGCATATGCCCATCGCCCCTATTACCTTCAATCGTAAAGCATGGAATAACTTAACGGAGGCGAATAAGTTATCGAGTTGTTGTTGTTGTTGTATTTAACGCCATGGCGGCAAGGGCGCAGCCGCCCTTGCGGCAACCTCCCGAGGGGTATATGGCGTGGAGAGCCGTAGCCCTATAAATACTACTAGATACAGTTCAAATCGTCCTCCAAATCGTGCCATTGTGGCTACTATGCCTTCTATCTGTCCCTAACTCCCACTGGTACCCCAGTTCTATTCTTATTGCGGCTTTTCAATACCGGATATGTCTAGAGAGGGCGCCTGCCGTAGCAAGGCCCTCGTACATGTTCTGATTCGCACAAAACCATTCCTACCCCAGTACTAGGTTGACGACCTGTACACACCGTATATCCACTTTTTCTTAGTCAGAAGGTGTAGATATAAGAAAACCCTAGTAGGGGCCCGGAAAGGGTCCTAGGCCCCGCATTAGGCTCTGCTCTACCCTTCCCACAGGTAATTAAAGCAGTTACCAGCAGCTAGAATCGAACCAGCGACCTCTGGGTTCCAGAGGCCTTGCCAGGTGTATGCCACTACACCACGCCGGCTATAAGTTATCGAGGAAGATGTAGTACTCGGCCAGGGGTAGGAGCGTCAACAACGTTATCACCACTCGTTAACTAGGAGTAAGGGCATCATCAATCTCTATATTACCCCCCCAGCGTTATGGGCATTATTATAGTACGAAACCGTATGGCCCTTTGCCATAGACGTACTATAACCATCATAGGAAATAACCTAACTACACGAGAACCCATACTTTATACCTAACAGGGGTAAGCTTATTGGGAACCATCGTCTTCTCAACTAACCGGCCCGTAAATCGAACCATAACTTCGTCAATATTGAAGCTACTTCCGGGTACATAAAACGAATCTCCTACTTCCTGTATATGACTAGACCATTGGTTAACTTGCCTATATACCTTAGGCATTAGGTCCTCTTAATGCAGGGCTTTATCGCAACGTCTTTTTCGAATAGAGGGGGGGTCGGATTATATAAAGTCTATGGTATTAAAGATTTGTATACAATGGAAAAGGAGTTAGAATCGGTCCCGAAATATAAAACGAGTAAGTAAATAGATGGGGTCTTCATTCTTAAGAGACGAAGACTAATACCATACTATTCGAATCTCTAAGTGTATCCCTATATAAAGTAAAATACTAAGGAAAAAATAAATATCTTCAGCAGCAGTCGGTTACCATAACCAACTGCGGGCTTAGTGTTATATGGGACCGGGCCGAAGCGCCGCTTCGTTGATCCAAATGGCCTACGATTCCATTATTCCATATAGTATATACCGTTGTAACAACTCCATAGGCGTCGAAGGAAGGTCTCGTATAGTCGGCTCACGATGAGGGACATCAAGGGGGTCAAACTGACCAAGCGTACCACGCTCGAAGGAGGGAGGCTCATGTGGGCGTACAACCACGTTATCACACCTCTCTGGGGTGCAGCCAGCAATGCAGGCACTCGCAAGGTCTTCGGGAAGTACGGCAACGTTAATACACGACCATACCAAACCCTCGTCATCGCTGGAAGCCATCTTGACGCTTCATCACGTAGGAAAATGACGATTCCAGTGGTAATAATAGGGACGAAAACATAGGGGTAAATGACGTACCGTCATATATCCCTTATTATGAAGGGAAAAAGTTGGTAGGAAAAGGGGGGCCGATGTACCTGTTGCCATTCCGCACTCGATGGGATAAGCGTACGACTGCGTTATCACATCGTTCGGGCATACAGTCGGCGGTACAAGCACTCACAAGGTCTTCAGGAAGTACAGCAACATTAATACACAACCATACCGAGCCCTCACCATCACTAAAAGCCATCGTAACAGTTCATCACATAGGAAAATACCGATTTTGGTAGTGGAAATAGGGACACAAGCATAGGGGTAAATAACGTACTATCATATATCACAACTGTGAGGGGGAAAAGTGGGCCGAAAAGGGGGGCCGTTGTACTGTAGTCCATTGGCACTCGATGGGATAGGTCCGCTTGAGTGCATATTCAGTAAGTGCACACCTCGTTACATAATGTACCTGATAAATAAATGCCGGCATGAACTTGACCTAGCTCAAAACTTGTTTACACTATGGTACTTGGCTTGGAAATTTTGAAATGCTACATGAGAGGTGCAGATTATGTTACGGCAATACAGATGCCGATCGGTACCCGCATGCCATGCTAAACGTGGCGATGATTGAGGAAAAGGCATTTACTTATGAGGGTTGACTTCAGATGAATGGAGGTGAAACATACATTCAGCTAAAAAAGATTGAGACAAAATATGCACAGGTTCAATTGAATATTTACAGCGGAGAAGTTAAATTTGACGACCTTCGTCGGGCCTTAGCCTCGCCAGCCCTGGATCTCGTCGAGGGTGAGCACGTAGTCGCTCTCGTAGATCTGCAACCAGTCAGTTTCTCAGTCACACGCAAATAGGGGTTGGTCAAAAAACCTACCGTCTTCAGATCCTCGACGCTGTTCCACTCGGCGTTGTTGATGAAGGTGTCGCCCCAGACGCAGAAGTACAGCCAGTGCGCCTCGTACGCCTGCAGCAGGTCGGGGAAGGGCGCGCTGCCGACCTCGGTGGCCGCAATCAGCTTCTTGTCGTCGCCGACCGCGATCAGGTCGTTGTACTGGGTCGTCATGGGCTGCGTCTCGTCAGCATCTTACCTCCAAAAACATCCTCATCAAACGGGGAAGCTCACCCCATGGCCCTGGGCGTAGACATCCGCACTCAGAATATCGACCGTGTCGTCACCGGGGTACCAATCCTCCGCAATCGAGTTCCAGATCCAAATCAGGTTGTTGAGACCGTGGTGGTTCGTGAGGCGGTCATACAGCAAAGCCCACAACTTCTTGCACGCCTCGGGGCCCTTGGCACCCCACCAGAACCACGCGCCCTCGGCCTCATGCAGCGGACGCCACAACACCGGCACGCCGGCATCCTGAAGCCTCAACAGCTCAACCGCAATCGCATCAATATCCCGGATGATCAGCGTGTAGTTGGCATTGGTAGTATCAGCCAGCGCGGCAGCAACGTCAAAGTCCGTCGCGCGCGTGTAGAAGCCGCTCCACCACTTGTTCTCCTCGGTGTCGTACAGCCCCGTGGGCGCGTTCCAGTGCCAGAGCACCGAGACGATGCCGCCGCGCTCGTGGTGCGTGATGGCCTCCTCGACGGCCGTGCCGACGGTGCCGCGCTCCACGCGGCTGGGGGAGTAGTCCATCAGGTCGAGGCTGACCAGCGCGGGCGTCTTGCCGACCTGCTCGGCGATCCAGTCCGCGTAGGAGAGTTCTTGCTGGCCCGAGAGGATGTTCTTGCCGTAGATGGAGCGGAGGTACGCGTACAGCGCGGTCGCGTCGGCGTTGGCGTCGGCGTTGACGAGGGCTGTGTTGATGTTGTGCTCGCCGCGCGGGGCGGAGGGGGTGAGCGTAATGGAGTCGATGAGGTACCTGTTTTTTACATCAACATGGAGGTTCTCGATCAGTAGAGTGAGAAGAAAAAGAAAGAAAAAAAGGGAAAAAAAAAGGGAGGGGGTTGCCGACCATCCCCAGTTCTTGACAATGTCGATGGTGTTGGCGCCCTCTTCGAGGAGCAGCTGGCCGGCGGCGACGTCGGCCCAGGTCGTGCCCTCGGCCAGGAGCACCTCGCTGGCGGCGCCGCCGTTGAGGACGACGCTGGTGCGCTTCTCGCCGTAGATGCCGGCGTAGCGGATCGTCAGGTCGAAGAGCTTGCTGCCGTCGCCCGCGCAGTCGACGTTGATGGTGAGCTTATCCGTGTCATCCTCGAAGCCGGTCACGTAGCCGGTGCCTGTCGCGAGTCAGTATCGAAATTGATCTGCACTTGCGTCCCTTTTTTCGGATTTTTTTTTTCGTACCAGTGAATCCAGCCTGGGCAGTGTCGACAGTCGTCCCCGAGAGAACGCCGTCCTCGGCCTCGTAGGTCTGGGCCCCGTCGCCGATGCACGACTGCGCGCACACGGCGGCGGCGAACGCGAGGACGGCCCGGAGTGACAGCGCCGTGGACCTCGCCATGGTTGTTGTCACGGAAGATCAGCACCGGGGTTGGTTTAGAGTGGGAGACGAAAGAAAAAAGGCAAAAGATCGGCTGAAACGTGCGGTTCGTCTCGAGAACCAGAGAAACGGCTCGATGGGGACGGCCGGTGGGATATATAGCTTATTCGGCGCATCTAAGTCAAACGCCCCTCAATCTCGCCATACACCCTAAGGGGGGACCCATGAGGCGGGACCCCCTACTGGGGGGGGGGGGGTGGGTGTACGTCCAAGGTACAACAGCTTGGTGGCCCGCTTGAGGCTCCTGGGGTGTACGTCAGGTGGGATGATGCCGCCCATGGGGTGGGGGAGCGGGGACGATCATTAAGATTCCAGGGGGACGGAGGTTAATTTTGCGTCTCCATACATGTCCCGCTTCCCGCTTCCCCACCGAGGAGAGCCCCGCCGTGCATACTACACTACATGCCGTATGTACTACTCTGTACTGCCGGGGGTGAGCCGATGTACCTGGCCGGGGGACTGGGGTGCCGGAGGGGCGTTGCTTTCTTGGAAGTCGAAGACGGAGTGTCTCGCTCCGCATGCGGCGCCCCTTGCGCCGGGGGCGGGGCCAAGACCACGTGAGAGGCCGCACCACATCAGCCATTTGCGGACTAATTCGGGGTAGGGCCTGGGCGGGCGGGTACGCAGCATGTCGTCGCGTTTTAGCTATATTCACTCCTCGTCCCGCTCTCGTCCGAGCTCTCCGTTTGGGGCCTCGTCCCGGGCTGTTCATCCGAACACCAGCAGAAGCAAGCAAACCTTTTGTGATGGACACCCCTTGCTGTAGAGGGTTTGGGGACATGGTTGGACCTTGCAACGTCGGTCCATTCGGCCATCAACTGGACGCACACGCAAAATTTGCTCGTCCCACTAGGGCTTCAAGCCCCCGACTACATGAGCCCACCCGAGCGAAGAATCGGTAAGCAAAGCAGCAGATGTCTTGATCTGCCCGGCTAGCTCAATCGGTAGAGCGTGAGACTCTTAATCTCAAGGTTGTGGGTTCGACCCCCACGTCGGGCTCAATTCCCGTCAGCGATTGACCCATCTTTTTGATGTTTGGTCGTTTTGTCTGGTAAAGTGATCTGGTGAATTTTTTACATTTGCCTATGACGCCACGGCGAAAGGGCTTGTGGGAGCCAGATGGTCTGTCTCAATGGTGATTTGTCTGTCGTACATAGTTGAATGGTTCCATCCCGACTATCTTAAGCCCCACTGGTTAGTTGTCTCCAGACAGAAAATCTCTGGGCGTAAGTTGTATTTCGCGCAATGCCAGCTTCCAAGGTCAATAAAAAAAGTAAAAACTCCAATTTCATTCAAATGCGGTGCACCCATTCATGCGCACTCGCCGAATTCTAATTCAACAACTCCCAACTATGCTAGACGTAAACAACCTGGAAGGATACATGCACTTTAAGCCATTCTCGCAAATAGTGTTGATAACGTCCGTCACCCACTTTCGGCCACCCCCACTTTCGGCCACCCCAAAAATGATGATGCATTTTTTGATGCATCAACTTCAACCTATTATTCCACCTATTTTGATGCTACAACAATACAACTGCCATCTTCACTAGGGTTATTAGACCCACTAGATTCATCTGAGCTATCGTCAACGTCGCCAGCCTCGATTTGAGCCTTCCGGATGGCCTCAATGTTGGTAAACTTAGAGTTGGGGCTCATAATGACCTTCTTCCTTTTCCTGGCCCTACTGGCCTTAACCTCTGCTTCTAATACTTTAATCCTTCGCTAGGTAGTAGCCATATAGTAGTCCCTCTTATCCCAGCCTTTCTGGACTTTCCTAAATAATAGACGTTGAGTATTAGTATTGTTCTCTAATTTTATAAATAAACTGAACTGCCCCTTTAACTCCTCCCTCTTCCTAGGAGTTGACCAACGTACTACTAATGAATTCTCCGCCCATTTTTCGCTAACCCTGCTATTAAAGTGACTTCCTGATGTTTTTTTTAATTATTTAACTAAGGTTCTCGTATTCTCGAGTAATAGGGGGTTAAGGAGGGGTTTACTCATATTCACTAGCTATAACCTAATATATTTCTAACTACTAATAATGTTTTTACTTATTAGGCTTATTTAATGAGCTTTATAATAATACTCTAGGAACGTCCATTTACCCATAATAGTATTATAATCCTATTTAGGTTGAAACCCTAGCTGCTTTTTATATGCTGCTTTAAGTGGCCTAAATACTAATTAATTGAGAGGTTAGAGGATATGGGAGGTGTGTAGTGGAAGAAATAGAAGATGTATGTTATTCCGGTAATATTTATATATAAAGTCTATTATCTTATAACTACTATGACCATCTAGGATGAGTAATCTGGTCTCTAAGGGGTTATTGGGGGTAGTAAAGGGTATAAAAACTGTTTCTAACCATTCTAGGGCTTTTAAGTTTAATATCCAACTAATCTCTGTTACCGTGAACTTCTAGGAGTTATATAGAGTTAAATCGAGAGGGAACCACTATTATTAAATACTCTTCTTTTTATATATAATGAGAGGAGGGAGGGATTTTCCGGTGGCCGAAATACACTCAATAAGTGATGTCCAAGTACGTAATCCAGGCTGTTTTCTTCGAACAGAGTAACTCTCAGAGGATCCCAGGACTAGCCCATTAGATCCTCTGCCCTCGAGAATACCCGTTTTATCCATATTATATTGATTAGTTAGTGTAATGTCTTTAATCTTATCGATATCGAGGTGTCTAAACCATGGTTTGATTGTATTAGTTGAAGCTCTATTAATACGCTAGGAATTAATAGCTCTGCTTTTATGGACCTTAATGGATGGGTTCCTTTTAATAAAAAACTAAACCCAGTTCTTTCTAAATGGTCTATGGTCTCCTTTAATTACTAGGATCCGTTTAGCGAATTCCCTGAGTTATTAATGGGTTGGAGGGAGGCCCAGGGCAGCCTATATTCACACCCATTCAGCTAGGTGTAACTCCTACTCAATTGAGAGCCTCTAAAGGTCAGCGAAACCTTCAGCCCTGCTTTTTTGGCCCTTTATGCGATTCCTAAGTGTTGATCGTGGGATACCATACTAAAATGCTGCAGTTTTAACGTTGATACCGTTTATGACGTCGTCAATAGCCCGAGAGATGTCATCTTCGGAGTACTGCTTCATCGTATAGTAAATAAACTCCGACCAAAATATCGTGATAATTGGATAAAAATTGAAAAAGTGGTGGTGGGTGGAAGAAGAGGGGTAATCATGGTGGTGAGGCATTTTTGGGTGGCCGAAAGTGGGGGTGGCCGAAAGTGGGTGACGGACGTTACAGCATGCGTCAATTTAACTATGAAACCGAAATCTCTTGAGAACGACTATATATATACTCATACTCTGGAGCGCTTCCTGACCTCTACCTCAGCCGCAGCATTCGGCATCACAATCATCTGCGTTACGAAATTCGGCGGCCTCTGTAGACCATTGGGGCCACTAGCCGCATCCTTCAGTTGCATGTCGTAGTTGAGAAGCAACTCGATGAAGATGCACTTGATCACGTAAACAGCAAAGAACCGACCGGGGCATGCATGCGGGCCATGTCCAAAATTGAATTCATCCGGCCCCGTCGTCGCGGCTTGGTGCTTCATCGCGCGACCGGGCACATCGCGCAGCCGCGAGAAGCGGAAGCCGTCGAACTCGGCCGGCGGCGCGTTGCCCGTCTCTGCATTGTATTCCGGGCTGAAGGTCTGCGTCCCATCAGAGTGGCTGGGGCATGGTTAGCTCCAAGCGCTCTAGGTTAGTATGTTTGCCAAGACTTACTATACACCCCACAACGGGAAAGAGATCGGGGTGCCGGCGGGTAGTCTCAAACCGTCGGAAAATGTGTAGTCCTTTTGAACCCGCCGAACGGAGCCGCCTGTATACCGTAGAGTTAGTTTAATCGCTCTCCTGTAACCTGCGAAGCCAGGAAGTTCTTACCAAAATTGAGCGGATTCGTGCGCTGGCTTTCTTTGATGAAGCTATCCAAATTCTTCAATTTTGCGAGCGATGACTTGGAGAGATACGCGCTTCCGTTTTCGTCCTTCTGCAACCCGTACTGCGCGATGACCTCTTCGAGCTCTTCCCGAAGAGGCTTGATGTACTCCGGACGACTAAGCAAATCCAGCAAAGCCTATATATAACAAAGTCAGAAATCCGCCACCACCACACGTCACAACAAAAAACACCTACAAAAGTCGTCGTCATAGACGTCGTGTGAATAGCAGCAAACGACAGCAACATCTGCCCGTTCCCAACATGCTCGGCCGTGCGCAGCTCGTCGGGGAGGTACTTCATCATCCACGAGATGAACGTGCCGCGCGACCCGGGCCTCGCCGCCTTCTCCTCGGGTCTGTCGCGCAGCAGCAGCTCGCCGACGAGCGAGCGCATCCACTCGTGCGCGCGCCGCTTCTCACGGAGCATGTGGCGCACCTCGGGCAGGAAGCGCGCGACGTACGGCCGCAGCCAGGCGTTCCAGCGCAGCGAGGCCATGCGGCACCTGGACACGTCCGTGGTGAAGGTGATGGAGGCCTTGAGCCACTCCTCGTCGCGGCTGAGGGGCAGTCCGACGAAGACGCGGCCGCTCATCAGGCCGACCATGCGCAGGACCATCGCGTAGAGGTTCTGCGTCGTCCAGGCGCCTCCGGAGGCGCCCACGAGACGGCCCATGCCGTCGTGCACCTCGTCCTGGATCGGCTGCAGCACGCCACCGAGGTTGCGGGTGAGGTCGACGCGCACGGCGTCGATGACGTCTCTGTGGTTCTCGCCCACGTGGGTGTATTTGCCGAGGAAGATGTCGTAGAGCTCTGCGGCGAAGGAGAAGTCTGTTTCTGGGGCCTGGATGACTTCTTGGTAGAGGGTCATGGGCAGGATGACGCGCCTTTTTGGGGTTGGTTAGGTGTTTGATGGTCTCATGAGATTTGAGAGGACTTACGGTGGGTCTGAAGGCACAATGAAGGGAGTGTTCGGGTACTAGAGTCGATGTTTAGTCAGTTTCCGGAGTGTTGCAGGGATGAGCCTTTGGCACAAACCTTTTGATGTCCCTCGAGCACGGCGTACGCCAGGCTCTGGTCGTCAGGAGACCCAACAACCGGCAGGTTGAGCTTGTAAATCATTCTCTTGTACACGCGATAGGCGGCCAGAACCACCGTCGCAACAGCGACCGGAACCCAAATCTGCCACAACATGTTGACGATGCTTCCTAGTGTCGATAGTGATGTTTGAGGGGAAAATGGCGAAGAGGAAAAAGGGGTCGCACGACGCATAAATAGGGATCGACAACGCCGACGGGAGCCCGGTTTTTAACATGCCCGCCCGCCGTCTCTCGTACCACCAAACTCCTCCCATCTACCCCGACGCAAGGCATTAAACCTCGGCCTTCTCGTAAGCTTGACGTGGTACTGTGCGCAGCAAGCAAGTACCCTTGAAATCCGCTGCCTGGCGGGGAAAAACAAAAAAGAAAGGTTTAGCAGGCGTCCTAGGCAAGCCACCGAATGAATCCTTGCGGCACTAAATTCCGACTTCGCGCGGCAGATCGAATAAGCGCTACGCCCCCCCCCCCCCCAATTGTTGCGTTTTCGTACAAGATTTTTTTCGGTATCTCTCCCCGACCGTCGTCGCGGGTCCCTCGGGTCCGCGGCCAGGCGCCGGTGGCTGGCTAGGCGGTGCACTTGACTAGTTTAAGGATACAACGGTCGGTTCCGCAGACGTGATGGAAGCGTGCCTGTGCTGCGCCTGTTGGGCTGGGATGGTCATCACGTCACTGCAATTTGCCTCCTTGATGCGATGTCTTGTTATTCGTGAAATCCTTGGCGAAAGCGCCGCAGAGGCACAGCTGAGATCTAGAATCGCGGGGTAATTTGTAGCGCTGATTATTGGTGCTTTTCTCAGATAGGAGTGGTGGTCAGATTCTAATGGCTTTCTCGCTGTGCCGCGCAATAGCGCGAGACGACCAATCACCACCACCACTGGAAGCTGCCAGTAATTGATCGCTATGATACAAAGGTGAGATGCGACTAGTACGTTACAAAATACCGTCGCTGGAGGCCTGAGGCGGAGTCGCGAATTAGCTTCGGCCGAGGCACGCAAACCTCGGGGTGACGAGCAGCTAACCATGAAGGGTACACAGTGAGGGCGCAAAACTATATAATACATAGTATATCCCCGATGGATTCCGGGCCATCCGTAGCGTAGCGCCCTTTCCATTTCCCTAACCCCATGACAGGTGCAGCCGATCATCAGCGTATTTCTTTTTCTTCCGGCGTTTTCAAACAACGATTGAAGCCGGCAAATCACTACCCTGATCGTCAAGTGTCAAGGCAATACGCCTCACGACATCCTCGGATCCGGAGAGTTGCGTTGGGAGACACGATCAATTGAATCCTGTTACCTGGGAGAGTGTAAAGTCTTGTGAAGCTTTGCCAAGCGGTGGATTACCAAGCAAAGGTTTTCGGCGTTAACTAGCTGATGGTAGGATACAAACTTTAACACCAATACAACGGTAAAGATAAATAATCATGAAATGTTGGAAATTTCCGTGCCCGACTAACAATATTTTGCCGCTAAAACGTTCAAAGCTTGGCTATAGCTTTACGGACGCCGGACTTGCAACACCCCGTCGCCCATCAATTCATCACTGCATATGTGCATCTGGAGTTGTCTGGTTAACCTCTTCTATTATAATTGCGATGAGCTCAATGCCACACGCACGATGACAAGAAATGTCGTCACAGCCGCACTCAATCACACCAGATCCTCGGTTGGGTAATTGAGCCAATCCTCTCTATCTGGATCCGCCCGCACGCCAGTCACAACTTCGCACATCCAGGTTCGCGGGCGGTCCTCCCACCTTTAAACCGTCGATCCAAGCGGCAAAATCGCGGGCCCCCCATATTTGCCAATAAGGCCACACATCCGTACCAGGGCGAAGCGGCCCGGTACGTGGCTCCATATTGGGGCACATTTCGGAACGGAAAGCCGAATCTTCCCAATCACGGCGTCTTGGCCCTCGCTCGGCAATGTGTGCGTCCAGCGAACCAGGTGCCGGAGGCCTATCCCGGGACGGCAGCCGGAGCCAGACGTTCGTTTATTAGGCGCAATCTATCGGACACGCGTCGTCATCCCCCGCACCCAAAGCTGCCCCGACCCTCTCTCCAACTCTGCCCTGCGTCGCGTGCCGATCATGGCCCGAACGGGCGTCTCGGAGCGGTCGTCGTCGTCGAGCCCCCTTGGCCGCGCAGGACCGTGTCACAGTGTGATGAGGCGCATTTCGTTCCGTTCCTGACATGGCGATAGATGCGTCGCTGGGGGATTGGAAATGGCATCAATTACGGGAAGACCATGCCGCTCTCGCGCGGTTATAAGTAGGGGGGCCGAAACATGTTCCATCGATGGACGAGTTTCTTCTGGAGCAAGCATCTCAGCCCAGTGCTAGACACCGCCGCATTCCTTCCTTTTTTTTATACGCCAATTTTACTCGTTCTGTTGCAAGAAGAAGAAGAAAAGCAAAACATGCATTTCGCTTCCCTTCTCACCCTCCTTTCGACGCTGGGCGCCGTCTCGGCCTCGCCCCGCTTCGGCCTCAAGGGCCACCACTTCCGGCGACAGGGCCTGTCCAACGACACATCCAACCCCTTCGACGGCAGGAAGCTCTACGCGAACCCGGACTGGGCCGCGAAGCTCGAGCAGACCTACGAGGCCTTCGCCTCCCGCGGCGACGCCGAGAACGCCGGCAAGGTGCGCGCGGTCCAGGACATCGGCACCTTTGTCTGGATCTCCAGCACGGCGAACCTGCCGGACATCGACACGGCCATCGAGCGCGCGCGCGCGGCCCAGGAGGCCCCGGGCGGGGAGAAGCAGATCGTCGGCCTGGTTCTGTACAACCTCCCCGACCGCGACTGCAGCGCCGGCGAGAGCGCCGGCGAGTTCAGCAGCGCCGAGGGCGGCCTCGAGCTCTACAAGGAGACGTACATCAAGCCCTACGCCGAGAAGCTGGCCGCCGCGAGCGATCTGACGTTCGCGGTTGTGCTGGAGCCCGACTCGCTGGCGAACCTGGTGACGAACATGAACATCGAGTTCTGCGAGCAGGTGGCGCCTGTGTACGAGGAGGGCATCGCGTATGCCATTGCCAGCTTGCAGTACGAGCACGTGCACCTGTACATCGACGCCGCGCACGGCGGCTGGCTCGGCTGGGACGACAACCTGGCGCCCTGTAAGTCTTTTTTTTTTCTCTTTTTTTTTTTTTTTTGGATAACTCATGCCATGTTGAAAGTATGAGCTAACAGACCTCCGCAGCGGCCAAGCTCTTCGCCAAGGTCGTCCAGAAGGCCGGCAACAGCACGCGGATCCGGGGCTTCTCGACCAACGTGTCCAACTACAACCCGTTCCACGCGGACCCGCGGGCCAACTACACGGAGTGGAGCAACTCGTACGACGAGAACAACTACGCGCTCTCGCTGGCGCCGCACCTCGAGGCCGAGGGCCTGCCGTCGCGCTTCATCGTCGACCAGGGCCGCGTCTCCAACACCCGCGAGGAGTGGGGCGAGTGGTGCAACGTCAGCCCCGCGGGCTTCGGCATGCGGCCCGGCACCCCCGTTAACAACACCCACGTCGACTCCGTCGTCTGGGTCAAGCCCGGCGGCGAGAGCGACGGCCGCTGCGGGCTCGAGGGCGCCCCCGCCGCCGGCCAGTGGTTCGACGAGTACGTCCAGATGCTCGTCGAGAACGCCGACCCCTCCATCGTCGCGAGCGAGGTGTAAGGGGCGACGCAGTGATTGAGGGATGTTTGAGCTTCGGTTACCGGCGTCGATGGTCCGGGATAAGTGGGACCGGAACCGGCCCCCGCCCGCCCGCCCCCCCTCCGTTGCTGGACCCGCAGATTGGCTACCCTATCGGGAAAGAGCCCCAAAGACGGGCATTCTTATTCTTGTTATTTTCATTTAGAAGACGTACATATACGCTAGACGAATCCACTACAGTATTATCCTAAACTGGAACTGGAGTACACAAATGCTGTCTTTTATGCTGAGGCTTCTGTCTGGCCATGCCCCCGAAACCAACATTGAATGGTACTATTCAGAGATTCTGCTCCCTCCATCCAACCAGTACCACTCTGACCCTCTTATTGTCGTGGAGTAGACGTTGACCATACCATCATCACCAAGCATTCCCAATCGCCCAGCGCACTTGCAGCGGCCCCCGAGACTCCCAGAGCCTGGTCCAGGCCGCCTGTCTGCCGGACCCTTGACCGATCTTTCACGCGTCATCTTGCTCAACATCACCCCAGACCAGAATACGCCGCGAAATCCTGTCGCCTGTCGAGCCGACAAGGAACCTTTCCAAGGAAGATAGAAGGTAAGCTGCTTCGTTGAGAAAGCAGGAAGCGTGAAACTCCGCGAAGAAAGACGACGGTAGGCGTGACAAAATACGTGTGCGACGCAGGTACCTAGTACAGCTGCTGATTTCCCTGCGGCTTCATCAATGGGACGGGCAAGAAAAGCGCACGACTGCGGCGACCCGCTGTTTGTGGACGTCTTCGCAACCCCTTTTTTTTCTTCTTTTTTTTCTAAACCCCCCCCCCCCCCCCAAAAAAAAAAAAGCACCATGCCCTCTCGGATCATGGCCCGCTGGCCGAAAACATCACGTCATGTGCTTACAGGCATGCTGGGTCAAGGGCAAGGGTTTGACGGCTACGTAGCCGCGACGACTACCGCACGCCTGGGTCATGCAACGGTCGTCTGGCAGACTGGCGACGCGATTGACGGGCATTCCTTCGTGGGACAGTCACAGGCACTTGGACACGGACAGCGATGCAACAACAGGGGGGGGGGCAGACTCACCTGGGGCACTGAAATTGCGCAGCGTCAATCATCGTGAGAAGACTAATATTTCAAGATTTGAGTGGCAGTCTAAGCAGAAATCACAATTAGTCGTCAACGTTATCCCTCCCGACGTTTTACACTGACCTGAGAATTCCCCAGACTCCTCCTGACCCGTCATTTGTCTTGAATAACCTTGAGAGAAGTCACTCGTCGGCACGTTCGAGATCCGTGGCAAAGTCTAGCCCCTGGATCGAAGAGACCCGCCCGCGAAAGGATGAGGTCTCCAATTCGTCGGCATCTGGGGCCTCGGAAGCATGTTGTCCCTCAACAAGTCAGCCCACGTTGGCAAAGAAAGCGCCGTCGGCCAAGTTGGAGGGTTGTACAGATGCCACATCTCTTTCTAGGCCAATGGCGTCCACAGCCGATGTTCTTGAACGATCTTCTGCACATCTAGCGACGAGAACTCATAAAGGTTTCGAGGGGCTTGGCCCTGAGCCCAAGATTGTGAAGGTCCTCCTCTGAAGGTATCGTCCAGTATTCGTTCGGTGTTGCCGCTGCCAGGGTATCAAATTCCCTTACAACCCAGGTCTCGAAGAGATCCTCGGGTTCTCTTTCGAAACGATCGTCACCCCAGAGATTCTCGTGGTACTGCTTGTAGAGATCGACACATCGTTGCTTATCATGAGAAAGCATGAGGCGCAGGGCACAGAAGTAGAACTCGTTGTGGATGGAAGATGGCACGCCGTGGAAGGTGTCGACAGTGTTCCTGTGTAGAAGTTGCATGACTTCTGGGTACTCCGGAAATGCTTTCTCAAGTTCTCCCCGCAAATGATCCGGAAAAGAAGCTGCCAAAGCGCCAGATTGTGACTCCCTGATGCTGATCTTTTCGTATCTTACGTGCTCGAAACAGCCAGCCATGATGCGGAGTTCCTCGGACTAAAGGGTAGAGAAGGTGATGGAGTTGAAGCGGAAAGCAAGGCCGTCCATTTACTTGGCGGTGCGTCTGCTGGCGAATAGGAGGGCAATGTCGATGGGCTCGTTGTTGGTCTGCTTGAGCTGGCCTTTGACGAAGCCGTCTGTGTCGCACACGTAACCGCCATCGACGGTGAGGTAGAGTTGGTAAATCATGTCGCGCAGCTCGCGGGGGAGCTTGAAGAAAATGAAGCCAGACCCCATTTTGGCGGCTTGTGGTGTTTGGAGGCAGTCAGGGGGGGAAGGCGGCCCTTAAATACCCGCCTGAGGCCGACCGGGTGCCTAAGCCCCGAGCCAATCGGAAACGAACATGTCACCTGGGCACTCAGGAGAGAGTCAGGGTTTGGAATGCACGTGCGGCGGAGTCGCCACAGTTTCTATACTAGATTACTTCGCTCGTCTGCCTGCGCTCGCAGGCAGACCGAGACTTACCCCCTCACTGACCCTATTGGCAATACGTTCGAGATTTACACACGATAAAGCCACGTTATTGGGCAGTTTAGGAAACGTGACAGCGCAAGTTTTCAACGCCCAAAGTTAATACTGCTGCTGTTACGGTCAGTAATCCATGTCATTGTGGCTGTTGGGGACCGGACGCATATACCAGAATGGCCACAACGGCGGCGGCGGGCCCTTATTAAGGAGCCGTCGGTCTGTGTCACACGGCGGTCAGCAACCTCCAAACATTGTCAACCTAACAGAAGGTACTCACTGAGGAATCCTGCCAAGCCAGACCGTCCCTTGTACACACACATCCAGATCACGCTGGCCGAGGCCCCCTGCTGAAGCCTTCTGTCAGCGAACCGGTCTGTACAGAATATCAAAACAACAGACAAAGAGCTCATACCGACCTGACATCGTCAACCCCTGTGCGTCTCCCTGTCGTCACAGCAGTCAGCATTGGATGACCGAGTAGTTGTGAGGCAGAGGGCGCATATCTACCTCACACCCTCCCCTGACACAGCCTTCAGCTAACGTCTATAGCAAAGCCTTCTGTCAGCGAAATGGCCAGCACGTCATTGACGTGGAGAGCACAAAACGGAAAGCCCATTCTCACCTCGCAGCACACCCCTAGCAAAGTCCCGGGTCAGCGAACAGTCAGCAAACGGACGGTGTAACAAAGAGCTGAAACTTACCTCCTAAGATGAACGCC
Organism: Colletotrichum gigasporum; assembly: GCA_024584535.1. Taxonomy (NCBI): domain Eukaryota; kingdom Fungi; phylum Ascomycota; class Sordariomycetes; order Glomerellales; family Glomerellaceae; genus Colletotrichum; species Colletotrichum gigasporum. The sequence goes on from CP077951.1 coordinate 1,762,499, forward strand.
CAAGCCAACGGATACAGCAACCAGGACATCCAACGAGCCCTCAATGCGGTGCGATCCCTCTTGGTCAGAGGCTGCGTTCAAGTCAGGTTATGAACTACACTGCATATCACTTCACAGCTTTACTCACCGCTCACGAGCCCCAGGACGTGATCGACAGAGATCCCTCCCACTGGGCAGGATATCTCCGATACCTTCTCATCCTCTTCCTCCCCTATGCAGCCGACGCACGCCTGTCAGGGTACCAACTCGCCACTATATTGCCATTATTAGAAGCTCAGTGCAGAAAGAAACAGAGAGAGACTATACCTCTCCTATACGCTGGAGCAGAGATGCAACAACGGGATAGAATAAACGGTCTGCACCTGGTGCATGCCCTCATGGTCCTTGAAGCAGCCTCCTGGAACTACCTCAAGAATAGACCCGATGAGAGAGATCGGGCTATTGTCCAGGACCTCAGAAACCTGGTTCATGTCAGTATCATTGATCTCTTCCAGTTACAATCGAGCTGCACTTACAGCCCCATGTTCACCATGTACAAGTAGGAGTTGCTGTGCGCAGTTGGATACAGCGCAGCCGCCAAAGCAAACAAAGCAAATCGGCCCCCCGTATTTACTTATTTGCCTCAGGGCCACCAAATATTTGCTTATTTGTCCCTATTAATAAATTAATTAAATCAAGTACGTGAATAGTTATATTACCCAATTAGGTAATAAATAAAGTTATTTAAAAACCCTATAAATGAACAATAAACCCCTTAATCCTAAAAAAGGGCAATACATTCCTCTTTAGCTAATTCTTCGTCAACTACAGCCACTCAATACTCTCCGCCTTCATTAAAAGCCTTTACGACGTCAGCATTAATTTCATTATACTAAAAGCTCGCTCATAATCTAGTACCATAACTAGGATCGCAAAAACATTAAAAACTAATTTACTTAACTAAGGGTATTATATCTAATAATTTAACCACTACTACACAGAGTTATCCATCTCCTCTAGGGCTTACCTAAAATACGAGTTAAGTTTATTAAACGTTACTCTTACTTCCTAACTACGACAACATCTCAGCTACTATCTAAAATAATTATCCTTAAGTAAAAATAAGTTTAATAAGAAGGTTAACGAGGAGGCTAATAAGAAGGCTAGTAATAAGACCAATATATTATCGTTCTTATACTACTTATTAAAAAAGTATTTTAACCCCCTTTCCGTACTCTATACCCATACCTTTTAACTATCTCTACTCTATACTTCCTTAAAGTAATTAAAATAATAAAAAGAGGGTAACTTAGTAAAAGCTAAGTAATACTTATTTAACTTTTACTAATCTAATTTAATAAAGGACCGAAGATTCACCTAGTACCCTTTCCGGAGGCGATAAAACTACGAAGTAGCCTCAGCTCTTCACCGGGCCCAATCAACCTCCACATAATCCAAAAAAGAGTTCTCGTTAAAGGGTCACTAAGTTGATAACCTCAAAGTATGGTTATTATGAGTAAAGGGTTAGCGATCCTCCTCTCCCTCATCGTCCTCATCCTCTTATACAATAATAAGAGTAATCTCATAATTATAATAATTCTTCCACTCCTCAATGTACTCAAGGATATACTCTATACTAGTAATCACCTCCTAAAAACGTCCATGACCATCTCCCTTACCCTATCCCTTTGTTCGTGTTATTTGAAAAAAGAGGGGCTTAAGAAAGTTTTCAACCTTAACGAAAATAAGTTAATCCTTATCCATTAAATAATTAGTAGTAGGAACTCGGAGAGAGGCCTCTCTATTATTAAAACCTAAAAAGTAAACCCGGATCTCATACTTCTTTTTAATTACCCTTTTAATTATTAAATAAGTCGAATTCCACTTAGTATTATTATTAAGGATTAATTATAGCTTAGATAAGCTTTTGGTGAAGAGATAATAATTAGAACTATTGTTAACCTTTCTTATAATCTTTTTAAAGTATTTTAACTATTATAGGGAAGTATAAATGAATTTTACGATATTCCAAAGTTTACTCACGGGCCCAATTTTCCTCTAAACCTTAAGATCTTCCTTATAGTAATAGATTATTTAGTATAACTCTAATTTAGTTTTAAAGGTCTTAAAGTCGTTGTTAAAGAGGAGGGACTTCATTATAAAATTACAGATGTGATTATAATAGTGTATTTGATATACTTTATAATTATATAAAGTTATCTTAGGGTTGATCTATGGGTAAAAAGAGGCTAGGTAAGTATTATTATTCGTAGTCTTATTATAAATTATTACTCTTATTTAATTAACTAAGCTTTAATCGTTTATAATATCCTTAAGAGTAATTATAAGGTTAATATTAAAGTAGTTTCCTTATTACTAAGTGAAGGTAAAGAAGTGTAATTAGTACTTCCCTTTTAAGTTAAGGAAGTGAATAATAATAACTATAAAAGTATAAATATTTGGTGAGGTTTATAAGTTGAAGGAGAGATGAATCCTTATAAAGGTATTATAGAGTTCAACTTTAATTATCACTCTACCTCAACTCCATACTACCTCAACATGGTTAACTATTAAGGCTTTACCCTATGGTACCTGAGTGAATAAATTAAAGTTATGGAAACGAAGTAGGTGCTAGAGGAAGGTATTGTTAAAGTGATTGAAGGGAAGGTTTTAATTAATAATTATAGTAAGGGTGAGATCCCTAATACTAGTAACCTTCGATCAAAAAGTACTCGAGGTGGTGAGGTGGGGTCGTTGTGAAGGGGATGGTGTGGCTGTTTCATCGGAAGAGGGGTTATTTCTATGTCTATTAACAGGGTTATAAGGGTGTTATAATATAGCCCATAATTACTGTCTCGTAATTGTGGTTCCACTTTTGCGATAGTTATGAGCCCAGGTCTCTACGAGCCCTCTGGTTGAATGGCTAAACGCCTTGCTAAAGTGGTAGTATGTGGGCCGACCTAGAGGTCATGGGTTCGAGCCTTGTTGTGCTCACCTATTCTTACTTTAGTAGTAAGTCACCGAAATGGAAGGTTAGACTTACTAGTTAGAAGTGGCCGGTACCTAGTAATAGTTAATAAAGACTTTATTAGTTATAAGTATAAACTAGTGCTAATTCCTTAGTTAGTAGACCTCTTCTCTCCTCGGTCTAGGGGGGTGTGTTATAATATAGCCCATAATTACTATCCTGTAATTGTGGTTCCACTTTTGCGACAAAGGGCTAATATAATAAACTCTTTACGAAATTAATAAATTATAAATAGTTTTATAAAAGTAAAAACTAATTAACCTAAATATTCTTAAGTAGAACTAATAGTAATTATAAAAAAGAATTTAAGTTACTCCTTTTTATTATATTATTAGTAACATTAATAAACTAACTTAATTTTATTATTATATATAAGTTTAATAAACAAAACTCTATAAGCCTAAACCTAAGTTATATAACCTTTTCCACCCTTATAAAATAACTACTCCTTAATAACGAATCGCTAATTCCCTTATATAATAGGTTAAAGGTTAAAGATAGAGGGATTTGAAGGGAGTATAATAGTGCTATTAGTGTAACGGAGCGGGGGATGCAGTGAACAGTATATGCTATATCATATAACACACACACTCTACTAACCATAGGTCGTGCACCCTCCGTCCTAGGTCCACGAGGGTGACTAACTCATATAAAACCACTTAACCAAAGTTATAATTTAGGTAAGGAAACACATCAAAACCCGATCAGGGCCAAAAAGGGGTTCCTACCCTAGACATAAACATTAGTGAGTATTAGGGCCTTATTTACTCGTAGTAAAGTAACCTCTATACTATTCACAGTATACAATCCAAGTAAACAAGTAAAAAGAGCTCTGAATACATTTATTTAATTAACAATGTGTCGCAAAAGTGGAACCACAATTACAGGACAGCAATTATGGGCTATATTATAATACACCCCCCCAGACCGAGGAGAGAAGAGGTCTATTAACTAAGGAATTAGTACTAACTTATGCTCACTATTAATAACTCTTTACTAACTATTACTAGGGACCGGCCACTTTTAACTAGTAAATCTAACCTTCTATTTCAGTGATTTGCTATTAAAGTGAGAATGGGTGAGCATAACGAGGCTCGAACCTATGACCTCTAGGTCGGCCCATATACTGCCACTTTAGTAAGGCGTTTAGCTATTCAATTAGAGGGCTCGTAGAGACAAGGGCTTATAACTGTTGTAAAAGTGGAACCACAATTACGGGACAGTAATTGTGGGCTATATTATGACACAATGCTTATTAACGTTCCGTAATATATTACTTAGTAATTGGTTGTTTTATGTTTTTACTAGAAATGCGTCCCCAGTTCCCCTCTCTCAAATAGCTTATTATTACCTGATTAAGGAAAAGCCCACTTAGTATAAGTATTTCCCCCTATACAGTTTCAATTATCCCCTTATCTTAGCTCTAAGCTTTTATATACTAAGATAATAAATAAACGTAAAAAAAGGAAGTGAAGGAAATAACTAAACTATAAGAATAGAAGCCTAATCAGGTCCGTTGATAGTGTAAGTTATAATACTATGAACCGCTAAGCCCCTCCTCGATCTCTACTTTACGTATAGCCTCTCACTCCTCTTTCTCCTATATCTCTCTCTAACGACGCTTCTCGTCTTTATAATTATGTCTTTACTAGTTATCGGGTTGAGTAGGGGCAAAAAAGGGTTCCCATACTCTTATATATATTGCTGTGAACTCGTAAAGGTCATCCACCCACTTAGTGAACTCCTCCATAATATAAGTTATAATTAATTAAAGATTTACGGTGGTCACCTTATTACGTCATCTAATTAGGTATCGATAACCTTATATAAGGTATTACTACTTATTTTTATAATTATAAAGTGTGTTATATACAATGTTATTTAGGACGCCGGTATTGTGAGAGTACTCGGGAGGTATTAGTGACTGGGTTATAGGTAATATGATAGGTTTCAGAGGTCACTATCTCAGCTTATACTTCTTAGAGGTCTAATTAGGTTTACCTTCTATAAGTATAACGTCGTTATTATTATTATCGGGCAAAACCACTACGTCCTCCCTGGCCTACTTAGTGGTTTATACAACATAGGCCTTACAGGGTTTTAAGTATAACGGGCCTCCTTTAGGGTAATCGTAGAACTCTTATATAATTTAATTAACTTATCGGTGATATATAATCGGCGTTTAAGTGTTCAATCACTAAGAGGTCTAGGAAAAGGCCAGCTTATAGGATATTATGTTCTCGTAGAAGATAATACAAAACTATTCTATTATATGAATACCACACCCCCAGCCGTCAAGCTGTTGAGGGCCATCAGCAACAGCCGCGCTTGCACGAATACACCTGATGAGAAGGTTGTGTATGTCGATCATAAAGCACTACTCAGAGGGACCCATACTCCACAGATTATTGTACTAGAGTGCGCGTCCCGTAGTCTGGTTCACGAAGACGCTAATGAAGTGATTACCACCGTAGACCATAACAAAGTAGATCAGATCAGCTTTACGGATTTTGAGTTTAGCGTAGTCAATATACGAGCTAAGTTATTCCAACTTAAGGAGCACATCTCCCCAGGGCCGTAGAGTTAAATAGATCGTAATAATAGCCTTTTCTAGGTCTCATCTCGTTAACGTAATAGCTACTTTAACCGAGCCCATCTTAAGTTACTTCTATTATTATATAAAGCCCTAAGTATTAAAAAGGTCTTTTAAGATACTATTAACCTTAGTATAACTTTAGAAATCCCAACTATTATTAACTACGAAGCCAGTAATATAATAAGCCCATAGTTTTATTATTATTATAATACTTATCAGCAAATACTATTATAATATAAGGTTTAACTTATTATTAGGCGTTAGAGTACCTACTGGCCACCTCGGGCTCATATATCCGGTACCTAAGTTAAATATCAGGCCAAGCAATCTCGTATTATCTAGCACCTTAAAGGTAAAATCTTCTACTCATTTAATATTACCCTATACCTAATTAGGTACATATTAGTGATTAGTAATACTACCCATAGTGATATAGATATTTAGGTGGGTTTATATATATTAGGTGTCCTAGATGTTCGCTTATTTCGTAAGGGTAATTATGATTCTGGTTATTTTTATTATAAAAGGGGAAATAACTTTTTAAAATAAACTTAGGGGCTAATTAGCGTAAGTTGAGGGGGGTAAAGTAATAAGTAAAGTTATTATAATTAAACTTAATTAAGAGAAAAGAAGTAATAGTATAGTGATATTTATACAATTACATAGTTCGGTTATTAGTTAAAGTGAGGGAAATAAAGGGATTATTCGAAAATGAAAAGAGTTTAATAGGAAAGCACTAGACTTAATTAAGGCTAAGGACATAGGAAGAAGAGCTCTGAGTATGCAAAGGAAGGAGGGTAAGTTGTTATTTATAAGCTTTGGGTAGTGGAAAGTTAAAAGAGTGAGTTGAAGTTGTGTTTTAAACTAATACGAGAATATTAATTAGTAGTGAAATACTGTTTTATAGATTGTTTTTATTTATTTAGTTAGTGTATTAAGGTAAGTACGTGGTTATTAAGAAGGTAGGGGGGGCTAATTGTTGTGTTGCTTTCCTTTTCCGGTGGAGTAGGTAAGGTGACTCGTTTCAGTCTTAATTAGACTAGCTATTCCTTCCTTTTTCTAACTACTACTAAATCCGGGTTATAAGTTCCCTGTATTAGCTCGTTATAAAAGAGCTGTTTCTCTCCTTCTCAGATCTACTTTTCCCCTAACTAACAATAACCTTAACTACCTTTCGTTAATCTCTACTATTACGTCCCCGATTCCTCGCTTTTAGACCTAATTAGATAATCATAATACCTTTTAAAGATATTAATTATAAGTGTAAGTATACTATTCTAAGCCCCGAGATTTCATGGTTTTTCGATTGCCCCTACCCAAAGGGTAATTAGTATATTACCATTAATAATATTAACCTTATCGTAGGTCCTCCTGTTTTATAATTTCTTTTTCCTCTAGGGCTAATTAGAGTTATAAATCTTAACTTCTCTTATCTAAGGCCATCTCAAACCACTTATCGGTTTACTATATTATAAAGTCCAGTTCACTAACACTATTAAGCATAGCAATACTCACACTAAAGTGGCTTAAAAGTTCTAGTATGCCCTTCCCACTTCCTATCTAAGCCTAATTATACGTAAGTATAGTCCTAATAATACATTTCGCCGTCGGGTTTTTATTTTATTAACCCACTAAGGACACTTTGGACTTTTAGAATAGAAATTTAGAGGCTAGCCGAACATTAGTGTAATTTTTATTATTTATACGATTAGTGGTCAGAAATGTGTTCCTTGCCGCTATTATGAGGAATAATAATATATGTTATTTACTAGCCCTAATCACGGTGTTATTATAACTCTTTTTTAGGAGTATATACTTTTACCTGGTGAGTATAATAACATTTACTCTAATTACCTTTTTTACAAAATTAGAACCTACTACTACTATTATAACCCTGATTTCTATGCGATGTACAGCTATAGTGCTTAGCTGTCCGATGGAAATATTCATAGTGAAATTGGTCAATCGGTCATCCCTAATAATACCCCGTTGGTTAATTCGTAGTACTACTTTTAGGAGGATATAGTTATAATAGAGGCGGAGTAGTAGCAGGAATACGGTTATAGGAAGGCCTAGTTTATCCTACGGCTAATATTATTTAGCGATAATAAGTGGTTTGTGACTTTGAAGGACAAAGAGGATTCGGATTAGCCCTGATTAGGCTTGTGTATACTGGTCGGGATAGAAAGAAGGGTGCTGGTCTTTGAGTTAGGGTGCTTCTCATTCCTAAAACACTTCTAAGGGTCTTAGGAGGAAGGGCTTTTTATTTATTATTATAATAAATATTATGAGTTTTGCTTTAATATAAACAATAAAATAAAAAAGAAATATAATAAGTAAATTCTAATTAGGGGTAAAGTGCTTATCTAAGTGTTTAAAGGTGATATTGAATACCACTAATGCATTTTCGAAATATAGGAAAATATTAAGGAAATACGTAGTAATATTGCCCTATATTAGCAAAATGTTACTATAATACAGCTCGATGCGCGCGAAATGTAAGGAAATGCAGCCAGATGCGGCTAATCAGGGCTATAATACAAGCAAAATACAGCTAAATGTAAGTTAAATATAAGGAAATGTTAGTTAGATGTTAGAAGGGGGGGCTAATATAAGGGAACAATGCATAAATATCAAGGTATTTAGTTACTTAAATAATAATTCATAAATAAAAAAAATAACCACTTTATAATAATTATATAAAGAAAACATATTTATTATTAGTTAATTAGGTCCCGGTATTAGTAAAACTCTAGTATTATGCCTTCTTTACTGCTAATAGCGGTTATAGGTCAATTATAACCCTCTGACCTAAAAGTTCCTATATCTTAATATTCTTTTCCAGCTCTTTTCTTTCCTCTACCCATTAGGCTTATGCTATTTGTAGTTTCGTAAAGGGTTATAAAGTAGCCTGATTAAGTGTGTTATCGTCGTTATTAGCTCCTAAACCGTCGGGTAAGTTCAAGAGGGTATTTCACAACTCGTTGCAGAGTTCATTCTTCACCTAATAAGGGTCTTCTAATTCCCATAACCCACTATTTTATTGTACAAACTTTTTAAAATAGTATCCTTTATACATTCATTGTGTTATTTCGTCCCTAACTAGCATTTCTAGGCGGTATAAAAAAGCTATTAGGTATATAACTCTAATCCGGAGAGGGCTAGTCCATTAGTAATGAATTCTTCGCTCCTTTAACTTATTAATAGCTTGTTTTTTATCGTAAACCAGTACAAAATTTCCTAGCTGTAATTATTCTTTCCAGAGGGTTTTTGTGTATATATTATTAAATCTGTTAGTCCACCGTTGATGGACTTTGGTGATACGAATAGCAACTTCCTCCCTATCTTCGTCCAGTTACTAGAATACCCGGATCCAAGCTAAAAGCTCCTAATTAGGTATATAGATATCGTTCTCATCTAGAATCCTCTATATAAGGGTATTAAATTTAATTAAAGTAATAGTTTTATAGCTGTTTTTTTAAATAAAAGGGCGTGAAATTAGTTGGCCTTTTAATAGTTATTTAGTTTATAAATAACGCCGTATATAGTATAGTACCCTAATTCTTTCTCCCTCCATTTAACCAGGTCAAAAGAGTATAAGTAAATACCTAATAACTCTTCTTATTAAACCCGTTAGCCCTGGTATTATACACTGAGATAATTTTCCGATAAGAGTTACACTTTTGATTTAGGTCTTCTATTACCCCTTTGTTTTTTGATCCTCCGTCGATAATTATTATCCTATAGACTGCGAAGGGCTGGTCCTAGGCCTTGTCTTAACCGAAAGGTAGCCAAATACTGTTTATTTCAAGCTGAAGAGGAAAAGGGTAAACTACGATATAGCGCGAAATCTCTGCTTCCTAGGGGGTGGGCGCTAATGGGGTACCGGTGGGGCACTAGTGCGAGCACGGGCATAGCCCGGGTATAACCACCGGGTTTAGCCCGTGATACTACCCCCCTCCTCCCCCTGCGCAGCCTCTAGTTCCTGGCTGGCCTCCTGGGGGGCACGTGCGCATACGCCGCGTCTCCGTCGTTCTCTAATATCGGCTTATAATACTCCTCGTAATAGTCTAGTACCTCCGTTTCCTCTATAGCACCGGCTAGCTCCCACGTGGGGTTGATATAGCCCTCCTACTTCACTAGGGCTTCACATCTTCTCCCTTTACCCACCATCTTCCATTTAACAATATAAATCTCCTTTATCTACTACTCATCCTCGTTATCTACTTCCCTAATAAGTGGTAGTTAATAATTTAACTGAATTTGGCCTAGGAGGGGGTCACTAACTAATCTCCGGAGAACGTCCATATAAAATTATAAGTAAATCCCTCTTAACACATTTAACTCCACTATATGCATACTCACCACCTTAGTAATTTAGTATTAGTGGTATAGCTATATAAGCTTCTTATTTAGGCGTAGGAATTTATAGTTTACAACGTTAAACCAGACTTTATTACTTACCTGGTACTTATTTACTAGTAACCAGCGATAATTAATACTTAATTTATAGTGTTATTGTATTAAGGTTATTATAATTTAGGTAAACGCTATAATATCCTTTATTTTGGTCACTAGTTTATTTATAGCCGCTTTTCCACGGTTAGGTGGTCCCTTATTATCTTCTTCTATAACTAATAATAGGTCGACGTAGTACTCGTGTTCTATAAAGAACGGAGAAACACCGGTTACTAAGCTGGTTCTATTCCGTAGGGCTAATTATATTATAAGAAGTAACCCTCCCTAATCGTCCTAGGCCTAGGTAATGTAAACCCGTAAAACAGCCTGAACCTCCTAGTTTATATACTCTATTCCCCTATTAGTTTATGGGTAGTAGGTGGTACTTAGTAATTAGGTAACCCCGGTTAACCTATAAAACTCCTATTAAAAGTCATTAACTTAGTTTAACCCTTTATTACTTATAATTAACTAAAGTATTTTGTGGAAACGGTAATAATTATAAAGGAACCACTAAGTATAAAATACCACGTCCATAATCTCTATTTCTTCTAGTGTTAGTGTTTTACTTAGTTAATTAATTATAACCCATATATAATGGGACTTTTTTTTTTTTGTTAGTAGTAGATTAGTAATGAAATCCATTAATAGGTCACTACTTATCCGGAGGGGGACGGGTAGGGGCTTAAGTAACCCCTTCTTAGCTTACCTCTAAATATGGATACTATTATATACGTAGTAGTTCCTTATGGACCTTCTGATCGTCTAGGAGTGCCCCGGCTAGTAAAAGCGTCGGCTTATAATCTCGAATATGCTATTATACCCTGGGTGACCACTAATATTAGAATTGTGGTACTCTTATATAACTGTCGGAATGTCCACGCCGGACTGGCGCCACCTGTTGCCGCCTATCGCCTATTGGCCCGATTAGCGAGCCAATCAGAAGGCAGGAATCGGTTTTAGATCGGCAGCGTCAGATCGCTGCCGTAGGCCCGATTCCTTCCTTCAACAACAACCAAGCAGATACAACGAATATATCATTATTTGCCCACCTTCCACACTAGGCCTAGTAAAGTGAATCCAATACTAATTAGTAGTTAAATACCATTTCCGCAAATTAGTAAAGTAAATCTTTTATTAGAAAAGGTAATATTATAAAATCCCAGAACAACTCAGCGTATTCAACGGATCTCATAATACTCGCATTACTAAAAGAGTCTACAATACCCTCGGTTAACTAAACAATTAACAACAAAATACTATAGGAGCTTCCCAGGAGTCCATACAAAGTCACCGGAGCGACAAGTTCCGCTTAACGTAACGGAATACGGCCTCTACGTCCATTATACACAACTCACAACAAAAATCTCATAATTAATAACAATATAAAATACCCTCGCACTTTTATCGCCGACTTTCATTCTCAAAGAGAAGCCATCCATTATAATTAATATCCCCTTTTTTTTTAGACACTACTCCGTCACCTAGTAGCTACGGAAAACACCTCGGAATCAGTACTCAAAAGGCTAACCCTCACGAGAACCCCAACTTCACCATCGTCACCATCACCACTCACTCCTACCTCTAAAATAGTAACCCTAAATACCCAGCGAACATAACACTAAAAACAATAACCCCACTTTCCAACTATATCCATAAAAAAGAGCTAGTAACCGATACCGAAACTAGAGCGACCTACTAAGGACACAACATCCAATGCTCGAAGGGCTGAATTCAACGAGAACCCCGATTTAACTATCGTCGTCCCTGCCCCTAGAAACGACCTAAACGTGGATATATAACTAAAGACGACGTTAAAGAAAAGAAGACTCCTTTCCTACACTACCCATTAGAAGTAGTATTCCATAAACACTAAATAGTAATTCGTTTAATAAACGGGATACGCCCTCAAAGCTGCGGTTTAAAGGAAACGCCCTATATTTGAGATGTCGTTAACCTTATCGTTATATACTAGAATATTTACTAAGATATTAGGAAACAACCCAATTACAGCGAATTCAACGCCGGAGGAGGCCCAGGGTGCTTAGGCCCCTTAATAAAGAGAGATGGTAAGAGTAATAACTATTAAGGAACCTGATTATATTATAGTTAACAACTCCCCGGTCCCATTACCGAAGAAGTATAAGGACAACGTTAATATCTACGAATGGGGACTATAGACCAGATTTAAGCCGGAGAATGTGACCTCTAAATCTGCCTCTAAGTTAGTAGTAATAGTGGTAACGTTCCTCATAGAGATATATAACACAAAAGGCGTTATTAGCCACAAACTAGAAAAGGAATTCAAAGAAGACTTTAAGGAATAGACCTAGGAGATCTTTAAAATACTTAAAAGAAAAATAGTAAAGAGATTACGTAACTTCCTACTCTACTATGGTGTTTATATTCCTATGGAGGGAGGGAAGATCGTAGAGGAGCTTTTTAAACTTAAGGACTTAAAAGAACTATGCTACTAGACCTAAGAAGAAATCGAGAAGGTTAATAAAAGGAGTAAGTCTTTTAAAGACCTAATAGAGGACCTAGTCCTCTATAAGGAATTAATAGAGGAATGGATACTATTATAACCCAAATTACACCTAAAAGAGATCGTAGTACAGAAGAACTCTCCATAAGCGCCACCACCCCCAGAGAGAGCGGGAACAAACTAAACCCGCATTATACCAAGCCCTCAGAATCGGCCACAACTACCCAGACAACTTATATTCACCTAGGAACTACTAGATCAGGAAGAACGCCGCACCACAAATGAGATCAGTGAAACAGCGACCCCTTAGTAATAAAGTATACTTATTAAAGTATATGTTAATAATATAAGGTATAGTAATGAGAAATTCGACGTCCTTAACACTAAATTCCGCATCTTCCTCAAAGCCTGCAAAAAAATCGGAGTTAACCACTATGCAACGGTTAGCCTACTCCCTACGATACTAAAAAGGAGAACTTCTCAGTTCTACTATGGCCATATTAGTAGTACACCGACTACTCGGTTAATAAAGGAGGTAATTAATAAACTACGACACCACTTTGAAGGAGATTAACACCGCTAAACCTATATTATTAATTAGAATAGAGTAGATCTTAATAAGGTTATTTAGAAGAACCCTAAGAGGACGAAGGTTGAGGCTCTAGAGACCCTCTTTAACGACCTAACGAATCTCCAGTAAGCTCTCACATTATACTACTAGGGAGACCAGGTCCTAAAGGATAAGCTGATCGGAGCTACTATCTCTATAAAAGAGTACCACTCTATTAACCTAACTAAAGTAAATATAATAAAAGAGTTTTATAATATAATAAGGATAAGCCTTAACTTAGAGGAAAAAAGAAGAGATGCTTACCGTTAACACTTTATATTAAAAACAGAGTTAAACGAGTAGTTCTAAATTAACCAACGTTATAACGGAAAAGGGCAAAGTAACCACTACGGAGGTCACTAATAATAACGAGGATACCCTCACCATAATAAGAAGTGCTACGTCTATGGTAAGGAAAGGTATTAGTTTACGAAGTACTTTATAAAAGAGAGAAGTAAAGTATATAAATATTTTAAATTGAATAAGGACATCTCCGATGCTTCTCCTAAAGTATATGGCCGCTTCCTCGCTAAATACAAAGGAGATAAAGTGTTCAACGATAAGGATACTAGGGACGAGGAAAATCTAAGCTAATACCTCACCAGCACCGCCCTTAACGAGGAAAACGAACACAACAATGAATTCCACATCTCATTCTTCGGCTACACTACTACTCTGGTCAGCGAAGACCTTACTCGAACCCTGAATAACCAAGCCGCCTACCACCCTATCACGGGGAAGGATATTTACGGTATACCCGTAAAATTACCGGCCTACAAAGTATTTATTAGCAATAACCATTACACAATAACGATCTTTTAGGGGATTATACCTAATATAAGAGTAGCCGGTGTTTCTACAACTAGATACCCTCAATTCCTTACTCTACAAAAAATCGACATTACCGTAAAACTCAACACCTCCAAAGCAGGCCAAACGAGCATTACCTTCAAAGATAACCCTCTAATACCCTCCATAGGACTAACCCATGTGAATTCACCCTTTAGACAACTACCCTTCCACGTTATAAACACTAATACACCATTCTTACTCTATCTAAGAGATATAAACAACTTAGGGATTCATTTCAATAATATCCACAATTTCCTCTAATAAGGAAACGTAAAAGTCCCTATTATACGTAAATAGGGGTATCCATAGATGCTCATACACTCTCCAAAACAGAGTTTTACATAGAATCACCTTATAAACACAGAATTACACAGAATCCACCATCGTTTCGGCCACCCATTAGTACAAAGGCTTTATATAATCCTAGAGAGAGCCGGCAATAACGTGACGTTCAAAGTAATCCAAAAGCTCACAAAGCACTACCACCAGTACCAAATAAACGGACAAACTCTAAGGAAATTCAAATTCACCCTTAAAAATAACATTAACTTTAATTATAAGGTCATTATTAATATCTTCTACTTAAAAGGGAATAAACCCGTAATCCACGTTGTTAATACGGCCACTTCCTTTAACATAACTAGGTTTCTAGAAAACATTAGCGCAAAGCACACCTAGGAGACACTACGCGAATACTAGATTAATACCTACCTCGGACCCCCTAACTAAATTATCATAAACACTAGTAAAAACTTTAGCTCTAAGGAATTCAGGAATTCAATGAGATCTATGGTGATCGAAATTAAAGAGGTACCCGTTAAAACCTATAATAGTATCAGGAAAATAAAACGATACCACGCACCCCTACGACGAGCATATAACATTATCCACTAAGAATCCCCTTTTACATCACCGAAGATCGCCTTATAAAACACAATTAAAACAATTAATAATACGGTTAGCCTAAACGGTCTTATTCCGACCCTACTCATCTTCGGAGTGTACCCACACATAAATATAAACTCACCACCATCACCAGAAATACAATAATACACAGAAACTACGCAGAAGGCCATAATAAAGTTATAAGAGATTTACGTAGAACATATAATAATTAACACTCTTATAATAAGAAATAGCCCAAATACAACCCTTACATAAGATCTACTACTATAATCGAAAGTTATTATTTAATATAAGAGAAGGGGCTAAATAGGCCTATATACACTCCTCGTTAACGAAAGCGAAGACTATGTTATCTAATTACCCTTTAAACTAAAGACTTTTAGGTTTACTATTGTTAAACCCTTTTTAAAAGATGACGACGAGAATACGGTCCTAGAGATACTAAGAAATAACGAGGAAGACGTCCCTAACGAGGAAGAGGAAATCTAAAACGAGATTATTATCCGGACGGATACACTACCCCTAGAGGAAGAGCTAGCACTACCACCTCGATACCCAAAAAGTAGACCATAGAAGAACGCCCAGATTAACCTCCTAGTAAAAGTTGACGCCTTTAACGACGCTAAAAGCGAGGCCATAACAATAACCGTATTTATAAGCACTAAAAAAGAGGCAGATCACGCCCTTATACTCAAGCTATGTAAAAAGGGTATAATTAAAGCCCTAGGACCTCCGTTCAAGGAGTCCACTAAGAAGGAGATCGACGCCCTAATTAAACGAGAAGTCTTTAAATTCACTTAGTATAACAAAGAAAAATATAAAGGGATACGTATATTCCACTTAAAGATCATTAACAAAGTAAAGGGCAAAACAAAGATGCCCTATAAAAAGTCTAGACTTATTATTTAGGGATACGTAGACGACGATAAGGAGGCTATCCTCATATAGTCTCCGACTATTTAGAGCACTAATCAGAGACTGATTCTCACCATCACTCCGTCTCTCATCTAAAAGGAGGGCTATTCACTATGGATAAGAGATATCACTCAGGTATACACCCAATCCACAACAAAGTTTAAAAGGACGATCCTCGTAAAATTACTAGACTAAAAAAAAAAAATTACCCTCTAAGAACTATTATAACCATTATACAACTATTATACAGCATCGTAAAAACTGGAACCCACTAGTATACAATATACAGTAAGTACTATAAAGAGAAGCTTTAGATAAGGACTTCTATGTACAACCCCTACTTACTATTACTAGATAATAAAAACGAGAACTTTGCAATAATCGGCATGTAGACTAATAATATTATCGGCCTGAGTAACGAGACCTTTGCTCAACGAGAAGACGAGGAACTCTAGAAAACGATGTTCTCGGCGAAGGAGAAATAATACCTCTCCACTAAGATACTACTCATATTCAACGAAGGGATTATCTTAACTAATAGAAAAACCATTTTCCTACACCTAAAGGGCTAGGGAGCGAAAATACGCCTAGTTAACGCTAAATCCGCTATTACGAAGGAGTAGTATATTAAGTAGTGCACTAGAGGCGTATACGCCACCTTAAAGTGCTAACTAGAGGTAGTATTCAATTTATCCGCAGCAGCCTAACACCGAGAAGTGACACTAAAGCAGATTAAAACTCTGAATCGACGCCTATTATAGTAAATAGAGTACTTAGACCGAGGCTTCACTGACGTACCCCTTAATCTAACTACCACTAAGCTTTTCGTTTTTATTAATAGCTCCTTTACTAATAATAATGACTTAATATCCTAACTCGGATTTATGATCCTCCTCGTAAATAAGACTAGAGGAAAAAAGGATTTTATAATAAAAGGAAATATTATCCATTACTCCTTAATAAAATCTAAGAGAGTTATAAGGAGTGTCCTTATATCCGAGATATACGGGATGGTCGCTAGTGTTAATATGGCCTATGCCCTCTCTATAACCCTGAAGATCGTAACCAATAAGCTCCGAATACCTACGATCCCGACCATCGTATATACCAACTCATACTCACTCTATGAGTATCTTATTAAACTTAAAACTATAAAAAAAAACACCTAATAATCAATATTATAGTATTAAGGTAATCTTATAAGAAATGAGAACTATACGAGATCCAATGGATCCACGGAGACGATAACCCTACCAACAGCTTAACAAAGGTTATACTAAACCAAGCCCTTACAAAGCTTATCGAAAAAGCAAAAGCAAAAATTAGGATAAAGGGATGGGTTACGAAACCCTAAGGAGTACCTACGGCACTAAATAAGAGGAGGAATATAAAAGAGATTAGGGGATATAAGAGGAATACTATTACTATCAACAGTAACAGCGAGCTGGACCTTACCCATAATTAGCTACGAGATACGCTCGTTTTTACCGAAAACGGTACAACCAAAAATAGCACTTCTGCTGCTTCCGACCACCTTATATACTCGTTCCGTTTATCGATTATTTTATCGCATTTTAAGCATTTTAATGCCCACGCCGAATAACGTGCAATTTTCACTTATTATTTAAGAAAGGGGCGATTTACGGTAAAAGAGATAGTTACTAGTGTTGGAATGTCTACGCCGGACTAGCGCCACCTATTACCGCCTATCACCTATTAGCCCGATTAGCGAGCCAATCAGAAGGCAGGAATTGGTTTTAGATCGGTAGCGTCAGATCGCTGCCGTAGGCCCGATTCCTTCCTTCAACAACAACCGAGCAGATACGACGAATATATCGTTATTTGCCCACCTTCCACACTAGGCCTAGTGAAGTGAATCCAACAATAACCTTTGTTCATAGTAGGCTCGAAGGGTCGTTATTATTTTTTCCTCCGGGAACCCATATTTTATCCCGGAACGTTAACCTCTGCTACTTATTAATTACATATTCTACGATTTAGACCTTTAATTATAACTCTAGTGGGAAGTTGCGCTATCCCTACTTCACCACCTCGTAAGCTTGGTGGTATAATCTGTTTTCTTTAATAGTCTAATCCCAAAGTATTTATAATTCGCTATTATTCGTAAATACTATTATGTATAAGAGTACTAGTAAGTTGTTTATGGTGTGGCCCACTTGGGGGGCACCAGTTCCTTCTTTTGGGATAACGTGGTTAGGTATTAATTAGAGTATACGTTCCTATTCTCTCTTATCGTCTTAGCCCTGGGGGGTGTCCTGCTCCCTCTAAGAGAGGGCATTGGGGATTATTACTTCTTTTCTTGGTTGGTACTCTAAATAGAAGTCGTATTAGGCTAGCTCTTCTGCCCACTAACTCTACTTTTCGGTGAGGTGTTACTTTATTATAAAATATTTAAGGTTTTTATGATCCATAAGAATTTTAAAGTTATTTATATTTTATAGTTTTGTTTTTTAGGCCCTAAGGTATATGAGTATAGTGAGTAGTTCCTTATTATGGATAGGGTAATTATACTTAGCTGGCGATAGCTTCTGTAAGTAGAACGCGATGGGGTGCTGGTGCTCATCGGAGTTTTCTTATATAAGGGTATTACTTAAGGTAAACTCTGAATAATCTATCTCCACTGTTGTCTTTTTTTTAGGGTTAAAGCGGCAAAGCACCGGCTTTATACTAAATAGCCGCTTAAGCTCCTAGAATCCTTCTTCCTAACTAGGTCCTTAGTAGAACATAGCTAACTTCTTCGTAAACCTTATAAGGGGTTTAATAATAATAGTATAGTTGAGTATAAAAATACGATAATAATTCGTAAACCTAAGGAAACTTCTAACCCCTTTTATAGTTTTAGGGGGTAATTATTTAATAATAACTCTTAATTTTTTAGGGTTATATAAGATCCCTTTTTTAATAGTAATAATAAACCTAACATATTTCACGGTCTTAACTAAAAAAGCATACTTCTTAGGGTCTAATTATAGTCCGGCCTTTATTAGGCGCTGGAGGACCACCCGTACCTTCTCTTCGTACTTCTTCTTTAATTTAAATATGTAAATTAGGATATTATCTAAATAAGCGGTGACGAAGTCATTTAAGAAGTCTTAGAGAGTTGTATTAATATACTATTGGAACGTAGCTAGGGCCCTGGTGAGTTTAAAGGGGTAAACCAACTACTCAAAGAGTTCGTATTTCATATAAAACACTATCTTTTCGACGTCTTCTTCTATAATCCGAATCTTATAAAACGCAGCCACGACGTTAAACTTCGTATACTACTACGTAGTAGCTACTCATCGGAGGGTCTCTAATATAAGTGGTAGTGGATAACGGTCCTTTTTTGTGATACTATTAAGAGTTCAGTAATTAACGTAAAACCGAATTCCCTCACCAGGCTTCTTAATAAACAATACTAGGGCACCCGCTAGTGAGCTACTGGCTCGAATAAACCCTTTATTTACTAGGTCCTCTAGTGTCTTCTTTAGGACTAAGAGTTCTTCACGGGATATCTCATATAAGGGTCCCTATAGAAGTGTAGGCTCCTAGTTGTGAGTGTCCTTAATAAGGGGGATTTTATGGTTAACCCCTGGCCTCTTAAGGGGCATTGAGTACGCCTTCTCCGGGTCAAATAAGTCTCTAAACTCCTTATAAACCTAGTTTAGGATAAGTTCCTTTATATTTATAGGCTTCTTTTTTTTTAGTGCATCCTCGATATCCGTTAAACTCATAGCTATAACCTAGGCCTCTAATGCCCTTTAGTACTTCACTTATTAGTATATAATTATAAATATAGGGGCCATTAGTAATCGGGTTATACGAATCTCTTTTATAGTAACTAGTTCTTCCTAATTAGAGAGGTATACGTTTACTCCTCCCTTATTATGGTATACCCACTGGGTAGCGGCGTTATACACTATACAGTTCGCTTTTATTTATGGCTTCCCTAGGAATATAGGGGGGTCTAGGCCTTTTACTATGTATACATAAACTTTCTAAGTATAGCTACTTAATTCCAGATTTAGGACAGTTACACCCTAAGCATCACCAGGTGATAGCCCGTTTTGCGTATACCCTCGTAGAGCACACTTCTTCTAATCCACTAGTAGTAGTCGGAGGCGTCTAAAGAGAAACTAATCCACTATTACGTAAACGTCGTAACTAGTATCGATAAGGGCGTGTATTAAGTGTTTTTTGTTAATCCTTACCTAAATAATAGCTAACCCTTAGCTCCTCTGCTGCTACTCTTCTTAGTGGGACTCCCATCCTTTAGTTTCCTCCTTCGTCGGTTCTAGTACCCGACTTTATACTAGAGTTACTCTTTTCCTAAGTCGTCCTCACTAGAGGAGGTATTAGTGACCTCTTAGTTCTCTTCTTTTGACCTGGGATCCTTCTACTTCTTCGTCACCTTAGTATAGGCGACCTTCGCCTACTTAGGAACCTTCTTCTAATAATTCCTAGTAATATGGCCTTTTTCGTTATAGTGAAAGTACTTATAATGGTCCACTGGTGGGTTACCCAAGGAGCGGCGACGGTAACGGTCCTTCTTCTCCCTTTAAGTCGATGAGGTGCGGGTAGTACTAATTATCTGAATATCTTTATTATAATCCTTCCGTAGAGGGGCTAGGGTTAGGGATTAGCGATGCTCCCGTTTAGTAGTAATGGGTATTATACGCTCCAGTTTCTAAGTAACGTCCTATACCTTAGTGAGCTACTAAGTGTACTCCCCTAGTAGGGAGATGGTGATCAGGTGCTCCTTTAGGCGGGAAATAAAGGTATTTTCCAACATAATAATCTTAATAGTATCGGGTTATACACTACCTCCTATATCTACTATTATTCATTTAAACTTTAGTAGGAAAGTAGTTAGCTTTTCGTTATCTTTCTAATAAAGGGTTTATAGCTGGGCTATGGTTTGGGGTTGGGTGTTCAGGTCTTAGTAGGTCTTGTTAAGGTAAAATATGAAATCTTCGGGGTTATGTTAACCTCTAAGCCCCCCAGCTATGTAGAACATAGTAACCACCTACTAGGGATTAGTGTCCAGATAGGAGTTAATTAGGTACTATAATTCCTAGTTAATAGGGTAGAACGCTCTATTTATGGCGATCTTATCCCTTATTTACTATACCTAAAAAGGGTAGTCCTTCTACTTCCCTAAGAACTTTAAGGGTATTAATAATGGTTTATAGTATATTAGTATCTCTATTACAAGGTGGCGACTACCCACTAGTGGGGCTTCGGTGCCTACATCTTCCATAGGGGTTAGTATCGTTACCCCTAAACCTCAGCTTCGCTCTAACTTATTAGAGAACTCAGTAATCCTCGTTTATAGGGGCCCAAGGGCCTCGTTTAAGGTTAACTATAATTGGGCTTATAGTTTATTAGCTATTATATTAACTAATATCCTCTTCTTAACTAGTGGGGAGCTGCGCTTTACCCAATGTCCAACGTTCATCGATCTATTATCAGGGAACTACGCTTAACTTAGTGGTATCTGTCACGGGCCGAACCCGGTGGTTATGCCCGGGCTATGCCCGTGCTCGCACTGGTGCCCCACCGGTGCCCCACTAGCGCCCACCCCCTAAGAAGCAGAGATTTCGCGCTATATCGTAGTTTACCCTTTTCCTCTTCAGCTTAAAATAAACAGTATTTGGCTACCTTTCGGTTAAGACAAGGCCTAGGACCAGCCCTTCGCATATTTTAAGCTCAGTTTTATTTATTATATAAGATACTGTTAGGTTGAGTACGGTTCCCTATTAGTTACGAAGTAGAATCCTAGGTTAAGCGTAGCTCCCTGACGATAAATCGATGAACGTTGGACGCTGAGTAGAGTACGGCTCCCCACCAGTTAAGAAGAGGATATTAGTTAGTATAATGGTTAATAAACTATAAGCCTAACTGTAGTTAGCCTTAAACGAGGCCCTTGGGCCCCTATAGGTGAGGATTGCTGAGCTCTCTAATGAGCTGGAGTAAAGCTAAGGTTTAGGGGTAATAATACCGACCCCTATGGAAAATGTAGGTACTGAAGCCCCGCTAGTGGGTAACTACTACCTCGTAATAAAAACACCGATGCACTGTAAACTGCTACTAATACCCTTAAAGTTCTCGGGGAAGTAGAAGGACTACCCTTTTTAGGCGTAGCAGATAAGGGATAAGATCGCCATAGATAAAGTATTCTATTCTATTAACTAGGAACTGTAGTACTTAATTAACTCTTATTTAGACACTAGTCCCTAATAGGTGGTTACTATGTTTTACGTAACCGGGGGGCCTAGAGGTTAACGTAACCCCGAAGATTTTATGTTCTACTTTAATAGGACCTACTAAGACCCGAACACTTAACCTTAAGTCGTAGCCCAGTTATAAACCCTTTATTAGAAAAATAACGAGAAGCTGGTTATTTTCTTACCGAAATTTAAACGAATAATAGTAAACGTAGGAGGTGGTGCGTGGCCCGATACTATTAAGATTATTATGTTGGAAAATACCCTTATTTCCCGCCTAAAGGAGTACTTGGTTACCATTTCCCTATTAGGGGAGTATACTTAGTGGTTTACTAGGGTATAGGACGTCGCCTGGAAGCTGGAGTGTATAGTACCCGTCGCTATTAAACGGGAGTGTCGCTGGTCCCTAACCCTAGCCCCTCTACGGAAGGATTACAATGGAGATGTTTAGATGACTGGTGTTGCCCGCACCTCATCGATTCGAAGGGAGGAGAAGGACCGCCACCGCTGCTGCTCCTCGGGTAGCCCACCGGTAGACCGCTGTAAGTACTTTTACTGCGGCGAAGAAGGCCATATTACTAGGAATTACTAGAAGAAGGTTCTTAGGTAGGCGAAGGTTGCCCGTATTAAGGTGACGAAGAAGTAGAAGGATCCCGGGTTAGAAGAAGAGGACTGAGAGGTTACTAGTGCTTCCTTTAGTGAGGACAACTTGGGAAAAGAGTAACTCTGGTACGAAGTTGGGTACCAGAGCTGATAAAGGAGGAAGCCAAAGGATGGAAGTCCCACTAAGAAGAGTAGTAATAGAGGAGCCAAGGGTTAGCTACTATTCAGGTAAGGATTAATAAAGGACACTTGATATACGCCCTCATCGATACTGGCTACGACGTCTACGTAATAGTGGATCAGTCTCTCTCTAGACGCCTCCGATTACTGTTAGTGGATCAGAAGAAGTGTGCCCTGCGAGGGTATACGCAAAACGGGCCATCACCTGGTGATGCCTAGGGTGTGGCTGTTCTGGATCTGGAATTAAGTGGCTATACTTAGAAAGTTTATGTATACGTAGTAAAGGGCTTAGATCCCCCTATATGCTTAGGGAAACCATGGATAGAAGTGAACTATGTAGTATGTAATGCTGTTACTTAGTGGGTATACTATAGTAAAGGAGGAGTAGATGTATACCTCTTTGATTAGGAAGAACTAGCTGTTATAAAAGAGATTTATATGGCCCGATTACTGACGGCCCCTGCGTTTATAGTTATATGCTAATAAGTGAAGTGCTAAAGGGCATTAGAGGCCTAAGCTATGGTTATGAGTTTAAGGGACATCGAGGATGCGCTAAAAGAAAAGAAATTTATGGATATAAAGGAATTCGTCCTAAGCTGGGTCTATGAGGAGCTTAGAGACCTATTCGACCCGGAGAAGGTGTACTCGGTGCTCCCTAGGAGACCAGGGGTTAACTATAAGATCCCCCTTATTAAGGACGCTCATGGCTGGGAGCTTATATTTTTATGGGGACCCTTATATGGGATATCCCGTAAGGAACTCTTGGTTCTGAAGAAGATATTAGAGGACCTGCTGGACAAAGGGTTTATTCGAGCTAGTAGCTTGCCAGTGGGTGCCCTAGTGTTGTTTATTAAGAAGCTTAGTGGGGGAATTCGGTTCTGCGTTGATTACCAAGCTTTTAATAATATTACGAAAAAGGACCGTTATCCACTGCCACTTATATTAGAGATCCTCCGATGGGTAGCTATTGTGTAGTGGTATACGAAGTTTAATGTCGTGGCCGTGTTCTATAAGATTTGGATTGTGGAAGAAGACGTCGAGAAAATAGCGTTTTATGTGAAATACGGACTCTTTGAGTGGTTGGTTTGCCCCTTTGGACTCACCGGGGCCCCAGCTACGTTCTAATAGTATATTAGTATAACTCTCTAAGATTTCTTAGATGACTTTGTTACTGCTTATTTGGATAATGTCCTGATTTATATGTTTAGGTTAAAGAAGAAGTACGAAAAGAAGGTATGGGTGGTCCTCTGGCGCCTAGCAAAGGCCGGACTACAACTAGACCCTAAGAAGTGTACCTTTTCAGTTAAAACCGTGAAGATTGTAAAGGGGGTTAGAAGTTTCCTTGGGTTTGCGAATTATTATTGTATTTTTATACCCAATTATACCCTTATTGTTGAGCCTTTTACGAGGTTTACAAAGAAGTTGGCTGTGTTCTACTAGGGACCTAGTTAAGAAGAAGGATTCTAGGAGCTTAAGCGGTTATTTAGTATAGAGTCGGTGTTTCGCCGCTTTAACCCTAAAGGAAAGACAATAGTGGAGATAGACTGTTCAGGGTTTGCCTTGGGTGGTACTCTTATGTAAGAAGGCTCCGATGAGCACTAGAGTTGTAGTTGAAGGGTTAGATTGCGGAATGTGCGATTAATAAGCAGTAGAGGTTGATGTTCTGGGACGAAGTATGGGTTCCCGGAGGAAGAGATGATGACGACCCTTCGAGCCTACTATGGATAAGGGTTGTATAGGAGTGCTACGATTCTAGTATAAGT
Organism: Colletotrichum gigasporum; assembly: GCA_024584535.1. Classification (NCBI taxonomy): domain Eukaryota; kingdom Fungi; phylum Ascomycota; class Sordariomycetes; order Glomerellales; family Glomerellaceae; genus Colletotrichum; species Colletotrichum gigasporum. The sequence continues at coordinate 1,787,104 of CP077951.1, forward strand.
GGTTACCCGGGGAAGTAGATGGTGAGGATGAGTGGTAGGTAGAGGAGATTTACGCTGCTAGATGGAAGATGGTGGGTAGAGGGAGAAGACGTGAAGCTCTGGTGAAGTGGGAGGGTTATATTAACCCTATGTGGGAGCTAGTCGGTGCTGTAGAGGAAACGGAGGTGCTGGACCGTTATGAGGAGTGTTATGGGCCGATATTGGAGAACGACGGGACGCGGCGTGTGCGTAGGTGCCCCCCTAGGAGGCCAGCCAGGAACTAGAGGCCGCGTGGGGGGAGGAGGGGGGTAGTGTCACGGGCCGAACCCGGTGGTTATGCCCGGGCTATGCCCGTGCTCGCACTGGTGCCCCACCGGTGCCCCACTAGCGCCCACCCCCTAAGAAGTAGAGATTTCGCGCTATATCGTAGTTTACCCTTTTCCTCTTCAGCTTGAAATAAACAGTATTTGGCTACCTTTCGGTTGAGACAAGGCCTAGGACCAGCCCTTCGCAGTATCTTATATAATAAATAAAACTAAGCTTAAAATATACGAAGGGCTGGTCCTAGGCCTTGTCTTAACTAAAAGGTAACTAAATACTATTTATTTTAAGTTGAAGAGGAAAAGGGTAAACTACGATATGGCGCGAAATCTCTACTTCCTAGGGGGTGGGCGCTAATGGGGCACCGGTGGGGCACCAGTGCGAGCACGGGCATAGCCCGGGCATAACCACCGGGTTCGGCCCGTGACATAGACCCCATGGTAATAAATAACATCTTCTCATAGGAAATTCCTAATAATTTTAGATATTACGGAGAGGGTTTAACAAGCTTCCAGCTAGCCTAATAGGTGATTCCTTGCCTTAATTAGGGCCCATTTACTAATTTATTATATGTTGAGTAAGATCCGGGTTTAGGGTAACCTTGTAGGTATTATGGTGATATGCTGATCATCTTAGTGGCCTAGTCGGGTTGGTTAGTAAGTTGGGTATTTAATTATTTGTTTTTTAATGTCCTTTTATACCCCTTATTAGAAGTAGAGTTTAAAGACCCGCTGGAATATAGTATTATATCCCCAATAATTAGAATTTTTATGGGTTTATTTAATTAGATTTTTTCGGAGTTTTCCATCGTCGATAACTCGTTAGGGGGTTAGGTATTAGAACAAGTAGCCGCCCTTCGTTATAAATTTCTATACCCAGGCCTCAAATCTCAGGTAAATCACCTTTGTAATTTTATTTGGTCATAATAGGGTACTTAAATAATAAATAATTTATTATGTTTTGTCCAATTAGGTCTAATAAGGGCTGAGCTATTTGTGAGGTATGGAAAAGAGAGGGGAGTTTAAGGGAATAGATGTAGTGTCGGGTCGGGTGGTTCAGGACGTGTAAGCGGATACTAGGTAGATTTGTACATCGATGAATTCTTCTAGCTTATTGGGGTTTTTATATTTAGCCTGATTAAATGGGTCTGGAGGTTTATATAATAGTCCATTTACTACTATGTTCTTCTTCTTAGATAAGTGTTTAATATCAAAATTAAAGAACTGAATTTATGCGATCTATTATTTAAATAAGGTACGTAGTAAATTACTCACCCTACTATTCAATTAATCAATTAGGGCTTAAGTATTAGTCTCTAAGGTAAATCATATACTATAAACATATATCCTAAGTTTCTTTAGAACTATTAGAACGGCCATTAATTCGAGTTTACTTGAGTTATACTTAAGCTTAGTGCCCTTTTAAATACCACTTTCATACTAAGCAACTATACGGTGCTTATTAATTAGTTAATAGAGTACCACTCCCTAATCCACTAAATTAACATCAGTGTAAAAAATAATTCAATTAGCCTTAGGGCCGTAATTAAGCTTGATTAGGATAGGAGACGTCGTTAACGCATTCTTTAAGACATTTATTACTTATTGTTAAATACGTCCCCAGGTAAATAGTATATTCTTCCGCAAAAGCTTATATAAAGGGGCCGCCTTTTCGGTAAACTTCTTAACTTAGGATCGGTAAAAAGTGATAACACCCAAAAAGGACTAAACGTCCTTAACGGTGTAATAGGTTGCTTATTTTGTAATTTTCTGAGTTTTGGCCTAATTAGGTGCTCGTCTATTATAACGACAAAAATAGCCCAATATTACTACTACATCTGTCGAATCCGCTGTACCAAGCGCCTAGTACGCTTCCGGCGTGCTCGAAGGTCTGTGCGCGGCGCGGAACAATGATGGGCCGAAATGCGCCCTTGTACTAGCCACCTTAAGGGCTAAGTTCGCCCCTAAAGAACAGGGAGAATAAGAATAATTACACATTATTGAATATATTACGAATTGACCATTAAATCCGATAATTAATAGTCTAATACGTACTAAAAATAACTATTAAATTAAACTCTACTTATAACCGCTATTCCTATGTGTAATACCTATTCGATAATAATAATAACGATCCCTATTATAAAAATTACATTTTAGATAACTAGGGACTAGGTCCTTTAGTTTAACTAATTATAATCCTAAGCGAAGACTTATAATTTGTAGGATATTATAAATTTATTAGTTAAGTACTCTAAGAGCACCGGAGAAGAGACCTATAAAGAGATTACTCGAATACCAGAGTAGCCAGCGATCTCCGATTACCCAAAGGTAATCCGCAGAAGGGCCAGAAACGCCTTAGGAAGTAGTGCAACTTAATAACCCGACGAAGTATTTATCCTAGGCCCTGAAACGTCTGTGGAACGAGTTCACGTTCTCGAAGACTTATCCCCTATAAACCTCGCTTTATATAAAGAACGACGAGCAGAATACAACGATATCCATAAATATTATACTAAACGGATAAAAGGTGTATACGTACTTTAGAACTAGTTCTATGAAATTATTATTTTGGACTTTTTTAAGTATTATTATATTATGGATAAGGGACTTAATAAATAGGTCTCTAAACTACAAATCCGCATCGGAGGTGCATTATATAAGCACCGAGTAAACATAGTGGAAGCATATTCTAAAGTCTTGAGCTATCCTAATAAGAAGAGATTTACTATACGAAAAGATACCGAGGACTGGATTAGCCGCTGGGAGAGCGTTCTCTATGAAGCTTAAGCTATAAATGTCCTATAAGTTAAATACTTAAGTACTTAGTTTTTAGGGTTTATGTAAGCCCTTAGTGGAAACCTTATTAAATTATGGATTTAAGCCTATTAGTTAATAATTAGAACTAAAATAATAAATAACCTATTTACACTAAGTAAAGTCCTCGTTAAGGTTTAATAAGTTCTCCACTAAACAAAGGATATACGGAAAACTAGACGAGGAGTATTTAGACTTATAGCGATAGTTAGCGGACCAACCAGTAATAATGATAAACTATAATAAATAAGGACTTAACTACGAAGAGCTTGTGGTAAAGGCCGTGGAGGTTGTGGAAAGGGTAATAAGAAGAGTAAAAGTAAATGGTTATACTCCTTAACTAATAAATCCAGTAACTCTGATGAGGGCAGGACGTGTATAGTATACCTAAAACGAGGTCACTAGTTTTCGAAGTGCTAGTTAGTCTTCCCTGATAAGCACCCTAATTATATATACTATAATTGAACACTTAAAAAGTTAGTTACTAAATGACTTAAAAATAACGAAGACCTTACTAAGTGTATTTAGAGGTTTAAACTTATTATAGAATTAAGTTAACTTATAGGACGTTGTTAAGCCTGCGTTTAAGTTACATTAGTAACCTTTTACGAAATGTATTTATTTTATGGATCTATAATCCTTAACTCCGGAGTTATAATCTACGTTTTTAATAACCTTTTATAGTTTATATAATTAACGGGAATTATACTTAGTGATTATTTTTAGGTAGGTACTTAGTAAATGGTAATTAATGGTTTCGGAATAGTGGATATTCGTGTTAAGGGGTAAAACGGTAAGCTATTTAAGTTTCACTTATATAATACTATACTTTATAAAGGGTTTATGAGTAACCTTATTTTTTTAAAATACTTATACCGAAAGGGTTTTTAGTGGAATACTAGCTCTAGTAATAATTATATTAGGTGTATAAACCGAGGCTACGTTTATAAACTATTTAAAATCCATAATTAAGATGTTTTTAATTATAAACTTATAGAGGATAAAGTGGTATTTATAATAATTGTTCTACTCCTTTAACTTATACTAAATAAGTTCCTGAGAGCTCTGTAAAGAAACCGTTTTATAAGTATAATAATCCGTAAACTTATCTAAGTAAGTGTAAAAAGATAGTATTAGAGATTTAGATACTTAAGGAGAGATGTTTTGAATTGTTTTAGTAATATAGTAAGGGAAGTAAGATTCTTAAATTGTAAAAGTAAAGACCTAGTGGAATTTAATGTGTGTAGGATGGTAAATATAATACGCTAAATCCGCTAAATACTAAGAGAGTTAGTTAAACGGGTAAAAGCTGGAGATCGTTTAGTATTCGACTTTTATGACTATAATAAGGGATACGAAGGGTATACGTCCCTTATACTTCTTTTTAACCGAGCTTTAGGGCTAGTGTGGGACTTTTACTTATAAAAGAGAATAATAGAGATGATTTTAGAAGTGTTATTTGAGTTGTTTAATTATTTAGAACGCGTTTATAACACGAAGGTCAAGTTCCTAGAAACTGATAATGAACTTCTGAGATATCCGTGCTTATTAATAGACCTGAAGGGGTGTGGAATAATAATTAAAACGTTAGTGCCTAATACGTAGGCTTAGAACGGAGGTGCTAAAAGGCTCACTGTGATTATTAAAGTTAAAGTTAGGGTAATGGTTATTATAACGAATTTCTTAGACTACTTATAGCCTAAGATCGCTAAAATAATAGTCTATTTTTATAATTAAACCCCATTACGAATATACGGGTAGAAAATACTTTATAAGTAGTTCTATAAGTAATTCTGGAGTGGAGAAGATGAGATTTATACGGTCCCTGACCTTTCTTACCTACGATCCTACGGCTGTAAGGCCTATGCCCTGATAACCGATGCGCAACTTAAGTGCCAACGGCGAAAGAAGTTCGCCCTTCGTACGTGGATCGGCTTTTTAGTGGGTTATACGTTAAATAATTAATTTAGAATATGGAACCCTTTTAAAAAGGATGTTTTTATAATGAGGAACGTCGTATTTAATGAAAAGGTGTACTTTAATGGGAACCTTAAGGGTACCGTTGAGGAATTTCGCTACCTAGACCTATAAGTAATCGAAATGCGAATTTAAGAGCTTATTGAGTAAATTTAGATATAAACTGTTGGAATCCGAATCGGGCAATAGCCCCACTTTCGGGTTCCTGATTGGCCGGTTCCGACCGGACCAATCAGAAGGCAGGGATTCTGGCGCACCGACTAGATCTGGCAACAGCCGGCCTAGCCCACGTCGGAATAACCTCCCTCGAACAACAACAACACTACGTATTCAATATATCGATTATTGCTGTTCAACCCTATCGCCTAGGCGACCCTTTGACCTAGGGTCAAACCTACATAAACGTTAATATAAAATGTTAATAAAGAAGTAGAAGAGGTCACCCTCGTTCTCGAAATAAGTCCAAAATACGATAAAAGTACTCTAAAGGTGAGCTCCGTTATGGAGATATACTCGGATAAGTCGAAATAGTATAACATAAAGCGCTTTATGTTATACCTAACACCTGAAGTGTCACTGTTAAGACCCTTATTATTTTTCACTACCTTAGAAGTGGCTTTAGTTGTGAAGGGGCGGGGGGAAAACAAGGGAGAAGTGTAAAATAAAACTATAACCTCGGACTATAGTATAAGTATAACAAGGTATAGAGTTTCGTTTAAATCTATTTTCTTAGTAGTAATAGCTTTAAAGTGGAAATAATGTTATGAAATGTAATTAATGGATGGTCTCCTAAGTATACGTTTATAGTTTAGTTAACCCAGTGCCCCTAATGAGATTGGTCACCTTAGAACTTTTAACAAAAGTATATTAGATTAAAAAGCTAATAGGGAAGTGCTCTAATAACGTAACCTTTTCGGTGGGTTAATAAAGCCTAGTTGAGAGGGGACTTTTACTAAGGGAAGTACTCTGGGTTATATACGTAGAGAGTTTCCTTTACTGGGCTGTGAGGGTAATATACCTATAAGTACTCACTGGAAAAAAATACCCCCTCTCCCTACATCACACAATCACTTAAAGGATTACTCGTATAGGGACGACTTTAGAACAGCTAAAATAAGCCATCTAAGTGGCCATAAAAACTCCTACTCCTAAGAGGAGGTTAATAAAAAATAAGTATAAGGTAAGTAAATTCTCGGCTACTACTGGGTATATACTTATAAACTTAATAAGTATAGGAGGCTCGTAAAATTTAAAGTACGCCTTATTATTCGTGGAGATTAATAATTGAGAGATGAGTGAGAAACGTACGCTGTTATGCTCGTAGGTATATTGTTCTGAATCCTTATTGCAATAGCTGCTTGTTTTGATATGGAGCTTTTATAGTACGATGCGGTAAATGCCTTTGTGTATGTAATAATCGATAAGGAAGTGTATATGTAATTCCCACCTGGATACCAAAAAGTTGAACAGGTATTATATTTAAGAAAGGCGCTTTACGGTCTTAGGAGGTCACTGCTCTAGTAAAAGCACCTAGAAAGTGGGCTCCTAAAACTCGGCTTTTAACGAGTTACCGGAGAGAACTATTATTAGTAAAAGGAATAAGTTACGTTCTTTTTTTATGTTGACGATTACGTCTTAGCTTTCCCTTATAAGTTTTATAACAAGGTAATAGTATTAGTAAAAGAGTTTTAGAATTGCTATTATTTAGAAGGTGGTTACGAGTTATAGTAGTTTTTAGGAATTAAGGTTTTAAGAGACTGAGTAATTAGGAAGATTTGGTTATTATAATTAGTATTCGCTAAGAAGGTGAGAAGATTCTTATTAGATACCAATAAGCTACTCAAAGTGTATTTCCAAACCCCTATAATAACCTTTAAGTTGTTTTTATACGATGGGGTAGCTAAACTGTGGGAAATTAAGAAGTACTAATGTAAGGTCGGAACTATTATATATATAATTGTGATAACGCGCCCGGATATCGCATTCACCGTAAACTATTTCATACACTTTAATTAGAACCTAGAGCTAAGTCACTAATGCATAATAGATCGAGTACTCTAATACCTCTACTTAACGCGTTCTCTTTACTTAGAATACGAAACTGCGCTGGGGAACCCTGAGGATACTTTGGAAATTACTTCTAATACTAGTTTCGCCGATAATACACTTAATCGGAAAAGCTCTTAAGTGCTCATAATGCGACTTTTTAGTGGAACTGTTGTGTAGAAAGCAAGTAAATAATAAATAGTTATAATATTAATAATAAAAGCCGAGCTCCTCGCCCTATTATAAGTAGTAGAGGAAGTTATCTTTGTAAGCCGGTTAATATCCATTTTATAAATACAACTCCCTACGAAGGACACTTAGAGTACTAAGTTTACACCTTAAATACACTCTTAACTACGAATTCACATATAATACGATAACCAGTAAACCGTGCACTTTGTGATTATAGAATAAGTACACTTATAAATACACTTATACTACGTTGATATTTATAACTATTAGTTATATTAAGAAATCGAGAATAACTACGTTAACGTTGCGTATACACTATTAGCTGAGCTGATGGTAAACGAACTAATAAAAGCGCTTTCAAAGTAGCTATTTTAGGCGTTTCTTATATAGCTGAATATGAGTGACCAGCGGGCTCGTCTCGAGAATAGCCGTCACCGCAACCTCGCCGAAGATGAGGCCCGCTGGGAGGCCGGGATGGCTAAGGATAACATATGGGATATTAAGGCTCGTGATCCTCACGCTCCTAGGGGCTCGTAAACCCCGTAGGAAGGATGTATGAGAAGTGCTCTAGACGGAGGAAGACGAAATTCACGTTTCGAGACAATTACAGCGCTTGGAAATAGTTATTGAAGGGCGGATTAGGTGGCAGGAAGCCCACCAGACGGAGGCCTCCCTAAAGGGGCGTGTCGAATCCACTATACCAAGCGCCTAGTACACTTCCGGCGCGCTCAAAGGTCCGCGCGCAGCGCGGAACAATGATGGGCCGAAATGCGCCCTTGCACCAGCCACCTTAAGGGCTAAGTTCGCCCCTAAAGAACAGGGAGAACAAGAACAATTACACATTATTGAATACATCACGAATTGACCATTGAATCCGACAACATCTTATACCTATTAAGATTTCTCGGCTATTATTATATATCCCACTAATTCAAAGTTAACTAAAACCTTATTAATATTAATTAAATGTTCGTATATAAAACGCTATACACTAGGGATTAAGGTAATCTCTTTATTATTGTATTAGCAGGTAGTGCCTTTAATAGCGATGTCGTCGAGGAAGGTTTTATAGTAATGGGGGATAAGATTATATAAAATTCTCGTCATAATCCATTGGAAGTATACCATAGAGTTAATTTAACCTATTAGTAAAGAATAGAATCGAAGTAGCCTTAAAAGTGTTAAGAAGGTCGTATAATCTCGGTTCGCTAAGTTAAGGGGAACCTAATTATAACCCAAAGAAAAGTCTAATACCAAAAAGAGTTAATAACCATTGTATTCTTTTATAAAAGTATTTACGTTGGGGGGGATAAACGTATCTCGGATTATAATACTATTAAGCTTTATAATAGAGTTAATAAGTTAGTAATTGTTATCCTTTTTTTTAATAAGAAACCAAGGGTTCCTATATACGGCCTGCGATTATTTGAGTGTCCTACGCTTAATCCGGTTTTATAGTATTTCTAGGATATGGTCTTATAGCGTCGCGGGGATTAGAATACCCTTTACTTACTATACCTTATATGGAACCATCTTAATCTCCTATAGTGGGGCCACTAGGGGGTTAACACTACCCATATAAGTCCGGTCCCACGCTAGCGCCATCTCTTTTTCAATAAGATTGCTTTTAGTAGATCTTTTTTGGGCTAATGTAGGTGTGGGTACTTCTGGAGAATTGCCGCTTTCCTCTTGTTTATAAGGTGTATCCCAGGGGTTATTTCGGCAAAGTGTAGGGTGATTAGGCCTGTAAAGCGTCTAATTTATTATTTTATTTTTAGTTCTGCGGCCTTTATCTTTTTAATCTTTTATAAAAGGTCTCTTTTCGGAATTGAGTTATCCAGTAGTTCATCGTTAACTAGCTGGATCTTCTAATCTTTTTTTTTATATATCGTAGTAATAATAGAGACGGGCTGATTAGGTGTGAGATTTATTAGAAGGTCCTAACTTCGTTGGGTTTGTCGTCACTTCTGTTATTACTCGAAGGTATAGTATGGTCGGAGGAGGCTGGCCACTAGTTTATTAATCTCATACCAGTACTTATCTCTATGGTGGACCCCCTTTTTTATTATTACCTTAATTAGGAATACCTCGACTTTCAGAGACTAGTTAGGTTTATACGGTGTTTTCATCTCTATTTCACAATTTTTATAATTATATGGGTAGTTACTAGTCGCTTACACCGTTTTATAAACTATTTCGATTAATGGTTAGAGTTTGAGCTTTACTAATATCGCCATAATCTCGGTTACCGTGTCTTCGTTGTCAGGTGCACCGGCGGGGGCCGGGGGGGCACCGAAAGGGCAACACCGGAGTGGGGCCAATGGAAAATAGTTATTCCGGGAAGGGGATTTAAGTGGTAGTATAGTGGGAAACTTTGTAGGAGGCCAGATTCGAATACTAGTCATTACTATACCCTACCTAAGCATCGCCGACTCCTTTACTCTACGCAAACTAACTTAACACATTCGAATTTCTATTTACTTATAGGTGTATAAATTATTAGAGTAATAATGGCCCCCCGTAGAACACTAGTAATGTAACGGTCCAAGCACGTATATTGCAACTAGCTATGGCGACTACTACGAGTATCTTCAAGATGAGAGAGAAAAGGAGAAAATGTCTTCCGCCCCACAGGACCCGTTTGCTCTGATCAGGCCTAAGGTTGATCCGTCTTAGGTAAGCCGGGCTTAGGTAAGCGGAGTCCATGGCTGAGAGGCTGCGAAGCCTCCAAGAGGGCCCAGCCCGTCACAAGTAATATAATAAGTTATTTCCATAGACGTTAAGTGATCAACCACCGAGCTAATAACCGAGATAATACTTAATAACGAAATGGCCGGGGACCACCGGTGCCTTAATATCGAGGATATAAAAGGAATAACCACTAAGGAGGTTAACGCCCTTTTCCACGAAATAGTATAATAAACTAAAAAGAGGAAGATAATTAACTAAATAATAGCCCTTAGGAATAGCATTAACCTAGACGAGGTAATGTATTAGGAGTCCACTACTCCCTAATCACCGGAACCTAAGTGAGTCCATACTAACACGTGAACAAAGTAGCTCGCCCCTATCCGTTTTAAGGGAGGAAGCTGGACCGATATTAGTGATTTTTTATTTAAATTAAAGGGGCAATTCGGTTTATATAGAGAAGACTTTAACTCTAATAGGGCTATGGTCCTATTCACGGGGGGATACCTAGAGGGCACCGCCTCCCACCAATGGATAAACTACATTACTATGAACTACAATAACGATATGTTTAACGTTACTTAGGTTATAATAAAATAGTGGTTTTATAACATTATAGTTGACATAGATACCCGGGCGTATATAACCATAATAGAATTAAAAGAGATAAAGTAGAAGTTGAACTAGACGTACTAATAGTTCCTCGACTAATACGAAGTGGTTAAAGCGGAGTACCCCGATCCCTAACCAGAGAGGACGCGGATAATCCATATAATTAACTAACTATTACCTAATGTTGGTTTCAGTCACGTCGGGTCGGCCGTACGGCGTAGCAGAATATACGTATATTCGTATAGATCCTGTTGTTCTTATTATTGTTAATATAGGAATCGTCACTAAGACCACGATCTTAGACGATCGTGTTAGCGTACAATTCCTGCGCTCTGATTGGCTCGTTAAGCGAGCCAATAGGAGCTTTGCGGTGAAACCTTAAATCACCACGTCGAGGTTGTTCCGACACCTAATCTATAATAACAAGTGATAGCTAACGGGCTACTAAGTACCCGTTAAGAACTAGATAACGTGGTTAAGAGGGCCGAGATGATGTAGAAAATATACTTAAGGGAGTAAAAGTGTGTTAAACCCGTTACTTAGGGGACCAGGGACCAACGGGGAGGAAATTAGTAGTTACCCACTTACTCTAATCTCGTGCTTTAAAGAGAGATTATGGTTAATACTATTTAACCTACCCCGGAAATACTAAAAACCATTACTAAAACCTTTAGGAACTTAGTTTTAGTAAAATAAGAAGAGAGTATACCTAATAGGGGATTACCGGAGTGGGACCTGAGTTATATTGAATACTTTAATCATAGGTAAATAAGATACTATTTAGATTAGTGTTAAGAGCTTAATTACTATCATTATGGATAGCCGAGGTACTCGGGACGACGATGCTGGCCTAAGACGATAAAGCCGATGGGAGGTTCGGTTATGGGGGTGAACGTTATCCGGTTCCCATAGGAGGTAGAGCGGGGTCACCGGAGGGTAAAGGTGACCTTATAGGTAAGGGTAGTGGGGGTGTGGAAGGAGGGGAAGGTGTTATTAGATACGGGAATAAATAAGAACGTAGTGGATTAGAGGATCCTCCCTTATAAAGGGGCTCCACCGGGGGTCACTAACGGTGAGCTACTATTATAAAGTATATCGGGGTTATGTATACCCGACTATGGTATAAAGACCTTAGTAACCTAGGTGATGGACGACCTTGGGGTGAGTTGTACGAGGTTATATAAGTTTAGGATTACTAAGGTGTCATAATATAGCCCACAATTACTGTCCCGTAATAGTGGTTCCACTTTTGCGACAGTTATGAGCCCTTGTCTCTACGAGCCCTCTGGTTGAATGGCTAAACGCCTCGCTAAAGTGGTAGTATGTGGGCCGACCTAGAGGCCATGGGTTCGAGCCTCGTTGTGCTCACCCAGTCTCGCTTCAGCAGCAAGTCACTAAAAAGGTTAGACTTGCCAGCTGGGAGCGGCCGGCACCCAGTAACAGTCAATAAAGACTGGCTTGTCAGCTGCGAGTGTAAGCCGGTGCTGATTGCTTAGTCAGCAGACATCTTCTCTCCTCGGTCTGGGGGGGTGTGTCATGATATAGCCCACAATTACTGTCCCGTAATAGTGGTTCCACTTTTGCGACATAATACTAAATATTATTTTTAATAGACCACTTAGGGCACCGTTACTTCACCACTAAACCCTAATTAAATAATTATTAGGCCAGGTTACTCTAGGACTTTTCACTGTTTAACTTCTATATCGAATATTAGTTAAGTAAACGAAACGTAGCCGATGAGTTATCGTAGAGATTAGACTATAGACCTAAGGAGGGTGAATAGGAGAAAACTAGGGATATATTCTTAAAAGGTTTCCTAGAATAATTTTAGTTAAAGGTAAAATATAATTAAGTAGCGAGGGAGGAGCTATGGCCCGACACTATGAATATTATGCTGGAAATACTAGCCCTAAACATGGAAAAAGTAGTATAGGAGGCCTAGAGGTCTGACCCTGTATTATAGGGTGCGGCGTAGGAGAAGTGGGTGTACTAGGGAAGAGATAATAAAGGAATAGTGAGGTATAAGGGTAGGGTGGTTGTACTAGAGGGTTACCTATTAATAAGGGAGATCCTTATTATGTTCTACAATGAGTTAATAAGTGGTCACCTAGGGATTACTAGGACGATAACCCTAATAGGATATTTGTTCTTCTAGAAAAGGATGAAGAAGGATATGGTGGAATACGTTAAGATATACGCTGTATGCCAGTGTACGAAGCTACGCCACCACCTCCCTTATGGGGTACTGAGTACCCTACTAGTACTTAGTTACCTATGGGAAAGTGTATCCCTCAACTTTATTACTAAGTTATTGGTGGTGGATAATAGAAATGGGAAATAATATAATAGTATCCTAGTAATAGTAAATAAGTTAACTAAGTATACCCTTTATATACCCACCAAGGAGTCACTTACTATAAACCAGTTAATTATATTATTAGTGTAAAAGGTGTTGCTATGGTATGGAATTCGTTAGTTAATAGTCTCGGATAGGGGCTCCTTGTTTACTAGTAAATTCTGGGTAATAGTGTATCACCAACTAATTATCCAGCGGAAACTTAGCATAATATACCACCCTTAAACCAACAAATAAACAGAGAAATAAAACCAGAACTTAGAACACTTCCTATTAGTATTCTATAACATAGAATAAGATAATTAGTTATAATAACTAAGAATAGCCTAATTTATTTATAATAATACCTAGTATGTTATTACTAGGTTAGCACCAGTGGAGGCACTAATAAGCTACTTACCACTAGGACTATACGACGTCACTATGAATAGAAAAGCCCTAGTAGATATACTAATAACAAAGGACAGGGTAGAAGGGCTAAAGGCGAAGAGGAGAGCAGTGCAGGACCTGCTGGCCTACTCTAATAAGATATACGAAAAATGGTATAATAAGAGGAGAGCGTATATCAACTTCTAAGTCAGTAAACACATCTTATTATTAACTAAGAATATATAACAACGCAGGTCGTCGAAAAAGCTAGCCAATAAGTACTTAGGATTATTCACTATTAAGTGGGTAATTAGCAGTGGGGTAGCCTACGAACTCGAACTAGGGCCGGGGTACAAAATCCATAACATCTTCTCCCCGTCCCAACTAAAAAGGTTCCACGGTGACCTACTATAACCATAAAAAGTATTAGTTAAGGAGAACGACGATGGGTATATAGTTGAGACCCTGGTGGGTTATAAGGTGTCTAAAAGGAAACAGAAATATCTAATAAAAGGGGAAGGGTATAGGCCTAAAAGGAATTCCTAGGAACTTTAAAAGAAGATTTTACAAAATTTAATTAACGACTATAAGACGGAGTTTAAACAGAGACTTACTAGTGGATTATTAATAGATCACTAAAAGAACGAGTTATAAGAACTAGGCTATTAACCAGTTAAGGAATATATTTAGCCCAAAGTAAAAAGATTATATAGCCCTAGGGGCCCAGGAGTAAATAAGAACTATTAAAACGCTCAAAAGCGGGCCACCGGAGGAGTAATACGGGGGAACTAGTTATTAGTATCGGCGTTATCCCCCCTAACCTCCTCATCCTCATTAACACCGTTGCCCAAAGGCGAGCCCTCCCTAAAGGAGGTGGTGTCGAGAATAATATAGTTCTAAATAAGATAAGTTAAATAAAATAAAGAGAGGTCCACTTAAGGGGTATTAGGGGAGTAATAGGGTACTCATAGTATTAGTATAGAGTTTTGTGAACTCTTAAAAGGTGGTAGTAATAATAGTAATAAAAACAGTAGTAATGGTGGTTTAAGCCCGGATAATAATAATCTAAGTGGTGAGGGTATCGGTGTAAAAGTAAAGGATTACTAATTAATTAATAATGGAGGTGGTGAGGTGGGAAGTAACCGAGGCCTACTTCTTAATAGTGGAAACTAATACTTCGAGGACCGTAACCTTATATTAACGGAGTAATTATCCTTCCTCCTCCTCCTCAGCTTTGCACTTAGCGGGGTCCTTAACGTCTCAGTTTTCTTTTAGAGGACCTTTTTACTTATAAGCTGGGTAGTCTTATAAGTAAACTAAATAATAAATCAGTAGGGGTGTAGTGGAGGGGCACTGGGTAGGGACTGGTGTTATAATGGGGACAATATATTATGTCCTCGGCCTAGGCGTCGCAGAAGGTGGAGCTACTCGATACTTCGTCGTAGATCTCATCGAAGTAACGGTGGAAGGTGAGGGTAGTGGAGGAGTATTCATAGGGTAACTATAAGGTATTAGCGATATTTAGAAGGCCCCAGGGGTCACCAAATTAAAGGGGGGGATAAGTATATACCAAAAAATAAGGCTTACTATACTAAATAGTATAAATAGTGTATTTATTATTCATAGTTTAAATCCTTAATAATGGAAATGGGGGAGTACCGGGGGAGAAGAGGATATACTAATGGTCTTAAAGTAGTATAGAACGGGGGTATTACCCTTTAGGTCCTAGCCCACTATATGGCATAAGTAGTGGGTATAAAGGATAGTATAAAGGTGATTCTTATCGTCGTCGCCTTTTATATCACCAGAGGGGTTAAGGGGAACTAACGGGGTAGAACCACCATTATCACCAATAGGGACGGGGGTAGTAGGACCAGAAAATATAATAACGGGGGTAGTAGGGGAGTAATAGCTAAGAGCAAATAATTAGAAGGACGAGAAAACGATAAAAAATAACGTTAAAAAAAGAAAAGAATAGAGGAATTAAAGTGTATAGTAAAGCTGGTTTTATATTAGAAGTAATAGAATAATCGTATTAGGGCACCTAGGGCTTAAGGAAAATGAATTATAATAGGGAATCGTCGATATAAAGAGAGTACCGGGGGAGCACCAGGGGCACTTATAGTATAGGAGTTTCTCGTATTCTTAAAACCAAGAGTTAATACTTAGTATTAAAAAAAGTATAAAGGAACGAAGGTAGGGACCACCCTAGCCCACTAAAAGGGGACATAAGGACACTTTATAAAGCTACTAATAAGGAAAAAGTGGAAAGAGGTAGGTTTACTAGTTAATATATAAGGTATTTATAAGGAGATACTAGGAAATTATCCTAGTAGACTATTAGTAGAGGAAGCGGAGTAGTGGCCTAGTAGAGGGGTACCTACTTATACCTAGCCTCCTATAAACTAGAGAAGTGGTGGGTAACCACTTAACTCTAAAATACCTTAGGGAAAAATAAAAGTCAGGTACCTCTGGTTAAGGAGACGTAGGCGTTAACTAACTATCATCAGGCTTCGGGTCCCCTAAACTTAAGATTAAAAATAGGTGTAATAATTAGGTAATATTAACGGAGGTGCCGGTGTGGGCCGTAGATAAAGCTAATAAACACCTAGACGGCCCTGGGACGGGGCCTGGGGGGCGGGGGGATCGTATTAGGTGTATTAGTGGGGGCTGGGGGGGGGACCAAACAGGTAACCCCGGAGTGGGGCTAATAGAAAATAATTACTCTGGGAAGGGGATTTAAATAGTAGTATAATAGGAAACTCTGTAGGAGGCCAGATTCGAATACTAGTCACTACCACACCTTACCTGGGCATCGCCGACTCCTTCACTCTACGCGGACCAACCTGACATTCCTCCAGGGCGTATACAATTTCGTCCCCACCCTCTAGGTTAGGGTAGGTCTAATTAGAGCTAGGATTATATATTCCCTTAGTAAACTCACTAGTATTATCACTAGGATTCAGTTTTCCTATTCCTTTAGAGCAGCTTAATAGTTTTTTTAATCGGGGAAATAAAACTATTCCCCCTTTTAATTTAAAGTTTATAAAACCCACTGGGATATAAATTATTATGTTATTTATTTTAACTATAGCCCTAATTAGGTTATTTATATACTCCTAGGTAACTTAGCTGGTAATAAAAAAGGGTCCAATAAGTAAAGCAATGTTAACGAGGCTTATACTATTCTTTAATACCACAAAAAGGTTAATCAGAACCTTATAATCTCTAATCCAAACGTGGCTATAAACACCTCCATCGAACTTTGAGTAGCCGTTCTCTTCTAGTGTTAGGGTCTACATAAAAACCATTGTTTTCGTCGAAGGCAGGTCATTCTCTTTAACGTACTAGTTATTAACGATATTGGTCATTACCCCTAAATTAAGTATTACTATGATTTTCTTATTTTGATCAGGTGAAGAGCTACTAATAGAGACCTCGATCTTAAAGCGTAAAGTTATTTAAGAACTAGGAAAACAATTCCTTTCCTCACTTTTAACAGGGGGGGGCTAAAACACTAACCTTAGTAGTATATATAACGGGAATCCGGGCCTTATTAGGCTTATTATTATACTTATCGATAATCTTTATAGTTATTTTTCGGCTTCTAGCGTTATCAATAATGCTGATCAGGCCCTGGGGTACGGGCAAATAAACGTCGCTGGCCTAGGTCTCGTCGGAAAGGTGTTAAACAAGGTTAGTTATATGGAAACGGTATACGGGCCAAATCTTTATCGCAATATAGTTAAGCACCTAAACAAAACCACTAAACTTCCAAAGAGTAACGTAAATAATAGTTATATTATCGTTAGTTATTTTTTATACCCGATTAAGTATAGTGGTAAGCTTTTTGGTCCTCTTAACGTCCATAATAGTCTAGGTTACGGGCAAAATCTGGTTATGGGGGTTGTCCCTTACCGCTTAGATAACCCCCTCTACTTCTGTCAGATTGAGCGCTCGGCTGAGCGCTCGGCGCTCGCTCGGAAAAACTATAATCCCGAGCGCGCGCCCCAGCCTCCTTGGGGCACCCCCTACCCCTATTCCTACGGGCCCAGGGGGCTTCCAGGAAACTTAGAGACACATAACAGAATATACGCGATTTTAACCACCAATTCGACAATTAACAGTCTGATACGTGCTACGTTTACGATAAGCGTCACCAGCCATCTATTCAATTAATTCTATGTATACGAAAGCAATTCCTATGTGCTCAATTAAGCCTATATCGTCGAAAAATGGCCTCTATAAGCACAAAAGTCACCTTAAACTCCCCTACTAATTAGACCCTATAAATCGACCAGCTATAATCGAAGGCCAAGTTCTACGACCTCTGGTGATACATCGATCCCGAACACCTAGACGCCTTCTAAAGCGGATAAACACGTCTAGAGCGGCGTATAGAGCGTCCGAAGTGCCCGGAAAGATACGATCACCCTAAGACCAGCAAAGCCGAAGTGCTAAGCGACGATGCCGAATACGATACGCACGCTCAAGCGCTGGAAGAGCTCTCGGGACCTAACCTCGCCTTATATAAGGAGCGTTGTATAGAGTATATAAAGTGCTTAAAGACACATAAAACGTTCCTAAAAGGGATCCGCGTGCTCAAAAGCTGGGTCCAAGAGATCATCAGTGTACCACTCCTACGCAACTACTATACAACAAATCACGCATTAGATCGTTAGATCTATGCATTAAAGGAGTGAGTAGGAATAAAGACCCATGAGAGACGTACTACTACGAGCGAAGTATACAAGAGAACGCTCCAAATACCCGAGCAGAAATACCTCACCATAAAAAAAAAGTTAGAGGACTGGTTTACGAAGTAGGAGGAAATTATCCATAAAATAATAATAGTGGCCGTCCCGGGTACTAAGCTCCCTAGTATATAATTCCCGGAATTCACCTACGCCGTTAACCACAACTACACTAATACATAGATCTTCTTATACTAGACTATTAAAAACGAGTACATCGAAAACGAGGTCCTGAGTATCGGAGAAGTTCTGTTAAACGCACAAAGGTTCCTATAAACCACCTCTTAACACAACCCACGGAAGTATATTAGCCACGGAGTTTTCGGACTTACTACGGAGGTATTAAAAATAGACGATGACAACGTAAAAGCAAGTTCCCCTACTCAACGAGGCGGCCACAAAGCTAGCTGACGATTATACAGAAATACACGAGGAAAAGGTAACTCTTAAGGGAACATCTCTCGAAAACGCTAAACCAGAGACCACACTGGGAATCGGCTTTACCTGGTGTACCTCTGGCCTCACTAGTTCTCTAAGTATTGGTTAGTCAATAAGTAAGAACGTTTCAAGTGGTATACCCCTAATTAGGAGCTTTTTAAGAACTTAGAAGAGTATATAAGAAAATATAAAAACCTAAAAGAGTATATTATAAAAGTAATAAGAACCCTTAAAAAAGAATACTAATTATATGGACGGTGTAGAGTAAGCGTCCTAAGTGTGTTCTATACTACTCCAGAGATATACAAGCTTTTTAAATTAGCGATCCTAAACTTAGGTTTAATAATTCACATATTCAACGACCCCTTATAGTTCACTATACTCATAGGAATACCCATCGGGGACTACCTATAAGTGGGCGCTTAGCAAATGATTATCGAGGTGTATAGTACCGTGGATATTAGAGTCAGGGGGCGTTAATGGGCGGTTACGAAGCTCCGGCTTTACAACATTATACTTTATACGGGCTTTACGAGCAACCTTATATCCCTAATACACCTCCACCGAAGAGGCTTCTAGTAGGATATGAGCCTACGTAATAATTATCTATGGTGCATAGACGGCTCGTTTCTCTACGCTTTTACGGAAATAGCGAACCAGCAGGTACTGGACTATCGCGAGATTCCTACGTCGCTGACCACTACTCCGGTCAGGCAAGCAGCGTCGGAGATTGAGCCTACGCCACCACTAAGATATAAATATACTACTACAACGTACAAAAAACCAATTAAAGGAGACGTAGCCCTCTAATACCGAAAACTAGGTTACATAGGCCCTAAGGCGATCCGACACCTAGTAAATACCTCGAAAAGCATTAAGTTAACCTTAGGGGGCGAGCCGATCACAATAACAATATACGATGCCTATAAAAGAGGTAAAGTGTACCGGATAATTCGCTAAGTACCACGGGAGTCCCTAAAACACACAAAACCAGGAGGCCAGCTCGTAGTAAACTTCTACGATTATGAGGAGGGTTATGAAGTGTATACATCCCTTATACTTATTATTAACTAAGCTAGTGGCTACGCATAGAACTTTTATTTTATAAAGTCTATAATGGACGTATTACTAACACTTTTAAACGACTTTTTAGTGCTCCTAAAAGCATACTATGGGATAATAGTGAAGACCCTAGAGACCAACGGAGAGCTTAAGAGACACCAGTGCGTTATTTAAACGCTTATACCAAAGGGTATAACGCTCGAGGTCTCAGCTCTAAATACCCAGGCCTAGAATGGAGGTGCAGAGCATATAGCAGCAGTAGTTAAGGAGTGTGCTAGGGCTATGGCCCTAGGAGCGGCACTTCTGAGCACCCTTTGGCCGGAAATCACGAAAATAGTAATATATACGTATAACCACACCTCGTTAACGTCTAGGGGCTAGAGGTTATTATATAAGTACTTCTATTGGTACTTTTAGTATGAAGAGAACGGAGTTTACATATAACTAGACCTCTTTTACCTATGCTTATATGGGTATAAAGCTTTTACGATAACTATTAATATATAACTTAAGTGTAATAGGCACTAGAAGTTAACTATGTACACCTGGATAGGCTTTTTAGTCGGTTACACATTGAGTAACTTGTTTTGGATATGGAATCCCTTATATAATGAGGTGTTTACTATGAGGAATATGGTTTTTAATAAAAAAGTGCACTTTAATGGTGATATAAAGTGTCTAATAAAGGAGATTACCGACCTAGACCTCTAAGTAATACGGAAGTACTTAGGAGAACTGATCACATAATTAGAGTATATAGGAAGCTATATCCAGACCACTAATAAAAAAGCAGAAGAAATTACAAAACACACTAACCCTAATAAGCCCACTTTAAAAGTTAAAATGGACACATAAAAGTTACCAGAAGGGTAATACTCAGTAATACACTTTAAGCCCTTTCCGACGCCACTAACGTCGCCACCTACCTCATTTATCGCAACCCTCACTAAACTCAACGTGAGGGGGCGTAGAGAAACACAAAGATCCAAGTAAACACACATAATCCCTACTCCAAAACCAATACTAAGGCGAATAACACCTAGGACATCGTACAAAACCACCTTCCTAATGGGTATAATGCTCTATAAAAAGAATCCCCAGCGTAAAGACCACCCTTAAAGGGACCGTATTATACCTAGCTAGTTATATACCCCAGAGACGGGTTCCAACACACTCCTCGTAACGGAAATCGAGATTTCCGCCCTCTGTATACACAAAAACCAGAGCTAAAAACATACTATAAATACAGATTCATTTTAAACGGGTAACTAGGATGTAGTAATAGTGTTTAAAAGTAATAGGGCCTCGGAAAACCGAGTTAAAAGTTAACGAGGGGAAAAGGGGCTCAAAAAAAAGAGAACCATAATGTCAGGTTGGTCTGCGTAGAGTGAAGGAGTCGGCGATGCCCAGGTAGGGTATAGTAGTAACTAGTATTCGAATCTGGCCTCCTATAGAATTTCCCACTATACTACCCCTTAAATCCCCTTCCCGGAGTAACTATTTTCTATTAACTCTACTCTAGGGTTACCCCTTTAGTGCCCCCCCCCGGCCCCCACCGGTGCACTTAATACGATCCCCCCGCCCCCTAGGCCCCGTCCCGGGGCCATCTAGACGTTTATTAGCCTTATTTAGGGCCCACACCGGCGCCTCCGCTAATACTCCCCAATCACTATACTTATCTTTAGTCTTAGGTTTAGGGGACCCTAAGCCCAGCGATGGTCGGTTAACGCCTACATCTCCCTAACTAAAGGTGCCTTCCTTTTATTTTTCCCCAAGGTATTCTAAAACTAAGTGGCTACCTACTATTTCTCTAGTTTACGGGAGGCTAAGTATAAGTGGGTACCCCTCTACTAGGCTACTACTCCACTTCCTCCACTAGTAGCCTATTAGGATAATTTCCTAGTATCTCCTTATAAACACCTCGTATACTAACTAATAGACCTACCTCCTTCCGCTCCTTCCCTACTAATGGCCTTATAAAGTGTCCTTATATCCCCTTTTAGTAGGCTAGGGTGGTCCTTATCCTTATTCTTTTATACTTTTTTTAGTACTAAGTATTAACTCTTAGTTTTAAGAATACGAGAAACTCTTATACTATAAGTACCCTTAGTGCCCCCCCGGTGCTCTCTTTATATCAACGATCCCCTATTATAGTTTATTCTCCTTAAACCCTGGGCACCCTAGTATAATTATTCTACTATTTCTAATATAAAACCAACTTTACTATGTATTTTAATTCCTTTATTCTTTTCTTCTTTTAGTGTTATTTTTCGTCGTTTTCTTGTCCTTTTAATTATTAACTTTAACTATTACTCCCTTATTACCCCCACTATTATATCTTCTAATCCTACTTCCCTTACCCCTATTAATAACGACGATGGTTTTCCTTTACTGGTTCCCCTTAACCCTTTTAACGATATAAGAGGTAATAACGACGAGAATCACCTTTATACCGTCCCCTATACTTATTACCTATACTACATAATAGGCTAGGACTCTAAGGGTAATGCCCCCGTTCTACATTACTTCGAGACTACTAATATATCCTCTCTTTTCCTAGTGCTCCCCTATTTCTATTACTAAGAATTTAAATTATAAATAATAAATATACTATTTATATTACTTAGTGTAGTAAGCTTTACCTTTTAGTATATACTTATCCCCTCCTCTAATTTAACTACCCCTAGGGCCTTTTAAATATTACTAATACCTTGTAATTATTCTATAAATGCTCCTTTGTTACCTTTATACTCTACTATTATTTTAATAAGATTTACAATAAGGTATTAAGCAGTTCCACCTTCTACGACGCCTAGGCCAAGGACGTAGTATATTACCCCTATTATAACACCGGTCCCCACTTAGTGCTCCTTTATTATACGCTTATTAATTTATTATTTAGTTTACTTATAAGACCACCTAGCTTATAAGTAAAAAGGCCCTCTAAAAGAAAACTGAGAACATTAAGAACCCCATTAAGTGTAAAACTGAGGAGGAGGAGGAGGGATAATTATTTTATTAATATAAGGTTATAGCCCTTGAGGTCTTAACTTCTACTATTAAAAAATAGGCCTTGGCCACCTCCCACTTTACTACCTCCATCGTTGATCAACTAATAACCCTTTACTTCTATGCCGATGCCCTTATTACTTAGACTACCTTTATCCGAGCTTAGATTACTATTACTATTACTCTTATTACTATTATTACTACCACCTTCTAAAAGTTCATAGAGTTTTATACTAATATTATAAGTACCCTACTACTCCCTTAGTACCCCTTAAATAGGCCTCTCCTTATTTTATTTAACTTATTTTATTTAAAACCATACTACTCTTAACACTACCTCCTCTAAGGAGAGCTCACCTTTAGGTAACGGTATTAATAAGGATAAGGAGATTAAAAGTAATAACACTAATATTAATAATTAGTCCCCCTATACTACTCCCCTGGTAGCCCTCCTTCGGGCGTTTTAATAGTTCTTATTTATTCCCGGGCCCCCAAAACCATATAATCTTCCTACCTCAAGCTAAATACATTCCCCAACTAACCGGTGACCTAATCCTTATAACTCGTTCCTGTTATAATCCACTAATAATCTACTAATAACTCTCTACTTAAACTCTATCTCATAATTATTAATTAAATCTTATAAAATATTCTTCTAAGGTTCCCAGGAATTCTCTTCGGACCTATACCCTTCCCATTTCACTAAATATTTCCATTTCCTTTTAAACCTCTTATAACCCACTAGGGTATTAACTATATACTCATCATCGTTCTCCTTAACTAGAACCTTTCATAGTTATAATAAATCGTTGTAGAACCTTTCTAGTTAGGACGGGGAGAAGACGTTATAGATCCTATACCCCGGCCCTAATTTAAGTTCATAGGCTACCCCGCTACTGACCACCCACTTAATAGTAAACGGTCCTAAGTACTTATTAGCCAGCTTTTTTAATAGCCTATATTACCGTATATTCCTAGTTAATAGTAAAACATATTCACTAACTTAGAAATTAATATACACCCTCCTCTTATTATACTATTTTTTGTATATCTTATTAGAGTGGGCTAATAGGTCCTATATTACTCTCCTTTTTATTTTTAACCCTTTTACCTTATCCTCTATTATTAATATATTTACTAAGGCTTTTCTGTCTATAGTGATGTTATGTGGTCCTGGTGGTAAGTAGCCTATTAGCACCTCCGCTGGTATTAACCTAGTGGTGTTATACTAAGTATTATTATAAATGAATTAGGTTATTCTTAGTTATTATAATTAGTTATCCTATTTTATATTATAGAATGCTCGTAGGAAGTGTTTTAAGTTCTAGTTTTACTTCTTTGTTTATTTGTTGGTTTAAGGGTAGTATATTATATTAAGTTTTTATTAGATGGCTAGTTAGTGATATACTATTACTTAGAATTTGTTAGTAAATAAGGAGCCCTTATTCGAGATTATTAACTAAGGAATTCCATATTATAAGAACACCTTTTATACTAATAGTATGACTAATTGGTCTACAGTAAGTAACTCCTTGGTGGGTATATAAAGGGCATACTTAGTTAACCTATTTACTATTACTAGGATATTATTATACTACTTCTTATTTCTATTATCTATTACTGGTAACTTAGTAATAAAGTCGAGGGATACGCTTTCCTATGGGTAGTTAGGTACTGGTAATGTGTTTAGTACCCTATAAGGGAGGTGGTAGTGTGGTTTCGTACACTAGTATACGGTGTATGTTTTAATGTATTTTATTATATCCTTTTTTATTTTTTTAGAAGAATGAACGTCTTATCTGGGTTATTATCCTAGTAACCCTTAGGTGACCACTTATTAGCTTATCGTAGAACGTAATAAGGATTTCCCTTATTAATGGGTAACCCTCTGGTATAACCACTCTACTCTTATACCTTATTATTCTTTTATTATCTTTTCTCTAATACGCCTACTTCTCCTATAACGTACCCTATAGTATAAGGTTATACCTCTGGGCCTCCTATGCTACTTTTTCTAAGCTTAGGGCTAGTATTTCCGGTATAACATTTATAGTGTTAGGCCGTAGCTTATCCCTCGTTACCTAGTTACGTTTCACCCTCGACTAGAATCGTTCTAGGAAACCTTCTAAAAACACACCCCTAGCTTCCTCCCGTTCACCCTCCTTAGGTCTATGGTCTAATTTCTATAATAGTTCATCGGTTACGTTTTGTTTACTTAGCTGATATTCGATACGGAAGTTGAACGGTGAGAGGTCCTAGAGTAACTTAACTTAATAATTATTTAATTAGGGCTTAGTGGTGAGGTAGTGGTGCCCTAGGTGATCCGTTAAGAATAACGTCTAGTGTTATATATATAATAAGTAGTATCACTAATATATAACTACTTTTCGAATCACTAGTAGCTCCACCTCTAGTGCTCCGTATCTCAGCTTAGCTCCCCTTAACTTCTTAGAGAAGTAGGCGACGGGGTACTAAGCGTCTCTATATAACTAGCATAAAACTACCCCTATTACAAAATCTAATACGTTGGTTTCGACCCTTATTAGGAGGGAGGGGTCAAAGTACCTGAGGATAGGGGCCTCCGTAAACAGTTCCTTTAACCTGTGGAAGGCCTCTAACACCCTGTCGTTCATAATCAGCTCCCCCCCCATCTTCTTTATTAACTTATTTATAAAAGGTGTACACACTTTAGTATAGTTTCGGATAAAATACTTATAGAACCCTGTGAATCCTAAGAAGACCTGGATATTTCGTACACTATGGGGCACCGGCTACTCTATAATAACTATAACCTAGTCCTATTCCATTATAATCCCTTCCCCTAAGATCATAAACCCTAGGAACCCAATCTCCCTAATATAAAACTCGTATTTCTCAGGGTTAGTATATAAGCCAACGGTGTCCAAACAGCGTAGCACCTCCTAGATTACCTCCATATATAACACCTTATCCTTTAAAAAAATGAGGATATCGTCTAGGTATACTACACAAGTGATATCGACGAGGCCCACTAATGCATCGTTAACGTAAACCTAAAAGGTCGCTAACGTATTAACGAGGCCAAACAGCATAACATTATATTCGTAATAGCTATATTTAGTTCAGAAAACCGTTTTCTATTTATCTCCTTTACGGATATGCACCTAATAGTACCCATCCTTAAAGTTTAACTTTATAAACCAACTCACTTCTAAGAGGTAGTCCAGGATTTCTCCGATAAGGGGTAGTGGTATATAGTTTTTTATGGTGATACCGTTAAGGCCCCGGTAATCCACGTAGAGCCTTAGTTTACCTCCCTTCTTAGGGACGAAAAGGATCGGTACCCCAACCAAACTCTTAGACTACCTAATCCAGCCCTTAACTAGTACCTTAATAAGGTATTCCCTTAACTCCGCCAACTCCAGCTCTACTAGTGGGTAAATGGGGTTATATAATAGCTCCGCTCCTAGTTCTAAGTTAATAGTATAAGTGTGTTCACCCCGTTCCAACGGCATAGCCACTAGTGTAATATTAAATACATAGGACCACTCCTTATATTCATATAAGAGGACTAGTCCCTAGGTAATCTGTTAGTCACTAACTAATACCCCACTTATCCTCACCTCAATCCTCTTTACACCCAGGGTAACTATGAAGGTCGCCCTCGTATCCCTCGTTGCTCTTCGGATTCCCCTTTTACCCGAAATTAATTAGATACTATCCTCACTTAAGGGGTAGGTCTAGTTCAGGGTCTCCTATTTAAGGTTCAGCTGGACTACTCAGTATTAGGGGATCCCTAGTATTACCGTATATCCTTCTACTTTGGTGATCCTAAATTTATATAACCTTATGCAGCTCACCCCGAGATTATCTATTACCTAGGTCACTAGGGTTTTTATACTATAATTGGGTATACGTAACCCCTATATACCCTATAATAGTAGCTCACCACTAATGATCCCCGGCGGAGCCCCTTTGTAAGGGAGGATCCTCTAGTCCACCATATTCTCATCTACTCCTATATCTAATAATACCTTCCCCTCCTTCTATACCCCTACTACTCTTACCTATAAGGTTACCTTTACCCTCTAATAACCCTATTTTACCTCCTACGAAAACTAGATAATATTCACCCTCGTAGCTAAACCTCCCGTCGGCTCTATTATTTTAGGCCAGCATTATCGTCCTAAGTACCTCGATTATCCATAATTATAATAATTAAACTCTTAACACTAATCCAAATAATATCCCATTTACCCATAATTAAAACACTTAACATAACTCAGGTCCCACCCTAATAGTCCCCTATTAGGCATACTTTTTTCCTATTTCACTAAAACCAAGCTCCCAAAGGTCTCAGTAGTAGTCCTCGGTATTTCTAGGGTAGGTTAGGTAGTATTAATCATAATCTCTCTTTAAAGTATAAAACTAGAACGAGTAGGTGACCACTAATTTCCCCCCCGCTAATCCCTAATCCCCTGAGTAACGAGCTTAATACACTTTTACTCCCTTAAATACATTTTCTGCGTCATCTTAGCCCTTTTAGCCACGTTATTTAGTTCCCAACGAGTACTCAGTAACCCATTGGCCATCACCTATTATTATAAGTCAAACAGTAATCAGCTACCCACATAAACTACCCGCATCCTCTCTAATTAGGGATCAGGGTACTCCACCTTAACTACTTCGTATTAATCGAAGAACTATTAATATATTTAGTTTAACTTTTACCTTATCTCTTCTAATTCCACTATAATTATATATACCCAGGTATCCACGTCGACTATAGTATTACAGAACTACTACTCTATTATAACCTAAATAATATTAAACACATTATTATTATAATTCGTAATAACGTAGTTCATCTATTAATAGGAGGCGGTACCCTCCAAATATCCCCCCGCGAATAGGACCCTAGCCCTATCAGAGTCGAAATCTTCTCCATACAAGCCAAATCACCCCTTTAATTTAAACAAAAAATCACTAACATCAGTCCAACTTCCTCCCTTAAAACGGATAAGGGCAAGCTACTTTATCCACGTATCAGTACGAACTCACTTAGGTTCTAGTAATTAGGGAGCAGTGGACTCCTAATACATCACCTCATCTAAGTTAGCACCGTTCCTAAGGACCATTATCTAGTCAATTATTTTCCTCTTCTTAACTTATTACACTACTTCGTAGAGGAGAGCATTAACCTCCTTAGTGGTTATTCCTTCTATGTCCTCAATATTAAGGCACTAGTGGTCCCCGGCCACTTCGTCGTTAAACATCATCTCAGTTGTTAACTTAATAGTTAATTACTTAACATTTATAAAAATAACTTATTATATCATTAATGTTCTACGGGGGGCCATCGTCACTCCAATGGTCTATGCACTTATAAGTAAGTAGAGATTTGAACGTATTAGGTTAGTCCGCATAAAGTAAAGGAGTCGGCGATACCTAAGTAGGGTATGGTAGTAATTAGTATTCGAATTTGGCCTCCTACAGAATTTCCCATTGCATTACCCTTTAAATCCCCTTCCCAGAGTAACTATTTTCCGTTGGCCCTACTCCGGGGTTGCCCCTTCCGTGCCCCCCCCGGCCCCCGCCGGTGCACCTGACACATAATAGTAACATAAGAAGCCATTTACTCTGTGTACACGAAGAAGCGAAGGACCCTAGAGGCGCCTTCTAGAGAGACCTACCCCCTCTACCTACATCTCATAACCAACTAAAAACACACTATTTCAAAAGTGAATTCCTAAACGCCGAGAAAAACCACCTCGAAGGCCACAAATAGTCCTAGTTGTAGGAAGAAGTCACCAAAAGCATTATGCACAACGAAAAGGTCCTAGGATACTACTAGGTATATACCTATAAACTGGATAAGCATAGGTAGCTAGCCAAATTCAAGGTGCACTTTGTAATCCGTAGTGACCAATAACCCAGAGACGCATAAGAGACGTACGCTGCGATACTCATAAATATGTCCTTCCGTATACTAATGGCCGTTATGGTGCACTTTAATTTAGAGTTATTATAATACGACGTAGTAAACACGTTTATTTACACGGATTTAGACGAGATCATTTTTATAAAGCTCCCACTTAGTTACCGTATACTAAAAAAGATCCTACCTTTATAAAAGGCGTTATATGGTTTACAATAATCACCTCTCCTCTAATAACACCACTTAGAGGTGGGACTTATAGACTATGGATTTAAGTATATAATAGGCGAGAACTATTATTAAATAAAGAGCGATGTTATATTCTTTTTTTATATGGACAATTATATACTGGCCTTCCCATGTGTATAACAAGGAGGTGTGCAAAAAGAAATCATTATACTACGTAGAAGATATCACCTAAAAAGAGGAAAACCTTTTTAATAGTTCCTCGGAATTAAGGTTATACGGGACCACTTAAAGCACCGAATATGGCTATCCTAAGCGGTCTACGCGGAA
The DNA here is from genome assembly GCA_024584535.1 of Colletotrichum gigasporum. Lineage (NCBI taxonomy): Eukaryota > Fungi > Ascomycota > Sordariomycetes > Glomerellales > Glomerellaceae > Colletotrichum > Colletotrichum gigasporum. The sequence goes on from CP077951.1 coordinate 1,816,159, forward strand.
AAGGCAAGGAAGCTTCTACCCCCTATAATTAATACAGTAAAAAACAATTCAAAAATACGTATATATACCCCAATAACACTTAAGGAGCTTCTCCTATATAACGGAAACACCTTTATATAAGAGATCACCTATTTCTAATATAAAGTCGGGATAATCCTATACACAGTAATTATAACCCGACCAGACGTCGCCTTCGCTACTAGCCGTCTCACACACTTTAACCAAAACCCAGGACCAAAACACTAATACACAATAAATAAAACACTCTGATACTTTTATTCTATACACTACCTCTACTTCGAATACAATACCGAACCCGGGAACACAAAAAACACACTTATAATAGCATCCAACGCAAACTTCACTAATAACTCAATTAATTAGAAAAGCTCTTAGGTGCTCACTATAAAACTATTCAGAGGGTTTATAGTATAAAGGGCCAATAAGTAGACCATGGTGATAACGTCTACAACAAAAGCTGAGCTACTCTTATTATCACAGGCCACCAAAGAAGCGCTTTTTGTAAGCCGCCTTATCTCTGCATTATAGGTCCAACTATTAGTAACGGGGACTCCGGAAACGGCTTTCCCTACACTATAGATACTATATACACCTATAATCTAACTCTAATATAATAACTTATAAACTATACACCTTATAATAAATAACCTAATTATACTCTAAATACACTTATACTATATCGATATTCACAACCATTAACTATACCAGGAGGTTATAACGGAAAGGGTTTCTATAATATATACCCCCTCTATAAAGTTTATAATAGATAACTTAACGAAAAGCCTAACATTACCTAAACTTTACGAGTTCCAGAGGTAAATACGGATAATAGAGCAAAAGGAGCTCCTAGAACAGAATCAGAAGAGGGACCTAGAGGCCGACGAGGCGGAATAGTTTACGAGAGTGTTAAAAGAAGACGTATAAGTAGTGGAGAACTCCGGAAGAGTGCCGAGGACACCGGAGAGCCCAGCTAAGACGAGACCCTAGGAAAGGGAACACGGAGTACACATAAAACACTTCCCCATAAGAAAAAAAGAACCCCACACAAAGGAAATACCTTATAAAGCGTGAAATACATATTACGGAATAATTATTGAAGGTCAGGAAAGGCCCTTATAAGGCCTTCCCTAAGGGGCATATCAGATTAAGCACTCAGCTGAGCACTCGGTGCTCACTCGGAAGAACTATAATCCCGAGCGCGCACCCCAGCCTCCTTGGGGCACCCCCTACCCCTATTCCTACGGGCCCAGGGGGCTTCCAGGAAACTTAGAGACACATAACAGAATATACGCGATTTTGACCACCAATTCGACAACTTCCGACTCGTGCAATTCTAGTGAAGTCGAGCTGGCCTTCTTAGAACCTAGCTTAGCAATTCTATACTAAATAATTTTCTAATATTAGGTAGGGTCACCGTATTTTAATTAAGGAAGGACTATTACACTTTTATTATTTTATTTAGTAGTTATAAAGGCCTTAACCTTTGTAGTTATGAGAATTATCGCTGTTATTTGAGGGGCAGGTAGGTATACAGAAACGAAGCCTACTATTGCTGGGGAAGGGATGCTCTAAGGTGTTTAGACCTGGGGAGCGTAGGGATAACTAATTCCCTTATCTATAACCTCCTTAGCTATTACTATAGCTTTTAGGAACGATTATTAGTTAACTAAGTAAGTAATTAATGCTGGTTTATTAGGCTAATAATAGTAACGAGTATCCTAAATAATTGTATCCAGAACCTAATTAGTCATCCTTTAAGTTTTTAAAAGGTTACCGTATTAATAACTTCCTCTACAAAAAGTAATTAATCCAGCTCGGACATCTTTTTATAGTTGAGCACACTTCTAAAAAGGGCAACTCGTATGCCTATTATACCAACAACGATCCAGCGGTCTAAGTACAAACCCAGGCTTCCAAAAGCTAAAAGGGCCTCGCTATTCAAAATTCTAGTGTAAAACATTATATAACTACTAGTATAAGCTCTATTAGTATCCACTAGAGTACTATTAACCAGGGGGGGGACGATTCGACGGGTAAATCGCTTAGTAGCCCACATAAGTAACTCGGGCTAGCCCATAGGCTTAATTAGACGTCTGTGGACGAGTCTTAAAGGCCTAAATAGCTAGTTAGAGGGCATTAAGTTTATGAGCAAGGTCGTTAATATTAACTAATTCCTTAATGAACACCTCTTTTATTATAATAAGTTAGTGTTTAGTATTCAGGGTTACCGGGTATTTGAAGTGGGGGCTATGTAATCGATTAGAGCTAGAGTTACCGGTATTAAGAGTATTGACGGTTCAAGCGTTGTTATCCAAAGTGGTGTTAACTCTAAAGGCGTTGCCGTATCGGAATTACTGGCTAATTTATACGAGTAAACTAATTTTATACTTACCAAAATTACTATACTCAAAGGGTTAGGCCATAGTCGTCACTATCTAAGTTATTATACTTATTATAATAAACTTAGAGAAGCGGCGGGCAATAATTTTAATGAGCTTAGGGTTAGACATCATAAGTGTATTCTGGAGGAGGGCTTTAGCCTTAATGTTTTTAATTTTCTAGAAGAGCTTTATTACTACTTCGAGGTCGTTATCCCTGATTAGGCCTCCTTCGCTAAGTTAGCGAAGTTGTTTATTTGGTTAAAGGGTATAATCCTTATCCAGGTGGCCAAAGGTGTTAATTATATACTTTTTGGTGGATACCCAGGTAATTTCCAAGGTTTCAGCTTTAATAATTAGTTAATATTCGTTAAGGTATTAAAATAGTATTTTTATATTTTCCTTATTAGAAAAGTGAGTAATGTTAATTTATACTTTAAACCTTTTTATAAAATTATAGATGTTATTACTACGAAACTTAGGTGCTCCTTAGGCTCCGGGCTAGGGCATCTTAATTATCACCCCTTTGTTCTTATTATTGGTCACCTCCTTAAGGGCTTCAACCAGCTTAGCGTAGGGGGCTATACTCTAGGCCTAATCAGAGCTTAATAAAGTCTACGAAGTAGGTTACTTATCGATCCTTTTACCCTTAATGTCGGGGATATCGCAGGAGGGTAAGGGCATATTGTCCTGCGAGGTGTCCCCATCCTCATAAGTCCTAAGTGCTCAGGGCTATATATTCTAGAATAATTTAAAAAGGTCCCTAAGTATTATTATAAGTTGATTGGGCTAATTAGGTTAGATATACTATATAACTAACTATATTATAGCGTAGGGAAGCTAAATAAGTGAAAAGGGATTGTTTATGGGGGGGGGAATTAGTTTATATCGGGGAACACAGTTCTAATAAAGTCCACCGAGTAACTTCCCCCACTACTATTATTACCATTTTAATAACGAGAAATACGGTAATTAAACCGAAGTATATAACTATTTTTCCGAATACCCTAAGGTAAAGGGTGCTCTATTTTATTAACCATCCTAAGGGAGTAAGATTTACGAGGCGTAATCCCACTTATAATATCGTACTCCTAATTAACGACTATTCTTTTATATCTACCAAAATTATTTAATCTATTTATTTTATTCGAATATAATTAATTGGACCGAGGGATTACATCTGAATTAACCCACTTAAATATCGACCTTTTGCATAATACTCAAGGTCTACATAGTCTACGGTATAAATCCTGAAATAATTTATAGTCGTATTATTGTTCTGTCGCAAGCATACTGGGCCACCAAGACGTCTGGGAGCTGTGCTTAGCTGAGTCAGCACTCACGTGACGTCCTAGCCCCCGAGCCGGCCTATTTATTCTGCTGAACGCACCCACTAAATAGTGAATAAATTAAGCCTTCTTCTCCTACTTAACCTTATATGCGTATATGAACTCGCCATAGTTATAAGCCCAGCTCTAATTAGACCCTTCTCTACCCTCATAAGTACTACGCGTATAAGAGAGATTACTTTAATACATTTATACCTTATTAACCTATTTTATACCCTTCTTCGTCTATTAAAATATCGTCCATTAACGAAATCGTTATCGTTAAAACTATCCTTTATGGTTATTAGGACTGGTTATAGTGGTAATCTACTCTTTAATACTATACTAAAGGCTAGGGGATCTAGGAATGTATCGATCCTTAGGTACTAGATACTCTAGATATCACGAGGTTTTCACTAATGCCTTCCACAATCAAGAATTATATAATATAAGAATAACATAAACGACAACGTAAGTACTAGGACCTTTATAAGTAGCGATTTTAGGTTATCGCTAATGTTGTTCACTAGGCGAGCTTAATTGTGAACCCTAATACTGATGAACTGGTATTATTATAGGCACCTCACCTTGTGATTCCCCCGGAGCCTGCACAACCTATGCTTATTACGAGGGTTAACGTCCAATCCAATTGGGAGGACGCTCTTAAGTTATATACGGTTAGCACTTCCACCTATACTTCTTTTTAGGCCTCCTATTAGAACGTTTAGAACTGGGTGGATAAATTAGTTATGGAATTAATTCTCGTACCCGCTCATATATAATAAATAGACGAAGAGAATATTGGACTTTAAGTGCTCCTTAAGTACCTATAAAGCTAACTTACTCTAATTAAAACGAGTATTAAGACCCTCGTAATCACAGAATACACATTAGTCCTCTAAAAGGTGTCCACTAATATAAGTATTACTCGTTAGTACATAGAATGGGAAATTATGTACACTAAGTGCCGTTCCCATAAAGTCCCCATAGTTAAGGGAACGAATACCACGTTGGCGTTTCTCGACACTATTGGAAGTTGTTTTGTACTAAGTTGGGCTAAGATAATACGAAACTCAATTCATCAGGCCAAAACACTAGCATAGTAACCTTTAATGCTCAATGAAATAGTTAGAATATTCTCGGCTATTACCTATTTCGATATTATCCATAAAAAACCAACTAAGCCCTTAGGCTAATTTGTAACCTTCGCTAGAAGGTCTGACTTGGGCACCACTTTTATACCTAACTTAGGTACTAGAACATCTAAAACATATAACTATTCTTATAAAAATCACTATTAGAAACTTAACTTATACTATAAGGTTTAATATGTGCTCACCAGAGCCGCTAATGGACTTATTAATATAAATAAGGAACGAGTTAGTAACTTTAGATATAAGATTTTCAACTTAGGTAATTAGATGTACTTTTGGGATACGTAGAAATGTAAAAGGTGGATTACCTTTAATAATAACCTAAAGGCTGGGATTATTAGAATTACTTGGAAACCTAATTCAAATAAATCCTCGACCTCTAGCACCTCTAATACTAAAAAAGGCTCCTACCCGGGCTTAGTTATAGCTTTCCTCTTAGTTAACCCGGCTATGGAACACCTTGGAGGGCCTGGCCTAAGTATTTTTAGCACTATAAGTACTCTACGTTACCCCTTTTCACTTAGTACTATAATAGATAGTTACGGTGTTATGTACCTAGTTAATAATAAAGATTTACTTATTAAAGGGATGTTTATTAGTGAACTTGGTAACTGATATATCTATTATAAAAATAGTAAACTACTCATCATGGGATATGGGGAACGACGAATAGAGAAAACGCTTAACAGAGTATATAACCTAGTTACCAAGGACCTTATTTTAAAGAATATGGTGTATATAATGGATTTTCATATTAATATAATATTAGAAACACTCTTAAAGTAGTCTAATATCTAGTACTACGGCTAAGATTATACCCTCCACTACGGAAACCTCTTAAAAAGTGTGATCCTTAGATAACTTAAATGGGAACATAATATAGTCCTATTCGAATATATCCTTATTAACAATTACCCTCTATTAAATATTCCCACAAGCGCGGCATGTGTTATCGTAACCACGTTTTTAATAAATTCTCGCCGTAATCACCCTTTAAGGGAACCTAGGCCTGACTACGCTATGGATACCACCCTTTGGCACCTTCGTACTAGTCATTTAGGCCCTAATACTCTCCGGAAGTTAGTCTTTGTAACGAGGGGGGTAAAAATTAAGGGAGCTCCTATAAAGATCAATTACTAAGCTTGTTCATAGGTGAAAGTTTATTAAATAATATCCCGATGACCTTTGGAAAACGTAGCTCTGCGCCCTTTCTGGTGTATCTCCTAGGACCTTTTCGATTACCCTAGTAGTTATGGGAACGCCTTATGGTTACTGCTAATAATTGACGAATATACTAATATATCCTAGGGGTTCACAATAACACGTAAAATGTATACCAAAGTTTTTAAAGCCCTATAAACGTATATGGCTTGGATTTTAAGATAGATAGGCCTATCCGTTTGTAAAATAAGGTAGGACATTAAGTGTACAGTAATCGCTATTTAAGGTGAAATAGAATACGAGTGTTGGGTAAGGTGTATGGGAATTGATATTAAGCTCCCACCGGCTGATACTAAAGAGCTTGTGGGATATAGTGAAAGAGTAGGACATCACATTATTGATAAGGTATTTACGATGTTAATTGGTGTTAGCCTACCAAAGAAATTGTGGCTAGAAGCCGTGATAGTAGCCATATTTATCGATAACGATTACCCTTGGGCATTAAAGGGCTGGAAATTGCTAAATTAGATCTATACAGAGTAGATATAATAGCACATTGGACAATATAATAAAAACCTAGCCTTCCATCCATCTCGAGACCTGTGTCCTGAACTAGGTGGCCTCTACGCTTACGGGTATAAGGCCTATATACTAGATTAGGTGTGTGAAGGAGGTCATAAGAAGCGAGAATTTAAGGTTAAGGTACGAGTATACGTGGGATACCTCGTGGGATATGTCCTATATATATATAATCTTTTCAGAATATGGATCCCTACGCTTAATCGGGTTATTATCTTATATAACGTCACCTTTAATAAGTACTCCTTTTATGATCCTACTAATAATGCGGCCACTATGACCACTGAAGAAGTGAAAGTTCTATTAGAGGAAATCGAACCAGAGGACTTATACCCGAGTACGGTCCTTAAGGCCCTCGGGATATATAAATAAGAGGAGGAAGATAACCCTACCTAAGAAAATGCGGTTACTGGTGTTTTATAAGATATTGTGAAGTGAGGGATACTACTATAAATAGAGGTTAATAATGGTCTAGTTTTACTTAAGTTTATATTAGACCCTGAGAGTATACTAGGTGTGGTGATGGAAGAAGTTGGAGATATTAGGGTAAATACCGAGGAGGTACGAAGTTTACTCACCCTTTTAGAGACTACCCTGTCCAGTGGTGGTACCTAACTAAGTATAATACTGGATGGCCCATAAAAAGTAGAGAGGATGGATCTTGAGGTGGTTAACTAGACCTCTGATCGACTTGTTGACTAAAGTGCCCTAAAAGCGAAAAGAGAGTACTATTAGAAGGTTTATGGACCACTTACCCGGTCTAATATAAAACTCAGAGTTATAGGAAAGGAGGGAACTCGAAAGGAGGCCTCTAGGGGGGAGTTAAGGTGAGATTTTAATACCTTCTTATAGTTAGAAGACTTAGAAGCCCCCCATTCACCATATTATGTAGTAACTAACCTAAAAGGGATCCCTTATAGGAGCCCCTAGTACGATTTCTTCGTTACCTTTATGCCTGATTAGCTGAAGGTGGTATAAGAGAATGCTTTAGGATATAAAATATTTTATTTAATAATCGCCGGAGTTGCTGAAGAGTGACCTGTGCAACAGATAAAACCCACGCTTATTAAAGACCCTGAGGGTAACCTTAGATACTATAGAGATACCTTATTAGTACCTCCGGTAAAGTGGAAGAATATCCAATAAATCGAAGACCCATTGAGGACCAAATGGATCGACGCGGTAAAAGAGGAAATCCATAAACTCGTTTTTAAAGGTACTTAGAGGGAGATGGACTACTTATTAGTGTGCTCTAAGCCCCTCCCTTTGAAATGGGTATTCACATATAAATTCGATAAAGATGGTTTTTTTGAACATTGTAAAGTGTGGATATGCGTGTATGGAGACCTTTAGAAGGTTGATCCCCTATAAAATATATACGCTATTACCCTTATAGTACGCTCCTTTAGAACTCTGATGGTCGTGGTCACTTAATTCGATCTCGAAGTTAGTTAGTATAATGTGGTGAATGCGTTTCTTAATACGAAAATGGATCCAAATAAAGAACCTATGGTATACGAATTTTTGGACGGTTTCGGATAACCTGGAAAGTGCACTAAATTTATTTGTACTCTCTACGGGCTCCAAGATGCACCCATCCTTTGGTATAAGACGTTCTTAAAGATCCTAATGGATGTAGGGCTAGTACTATGCCCTAAGGAACCCTGTATTTTCTATATAAAAGACCTTAAGGTCTTTATTATGTTTTATGTGGACGATATCCTGGTTATAAACCACTGTGATGACGCTAAAGTGGCCACCAGAGTTGTTAATAGTATTAAGTCAGCGGTGGAACTCAAGGACCAGGGCCCCGTGGAATAGTACCTTGGAATACGAATCATCAGGGACTGTGAAATATACAAAATCTACTTCGTCCACAACTCTTATATTAAGAAGGTCACTAAACACTTTGGCCTTATAAATAACACCGTAACCCCTTATACTCCTATACTAAAAGGCCTCGTATTATATAAGGGATAAGTAATAAGGGCTTAAATTAAGGAATTCTAGGAAAAAGTTGGATCCCTCTTATATACTGCGATCTTTGTACACCCTAACATTATATATCCAGTAGCGAAGTTCTCCCTATTCCTAATAAACCCCTCTCCAGAGCATTTCGTAACCGTAGATCAGGCTATTCGCTATTCTTTTAATATACACTACCTTATTATCGGCTATGGTGGTGTGGGGGGTGAGGGAGATACTTAAGTACTTCTAATTGCGGGCAACGCTTTGTTCATAGACGATGAGGTAATAAGACGCTCCTCACAGGGCTTCATAATCTCCCTTTTTGGTGAACCTATTATATGGAAGGCCATTAGATAAGTGATAGTTATAATATCCATTACTAAAGTAGAACTTCTAAGTTTCTTAGATACTACTAAAGAAATGATCACTCTCTAAAAGTTCTTTAAGGACCTTTCACTTAACTTTAGAAATATTTAGAGGATTCACTATGATAATTAGTAAACTATAAGGTTTATAGTAGGCGAAAAAGAACGAATATTAACCCGTTTAAGGTACATAGATATTCATAATATGTAACTTAAGTAAGAATACACTAAGGGCAAGTTTAATGTGGTTTATATATTAATAAACCTAATACCCATAAATGGACTTACTAAAATGCTTTTAAAAATGAAGTTCAAGTACTTTAAAGGTCTTCTTAACCTTTATAATATACGGAGATTAGTTATAGTGGGTATAGGAGGTAATAAAGAGTGAAGAATAGTTATATTCAGGCCCATAGGCCATACACACTACTAATACAATAAAATAAGAACTTTTCCTAGGTATAAGGCCCCTATACGTATATAACTGGGTGCGAAATACGAGTGTTAGAAGCCCCGAAGGGCATAGAAAGCGAGCATAGCCCCTAATCGGGGTAGAAAGCGCAGTAAATAGCCGTATGGGCCTCCTCGAAGCCGGGCTTAAGGAAGCCGTGAATAAAAATAAAGTAGGCCTCGTGGCCACCAACAGCCTCGTTAGTAGCAGTAATAGCGGGCATAATAAAAGTAACAATAACCTAGGAAGTGCAGCGAGACGAGACACGGTCAATAGGCTTCTTAGTAGCCGCCTTCTTAGGGGTACCCTTCTTAGGCGCAGCTTTGGGGACGGCGAGCACCGAAGAAAGAAGGGAAGACTCGTCCTCCATCTCTGTATCATCGTCCAGGACGATAACCTCCTCCTCCTCCTCGTTAAAGAGGAAGTACACAATAAAATATACACACTAGATTATCTAGAAACTATTAATATAAATACTAATTAGGTTAGTATATAAAAACTTAAGGTATTGTTAGCGCCGGGGTCCTAAAGGACACGGTAAAGGCCTAAAACCGCGGTCTTAGTAGCCTTAGGGACCGGACTATAGTTAGTATAGTAGCCATAGTAACACTCCCAGTACTTAGTGATGCGTATACGTACATAAGTATAGTAGTGGAGCTCTACGCTCTCCTTATCCTTACACTTTTTACCCCGGAGGGTACTGTGGACGCAGGCGAGGCAGGGAATATCATACTCTAGGCCCTTAATGGCCACCTCCTCCTCGTATACACTAGTAACGGCGGAGCACTCCTCGGGCTTAGGAGTAGTAATGAAGGGATTAGAGGACCCACCTCTTAATAGGGTAAGGACCAGCTACATCTCGTTACCCTCATTATCCTCGTCGTCCTTAATAAGCACGGGAGTAGGTGTAAGAGCGGGGGTGGGGGTAGTAAAGGTAATACACATAGAGAAAAGGGAGCACTTATGGTGAGCGTTAGAGCGCATTTAATAAGCCTCGGAGGGCGAGGTGACGGCGAGACTGGCCATGCTCCTAGTGAGTGTGCAAATATTGCCCCTAGTGGGTATAAAGTGCGAAGTGCAACTGGACTTTTTATTATTAACCTTAAGAGTAAAACCTAAAAAAATGACCATTAGAAAAATAGTATAGAAAACAAGGAAATATAAGAGAAGGGAATACTTACTAATATGAAGTATAGCAATAGTATTAGATTAGTGGATTTATGCAAAAAATTAACTATTAGTAGTTATAGGGGACGAAAACGTAGTGAAAATACGTATAAAAAGTGGTTTATTAAAATCTAAGGAAAATAAGTTTTCCAGAGGTAGCGGACAACAAAAGGTTTTTCCTTTAGTTACTAGTGCGCACCTCGCTTATAGGTCGTCGGGAGTATAGGGTATATAATAATTAAGAACGACCTCTCTTATAAGCTGAGATGTACGCATTACCCCGGATACCATAGTTTTTAACTATATTACAACAAAAAAGGGTAAATACGAAAACCCAAAACAATAACATAACACGGATACTACGACTATTATGAAATAAGGGAATTTGTTTAAATTAATTGGAGTTATTATTCTAATTGAATTATTTAATTTAGAACGCATATAAAAGAGCCTGGTGGCCGTTATTTCGATGTGAGCAATTGCCCCAGTGGTGCAATTAGGGGGTGTGTTATAAGTATACTAGGCCACCAAGACGTTTAGGAGCTATGCTCAGCTGAGTTAGCACTTACGTGACGTCCTGGCCCCCAAGCCGGCCTATTTATTCTACTGGATACACCCACCAAATAGTGAATAGATTAAGCCTTCTTCTCCTACTTAACCTCGTACGCGCGTGCGAACTCGCCACATGTTCTTACTATTTATTCGTACTATTCGTTTTTTTCCTAGGTCTAGTATCCGTTCATAGGGTCTGATTAGGTCTATGGGCCCATACTTAGCTCCTTGGTCGTCGTCGTTCAGTTATAGTCTACTTTCTTTTTTTTGTTCAGGTATTACTTAACTATTTTTATTAGTGTTTTAGCTAAACCCGAGGTTTTTCGGGGTTCTTCGTATACCCACGTTTAACACGTTAAAGCCGTCATAATTATCTAATTAAACCAAATATTCGTTATTCTATTAATATTACTGTCGGAACAACCTCGACGTGGTGATTTAAGGTTTCACCTCAAAGCTCCTATTGGCTCGCTTAACGAGCCAATCAGAGTGCAGGAATCGTACGCTAACCCGATCGTCTAAGATCGCGGTCTTAGTGACGATTCCTACATCATCAACAACAACAAGAACAGCAGGATCCATACGAATATACGTATATTCTGCTACGCCGTACGGCCGACCCGACGTGACTGAAACCAACAATTACACCTTTATTATATTATATAATAAAATTAGGAAGGGGATAATAGTATTATAATAATAAGGAGATTAGGCATTTAATTCACTTACAAAGTACTAATATAACAGAGTAGGGGATATAATAAATAGTATATGTTATATTATATAATATACACACTCTACTAACCACAGGTCATACACCCTCCATCCCGGGTCTACGAGAGTAACTAACTCATACAGAAGTACTTAACTAAAACTATAATTTAAATAAGGAGACACCTTAAACCCCGATCAGGGCCAAAAAGGGGTTCCTACCCTAAATATAAACACTAATAAATATTAGGGCCTTATTTACTCATAGTAAAACAACCTCCATACTATTCGCAGTATACAATCCAAGTAAACGAGTAAAAGAAGCTCTAAATACGTTTATCTAACTAACGATATTTACTGACGTTCTGTGATGTGTTACTGAATGGTCGGTTATTTTGTGTTTTTGCTAGAAATGCGTCCCCAGTTCCCCTCTCTCAAATAGCTCGCTGTCGCCTGACTAAGGAAAAACCCGCTTAGCGTAAGCATTTTCCCCTGCACGGTTTCATTAGTAGTAATTTGGGACAAGACCCTTGCTGGTGGTTGTCCTAATCGGGCAAGGGTAGTCGGAGTAAGAGGTTTTAATATTTGTGAATAGTCTTATTAATAGATTATATAAGAGATAAAGAGTAATTTTATTTTATATATATAATAAAACTAGTAATAATAATAAAAGTAATAGTAATAAGAGAATTAAATAAGAGTTAAAAAAATCAAGGTTAAATAAAATTAATAATAGAAATATAATTAAATAAATAGGAAGTACGACACCTTTTATTGTTAACGAAGGTCCAGGAAATAAATCACTGATTAGTAAAGGGATAAAGGGGCTAGTGGGTAAAGTATAGAGGGTAAGGTAATAATAAAGGGAGACTGAAATCCAGTACGCTCATTAGTCAGAACACCTTAGTCATAAGTCAAATCAATCAATCCAAATCGGGGGGGCTGGCTTGCTTATTTGGGTAATCTGAATAGCTTCATTTGCTTGATTTAGTTGGACTTTGCGTTGTTGGCGTTGCTTTGGCGGCTGCGCTGGTGGGATACGTATGGCTGTGGAAGCAGGCGAACAGATAACTAGGTGTGACAACCCATTTACTTGTCAGTCAAACATACATTGATATCCAACGTCGTGTGGATTATACCGTACATGTACAACGGAATGGGCAGCTTGGGACTTGGCTGCGCACTTGCCTGTTAGCTGGACATCCGTCAGCTGGGGAGGGGATGACATACCGTACGAACTAGGGTGTGAAATTTGGCTAGTCACGGTTCCATAGCGAATAAAAACGATTCAAAACACGATGTCGTCTCAAGAGAGAAGTTTCTCTCTGAGGATGAAAGATGAATTATCCCCCGGTAGACTCGGGGTCTTCCAGGAGATGTTCCCTCGTCCACTCAAATTGGTCAATCTTCCAGTGGGAGATTTCCCAGGTCGCGACCGCCCCGCCGTGGTTGGAGAGAAAGTCCCAGAGCATGCTCCGGCGTTGTGTGCGGTTGAGGTGCGCGAACCGTTGATTGATGTTGAGGTCGGGGCTCTTGCGCAAATCGGGCAGTTCGGCCCGCTGGTCTTCCAGTTTAGGGCATTCGAAGATGAGGTGTTCTACCGAGTGCAAACCCGTGTTGCACGGGCGCTGGTTGGTGTCGGCCAGCTGCGAAGTGTCCCGGTCAGGCTTAGTCCGAAGATAGAGGAGGGTGAGGGTGGGCACGTACCTTCGAGTAGCTTGCCCGTACATTGCGTTAATGCAGCCTTGGCTGCTTTGTTCGTAATGCTCGTTTGAAACCATCAAAGTCATGGGAGTTTAACGATCCTTGGCCTCAGCCACTTCAACAGTCGTCTTTCGGTTAGTGATGTAGTTCCTAATGATTCTCACGTCATGCATCACTTGCCATGAGGTTGCTACTCCATCCGAGCTCTCATCATTCAAATAAACAATGAAACAGAGTAAACTCCAAGAAACAAACACATCAAAGGGAGGGAGTGTGAATAGTAACGATGTGGGGGTAGCCGTTCATCCGATCGAACTCCCCCACACCCAGCACCTGTGGGTAGTAGACCAGGGCACACCCGTGGAGGGGTGCCACGTGGGGCTTGCAGCATAGCGGGTCACCGTGTCGGCGGCCCGGCGTCTGTTACAGTGAACAACACTGTGCAGTGCTTGCAAGCCCCTCCCTGTATGCGAAACTGTACGCACCCTTTCCCCCAAAGCTGCAAAAGTGACAAACCTAGAACCTGGAAGCAAGCATATGGCAGTCTAACCGGGCTGCCAAAAGAAAGACACCCATCCAATGGTGCCACACAGAAACTGAAACCTTCTGTCCCCGCAACAGAACGCAAACAAAAGCATTCGATACTGAGATTCTGCGTACCGGATACAAGACTGCGAAGCGCTGAGTAATACGGAGAATTTCAACATAGTTTGTTTGTCACTTTGCCTGCTTCTTGGCCTGTTGAGTCAACGTTTCCATGTCGCTTGATTTCTTCAGAGCCCAGACTGGAGTCATTCATTTTTCCGGATGCCTTGTTTATCTTGGCGGCCATTCAATTGAGGCCCTCGTGCAGTTGCGGAAGAACTTTTGTCTGAAATCATGTGATACGGATGCCAGGCGGAATGACCCGGCGCCAACGGTACGAATCCTCCAAGATTTTGAATTGGGCTGGATGGTACGGAACGCAAACCCCGCACCACCTGTGTCAGCCTCCTCGTCTCACCACACTACCACACGACCGTCGTGGGTAATACAGGCCGTTCCAACCAGACGCCATGGTCGTCAACTTGTCAGCAGCCGTCGATTTCGCGGCGAATCATATAATCCTGACAGCATTCATCGTGCTTCTCCCTCTTTTCCTCATTCTGTCTCGCCGGGGAGGCCAAGATGAGCCTCCTTGGCTGGGTGAGACGATCCCCTTCGTCACCAACACCTACCAGTACATGGCCGATACCAAGACGTTCATGAGACGCGCGAGGTAATTCGCTGTTCCAGAAGCACTTACACCAGGCTGACTCTAAAAGCGATGCCATGAGAAACACCAACGTCGTCAAATGCTATCTCGGCCCCATGCGCGTCTACCTCATCAAAGGCGGCCAGCAGGTGCAGACCATGTTCCGCACCTCGTCCAGCATGAGCTCCGACAAGTTCATCATCATGGTCATGCGCGACCTGCAGGGCTGCGACGAGAAGGACGTGGCCAAGTGGGCCGACGACAAGTCGGGACGCCTCAAGGCCCCGGCCCCCGGCTGCGAGGACGTGCCGCCCGAGCGGCGATACTGGTACACGCTGCACCACATCACGACGACCGGCGTCTCGCTCGTCGAGAACACGGCGCGGCTGGCCCGGCTGTACACCGACTTCCTCGGCGCCGCGCTCGAGCGCCAGCCGCGCGGCGAGTGGGCGACGGTGAGGCTTTTCGACCTGCTGCGGCGCGACATGTGCGAGAGCGCGACGCGCTCGCTGTGCGGCACTAGATTTCTGGAGGTCAACCCGGGCTTCGTCGAGCAGTTTTGGCGCTTCGACAAGGTCTCGTATCAGATGATGTACGGTCTGCCGAAGTGGGTTAATCCCAAGCCCGCGCAGGAGCGGGACAGGCTGCTCCAGATGGGCGAGAAGTTCTTGGACGAGGTCCTCCCGTCGTTCGACTGGGACGCCGTTGATCCGGATACCTACTGGGATCCCGTGTTCGGGTCCTCGTACACGCGCGACACCCAGAAGTGGCTGGTTGACCAGGACATGGCCAGGCGCACGCGGGCAGCGTTCTTCATTTTCGCGATATTTGGGTGCGTCCACCGTTTTCTGCTGCGCTTTTGGATCTCGAGACTAAAACATATCAGGGTCAACTCCAACACTATACCGGTGACGGCCTGGTACATGATGGAGCTTCTGAAGGACAAGAGCCTGTTCGAGGCCGTTCGCTCCGAAGCTCTCCAGGCCCTAGAGACAGACGCAAAGACGGGAGAACGCGAGTTCAGCGTACAGAAGCTCGTTTCAATGCCCCTCCTTCAATCGGTATACATCGAGATCATGCGGCTGCACGTTTCCATCGGCATCACGCGGGAAATCATGGAGGACACCGTGCTCGACGGATACCGGCTGAAAAAGGGGTCTCTGATCCAGGCGCCGACGAACCTGGTGGACCAGGACGATGACATATGGGACCAAAACGGCCACAAGGCCTCGGAGTTCTGGGCCGAAAGACACGTCAAAAACGTGACCAAGGTCGACGGCGCCACAGGCGAGGTGGCTACCGAACAGCAGTTTGTCATGGCCGGGAAGCCGAGCGAATTCTTCCCGTTCGGCGGAGGGGTGTCCATGTGCCCAGGCCGGCACTTCGCCAAGCAGGAGATCTTGGTCACGGTTGCGGCCCTGGTCACCCGCTTCGACATGGAGATCGTTGGATGGACTCACATGGACGGCAGAAAGTCGGAACGGCCGGCGAAGGACAACGAGAGGTACTTTGGGAATGCCGCGGTGCCTCCGGATCGCGATGTTAGAGTCCGATGGAAGAGGCTCTGGTGAGCGCTGCGATAGCCAGTTAACTATGTGCACTCCACTTCGTCATGGAACGGATCACGTAGTAACCAAGTGACGCGATTCGCAGTTAAACTGGACCCCGATACTTTGTCCTCGAAGCTTCCCTGAATCGATTGCTTCTTTTTTGCTTTGCAGTTGCACCTACCTCGGTACCTTACTGACCTGGGCTGCTTTCGGCTTTTCTAGCCAATGGATAACGGGATGCAGTCGCAATCAGAACGCTAGGGCGGATTACAGCGGTCAGCGGCCGTGTATTTCATTTCACCCTGGCCTTTCGCCGGCCAATTGGATCGCCTGACAGGCACGCTAGCCCGGTAGCGTCTTCCAGGTCGCCAGTGGAGTCTGCTTCCGCCGAGTTTAGGCGGAGCGCTGGTTCGCCAACTCCCTCCAGGCAACACTGCGTCGAACAGCAAACAGCATTTCAGTCATCATTTTGGCCACACACTGGTTCAGCCGCCTTCACACGTCGCCTGCCTAGACCTGTTGGTTAATCAAGGCTTCTTTCTGAATTCCACGTTTGTTATCGACACGAGGCCCTTTGCAATCGACGGGACTTGGGACTGCCATTCAAGACGCCCCAGCGAGATGAAGTCAGAGGACGGGGCTCCGGGCCACGTGCAGACGAAGAACAGCGATCCAAACACATCATCAACAGGATCGCTAGCCGAAAATCATGAAACTACTTTGACAGAAAATGATGTACCGAAGGCGCAGCGGAAACACTCGACGGACGCAGCCCCGGTGGCGGTCGCACCGGATCGGACTCTCGTCGGTGACTCCGCCGTAGAGGCAGCTGTCGCAGACGATCATGGCCAGGATGGCAAGGTCTCATCTCCCGAAACGCCACCCCCCGCTGCGGCGGTGGTCACTGCAGCCGACAGCAATGTCGAAAAGAAAGACACCGCCCCAGATCACCCTTCAGACAGACCCTCGTCTTCTGGCGGGGACGACCACACGGCCATGGTCGACCAACAGAGCCAAACACCAGACGTGCCAAAGGTCGTCGATGACACCGCCGCCACCGCCCAGGGACAAAATTCCTGCTCAGAAAACGGCGACACCCCTCCAACTCCGCTGTCGGCATCAGGGGATGGCCAAGACGTCCAAGCGGCAGCTCGGTCTGAACCGCCCGCCCATCAGGCTCCGCATAGGCGACGGCATAGCTTGCCTATCAGCTTCTGCAATGTGCCGCAGGAGGAAGTCCAGACAATTCTCAGGACATTCCCCTTCGAGGATGACGAAAAAGTGCCCACAATCCTGAACGAGGCCTCAAAGGACAACTCCGGCACCAGCAAGCCACACAATGGCGCGGAGAGCACAAGAAAAACCAACAGCAAAGCCTCGAAGGCCAAGAAAAGCGACGAAGCGGACGCCAAGGAAGATGGAGGCAAGAAGAATGAAGTATCTGAAAAGGAGAAGGAAGATGCCGAGGAGGAAAGGAAGAAGGCCCAGAAAGAAAGGGAGGACACGGCTTATGCTGATTTCGTTGCATCGAATCTGTTCGGATCAGACCCTGAAACCATGGAAGATGACTCTGCGTCCCGGCGGGAGTGGCTTCGACAAAAGAAGGAAAACAATGAGGAGAACAGGTATCTCGATCTTCTCATGACCATGGTCGGCCTCGAACAAGTCAAGGCTCGTTTCTTGGCCATCAAAGCCATCTTCGAGGCTGCGAAGAGGAGGGACGAGAGTCCCGACAATCTCAGACTCCACATGATCATTCTCGGCAAAGGTGGAACAGGTGTGTCTTCTGCAGAGTCGCCCATAGAAAGTTCGGACAGCTGATCAAGACCAGGAAAATCGACCGTTGCCCGACTTTATGAAGGGTTTCTCAAGTCCATTCAAGCGACCACGCCGTCCGTCACAGACACCAAGTTCAAGTCTTCAGAAGCAAAGAGCGAAGAGGCCGCAGAACCATTGGTGCGTAATAGCGTTCCATAAATCTTCATCATCTTCGTATCTAACCTATCCTTGCTTGGCTAGAGAATCAGCATTGGGCACGGTGACGATTATGCCAGCAAGTATCTAGCCGACAGAGTTCGCCTTGAACAGGTGTATATACTCAAGCTGACTTCGGCAACCAAACTCAAGTCCCTGGCTAAGCACGGCGACGTCCGATGGCGTCTCCTCCCAGCTTTGAGGCTCCCGGATTATTTGGACGAAGAGCTGCTGCAGATTTTGATCCGTTTGCTGAAGAAGCTGTCGATGGAGGTTGAGGGGGGGTATGGAGACCCCTGTTTGCGAGTTTTGATCACAAGAGTCAGCCGCAGTCGGGAATCTGACACATTCGAAAATGTGCGCACTCTGAAAGGCGAACTCGAAAAGGTGCGGGAGCGCCAGGCCTTGCGCCTCCGGGATGAACGGCGCCAACGACAACAGCAAGCCTCTCCTCCGCAAACAGCCCCGGTCGGGAATCGCGCGGAAGACGTCGCAAAGAAAGAGGAAGCAAGAACCGAGACCCTCGAAGATGCCGACGAGAAAGGTCAGGAATCACCAGTTGAACAGCCAAGAGAAGTCGAGGATTCGACCATCCAGGCTACCAAGGAGGGCGGAGAAGACGCAAAGGAGAATGCTTTAGATGAGGAGATGTTGCGAGACAGATTCCTCACCAAGGCAGATATTCTAGGCCCGGAACCTGCAGATCTTCGAGAAACCAGTACCGCCTGGGCCCGGCTTCAAAAGCTGACTGGACTTGCCGATATCAAAGACGAAATTGACGAGCTTTTCGGCCGCGCTAGGATGCACTACGCGTTCGAGATTCAAGGGAAGAAGCCAGTGCGAACCAGCCTCAATCGTCTGTTCCTCGGCCCGCCTGGGACTGGCAAAACCACAGTGGCCCGGCTATACGGGCAAGTGATTGCAGAGCTCGGTCTCGTCTCCCTTGGGGCGGTGGTCGAGGCAAACGCCTCTGACCTGATCACGAGGCACGTCGGAGAGTCAGAGGAGAAGACAGCGGCGCTGTTAGCCAGTGCCCAAGGAAAGGTGCTCATCATTGACGAAGCGCATAACCTATATACCGGCAGTAACTATGGGATTGACAGCAGCGACAAGTCAACCAGCCTGCGACGAAGAATCATCGATACTATGGTGAGCAAAATATCCAATGCGCCAGACGAGAACCGATGCGTCATCCTTGTCGGATACAGAGACCGATTAGAGGAGATGCTGCGTAAGAGCAACCCAGGGCTTCAGCGGCGATTCCCACTGGAGGATGCCGTAGTCTTTGACGACTTCAGCGATGATCGACTCGGCGAGATTTTGTCCATGAAGGTGGCCGCCGACGGGTTTCAGGCTAGCGAGGAGGGCATGAGGGTCGCTCGGGATGTTTTGAGCAGAATGCGGACTCGACCGAACTTTGGCAACGGCGGAGACGTGGAGAACGTCCTGAGCAAGGCGAAAGCAAGGTGGAGGAAACGACAAAGGGCCTTGCCCAAGCACTGCACCGATTGGCCGGTGCCAGATTTGGTGCTTGAGGCGGCAGATTTCGACCCTGACTACGACAGGGCGTCGCGCGCCAACGCCAATACACAGGCTCTATTTGAAGGCTTCGTCGGATTCGAGAAGGTCATCAAGCAGTTCCGAGACTACCAAAAGATGGCGGCGGGCATGAAGCGACACAACATGGACCCAAGACCCCATGTCCCGTGGGCATTCGTGTTCAAGGGCCCCCCAGGGACCGGCAAGACGTCAACAGCTAAGAAGATTGGGTGTATATACTATGACATGGGCTTCCTCTCGAACGACGAGGTCATCAACTGTTCCGTGACTGACCTCGTCGGGAGCTACAAAGGCCAGACTGGCCCCAAAGTGCTCTACCAACTAGACCGCGCCCTCGGGAAGGTCCTGTTCATTGATGAAGCCTACCGACTGACCAAGCACAACTCCGACAGCAGCTCATTCCAGGACGAGGCGGTCGGGGAACTGGTCGACGCAATGACCAAACTGCGGTATTTCCAAAAGGTGGTGATCGTCCTGGCGGGATATACGCAGGAAATGGAGCGCTTGATGGACTCGAACCCGGGCCTACGGAGCAGGTTTTCGGCACATGTCGAGTTCCCGCATCTGGACGCGGAGGGCTGCTTCAAGCACCTCAAGGATACGCTCGAGAAACTCAAGATTCGGGTCACCGGCACGGGCCCCGGCGATGGGAAGAGAAGCGATGTTCTGAGTGCGTTCCGGCAGCTCAGCGAGACGCAGGGATGGGCCAATGCCCGGGACGTTGAGACTTTGGCGAACAAGGTCTCAATGTCGGTTTTCATCAAAGAAGCGTCGGATGACGCCCCAGCTGATCAGGGCACACTGTCCGCGACCATAGACGAGGTTCTAGACGCTTTGTACGACATGCTCCGGGAGAGAAGGGGTTCTGAGATGGGACTGGCTTCGCTATACTTTTGATCGGCTTCTTGAATTGCGTCATCGTTCAGGAACAACATGTTTTTGATCAGGGTAAACTACATCGACAAGCATATGATAGCACAAGTTAAAGGGAGCAATAGCACAGGCATATAAAGCAAATTACAGATGAGCCGCTGTCTGACACATTGCTAGACACCCATCACTTATGCTAACTACCGCAAAAAAGCAGGCGACGCGGCGGAAAGCATCCCCTGCGTCGACATCAGCATCCTCAACTCATCAAAACCCTGCCCATCAGCGAGGAAATGCCCAGGCAGAGCCACCTCGAGCGCACCCGGGAACCACACCCGGAAGTACTCGCTCCCGACGGGGCTCGTGACAAGCAGCTTGAACACCAGCCCGGCGCCGCGGGCCTCCGTCTCGCGCGCGAGGCTGTTCATCCAGTGCATGACGAGGTGCATCTCGGCGGCGTGGACCTCGCCCTGGAAGAAGTTGACGCCGTCGAGCAAGCAGAAGACGACGCCGGCGCCGGCGCGGGCGAGGACGGTCTCGTACAGCGCCCAGAGCACGCGCAGGTCTGCGTCGTCGGCGCGGAGGTGCGCGAGGTCTGCTTCGCTCAGGAAGCCGAGGTCCAAGCTGTCGCCGAGGCCGACGAGCACTTGGGCGATGAGGGAGCGGAGGAGGCCGCGCGGGCCGGGGGTGGGGCCGTCCAGGTCGGCGTGGAGGCGGCAGAAGAAGAGGGTCGGGAGGGCGTGGGCGACGGGGGAGATTACGGTCCGCGCGAGGAGGGCGCAGAGGTAGCTCAGTGGCGAGACGGGGCTGGTTTGCGTAGATCCCAGGTCGAGGGGTGTGCCGTGGAGGAGGAGGACGCGGGAGCTGGGCGCGAGGAGCCAGGTGCGGAAGGCGGGCGTTGAGGGGATGTGGGATGCGAGGGATTGCTGGGCGGGAGGGAGGGAGCGGCCGAGGAAGAGGACGAGGTCGGGGTCGTGTTGTAGGGCGGGGAGGATGGAGGCGGGGGAGAAGCCGAGGGCGGAGAGGAGGGCTGAGGGGGTTGGGATAGGGGGGTGAGAGAGGAGGATTGTCGTTTGGTGGAGGTGGAGGGAGGGGGGGACAGGGCGGGAGGTTGAGAGTTGTTGGACGACCCAGACTTGTTCGAGTCAGGTCAGTCAGCAATGAGTCTTTTGAAGGAGATACAAGGGGGTTGAGATGTGATGTGAGAGAGAGAGAGAGGAATGGGGACACGAACCCTTGAGGTCCCGTTGGAAGTCACGCAGCTGCGTCTCGAGCGACTCGTTGGCGGCAAACTGGCGGCGGCAGTACTCGTCGATGCGGCCGCCGATGCGGTCGAGGGTGCGCCCCGCGAGGACGACGTTGCGGGCGACGCCGTCGACCTTTTGGTGGAAGCACGCCTGGACGGCGCTGTCGAAGGCCTTTGATTTCTCGTGGACGTTGGTGGTGATTTTGGACTGGAGGGCGGCGCCGTAGTCGTCTTGTTGGGCGATGGATTTGAGGCCTGCGAGGAGGGCGTGGCCACCTGGGAGGGAGGGGTCAGGTTGGTTGGAGATATTTTATGTGTAAGTGAAGGAAGGGAAGAGAGAGAGAGAGTGTGTGTGAGAGAGAGAGAGAGAGAGAGAGAGAGAGATAGAGAGAGAAGGGGAAAGAGGGAGGGGCGTACGTTTTGTGAGTTTTCCGAGCCATAATGTCACGGCTTCCACGGCTTCTAGGACTGCTATGTAGAGGGCCTCGGCGGAGGGGAGGACGTTGGGGAAGTTGGCGTAGATTCGGACGTAGGTTGTCGTCTCGTTTATTTCTTCCGAGAGGGCTTCGAGGGAGTTGAGGACGACGTCGACGAGTTCCCTGTGTCGTCGTGCAGCCTGCCTCATCACAGTAAGATTTCACTTTTACAATGAAGATAGGACGAAGATAGGATGAATACAGAATGAAGACAGAATGAAGACAGGGGTTATACTGGACTCACGCTACAAATCATCCGCAGCCCGCCGCATATCGGGGCGGTGTAGTCCCCGTTGGGGATCAGCTCGGTGAGGAACTCGATGCGGCAGGCGTATTTCGTGAAGACGCGGTTGCGCTGGCCGAGGGTGCGGCGCTGGGAGGTGTATTTCTCGCGCACGGCCTCGGCTTCTTGCCGGACTTGCTCCCATGTGCTGGTGGCGTTGAAGATGCGGCGGTGCTCGGCGCCGGGCTCGCATGTGTCGAAGAAGGTGTTCATGAAGGTTAGGAATTTTGCTTTTCTGGTTTGAAGTCTGAGGTGGTTTAAGTGAGTGGGTGGGAAGGGTGAGAATGGGGATGGGAGGTCTTACGCTTCGGAGGGCGGTGGGAGTTGGAGTTGTTTGATGGCTGAGTCGATGCCCCATGCTGGGTCGACCCGTGAGGCGTTGTGTTCGATCCAGCGCCCTACTTCGTGGGCGTTGGAGGGGGGTGATAGTTGTCCTGCTGTGAGTGATTCCATGTTGGGCGTTGAATAGGGGTGAGGCTCGTCGATGAATGATCTGGTGTTGGAGTTGAGCTTGAGCCTCAGCCTGATTCACCCACGAGGTGGTAGATGACGACACGTCGGGATTGGAACACCGATCTCGTGGATCGGCCTGGGTCGGTCAGCACTAATTAAACATGCGGGAGGCGTCATCCCACGCTGCAGGCTTACAACTAACTAGTGCTGCAACCTGTCGGTTGGGAAGAAGGGCAGTGTATATCCTCTAAGGGGGGGGGGGGGGGGGAATGAGTTGTTCACTTCATCAGAACTTCTAAGCACCAACGCACTTAGTTCAACGTCATCCGAGACTAACCCCTCAGCCATAATCCTTTCGTGCACCTCTGAAGCCAGCATGATGGTCTCGTGCCAAGTTGCTGTGCCGACTGCATCGAGAGCGGTTAAGGCGGTCCTCCCATTGGGAAGCGAGGGAATTTCTGTCAGCAACCCTCCGAAGACCAACATCATATTCATTGGATATTCTCATCCGCAGAAGGATTAATCTGCATGATCGGCTCCATATGGCGCTGACGCTAACCCGACTTGAGGCAGCTGAACGCCGTCTGCTGCAACCTCGAGCAGGCTGCGGTGGGGACGATGCAGGTTTCCCCCCCATTGTTGTGCTCCGGAGCTGCAGGGAGCTCGAGGATATTATGTATGTCATGGAGCTTTCCTCGTTCGTGGTTCTGGCCCGATTCCGCTCGCGCTCCAAAGCTTCTTCTTTCTCAATAATGGCCCCAGAGGTTGTGATGCGACCACCACCACTCGAAATGGCGCCAAAGCTTGACGACAACAGCTCAAAGGTAAGACCGATGTAATGAATAGCTGGCAATTAGCTACTGACTGTCATCCGTTGAGCAGGGAATCGAGGGGACAAACACCCCGCATACCAGCGAAGCCACGACAGAACAGACCGAAGTAGATAGTGTAAAGACTGGTGAGGATGCCCCGGCCAAAGATACAGATTCTTCGACCGAAAAGAACGACACCCCGGCCGAACAAAATGGCGAGAAGCCTCCAATTCCGACTCCCGAACAACTCAAAGAATGGACAAGCGCCATCTCTGCAGGACTGGCCTCCTTCAAGACGGTCGAGAGTCGCCTGAGAAGGTGTCTGGAGGCGCTGGACTGGCAGGACAACATCAAACACCTGGAGTCCGCTGTTAAGGACCACCAGGAGGAGCTGCTGCGCCTGAAAAGGTCAATGGGCGCGACGGACGAGGAAGACGACGATGACGACCGCAGATCCAGGTTCAGATCTCGAACCCCGCGCCGGGCATCGGCGACATCAGTCTCGCCGCCGCGCAGACGATACCGCCGTCGCAGCACCATTTCCATCACACGGAGCCCATCACCCGTTCGCTACCGCTCCCGCAATCGCAGTTCCTTGTCGCCTTCCCGCATCCGCCAACGGGTCGACGCCCGCTCGGCGTCGCCGCGCTACATTCCTCATGCGACGACGATACCGGAGATGAAGTTTCTGCCCTGGAAAGACGTCGTGCTGGGCTCCGTGCCGACGGGCAATTACTACACCGTCGAGGTGCCGTGCGACGAGCCGACCAGGGCCGAGCTGCTTCAGATGACGGACAGGCCGCATCAAAAATCGGTGCGGCCTGAGGAGGAGGAGACGACGACGTACAACGCGCCGCAGAGGATCCCTGAGAGGATCCGGATCAACTCGCTCCGTCTGCAGTCGTTCATCAGGTACGATATCCTGGCGGGCGAGACCACCGTGCTGGGCGGCCTCGGGCCTCTCCACGTCCTGCGGCCGTTCAAGCTGCTTCTGCACGTCAAGGACAAACTCCGCTCGCGGCTCAAAGACTTGGAATCGGCGCGCGAACAAAAAAGAGAGGACAGCGAGGAGGCGTACACGGCAGAGCTGAACGACCCGGACGAGAAGCCCGTCTGCGACCAGGAGTGCTACCATAAGATCAACGAATCCCTCCTCGGCGTCCGCACCCTGACGGCGTACATCCTGGACCTGCGCTGCCTGGACAGCTTCGTCAGCACGATCCTCGAGCCCGAGATCGCGCGCATCACCAGCCTGCGCGAGCCGGTCCGCTTCGCGGACCTGTGGTACATCTTCCGCGAGGGCACCTACCTCTACGCGACGGACAAGAAGTTCCCGCAGCGTGTGTGGAAGGTGCTGGGACGCGGCGGCGGGCGGTGGAACCACGGCGGCGTGCGCGGGCGCGGGGGCAACGTCGACCTGCGCTTCTCGCCGTTTTACGTCGACTGTTTTTACTTCGACCACGACGGCGAGCGCATCGGGCCCGTGTACCTCACTTTCGAGATCAACGACTTCGAGGGCGCGCAGGACGTGCAGCAGCTCTACGTGATGCCACTCGAGGCCGCCGAGCGCGAGGACGTCGGGCTGTTTGATCGGCGGGCCGTCGTGGAGCGCGGGCGGAGGCTGGTGGACTGCGCCGCGGAGCCGGGACACCGGTATTACTCCGGCCGCAGCCTGCATCTGAAGCCGGCTGGAGGGAGACTGGCGGCGCCGCCGGGGGACGAGAACGCGCTCCCGCGCAACGCGTCGCCGTTCTCGGAGAAGGTGGACAGCGAGGTCATTGTGGACTTTGCCAAGGCGGTGCAGGAGGTGCCGTTCTGGAAGCCCGTGTTCGACAACCACGCCGGGTACGGAAGCGGGGAGAACGTGGACTCGGAGACCGGGCGGTACCGCGGGCAGGAGGGCTCGGTGGACGAGGACTTTAAGTGGAATCACCTGCTGATGGAGCGGCTCATGAGGCCTGAGATCCAGAAGTTGAGGGCGTGGGGGGATAAGGGGCTTATGCCGACCGAGCCGGAGGATTTGATCATCTTACCGGATCGCATCTTTGCGTTTGTGCTGCGGACGAGGAAATGGGGTGGGTTCTCAGCCTGTTTTCTTTTTGATGATCATTGGCGAAGCTGACACTGTTTGAAGTTTGTCTGCCGATTGGAAAGGACCAGGACGGACAGGAGAGACTCCAGATGGTTACGCCTCGAGTGGAACCGTGGAACGAACTGGAACTCCCTGACGGCCACAAGGAGGTTGTTCAGTCGCTGATTGACTCGCACTTCTCCAAGGATAAGACGAGGAAGATGCACTTGGATCTCGTGAGGGACAAGGGTGAGTGCTCAACGAGTTAGTTCTGCGCGACTCTTGGCTAATAGAGAATACAGGCAAGGGCGTCATCATTCTTTTGCATGGTGTCCCTGGCGTTGGCAAGACGTCCACAGCCGGTAAGTCGGACTTGACTTGAAACTATTCAAGAATCAGAGGAGGCTGATGAGATTCAAAAGAATGTGCTGCTGAAAGCAACGGACGACCATTGCTCCCAATTACCTGCGGTACGTAAAGCTACAGCTCTCAGTTCAAACTCACTTCTAATAAGCTCACAGGCGATCTTGGCTTGGAACCAGACGAAGTGGAATCCAGACTGCAAGAAATCTTCCGCCTCGCACACGCCTGGGACTGCGTCCTCCTCCTCGACGAAGCAGACATCTTCCTCGCCCAGCGAACTCCCACAGACATCCGACGAAACGCCCTCGTATCCGGTACGTCGCATCTCCCAAACCCTTTAATGTTTAAAAAAAAAAAAAAAAAAAAAGAAAAAAAAAGTTAATCCAGCCAACACGTCCCCAGTCTTCCTCCGCGTGCTCGAGTACTACGAAGGCATCCTCTTCCTAACCACCAACCGCGTCGGCATCTTCGACGAGGCCTTCAAGTCGCGCATCCACATGTCCCTCTACTACCCGCCCCTCGACGAGCGCCAAACCTCCAAGATCTGGGCCACGCACGTGCGCAAGGTGCAGGACGCCGGCATCGACGTCGACCGGCGCGACGTGCTCGCCTTCGCGGGCGAGATCTGGGACGCCCAGCGCCAGGCCGGCCGTGGCACGCCGGCCTGGAACGGGAGGCAGATCCGCAACGCGTTCCAGAGCGCCATCGCGTTGGCAGGCTTCCACGTCGCCGAGGGCGAACAGCTGAAGGTCACCCGGGAACACTTCCGCCGCGTCAACGACGTCTCCGACCAGTTCAGTCGGTACATCTTCAAGACGAAGCAGAGCCTGACGGACGCGGACTGGAACCAGATGTACATGACGCGCCGGGATGATTTCAATCCGAACCCGAGCAGCCCGTGGGGCGCGACGACGGCGATGGTGCAGCCGACGGGGCCGCCGGTGCAGAGACCGGTGGCGCAGTTTGGGGGGCCGGGACCGGCGCCGGTGCATACGCAATTCGGGCAGACTGTTGGGTATCCCGGGTACGGCTACCAGCAGCCGCCGCCGCCGCAGCAGCAGCAAGGCTTCCAGCAAGGATTCCAGCAGCAGCAGCAGCAGCAGAGTTTCAATCAGCCTGTTATGAGAGATTCGTTCCAAGGGGGAGGATATCCTCCGCAGCAACAGGTTCCCAGGACGATGCCCCAGCAGCAACAGGTGGACTATGGCAACCCGCAGCAACAGCAGCAACCACAACAGCCCGTATCTCAACCGACGGCGCCGTCGCAACCGCCTACCATGAACACCCAAGGGCCCACGGGTTCGTCGCTGTGGGAGTGAGCAATTTAGGTTTCTGCTCAGTATAGTTCTCGCAGGGCTAGCAAGCCGTTACGTATGCGAATATCACCAGGTTTCAAAGACGGACCCGCACCGCCATGACTCTGTCCGCGCCTCGGTGAGGGTAGGTAAAAAGAGTGCCGATGCCGTGGAGCGAGCGAGTGAGGGCGCGGACCAGTCCGCTCGACCAGAGGTGATGGAAGACTGGGTGGTCGGTCCGCACCAAATCAGTTGGTTGCATGCGTCGACAGGGGGTTGCGCCTCAGCAGGATGAACAACCCAGCCCATTACCCAAGCTGAGAGGAGACGGGGCGGGTTGCGGATCTACAAGGGAACCCGTTTCAAGATTGGCGGCTCTCCGGCACTTTGAGGAGAGGGACTTTAGGAGTGGTCGAAATATTGGGCTGCCGAGATTATGAGCACTCAGACCGATACACCAATTCAGAACTGTGATTGGGCCTGTTGATGATTGTAAACGTCGGAGGCTCTCCGATGCCCATGGCCCTTGGAGGATTGCTACCGTCCAATCACAGGCGGCTTTGGGTGCGTATGGTCGTGGGTGGTGTTTCGAAGGACAATTATGGTATCTTTTCGCCGGACCTAAGATTACACGCCCAAGGCTCCCTCCGACAATCTATCCCATTACGCCCAGTCTGCCACCCCTTTGAATCAAGCGTGCCTCTCTCTGGGTATTCTACTCTACGCTTCACCTACCTCAACTTCTACACTATTCCGAAAAACCCCCTAAAATAACAACAATAAGCCTAAGACCACCTAAGAACCACCATCCTTCCCGTCCATTAACTAAACTAAATAAATATTCCATTAATATACACTACGGAAAATACGATACTATGCGTTATCAGCAACAAAAACACTACACCAACAATACTAGGAGCCACATCAGCTCATACACCGCTAAAATAAGTAACCAAAACGTATACATCACTCTTACCGTCTACTAAAACTATCCATCAGTAACCCGGTAAGAATACTTAGAGAACATAAACGACAACGATATCAAAAACAACTTATAAAAAGGAAATCAATCAATAAACAAATCTCATAAAACTACCCCTAACCGAACCTAGGGCAAAAGCACCTAAAAAAAAGATCAATTTTAATACCATCACTTCCCATAATAAGAGAACAGACGATTACAGTAAAAAAGAAAAAACACCAAACGGTAATTCGTCCAACGAGCAATATACGCCTCCAAAGCTGCGGCCTAGGAAAAATACCTCGTATTCGAGACGTTATTAGCCTTAACGTCGTACAGGAAAGAGACTACAATAGCGACGGAAGGGACTACGATACTAACGACCAAAAGTACAACGGTACTAATAACTGAACTTACAATAACCTAAGTACCTGAAGGGACGTCAAGGCCTAGATCTCCACAACTCCATACACCTCCCACGGCGACGGAGCTTGCAGGACGAAGATCTGGTATACCAATTCCACCCAAATAAGTAAACACGGTAAATCCAGCGAGATGGGGACAATAGAACTCTTTTAACCCAAAAGCACATACCAATAACATCGAAATAAACACATACATCCTCTATACTATAAAAATCTACAAAAAAGATGGTTATTATAGATATAAGTTATTTTATAATTATCTAAGGGACTTCGACGATTGGCCAAGAGAGACCTTCAAGGAAATCCCAACAAAGGTCACAAAGCATTTACGAGATTTTCTACACCAACACAGCATATTTATCACCAGGCAAAAAAGACGGATCGTAAATCAATTATACAATATTACCCAATTAGAACACTATTATTACTAAATAAATAAGGAGATCAACAATATCACAGGGTTATATCCCTCGTTTAGGGATCTTTATACTGACCCGTTATTCCACAAAGACCTCCAAAAAATCGGATTAGCCCCATTAACACAAAAGACTCCGGAGGCTACTAAGAATACAATGAAAACGACTCCGATAAAAGACATCCAAATAACAGCAGCTCAGATGGCTAATCAGGGATTATTAGTAGAAGACCCTATTACCCTGCCCATACTCACTTAATAAGAGATAAC
This sequence comes from Colletotrichum gigasporum, assembly GCA_024584535.1. Classification (NCBI taxonomy): domain Eukaryota; kingdom Fungi; phylum Ascomycota; class Sordariomycetes; order Glomerellales; family Glomerellaceae; genus Colletotrichum; species Colletotrichum gigasporum. The sequence continues at coordinate 1,845,956 of CP077951.1, forward strand.
GGAGAGGTCCCAGGGATACGTAGAGCCAACAACACTACAACAATTAACAAACCTCGTTAAAATATACACCAACAAAATAAAATACAATAGCAAAGTATACGACATCCTCAATACTAAGTTACGGATTTTCTAAGAGATGTGTAAAAAAGTTGGAATTAGAAGAAACTAAGCCCACTACGCCTTCTTAACAATACTCAAAGGACGAGCCGTAACACTCTATTACACACAAATCAGCAGTACCCCCATTAGCTCATCGACTAGTAAAATAGGTACTAAGCTAAAAAGAATATTCGAAAATAAACAAATCCATTAAACCTATACTACTAAATAGAACAGAGCTACCCTCATAAAAACGATCAAAAAGAACCCAGATAAATCTCATATCCAAGCACTTAAAATATTCATCAATAAACTCCAGATACTTTAACAAGTACTCGTACTAACCCACTAAGGCGATCTAACCCTCTAAAATAAGGTTATGGGCACCATAATAGGTATACAAGGGTGCGAGCTTAGTATGCTTAACCTAGGGGAGACCTTTAAGGAGTTATACATATCCCTTAAGACTAATATTAACTTAATAAATAAGAATCGAGAAGTACATTAGCACCTCACATTTAATATAATATACGACGATCAATTTTAAACTAACCGTAAATACAACGGTCAAAGTAAAAGTAACCACTTTAGCGGCTAACACTACTCAGAATACCATCCTAGGGACAACTAAAGACGTCCTAAGGGACCAGGGAGAGGAAGGAAGTATTAGGTCTATAAGAAGGAAGGTTATTAGTCGATGAAGTACTCTCTAGAAAAGAGGGACGAATTATACCATCAATATAAAACTAGCTAATATACTATAAATTACACCTAGGCTAGTTTTACCCGATTTCTCATAGAATACAAAGGACACGAGGAATCTAATAACGAAGACGTCGAAGAGGAGGACCTAAGCTAGTACATGATAATAACGAGACCGGACAACGAAGAGGAAGTCCAAGACGAGGGATTTTATATCTCTTATTTCAAACAAACAACTAAACTAAATGGATAGAACCTCGTCACCACATTAAGCAACCAGGCCTTCCACCATACTATAACAAAAGAGGACCCATATAACCCAGAGGGACCACCAAATACGAAACCATACAAAGCCTTATTTAAAGATAATCGGTACTCCTCGAGAGTCTTCTAAGGAATCTTATTTAATATGGGGGTAACAAGACTATTAACTATAAGACACTCTCAATTCTTATCTTTATAGAGGATCGATCCCTTGGTATCTCTTAATACGTTAAGATTTAGTATAGGGAACATTAAATTCGGCAATAATAATATACTCACTTTACTAGGCGAAGTGGCCGTGAAGTGCCCGTTTAGGATACTATTCTTCTATGTCGTCAACGCAAATACCCCCTTTTTGCTCTATCTCGCAAACATAGACCGCTTACACATCAAATTCGACAACCACACCAACTATCTATAATAAAACAACGTTAAAGTATTAGTAATACATAAATAGGGGTATCCCTGGATATTACTTTACACTCCAAAACAAAGCTTTACGTGGAGTTACCTAATAAACGTTAAATTATAACATCTCCACTATCGTTTCAGCCACCCTTCAGTCTAAAGACTTTATACGGTCTTATGGAGAGCTGGTAACGACGACGTGACCTACGAAAAAATCATAAAATTAACAAAACACTACCACTAATACCAGATGAACGGTAAGTTACCGAATTACTTTAAGTTCATACTCTAAGATAATTATAATTTTAATTATGAGATTATCGTGGACGTCCTTTATTTTAAAGGTAATAAACCCATAATACATATCGTGGATACGTCCACGACCTTCTAAGTAGCTCGTTTCCTAAAGGATATGTCCATAAAACACACATGAGAAATGCTACGCCTCTGTTAGATCGACGCTTACCTAGGACCACTAGACCGAATAATTATGAATGCTGGGACCAATTTCAACTCAGCTAAATTCAGATAAGCAGCTAAATCCATGGTTATTAAAGTTAAGGAGATACTCGTGGAAGCCCATAATAGTATTAGGAAAGTGGAATAGTACTATACACCCCTACGACGAGCATACAAAATAATCCGGAAGGAATCACCATCGACGACACTAGAGGCCGCCCTCCAAAGTGCAGTTAAAGCCATTAACAATATAATTAGCCTAAACGGCGTCGTCCTAACATTACTCATATTCAGGGTATACCCACGTATATTAAATAACTCTCTACTATTACCAGAAATCAAATGATACGCAGAAGTAATTAGAAAAGCTAGTCTCAAAATAAAAAAGCTTTATACGAAGCACTAGGTCTTAGATGCTCTCGTAATAACAAACGGCCCCAATACTATTTATATAAAAGCCCTACTAATCTAATCCCTCGTTTATATATAGCGCGAGAAGAAGAAATGGACCAGCCCCTTTAAGCTTATCACTATAAACGGTGAGATATATATTATCGTGATACTAAAGGGCTATAAGACCTTTAGATCCACGGTCATTAAGCCCTTCTATTAAGACCCCGACGAGGACAACTAGGGGATACCAGAAATGGATAATAAGGACAATAAAGACTAATAGGATGAAGAAGAGGAAATCTAAAATAAAATCGTCGTCCAAATAAACTCACCAACCCCTAATAAAAAGCTAATAATAACACCAGAGCCACCACTAAGAAGACTAAGAGGACAACCTCGGAAAGTCCAAAATACAAACTTTCTCACTAAACCTAACACTCTTAACGTTACAAATTGTCACGGGCCGAACCCGGTGGTTATGCCCGGGCTATGCCCATGCTCGCACTGGTGCCCCACCGGTGCCCCACTAGCGCCCACCCCCTAGGAAGCAGAGATTTCGCACCATATCATAGTTTACCCTTTTCCTCTTCAACTTAAAATAAATAGTATTTAGTTATTTTTTAGTTAAGACAAAGCCTAGGACTAGCCCTTTGTATATTTTAAACTCAGTTTTATTTATTATATAAGCTACTACTAAGTTGAACCCGGCTCCCTACCGGTTATAAAACGGAATCCCAGGTTAAGCGCAGCTCCCTAACAATAAATCGATGAACGTTAAACACTAAGTAAAGCACAGCTCCCCACTAATTAAAAAGAGGATACCAACTAACACAATAGCTAACAAACTACAAGCCCAACTATAGTTAACCTTAAACGAGGTCCTCGGGCCCCTATAAACGAGGATTACTAAGCTCTCTAATGAGCTAGAGTAAAGCCGAGGTTTAGGGACGACGTTACCGACCCCTATGGAAAATATAAGCACCGAAACCCCACTAGTGGGCAACCACCACCTCACAACAGAGACACCGATGCACCGTAAACCACTATTAACACCCTCAAAGTTATCGGGGAAGTAGAAGGACTACCCTTCTTAAGCATAGTAGACAAGGGATAAGATCACCATAAATAAAGCGTTCTACCCTACTAACCAAGAACTGTAGTACCTAATTAACTCCTATTTAGATACTAATGCCCAGTAAGTAATTACCACGTTCTACGTAGCCGGGGGGCCTAAAAGTTAATATAACCCCAAAGATTTCATATCCTACCTTAATAAAACTTACCAAAGCCTGAACACCCAACCCTAAACCATAACCCAACTATAAACTCTCTATTAAAAAAATAATATAAAGTTAACTATTTTCCTACTAAAGTTCGAACAAATAATAATAGATGTAAAAAGTAGTGTATAACCCAATACTATTAAGATTATTATATTAAAAAACACCCTTATTTCCCACCTAAAAGAGTACTTAATTACCATTTCCCTATTAGGGGAGTATACTTAGTGGCTTATTAGGGTACAGGACATTGCCTGGAAGCTGGAGCGTATAACACCTATTGCTACTAAACGGGAGCATCGCTGGTCCCTAACCCTAGCCCCTCTATAAAAGGATTATAATAGAGATATTCAGATAATTAGTACTGCTCGCACCTTATTAACTCAAAGGGAGGAGAACGACCACCACTATTACTACTTCTCGGGTAACCCACTAGTGGACCGCTATGAGTATTTTTATTACAACGAAAAAGGCCATATTACCAGGAATTACTAAAAAAGGTTCTTAGGTAAGCGAAGATCGCCTATATTAAGGCAACAAAGAAGTAGAAGGATCCCAGGTTAGAAGAAGAGGACTAAAAGGCTATTAATACCTCCTTTAATAAGGATAACTCAGGAAAAAAGTAATTCTAATACAAAGTCGAGTACCAAAACTAATAAAGGAGGAAGCCAAAGGATGGGAGTCCCACTAAGAAGAGCAGTAATAGAGGAGCTAAGAGTCAGCTACTATTCAAGTAAGGATTAACAAAGGATACTTAACACATACCCTCATCGATACTAACTACGATGTTTACATAATAATAGATCAGTTTCTCTATAGATGCCTCTGATTACCACTAATAAATCGGAAAAAAGTGTGCCCTATAAGGGTATACATAAGACGGGCCATCACCTAGTAATGCCCAGGGTATAGCTATCCTGGATCTGGAATTAAGTGGCCACACTTAGAAAGTTTACGTATACATAGTAAAGGGCCTAGACCCCCCCATATTCCTAGGGAAGCCATGGATAAAAGTAAACCGTATAATATATAACGCTGCTGCCCAGCGGGTACACTATAATAAAAGAGGAGTAAACGTATACCTCTCTAATTAAGAAAAACTAATTATTATAAAAGAGATTCGCATAGCCCAATTACTAATGGCCCCTACGTTTATAACTATATACTAATAAGTGAAGCACTAAAGGGCACTAAAAGCCCAAGTTATAACTATAAGCTTAAGGAATATCAAGGATACACTAAAAGAAAAGAAGCTTATGGATATAAAAGAACTCGTCCTAGGCTAGGTCTATAAGGAGTTTAAAGACCTATTCAACCCAGAAAAGGCGTACTCAATACCCCCTAGGAGACCAGGGGTTAACCATAAGATCCCCCTTATTAAGGACACTCACAACCAGGAGCCTACACTTCCATGGGGACCCTTATATGGGATATCCTATGAGGAACTCTTAGTCCTAAAAAAGACACTAGAGGACCTGCTAGACAAAGGGTTTATTCGAGCTAGCAGCTCACCAGCGGGTACCCTAGTATTATTTATTAAAAAGCCTGGTGGGGGAATTCGGTTCTACGTTGATTACCGAGCCCTCAATAACATCACAAAGAAGGACCGTTATCCACTACCACTTATATTAGAGTCCCTCCGATGAGTAGCCGCTGCATAATAGTATACAAAGTTTAACGTCATAGCCGTATTCCATAAAATTCGGATTATAGAAGAAGACGTTAAGAAGACAGCGTTTTATACGAAATACGAACTCTTTGAATAGTTAATTTACCCTTTTGGACTTACCGGGGCCCTAACTATGTTCTAATAGTATATTAATATAACTCTCCAAAACTTCCTAAATAACTTTATTACCACTTATTTAAATAATATCCTAATTTACACATCTAGGTTAAAGAAGAAGCATAAAAAGAAGGTACGGGTAGTCCTCCGGCGCCTAGCAGAGGCCGGACTACAACTAGACCCTAAAAAGTATACCTTTTTAGTCAAGACTGTGAAGTATATTGGGTTTATTATCACCATTAAAAAGGGGATCTTATGTGACCCTAAAAAGTTAAGAGCTATGACTAAGTAATTGCCCCCTAGGACTATAAAAGGGGTTAGAAGTTTCCTTAGGTTTACAAATTATTATCGTATTTTTATACTTAATTATAATATTATTATTAAGCCCCTTATAAGGCTTACAAAGAAGTCGGCTGTGTTCTACTGGGGACCTAGTTAAAAAGAAGGATTCTAGGAGCTTAAGCGGTTATTTAGTATAAAACTAATACTTCGCTACTTTAACCCTAAAGGAAAGATAATAGTGGAAATAAACTATTTAGGGTTTACCTTAGGCGGCACCCTTATATAAGAAAACTCCGATAAGCACTAGCACCCCATCGCATTCTACTTACAAAAGCTGTTACTAGCCGAGTATAACTACCCTATCCATAATAAAAAACTACTCACTATACTCATATACCTTAGGGCCTAGAGAATAGAGCTATAAAATATAAGTAATTTTAAGATTCTTATAAATCATAAAAACCTTAAATACTTTATAAAAAAGTAGCACCTCACCGAGAAGTAAAGCCGGTGAGCAGAAGAGCTAGCCTAATATAACTTTTATTTAGAGTACCGGCTAGGAAAGGAAGTAATAGTCCCCGATGCCCTCTCTGAGAGGGAGCAGGACACCCCCTAGGGCTAGGACGATAAGAGAAAACAGGGACACATACTCTAGTTAATACCCAACCACGCTATCCCTAAGGAAGGAACTAGTGTCCCCTAAGTGGACTACACTATAAACAACTTACCAATACTCTTATATATAATAATATTCGCAAATAATAATAAATTATAAATACTTTAGGACTAAACTATTTAAAAAAATAAATTATACCACTAAACTTATAAGGTGGTGAAGTAGGGATAATATAATTTCCCACTAGAGTTATAACTAAAGGTCTAGATTATAGAATATGCAATTAACAAGTAATAGAGGTTAATGTTCTAGGATAAAATATGGGTTCCTAGAGGAAAAAGTAATGATGACTCTTTAAGCCTACTATGGACAAGGGTTATACAAGAGTACCACAATTCTAGTACTAGTGGTCACCTAGGGCGTAACAGCATATTCGAGATTATAAACCAACGCTTTTACTGGCCAGGGCACTCCCAGATGATTAAAAGGTTCATAAGGAACTACTATGTATATGGTGGTATCCATATCTAAAAGTAAGCTAAGAAGGGGTTACTCAAGCCCCTACCCGTTCCCCTCCAGATAAGTAGCGACTTATTAATTGTGGTGAGTTTGTACGTGTGTACGAGGTTAAGTAGGAGAAGAAGGCTTAATTTATTCACTATTTGGTGGGTGTGTTTAGTAGAATAAATAGGCCGGCTCGGGGGCTAGGACGTTACGTGAGTGTTGACTTAGCTGAGCATAGCTCCTAGATGTTTTGGTGGCCTAGTATGTTTGCGATATACCCCCCAATTGCGCTACTAGGGTAATTGCTCACATCGAAGTAACGGCTACTAGGCTCTTTTATATGCGTTTTAAATTAAATAATTTAATTAGAATAATAACTCTAATTAATTGAAACAAATTCCCTTGTTTTATAATAGTTATAGTATTTCTGTTATGTTATTGCTTTGGGTTTTTGTATTTACCCTTTTTTGTTGTGATATGATTAAAAATTATAGTATCCGGGGTAATGCGTATATTTCGGCTTATAAGAGAGGTTGTTCCTAATTGTTATGTGCTCTATATTCCCGATGACTTGTAAGTGAGGTGTGCGTTGATAGTTAAAGGAAAAACCTTTTGTTGCCCGTTACTTTTAGAAAACTTATTTTCCTTAAATCTTAATAAACCACTTTTTGTATGTATTTTTACTGCGTTTTCGTCCCCTATAACCATTAATAATTGATCTTTCGTGTAGATCCACTGATTTAATACTATTATTATACTTTGCGTTGGTAAGTATTCCTTTTTTTTATGTTTTTTTGTTTTTTATATTTTTTTTAATGGTTATTTTTTAGGTTTTACTCCTAAGGTTAGTGGTAAGAAGTTTGGTCGTACTTTGTACTTTACGCTTACTAGGGGTAATACTCGTACACTTACTAGGAGTATAGCTAGTCTCGCCGTCGCCTTGCTCTTCGAGGCTCTTTAAATATACTTTAATGCTTATTATAAGTGCTCCTTTTTTTTTGTATGTATTACCTCTGTTGCCCCTACCCCCGCTTTTACACTTACTCCTACGCCCGTCTAGGACGACGAGGATGATGAGTATGATGAGATGTAGTTGGTCCTTGCCCCTTTAGGAGGTGGGTCCTTTGACCCCTTTACTATTACCCCCGAGCTTAAGGAGAGCTTCACCGCCACTGGTGTATATGAGGAGGAGAAAAATGACTTTGTGGTGCCCGAGGGTTCGAAAAAGGAGGAGGAGGTGGCCACTAAGGGCCTGGAGAACGATATTCCCTATTTCGTTTATGTTTATAGTGCTCTCCGGGGTAAGAAGTGTAAGGACGAGGAGAGTATAGAGCTTTGTTATTATACTTATGTACGTATATACATCACTAAGTGCTGGGCGTGCTACTATGGCTGTTACGCTAATTGTGGTCCGGTCCCTAAGGCCACTGAGACTATGGTTTTGGGTTTTCGTTGCGTCCTCTAGGACCCCGGTGCTAGTAATATTTTAAGTTTTTGTATATTAATTTAGTTAGTATTTATACTAATAGTTTTTAGATGATTTAGTGTATACGTTTTGTTATATGTTTCCTCCTCGATGAGGAGGAGGAGGAGGTTATTGTTTTGGATGATGATGTAGAGATGGAGGACGAGTCCTCCCTTCTTTTTCCGGTGCCCGCCGCCCCTAAGGCCGTACCCAAAAAGGGCACCCCTAAGAAGGTGGTTACTAAGAAGCTTATTGACCGTGTCTCGTCTCGCTGCGCCTCCTAGGTTGTCGTTGCCTCTGCTGCGCCCGTTGTTGTTGTTGTTGATGAGGTTGTTGGTGGTTGCGAGGCCTACTTTGCCTCTGTTCGCGGCTTTCTTAAACCCGGCTTCGAGGAGGCCTATGCGGTTGTTTACTGCGTTTTCTACCCCGATTAGGGGCTATGTTCGTTTTCTGTGCTTTTTGGGGCTTTTAATATTCGTATTTTACACTTAGTTATGTGTATGTGGGGGCTTTGTGTTTAGGAAAAGTTTTTGTTTTGCTACGCTAGTGATGTATGTGGTTTGTGGGTTTGAATATAATTATTTTTTACTCTTTATTTCCTCCTGTGCTTATTGTGACTAATCTCTGTGTATTATAGAAGTTGAGAAGACCTCTGAAGTGCTCGAACTTTGCTTTTAAGAGTATTTTAGTGAGTTCATCTACGGGTATTAGGTTTATTAGTATATAAACCACATTAAACTTACCCTTAGTGTATTCTTATTTAAGTTATATATTATGAATGTTTATGTACCTTAAACGGGTTAATATTTGTTCTTTTTCGCTTACTATAAGCCTTATAGTTTACTAATTATTATAGTGAATCCTCTAAACATCTCTAAGGTTAAGTGAGAGGTCCTTAAAGAACCTTTAGAGAGTGATTATTTTTTTAGTAGTGTTTGAGAGACTTAGAAGCTCTACTTTGGTGGTGGATGTTGTAATTGTCGCTTGTCTGGTGGCCTTCCATATAATAAGTCCACCGAAAAGGGAGATTATGAAGCCCTATGAGGAGCGTTTTATTGCCTCATCGTTTGTGAACGAGGCGTCGCCCGTAATTAGAAGTACTTAAGCATCTCCCTCACCCTCCACGCTACCGTAGCCGATGGTAAGGTAGTGTATACTAAAAAGGTAGCGAATGGCCTGATCCGCGGCTATGAGATACTTTGGAGAGGGGTTTATTAGGAATAAGGAGAGTTTTGTTATTGGATATGTAGTATTAGGGCGTATAAAGATTATGGTGTATAGGAGGGATCCGACTTTTTCTTAGAATTCCTTGGTTTAAGCCCTTGTTGTTTATCCCTTATACGGTACGAGGCCTTCTGGTATAAGAGTATAAGGGGTTACGGTGTTGTTTACGAAGCCGAAGTGTTTAGTGACCTTCTTAATATAAGAGTTATGGATGAGGTAGATTTTGTGTATTTTACGGTCCCTAATGATTTGTATTCTAAGGTACTATTCTACGGGGCCCTGGTCCTTGAGTTCCACTACCAACTTAATGTTATTAATAACTTTGGTGGCCACTTTAGTATTATTATAGTGGTTCATAATTAGGATATTATTTATGTAAAATATAACAAAGACCTTAAGGTCCTTTGTATGGAAAATATAGGGTTCCTTAGGGTATAGTACTAGTCCTATGTCCATTAAAATCTTTGAGAATATTTTATACTAAAGGATGGGTGCATCTTAGAGCCCATAGAAAGTGCGAATAAGTTCAGTACACTTTCCAGGTTATCCAAAACCATCCAAAAATTCGTATACGATAGGTTCTCCATCTGAATCCATTTTCGCATTAAGAAACGCGTTCACCATATTATACTAATTAACTTTGAGATTAAATTAAGTAGTTATAGCTATTAGAGTTTTAAAGGAGTATATTATAAGGGTAATAGTATATATGTTTTATAGGGGATTAACCTTTTAAAGGTCTCTATATACACATATCCATGCTTTATAGTATTCAAGGAAACCATTTTTATTGAATTTGTATGTGAATACCTATTTTAAGGGGAGGGGCTTGGAGTACACTGATAAGCAGTCCATCTCCCTCCAAGTGCCTTTAGAAATGAGTTTATGGATTTCCTTTTTTACTATATTAATCCATTTAGTCCTTAATAGGTCTTTAATTTATTAGATATTCTTCCACTTTACTAAAGGTACTAGTAAAGTATCTCTGTGGTATCTAAAGTTGCCCTTAGGGTCTTTAATAAGTGTGGGTTTTATTTATTGTGTAGGTTACTCTTTAGTAACTTTAGTGATTATTAAATAAAGTGTTTTATATCCTAAGGCATTCTCTTATACCACCTTTAATTAATTAGGTATAAAAGTAGCGAAGAAATCGTATTAGGGGCTCCTATAAGGGATCCCTTTTGGGTTAGTTGCTATATAGTATGGCGAATGGGGGGCTTCTAAGTTTTCTAATTATAGGAAGGTGTTAAGATCTTACCTTAACTCCCCCCTAAAGGCCTCTTTTCGGGTTCCCTTCCTTCCCATAACTCTGAGCCTTATATTAAACTAGGTAAGTAGTTTATAGACCTTTTAGTGGTACTCTCTTTTCGCTTTTGGGGCACTTTGGTCAGTACTCTTTATTTTTTATAGGCCGTCTAATATTATGCTTAGTTAAACACCACCACTAAACAGGGCAGTCTCTAAAAGGGTGAGCAAGTTTCGTACCTCCTTAGTATTTGCCCTGATATCTCTAACTTCTTCTATTACTATACTTAGTATACTCTTAGGGTTTAGTGTAAGCTTAGGTGAAACTAAATTATTATTAGCCTTTGTTTATAATAGTATCCCTTATTTTATAACATCTTATGAAACGCTAGTAATTGCGTTTTTTTAGGTAGGGTTATCTTTTTCCTCTTATTTATATATCCCGAGGGCCTCGAGGACTATGCTTAGGTATAAGTCCTCTAGTTTAATTTCCTCTAATAAAACTTTCACTTTTTTAGTGGTTATAGTAGCCGTGTTATCAATAGGATTATAAAAGGAGTACTTATTAAAGGTGATGTTATATGAAATAATAACCTAATTAAGTATAGGGATCTATATTCTGAAAAGATTATGCATACGTAGAACGTATTCTACGAGGTATCCTATGTATACTCGTACTTTGACTTTGAATTCTCACTTCTCGTGACCTCCCTTACGCGCCTAATCTAATACATAGGCCTTGCACCCATAGGCGTAGAGGCCGCCTAGTTCAGGACGTAGGTCTCGAGATGGATGGAAGGCTAGGTTTTTATCGTATTATCCGATGTACTATTATATCCACTCTACGTGGGTCTAATTTAGTGATTTCTAACCCTTTAATGCCTAAGGGTAATTATTATCGATAAATATAGCTACTATCACGGCTTTTAACCACAGTTTCTTTAGTAGGCCGGCGCTAATTAACGTCGTAAATACCTTATTAATAATATAACATCCTACTCTTTTACCATATCCCATAAACTCTTTAATATTAGCTAGTGGGAGCTTAATATTAATTCCCATACACCTTACCTAACGCTCATATTCTATCTCACCTTGAATAATAATTACTATATACTCAATATCCTACCTTATTTTATAAACGGATAGGCCTATTTGTCTTAAAATCTAAGCCATATACGTCTATAGGGCTTCAAAGACTTTGGTATACATTTTATGCGTTATTGTGAACCCCTGGGATATATTAATATATTCATCAATTATTAACAACAACTATAAGGTGTTCCCATAACTACTAAGGTAATCGAAAAGGTCCTAGGAGATACACCAGAAAGGGCGTAGGGCTACGTCTTCCGAAGGTCATCGGGATATTATTTAATGAGTTTTCGCCTATAAATAAGCTTAGTAATTAATCTTTATAGGAGCTCCTTCAATTTCACCCCCCTCATCACAAAAACTAGCTTCTAAAAAACATTAGGGCCTAAATAACCGGTGTAAAGGTGCCAAAGGGTGGTGCCCATAGTACGGTTAGTCCTAGGCTCCCTTGAAGGGCGATTACGGTGAGAATTTGTTAGAAACGTAGTTACGATAACATATACCACGCTTATAGGAATATTTAATAGAGGGTAATTATTAATAGGGATATATTCGAATAGGATTATGTTATGTTCCTGTTTAAGTTATCTAAGGATCACACTCTTTAAGAGGTTTCCGTAGCGGAGAGTACAGTCTTAACCGTAGTACCAAATACTAGACTACTTTAAAAGTGTTTTTAATATTATATTAATATGAAAATCCGTTATATACACCACATTCTTTAAAATAAGGTCCTTAGTAATTAGGCTATATACTCCGTTAAGCATCTTCTCTATTCGTTGTTCCCCATATCCCATAATGGGTAGTTTATTGTTTTCATAGTAGACGTCTTAGTTACTAGGTTTACTAATAAATGTCCCTTTAATAAGCAAATCTTTATTATTAACTAAGTACATAACACTATAGTTCTCCATTGTAATACTAAGTGAAAAGGGGTAACGTGGAGTGCCCATGGTGTTGAAAATGCTTCGGCCAGGCCCTCCAAGGTGTTCTATAGCTGGGTTAACTAAGAGGAAAGCTATAACTAAGCTTAGGTAGGAGCCTTTTTTAGTATTAGAGGTGCTAAAAGTGGAGAATTCATTTAAATTAAGTTTCCGAGTAACTCTAATAATCCCAACCTTCGGGTTATTATTAGAGGTGATCTACTTTTTACGTTTTTACGTATTCTAAAAATACATCCAATTACCTAAGTTAAAAATCTCGCATCTAAGGTTACTAACTTATTCCTTATTCATATTAACAAGTTGTGACAGTTAGTGGGTTTATAAGGCGCGATTGCTGCAGTGGCAATTGCGGTTCCGCTTTTGCTGCCACAGTTATGAGCCCTTTGCCTCTACGAGTTAACGTGCGTGTGCAGCATTGTGCCCCACTTTTAGGGCCCCTGGGTTCGAGCCCGGGCTGGGCCTGTGAAAGCCACCTAGACTTGGGCGAGATGTACCCCATTAGAAGGTTCAAGTGCTGATAGACAGGATTCCGGCTGGCTGAGGCCGCAACCCTGGGGGGGTGTGTGACAGTTAGTGGGTTTATAAGGCGCGATTGCTGCAGTGGCAATTGCGGTTCCGCTTTTGCTGCCACACAAGTCCATTAGTAGCTCTGGTGAGCATATATTAAACCTTATAATACGAGTTAGGTTTCTAATAGTGGTTTTTATAAGGATAGTTATGTATTTCAGATGTCCTGGTACCTAAACCAGTTATAAAAGTGGTACTCAAATTAAACCTTCTAATAAAGGTTATAAATTAGCCTAAGGGCTTAGTTAGTTTTTTATGGATAATATTAAAATAGGTAATAACTAAGAATATTCTAGTTATTTTATTGAGCATTAAAGGCTACTACATTAACATTTCGGCTTAGTAAATTAAGTTTAATATTATTTTAGCCTAACTTAGTGTAAAGCGGCTATTAACGGTGTTAAGAAATGCTAACATAGTATTCATTCCCTTAATTATAGGGACTTTATAGGAACAGCACTTAGTGTATGCGATTTCCCATTCTATATACCAACAAGTAATACTTATATTAGTGGACGCTTTTTAGAGGACTAATATGTATTCCACGACTACGAGGGTCTTAATACTTATTTTAGTTAAAGTAAGTTGGTTTTATAGGTGCCTAAGGAGTTCTTAAAGTCTAATGTTCTCTTTGTTTATTTATCGTATACGAGTAATTATGAGAATCGATTCCGTAACTAATTTATTTACCTAGTTCTAGATGTTCTAGTAGGAGGCCTAGAGAGAAGTATGGGCAGAAGTGCTGGCCGTATATAACTTGAGGGCGTCCTCCTAATCGGATTGGACGTCAAACCTCGTGATAAGCGTAGGTCGTGCAGGCTCCGGGGGAATCACAGGGTGAGGTGCCTGTAGTGGTACTAGTTCATCGGTATTAGAGTTCATAGTTAAGTTTACCTGGTGAGTAGTATTAGTGATAACCTGAAGTCGTTATTTATAAAGGTCCTAGTACTCGCATTATCGTCTATGTTGTTCTTATATTATATAATTCTCGATCGTGGGAGGCATCAGTGAGAGCCTCGTAATATCTAGAATATCTAATACCTAAGGATCGATACGTTCCCAGATCCCCTGGCCTTTAGTATAGTACTAAAAAGTAGAGTACCACTATAACCAGTCCTAATAACTACGAAGGATGGTCTTAACGACAACCGTTTCGTTAATAAATAATATATTAGTAAACGAAGAAGGGTATAAAGTAGGCTAATAAAATATAAATATATTAAAGTAATCTCTCTTATACGCATAGTGCTCGTAAGAGTAAAGAAGGGTCTAGTCAAAACTAGGCTCACAACTATGGTGAGTTCATACGCGCATACGAGGTTAAGTAGGAGAAGAAGGCTTAATCTATTCACTATTTGGTGGGTGTGTCCAACAGAATAAATAGGCCAGCTCGGGGGCCAGGACGTCACGTGAGTGCTGACTTAGCTGAGCACAGCTCCCAGACGTCTTGGTGGCCCAGTATGCTTGCGACAGCCTTGTTATTCAAAATTCTAGTACAGAGCATTATATAACTACTAGTACAAGCTCTATTAGTATCCACCAGAGTACTGCTAACTAGGGGGGGGACAATTCAACAAGTAAGTTGCTTAGTAGCCCATATAAGCGACTCGGGCTGGCCCATAGGCCTAATCAAACGTCTATAAGCAAATCTCAAGGGCCTGAATAGCTAGCTAGAGGGCATCAAGTTTATTAACGAGGTCGTCAACATTAACTAATTCCTTAACAAACACCTCCTTCATTACAGCAAATTAGCGTTTAGTATTCAGGGTCACTAGGTGTCTAAAGTGGGGATTATAAGGTTAATTAGGGCTAGAGTTACTAGTATGGACGGTATTAACGGCTTAAGCGTTATTATCCAAAGTGGTGCTATCTCTAAAGGCGTTGCTATATTGGAATTCCTAGTTAATCTATATAATCAGACTAATCTTATACCTACTAAAATTACCATACTTAAAGAGTTAGGCCATAATCATCACCATCTAAATTACTACACTTATCATAGCAGACTTAGAGAAGCGGCGGGCAATAATTTCGATAAGCTTAGGGTCGGATATCACAGGTTTATTCTAAAGGAGGACTTTAGCTTTAATGTTTTCGACTTTCTGGAAAAGCTTTGTTACTCCTTTAAGGTCGTTATCCCTAATCAGGCCTCCTTCGCCAAGCTGGCGAAGCTATTTATTCGGTCAAAGGGTATAATCCTCATCCAAGTGGCCAAAAGTATTAAGCATATACTTCTTAGTGGATACCCAGGTAATTCCCAAGGTTTCAGCTTTAATAATTAATTAGTATTCATTAGGAAAATACTAAGGTAGTATTTTCGTCTTTTCCTCATTAGAAAAATAAGCAAAGTTAACTTATACTTCGAACTTCTCCATAAAATCAGAGATATTGTTACCGTAAAACTTAGGTACTCCTTAGGCTCCGGGCTAGGGCATCTTAATGGTTACCCCTTTATTCTTATTACCGGTCACCTCCTTAAGGGCTTTAACCAGCTCAGTGTAGGGGGCTATACTCTAGGCCTAATTAGAGCTCAATAAAGTTTACAAAGCAGGTTACTTATTGATCCTTTTACCCTTAACATCGGGGACATTACAGGAGGGTAAGGGTATATCGTCCTACGAGTCCCCCATCCTCATAAGTCTCAAATACTTGGGGCTACATATTCTAAAACAATTCAGAAAGGTCCATAAGCATCATTATAAGTTAGTCGGGTTAATCAGGTCGGATATACTATATAATTAACTATCTTACAATACGAAGAGGCTAAATAAATAAAAAGGGATTATCCATAGGGGGGGAATCAGCCTACATCGGGGAACACAGTTCTAATAAAGCCCACTAAGCAACTTCCCCCACCACTATCACTATTATCTTAATAACAAAAAACACAATAATCAGGCCAAAATGCACAACCATTCTTCTAAATACCCTAAAATAAAGGGCACTCTACTTCATCAACCATCCCAAGGGAACATGATCTACGAGGCGCAATCCCACTTATAATATCATACTCCTAATTAACGACCATTCTTTCATATCTACCAAAACTATTTAATCTATTCATTCTATTCGAACATAGCTGATCAGGCCAAGGAATTACATCTAAATTAACCCACTCAAACATCAACCTTCTACACAATACTCAAGGTCCACACAATCCACGGTATAAATCCTAAAATAATTCATAATCATATTATCATTCTTACTATTTATTCGTATTGTTTTTTCCTTTTTCCCAGGTCTAATATCCATTCACAAGGTCTAATCAGGTTTATAGGCCTATACTTAACTCCTTAACCGTCGTTATTCAATTACAATCCACTTTCTTTTTCTCATTTGTCATTGTTGGAATCCGAATCGGGCAATAGCCCCACTTTCGGGTTCCTGATTGGCCGGTTCCGACCGGACCAATCAGAAGGCAGGGATTCTGGCGCACCAACTAGATCTAGCAACAGCCGGCCTAGCCCACATCGGAATAACCTCCCTCCAACAACAACAACACTACGTATTCAATATATCGATTATTACTATTCAACCCTATCACCTAGGCGACCCTTTAACCTAGGGTCAACCCTACACTAATCAGTAGTTAATTTAACCACTACTACAGATTAGCAAAGAATAATTACTAGAAAAGATAATTTTACCGAGTAGTAAAAAATCGGATTTTATTATTATACAGAACCCGTGGTTAAGTTCAACTATTCTAGTAACGATGTACTAAAAGAGGAGGTTTTAAAACGGAGATATCGGAAATCTCGTAGAACGGGCAAAATACCGCCTTTAGCGTAGGTTCCACTCACAATAATTATGCTTAACCACCTACGTCAACTATACACAAAAACGTCGAAGATTTTACGGAATGGGCAAAGCTCAGCCTTCAGTGTAAACTCCATTATTAACATTCTTTACTTTTAATACCCTTTTCTATTACTATTCTTAGTTACTAACTACGTATTTTATACGAATACTAAGGTAATACCCAAAAAGGACAGTAAAACCAGAAGAATTCCCTAACTTTTACCCACTACGACCCTCCCTTTTATACCACCTCTTAGCCCAATAAGAAACACCACACCCCTCATAATAAACAACTATAACAACCACTAGTACACTATTAAAAGTCACAAAGACCTCCAATAAACGTTTTTTTTCCACACTCAAAGAGGGCCCCATAATCAATCTCAAACACATATCAAACACAGAGAGATCCCCGAGGAGATTACCTTAGTAACCAAAACGACACTCAAACTACCCAGAATACCCAAAGCACAAAGGGACACTAAGGACAACACCCCTCCACTTCTCCAACCACAAGGAACTTACTTACCGCAATACCAACGATATCAGAGGCTACTTACCTTTTTACCACAATAATCGCCATAAACAAAGATTACACCAATACCTTAGTAAGCCACTAAAGGAACGGAACAAGACCAGCAATCTATACCACCAAGGACACAGAAGATCAACAAATAAGCATAGTACAGGACCTCGGCCAGAATACTCAGAAGGACAACACTAGAAACAACGAGCCCCTCAGGGAGACACGGGAAACGTACCCTCACCCTCAGGATCCCACAACACACAGCAGACACCACCATAAAACGATTAAATCAAAGAATTCAACGAAATCCTACGTAAAAAAAAGACCACCACTAAAGGATACTCACCCCTTAATATATACCCTCCGGATATCAGAATACGCAAAATACACCACCACCAACGGAAACACTAATACTCCAACCTAATAACCAGCAGTAATTCGTTTAACGGACATTATACGCCTTCAAAACCATAACCTAGGGGAAACGCAGCGTATTCAAGGCGTTATTAGGTTAACTAAACGACCAGAGTACTATTAATAACCTAAACAAAAAGATAAGCTAGTAATCGGAAAAAAGCTCTGATAAGAGTACTCCTTTAAAGGACTTTTTTCGGGTAATTACCCCTTAGGGAACTATATAACCCGAGGGAACATAATAAACCCTCGTAAAGAGAACCATTTCACTAATCCCAATCCCAAAAAAATACACTATCCACGTAAACCCAAAAGTATAAGGAAAATGGATAGACTTTAAGCTTATCAAAAGAACGGTCCAACCAGAGAAGGACACTATTATCGCCTTCCTTCTAATTATCTATAAACAAAAGAAGCTTATAACTATGGACCTTTGGATACAGTTCCGAACAGACTTCGAAGAATAGACAAAGGACATATAAAAGGACATTAGCAAAGTGATAATAGGCCACATAATCAACACCCTCAGGGAGGGAGCAGTCTACGTCCCACTAGATAATACCACATTAAATATCCAAAAATTAGCCAATATCATAGCCGAAAAAGAGTTCCATATCTAAACAAACGACGAAATCCAACAATTCCAGAAGAGCAGACCTTGAGGCCTAAGGGAGGTCCTCGAAAACTCAAAGATCATCAAAAAAATCACAAACAACTACAACATCCCCCTCCACCAGACAACTCAGGGGACAACTCCCCTAGTAGAAACGGCGAGGGAGGTAACATAGGCGATAATAAAGCCGTAGGAGAGTACCCTGTTAACGTCGGGGTAACCAGTAAGGGAATCAAGCCTACTATACAAAACGAGATCACCTATGGACTCACAAATCCCACCAATCATCAAAAACTCCCCGGCAACCACTACTAATAACCCATATATATCTCCTCCAATAAGTAACCAGATCTAGGTGCTCGCAAAGTAAATAAAAAAAGCGAACAAATACGGAGGAGAACACTACGAAGTCCTAGAGAACTCACTACGGTTATGGAGGCACCACTATAAAGTTCTACAAATACCAACGGAATCAACCACCCTAATCATCAATACCACACTAAAGGACAAAGCCCTGGACTTCTTCACAGAACATATCATGCAGCTAAATACACCAAGGACCTTCCTATCCCAGGAAACCATTATCAGGAGACTAAAAGACTAATTTAAACCGAAGGAGACCCATAGAGACTATTTGACGGAGTAGTAGATGACCAACTAAGCAACGATCAGAGACGAGAACCATAGGAAGAAGCGTAACGAGGTACTTAAATTACTAGTCAAAAAGTTAAGGAAGATATAACACACACTCAGCAACGAATATAATACTAATAAAGTACTACGAGATTAACTCCTTTCCGTAATTAGTAATATAAAGGAGTATACCTATACTCTCTAGGACCTAAAAAACATATTTAAAGACCTCTGTGACCAGTTACGAAGCACTATTTAAAACTTTATAAAACTTAACTCAGGTACTAAATAACACTTCCTATAATAACCCACCAACGAGGAGATAAACTACTTCTTCACAAAGAGACGCTACAACGGCCGAGGGAAGCAAGCAAGATTCGGCCAACGAGGAGGATTCAATGAAGGGCAAGGTAACCAACACTTCGCCCTAAGATGACCCCTAAGGGACAAAAAATGCTATATTTACGGGAAGGACAACTACTAGTCCTTTAACCACCTAAAAAAGGAAGTAGATAAAGCTTTTTAAGTGTTCCGAAATGGGTATAAAAGATAATTCTATATAGAACCTCCTAAGGGAGCCATAGAATCCTTCCTTCTCGAATACGAAGGCCCCCAAAGCGACGAAGCGAGGGACAAGGATAAGGACGACAGGATCCACGAGTTCTTCGTTATAAACCCAGAAAAGGAAGACTACGAGGATTGGACCTACGGAGACCAGTTCCACACCTTAATACTAGGCCCCGAGACCACTCTTAACGGCGAGATCATCATAACAACCCTCAGGGACCAAGTAATATACTATACCTTCACAAAAGAAGACCTATTTAACGAAGCTACCTTCGTAAAGACCTCGGAGGCCTATATACTCGAAGGAAGATACGCTAACATTGTATTCTATGGAATTATACTAGATATAAACACAACTAAGTCGTTAACAATGGGAAAGCCTTAGTTTAACACTCTTAAATGCTTATACCCAGAAATTACCCTTAACAAAACTCGAGCTGGCCAGGCAAGCGTCAAATTCGGCCTAGGGGAGGTTATCTCGTTAATAGGGACAACTATAGTTACAACGCCCCTTAGACCGCTTACTTTCCACATTATCCCTTATAATACTCCGTTCCTCCTTTGCTTTAAGGATATGGACCGCTTAGAGGTCTACTTTGATAATCTAAGGAATACTCTAAAGTAAGGAGACGTTGTTATACTAGTTACTAGGAAGTTCGGCCACGCCTGGATAAAACTAGGCTACTAGGACAAATCCGTTGCGTAGAGCCACTTCATAAATATCGAATTATAACGCCTATACCGGCGTTTTAGTTACCCTTTAGTACGGAAACTCTACAAAATCCTTCAGAGGACCAGAGAAGAAGTGGAATTAGTAGCCATCGAATACCTAATAAAGTACTACCACCACTACTAAATGAACCAGAAAGCTCCCCACCACTTCAAATTCACCATCCAGGACAACGTACCCTTCAACTATGAGATCGTTATTAATGTACTATACTTTAACGGAAAGCCCGCCCTTTAGGTCGTCGATACGACTACAGGTTTTAACACAGGACGATTCATAAGTAATATGAGCACAAAGACGGTGTAAGAGATGCTTAGACTATACTAGATCAACGTATACTAAGGGCTACCCAACTAGATTGTTATGGACACCGGTACTAACTTTAAAGTATCCGAATTTAAATAAACAACGAAATCCATAGGGATTAAGGTTAAGATTATCCCTATAGAAGCCCATAACAGCATCGGGAAGGTCAAAAGGTATTATGCGTAACTTAGATGGGTATACGATATTATCCGGTAGGAATCCCATTCCACGACGCCAAAAACCACCCTTCAAAGTACACTCAAAACTATAAATAATACTATAGGACCAAACGGGATCGTACTAACCCTACTAGTCTTTAGCGCATACCCTAGGACATCAAACAACTCTCCCCCATCACCAGAAGTAACCTAACACGTAAAGGCTATTAGGAAGGCCACGGAAAACCTTAGGAAAGCTAACGTAAAACATTAAATCTCGGATACCCTCATAATAAGGAACAAACCTAATAATACCACCCTAAAAAACCTCCTACTAAGCTCAGAAATCAGGGTATAACACAAAAGGAAGGGATAGAGAGGCCCATTCACACTAATAACCATGGACGGCGAGAACTACGTCGTTCAGATACCCAAAGGCCCTAAAACCTTCCACTTAACAATCATCAAACCCTATTATCATAACCCTAAAGAAGAGCTACTAGAGGAGCCCACCACCGCTAATAACGGAGCAGGAAACAAGGCCCCAAAAGGTAACAATAGTGAAGGAGAAGAAAACAACGAGGACGACGTTAAATTAGTGGCCATAAACGAGATTATTGTTAAATCGTCCCCTCTATTAGAGGAAGAAGAGCCTCAACCACCTAAGAGACGACGAGGCTGGCCATAAAAGAACCCAGCCGTTACCCATAAAGTCAACACCATCTAGTTTTAAATAAAGACTAACGGGCTAAAGAGACCTTACTTCGCAGTGTACCTATTAGTAAAGGAGAAAAACGACCTTACACTAACCCATGAACTTCAGAAGAAAAGCGTAATAACCACGCTTAGCACCCTATATAAAAAGTTAACAAAAGAGGAGATCGTAAACCTCATAGGCCAAGGTGTATTCGAATTCGTCCCCTATAACAAAGCCAAGTATAGTAATACTAGGATCTTTAAATCCAGAATTGTTAACGAGATTAAGGGGAAAACCGAGAAGCCCTACGAGAAGAGCCGTCTCGTGATCCAGGGCTACGCCGACGACGGTAAGGAGGCCGTCCTCACACAATCCCCCACAATCCAGCAAATAAACCAATAACTAATTCTCGCCCTAGCCCCCTACTTTTTGGCGAAGGGCTACTCGTTATGGCTATAAGACATTACTTAGGTGTATACTCAGTTAAAAACGAAGCTTACCCAGACAATTCTAGCCCACCTACTAAACCAAATCAAGGATAAGCACCCTCCCAGGACAATTATAAAGGTCGTAAAGCCCCTCTACGGGATCACCAAAGCAGGGACCCATTAGTACGCAACCTACAACAATCACCATAAGGAGAAACTCTAAATAAGAACCTCTATATATAACCCATGCCTACTATTATCAATACCCGAAAACAAAAGCCTTATAATAATCGGGATATAAACAAACGATATAATAAGCCTAAGCAACGAGAAGTTCTCCTAGAAGCAAGAAGAAGAGTTGAAAAAAATAACGTTCACAACAAAGGCGAAGTAACAACTAACCACAAAGGAACCCCTCGTATTTAATAAAGGGATCGTTTATTTAAACAACAAAACTATTAAACTACAGCAAAAGGGGTAAGGAAAGAAAATCCAGTTCGTGGAGATCGGGATAACATCGAGCCACCAGCAATACATCGTCCAGAGAGCTCACAAAGCATACATTACCTTAATCTACGATATCGAGGCCTACTACGACCTCTCCGTAGTAACCCAACACCAAAAACCCACGGAAGAACAAATAAAGGCCCTCAACAAGCAATTAAAGAGGTAAATAAAGACCCTAAACACAAAGCTAAACTATAACTTTGTGCAACTCAAAATAACGACCCTCTTCATCTTCGTAAATAACTCGTTCACTAATAATAATAACCTCTTATCACAACTAGGATTCCTCATTATCCTAACCAACAAAACCTAAGCTAATAAGAACTTCACCCTAATAAGTAACATCGTCCATTATTCCTCTACTAAATTGAAACGAGTAACGCACAACGTTCTAACATCAGAAATCTATAATATAATAACCAGTGTAAACATAGCCTACACTATTTCCATAACCCTAAAACTCATTATAGACCACTTAAAACTTCTAAAAATCCCCATGGTTATCTATATTAACTTATACTCATTATACGAGTACCTTATTAAACTCAGAATTACTAAGGAGAAGTGCCTTATAATCGATATTATAGTACTCCAGCAATCCTATAAATAACAAGAACTCTATGAGATCCATTGGATTAACGGGGAAGATAACTTAGCCGACTATTTTATGAAAGTAGTATCGAATAGAGTACTAAAGCACTTTCTTAAGGGAGGGAAGGCAATGGTTCGAATAAATGGATAAGTAACGCAGGCCTAAAAAGAAGAGAAGGGTTAACAGGGCTCGAGAAATCGCAAAAAACGGAGGAATCGTTAATACCGTGGCCAACGCCAACGACAACATTAATTAACTGGTCTAATATAAGGGCCGGAAGGCTAGCTACGCCGCTAGGAGCAGAATCTAATTCTGCTACCTCTCACCGCCTTATATACTCGAGTAAATTCGTTGTTTTATTGTGTTTTTGAGTGTTTTAGGAGAAAAGTGGCCTTTACCCAATTAATGAGCATAAAAAAAGAGTTTCTAGTATTAGAATCCGAATCAGGTAATAACCCCACTTTCGGGTTCCTAATTAGCCAGTTCTAACCGGACTAATCAGAAAGTAGGGATTCTGGTGCACCAACTAAATCTAGTAATAGCCGGCCTAGCCCACATCGGAATAACCTCCCTCCAACAACAACAACACTACGTATTCAATATATCGATTATTGCTGTTCAACCCTATCGCCTAGGCGACCCTTTGACCTAGGGTCAACCCTACAGTCATAATATAGCCCACAATTACTGTCCCGTAATAGTGGTGGTTCCACTTTTGCGACATCATTCAAATATTACCTAACCATCTTTTTTAGTATTTTAGCTAAGCCCGAGGTTTTTCGGGGTTCTTCGTATACCTACGTTCAACACATTAAAACCATCATAATTATATAATTAAACCGAATATTCGTTATTCTATTAATATTATACCTTTATTATATTATATAATAAAATTAGGGAGGGGATAATAATATTATAGTAATAAGGAGATCGGGCATTCAATTGACCCACGAGGCACCAATACAACGGAGCGGGGAATACAATGAACAGTATATACTATATCATACAACATACACACTCTACTAACCACAGGTTATACACCCTCCATCCCGGGTCCGTAAAGGTAACTAACTCATATAAAACCACTCAACTAAAACTATAATCTAGGTAAAGAGACACCTCAAGACCTAATTAGGGCCAAAAAGGGGTTCCTACCCTAGATATAAACACTAGTGAGTATTAGGGCCTTATTTACTCGGTGATAAAACAACCTCCATACTATTCACAGTATACGATCCAAATAAACGGGTAAAAAGAGCTCTGAATATGTCTATCTAATTAATAATGCTTGTTGACGTTCCGTAATGTATTATTTTATTATCCTCTATTATGTCCTCCACTAGAAATACGTCCCCAGTTCCCCTCTCTCAAATAGCTCGCTGTCGCCTGACTAAGGAAAACCCCACTTAGCGTAAGCATTTCCCCCTGCACGGTTTCAGTAGTTCCAAGGCCTCTAATCGGGCCTTAACCCATAACAATTACCCCCTTCCTCCCCTCCCTTCCCAAGGGATATTCTCGTAATCGGCCTCGTAACAGTCCAAAGCCACTATATCCGCTAGTATATCCACTAGTTCCTAGGTAAATTGGGTATAATCCTTCTACTTTACTAAAACCTTTTATTTACCTTTTATTTACCTTATACTTTCTGCATATTATAGATCTCCTTAAATTTAAACTCCTCCCTATTAACTATTAGTATTATAAGTAACTGGGTATTATTACAATTTTATAATAACATCGGATCAACTCTAGTATACCTAATCAGGTTCACATAAAAGATATTATAGATCCCTAATAGTATATTTAACCGGTAAGTATAGGATTCAACTAGTTTAAGAATAGTATACTTTGTATTAACTTAGTTAAACTTTTTTAATAGTCGATTAGATTAGATATTCCGTAACCTTAACTTAACCTTATCCCTAAACCTAAACTAAATAAATGGTTAACGCCTTATATTTACGGTAATCTCTTATTTCTTTTATATTACCGTTATCACCACCTAAGCCCACTTAGAAGCGTCCTTTAGCTTTTGGACTAGAGCCTCTACTCTTATTATAGGGGTCTTATTACTATTCCATAGGGGTTCCTCTATTCTAATCAGATCCAAGTTATATCCATAAGTAACAAAGAACGAGCTAAGTCCTATTAACGAGGTGACCTAGTTATTAATAACTATTATTATTATTAGGAGTAGTTTATCCTAATTATCCTAAGTATATACTATGTATACTTTAAAATAGGTTTCTATTACCTGGTTTACCCTCTCCGTAGCTCTATCTATTTCTAGGTGGATGGAATGTTGTAGAGAGTCTCTATTTAACCCGTAGTAACTAGCAAAGTCGTTTCCATATAAAACTCGTAAACTACGGTCCCCTATCTAATATAATTACATAAGGTATCCTATAGTACCTAATTAGACCTTGGATTAGTTAGTCTATTATTATATTTATTATAATATCCTTTAACAACTTAAAGATTACATTCTTTGATAAACTATCAGTCACCACCATAATGTTTATAGCCTTATCATAATAGGAAGGGGGTAATACTATTATAAAGTTGATAGAGACCTCTACTCAGATCCGTCTAGGGATAAGTTGAGGCTTCAATAGGCCCCTCTTCTTATTACACCATACATTTCCTTATCCATAAACATCATAGTTCCTCATAAATCTTTGGATATCCTAGGATAAGCTTGGTTAGTAGAACTAGTGGTTAATTAGGGCTTTTAAAATGTCCCTCCCCGGATATCCTATTAATATGGAATTATAGAACCTCTAAATTAAACCCGTCCTTAGGGGCTTATAATATAGAATCCGGATTCTATTCCTTTATAATAATCTCTTATTATCATTGATCGTATATTTTAATAATATTATTAGTAACTTCCACTATAAGGGAAGTTATCGATGTCTTTTTTATATTACTCCCCTAATTAGCTAGTATCGGTTATTCTGATCTAAAGCTTTATCCTACTAAGAGTATAATAACTCTTCTTTAAAAGGGTTTAAGGGGGGTTCCGTCTTATCTGGGCTAGGATTGTCGGTTTAATCTATGTCTCCAGGGGAGTCTCTTATACTAGACTTAACCCTCTTTATTTACCCTAATCGGGCCTACACTTCTCTAATCACTACTATGTTATTATCTTATAATACGTTAATCCTATTTTTAGGAGTTTAATCTTCTAACCCTCTAATCTGTTGTCCTATAGGGTACTAGGGATATCCTGTTCATATCTCAACAATATATTAAAAACTATTATTCTTTTCCTAAGTTTAAACTAGATAATAAACTTATAATAAGATAATAATTCTAACCACCTAATTTAATGTTTACTTAACTATCTCTTCGTTATAAAGTACTTTAGATTTAGGTAATTAATTAGGATAGTAAACTCTTTTATACTCTATAGTTCTGAATCCGAATACTTTAAGTAGCGTATTATTACTAATAGTTCGGTTTTGTGTATTAGGTAATTACACTCTATAAGTAGGTTCTTATATGAAAAGAACACTATAAGCTTTAGGATCCCTTCATCGTTATACTATAACAAAGCACCTCCTACCAGATAACTAGATGAATCGGCCTCGAGTATTGTAGTTTAATTAGGGTCCTAGTGAGCTAATATAGGTGCACTGATTAGGAGCGTTTTTAGCTCCTCGAATACTCTAGTACACGTTTTACTCTAAATGAATGGTATATCCTTTTTAGTTAAGGTTATTAGGGGTTATGTAATCCCTAAGAAGTTAGGTATAAATTGCCGGTAATAGTTAGTAAAACTAATAAACCCACGAACTCCTTATATTAATCGGGGCACTTCCTATCCTTAGATTACCTTAATCTTCTCAGGGTTTATACGAATTACCTTACCAACATTAATAATAAACCCTAAATACTTAACACTCTTAACTTTGAATTTACACTTATTAATATCCACATACAGGCCTGCAATGCCTAGGTACTCGAGGACCTTCTTAACCTTCTCTCTATGATCAAAGAGGAAGCCGTCCAAATAAATTAGGACATCGTCAATATAAGCTAAATAGAACCTATTTAGGAAATCTTATAGGGTATGGTTAATATATTACTAGAACATCGTAGGGGCTCTAATTAAACTAAAAGGGGTAACTATTCATTTATATAACCCATACCTTATTCTAAACACCATCTTCCATTCATCTCCTTTCCTAACCCGGATCTTATAAAACATAACAATAATATCCAACTTTATTAACCACTTCACTTTTACTAATACCCTTAGGGTCTCACTAATCAGGGGCAAGGGGTATCGGTCCTTCTTTATAATAGTGTTAAGGGCACGGTAATCAACACAGAACCGTAACCCTCCTCTAGGCTTCCGGATAAATAGAACGGGTAATAATATAGGGGAGCTACTAGCCCTAATAAACCTTTTATTTAATAGTTTTATAAGGGTTCAGCATAATATAATTAACTCTTCCCTTGATATGCTATATAAAGGTCCCTAGGTCACTAGTTTATCTTAACCATAGGAGTCCTTCTTAATAGGGATAGCATAGTCGACGTTCTTCCGGTGCAATAGTAATTAATTAACCTTATTTCGGTTAAAAATATATAAAAGCTTATAGTAATACGTAAGGAGTTTCATCCTCGGGTTTATCTTTGTTTTTAGTACTAGGACTTTTTTAATATCAACTAAACTTATGGAGAATGTATTTAAAATGGATATACTATGAGAGGTCTCTCTTCTCTTTTATGCTTACCTAATTAGGGCTAAGAATACCGATCTAGCTTACTACTAAATTAGAAACTTTTGATCTTACCGGGCCTAACCCGGTTTTCTTTTTATCACCTAATAGTCCACGACACTTATATGCAGAGTACCTCATACTAGGTAAACCATAACATTATCGTTAATTATCCAGGGCCTTCTAAGGATAACATCGTTTTTTTAGTTAAGAATAATATAAAAGAATAATTAGTGTTATTTATAACCATTAATATCGATATTAGTATAAATAATATAACGGGTTATACTAGGAACTATAATGGTGACTTATATTAAGTTCCGAGGTATAATATTAATACATAATAAACGGAGTTTCTTAGTGAAGGTGTTACTAATCAGGGTATATATTAAACACCTTATATTAATAAGGCTAGTTATATAGCGTATCCTGTTAATCCCGATATTAACATAAAATAAGTTATAATCTATACTCTTTTTAACGACCTTCTATTCCTCCACAACTTATTCCTCCTAATAACGACTTTCACTAAGAGTGTCACAGCCTTTTCCTACCAGCCGGGGGCTACAATAGGGATCACTAAGGCTATATCTCAATCGAGGAGTTCACCGGTATTTCAGTGAATATATATGTCTTAATATCTTAGGTGTATTTGTGATAACGCATCTAAGTCCTCTAGCTTACGGCGCCTCCTTATAAGGGCAACGCTAATTACGTAATAGTTTACGTGATTATCGTTAAGGATAAAAAACGTGTAATATATGCCCCCTTTTAAAAAGTAATTGTCCCGATTACTCTGAGAATTTTTATTTATTATACATAAATACCTCCTCCTATTATCCCGATTTTCTCAATAATAACGATGAATTCCTTTATATTAACGTTTAATCCCTTAATCCTTTTTATACTATTATAAAAGCATATTAAACGCGGTGGTCTTTAAGTACTTCTCCGGGTTAGGGCTAGGGAAGCTTATAGGGCACTTTGTGCTTAGCTTTTGGAGTGTCACGGGCCGAACCCGGTGGTTATGCCCGGGCTATGCCTGTGCTCGCACTGGTGCCCCACCGGTGCCCCACTAGCGCCCACCCCCTAAGAAGCAGAGATTTCGCGCTATATCATAGTTTACCCTTTTCCTCTTTAGCTTAAAATAAATAGTATTTAGCTATTTTTTGGTTAAGATAAGGCCTAGGACCAGCCCTTTGTATATTTCAAGCTCAGTTTTATTTATTATATAAGATACTACTAGGTTAAGCGTAGCTCCTTACTGGTTACGAAGTAGAATCCTAGGTTAAGCGTAGCTCCTTAACAACAGATCGATGAACGTTGGACACTGGGTAAAGCGTAGCTCCCCATTAGTTAAGAAGAGGATATTAACTAATATAATAGTTAATAAAATATAGGCTTAATTACAGTTAGCCTTAAACGAGGCCCTCGGGCCCCTATAGGTGAGGATTACTAAGTTCTCTAATAAGCTAGAGTAAAGTCGAGGTTCAGGGGCGACGATATTAACCCCTATGGAAGATGTAGGCACTAAAGCCCCGTTAGTGGGTAGTCGCCACCTCGTAATAGAGATACTGATACACCGTAAACTACTACTAATACCCTTAAAGTTCTTGGGGAAGTAGAAGGATTACCCTTCTTAGGTGTAGTAGATAAGGGATAAGATTACCATAAATAGAGTGTTTTACCCTATTAACTAGGAACTGTAGTACATAATTAACTCTTATTTGGATATTAGTCCTTAGTAGGTGGTTACTATGTTTTACGTAGTCGGGGGGCCTAGAGGTTAACGTAACCCCGAAGATTTTATATCCTACTTCGATAAGACCTACTAAGACCTGAACACCTAACCCTAAGCTGTAACCCAACTATAAACCCTCTATTAAAAAGATAACGAGAAGTTAACTACTTTCTTACTGAAGTTTAAACGAATAATAGTAGACATAGGAGGTAGTGTATAGCCCAATACCGTTAAAATTATTATATTAGAAAATACCCTTATTTCCCACTTAAAAAAGCACCTAATCACCATCTCCCTACTAGGGGAGTATACTTAGTAGCTCATTAGGGTATAGGACGTTGCTTAAAAACTAGAGTATATAATACCCGTCGCTACTAAACGGGAGCGTCGTTGGTCCCTAACCCTAGCCCCTCCACGGAAGGATTATAATGGAGATGTTCAGATAACTAGCGCTACCCGCACCTCATCGACTTAAAGGGAGGAGAAGGACCACCACCACCGCTACTCCTCGGGTAGCCTGCTGGTGGACCGCTATAAGTACTTTCATTATAATAAAAAAGGTTATATTACTAGGAATTATTAAAAAAAGGTTCCTAGGTAAGTGAAGGTCGCCTATACTAAGGTGATAAAAAACTAAAAGGATCCCGGGTTAAAAGAAGAGGACTAAGAGGCCACTAATACCTCCTCTAATAAGGATAACTTGGGAAAAAAGTAACTCTAGTATAAAGTCGGGTACTAGAGTTAATAAAGGAGGAAGCCAAAGGATAGGAGTCCCACTAAGAAGAGTAGTAGCAGAGGAGCCAAGGGTTAACCATTATTTAGGTAAGGATTAACAAAGGACACTTAATACATGCCCTTATCGATACTAGCTGCGATGTTTACGTAATAGTGGATTAGTCTCTCTTTAGACGCCTCTGATTACCGTTAATGGATCGGAAAAAGTGTATTTTACGAGGGTATACATAAGACGGGCCATCACTTGGTGATACCCAGGGTATAGCTATCCTAGATCTAGAATTAAGTAGCTATACTTAGAAAGTTTACGTATACGTAGTAAAAGGCTTAGACCCCCCTATATACCTAAGGAAGCCATAAATAGAAGTGAACTGTGTAATGTATAACGCCGTTACCCAGTAGACGTATTATAGTAAGGGAGGAGTAAATATATACTTCTCTAATTAGGAAAAACCAACTACTATAAAAGAGATTTATACAACCCGATTACTAATGGCCCCTATGTTTATAATTATATGCCAACGAGTGAAGCGTTAAAGGGCACCAGAGGCCCAAACTATAACTATGAGTTTAAGGGACATTAAGGATACGCTAAAAAAAAAAGCCTATGGATATAAAGGAACTCGTCCTAAGCTAGGTCTATAAGGAGCTTAGAGACTTATTTGACCCAGAGAAGGTGTACTCGGTACCCCCTAGGAGGCCAGGGGTTAACCATAAGATCCCCCTTATTAAGGACACTCACGACCAGGAGCCTATACTTCTATGGGGACCCTTATATAGGATGTTCTATAAGGAACTCTTAGTTCTAAAGAAAATACTAGAGGACCTATTGGATAAAGGGTTTATTCGAGCCAGTAGCTCACCAGTAGGTACCCTAATATTATTTATTAAAAAGCCTAGTAGGGGAATTCGGTTCTATATTAATTACCGAGCCCTTAATAGTATTACGAAAAAGGACCATTATCCACTACCACTTATATCAAAGACCCTCCAACAAATAACCACTACGTAATAGTATACAAAACTTAACGTTATAGCCATGTTTTATAAAATTCGGATCACAAAAAAAGACGTCGAGAAAATAGCATTTTATATAAGATACGAACTCTTCGAGTAGTTAGTCTACTCCTTTAAACTCACCGGGGCCCCAGTTATGTTCTAGTAGTATATTAGTATAACTCTCTAAAACTTCCTAAACGACTTCGTCACCACTTATTTGGATAATATCCTGATTTACACATCTAAGTTAAAGAAGAAGTACAAAAAGAAGGTACGGATGGTCCTCCGGCACCTAGCAAAGGCCGGACTACGATTAAACCCTAAAAAGTGTACCTTTTCAGTCAAGACCGTGAAGATTATAAAAGGGGTTAAAAATTTCCTTGGGTTTACGAATTATTATCGCATTTTTATACCCAACTATACCCTTATTATTAAACCCCTTACAAAGCTTACAAAGAAGTCGGCTATATTCCACTAGGGACCTAATCAGGAAAAAGGATTCTAGGAGCTTAAGTGGTTATTTAGTATAAAGCCGGTACTTCACCGCTTTAACCCTAAAGGAAAAACAATAGTAGAGATAAACTATTCAGGGTTTACCTTAGGTAATACCCTTATATAAGAAGACTCCGATGAGTACCAGAGTTACAGCTAAAGGGCTAGATCACGGAATATGCAATTAATAAACAGCAGAGGCTAACGTTCCGGGACGAAGTATGGGTTCCCGGAAGAAGAGATAATAACGACCCTTCGAGCCTACTACGAACAAGGGTTATACAAGAATACCACAATTCTAACATAAGTGGTTACCCGGGGAAGTAAATAACGAGGATAAGTAGCAGGTAAAGGAGATTTACACTACTAAATGGAAAACGGTGGGTAAAGGGAGAAGACGTGAAGCCCTAGTGAAATAGGAGGGCTATATTAACCCTACGTGGGAACCAGCCGGTGCTGTAGAGGAAACGGAGGCGCTGGACCGTTACGAGGAGCGTTATGGGCCAATATTGGAGAACGACGGGACGCGGCGTATGCGCAGGTGCCCCCCCAGGAGGCCAGCTAGGAACTAGAAGCTGTGCGGGGGGAGGAGGGGGGTAGTATCACGGGCCGAACCCGGTAGTTATGCCCGGGCTATACCCATGCTCGCACTGGTACCCCACCAGTACCCCACTAGCGCCCACCCCCTAAGAAGCAGAGATTTCGCGCCATATCATAGTTTACCCTTTTCCTCTTCAGCTTAAAATAAACAGTATTTGGCTACCTTTCGGTTGAGACAAGGCCTAGGACCAGCCCTTCGCAGGAGTACCTCAATAATAGCGTAAAAATTCTCAACTTTAGTGTGAAAACTTACGATTTCGTTAATTTTAAACTAGTTAATAGCATAGTAGACTTCCTCGGTAATGCTCTACATAATTACTCCCTTATCCTCGAGGTATATAAGATGGTTATCGAAATTAATACTATTAAAGGTATTCGTAGTAATAGCGGCGCTAAGTATTTAGTTGGTGGTATACTTAGTATTAGTAATACATAGTATAATTTCGTTTCGGATACCGTCGATAAGATCCTTAATATTAGTATGAGCTTTCTTGGTGGTGGTGTTAACGTCCTTAGCCTTATAGCGGGCTATTACGTCCTTAGTGTTAATGTTACTAATGTTAACTATTAGAGTAACTAAGAGAAGGTTAGTGTAGTGTATACTTATAATATGTCCCGTAATAAGATTATTAGTATAACTATTAGTATTAATAAAGTATACGATAAGGACCTGGGCGTAGTTTGGGAAATATTCTAAGTAAACCTTGTTAATAACGAAGTAGTTATATACTTTTTTTAAGTATATTTTAAGTATAGTGAACTAGGGAATTAGAGGACATATTAATTAAGGGGTTAATTCCCTAAAGGATACTCTTAATCTCATCGAAAAGAATTACGTTAGGGTAAGGCTGAAATGCGTCTCTAGTTTGCTCGATGTACTCCTTAATAGCGTTCTTCTAAGTAGCGTTAATGGGAACCTGCTTCTTAGGGGTTTTCCTATTAAAAGTGGTGAACTTCTTAGGAGTAATATCAACGACATCGTTATCACCGGTGACCTTATTGGGTTAATTATTATTATTATCACTAATAGTAGTAGGCTTCTTTATAGTGGCCTTCTTCACGGCCTTACTCAACTTATTACGTTCCTTATACACAACCTTCTTCTCAACTCAAATCAGCTTAACTAGGGTACTAAACTTAACACTATTACCACTATCCTCATAATCTTAACTAGCACCGTAGCTAGCAGGGTTAATGGCCATGGGCGAGACTAGGTCTAGCATCTCGTCGTCGCCATTAAAGTTGGTGGTATACTCGGGCAGCTCAGTGAAATACGACTAGTTAGGAAACTCGGGGACCTCGTAGACCTCGAAAACGGGCTTAGGGATCTATTTCGTCGGCATCTTACCAGCTCTGGTGACGGACTTTTGCATTATTAAAAGTGAGTTACACTTACTTCGTTACTTAACGCAAGTGTAATCTGGGGAGGTTTTAGCTAATATTTATATAAAAAAAGAATTTAATAAATAAAGAGTGTAGGTACCTTCATTTCTAAAGGTTAATAATAAGGGAAAGGTACGAGTAAAAACGAGGGTTCATTCCTTCTTTCCTTTTAAAACCTCAAAAAAGATCGTTAATCCAAAAGGAACGTTAATAAAAAGAAATTCAGGCTTAACGACGTTATTAAAAACGTTGTTAGTCGTCCTTATTAAAAAAACGTAGTATTATTATTATTCGTTATTATTTTATTTCCTACACTTCTACTCATTCTCCTAATTAAAGGGGAATTTCCTTTTGTATTTATGGACGAGATCTCTAGTGTTAAGTAAAAGAAACTCTTTGGATTCCTAAGTATCGTCTTTAGTGTTAAAACCCTTCCATTTAACGAAATATTTAATAATCGGGTTACGCTTTCGCCATAAGATCCTACGGCTAATAAGGTGATCAATTTCCCATTCCTTACTACCGTCGACTTTTATTAGCCGAGGTTACGGAGCTTCATACCCAAAGGGGTCTTCTCCCTAAACTAACTTATATAACTACGCAAAGGACAAAACTAGGTATATCCTCTAATAACTAGGGAGGTTCACCTCGTAGGCGAGAGGGCTCATAACACATAAGATTCGGAACGGTCCTATATAACAGGAAGTCCACTTATTATTCTTTTAACCTAGGAGATAGAAGCCTCGTCCTAAGCGAATCCAAACCTCGTCACCTTCACTAAAGGTCACATCTAAGTGGTGGTTATCGTACCTTTCCTTACGGATTACACTTACGGTGTTAATTAGCATTAACACTTCCTTTTAATACATTTCTCGGAGTACGTTAAGGGCCTCGGTAAGAGCGTCCTTTCCTATTACCACGTCGAGAATATTCCGTAATTTAAATCCCAATACTAACTCGTTAAGGGATCATCCAATTATCACTACCAATAAGTTATTAAGATTATACTAGAGCGCTAAGAGAATATTCTTCCACGGTATAATTAGGAATTCTAACATATAAAAGTGTATTACCACCTTAACTATTTAATTAGTTCTTTTACTTTAACTATTAGTTTAGGAGTAGTACACTATTAAAAGGAGAAGTTTTATATTAAGAGTATTAAAAATTATATTCTAGATTACTAAAATAAATTTAGGGTCCCGGTCACTAATAATATAGTACAATATTCCCTAATCAGCAAAATAAAATACCCTAAGGAGTAGCTTTACCCATTCCTTAGTTTTATAAGTTATATAACCCATAAGGAGTAATGTCTTCTTCGAGAATCTGTACATCACGGTTATTAACGCATTGAGTTCAGGGAAACCAGGGAGTACCCAAGGGGTTCCGTCGGATATAACCCGTAGGATATTAATAATAAAATCGATTATCACAATGTCGTAGGGGATATCCACAACGGGGATAAACTAGAGTAATCCTAATGGCCTTTACCTATTAATTTAGTTTTCCTTATAACAATTATAATATAAGATATATCTCCTTATGAGTGTTTTCTTATAACGGAATTAGAAAACCGTTATTTCGGCTATTATACGATCTACTCTAAAATAATGTTTGTTATCGTAGGCAAAGTGAAGGATTACTTACACTAATTAGCATAGAATACATAACCACTTCGTTCTATTCGTAATAATATAAAAGAGTAGTCCACTCTTAGAAATACTCTAGGGGGTAATTCTCCGTTTTATAGTAGAGCAGTTCTCACTCTTAACGCGATTTTCTTTTACTTCGACTTCGACTAGAGACCATTATTGTTCCTTCTCTTATTACTATTAATCCAATTATTAAAGGACTCGGGTATATCTCTTATTATTTTTATAATTATTAATAACTTTGGTAATAAGATTTTCGGAGATACCGATCACTATTCCTCCTATTTATCCTAACTTTAGGGCTTTAGTACCACTATATTAAACGAATTTTATGATATTAGTAGTGTTATTCTCTTTTTTACTATGGATTATCTCGTTAAGGATATCGCTATCCTCGAATCTATTTACTTGCCCGGATAATACTAGTAGAGGTAACCTGGAAAGGGTATTAAGTACAACGTTAAACTTCCCTAGGACATAGGTAACATCAAAATTAAACTATGATAAGTAGTTTATTATATTAGTAAGGTGGAGGTTAGCCTTATTAAGATCCATTGTTTTTAATAAAGTGTATATTAATATCCCCTTTATGGTTATGTGATCTGTTAAGATCTAGATTAACTGTTTATTAGATTATACCAGCTTCTTGAGCTTCTTCATAACCCATATAACACCTACGACCTCTACCTTTATTGCAAAGTATCTCTTTTTCGTAAGGGATATGACTTTGGAGAGGAAAAGTATGGGCAGAATGTGTTTTTGTGTAATCTCCTTCCTCAGTATATCGGTGCTATTCTAGGGTATATTTAGTTAGAATATTATAAGTCCAAAACTACTTTTATAAGTATTAATTTTAAAAAAGAGGGGTTTCGCAGGGTTATAGTGAAATCTTATGGCCTAATTATAGAGATTTTCTTATAGTGTATTCTAAGTTTTGAGTTTTTTAGTAATTAACTTAAATACTATTTTTTAGACCCTCTTCATTTTAATAACTTTATTTAAATTGTTTAAAAGTAAGTTCTCATTATATAGTTTTACGTTAAAATGGGTTTTCTTATCTTATAATAGTATTAATATTATATTAAATTATAGAACGTTTTTTCATAGTTATCTTATTATACTAAGATATTTCTCGAAGTTATGGAGGTTTTTTAGGAATTAGAGGTTCCTAAATACTATAATCCGGTTTTTTATACACTAGATACTGTTAGTGTCCACGGTGTAACCGAGGAGTTTTATAAAGGGGAAGTTAGTGAACGATTTCTTAGGGGAGATGTGTAATCGATGATCCTCGAAGATCTTTAGGATAATTTCTATGTATTTAAGGTGGTCTTCGTTATTGTTACTGAAGATGATGATGTCGTTAATATAAGCTTTAACGAAGTGCCTATAATCGTAGAACAGTTTATCCATAAATTGCTGAGTATAGGCTAGCGAATTCTTGAACCCTATAAGGATAATATTAGAAACCTTGATACTATGGGGACTTATTATAGTTATCCTATTACGGTGTTTTAAATAAATAGGTAATTAGTGGAAAAATCTCGTAGTGTTGAATATTATTATGTGTTTTTTCCCTCTAAGGGTGGTTATTATATCGTTTTGGTTGGGAAGGGGGTATGTGTTTAGAACTGTAATTCGGTTTAAAGGTCGTAAATCCATAATAATACGGCCCTTTTTTACACCGTTAGTGATTCGCTAAACAACGAAAAGGGGGCAAATAACGGGGATTAGTCCATTACCCTAGGCCATTTTATTATTTGTGTGGAGTTTATTATAGATGTTCTTAACGACTTCGAGGTCTTCTATACTAAGGGGGTAAAACTTAATTATCGTCTTCTGATTCTGCTATCCCTTAATTAGTTCAACTTATATTCGTTATTCA
The DNA here is from genome assembly GCA_024584535.1 of Colletotrichum gigasporum. Lineage (NCBI taxonomy): Eukaryota > Fungi > Ascomycota > Sordariomycetes > Glomerellales > Glomerellaceae > Colletotrichum > Colletotrichum gigasporum. The sequence goes on from CP077951.1 coordinate 1,883,481, forward strand.
TTGGGTATAGGGATAATCCCTTTATTATAATAAATATTTTAGTTATTAAAAAGTGTTTTTATTTATTAGGCGAGTTCTGTGTTTATATTATAAATTTCTACTTTATTTTTACTGAGAATCACAAGGACGTTACTTAGTTTTAATATCCCATAACTAGGCACGTTGTTATAATAGTAAGGGGGCCCGGGTCCGGATAGGTCTACTAGCTGAGTAAACTAAGTGTAATCGTTAGAATTATCGGTAACTACGCTAAGCTCCGTTTTGGATATAGCGGTCCTCGTAGTGGGCTTCCTATAAATTAATTTAACAACGTTAGCGTAGTCCACAAGGTTCACTATCTCCTCTTCTTCCTATGGCTAGATTTATCCTAGCCTTTGGCTTCATAGAATGGTTAATGGGTAGTTTATAGTATTCCTTATTAACATAAGTCTTAGTATATCCACTATAAGGGTTCTATCGACGGTGTTCTCGTAGAAAGTGCAAAATTACTATGTCTTATTTAGTTGAGATTCCGCTTATAGGAGATTAAGGAAATTGGTTATTATAAAAGTGTTTATTTGTAGGGGAATTATCACGGTGTAGGCATTATCAACGCGTCTCGTAATTTACTATTACCTCCGAAAAACAATTAGTATTTCTATTCTAAAAACAAATTAAAATCTAATAATACTCTTATTAAAATTAACTATTAACTTATAATTTTTATAAAACGGTGTTCTTAATAATAGGTTAGTACTTAATGTGTTAACTATACCAGTGGTAATTATAATGTGGGCATTAATCTCAACGTTACCGATTATACTAGGGACATAGAAATTGAATATAACTTACTCCGTTACCTAGAAGGTCAACTCGACTATATTCATTATCCGCGGCTCTATTATCTAGAACATCGGATTCCTTACGAATTTAAGTACCTAAACCTTATCTACTAGGATTATAGAGGTTCCGGTGTTAATATAAACTTCCTTAATTATATTATTATCGTCGGATTTCACCTTAAAGCGAAAGTGTATTCACTTAATTAATATAATTCTCTTAACTAACTTAACTTAGGTATCCATAATTTAGCCCTTATTAAGAGGAGAGTTCCTCTTAGGTATATTATTACTAGTGGTTATACTAATGAAATCCACTTTATTATTAACGTATTAGATTCCTAAACTTATGACGGGTAAATAATCCTTTAGTGATAGTGGGGGTATGGATTCCGTTACTAAGAACGTTAACTTACTGGTCCATCCTACGGCGTCTTATCTACTATTATTTATATTCGATAATATCTAAAGAGGAACTTTAATAACCTTTTAAAGGACATATCCATAATTAACGAGATTATCGACCATCTAATTATTATTATTATTTTCCCAAACGTAGTAGGTATCTCCGTTGGTCTAGCCTAGTCTACTATATTTGGCGAATTTCTTAAATTTAGGGAATTTTCGCGGAGTATCCCAGGGGTATTTATCCTTCTAGTTGTAATTATTATTAGCTGATTTATTTTTAGGCGGGCATCTCTAAGGTGTTTTGCACTTGTTGCGCTAAAAATCATAATACTATTATTTATAATAGTCTCGATTTCTACTCCATATTACCTTATTTTCCCGTTTTATAATATAATGGATTTCGATGAATATCTATAAACTATAATAAATTACCTTATGTTTTCTCTCTACAAAGTTAAGATATTCTTTTATAATATCGTAACCACTTAGCTTATTAACGAGGGTTTGAAGTTCTGGATTAAGTATATTATAGAAAATTGTTAATAATTAGAGGGTTATGGATATTAGTCTTATCTATGCTTTTTTATACTTAAAGTAGTCCTATGCGAAGGCGCGGATATCCGTGTTATTGCGGATCTTTTCTACAGTGAATTAGTTTTTAATAATCTAATTTATAATTTTGTACTAGGTTAGGCTGAATCTCTTCTTTAACGCATTTCGCATTACAAAATACCCATTAACTCTATATTATTGATATTCACGTGGACTTAAGTAATATTCCTATTAACTCAAAGTTTTTCTACGAAGAAGGGATATCCAATTCTAAATAACTTTTATTTATATTTTATAGTTATTAGTCTTAGTTTTTAAACTAGAGATCTATAAATTAACTTCCTTGTAGTAGGGGATATCTCTCTTATAAAAGATTAACTTATGATTATACTTTTTGTTTAAGTTTAACTAGAAAACTCCGTATTTTTGCGGAATTTATCCACTTAGCGGGGAGTGTCCTAGTTAACTATATACAGTAGGGTTATACATAAGATAACTGAAAACGCTACTTATTATAACTTTAAGGTTTAATAATTCCATTAATCTCTAATCTCATTCTCGGGTTAAGCTTTGGTCTAGGATTTCCGGTGTAGAATTTATAAAGGTCGCCGGCCCCGGTGGTACTAGGGGTATCCTTAGTTATGGAGGTGACCACGGTGTAGTATGTAATTCTCTTAGTGTCCAACTAGGATTTTACTACTAAGTTATTTCGGGAATTAGGTTATTATTTATTATAGAATTCCTATGAAATAGAGTTTACGTTGTACTAAAGGGCTTATCCTATTTTGGGGGCCTGAATCCTAAAACGTGCCCAGTTAAGCTTTTAGGGTTTTTTCCCTTCCCCTTTATTTCTTTAGTTTAGATGGTGGTTTCCGTTGTTTATTTGGGTTTCTACTCGGTTTTTATAAGTATTAACTAAATGAGGGTTATGGTCTTTTCATTTTTTATGAGTAGAAGAGTGATTTTTTCACCTTTAAAGTAAAGATTCTCTTCCCTCGACGGGGGCGAAAAGAATATTATTAGGCTAATCGTTTCTTTTCTTGTGATGATGCCTTTAATTCCGTTGATAATTACGTCGTTATAGTCGCTTAAATGTATAGTCCATCCACTAGTATTATAGGTTATTGTTTTCTAGTTAGTATTATCGGAATTTATATACGGATAACCATCGTCTCCTTATTTAATATAAACGAGGTTTGTGGTCTAATCGCGGAATCTCTTATTAAGGCCGGTGGTGAAATTATGGTCTTCGTGGGTTAACCAGAAGGTATATAGCTTTTAAGCTTCGGCTTAGTGTCCCGGGTTAAGGCTCACTATTACGTCATCGTTTTAACGCTCTGTAGGTGGTGTGTTACCTAGTATAGGTAAAGTTAGCGTTAACGACGGTATTATTATCTACTAAGCTTATGACCTTCTACCCTTCTTCTTTTTTACTATTAACCGATTACTTGGGTTAGGATAGTAAAATTGTTAACGTAGAGAGGTCTGGTCGATTCCTTTATTTTAATGTAAATCCTTATGGTAATAGTAGAGTTAAGAAAAAAAAATTAAATCGTATTATTATATATCATAGCTTTTTCCTATTAGCCGGGGACTATAATAGGGATTACTAAAACTATATCTTAATCGAGGAGTTCACTGGTATTTTAGTGAATATATATGTCTTGATATCTTAGGTGTATTTGTGATAACGCATCTAAGTCCTCTAGCTTGCAGCACCTCCTTATAAGGGCGACGCTAGTCACGTAATAGTTCACGTGACTGTCGTTAAGGACAAAAGACGTGTAACAAAGAGTTACTCTTTTCCCAAATCCTTAGAGTTTTAATTAGAGTTATTATTTATTTTACTTTATTCCTTAGTTTTTCTTTTAAAAGTTTTAATTTCTTTTATTTCTTTTCGATCCTCAGGGTATTACTATTATATATGCCCTTTTTTATTATAGTTATAACATTTATGAGCTTCCTCTTAGTTTAGCCGTTTATGGACTTTCTCGTCCTTAATTAGCTTATTTACCTTCGTAGGTTCCCACTCCATTTAATCAGGTTAGGGGAACTCTAATTAACCGTTCTCTTTCCGAGGGGACTTAGTTCTTATTCGGTTAGGGGTCAGTGATCTCCTACGCTAATACTCACGGCGGGCTTAATAGGATTCACTATCCAATTCTAAGCTTATATTTAGGAGCATCTAGGTGTATATAATGTATATCGTTAATTTATTGATTATGCTAATAAGGGGGGCTCTTATTATGGTGTTCAGGGCTCCTTTGAGGTAATTGATCCTCACAACGTCTAACCAGTGTCCTCCTCCTGCTTCTACGAGCTCCTTTTCAAACTTAGGAAGTAAGCGAAACTCTCGTTCTCCTTTTGCCGTATAATCCTTAATGGGTCAAGGGCTCATACTTCTGTGTTAGGGTCCGCGTAGCAACCCTTCAAGTATTCCATAAATCTATCCGGGTTCTTCGACCCATCGGCCCCTCCTTGTGCATAGTAAACGCTCACCATGGCTTACACAGTGTTTTCTAGCTTAGAGTAAATATAAGTGAATATAATTAACTCTGAACTGAGGGCTTCTCTATTTACACTTATCTTCCCTCTTATCTTAAAATACTATTATTAAAACTTTTTATATAATCCATTAAACTTTAGTAGGTTGGGAATTTAATATTTAGTTTATTTTAGAGGTAGTATATAAACCTAATTAGGGGGAATTAGTATTATAGAGGGTATTGGGGACTAGTTTATTATCGAGGTCGGGTACCTAGGTTTTACTAGGGCTTCCTATAATAGTTGAATTTGCTCTTATTATGTCTCTTACTCGGTTGCTTGGGCGGTCCGCATTTTTTGTAGTTGGGTTATAAATTATCTAGTTAGTTACACTAACTATTATGGGTTTTTAAATAATTTAGTGTTACTTTCCATTGTTACGTAGTTATTGCTTATCCTAGTGTTTTATGTTTAGTAGTAACCATAATATACTTAATAATATAATCGAAGTACTCTACTACGAGTGCACACACGCGTCTTTTCGAGTTTATAATAACCTCTAAGTTTAATCAAGTTATACTAAACAACTTCAGATGTTCAGGGACTCCTTAGGTTAACCCATCTAAAACTTTTTACTACTCTTATATAAATTATAGATTTTTATATTATGTGTTCAATTAATTACCTTTAATAATCTTAAAAATAATATAATAGTCTAAACACGTATATTACAACTAGCTATAACGACTACTACGAGTATCTTCAAAATAAGGAGAAAGGAAAGAAAAGTCTACTACCCCATAAATCCGTTGGATCCTAATCAGGTCTACTTGGGCCTAATCAGGCTTAGTAAATAGTGGTTGGCGTTGAACATGGCCGAGTGGTTCCGAGGCCTCTGATCGGGCCTTGGCCCGTGACACTTTAAGTGAGATTTGTGCACTTAGTTGGTATTATAAGCAGTGGTGTACAGCCTAGTCCTTACACTACGCCTCCGTTCCCTTTAGGAACGCATAAATAACGGTCTCTTCTATTATTACTCCTCTAATTACTCAGTATTAGTAGTGTAACTTACTAAACTTTATAATATATACAACAAGGTTATTATCCTCAAATGTATTTAAATAGAGTTAATTATAAAGTTACCTTCTTAGTATTATACCGTAATTAGCGTAAATCTAAGAAAGGGTCTACTAAATCTTTGTACCCTCTGGTATATGAGCTATGAGGGACGTCGGCTTCTCTAAAACATTATTACGGAGCTCGTTTCCGATCCGTAAATTCTCCGTTTTTATAATATTATCTCCGAAGTTCACTCGACGGAGTTATATAATTATTATTACTTAGATCAACTAAGTAAACTAATTCGAGGTTCCCTTAGAGAAGTACTCCTTTAGTATCTTTAATTAAAAGTCCTTAAAGCGGTCCTTTAGTGGAGCCGGTTTCCGTGGAGCAGGCTCCTTGTAGGCCTCTAGAGCGTCGTCTTCGAGGTCCAGAACATCCCGCATAGTAAAATCAGTCTTCGGCCGAGGACTCTGAAGTGTGGTCGTGGGATCTACCCCGAAAGGGGTCATTCCCTGTACAACGGCCATCGCCGAGAGTAAGTCCGCTGGGCGTACACTATTGGACCGCGGACTAGAGATGATATCCTTACCCTTCGTAGATCCCCTTTATAACTCCTCGAATTACACAGCATATTCGTAATTCAATTCCTCGAGCACCTGGATCTTCAGCATAAGCTGGGCTAGCGTAGGCTAGCCAACCTCATCACCCTCAGCGTTACCACCACCGCTATAGTTATCGTGGAGCACCATCTCTTAGGTTCCGTGAAGTCTCCGCTGCTCTCCATAGATCTAATCCGGCGTAAACTCCGCATTGGACTATCTATTCTACTCATAAGCCGTTCCGTATATAAACTGGGTAACACCAAAGGTTATACTATTATATAATAATAAAGTCCTAATTAAGTATACAGAGTAGATAAGAATAATAATTAATTATACCTATTTTACTATAAGGGCCCTTTTACTAGGGCCCCTATCACCCTTATATATAGGTAAAAAGGGTGAAAAGCCACGTATATACAAAAACAACCTTGCGTACCAGTGGCGCCGCCTTAAGGCCGCTTTCGGCACGCTTACACGCATCCGGCCTTTAGGATTACCCTTCTGTGGCGGCCTGTGGCGGTGGTCTGTGGCGTACGGCCCTTCCGCCCAGCTGACTCGCCCCCCTATGCGCCCCTGAGCGCCTATATATAGCTGCCACGCGTTCCAGACCTAGTTTTAGCAGAATAGACGCTTCTGATTCCTCTTCCCACGAGCCCCAACCATCACACCTTCCATATGGCCTAGACCCACGCCACCTTATTAGTCAGGGCTCGCGTCGTCACAATTCGAATTTTACACGTGAACGAGTCAGTTCCAGACCCGACATACGAAAATGAGTCGCAGAGGTGCTTAAAAAGGGTGGTAACGGGGTGGAGACCTCTGGGCCCCAAAGACGCGCAGATGTGCAGAGTAGGGAGTCGGGGTCCGGTCTCCGTCTGCTGGAATTATCTGCCCAGGGGCCCCGGTTATTGAGGAGACGTCGAGAGGATAGCGAGCTCTGGTTCGTGAATAGGGTTCCTGAGTAGAATGAGACTATGCGACGTGCGCCAAAGTACCTATCTTGCGCAAGTTGGGAATGGGTGCCCGCCAATCTGGGCCCCATTGTCCGTGTCTCCAGTTCATAAGCTTGTCGTCGCTAGTGCCACGTCAACCGGGCTCGTTGGTGCTACAGGATGGAGAGCGTTCGGTTATGAGCATACGTACTATGTATGCAGTGGCCCATATTATTATCGTGTGTAACGGTTCAAGGAGGCCGCTGGAGGGATCGTCCAGCGGCCACAGCGCCTGTCCACAAATTACAGTTCGCAATTGCCCCAATGTTTGGCGGCCGGGAGAGTGGGAGGACGTCCCGGCTCACTCCGCGCACCCAGAGACAGAGGCAGGCCTATGCAGTAGGGGGGCCGAGGAACGCGAAGGTCTCGTCGAAGATGGAGGCGGAGGCAGGGAGAGAGACAGAGAGAGAGAGAGAGAGAGAACTTAGAAACGCCCTCTGAGGGATACCCCTTCCTAAGCTTAAGCGCGCCCCTGAGCGAAGGATTGAATAAAAAAGAAAGCTGTCGGTTACCAGCTACCAGTGTGGCGGTGGCCGCGAGCTGTCAGATATCAGCCAACACACAGGGGAGCCGGCATGCGCCCCGTACATGCTGCATATATATACTGCTAAGCATCGGTAGTAGTTTAACACATACAATGCAGTAGAGTAAGTAAGTAGTACATGTACAGAGTATTTCTTCAATTGGCAACAATTCTGTTCCATCGCGCGCTTAACCTGGCTTCTTCAGCGTGCAACCTCAGCGCCGGCGCCAGCTCCGAGCAGAAACAGAGCAGAGAGCCAAGCCCAGGAACCGGCACCAGCCAAGAGACGGACGAACTTCGAACTTGAGAGAGGACTGGACCGTCAGGGTGAAGGCTCGAGGGGGGATTATTGCGCAAGCCCGCGTCCGTCCGTCCCCGTCGGCGCATCCCTCCCGGCAGCTCACATCAACCAGGCGCCCCCCACCCCCCTCCCCCCACGTCGAATGGCACGCCGTTGGGGTCCTTTTACTACAAAATAGTGGCATTGGGTCCCTTGAAAAGGGGGGGGGGGTCCCCCTGGCCGGGAATGTGCACGGACAAGGCAGCACTGAACATGTCTTTCCCCTTCCGTGCTGGTCCCTCTCCGACTGTGTCCAGAAGCGGTACAGATCAGCTACGGCGCCCATGTCAGCGGGACGCTCCCGGACACAATGGATGGCCACTGCTGGAGTCGTGTCCAGGGTAGAGTAAGCCGGGGGACAGCGGACTCTGCTGCTGTGGTGGTGGAGGAGGAGGAGGAGGACTGCGGTGGAGGAGGACTGGAGACTGGAGTCGTGCAAGGCAAGGTGCTGCTGCTCGTCAAGTCGCTGTCGCTGTCGCTGTCAACCACCCCGCAGTCTCGAGACGCACAGGAAGGCCATCCCACCCAGTCCAGTCTGGTCGTGCTGCATGCGAAGTATTGCCGGCCTCCATCACCGCCTCTGTTTGTTGGCCAGCGTAGTCAGATTACAGTCAGCTGCGGCCGATTCTCATCGAACGAGAAGAAGTTGCCCAAGGGGGTGGTTGAACGGGGGCCGCTGCTCTGGGGACGAGTCAAGATGCTCTCAGGCCCCGCGACCTGAGCACCATTTTCGGCGACAGACAAATCAAGCATTCTTTTCATCCTGTTCTCTCTCTCTCTCTCTGTCTCTCTCTCTTTCCCTCTCTCTTTCCCTCCTCTTACGCAACATCCGTCTCTCCCTTGCTTTCTCTCCCTTCCCATTCTCCAAAACTCTAATCCTCCTCCTTTTTTCTCCTCCCACCCCCAGTGACATAACCGCCAAGTTCCCAGACTTTCACCGGTGCGCCCAGAGCAAAAGACGACGAGATGGCCAGCGAACAGACTCCCGAATCCATCGTCGATGTGTAAGTACCCCCGCCCCCCCCGTAAATCCCGACCGACCATCATGTCAGGTCAGGTCAGATCGGTTTTCTGTCGTTGCCAGTTTGCTGACGGCAATGTCACCATCGCAGGCTTATCATCGGCGCCGGCCCTGCGGGGTAAGTCAAGTTCCATGTCCGTTCGCGCCCGCGCTTCTTTTTTTTTCTTTCTTTTTTTCATGTTCTGTCGCTTTCGTGTCCTAGACAGGGACGAACTGACAATGTGACCCCCCCCCCCCCCAGGTTGATGGCCGCCGCCTGGATGGCGCACTGCGGTGTCAAGGCCCGCATCGTCGACAAGAGGAACACCAAGATCTTCTGCGGCCAGGCCGACGGCCTGCAGTGCCGCAGTCTCGAGATCTTCGACTCGCTCGGCTTCGCTGACCGCGCGTGGAAGGAGGCGAACCACATGATCGAGGTACGATGAGACACCGTTTTGAATCTCACGAGAACGTTTCTGACTGACGCTGTGCGACCAGATCTGCATGTGGGTGCGTAACACACCCCTCCCAACCCCTCACTCACATCCTCACACAAAACATCATCATGCTCACCCTCACCCGTCACACAGAACCCCGGCAGCGACGGCGTCATCCGCCGCAGCGACCGCATCCCCGACACCATCGTCGGCCTCTCGCGCTTCCAGCAGATCGTGCTGCACCAGGGCCGCATCGAGCGCTTCTTCCTCGAGAACATCCGCAAGTTCTCCAGGGGCGGCATCGAGGTCGAGCGCGGCGTGCTGCCCGAGTCGCTCGAGATCGAAGAGAGCAAGGTCGACGACGACGCCGCCTACCCCGTCACCGTGAAGCTCCGCCAGCTCACCGAGGACGAGGCCACGCCGCCGCAGGCCGCCAACGCCAGCAAGATCCCCGACGGTCTGTTCCGGAGCAACCTCGTGCAGGACGACGACGAGGAGGACCTCATCAGGAAGAGCACCGCCCGCGCGGGCGCCAGCGAGGTCGTGCATGCCAAGTATGTCATCGGCTGCGACGGCGCGAGAAGCTGGACGCGCCGCCAGCTCGAGTTCGAGCTCGATGGCGAGGCGACGGATTTTATTTGGGGTGTCATGGATATCATCCCCATCACCGACTTCCGTGAGTTAACCATCATGTGTGTGTGCGAGTGCTAACGTGACACAGCTGATATCCGCATGCGCTGCGCCATACACTCGGCGGAGAACGGCAGTCTGATGGTCATCCCCCGCGAGAACAAGCTCGTCCGACTCTACATCCAGCTGAAGGAGGTCAGCACCGACGCCTCGGGCCGCGCCGACCGCTCCAAGATCACGCCCGAGCTCATCTTTGGCGCCGCCCAGAAGATCATTGCCCCGTACAAGATCGACTACGAGTACTGCGACTGGTGGACCGCCTACCAGGTAACCCCCCTCCCTTTCTCCCAACCTTCATTCCGAACATCTACTAACTCCACACCCCAGATCGGCCAGCGCGTCGGCACCAACTTCGACGCCTACGGCCGCGTCTTCCTCGCCGGCGACGCCGTGCACACCCACTCGCCCAAGGCGGGCCAGGGCATGAACGTCTCGATGCAGGACACGTACAACCTGGGCTGGAAGGTCGCGCTGGCGGCCAAGGGCGTCGCGAAGCGCAGCATCCTGGGCACCTACCAGAGCGAGCGCCGGCGCGTCGCGCAGGACCTGATCGAGTTCGACCACCGCTTCAGCCGGCTCTTCTCGGGCCGCCCGGCCAAGGACGTCATGGACGCCGAGGGCGTCAGCATGGAGGTCTTCAAGGACGCCTTCCTCAAGGGCAACATGTTCGCCTCGGGCCTCTCGGTCAACTACGGGCCCAGCAACCTCGTCGTCAAGGCCGGCGACGCCCTGGCCGAGGGCGACGGGAAGAAGGTCGTCGCCGCGCCGGCTGTTGCGATTACTGCGGAGGAGTTTGCCGCGAAGCAGGCCCTCGCGAGCGGATTGCCGGTCGGCATGCGCTTCAACAGCTTCAAGGTCCTCAACCAGGCCTGCGCGCGGCCGTGGCACTTCCAGGAGCGTCTCAAGGCCGACGGACGCTTCCGCGTGGTGCTCTTCGCCGGAAACATCCTCGATGCGGAGCAAAAGGCCCGCGTGGACAAGTTCTGCGCCGCCCTGGACGCTCCCGGGAGCTTCCTCCGCCGCGCGACGCCCGCGGGCGCCAAGATCGACAGCGTCGTCGAGGTGCTCACGATCCACTCGGCCAAGCGCACCGAGGCGGAGCTGCTGCGCGACTTCCCCGACATCCTGCACCCGTTCGACAAGTCCGTCGGGTGGGACTACAACAAGGTCTACGTCGACGACGAGAGCTACCACGAGGGCTTCGGCGACGCGTACAAGAACTACGGCGTCGACAAGCAGCGCGGATGCGTGGTCGCGGTGCGCCCCGACCAGTACGTCGCCTGGGTCGGCGAGCTCGAGGACTTTGAGGAGCTGCAGAAGTACTTTGAGGGATGCCTCGTGCTGGACAGGCCTGCTGTGAACGGGACGAACGGTGTTAACGGCACCAACGGGCTGCCGATCCGGTAATGGGCTGTGTTAGAATGCGTCTGATATGGCGAATTCGTGTATTTACTTGAAAATGTAAGAAGATGAGGAATGAATCAATAGATGAGCGTCAAGTATTTTGCCTGAAACTTTTGTCTTATATTCCCACAAAACAATTTCTTATTAGTTGCGTTCTGGTCTAACAGTGGAGGCTTCAAGACTATGTTCGCATGAGCGTGTCGTTAAAATGTGTGAAAGTAGCCATGTCAGCCCATCAGTGTTCTCTCCCTTGGCTGAGTGAATCCATCTCTTTTGCCTACTGTTCAATTTGTTACTGATTCTTCACCATGCTTCTGATCCATGCCAACTGCGCTTGACAGCGAAGCCTTTCATGCTACTGTCCTCATTTGATTCCTACCTTGCGGGCAGATATCCAAATAGTGAGGAAGCTGATAAAGTTGAATGTAAATTGCAGTTATTCGAAAGTGACCGTAATGTCAAACTATGCGGTTTACATGAAGTTCAAGAGACGGCAATTAGGGATAATGACTTTCCTATATTAGGTTGCGAATGAATTTATATCATCGTAAGGGAATTGCATCAGATTCGTTCCCTATTCTATTACATTCTGAAAAGCGGTTTAAGGGTCTGTATTAGAAAGTTGAACGTGTCTCCGAAAGCATACACTTAATTGCAGCAGTCGGAATATTCTCCAATCAGCGGTGGTATCGGGCAGCATTCTAATGTTGGGATAATGAAGAAACGTTTGAGAGCACAACAGCTGTGGCACACCATCTCAACTGGGATGAGATTTGATGGGAGGTAAGGTCATAACCAGTGAAGTTCCTTATATACCAATTCAATCAAGGAAAAAGCGACAATCTCCATACTAAAACGGTGGATTTCCGGAACTTCAGTTGATAGCTAACTTGATTCTGACAAAACGCCCCATTATGAATCAGTCTCGCAGGAAGTAGTGTCCAACTACCTAGTTAGCTAATTGCATCGACGTCCGTTTTTGGGGTACGTCACGGGTGCTATCAGATATCTTTGAAAGGACGTTGCACGCGATCCCTCGGTCGCACACACCTTGGCCTGTTCGCTGTTTTGTTTGACCTGTTGCATGTGCCTTTGTGTTACATTAGGCGCGTTGGGCTCACCTTACACAGCACTTTTAACCCATCCAGAGAAAAGGTAGATGAAATGGTAATGAAAACTGGATTACTAGTTCCCAATAAAGTTCATACATGTAATGATAAGGTTGTTCAGATGGCCTATTGCCTAGGCATGATACTCGGGAGTCTGTCGTGTGTGAGAATGTGGCCCGGCACATGAGTAATCGCGGACACACGGGGAATTGCTGCTCCCAATTGAAAGGTATCTGCCTCTGATCTTCATGCCGTGGGTTGCTCAGGGCTACGGGAAAGCGGAAGGAACCGGCTATTAAGATTGACCTGCCAGCCGCCCTGCGGAGTCTCAAGAAAGAGACTCTGCTCACTGCTCATTTTGTGATAATCTTAGTGCTCGCAGGATTTTGAAGTGTCTTGCAGACCTCTATGTTAGAGCTTTGCAATAAATTCTTCTGACCGCCTCGCAGGTATACGATAACTATGATTGGGGACACTGTACGCATCCATTAGGCGCCCGACTGGCAAAAGTCGTTGGGTTTGAGTGCTGAGCACAATTACCGCGGACTCTTTACGTGCCAACATCAGCCTTCAAAGCCATCTTCCGGCAACACAGTAATGTCAGGCGTTTCCCAGATATCCCAGTCTTCCGCGACTTCAGGAACGCCAAACGGCCTGAGCGCAGCAATTCGGAACCTGCCGCATAGTTAGCAAACACAACTCGTCACACGAACAACAACAACTCACTTGTACGCCCCCGACAGAATCTGCGACCCGTTGGCAAACCGCCCAAGCCAGTAGTAAGTCCCGCGCCGGTCGCGCGGCTGCGTGTAGAGCGGGAAGGAGAAGATGTCGTCCTCGCCGTCCTGCCCCGGCTCGAACCAGTTGGACTTGGCCGTCCCGTTCCAGCTCGTCGCCGAGCCGACGAAGCCGTTCTCGCCGACGAGGGGCGAGTAGGCCCACGCGGCCTCGGTGTAGTTGGCGTCGAAGATCTGTGCCAGACTGGTGAGCTTTTCGGTACATTGAGCGCAAATTAGCGTGATGACTTACGTCCCAGCGGAACTCTTGGGTGCCCCAGGCGAAGCCGGTCGTCAGCTTGGGGAAGTCCTGCGCGGCGCGGGTGAGGTTGAAGGTGAAGCTGTTGGATGTCAGCACCCGAGGTGGGATGGGGAGGGAGGGGAGAATTACTTGGACTTTTGCGCGATTCTGATGTCGAAGGCGGTTAAGATCAGGTACGGGACATTTTGTCCGTAGTCCCACACGTTCTCGATCGTCTTCTTTAGGTCACAGCCAACAGCTGCAGAATCGTCAGTTTTTTGAGACGACAAACTAGGCGGAAGGATGCTGACCAAAGTACGGAACACCCAGCTCCTCGCCATTGCTGCCGCTGATGAGAATCTTGCCGCTGTAGACCGGCAACCTCGTCTCGTTGAGCCCCTCGGGGACGGTGAATGTGAATCTGTCTCTGTTAGCCAACATCCCATCGGAGCTGCTCGTAAATGCATACTCAGCTTTCTTCGTCTCTCCCAGCGCAACAGTAATCTCCCCCGGCAGCTCAACCCGAGGCGTCATCTGCACGGGCTCGGTCTCAGCATACAGATGAATCGACGGTATAAACGACCTCTGCTGCCCCGGAATCGACGGCTCGTACGCCTCATACCCCGCCCGCGTCCTGCAGGGCAAACTTATACGTGGCAGCCTCGCTCCCATCATTCTTAATCTCCACGGAGTGCGTTCCGGCAAAGTTGGCCGTGTCATTCAGCTCGAACTTGCGCCCCTCGAACCCCAACTCCGTCTCGTACGCCAACACCCGCCCGGCGTCGGCGCCCAGAACCCGAAGTCTGTCGGGCTGGTCGCCCAGTCCGCCCACGGCACCGCGCGTGCCGTCGCCGTGATCCTTGCCACCAGCCGTCGCGCCCACTCGGGATCATCCGCGTGCGCGGCCCTTCCGCCGAATTTCCCGACCCAGAGGGCCGCGATGCCGGAGATGTACGGCGTGGCCATGCTCGTACCGCTGAGGACGCGGTATTCGTTGGTCGGGTAGGTGCTGAGGATCCGCGTGCCGGGCGCCGTGACGTCTGGTTTGAGAGCGAGGTCGTACGTGCCGCCCCAGGATGAGCAGGATTGTCTCGTTTAGCGAGGGTGTATCCGCAGGCAGCGGCGCACAAGCGTCCTTTTCGACCGAGGCGTTGAGGGTCAATGGCGTGATGGACCAGTCAACAATGGTATCCGGGAAGAAGTCCGAGCCCGGCACGTACGCAAGCTGCGTCTCGTTAGTCTGCCCATCGAGATCGAAGACCGCGCTGAAGGCCTGCGCGGGGAAGACGCCCGGGTCGCTGGACGCGACGGTGAGGACGCTCTCGCCGGAGGCGCCGTTGGCCATCGAAAAAGGCCCGTCCTGGCCGGAGTTGCCGGCCGCGAAGACGACGACGACGCCCCTGTCGACGATGCGGCATGCGACCACGGCGAGGGCGTTGTTGGTGAAGCCGCTGCCTTCGCCGATGCTGGCAACTAATGATGTCGGCCTGGAGGTTGTCAGTATCTGTTTGAGGCAGCCTGGGGGGTTGTGACTTACGCCAGAGTCGAAGGCTCTGAGGAAGCCCTCGATGACGGTCTCTTCGTTTGAGTAACCGGTGGTGCCGAAGACTTTGAAGGAGAGGAGCTTGGCTTTGGGCGCGACTCCGACGAATCTGACTGGTCAGCGACATGTTGATATATAGACAGGTGAACGGACTTACTGTTCACTCTTGCCAGCGATGATGCCGGCCACGTGAGTTCCGTGGCCGAATCTGTCCATTGGGTCGTCATCTGGTTGAGCAGGCGCATCAGGCCATGCTACAAAGATCATGAGTAAAATTTCCAATAAGGGGCAGCACTGCTTCACCTACCATCGCCAACTAAATCATGACCGCCGACTACCGTAAAATCAAGGCCAAGACCTCCACTCAACCAGAAACCCTTGTCAGCAATCACTTGTCCAAACACTTCATCCATCAACATCTCAAGATGATGTTCTTACCGCCGGGTGCGTATACTGCACACCACCATCAACAATCGCAACAGTAGCCCCCTCGCCCAACAACCCGTCCGCATGCAGCTTCTCGACGCCCGTGAGCCCGTGGACAGAGTAATTCGCCGCCTCCGCATCATCGCTAAACCCCCCCCTCGAGCGTCGGCAGAAGTTGCAGCACGCAGGACGCGTAGACCCCGGCCACGACCAGCTCGTCGCTATACAGCGCGCCGCGGATGGAATCGGCGGTGCAATCCCGCTCGCACTCGACGGCCACCTTTTCCACGGTTAGGTGGTCCCTTATTATCTTCTTTTATAACTAGTAGTGGGTCAACATAGTACTTATGTTGTCGTAATAGCCTCCTGGCTGAACCAGCTCGTTTGGTGTGCAGAGCTAGTTATGTAATATTGTACGTGACCCGTATTATGTAACTTCACTTTTTTTATAGTTTATTTAGAAGTGGGCTTTGCCCGGTAGTTAAACTTTTATAAGATAGCCTACTTTCTACCAAAATGACTCTGTTTGTTACGTAGGCTTCACCATAGTTATGAGCCCAGCTTATCTAAGCCTTTGTACTATTATAAGAAGTTCTAGTAAGCGATAGATTGTTTATTAATTTTTATTTTAATCCCTTTTTGTTTTATAGTGAAGATAACCTTTATAACCTCCTTAATTATAAGCCTCGATATGTCAGTCCGCTTTATTATTCGTTGAGATTGGCTATAATGGTATATTACTTTATAATACTAGTCCTGTGTGAGGAATCTGTAGTAGTATATTAATTTAGATAAGACTATTTTTAGGACTTTTTATATGGATAATATTATCCCTTTGTTTTTAAAATACATTGAAAACTGAAATACCTAGTTTATAAGGGATTATACCTAAAAATTAGCTGAGTGGGAGTTTGCTCGGTAATTTGAAATTTAAGGATAATTTGAGGATAAATAAAATGAAGTTATAGAGGAGGAAGAATCCTAGGAGATTACTTGAGAAATTATGAATATGGTACTTTTTGATGGTTTAGCCTTAAAGCAATTAAAGGAGATCACTTTAAAGACCCTAGGAATTTACGATAAGTATGGTGCTTATATTAAACACCAGGCGATTATATAATACGGTTATTTAAAAAAGGAGAAAACCTACGAACTTATTGACGCCTGGGTCTCTGTTATAGTCGACTTATTGCAACGGAGCGGGGGATGCAGTGAATAGTATGTGCTGTATCGTACAATATACACACTCTACTGACCACAGGTTGTGTACCCTCCGTCCCGGGTTTGTGAAGGTGATTAACTCGTACGAAACCGCTCAACTAGAGCTATAATCTAGGTAAGGAGACACCTTAAGACCTGATCAGGACTAAAAAGGGGTTCCGGCCTTGGATATAGACACTGGTGAGTATTGGGGCCTTATTTGCTCGGTGGTAAAACAACCTCCGTACTATTCACGGTATATAATCTAAGTGAACGAGTAAAAAAAGCTCTGAATACGTTTATTTAATTAGCGATGCTTATTAACGTTCCGTAATATATTATTTAATAGTCTATTATTGTGTCCTCTACTAGAAATACGTCCCCAGTTCCCCTCTCTCAAATAGCTCGCTGTCGCCTAACTAAGGAAAAACCCACTTAGCGTAAACATTTCCCCCTACACAGTTTCAATCGTCCCCTTATCTTAGCTCCAAGCTCCTATATACTAAAATAATAAACAACGTGCAGGAAAGGAAATAAAGGAAATAACTAGACTACATAAACAAAAGCCTAATCAGGTCCATCGGTGGCGTAGGCTATAGTACTACGAACCGCTAAGCCCCTCCTCTATCTTTACTTTACGTGTAGCCTCTCGCTCCTTTTTCTCCTACGTCTCTCTCTAACGACGTTTCTCATCTTCATAATCATATCCTTACTAGCTATTAGGCCGAGTAGGGGCAAGGAAGGGCTCCTATGCTCCCGTACGTATTACTATGAACTCGTAAGGGTCGTCCACCCACTCAGCGAACTCCTCCTCCTTATAGGCTGTAACTGATTAAAGATTCGCGGTGGCCACCTTATTACATCGTCTAATTAGGTGTCAATAACCTCGTACAAGGTATTACCGCTCATTTTCGTAGTTGTGAAGTGTGTTATACGTAATATTACTTAGGACACCGGTATTATAAGGGTACTCGGGAAGTATTAATAATCGGGTTATAGGTAATATAATAGGTTTCAGGGGTTACTATCGCAGCTTATCCTTCTTAGAGGTCTAATTAGGCTTACTTTCTATAAGTATAACATCGTTATTATTATTATTAGGTAGAGCTACTACGTCCTCTATGGCCTACTTAGTAGTCCACATAGTATAGGCCTTACGGGGTTTTGGGTATAACGAACCTCCTTTAAGGTAATCGTAGAACTCTTATGTACTCTAGTTAACCCATTAATAATATATAATCGACCTCTAAGTATTCGATCACTAAAAGGTCCAAGAAAAGGCCAACTTATAGGATACTGTGTTTTTATAGAAAATAATACAAAACTATTCTATTATATAAATACCACACCCCCAGCCGTCAAGCTATTAAGGGCCATTGACCATAACCGCGTTTATATGAATACACCTAATCAGGGTCTCAGGGGCACCCATAGCCTTATACTAAGAGAAAAGGTTATGTATATTAATCATAAAGTGTTGCTTAGAGGAACCCATACTCCATAAACTATTATACTAGAGTACACATCCCGTAGTCTAGTTTACGAAAACGCTAATAAAGTGATTACCGCTATGGACCATAACAAAGTAAATTAGATTAGCTCTACGGAGTTTGAGTTTAGTGTGGTGTCGCAAAAGTGGAACCACAATTACGGGACAGTAATTGTGGGCTATATCATGACATGTGGTTAGTATACGAACCGAATTATTCTAGTTTAAGGAGCACATCTCCCTAGGGCCACAGAGTCGAATAGATTATAACGCTAGCCTTTTCTAGGTCCCATCTCACTAACGCAATAGTTACTTTAACTAAGCCTATTTTAAGCCACTTCTACTATTATATAAAACCCTAAGCATTAAAAAGGTCTTTTAAGATGTTATCGGCCCCGGTACAACTCCAGAAATCCCAACTACCGTTAACTACGAAACCAGTAGCGTAATAAGCCCGGAGTTCTATTATTATTATAATACTCACTAGTGAATACTATTATAGTATAGGGTTTAACTTATTATTAGGTGTCAGGGTACCTACTGGCCACCTTGGGTTTATATATCCAGTACTTAGATTAGATATCGGGCCAAGCGGTCTCGTATTATTTAGTACCTTAAAAGTAGAGTTTTCTACTCGTTTAATATTACCCTACACCTAATTAGGTGTATATTAGTGATCGGTAACACTACTCATAGCGATATAAACATTCAGGTGGTTCTATATATATTAGGCGTCCCAGATATTCACTTATCTCGTAGGGGTAATTATAATTCCGGTCATTCCTATTATGGAAAGAGTATTACGATTATTATGGAAGGAGTATTACAACTAAACCTAACCAAGAGAAAAGAAGCGGTAATGTAATAACGTTTATACGATCACGTAGTTCAGCCACTAATTAAAATAAGGGAGGTAAAGGGATTATTTAAAAATAAGAAGAGTTTAGTAGGAAGGCGCTAGACCTGATCAGGGCTAAGGACATAGGAAAAAAAGCTCTAAGTATATAAAGGAAGGAGGGTAGGTTGTTATTTATAAGGTCCAGGTAGTGGAAAGTTAAGGGAGTAAATTGAAGTTGCATCTTAGATTAATACGAGAGTATTAATTAGTAGTGAAACATTACCCTATGGATCGTTTTTATTCGTCTAATTAGTATATTAAGGTAGGTACATAGTTATTAGGAAGGTAGGGGGGGCTGATTATTGTGTTGCTTTCCTTTTCCGGTGGAGTAAGTGTGGTAACTCGTTTCAGTCTTAATTAAACAAGCTGTTCCTTCCTTTTTCTGGCTATTACTGAATCCGGGTTATAAGTTCCCTACGTTAACTTATTATAAAAGAGCCGTTTCTCTCCTTCTCAGGTCTACTTTTTCCTAACCAATAATAACCTTAACCACCTCTCATCAATCTCTACTATTATATCCCTAATTCCTTACTTTTAAACCTAATTAGATGATCATAATACTTCCCAAGGAAATTAATTATAAGTGTAAATGCATTACTCCGAGCCCTGAGACTCCATGGTTTCTCGATTGCCCCCACCCAAAGGGTGGCCGGTATATCACCGTTAACAACATTAACCTTATTGTAGGTCCTCCCATTTCATAGTCTTTTTTTCCTCTAGGGTTAATTAGAGTTATAAATCTCCACCTCTCTTATTTAGGGCTATTTCGAACCACTTATTGGGTTATTGTATTATGAGGTCCAGTTTACCGACGCTGTCGAGCATGGCGATACTCGCACTAAGGTGGCTTAACAATTCTAGTAGGCCCTTCCTACTTCCTATCTAAGCCTAATTATACACAAATATAGTCCTAATAGTACGTTTCGCTGTTGAGTTTTTATATTGTTAACCCACTAAGGATACTTTGGACTTTTAGAATAGAAGCTTAAAGGCCAGCTAAACGCTGGTACAACTCTTATTATTTATACGATTAGTGGTCAGAACCGTGTTCCCTACCATTATTATGAGGAACGGTAGTATACGTTGCTTACCGGCCCTAATCACAGTGCTATTATAACTCCTTTCTAAGAGTATATACTTTTACTTAGTGAGTATAGTAATACTTGCTCTAATTATTTTTTTACGAGATTGGAACCCACTATTATTACCATAACCCTAATTTCTATATAATATACGGTTACGGTGCTCGGTTACTCAATAAAAGTGTTTATAGTAAAGTTGGTTAATTAATTATCCCCAACAACACCCCAACAGTTAATTCATAACACTATTTTCAGGAGGACATGGTCGTAATAGAAGCGGAGTAGTAGTAGGAATACGGTTATGGGAAGGCCTAGTCCATCCTGCGGCTAACGTCATTCAGTAATAATAAGCGGTTCATAACTCTTAAGGACATGGAGTATTCGGACTAGCCCTGATTAGGCCTATATATACTAGTTAGAATAAGAAGCAGGGCGCTAGTCTTCGAGTTAGGGTACTTCTCGTCCTTAAAGTGCTTCTAAGGGTCTTAGAAGGAAGGGCTTTTTATCCATTACTACAACAAATATTATAAATTTTTCTTTAATATAAATAACAAAATATAAAAAAAACATAACAAATAAACTCTAATTAGGGGTAAAATACTTATTTAAGTGTTTAAAGGCGATATTAAATACCATTAATGCATCTTCGAAATATAAGAAAATGCTAAGGAAATATGTAATAATATCGCCCCATATTAGTAAAACGTTACCATAATACAGCTCGATGTGTGCAAAATGTAAGGAAATGCAGCCAGATGCGGCTAATTAGGGCTGCGATATAAGTAAAATACAGCTAAATGCAAGTTAAATATAAGGAAATGTTGGTTAGATGTTAGGGGGGGGGGGCCAATGTAAAGGAATAGTGCACAATATCAAGGTATCTAGTTACTTAAATAATAATTTAAAAAAAAAAAAAAGGCAACAACTTTGTAATAATTACACAAAGAAAACATGTTTACTATCAGTTAATCAGGTCCTAGTACTAGTAAAACTCTAGTATTATGCCTTTTCTACTACTAATAACGGTTGTAGGTCGATTATAACCCTCTTACTTAACCGTTCTCATATCTTAATATTCTTTTCTCATTCTTTTTCTTTCTCTACTTATTGGGTTTATACTGTTTATAGTCTTATGAGGGGCTATGAAGTGGCCTGATTAGGTGTATTATCGTCGTCGTCGGCTCCTAAGCCGTTGAGTGTACAGCTCTAATCCGGAGAGGGCTAGTCCATTAATAGTGAATTTTTTGCTCCTTCAACTTATTAATAGCTCGTTTCTCATCGCAAACCAGTATAAAGTCTCCTAGCTATAATCACTCCTTTTAGAGGGTTTTTGTGTATATATTATTAAATTAGTTAGTCCGCTGTTAATGGACTTTGGTGATGCGAATAGTAGCTTCCTCCCTGTTTTTGTCCAGTTATTAGAATGCATAGATTTGCGCTGAAAGTTCCTGATTAGGTGTACGGACGTTGTTCTAGTCCAGAATCCTTTATGTAAGGGTGTTAAGCTCGATTAGAGTAACAGTTTTATAACCGTTTTTTAAATAAAAGGGCGTAAAACTAGTTAGCCCTCTAATAGTCGTTCAGTCTATAAATAACACCGTGTACAGTATAGTACCCTAATTCTTTCTCCCTCCATCTAACTAGGTCAAAAGAGTATAGGTAAGTACTTAGTGACCTTTCTTATTAAGCCCGTTGGCCCTGATGTTATACGCTAAGATAATTTTCTGATAAGAGCTATACTTCCAATTTAGGTCTTTTACTGCCCCTTTATTCTCTGATCCTCCGTTGATAATTATTGTCCTATAGACCCCGTGGCGATAAATAACGTCTTCTTATAGGAAATTCCTAATGGCCTCAGATGTCACGGAGAGGGTTTAACGGGCTTCCGGCCAACCTAATAAGTAATTCCTTACTTTGATTAGGGCCCATTTACTAATCCATTATACGTTAAGTGAGATCCGGGTCCAAGGTAACCCTATAAGCATTATGGCGATATACTGGTCATTTTAGTGGCCTAGTCGGGCTAACTAGCAAGTCGGGCATTCAGCCACTTACTTCTTAACGTCCTCCTATACCCCTTACCAAAAGTAGAGCTTAAAGACCCACTAAAACGTTATATTACATCCCGATAACTAAATTCTTTATAAGCTTATCTAATTAGATCTTTTCAAAGCTTTTCATTATCGATAACTCGTTAGGGGGTTAAGTATTAGTGGGTTAGGCATTAGAAAAGGTAACCACTCTTCATTATAAACATCCACACCTAAGCCTTAAATCTCAGGTAGGCCGCCTTTATAATTCAATCCGGTCATAACAAAGTATTCAAATAATAAACAATCTATTACATCTCGTCCAACCAGGTCTAATAAGGGCTAAGCTATTCGTGAAGCATAGAAAAGAGAGGGGAGTTCAAGGGAATAAATGCAGTATTAGGTCGGGTAGCTTAGGACACATAAGCGGATACTAGGTAAATTTATACGTTAATAAACTCTTCCAGCTTATTAGGGTTTTTATATTTAGCCTAATTAGATGGGCCTAGAGGCTTACACAATAGCCCGTCTACTGCTGTGTTCTTCTTCCTAGGTAAATATTTAATATCGAAATTAAAGAGCCGAATCCATATAATCCATCATATAAGTAGGGCACCTAGTAAATTACTCACCCCGCCGTTCAACTAACCAATTAGGACCTGAACATCGGTCTCTAAAATAAATCGTATACTATAAATATACATCCTGAGTTTCTTTAAAGCCATTAGAATAACCCTTAATTCGAGCTTACCCGAGTTATACTTAAGCTCAGTACCCTTCTAAATACCATTTTCGTACTAAACGACTATACGGTACCCGTCGATTAATTAGTAGAGTATCGCTCCCTAGCCTACTAAGCTAGCATCGGTATAAATAATAATCTAACCAACCTTAGGGCCGTAATTAAGTCTAATTAGGATAGGAGACGTCGTTAGGGCATTTTTTAGGACGTCCATTGCTCGTTATTGGATATGTCCCTAAGTGAATAGTACATTCTTCTGTAAAAGCCTATACAAAGGGGCCACCTTTTTAGTAAACTTCTTAACTTAAGATTAGTAAAAAATGATAATACCTAAAAAGAACTGGACGTCCCCAATAGTATAATAGGTTACCTATTCTGTGATCTTCTGAGTTTTGGCTTAATTAGGTGCCCGGCTATTATAACCATAAAAATAGCCTAATATCACCACTACTTCTTAGCCCGCATGGCGCAGTGGCGTGCGTCTGGCAACCCCTCTCCATCGCAGAGGGGGCTGGTTCGATTCCAGCTGCGGGCACAAAGCGTTTGGGTCGCGCTTCGCCATAGGCAATGGTTGGACCCGCTATATGCGGGTCTTCCGGTCTCCCCCAGCCAGAACAATGCGGGACCGGCGGCCGGTACGTCGTCAACGAGACCAATCAGACTAAAAGGAGGCCTGGGGCCACCAACCAGCACGTTCCAGGTGTCCATTAAGGGCCCACCAATCCCGATTCACCAATCAGGGGCAAGGCGCTACCTGTGAAGGACCCGTTATGGGCGGGTCGGAATGACAAATTTGCGAGCTGCACTCGCCATTCACCATTACATTCGAACTTGAGTCAGGCAACCCAGCGGGACCTAGCAATATAGTATGACAGTTACGTAGCCACTAAGGCATGATTTGGAGGACGCTAGCCGGGTTCATGTACTGTAGTATATAGCTTGAGCTGCGGCTCTCCACGCCACATACCCCTAGGGAGGTCTGCCGCGAGGGTTCCGTAGCCCTTGCCGCCATGGCGTTAAATACTACAACAACAACAACAACACCACTACTTCTTATGCCTATTAAGACTTTTCGGCTACTACTATACACCCCGCTAATTTAAAGTTAACTAGAACTTTATTAATATTAATTAAATATTCGTATATAAAATACCGCATACTAAGGATCGAGGTAATCTCTTTATTATTGTATTAGGAAGTAGGGCCTTTAATAACGATGTCGTCGAGGAAGGCTTTACAGTAATCGGGGATGAGATCGTACAAAATTCTTATTATAATCCGTTAAAAGTATACCACAAAGTTAGTCCAACCCATTAATAAAAAACAAAATCGAAGTAGCCCTAAAGGCATCGAGAAGGTCGTATAATCTCAGCTCGCTAAGTCAAGGGGAACCTAATCATAACCCGAGAAGAAGTCTAATACCGAAAAGAGCTAACAGCCGCCGTATTCTTCCACAAAAGCGTCTACGTTAGGGGGGATAAACATATCTCGGATCGTAACACCATTAAACTTTATAATAGAGTTAATAAGTCGGTAATTACCATCCTTTTTTTTAACAAAAAACCAAGGGTTCCTATACGCAACCTGCGATTATTCGAGTATCCCACACCTAATCCGGTCTCGTAGCATCTCTAGGACATGGTCTTATAGCACCGCAGGGATTAAGATACCCTTCACTTACCATACCTTATATAGAACCATCTTAATCTCCTATAGTAGGGCTACTAAGGGGTTAACGTTACCTATATAAGTCCAGTCCCACACTAACGCCATCTCTCTATTTAGTAGGTGTCATGATATAGCCCACAATTACTGTCCCGTAATTGTGGTTCCACTTTTGCGACAGTTATGAGCCCTTGTCTCTACGAGCCCTCTGGTTGAATGGCTAAACGCCTCGCTAAAGTGGCAGTATGTGGGCCGACCTAGAGGCCATGGGTTCGAGCCTCGTTGTGCTCACCCAGTCTCGCTTCAGTAGCAAGTCACTAAGAAAGGTTAGACTTGCCAGCTGGAAGCGGCCGGCACCCAGTAACAGTCAATAAGGACTTGTCAGCTGTGAGTGTAAGCCGGTGCTAATTCCTTAGTTAGCAGACCTCTTCTCTCCTCGGTCTGGGGGGGTGTGTCATAATATAGCCCACAATTACTGTCCCGTAATTGTGGTTCCACTTTTGCGACAGTAGGATTACTTCTAGTAGATCTTTTTTGGGCTAATATAAGTGTAGGTACTTATAGAGAATTACCGCTTTCCTCTCGTCTATGAGGTGTATCCCAGGGGTCGTTTTAGTAAAGTGTAGGGTAATCAGGCCTATAAAGTGTCTAGTTTATTGTCTTATTTTTAGTCCCGTGGCCTTTATCTTTTTAACCTTCTACAAAGGGTCTCCTTCCGGAATCGAGTCGTTCAATAGTTCATCGTTAACTAACCAGATCTTCTAATTTTTTTTTTATACATCGTAGTAACAATAAAGACGGGCTGATTAGGTGTAGGGTTTATTAGAAGGTCCTGATTTTGTTGGGTTTATCGTCGCTTCTACTGTTACTCGAAGGTGTAGTATAATCGGAGGAGGCTGGCCACCAGCTTGTCAATCTCGCACCAGCACTTATCTCTACGGCGGACCTCCTTCCTTATTATTACCTTAGTTAAGAATACGTCGATTTTCGGGGGCTAATTAAGTTTATATAGTATCTTCGTCTCTATTTCGCAGTTTTTATAATTATGTAGGTAGTTACTAGTTGCTCGCATAACTTTACAGATTACCTCGATCAATGGTTAAAGCTCGAGCTTTACTAATATCACCATAATCTCAGCTACCGTATCTTCGTCCAGGGCACACACAATTTCATCCCCACCTTTTAGATTAAGGTAAATCTAATTAGAGCTAGGGTCGCATATTCCCCTAGTAAACTCATTAACATTATTACTAGGATTCAGTTTTCCTATTCCTTTAGGGCAGGTTAGTAGTTTTTCTAATCGGGGAAATAGAACTCTATTCCCCATTCTAATCCAAAGTTTATAAAACCCACCGGGATATAAATTATTATGTTATTTATTCTAACTACGGCCCTAATCAGGTCGTTCATATACTCCTAGGTGACTTAGCTGGTAATAAAAAAGGGTCCTCTAAGCAAAATAGTGTTAACGAGGCTTATGTTATTCTCTAGTACCACGAAGAAGTTGGTCGGAACCTTATAATCTCTAATCCAAACGTAGTTACAAACACCTCCATCAAACTTCGAATAGCCGTTCTCTTCTAATATCAGGGTCTATATAAAAACCATCGTTTTCGTCGAAGGTAGGTCGTTCTCCTTAATGTACTAGTTACTGACGATATTAATCATTACCCCTAAATTAAGTATTACTATAATCTTCTCGTTCTAATCAGGTGAAGAGCCGCTAATAGAGACCTCGATCTTAAAGTATAGAGTTATCCAGGAACTAGGAAAACAATTCCTTTCCTCACTTCCAACAAAGGGGGCTAAAACACCGACCTTAGCAATATACATAACGGGAATCCGGGCTTTATTAGGCTCATTATTATACTTATCGATAATCTTTATAGCTATTTTTCGGCCTATAACATCATCAATAGTACTAATTAGGCCCTAGGGTATGGGCAGGTAAACGTCGCCGGCCTAGGTCTCGTCGAAAAAGTATTAAGCAAAGTTGGTCATATGGAAGCGGTATACGGGCCAGATCTTCATTACGATGTAGTTAAGCACCTAGACGGAACCACCAAACTTCCGAAGAGCAACCTAAACAGCAATTATATTATCGTCGGTAACTTCCTGTGCCCAATCAGGTATAGGGGCAGGCTTTCCGGTCCTCTCAACGTCCATAATGGTCTAGGTTACGAGTAAAGTCTAGTTACGGGGGTTATCCCCTACTACTTAGATAACCTCTTCTACTTCTAACTTATATAATTCTAATAAAGTCGAGTTAACCTTCCTAAAAATTAGCTTAGCGATTCCAACCTAAATAATCTTCTAAAGTTAGGTAAGGTCACCGTATTTTAATCGAAGAAGGACCACTACGCTTTTACCACCTAATTTAATAACTATAAAGGCCTTAGCCGCCGTAGTTACGAGAATTATCACCATTATTTAAGGGGCAAGCAAGTATACAAAAACGAAGCCTACTATCACTAAGGAAAATACACTCTAAGGTGTCTAGACCTAGGGGGCATAAGGACAACCAATTCCCTTATCTACAACCTCCTTAACCATCACTATAACCTTTAAGAACAATGACTAATTAACCAAATAAACAACTAATACCGGTCTATTAGGCTAATAATAACACCGAGTATCCCAAATAATCGTATCCGGAACCTAATTAGTCGTCCCTTAAGCTTCTAAAAGGTCGCCGTATCAATAACTTCCTCCATAAAAAATAATCAATCCAGTTCAAACATCTTTTTTCAACTAGGCGCACTTCCAGAATAAGCAACTCATACACCCATCATACCAACAACAATCCAGTAATCCAAATACAAACCCAAGCTTCCAAAAACTAGAAGGGCCTCGTTATTCAAAATTCTAGCGCAAAGCACTATATAACTACTAATACAAACTCTACTAATATCCACCAAAGTACTATTAATTAAGGGGGGAACAATTCAACGAATAAGTCGCTTAGTAGCCCACATAAGTAACTCGGGTTAGCCCATAGGCCTGATCAGACGTCTACGGACAAGTCTCAAAAGCCTAAATAACTAACTAGAGGGCATCAAGTTTATTAGCAAGGTCGTCAACATTAACTAATTCCTTAACGAACACCTCCTTCACTACAACAAATTAGCGTTTAGTATCCAAAGTCACTAGGCATCTAAAGTAGGGGCTATACGGTCAATCAGAGCTAGAGTTACCGGTATAAACGGTATTAACAACTCAAGTATTATTATCCAAAATAGTACTATCTCTAAAAGCGTTACCGTATCAGAGTTCCTAGCTAATCCATATAAACAAACTAATCTTATACTTACCAAAATCACTATACTCAAAGAGTTAAGCTATAATCATCACCATCTAAGTTACTATAC
Organism: Colletotrichum gigasporum; assembly: GCA_024584535.1. NCBI lineage: Eukaryota > Fungi > Ascomycota > Sordariomycetes > Glomerellales > Glomerellaceae > Colletotrichum > Colletotrichum gigasporum. Next base: position 1,911,362 of record CP077951.1, read on the forward strand.
TTATTATAGTAAACTTAAAAAAGTGGTAGGCAATAATTTCGATAAGCTTAGGGTTAAACATCACAAATTTATTCCGGAGGAGGGCTTTAGCCTTAATGTTTTCAACTTCCTAAAAAGACTTTACTACTCCTTTAAGGTTATTATCCCTAATTAGGCCTCCTTCGCTAAACTGGTGAAGCTGTTTATTCGGTTAAAGGGTATAGTCCTTATTTAAGTAGCCAAAAGTATTAAGCATATACTTCTTAGTGAATACCTAAGTAATTCCCGAGGTTTCGGCTTTAATAGCTAATCGGTATTCGTTAGTATTCGTTAAAAAAGTACTAAAATAGTATTTTCATCTTTTCCTTATTAAAAAAGTGAATAAAGTTAACTTATACTTCGAACTTCTCTATAAAATTAGAAATGTTATTATTACGAAACTTAGGCGCTCCTTAGGCTCTGGGTTAGGGCATCTTAATAGTCGCCCCTTTATTCTTATTACTAATCACCTCCTTAAAAGCTTTAACCAGCTTAGTGTAGGGGGCTATACTCTAGGCCTAATCAAAGCTCAATAGAGTTTGTAAAGTAAATTACTCATTAATCCTTTTACCCTTAACATCGGGGACGTCGTAGGAGGGTAAGGGTATATTACCCTATGAGGCGTCCCTATCCTTATAAATCTTAAATACTCGGGGTTATATATTCTAGAACAATTCAGAAAGGTCCATAAGCATCATTATAGGTTGGTCGGGTTAATTAGGTCGGATATACTATATAAGTAGCTATTTTACAGTATAGGGAAACTAAATAAATAAAAAGGGATCGTCCATAGGGGGGGAGTTAACTTATATTGGAGAACATAATTCTAATAAAGCCCACTAAGCAACTTCCCCCACCATTATCGTTACTATTTTAATAACGAGAAACACAATAATTAGACCGAAGTACATAACCGTTTTTCCGAATACCCTAAGGTGAAGGGTACTCTACTTTATTAACTATCCTAAGGGAGCAAAATCTACGAGGCGTAATCCCACTTATGATATTATGCTCTTAACTAACAACCATTCTTTTATATCTACCGAAACTATTTAATCTATTTATTCTATTTGAACATAACTAATTAGACCGAGGAATCGTATCTAAATTAACCTACTTAAATATCGACTTTCTATATAATACTTAAGGTCTACACAGTCTACGGTATAAATCCTAAAATAATTCATAGTTATACTATTATTCTTATTATTTATTTATACTATTCTTTCCTTTTTCTTAGGTCTAGTGTCCGTTCATAAAGTCTAATTAGGTCTATAGGCCCATACTTAGCTCCTTAGCCGTCGTCGTTCAGTTATAGTCCACTTTCTTTTTCTCGTTCAGGTATTACCTAACCATCTTTCTTGGTATTTTAACCAAACCCGAGGTTTTTCGGGGTTCTTCGTATACCTAAGTTTAACACATTAAAACTATTATAATTATTTAATTAAACCGAATATTCGTCGTTCTATTAATATTACGCCTTTATTATATTATATAGTAAAATTGGGGAGGGGATAATAGTATCATAGTAATAAAGAGATTGGGTTATTTAATTCGCCCACGAGGTACTAATACAATAGAACGGGGGATACAATAAATAATATATATTATATTATATAATATACACACTCTACTAACCATAAGTTATGCACTCTCCGTCCCGGGTCCATAAGGGTAACTAACTTATATAAAACCATTTAACTAAAACTATAATCTAAGTAAATAGACACCTTAAGACCTAATTAGGACTAAAGAGGGGTTCTAGCCTTAGATATAAATACGAGTGAGTATTAGGGCCTTATTTACTCGGTGGTAAAGTAACCTTTATACTATTCACGGTATATAATCCAAGTGAACGGGTAAAAAGAACTTTGAATACGTCTATCTAATTAACGATGCTTATTGACGTTCTGTGATATGTTATTTGATGGTCCATTATTGTGTCCTCCACTAGAAATGCGTCCCCAGTTCCCCTCTCTCAAATAGCTCGCTGTCGCCTGACTAAGGAAAAACCCGCTCAGTGTAAGCATTTCCCCCTGCACGGTTTCAGTACCTTTTTTAGGTGTAGTTTTGGGGGTGGTGGGCACTGGAGAAAGAAGGGAGGACTCGTCCTTTATCTCCGTATTATTGTTTAGGACGATGACCTCCTCCTCCTCTTTGTTAAAGAGGAAGTATATAATAAAATGTGTATACTGGATTATTTAGAAATTATTAGTATAAATATTAGTTGGGCTAGTATATAAAGACTTAAGGTATTATTGGTGTTGGGGTCCTAGAGAATACGGTGAAGGCCTAAAACCGTGGTTTTAGTGGACTTAGGGATTGGATTATAGTTAGTATAGTGGTTATAGTGGTATTCCTAGTACTTGGTGATGTGTATATGTATATGAGTATAGTAGTAGAGTTTTACGTTCTCCTTATTCTTATATTTTTTATTTTAGAGGGTATTATGGATATAGGTAAAGCAGGGAATATCATTTTCTAAGCCCTTAGTGGCCACCTCCTCCTCCTTTTTCGAAACCTCGGGTACTATAAAATTATTCTTCTCCTCTTTATGTATACTAATGGTAATAGAGCTCTCCTTAGGCTCGGGGGTAGTAATAAAAGGGTCGGAGGACCCGCCTCCTAAGGGGGCAGGGACTAATTATATCTTACTATACTCGTTATCCTTATTGTCTTCGACGGGCGTGGGAGTAGGTGCGAGAGTGGGGGTGGGGGTAGGGGAGGTAACACATATAAAGAAAAGGGAGTATTTATGGTGAGTGTTGGAGTGCGTTTGACGAGCCTCGGAGGGCGAGGCGACGGCGAGACTGGCCATGCTCTTAGTGGGCGTATAAGTATTGCCCCTGGTGGGCGTGAGGTGTGAGGTGTGACTGGACCTTTTACTACTAGCCTTAGGAGTAAAACCTAAAAAATGGCTATTAAAAAAGTAATATAGAAAACAAGGAAATATAAGAGAAGGGAATACTTACCAACGTAAAGTATAGTAATAATATTAGATCGGTGGATTTATACGAAAAATTAATTATTAGTAGTTGTAGGGGACGAAAACGTAGCGAAAATACGTATAAAAAGTAGTTTATTAAGATTTAAGGAAAGTAAGTTTTCTAGAGGTAGTGGGCAGTAAAAGGTTTTTCTTTTAGTTACCAGTGCGCACCTCGCTTATAGGTTATCGGGAGTATAGGGCATATAACAATTGGGAACGACCTCTCTCACAGGCCGAGATGTACGCGTTGCCCCGGATACCATGGTTTTTAACTATATTATAATAAAAAAAAGGGCAAGTACAAAGGCCCAAAACAATAACACAACACGGATACTACGACTACTATGAAGTGAGGGAATTTGTTTAGATTAATTAGAGTTATTATTCTGATTAAATTGTTTAATTTAGAACGTATATAAAAGAGCTTAGTGACCATTACTTTAATGTGAGCAATTACCTTAGTGGTGTAATTGGGGGGTGTATTTGCGAAGGGCTGGTCCTAGGCCTTGTCTCAACCGAAAGGTAGCCAAATACTGTTTATTTCAAGCTGAAGAGGAAAAGGGTAAACTACGATATGGCGCGAAATCTCTACTTCTTAGGGGGTGGGCGCTAGTGGGGCACCGGTGGGGCACCAGTACGAGCACGGGCATAGCCCGGGCATAACCACCGGGTTCAGCCCGTAATACTACCCCCCTCCTCCCCCTGCGCGGCCTCTAGTTCCTGGCTAGCCTCCTGGGGGGGCACCTGCGCACACGCCGCGTCCCGTCGTTCTCCAATATCGGCCCATAACGCTCCTCGTAACGGTCCAACGCCTCCGTTTCCTCTACAGCACCGGCTAGTTCCCATATGGGGTTAATATAGCCCTCCCACTTTACTAGGGCTTTACGTCTTCTCCCTTTACCCACCGTTTTCCATTTAGCAGTGTAAATCTCCTTTACTTGCTACTTATCTTCGCTATCTACTTCCCCGGGTGACCACTTATACTAGAATTGTGGTACTCCTGTATAACCCTTATTCGTAGTAGGTTCGAAGGGTTATCATCATCTCTTCTTCTGGGAACCCATACTTTGTCCCGGAACGTCAACCTTTACTGTTTATTAATTGTATATTCTACGATCTAGTTCTTCAGCTGTAACTCTGGTGCTCATCGGAGCCTTCTTGTATAAGGGTGCCGCCTAAGGTAAACCCTAAATAGTCTGTTTCTACTGTTGTCTTTCCTTTAGGGTTAAAGTGGTGAAGTACCGGCTTTATACTGAATAGCCGCTTAAGCTCCTGGAATCCTTTTTCCTAATTAGGTCCCCAGTGGAACATAGCCGACTTCTTTGTAAGCCTTGTAAGGGGCTTAATAATAAGGGTATAGTTGGGTATAAAAATACGATAATAATTCGTAAACCCAAGGAAACTTCTAACCCCTTTTATAATCTTTACGGTTTTAACTGAAAAAGTACACTTCTTAGGGTCTAGTCGTAGTCCGGCCTTTATTAGGCGCCGGAGGACCACCTGTACCTTCTCTTTGTACTTCTTTTTTGACCTAGACGTGTAAATCAGGACATTATCTAAATAAGTGGTGACGAAGTTGTTTAGGAAGTCTTGGAGAGTTATACTGATATACCACCGGAACGTAGCTGGGGCCCCGGTGAGTCCAAAGGGGTAGACCAACCATTCGAAGAGTCCGTATTTCGCATAAAACGCTGTTTTCTCGACGTCTTCTTCTGCGATCCGAATCTTATGGAACGCGGCCACGACGTTAAGCTTCGTATACTACTGCGTAGCGGCTACCCGTCGGAGGGTTTCTAATATAGGTGGTAGTGGATAACGGTCCTTTTTCGTGATGCTATTGAGGGCTTGGTAATCAACGCAGAACTGAATTCCCCCACCAGGTTTCTTAATAAATAACACTGGGGTACCCGCTGGTAAGCTGCTGGCTCGAATAAACCCTTTGTCCAGCAGGTCCTCTAGTGTCTTCTTCAGGACTAAGAGTTCCTCACGGGATATCCCATATAAGGGTCCCCATAGAAGTGTAGGTTCCTGGCCGTGAGTGTCCTTAATAAGGGGGATCTTATGGTTAACCCCTGGCCTCCTAGGGGGCACCGAGTACGCCTTCTCTGGGTTGAATAAGTCTCTAAGCTCCTTATGGACCTAGCCTAGGACGAGTTCCTTTATATCCATAAGCTTCTTTTCTTTTAGTGCGTCCTCGATGTCCCTTAAGCTCATAGTTATAGCCTGGGCCTCTGGTGCCCTCTGGTGCTTCATTCGTCGGCATATAACTATAAACATAGGGGCCATTAGTAATCGGGCTATGCGAATCTCTTTTATAGTAGCTGGTTCTTCCTAATTAGAGAGGTATACGTTTACTCCTCCTTTACCATAGTGCACCTACTGGGTAGCGGCGTTATATATTACACGGTTCACTTCTATCCATGGCTTCCCTAGGAATATGGGGGGGTCTAAGCCCTTTACTACGTATACGTAAACTTTCTGAGTGTAGCCACTTAATTCCAGATCTAGGATAGCCATACCCTGGGTATTACTAGGTGATGGCCCGTCTTGCGTATACCCTCGTAGGGCACGCTTTTTCCGATCTACTAGTGGTAGTCGGAGGTATCTAAAGAGAGATTGATCCACCATTGCGTAGACGTCGTAGCTAGTATTAATGAGGGCGTGTATTAAGTGTCCTTTATTAATCCTTACCTGAATAGTGGCTGACCCTTGGCTCCTCTATTGCTGCTCTTTTTGGTGGGATTCCCATCCTTTGGCTTCCTCCTTTATCGGCTTTGGTACCCGACTTCGTACTAGAGTTACTTTTTTCCCGAGTTATCCTCACTAAAGGAGGTACTAGTGACCTCTTAGTCCTCTTCTTTTAACCCGGGATTCTTTTATTTCTTCGTCGCCTTAATACGGGCGACCTTTACTTACCTAGGAACTTTTTTCCGGTAATTCCTAGTAATATAACCTTCTTCACCACAATAAAAGCACTCACAGCGGTCCACCGGCGGGCTACCCGAGGAGCAGCGGTGGTGGCGGTCCTTCTTCTCCCTTCGAGTCGATAAGGCGCAGGCAGCGCCAGTTATCTAAACATCTCCATCACAATCCTTCCGTGGAGGGGCTGGGGTTAGGGACTAGCGATGCTCCCGTTTAGTAGCGATGGGTGTTATACACTCTAGTTTCTAGGTAACGTCCTATACCCTAGTAAGCCACTAAGTATACTCCCTTAGTAGGGAAATGGTGATTAGGTGCTCTTTTAGGTGGGAAGTAAGGGCGTTTTCTAATATAATAATCTTAACGGTGTTGGGCTACACACTACCTCCTATGTTTGCTATTATTCGTTTAAACTTCGGTAGGAAAGTAACCAGCTTCTCGTTATCTTTCTGATGGAGGGTTTATAGCTGGGCTACGGCTTAGGGTTGGGTGTTTGGGTTTCGATAGGTCTTATCGAGGTAGGACATAAAATTTTCGGGGTTACGTTAGCCTCTAGGCCCCCCGGCTACGTAGAACGTGGTAACCACCTATTGGGGACTAGTGTCTAAATAGGAGTTGATTAGGTACTATAGTTCTTAGTTGGTAAAGTAGAACGCTTTATTCATGGTGATTTTGTCCCTCATCTGCTATACCTAAAAAGGGTAGTCCTTCCACTTCCCTGAAAACTTTAAGGGTGTTAGTAATGGTTTACGGCGTATCGGTGTTTCTGTTACGAGGTGGTGGCTGTCCACTAGTGGGGCTTCGGTGCCTGCATCTTCTATAGGGGTTGGTATCGTTGCCCCTAAACCTCGGCTTCACTCCAGCTCATTAGAGAGCTCAGTAATCCTCGCTTATAGGGGCCCGAGGGCCTCGTTTAAGGCTAACTATAGTTGGGCTTATAGTTTATTAGCCATTATACTGGCTAGTATCCTCTTTTTAACTGGTGGGGAGCCGCACTCTACCCAGCGTCCAACGTTCATCGATCTGTTGTCAGGGAGCTACGCTTAACCTGGGATTCCGCTTCGTAACCGGTAAGGAGCTGCGCTTAACCTAGTGGTATCTTATATAATAGATAAAACTAAGCTTGAAATATGCGAAGGGCTGGTCCTAGGCCTTATCTTAACCGAAAGGTAGCCAAATACTGTTTATTTCAAGCTGAAGAGGAAAAGGGTAAACTACGATATAGCGCGAAATCTCTGCTTCTTAGGGGGTGGGCGCTAGTAGGGCACTGGTGGGGCACCAGTGCAAGCACGGGCATAGCCCGGGCATAACCACCGGGTTCGGCCCGTGACAGTATTATAAGTATACTGGGCCACCAAAACGTCTAGGAGCTGTGCTTAGCTAAGTTAATACTCACGTAACGTCCTGGCCCCCAAGCCGGCCTATTTATTCTACTGGACACACCCACCAAATAATTAATAGATTAAGCCTTCTTCTCCTACTTAACCTCGTACACGCATGCGAACTCACCACATCCATTAAATTTTAGTAGGTTAGGAATTTAATATTTAATTTATTTCAAACGTAATATATAAACCTAATTAGGTGGGATTAGTATTATAAAGGGTATTAGGGACTGGTTTAACGTTAAGGTTGGGTACCTGGGTTCTACTAAGGCTTCCTATAATAGTCGAATTTGTTCTCGTTAAGTCTCTTACTCGGTTACTTTGGCGGTCCGCATCTCCTATAATTGGGTTACAAGTGCGAAGGGCTGGTCCTGGGCCTTGTTTTAACGGAAAGGTAGCCAAATACTGTTTATTTCAAGCTGAAGAGGAAAAGGGGTAAACTATAATATAATACGAATTCTCTACTTCTTAGGGGGTGGGTGCCAGTGGGGCACCGGTGTGAGCCCGGGCATAGCCCGGGCATAACAACTGAGTTCAGCCCGTGACATAGATATATTAGCAGTATATTTGTTAACTCTTAGGAGGAGGTAAGAGTTGTAGGACTATTTTAATTTATTTAATAAAATTGAGAACGATATCAGTACTCAACGTCTATTATTTAGGAAGGTCCAGAAAGCATAGGACGAAAGAGACTACTAGTTAGCTAAAGCCTAACGAAAAATCGCATCACTAGAAGCAGAGGATAAGGCTAATAGGGCCAAGAAAAAGAAGGTTATTATAAGCCCAAATTCAAAGTTCACTAACGTCGAGGCCATCCAGAGAGCTCAGATTAAGGTTAGCGAAGTCGATGATAACTCAGATAAATCCAGCGCCACTAATAACCCTAGTAACGACAGTAATTATATTATACTAGCATTAAAATAGGTAGAATAATAACCTGAAGTTAATGCGTGGTGAAATGCATTATCATTTTGTGGTGGCCCACATAGGGGGGTGGACCGGATGTAGGTGTGGGACGTTAAGGGGTATCTCATATTGTTTTTCCTTATCATTACGTTTTATGCGCCTCCTGCAATGGTATCTCCTTCATCCCCTGCTCCAAATCCAGGTTTGCCGTCGCGATGTCGCTGCTCACCCGCGAGCCCTGACTATCCGTCGCGGTCCCGCCGAACGTGTCGTGATTGAGTATAATGGTGTTCGCCGCAGACGTCCCGGTCGTAAGGTCCGGGTTGCGCGACTCCTTGGAGCCGACGGTCGCGGGCGCGGGCGCCTCGTCCGAGCCTGCGCCGCGCCGCGGCCCGGCCTCGTCCTTGGAGGAGCCGAGCAGCCGCGGGCAGAAGCGTGTCGCAAGCGGCTTGAGGGTGATCAGGCACGCGCACACGATGGCCGTGTTGAGCTCGATGATGGACCACTGCGCGATGCCGGTGCTGTCGCGCGTGAGGTCGGTGGCGTTGCGGGCGACGACCAGGGATGGGATGCGCAATATCGAGACGATGCAGACGCTGTGGTTACCGTGTTAGGTTTCTTGTTTTGGGAATGGCGGGATTCGGGCGCTTACAAGAAGCCGAGGGCGAAGATCAGGTAGAGGCTGATCTTCTGCTGCCGCGTCTGTCTGATTTTGGGGAGGATCGGGAGCGGCAGGATGAGGATCATGAAGTCGGTGAAGATGTTTAGGGAGGCGTTGGCGAACCATTGCGCGCCTAGGTCGAAGCAGTGGCCGGGGACGCTGTCGTTCGTCTATCAGTTTACAATTCGAGACTGGGTCTGGACAACACGACTTACCTCCTGTCCCAATTCTTGTGTAGGGGCACGCAGAACAGCACCGACGATATCAAAGTCCACAAGGAGACGATGCCGACGATGGTCAGCGCTATGTAGCACGCTTTACGGTAGTTGAGGTCGCGCAGCACGCGCAGGTATAGTAGTAATATCGAGACTTTTACGAGTGCGAGCCCGGCATTGTAGCACACGATGGTGAAGTACGAGAACTAGCCGGCGAGAGGTCAGCGCGACTCATGGCGAAACCGCGACGCCGTTGGGTCCGAGAATGGTGCCTTACCTTTAAATAAGTTTGTTGCTGGTGCAAACTTAGACTCGCCCATCGCTCGCCCATTCCCGTTCGAACTTCTACGATAATGTTAGTCCGGTGAGGATGTTAATCGTGTATAGGTATTCGACTTACGGATACACATGCCAACGGTCTGGGCGGCGGAGAGGAGCTGGGGGGTTATGTTAGTTAGGTATTCGAGCAAGGTCTCCTGCCAGATCGCATCCGGTCGTAACCACCATCGGACCAGCCGGGCAATCTGTAAACTGGAAAGTCGGACCCGAACATACCCATGCCGCGAGAATACACCAATCCTCGTTCCCTAGTAACCGCGCCGGCGATAGGCGCGCAAAGAACCGCAGACCGACAATCATCCCCGAGAGGGCCGCCGTGACGGACGCACACGCGATGACGGCCTGCCCGTGGGGTGGCAGCCCCGGCGGCCCGCCGTCGTCAATGGAGCTCATGCCGTCGTGTCACGAGCGAAGCCGTGGCCGTCGCATCGATACCGCGCAGTCATCGGATTGTCCGCCGCCAGATATAGGTGATGGTGATACCTATATCACAGATCGTGAGGAGGGACGGCGCTTTCCGGCGAGAGGGTGTTTGTCTGCGAAATCGGTAGCTGCTACTGTCTGTTGTGTATGTGTAACGCTACTGGCACGTGTTCGGCCGTGGGCAGCGTAGCAGTCTTATGAAGACTTGACACTCGAAGGGAGAAAGAGTCCGGAGGGAGAGAAAGGAGGGGCGAGCTGTACGACATATTAATTCCGGATCAGGAAGACCCAGAGCTAGCCACCTGAAGCTAAGCCGAGTCCCAGCAGCGAATTTAGAGTGCGTACATGAACGGACGGGCTGGGTTCATGTTTGGGGGTGCGTCAAAGCCGTCGTCGGTATTCCCAGCCCTAAGGAAAACGGAAGGGCGAGAAAACGCCACACGACGACGCCCCCTTTCTCTCTCTGTCTTACTCTCTCGCGCTCTCGCTCTCTGGGCAGAACACCAACAGCCAAGACTAAAACATCACGGTTGTGCGGAACACGAAACCGACTTGACGAAGCTGGGCTAGCACACCACGGTTTGTGTGAGAGGGGCGCACTAAACTCCGTTTCGTTCGGTATTAAGCCCAGGGGATGGGTGGTATTGCATACTACGCAGCAGGAAACGACAGGAAGCCAAGGACTTCCCCGCTAGAGACAAATAAACTTCTCTTCTCACGGGCCACCATTTTTGCACGGAGACGGGGCCAAACGTCGGCGTATACGGGCCCATGCTGGCACCTTGCAGCCCAGCTACGGACGCAGATCGTCCGGAGTATGTGTCTGCTTTCCTCCCCGCCAGGCCCCGACTGCTATTGGAAGGTCGGCGCCGAGGTTAGACTCCCGCGTCGCTTAAGCTTCGAGGAAATAAAACAGCGCCCTGGCCAGGATCCGTCCCGTGTCTGACCAAGCTGGTGTGGGTGGGAGCAGAGAGCACGAGCCGGAGGGAGAAGAGGGTTAGCGAGGAACAGCGAGGCGGCTCGGGACTTGTCAACCGAAAAAAGGCCCAGGTCTCAGACACCGTCAAGCCGGGGTCAGCACTGACGGGGCTGCTGGGCAGAGGGAGGGCCGGGCTGGGCTGGACTGGCGCTGGGAGGAGGCGTCGACGCTTCGGGGCTAGCTCCCCGTCTCTGGGGATCCGTGGTTGGCTTCCCGCGAAAAGGTTGATCTCCATGGTGATGTCAACGAGCATGGACCAGTTGCTCGCGATCCGTGGGGCCGCAGAGAGGGGAGGTCAGAGGCCGTCAAAGGTGGCGTCCTGTGGCCCGGTGTTTGCTTGCTGCTGCCCCCCACCCCCACCGAATCCGGGGCCCGGTGGGATCTTTTGATGGGGCCGGGAGAGCGTCAACGCGCGGAGTTTAATCCTGCGTTTTTGGTTGGGGAGGGGGCCTATTTTCCGCCGATGTTTCCTCAGGATGAGCTGCCTTTGATAAAAGGAGAGTTTGTGCCCAGCACACCTATGATATAATGATCCCACTGGACAAAGTTTTAGGATGGAAGGAAACTCGCCTCAGTCGGTTGCGAGTTCCGTGGCCGCGTTGCCGGATCCAAAGTTGTCGTTCATGCAATGCCTCGAGACGACTGGATGGACCTAACTAGCTCTCCAAAATGGAAAATGCTAGCGCCGTGGCTAATGTGATCTGAATACAGATCTGTGGCTTGAACCATAAGGCCAAGCGGGCTGAACGAGGCGCTCCGCAACGACCGATGGCTGGACCGGTGCTAGCGATGACCAAGACGGGCAGAAGAAGACTTGTTGCTGCGTCAGAAATAGTAATCACTAGAGGCCGTCAAAGAAAAGGGGGCGCTCTCCACCAAGTATCGAATTCAAATCATCAGAGTTTGCTATGGAACCGACCAGGCGCCTCTCGACACACTCCAGAGCCGGGTCTAGACTTCTAAGGAGGCCTGACGTCTGTACACCACTTATGCGATTCTAGTTCTGACTTGGAACACTTCGATTCCAGTACTGACATTAGATCCGAACTTGACCTTCTCTACAACCCATTCCACACCGACTCGGCCCCAACAGAGAACTCCCCGCGGCAACCCCCGACCTCGACGCCGTACACGCCCTTCTCCAACCGCCACGCCCGGCGGCCCTCGTCCCAGTAACTGCAGGCCACCTTCAGATCAACCTCCAGCTCCACCACCTTTGATTCGCCGGGTCGCAGGGACACCTTGGCGAACGCCTTCAGCTCCCGCGCCGGCCGCCAGACGGAGCTGTCGTTGGACGGGGTAACGAAGAGCTGGACCACTTCCTTGCCCTCCCGTTTTCCGGTGTTCGTGACCTTGACGGTGCACCGCAGCTTCGGCTCCACGGCACCCTCGTCGACGACCGCATCGAGATGGCCGTACGCGAACGTCGTGTACGACAGCCCGTACCCAAAGGCCCACCGCGCGCGCGTGGAGGCTTCGGCGTGGCGGTAGCCCACCGCCACGCCTTCGGCGTATCCCATGCCGATGCTCCCGTCCTCGGCCGCGACGGCCGGGAAATCGCCGAAGCTCGGCGCGTCCTCCAGTTTCCCAAACCACGTCGTCGTGAGCCTTCCGCTGGGGTTCGTCTTCCCCGACAGGATGTCCGCCGTGGCGCGCGCGCCCTCCTGCCCCGGGAAGTGCGCGTTCAGCACGGCGTCGACGTCGTCCACCACCGCGCCGACGTCGACCGGGTTTCCGCAGTGCAGCACGAGCACGGTCTTCTCGGAGGCGGCGGCGACGGCCTTGACCAGCGCGGCCTGGTTCGCCGGGAGGCGAATGTCCTCGAGGTCGTAGCCTTCGGACTCGTACTGCTCGTTGCGGCCGGCGTAGACGACGCTGACGTCCGACTTCCGCGCCAGCGTGACGGCCTCGGCGATGGCGGCCTCTTCGGAGGAGAATTCCTCGAAGCAGAGGGTTGCGGCGTAGGGCGTGGGCTCGCCTTTCACGAGCCGGTCGCGGGACTTCATGGTGAGTTTGACGGCGTACGTCTGGCCCGCTGTCATGGGCAGCTGGAGGCGCGTCTCGAGCTTGATGTGGTTGAAGATGAACTGCTCCGTGGCGATGTTGTTTTGGGGCCCCGCGAGTACTTCTTTGCCGTCGACGGTGAGGGAGAAATCGCCCGTTGTGCGCACCGCGAGGGTGTGTTCCCCCGTCGTCTGGGGGGTGAGGTTGGTTGTGATTTCGAGGTGAGAGCCGGGGACTTTCAGGCCGGCTTTGAACTCGCCCAGCATCCAGACTTCTGCCTTCTCCTGGAACTCCGTCAGGATTGGCTCGGGAGAGTCGTCGTTGAAGTACTTGACGTCGATCCCGTGACGGCCGTCCTTTGCCGTGAGCCTCGGTGCCGGGGCGACGGGGATGATACGCCGTGTTCGAACACCGCGCGCATACCCAACATTCTCACTCGAGAAAACCTCTTTGAGAACTTGAAGCGGTGAATGTCTGTACTGCGGCAAGCACGATGCGCTCCCTCCTCCCGTGACAACAGGGGTTCCCGCATACTCCCCGACCAGCGCAATCTTGGTCCCCGCGCTGCTGAGGGGCAACACCTCGTTGTCGTTCTTGAGAAGCACAATGCCGCTAGCGGCGAGCTCCCGCGCCAACGCGTTCGTCTCCTCTCTGACCTCAGACCTTTCGGGGTTCTCGCCGTGCCACTTCCTTGTGCGGTTGCGGAGGTCCAGCATCTTGAGTGTTCTGGCATCGATCTCCGCCTCGGTGACCTTGCCCTCCTTGACGGCCGCAGCGAGCCGCCCGCCTCTGAACACGGGGAAGGGCATCTCGAGATCGAGACCCGCCATGACCGGCTCGACCACCGAGTGCACGGCAAACCAGTCCGACATCACAAGCCCCTTGAAGCCCCATTCCTTCCGCAGGACACCCTCGATCAGGGGCCCATGCTCGCTGCAGAATGTGCCTTCCACCTTGTTATACCTGCGGTGATAATCCCATTAGTCTCTAGGCTATTATATCATGCAAAGTTCGGGAAGGGGGGTGGGGGGCAGCAACGTACGCAGTCATGACGCCGACCGGGTCACAGGTCCTCAGCAAGTGCTGCCAGGCCGCCAAATACACCTCTCTCAGCGGCCTACCGTCGACCTTACTCTGCACGTCGTAAAAGTGCCTCAGCGTCTCCGAGTCGTTGCAGACGAAATGCTTCGGGCAGGCCCCGACGCCGCTCCGCTGCACGCCGTTGACCACGGCGCCGGCCAGCTGTCCCGAGAGCAGCGGGTCCTCGCTCAGACACTCAAAGTTGCGCCCCGCGCGGGGGTCGCGGTGAATGTTGAGCGTCGGGCCGAGCACGACCTGCGCGCTCTTCAGGTGCGCCTGGTGCGCCAGCTCTTCGCCCAGCCTGAAGAGCAGCGCCGAGTCCCACGTCGAGGCCAGGCATGCCGTGTTGGGGAAGCAGGCCGTCGTCATGTCGGCCGTGATGCCGGACGGGCGCACCCCGGCGATGGAGTCTGCCACCTAGAAGTGGGAAAAAACAAACAAAGCTTAGCCGGATCGTCGATTGAACGTCGGTGGGAAAAGGCCTGCCGTTTGCTTACTCTGATGGGAGGGATGTTCAGGCGCGGCACGCCCGCGGCCGTCGAGAAGTCGCGTCCCGAGAGGAGGGTGATTTTCTCCTCGAGAGTCAATTCGGGGAGGAGGGCGCAGAAGTCCCGCTGGTCTTGGGCCTGAGAACCCATGATGACGTCTTTTGAGAGTTTGTAGTCTTCCAAGTTTCGAGAATGAGTCCTTTTGGGCGAAAAATTGGCTTTTTGTGGTTGGTTAAGTTTGGATCCTGTTCCTGATGTTGTGCGTTCGGTTGGAGGCCAGGGGCTATGGTGGCCTTTTTTTACGTCGAGAGATCGAGATCGCACTTTGAAATAATGGTCTTTTCAAAACATCGTGAACTCGGAACGGTAACTAGCTTACCCATGTGAAAGATGAAAAGCTGTCGGCCAATGCCTCGCCGACTTGTCCGATCCCGGAATCTCCCCGCGCCCAGATCCAGAGTCCCCCACAAACCGTCCCCCGCCTCCCCGCCCTCGGCTTTTCCGTGGTGAGTTTCCCCAGTCGGTGTCGGGATTCCGGCGTCGTAGGGATCTCCGGACCGAAAGCAGCTATTTAAAGCCTGGAGACGCGTTCTCGTTTTTAAAGTGTCGGCAGTTGCCATCTCTCGGCCGGCATCAATTTCATGCAGACAACTTCATTCACCTTCGTCAGCAAACCCTGATGAGTTGGGCTTTTTTTTCTTTTCTTTTTTCTTTTTCTTTTCTTGTTCTTGCATGACCAGTGACGCCGGATGAACCGACACAAAGCACGAATGTTCGGTGCAAGATGTCGAAACCTTTCGGGTTGAATAATTGCTTTCTTCACGGTCCCGTTCTCTCTATTCAATCAATCCGAACTCATCTATAAAGGTCTCTGGTCATCGAGCGCCATGAAGAGCGAGTTCGTGCCCTCGAAATCCGCAAACTGCATCGCGAAGCCAAAGTCCATCTCGTTGTCCAGGATGTTCAACGGCCCCCAGTAGTGGTTCAGCTGAAGCATCGCGTCCGCCGGCGGCATCGACGGAATCATCTGCGGCGCGGAGGGTGTTAACGCGAACTTCTTTTCTGCCTTCTCAATCGCTTTGTGCAGGAGCTTTGCCGATCGCAGAGCGACGACGCACTCATCCATCGTCTCGAGAATCTCAATGGCCATCCCCACTAGCTTCAGAAGGGGCTGCAGCTCTGCCTCCGTTGCTTCTTGTGTGACGTAGACGAGGATCATGGAGGCTGCGAAGACCGTGTAGGTTGTGTTGTAGAACCTGGATGCATGTGAGTTTCGAAGCGTGAGACGTGAAATGGGTGAGAGAGAGAGAGAGAGAGAGAGAGAGAGAGAGACAGAGAGGTCGTACCAGGTACGGAAGAAATCATGGTGTTGGTATGTCTGGTAAATAATCTCTATTGTCTGTTTCGCGGATTCAAGACATGTCTGGATGCCCTCGTGCGAGCCGGGGATCGAAGCCCGTTCAGCTGATGTGGACGTGAGAAGAATCGACCCGAAAAGAAGTATCCGCAGGTTAAGGTATCCTAAACCGTCGCATTAGCAGCTCGCTGGCTTGTGGAAATTTCGATTCGAACGTACGCATAGTCAACACTAATCGCTGCCTCTTCATCCACTGCGCCTCACGCGCGCTTTTCAGCGAACGCGGCTGAACCGAGGCCGTAGGGCGGATGGGTTCAGGCAGGCTCTCGGCCCATTTTTGCAAGTCTTGGTCAATCTGGTGCGCCAAGCCAACTGTTCTCGGCACTGTCGTTTCTGGCAGGTAGATGTCGAGGCAAATACTCCTGATGACCTTCGAGTAGTCCACCATGCACTTGATGATGGCGCATGAGGGAGGGTCGACGAGGTCTGAGCTCCCAGAGTATTCCGTGTCCGTCTCTCCGATGACGGGAAACTGTCGGTTGTGATACAGGTCTGCGCCTAGTGTGTCGGGTCTTCCCATCGAAAAGGACATTTCACTGGTGCCAATGTTAGTTGCATTGTCAGAATGTCCTCGGAACGTGAAGCCTTACGTCTCTAATGAGTACAGACCCCTGAAAGACGTGTCAGTATCGGGCCCAAGATAGATGGAACGACGCATGCTTACCACCACGTCCTGGACTCGGCCCTCAACTGCGCCGGATCTTTCTTGACGCCGGCGCCGGGCTCTCGGTTTATGCCCATCGCCAAAGCTGTTCTCACAGCAAGACCGACGTACATGTAGGACCCTGAGGAACCTGTGAGTTTGAAAGTCCCAGTTGAGTCGTAGAGAGTTTGGCATCACTCACAATGCGCGTTCAGCTCGTTCTGGCAGACTTTTGCCTTCGAATTGTCAGCAGCAAACACCGAAAAGTAGCATAATCAGGAACAGCTTACTAGGAAGAAGTAGCACTGAACCATTTCCAGGTCAGTCACCATCCCAAGCTGGTCACACCGCCGCTTCGCCTCGTCAAAGAACTTCCTACTCCACTGCAGATTCTCAACTCCATCAATAGGCTCATCCTCTCTCACGCCGATCAGCGCGCCCAGCGAGAGAATGCTGTAGTACAACGCCACAAAGCTCGAGGGCGTGCGCGCGACCTCCTGGTCAGCCCACAGCGCCTCGCAGCGATCGAAAAAGATCTTCTTGTCGAGTATAGGATGAACGTAATGTATGCTCGAGAAGAAGCTCTGCAGGAAGCACCTACACTGAGGGTAGTGCGTCACGGGCCTCGACGACGAGCGCACATGCTCATCTCGAGCCTCCGGCGCCCTGCCGCCGGGCTGGTCGGATACCGCCGGGGACGAGAAGGCCGGGTTGTGCAGGTTCGAGAGCAGCGTGCCGGCGTCCGAGTCCAAGTCCGGCGAGACTACGGGCTCGTCGCCGGTGCGCTGCACGTGCGAGAGCAGCGCCACGGACGACGAGCTGCCGTAGAACTCGACGTTGCGCGTGTGTCGGTTCACGCCCGAGACCTCCTGGCCCGCGGCGTTCCGGGAGCGAGCGCCGGTGGCGTTGGAAGGGGATCCGGAGGTTGTACCACCCCGAGAGGGACGCCGTTGGAGGGCGCAGTCCGGTGAGAAGCCCTTGGGGAGCGTCGCAGTCGTGGAGGCGTTGTCCTCTGTGGATTGGGCCTTGGTCTGCGCCTCGGCTAGGGCGGACAGGCTCTTGACCTGTTCCTCCAGTTGTCTCACATATCTGGCTACAATCAGCAAACACTACTGAAACCTAATCAATTTCTAGAAAAGCGTACTCGGGCGTGTAGTGCCTCCTCGACATGTCCTGGCCTCTGTAGACGCATGTCGCGTTGCGGTCTGGAATTTCCCCGAGCGAGTGTGAGCCACGAAAAACCACAAAAAAAAACCAAAAAAAAAACCAAAAAAAAAGTGAGGGATTTAATCGCGCAGCGGCATACTCTTGCAGTACGTGCAAGGATACAACTCGTCGCACTTGTTCTTCTTCGCCCGGCAGAGATCGCAGGCGCGAGCGGCGCGCGGGCGACGGACCTTGATGCCGGAGTTCTGCGTCGTGCGCTGCGACTCTGCGGCGGCGTCCATGGTCGGGCGGTTAGGAAGGCCAGCAACAGTCGGACGGTGCCGAAAGACGACTTTACGATAAGGTTGAGAATCTTATGGTGGATGACTTCCAGAGTCGGAACACACCCGTTTGTTCACCCCGTTGGGGCGGCGTTGGGTCGTGGATAGGGGGCGGGTTTGGTGTATGCAGAGAGATGTGAAAAGCTGTTCGTCCACGCATCCGAAACGCAGCTCTGCCGCAGGAACTGGATGGAGACTTTTCTGCTGCGTTAACGCGCAATCGATCTTCCTCCACTTCCCCGCACGCATCGGCGGCGCAGGACGGCAAGCAGATGCGGGGACGTGTTTTGTGGGGGGAGAGATCGGGGGCATTCGTTGGCGAGGTTGCATGTGTTTATTGCTAAGGTTGGTAAGCTTTCTGATCCGGGGTTGCCTCGGTTCGAGTGGGTTCAAGGACGGGAGCAGTCAGGGGCTTGTGGTGTTGTGTTGGTGAGAGAGAGAGAGAGAGAGAGAGAGAGAGAGAGAGAGGGAGAGAGAAAGAGACTCAGTCATGCAGGCAACTCCAAAGTCCGAAAAGGGGGTGGGGGGGGTGTTCGTCAGATTCACACATGCAGTTTCGTTCGTTCGGGGGAGAACCATATCACCCATATCACAACACACTATAGACACTGGGAATATCGTAGCATTCATCCCAAATGACCCCTATTTTGAGATTCAATGCTGATGAACGACGTGACCTTGCATCTCATCGCCTACTAACTAGTATGCCACTCTCTGTGTGCTTACTAACGCCGACTCCACCACCGGAAATTCCGGATTGTTTACGTCGGCTTTGCCGGCATGTCACAAAACGAATAGGGCCGAAAGGAGCGTGTCACAGCTCACTCAGAGCCACATATGGAGACCCAACGCAACAGGAGGCCAGTCGATCACTTCGCAAAACCGCCCAGCAAAAATTGGCGCAGCTGCGGTGAGACCCGCAAAGTGTTTCCGCTCTACCAAACAAGTATCGTGACTAAAACAAACAACCGAAACAGGACCCCCTACCACCACCACGTAGCAGCCCCTGTGCCTCACTTGGTGTCCACCGGCCCCTCGTTGAGCTGGTGCTTCTCGAACCGCCGCGCCGAGATGCCCAGCTCGAACATGGTGTCCAGCTCCTCGAACGTGCGGCCCTTGGTGCCCGGCACGTCAAAGTAGAGCACCACCAACATCAAAATGCCCATCACAAAAAAGATCCACCCAATGTGCCCGCCCATGTTGAGCTGGTCCGTGTTGAACAGGTACGGCAGGATGATGGTCCACACCGTGCTGACCGTCGACGAGAAGGCCACGCCCAGACCGAGCG
Organism: Colletotrichum gigasporum; assembly: GCA_024584535.1. Classification (NCBI taxonomy): domain Eukaryota; kingdom Fungi; phylum Ascomycota; class Sordariomycetes; order Glomerellales; family Glomerellaceae; genus Colletotrichum; species Colletotrichum gigasporum. The sequence continues at coordinate 1,930,600 of CP077951.1, forward strand.
ACTTGGCCCGCAGCTTCGACGCGGACACCTCGCCCGCCACCGCCATGCTCGCGCCGACTGCGGGGCCGTACGACACGGAGGTGAACTGCAGCGCAACGCCAACAGCCATCAGCGACGCCTGCGACTTGGGCACCGCGGCCGCGACGCCCATGGCGAGGTACATGGCCACGCAGACCCCGGCACCGAAAAACATGAGCGGGCGGTGGCGGAAGCGCATCATCAGGAACGCGTTGGCAACGGCCGAGACGACGCCCATGCCGATGCCGACCTGCACCAGCATCAGCACCGTGTGGCTGTCCAGCCCGGTCTGGTTGAGGAAGTAGGGCGCGTTGGACGAGAGCACGGCGCCGACCACCTGCGGCATGTAGAAGCACTCGAGGATGATGCGCGTGCGGCGCCAGTTGGTCCCGCGGAAGCACTCGGCGAAGGAGGCGGCTTCGGCGGCGAGCCGGCGTTCCGCCTCGACGTTGTCGACGATCTGGCCCAGGCGCGCGTCGATGTCCTCGTGCGGGCCGGAGAGGCGCTCCAGCGAGCGGCGGGCCTTGTCGTGCTTGTTCTTGATGACGAGCCAGGTTGGCGACTCGGGGAGGAACGGCAGGCCGAGGGCCAGGAGGGCGGGGAAGGCCCACGCCGAGGCGAAGACGACGCGGAAGGCGGATTTGTCCATTATCGCGGTGCGGGAGAAGCTGGAGGAGATGGCGATGAGGAAGCCCAGGTTCTGGTTGGGTTAGATGGCGTGTGGGGATTGAGAGTTGGGAGTGCTTACCAGCATGATGGTGTTGACTGAGAGAGCGATGCCTCTAATTGGCAGAGGTGCAATCTCGGACACGTATGTCTGAGTTGTCGTTGTGAATAGACCGATGGAGAAACCAGCGACAATCTTGCCGCCCAGGAACTGAGCTGGAGTTTCCGCCACAAAGCTGATGCCGATACCGATAGCAGACACAACAATAGCCATGGCGAGGACTGCGCGCCGACCGAGCCAATCTTGAACGTATCCGGCGGCAAATGAGCCAAAGAACATCATTGTGTTGTACATCGCGTTCCAGGCCGATTGCCAGTAGGCCGGAATAATCAACTGTCCATTGACCTCAGACGCAAATGTCATTCTGAACACACAATTCGGTTAGAGTTTCTACCGACTATGTTGACCTCGAGGTTCGACTTACTGGAACGCCGGCATCGCCAGGCATACTGAAAGAGCGAGGTTCTCGAAACCAACCAGAGTTGAGCCGACTAAGTTGACACAAACGTTAGAGTTGACAACCGCAATCATCGGACGAACTGCTTACTGTTGGCGTACAGAGTCCATAGCACAATCTTTGGATTCTGACGCAGACATTGCATCGGGCTCGTCTGGCGGTCCGCCTCCCTCATCGCCTGCTCATCGTGCGAGACGTTGACCTTGTCGATGGACACGACGTCCTTGTGGACGTCGTCACGAGGAGACTGCATTTTCAGAGTCGGTGACCCCTATTCCGCGGATGTGCTGCCGTTGTCGGCGGTGTAGTAACGCCGACCCGTCGTTGTTGTTGATTCGTGTTGCTTCACGTTCCAGCGCAATGCACACACACAACACGATTGAGGAGTTGAGTATCGAAGACGGGATGTCGGTGACTATGCTCGCCGATGACAGATAACGGAGATGTCAGTCGATGTCGGGGACGAGATGGGCTGATCCAGAGATTGCCAGCCCAACGGCACGGTTATATCAAGGTTCGCCGACTCGTACAGGCACCCTCCTGCCAACCCTGAACCGGGTTCGATCCGGGCGCTGGGGGTCGGAGTTCCCGGCTGCACCCCAGACTCGTTTCTCCAACTTTCTCCAACACTTGTTGTGGGCTAGGGATGGGACCGCCCCGGATGCTACTAACTGCTTTTTGCTTTGGCACTTCTATGGGGTCTTGGCCGGGGGTTTTGACACGTACGCGTGCCAGCTGATGCACACTTCCTCAAGCCCGAAAAAATGGGCTTTGTTTGAGGGTGGCGATGTATCCAGTCACGCGCGGTGTGTATTACGCCGAGTTACTTGGGCGGAACATCCGGGCTGTTGTCTCTTCCGAGCGAGCTTTTTCTTTCAGATGTAAGGTTTCAATAGCCTTGGCTGGAACCAATCACGACACAAGACAGCTGACTTTGTGTGTAAGTCGCCATCTTTGATTTCAAGCCTCGGAGATCAAGACCCCTATTCGCATATCCCAAATCAGGCTCCTGGCACAGTTAACGTAATTGCAATTCCAGCTGGCATTCATGCTCCGTTGTCACTTGATCAAACTCCCCAAGAAATCAAACCCTCTCCGCTGTAAATTCCACGTCTGCGACCCGACCTTCATCTTGGCCGCAAAAGTGTGCTCCTCGCCCGGAATCTCCTGCAACTCAGACTTCACCCCCTTCTCCTGTAGCGTCTTGTACAAGCCCCTGCTCAGCTCGATGGAGACCATGGTATCCGCCTGCCCGTGCACGATGAAGGTCGGCGGGAACGCCGGGCTTACGTTCCGCGCGGGATCAACCTCGTCCCAGTTCCCGGCCGGTACGATCACGTTCATCACATTGCCGTTGGCGATCTGCGTCATTGCAAACGCCTGCCGGGGGTCGTCGAAGTTGGGAGGCCCCGGGGCCTGACCCTCCAGCGAGACGCCGCCGACGATGGGCACGGGGTCCTCGTCGAAGACCTTGTTCAGGAAGCCCTGAGAGAGGTTTGGAGGGAGACGGGCGGCGACGTGGGGGAGCTTCTGCGTCCAGAAGCGGTGGGTGAAGTTGCTGGGGCCGTACATGTCGTAGATTCCTGCCACTGGTCGCGGAACTCCGAAGCCCTGGTTCGCATTGTTCAGTTACGGTGTTCTGTCTGGAGTACAGTTGTGTGTGGCTGCATGAACTTACCAAACTCAACGCAAGAGTGCCACCGGACGATGTGCCGAATGCAAACACATGGTCAGTGTCAACAGCATATGACCCCTTGGCATCTACTGCTTTCTGGAGGCCGCCGCTGTGCACCCACCCGAGCAGGTCACGGCAATCCTGCATCGGCCCTTCAAGGAGCGTGACTTGCGGACAGAGACGGTGATTAGGGGCTAGCACGATCCATCCTCTGCTCAGACAATCATCGACTTGGTCTCTGTTGACCATCTTCGACGACCCGAGCATGAATGCGCCGCCATGGATGTTGATGACTATTACCCAGGTTCTATGTTAGTCCAAAAAGCTTCACAACAATTCTGTCAAGGGTCCTGAATCAACCATACCAACCGGGTGAGTTGCCCTCTCCTCCGCGGGCGGGGGCAGGTAAACGTCCACATCGATTTCCTGCTGACCTATGGTCTTGTAGACCGCTCGAAAAGGGGGCTGGCTAGTCATGGCTGTATACGTTCTTCGCTGGTAAGGGTGCACTTTTCTCCAAAGAGACAACACGGGAACCGCTGCAAAAGGCCGGGGTAATGATGTGGCGAGGACAGCCTAGATAGCTGGGCAAGAATCGGGAGAAACCCCTCGCTCGAATGCCCTCCTAGCCGGCGTCCCGGGCAGTGGGGCGGAGCTCGTGGCAAAGCGGGCGTTGAAACTGCGGGATTTCCGGCGGCTGCTCCGAGACGTTTCCGGGAATTCCGGTGCCGCGCGCGCGCACATACACACACACACACACACGCGCGCTGCACAGAGAACCTTGAACAACGATGTGGTCCCGGTGGGCGGCGCGAGTTTCGGTTCCAGTGCCGTCGGATGCGCGGGAAAACGAAGCTCTAAAAAAGGCCGGACATTCGCCCGCCGCCCAACCGCAAGAGTCTCTCGACAACCTACTCCAAGAAACGCAACCCCTCTCAACTCATCCACAACCAGCCAGCTCAGACACCCCTTGCCCCCCACCCACTCCAATTCTTTCATCCTAGTATCGTTACCTTGGGTCTATTGGAACAACCGCTGCCCACAATGAGCATTCCGGTCCACTCTATCCCCCCTGACGCCAGGACGAGCTACATCATCGACCAGCTCGAGGGCGAGCGCATCACGATCCCCGGCAGCAAGGGCGTCTTCAGAATTTTGGCCTCGTCAAAACAGACCAATGGCGGCATCGCCGTCTTCTCGAGCGGCGCCGTGCTGTCCGATGCGCCCGGCTTCCACTGGCACGCCGAGGCGCACGACGTCTTCCTCGTGACCAAGGGCTACCTCAAGCTATGGAACGGCGACAAGTGCAGGATCATGGGCCCGGGCGACTTTGCATATGTCCCTCCTGTAAGCCACTCATCCCATCCCCCCCTTGAAGGCCAGAGACTAACCCCCCAGCAGAAAGTAATTCACAACCCCGAGCTGCTGGGCCCGCACACGGAAACCCTGGGCCTCGTCGCCCCCGGCGACTGGATCGACTTCTTCCGCTACGTCGGCGAGACATACGCGGGCCTCATCGTGCCGGAGCACGACGACCGCGACCTCAAGAGCCTGCTGATCCCCAAGGTGATGGCCGCCAAGGACCGCTTCGACGTGCACTTTGAGCGCAGCTACGCGCCGCCGGAAGTCGCCGACTGGCTTCCTTCGGAGAATGCCCTGCCGGGCCCGCTGGAGCCGTACTTCCTCCGCGCCAACACCGGGCCCCGGTGGATCCTGGGCGGCGTGCTCTCGCGGCCGTTCATCAACGCGTCGCAGTGCGCGGGCAAGTTCGCCATCACCAGCCTGGAAAGCTCCAAGCTGTATGAGAAGCCGCCGTTGACGGGCAGGTGGCTGACGTTTCCGGAGACGGACCACTGCTTTTGTGTGCAGGAGGGCGTGTTGAGGGTCAAGTTGCGCGAGTCGGGGGTGTCGAGCGAGGTGAGGGAGGGGCAGACGGTGCTGGTCCCGGCGGGGCAGGCGTTCGCGCTGGGGTTTAGGTCGCGGTTTGTGAGGGCCATCACGTTTACGAACGGGGCGGGCATCGAGAGTTTGATTCAGAGCGCGGGTGAGGCGTTGCCTGGGTTCGTGCTGCCGGAGGAGAGCGTCGCGTGGACGGAGGAGCGCGTGCAGGAGGCGGCGAAGGCGTTGGGGGTTGTTAGTGAGACAATCTAGTTACGTCTTGGGCGGGAAGAATGTAAATAAAATAAAGCTCAACCAAGACATTCCATCACACTCCGTTCTTGTGACCAAAATGGATAAAGCAAGTGCATTGTCCTATAGTATGACACACAACAAGCTCGTAGGAAGCTGGGCGTCCGTCAACAGCTGCACTGCAAATCAGCTATTTGCCAGTTTCGGCCGAGTGTCTAGACATCGAGATTGCGACTGCGCCGTCGGCTCCGGGGATGATTGGTGTCGCTTCGCTCCTCGCGTCGACTGAATATGGAAATTGAGCCACTGGTAGGGCTTATCCACGCGGGTGTGACGCTCTCGGCTGCCTCCAACCCCCGAGTACATACATGTCTGAACGCAGATCGTGGCTTCGGGACCCGAGGACCAACATGCAGCAAAGACCCGCAGAATATCGTTGCGGTTCCAGCCGCAGGATTTATTAGTCTTGTTGATCAACGAGGATTTGTGCGAATAAGCACAGCCCAGTCGTGAGGCTGTCCAACATGGCCACTCTCCCGCGCTACAAGTATGTTGGCGAACCGTCGATTGGGCAGCCCTCCCGACTCGTCTTTCGCGCTTACGGGATCGCTACATCGCACAACGTGTGCTTTTTTTTAGGACGAGATGTACTGACTGGGCACGCGTCATGGTCGCTGTGTCTACACCGGTCATCTTGGCTGTCTAGCAAATGGCCGCAGAACACAATTTTAATTGGCTCATCTGAAGTAACGAACAATTAGGGGTTTTGACTTTTTACTTCCCAACGCAGAATTAGTATTCGCTAGCCGGGCGAAATAAGACATCCTTTTCCTTGATTCCAGGAACCATTTCAGTAAATCCTGCTGAGCTTGCTCGTGTTCCTGATAGTTGAGTAGTTGCCCTGGCAGTTCACAATTCCATGATTTCCGGCTGGGCAAGTTGGATCAACTTGGCACTGACGAACACGGCCGAGCAGCACGCGTCCATCACTGTTGGATTTATGGCACGGTGACGGCATATGGAAGATTGAGGAGAAAGCGGATTGTGAACTGCAATCCTCAGACAGAAGCTTCGTATTCAAAGGCTGTTGGATCTCTCCATCAGCTGAATCTTTGTACTACCATTCAATAGTATCGTTCATTTCATTCAACATCAACGATGGGGCTAGTCAATCTGGTTCTTCTTCTCTCTCTTCTTTCCGCCGCACTGGCGGAAAAGGTCACGGTGCAATGGGAGCCCTGCCCAGAAGTTGAGCCGTACATCAACGCCACGCTCCCCATAGAATGCGGTCGGCTCGATGTACCGCTTGACTACACGCAGACCAATTCCTCCGAGCTCTACGAGATCCAGCTACTGCGAGTTCCAGCCAAGGAGCAGCCTGCCAAGGGAACCATCCAGATGAACTTTGGCGGGCCGGGAGATTCAGGCCTCGAGACATTCATCCTTAGAGCAGAGATTCACCAGACGTAAGCAGCCCCCGAACCCATTAGCGAATCACGACTCAAACAACCGGCTGACCTTACCATCCCCATGCAGGCTCTCGGGCGGCATTTACGACCTTCTCATATTCGACCCCCGGTAATTGGTCGCCATCCCCGATCGTGGCGTCCGCTGAAACTAACGTTCGGGCAGTGGCGTCCGCTGAAACTAACGTTCGGGCAGTGGCGTCCAGAAGAACTTCACCTTCACCTGCGCCGACGGCGCGACCGCTTACATGGACACGGTGCAAATAGACGGGAGTCTGTCGGAGGAGAACTCGATGACGGTCTGGACGCTTAGAAGCAGCGGTGCTGTCAACGCAACGCTAACAAGTCAACCTCCAACTAACCCAACCAAATAAGGCTATTCACACTACGCAATTAAATAAGTCTAACCCCATACATTGAGGTAATTTAATTAATGAACTAGTTATTTAGTAGGTTTGACTAATAGGAATACAGGATTCCACCACCTTATACAACTAAGGCGCCAGCCGGCGACCGCCGTCACCACTAGCGGTAACACCACTTTACTTAAACCTTATTAACCCTCCTTTTTCACCTGCACACAAAGACTCCTTTTTAAAATTTCCTATTCTAGTAAAACCTCTATAATAGATTTACTAATTAAGACCTCTCTTCTTATATATATAAAACTTATAATATTTCCTATAATAATTAAATTCCTCTTTATATAATCATAAGCATATACCTCTACTTACCTCTTTAAACCTCATCTTTAATTCTAAAAGTATAAACCTTACCTATATAAAGTATAACAACTAATAAGGTTATTCGCAGATATCTCTTCCACCTTCTTCATTACCAACCCTCCTATCCAACGCATTCCTACAAATAACATCCCCCACACAGATCAGTACTTAAGTAGCCTCCAGTCTTATTGTGCAGCTTCTTTTGAATCCCTCCATCGCCGACCTTCCTCTGATCATATAGAGGAATAGAGGATACGTCCTCGAGGAGCAGCTCTCTTAGAAGCGTGGTCAAGGAAGGTCAAACTGGATTAAGAACTATAGTGTTTTCCTCGTAGAAGTCTTATTAACCCTCTAAACCCTAACTACTTACTGGTATTGCCGACGATATAATAATAAGGGCCGACCAGAGTTCTTTAGTGTTCTTATTATAAGTAGTACCCAGGAGTATTTATAAAAGTATATATATATACTATTTATATAAAGGAGAAGTTGATTAATTATATAGATCCTATAATATATACCGAGTTAACCTTATTAGAGACTCCTTTTTAAATAACACCCCTTTCTTAAATAATAGATTTAGCCCCCCTTTATCGAATCCTTCCTCCACCAGCTCCTCCTCTACCCCCTTAAAACAACTAAAACTAGGGTATAATACTATCCTTCGAACTAAGGTAATAATATTAAGAGACCTCTCTATAACTATGGTTATTAATAACAACCTCCCTTTTACCCTATTTAAGGATATATACCTCTAATAACTTCTATAGTATTATAGTATTAAAGTCTACTCCTAAATACTATAAAATAGGAGCTTAATAACCACTCAACTTAAGGATCTATTCTACTAGGGGTAATCTCCCCTTAAGGAGGGGCTCAGTGACGCTACCTTAGTAATATACTTTTCTTTTAATTTATGAACCTCTCCTAACATTTACACCTTTATAGTAGTTACTGGCCACTTCCTCAATAAGGATAATATCTAACAATTACACCTCCTTGCCTTCTATTTACAGCAAGGCTAACACAGCGATCACAATTTCACCACTACCCTTAAGAGTATTATTTATAACGTGGTTCATCAATATGAAAAGGAGGAAAACGAGGGGCCATTAAAACATTATCGAACAAGTTCACAATATTATAGTATTTATCGTAAAACTGGCCACAACACGGGGACATATCCAAAGGTTATGAAAATAAGTAATTTAAGTAATTCTAAGTATTTATAATTAATTATAATTAATTATAATTAAGATATAAAAGCTTTTGGTAGTAAAAGTGGGAAAAGTGGCCCGGTCACTAATAGTGGTCCACTCACTAATGAACCACGTTACCTAATAATTAATAAGGCTATTAAAAAAACGGGGAACTTTTGGCCTTCCTTATTTCTATTTAACATAATAATAACCCCTCCTACTATATACTAGAGGCTAACTTATTATTATTAAAATATTAAAAGGTCCTCGTAACGGTCTAAGCACGTATATTGCAACTAACTATGGCGACTACTATGAGTATCTTTAAGATAAGGAGAAAGGAAGGAAAAGTTTGTTACCTTATAAATCCGTTGGGTCCTCATTAGGTTTCCCTGGGCCTGATGAGGCTTAGTAAGTAGTGGTTAGCGTTGAATATGGCCGAGTAGTTCCGAGGTCTCTGATCGGGCCTTGGCCCGTGATAATTACCCCCTTCCTCCCCTCCTTTTCTAAGGGATATTCCCGTGATTAGCCTCGTAATGGTCTAAGGCTGTTGTATCCGCTAGTATATCTACTAGTTCCCAGGTGAGTTGGGTATAGTCCTTTTATTTTATTAAGACCTTTTATTTATTTTATATTTTTTGTATATTACGGATCTCCTTAACTTTAAACTCCTCCCTATTAGCTATTAGTATTATGAGTAGCTAGGTGTTATTACGGTTTTGTAATAGTAATAGATTAACTCTAGTGTACCTAATTAGGTTTATATAAAAGATATTATAAATCCCTAGTGGTGTATTTAGCCGATAAGCATAGGATTTAATTAGTTTAAGGATAACGTGGTCCATCATCGAGCGGGACACCATCATTAACCGGGACACTTTTTCCACCTTTATCATCCTCCAACTTTAAGACGTCTTTTCTTCTCTTATATAATACCTAATACCTTATCCGAAAATAGGATTAATTTAGTAATTAAAGTAATTCAATTAACTCTATAATTAAGTATCCAATACGCAGCGATTATTTATAATATTCCTAAAATTACGCTCTACACCAAAATAAACGGTCGAACTACTAAAGCCAATAATACTAATATATAATTGAATTTAATAGAGACCAAAGAGGAGGTAATTATTTAATATATTATTAACCTGGATTCTCGAGGATTCTCGCTTTAATGTGTGGATATGGAAAATATAGTTAATATACTATTTTAGAAGTGTGCTTCCCGACCGGTCGGGAAGCGCTGGACAGAACGCTTCGTCCAATAACGCCCAGAACTTAAAACGCGATTTTCTCGCATCTATGACTATTAGAGAAGCCTCTACGAAAATCCTATGATTATTAAGCCTAAGTTTCGACTTATAGTTAATATGTAATTGAAATACGGTATTATAAATAAAGATTTTTATAATTTTGACGAGATTGGTTTTATAATAGGTATATTTTAGTTTAGAATAGTTATTATATGTTCTAATCGGATTAGGAAACTAAAAAAGGTTTAACCTAGTAATTGAGAATAGGTAATGGTGATTTATTGTGTTATTGGTGATAGTTATACGATGCCGCTTTTTTTAGTGATTTAGGGCCACTTTTATTTCGTGAGTTAGTACTCCGAGGCCTAGATTCTGGATAGCTGGGTAATCAAAATAACTTCCAATAAATAAACCAATAACGAGATTGCCCTCTAATAGCTTCAGTATTTCGATAAATACTTAAAATAGTAATTGAGAGGTATATGTCGGATACTAGTCGCTGATGACCATAAAAGCTATATTAATAGTGATTTTGAAGAGTATTATAAAAAGAATAAGATTATAATTATCTACTTACCTGCTTATTTATCATATTTAACCTAGCCTTTTAATATTGGCTATTATAGTGTATTGAAGTTGAGATATGGTTCTTAGATTAAGTACTTTATTAAGGCCCGGATTACCCATATTACTAAACCCGAGTTCTTCCTCGTATTTAAGGCCGTATTTCTTTAAACCTTTACCTAGGAAAACATTTATAGGGGTTTTAAAGGGGCTAAGCTTATTCCTTATAACCCTTAAACTGTCCTTTCTAAGCTGGATATGCAGTTATGGACACTAATAGCCCCGAACACCCCTATTAGGTTACCCGACCCTTGGGTTGCTAAGATACCCTAAACCACTAACAAAGCTATCTCTTAGTTTTTACTTATAAAAAAAAGGATCTATAAGTATTAGGGAAGCTCGCCGACTCTAATTTGTGAGATTACCGATAAACTTTTAAAAGGTTTATAATATATTTCCTATATAGTTGCTCTTATGGAGGAAGAGCTACGCCATCTTTGAGATATAAATACGGCTCTTAATAAATACCGGAGAGCCAAAAGAACTAGACTATAAGATGGAGGGGCACTAAATAGGTCTTAGGTAAGGGAACTTATAACTATAAAGGGTGTTGTTAAGGAGGAAGGTTGTAAAAAGGAGGAAAACGAGGGGTTATCGAAGCGTCGTCGGACAGGTTCACAACATTATGGTATTTATTATAAGACCGGCCATAACGTAAGGACCTGTCCAGAGGTTATGGAAATAGGTAGGTCAAGTAATTCTAAGTAGTTATAATTAATTCAATTAATTGTGGTTGAGATATAAAAGCTTTTAGTGGTGAAGGTGGGAAAAGTGGCCCGGTCACTGATGGTGGTCCACTCACTGATGAACCACGTTAATGTATTTAAGTAATATTAAAAAACTAAAAGAAACCCATCTTGGATAAGGAGGGAGTTTTATTATAGTTAAGGGAGAGGACCTATAATCGCAAAGAGAGGCTATAACTCAAGTCGAGGAGGAAACGCATTGGAGTAGTGGTCATCGACCAAGGACGGAAACAGTTTAACGGCGGTGTAAGGTCTATGGAAACACTGGATATAATACACGGACATATCCAACTAATAAAGAGATGACTAAGGAAGAGGATTCTGAGTAGTTTCAATTGATTTGATCGTTGTAATGCTGTTCTCTGGTTGTATATGTGAAGTGGTTGTGGTTGGGTGGCCAGCTCGCTTATCAACCACGTTAATCAACGGATCAACTCAACTAAGGCTTTGATTTTAAGGTCTTTAGTTTTAATCCTAGGTAGGTTTTTTGGTTATTTATGTTTTTTAGTGAAGTGGATAGCTTTATATTTAGCTGGGTTAAAGGAGACCTTATTAATGGTACCCTAGTTTAGAATTTGGGTAACCTGTTGGCTTAAGGATGTGGTATTGTTTTTGAGGGATGGGCTGGTAGTTAAAAGGCCTATATTATCCGTATATCCAAACCGAAGCCTTAGGTACTCAACTAGGATATCGGAAATATAAAATAAGAAGATAATAGGTAATAGTGGGGAGCCCTGAGGTAGCGCACAGGTTAAATAGAAGTCCTCTGTTGTTATCTCTTCGAACCTAACCCTAATAGTACGGTCTAATATAAAGGCATAAATCAGCCTGATCAGACTATCAGGCTAACCCTATTACCGTAATCGGATAATAAGCCGGTTCCGAAGAACAGAGTAAAAGGCCCCCTTTACATCCATTATCACCAGCGTAGCTATAAGCCCCTTATCGAGGGCCTGTTCGATATCGTATGTGAAACAGGTCGTTAGGTTAATAACTGCCCTGCTTAGTAGGGCCCCTATTTTCTGTGGGCTGGCCACCCCTCCTAGGATAGTGAGGTAGGCTATTCTCCTAGCTATTAGTCTCTTAAGCCCCTTACTTAGGTAGGATAAAAGGGTTATTGGTTTTTAGGATACAACTTTTAAGAAGTTGGTTTTTCTAAACTTCTGAATTATAATAACCTTTACTCTATAACAGGGCTAGGGGAAATAGCCCGCCTTAATGTATACTTAAAATAATAGCCTAATAGGCTTAGTTATAAGGTCCTAGTAAGTTTTAAGTAATTTTATGGTGATTCCATTAATACCAGGGGTCGTAGTCTTTGTTAAGGTAGCTGCCCTTCCTCCTGATTAATCGTAGCCTGCTAGGGTATTTGTTGTTTTAGGACCATAACTACGTTAAAGGGGTCCCTAGGTAGGTGACCCGTGTTATTAAACCTCTCCAGCAGGGCCCTCTATAGGGCCTAGGCCTTATCCTGGTTATCGTTGTGTGTTTAGCCCTTAATTACTAAGGGGGGGGCTTTGATTACTAGCCTAATCTTACGCTAACCCATTATTTTATGAAGATTCTAATTAAATATAGCCCCTTCGATCTTAGTAGCTTAATAGGCCCATTTAGCTTTTTTAACTATTTCTAAGAAAACGTTTTATTTTTTAAGGATAGGGGGTAGTGAGGCCGAGGCCGGCTCTGGTTCCTATACCTTCTGGATACAGGCCTTAAGGTAGGATTGGTGGGCTTTAAAGCACTCTTTTATCCACCAGGGGGCCCGCTTTCCCCGGCTTTGTCATCTTTTCCCTACTATTTAGACAACTATTAAGAATAAGTTAACGATCCGGCTAGCCTGGGCGTCTAACTTAGTTAGGGTGGGTAGGTCCTTAATGGTAAGTAAAGTCAAGGTCCCTACCCTAATTAGGTTTTTAAACTAAAAAAGGGCCGAATCCGTGACTGATATTGGCCCTAATTAGTATATTTATTATTATTTATTATTATTATTAAGGGGTATATTAGTTATAATAAGTCAATAATTAGCTCCTAGGTGTAGGTGTGGGTAGGGTCCTGTGTGTATAAGAGGGATATTTAAAAAGATTAAATTAAGGATATGACCACGGGTTTGGGTTAGAGCCCCTACTTCTCTAATAAAAGAGAAGCTATGGTTATTAACCCAGTTAACTAGATTATCTCCTCTATTCCGGTTAACGGATCCTAGTTCCTAGGAGTAGTGGTGAGTATTAAAATCCCCAGTTACAAAAGCTTATAATAGTGGTTAGTATTTTAGGAGGGTGGTCATTATATAGTTATAAGGATCACCTAGTTATTTATAAATATTTATAATTATAGTGTTATTAACTTTTAACCATAGGATATCCCTTGTTTAAATAGGTTTTTATTGTTATACTTATAACCTTATTCCCTTTTATACATATGTTATTCCCCTGGGCCTTATTTCCCTACTATCCTAAAAATTAATTAGGATATAGGAGTTATACCCAGGGTGTATATTAATCTGTATTCTGTTAGTATAGCTTATCCAGGGCTCCTAGATAAATATTATGTCGACCTGATCAGCCCAGCAGAGCTCTAGGAAAGCTGTATATGCTGGGGGCTTTTTCCCCACGTTGCATTAGGCCATACATAGCACCCATGGGGGGGCCTATTTAGGCCTACGCCTCCGAGTTAAGGTCTAGGTGGGTATAAGTATTAGTAATATTATAGTTAGGTTTTTGAGTTACCCTCTAACTCCTATTTCGGAGAGGATAGATGGGGCGGTTAATCTAAGGGAGGGCCTCGGGGTCTTTTACTTCGTTTTTATCCATACTATTAACTATATCCCCATCACCTAAGCATATAATCGATCCTTAGGAGGGGGTCCGAGTGTATAGGCGCTTAGAGCCAGGTTTCTAGCCCAGATCAGGACGGGACTCCTGGGGTTATTAAGTACTACTCTGGGTGGTGGTCTAGTTAATACTATTACGGGCCTTAGAGGCCTTTTACCTAGCCTTCTAAATCCGTCCAAGTTCTTTTCGGCCTAAAAGGGTAAAATAACCGTTAACTATTAGGGGCTTAACTGGATAGTTTATATGGCCGGCCTAAAAGGGCCCCAAATGATTAGTACACTTCGGCTTAGTTGTATAGGGCTTGGTCTTGTGGGAGTTTAAGGGCTTATTATAGTTGTTATAGAGTGGTTATTAGTTATAATACTAGTTTATATAGTATCCTTAGTAGTTAGGGTTATGCCTAAGTAGGGTTCTTTTTTCCTTAATATGCTGGGCTTTGTTATTCTGGTTAAATAATTTAAAGGGTGGTACCTTGACTATAAAGGAGATAACCTAAGTGACTTTATTTATAATAGGGTTTAGGCTAAGGTGGGATTGTTGGGTTAGGACTAGTTCACGGCCAGTTTAAGCGATACACCCCTCCCTAATTAGGGTTAATATATTAATAGTTTCCTTATTTAGGTTTTAAAGTTTAGATAGTAACGTAGGACGGTGTATATAAACTATTTTATAGGGGTTTTTATTTTAAAGCCCCCTAAGTAGTTTATTAATTTTTGTTTATTTCTAAGAAGGTTTTATTAGATTTGTTTATTTAGGGGCTTTAAGGAGTATCCAGTTAGGATATGGTAAATGTGTGGGATATCTCCTAGTTATAGGCCAAGGGCCTAGCAAACTGTACGGTGTAGGGCGAAAGGGGCGTTCTTCTGGGCAGCATCTAGGCTTTCCTCGGGGATATGGATAAAAACCCGGAGGTCTTTTAAATGAGCCTGGGCTTATAGATGAGTAGGGGCTTGGTTTTAGGCCGGGGTGGAGGCTGGGGCTAAGATTAGGGTTAGGGTTAGGGTTAATACTATAACGGTAACCTAATTCCGGGTTAGAGTTAGAATAGCTATATTATTCATTAGCTTCTTTAAAGCTTAAATCATATAGGTTATCACCTCCTTTGTGATCTGCTTTTTTGGCCCCTTTAAGTTAGAGACCATATTATTAATAAACTGGGCGATAGTTAAAAAGACATCCTTTTGGTCCTCATAGTGTCTGGCTTGTTCATCGAAGGCGGCTAGGATAGATCCAGTGGTTACCCCACTTGTATTTAAGGGCCCCTTTATTGTAGAGGGGGCTATACTAGGAGTGTTGGGCTAGCTTCCCCCAAGGCTGGGCCGGAATGGCTGGGCCTTAGTGTTGCGGCGGCGCTTAGCTCTTAAGGTAGGGGTTAGCTCCGGAGGTGACCCAGAGCCCCGATCAGGGCTGGCCGGGGGGGCCGGTTGTAGTTCGGTGCTCGTCGGAGGCTATGAGGCCATCGTGGGAGGGCTCTGGGAGGGAGAGGTGAAGACTTTTCAGCTGTTAAGGATCTTAGTGGTATATCACCTATTTTATTAATAGCGGGTGCTAAGAAAAATTAGGCGAGAGGGAAGTTGTCTTTCCTAATTGAGTAATTGTGGCAGCAAAAGCGGAACCGCTTTTGCTGCCACAGTAATCTAATTACATAAGGCCTTACATATTTAATTAACTAAAAGTTAATCAATAAGCAAATAAGTAAGTATCGTAGAAGAGGCATGATAAGTAAGTTGAGGGTCAAAGTTGAGTTGGTTGCTTTAGCAGCACCGCTGCTTGGAAGCGCGCATGCGAAGCTCTGCCAAGTAGGCAACGGAGACGAGATCGGCGACTTGATTGGCACCGCTTTCGTGGCTCGGGACGTGCAGCAGGTTGTCGAGGCCGTCGACGACGACGGCTTGATCCGGTGGTGGGGTGAGTCGGAGACTGTTACTGGCATGAAGCATGCACTGCTGACAGCTCTCGCCCGCAGGGTTTTCGTACGGCACGAAGTTGGGAGCGACAATCACCGCCTTGTTCCCTGACCGGGTCGACAGGATGATCATCGACGGCGTGGTCAATCCGCGCTTGTACTACAACACATTCGCGTTAGTCCACTTGCTGCGGAAGCTCGTCGAGAGTAGATGCTGACGGCGTGAGTAGCGATACGGAGGCGTACGTCGACATGGACAAGTTCCCAGCCTATTTTTACGAAACCTGCATCCAGGCTGGTCCCGAAGAATGCCCCCTCGCCAACCTAAACATGACCGCCAGCGAGATGGAGCAGGATACGTGGGACATGGTCGGCTACTACTCGCAGAACCCGACCCCCATCAACGGGACGGACATCGTCCTGAACGGCCTGTTCCTGCAAAAGCTGTTCACCCAGGCCGCCGCATACCCCAATCAGTGGAAGAGTGGCGGCCTCGCCGAGTTAATCGGCGTCGTCATCTGGGGCACCGACGAGGAAAGGGAGGAGTTCCTTGCGGGCGGGGAGGAGGGCCCTGGCGGAGAGGAAGTGGAAGAAGGAGAGGGCGACGCCATCTTCGGCATCAAGTGCTCGGACCGGAACGACCGGGCCGGGAGCTACGAGGAGCTGGAGCCCGCCCACCCTCGAGAAAATTTACGACGTCAGCAAGCTCCACGGCCCGAGCCGCGCGCGTCTCGTTACGGCATGCATGCAGTGGCCGTACCGCGCGAAGGAGATCTACACGGGCGACTTCAACGTCCGGACCAAGAGCCCGGTGTTGGTCATGAGCTCCCTGCTTGACTCGCGCACGCCGCTCGCATCCGCTCGCAACGTCAGCGCTTCGCTGGAAGGTGTGACGGCGCGCCTGCTGAATAATAAGGTGGCGTGGGCCTAGACTGCGCGGAGGGGCATTCCTAAAGGCCGGATGCGTATAAGCGTGCCGGAAGCGGCTTGAAGGCGGCACCACTGGCACGCAAGGGTGTTTTTGCATCTACGTAGCTTTTCACCCCTTTTACCTATATATAGGGGTAACAGGGGCCCCTGACGAAGGGGCTCTCACGTCGTGAAGTAGACAATCAATCGTTATTCCTACCCGCTCCGTACACTTAATCGGGACCTTATTGTCACAGAAGGTAGCGCCGTCTTGGAGGTCGACTGGGCCGGTGTAAATGCAACTCAACGATTCCACCCACACACACGACAACGGCAGAACTAATTGTTTCGCAGCATTGCGCTTTCAGTGCGCCATCTGTCTGCCTCGGCAACTACATGCTCGGCTACTGGGTCAACGGCACGCTGCCCGAGTCCGGGACTCGGTGCAAGGCGGACGTGAACCCGTGGGTGACATACAACTGGACAGGCACGCTGGAGACGATGTTTGGCGGGAATTCCACATCAGGCAACAGCAGCTCGTTGGACTTGGATGACTTGACGGGCGGAGATGATCGAGGGGGAGCGAATGAGTGAGTGCACGAGCTTCGGATACCTGCATTCAAGATCGACTCCGCGTCGGCAGTTGTTGAGTGTTTGTTCTTTTGTGAGGACGGGAGCTTAATTTCTCGACATCGTCGTATCCCGTCGGCGCGAGATGTCGATGGTCTATACATAGCATGCGGGAACGCAGCCAATCACACACGGGCTGTGTGGACTAATAACCAACCATTTTATTATTATTCCGCCGTTTTCGGAGAAAAGCGGGGTTGGCTGTGAATGACTTTGTACCGTTGTCATCGTTCCTGGATCGTTCTCGTTGGCTTCGACTTCTTTTTACGTTTCCAGTTTCCAGGTATACGGGTTCTGAATAAACCCAACAGTAGTTGGTCTTATGCCGAAGTCTTAAACTCACCCCAGTACCAACAGGTTATCACAAGTCACAGCTCGGGGGAGCCCTGGAAGTCAAGAAAAAAACATGAAATCGATCGCCCCACAGCGCATCGAAGCGGCACAGCCAACAATGGGAGCCAACAAGCTGGAGGACTATTTGACTTGCGCGGCATCCAGGTTCAAAAGCCATCAACCCTGGATCAACCTTGAACACGTGCGGAGCCCACTGGCCCCGCACGATAACTTTGAGTTTCCCGAGTCATGGACCATGTCGGCGGGTCGGGTCCGGGTCTTCTCCGGGTGGGACGCAGAGGCTCATTCATCCCCAGAGGCCGTCCCGGCTGCGAGATCTTCTTACGGAGACGGCTCCCAGTCCAATCACGATCCCCTGGTCTATGCTGACCTTCGGCCTAGGGTTGCCAGCTCTCACAGCCATCACCGGACGAAGCGTTTACGTCTTGGATTGCTACCTCAATATCACAGCTAGCTGAAATAACCAAGAACAGTAGGTAGTGTAGAAGAAAACCATGAAATTCGAAAATGCCAACCAAATCCCCCCGCCCCCCGTCCCATGCCCAACCAACCATCCCCATCATAGCGTCGTCAACAAGCCCGTGCCGTCATGGCACCCGACGTACTCGAACCGCTGCTGCGCCGGCTCGAGCACGAGCACCTCGTGGAACAGCCGCAGCGAGACGTTGTTGTCGAGCTTCTTGGCGTACTGCAGGAACCCGCCAAAGATCTCGAGGTGCGTCGGGTGCTCACGCGCCCAGCCCTCGAGCGAGGCCAGGTCGTCGAAGAAGGCGAGCCCGAACGTGCGGTCCTTGTCGGCCTTGCCCGTCCGCGGGTCGACCAGGTCCATGAACCGGCAGCTGTGGCACCCGACCTCGCCGCCCTTGTCGCGCAAGAAGTCCATGCCGCGTATCAGCACCGGGTGCATCGTCGACAGGTAGAGCTCGCGCTCCTCGGGCAGCGTGCTCGACCAGTCCTGCCCCGAGCGGATGACGGCCAGGTTGCGCTTGCCCGAGACTTGTACGCGTTTCTTGGGCTGGACGCCGGTACCGTTGGTGTGCCCGTTGGTGTGCCCGTTGGTGTGCCCGTTGGTGTGCCCGTTGGTGTGCCCGTTGGTGCCGTTCGCTGCGTGGCCGTTGACGCCGTTGATCTTGTGTCCGTTCGTGGAGGCCCGCTCGACCTTCTCGCCGACGAGCTCGTCGTTCTGGGCCGCAGCCATTCTGTCGCGCATGCTGCCCCAGTACACATGCTCCTTGATGGGGCCGATCACACACTCCCTCATGTGCGCCGCGCCCTCGGGGACCTCGTTGCTGGAGAAAACAGCCTCGAAGCGGTCGACCGTCGGGAAGAAGACTTCCAGGAACCAGCCGTGGCGCTCCTGCTCGGGGTCGAGCGCCTCCCACCACGCCTGAAACCCGGAATCGGCAGACCAGGTCTCGAACGCCTCCTTGCTGGGCCAGTACGCCAAGTGAGCGACGTTGTGGTATCCGCGGTTGTCGGTGACGGCCGCCCACTCGGCGAACTGGGGGCGGGCCTCGGCGGCGACGGACTTTGACGTGGTGAACTGCGTCAGCCGCGCGACCGCGTCACCGTCGCCCGCCTCCTCTGAGGCATACTGTGCGCCGACAACGGCGAAGACGAGGTCCTTGGTGTCCTTGGGGAAGCCGGCACTGTACGCCGGGAAGGGGGGCTGGAAGTCGGGGGGTGTTTTGGCGGCGAGCCGTCGGGGGCACTGGAGGTGCTCAGGGATGGCGGAGACGAGCATATCGTTCGTGTAATGTAGTACTAACGCCTGTACTGGCAATCTCTCTGCAGAGCGTGATGTGATTATGCTGTTGAATCGACGGTTGGCGGGCAAGCAAACAGGTGACGAGTCGTTGTTCCCGGACTGGATGGAGGATGCCAGATGCTGCTCGAGGGGCTTACGCCTTTAAGTGTACATGTAACGGTGCCGGGAGAAGGGAGAGAGCAAACAAGACCGGGTACCCCAGCGGGTTGGTTGACCCCAAGGGTGACACAATTTAACGAAAAGTAATATACCGTGGACAACCCGTCCTCGCAGCTCTGTATCACCTTTTTCTTTTTCCTCGTCATCCGCTTACCAATTTGGGAGAATTCCACTGCAGAAGCCAACATGCACCAACACGGCGCTGATAGTCCACGCGCCAACAGGTATGTATGCATGCACATGCAGGGATTCCGAGAACAGGACAATAGGCAAACATTGTCCGAGACACGGTCGTCGCTATTGTCTGCCCATCCTTGAACTTGGCCAATGGACTTCATTCCCTGATGAGGAGTAGCTTGGAACTTCGGTGGCTGTTACTGCATGTGCAGCACGAGATGAGCCCCTCGGCAGAGCCGTCCAGCCGGTACCGTCCAGCGTGGCGATGGTCCAATTGGTGGTTGTTTTTTTCCTTTAGAAATCAGCTGACCAATAACAGATGGACTCTTTAGGTGTTTTCCATTTTGTATCGGTTTGGGAGAATAAGGATCCATGGAGCTGGCTTGGAATAATCCCACCGAACACAGCCCTTAGTAAGATGCAGCCGAATTGAGATATCGATCGGGAACCGACATCCATGAGCCTGCTTCTTGACAGACTCATGAACACATTGACTGCGCATCATGTTCTGGGCAACAACCCATGGTCCGAGAGAGAAAACCCTCGCAAGGATTGCGATCTAGCGTCAACCCCGACCAACGGTCCACCAACAGGATGCGACTCCGCACCGGTTGGGTGGGCAGAAGGACGCCTTCCCCGGTCGTTTTCCAAGCCTCAAATTTGAAGCAAACAACCAGATCCTAGAACCGTTCAGCCGCCGAGTGTTGTCTCCCTTCTGCTGGCTGCTGTCCCCTCCCAGTCTGGTCACTTCCCTAGTCACCTAGTGCCCCTTCAACGACTCAGGCACCGATGGAGCAAACTGTGCCCCCTTTTCCCGGAATGCGACTCTAGAGTCTCGGATCGCACCACAATGGCCCAAACAATGCAGATTGAGCCCCTTGTTCAGATATTCTCTCTGATTTCGGCAGTGCGAATGCTGGTCCTGGGGGCGCGACGCTGGAGAGTATCCCGGGTTCCTCGAGCAAGGGCCCAAGGAAGAGAGAAAAGAAGAAAGAAGAATTTTGTATTTCATGCTTGGGGGCCCGACCGCAGAGGCTTAGGGTTGAAAAGAACGAAGGAGGCCATCAAGGGGGGCGAGCTTTTTTTCTTTTTTCTTTTGCGGACGAGAAACCACCGCAGCTGCATGAGCTATCGTCACCCCACCACCGCCGACAACACATCCGATTCCCACATGCACCATGGCACAGGTGACGCCTTTCCAGCTCGAAGCTTGGACCGAGTATGCCATCGGCATGCTCGTGCTCCTCACTCGCATCGTTTACCGGACTACGCTGGTTGGAACTAACTGGGAGGGGGACGACTACTTCGCCTTCATTGCCGTGTTCTTCTGGACGGTAAGCCGGGGGACCCACAGGTTTCTGTGGGAAGATAGTTTCGGACTGACGCGGTTGATTCCAGGGAGAGCTGGTGATGTTGGAGTTGATCGGTAAGAAGGCGCTGATCGCTCGTCTGAACTCGGCTCAAAGTCTAACACGGGTGGTGTCTAGGACAATATGGCAGCATCACGGGCATGAACGATGAGATAGCCGTAACGCTCAGCGAAGACCAGATTAGCCGTATCGTCATTGGCTCCAAGTGCCTGCTTGCGGGATGGTGCCTCTACGTTACCCTCATCTGGTGCTTGAAGGCTTGCATGCTGTTCCTGTACCGCAGACTCACGTAGGAACCGCCTCGTAGATTTTCAACTCTGGTAGAATCGCTGCTGACCCAACTCTGCGTAGGCTCAACCTTCAGCAGAAGAAGATGGTCAGGATCACTGCCGGCACCTGCATCGCCTTGTACCTTGTCACCATCATCGTCATCTTGACGCGGTGCATGCCGTTCCACTACAACTGGGAGGTGTTCCCCTACCCGGGTGGTGAGTTCCGCCCCCTCTGTGTTTTCAACGACTCGACGATTCTGACTCTGCTGGTCTAGATGCCTGCGCGTTGAACATTCCCAACTACATTGCCCTGGCAATCACCAACGTCACGTACGTCCCACGAAACCCCTCCGAAACCATAACAAACACTGACATTAACAAAGAACTGATCTGATGATTCTATACATCCCCCTGCCTTTGCTGTGGTCGGTAAAGATGGCACTGTGCCGGTGAGTAATGTCTGCAAACTCACCAGCTTTACCAAACTGATTTCGTCTCAGCAAAATCATCTGCTCCCTCTGGCTCTGCACGGGCGTGTTCATCATCATCGCCACACTCCTCCGCTGCATCCTGTGCCTCCAAGACGCAGCCTCCATCAACCTGGGCACCATCTGGTCAATTAGAGAGACAGTAAGCCCTTCCCTTGCGCCATCCGGAACCCCCGCCACCCCCGCCACCCCTGCCCCCCTTTGCCGTCTCCAACATACAAACCCCCAGCAAACATTACCTGCCGCTTTTGTTGTCCTCCCTTGGACCGCCGAAACTGACTTTCCTCCCCCCTGCAGTTCGTCGGCATCCTGGCCGTCAACGCCCCCGTGCTGGGCCCCTGGATCGCCAAAAGCGCGTCGGCGGTGCGGTCCCGCTCCTCCAAGAACCGGTCCAAGACGGGCGGCTCGTCGGCCAACAACAACGGCCACCACATCGTCACCATCGGCGCCAAGGAGAGCACGCGCCTCGAGCGGCTGCACAAGGACGGCCGCTCACGCAAGGGCCTCGGCTGGACCACCATCGACAACGACAGCGAGGAGCGCATCATGAAGACGCAGAACGACCGCGCCGTCTCATCGGCCACCAAGTTGGACGAGGAGTGCGGCAACAGCACCGAAGAGAACCAAATCCACATCAAGACCACATTTTCCATCTCGGGATGACTTGGTGCCCAATGGGCAGCAGCGAGGGCGGGGGAATTACAACAAAAGCGTGCTTGGACAGGGGCAGGATAGGAAAAAAACGAACAGGGGGGAGCGGGGGGGATACAAAACAGGAACGAATACAAGGACAATGTAATCTGTATGGATAATGTACTAGGATACCAAGTTTTATGGGTACTGCTGCGGAGTATATTGTCTATTTGCCCTGCTGCTAGCGGCAGGCTTTTCGTGACTCACGGAATATGTAGTGTAGATGATTGGACGCTCGTCTAGCTTGACGGGGCCTGCTGCAACGGCGGCGGCAGCGTACCCCGACGACCAGGCCGGATGGCTCATAATACTAGTAGATACATGACACCGCAACTGTGCGTTAGTTTGAAGTTAGTCCCGAGTTAGCTCCAAGACTTTAGATGACAGCTGAGGCGGCCAAGCTGAGCTGTCCCGAATGAATACACGACGCTGATTCGACGTGCTCAGTCTGTTCACGTAACTAATTCCCGCATGGGAGACAACGTGCCCGAGTCAAGCACAGCGCGCCTAATGCTGGTCCGAACCAGAAACACCACCACGCTCAGACACATCTCAGATAGGCTGGCGTAAGACCAGACTAGCAGTCAAAGCCTCCCCCCCTTAGTAGTTGAGGGCCAGACGCACAACGATAGCCAGGACAAGGCCCAGGCCCTACGGAGGGCCCTGCTGGAGAGGTTTGATGACACGGATGACCTACCTGGGGACCCCTTCGACGTGGCCACAGTCCCAAGACGACAAATAGCCTAGCAGGCTACGATTAGTCAGGAGGAAGTAAGGGCAGCCACCCTAACAAAGACTATGACCCCTAGTATCGACGGAATTACCACAAAACTACTTAAAGCTTACTGGGACCTTATAGCTAAGCTTATCAGGCTGCTGTTCTAGGTATACATTAAGGCTGGCTACTTCCCCTAACCCTTCCGCAAAGCAAAGGTTATTATAATTTAGAAGTTTGGAAAGACCAACTTCTCAAAAGTTGGATCCTGGAGACCGATAACCCTCCTATCCTACCTAGGTAAGGGGCTTAAGAGACTAATAGCTAGGAGAATAGCCTACCTCACTATCCTAGAAGGGGTGGCCAGCCCATAGTAAATAGGGGCCCTACTAAGCAGAGCAGTTATCGACCTAATAACCTGTTTTATATACAATATTAAACAGGCCCTCAATAAGGGGCTTACAACTACACTGGCGATAATGGATGTGAAGGGGGCCTTTGACTCTGTTCTTTGGAACCACCTTATTATCCATTTACGGTAACAGGGTTGACCTAATAGCCTGATCAGGCTGATTTATGCCTTTGTATCAGACCGCACTGCTAGGGTCAGGTTCGAAGAGCTTCGGTTTGGATATGCAGACGACATAGGCCTTTTAATTACCGGCCCATCCCTCAAGGACAATGCTATATCCTTAAGTCAACAGGTTACCCAAATCCTAGACTGGGGTGCCGATAATAAGGTCTCCTTTAGCCCAGCTAAATGTGAAGTTATCCACTTCACTAGGAAATATAAGTAACTAAAGGACTTACCTAGGATCAAAGCTAGAGACCTTGAAATCAAAGCCTTGGTTAAGCCGATCCGTTGGTTAGGGGTCTGGTTTGATAAAAGACTCTTTTTTTAATACTACGTCGAAATAAGGGTAGTTATAGTGAAGAAGGTAGCCTATTACCTAGGACATATGATAAATATAAAAGGAGGGATCCTAGTGGTTATTGTACGGAAAGTGGTTATCACCTATGTCCTCCTAATAGTCTTATACGGATTCGAAACCTGGTTTAGGGGGTTAACTAAGCTAATTCGAAATAATAATACTTTTCCTTAGGAAGGGATAGTTAATATAGGCTAAAAGGGCCTCGTTTAAAAGATTAATAAGGTTATTATAATAGTGGCCCGGGCTATTCTCCTAGTCTGGAAGATAACCCTAATATGTAACCTCCTCCGAGATACTGGCCTGCTTACCGGGAAGGTGGCCTTAGAGGGGGTACGCCTGCGTTTCGTAGTACGCCTATAAAAGGTCGACCAATAATACCCATTAGTCCTAAGGTTCTTATATTAAGGGAGGCAATAAACACAACTTTAACGGATAGCAGGCCTCGTCTTAAGGGTCCCAAGGCCAGCATTGTTCTAACCGTAATACCTCTTAGGGTCATAAGACCCAATAGTCCTTTAGACGAAGGAGAAGGTTACTAAGGCTTTTTAGAAATGGTTAAAAACTGTCCTGGATAATTATATAATTATTTTTTTAGACGGCTCTAAGGCACCCAATAGGGTTATAGGATATGGGTTCGTCATCTACAGGGGCAATAAGCGGATAGCCCAGGGCTGCGGCCAACTTGGCTTAGCAGAAGTGTTTAATGGAGAAGTTGAAGGGGCGAGAATAGGGCTCAGGTGGGCCCTCCTTACCTCCTAAGGTCGACCTATACACATTTGTATTAATAATACTAGTGTTATTCGGGGGATACGGGGCGAAGCTCTAGTATCCTTATAAACAGCTTTCCTCGAAATTCATAAGGCGGCTAGAATATATAATATATATACCCACTAGGCCCTAGGGTATTAGGGGATAAAAGGTAACGAAAAAGTAGACCACCTAGCTAAGTAGGGCACTACACTCCCAGTGCCTTTAGGCCAACTAGTAACCCTAGCAGGGATTAAGTGATTCACTAAGAAATGGATACGGGCCTAATAAATACGATGGTGGTATAAGGAGGTAACGGATCGATACGCTTAACTAGGGCTCAAGGCCACCTTGACCAGCCCCCCTGAACTAGCCCTACTACGGGTTACCCTATACCACCTCTTAGCGGCCCGATCAGGCCACGGAGACTTCGAATAATATTATTAACGCTTTAACTATATAAAAGCCTTATTTACCTATTTTTATGGGGAAGTAAAGGAAGTAGACTATTTAGTTTATTACCGAAAGACCCTAACGAGGAGGTAATGGTGGCTTACCCTCTACCCTTCTAGTTCATTAGAGCTCATAGGACCTATGGGATTACTCGAGTAATACTTTAAGGGGCTAATCACTAATCCTAAAAGTTTTAAGGCCTTCCTACGTATAATAGACTTTTTCTAAAAGATTTGCCTACGCTATTAGGGGCTAGCTTAGTTAGGCCTTAAGATAACTAATTAACGCGTCCTATTAGGGGAACTAAATAAGAAGTAAAGGAATTAGAGGAACTAGTGGGATCTAGGGATAAACTGAACGTATAGTAGCTAATAGGTAAGATTTGGAGGACGATGGTAATGGCTGTGTATTGTAGAGTAGGTAGTCTGAGCCTGCGGCTCTCTACGCTACATACCCCTCGGGAGGTCTGCTGCAAGGGCTTCGCCCTTGCCGCCCTGGCGAGAAATACAACAACAACAACTAGTGTATAAGTACTTAGAGCTAGGTTGTTAGCCCTGATTAGGACGGGAATCCTGGGGTTATTAAGTGTTATTCTGGGTGGTGGTCTGGTTAATACTATTACGGGCCTCGGAGGCCTTTTGCCCAACCTTCTGAATCCGTCCATATTCCTTTCGGCCTAGGAGAGTAAAATAACCGTTAATTATTCGGGGCCTAATTAGATAGTTTATATGGCCGGCCTAGAAGGGCCCTAAATAGTTAATACACTTCGGCTTAGTTATATAAGGCTCGGTCTCGTGGGAGTCTAAAGGCTTACCGCAGTTATTACAGAGTGGCCGCTGGTTATAGTACTGGTTTATGTAGTATCCCTAATAGCTAGGGTTATACCTAAGTAGGGACCTCTTTTCCCTAATAAGCTAGGCCTTGCTGCTCTAGTTGAATAATCTGAAAGGTAGCACCTTGACTATAAAGGAGATAACCTAAGTAACTTTATTTATAATAGGGTTTAAGTTAAGGTGGGATTACCGGGCTAGGACTAACTCGTGGCCAGTCTAAGTAATAACCTCCTCCCTAATTAGGGTTAATATATTAATACTTTCCCCATCTAGGCTTTAGATCTTAGATGGGTAACGTAGGATAGTGTATATAAACTATTTTATAAGGGTTTTTATTTTAAAAGCCCCTAAATAGTCTACTAACTTTTATTTATTTCTAAGAAGGTTTTATTGGATTTGTTTATTTAGGGGCTTTAAGGAGTATTTAGTTGAGATATAGTAAATGTGCGGAATATCTCCTAGTTATAGGCCAAGGGCCTAGCAGATTGTACAGCGCAGGGCAAAAGGGGCGTTCTTCCGGGCAGTATCCAGGCTTTCCTCGGGGATACGGACAAAAGCCCAGAGGTCTTCTAACTGAGCCTAGGCTTATGGGCGGGTAAAGGCTCGGTTTTAGGTCAGGGCGGAGGCCGGGGCTGAAACTGGGGCTAGGGTCGGGGCTAATACCATAACGGTAACCCAGTTTTAGGTTAAAATTAAAATAACTTTGTTATTTATCAACTTTTTTAAGGCTTGGATTACATAGGTTATCACCTCCTTTACGATCTACATTTTGGGCCCCTTAAAATTAGAGACCATGTTATTAATAAACTGGGTAATAACCAAAAAAATACCTTTTCGGTCCTCATAGTATTTGGTTTGTTCATCGAAGGCGGCTAGGATAGATCCAGTGGCCACCCTACTTGTGTTTAAGGGCCCCTTTGCTGTAAAGGGGGCTATATCAGGAGTATTAAGCTAGTTTCCCCTAAGGCTAGGCTGGAATAGCTGGGCCTTAGTGTTACGGCGGTGTTTAGCTCTTAAGGTGGGGGTTAGCTCCGGAGGTGACCCAGAGCCCTAATTAGGGCCGGCCGGAGGGGCCGGCTATAGTCCGGTGCCCACCAGAGGTTATAAGGCCATCACGGGAGGACTCTAAAAGGGAAAGGTGAAGACTTTTTAACTGTTAAGGATCTTAGTGGTATATCACCTATTTCACTAACAACGGATGCCAAGAAAAATGAGGCAAGAGGGAAGTTGTGGCTCTGTATGAAGCTGGCTTGGGTATCGTCCCCAGCGCCTGATTTCAAGGGTGGAAGGTTATGCAGCAAGTATTTGGCCACTGCTGCCGCTGCCGCTATTGCGTATGATTCCCACAAGTAGTTCTTGTGATCATCTGCATAATCGCAGACGCCACAAACCATAACGCATGGAATGTCGTTCTCCACATCAGCTGCCTCCATCTCAAAGCACAAAACGCCTCCAAGCTCCCGACTCCATTCATCGCGCATTACCCCGTTCTTTGGGCCCACACGTCCTGATGCGATGTTGCCGAAAAAAAGAGATGGGTCCGGTCCTGGGCGCTCCTCCCTATGAACCACGTCTTCGGGGCGACATTCAGCGCAGTCAAAAAGCCCCATACCGTGTGGTGAAGTCGCTTTATAGAGAACGTCCTTTTCGGGGCCTGGCGATGAAACCCCGGATGGCCCCTTTGAGAGATACGCCTGAACTTGTGTTTCGCCCCGGACATCGTTAGCGCGAAGCTTGGCGAGGGCATCGAGGATAATTGCTGACGGCGCCTTGAGGCTTCCCTTGCGGGCGATGCGGCCGTCGACCCCACGTGCATTCTTTCCGGTATGGAAGTCGTATTGTATCACTCCACCATGCTCGCCTGCTGGTTGGCTGATGACAACGTCGCCGAGCCGGATATCGACACGTGCATCATCGTGGTGATTCGGTACACCACTCCCCACGCCAACGTGCAAAATGAGTCGCAGGGAGGGGAAATTATTTCTCATATAGCTTACTGCCATGGCCGTATCTAACCCGACGGCAACGACAACGTCGTGGACGCCAATGCGACCGAAACTGTACCGACGGAACCTGTACCGAGTAGAGAGGTCGGGCCTCGGAGGGAATACGGCGAACTTTTCGTCCATCATACGGACTGCAGCATCCCCTGTATCTAAATTGCATACCCAGCCGATGGTGAACTTGCTGTGATCGACGCGTCTGGGCATGGTTGTGATCGTTGTGGGCAGCGAGATTCTATGGTTTCATCTCGATGAAAATTGCCAGGCTTGTTGACAGCGTGGTGAATGCGGTGATCTGTCGACAGCCTTGTCGTGAGGGGTTGCAAGCTGGATCGTTAGCAGGTGGTGGACAGCGTCGTGGTCCATGCACAATGTGAGAAAAATATTAAAGAGAGTATATCACAACGAAACTAAATGAAAGCACTCGGATGAATTATGACTAGTATAGGGGAGTGCTCGATGAACGAGGGTATGGTCCTCAACCTTCCGCAGGCGGAGCGGCCGGGGGCTGGGCTCCTTGGGGCTCGGCAGCAGGTGGAGCGGCGGCCGAGGGAGCAGCCGGCTGCGCAGCCGGCTGCCCCTCGGCTGGGGCCGGAGTAGCTTGTTGTCCCTCACCCGCCGGTGGAGGGGTGGCCTGCTGCTGTCCGTTCCCCTTGCCCTTGCCTTGTCTAGCGGCGCCACCACCGGGGCTGATGTTGATGCCTGTGAGTGTGGTTAGCGCATGCAACCAATACAAGTTGCCCAAGTTCCTTGACGGAAGCTATGAGTTTTACTTACCAGACTTGCCGCCGACAGAGGTGCTGCCGTCGCTGCCCTTGGTGATGCCTAGGTTGCCGCCAACTAGAGTCACAATTAGTCAACCGAAGCCTCACGTCGGAAGGAGACAAACATACCGTTCTGAACCTGGCCATCAGTACCGACGGTGATGCCAGCGTTGTCCGTGAATTGCTCCGACTCCGTAACGGCCTTGGGCTCACCCGGCTTCCCTTCAGCTGGCCTCGCGCCTTCCGCCGGCCTCGCCCCCTCTCCACCAGCAGCCGGCTGAGCAGCCTGCTGTCCCTCACCAGCAGGAGGAGCAGCACCCGCCGCAGCACCGTTGCCATTGCCCTTCCGCTTCGCCTCCTTAGCAGCCTCGTTAGCCTTCGCCGCCTCGCCCGGGTTCGACCCAAGACCCAGTTCAGCCTTCGCAGCTTCTCCAGGGTTGGCACCCGGTCCGCCCTCGCCCTTCTGGCCTCTGCCGCCGGCCGCCTGTCCCTCACCAGCAGCCGCCCCACCAGCCCCAGCCGCGCCGCCCGCTCCGGCGGTACCGTTGTTGTTCTTCTTCCCGTTGGCGGCGCCCAAGAATGCGTCGAGAGCGCTGTTGCCAGTGCCTCCTGCAGGCTTGTTGCCTCCCAGTTGGAGTCCGCCGATCGACAGCCCGCCGTTGCCGTTGCCTTTGCCCTTCGCGGCGCCCTCGCCACCAGCAGCCGTCTGGTTCGCCGCGGCACCGGCCTGCTGGCCGTTCTCGTTACCCTTTCCTCCGCCGCCGAGCTGGAGACCACCCGCGCCGCCGATGTTGATGCCGCCACCCGCGAAGCTGATCTGTCTCTTCTCGACCGCGGGCCTGACGAGGGCCGCGGCACGGCCGGCTGCGCTACCCTGTGCATAGCGACGACGGTTAGATATTCTCAAGTAGTCTCCACTGGCAATGGAGGCAGGCAGTGGTCATGTGTTGGTGGCGACTTACAGAGAAGGCCTTCTGGCTTTCTTGGCGATCGCAGAGCCCCCCTTCACCAAGCGCCAAGAGGGCGACGGCAACCAAAGGAGAGAAGCGCATTGCTACCCCGACGAATCAAACGTAGTAGAGACTGATAGTGAGAGTTTCTTATAAAGGTAATTTGATGAAAAGGGGGCCGCACAGCAGCGAGAGAAGTGAAAGGCGAACACGAAAGGAAATTATTACCCAAAAAAGCGACGAAGCATCAAGCTCCAGTTACCGCCGATGAAATGAAGGACAAGAAAGATGAAGAGAAAAAAACAGAAAGACCACGACAGGAACCGAGGAGACGAGATGGATGAAGTGAGTCAAGTGACGAACAGTCCGGGGAAAAAAGAGGGAACCGGCGTGTTAGTCCCACATATTGCTTGGAGGAAGCGGGATATAGGATCAGATGTCGTCACAAGTGTGCGCCCTCCCACCCTCCTTCTCTAGGCTCTGGCAGCCAAAAAGGAACATGTTCTGGAAACACGAACCAGTCCGGCCCCCTCCTTGTGTTGCTAGCAGACGTTGACGTGAATCCGGGCCGACGAGCGTGACATTGAGGGGGGGTTCGCGAGCCGCATGAAGCTCTTCGATACAGGGAGATCCCCCGGTGCTCGGGCTTTTGGAGATCTAGAACCCTGGATTTCCTCCGTGCATCTGCTCCCAAAACCCAGCAGGTTGGATCGGCAGGCTGAAAATGTCCCGCGCTAAAAAAGAAATGTTTAAAAGGCAGAGGAAAGGCTACTGCCCCACGTCTGGTAAAACGCACGTCAGCAGAGATAAACACGCACCGCATAACACGGATCGGTTTGAGGCGAGATCGGACGGCGCCGCAAGTGGCTCGTTGCTACCGCGCTCCACCGTCTCGGCACGGCTTGGCGTCGCGGAGCTGCGGCAGCGTCGAGCTATATTTGGCTTTTTGTCTTTTGTGCCCGCGTTTACTACTCAGTGATGTATGTTTTGCAACCTCGATCGGGAACCGGAGCGTCTCGTCGATACAAATGTTGCTTTCCAGGCCAGCACAAACAACAACAGTTACCTTCCAATTCATTCATTATCTATTCTCATTTTATGTAAGGGGGCTTTCAGGTCGCGAGGGCCGTGAAGACATTAAAAAGCGCACACAAACAGCACAAGTTTTGAGAAGATGCAAATGAAGGACACGGGAGGTATTGATAAGAGCCGCTTCGGGGGGGTTATTGAAGTGATCCTAAGATCGGCCACACACACGCTCCGTGCATCAGTCCTCGCGACTCTCCCGCCACAATGTTACACCAAACCGCAAATTACCCAATAAGTTTTTGTCTCGACAGGGACAAAAGAGAAACAAGTAATCCGCCTTCCCGCAAACATCGCTCCGGTTTCCTTTTGTTTCGCCACATTTCGCGTGCAGGACGTTTGACGTGTGCCGGTCAGTCGTCGACGAGAGTCTCTGAGGAGAACCCCCCATCACTTAACAGTTGCAGGCGGTCGGGGCCAGCGACAGAGGAAGGTAGGTCGTCCTGTAGATGGTGCTGGTAACATCCTCCTCGTCGTCATCGTCCTCGACGGCGTTGAAGGTGCCCTTGGAGGGCGCCTTGGTGACCTCGGGCGCGTTCGGGGCGCGGGGCGGCAAGGTCAGAGTCACGGGGTGATGGTAGCCTGAGGACCAGCCAATGGTGTCAGGACAGGTGCCTTGGAAGGTAGGGACGGAAGAAGAAGAGCCTCCGGAGGCGACGGGGGTGGGAGTGATTTGCGCGGCCGCCGACACGCCGCCCGAGCCCGTCGCCGTCGCGGTGGAGTTGCTGGGGATGAGGGTCTTGCTCACCGTGACAGTGACGGTGGCCGGCGGCGCGCAGGTGGACGGCGAGCCGGGGACGGTCGTGTCGGCGCAGTCGGCTCCGCTGACGGAGAACTTGGGCGTCTGTGCGTAGATCACGTAGACGTTGGTGCCGTTGATGGCGTTGCTTCGGGAGGAGGGGAAGAGCCCCGGTGTTAGCCCAATCTTGTTCGCTGCTCGCTTCATGTTCCGATGCATCGTAGGTCCTTGTCGCTGCCCACGAGAAAGCTCCGCTTTTAATTTAAGATGACGGTTTTGCATGACTCGTCGGAAAATCCCCGAATTGGGGCTCGCCCTCAGGGGTTTGGTCCAAACTCTTTTTGGAGGAACACAGACAGAAGAGGGGAGAAAGAAGAGAGGGATTCTCACAATTGGTAGCCGTAGGACGAGGCGACGCAGGGAACCTCAACAGACGCAGCGCCGGCGGCGGTCTCGATGTCCTGGGCCAGGAGGGTGTAGCTGGGCGGCCAGTTGACGAAGTTGACCAGATACACGCTGAAGGAGGACGGGTCCGTGTCGACCGTGTCCCAGGTCAGCTCGTAGCTGGAGCCCTTGGTGACGGTGGAGTTCAGGTT
Organism: Colletotrichum gigasporum; assembly: GCA_024584535.1. Classification (NCBI taxonomy): domain Eukaryota; kingdom Fungi; phylum Ascomycota; class Sordariomycetes; order Glomerellales; family Glomerellaceae; genus Colletotrichum; species Colletotrichum gigasporum. The sequence continues at coordinate 1,962,998 of CP077951.1, forward strand.
CGGGCTGGTGAACTCGATGGCGGAGACGGCCAAGGGGGCCGCGAGGGCGAGGGCAGCGGCAGTGAAAGAACGCATTTTTGTTTATTGGTTTTCGGATCCGGATGTGGTACAAAAGAGTGACTGGGATCGGTGAGGGAACGAAAGAGGTCCTGAAAGGCCGGTGGCTCAGGGAAAGGGGGACATCGCGAGCATTAAGTGCATTTTCGGGTCGACACTCAAACTCCTCAAACGATGGGAGATTGCTGGCAGGCAGCAACTGCAGCGCCGCAGGAGCGGTGGGGTTTCTGGTCCCTGGACGTCCTCGGCAGCATCAGCCCAGACGGCGAGGAGTTCGTATTTCCTCGCTGCAAACCTGTTGGTTATCGCTGCCCAGGACCGCCATGGGTGGTTCACGATGGGCGGGCTCGACCACTCACGAGGGCTGCACAGCGCGGGCCTCACCCCCAAAGCGGGTTAACAGGCACCGCGTAGCGTCAATCTAAGCGAGAAGATTTAAGCATCACGCGGCACAGTTTGGCCCGATTGCCCTCTCTCGGCCGACTTTGCCCCTGAAAGCTGTAACTCTCTGGCTGCTGTAGGGTAGCCTGTAGGGCGTAAAGGGGGTTGCCCGAACCGGACCGTTGAGACGGCCCATTGGGCGCGCCGGCAGGGGCGTCTTTTTGGATGCTGACCACCAACCGCGGCTCCTTTCGATATTTCTGGCCGTCTTTTCCCCTCTTTTTGTTAATATTCCTCCTTTCGACCCAATGGGTTTGCTCGCATCCTTCCGGCTCCTTCACGCACTTCTGCGGCGCAAACCTCGTAAACCACCCCCTTCGTCCATGTCGTCTCACCGCGGCCGCAGGCACGCTTTCACCCATCCGGCATCGCTCGTGGCATGACAGCAGCCGCAATTTCGACCTCGTCCACCCGAAAGACGGATTTGCGCCCATTTGACTCGACGATCAGGACCGACGACGGGCGACGGAGTCCCGCTGGGTTGGAAATTGGAAGCCGGGGGAGTTCATGTTACGACCAGTCCTAGGAGGACGAGAAGTTGGGCTGGCTTCGCGATGCCAACCAACAGCAGCAGCAAAGAGGAACGAGTGCACTCCACGGAAAAGGGGGAAATGAGGAGCGCCGCTGCACGCATTTGCTGCTGTCGGTGCTCATTTCGTCTGCTGAGGGTTTTCTCGAGGGGCGCGTCTCAGAACGGCGGCGCGGGTGCGGGCTCCCAATTCTAACTCGGCGCAACTATGATGCCTTTACCCCGGCTTGGCGAAGAGGGAGCTTATCGCCGTGGACCGGTGGGATAATGAGGATTTCGAGGTGCGAGCTGATGAGATGCAGATAAAGATGCAGCGTCACGCGCCAGACGACGGCGGTGTTCGACCTGTCAGGCATTTCATTTGCGAATGTCTTGTCAAAGGCGACCTGGCATTAGGATCTGAAGTGCCGGATTCAACTGCAACCCCAAGACGAAGCCAAGAAGGGCGCAATACGACAAGACTCGGCGCCCGGGTTGCCAGGAAATGCCACGCGCGTCGTGCAACCAGCTGAAGCTGGGTTTTGTCCAAGTTGATGTTGCTCACGTGGACACGGAGCCCAACTCCGTTGTCCGACGAGTTGCCATCGAGGGGTAACTACTCGAACGAAGCCTCGTAGCGCACTGGCCGTTCAATTGCTACCTCGACACGTCGACTGTGCCTCTGCACCCTTGGCCCTTGCATTATAGTGGTCATTTCGTCTGGAAATTCGCCCTACCCTTGGACCGACATTCCGAGTCCAGCTAAGCTTTGTGTGTTGTACGGTTTCGTTTCCCAGAGTGGCACGGATTTGGACATTTCTTGGTTTCAATCCCCACGTGCGTGTCACGCAGACTGTCTTCTTCCCGGGCTTCCACATGGGTATTAGCTTCGACGCATGCGCAACGACAATCGCCCACTCCTTTGCTCACGAAGAGCTTTGTCTCGATCGAGAGAACTCGTCAAGCCTTGGGGATTGAGTTGAATGCACGTGCTGTTTCTATGAAAGCGTGACGTGAAGGTAAGACCCCAGCGCATCGAGTCACGTATGCGTCAGCAAGTACATCCTGCAGGAGTGTATGTCCCATGCAGTAAAAGCGCAGCCGCACTTCATTCGGACGATTCCCAGTTTTTATTCGGAGTTGCAGTGGGATGAGACTACTCAAAAGTCCGTTCAAATCTTGGCTGCGTGTGAACCATCCGACCCTCATCCAAGCTTGGTGCATCGAACGTCTGAAGTCATCGACTTGATTGGCTTTCAGTAATACATCAACGCCCCGTGGAGGGACCGATGCATTGCCATGCAGCAACAAACAACTTCTATTTTCGTGGTTGTTCCAAGTCTAGATGTCAAAGACTCCCTGATATGCAAGAATGTTTAAGTCCATCGGGAGTTTTGTTAAAATGAAACTGCGTTTGTGCTACCTTCGTGGAGAGAGGTGCAACTAGCGCCAAGTTCAACACTAGACGCGAATATAAAGCTGTGCTCTTTCCTCGACACCTAGGTTCTGTCTCTGAGCTCGAGTTGATGCCCTCAGGCTACCCTCCACAAAACAGACGCGACGAGAAACAACGATAAAAATGACACTTGGGCTGCTCCATCTCCTGGCTCTGGCTTTCCTCTTGGCCGCTACCCTGGCAAGTCCCGTCTTCGATTCCGACGTTGCATTTTCCGTCGGCGAACCTCTACCCCGCGACGAGCAATCGCCAGTCGCCAACCTCGACCGCAACGGGACCCTCGACGCCCTCAGGCCTCGCGAGGAAAAGGTTCCCACCAAGAACTGCAAGGGCGTCAGCTTCTGCAAGAACAAGGACCTCGGAGGGCCCTGCAAGTATTGGTGCTATCCGATGGACCTGCTCATACTTCCCGTCACCGAATGGAGGGAACAGGTTAAGTCGATCCGGATGAGGCCCGGTGCGGAATGTTGGTTTTACAGGTGAGTTCCTGAAAACCTTCGCCGTTGTTTGCGAATGATGGAAGGGGTTGGTTCTGACAGGTTACGCAGGGGGGCGGACTGCACAAAGAGCACGGCGATGATGCCGAAGCAGTTTCTTGTGTTTCCTGGTGGCAATGTCGGTACGCCGCTTCTGGGCGATGTCGGATGCTTCACATGCCCCAGCAAGGACCCGGACTATCTTCATTGATTTGTGGGATGTTGGTGTCGGTGACGGTCGTGCTCGCTGTGCCCGGTTTTAATTACATACGACGAGGCTACTTCATCGAGGCGGGGAAATTTGCTTTTACCAGAGTTATTTCACTAAGCCTCTTTTGGTACATATGTCCATGCTTAATTTTCAGCTGCGTATAGTTTATGGCATAATGATATCAGTCCCCGTGCTGTCCGACTTTGTTTTGGTCGAATCGTTCGTGTCTTCTTGTATCAGTTTGATGCAATCTTCTCAGAATACAACTCGGACCAATTGAAAGCCCGCACTGCGTGAACCAATTTCTACGTTCCACTTTGCGGCCCGTTGGATCAAGTCGTAGACAAAATCACGCCAGAACATGGGCAGCCTGATCTGTGTCACACTCTTGCGTCGTGGTGTGTGATCGTCCAGTGACTTTTGCCCTTTTCAACCAGTAAGACGCCATGAGGCAAATTCTGCCAATTGCGCGTATCAACCTTTGCAGGCTGTGCCAGGTGGCGCTTCCGCTGTCTCACGCACTGCATATACGCGCTGGTGAGCCGCCACCAAAGTATTTAAATGGATGGGACCCCTTGAATACCAGAGCCTGATGTTTGTTTCTCGCACTTTTCCCATGCATTTGATCTTGACATTTCATTTTCCTCTGGAATCGTCTACACAAGAAGACGACACCTGAAAGTATTTCAGCATCAGTAGGCCACGCACTTCAACGAACGCACCTTCCATCACAGTATAGTTACCGACTCTGCTGCTCACACGCAGATCCCACTTCGACATCAACGTCCCGAGACTGAGTTTTCGATTTGGAACAAAATGGCAGACGACAATACCGAGCTCCTCGTCGCCATTTCAGCTCTCGTCATCGCCGCTCTGACCTGGGTTTTGCCTATATACTCCATTTTTCAGGCCATGTTCACAACAGCTCAGAGCCTTCCGAATTGCGATGAGAGGGTTATGGGCGGCTGGGCTGCTGGTACAAAGTGGAGGGTTCGCATGCGTGGCTTCAAGTTCGAGCTCCTGTTTGAGGCGCCCATTATATTCTTGGCTCCTCCGTCATCTAAACATAACCTGGGACCAAAGTGGGTGTGGGCCGCCGAGGGAACCCCAGAAAGCTGTCGAAAGAGCCATATCGACTGGGAAATGCTGACCCCAGCTCTCAACAAAGAACCAATTCATACCATAGTGAACAAGCGCGTGACTTGGTACTACCTTCTTGTGGCAATCGAAAGAATGGAGAAAGAGTCCCGAGAATGGGAGGTAGCCGAACATGCCGCACATGACGAACATGAATATTTCGCATCATATGTTCCTGAAAACCGAAGTCTTTCAGTCAAAATTCAGTCCAAGTCAAGATCGTTTGACGTCAACGGGATAATGAAGAAGCCATAACGTCCGACACCCACTTTCGGCCACCCCAAAAATGATGCTGCATTTTTCGATACATCAACTTAAGCTTTTTATTTCACCCTATTTGATGTAACTATAATATAACTTTCACTGTCACTAGGGTTTTCTGATCCGCTGGGTTCATCTAAGTTATCGTCGACTTCGCCTACCTCGATCTGAGCCTTCCATATAACCTCGATGTTAGCAAACTTCGAATTGGGGCTCATTATGACCTTCTTTCACTTCGTTGCCCTACTAACCTCAACCTCTACTTTCAATACCTTAATCTGATACTGGGCTATAACAAGCTAGTAGTCCTTCTCGTCGAAGCCTTTCTGGACCTTCTTAAATAGTAAACGTTGAATACCGACGTTATTGTTAAGCTTGTCGTCGCAAAAGTGGAACCACCATTACGGGACAGTAATTGTGGGCTATATTATGACACACCCCCCCAGACCGAGGAGAGAAGAGGTCTACTAACTAAGGAATTAGCACCGGCTTATATTCATAGCTGATAAGTCCTTATTGATTGTTACTGGGTGCTGGCCGCTTCCAGCTGGTAAGTCTAACCTTCCATTTTGGTGACTTGTTGTTGAAGGGAGAATAGGTGAGCATAACGAGGCTCCAACCCATGACCTCTAGGTCGGCCCACATACTGCCACTTTAGCAAGGCGTTTAGCCATTCAACCAGAGGGCTCATAGAGATAAGGGCTCATAACTGTCGCAAAAGTGGAACCATTATTACGGGACAGTAATTGTGGGCTATATTATGACACACTGGTAATAGAGACTCCCTCAGAGACCTGGTTTAAATATTAGGCTGGTGTTAACGTATTCTTAAGTATTAAAGGGCTTATAAGGGGTCTCCTCATATTAACTAACCATAAACCTATGTCATGATATAGCCCACAATTACTGTCCCGTAATTGTGGTTCCACTTTTGCGACAACCTATATACTTCTAACCACTAATAATATTATTATACGTCAATCCAGCCTGATGTACCTTCCTATAATAGAGGAGGGACGTTCGCTTACTAATAACAGTACTATAATCTCATTAAGGTTAATACCTAAGCTCCTTCTTATACGCTGTTTTGAGTGGCCCAAAGATTGACTGATTGAGAGGTTAAAGTATGTGTAACGTATGGGGAGGTGAAAAAAACAAGTATATATTACTTTTAAAATAGAGATATATAAACTCTGTTATCTTATAATTACTATACTCATCTAATATAAGGAGTCTCCTTTTTTAGGGGTCCTTGGGTATAATTAACGGAATAAAAAGCTTTTTTAATTATTTAATAACCATAGAGTTTAATGTCCAGCTATTTTTTATTATTGTAAACTTTTATAAATTATATAGAGTAAGGGTAAGAGGAAACTATTGTTATTGGACTAATTTAATTTTATATATAATAAGTAGAGGGAGTACTTTTCTAGTTACTAAGATATATTCGATAAGGGATATCTAGGTATATAATCCAGGTTATTTTCTTTGAACTAGGTGAATCTCTAATAATCCTAAAACAAACTTATTTAATCCTCTATCTTTAAGAATAACAGTTTTATTTATATTGTATTAGTTAGTTGTTTTAATAGTTTTAATCTCAGGGATATCGAGGTGACCGAACTATGGCCTAATAATATTAGTTGTAATTCTATTAATACATTATGAATTGATTACTCTATTTCTATAGACCTTCATTGATGGATTCCTCCTAATAAAGGCTTAAACCTAGTTTTTTCCGAGTAGTTGTTGTTGTTGTATTTAACGCCAAGGCGGCAAGGGCGTAGCCCTTGCGGCAGACCTCCCGAGGGGTATGTGGCGTGGAGAGCCGCAGGCTCAAACTATCTACTCTATAGTATACAGCCCTTGCCCGCGTCCTCCAAATCTTGCTTATTGGCTATTATGCGTTCAATTTGTCCCTGGATCCCGCTGGTTCCTCTAGTTCCTTTGCTTCTTATTTGGTCCTTTTAATAGGGTAGGATAGTTATTTTAAGACTTAATTGGAGGTTAGCCCCTAGTAGTGTGGGTAGATTTTTTAGAAGAAGTTTATTATACATAGGAAGGCCTCGAAGTTTTTAGGATCGGTGATTAACCCTTTAAAGTATTACTTAAGTGATCCCATAGGTCCTATGGGCTCTGATAAACTAAAAGAGTAAAGGGTAGGCCACCATTACCTCTTTACTAGGGTTTTTTAATAATAAACGAAATAATCTACATCTTTTATTTCCCCATAAAAATAAGTAAATAGGGTTTTATTATAGTTAAAGTGTTAGTGATATTGTTCAAAGTCTCCGTGGCCTAATCGGGCTATTAGGAGGTTGTCATAATATAGCCCACAATTACTGTCCCGTAATTGTGGTTCCACTTTTGCGACAGAGGTGGTATAGGGTAGTCCGTGGAATGGCTAGTTTAGGAGGGTTGGATAAGCTGGCCTCGAGTCCTAGTCGGGCATATCGATCTGTTGCTTCCTTATGCCACCATTGTGTGTATTAGGCCTGTATTCGTCTCTTAGTGAGTTGCTTGATCCCTACTAGGGTTGCTAGTTGGCTTAAGGGCACCAGGAGTGTTGTGCCTTACTTAGCTAGGCGGTCTGCTTCTTCGTTGCCTTTTATCCCCTGATGCCCTAGGGCCTAGTGGGTATATATATCGAATATTCTAGCCGCCTCGTGGATCTCAAGTGTAACGGTCCAAGCACGTATATTGCAACTAGTTATGGCGACTACTACGAGTATCTTTAAGATAAGGAGAAAGGAAGGAAAAGTCTACTGCCCCACAAATCCGTTGGATCCTAATTAGGTCTACTTAGGCCTAATTAGGCTTAGTAAATAGTGGTTAGCGTTGAACATAGCCGAGTGGTTCCGAGGCCTCTAATCGGGCCTTGGCCTATGATAATTACCCCCTTCCTCCCCTCCCTTCCTAAGGGATATTCCCGTGATTGGCCTTATAACGGTCTAAGGCCGCCGTATCCGCTAGTATATCTACTAGCTCTTAGGTGAGTTAAGTATAATCCTTCTACTTCACTAAGACCTTTTATCCACCCTATACTTTCTGCGTATTATAAATCTCCTTAACTTTAAACTCCTTCCCATTAACTATTAGTATTATAAGTAACTAAGTATTATTACAATTTTATAATAATAATAAATTAACTCTAGTATACCTAATTAAGTTTATATAAAAGATATTATGGATCCCTAGTAGTGTATTTAACTAGTAAACATAGGATCCAACTAGTTCGAAGATGGTGTATTTTGTGTTAACCTAATTGAGTTTTTTTAATAGTTAATTAGATTAGATATTCCGTAACCTCAACTAAACCTTATTCCCAAACTTAAACTAATTAAATAGTTAGCGGCTTACGTTTACGGTAATCTCTTATTTCTCTTATGCTACTACTATTACCACCTAAACCTACTTAGAAGTGTCCTTTAGCTTTTAGACTAAAGTTTTTACTGTTATTATAAGGGTTTTATTACTATTCTACAGGGGTTCCTTTACTCTAATTAGGTCTAAGTTATACCCATAAGTAATAAAGAACGGGCTGAGTTTTATTAATAAGGTAACCCGGTTATTAATAGCTATTATTACTACTAAGAGTAGTTCGTCCTAATTATCCTAAGTATATACTATATATACTCTAAAATAGGTTTTTATTACTTTGTTTACCCTCTTTATAACTTTATTTATTTTTAGGTAAAATACTATAAAAAGTTTTTATTTAATCCATAGTAATTAATAGAGTTATTTTCACATAAAACCTATAAACTATGGTCCTTTATTTAATATAATTATATGAGGTATCCTATAGTGCCTAATTAGACCTCGGATTAGTTATTCTAGTATTATATTCATTATAATATCCTTTAACAACTCGAAGATCACGTTCTTTAACAAACGATCGGTTACTACTATGATGTTCATAGCCCCATCATAGTGGGAAGGGGGTAATCCTATTATAAAGTTAATTGAGACCTCTGCTCAAATCCGTCCAGGGATAAGCAGAGGCTTTAATAAGCCCCTCTTCTTATCACACTATACGTTTCCTTATCTATAAATATCGTAGTTCCTTATAAATCTTCGGATATCCTAGGATAAGCCTAGCTAGTGGAACTAGTAGTTAATTAGTACCTTTAAAGTGTCCCTCCCCGGATATCCTATTAACGTAGAGTCGTAGAACCTCTGGATTAAACCCGTACTTAGGAACTCATAATATAAAATCCAAATTCTATTCCTTTATAATAATCTCTTATTATCGTTGATCGTATATTCTAATAATATCATCAACAACTTCCACTACGAGGAAAGTTATCGGTCTCCTTTTTATACTACCCCCCTAATTAGCTAGTATTAGTTATTTTAGTCTAAGGCTTTATCCCACTAGGAGTATAATAGCTCTTCTTTAAAAGGGTTTAAGGGGGGTTCCATCTTGTTTGGGCTAGGGTCATCGGTCTAATCCATGTCTCCAGGGGAATCTCTTATACTAAACTTAACCCTCTCTACTTACCCTAATCAGGCCTGCACTTCTCTAATTATTATTATATTATTAACTTATAATATATTAATCCTATTCTTTAGGAGTTTAATTTTCCGACCCTCTAACCTGTTATCTTATAAGGTACTAGGGATATCCTATTCACATCTCGATAGTATATTAGGAACTACTACTTTTTTACTAGGTCTAAATTAGATAATAAAGTTATAACAGGACAGTAACTCTGACCACCTAATTTAACGTTCACTTAAATATCTTTTCGTTATAAAGTACTTCAAATTCAGGTGCTCAATTAAAATAGTAAACTCTTCCACACTCCACAGTTCTGAATCCCAGTACTTTAGGCAGCGTATTATTACTAATAGTTCCTTATTGTGTATTAGGTAATTATACTCCATAAATACGTTTTTACATAAAAAAAACACTACAAACTTTAGGATCCCTTTGTTATTATGCTACGATAAAGCACCCCCTACTACATAACTAAACAAATCGGTCTCGAGTACTATAGTTTAATCAGGGTCCTAGTGAGCTAATACAGGTGTACTAATCAGGAGCGTCTTCAGCTCCTCGAACACTCTAGCGCACTCCTTACTCTAAACGAATAATATATCCTTTTTAGTTAAGGTTATTAGGGGTTATACGATCCCTAAAAAGTTAAGTATAAACTACTGGTAATAATTGGTAAAACCGATAAACCCACGAACTCCTCACACTAATTAGAGCACTTCCTATCCCTAGATTACCTTAATTTTTTTTAGGGTTTATACGAATTCTCTTACCAACATTAACAATAAACCCTAAATACTTAACACTCTTAACCTTAAATTTATACTTATTAATATCCATATATAAGCTTATAGCGCCTAAATACTCAAGGACCTTCTTAAGCTTTTCTCTATAATTAGAGAGGGAGCTGTCCGAATAAATCAGGATATCATTAATATAAGCTAAGTAGAACTTTTCTAGGAAATCTCATAGCGTATAGTTCATATATTACTAGAACGTCGTAGGGGCTTTAGTTAAACCAAAGGGGGTAACCATCTATTCGTATAACCTATACCTTGTCCTAAACACCGTTTTCTATTCATCTCCTTTCCTAACCCGGATCTTATAAAATACAACAATAATATCCAACTTTATTAACCACTTCGTTTTTATTAATACTCTTAGAGTTTCGCTAATTAGGGGCAAAGGGTATTAATCCTTCTTTGTAATAGTATTAAGGGTACGGTAATCGACGCAGAACTATAACCCTCCTCTAAACTTCCGGATTAACAGAACGGGCGATGATATAAGGGAACTACTAGCCCTAATAAACCCTTTATCTAATAGTTTTATAAGGGTTCAGCGTAATACAATTAACTCTTCCCTTAATATACTATAAAAAAGTCCCTAGGTCACTGGTTTATCTTAATTATAGGAGTTCTTCTTAATAAGGATAGTATAGTTAATGTTTTTTTAGTGTAATAATAATTAATTAGCCTTATCTCGGTTAAAGATATATAGAAATCTATAGTAGTATATAGGGAGTTTCGTCGTAGGGTTTATCTTCATTTTTAGTGCTAGGGCTTTCTCAATATTAGCTAAATTTATGGAGAATATGTTTAGGGTGGATATACTAAAAGGGGTTTCTCTTCTCTTCTATGCTCACCTAATTAGGGCTGAGAATACCGATCTAGTTTATTACTGGATTAGGAACTTTGGATTTTACCGGGCCTAGCCCGGTTTCTTTTTTATTACCTAATAGTCTGCGATACTTATATGCAGAGTACCTCGCACTGGGTAAACCGTAACATCATCGTTAATTATCTAGGACTTTTTAAAGATAACGTCGTTTTTTTAGTTAAGAATAATATAAAAGAATAATTAGTATTATTTATAATTATTAATATTGATATTAGTGTAAATGATGTAGTGGATTATATTAGGGATTGTAGTGGTGATTTGTATTAAGTTCTGAGGTGTAATACTAATATGTGGTGAGTGGAGTTTCTTAGCGAACGCGTCGATGATCAGGGCGTATATTAAATACCCTGTATTAATAAAGGTAATTGTGTAGTGTATTCTATTAATCCTAATATTAACGTAAAATGGGTTATAATTTATACTCTTTTTAACGACCTTTTATTCCTTTATAGCTTGTTCCTCCTAATAACGACTTTCACTAGGAATTACTTTTTTCCCAAGTTCTTAGAGTTTTACTTAAAATTATTATCTATTTTACTTTATTCCTTAGTTTTTCCTTTAAAAGTTTTAGTTCTCCTTATCTTTTTTCGATCCTTAGGGTATTACTATTATATATGCCCTTTTTTGTTATAGTTATGATATTTGTGAGCTTCCTCTTAGTTTGGCCGTTTACGGATTTTCTTGTCCTTGGTTAGCCTGTTTGCTTTTATAGGTTCCTACTCTATTTAATTAGGTTAGGGGGACTCTAATTAACTGTTCTGTTTCCGAGGGGACTTAGTTCTTGTTTAGTTAGGGGTTAGCGATCTCCTATGCCGACGCTTATGGTGGGTTTAATAGGATTTGCTGTCTAATTCTAAGCTTATACTTAGGAGCATTTAGGTGTATATAGTATATGTTGTTAGTTTGTTGATTATGCTGATAAGGGGGGCTCTTATTGTGGTGTTTAGGGCTCTTTTAAGGTAATTGATCCTTATAACGTCTAGTTAATGTCCTCCTCCTACTTCTATGAGCTCCTTTTCAAATTTGGGGAGGAAATAAACGAAACTCTCGTTCTCCTTTTATTATATAGTCCTTAGTTGGTTAAGGGCTTATACTTCTGTGTTAGGGTCTACGTAGTAACCCTTTAAGTATTCTATAAATTTATCCGGGTTCTTCGACCTATCGGCCCCTCCTTGTGCATAGTAGGCGCTCACTATAGCTTACATAGTGTTTTCTAGCTTAGAGTAGATATAAGTGAATACGGTTAACTCTAAACCAAAGACTTTTCTATTTACACTTATTTTACCTCCTATTTTAATATATTATTATTAAAACTTTTTATATAATCCATTAAACTTTAGTAGGTTTGGAATTTAATATTTAACTTATTTTAGAAATAGTATATAAACTTAATTAGGGAGAATTAGTACTATAAAAGGTATTAGGGACGTCGAGGTCGGGTACCTGGGTTTTACCAGGGCTTCCTACAAGAATCAAATCTGCTCTCGTTGGGTCTCTTGCTCGGTTACTTAGGCGGTCCGCATCTCCTATAGTTGGGTTATAAGTTATCTAATCAACTACACTAACTACTATGGGTTTCCAAATAGTTTAGTGTTACCTTCTATTGTTGCGTAATTATCGCTTATCCTAGTGTTTTACGTTTAATAGTGATTGTAGTATACTTAATGATGTAGTTGAGGTACTCTATTATGGGTATATATACGCATTTTTTCGAGTTTATAATAACCTCTAAGTTTAATTAGGCCATACTGATCAGTTTTAGATATTCAGGGACTCCTTAGGTTAACCCGTTTAGAACTTCTTACTACTCTTACACAGGTCGTGGACTTTTATACTAGGTGTTCAATTGATTACCTTTAATAATCTTAAAAATAATATAACGGTCTAAGTATATATATTACAACTAGTTATAACGACTATTACGAGTATCTTTAAGATAAGGAGAAAGGAAGGAAAAGTCTGCTGCCCCACAAATCCGTTGGATCCTGATCAGGTCTACCTGGGCCTGATCAGGCTTAGTAAGCAGCGGTTGGCGTTGAACATGGCCGAGTGGTTCCGAGGCCTCTGATCGGGCCTTGGCCCGTGACATCAAGGAAGGCTTCTTATAAGGAGATTGGAGCCTTACCTCGTATCCCCTAAATAACACTGGTATTATTAATATAGATGTGAATAGGCTGGCCTTGGGAAGTAAGGAGGGCCCGCCGGAGCCCTGCCCTTGCTCCTTTAACCTCGCCGTCAAACACTTTTATTAAGCTAAGTCGGCCACAACCTTGGGCTATACGCTTATTACCTACCTTTATAGATAACGAATCCATATCCCGTGGCTCTATTAGACACTTTAGAACCGTCTAAATAGATAATTATATGGTTATTTGGGACAGTTTTTAGCCAGTTTTAAAAGGCCTTAGTAGCCTTCTTCTTTGTGTATAAGATTATTAGGTTTTATGACCCTGGGAGGTGTTATGGTTAGAGTAGTGCTGGCCTTGGGACCCTTGAGACGAGGCTTACTGTCTATTGGAGTTGTGTTGATTACCTCCCTTGTTGTGTATACCTTAGGACTAATGGGTATTGTTGGTCGACCTTTTGTAGTTGGACTGTGAAGCGTAGGTGTACCCCTTCTAAAGCCACTTTCCTAGTAGGTAGGCCGGCATCTCGGAGAAGGTTGCTTGTTGGGGTTGTCTTCTAGACTGCGAGGATGGCTTAGGCTACTCTTATAATGACCTTATTGACCTTTTAGATAAGGCCCTTTTAGTTTATATTAATAATCCCTCCCTAAGGGGAGGTGGTGTTGCTTAGGGCTAGCTTAGTTAGCCCCCTGAACTAGGTTTTGGCTTTGTATAGGGCTATTAGGAGGACATAGGTGATGAACGTTTTCCGTATAATAGTTACTGGGATCCCTCTTTTTGTGTTTATTAGGTGCCCTAGGTGCTGGGTTGCCTTTTTTGTTATAGTTACTTTTATTTTGATGTAGTATTAAAAAGAGAGTCTTTTATCGAACTAGACCCCTAGTCAACGGATCGGCTTAACCAAGGCTTCGATTTCAAGGTCTCTACCTTTGATCCTAGGTAGGTTTTTTGGTTGCTTATATTTCCTAGTAAAGTTTATAGCTTTATATTTAGCTGGGTTAAAGGAGACCTTATTATTAGTACCCTAGTTTAGAATTTTGCCGGCGTGGTGTAGTGGCATACACCTGGCAAGGCCTCTGGAGCCCAGAGGTCGCTGGTTCAATTTCAGCCGTTGGCAACTGTTTTAATTACCTATGGGAAGGGTAGGGTAGAGCCTAATGCGGGGCCTAGGACCCTTTCCGGGCCCCTGCCAGGGCTTTCTCATATCCACACCCTCCAACCAAGAAAAAGTGGATATGCGGCGCGTACACGTCGTCAACCTAGTACTGGGGTAGGAATGGTCTTGTGCGAATCAGAACAAATGCGAGGGCCTTGCTACGGCAGGCGCCCTCTCCAGATATATCCGGTATTGAAAAGCCGCAATAAGAATGGAACTGGGGCACCAGCGGGAACCAGGGACAGATTGAACACATAGTAGCTAATAAGCAGGATTTGGAGGACGATTTGAACTGTATCTAGTAATAGTTATAGGGCTACGGCTCTCCACGCCACATACCCCTCGGGAGGTCTGCCGCAAGGGCGTAGCCCTTACCGCCATGGCGTTAAATACAAAACAACAAAAACAACAACTAGTTTAGAATTTAGGTAACCTATTAGTTTAAGGATATAATATTGTTTTTGAGGGATGGGCCGGTATTTAATAGGCTTATATCGTTTATATATCTAAACTAAAGTTTTAGGTTTTTAGTCAAGATATCGGAAATATAAAGTAGGAAAATAATAAGTGATAGTGGGGAGCCCTAGGGTAGCCCATAAGTTAAAGGGAAGTCCTTTGTTGTTACCTCTTTAAACTTAGCCCTAGTAATACGGTTTAATATAAAGGCATAAATTAGCCTGATCAGGCTATTAAGCCGGCCTTATTACCGTAGTCGGATAATAAGGTGGTTCCGAAGAACAGAGTTAAAGGCCCCCTTCACATCTATTATCGCTAGTATAACTATAAGCCCCTTATTAAGGGCCTGTTTAATATTATGTATGAGATAGGTTGTTAGGTCGATAACTGCCCTGCTTGGTAGGGCCCCTATTTGTTGTGGGCTGGCCACCCCTTCTAGGATAGTGAGGTAGGCTATTCTCCTAGTTATTAGTTTCTTGAGCCCCTTACTTAGGTAAAATAAAAGGGTTATTGGTCTCTAGGATCCAGCCTTTGTGAAGTTGGTTTTTCTAAGCTTTTGAATTATAATAACCTCTACTTTTCGAAAGGGCTAGGGGAAGTAGCCGGCCTTAATACATACCTAGAACAGCAGCCTAATAAGCTTAGTTATAAGGTCCTAATAAGCCTTAAATAGTTTTATTGTGATTCCGTTAATACTAGGGGTTATAGTTTTTATTAGGGTGGCTGCCCTTACTTCCTCCTAACTAATCGTAGTCTACTAGGGTATTTATTGTCTTAGGACCGTAGCCACGTTGAAGGGGTCCCTAAGTAGGTCATCCGTGTTATTAAACCTCTCCAGTAGGGCCCTCCGTAGGGCCTGGGCCTTGTCCTGGTTATCGTTATACATACGTCTAACCCTTAACTACTAAGGGGGGGGCTTTAATTATTAGTCTAGTTTTATACTAGCCCATTATTTTATAAAAGTTCTGATTGGATATAGCCCCTTCGACTTTAGTAACCTAATAGGCCCGTTTAGCCTTCTTAACTATTTCTAAGAAAACCTTTTATTTTTTAAGGATAAGGGGTAGTGAGCCCGAGGCCGGCTCTAGTTCCCGTACCTATTGAATACGGGTTTTAAGGTAAAATTAGTGGGTTTTAGAATACTCTTCTGTTTACTAGGCGGCCCACTTTCACCGGCTTTATTATCTTTTCCCCTATTACTCAAATAACCGTTAAAAGTAGGTTAACGATCCAACTAGCCTGGGCATCTAGCTTAGCTAGGGTGGGTAGGTCCTTAAGGGTAAGTAAAGTTGAGGCCCCTATTTTAATTAGGTCTTTAAACTGAGGAAGTGCCGAATCCGGGACCGATATTAGCCCTGATTAGTATGTTTATTGTTATTTATTGTTATTAAGGGGGATGATGGCTATAATAGGCTAGTGATTAGCTCCTGGATATAGGTATGGATAGGGTCCTGTGTGTATAAGGGGGATATTTAAGAAGGTTAGGTTAAGGATGTGACCATGTGTGTGGGTTAGAGCCCCTATTTCTCCGATAAAGGAGAGGCCATGGTTATTAACCCAGTCAACTAGATCGTCTCCTCTATTCCGACTAACGGATCCGGGTTCCTAGGAGTAGTAGTGAGCGTTGAAATCCCTAGTTATAAGGGTTCATAATAGTGGTTAATATCTAAGGAGGGTGGTTGTTATATAATTATAAGAATCCCCTAGTTATTTATAGATGTTTATAATAATAATGTTATTAACCTTTAATCATAGGATATCCCTTATTTGGATAGGTCTTTGTTATTGTATTTATAGCCTTATCCCCTTCCGTATATTTGTTATTACCCTGGGCCTTATTTCCCTACTATCCTAAAAATTAACTAGGATATAAGAGTTATACCCAGAGTATGTATTAATTTGTATTCTGTTATTGTATCCTATCCAGGGCTCCTGGATAAGTACTATGTTGACCTAATTAGCCCAGTAGAGCTCTAAGAAAGCTGTGTGTATTGGAGGCTTTTTCCCTACGTTATATTAGGCTATACGTAGCACCCGTGGGGGGGCCTGTTTAGGCCTATACCTCTGAGTTGAGGTACAGGTAGGTGTAGGTATTAGTGATATTATAATCAGGCTTTTGAGCTACCCTCTAGCTCCTATTTCGGAGAGGGTAGATGGGGTGGTTGGTCTAAGGGAGGGCCTTGGGGTTTTCCGTTTCGTTTTTATTTATACTATTAGTTATATCCTCATCGCTTAGGTATATAATTAATCCTTAGGAGGGGGTTCTAGTGTATAAGTACTTAAAGCCAGGTTGTTAGCCCTGTTTAGGACGGGAGTCCTGGGGTTATTAAGTGCTACTCTGGGTGGTGGTTTAGTTAGTATTATCGTGGGCCTCGGAGGCCTTTTACCCAGTCTTCCGAATCCGTCCACGTTCCTTTTGGCCTAGGAGGGTAGGATAACCGTTAACTATTAGGGGCCTAACTAGACAGTGTATATGGTTAGCTTAGAAGGGCCTTAAATAGTTAGTATATTTCAGCTTAGTTGTATAAGGCTCGGTTTCGTGGGAGTTTGAGGGCTTGCTGTAGTTGTTGTAGAGTGGTCACTGGTTATAATACTAGTTTATATAATATCCTTAGTAACTAGGGTTATACCTAAGTAAGGTCCTTTTTTCCTTAATAAGTTGGGCTTTATTACTTTAGTTGAATAGTTTAAAGGGTAATACCTTAACCGTAAAGGAGATAACTTAAGTGACTTTGTTTATAATAGGGTTTAGGCTAAGGTGGGATTACTGGGCTAGGACTGGTTCACAGCTAGTCTAGGTGATAACCTCCTCCCTAATTAGGGTTAATATATTAATACTTTCCCCATCTAGGCTTTGAAGCTTAGATAAGCAACGTAGGACAGTGTATATAAACTATTTTATAGGGATTTTTATTTTAAAAACCCCTAAGTAGTTTACTACCTTTTATCTATTTCTAAGAAGGCTTTATTGGATTTGTTTATTTAGGGGTTTTAAGGAGTATCTAGTCGAGATATCGTAAGTATATAGGATATCTCCTAGTTGTAGGCCAAGGGCCTAGTAGACTGTACAGCGCAGGGCGAAAGGGTTGTTCTTCCGGGCAGTATACAGGCTTTCCTCGGGGATACGGACGAAAACCCGGAGGTCTTCTAGCTGAGCCTGGGCTTGTGGGTGGGTAGGGGCTCGGTTCTGGGCCGGGGCGGAGGCCGGGGCTAAGACTAGGGCTAAGATCGGGGCTAATACTATAACGGTAACCCAGTTCCGGGTTAGAGTTAAAGTAGCTTCGTTATTCATTAACTTCTTTAAAACTTGGATTATATAGGTTATCGCCTCCTTTGCGATCTGCTTTTTCGGCCCCTTAAAATTAGAGACTATGTTGTTAATAGACTGGGTGATAGCCAAAAAGACATCTTTTCGGTCCTTATAGCGTCTGGTTTGTTCATTGAAGGTGGTTAGGATAGATCTAATAGCCACCCTATTTACGTTTAAGGGCCCCTTTATCGTAGAAGGGGCTATATTAGGAGTGTTAAGCTGGTTTTCCCTAAGGCTAGGCCGGAATAGTTGGGCCTTAGTGTTATGGTGGTGCTTAGCTTTTGAGGGAGGGGTTAGCTTTGGAGGTGACCCAGAGCCCCGATCAGGGCTGGCCGGAGGGGCCGGCTACAGTCCGGTGCCCACCGGAGGCTATGAGGCCATCACGGGAGGGCTCCAAGAGGGAGAGGTGAAGACTTTTCAACTATTAAGGATCTTAGTGGTATATCACCTATTTCACTAACAGCGGATGCTAAGAAAAATTAGGCGAGAGGGAAGTTGTGACATCATAGAGTCAGCAGTTGCCAAAACAGACAACCAAGACCCACAGACCATCTACAGCATCAAAAACCTGCTATCAGTAGCCAAAGATCTCTGCAACAGGTTTGAGTCCCGCTCAGAAGGGCTCAAGCTCAGTTATAAGGACTTGAATGCCATGCATGCAGCAATAGACACGACGGATTCAGTGCTGCATCTAGAGTACCAACAAGAAATCGTCTTGGATACTCTACGCTGCCACCTAGAGGAGGTTGTAGCAGTCATCAACAACTCATCATCGCACGACGGACTTCTCTGCTTTGCCGACCTGTTAGTGGTCCCACTGGTAGAAAGACAGGAGAGGTGTCAGGGGCTTGCGGTGCGAAGTAAAGAGGTCAGTAAGAGGACAATAGGTAGATACTGGTTGTGACTCTCATTCTTCTCTGACCCGCTCTTTGAAGGGGAGGGACAGGCCTTTATATATATAAACTCCTTAGTCAAGCCCTGTCGTAGTCTGGAATCGGCTTAGGCCCCATGGTTTCCTTAATCAGATTCCAGCCACGTGACAAGAGGCTGATGCAAATCTACATTGAGCGCATTTTAGAACGGGTTGTTGAGACAAGAACAGCCCACACGAACGGGGACGGAAGTGGGGAACTTGCTGTCGGAAGTGTTACTCCAAGATCATTATCGGAGCCGGGAGAAACCAGGAGGTTGCTCGACTGGGAACGAATTTTACGAACCCGGGAGGGTATGGGACGCTTGGAGATTTGGTACACGCTGGTTTTCCGCATGATTTGCTGGCTCATGCTCCATAATTTTGACAAGAAGGACATTCAGATGCCCAGCAGCGAGATTATGGGCACCAGACAGCCCGTCTACATCATTTGATGTTACTTCAACTAGATCACACTCAGAGAACCCGCGGAATAGCCCTGTTACGCCAAGAATACCACACAGTTTGCTTGAATACTCGTTACTAGTGAGCCATAATACAAATTCGGAAGCCGAAACTGTGATTTCCGGCTCCAGAATATCTCAATGACCAGACAGTCTCAGCTGTCGCTTTCGTGCTTGGCCTCGACCTCGTGCGCGGTAGAGTTCTCGATATGCTTCTTCGTGCTCTTGAGGGTGCCCTCGGCCGTCACGATGCCCACGTTCGCGTTCTCGCCGTCGAAGAGCCAGGCAATGCTCTCAAGCGTGCGGCCGCGGGTCTCGGGGTACGTGAACCAAACAGAGAACAGCATAGCGACCAGAATAGCAACAAAAACGAAGTAATACCTCCACTGTATGGCCTCGAGGGCAATCGGGTTAATAAACGTGTTAAAAAAGATGGCCCCGAGGGAAACCATCTGGCTCATGGCGAGGCCGCGGGCGCGTAGCTGGTACTGCCAAATCTCGACGGGGTACGAGACGACGAGGGGCGTGAGGGCGATGTCGTAGCCGAGGAAGTAGCTGTGAGCCGAGTGTCAGCAAATCCGTGCACTAGCTACTCTGGTCAGTGTTTAAGGGTTACGTACATGAACAGGAAAGGCACGACTGCGAGCCCCGTGGGGGAGTGGCCGGTGGCGTCGAAGCTGCCCGACAGGCCGGTGATGATGATGTAGGAGATCAGCATGATGGTTGCGCTGGCCATGAACAGGGCCTTGCGACCCACTCTGTCGACGCAGACGGCGGCGGCGACGGCCCAGATGAGGTTCCAGATCTGGAGGCAGCCCGAGATGAGCGTCTGGTCGGTGACGGACGTGATGCCGACGGACTGCAGAATGAGAGCGAGATAGTAAGACACGACTCCGCTACCTAGAACATCATGTCAGGAAAATGTAACAACCGAGGGTCGCGTTGATCTTACCGGCCCACTGGGCGTAGATGCCGAGACTGACGGAGATCCAGAGACGGTGGCGGTTTCCGGGCGTAGACCACAGATCGGCCCACGAGGTGCTCGCCTTAGCCTCCTTCTCGGCCCTCAGAGTCTCCTCGATTTCGGCCATCTCGAAAGTGACGAGAGGATCATCGACATTGCCGCCGCAATGCGTCTTGGCAAGATTCCTGCGTGCCTCATCGGCGCGGTCCATAGATACAAGCCAACGGGGCGACTCGTCCATCATGAAAAGTGCGGGAACAGTCATCAGAGGCAAGAGAGCCATCAGACCGGAGGGAATACGCCAGGAAGTGGAGCCTTCCATGTTCCTGGTGCCAAAGGTCTAAAGATGACATGAGTACTCCGATCTAAAATACGATTTTCCTGGGAAAACTTACCGCCCAAGCCGCCACAATGGCGCCGACATACCAGCCCGAGTTGTACATGCTGGAAGCAATTCCGCGGTGGGTGGGGTAGGCGTTCTCGGCGATGAGCAGGGGTGCACCGACGGAGAGACCCTGGGAGACGCCCATGAAAAAGCGAGCGACGATGAATGCCGCAGGGTTCGGGGCGGCGGTCTGCAGGGCCGTGCCGGCAACGGAGACGAGGACACTCAGCCAGAGGCCGATCTTGCGGCCCCAGCGGTTGCAGATCATGGCAGTGAGTGGGAAGCCAATGACGGCTCCGAGAGAGTACATGGCGTTGATGAGGCCAAGCCAGGCGCCGGTGGGGTTCTCCATGAAGCTGTTCCATTGGGGCAGGGCGAGGAAGCCGTTCATGACGGAGCCATCGAATCCGTTGGAGCTGGTGAAGAGCATGAACGACACGATGCAGAAGTTGAGCTTGACGAGGTGGCTCTTCTTCCACCAGGGGATTCCGTCGTTGGGGAGGACGCTTGCCAGCTCGTGGCCGACAGCCTTGGCCTCGCCGGCCGAAGGGGTCTTCATCTCAGCCTTCATCATTACGGCGTCATGCGGGGGTGGAAACTGTGAGTGGGAATGGAGTAGGAGGTGGGAATGAGTTGCAACAGGAGTCGAGGCTGAGGGGGAACCCTCGACACTTAAAGCCGGTACGCTCTCCAAAGCAGGTTACACGGAGCAGTCCAGCAACCCGAGAGAACCGCACCACTGTTGGACCTCATGTCGTCAGAGTTAGCCAGCAAGCGGGTTCCCTAAACCAGGATGGCCGAGGTCCGGGGAGACCCGGTGAAACCCCAGAGATCCCACATGGGCCGCGACCGCAGGTGAGCACGGGATTCTGGAAATCCCAGTTGACTGAGCGACACAGCGGTATGATGGGCATGTTGGCACCGCTGCTCACCCCAGGTTGTGGATTCCGGGGTGTGGGGACCTCGCCCTGCAGGCCGGGGCGCAACTTCGGTTCTTCTTTCTTGGCGTAGCATCGGATGGAAGCTGGAAGGGCCTTCTTGGCTCGGAAAGCGCTCCCAGCCTCTCACAACATGAGCTCTGTCATACGAGAGCCCCTGGGCTGCCGCGTTGGCGTCGAGGGTTGGGACTTCTGTGCGCCCCTTCTCGCAGGGCGTCGCCGAAGCGCGGGCTCGCGTGGACACGCGAATGGAGTTCGGTGGTGACATGTAAGATGTCCAACTCACGTGATTCTTTTTACAAGACATCAATTGGACTCACCGCACATCTCTGCCGGCCGAGAAATCTTCGGCAGGTAGCCTCATTAGCATGAGATCTTTAGATGAGGCTGAGGACATCGGAGCTATCGAGGTCACATGCGGCGACGACGTCTCCTTGAAGCCCCTGCATGTTCCCGTAAACGGAAGTGTTGTCCCACTTTTGAAGCTGAAAGCTGGAACAGAAAAGTCGAGCCACTGGGTGCCAAGCCGACGTCAAGTTGGAGGCCCACTCTTAATGATGTTCTGGTGAGCAGCACTTGAGGCTCCATGGGATGGTGCAGTCACCTGCTTTGGCTTCATGATAGGTAAGTCACGAGACTGTGTAGGGCCGTTGTCTTTGCTGGAGAGGCAAAAAAGGTAAGAGAGCACCTGACTCCCTGAACTGAAAGGGTCATTGAGGTAACGGGCATTCCCAGAGGCCTAGAACGTCACTCCCATAGATATCTCACTGGCTATGAGTCCTGGCCACGTGAGACAACTTGGCCAGGTGAGGACGAGGTAAGCTGTCTCCTTTTCTGAAAACACGCATCAGGCAGAGCTCAGCTGAACAGCTCACCGAGGGTAGACCGCGGATGAAGTCCGGGAATAAACCTGTTCGAAGCCTCGGGGAGAACTCCGTGATCCACTTTGATCGGAACACAGGGCCGACAAGCCACTGGAGGCCCACTCATAAGCTGATCTCGAGCAATCTTGCTCCTTTCTCACCTCAATCATCAGCATGATCAAAAGACACGAGTGTGTTGGTACGATAATAAGTGACATGAGACTTCAGGGAAACTACAAGCGACCTGCCTTCAGAAATCCTTACTTAACGTCCCACACCCACATACCGGCACCCCCCACATCTCGGCACTTTAAAAATCGCTTAATACTATGACTACCCCTCCTCTTTTACCCACTACAACTTTATGAATTTTTACTTAATTAATACTAGATTTTCGTCGGAGTGAGACTATTACTAAATACGATAATATACGAAAAATGACGTTTCTAATGTGTGGCGGCGGGCACGTGGTTTGCCTATTTGGCGCAGCGCTGGATGGCTACTGTCAGATTGAATACTCTAAAAGCGCCTTGGAACGGGTGCTCGGCGTAAGGTTAATCCCGAGCGCGCCTCACGCACCCAGGGGCGTCCCCTACCCCTATCCCTAGGGTCAGGGACGCTCCCTGAAGCACTTAGCAGACACAACACATCAATACACACAATTGACCCTCAATTCGACAGAACCAGAGCCGGCCTTAGCCTCACCACCCCCTATTCTTAAAAAGTGAAAGGTCTTTTTAGAAATAATTAGAAAAGCTAAACGGGCCTATTGGGTTACTAAGATCGAAAGGGCTATATTTAATTAAGACCTTTATAAAATAATTGGTTAATATAAAACCAGACTAATAATCAAAGCCCCCCCCTTAATAGTTGAGGACTAGATACACAATAATAGCTAGGACAAGGCCTAGGCCCTACGGAGGGCCCTACTAGAGAGGTTTAATAATACGGATGACCTACCTGGGGACCCCTTTAACGTGGCGACGGTCCTAAGACGACAAATACCCTAGCAGGCTACGATTAATTAAGAGGAAATAAGGGCAACTACCCTAACAAAGACTACCACCCCTAGTATCGACGGAATTACCATAAGACTACTTAAGGCTTACTAGGACCTTATAGTTAAACCTATTAGGCTACTATTCCAAGTATGCATTAAGGCCGGCTACTTCCCCTAGCCCTTCCACAGAGCAGAGGTTATTATAATTCAGAAGTTTGGAAAGACCGACTTTTTAAAGGCTGGATCTTAGAGACTAATAGCTCTCTTATCCTACCTAAGTAAAGGGCTCAAAAAGCTAATAACTAAGAGAATAACCTACCTCACTATCCTAGAAGGGGTGGCCAGCCCACAACAAATAAGGGCCCTACTAGGTAGGGTAATTATCGACCTAATAACCTGTCTCACACACAATATCGAACAGGCCCTTGATAAGGGGCTTATAGTTACGTTAGTAATAATGGATGTGAAGGGGGCCTTTAACTCTGTTCTTCGGAACCACCTTATTATCCGACTACGGTAATAGGGTTGGCCTAATAGCCTGATCAGGCTAATTTATACCTTTATATTAGACTATATTACTAGGGTTAAGTTCATTGAAATAGTAACAGAGGACTTCCCTTTAACCTATGGGCTATTTTAGTGTCAGGTGCACCGGCGGGGGCCGGGGGGGGCACCGAAGGGGCAACCCCGGAGTAGGGCCAACGGAAAATAGTTACTCCGGGAAAGGGATTTAAGGGGTAGCGTAGTGGGAAATTCTGTAGGAGGTCAGATTCGAATACTAGTTATTACCGTACCCTACCTAGGCATCACCGACTCCTTCACTCTACGCGGACCAACCTAATACATTCAAATCTCTACTTACCTATAAGTGTATAAACCATTAAAGCAACGATGGCCCCCCGTAAAGCACTAATAACACAACGAGTTATTTCCGTAGACGTTAAGCGACCAACCACCAAGCTAATAACTAAGATGATGCCTAATAACGAAGTAGCCGGGGACCACTAGTACCTTAACATCGAGGATATAAAAAGAATAACCACCGAGGAGGTTAACGCCCTCCTCTACGAAGTAGTATAATAAACTAAGAAGAGGAAAATAATTAACTAAATAATAACCCTTAGGAATGGTGTTAACTTAAACGAGGTGATATATTAGGAGTCCACTACTCCCTAGTCACCAGAACTTAAGTGAGTTTATATTAATATATAAATAAAATAGCCCGCCTTTATCTGTTTTAAGGGAAGAGGTTGGACTAATATTAATAACTTTTTGTTTAAATTAAAGGGGTAATTCGGCTTATATAAAAGAAATTTCAACTTTAATAAGGCTAAGGTCCTATTCGTGGGGGGATACCTAGAGGGCACCGCCTCCCACTAATGGATAAACTACGTTACTACGAATTACAATAACAACGTATTTAACGTTACTTAGGCTACGATGAAGCAGTAGTTCCGCAACACCGTAGTTAATGCGGATACCCGGGTATATATAGTTATAGTGGAATTAGAAGAGATAAGGTAAAAGCCGAACTAGATATACTAATAATTCCTTAACTAATATAAAATAATTAAAGTAGAGTACTCCAATCCCTAATTAGAGAGGATACGGGTAGTTTATATAATTAATTAACTATTATTTAACTTATAATAATAAGTAATGGCTAACGAGTTACTAAGTACTTATCGAGAACTAGATAACGTGGTTAAGAGGGCTGAGATGATGTAGAAAATATACCTAAGGGAATAAAAGTGTGTTAAGCCCGTTACTCAGGGGACCAGGGATTAACGGGGGGGGAAACCGGTGACTACCCACTTACTCTAATCTTATACTTTAAAAAAAGACTACGACTAATATTATTTAACTTACTCCGGAAATACTAAGGACCACCACCAAGACTTTTAGGAACTCGGTTTTAGTGAAATAAGAAGAGAGTACACCTAGTAGGGGACCACCGGGGCGGGACCTAAATTACGTTAAATACTTTAATTATAAACAAATAGGACATTATTCGGATTAATACTAGGAGCCTAATTACTATAATTATGGATAATTAAAGTATTCGGGACGATAATACTAACCTAAGATGATAGAGCCGATAGGAGGTTCGGCCACGGGGATAAACACTATCCGGCTCCCATAGGAGGTAGAGCAGGGTCACTAAAGGGTAAAGGTGACCTTGTGGGTAAGAATAGTGGGGGTATAGAAGGAGGGGAAGGCGTTATTAGATACGAGAGTAGATAAGAATATAGTAGACTAAAAGATCCTCCCTTATAAAGGGGCTCCACCGGGGGTCATTAGTAGCGAGCCACCATTATAGGGTATGTGGGGGTTATGTGTACTCGATTATAGTATAAAGACCCTAGTGACCTAGGCGATAGATGATCTTAGGGTAAGTTATATAAGGTTATATAAGTTTAGGATTACCGAGGTGGAAGGATATACGATAATACTAGGGATCCCCTAGTACTAAGTGGTTTAGCTGAACTTTGAATAGGAGACCCTGAATTGGATTTACTTTTTAAACGAGGACGGTATTTAGTTAATCTCGGGTAAAAGGGGAATCCGAATAGTGGTAAGGGATACGAGGGCGACCTTTATAATTACCCTAAGTATAAAAAGGATCGAGGTGAGGATAAGTGGGGTACTAATTAATAACTAATAGATTACCCAGGGACTAGTCCTCTTATATGAGTATAAGGAGTGGTCCTACGTATTTAATACTATACTAATGGTTATACTATTAGAATAGGGTGGACACACCTACGCTATTAACCTAGAACTAGGAGCAGAGCTGTTATATGACCTTATTTACCCACTAGTAGAGCTGGAATTAGCGGAGTTAAGGGAATACTTTACTAAAGTATTAGCTAAGGGTTGGATTAGGTAGTCTAAGAGTTTAGTTAGGGTACCGATCCTTTTCGTCCCTAAAAAGGGAGGTAAACTAAGGTTTTACGTGGATTACCGGGACTTTAATAGTATTACCATAACGAATTATACACTATTACCCCTTATCGGAGAAATCCTGGACCACCTCTTAAAAGTAAATTAGTTTACGAAGTTAGACCTTAAGGATAAGTATCACTAAGTGTATATCTGTAAAGGAGATGAATAGAAAACGGTTTTCCGAACTAAGTATGGCTATTACGAATATAATATTATACTATTTAACCTCGTTAATACGCTAGCGACCTTTTAGGCCTACGTTAACGATGCACTAGTAGGCCTCGTCGATATTACTTATATAGTGTACCTAAACGACATCCTCATCTTTTTAAAAGATAAGGTGTCATACATAGAGGTAATCTAGGAGGTGCTACACCACTTAAATACCATTGGCCTATATATTAACCCCGAAAAATATAAGTTCTATACTAAGGAAATTGGGTTTTTAGGGTTCATAATTTTAGGGAAAGGGATTATAATGGAATAGGACCGGGTTATAGTTATTATAAAGTAACCGGTGCTTTATAATATACGAGATATCCAGGTCTTCCTAGGATTCACAGGGTTTTATAAGTATTTTATCCGGAACTACACTAAAGTGTATACACTTTTCACGGATAGGTTAACGAAGAAGATGGGGGGGGAGCCGATTATGAATAATAGGGCGCTGGAGGCCTTCCATAGGCTGAAGGAACTGTTTACGGAGGCCCCTATCCTCAGGTACTTTGACCCCTCCCTCCTAATAAGGGTCGAAACCAACACATCAGACTTCGTAATAAGGGTAGTTTTATACTAACTATATAAAAATACTTGGCACCCCGTCGCCTACCTCTTTAGGAAGCTAAGGGGAGCTAAGCTGAGATACGGAGTACTAGAGGTGGAGCTACTAGTAATTTAAGAAGTAGTTATATATTAGTAATACTATTTACTATATACATAACACTAAACATTATTCTTAACGGACCACTTAGAGCACTACTACCTCACCACTAAGCCCTAATTAAATAACTATTAGGCCAGGTTACTCTAGGACCTCTCACCGTTTAACTTCCACATCTAATATTAGTTAAGTAAACAAAACATAGCCGATAAACTATTATAGAAATTAAACTATAAACCTAAGGAGGGTAAACGGGAGGAAATTAGGGGTATATTCTTAGAAGGTTTCCTAGAATAATTTTAACTAAAGGTGAAATGTAATTAAGTAGTGAGGGATAAGTCATAGCCCGATACTATGAACGTTATACCAGAAATACTAGTCCTAAACCTAGAAAAAGTAGTATAGGAGGCCCAGAGGTCTAACCCTGTACTATAGGGCACAGCATAGGAGAAGTGGGCGCATTAGGGAAAAAATAATAAAGGAACGGTGAGGTATAAGAGTAGAGTAGTTATACCAGAGGGCCACCCATTAATAAGGGAAATCCTTACTATGTTCTACGACGAGCTAATAAATGGCCACCTAGGGGTTACTAGGACAATAACCCGGATAGGACATTCATTCTTCTAGAAAAGGATAAAAAAGGATATAATAGAATACGTTAAAATATACACTATATACTAATATACAAAACTACACCACCACCTCCCTTATAGGGTACTAAGTACACTACTAATACCCAGTTACCCATAGGAAAGTGTATCCCTTAATTTTATTACTAAGTTATTAATAGTGAATAATAGAAATAGGAAGTAGTATAATAATATCCTAGTAATAGTGAATAAGTTAACTAAGTATACCCTCTACATACCCACTAGGGAATCACTTACTATAAACCAACTAACTATACTACTAATATAAAAGGTGTTCTTATAGTATAGAATTCCTCGGTTAATAATCTTAGATAGGGGCTCCTTATTTACTAGTAAATTCTGGGTAATAGTGTATTACTAGTTAACTATTCAACGGAAACTTAGTACAGCATACCACCCTTAAACTAATAAATAAATAAAAAGGTAAAACCAGAACTTAGAACACTTCCTATAAGTATTCTATAATATAAAACAGGATAACTGGCCATAATAACTAAAAATAGCCCAATTCGTTTATAATAATACCTAGTATAGCACCACCAGGTTAACACCAGCGGAGGCGCTAATAGGCTACCTACCACCGGGACCATATAACATCACTATAAGCAGAAAAGCCCTAACAAATATACTAACAGCGGAGGACAAAGCAGAAGAGCTAAAAACAAAAAGGAGAATAGTATAAGACCTACTAACCCACTCTAATAAAATATACAAAAAATAGTATAATAAGAGGAGGGCGCATATTAACTTCCAAATCAGTGAACACATCTTACTATTAACTAGGAATATATAATAATATAAATCATTAAAAAAGCTAACCAATAAGTACTTAAAACCGTTTATTATTAAGTGGGTAATCAACGGCGGAGCAACCTACGAACTCGAACTAGGGCCGGAATACAAAATCCATAACATCTTCTCCTTATCCCAACTAAAAAGGTTCCACGGTGACCTACCATAACCACGAAAAGTACCGGTTAAGGAGAACGACGATGAGTACATAATTAAAACCCTGGTGGGCCATAAGGGGTCTAAAAGGAAACGGAAATATTTAATAAAATAAGAAGGGTATAAGCCTGAAGAGAATTCCTAGGAACCTCGAAAAAATATTTCACAAAATTTAATTAATAACTATAAAACAAAGCTTAAGCAAAGAGTTACTAGTAGATCATTAACAGATCATAAGAGGAACGAGTTATAAGGACCAGGCCACTAGCTGGTCGGGGAATATATTTAGCCCAAGGTAAGAAAATTATATAGCCCTGGGGACCCGGGAACAAATAAGAACTATCGAAACACCTCGAGGGCCACCGGGGGAGCAGTGTAGGGGGACTAGTTGTTGGCATCGGTGTTATCACCTTTAACCTCCTTATCCTCATTAACACCGTTACCCGAAGGCGAGCCCTCCTGTCACAGCCTTTTCCTACCAGCCGGGGGCTGCAATAGGGATCACTAAGGTTATGTCTTAATCGAAGAGTTCACCGGTATTTTAGTGAATATATATGTTTCGATATTTTAGGTGTATTTGTGATGCCGCGTCTAAGTCCTTTAACTTGTGGCGCCTCCTTATGAGGGCGACGCTAGTTATGTGATGGTTTATGTGATTGTTGTTAAGGATAAAAGACGTGTGATATATGCCCCCCTTTGAAAAGTAATTGTCCTAATTACTCTGAGAATTTTTATTTATTATATATAAATACCTCCTCCTATTATCCCGATTTTCTCGATAGCGATGATGAATTTTTTTGTATTAGTTCTTAATCCCTTAGTTTTTTTTATGTTGTTGTAGAAGTGTGGTGAACGTAGTGGTTTTTAAGCGTTTCTCCGGGCTAGGGCTAGGGAAACTCGTAGGGTGTTTTATGCTTAGCTTTTGGAGTACCTCGATAATAGTGTAAAGATTCTCGACTTTAGTGTGAAGATTTATGATTTTGTTGGTTTTGAACTGGTTAATGGTGTAGTGGACTTCCTCGGCGATGTTTTATATAGTTGCTCCCTCGTTTTCGAGGTATATAAGATAGTTGTCGAAGTTGGTGTCGTCGAAGGTATTCGTAGTAGTAGTAGTGTTGAGTACTTAGTTAGTGGTATGCTTAGTGTTAGTGATGTGTAATATAACTTCGTTTTGGATATTGTTGATGAGATCCTTAATATTGGTGTAAGTTTTTTTAGTAGTGGTGTTGGTGTTCTTAGTTTTGTAGTGGGTTATTATGTTTTTGGTGTTAATGTTACCGATGTTGGTTATTAGAGTAACTGAGAGAAGGTTAGTATGGTGTATACTTATGATGTATCCTGTAATGAGATTGTTAGTGTAATTGCTAGTGTTAGTAAAGTATACGGTGAGGACTTGGGTGTAACTCGGGAGATGTTCCGAGTAAACCTCGTTAGTGGTGAAGTGGTTATATATTTTTTTAAGTATATTTTAAGTGTAGTGAACTAGGGAATTAGAGGATACGTTAATCGAGGACTTAATTCCCTAAAGGATGCTCTTAATTTCGTTGAGGAGAACTGTGTTAGGGTAAGGCTTAAATACGTCTCTGGTTCGTTTAATGTATTCCTTAATAGTGTTCTTCTAAGTAGTATTAGTAGGAGCCTGTTTTTTAGGGGTATTCCTACTAAAAGTGGTGAACTTTTTAGGAGTAATATTAACGACGTCGTTATCGCTAGTGGCCTTATTAGGTTAATTGTTATTATTGTTATTAGTGGTGGCGGGCTTCTTTATGGTAGGCTTCTTCGCGGCCTTATTTAACTTATTACGTTCCTTATGTATAACCTTCTTCTCGGCTTAAGTTAGTTTAATTAGGGTACCGAGTTCAACGTTATTACTATTATCCTTATAGTCTTAGTTAACACCGTGGCTAATAGGGTTAGTAGTCATAGATGAGATTGGGTTTAGTATCTCGTCGTCGCCGTTAAAGTTGGTGGTATACTTAGGTGGCTTGGTGAAATGCAATTAGTTAGGAGACTTAGGGACCTTATAGGCCTTAAAGATGGGCTTAGGGATCTATTTTGTTAGTATTTTAACGGCTCTAGTGACGGACTTTCGTATTATTAAAGGTGAGTTGCGCTTACTTCGTTGCTTAATGTGAGTGTAATTTAGGGAGGTTTTAGTTAATATTTGTATAGAAAAAGAATTTAATAAATAAAGAGTATGGGTATTTTTATTTTTGAAGGTTAGTAATAGGGGGAAGGTGTGAGTAAAAACGAGGGTTCATTCCTTCCTTCTTTTCAAAACCTCAAAAAAGATTATTAATCCAAAAAGAACGTTAATAAAGAGAAATTCAGACTTAACGATGTTGTTGAAAGCGTCGTTGGTCGTCCTTGTTGAAAAGACGTGGTGTTGTTGTTATTCGTTGTTGTTTTGTTTCCTATGCTTTTACTTATTCTCCTAGTTAAGGGGGAATTTCCTTTTGTATTCGTGGATGAGATCTCTGGTGTTAGGTAAAAGAGATTCTTTGGATTCCTAAGTATTGTTTTTGGTGTTAAAACCCTTTTATTTAATGAGATATTTAGTAGTCGGGTTATGCTTTCGCTATGAGATCCTATGGTTAATAAGGTGATTAATTTCCTATTTTTTATTACCGTCGACTTTTATTAGCTGAGGTTGCGGAGTTTTACGTCCGAAGGGGTTTTCTCCCTGAGTTGGCTTATATAACTACGTAAAGGATAAAACTGGGTATATCCTCTAATGGCTGGGGAGGTTTACCTTGTAGGTGAGAGGGCTTATAATGTGTGAGATTCGGAATGGTCTTATATAGTGGGAAGTCCATTTGTTGTTCTTCTGGTTTGGGAAATGGAAGCCTCGTCCTAGGCGAATTTAAACCTTATTGCCTTTGCTGAAGGTTACATCTAAGTGGTGGTTATTGTATTTTTCTTTGCGGATTACATTTATGGTGTTAATTAGTATTAACGTTTTTTTTTAGTACGTTTCTCGGAGTATATTAAGGGCCTTAGTGGGAGCGTCTTTTCCTATTACCATGTTGAGAATACTTTATGGTTTGAATCCTAGTATTAATTTGTTAAGGGATTGTCTAATTATTATTACTAATAAGTTATTAAGATTGTATTAGAGTGTTAGGAGAATATTCGTTTATGGTATGGTTGGGAATTCTGATGTATGGAAACGTATTACTACCTCGATTATTTGGTTAATTCTTTCGCTTTAATTATTAGTTTAGGGGTAATATACTATTAAAAGGAGGAGTTTCATATTAAGGGTATCGAAGATTATATTCTAGATTACTAAGATAAATTTGGGGTCCCGGTTATTAATAATACGGTATAGTATTCCCTAATTAATAAGATAAAATACTCTAAGGAGTAGTTTTGCCTATTCCTTGGTTTTATAAGTTGTATGGTCCGTAAGGAGTAATGTCTTTTTTGAGAATCTGCATATCACGGTTATTAACATATTAAGTTTAGGGAAACTAGGGAGTACCTAAGGGGTTTCGTCGGATATGACCTATAGTATATTAGTAATAAAGTCGATTATTACGGTGTTATAGGGGATATTTATGACGGGGATAGGTTAGAGTAATCCTGGTGGCTTTTGCTTATCGATTTGGTTTTCCTTATAATGATTATAGTATGAGATATATCTCCTTATAAGCATTTTCTTATTATGGAACTAGAAAGCTGTTATTTTGGTTATTATACGGTTTATTTTAAAATAGTGTTTCTTATTATGGGTAAAGTAAAGGATCACTTATATTAATTAGCGTAGAATACATAACCACTTTGTTTTATTTGTAGTAATATAAAAGAGTAGTCCATTTTTAGAGATACTCTAGGGGGTGACTCTCCGTTTTATAGTGGAGTAGTTCTCGTTTTTGGTGCGATTTT
This sequence comes from Colletotrichum gigasporum, assembly GCA_024584535.1. Lineage (NCBI taxonomy): Eukaryota > Fungi > Ascomycota > Sordariomycetes > Glomerellales > Glomerellaceae > Colletotrichum > Colletotrichum gigasporum. The sequence continues at coordinate 1,995,610 of CP077951.1, forward strand.
CCTCTACTTCGGCTTCGGCTAGAGACTACTATTGTTCTTTTTTTTGTTGTTGTTGATCTAATTGTTGAAGGACTTAGGTATATTTTTTGTTGTTCTTATAATTGTTAACGACTTTAGTGATGAGATTTTCGGAGATACTAATCGCTGTTCCTCTTATTTATCCTAGCTTTAGGGCTTTGTTACTATTATATTAGACGAATTTTATAACGTTAGTGGTGTTATTCTCTTCTTCGTTATGGATTATTTTGTTAAGGATATCGTTATCCTCGAATTTATTTATTTACTTAAATACTATTAGTAGAGGTAACCTAGAAAGGGTGTTAAATACGATATTAAGTTTCCCTGGGATATAAGTAATATTAAAATTAAACTATAATAAGTAGTTTATTATGTTAGTGAGGTGGAGGTTAGCTTTGTTAAGATCTATTATTTTTAATGAAGTATGTATTAATATCCTTTTTATGGTTATGTAATCCGTTAGGATCTGGATTAACTGTTTATTAGATTATATTAGTTTCCTGAGTTTTTTTATAACCCATATAACACCTACGACCTCTGCTTTTATTGCGAAGTATCTCTTTTCTGTAGGGGATATAATTTTAGAGAAGAAAAGTATAGGTAAAATATGTTTTTATGTAATCTCCTTCCCTAGTATATCAGTACTATTCTAAGGTATATTTAATTAGAACACTATAAGTCCAAAACCGTTTTTATAAGTATTAACTTTAAAAAAAAGGGGTTTTACAGGGTTATAGTAAAATCTCATAACCTAATTATAGAGATTTTCCTATAGTGCGTTCTAAGTTTCGAGTTTTTTAGTGGTCAGCTTAAATACTATTTTTTGGACCCTCTTCGTTTTAACGGCTTTACTTAGGCTATTTAGGAGTAGGTTTTCGTTATACAATTTCGTATTAAGATGGGTTTTTTTGTCCTATAGTAGTACTAATATCATATTAAACCATAGAACGTCTTTTCGTAGTTATCCTATTATACTAAGATATTTCTCAAAGTTATGGAGGTTTTTTGGGAATTAGAGGTTCTTAAATATTGTAATCTGGTTTTTTGTACACTAGATACCGTTAATGTCCATGGTATAACTAAGGAGTTTCATAGAGGAGAAGCCGGTAAACGATTTCTTAGGGGAGATGTGTAATCGATAGTCCTTAAAGATTTTTAGAATGATTTCCATATATTTAAAGTGGTCTTCGTTATTATCACTGAAGATAATGATGTCGTCGATATAAGCTTTAATAAAGTATTTATAATTATAGAACAATTTATCCATAAATTACTAAGTATAGGCTAGTAAATTTTTAAACCCTATAAGGATAACATTAAAAACTTTAATACTACGGGGACTTATTACAGCTATCCTATTACGGTGTTTTAAATAAATGGGTAACTAGTGGAAAAATCCCATAGTATTAAACATTATTATACGTTTTTTCCCTTTAAGGGTAGTTATTATATCGTCTTAGTTGGGAAGGGGGTATATGTTTAGAACCATAATTTAGTTTAAAGGTTATAAATCCATAATAATACGGCCCTTTTTTATACCGTTGGTGACTTACTAAATAACGAAAAGGGGGTAAATAATGGGGATTAGTCTATTACCCTAGGCCATTTTGCCATTTATGTGGAGTTTACCGTAGATGTTCTTAACGACTTCGAGGTTTTCTACGTTAAGGGGGTAGGGTTTAATTATTATCTTCTAATTTTGTTATCCCTTAACTAGTTCAATTTGTATTCGTTGTTCATTGGGTATAGGGATAATCCCTTTATTATAGTAAACGTTTTGGTTATTAAGAAGTGTTTTTATTTATTGGGTGAATTCCGTGTTCATATTATAGATTTTTACTTTGTTTTTACTAAGAATTATAGGGACGTCGCTTAGTTTTAATATCCCATAACTGGGCACGTTATTATGATAGTGAGGGGGCCCGGGTCTAGACGGGTCTACTAGCTAAGTAAACTAAGTGTAATTGTTAGAATTATTGGTGGTTATACTAAGCTCCGTTTTGGATATAATAGTCCTCGTAGTGGGCTTTTTATGAGTTAATTTAATAATGTTAGTGTAGTCCATAAGGTTTACTATTTCCTCTTCTTCCCGTAGTTGGATTTGTTCTAGTTTTTGGCTTCGTGGAATGGTTAATGGGTGGTCCGTGGTATTCCTTATTAACATAAGTCTTAGTGTATCCACTATAAGGGTTCCATCGACGGTGTTCTCGTAGAGAGTGTAAAATTGTTATATTTTGTCTAATTGAGATTCCGCTTATGGGAGATTAAGGAAATTAGTTACTACGAAGGTGTTTATTTATGGGGGAATTATTATAGTGTAGGTGTTATTGATACGTCTCGTGATTTACTATTGCCTCTAAAAGATAATTAGTGTTTCTATTCTAAAAATAGATTGAAATTTAATAATACTTTTATTGAAATTAACTATTAACTCGTGGTTTTTATAGAACGGTGTTCCCAATAATAGGTTAGTACCTAATATGTTAACTATACCAGCGGTGATTATAATGTGGGTGTTGATCTCGACGTTGCCGATTGTGCTAGGGACGTAGAAATCGAATGTGGCCTGCTCCGTTACCTGGAAGGTCGACTCGATTATATTTATTATCCATAGCTCTATTATTTAGAACGTCGGATTCCTTGTGAATTTAAGTACCTAAGCCTTATCTACTAGGATTGTAGAGGCTCCGGTGTTAATACAGACTTCCTTAGTTATACTATTATCGTTGGATTTCACTTTGAGGTGAAGGTGCGTTCGCTTAACTGGTATGGTTCTCTTAGCTGGCTTAATTTGGGTATCCATAATTTGGCCCTTATTAAGGGGAGAGTTCCTTTTGGGCATATTATTGCTGGTGGTTATACCGATAAAATTCACTTTGTTATTAATGTATTGGATTCCTAAATTTATGATGGGTAAATAATCCTTTAGTGATGGCGGGGGTATGGATTCTGTTACTGAGAACGTTAACTCATTAGTCCATCCTACGGTGTTTCGTCCACCGTTATTCATATTCGATGGTGTCTGGGGAGGGACTTTAATAACCTTTTAAAGGACATATCCACAATCAACGAGATTATTAACCATCTGATTATTATTATTATTTTCTTAGACGTAGCGGGCATCTCCGTCGGTCTAGCTTAGTCTATTGTATTTAGCGAATCTCCTGTATTTGGGGAATTTTCGTAGAGTATTTTAGGGGTGTTTATCCTTCTAGTTCTGATTATTATTAGCTAGTCTGTTTTCAGGTGGGCGTTTCTAAGGTGCTTTGCGCTTATTACGCTGAAAGTTATAATACTGTTGTTTATAACGGTCTCGATCTCCGCTTTATATTACCTTATTTTCCCGTTTTATGGAGTAGTGGATTTCGATAAGCATCTTTAAGTTATGGTAAACTACCTTGTGTTTTTTCTCTATAAAGTTGAGATATTCTTCTATAATATTGTAACTATTTAGCTCATTAATAAGGGTTTAAAGCTTTGGATTAAGTGTATTATAGAAAATTATTAATAATTAGAGGGTTATAGATGTTAGTCCTATCCATACTCTTCTATACTTAAAGTAGTCCTATACGAAGGTGTGGATATCTGCGTTATTGCGGATCTTTTTTATAGTGAATTGGTTTTTAATAATTTAGTTTATGGTTTTGTGTTGGGTTAAGCTGAATTTCTTCTTTAATACGTCTCGTATTACGAAGTACCTACTAACTTTATGTTATTAATGTTTACGTGGGCCTAGGTGATATTCCTACTAATTTAGAGTTTTTCTACGAAGAAGGGATATCCAATTCTAGATAACTTTTATTTGCGCTTCGTGGTTACTAGTCTTAGCTTTTAGACTGGAGATTTATAGATTAATTTCCCTATAATAGGGGATGTTTTTTTTGTGGAAGATTAGTTTGTAATTGTATTTCTTATCTAGGTCTAGTTAGAAAACTCCGTATTTCTATGGAATTCCTCTACTTAGCGGGGAGTATCCTAGTTAATTGTATACAGTAGGGTTATATATAAGATGGCTAAAAATGCTACTTATTATAATTTTAAGGTTTAGTAATTCCGCTAATCTCTAGTTTTGTTCTCGGGTTGAGTTTTGGTTTAGGATTTCCGGTGTTAATTTTATGAAGGTTGCTGGCCCTAGTAGTACTAGGAGTATCCTCGGTTACGGAGGTGGCCACGGCGTAGTGTGTAGTTTTTTTGGTGTTTAACTAGGATTTTACTATTAAGTTATTTTAGGAGTTAGGTTATTATTTATTACGGAATTCTCGTGAAATAGAGTTTATATTATACCGAAGGGCTTATCCTGCTTTAGGGGCCTGAATCCTGAAATGTACCCGGTTAAGCTTTTAGGGTCTTTTCTCTTCTCCTTCGTTTCTTCAGTTTGGATGGTGGTTTCTGTTGTTTATCTGGGTTTCTACTCGGTCTCTGTAGGCGTTAACTGAATAGGGGTTGCGGTCCTTTTATCTTTTATGGGTAGAAGAGTGATTTTTTCACCTTTAAAGTAAAAATTCTCTTTTCTCGACGGGGGCGAAAAGAATATTATTGGGCTAATTGTTTCTTTTATTGTAATAATACCTTTAATTCCGTCGATGATTACATTGTTATAGTCGCTTAGATGTATAGTTTATCCACTAGCATCGTAGGTTGTTGTTCTCTAGTTAGTATTATCGGAATTTATATACGGATAGCCATCGTCTCCTTATTTAATATAAGCGAGGTTTATGGTCTGATTGCGGAATCTCTTGTTAAGGCTGGTGGTGAAATTGTGGTCTTCGTGGGTTAGTTAAAAGGTATACAGTTTTCGAGTTTCGGCTCGGTGTCCTGGGTTAAAGTTCACTATTACGTTGTCGTTTTGATGCTCTGTAGGTGGTGTATTACCTGGTACGGGTAAAGTTGGCGTTAATGATGGTATTGTTGTCTACTAAGTTTATGACCTTTTACTCTTCTTCTTTCCTATTATTAACCGATTATTTGGGCTAGGATAGTAAAATCGTTAACGTAAAGAGGTCTGGTCGATTCCTTTATTTTAACGTGAATCCTTATGGTGATAGTGGAGTTGAGAAAAAAAATAAAATAAGTCGTATTACTATATGTTATAACCTTTTCTTATTAGCCGGGGGCTGTAATAGGGATCACTAAGGCTATATCTTAATTGAGGAGTTCACTGGTATTTTAGTGAATATATATGTTTTAATATTTTGGGTGTATTTGTGATGCTGCGTCTAAGTCCTCTAGCTTGCGGCGCCTCCTTATGAGGGCGACGCTAGTCACGTGATGGTTCACGTGACTGTCGTTAAGGACAAAAGACGTGTGACACCTCCCTAGAAAAGGCGGTATCGAGAGTAGCATAGTTCTAAACAAAATAAGTTAAGTAAAATAAGGAGAGGCCCACTTAAAGGGTACTAAGGGAGTAATAGGGTACTTATAGTATTAATATAAAATTTTGTGAACTCTTAGAAGGTGGTGGTAATGGTGATAATAAGAATAGTGATAATAGTGGTCTAAACCCGGATAAAGGTGGTCTAAGCGGTGAGGACATCGGCGTAAAAGTAGAGGGTCACTAATTAATCGGCGGTAAAAGCGACGAGGCGGGAAATAGCCGAGGTCTACTTCTTAGCGGCGGAAACTAATACCTCGAGGGCTACGACCTTACACTAATAAAATAATTATCCCTCCTCCTCCTCCTCAACTTTACATTTAATAAGGTCCTTAATATTCTTAACTTTTTTTTAAAGGGCCTTCTTACCTATAAACTAGGTAACCTTATAAGTAAACTAAATAATAAATTAATAAGTGTATAATAAAGGAGCACTGGGTAGGGACCAGTATTATAATAGGGGTAATATACTATATTCTCGGCCCAGGTATTGTAAAAAATAAAGCTACTTAATACCTCGTCGTAGATCTTATTAAAGTAATAGCGAAGTGTAAGGGCAGCGGAGGAGCACTCATAGAGTAATTATAAAATATTAGTAATATCTAAAAAGCCCTAGGGGTGGCTAAACTAGAGGAGGGGATAAGTATATACCAAAAAATAAGGCTTACCGTACTAGGTAATACAAATAATATATTTATTATTTATAACTTAAATCCTTAATAACAGAAGTGGGGGAGTACCGGGGGAAGAGAGGATGTACTAGTGGTCTTAAAATAACGTAGAATAAGGGCATTACCCTTAGGGTCCTAGCCCACCATATAACATAAATAACGGGCATAGGGGACAGCGTAAAGGCGATTCTTATCGTCATCACCTTCTATATCACCAAAGGGGTTAGGGGGAACCAACGGGGTAGAACCACCGTTGTCACTAGTAGGGGCGGGGAAAGTAGGACCGGAAAACATAGCAGCGGGGGCAATGGGGGAACAGCGGCCAAGGTCAATAACCAAAAAGACGAAAAAACAACAAAAAACAACACTAAAAAAAGAAAAGAACGGAGGAATCGAAGTGCATAGTGAAGCCGGTTTTATATTAAAAGCGGTAAAATAATCACACTAGGGCGCCCAGGGCTTAAGGAGAATGAACTATAATAGGGGATCGTTAACACAAAAAAAGCACCAGGGGGGCACTAGGGGTACCTACAACACAAAAGTCTCTCGTATTCTTAAAACTAGGAGTTAATACTTAACACTAAAAAGAGCATAAAAGAACAAGGACAGGGACCACCCTAGCCCACTAAAAGGGAACACAAGGACACTCTACAAAGCCACTAACAGGGAAGGAGCGGAAAGAGGTAAGTTTACTAATTAATACATAAGATGTCTACAAAAAGACACTAAGAAGTTATCCTAGTGGGCTACCAGTAAAGGAAGTGGAATAGCGGCCCAACGGAGGGGTACCCGTTCACACCTAACCTCCCATAAACTAGAGAAATAGCGGGCAACCACTTAGCTCTAGAATACCTCGAGGAAGGATAAAAGGAAAACACCTCCAATTAAGGAGACGTAAACGCCAACTAACCATCACCAAACTTAGGGTCCCCCAAATCTAAGGCTAAAAATAAGCGTAGTAACTAAGGAGCATTAGCGGAGGCGCCGATGCAGGCCCCAAATAAGGCTAATAAACGTCCAGACGGCCCCGGGACGGGGCCTAGGGGGCGGGGGGATCATATCAGGTACACCAACGGGGACCGGGGGGGGCACCGAAGGGGTAACCCCAGAGTAGGGCCAACGGAAAATAATTACTCCAAGAAAGGGATTTAAGGGGTAACACAATAGGAAATTCTATAGGAGACCAAATTCGAATACTAATCACTACCGCACCCTACCTAGGCATCGCCGACTCCTTCACTCTACGCGGACCAGCCTGACATTTAGGGCTCCCCACTATTACTTACCATCTTCTTATTTTATATTTCCGATATTCTAACTTAGAACCCAAGGCTTTGTTTTAGATATAAAAATAATATAAGCTTTTTGGCTATTAGCCCATCACTTAAAAACAATATTATATACTTAAACTAATAAGTTACCCAAATTCTAAACTAGCGTACCAATAATAGGATCTCTTTTAACCCAGCTAAATATAAAACTATCCACTTTACTAAAAAACATAAGTAACCAAAAAGCCTACCTAAAATAAAAACTAAAGACCTTAAAATTAAAGCTTTCGTTAAGCCGATCCGTTGGCTAGGGGTTTAGTTCAATAAAAAGCTCTCTTTCCAATACCACGTCGAAACAAGGGTAACTATAGCAAAAAAGGCAGCCCAGCACCTAGGGCACCTAACAAACATAAAAGGAGGGATCCCAGTAACTATTATATAAAAGATGGTTATCACCTATGTCCTCCCAATAACTCTATACAGAGCCAAAACCTAATTTAGGGGGCTAACCAAGCTGGCTTTAAATAATAAAACCTCCCCTTAAGGAGGGATTATTAATATAGACCAGAAGGGCCTCGTCCAAAGGGTCAACAAAATCATCATAAAAACAGCCCGAGCTATCCTCCTAATTTGAAAAACAACCCCAACAAATAACCTCCTCCGAGATGCCGGCCTACCTACTAGGAAAGTGGCTCTAGAAGGGGCACACTTACACTTTACAATACAACTACAAAAGGTCGACCAATAACACCTATTAGTCCTAAGGCTTTCGCAACAAGGGAGGTAGCAAACACGGCTTCAACGAACAGTAAGGCTTATCTCAAAGGCCCCAAAGCTATCACTACTTCAACTATAATACTTCCCAGGGTCACAAAACCCGATAATCCTATAAACAAAAAAGGAGGCTACTAAAACCTTTTAAAACTAACTAAAACCCGTCCTAAATACCCATACAATTATCTACTCAGATAACTCTAAGACGTCTAATAAAGCTATTGCCCGCATGGCGCAGTGGCGTGCGTCTGGCAACCCCTCTCCATCGCAGAGGGGGCTGGTTCGATTCCAGTTGCGGGTACAAAGCGTTTGGGTTACGCTTCGCTATAGGTAATCGTTGGACCTGCTATATGCGGGTCTTCCGGTCTCCCCTAACCAGAATAATACGGGACCGGTGGTTGGTATGTTGTTAACGAGACTAATTAGACTAAAAGGAGGCCTGGGGCCACGAACTAGTATGTTCTTAGATGCCCATTAAGGGCCTAGGATAACAACATAGGGCCTAGTGCCTAAGCGATTAACGAGAGATAAGGTGCTTATTAAGGGCCCACTAATCCCAATTCACTAATTAGGGGTAAGGCGTTACCTATGAAGGACCTGTGATGGGCAGGTCGGATTGATAAACTTACGAGTTATACTCACTGTTCCCATTCAAACTTGAGCCGGGTGACCTAGCGGGGCCTAGCGACATAGTATCATAGTTATGTAGCCTATAAGGCATGATTTGGAGGACGCTAGCCGTGTTCATGTACTGTAGTATATAGCTTGAGCTGCGGCTCTCCACGCCACATACCCCTAGGGAGGTCTTCTGCGAGGGTTCCGTAGCCCTTGCCGCCATGGCGTTAAATATTACAACAACAACAACAAAAATAATAAAGCTATTAAGTATAGGTTTATTATTTACCGAGGTAAAAAGCGTATAACCCAGGGCTATGGCCGACTTAGCTTAGTAGAAGTGTTTAATGGAGAAGTTAAAGGGGCGAGGGCAGGGCTCCGGTGAGCCCTCCTTATATCCTAAAGCTAGCTTATTCATATTTATATTATGTTATGATATAGCCCACAATTACTGTCCCGTAATAGTGGTTCCACTTTTGCGACATATTAATAATATTAGTATTATTTAGGAGATATAGAGTAAAGTTCTAAACTCCTTATAAATAGCTTTTATAGAGATATACGAGACGGTTAGGATATATAATATATATACCCACTAGGCTCCAGGGTATTAGGGGATAAAAGGTAATAAAGAAGTAGACCACTTAGGTAAGTAGGGTACAATACTCCTAGTGCTCTTAGGCTAACTAGTAACCCTAGTAGGGATTAAATAATTTGCTAAGAAACGAATACAGGCCTAATATATATAATGGTGGTGTAAGGAGGTAATAGACCAATACGTTTAACTAAGACTCGAGGCCACCCTATCCAGCCCCCTTGAACTAGCCCTTCTACGGGCTACCCTATACCACCTCCTAATAGCCCGATTAGGCCACGGAGACTTTGAATAATACTATTAACACTTTAATTATAATAAAGTCCTATTTACCTATTTTTATATGGAAGTAAAGTCTATAGATTATTTAGTTTATTATCGAAAAGCCCTAGTGAAGAGGTAATAGTAGCCTACTCACTACCCTTTTAGCTCACCAAAGCCCATAGGACCTATGGGATCGCTTAAGTGATACTTTAAGGGGTTAATCACCGATCCTAAAGGCTTTGAGGTCTTCTTGTGTGTAATAGGCTTCTTCTAGAAGATTTACCCATACTATTAAGGGCTAACCTCCGGCTAGGCCTTAAAACAATTATCCTACTCTACTAAAGAGACTAAATAGGAAGCAAAGAAACTAGAGGAACCAACGGGATCCAAGGATAAATTGAACGCATAATAACTAGTAAGCAAATTTTAGAGGACGCGGGTAAGGGCTGTGTACTATAGAGTAGGTAGTCTGAGCTTGCGGCTCTCCAAACCATATACCCCTCGGGAGGTCTGCTGCAAGAGCTACGCTCTTGCCGCCATGGCGTTAAATACAACAATAACAACAACAAATGGGTTACGTAGCCTCGATTTGGCTTAGTTAATTGGCTAATTAGTTAATGTAACCAATCCTTAGCGAAAAAGGGTTAAATTAGTTAAATCGAGGCTCGATTGGATTTGTTGCAACGAGCGGCAGCGCTGGATCAAGCTTATGAGCTCTGGGTCCCTCGCCCGAATCGTTAGCCAATTAGCTAAGTGACATGTCCCAGATGGTGATTGCACTGATAGCCATCACCATCTCTGAGCCATTCATGGCTGAATAATAGTCTGCGACCAAAAGCTTCTCACTCAAGATAGATAGTCTGAGCTCGTATTGACTGGAGAAGCTTTGCACATCCAGACGCATCCGCGACATGTGGCGCTGTGCCTGGGCGATGGTGAGGGGGTGACACCATAAGTCATTAACGAGATGACGCGCAGCCTCGCTGTTGTTGGAATCGCTACTCAACAGGGTCCCAGTATCATCGGTATTCTTCGTCAACAGTGTCAAGGCCTCTTCCTCGTCTAAGGCATCCACGTCGACAAGCAATTCGTGAGACACCAGGCCTTTGAGGTCGTAACGACGTGAGGTCACAATAACTGAAACATTGTGAGCCGTGGGTAGATAATCGGCTAATCTTTGCGCCAGAATGGGATCGTTGCAGTGGTCAAAGACCACTAGCCACCTGTATTCTGCTTCCGAGAGAGCTCGAAATATGGCAGCCGCTTTACCTTCAGGGGGGCGGGAATAGGCTGGCCGTTGACAAGGATCTGAGGAGCGCATACGTCTAAGTCGTACTCCAAGGTCTCTTTGGAACTCGCGTCGAGCCACAGAATTACTTGGTAAGGCTGGCCCCAGGAACGGCGACAATATTCGATATCGATGGAGGTTTTTCCCTGCCCAAGGAGGCCCCTGAGAATAACCACTCTCGAACCGTCTTGTTGCCTCTTCTCGAGGTGGTCCTTGATCGGCGAAAAGAAGCTTTCCCGGCCGACAAAGTCCTTGACGCGGTGATATGGGACATTGAAAAGTCTTGGTGGCCGCTGTGGTGGATCAGATACTGCACCAAGTCCGTCGCTCTTTGCGACGGTGAGCTCCAGTCTCCCTTCTATTCTTTCCAGAATTTTCGATGCACGAGTGACATGACCATAGATTGAGCGAGCTTCAACACGGAGGCTGTTCAGGAGATGCCTAGTTTCAGTAAGTCTAGGGCTAATCTTTACTTTCATAAATAAACGTTCAGATGGCCTCACCCGTCCGCTAGCTGAAGTGCCATACTAAGATGACCCGCATCTCTGCTGATTTGAAGGAAGTGTCCCTGGATGATGTCGTCTTTCAGGGCTGCCCGAAGCCGCTGCGACCACTGCTTCAATTTACCGGCATTTGGAGCGGCCTTCTGTCGTTCCAATTCATGGCCCAGAGTTTCGACGGAGCTGATACAGCGGCTTAGCTCAGTTCCAACGTTGTCTGTTTGGAATGAGGGGTGTGCGATAACGGCGCTGAACAGTTTTTGGAGTTCTGAAAGTCTCCTTAAGCGCTCTTGCTGGACTTTTGGTGCGTGCTTGAGGCGTTCAATGGTGTCGTAGATTGAATTTGCAGCCTTGAGACCGACCTATGCAAACTGGACGGCGGCAGCAGCTACTGCAAGTGCCTCCATGGTGACAGACAAGTGGGAGACTCACCAGGCTCTGGATGCTTCAGCAATTAATTAGCGCGTGGAATTATCCACTCCCGGTCTCAGCCCAAGGGCAGATGAGGGTGATGTCGGAATAATCTCGGACCGTTTATTGGCTCGCTTAACGAGCCAACATGAAGCTAGGGATCAAACCTAAGGCCCTGCCTTCCAGTTGAGCCATATTAGCTCAGTCGAGGAGAGGGAAAAGTTGCGGGAAGATGGAGAAGGAAGGGGAAGAGGAGTGCCCGTGGGCCGTAGCTATTGTTTGTCAGCATTTCAAATTGTCTCTGTGTGACTCTATCCTGCCCTTGATCTGCAGCGTTTAAGACGCAGATGCAGTCAGCGTTTGGGAAATCAGGTTATATCAAACGCGGGCATCCCATAATGGGCCAATCACTATCCGGTCAACTTACAAATCACTACCGTTTGATTCCATGAAATTCGAGCGGCGCAGCTCCAATCGGGATACCGCAAGTGAGTATGCCAGCAACGTATGACGACATGATCAACAGCGTCCGGGCCTTCGAATTCATCCCCTTGCCGCTTGTTTGTGCCCATTAAAATTTTCTTGAAAAGAATTTAAATCTGTCTTTTCGCGCCTTATCATCACAGAAGCTCAGACATGAACAGCAACAACAACACCACCCACATCAGCCCAACGTCCAATCTCTGCCCCGCAAACAACATGATCGCCCAATATGGCACTCACTCAAGATAGCACCAAAAGTTTTTTTCCATTGGCGAGCGTGGCTACTGATGGTTGGTCCAATGATGATGAGGCAACGGCCACATGCCTTTGTGGTACCGTCCAGCTGGCCTTCGTTAGTCCTGAGAACGTTTCTTCACCCCGCCAAATATTTACTGATCTCCTGTCATAGCCAACTCATGGACCAGGCCTTCTCAGTAGATTCCTCTGCCACTGTGCAGATTGCCGCAAAATCAGCTCATCGATGTTCTGCTCGAACTTTACCGTTGCAGACACCCACCTACGCCACCTTCGGGGAAAGGAAACCCTGAAGACTTTTACCCAGTCCAGGACTATTGCCTCGGGTAATGATATGGCCAACTACTTCTGCGGGAATTGTGGAACCCTTTTGTACCGTGTTTCTTCGGGGTTACCGGGAATGAGTATCTTACGTCTCGGCACCATCGACGACTTTAATTTGGTTGAGAAGAAGTTGAAGCCGCAGGTGGAGCAGTTCATTGACACCCGGGCGAGCTGGCTTCATCCATTGGATGGTGTCAAGCAGATGAAGGAGATGCATACGCTAGGGGATGTTGCTGGGATAGAGTAGAACGAGAATTATCAATTGACAACCTTGTGTCATGATGACACGAGTATTAATTCTTCGGACAGTGCATATGATTTGCATGGTGTGTATGTCTTCGTTCCGATGATGATACACTTGCTGTTCTTGCCAACACAGATATCACACGTCCCTCACCCTGTTCATTAGTCGGCTTTTTGCCCCCCCAAGGCAGCATACAAAGACCTTGGACGACTTGCAGAATGGGATGCTGGTACAGTTGTGGACATAAGAAATTTCGTTGTATGCCACGGCAAAGCACACAAGACAGCTTGTATGACAACCCATTATTCGTTGCTCATCCAGCCATTAGGCAGCTAGGAAGCTGGGTAGCTATGCAACTAAGGTCAGTGGCTTAGGCAGCCACTAGGCAAGCCCAAGATTCCGCCACCCGGACGTATCGTATCGCGATCACTTAAGCTTTTCGTGTTGCAGGACGAGTTCGAGTTCAATAGAGAGCCAACTTCTATTCGATCATAGTGCACGTCTGCGGGCCGAAAGGTCACGAATACTGACGCATGAGAGGTAGAACTAGAGTCCTTGTGCGAAAAGAAGCATCGCAGTTCTCGATGTTAGGGCACATTATTTGTCACTGCAGCAGCGTTGTTCCTCCATCCTCCGTGTCGACTTCATCATCAACAACTTCCAACTGCGCCATCGCTGACGAAACGCTGTCAAGCTCGGAGCTCGTAGTCCACCTACTCTGGAGCGTCATTCTCGCTGATGAAGTCAATGAGTCGTGAATTCGGTGCATCGGCCGAGCTCTTTTATATATAAGATCAAATGCATCCTTGCGGATTCTCTGCAGTACTCGGCTCACCATATCCTCCCTGTTAGCTTCGCCTTGCTGTCCCTGTGAAGTCAATACGTCAGGGATCCGCCAGCTGAGATAGATGTTCTCGTGGCTGGGGCGATGTTCAACGCCCGTTCGGTGTTCCTTGAAGTAGTAGTGACACAGTCGGCAGGTTGGCTTGCTGCTCCCGATGTACATCCATCCTTGGAAGAATCGCTCAGGCGTGACTCCTCCGTTGGTATCTAGGTCGTTCAGCAGCAACACCTCGGAGTGGACGATTGGGCGGAAGTTTTCCTTTTGAAACTCTTGCCGAATCCGTTCGTCAAGGCTAAAGACCTGTAGCTCTTTCACGAGATTCTTGAACACCATCATATCTTTCTCTTTCCTGGGCATTCGGCCAACGATTCCTTCGGCTGCGTAGCTTTTCAGTCGGCCTGGTCTGTTGATGGGTTGGCTCGATGGCAGGAAGGATATTTCAAAGACATCAAAGAGTTGAGGCCAAGTCTTCTTTGCGAAAAGAAAGAACTCGACCGCCTGTGCGTATGCTAGAATTCGGTTGGCCATGTGCCACATCTCTGGCCAGCATATGGGGCCTTGCCCTGACGTCCGAATGCTGCGAGCGCGCTCGCTGATGAGTTGTCCAGCGGTGGAATTCGTTAATATCGCCAGGTTGCGGAGAATGGCCCGGCAGCCGTGGACGACTAACACGTCTTGAATTGGCGTGAGAACCACATTGATGGCGTGGAGGCTCACGTACACTCAGTTCTTGATGCCTCGCTATCCCATCTGAAATCGAATACTGCAAGAAGCTCTCTGAGGCTCACAGCAACACCTTTGCCTAGGATTCTACATCAGCACAAGACCATTTATGCTTCACTCTCAGGGGCATCTATGGGTACCTTCTTCCTCAGCATCACCCGTCAGTTCAAGGCATTTCATCGTCTCCGACCGGAGGGCTTGGAGGTAGAGGCCGATTCTTGTTTGGTTCCAAACTAGGACATAGCGGAGCAAAGCCTTTCGGTCTCTGTGGCTCGCGTCTAGTGAAGACGTCTTATGGATTCGATCGAGAAGAGATCGAATGAAAATAATCGTGGCATTCACTTGATCAGCTGCTCTTCGGTTGGAGGCGAAGCAATAATTGACGCCGCCATCGCCGTCGCGACGCAGAACCATAACCGATGTGACTGTCCCACCTTCATCTCCTTTGACGTTGTCGCACACAAGAGCGAGCTTGTTAACGAAGGCTTGGAAGGCCTCTCGTGGGGTTCGGTTAAGCCCGGGGTCACCAACATCGTTATGAACCGCGTCATCCGCCATTTCCATGTTTAGCGCCTTCATGAGGACAAGAGGCTCGTAAAACTTGTGAATGACTCGGGATTTCATCGGAATCGCATCTATAAATGCGTCAGCGGACTTCAAGTAACAAGTCTAAGGTGAGCTTGCCCATCGTGGGAGTGATGGTCGTCATCTTGATTGAGGAATCTTTGTAGACCAGCAAAATGATCTTCCAGGTCATCGAAAGCAGAAAACTATGAGCAAAAGGCGGGGTCGCTTGTCTCGACACAGCACCTGAGTGATGCAGCCTACAGCTCATCAAGACAGCTGAAATCAGGGGCCAAAGCGGGTATGAAATGCGGGAGGCCAACCCCCCTTTCCTGAGTATGTTTTTGCCCTGGAACTCAATCATCGCTGCTTGCGGTGTCATCAGATGCGGCTAATCTTATCGCCTTACATATGTGAGATCTCATTCGGCCGGGCCCTCGGGAGACTTTCCATCGCCAACAAACTTTATGCCATTGTCGAATAGTCCGAAAGACAATTGCATATCGATGACGTCGTAGTTACACCAAGTCGATATCGTTGCTGGGCATGGATTTATTATTACCCGGAGGTATTTACCCCCAAATCCATGTCGACGCACATTCTTCTGAGCGACTCTCCATTCTCACTCGCCTGACAGGAGATAATCTTCGAGAATTTGTTATGAATTGCTTTTACTTGGCTCACTCCCGAATACCGACGTTCTGCTGCTACCTTAGTAGGCCATGGAACTCCATGAACAACCCGTTATTTGGTCTCCTGGCGTTAGCGGAGGCTTTCAGCTACTAGGTAGATCATTTCGCCCCCATGCATACGACCACAACATCTGATGAGAAGATAGTTGACACTATGGATTATCCCGGGTCGAGTCGAGTCACCGTCCGCCATGTGCCTCTGCCGTCAGACGAGGAGCCCTTATGCGATGACTATGGGCTTCAACATCCCTTTACGGCATCACCCATTCTTGAAAGTCGGGGGAACGAACCGGAGGCCCTGGCTGAGTCACCTGATGCTTCCAATCTAGTTATCCACAGCGACATCAGTCCGCCATCCAGTACTTGCGAACTCCTCGACAACACTCCTCTTTTCCCCTACAACAGCCCTGATTCGGTGACTTAGTTGCTTAGTCTGCCACATGACTCCGGCCTCTACTCCCATGCCCATGGGTTGGCTGGAATCTGTGCTGGGCCACATGGGGGATTTTCAATGTCCGCTTTAGCCGCTCCTGAGGTTCACGACTCTGTTGATTATGCTGTGAAAGGTATGTTCGCATCCCTGGCCGAGACAGGACTATCTTAATAGCAGTTGTGGTAGACTCCGGGCTGGATAACCTATCATGCTGCGACAAAATATTTGAATCTCGTAACGCCTACAAGTAGGTCCTCTACTCTGCCCAATTCACCGAACAAGACGCTCATCCCCACTTAGTAGACACAGAAAGCAGCATACTAGGCCTTTCGAGTGCAAGCGATGCAGAATGGGATATGCCTCTTCAAAAGAACGAAATGAGCATAGCTGGCGATACCACAAGTCGTGGGCCAAGAAGAATAAGATCCCCGATCCGCGGCGTCGGTGTCTTGCGTGTGGAAAGAAGTTATCGAAGTCATCTTTCATCAAGAGGCATTTGAGGCATTCTCTCGGCTGTAACATTTTGGTCGGAGGGTTGCCAACAGAGAGTCAAACGCTTATGTGGAGTGATTCTGAAGAAGATGAATGACTTTGCGTGTTAGGGAGAAAAACAAGGAGAGGTGACGTGTTTAATGCGGTTTCGATTTCGATTGTTTGCTTGGTTAAATTCATGGAAGTGTCAGGTTGGTCTGCGTAGAGTGAAGGAGTCGGTGATGCTTAGGTAGGGTGTGGTAGTAATTAGTATTCGAATCTGGCCTCTTATAGAATTTCCTATTATGTTATTATTTAAATCCCCTTCTTAGAGTAATTATTTTCCGTTGGCCCTACTCTGGGGTTACTTTTTTGGTACCCCCCCGGTCCCCACTAGTGTACCTAATATAATCCCCCTACCCCCTAGGCCCTGTCCCGGGGCCATCTGGACGTTTATTAGCCTTATCTGGGGTCTATACTAGCACCTCCGTTAATACTACCTAATCACTATACTTATTTTTAACCTTAGGTTTAGGGGACCCGAAGCCCGGCGATGGTCGGTTAGCGCTTACATCTCCCCAACCAGAGGTGCTTTTTTTTTATTCTTCCCCAAGATATTCTAGAACTAAGTGGTTACCCACCACTTCTCTAGTTTATGGGAGGTTAAGTGTGAGCGGGTGTTCCTCCACTAGGCCGTTACTCTGTTTCCTCTACTAATAGCTCACTAGGATAACTTCTTAGTATTTCTTTATAAACACTTCGTATATTAACTAATAGACCTACCTCCTTCCGCTCCTTCCCTACTAGTAGCCTTATAAAATGTCCTTGTATTCCCTTTTAGTAGACCAGAGTAGTCCTTACCCTTATTCCTTTATACTTCTTTTAACGCTAAGTATTAACTCTTAGTTTTAAGAATATAAGAAACTCCTATACTGTAAGTACCCCTAGTGCCCCCCTGGTGCTCTCTTTATATCGATGATCCCCTATTATAGTTTATTCTCCTTAAGCCCTAGGTACCCTAGTATAACTATTTTGTTACTTTTAATATAAAACCAATTTTACTATATACTTTAATTCCTTTATTCTTTTCTTCCTTTAATATTATTTTTCGTTGTTTTTTTGTCTTTCCGGCTATTAACCTTAGCTACTACTCCCCTACTACTCCCACTATTATATCTTTTAATCCTGCTTCCCCCACCCCTACTAATAATAACGGCGGTTTTACCCCGCTGGTTCCCCCCAACCCCTCCGACAATATAGAACGTAATAATAATAAGAATCACCTTTACCCTCCCACTACTTACACCGTATAGTAGGTTAGGACCCTAAGGGCAATGCCCCCGTTCTATACTACTTTAAGATTACTAATATATCCTCTCCTCCCCCGGTGCTCCTCCATTTCTATTACTAAGAATTTAAACCGTGAATAACAAATACACCATTTATACTACTCAGCACAATAAGCTTTACTTTTTGGTATATACTTATCTCCCCCTCTAGTTTGGCTACCCCTAGGGCCTTCTAGATATTGTCAATACCTTATAGTTACCCTGCGAATACTCCTCCGTTACTTTTACCCTCCACCATTACTTTAATAAGATCTACGACGAGGTATTAAGCAGCTTTACCTTCTACGATACCTAGGCCGAGAATATAGTATATTACCCCTATTATAACACCGGTCCCCACCCAATACCCCTCCACTATACACCTACTAATCTACTACTTAATTTACTTATAAGGCCGCCCAACTCATAAACAAAAAAACCCTCTAAAAAAAACTAAGAATATTAAGGACCTTATTAAGTATAAAACCGAGGAGGAGGAGGAGGGATAATTATTCTATTAATATAAGGTTATAGCCCTTAAAGTATTAACTTTTACTACTAAAAAGTAAACCTTAGCCACTTCCCACCTTATTACCTTCACCACTAACCAACTAGTGACCCTCTACTCTTACACCAATACCCTTACCACCTAAACCACCTCTATTTAGGCCTAAACTACTATTATTACTACTCTTATTACTATTATCACCACTACCTTTTAGGAGTTTATAAAGCTCTATACTAGTACTATAAGTACCCTATTACTCCCCTAATACCCCTTAAATAGGCCTTTCCTTATTTTACTTAACGTATTTTATTTAAAATTATACTACTCTTAATATTACCTCCTTTAGGGAGGGCTCGCCTTTGGGCGACGGTGTTAATGAGGATGAGGAGGTTAAAGGGGATAACACTAATACCAATAATTAATCCCCCCATACTACTCCCCCGGTGGCCCGCCTTTAGGTATTTCGATAATTCTTATTTATTCCCAGGCCCCTAAGGCCATATAATTTTCCTACTTTAGGCTAAATATATTCCTTAACCAGCTAGTGACCTGGTCCTTACAACTCATTCCTCCTATGATCCACTAGTAATCTATTAATAACTCTCTACTAAAACTCCATCTTATAATTATTAATTAAATTTTATAAAATATTCTTCCGAGGTTCCTAAGAATTCTCTTCGGGCCTATACCCTTCCCATTTTACTAGATATTTCTGTTTTCTTTTAGACCCCTTATAGCCCACTAAGGTCTTAATTATATACTCATCGTTGTTCTCCTTAACCAGCACTTTTCATAGTTATAATAGGTTACCGTAGAACTTTTCTAGTTAGGATGGGGAGAAGATGTTATAGATCCTATACCCCGGCCCTAGTTCAAGTTCATAGGCTACCTCGCCACTAACCACTCACTTAATAGTAAACGGTCCCAAATACTTATTAACCAGCTTTTTCAATAACCTACGTTATTATATATTCCTAATCAATAATAAGATGTGTTCACTAACTCAAAAGTTAATATACACCCTCCTCTTATTATCCCGATTTTTTCGATAATAACGATGAATTCCTTTGTATTAGTACTTAATCCCTTAGTCCTTTTTACGTTATTATAGAAGTGTAGTAAACATAGTAGTCTTTAAGTACTTCTCCGGGTTAGGGCTAGGGAAGCTCGTGGGGCGCTTTATGCTTGGTTTTTGGAGTACCTTAATAATAGTGTAAAAATTCTCGACTTTAGTGTGAAGACTTACGATTTCGTTAATTTTAAATTAGTTAATAGTATAGTAAACTTCCTCGGTGATACTTTATATAGTTACTCCCTCGTCCTCGAGGTATATAAGATAGTTATCGAAGTTAACACCATTAAAGGTATTTACGGTAACAACGGTGCTAATCACTTAGTTAATGGTATACTTAGTATTAATAATATATAATATAACTTTATTTCGGATACCGTTAATAAGATCCTTAATATTAGTATAAGTTTTCTTAGTGGTGGTATTAATGTTTTTAGTTTCACGGTGGGCCGTTGTGTCCTTAGTGTTAACGTTACCGATGTTGGTTATTAGAGTAACTAAGAAAAGGTTAGTATAGTGTATACTTATAATGTATTCTATAATAAGATCGTTAATATAATTATTAGTGTTAGTGAAGTACACGGTGAGGACCTAGGTGTAGCTCGGGAAATGTTTTAAGTAAGTTTCACTGGTAGCGAAGTGGTTATACACTTTTTTAAGTATATTTTAAGTATAATAAACTAGGGAATTAGAGGATATGTTAATCAAGGGCTTAATTCCCTAAAGGATACTCTTAATTTCGTCGAGGAGAACTATGTTAAGGTAGGGCTTAAAAATATCTCTAGTTTGCTCGATGTATTCTTTAATAGTATTTTTTTAAGTAGTATTAGTGGGAATTTACTTTTTAGGGGTCTTCTTATTAAAAGTGGTGGACTTTTTAGGAGTAATATTAACGACGTCGTTATCGTCGGTGGCCTTATTGGGTTGGTCGTTATTATTGTTATTAGTAGTGGTAAGCTTTTTCATAGTGGCCTTTTTCGTAGTTTTATTTAATTTATTATATTCTTTATATGTGGCCTTCTTTTCGGCTTGAGTTAGCCTAATTAGGGTACTAAGTTTAATATTATTACTATTGTCCTTATAGTTTTAGTTAGTATTATGGTTAATAGGGTTAGTGGTCGTGGGTGAGATTGGGTTTAGTATTTTGTCATCGTTATTAAAGTTAGTGGTATACTTAGGCGGCTCGGTGAGATGCGACTATTTAGGAGATTCGGGGACTTTATAGGCCTCGAAGATGGGTTTAGGGATCTGTTTTATTAGTATTTTGACGGTTTTAGTGATGGACTTTTGTATTATTAAAGGTGAGTTACACTTACTTCGTTGCTTAATATGAGTGTGATCTGGGAAGGTTTTAACTAATATTTATATAAAAGAAGAATTTAATAAATAAAGAGTGTAGGTGTTTTTATTTTTAAAGGTTAATAATAGGGGGAAAGTGTAAGTAAAAACGAGGGTTCACTCCTTCCTTCCTTTTAAAACCTTAAAAAAGATCGTTAATCCAAAAAGAACGTTAATAAAGAGAAATTCAGGCTTAACGACGTTATTAAAAGTGTTGTTAGTCGTCTTTGTTAAAAAGACGTGGTGTTGTTGTTATTTGTTGTTGTTTTATTTCCTATGTTTCCACTTATTCTCCTAGTTAAGGGGGAATTTCCTTTTATATTCGTAGACGAGATCTCCGGTGTTAAATAAGAGAGATTCTTTAGATTCCTAAGTATTGTTTTTAGTGTTAAAACCCTTTTATTTAATGAGATATTTAGTAGTCGGGTTATGTTTTCGCTATGAGATCCTGCGGTTAACGAGGTGATTAATTTCCTATTCCTTACTATTATCGACTTCTATTAGCCGAGGTTACGGAGCTTTACGTCCAAAGGGGTCTTTTCCCTAAGTTGGTTTATATAATTATATAAGGGATAAAACTGGGTGTATCCTTTAATGGTTGGGGAGGTTCACCTCGTAGGTGAGAGGGCTTATAATACGTGAAATTTGGAACGGTCTTATATAATGGGAAGTCCACTTATTGTTTTTCTGGCCTAGGAGATGGAAGCCTCGTCCTAGGTGAATCCAAACCTCGTCATTTTTGCTAAAGGTTATATTTAAGTGGTGGTTATTATACTTTTCTTTGCGGATTGTGTTTATGGTGTTGATTAGTATTAACACTTCCTTTTAATACGTTTCTCAGAGTACATTAAGGGCCTTAGTAGGAGTATTCTTTCTTATTACTATGTTAAGAATACTTTATGGTTTAAATCCTAGTATTAATTTATTAGGGGATTATCTAATTATTATTATTAGTGAGTTATTGAGATTATGTTAGAGTGCTAGGAGAATATTCGTTTATGGTATGGTTAAGAATTCTGATGTGTGGAAGTGTATTACCACCTTAATTGTTTAGTTAGTTTTTTTGCTTTAATTATTGGTTTAGGGGTGGTACGTTATTAAGAGGAGAAGTTTTATATTAAGGGTATCGAAGATTGTATTCTAAATTACTAAGATGAATTTGGGGTCCTGGTTACTGATAATACGGTGTGGTATTCCCTAATTAGTAAAATAAAATGCCCTAAGGAGTAACTTTTCTTATTCCTTAATTTTATAAGTTGTATAACCCATAAAGAGTAATATCTTCTTCGAGAATTTGCACGTTACGGTTATTAATATATTGAGTTTAGGGAAACCAGGGAGTGCCTAAGGGGTTCCGTCGGATATGACCCGTGGTATATTAATAATAAAGTTAATTATTACGGTATTGTAGGGGATATCCATAATGGGGATAAGCTAGAGTAATCCTGGTGGTCTTTGTTTATTAATTTGGTTTTCCTTATAGTAATTATAGTATAAGATATATCTCCTTGTAAGCGTTTTCTTATTATAGAACTGGAAAATTGTTATTTTGGTTATTATACGGTCCACTTTAAAATGGTGTTTTTTATTATAGGTAAGGTGAAGGATTACTTGTACTAATTAGTGTAGAATGTATAACCGCTTTGTTCTATTCGTGGTAGTATAAAAGAGTAGTCTACTCTTAGAGATACTCTAGGGGGTGACTCTCCGTCTTATAGTAGAGTGGTTCTTACTTTTAGCGTAATTTTCCTTTACCTCGGCTTCGGTTAGAGATTACTATTATTCCTTTTATTGTTATTATTGATCTAATTGTTAAAGGACTTGGGTATATTTCTTATTATTTTTATAATTATTAATAATTTTAGTGATAAGATTTTCGGAGATACTAATTGCTATTCCTCCTGCTTGTTCTGGCTCTGGGGCTTCGTCACCGCTGTACTAGACGAATTTTACGACGTTGGTGGTGTTATTCTCTTCTTCACTATGGATTATCTCGTTAAGGATATCGCTATCCTCGAATTTGTTTACTTACCTGGATACTACTAATAGAGGTAGCCTGGAAAGGGTGTTAAGTACGATGTTAAGTTTCCCTGGGATATGGGTAACGTTAAGATTAAATTGTGATAAGTAGTTTGCTGTGTTAGCGAAGTGGAGGTTAGCCTTATTGAGATCCATTGTTTTTAATAAAGTATATATTAATATCCCCTTTATAGCCGTGTAATCCGTTAGGATTTGGATTAATTATTTATTAGATTATACTAGTTTCCTAAGTTTTTTCATAGTCCACATAACACCTACGACCTTTACCTCTATTATAAAGTATTTCTTTTCCGTAGAGGATATAACTCTAAAAAGGAAAAACATAAGTAAAATGTGTTTTTACGTAATCTTTTTTCCTAGTATATTAATACCGTTCTAGGGTATATCCAATTAGAATACTATAAATCTAAAACCACTTTTATAGGTGTTAACTTTAAAAAAAAGGGGTTTCATAGGGTTATAATAAAATCTTATAGCCTAATTATAGAGATTTTCCTATAGTGTATTCCAAGTTTCGAGCTCTTTAGTAGTTAATTTAAACGCTACTTTTTGGACCCTCTTCATCCTAATAACTTTACTTAGGTTGTTAAGGAGTAAGTTCTCTTTATACAGTTTTACATTAAAACGGGTTTTCTTATCCTATAATGGTACTAATATCACATTAAACCATAGAACATTTTTTCACAACTATTTTACTATACCAAAATATTTCTCAAGGTCATAGAGGTTTTTCGGGAATTGGAGGTTCCTGAATACTGTGATCCGGTCTTTTATACACTGGATACCGTTAGCGTCCACGGTATGACCGAGGAGTCTTATAGAGGGGAAACCGGTGAACGATTTCTTAGGGGAAATATGTAATCGATAGTCCTTAAAGACTTTTAGAATAATTTCTACGTATTTAAAGTAGTCTTCGTTATTATCACTAAAAATAATAATATCATTAATATAAACTTTAACGAAGTACTTATAATCGTAGAACAATCTATCCATAAATCACTAAGCATAGGCTAGCGAATTCTTAAACCCCATAAGGATAATATTAAAAACCTTAATACTATGGGGACTTATTACGGCTATCCTATTACGGTGTTTTAAATAAATAAGTAATTAGTGGAAAAATCCCGTGGTATTAAATATTATTATGCGTTTTTTCCCTTTAAGGGCGGTTATTATATTATTTTAGTTAAGAAGGGGGTATACGTCTAGAACCATAATTCGGTTTAAAGGTTGTAAATCCATAATAATACGGCCCTTTTTCATACTATTAGTGATTCGCTAAACAATAAAAAGGGGGTAAATAACGGGGATTAGTTTATTACCCTAGGCCATCTTACTATTTGTATAGAGTTTATTATAAATGTTCTCAACGACTTCGAGGTCTTTTGCGCTAAGGGGGTAAGGCTTAACTGTTGTCTTCTAATTCTATTATCCCTTAACTAATTCAACTCACATTCGTTGTTTATCGGGCATAGGGATAATCCCTTTATTATAGTAAACGTCTTGGTTATTAAGAAGTGTTTTTATTTGTTAGGTGAATTCCGTATTTATATTATAGATTTCCACTTTATCCTTACTAAGAATTATAGGGACGCTATTTAGTTTTAATATCCTATAATTAGGTACGTTATTGTGATAGTGAGGGGGCCCGGGTCCAGACGGGTCTACTAGCTAAGTGAACTAGGTGTAATCGTTAGAATTATCGGTGGCTGCGCTGAGCTCTACTTTGGATATAGTAGTCCTCGTAGTAGGCTTCCTATTAGTTAATTTAACGACGTCAGCGTAGTCCACAAAGTTCGCTATCTCCTCTTCTTCCCATGGCTAGATTTGTCCTAGCCTTTGGCCTTACGGGACGGTTAACAGGTGGTCTATGGTATTCCTCATTAACACAAGTCTCGGTATATCCACTATAAGGGTTCCATCAACGGTGTTCCCGTGGAGAGCGCAAAACTGCCATATCTTGTTTAGTTGAGATTCCACTCATAGGAGATTAAGGAAATTAGTTACTACGAAGGCGTCTGTTTATGGGGGAATTATTATAGTATAAGCGTTATTAATACGTTTCGTAATTTACTATTACCTTCGAAAAATAATTAGTATTTCTATTCTAAAAACAGATTAAAATCTAATAATGCTCTTATTAAAATCAACTACTAACCTATGGTCTTTATAAAACGGTGTTCCTAATAATAAGTTAACACCTAATATATTAACTATACCGGTGGTAATTATAACGTGGACGTTGATCTTAACGTTACTAATTATATTAGGGACGTAGAAATCGAATATGGCCTACTCCGTTACTTAGAAGGTTAACTCAATTATATTTATTATCTACAACTCTATTATCTAGAACATCGGATTCTTTATGAATTTAAGTACCTAAACCTTATCCACTAGGATTATAGAGGCTCCGGTGTTAATATAAACTTCCTTAATTACACTATTATTATCGGATTTTACCTTAAAGTGAAGGTGCGTTTACTTGACCGGTATGGTTCTTTTAACTAGCTTGACTTAGGTATCCATAATTTGGCCCTTATTAAGGGGAGAGCTTTTTTTCAAGTATATTATTGCTGGTGGCTGTGCCGATGAAATTCACTTTGTTGTTAACGTATTAGACTCCTAAACTTATAATAGGTAGATAATCCTCTAATAATAATGGGGGTATGGATTCCGTTACTAAGAACGTTAATTCACTAATTTATCTTATAACGTACATGATAAGCGAGCCGATCAGACAAGCGAAGCGATCACTTAACCACGAGCATCCATTTTCCCACTTTCAACGTATATCCGTCCACCAAAAGTTATACCATCATCAAACGAAAAGGCCCAGGTCATTCTAACGGTCCAAGCGATTATAAAGGACCCAAAAATTAGTATACGAGTAGCCGTAAAAATCTACTCTATACCATTTTTAACCTTACATAACTAATTAAAGGGCAAGCAATCACAACACAATATTATACCAAACTCGTAGAATTTGACGTTACTTAAAAAGGAGAAGTTAGTTAAGTATATTATTAACCTAAATTCCCGATCATTTCCTCCCCAACTAGTTAGTGTAAAAGAAATAGCTAATCAACTACTCACCGACCATAATACACCCCCGGTCAATAAACGATGAGCGTCGAACTTTGTTAAACGACAACTACGGCTCCGGACGTATTTTTTTCGTAAGTATAACTATAAAAAAACCCAGTATAAAAATCCCATTATAATAAACGCATAGTTTCGGCTTATGGTGAACATAATCGTAAAGTATAGTATTATGGACAAAAATATTTATAACTTTAATAAAACTAAGTTTATAATAGGCTAAATCTTAACCGGATTAGTTATTATAAACTCCGAAAAGCGTTCAAATACGAAAATAACATAACCTAGTAATCGGGAATGGGTTATAATAATTCAGGCTATCAGCTCGTCGGGCTATAATGTCCCGCCATACATCATCATCGTAGGCCGATATCACCTCTCCACCTAATACACTAAATCGGGTCTCCCACCCAACTAGGTCATCACAACATCTAAAAACGGATGGACAACAAATAAAAGAGGCCTAGATTAGCTCCAGCACTTTGATTAGTATACAAAACCGGGTATAAAAGGTGAATATCGCCTCCTCGTCGTCGATAAGCACAAAAATCACTATTCCGCCGATTTCCAGATATTTTGTGATGAGAACAAGATTATCACACTTTGTATACCAGCTTATTCGTCGCATATTCTCCAGCCCTTGGACGTTGGCTGTTTTGGGCTACTCAAGACAGTGTATAGTCGAGAAATCGAGAATAAGATACGCCGGGGTAATACCCATATTATAAAGGAAGACTTCTTCCCCGCCTTTTATAATACTTTTACGCAAGCTCTCATAGAAAAGAACATCCAGGGGGGTTTTAGAGGGTCTGGACTTGTTCCTTTAAGTGCACAGAGTGTCCTGTTGAAACTGGACATCAATATACACACTCTAACACCCCCGGGGTTACTCCTAATAACACCACCACCTTAGGTTTCCAAAATACTAAATAACCTAACTAAAACGAGTTTTTAATTAACTCTAATCAAAGATCGAATCTCCCGTTATCAAAATAGCTCCCCGACACCTCTATTAGAAGTTGTTGACTATACTATAAAAGGTACGATAATAGTTATACATAAGCTTACCTTAATCCGATCTGAGCTTAAGGTGCTTTAAGAGGAAAATAACCTACTTAGTCGACGCCGGAGGGCTAAAAAAACACGTCTAAAGTAAGGAGGGAGTCTTACTATATCCCAAGCAGAGGAGTTACAGTCCCAAAGGGAGGCGACGGCACAAATAGTAGAGGAAACACACCGGAGTAGTGGTCGCAAACAAAGGACCGAAACGGGTCAACGGCGATGTAGTGTCTACGGGAACACAGGACACAATACACGAACGTACCCAGTAAACGAAACAATATCCAAGGAAGAGGATTCCGAGTAGTTTTAATTAATTTGACGTTATTATGGTTGATTCCTAGTCCCATTTGTGAAGTGGTCGTGGTTAAGTGATCGCTTCGCTTGTCTGATCGGCTCGCTTATCATGTACGTTAGTGTCTTGTCCACTATTATTTATACTCAATAGTATTTAGGGAAGGACTTTAATAACCTTTTAAAGGACATATCCATAATTAACGAGATTATCGACCATCTAATCGTTATTATCATTTTCTTAGATGTAGTGGGCATCTCCGTTGATCTAGCTTAGTCTACTATATTTAGCGAATCTCCTATATTTAGGGAATTTTCGCAAAGCATCCCAAGGGTATTTATCCTTCTAATTCTGATTATTATTAGTTGGTCTGTTTTTAGGTGGGCATCTCTGAGGTGCTTTGTGTTTGTCGCACTAAAAGTCACAATACTATTATTTATAATAATCTCGATCTCCACTCCACATTACCTTATCTTCCCATTTTATGGTGTAATAGATTTCGATAAGCATCTATAAGTTATAGTAGACTACTTTGTGTTTTCTTTCTATAAGGTTAAGATATTCTTTTATAATATTACGATTACTCGGCTTATTAACGAGGGTTTAAAGCTTTGGATTAAGTGTATTATAAAAAATTATTAATAATTAGAGGGTTATAGATATTGGTCCTATCTACGCTTTTCCATACTTAAAGTAGTCCTATGTAAAAGCGCGGATATCCGCATTATTACGGATCTTTTCTATAATAAATCGGTTTTTAATAATCCAATTTATAACTTTACACTAAGTTAAGCCAAATCTCTTCTTTAACACATCTTATATCACAGAATGCCCACTAATTCTATATTATTAACATTCACGTAAACCTAGGTAATATTCCCACTAACTTAAAATTTTTCCACAAAAAAGGAATATCTAATTCTAAATAACTTCATAATTACTGGTTTTAGTTTTTAAATTAGAGATCCATAGATTAACTTCCCTATAATAGGGGATATCTCTCTTATAAAAAATTAACTTATGATTATACTTTTTATCCATGTCTAACCAAAAAACTCCGTGTTTCTACGGAATTCCTCCACTTAACGAGGAGTGTCCTAATTAACCGTATACGGTAGGGTTATACATAAGACAACTAAAAACGCTACTCATTATAACTTTAAGGTTCAACTTCCCTCTCGCCTAATTTTTCTTAGCATCCGCTATTAATGAAATAGGTGATATATCACCAAAATCCTTAATAACTAAAAACTCTTCACCTCTCCTTCCCGGAGCCCTCCCACGATAACCTCACAGCCTCCGGCGGGCACTGGACTATAACTGGCCCCTCTAGCCGGCCCTAATCGGGGCTTTAGGTCACCTCCAGAGCTAACCCCCTCCTCAAAGGCTAAACACCACCATAACACCGAGGCCCAACCACTTCAGCCCAACCTTATGGGAAACCAACCCAACACTTCTAATACCACCTCCTCAATAGCGAAGGGGCCCCCGAACACTAATAGGGCAGCTACTGGATCTATCTTAGCTACCCTAGATGAACAAGCCAAATTCTACGAGGCCCGAAAGGATATCTTTCTGGTTATCGCCTAATCTATTAATAATATGGTCTCCAACTTTAAGGAACCAAAAAAACAGATCACTAAGGAGGCTACCACCTATATAATTTAGGCCCTAAAGAGGTTTATGAATAACGACGCTACTTTAACCCTAACCCGGAACTGGGTTGCTGTTGCGGCCTTAGCCCTGGCCCCGGCTTTAACCCTGGCCCAGAACCGGGCCCCTATCCGCCTATAAACCCAGGTATAATTAGAAGACCTCCGGGTTTTTGCTCGTATCCCCGAAAAAGGCCTGGTGGATACCCGGAAAAACACACCTTTCGTCCTCCACTACACAGTCTACTAGGCCCTTGGCTTATAGCTGGGGGATATCCCCCACATTTATTATATTATAACTAGGTACTCCTTAAAGCATCGAAATAAACAGATCTAGTAATGCCTCCTTATGAACAAATAAAAGCTAATAAACTACCTAGGAGCTATTAAAGTAGAGACCCCTATAAAGTGGTTTACTTATGTTGTCCTACGCTGCCCAGCTAAGTTATTAAGCCTTAACGGAAATACCCTAGACCTAGTAACCCTGATCAACGATGAGGTTTTCGCCTAGATAAGCCATAAACCTATTAAGGCCTAGAAGTCTCGTTATGGCCTAAATTCTACTATAAACGAAGTCTCCTGGATTATCTCCTTTATAATAGAAATCCTACCCTTTAGATTATTCAACCAGAGTAGTAGGTCCCAACTGATCCGAAAAAAGAAGACCCTACTAAGGTATAACCTAAGTTACTAAGGATATTATATAAACCAATACTATAACCACCTAATACTCTATAACAACTATAATAAGCCTTTAAACTTCCACAAGACCGAACCCTATCTAACTAAGCCGAAGTGTACCAACTACCTGGGGCCTTTTTAGGCCGGCCATACAAACTATCCAACTAAGCCCCTAATAACTAACAGTCATTTAACCCTCCTAAGCCGAAAAAAACGTAAACAGATCCGGAAAGCTGGACAAAAGGCCTCCGAAACCCGCGATAATACCAACTAAACCACCACTCAAAACAACACTCAACAACCCCAGGACTCTCCTCCTAACCAGGGCCAACAACCTAGCTCTAAGCACCCATACACTAAGACCCCCTCTCAAGGATCAATCGTTTGCCTAGGCGATGGGGATACAACCAGTAGCATGGACAAAGACGAGGCTAAAGACCCCGAGGCCCTCCCTCAGACCAACCACCCTATCCACCCTCTCCGAAATAGGAGCCAGAGGGTAGCTCAAAAGCCGGACTACAACATTACTAATGCCTACACCCATCTGGACCTCGACTCGGAGGCATAGGCCTAAACAGGGCCCCCCACGGGTGCTACGTATAACCCAGTGTAACGTGGGGAAAAAGCCCCCAGCACATACAACCTTTTTAGAGCTCTGCTGGGCTAATTAGGTCAATATAATACTTATCTAGGAGCCCTGGATAGGCTTTACCAACGGAATGCAAATTAATACACACCCTAGGTTCAACTCCTATATTCCAATAGATTTCTAGAATAACAGGGAAATAAGGCCCAGGGTGATGACTTATATACGGAAAGGGATAAGGCTTCAGGTGCAGCAGCAGAGGCCTACCCAGACTAGGGATATCCTATAGTTAAAAGTTAACAATAGTATAATTATTAATATATACAGGCCACCAGGCGACCCTGACAACCATACAACTATCACCCTCTTAGGATACTAACCACTAGCAAGAACCCTTATTACTGGGGACTTTAACGCTCGTCATTTTTCCTGGGAACCTGGATCTGTTAGCCGGAATAAGGGGGACGACCTAGCAGACTGGGCGGACAGACATAACCTCTCCTTTATTGGTGAAGTAGGGGTTCCAACCCACACCCGTGGTCACGTCCTCAACCTAACCTTCTCAAATATCCCACTTACACACACAGGACTCTATCCACACCTACACCCAGGAGCTGATCACCAGCCTATTATAACCATTATTCCTCTCAATAATAATAAACAACAGCAAACACACCAACTAGGGCTAATATCAGTCCCGGATTTAACCCTACCTCGGTTTAAAGACCTAATTAGGGTAGGGGCCTCAACTTTACTTATCCTTAAGGACCTACTTACCCTAGCCGAGTTAAATGCCCAGGTTTACCGGATCGTCAACCTATTCTCAACAACTATCCAAGCAGTAGGGAAGAGACGGCAAAACCAAGGAAAGGGTGCCCCCTGGTGGACAGAAGAGTGCTCTAAAGCTCACTAATCCTACCTCAAAACCCGTATCCAATAGGCCCGGGAACCAGAAACGGCCTCACTACCCCCTATCCTTAAAGAATAGAAGGCCTTTCTAAATACGATTAGAAAAGCTAAATAAACCTATTGGACTACTAAAATTAAAGAGGTTAAATTAGATTAGGACCTCTATAAAATAATGGGCTAGTGCAAGGCCAGCCTAGTAGTCGGAGCCCCCCCCTTAGTAGTTGAAGGCTATACGTATGATAATAACCAGGACAAGGCCCAGGCCCTACGGAGAGCCCTGTTGGAGAGGTTTGATGATGCGGATGACCTACCTGGGGACCCTTTCGCCGTGCCTATGGTCCCAAGACGACAGATACCCTGGCAGGCTATGATTGGTCAGGAGGAAGTAAGGGTAGCCACCTTAATAAAAACCACGACCCCTGGTATCGACGGAATCACCATAAGACTACTTAAGGCTTGCTGGGACTCTATTTCTGAGCCAGTTCGACTACTCTTCCAAGCCTGCATCCAGACGAGCTACTTCCCCCAGTCCTTTCGTAGGGCAGAGGTTGTTATGATCTAGAAGCCTGGAAAGACCGACTTCTCAAAGGCTGGATCCTGGCGTCCGATCTCCCTGTTGTCCTGCTTAGGTAAGGGGCTCGAAAGGCTTACAGCTAGGAGAATAGCCTACTTTACTATCCTAGAAGGGGTAGCCAGTCCACAACAAATAGGGGCACTACTAGGCAGGGCAGTTATCGACCTAACTACCTGTCTCACCCACGATATTGAACAGGCCCTCGATAGGGGGCTTACAGCCACACTAGCGACAATGGATGTGAAGGGGGCTTTTAACTCTGTCCTTCGGAACCACCTTATTATCAGACTACGGCAACAAGGCTGGCCTAACAACCTGATCAGGCTGATTTATATGTTTATATCAGACCATACTACCAGGGTCAGGCTAGAGGAGACAACAACAGAGGACTTCCCTCTTACTTACGGGCTACCCTAGGGCTCCCCACTATCGCCTATTATCTTCTTACTCTATATTACTGATATCCTAGTAGAAGATCCAAAGCTCCGGTTTGGATATGCAGACGATATAGGCCTTCTGGCCATTAGCTCATCCCTCGAAGAAAACACCGTATCCCTAAACCAGGAGATAACCCAGATCCTAAACTAGGGTACCGATAATAAGGTCTTCTTTAACCCTGCCAAATACGAGGCTATCCATTTCACCAAAAAGCATAAGTAACCTAAGGACCTATTAGGGATTAAAACGAAAAGCCTAGAAATCAAAACCTCGGCTAAGCCAATCCGTTGGTTAGGGGTCTAGTTTAATAAAAGACTCTCTTTCCGACACCACACAACTTCCCTCTCGCCTAATTTTTCTTGGCATCCGCTGTTAGTGAAATAGGTGATATACCACTAAAATCCTTAACAGTTAAAAAATCTTCACCTCTCCTTCTCGGAGCCCTCCCGTAATGGCCTCACAACCTCCGGCGGGCACCGGACTACAGCCGGCCCCTCCGGCCGGCCCTGATCGGAGCTCTGGGTCACCTCTAGAGCCAACCCCTCCCTCAAAGGCTAAGCGCCACCGTAACACTAAGGCCCAGCCACTCCGGCCCAGCCTTGGGGGAAACCAGCCCAACTCTCCTAATACAGCCCCTTCTACGGCAAAGGGGCCCTTGAACGCAAGCGGGGTGGCCACTGGATCTATCCTAGCCGCCTTCGATGAACAAGCCAGACGCTATAAGGACCGAAAAGGTGTCTTTTTGGCCATCGCCCAGTCTGTTAACAACGTGGTCTCTAGCTTTGAGGGGCCGAAAAAGCAGATCGCAAAGGAGGCGACAACCTATATGATCTAAGCCCTGAAGAAGCTGATGAATAACGAAGCCGCTCCAACTCTAACCCGGAACTGGGCTACCGTTGCGGTATTAGCCCCGACCCTAGCCCCAGTCTCAGCCCCGGCCTCCGCCCCAGCCCCCGCCCCGGCCCAGCACTAAGCCCCTACCCGCCCACAAGCCCAGGCTCAGTTAGAAGACCTCCGGGTTTTTGTCCGTATCCCCGAGGAAGGCCTGGATGCTGCCCGGAAGAACGCCCCTTTCACCCTACGCCGTACAATCTGCCAGGCCCTTGGCCTACAACTAGGAGATATCCCACACATCTACCACATCTCAACCGGATACTCTTTGATGCCCCTAAATAAACAAATCCAACAAAGCCTTATTGGAAACAAATAAAAGCTAGTAGACTGCTTAGGGGCCTTTAAAGTAGAAACCCCTATAAAATAGTTCATATACACTGTTCTACGCTGCCCATCTAAGCTCTAAAGCCTAAATGGGGAAAGTATTGATATATTAACCCTGATTAGGGAGGAGGGTATTGCCCAGACTGGCCACGAGCCAATCCTAGCTCGGCAATCCCACCTCGGCCCAAACCCTATTATAAACAAAGTCACTTAGGTTATCTCCTTTATAATCGAGGTGCCACCTTTTAGATTATTTAACCAGAATAGTAAGGCCCAGCTTATTAGGAAAAAGAGGACCCTGCTTAGGTATAACCCTGGCTACTAGGGATACTACATAAACCGGTACTGTAACCGGTGGCCACTTTGCAATAATTGCGGTAAGTCCTCAGATTCCCACGAGACCGAGCCCTGTATAGCTAAGCCGAAGTGTGCCAACTACTTAGGGCCCTTCTAAGCCGGCTATGCAGACTGTCCAGCTAGGCCCCTAATGGTTAACGGTCACCTTACCCTTCTAGGCCGAAAGGAACGTGGATGGATCCGGAAGGCTGGGCAAAAGGCCTCCGAGGCCTACGATAACACTAACCAGACCAACTAGACCACTACTCAGAGTAACGCTTAATAACCCTAAAACTCTCCTCCCGATTAGGGCCAACAGCCTAGCTCTAAGTGCCCATATAATAGGATACCCTCTTAAGGATTAATCGTTTGCTTAGGTGATGGGGATATAACTAGTAGTATGGACGAAGATGAGGTTGAAGATCCCGAAGCCCTCCCTCAGACTGACCGCCCCATCCACCCTCTCCGAAGCAGAAGCCAGAGGGTAGCTCAAAAGCCTGATTATAACATCACCAATGCCTACACCCACCTGGACCTCGACTCGGAGGCGTAGGCCTAAATAGGCCCCCCCACGGGTGCTACGTGTAGCCCAATGTAACGTGGGGAAAAAGCCTCCAGCACACACAGCTTTCCTAGAGCTCTGTTGGGCTGATCAGGTCGACATTGTACTTATCTAAGAGCCCTGGATAGGCTACACTAATAGAATACAAATTAATACACACCCTGGGTATAATTCCTTTATTCTAGTTGATTTTTGGGATAATAGGGAAATAAGGCCTAGGGTAATGACATATATACGGAAAGGGATAAGGCTATAAGTACAATAACAAAGACCTATCCAAATAAGGGATATCCTATGGTTAAAGGTTAATAACACTACTATTATAAACGTTTATAGATAACCAGGTGATCCTTATAACCAAATAACGACCACCCTCTTAGGATACTAAGCACTAATACGAGCCCTTATAGCTGGGGATTTTAACGCTTACCATTACTCCTAGGAACTAGGATCCGTTAGTCGGAATAGAGGAGATGATTTAGCCGACTGGGTTAATAACTATGGCGTCTCTTTTATTGGAGAAGTAGGGGCTCTAACCTACACTCGTAGTCACGTCTTTAACTTAACCTTCTCAAATATCCCCCTTGTATACATAGGACTCTATCTATACTTATATCTAGGAGTTGATTACTAGCCTATTATAACCATTATCCCCCTTAATAATAATAAATAATAATAAATATACTAATTAGGGTTAATATTGGTCCCGGATTCGGCCCTTCTTTAGTTTAAAAACCTAATTAGGGTAAGGACCTTAACTTTTCTTACCCTTAAGGACCTACCCACCCCAACTAAGCTAAACGCCCAGGCTAATCGGATTGCTAACTTATTCTTAACGGTTATCTAAGTAGTGGGGAAAAGATGATAAAGTCGGGGAAAGCGGGCCCCTTGGTGGATAAAAGAGTACTATAAAACCCACTAATCCTACCTTAAAGCCCGTACCCAATAAGTACGGGAACTAGAGCTAGCCTCGACCTCACCACCCCCTATCCTTAAAAAATAAAAGGTCTTCTTAGAAATAGTTAGGAAGGCTAAACGGGCTTTTTGGGCTACTAAGATCAAAGGGGCTATATCCGATTAGGACTTATATAAAATAATGGGTTAGTATAAGGCTAGTTTAGTAGTTAAAGCCCCCCCTTTAGTAGTTAAGGGTTAAATGCATAACGATAACCAGGACAAGGCCTAGGCCCTATGGAGGGCCCTGCTGGAGAGGTTCAATGATATGGATGACCTACTTAGGGACCCCTTCGACATGGCCACGGTCCCAAGACGACAAATACCCTAGCAGGCTATGATTAGTCAAGAGGAAGTAAAGGCAACCACCCTAATAAAGACTACGACCCCTAGTATCAACGGGATCACCACAAAATTACTCAAAGCTTACTGGGACCTTATAGCTGAGCTTATTAGGCTACTGTTCCAGGTATGTATTAAGGCCGGCTATTTCTCCTAGCCCTTCCATAGAGCAGAGGTTATTATAATTTAGAAGCTTAGAAAGACCAACTTCTCAAAGGTTGGATCCTAGAGACCGATAACCCTCCTATCCTACCTGGGTAAGGGGCTCAAGAGACTAATAACTAGGAGAATAGCCTACCTCACTATCCTAGAAAGGGTGGCCAGCCCACAACAAATAGGGGCCCTACTAAATAGGGCAATTACCGACTTAACAACCTATCTTATATACGATATCGAACAGGCCCTCGATAAGGGGTTTATAGTTACGTTAATGATAATGGATGTGAAGGGGGCCTTTGACTCTGTTCTTCGGAACCACCTTATTATCCGTTTACGGTAATAGGGCTGGCCTAATAGCCTGATCAGGCTGGTTTATGCCTTTGTATTAGACCGCACTACTAGGGTCAGGTTCAAAGAGGTAATAATAGAGGACTTCCCTTTAACCTGCGGGCTACCCCAGGGCTCCCCATTATCACCTATTATTTTCCTATTTTATATTTCTAATATCTTAGTTGAAGACTTAAAGCTCTGGTTTGGATATATAGACGATATAGGCCTTTTAATTATTGGCCTATCCCTTAAGGATAATGTTATATCCTTAAGTTAACGGGTTACCTAAATCCTAAACTAGGGCGCCGATAATAAGGTCTCCTTTGGCCCAGCTAAATGTGAAGCTATCCACTTCACTAGGAAACATAAGCAACTAAAGGACTTACCTAGGATCAAAGTTAGAGACCTTGAAATCAAAGCCTCGGTCGAGCTGATCCGTTGACTAGGGGTTTGGTTTAATAAAAGACTCTCTTTCTAATACCACGTCGAAACAAGGGTAGTTATAGCGAAAAAGGCAGCCTAGCACCTGGGGCACTTAATAAACATAAAAGGAGGGATCCCAGTAGTTGTTATATAAAAGGTGGTTATCACCTGTGTTCTCCTAATAGCCTTATACGGAGCCGAAACCTGGTTCAGGGGGCTAACTAAGCCAGCCCTAAATAATATTACCCCCCCTTAGAAAGGGGGGATTATTAATATAGGCCAGAAGGGCCTCGTCTAAAAGGTTAACAAGGTTATTATAAGAGTAGCCCGAGCTATCCTCCTAATTTAGAAAATAACCCTAATAAGTAACCTCCTCCGAGATACCGGTTTACCTACTGGGAAAGTGGTTTTAGAAGGGGTACACCTACGCTTCGTAGTCCGACTATAAAAGGTCGACTAATAACACCCATTAGTCCTGAGGCTCTCATAACAAAGGAGGCAGTAAACACGACTTCAATGGACAATAGGCCTTATTTTAAGGGTTCTAAGACCAGCACTACTCTAACTAGGATACCT
The DNA here is from genome assembly GCA_024584535.1 of Colletotrichum gigasporum. NCBI lineage: Eukaryota > Fungi > Ascomycota > Sordariomycetes > Glomerellales > Glomerellaceae > Colletotrichum > Colletotrichum gigasporum. The sequence goes on from CP077951.1 coordinate 2,032,903, forward strand.
CCCGGGGTTACAAAACCCGATAATCCTATAAATAAAAGAGAAGGCTGCTAAGGCCTTCCAGAACTGGCTAAAAGCTATTCCAGATAACCATATAGTTGTCTATTCGGACGGTTCTAAAGCACCTAACGGGGCCACAGGGTTTAGGTTTATTATATATAGGGGGAAAAGACGTATAGCCCAGGGTTGTGGTCGATTTGGCTTAGTAGAAGTGTTTAACGGCGAGGTTGAAGGAGTGAGGGTGGGGCTTTGGTGGGCCCTCCTTATATCCCAAGGCCAGCTAATCCACATCTGCATCGATAATACCAGTGTTATCTAGGGGATACGGGGCGAGGCTCTAAACTCCTTATAAGCGGCCTTCCTCGAGATCCACGAGGTGGCTAGGATATATAATATATATACCCACTAGGCCCTAGGGCATCAGGGGATAAAAGGAAACGAAGAAGTAGACCGCTTAGCTAAGTAGGGTATAACACTCTTAGTGCCCTTAGGTTAACTAGTAACCCTAGTAGGGATTAAGCGATTAGTTAAGAAATGGATACGGGCTTAATATATACAATGGTGGTATAAGGAGGTAACGGATTGATATGCCCAGCTAGGGCTTAAAGTTGCCCTAACCTACCCCCCGGAACTGGCCCTTCTACGGGCTACGCTATATCACCTCCTAGTAGCCCGATTAGGCCACGGAGACTTTAAGGAGTACTATTAACGCTTTAACTACGACGAAGCCCTATTTACCTACTTTTGCGGGGAAGTAAAGGAAGTAGATTACTTGGTTTCTTGCCGAAAGAACTTAGCGAGGAGGTAATGGTGGCTTATCCTCTACCCTTCTAGTTCATTAGAGCTTATAGGACCTATAGGATCCCTCGAGCGATACTTTAAGGGGCTAATTACCGATCCTAAAGGCTTTGAGGCCTTCCTGAGTATAATAGGCTTCTTCCCGAAGATCTGCCTACGCTATTAGGGGCTAGCTTGGTTGGGCCCTAAGATAACCAGCTTACCCTACTTAAGGGACTAGATAGGAAGCAAAGGAACTGGAGGAACCAGGGGGATCCAGGGATAGACTGAACGCATAGTAGCCAATGGGTAGGATTTGGAGGACGTTGGTAAGGGCTGTGTATTGTAGAGTAGGTAGTCTGAGCCTGCGGCTCTCCACGCCACATACCCCACGGGAGGTCTGCCGCAAGGGCTACGCCCTTGCCGCCATGGCGTTAAATACAACAACAACAATTTCCGACACCACATTGAAACAAGGATAACTATGGCGAAAAATACAGCCCAGCATCTAAGGCACCTAATAAACACAAAAGGAGGGATTCTAGCGGCTATTATACAGAAGGCGGTCATCACCTATGTCCTCCTAATAACTCTATACGGATCCGAAACCTAGTTCGGGGAGCTAATTAAACCAGCTCTAAATAATAATACCTCTCCCCAAGGAGGGATAATTAATATAGGCCAGAAGGGCCTCGTTCAAAAGGTTAATAAGGTTATTATAATAGTGGCCCGGGCTATTCTTCTAGTCTAGAAAACAACCCTAATAAGCAACCTCTTCTGAGATACCGGCCTGCTTACTGGGAAAGTGGCCCTGGAGGGGGCACGCCTGCACTTTGTAATACACCTACAAAAAGTCGACCAACAACACCTTTTAGTCCTGAGGTTCTCACATCAAAAGAAGCAGTAAACACAACTTCAACGGACAGCAAGCCTCGTCTTAAGGGTCCCAAGGCCAGCACTACTCTAACCACAATACCTCCCAGGGTCACAAGACCTAATAGTCCTATAGATAAAAGAGAAGGCTGCGAAGGCCTTTCAGAACTAGCTAAAAACCGTCCTAGATAACCATATGGTTATCTACTTAGATGGCTCTAAGGTATCTAATGAAGCCACTGGGTATGGGTTTATTATTTACTAAGGCAAAAAACGTATAACCCAGGGCTGCGGCCAACTTAGCTTAGTAGAAGTGTTTGATGGTGAGGTTAAAGGAGTGAGGGTAGGGCTCCGGTGGGCCCTCCTTATATCCCAAGGCCAACCTATCCACATCTATATTAATAATACTAGTGTTATCCAGGGGATACGGGGCGAGGCTCTAAACTCCTCATAAGCAGTTTTCCTTGAGATCCACGAGGCGGCTAGGATATACGATATTCACACCTACTGGGTACTAGGGTACTAGGGGATAAAAGGAAACGAAGAAATAGACCGCTTAGCTAAGTAGGGCATAATACTCCCAGTGCCCTTAGGTTAACTAGTAACTCTAGTAGGGATTAAGCGCTTTGCTAAGAAATGGATGCGGGCCTAATATATACGATGGTGGTGTAAGGAGGTAACAGATCGATACGCCCAACTAGGGCTTAAGGTTACCCTATTTAGCCCCCCTAAATTAACCCTACTACGGGCTACCCTACACCACCTCCTAATAGCCCGATTAGGCCACGGAGACTTTGAACAATATCATTAACACTTTAACCATATTAATGCCCTACTTACCTACTTTTATAGGGAAGTAAAAGAAGTAGACCACTTAGTTTATTACCGAAAGACCCTAGTGAGGAGGTAACGGTGGCCTACCCTCTACCCTTCTAGTTTACCAGAGCTCATAGGACCTATGGGATTCCTCGAGCGATACTTTAAGGGTCTAATTACTGACCATAAAGGTTTTAAGGCCTTCTTATGTGTAACAGGCTTTTTCCAGAAGATCTACCTACGCTATTAGGGGCCAACCTGGTTAGGCCTTAAAACAATTAACCTACCCTACTTAAGGGACCAAATAGGAAGCAAAGGAACTGGAGGAACTAGTGGGATTTAGGGATAGATGGAACGCATAGTAGCTAGTAGGCAGGATTTGGAGGACGCGGGTAAGGGCTGTGTATTGTAGAGTAGGTAGTCCGAGCCTGCGGCTCTCCACGCCACATACCCCTCGGGAGGTCTGCCGCAAGGGCTCCGCCCTTGCCGCCATGGCGTTAAATACAACAACAACAACAACATATAACTTTAAGGTTTAGTAATTCTATTAATTTCTAATTTCATTATCAGGCTAAGCTTTAGTCTAGGATTTCTAGTATAGAATTTGTAAAGGTCACCGGTCCTAGTAATACTAGGGGTATCCTCGGTTATGGAGGTAACCATAGCATAGTGTATAGCTCTCTTAGTGTCCAACTAGGATTTTACTACTAAGCTATTTTAGGAACTAGGTTATTATTTATTATAGAATTCCCGTGAAATAGAGTTTACGTTATACCGAAGGGCTTATCCTATTTTAGGGGCCTGAATCCTAAAACGTACCTGGTTAAGCTTTCAGGGTCTTTTCCCTTCCCCTTTATTTTTTCAGTTTAGACGGTAGCTTCCGTTGTCTATCTGGGTTTCTGCTCGGTCTCTATAAGCGTCGACTAAATGGGGGTTGCGGTCCTTTCATCTCTTACGAGTAGAAGAGTGATTTTTTCACCTTTAAAGTAAAGATTCTCTTCCTTCGACGAGGGCGAAAAGAATATTATTAGGCCGATCGTTTCCCTTGCTGTAATAATGCCTTTAATTTCGTCGATAATTACGTTGTTATAGTCGTTTGGATGTGCAGTTTATCCGCTAGTATCGTAGGTTATTATTCTCTAGTTAATATTATCGGAATTTATATACGAATAGCCATCGTTTCCCTATTTAATATAAGCGAGGTTTATGGTCTGATCGTGGAATCTCTCGTTGAGGCCGGTGGTGAAATTGTGGTTTTCGTGGGCTAACCAGAAGGTATATAGTTTTCGAGCTTCGGCTCGGTGTCCCGGGTTAAGGTTCACTATCACGTCGTCGTTTTAATACTCTATAGGTGGTGTGTTACCCGGTACGGGTAAAGTCGGCGTTAACGATGGTATTGTCGTCTACTAAGTTTATGACCTTCTACTCTTTTTCTTTCCTACCATTAACCGATTACTTGGGTTAGGATAATAAGATCGTTAGTATAGAGAGGTCTAATTGGTTCTTTTATTTTAATGTGAATCCTCACGGTGATAATGGAGTTAAGAAAAAAATAAAATAAGTCGTATTACTATATATCACAACCTTTTCCTATTAGCCGGGGGCTATAATAGGGATCACTAAGGTTATGTCTTAATCGAGGAGTTCACCTGTGTTTTAGTGAATATATATGTTTCGATATCTTGGGTGTATTTGTGATGACGCGTCTAAGTCCTCTAGTTTGCGGCGCCTCCTTATGAGGGCGATGCTAGTCACATGATAGTTCACGTGACTGTCGTTAAGGACAAAAGACGTGTAACACTACTATTAATACATTTACTAGGGCTTTTCCGTCCATAGTAACATCGTATAATCCCAGTAGTAAGTAACCCATTAGCACCTCTACTAATACTGCAACGGAGCGGGGGATGCAGTGAACAGTATGTCCTGTATCGTACAACACACACACTCTACTGACCACAGGTCGTGCACCCTCCGTCCCGGGTCCGTGAGGGTGACTAACTCGTACGAAACCGCTTAACCAGAGCTACAATCTAGGTAAGGAGACACCTTAAGACCTGATCAGGGCCAAAGAGGGGTTCCTGTCCTGGATGTAGACACTGGTGAGTGTTGGGGCCTTGTTTGCTCGGTGGTAAAGCAACCTCCGTACTATTCGCGGTATACGATCCAAGTGAACGGGTAAAAAGAGCTCTGAATACGTCTATCTAACTAACGATGCTTGCTGACGTTCCGTGATGTGTTGTTTTTATGGTCCTTCGTTGTGTTCTCCGCTAGAAATGCGTCCCCAGTTCCCCTCTCTCAAATAGCTCGCTGTCGCCTGACTAAGGAAAAACCCGCTTAGCGTAAGCATTTCCCCCTGCACGGTTTCAATACTAACCTAGTAACACTATACTAGGTATTATTATAAACAAATTAGGCCATTCTTAGCTACTATAACCAGTTATCCTATTCCACATTATAAAATACCCATAAAAAGTATTCTAAGTTCCAGTTTTACTTCTCCGTTTATTCATTAGTTTGAGGGTAGTATATTATACTGAGTTTCCACTAAATAACTAATTAATAATACACTATTACCTAAAACTTACTAGTAAACAAGGAGCCCCTATCCGAGACCATTAACCAAGGAATTCTACACTATAAGAACACCTTCTACACTAATAATATAATTAATTAGTCTACAATAAGTAACTCCCTAGTAAGTACATAAAGGGCATACTTAATTAACCTATTTACTATTACTAGGATATTATTATACCGTTTCGTATTTTCATTATCCACCATTAGTAACTTAGTAATAAAGTTAAGGGATACGCTTTCCCATAAGTAATTAGGCATTAATAGTATATTTAATACCTTATAAAAAAAGTAGTGGTGTAATTTTATATACTAGTATACAGTGTATATTTTAACGTATTCCACTATATCCTTCTTTATCCTTTTCCAAAAAATGAACATCCTATCCGGGTTATTATCCTAATAACCCTTAGGTAACCACTTATTAACTTATCGTAGAACATAATAAAAATCTCCCTTATCAACGGGTAACCCTCTAGTATAACCACTCTACCCCTATACCTCATTATTCTTTTATTATCTCTTCCCTAATACACCCACTTCTCCTACACCATACCCTATAATATAAGATCAAACCTTTAGGCCTCTTATACTACTTCTTCCAAGTTTAAGGCCAGTATTTCTAGTATAACGTTCATAGTATTAAGCCATAACTCCTCCCTCATTACCCAATTATATCTCACCCTTAGTTAAAATCGTTTTAAGAAACCTTCTAAAAATATACCCCTAACTTCCTCCCATTGACCCTCCTTAGGTCTATAATCTAATCTCTATAATAGTTTATTAATTACATTTTATTTATTTAGCCGATATTTAATGTAGAAGTTAAACAATAAGAGGTCCTAGAGTAACCTGGCCTAATAGCTATTCAACTAGGGCTTAGTGGCAAGGTAACGGTGCCCCAGGTGGTCCATTAAGAACAGCGTCTAATATTATATATACAATAAGTAATATCACCAATATACAACTACTTCTCAAATCACCAGTAACTCCACCTCTAATACTCTGTATCTCAGCTCAGCTCCCCTTAACTTCCTAAAAGAATAGGCGACGGGGTACCAAACATCTCCATATAACTAACATAAAACTGCCCCTATTACAAAATCTGATACATCGGTTTTAACCCTTATTGGGAAAAAGGGGTCAAAGTACCTAAGGATAAGGGCCTCCGTGAACAATTCTTTCAGCCTATAAAAGACCTCCAATACCCTATTATTCATAATCAGCTCCCCCCCCATCTTCTTCGTTAACTTATTTATAAAAAGTATACACACTTTAGTATAGTTCTAAATAAAACACCTATAAAACCCTATAAATCCTAGGAAGACCTGGATATCTTATATACTATAGAGCACCGGCTACTCCATAATAACTATAACCTAGTCCTATTCCATCATAATCCCTTCCCCCGAGATCATAAACCCTAGGAACCCAATCTCCCTAATATAAAACTCACATTTCTCAGAGTTAACATACAGGCCAGCGGTGTCCAAGCAGCGCAGCACCTCCTGGACTACCTCCACGTACAACGCCTTATCCTTCGACAAGATGATGTCGTCTAAGTACACCATATAGGTGATATCGACGAGGCCCACTAATAAATCGTTAACGTAGGCCTGAAAGGTCACTAGCGTATTAACAAGGCTAAACAGCATAATATTATATTCGTAATAGTTATACTTAGTTCAGAAAGCCATTTTCCATTCATCTCCCTGACAAATACACACCTAATGATACCTATCTTTAAGATTTAACTTCGTAAACCAACTCACTTTTAAGAGGTGGTCCAGGATTTCTCTAATAAGGGGCAATAGTATACTGTTCTTTATAGTAACACCATTAAGGCCCTGATAGTCTACGCAGAGCTTTAACTTACTTCCCTTTTTAGGGACAAAGAGGATCGGTGCCCCAACTAAACTCTTAGAATACCTAATCTAGCCCTTAACCAGTACTTTAGTAAGGTATTCCCTTAACTCCACTAACTCCAGCTCTATCAGTGGGTAAATAGGGCCATATAACAGCTCCACTCCTAGTTCTAGGTTAATAACGTGGGTGCGTCCACCCCGTTCTAACAGCATAGCTATTAGTGTAATATCAAATACATAGAACCACTCCTTGTACTTATATAAGAGAATTGGTCCCTGGGTAATCTCCTGGTCACTAATTAGTACCCTACTTATCCTCACCTTGATCCTCTTCATATTCGGGGTAATTATAAAGGTCGCCCTTATATCCCTTGTTACTCTTCGGATTCCTTTTTTACCTAAGATTAACCGGATACTATCCTTATTTAAAAAGTAAGTCTAGTTTAGGGTCTCTTATTCAAAGTTCAGCTAAACTACTTAGTACTAGGGGATCCCTAGTATTACTGTATATCCTTCTACCTCGGTGATCCTAAATTTGTATAACCTTATATAACTTACCCTGAGATCGTTCATCACTTAGGTTACTAGGGTTTTTATACTATAATCGGGTACACATAACCTTTATATACCCTATAATAGTGGCTCGCTGCTAATGACCCCCAGCGGAGCCCCTTTATAAAAGAGGATCCTCTAATCCACTATATTCTTATTTACTCCTATATTTAATAACACTTTCCCTTCCTTTTATACCTCCACTATTTTTACCTATAAGATCACCTTTACCCTCCAGCGACCCTGTTCTACCTCCTACAAAAACCGGATAGTATTCATCCTTGTAGCTAAACCTCCCATCAGCTTTATCATCTTAGGCCGGCATCGTTGTTCCGAGTACCTCAATTATCCACAATTATAATAGTTGGGCTCCTAGTACTAGTCCAAATAATATCCCATTTACCCATAATTAAAACACTTAATATAACTCAGGTCCCACCCTAATAATCCCCTACTAAGTGTACCTTTTTCCTATTTCACTAAAACTAAACTCCTAAAAATCTTAGTGGTAGCCCTTAATATTTTTAAAATAAGTTAAATAGTATTAGTTATAATCTCTTTTTAAGGTATAAAACTAAAATAAGTAGGTGGCCACTAGTTTCCCCCTTATTAGTCCCTAGTCCCCTAAACGACGGGCTTAATACACTTTTGCTCCCTTAAGTACATTTTCTACATCATCTTAGCCCTCTTGGCTATTTTATCTAGTTCCCGACGGGTACTCAGCAGCCCGTTGGCCATTACTTATTATTATAGGTCAGGTAATAGTTAATTAACCATATGGACTACCCGTGTCCTCTCTAGTTAAGGATTAAGGTACTCCACTTTAACCGCTTTATATTAGTTAAGGAACTATTAATACATCTAATTTGGCTTTTACCTTATCTCTTCTAATTCTATTATAACTATATATACCCGGGTATCCACATCGATTATGGTGTTACGGAGCCACTGCTCTATTATGGCCTAAGTAACGTTGGACACGTTGTTATTATAATTCGTAGTGACATGGTTTATCCATTGGCGGGAGGTGGTGCCCTCCAGGCATCCCCCTGTGAATAGGACCGTCGGTCCAGCTTCCTCCCTTAAAACGGATAGGGGTGAGCTGCTTTGTCCACGTGTTAGTATGGACTCACTTAGGTTCTGGTGGTTGGGGAACAGTGGACTCTTAGTGCATCACTTTGTCTAGGTTAGCGCTGTTCCTAAGGGCTATTATCTGGTTAATTATTTTCTTTTTCCTAATTTATTATACTATTTCGTAGAAAAGGGCATTAACCTCCTTAGTAATTATTCCTTTTATATCCTCGATATTAAGGTATTAGTGGTCCCCGGCCACTTTGTTATTAAGTGTTATTTCGGTTATTAGCTTAGTAGTTGGTCGCTTAACATCTATGAAAATAACTCGTTATATCACTAGTACTCTACGGAGTACCATTATTACTCTAATGGTTTATACGCTTATGGGTAAATAGAAATTCGAATATATTAGGTTAGTTCGTATAATGTAAAGGAGTTGGCGATACCTAGGTAAGGTATATTAATAATTAGTATTCGAATCTGGCCTCCTATAGAATTTCCTATTACGTTACTATTTAAATCCCCTTCTCAGAGTAACTATTTTCCGTTGGCCCCACTCCGGGGTTGCCCTTTCGGTGCCCCCCCGGCCCCCGCCGGTGCACCTGACAGGAAGGCATTCGGACTCAGCTTGTGACTACCCGTAGACTGGATTCCTAAAGATTCTCTTGATGACAGAGTAATTAATATCTTGGCAGAACATCGAAACAAGTTGCTTTTTGGAACGAGTGGCATCATGGAAGCAACTCAGATACCTTTCCACTCCACGAGACCCAACATGTAGGGTGATGATCTGGGCAAAGATTCGGCCTAGGTGTGAATGTAACAACACTCGCATCGCATCAATCCATGGGGAACTGTTTGGTAAGCTTTGAGTTTTAAAGGCGCTTGCGAGGCGGTTGCAGCGCCCGGACTGCGATGGTCCCCACCATCCATCACCGCATTTGCGATATAATGCCCAAATGTTCCTAATGCTGTCACATACGACCATACCCATTGGAAAGCTCGGGATCCCGTCCGCTCTCCCATAGATAAGCCAATGAGGGCCGGATTAGTAGTTGGGTCGGTGACGACCAGTGAATACCTGGCGTTGTATGTATTTGTGCTCCCGTATGCATGTTCTTTTTGGCTCCCGGCTTGTCTAGAAGAGCGGGATCCCAGCTGATCCCAATGTCGCATCCCAAAGTAAGCGTGTGGGAATGCTAGTGTTCGAAGGAGAGAAGTCATGATGCCTGTTGTGAAATCTTAGCTATGAGAGAAACCTAGTTGTGCCTGTCTTTGTGGGGTCGTCGGGTTTGTCATTGTCCTGAGTATCCGCTTTATTCGTTCCACCTAGGTCGGCTCAACAGAGTAGAAACGTAAACAGGAAGGCTTGAACTTGCTAACGGCCAGGCCGATGTGCAACTTCCCTCTCGCCTAATTTTTCTTAGCATCCGCTATTAGTGAAATAGGTGATATACTACTAAGATCCTTAAAAATAAAAAAAAAATTTACTTCTCCTTTTTAGAGCCTTTTTATAATAGCCTTATAACCTCCGGTGGGCACCGGACTATAGCCGGCACCTCTGGCCGGCCCTAATCGGGGCTCTAGGTCACCTTCAGAGCCAACCCCACCCCTAAAGGCTAAGCACCGCCATAAAACTAAGGCCTAGCTACTCTGCAGAGGCCTAGCCTTAGGGGAAGTTAGCCTAACTCTCCTAATATAGCCCCTTCTATAATAAAGGGGCCCTTAAGTATAAACGGGGTGACGACTAAATTTATCCTAACCACCTTCGATGAACAAGCTAGATACTAGAAGGACCAAAAGGATGTTTTTTGGTTATTACTTAGTTTATTAATAATATAATCTCTAATTTTAAGGGGCCCAAAAAGTAGATCGTAAAGGAGGTGATAATTTATATAATCTAAGCCCTGAAGAAGTTAATGAATAACGAAGTTACTTTAACTCTAACCTGGAATTAGGTTCCCGTTATGGTATTAGCGCCGACCCTAGCCCTAGTTTCAGCCCCGGCCTCTGCCCTGGCCCCCACCCTGGCCTAGTACTAAGCCCCTACCCGCCCATAAGCTTAGGCTCAGTTAGAAGACCTCCGGGTTTTCGTCCATATCCCCGAGGAAGACCTGGATGCTGCCCAGAAGAACGCCCTTTTCGCCCTGCACCGTATAGTCTGCCAGGCCCTTGGCCAATAACTAGGAGATATCCTACACATCTATTATATCTTAACTAGATACTCCTTAAAGCCCCTAAATAAATAAATTTAATAAAAGCTGCTTAGAAATAAATAAAAACTAATAAATTACTTAGGAGTTTTTAAAATAAAAACCCCTATAAAATAGTTCATATACACCGTTCTATATTACCCATCTAAGCTCCAAAGTTTAAATGAGGAAAGTATTAATATATTAACCCTGATTAGAGAGGAGGTTATCGCCTAGACTAGCCGCAAGCTAGTCCTAGCCCGGTAATCCCATCTCAGCCTAAACCCTATTATAAACAAAGTTACTTGGGTTATCTCCTTTATAATCGAGGTACCACCCTTTAAACTATTCAACTAGAGCAGTAAGGCCTAGCTTATTAGGAAAAAGAGGACCTTGTTTAGGTATAACCCTAGTTACTAAGGATATTACATAAACCAGTACTATAACTAGCGGCCACTCTATAACAACTACGGTAAGCCCTCAAACTCCCACAAAACCGAGCCTTATATAACTAAGCCGAAGTATACTAACTATTTAGGGCCCTTCCAGGCCAACTATATAAACTATCCAGCTAGGCCCCTAATGGTTAACGGTCATCTTACCTTCCTAGGCCAAAAGGAACGTGGACGGATTCGGAAAGCTGGGTAAAAGGCCTTCGAGGTGCGCGATAACATTAACCAGACCACTACCCAGAACAACACTCAACAACCCCAGGACTCCCATCCTAATCAAGGCCCACAACCTAGCTCTAAATACTTACATACGAGGACCCCCTCCTAAGGATCGATTATATGCCTAGGCGATGGGGATATAACTAATAGTATGGATAAAGACGAACTAGAAAACCCCGAGGCCCTCCCTTAGACCAACTACCCTATCCACCCTCTCCGAAATAGAAGCCAGAGGGTGGCTTATAAGCCTGATTATAATATCACTAATACCTATAACCACCTGGACCTCGACTCGGAGGCGTAGGCCTAAACAGGCCCCCCCACGGGTACTATGTATGGCCTAATATAACGTAGGGAAAAAGCCCCTAGTATATACAACTTTCCTAGAGCTCTGCTGAGCTGATTAGGTCGACATTGTACTTATTTAGGAACCCTGGATAGGTTACACTAATAGAATGTAGATTAATATACACTTTGGGTATAATTCCTTTATTTAGTTGATTTTTAGGATAGTAGGGAAATAAGGCCCAGGGTAATAACTTATATATAAAAGGGGATAAGGATACAAGTACAACAATAAAGACCTATCCAAATAAGGGATATCCTATGGTTAAAGGTTAATAACACTATTATTATAAACGTTTATAAATAACCAGGTGATCCTTATAATTATATAATAACCACCCTCCTAGGATACTAACCACTATTATAAGCCCTTATAACTAGGGATTTTAACATTTACCACTACTGCTAGGAACCCGGATCCGTTAGTCGGAATAGAGGAGACGATCTAGCTGATTGGGTTAATAACCATGGCCTCTCCTTTATCGGAGAAATAGGGGCTCTAACCCACACCCATGGTCACATCCTTAACCTAACCTTCTTAAATATCCCCCTTATACACACAGGACCCTATCCATACCTATATCAAGGAGCTAATCACTAGCCTATTATAACCATCATCCCCCTTAATAATAATAAATAATAATAAATATACTAATTAAAGCTAATATCGGTCCCGGATTCGGCCCTTCCTCAGCTTAAAAACCTAATTAGGGTAGGGGCCTCAACTTTACTTACCTTTAAGGACCTACCTACCCTAGTTGAGTCGAATGCCCAGGTTAGCCGGATTGTTAACTTACTCTTAACGGCTATCCAAATAATAGGGAAAAGATAACAAAGCCGGGGAAAGTGGGCCCCTGGTGGATAAAAGAGTACTCTAAAGCCCACTAATCCTACCTTAAAGTCTGTTTCTAATAGGTACGGGAACTAGAGCTAGTCTCGGCCTCACTACCCCCTATTCTTAAAAAGTAAAAGGTCTTCTTAGAAATAATTAAAAAAGCTAAACGAGCTCATTAGGTTACTGTGGTGAAGCCTGCGTAACGAACGGAGTCATTTTGGTAAAAAGTGGCCTATCTTCTAGAAATCTAACTACCAGGCGAAGCCCACTTCTAAATAAGCTATAGAAAAAGTGAAGTTACGTATTACGGGTTACGTGTAATATCACGTGACTAGCTTTGTACACTGAACGGACTAGCTTAGTTAGGAGGTTATTACAATACACCCCCCTAGATACTAGCGTATCTATAAACCATAATCCCGTATACTATAACCCTTAAAAAAGGAAAAAAGTAGATAAATATAAAAGAAAAAGTTAAAAATAACTTTATTTCTCATTAATTTTACTACTTTTAAAGGAAAGTGAGTTACGTCTAAAAGAGGCATCACAGAAAGCGCATTATGTTGTTGTTGTTGTAGTATTTAACGCCAAGGCGGCAAGGGCGAAGCCCTTGCGGCAGACCTCCCGAGGGGTATGTGGCGTGGAGAGCCGCAAGCTCAGACTACCTACTCTACAGTACGCAGCCATTGCCAGTGTCCTCCAAATCTTACCTATTGGCTATTATGCGTTCAGTTTATCCCTGGATCCCGCTGGTTCCTCTAGTTCCTTTATTTCCTATTTAGTTCCCCTAATAGGGCACGTTAATTGGTTGTTTTAAGGCTTAACTAGGCCGGCCCCTAATAGTATAGGTAGATCTTCTGGAAGAAGTCTGTTATACGTAGGAAGGCCTCAAAGCCTTTAGGATCGGTGATTAGCCCCTTAAAGTATTACTTGAGCAATCCCATAGGTCCTATGGGCTCTAATGAACTGGAAGGGTGGAGGGTAGGCCATTGTTACCTCCTCGTTAAGGTTTTTCGGTAATAAACTAAGTGGTCTATTTCCTTTATTTCCCCGTAAAAGTAGGTAAATAAGGGTTTTATGTAGTTAAAGTGTTAATAATATTGTTCGAAATCTCCGTGGCCTAATCGGACTACTAGGAGGTGGTGTAGGGTAACCCGTAGTAGGGCTAATTCAGGGGGGTTAGATAAGGTGGCCTTAAGCCCTAATTGGGTGTATCGATCCGTTACCTTTTTATACCAGTATTATATTTATTAGGCCTGTATTTATTTCTTAGCGAATCGCTTAATCCCTATTAGGGTTGCTAGTTAGCTTAAAGGTACTAGGAGTATAGTGCCCTACTTAGTTAGGTGGTCTACTTCTTCGTTGCTTTTTATCCCCTGATGCCCTGGGGCCTAGTGGGTGTGTATATCGTATATTCTAGCCGCCTTATGGATCTCAATAAAGGCTTCTTATGAGGAGTTTAGAGCTTCGCCCCGTATCCCCTGAATAACACTAGTATTGTTAATATAGATGTGTATAGGTCGGCCTTGGGAGGTAAGGAGGGCCCGCTGGAGCCCTAACCTCGCCCCTTCAGCTTCTCCATTAAACATTTTTACTAAGCTAAGTTAGCCATAACCCTGGGCTATCCGCTTATTACTTTTATAAATAATAAACCCATAACTTATAACCTTATTGGGTACTCTAGAGCCGTTTAAATAAATAATTATATGATTATCCAGGATAGTTTTTAATTAATTCCGAAAAGCCTTAGTAGCTTTCTTTTTTGTTTATAGGATTATTGGGTTTTATGACCTTAGAAGGTATTATGGTTAGAGTAATGCTAGCCTTGGGATCCTTAAGACGAGGCCTGTTGTCCATTAAAGTTGTGTTTGCTACCTCCCTTGTTGTGCAAACCTTAGGACTAATGGGTATTATTGGTCGACTTTTTATAGTTGGACTGTGAAGTGTAGGTGTACCCCTTCTAAAGCTACTTTCCTAGTAGGTAAGCTGGTATCTCGGAGGAGGTTACTTATTGGGGTTGTTTTCTAGGCTGGGAGGATGGCTCGGGCTACTCTTATAATAACCTTGTTAACCTTTTGGACGAGGCCCTTCTAGCTTATATTAATAATCCCCCCCCCCTAAGGGGGGGTAATGTTATTTAGGGCCAGCTTAGTTAGCCCCCTAAACCAGGTTTCAGCTCTGTATAGGGCTATTAGGAGGACACAGGTGATGACCGCCTTTTATATAATAACTACTAGGATCCCTCCTTTTATGCTTATTAGGTGCCCCAGGTGCTGGGCTGCCTTTTTCGCTATAACTACCCTTGTTTCGACGTAGTATTAGAAAAAGAGTCTTTTATTAAACTAAACCCCTAGCCAACGGATCGGCTTAACCGAGGCTTTGATTTCAAGGTCTTTAGCTTTAATCCTAAGTAAGTCCTTTAGTTGCTTATGTTTCCTAGTGAAGTGGATAACTTCACATTTAGCTGGGTTAAAGGAGACCTTATTATCGGTACCCTAGTTTAGGATTTGGGTAACCTATTAGCTTAAGGATATAGTATTATCCTTAAGGGATAGGCCGGTAATTAAAAGGCCTATATCGTTTATATATCTAAACCGAAGTTTTAAGTTTTTAATTAGGATATCGGAAATATAAAATAGGAAAATAATAGGTGATAGTGGGGAGCCCTGGGGTAACCCGTAGGTTAAAGGGAAGTCCTTTGTTGTTACCTTTTTAAACCTGACCCTAGTAGTATGGTTTGATATAAAGGCATAAACCAGCCTGATCAGGTTATTAGGTCAGCTTTGTTGTCGTAGACGGATAATAAGGTGGTTCCGAAGAATAGAGTTAAAGGCCCCCTTCACATCCATTATCGTTAACGTAGCTGTAAGCCCCTTATCGAGGGCCTGTTCGATATTGTGTGTGAGATAGGTTGTTAGGTTAGTAGCTGCCCTACCTGGTAGGGCCCCTATTTGCTGTGGGCTGGCCACCCCTTCCAGGATAGTGAGGTAGGCCATTCTCTTAGCTATTAGTGTCTTGAGCCCCTTGCCTAAGTAGGATAGGAGGGCTATTGGTCTCCAGGATCCAGCCTTTAAGAAGTCGGTTTTTCTAAACTTCTAAATTATAATAACCTTTGCTCTATGGAAGGGCTAGGGGAAGTAGCCGGCCTTAATATATACCTAAAATAGTAGCCTGATAAGCTTAGTTATAAGGTCCTAGTAAGTTTTGAGTAATTTTGTGGTGATCTCGTTAATACTAGTGGTCGTAGTTTTTGTTAGGGTGGCTGCCCTTACTTCCTCCTGACTAATCGTAGCCTGTTAGGGTATTTGTCGTCTTAGGATCGTAACTACGTTAAAGGGGTCCTTAGGTAGGTTATCCGTATCATTGAACTTCTCCAGCAGGGCCCTCCGTAGGGCCTGGGCCTTGTCCTGGCTATTATTGTGTATTTGGCCCTTAACTACTAAAGGGGGGGCTTTAATTATTAGATTAGCCTTATATTAGCCTATTATTTTATATAGGTCCTAATTAGATATAGCCTTTTCGATCTTAGTAACCTAAACAGCTCGTTTAGCTTTTTTAACTATTTCTAAGAAGACCTTTTGTTTTTTAAGGATAGGGGGTGGTAAGGTTAAGGTCGGCTCTAGTTCTCGTATTTATTGGGTATGGGTTTTGAGGTAGGATTAGTGGGTTTTATAGTATTCTTTTATCTATTAGGGGGCCCACTTTCCCCGGCTTTATTATTTTTTCCCTACTACTTAGATAACCGTCGAGAATAGTTTGGCGACCCGGCTAACCTGGGCGTTTAACTTAGTTAAGGTGAGTAGGTCCTTAAGGGTAGGAAAAGTTAAGGTCCCTATTTTAATTAGGTCTTTAAACCGAGGAAGGGCCGAATCCAGGATTGATATTGGCCTTAATTAGTATATTTATTGTTATTTATTATTATTGAGAGGGATAATAGTTATAATAAGCTGGTGATCAGCTCTTGGATGTAGGTATGGATAGAGTTTTGTGTGTGTAAGGGGGATATTTAAGAAGGTTAGGTTAAGGACGTAACCACGGGTGTGTGTTGGAGCCCCTGTTTCTCTAATAAAGGAGAGGTTATGGTTATTAACTTAGTTAGTTAAATCGTCTCCTCTATTTTGGTTAATGGATCCTGGTTCTTAGGAGTAGTGGTGAGTATTGAAATCCCCAGTTATAAGGGCTCGTATTAGTGGTTAGTATCCTAGGAGGGTGGTCGTTGTTTAGTTGTAAGGATTGCTTGGTTATTTATAGACGTTTATAATAGTAGTGTTATTAACCTTTAACTATAGGATATCCCTTGTTTGGATAGGTCTTTGTTATTGTACTTATAGCCTTATCCCTTTCTATATATATGTTATTACCCTGGGCTTTGTTTCCTTATTATCCTAAAAATTAACTAGGATAAAGGAATTGTACCCAGGGTGTGTATTGATCTGTATTTTGTTAGTGTAGCTTATCCAGGGCTCCTAGATAAGTACAATGTCGACCTGATTAGCCTAGTAGAGCTCTAGGAAAGCTGTGTGTTCTGGAGGCCTTTTCCCCATGTTATATTGGGTTATACGTAGTACCCGTGGGGGGGCTTGTTTAGGCCTACGCCTCTGAGTCGAGGTCTAGGTGGGTGTAGGTATTAGTGATGTTATAGTCAGGTTTTTGAGCTACCCTCTGGATTCTGCTTCGGAGAGGGTGGATGGGGCGGTTAGTCTGAGAGAGGGCTTCGGGATCTTCAGCCTCATCTTCGTCTATGCTATTAGTTATATCCCTATCACCTAAGTAAACGATTAATCCTTAAGAGGGTGTCCTATTATATGGGCACTTAGAGCTAGGCTATTAGCCCTGATTCGGAGGAGAGTTTTGGGGTTGTTGAGTGTTGCTCTGAGTGGTGGTTTAGTTAGTCTGGTTGGTGTTATTGTGGGCCTCGGAGGCCTTTTACCTAACCTTCTGGATCCGTCTACGTTCTTTTTGGCCTGGAAGGGTAGGGTGACCGTTAACTATTAGGGGTTTAGTTGAATAGTCTACATGGCCGGCTTGGAAGGGCCCTAAGTAGTTAGTACACTTTGGTTTAGTTGTATAGGGCTTGGTTTTGTGGGAGTTTAAGGGTTTACCGTAGTTATTGTAAAGTGGCTGCTGGTTATAGTACTAGTTTGTGTGGTATCCCTAGTAGTTAGGGTTATATTTAAGTAAGGTCCTCTTTTTCTTAATAAGCTGGGCCTTGTTGCTCTGGTTAAATAGTTTGAAGGGTGGTACTTTGACCGTAAAGGAGATAACCTAAGTGATTTTGTTTATAATAGGGTTTAGGCTAAGGTGGGATTACTGTGCTAGGACTAGTTTGTGGCTAGTCTGGGTAATAACCTCCTCTCTGATCAGGGTTAATATATTAATACTTTCCCCATTTAGGTTTTAGAGCTTAGATGGGCAGCGTGGAACGGCGTATATGAACTATTTTGTGGGGGTTTTTACTTTAAAAGCCCCTAAGTAGTTTATTAGTTTTTGTTTATTTCTAATAAGGCTTTGTTGGATTTGTTTATTTAGGGGTTTTAAGGAGTATCTAGTTGAGATGTAGTAGATGTGTGGGATGTCTCTTAGTTGTAGGCTAAGGGCCTAGTAGACTGTACGGTGCAGGGCAAAAGGGGCGTTTTTCCGGGTAGTATCCAGGCCTTCCTCGGGGATATGGACGAAAACCCGGAGGTCTTTTAATTAAGCCTGGGTTTGTGGGTGGGTAGGGGCTCGGTGTTGGGCTGGGGCGGGGGCTGGGGTGGAGGCCGGGGTTGAGATTGGGGTTAGGGTCGGGGCTGATGCCGTAATAGTAGCCCAGTTCCGGGTTAGAGTTGGAGCGGCTTTGTTATTTATTAGCTTTTTTAGGGCTTGGATTACATAGGTTCTCGCCTCCTTTGCGATCTACTTTTTCGGCCCCTTAAAGCTAGAGACTACGTTGTTAATAGACTGGGCGATAGCTAAAAAAACACCTTTTCGGTCCTTATAGTATTTAGTTTGTTCATTGAAGGTAGCTAGGATAGATCTAGTGGCCACCCCGCTTGCGTTTAAGGGCCCCTTTGCCGTAGAAGGGGTTGTATTAGGAGAGTTGGGCTGGTTTCCCCTAAGGCTGGGCCGGAGTGGTTGGGCCTTAGTGTTGTGGTGGTGCTTAGCCCTTGAGGGAGGGGTTGGCTTTGGAGGTGACCTAGAGCTCTGATTAGGGCTGGCCGGAGGGGCCGGCTATAGTCCTGTGCCCGCTGGAGGCTGTGAGGCCATTATGGGAGGGCTCCGGGAGGGAGAGGTGAAGAGTTTTCAGCTGTTAAGGATCTTGGTGACGTATCACCTATTTCACTAATAGCAGATGCTAAGAAAAATTAGGCGAGAGGGAAGTTGAGAAAGCGCATTACGGAAAGCACTATTGCCTATGTAAGCTCCTTCCATTTCGCAAGCTCGTTACTATAGGTAATCTCGTATTTTCTAATAACTTAATTAGCGAATTAGGCGGGTTACGTAGTATTAATTCGTTTAGCACTTAGATTCCTATTACCCTTCTCCTCTCCACGCCACATACCCCTCGGGAGGTCTGCCGCAAGGGCTACGCCCTTGCCGCCATGGCGTCAAATACAACAACAACAACAACAACAACAACAACTATTACCCTTCTCTTTTAAAAACCTTTTTTTAAATAATAATAATAATAAAAATCGTATATATAAGAATCGCATCCTACACTTTACGCATTCTATACAATTTCTCGGGTATTATTAATGCTCGTTTCTAAACCTAAATCTGCTACGATATTTTCAAAAAAGACTGAGGAGCTTCGCATCGCTGCTACTACCACTGCACGTAAGACGCGGAAGTGTAAGTACAACTGTGCACAGGCTTCGCCCATCGATTCTATTACGGGCTCTAAACCTGAGATACGTGAGTTTACTGTTTCCGTTGTATTTTAGATTATCATTAACTAGTTCGTTCTAAATTTAGCTATTAATACAAAGCCTAAGGGTAATAAAAATAAGGGCCGAAAGGCTAAGTAGACCGTTGTGGCTACCCCTACTAGTCCTAGTTTATTTATACGATTAGTCCAGGTAGTTATATTTAGTGATTAATTTTTTAATAGTTATAAAGGGTGGGATCTTCGAGGAGGAGGAGGACCCGTAACCACTTTAGGAAATTCTTTATGTTTGGTGTGTTTATAGTGTATTGTATGGGAGCTCCTTTAGCGACTATTGAGTTAGTAGCATTACTAAGTGTGCTTGTTATGTAGAAGGAAAGACCCCGTGTATTCCCGTCCCTACCTCGGTGTTATTAATCTCCTACTGATTTTTTATTATAAAAGTAAACAAGTATACCCCTCAGAAAGTATAATTATATGTTTTGTGGTTTAGTTTCTAGGTTAGCTCGTTTAGTGTTTAGGATATGGGTTAACTTAGTGTAGTGTATTGTAATACTCTCGAGTATATAAAAATAGAGGAGTAGACTGAGGTGGTTCCTAGTACTAGTGGGGAGGTTATTTTAGTGTTTAATAACGTCGTTTAGTTTACGTTTCTAATTATTAAACCCGTCCAGGGGGGTAGTTCGTCTATAACCCTTTACTTAGCCTTAGATAGTTTTATTAGTGTGGTCGTCCCTAAGGTGGCCCGTTTTATAGTAGTTGTTTTTTTGGATCAGTACGTGGCTTCCCTCTTATTTAGGAAGTGAAGACTTTAGTTAGTGTATTGGTTTAGATATAGGGGCCCTATACCCGGAAATACCCTTTAGTGTAACGGTCCAAGCACGTATATTACAACTAGCTATAGCGACTACTACGAGTATCTTCAAAATAAGGAGAAAGGAAGGAAAGGTCTACTACCCTATAAATCCGTTAGGCCCTAGTTAGGTCCCCCTAGGCCCAATTAGGCTTAGTAAATAGTGGTTAGTGTTAAATATGACCGAGTAGTTCTAAGGCCTCTGATTGGGCCTTAGCCCGTGATAATTACCCCCTTCCTCCCCTCCTTTCCTAAGGGATGTTCCCGTAATTAGCCTTATAATAGTCTAAGGCCGTTGTATTCACTAGTATATCCATTAAATCCTAAGTGAGTTAAGTATAATCCTTCTACTTCACTAAGACCTTTTATCTACCCCATACTTTCTACGTATTACGGATCTCCTTAACTTTAAACTCCTCTCCATTAACCACTAATATTATAAGTAGCTAAGCATCGTCACAACTCTATAACAACAACGGATCAACTCTAGTATACCTAATTAGGCTCACGTAGAAAACGGTATAGATCCCTAGTGGTGTATTTAGCTGGTAAGTATGGGATCCTACTAGTTTAAGGATGGTGGACTTTGCGTTAACCTAATCGAACTTCTTTAATAATTAATTAAAATAAATATTCTATAACCTCAATTAAACCTTATCCCCAGGTTTAAATTAATTAGATAATTAGCGCTTTGTGTTTACAGTAATCTTTTATTTCTTTTATGTTATTATTATCGCCGCCTAAGCCTGCTTAGAAGTGTCCTTTAGCTTTTGGACTAGAGCCTCTGCTTTTATTATAGGGGTCTTATTATTATTCCATAGGGGTTCCTTCATTCTAATTAGGTCTAAGTTATACCTATGAGTGACGAAGAACGGGCTGAGTCTTATTAACGAGGTGACCTAGTTATTAATAGTTATTATTATTAGGAGTCGTTCGTCCTAATTGTCCTAAGTATATACTATGTATACTCTAAAATAGGCTTTTATCGCCTAGTTTTCCCTCTCTATAACTCTATTTATTTCTAGGTGGAACACTATAAAGAGTCTCTATTTGATCCATAGTAGCTAATAGAGTTATTTCCATATAAGACTCGTAGACTATGGTCCCTTATCTAATATAATTATATAAGGTATCCTATGGTACTTAATCAGACCTTGGATTAGTTGGTCTATTATTGTATCCGTTGTGATGTCCTTTATCAACTCGAATATCACGTTCTTTAATAGACGATTGGTTATTATTATAATGTTCGTAGCCCCATCGTGATGGGAAGGGGGCAATCCTATTACAAGGTTAATAGAGACCTCTACCTAGATCCGTCTAGGGATAAGTAGAGGTTTTAATAGGCCCCTCTTCTTATTAAATTATATGTTTCCTCGTCCATAAATATCACAGTTCCTTATAAATCTTTGGATATCTTAGGATAAGCTTAATTAGTGGAACTAGTAGTTAATTAGGGCTTTGAAAATGTTCCGCCCCGGATGTCCCGTTAACGTAGAGTTATGGAACCTTTGGATTAAACCCGTCCTTAGGGGCTCATAATATAGAATTCAGATTCTGTCCTTTTATAATAGTTTTTTTTATCATCGTTGATTGTATATTCTAATAGTATCACCGGTAACTTCCACTAGAAGGGAAGTTATTGGTCTCTTTTTTATATTATTCCCCTAATTAGTTAGTATTGGTTATTCTGGTCTAAGGCTTTATCTTATTAGGAGTGTAATAACTTTTCTTTAGAAGGGTTCAAGGGGGGTTCCGTCTTATCTGGGCTAGGGTCGTTGGCCTGATCTATGTCTCCGGGGGAGTCTCTTATATTTGACTTAACCCCTTTTATTTACCCTAATTAGGCCTGAACTTGTCTAATTACTATTACGTTATAAACTCGTAATACATTAATCCTATTTTTAGCAGTTTAATCTTCCGGCCCTTTAACCTATTATCCTATAGGGTATTAGGAATATCCTATTCGTATTTCGATAATATATTAGGAACTATTACTTTTTTACTAAATTTAAACTAAATAATAAGATTATAATAGGATAATAATTCTAACCATCTAATCTGATATTTACTTAACTATCTCGTCGTTATAAAGTACTTTAAATTTAAGTGATTAGTTAGAATAATGAACTCTTTTACACTCCGTAATTCTGAATCCTAGTATTTTAGGTAGCGTATTATTGTTAATAATTCTTTATTATGTATTAGGTAATTATATTCAGTAGGTAGGCTT
Source organism: Colletotrichum gigasporum (assembly GCA_024584535.1). Taxonomy (NCBI): domain Eukaryota; kingdom Fungi; phylum Ascomycota; class Sordariomycetes; order Glomerellales; family Glomerellaceae; genus Colletotrichum; species Colletotrichum gigasporum. The sequence goes on from CP077951.1 coordinate 2,055,431, forward strand.
TTATGTGAAAATAATATTATAGGCTTTAGGATCCCTTCGTTATTATACTACGATAAGGTACCTTTTACTATATAACCAAACGAATCGGTCTTAAGTATTATAGTTCGATCAGGGTCCTAGTGAGCTAATACAGGTGCGCTAATTAGGAGTGTCTTTAGCTCCTTGAACACTTTAGTGCACTCCTTACTCTAAATGAATAGTAAGTCCTTTTTAGTTAAGGTTATTAGGGGTTATGAGATCCCTAAGAAGTTAGGTATAAACTATTAGTAATAGTTAGTAAAAGTAATAAACCTATGGACTCTTTACACTAATTGGGGTACTTCCTATCCCTTGATTACCTTAATTTTCTTAGGGTTTATTCGAATTCCCTTATTAGTATTAATAATAAACCCTAAATATTTAATACTCTGTGGCGGCGGGCGCGTGGCTTGCCTATGTGGCGCAGCGCAGGATGGCCACCGAGACCTGTGTAACGAGCTTCTGACGCTTAGTTATCGCATCGGAAGTTATTTAAGTAATGCGGATAAACCTTCTTAGTAGCTTAAGGAGATAATCACTTCTTGCTTATATGAAGTTTACTTATATTAGTGAAATATCTATTATAGTTATAAGCCCAGCTTAGTGAATTACCCCTTAACTATGGCCTTAGTTTATTTATACAGGACCTTTACTTTTCCTACTTATAATTTCCCTTATTTCCACATTTTACACATAAAAACCCAACTCCCATAAGCCCATTAAGTACCCGAATCGTCTTTTTAGCGCTTATTACCATCCTTTATTATAGATACAATTATGCGTTTAGAGAAAAGCTAGGACTAGCCTTTTTGGATTATATAACTTAGGTTTTAGGTTAAGTAGAACGATGTTTGGTATTTGGTGAATCCCAACACCGAAGACGCTAAGCTCCTTAAAAGTCGTATTAGTATAGCCCTTACCACCTTAGAAATGTATTTTAAATAAAAGAATAATTAATAAATAATTGAATATACTACCACTTCTCAGATGGACAAGGATTAGAGTTAATACATTACTCACTTTTAAACTAATATAGTAGTGAGATCTCCGAGTCCTCTTAAAATTAGTAATATATATAACAATTTCCTAATACTATAAAAGGAAAAAGTAATACACACTATTCGGAGAACTACTCTCATAAACAATTATAATTCTATATAATCCTGGATTAATAAGACCATTATACTACACCTACTCACTAATACATAAATTACTTAGGGGATTAGAGAAAACATAACTCTTTAGGGCCTCATTTAAACCCTAAAAAGTATTTGGTCCCCACCGAAATGAGTATTCTAATATTTATACATAAAGAGTACTAAGTAGTTCTTAAAAGAGTTTACGGGAACGTTAACCTAGAGAGATAGATTAAAGAGTAGGATTACACCTATATATACACAAAAATCTATAATATCTCAGAGATCTAAGGAGTCCTCGGTGTTAAGGACTTTCTTAAAATAATTTAAGTATATTAAAACCCAACTTAAGTGAGTAATTAACTAGCCTAGTTTGCGATGGACGAAGAGCTCGGGAGACCCCTTTTCATACTCAGATAATACGGCAAAATCTACTATACCCTCTATTTCGAGGCCTTATTTACAAAGAAGACTCTGCGTAACGCAGGGGTGTACGTAACCCTCGGAGGCTGCTCGGACAGCGAATTGCTCGGGAACGACTGCCCTTGTGGTTTAACTCACTTTTAGTAACCGTAAAACTGCGCGTGCATCGAGCTAGCCCTCACGGGAATCTTGAAATAATATAGGGTTACGTTAAATTAGAGGGAGATTATGGACATTAGGGATAGGGTTAACTCCGATGAGTAGAGTTAACTTTGGGCTAAGTTTGAAGATAAGGGATAGTTTAGTGGAGCCTCCTTCTCCGTAAATTAGTGAAGTCGAAGAGGAAATAACTAGGGGAGAAATAATAACCATAGTAGGGGTTAGGGCGGAAAAAGTAGTAAAACACCTAATTACCCTAATAATATTATTATTATTTTAATTAACCCTAACCCTTTAGGGAAGGAACCCGGTATTTTTAGTTATAAAGTGTATTCTATACCCTATTATGGCTGTTACCCGTTCTTAGATAGTATAGTATTGGATAACTACGGAGCTCTCTATTTCGTTAATAATAAGGATCTCTTAGAACCCGGCTTTTACATAGCCTCACCCCCTAGGGAGTTTATTAAAATAGGTACCTTTTCTCTTCTTATTTTAGGTTAAGGAAAGTAAGTCCTTAAGGGCATACTCAACGGGAAAAAGGGACCTAATATAAAAGACCTTTACCTCGAGGATATGGCCTATGTTAAGAACTTCTACGTTAATATCATTTCAGAAATACACTTATTAAAGTTAAAAGTCTAGTTCTGCGGCTTAGACTACTCTTTGCGCTATAGGAAGTTCAATAACAATCTAAAGCTTAAATAGCTTAAAAGAAAGATAAACCTAGTCTTCTTCGAATATAAACCCATTTCCTCTTACTCTTCTAATCCTTATTCCATAATACCAATTAGCTCCGCTGGGATAGTCCTAACAATATAACTACGGAAATACAATAAAAGGCCTTCCTACGAGCTACTCAGCGACCACTCTAATAACGTAACTATCTATTACTTATACTCCGGACACCTAGAACCCAAAGTTCTCAAGAAGTTAGTTTACTATACTCAGGGGGTAAGGATACTCAGCTTAACCCGGATTCAATATAAGGATTGTTTACTTACATATACACAGAGCATAATCTCAAGGAGGACCTCAGAGGTAAAAGCTATTAGACCCTATTATAGGGTTTTGTGGGATCTCTTTAATTTTCTATTTAGAGGATTAGGGTACTTATAGTTATTGGTTATTAAAGATGAATATTCGGGGTACTTATTCGGATTCGGGTTTTTAAATAAAACATATTAAAAGGTTTTTAATATACTTTCTATATTTAAATAATGGGTTTACTAATAGAAGGGATTTATAATTTGTAAAATACGGTAGGATATTAAGTGTATAGTGATTAGAATTAAGGGTAAAATAAGTTACGAGATTTAGATTACGGAGTTAAGAATCAACCTAGAACTCCCACCCGTATACACAAAAGAGCTAGTTGGTGGAGTAGAGTGTATAAGAAAAAAGGTTATTACTAAGGAAATTAAAATACGTACTACTATTAATTTACTAGAAGAGCTTATTTTAGAATGTGTTATTATGGGAATTTATTTCTTTACTATGAGTCCCTACGAATCCACTTAGTAGAAGTTACCTTTTTAGGTAAAGGAAGAATGGTTTTGCTAATACTATAAATAGTGGGTACTTAATTTATTAGTTTTACTTATACGAGATTTTCGACTTTACTAGGGGGGAATATATGCGTTTAGTTATAAGGTTTACTTAGTTATATATAAAAGGGAAATAGGAATAAGAAGGAGAGATTTTAAAGTAATTCCTCGTAGATATATCAGATACATTGTAGAGTACATACCTTTAATATATAACCTTTATACGATCAGGGTTCCCATACTTAACTAGATTATTATTATACGGAATATAATTTTCAACGAATCCCAGTTCTACTCTCCAGAGTTAGAAATATCGAAAATATAAATTAAAGAAATACAAGCTATTATGGACGACATTTAAGAGCTACTTGACCTTTCCGATGTTATAAGGGAGATATTAGGAGACTTTAATACACTAGAAGGTGATTCTAATAAGCCGTAGTCCTTAAAGGTAGCACTTCAGGACACTAAAACATAGAAGACCACTATTAAAATTAGAGAATAGGGAGGACTACTAACCCTAGAGTAAACCCTGGACTTAGAAGGTATACTAGGGTTTGGGGGTAGGAATGTGGTAGTAGTGGAGAACTCCGGGGAAGTAGACTTAGTTCTAGAGGAGTCTATTCTAAGTATAAAAAACGTTTAACTTAGTATTATTAATACGGAAGAACCTTTATGTAATTAGGGTAGTAATCCCCTAAGTATAGAGACGTAGGGTAGTTTGGGGCCCCTGAGGTGTAAGTATAAACGCTGGGATTATGGGGACCTAATATACACAAGTAGGAGGGTATACTAAGTGTTACTAAGTGATAGAGTTTTCGTAACTTTAAATTTAGTGGGAAATAAAAGTGATACACCTAACTCATAAGAATAGGATCCCTTTTTTAATACTTTTTTACCTGATTAGTAGAAGGGAAAAAAGGAGGGAAATAAAGGACACCGTATACTTTATATTATTATTATTACAACTATTAATCAGTGGAGAGCTAATAAGTTCACAAAAAAATAATCCATTAGAGGGGAAAAGAAACCTAATATGGACGACTTACTAGAACTCCCATGGACGTGGAGGGATATGGGGTGCTTGTTAGCTGACTTGCAACACAGATTCAAAGAGGTAGTACACACAGAAGTCCAGAACCTACTAAGGAAGGGGATTTAGAGGGTAATTAATTGAGTATTAGCTTATTTAAAGCTAATTCCCCTAAAGTGGGTTTTTATATATAAAAAGGATATAAATAATAAATTAAACCACTATAAAGTGCGGATCTATGTCCGGGGAGACCTCTAGGAAGTAGACTCCCTATAACAGATATACACTGTTACGGGCTGATGCCCACGATGGCCTAAGCTTTGCCTGAGGTGTTAACCAGCATCCAACAAAAGAGCCCTCCGGTCAAAGGGGCCTCCGATCAAAGGGCCTCTGGTGACCTCCGGCGCCCCACCAGAGGTCCCCTTTGTTCTCCAGCAGTATAGATTCCTACACCGCCCCCCTTACGAGGAACTTCCTCTCTTTCGCTCCTTAGTTTGAAGTAAACAGTAATAGAGTACCCTAAGGTCGAAAACACCTAGGCCTAGCCCTTCGCATACTTCAAGCTTAGGATTACAACCTTACCGTAACGCTGGGTTGAGCACGGCTCCCCATTGGTTAAGTAGAAAGGAGTATAGGTCGAGCGCGGCTCCCTACGAAGAACGATACTCCCAGGACTCCAATAAGTTAACCACTAGTCCCCAGAAGAATAATTGAAATAACCCAATCACCCCAATGGACGCCGTTACACCCCCGATACTTTATAACGAGTTAACCATAGAAGAGATGTTGAATACTATTTTAGGATCCCTATAAACTTAGATAATAGAGATTAGCGAGAAATTGGAGAAGAGTTAAAACTAGAGGTTAATGACCCCTAGGAGTGAAACCCTTTATACTCCTGGTGGTATCCGCACCGATACCCCACCGGTGTTCACTAGTGAGTTAACTCGCCGAAAGCCCTTACCTAACCCCCCGAAGTTTTCGGGTAAATAAAAGGAATACACCCCTTAGGCACGATAAATGAGAAATAAGATTTTAATGGATTACCCCTTTTACTCTATGAACTATGAACTCTAGTACCTAGTTAATTTATATTTAGAAGTTGGTCCCCAATAAGTAATCAACACCTTCTACACCACTAAAGGACCTAATAGAACTAGAAACCCCAAGGATTTTATATACTACCTCGATTATACTTATTTAGATCTGAACACCTAGTCCTGAGCCGTTACCTAATTATAAACTTTACACTAAAAAAAGAACGAGAATTTTACAATATTCTTACCTAAGTTTGAACGAATAATGGCCAATGCTAGTGATAGTAATTAGCCCACTACTATATAAATATCACTCTTAGAGGTAACTTTAACCCCTTTACTAAAGGACCGGCTACTCATGGTCGAGCTTCCTAAGGATTACCTAGGCTGGTTTACCTAAGTATAGGACATTACTTAGAAGGTTGAACGGGCCTCTAAATATAATCACCCTTAGAGGTCTACCCACTCCCCCGCTGTTCGTCCGAAGGACAACAATAGAGACGTTATTATGACGGGAGCGGTTCGGTTTATAGGAGCTAAAAAGATAACCACCACTAAACCCCGGAGAGGCTCCAGCTCCTCTACGGATAATAACCGTTCCTAATAGAGAAACCCAGAACGTAATAAAGATCACTACGAATACTTTGAGTATAGAGAAGAAGGACACTTTATACGGAACTACCAGAAAAAGGCCGAACACCGCTAACAGGCCAACCGGCCCCTTATAGCTAAAACTTGCCCAAAAGGAAACACAGAAGAAGAAGACTAACCGATGACCCTCAACTTAAGCGATGAGTATAAATTAGGAAAAGAATAACTCTAGGATAAAGTCGGGCCCCGGAGCCCATTAAGGAGTAAGTGAAGGGATAAAAGAAACACTAAAGGAGCTAGTAATAGTAGGGTAAGTAGTTTATAATTATAAAAGTTAGAATTAATAAAGGATACTTAACTAATGCCCTAGTGGACACCGGCTACGAAGTTTATGTTATGGTTAACCGTTCCTTTGTACGATGCCTCCGATTACCGTTTATTAATATAATAAAATACCTTATAAGAGGTTATATAATAAGTGGCCCCTTATTGGGTGGAAGTTAGGGAGTAGTTGTGATGTAAATGGAAATTAGTGGTTATATATAATGAGTTTATGTATATGTAATGGACGATTTAGAACTGGATATATTTTTGGGAAATCCCTGGATGGTTTAGAATGAGGTGAAGTATGATGTTGGTATTTACTAGTTTACTTATGGGAAAGGAAGAGTGAGAGTATACTTTTCTAATGAAGAAGAGCCCGAAAATATATTGGAGATACGTTGGGTTAAACTATTACTAGTAGTACCGTTTACTATAGTTTACCGTATAACGCAAAAAAAAAGATAAAAAGATAATTAGAGACCACTAGTTGTTGTTATGGTAACCAGTTTATAAGATATCGAGAAGGTTCTTATAAAGCTGGAACTACAAAAACAGGAAGACATTTCGAGGTTAGTATTAGAATGGGTGTATAAGGAGTTTAGAGACTTATTTAACCTAACCAAAGTGCACCCGGTGCCCCCCCACCGACTAGGTATAGACCACGTAATCCCTTTGGAGATAGGGCCAGAAGGGAAGGAGCCCCAACTCCCTTGGGGACCTCTGTACACTATATTAAGAGAAGAGTTACTAGTGCTAAAAAAGATACTTAACGACCTACTGGATAAGGGGTTTATTCGAGCTAGCTGCTCAGTAGCCGGTGTCCTTATATTATTTGCTAAGAAGTTAGGAGGTGGATTAAGATTCTGCGTTAATTATAAAGCCCTAAACGCTATTACGAAAAAGGACTGTTACCCGTTCCCACTAATATTAGAAACTCTTAGTAGAGTAACTATTACTAAGTGGTTCATAAAGTTTAATATTATAGTTGTTTTTTATAAAATACGGATCGCTAAAGGAGATTTGGAGAAGATTACTTTTAGAATAAGATACGGGTTATTTAAGTAGGTGGTCTACCTTTTTAGGCTTACCGGTACCCCAGTAACGTTCTAGTAATACATTAACACTTTTCTACGGAAATTCCTAGACGATTTTATTATGGCTTATATGGATGATGTCCTTATTTACACTAGTGGTTCGAAGAGGGATTATAAGGAGAAAGTACGAGTAGTTCTCTAGGCCTTAGCTAAAGCCGGCCTGAACTTAGACCCGAAGAAGTGCGAATTCTGTGTTAAGAAGGTGAAATACGTCGGCTTTATTGTTACCGTAGGAAAGGGTTTATCGTATAATCCTAATAAGTTAAAAGTTATTAAAGAGTAGTTGGCCCCTAGGTCCCTCAAGGGTGTACGAAGCTTCCTAGGTTTCACCAACTATTATTGTATATTTATACTAGGGTATAATGGGCTAGTGGAGCCCCTAACCCGATTAACGAAAAAGGGGGTAGTCTTTTATTGGGGAACAGCTTAAGGAGAAGCATTCAAAACGCTAAAGAGGATGTTCACAAAAGAGCCGTTTCTACGGAAATTTAACCCGGACAACGAAATACGTGTTAAAACAGACTACTCAGGTTTCGCTCTAGGCGGTGCATTATCATAAAAGGACCTAAAGGGTCACTAAAGGCCAGTTGGGTTCTACTCACAAAAACTCTCACTAATAGAGTACAATTACCCGATCCATAATAAGGAGCTTCTTATAATACTCACCTACTTATGATCCTAAAGGGCTAAACTCTATAATATCCAGCACTTCACTATCTTAACGGATTATAAGGGTTTAGAGTATTTTATGAAAAAGTAACACTTAATTAAGAGATAAAGCCGCTGAGTAGAAGAGTTATCCTAGTATGATTTTAGGATTAAGTACCAACCAAGAAAAGAAGCAATAGTACCTAATACATTATTAAAAAAGGAATAGGACGTCCCCTAAGGATGGGATAATAAGAGGGAAAAGGGCCGGGTAATCCAGATGATTCCCGACTCTGCACAGCTAAGCCGTACTCCACCCGGTGACCCTCGAATTAGATGAATTACCAAAGATATACTAGAAATACCATAAACCACTATTTTTAACACTAACCCTACACTATAAGCCCTTTGGGATAGAACTATAAAAGCCGATGGAGTATACTGAGCTGCTTATCTAGTAATAAAAAAAAGGAGGAGAAGTTTCCCACTAAAACTTAAATTAAAGGTTTAAATCGCTGAATGTGAACTCAATGGGCTGGGAAGATTAATATGGAGAGATCGATTATGGGTACTAGGGGAGGAAAACGACGACGACCACCTAAATAAATTACGAACTAAGATTATACAAAGGTATCATAACTCGTCTACTAGTGGCCACCTAGGACGGAACGGCACGTTAATAATAATAAATAGACAGTTCTTCTGGCCAGGCCAGTCCTAGATAGTTTAGAGGTTTATACGAAACTACGATACCTATAAAGGAATACACATCTAAAGGTAAGCTAAAAAAGGGTTCCTTAAACCCTTACTAGTACCTACCCGTATTTACTATAACTTATTAATAAACTTTATTACTAACTTTCCTCCAATAAAAAGGAAAAAGGCCCGATACTTATAGGTTATTGTGGACAGGTTATCGAAGAACCCCATATTAAAAGAGATGGAGACTATGGACACTGAAACTTATGCTTAGTGGTTCCTCTCTTATTACTATAAGTTCTACGGAATACCATGGATAATAATTAGTGACCAAGGATCAAATTAGATGAGCCGATTTTAGAAGGAATTCTGTAGATTAACCGGTGTAAAACGACTACTAAGCATTATTTATTACCCATAAATAAATGGAGGGACGGAACACCTTAACTAGGAGATCTAAGTAATTCTCCGCGCATATATAACATACACCTAGGACGATTAGGGGGAATTATTGCCCAGTGTGCAGTTAGCCCTTAGGAACTGAACGAGTACTATTACGACGATGTCCCTATTTTTTATGGAGTATAAATACTACGTCGACCCTTTACTAGTAGTAGAAGGAGATAGTTAACTAGAAACGAATTAAGAGGAAATAGCGAAGTAGTTAGTTTAGAGGATAAAGGATGCTATAGAGTTCGTTTAAATAACAATAATAATTACTTAGTAGCGAAGCGAAGACTCTATGAACTACACTAGGGGACCAGCTAAGTGGTATAAGGTTAGAGACAAAGTGTAGTTAAACGTCGTTAACTACTTATCCCCAAAGCTAAGCAAGAAATTAACGTAGTTTCACCATAAATATAAAATTATATAAGTAATCTCAGTTTACGTAGTAGAGCTAAGTGTACTAACTGGTATCCATCTACGCTTCTACGTGGACCTCCTCCATAGGGCAACTAGTAACCCATTACTAAAGTAAAAAACGACTAATAAATAACTACCCCCAATTCGTAATATAAACGGAGATCCTAAATAACTTATAGAAGACATATTAGCGGTAAGGTGGTAGCCGGTGAGTAGAGGGCACCGTCGCTAGGCCCTAGTTAAATGGTAAGGTTATGTAGAGTTAACTTAGGAGCTTATAGAAATAGTATTAGAGATAAAGGTTTTGGATAAGTATGAACAGTGGTATAAAGAAATTAATATAACGGATGGGGACCTAGTATACGCCCCGAGAAGACGTCGGAGGGCAGTAAATTAATAGCTACTGGTACACTAGCAGAACACTAATAGGGAGGGAGGGGAGAAAGGAGGGGGCATTTGTTACGGGCTGATGCCCACGATGGCCTAAGCTTTGCCTGAGGCGTTAACCAGCATCCAACAAAAGAGCCCTCCGGTCAAAGGGGCCTCCGATCAAAGGGCCTCCGGTGACCTCCGGCGCCCCACCAGAGGTCCCCTTTGTTCTCCAGTAGTATAGATTCCTATACCGCCCCCCTTGCGAGGAACTTCCTCTCTTTCGCTCCTTAGCTTGAAGTAAACAGTAATAGAGCACCCTAAGGTCGAAAACACCTAGGCCTAGCCCTTCGCATACACAGCTACGTTAGCCGTTTGTACGTTTAGACTTATTATAGCGATAACAATGCACTTTAATCTTAAAGTCCAGTAGTTTAATATAGTTAATACTTTTCTTAACGTAAACATTGACCTAGAGGGAGGGCTGGTTATTTGTGAGTTACTTAACGGCTTCGACTAGTATGGGAAGTGCATTGAGCTTGACCGAGCCCTATATTAACTGAGGGATACACCATTATTATAATATAAGGAGTTCTTTTTAACCCTACGTAAGTTAGGCCTAAAGCCCGGCATAGAAGATGCGTGCCTCTTTTTCAGCCCTGATTAGAAGGTCTTTGTTCTTTTTTATGTGGATAATATCCTGGTCTTATTTTATATACGAGACCGGGCCTTAGGGAAAGCCATTATTAACGGGTTTAAGGTGGCCTACGAGTTTAAGGACTAAGGTTTAGTTAAGTATTACCTTGGTATAAGGGTTATCCGAGATCGACAAAACAAGAAGATCTACCTATTATATAACACGTATATCGAGAAAGTTATGCAGAGATTCGAGCTCGTAGACGGCTTAGCACCTCTAATACTAATTCTAATTATTACTTTTAAGTATTTCAATAACGTAATAATACACATCAAAATTAAGATCTACTAGGAGAAAATCAGTTCTACACTATACACCACTATTATAGTACAACTAAATATCACCTTCGCTATTACACAACTCTCTTAGTTCCTCATAAACCCAGGCCCTCAGTATATGGCAACTATTAATTAGGTAATACGATACTTATATAATTTAAGGTTCCTCATAATCAGCTTTAGTTGCACTAGGGGTGGACAAACTCTTCTAATCACTGGAGATACCTCCTTTATAAACAACGACGAAACCTAAAAGTCCTCTTAGGGATACATTGTTTCCCTTTTTAGAGGACCGATCTATTAGAAAGTAGTGTAATAGAACACTACTACGATGTCGACAATTAAAGTGGAACTCCTTAGCCTTAAACACACCGTAAAGGAGATAATAGCTCTAAAAAGGCTCTTTAGGGAGATAACCCTGGATATTAAAGAAGTGTAGAAGATCTATTATGATAATTAGTAGATAATAAGATTAGTTGTTGGTATAGGGGAACGCATTTTTATACAACTCAAGTATATTAATATCCAGAATATGTAGTTATAATAGGAATACATAACGGGTAACTTCGAAGTAATATATTTACCTATAAATCAGATACTAGTGGATGGACTTATAAAGAACCCCTCTAAAACTAATTTCGAGTTCTTTAAAGCTTTACTTAACCTCTTAAATATTTAATATATAGTTATAATATAAAATAAGCAGAAAAAGGAGAGTAAAAACGATATTAAATTAGGCCTACGGCTCATAAAAGTAAGGGCAGCGGTGTAACCCGGAAATAATCTTGTGAACCCAAAGGTTCTCTAAAATGAATTTTAATAAGGGGTACGAAGCCCCCCCTTAGCTTAAATACATAAAAGGAGCTCCTTAAGCTCCTCGATAACAGCAGTGGCGCTAAATACTAGGTTAATAACGCAGGTGTGGGTAAACACAGGACCCATAAACACACTATTAAGGGTAGTGATGGTGGAGGTTGGAGTTGGGTAAATAGGGGTAATAGAAGTAATAACTCCGTTAACTTTACTATTACCCAGCTTAGTATAAAACACAGGATCCACTAATAATAAACGGAGGGCACCGTAGAGACGATCAACTAACTATACTAAAATCAATAATATTATAGAACGAATATCTAAATACAAAAAATAATATACTATATTAACCTTATATAAAGGCTTCTTCTTCTCCTAAAGCTGCTTAACCTCCTCCTTCTTCTCCTTAGCGAGGGCGTCGAGGGCCTCGTAGAGCCGGCGACCAAAGATAACCACTGGACAGGGAGCAGGGTCACAAGCGTACCCCTAGTAGCCGGCATAGTGAATAACACTATTCTCGAAGTAAGCACTGTTAGACCAGCCAACCACCGTACTTTGGACATATCCGAGGTAGGGCTTAGCCCACTCTCGAAGTGCCTATCCCTTACTATGACCTCGATAACTGGGTAAAGGACCCGCGGACTGGTCCCCGAGGGGACCAGTCTCCTCTAGGTTTTAGAGGTGGGCAACTAAAAACATAGGTTAATAAAAGAATAATAAAGAGTATAAGAAAAGTATTAACCTATAACGACGAGGACACTGGAGTACTATGTTTTCCTCCTCCTTTTCCTCCTCCTCCTTATTAGAATTTATATACTATTAACAAAAATAGAACCATTAAATTAGGATATAATGAATTTACTAAAACTGGAGGTATTATATAATTTCTCAACTTCTTATAAGTTAGTGGGAATCGTAGTAACCATGGGGAAATAGGAATTATATAAAAGTCACACTTCTTAGCCTCGGCGGTGAGAGCCGTGTCCCCGGGGGAAGGGACACCCTAGGAGGGATTATCCCTAAAGGGATACCCAGTGGGGGGGTCCTCGGACTAAGGGTCCTCGGCGCTGCCCTTTTACTACTTCTTCTTCTCCTTCTTCCGCTCAGCGCACTTCTTGTTCTTATGGGCGCCTATATCCAAAGTAAAGAGTCAGCTTAGCTAAAAATGGGTGCGAAAAGGGAAAATCACTCATAGTGGGCGGCCTTAGCATCTAAAGACACTGCAACGGCGAGGTTCTTAGGGCCGGGCATCTAAAATAATTATCAGTAATCTCTTAGAAGCCGTTTTAACAAAAAATCGGGCACATAAAGCTGGAATCGCAGCGCAAAAAAGGGTTACAACGTACAATATACTTATTATTATAAAAAGAAAAAAAGAAAATCTTACCAAAGGCTGCGCATAGTAGATTTCACTAAAGCTGCGCACACCTACCCTTAGAAATAACACAGGAGAAGTAGGAGCTACCTAAACCCAAAATACTACGAAGTAATAACTTTTCTCGTCTAATCGGGACAATTCTATGCTCATTTAAAAGGCCGGATCTCATTCACTTAGAATTCAGCTTCCAACAATTTTTTATTTATTTATAAATAATTATTTTAGTGTAAAGAAGGGGGGATATAATAAGGGCATCGTAAAAGTCCAACTACGGTTACAGTTGGGAGGGTATATAATGGCGGGCACCTAGCTTGCCTATGTAGTGCAGCGCAGGATAGCCACTAAGACCTACGTAACGAGCTTCCAACACTTAGTCATCACACTAGAACGTATTTAAGTGGTGTAAATAAACCTTCTTAGTAACTTAAGGAAACAATCACTTTCTGCTCATATGAAGTCTACCCGTACCAGTGAGATATCTGCCACATACTCTTAGTTTTGAATTTGCACTTATTAATATCCATATATAGGCCTATAACGCCTAAGTGCTTAAGAACCTTCTTAACTCTTTTTTATGATCAGAGAGGGAAGTATCCGAATAAATCAGGACATCGTCGATATAGGTTAACCAGAACTTATTTAGGAAGTTTTGTAGGGTGTGGTTAATATATTATTGGAACGTCGTAGGGGCTCTAGCTAAACTAAAGAGGGTAATAATTTATTCGTATGACCTATACCTTATCCTAAACGCCGTTTTCTATTTATCTTTTTTCTTAACTCGGATTTTATAGAATATAATAATAATATCTAATTTTATCAATTACTTTACTTTTATTAATGCCCTTAGAGTTTTACTAATTAGGGGTAAGGGGTATCGGTCCTTCTTTGTAATAGCGTTAAGGGTACGGTAATTGATGTAGAACCATAACCCTCTTCTAGGTTTCCGGACAAATACAACAGGTAATAATATAGGGGAGTTATTAGACCTAATAAACCCTTTATTTAATAGTTTTATAAGAGTTTAGTGTAATATAATTAACCTTCTTCTTAATATGCTATATAGGGGTCCCTAAGCCACTGGTTTGTTTTGACCATAGGAGTTCTTCTTAATAGGGATAAACTGGTTAATGTTCTTTTGGTACGGTAGTAATTGATTAGCTTTATCTTGGTTAAAGATATATAAAAACTTATGGTAATACGTAGGGAGTTTCGTCCTAGGGTTCATTTTTGCTTTTAGTATTAGGGCCTTCTTAATATCGGTTAACTTTACGGAGAATATATTTAGGGTAAGTATACTAAGAGGGGTCTCTTTTCTCTTCTATGCTTGCCTAATTAGGGCTGAAGATACCGATTTAGTCTATTTTTAGATTGGGAACTTCGGATTTTACCGGGTTTAACGGGGTTTCCTTTTTATTACCTAGTGGTCCGCGACATCTATGTGTAGAGTACTTTGTATTAGGTAAACTATAATATTATTATTAGTTATTTAGGATTTTCTAAGGATAACGTCTTCTCCTTAGTTAGGAATAATATAAAAGAATAATTGGTGTTGTTTATAGTTATTAATATTGATATTAGTGTAAGTGATATAGTGGATTACACTAGGGACTATAGTGGTGATTTGTATTAAGTTCCGAGGTGTAATACTAATATGTTGTACGTGGAGTTTCTTAGTGAAGGCGTCGTTAATTAGAGTATATATTAAATACCCTATATTAATAAGGGTAATTATATAACGTATCCTATCAATTCTAATATTAACGTAAAATAAATTATAATTTATCCTTTTTTTAACGACCTTCTATTCCTCTATAGCTTGTTCCTCCTAATAACGACTTTCACTAAGAGTCACCTTTTTCCCGAGTCCTTAAAGTCCTAATTAAAACTACTATCCGTTTTACTTTATTCCTTAGTTTTTCCCTTAGAAATCTTTGTCTTCTTTATTTTTTTTCGATCTTTAGGGTATTACTATTATGTCGCAAAAGTGGAACCACAATTACGGGACAGTAATTGTGGGCTATATTATGACAAAGGCTTTTTCTCTACGTTGTATTAGGTTATACGTAGTACCCGTGGGGGGGCCAACTTCGGCCTACACCTCCGAATCGAGGTCTAGGTGGTTATAGGTATTAGTGATGTTAAAGTTAAGCTTATGAACCACCCTCTAGTTCCTATTTCGGAGAGGGTGGATAAGGTGGTTAATTTAAGGGAGGGCCTCGGGGCTTTTAGCCCCGTCTTTATTTATACTATTAGTTATATCCCCATCACCTAAGTATATAATCAATCCTTAGGAGGGGGTCCTAATGTATAAGCATTTAGAGCCAGGCTGTTGGCCCTGATTAGGAGAGAAGTCCTGGGGTTATTAAGTGTTGCTCTGGGTGGCGGTCTGGTTAATACTATTGCAGGCCTCGGAGGCCTTTTGCCCAGCCTTCCGAATCCGTCCACATTCCTTTTAGCCTAGGAGGGTAGCATGACCGTTAACTATTAGGGTCCTAGTTGGATAGCTTGTATAACTGGCCTAGAAGGGCCCTAACTAGTTGGTACACTTCGGCTTAGTTATATAAGGCTTGGTCTTATGGGAGTTTAAGGGCTTATTATAGTTATTATAAAATAGTTATTGGTTATAGTACTGGTTTATGTGGTATCCCTAGTAACTAGGGTTATACCTAAGTAGGGTCCTCTTTTTCCGGATAAGCTGGGCCTTGTTACTCTGGTTAAATAATTTAAAGGGTGGTACCTTAATTGTAAAGGAGATAACCTAAGTGACTTCATTTATAGTAGGGTTTAGGCTAAGGCGGGATTACTGGGCTAAGACTAGCTCACGGCTAGTTTAGGTAATAATCTCCTCCCTAATTTGGGTTAATATATTAAAACTTTTCTTATCTAAGTTTTAGAACTTAAATGGGTAATATGGAACGGTGTATATAAACTATTTTATAGGGTTTTTTATTTTAAAAACCCCTAAATATTTTATTACCTTTTATTTATTTTTAAAAGAGTTTTATTGTATTTATTTATTTAGGGACTTGAAGGAGTATTTAGTTGAGATGTCGTAGATATGAGGGATGTCTCCTAGTTATAGGCTAAGGGCCTGGTAGACTGTACGGTGTAGGGCGAAAGGGGTGTTCTTCCGGGTAGTATCCAGGCTTTCCTCGGGGATACGGACGAAAACCCGGAGGTTTTCTAGCTGAGCTTGGGCTTGTAGGTGGGTAGGGGCTCGGTTCTAGGCCGGGGCGGGGGCAGGGGCTGAGACTAGGGCTAGGGCCGGGGCTAATGCCGTAACGGTAGCCCCGTTCCCGGTTAGAGTTCGGGCAGCTTCATTGTTCATAAGCCTTTTCAAGGCCTGAATCACTCAGACGGTAACCTCTTTTACAATCTACTTTTTAGGTCCCTCAAAACTAGAGACCACATTGTCAACAGACTAGGCGATAATCAAAAAGACATCCTTTCGGGCCTCATAAAGTCTGGCCTGGTCGTCAAGGGCAGCTAGGATAGATCCAGTAGCCACCCCGCTTGCGTTCGGGGGTCCCTTTGCCGGCGTTTAGCTCTTAGGGTGGAGGTTAGCTCTGGAGGAGGCCCAGAGCCCCGATCAGGGCCGGCCCGTGGGGCCAACTACGGTCCGGTGTTTACCGGAGGTTACGAGGCCATCTCGGGAGGGCTCCGGGAGGGAGAGGTGGGGACTTTTCAGCTGTTAAGGACCTTAGTGGTCTACTACCTATTTCACTAACAGCAGATGCTAAGAAAAAATAGGCGAGAGGGAGGTTGCATGGTATATTTGCTTGAGATTGGTCTTGGTCCTTGGCGCCGTGGGACACATAGCGGTGCATGAATACGCATCATCATTGCATTCTCTCTCAAGCTACTTCACACTCCCAAGCTGGGACGTTTCAGCTGTTCAAACGATTGCCTATTAAGTCCCTGCACCTCGCTACCTCTTTCCTTCCGCAAATGTCCTACATCATATACATAGCATTCGAAAAGCGTAACCACAACTGTTCCCGCGGACTGAGCCTTAAGATCCAAGCCAAAAAAAAAAAATTATTAAAGAAAAGAAAAAGAAGATCCAGGGTTCTATTCGTCCATCAGCGTCTTGCAAAGTCCCGAACAACCCCGTGGGGACAGTGTTGATTTCCTCGAAATGGCTGGGGGCAATTAAGATCCGCTGCAGCTTCCTCGGATTTCGTTCGACGAGGCATAACACGCCCCCTGGTTGTTGGCACAAGGAAAGCCAGCAACGGCGACGGATCGACAGGCTTGTTCCCATTCACTTCCCATCATATAGTTGCCAGCGGCCGCATCACACTTTTCGTCGTCAGATACTGGACGTGCGGGGTGAGTCAAAGAAAGATACTTACCCGAGCGACGGTGGGAACATAGTTAACGTTGCTGTTCTGTAGACATCAGTTAGTGTCTACTAAGAGTCGTATTATGGACATATAATCTGCGGCATGAAACCGGCGCCAAGGCAACATCGTTGCATTTTGGTTGGGGCAGACCTACTTTATATCCCTTACGGGCGTAGAGCTCGCAGGCAAGCTTAGTGACTCTCTCATTCCAACTATCTCCATTCTTGCAGTAGCAAGCGGGGTGGTTGTTCGCGAGGGCACTGGTGCGGTTAGCGGGTTAGTCAGACTGGACTTCAGACCAGTTATGCTTACTCCTGAGAACCAAGGACGACGGCAAGCACCAGACCGGAAATGAAAGAGAAATGCATGGTAACGGTTGGTAGTACTTTGAGGCGGAAAGGACAGTGGTTGTGATGAGTTTTGAAAGAGTGAATGATCTTCTCAAAACTGAGTGATCTGGGGCTTCTGTGACTGTCTGGAATGGGTTGGCTCAGCACCTCTACATAAATAGTCATGGCAATAGGAGGGTTTAGACAGTAGCAAAATTCTAAGAAGTCAATTCTTTCTCTTCAAGTTGCATTCAAGGCTTAGCAAATGCCGGTGCAAGCGGAATTTACCAGATGGGTGGCCTGTGGTAATGGCATTCGTGGCCCGTGCGAGCATCACTTGATATGCGAGAAAGGGGGCTTTCCGATGAACTTGTGGCAGCGAAATATTGAGCGTTTTGATCCTTTTCAGATATTTCCGGAAAAGGCAATCGAAAAGACGCCGAAAAGGCAGAATTAACCTTGACCCCGGCGAAAAGTGCCAACTACGGTCTTAGGGGTCTCGCCGGTTTCGCTCTGCCTCCCATTGTGGTTGGCCCGGGCTCTCCTAATTTCACTAACAGCCTTCTCATTCTGCTCGGCCAGATGCTACGGCATCGCCGTTAGTAATTTTCTTTCTGTGGGGTGGTCTTTCTTCGTTGCCTTGGTCTTGTATCGTCATTAATGCCACGGGAAATCCTTTTTTGCAAAGGGTCCGGGAAATACCGGTCAATGAATTCCCTAATTAAACGGTGTCGTTCTCAAGATACTGGTGTAAAGAGGAGTCACTAAGACAGAGTATAAGTATCACAATTTAGCCCATCCACTTCGCATATTTAGTCAGTCTTGTCAGTCGCTCCCTTCAGTCCACCACAACGGGCTTCGCATCTCTTCAGTTACTCTTTTTCAGACTTATCCACTCTCGTTTACAAGATGCACTCCAGCTTCCTCCTCTCGCTTCTTTTAGGCACCACTCTTGGTGCCGCTGCAGCACTGCCTGCCCTCGACGTCGGTGTGGCATTCAATGCTACTCCCGAAGCTCAGAAAGGCCTCAACTCCACCAGCCTCCCGGTGCTTCTTCAGGCGGATGACGTCATCGTCATCGGGGGTGATGACAATGTCCTTATCATGAAGGATCACGAGTTCGATGAGATGGTCCGCCGCCGAGACGAGCTCTTTTCCCAAGAAGAGGAGAAGTTCCGCCGCCACATGGAGGCCATCCAGGCCCGTGGAGACGACGTCATACCGGTTGGTCGGCTCGAGAAGCGCGCCTGCGACAGAAGCACCGAGCTTCAGATCATGGGCAGATCCGAATTCTCCAACTGGGACGTTGCCATGTCCAGCGTCATCCAGGCCACCGGTGCCGAGGTTGGTCCCCAGAACACGGTCTCTGTCACATCCGGGTACTCGCTCTCCGACGGTCTCACCATTGGCGCCTCTGCCACTGTCAACATCATTCAAAGCATCTTGTCCGCCAGTCTTGATATTTCGGCCACCCGAACCTGGACGACCTCTTACAACGCCGCTTATACCTTTGCCGTTGCCACGAACAACTACGCGCTCGTCGTTAGCAACCCTTGGACCCATCGCGTCTGGGGTTACACTCTTTCCGGTTGCGCAAACTCGTGGACCAGCGAGTACTTCCAGTCCGACATGTACGACTCCCAGTCGTACGACAACATGGCTTGGGTTCGCGGTGTTATCAGACTCTGCTCGAGCACCCAGTACCCAGTGCCATTCTGCACGGGTTCTGGGCAGCACTACTAATTCTTTTCGGGATGATCGCACTGATCATGGTCAGAGGAGGTACCCATGAAGCGCTGCAAAAGCGACCAAGATATTTCCGCAACATTTATTTTATCGATGTAGTTCTTTTTTCTCTAATAAATACGCTTGTCTTTGGGATTATCGGGTGGGGGAATTGTGGAATGGGCCTGTCTTATCCGACTTTTAGAAGACCACATGGGTAATGCCACTAGTGTTATTGCATCTTCGTTTCCTAAAATTTTATGTTTAGGTTCCCAGTTACCATCTATCAAAGGCGTCTTGTCTTCTGTTCATAAACCGCGTGTCAAATGATATGGTCCTTTGGACTGTTACGATGCGTAGCATTTAGATGAAAAGATCTTGATTTTGATTTTGTTTGCGGGCATCAACCCAAACACCAGTTCTTCCAATGAACCCCTTGAGGCCTCCAGTCCACCACGGCCACCAGTTGGCTACGGCCTCCCGTCCAGACTTTCCACCAACTACCTGTGAGCTCCGAGAACTCTATCTCTCCTTATCTACCTGCTTTGCGGAACCAGCGGTCAGCCGAGAATAGCAATTATAATAATCATAACAATTACAAAGTCTATGAATATATCTAGAAACCTCATAAATACTAGTTATTTACACGATCACAACTTGCCGAAACTTCCCCCTGAGTTCATTCGACATGCCCTCTCCATACATAATGCCGTGGAGGTAAGCTTCGCCGACGAGAACGTATCCTTCCTTGTCGGCTTCCGCCGAAACGTCGTCTGAGCAGTCAGTGGACACGGCCTTCCGTAACAGTAGCGGCATCCTGCCACCCTTCAACAGCCAAACCTCGTCGCCGGGCCTGGTCTCTGCCGGCCCAAGGCCCAAATAGCCTTGATCCGTCTCCAAGATGTGTCTCCCGCAGGAGATAAAGTGTATGTTCTTTGTGACATTGTCGTCGACCAGGCGAGAGCCAAAGCCATCCTGGGAAGCCGCCTGAAGCGCGTCGCTCACAGTCATGAACGGAGCTCGCGCATCGTCAGACTCGATACTGCTCGTCTCCAGCCGGGAAGATATGTCCGACACAGCATCGCCTCGATTGTAAAGCCAGTTGTACGTAATGCAGTCGCGTACCCAACGCTCACACCTCTCTGTGTATTCTCTGTGATTCAGTCGCTCAGGGCTGCCGTCTGCGCTCAACGTTTTCACGACTACCTCGGCAAAGGTCTCGTTTCTCAGCCCGTAGACCCCATGACGGCCGCAGAAATCAAGGATCCAGGAGACGTCACCGAGGACGCCCTGTTTATCGAATTGAAGACTTTGACATTTTTTGATTTTGTCGATGCAGATTCCCTGAAGTACCAAATCGGAGCCTCTGATCTGAACGAAAGGTTTCGACGAGCCGTCTTTGGTCCGCGTGGCATCAAGCCGCCGGAACCATCGCGAGTACATTGATAATTGACGCGCTCTTTGTAGAGAGGTATAATGGAGCGGACCGCGGAAGGTAAAGTCAGGTACCCAAGAGGGTAGACTTTCCCTTCTTCCTTCGGCCAGGCCAGCCAGTCCAAGCATGTCCAAGTTGGGCAAATGTTGGATAAGCCATTCCGCGACTTCGGTGAACGCCTGATCGACAGGAATGTCGTAGCTGGGAATGATGCCGAGTTCGTTGTTGGGACCGAGGATCCGATGGATCAGGCCCAGGGCGCCGTATATCCGATCGAGGGGATTTCCAAAGTCGTAGATTCTTAGCCTGTGGAAGGTGTGCAGTACTTCCGCGTAGCGAACCTCCTCGTCCGTGACGGTGCCCCAACGCGTGTTCTGCCAGTCGACCATGGACTCGCAAACCTTCTCTTTTTGGAAATCCGGCAGCGAGATCGAGACAGGGTTCCAGAGCCGGTCGAGAGTGCCGGGCCGCTTCTTCCACGCCGGAAGGGACGCATCCAGATGCGCATTCAGGGGGTGGTCCCAGGCAACCATCAGAAACATCCCCGAAAGCTTGTTGATGACGGACCAGGAGAACTGGCAGTTGCCGCACAGGAGCACCACGTCCTCCGGTGCCGGTATCGCGGCCTCCTGGACGACCCATCCGCGGGTGAGCCATCTCTTCCTGGCAAAAAAGGCAAAGTAGTCGAGGTATGAGAAGCGCCACCTCCAGCAAAAGTCTTCGCCCAATAGATCCACCGCATCGGGGTGGTCCAGCTGGTACCCTGCTGCTCGGAAAATTTGACTCGCTCCCCTCCTCGACCGCACAAGAGACCCCACCAGCGGCGCGAAGGTATCAAGGACCCAGCGGACGTTGTCGTTTGGCTGCGTCTTTCCGAGCCACGCGATGACTTTGCTGGCACACTGGTAGAGGTCGCCCATTAGCTGCACCTGTTCGGATCTCTCGTTGATGTCCTGCTGATTTATGCAAATGGCGTCTATCCAGAAATACGTGCGTCTGTCTGGGACGACCACGCGGCTGCTGACAGGTGTTGTACTGCGTGAATTCGCCTGAGGCTTGGATATGTCCTCACTCATTTGTCGGAGGAAATCGAACAGACTTTCGCCGACCTCGACGACTTGCCTGTCACAGCGGACCTGAAAGGTTTTTTCCTCTTCCTCGGCATCTTCTTTATCGTCTTCTGGAAAGTCCGGGGATCCCCAAGTGTAGGAAAGGGCCCAGAAAGGCGGGACGTCTGAGAGTGAATGTGTCGTCAGTCGCAGTGAGAATCCATGCTGACAGGACGCATTCGGGGTAATCTGCAACAGTCGGACCCATCTTCCGGGCGGAAGCTGCGTATAGCTGTAGGCTGGTGGTTGTGGGACTCCGTCCATGGCAGATGTAAGTCGATCATGTGACGAAGGACAGGGCCCAAAAGCTGATAGGGCTGGGTGTCGGGTGCGTCTGCCGTTTCAATTGTGAGCGGAAGTGATGTGACGATGCGGATGCGATGCAGGAGACTGACCCGCGGTGAGGGGCTTTTATATATTGTGCGGGGAACCGTTCCGCACAGCAGTTGCAGACAACCTAGCCAATTAGAGGCAATGCACTGAGCTATGTTTGGAGAAAAGGTGGGAACTAGCGGCAGGCACCTGGAAGGAAATAACACTGCGCAACCAATCAAGAACGATTGCAGCCCCAAGAGCTGTTGGTGAGATCTCGTCTCAGGGTGGCTTATTGTGCTTAATCAGCAGAAAGGAAACAATGGCAATGATGGATTGTGGCAGTGTGCCGGGTAAATCATTCGATTGTGCTGGCCTTGCTTGAGATCACCCAAGTTTAAGCTTACCCAGTTTAATTCAAATGCGTTGGGGCTGACCAACAACATAGCCTCTGCAGTTTCAGCCTCAGCTGTCTTCAGTATAGTTCATAAACTTTTTTGTGCTTCAATACACAATAGATTCCAGTTGTGTGGGTATCAGATTTCTGTTCAGCCTCTGGAGAGACTTGAACTTTTCATGTGGATGACATTAAAAAGTCTGAACACTTGGGGACCGGAAACCATAGAACTCTCTGCGCATGTGGACACAACGAAATCGGCACGGAGAGTGAGTTTTCGTGGATTACTGACAAGGTTACAGAAAAGACTGGCTTCTTAGACTCTCTGGCCGTTTCTTTGGGTGGACGAAGGGGTGGAATGGGACATCGTGGCCCACCTCACTTCCCAGCTGGGATTCATATGGTGACTGGAGCGCGACTCCATCATCGAATAACGCATTACATAATCCCCGATGGCACAATTGGCTAGCGCGTCAGACTGTTACAAGACCTGGTTTTTCAATACAGCCAAGGTGGTCATCTGGAGGTTGGTGGTTCGAGCCCACCTCGGGGAGAGATGTTGACTTTTTGTCGTTTTGGAGTCCCCGGCTGCTTTGTCAGTCGACGTTGAACACCGACTTTACCTGGGAGAAGTGGGGGGAAATGTGATTTCGCTTAGAACGACTGTGGATTGTGAGATTCGATGCTCAACTTTTGTCGCCTCTGCTCTGCTGTAAAGATCTGTTCCGTCAGCTTAGGCCGGCAGCTATTTTCTTTTTAGCTTGAATAGAGGGGTACAATTACTCTACTCACAAAGTGTGTCTGGCGTCAATAATACGTGTTAAGCACTGGGCGTGTACATCTCTTACCGCGTTTCCCATCTCCAATGTTTCGTGCTGTTCTGTGCTTCTTCGTCCTGACCCCAACCATTGTTTGCCTCATTGGCTTCGAGCAACTCTTTGATCTCAACTGAGGCAACGACTATTGCTACGACGGTGGCCAATTTTGTCGTCATTCGTGCATGTGTTCTGCCGACGCCACATCAGCAAGCAGACCAGTGCCCCGATGGCGGCACCAACGCTAATCCCAACATTTACGCCAGTTGTGATAATAGTTGGCTTCAGAGTAGACCACATGACCTAATCCATATAATCTAGATTTAAAAAGCTTTTAATATCAGTAAGTTATTCTATATTGTATCACTAATAAGGACCCTTAACCAAAAGGTTAAATATTTTAAAGTGGGTTTTGTAGTTGTCTTTTATTTATTTAATTAGTAACAACCTCCATCTCGACCTTGACAACTCGCGGTTCAACAGGCCCTCGCCGCCGGCATTTACGCCAGTTAATATATATCCGGCTGTACCATCTTAACCTATTTGCTCGTACGACGGCAAGACAGTTGAAGCCAACGACATATTTCCAGCCACAGCTCAATACGAAGTGACTAGAACCCTGGAAATAGATAGATCAGTGGCCAGTAGAGCTAAAGCACGACACTAACTAACAGACAACCGTTTGCCTCACTGTCCTCTGTGACAAGGCGACAGTATGACAAACTGCCCGGTCCAAAGATCTCAGAGGATCACGTGGTTGAACCTACGCCAGCTACAGCAGGTTACTCAAAGTTGCCGCTGGTAAACAGATCGCACTTTTCGTTCTCTGCCCCCTCTTCGTCTAGTTGTTGTTGTTGTATCTAACGCCATGGCCGCAAGGGCGTAGCCCTTGCGGCAGACCTCCCGAGGGGTATGTGGCGTGGAGAGCCGCAGGCTCGGGCTACCTACTTTATAGTACACAACCCTTACCAACGTCCTCCAAATCTTGCCTATTGACTACTATGCGTTCAATTTGCCCCTGGATCCGCTGGTTCCTCTAGTTCCTTTGTTTCCTATTTGGTCCCTTTAGTAGGGTAGGATGGTTGTTTTAAGGCCTAACCGGAGGTTAGCCCTTAGTAGTGTAAGTAGATCTTTTAGAAAAAGTTTGTTATACGTAAGAAGGCCTCGAAGTTTTTAGGATTAGTGATTAACTTTTTAAAGTATTACTTACGTGATCTCATAGGTCCTATGGGTTCTGATAAATTAGAAGGGTAGAGGGTAGGCTACTATTACCTCTTTATTAGGGTCTTTTAATAATAAACTAAGTGGTTTATATCCTTTACTTCCCTATAAGAGTAGGTAAGTAGGGCTTTATTGTGGTTAAAGTGTTAGTGATATTATTCGAAGTTTCTATAGTTTGATTGGGTTATTAAGAGGTGGTGTAGGGTAGCCCGTAGAAGGGCTAGTTTAGGAGGGCTGGATAGGCTGGCCTCGAGTCCTAGTTGGGTGTATTGATTTGTTATTTCCTTATGCCACTATTGTGTATATTGGGCCCGTATTCATTTCCTGGTGAGTTATTTGATCCCTGCTAGGGTTACTAGTTGGCCTAAGGGCATTAGGAGTGTTATACTTTGCTTAGTTAGGTGGTTTGCTTTTTTGTTGCTTTTTATCCCCTGATGCCCTGGGGCCTAGTGGGTATGTATATCGAATATCCTAGCCGCCTTGTCGATCTCAAAGAAGGCTTTTTATGAGGATTCTAGAGTTTTACCCCGTATTCCCCGGATAATACTAATATTATTAATATAGATATGTGTATTGGTTAGCCTTGGGAAGTAAGGAGGGCCCGTCGGAGCCCTGCCCTTGCTCCTTCAGCCTCGCCGTTAAACACTTTTGCTAAACTAAGTTGGCTATAGCTTTGGGTTATACGCTTATTACCTTTATAAATAACGAATCCATATCCCGTGGTTTTATTAGACGCTTTGGAACCGTCTGAATAGATAATTATATGGTTGTTTGGGATGGTTTTTAGTCAGTTCTAAAAGGCCTTAGTAGCCTTCTCCTTTGTGTATAGGATTATTGGGTTTTGTGACCTTGGAAGGTGTTATGGTTGGAGTAGTGCTGGCCTTGGGACCCTTGAGACGAGGCTTGCTGTCCGTTGGAGCTGTGTTTGCTGCCTCCTTTGTTGTGTGAGCCTTAGGACTAATGGGTGTTGTTGGTTGACCTTTTGTAGTCGGATTGTGAAGTGTAGGTGTACCCCTTCTAAAGCCACTTTCCTAGTGGGTAGGCTAGTATCCCGGAGGAGGTTGCTTGTTGGGGTTGTCTTTTAGACTAGGAGGATGGCTCGGGCTGCTCTTATGATGACCTTTTTAACCTTTTAGACGAGGCCCTTTTAGTTTGTATTAATAATCCCTCCCTGAGGGGAGGTGATATTACCTAGGGCTAACTTAGTTAGCCCCCTAAACCAGGTTTCGGCTCCGTATAGGGCTATTAGGAGGACATAGGTGATGACCGCCTTTCGTATAATAGCTACTGGGATCCCTCCTTTTGTGTTTGTTAGGTGCCCTAGGTTCTGGGCTGCCTTTTTTGTTATAGTTACCCTTATTTCAACGTATTATTAGAAAGAGAGTCTTTTATCGAACTAGACCCCTAGTCAACGGATCGGCTTAACCAAGGCTTCGATTTCAAGGTCTCTACCTTTGATCCTAGGTAGGTTTTTTGGTTGCTTATATTTCCTAGTAAAGTTTATAGCTTTATATTTAGCTGGGTTAAAGGAGACCTTATTATTAGTACCCTAGTTTAGAATTTGGGTAACCTGTTGGTTTAAGGATATAGTATTGTTTTTGAGGGATGGGCCGGTAATTAAAAGCCTTATATTGTTTATATATTTAAACCAAAGCCTTAGGTCTTTAGTTAGGATATCGGAAATATAAAGTAGGAAGATGATAGGTGATAGTGGGGAGCCCTGAGGTAGCCTATAGGTTAAAAGGAAGTCCTTTATTATTACCTTTTTGTCATGATATAGCCCACAATTACTGTCCCGTAATTGTGGTTCCACTTTTGCGACAGTTATGAGCCCTTGTCTCTACGAGCCCTCTGGTTGAATGGCTAAACGCCTTGCTAAAGTGGCAGTATGTGGGCCGACCTAGAGGCCATGGGTTCGAGCCTCGTTGTGCTCACCCAGTCTCGCTTCAGCAGCAAGTCACCGAAATGGAAGGTTAGACTTGCCAGCTGGGAGCGGCCGGCACCCAGTAACAGTCAACAAAGACTGGCTTGTCAGCTGCGAGTGTAAGCCGGTGCTGATTGCTTAGTCAGCAGACCTCTTCTCTCCTCGGTCTGGGGGGGTGTGTCGTGATATAGCCCACAATTACTGTCCCGTAATTGTGGTTCCACTTTTGCGACACTTTTTAAACTTAACCCTAGTAGTACGGTTTAATATAAAGGCATAAATTAGCCTGATTAGGTTATTAGACTAGCCCTGTTACCGTAGTCGGATAATAAGGTGGTTCCAAAGAACAAAATCAAAGACCCCCTTCACATCCATTATCGCTAGTATAATTATAAGCCCCTTATCGAGGGCCTGTTCAATATTATGTATAAAATAGGTTATTAGGTTAATAACTACCCTGCTTAGTAGGGCCCCTATTTGCTATGGGCTAGCCACCCCTTCTAGGATAGTGAGGTAGGTTATTCTCTTAGTTATTAGTCTCTCGAGCCCCTTGCCCAAGTAGGATAAGAGGGTTATCGGTCTCCAGGATCCAGCTTTTAAGAAGTTAGTCTTTCTAAGCTTCTAAATAATAATAACCTTTACCCTATAAAAGGGCTGGGGGAAGTAGCTGGCCTTAATGTATGCCTGGAATAGTAACCTGATAAACTTAGTTATAAGGTCCCAGTAAACCTTAAATAGTTTTATGGTAATTCCATCGATACCGGGGGTCGTAGTCTTTATTAGGGTGGCTGCCCTTACTTCCTCCTAACTAATCGTAGCCTGCCAGGGTATTTGTCGTCTTAGGACCGTGGCCACATCGAAAGGGTCCCTAAGTAGGTTATCCGTATTATTGAACCTCTCCAGCAGGTCCCTCCATAAGGCCTGGGCCTTATCCTGGTTATCATTATGCATTTAGCTCTCAAATATTAAAGGGGGGACTTTAACTATTAGTCTAATTTTACACTAACCCATTATTTTATAAAGGTCCTAACTAAATATAGCCCCTTTAATTTTAGTAGCCTAATAGGCCCGTTTAGCCTTCTTAACTATTTCTAAGAAGACCTTTTGCTTTTCGAGGATAAGGGGTAGTGAGGCCAAGGCTAACTCCGGTTCCCGTGCTTATTGGATACGGGTTTTAAGGTAGGATTAGTTGGTTTTAAAGTACTGAAACCGTGCAGGGGGAAATGCTTACGCTAAGCGGGTTTTTCCTTAGTCAGGCGACAGTGAGCCATTTGAGAGAGGGGAACTGGGGACGCATTTCTAGTGGAGGACACAATAACGGACCATCAAATAACACATCATAGAACATCAATAAGCATTATTAGTTAGATAGACGTATTCAGAGCTTTTTTTACCCGTTTACTTAGATTGTATACTGCGAATAGTATACAAGTTATTTTATTACCGAGCAAATAAGGCCCTAATACTCACTAATGTTTATATCTAGGGTAAGAACCCCTTTTTAGCTCTGATCAGGTCTTAAGGTGTCTCCTTACTTAGATTATAGTTTTAGTTAAGCGGTTTTATATAAGTTAGTCACCTTTACGGACCTAGGACGGAGGGTGTACAATTTGTGGTTAGTAGAGTATATGTGTTGTACGATATAGCATATATTATTCACTGTATCCCCTGCTCCGTTGTACTAGTGCTTTGTGGGCGAATTGAATACCTGATCTCCTTATTATTATAATACTATTATCCCCTCCCTAATTTTATTATGTAATATAATAAAGGCATAATATTAATAGAACGACGAATATTCGGCTTAATTAGATAATTATGACGGTTTTAATGTATTAAACGTGGGTATACGAAGAACCCCGAAAAACCTTGGGTTTGGTTAAAATACCGAGAAAGATGGCTAGGTAATACCTGAATAAGAAAAAGAAAGTGGACTATAACTGAACGACGACGGCTAAGGAGCTAAGTATGGGCCCATAGACCTAATTAGACCCTGTGAATAGACACTAGACCTGGGAAAAAGGAAAGAATAGTATAAATGAATAATAAGAATAATAGTATGATTATAAATTATTTTAGAATTTATGTTATGGATTGTGTAAACTTTGAGTATTACGCAGAAGGTTGATATTTAAGTAGGTTAATTTAGATGCGATCTCTTGGCCTGATTAGTTATGTTTGAATAGAATGAATAGATTAAATAGTTTCGGTAAATATAAAAGAATGGTCGTTAGTTAGGAGTATGATATTATAAGTGGGATTGTGTTTTATAGATTTTACTCCTTTGGGATGGTTGATGAAGTAGAGTACCCTTTATTTTAGGGTATTTAGAAGAACGGTTATGTACTTTGCTCTGATTACTGTGTTTTTTGTTATTAAGATAGTAGTGATAGTGGTGGGGTAAATTACTCGGTGGGTTTTATTAGAATTATGTTCCCTGATGTAGGCTAATTCCCCCCCCCCCATGGACAATCCCTTTGTATTTATTTAGCTTCCCCATACTATAAAATAGTTAGTTATATAGTATATCCGACCTAATTAGCTTAATTAACTTATAATAATGCTTATGGATCTTTTTGAATTGTTCTGGAATATGCAGCCCCGAGTATTTAGGACTTATGAGGATGGGAACACCTCGTAGGACGATATGCCCTTACCCTCCTACGACGTCCCCAACGTTAAGTGCAAAAGGATCGATAAGTAACCTGCTTTGTAAACTCTATTAAGCTTTGATGAGGCCTAGAGTATAGCCCCCTACGCTGAGTTGGTTGAAGCCCTTAAGGAGGTAACCGGTAGTAAGAATAAAGGGGCGATTATTAAGATGCCCTAGTTTAGAGCCTAAGGAGTGCCTAAGTTTTGTAGTAATAATATCTCTGATTTTATAGATAAGTTTAAAGTATAAGTTAATTTTATTTATTTTTTGATGAGGAAAAAACGAAAATACTATTTTAGTATTTTTTTAATGAATACTAATTAATTATTAAAGTTAAAACCTTAGGAGTTACCTGGGTATTTGCTAAGAAGTATATGTTTGATACTTTTGGCTACTTAGATAAGGATTATACCCTTTAACTGAATAAATAGCTTCGCTAGTTTGGTGAAGGAGGCCTGATTAGGGATAATGACCTTAAAGGAGTAGTAAAGCCTTTTTAGAAAGTCAAAAACATTAAGGTTAAAGCCCTCCTCTGGAATAAACTTATAATGTCTAACCCTAAGCTTATCGAAATTATTACCCACTACTTCTCTAAGTTTATTATAATAAATACAGTAATTTAGATGGTGATGATTGTGGCCTAACTCTTTGAGTATAGTGATTTTAGTAGGTATAAGATTAGTTTGTTTGTATGGATTAGTTAGGAATTCCGATACGGTAACACCTTTAGAGATAGCACCGATTTGGACAATAACGCTCAAGTCGTTAATACCGTTTATACTAGTAACTCCAGCCCTGATTGATTACATAGCCCCCACTTTAGACACCTAATAACCCTGAACACTAAACGCTAACTTATTATAGTAAAGGAGGTATTTACTAAGGAATTAGTTAATATTAATGACCTTGCTAATAAACTTAATGCCCTTTAACTAGTTATTTAGGCCCTTAAGACTTGTCCATAGATGTCTAATTAGGCCTATGGGCTAGCCCGAGTTACTTATATAGGCTACTAAGTGATTTACTTATTAAGTTATCCCCCCCCTAGTTAGTAGTACTTTAGTGGATACTAGTAGAGCTTATACTAGTAGTTATATAATATTTTATACTAGAATTTTAAATAATGAGGCCCTTTTAGTTTTTGGAAACCTGGGTTTATGCGAAGGGCTGGTCCTAGGCCTTGTCTCAACCGAAAGGTAGCCAAATACTGTTTATTTCAAGCTGAAGAGGAAAAGGGTAAACTACGATATGGCGCGAAATCTCTGCTTCTTAGGGGGTGGGCGCTAGTGGGGCACCGGTGGGGCACCAGTGCGAGCACGGGCATAGCCCGGGCATAACCACCGGGTTCGGCCCGTGACACTACCCCCCTCCTCCCCCCGCGCGGCCTCTAGTTCCTGGCTGGCCTCCTGGGGGGGCACCTGTGCACACGCCGCGTCCCGTCGTTCTCTAATATCGGCCCATAGCGCTCCTCGTAACGGTCCAGCGCCTCTGTTTCCTCTATAACACCGGCTGGTTCCCACGTGGGGTTAATATAGCCCTCCCACTTCACTAGGGCTTCACGTCTTCTCCTTCTACCCACCGTTTTCTATTTAGTAGCGTAAATCTCCTCTACCTGCTACTTATCCTCGCCATTTATTTCCCCGGGTAACCACTTGTATTAGAATCGTAGTACTCTTATATAACCCTTGTCCATAGTAAGCTTGAAGGGTCGTCATCATCTCTTCTTCTGGGAACCCATACTTTGTCCTAGAACGTCAACCTCTACTACTTATTAATTGCACATTCTATAATCTGGCCCTTTAGCTGCAACTCTAGTGCTTATCGGAGCCTTCTTGCATAAGGGTGCTGCCTAAGGTAAACCCTGAATAGTCTATCTCCACTATTGTCTTTCCTTTAGGGTTAAAGCGGCGAAGCACCGGCTCTATACTAAATAACCACTTAAGCTCCTAGAATCCTTCTTCCTAACTAGGTCCCTAGTAGAACATAACTAACTTTTTTGTAAACCTTGTAAGGGGCTTAACAATAAGGGTATAGTTGGGTATAAAAATATGATAATAATTCGCAAACCTAAGGAAACTTCTAACCCCCTTTATAATCTTCACGGTCTTAACTAAAAAGGTATACTTCTTAGGGTTTAGTCGTAGTCCGGCTTCTATTAGGCGCCGGAGGACCACTTGTACCTTCTCTTTGTACTTCTTCTTTAACCTAGACGTGTAAATCAGGACATTATCCAAATAAGTGGTGATAAAGTCGTTTAGGAAATCTTAGAGAGTTATACTAATATACTACTGGAACGTAGCTGGGGCTCCGGTGAGTCCAAAGGGGTAAACTAACCACTCGAAGAGTCCGTATTTCGTATAAAACACTGTCTTCTCGACGTCTTCTTCTACGATCCGAATCTTATAGAATGCGGCCACGACGTTAAACTTCGTATACTACTACGTAGTAGCTACCCGTCGGAGGGTCTCTGATATAGGTGGTAGTGGATAACGGTCCTTCTTTGTGATGCTATTGAGGGCTCGGTAATTAACGTAGAACCGAATTCCCCCACTAGGCTTCTTAATAAACAACACTGGGGCACCCGTTGGTAAGCTGCTGGCTCGAATAAACCCTTTGTCTAGTAGGTCCTTTAGTGTCTTCTTTAGGACCAAGAGTTCCTCACGGGATATCCTATATAAGGGTCCCCATAGAAGTGTAGGCTCCTGGCCGTGAGCATCCTTAATAAGGGGGATTTTATGGTTAACCCCTGGTCTCTTAGGGGGCACTGAGTACACCTTCTCCGGGTCGAATAGGTCTTTAAGCTCCTTATGGACCCAACCTAGGACGAGTTCCTTTACATCCACAAGCTTCTTTTCTTTTAGCACGTCCTCGATATCCCTCAAACTCACAGCCATAGCCTGGGCCTCTAGTGCCCTTTGGTACTTTACTCATCGGTATACAACTACAAACACAGGGGCCATCAGTAATCGGGCCATACAAATCTCTTTTACAACAACTAGTTCTTCCTAATCAGAGAGGTATACGTCTACTCCTCCCTTACCGTGGTGCGCCCACTAGGCAACGGCATCACACACTACACGGTTCACTTCCATCCATGGCTTCCCTAGGCATATGGGGGGGTCTAGGCCCTTTACCACGTATACGTAAACTTTCTGAGTATGGCCACTTAATTCCAAATCCAGGACAGCCATACCCTAGGCATCACCAGGTGATAGCCCGTCTTGCGTATACCCTCGCAGGGCACACTTCTTCCGATCCACTAACGGTAATCGGAGGCGTCTAAAAAGAGACTGATCCACTATTGCGTAGACATCACAGCTAGTATCGATGAGGGCGTGTATTAAGTGTCCTTTGTTAATCCTTACCTGAATAGTAGCTGACCCTTAGCTCCTCTGCTACTGCTCTTTTTAGTGGGACTCCTATCCTTTGGCTTCCTCCTTTATCGGCTTTAGTACCCGACTTCGTACTAGAGTTACTCTTTTCCTAAGTTGTCCTCACTAAAGGAGGTACTAGTAACCTCTCGGTCCTCTTCTTTTGACCTGGGATCCTTCTGTTTCTTCGTCGCCTTAATACGGGCGACCTTCGCTTGCTTAGGAACCTTCTTCTGGTAATTCTTGGTGATATGGCCTTCTTCGTTGTAGTGAAAGTACTTATGGTGGTCCACCGGCGGGTTACCCGAGGAGCGGCGGTGGTGGTGGTCCTTCTCCTCCCTTTGAGTTGATGAGGTGCGGGTAGCGCTAGTTATCTGAACATCTCTATTGCGATCCTTTTGTGGAGGGGCTGGGGTTGGGGACTAGCGACGCTCCCGTTTAGTAGTGATGGGTGCTATACGCTCTAGCTTCTAGGTAATGTCCTGTACTCTAGTGAGCTACTGAGTGTACTCCCCTGGTAGGGAGATGGTGACCAGGTGCTCTTTTAGGTGGGAAGTAAGGGTGTTTTCTAATATAGTAATTTTAACGGTGTCGGGCCATGTACCACCTCCTGTGTCTGCTATTATTCGTTCGAACTTTGGTAGGAAAGTAGCCAGTTTCTCGTTATCTTTTTGATGGAGGGTCTGTAGCTGGGCTACGGCTTGGGGTTGGGTGTTCAGGTCTCGGTAAGTCCTGTTGAGGTAGGATATGAAATCTTCGGGGTTATGTTGGCCTCTAGGCCCCCCGGCTGTGTAGAACGTGGCAACCACCTGCTGGGGATTGGTGTCTAGATAGGAGTTGATTAGGTACCACAGTTCCTGGTTGGTAGGGTAGAACGCTTTGTTCATGGCGATCTTGTCCCTTATCTGCTGCGCCCAAGAAGGGTAGTCCTTCCGCTTCCCCGAGAACTTTAAGGGTGTTGGTAGCGGTTTACGGTGCGTCGGTGTCTTTGTTGTGAGGTGGTGGTTGCCCACTGGCGGGGCTTTGGTGCCTGCATCTTTTATAGGGGTTAGTATCGTCGCCCCTGAACCTCGGCTTCGCTCTAGCTCATTAGAGAGCTTAGTAATCCTCGCCTGTAGGGGCTCGAGGGCCTCGTTTAAGGTTAACTGCAGTTGGGCCTGTAGTTCGTTAGCTATTGTGCTGGCTGGTATCCTCTTCTTAACTGGTGGGGAGCTGCGCTTTACCCAGTGTCCGATGTTCGTCGATCTGTTGTTAGGGAGTTGCGCTTAACCTGGGATTCCGCTTCGTAACCGGTAGGGAGCTGCGCTTAACTTAGCGGTATCTTATATAGTAGATAAAACTGAGTTTGAAATATGCGAAGGGCTGGTCCTAGGCCTTGTCTCAACTGAAAGGTAGCTAAATACTGTTTATTTTAAGCTGAAGAGGAAAAGGGTAAACTATGATATGGCGCGAAATCTCTGCTTCTTAGGGGGTGGGCGCTAGTGGGGCACCGGTGGGGCACCAGTGCGAGCACGGGCATAGCCCGGGCATAACCACCGGGTTCGGCCCGTGACAGTTTATGCCTGGACCGCTGGATCGTTGTTGGTATGATGGGTATATGAGTTGCCCCTTCTGGAAGTGTGCTTAGTTGTAAGAAGATGTTTAAGTTCGATTAATTATTTTTATGGAGGAAATTATTAATATAGTAACCTTTTAGAAACTTAAGGGATAACTAATTAGGTTCTGGATATGATTATTTAGGATACTTAGTATTATTAATAGCTTAATAGATTAGTATTAGTTGTTTACCTCATTAACTAGTAATTATTCCCAATAACTATAATAATAGCTAAGGAGGTTATAGATAAGGGAATTAGTTGTCTCTATACCCCCAAGGTTTAAACACCTTAGAGTGTGACTTCCTTAGCGATAATAGGCTTCGTTTCTGTATACCTACCTGCCCCTTAAACAACGGCGATAATTCTCATAACTGTGGAGGTTAAAGCTTTTATAGTTATTAGATTAGGTGGTAAAAGTGTAATAGTCCTTTTTCGATTAAAATATAGTAACCCTACCCAACTTTAGAAGATTATTTAGGGTGGAATTACTAAACTAGTTTTTAGGAAGGCTAGCTCGACTTTATTAAAATTATATAAGTTAAAAATAGAGGAGGTTATTTAAGTAGTAGGGGATAACCCCTATAACTAAACTCTACTTATAACTTAGATTATTATAAACGTTAAAAGGACTAAAAAGCTTACCCTTATGCCTGATTGGGTATAAGAAGTAGCCGACGATAATATAGTTACTTCTCAGGTTGTCTTTCGGAAGTTTAGTGGTTCCGTTTAGGTGCCCAACTATATTATAATGAAGATCTGGCCTGTATACTACTTCTATATAATTAACCTTATTTAATACTTTTCTAATAAGACCTAGGCCGGGACGTTTACCTGCTCATACCCTAAGGCCTAATTAGTATTATTAACGATACTATAAGATGAAAGATAGTTATAAAGATTATCGATAAGTATAATAATGAGTTTAATAGAGCCCGGATTCCCATTATATATACTATTAAGGTCAGTATTTTAACTCCCCCTGTTGGAAGTGAGGAAAGGAATTGTTTTCTTAGTTCTTAGATAATTTTATATTTTAAGATCGAGGTCTTTATTAGTGGCTCTTTATTTGGTTAAAATAAGAAGATTATGGTGATATTTGATTTAGGGGTAATGACCAATATTATTAATAACTAGTATATTAAGGAGAATGACCTACCTTCGACGAAAACGATGGTTTTTATGTAGACCCTGATATTAGAAGAGAACGGCTATTTGAAGTTCGATGGAGGTGTTTGTAGCCACGTCTGGATTAGAGATTATAAGGTTCTGACCAACTTCTTTATGGTGTTAGAGAATAGTATGAGCCTCGCTAATACTATTTTGCTTGGAGGACCCTTTTTTATTATTAGTTAAGTTACTTAGGAGTATATGAATGACCTGATTAGGGTTATAGTTAGAATAGATAATGTAATAATTTATATCCTAGTGGGTTTTATAAACCTTGGATTAGAAGGGGGAATAGAGTTCTATTTCCCTGATTAGAAAAACTATTAGGCTATTTTAAAGGAATAGGAAAACTGAATCCTAGTGATAATACTAGTGAGTTTGCTGGGGGAATATGCGACCTTAGCCCTGATTAGACTTACCCTGACCTGGAAGGTGGGGACGAAATTGTGTATACCCTGGATGAAGATATGGTAGTTGAGATTATGGTGATATTAGTAAACCCTGAGCTCTAATTATTAATCGAGGTAGTTTGTAAAGCCGTGTGAACGACTAGTAACCACTTATATAATTGTAAAAACTACGAAACGGAGACGAAGATATTATATAAACCTAACCAGCTCCTAAAAGTCGAGGTATTCCTAATTAAGGTAATAATAAGGAAGGAGGTTCGTTGTAGAGATAAGTGTTAGTGTGAGATCGATAAGCTGGTGGCTAGCCTCCTCTGACTATACCACACTTTTAAGTAACGGTAAAAGCGACGATAAGCCCGACGAAATCAGGACCTTCTAATAGACCCTGCACCTAATCAGCCCATCTCTATTGTTGCTATGATGTATAAGAGAAAAGATTAGAAGATCCGGTTAGTTGATGATGAACTACTGGATAGTTTAATTCCGGAGGGAGACCTTTTGTGGAAGGTTAAGAAGATGAAGGTCGTAGAACTAAAAATAAAACAATAAATTGGACGCTTTATAGGCCTGATTACCTTATGTTTTATTGAAATGACCCTTGGGATGTATTTTATAGATAAGAGTAAAGTGGTAATTCTCTAGAAGTGCTTATACTTATATTAATTTAAAAAAGATTTATTAAAAGTAATCCTATTAAATAGAGAGATGGCGTTAGTGTGGGACTGGACTTATATGGGTAGTGTTAACCCCTTAGTAGCCCTATTATAGGAGATTAAGATGGTTTTATATAAGGTATAGTAAGTGAAGGGTATACTAATCCCCGTGGTACTATAAGACCATGTCCTAGAGATATTATGAGACCGGATTAGGTGTAGGATATTTAAATAATTGTATGTTATGTATAGGAACCCTTGGTTTCTCGTTAAAAAGAAGGATAGTAATTATTAATTTATTAATTTTATTATAAAGTTTAATAGTATTATAATCCGAGATGCGTTTATCCCCCCTAATATAAACGTTTTTATAGAAGAATATGGTGGTTATTAGCTTTTTTTGGTATTAGACTTCTTCTCGGGCTATAATTAGGTTCCCTTTGACCTAGTGAGCTGAGATTATACGACCTTCTCAACGCTTTTAGGGCTACTTCGATTCTGTTCTTTACTAATGGGTTAGATTAACTCTGTAGTATGCTTTTAATGGATTATAATGAGAATCTTATATAATCTCATCCCCTATTATTATAAAGCCTTCCTCGATAATATTACTATTAAAGGCCCTACCTCCTAATACGATAATAAAGAGATTACCTCGATCCCTGGTATATAATACTTTATATATAAATATTTAATTAATATTAATAAAGTTCTGGTTAACTTTGAACTAGTGGGGTGTATAGTAGTAGCCGAGAAGTCTTAATGGGTATAAGA
Source organism: Colletotrichum gigasporum (assembly GCA_024584535.1). Taxonomy (NCBI): domain Eukaryota; kingdom Fungi; phylum Ascomycota; class Sordariomycetes; order Glomerellales; family Glomerellaceae; genus Colletotrichum; species Colletotrichum gigasporum. Next base: position 2,092,778 of record CP077951.1, read on the forward strand.
AGTGGTGGTAATATTAGGTTATTTTTGTGGTTATAATGAATGGGTACCTAATTAAGCTAAAACTTAGAAGATTATAGAATGGGCGACCTATTATACTGTTGGGGATATCCAATCCTTTTTAGGTATTATAACTTTTTATTAATCCTAGGTTGAGAAGTTTGCTGAAAAGGTGGCCCCTTTGTATGGGCTTTTGTGGAAGAATGTATTATTCACCTGGGGATGTATCTAATAATGAGTAATGGATGTCCTGAAAGATGCCCTAATGATGTCTCCTATTCTAATTAGGCTTAATTATGGCTTTAAGGTTGGTTAGATTATTATTTGTATTCATACTAATTTAGTGGACTAGGGAGTAGTATTCTGTTAATTAGTCAACGGGTACTGTGTAATTACTTAGTATAAAAGTAGTATTTAGAAGGGCGCTAAGTTTAAATATAACTCAGGTAAGTTCAAATTAAGGGTTGTTCTGATGGCTCTAAAGAAACTCAGGATATATGTTTATAGTATATAATTTACCCTAGAGATTAATACTGCAACGGAGCGGGGGATGCAGTGAATAGTATGTGCTGTATTGTATAATATATATACTTTATTGACCATAGGTTGTGTACCCTCCGTCCCGGGTCCGTGAGGGTGATTAATTTGTACGAAACCGCTTAATTAGAGTTATAATTTAGGTAAGGAGATACCTTAAGACCTGATTAGGGTTAAAGAGGGGTTCCGGCCTTAGATGTAGATATTAGTGAGTATTGGGGCTTTGTTTATTTAGTAGTAAAGTAACCTTTGTATTGTTTATGGTATATGATTTAAGTGAATAGGTAAAAAGAGTTTTGAATATGTTTATTTAATTAACGATGTTTATTAATGTTTTGTGATGTGTTACTTGATGGTCCGTTGTTAGAAATGCGTCCTTAGTTCCCCTCTTTTAAATAGCTCGTTGTCGCCTGATTAAGGAAAAACCCGCTTAGTGTAAGCATTTCCCCCTGTACGGTTTTAATTGTCCCCTTATCTTGGCTCTAAGCTCCTGTGTGTTAAGATAATAAATAACGTGTAGGAAGGGAAATGAAGGAAATGATTAGATTATATGAATAAAAGTTTAATTAAGTCCTAGTATTAGTAAAACTCTGGTATTATGCCTTTTTTATTATTGATAGTGGTTGTAGGTTGGGTTTTTATTGTGATGTGGTTGGGCACCTGGATAGAACTACTAAACTTCTGAAGAGTAGCCTGAGCGGTAGTTGTATTGTTGTTGGTAATTTTTTGTGCCCGATTAGGTGTAGGGGCAGGTTTTCCGGTCCTCTCGACGTCCATAATGGTCTGGGTTATGGGTAGAGTTTGGTTGTGGGGGTTGTCCCCTGCTGCTTGGATAACCTTTTTTATTTCCGATTTGTGTAATTTTAGCGAAGTCGAGTTGGCCTTTTTAGAGATTGGTTTAGTGATTTTACCCTGAATGATCTTTTGAAGTTGGGTAGGGTCGCTGTGTTTTGATCGAGGAAGGACCGCTACGCTTTTATTGCCCGATCTAGTAGTTGTAAAGGCCTTAGCCTCCGTAGTTGTGAGAATTGTCGCCGTTGTTTGAGGGGCAGGCAGGTATGCAGAAACGAAGCCTACTATTGCTGGGGAAGGCACACTCTGAGGTGTCTGGACTTGGGGGGCGTAGGGATGACCAATTCCCTTGTCTATAACCTCCTTAGCTATTACTACAGCTTTTGGGAACGATTGCTAATTAACTAGGTAAGTAACTATTGCTGGTCTATTAGGCTGATAATAGCGCCGAGCATCCTAAATAATTATATCCGGAACCTAATTAGTTATCCTTTGAGCTTCTAAGAGGTCACCGTATCGATAACTTCCTCCGTAAAAGGTGATCAATCCGGTTTGGACATTTTTTTATAGTTGGGCGCACTTCTAGAATAGGTAACTCGTATACCTATTATACTAACAACGATCCGGCGGTCTAAGTACGAACCCAGGCTTCCAGAAGCTAGACGGGCCTTATTATTCAAAATTCTAGTGCAGAGTATTATATAACTACTAGTACGAGCTCTACTGGTATCCACTAGAGTACTACTAATTAGGGGGGGGACGATTCGATAAGTAAGTCGCTTAGTAGCCCATATGAGCAACTCGGGCTGGCCCATAGGCCTGATTATACGTCTATGGACGAGTCTTAAGGGCCTGAATAGCTAATTAGAGGGCGTTAAGTTTATTGGTGAGGTCATCAACATTAACTAATTCCTTAATAAACACCTCCTTCACTATAATAAGTTAGTGTTTAGTGTCCAGGGTTACTGGGTATCTAAAGTGGGGGCTGTATAGTCGATCAGGGTTGGAGTTACCGGTATGGACGGTATTAACGGCTTGAGCGTTGTTGTCCGAAGCGGTGCTATCTCTAAAAGCATTACCGTATCGGAATTCCTAGCTGATCTATGCGAGCAGACTAATCTTATACCTACTAAAATCACTATACTCGAAGAGTTAGGCCATAGTCGTCGCCATCTGAGTTACTGCACTTATCATAGTAGACTTAGAGAAGTGGTGGGCGATAATTTCGATGAGCTCAGGGTTGGACATCATAGGTTTGTTCCGGAGGAGGGCTTTGGCTTTGATGTTTTCGACTTTCTGGAAGAGCTTTGCTGCTCCTTTAAGGTCGTTGTTCCTAATTAGGCCTCCTTCGCCAAGCTGGCGAAGTTGTTTGTTTGGTCGAAGGGTGTAGTCCTCATTTAGGTAGCTAAAGGTGTTAAGTATGTACTTTTTAGTGGATACCTAGGTAGTTCTCGAGGTTTCGGTTTTAATGGTTAGTTGGTATTCGTTGGGAAGGTATTAAGGTAATATTTTTATTTTTTCCTTATTAGAGAAGTGGGTAAAGTTAATTTATATTTTAAACTTCTCTATAAAATTAGAGATGTTATTACCGTGAAACTTGGGTGCTCCTTGGGCTCTGGGCTGGGGCATCTTAATGGTCGCCCCTTTGTTTTTACTATTGGTCGCCTTTTTGAGGGCTTTAACTAGCTTAGTGTAGGGGGTTATACTTTGGGCCTGATCAGAGTTTAATAGAGTTTACGAAGTAGGTTGCTCGTTGATCCTTTTGCCCTTAACGTCGGGGATGTTGTGGGAGGGTGAGGGCATATTATCCTATGAGGCGTCCCTATCCTTATAAGTTTTAAATGCTTAGGGTTGTATATTCTGGAATAATTCGGAAAGGTTTATAGGTATTGTTATAGGTTGTTCGGGTTAATTAGGTTGGATATATTATATAACTGGTTGTTTTATGGTATGGGGAGGTTAAATAGATAAAAAGGGATTATCCGTGGGGGGGGGGAATTAACCTATATTAGGGAACATAGTTCTAATAAAGCTCACCGAGTAACTTCCCCCGTTATTGTCGTTACCGTCTTAATAACGAGAAACACGGTAATTAGGCCGAAGTGCATAGCTATTCTTCTGAATACCCTAAGGTGAAGGGCGCTCTACTTTATTAATTGTCCTAAGGGAGCAAGATTTACGAGGTGTAATCCCATTTATGATGTTGTGCTCCTAATTAACGACCATTCTTTCGTATTTACCGAAACTGTTCAATCTGTTCATTCTATTTGAACATGGCTGATTAGGCTGAGGGATCGCATCTGAATTGACCCACTTAAATATCAACCTTCTATACAATACTCAAGGTCTGCACGGTCTACGGTATAAATCCTAAAATAATTCATAGTTGTATTATTATTCTTACTATTTATTCGTATTATTCTTTCCTTTTTCTCAGGTCTGGTGTCCGTTCACAGGGTCTGATTAGGTTTGTGGGCCCATACTTAGCTCCTTGGCCGTCGTCGTTCAGTTATAGTCTACTTTCTTTTTTTTGTTTAGGTGTTACTTAGTTATTTTTCTTAGTGTTTTGGTTAGGTCCAAGGTTTTTCGGGGTTCTTTGTATGCCTACGTTTAATACGTTAAAGTCGTTATAATTATTTAATTAAGCTGAATATTCGTCATTCTGTTAATATTGCACTTTTGTTGTTTTCTGTAATAAGATTAGGGAGGGGATAATGGTATTATAGTAATGAGGAGATTGGGTGTTCGATTTGCCCACGAGGTACTAGTATAATGGAGCGGGGGATATAGTGAATAGTATATGCTGTATTATATAATACATACACTGTACTGACCATAGGTCGTATACCCTCCGTCCCGGGTCTGTGAGGGTGATTAATTTATATAAAACCACTTAACTAGAGTTATAATTTAGGTAAGGAGATACTTTAAGACCTAATTAGAGCTAAAAAGGGGTTCCGGCCTTAGATGTAGATATTAGTGAGTATTAGGGCTTTGTTTACTTGGTGGTAAAGCAACCTTTGTATTGTTCATAGTATATGATCTAAGTGAACGGGTAAAAAGAGCTTTAAATATGTTTATTTAACTAACGATGTTTATTGACGTTCTGTGATGTGTTACTTAATGGTCCGTTATTAGAAATGCGTCCCCAGTTCCCCTCTCTTAAATAGCTCGCTGTCGCCTGACTAAGGAAAAACCCGCTTAGCGTAAGCATTTCCCCCTGCACGGTTTCAATACCCAGATCCTAATTAGTTAATTGACTGGTGGGGTAAGTGATTTACTAGGTGCCTTACTTACACAATAGATTGCATGGATTCAGCTCTTCAATTTCGATATTAAACACTTACCTAAGAAAAAGAATACGGTGGTAGACGGGTTATTATGTAACCCTCTAGGCCCGTCTAATTAGGCTGAATATGAAGACCCCAATAAGCTAGAAGAGTTCATCGATGCACAAATCTACTTAGTATCCGCTTATGTGTCCTAAGCCACCTAACCCGACGCTACGTTTATTCCCTTGAACTCCCCTCTCTTTTTTATACCTTATAAATAACTTAGCTCTTATTAGACCTGGTTAAATGAGATGTAATAGATTGTTTATTATTTAAATACCCTATTATGACCAGATAGAATTATAAAGGTGGCCTACCCGAGATTTAAGGCCTGGGTGTGGATGTTTATGATGAAGGGTGGTTACCTCTTCTAATGCCCGACCTACTGATACCTAACCCCCTAATAAGTTGTCGATAACGAAAAGCTCCGAAAAGATCTAATTAAATAAGTCCATAGAGAATCTGGTTATCGGGGATATAATATAATGTTTTAGCGGGTTTTTAAGTTTTACTTTTGGTAAGGGTTATAAGAGGACATTAAAAAGTAAGTAGCTAAATACCCAACTTACTAGCTAGCCTGACCAGGCTACCAAAATAACTAGTATATTATTATAATACTTATAGGGTTACCCTGGACCTAGATCTCACTTAATATATAATAGATTAGTAAATAGGCCCTAATTGAGGTAAGGAATTACCTGTTAGGCTGGCCGGAAGCTTATTAGACCCTCTTTGTGATATTTGAGACTATTAGGAATTTCCTATCGGAAAACGTTATTTGTTATTATGGGGTTTATAGGATAATAATTATCGACGGAGGATTAAAAAATAAAGGGGTAGTAGAAAACCTGAATTAGAAGTATAGCTCTCACCGGAAAATTATCTTAGTGTATAATACTAGGGTTAATGGGTTTAATAAGAAAGGTTATTAGGTATTTGCTTATACCTTTTTGACCTGGTTAGATAGAGGGAAAAAGAATTAGGGTATTATATTATATACGGTGTTATTTATAGACCGAATAATTATTAGAGGGCTAATTAGTTTTACACCTTTTTATTTAGAAAACGGCTATAAAACTATTACTCTAATTAAGTTTAATACCCTTATATGGAGGATTCTGGATTAGAATAATGTCTATACACTTGATTAGGAGTTCTTAGTATAGATCCGTGTATTCTAGTAATTAGATGAAGATAGGGAGGAAGTTGTTATTCGTATCACCAAAGTTTATTAATGGTGAACTAACTAATTTAATAATATATATATAAAAACCCTCTAAAAGGAGTGATTACAGTTAGGAGATCTTGTATTAGTTTATGATGAGAAATGAGTTATTAATAAGTTAAAGGAATAAAAGATTTATTATTAATGGATTGGTCCTCTCCGGATTAGGGTTATACACTTAATGGGTTTTTATACTACTTAGAGATGCTAGTTAAGGACGAAATAATGTCATAAATGTATAGAGGATACTGCTTTAAGAAGTTTATATAGTAAGATAGTGGGTTATGGGAATTAGAAGACCCTTCTTGGGCGAAGAATGAACTCTGTGATAAGTTGTGAGATGCCTTCCTAAGCTTATTAGATAGTTTAGGAGCCGACGATAACGATAATGCACCTAATTAGGCCATATTATAGCCCCTCATAAAATTATAAATAGTATAAGCTTAATGGGCAGAGGAAAAAAAAATTTAGAAAAGAATATTAAGATATGGGAATGTTTAGGTAAGAGGGTTATAGTTGATCTATAACTATTGTTAGTAGTAGAAAAGGTATAATATTAGAGTTTTACTAGTACTGGGACCTAATTAGCTAATAGTAAACATATTTTCCTTATGTAATTGTTATAAAGTTGTTATCTTTTTTATTTTTAAATTGTTATTTAAGTAACCAGATATTTTGATATTGTACATTGTTCCCTTATATTGCCCCCCCCCCTAATATCTAACCAACATTTCCTTATATTTGACTTACATTTAGTTGTATTTTGTTTGTATTGCATCCCTGATCAGCCGCATCTGGCTGTATTTCCTTATATTTTGCGCACATCGAGCTGTATTATGGCAACATTTTGCTAACATAGGGCGACATTATTATGTATTTCCTTAACATTTTCCTATATTTCGAAGACGCACTAGTGGCATTTAACATCGCCTTTAAATACTTGGATAGGTATTTTACCCCTAATTAGAGTTTATTTACTATATTCTTTTTACATTTCATTGTTTATATTAAAAAAAAACTTATAATAGTTATTATAGTAATAGATAAAAAGCCCTTCCTCCTAAGACCCTTAGAAGTGTTTTAAAAATAAGAAGTACCCTAATTCGAAGACTAGTGCCCTACTTCTTATCCCAGCTAATATACATAGGCCCGATTAGGGTTAATCCAAATACTCTATATCCTTTAGAGTTACGAACCACTTATTATCTCTAAATAATTTTAGCCGTAGAATGGACTGGGCCTTCTTATAACTACGTTCCTACTACTACTTTACTTTTATTATAACCATATCCTCCTAAAAATAGTATTATGAATTAATTGTTGGGGTGTTATTAGGGATAACCGATTAACCAACTTTATTATGAACACTTCCATCGGGCAGCTGAGCATCGTAGGCGTATATTATATAGAGATTAGGGTTATAGTAGTAGTAATGGGTTTTAGTTTTATAAAAAAGGTAATTAGAGTAAGTGTTATTATACTTACTAAATAAAAGAATATACTCTTAAAAAGGAGCTATGATAATACTATGATCAGGGCTGGTAAGTAATGTATATTATTATTCCTTATAATAATAGTAAAGAACACGGTTTTGACCACTAATTGTATGAATAATAAGAGTTACACTAGTGTTTGGCTGGCCTTTAAGCTTCTATTCTAGAAGTCCGAAGTGTTCTTAGTGGGTTAATGAAATAAAAACCCGATGGTGAAATGTGTTATTAGGATTGTATTTGTATATAATTGGGCTTAGATGGGAAGTGGGAAGGGCCTACTAAAATTGTTGAGCTACCTTGGTGTGAGTATTGTTATATTTAATAACGTTGGTGAACTGGACCTTATAATATAATAACCTGATAGGTGGTTTGAGATGGCCCTAGATAAGAGAAGTTGAGATCTGTAACTTTGATTAACCCTGGAGGAAGAAAAGACTATAAAATGGGAGGACCTATGATAAGGTTAGTGTTATTAATGGTGATGTACTGGCCACCTTTCGGGTGGGGGTAATTGAGAAATTATGGAGTCTTAGGGTTTGGAGTAGTGTATTTATACTTATGATTAATGTCCTTAGGAGATATTACGATCATCTAATTAGGTTTAAAAGTGAGGAATTAGGGATATAATAGTAGAGATTAATAAAAGGTGATTAAAGTTATTATTAATTAGGGAAAAAGTAGATCTAAGAAGGAGAGAAAAGGCTCTTTTATAATAAGTTAATGTAGGGAGCTTATAACCCGGATTCAATAGTAGCCAGAAAAAGGAAGGAACAGTTGGTCTAATCAAGACTGAAATGAGTTACTGCACCTACTCCACCGGAAAAGGAAAAGAACACAATAATCAGCCCCCCCCTACCTTCCTAATAACCACGTACTTACCTTAATACACCAACTAAACGAATAAAAATAATCCATAAAATAGTACTCACTACTAATTAATATTCTTATATTAATCTAAGATATAACTTTAATTCACTCCCTTAACTTTCTATTACCTAGACCTTATAAATAACGACCTACCCTCCTTTCCTCTTATACTTAGAGCTCTTTTTCCTATATCCTTAGCCCTAATTAGGTCCAGCGCCTTCCTACTGAACTCTTCTTATTTTCAAATAATCCCTTTACTTCCCTCACTTTAATTAGTAGCTGAACTACGTGAATATATAAATATTACTACACTGCCGCTTCTTTTCTCTTAGTCAAGTTTAGTTGTAATACTCCTTCCACAATAAGAATAACCAGAATTATGATTACCCCTATAAGATAAGTGAACATCTGGGATACCTAATATGTATAAAACCGCCTGAATATTTACATCGCTATAAGTGGTGTTATTAATTGCTAATACGCACCTAATTTGGTATAAGGCGATGTTAAATGAACAGAAGATTTTACTTTTAAAGTATTAGATAATACAAGACTATTCAGCCTAATATCTAACCTAAGTACCGGATATATAAACCCAAGGTGACCAGTAGGTACTCTAATACCTAATAATAAGTTAAACCCTATACTATAATAGTATTCACTAATAAGCACTACAATAACAATAGAACTCCGGGCTTATTACGTTGCCGGCTTTATAGTTGATGGTAATTAGGATTTTTAGAACTGTACCGAGGTTGATGGTATTTTAAAAGACCTTTTTAATGCTTAGGGTTTTATATAATAGTAGAAGTAGCTCGAGATGGGCTTGGTTGAAGCAGCTATTGCGCTAATAAGATGGGACTTAGAAAAAGCTGGTGTTACGATTTATTCGACTCCGTGGCCCTAGGGAGACGTGCTCCTTAAGCCAGAACAACTCAGTCCGTACATCGACCACACTAAACTTAAACTCTATAAAGCTAATCTAATTTACTTTATTACGGTCCATAATAGTAATCACTTTACTAATATTTCTATAAACTAAACTATAGGATGTATACTTTAGTATAATAGTTTATAGAGTATGAGTTCCTCTAAGCAGCGTTTTATGATCGACATACACAACCTTCTCTTTTGGTATAAGGTTATGGGCGCCCCCGAGACCTTAATTAGGTGTATTCGTATAAGCGCGGCTGTTACTGATGGCCCTTAATAGCCTGATGGTTAGGGGTACAGTATTTATATAGTAGAATAGTTCCGTATTATTTTCTACGAAAATGTAGTATCTTATAAGTTAGCCTTTTCTTAAACCTTTTAGTGATTAAATACTTAGAGGTTAATTATATATTATTAATAGGTTAATTAGATTATATAAGAGTTCTATGATTACCTTAGAGGAGGCTTGTTATACCTGAAACCCCGTAAAGCTTATGCTATGTGGACCACTAAACAGGCTATGGAGGACGCAGCGGCTCTGCCCGATAATAATAATAACGATGTTATACCTGTGGAAGGTAAGCTTGATTAGACCTTTAGGAAGGATAAGTTGAGATAGTGACCCCTAAAACCTACTATATTACCTATAACCTAATCACTAATACTTCCCAAGTACCCTTATAATACCGGCGTCCTAAATAACATTACACATAACACACTTTACAATTACAAAAATAAGCAGTAATACCTTGTATAAGGTTATTGACACCTAATTAGATAATATAACAAGGTGGTCATTGTGAATCTTTAATTAATTATAGTTTATAATAAGGAGGAATTCACTAAGTAAGTAGACGACCTTTACGAGTTCATAGTAATACGTATAGGAGCATAGGAGCCCTTCCTTACCCCTACTCGGCCCGATAACTAATAAGGATATGATTATAAAGATGAGAAGTGTTATTGGAGAGAGACGTAGGAGAAAGAGGAGCGAGAAGCTATACGTAAAGTAAAAATCGAGGAGGGGCTTAGTGGTTCATAGTACTATAACCTACACCACCGATGAACCTAATCAGGCTTCTGTTCGTATAATCTAGTTATTTCCTTTATTTCCTTTTTTACACGTTGTTTATTATCTTAGCACACAGGAGCTTGGTGTCAGGTGCACCGGCGGGGGCCTGGGGGGGCACCGGAAGGGCAACCCCGGAGTGGGGCCAACGGAAAATAGTTACTCCGGGAAGGGGATTTAAGGGGTAGCGTAGTGGGAAATTCTGTAGGAGGCTAGATTCGAATACTAGTTATTACTACACCCTACCTGGGCATCGCCGACTCCTTTACTCTATGCAGATTAACCTAATACGTTCGAATCTCTATTTACCTATAGGTACATAGACCGTTGGAGCGACGATAGTTCCCCGTAGAGCACTAGTGATATAACGAGTTATTTTCGTAGACGTTAAGTGACCAATCACCGAGCTAATAACTAAGATGATGCTTAACGACGAAGTAGCCGGGGACCACTAATACCTTAATATCGAGGATATAGAAGGAATAATTACCGAGGAGGTTAATACCCTTTTCTACGAAATAATATAATAAACTAAGAAAAGGAAAATAATTGACCAGATAATGGCCCTTAGGAATAGCGCCGACCTAGACGAGGTGATACACTAAGAGTCCACTACTCCCTAGTTACCGGAACTTAAGTGAGTTCATACTAATACGTGGACAAAGTAGCTCACCCCTATCTATTTTCAGGGAGGAATTTGGACTAATATTAGTGACTTTTTATTTAAATTAAAAGGGTAATTTAGTTTATATAGAGAAGACTTTGACTCTAATAGGGTTAGGGTCTTATTTACCGGGGGATACTTAGAGGGCACCACTTCCTACTAATAGATGAACTATGTTATTATGAATTACAATAACGACGTATCCAATGTTATTTAGGCTGTAATAGAGTAGTGGTTTTGTAATACCATAATTAATATGAATACCCGGGTATATATAGTTATAGTAGAATTAAAAGAGATAAGGTAAAAGTTGAACTAAATGTATGAATAATTCCTTAATTAATATGAAGTGGTTGAGGTGGAGTACCCCGATCCTTAACTAGAGAGGATACGGGTAATCCATATAATTAGCCGATTACTGCTTAACCTATAATAATAAGTGATGGTCAATGAGTTACTGAGTACTCGTCGGGAATTAGATAACGTGGTTAAGAGGGCCGAGATAACACAGAAAATGTACCTAAGGGAGTAAAAGTGTGTTAAGCCCGTTACTTAGGGGACTAGGGATTAGTAGGGGGGAAACTAGTAGCTACTTACTCACTCTAATCTTATACTTTAAGAAAAGATTATAACTAATACTACCTAACTTACCCCGGAAATACTAAGGACTACCACTAAGACCTCTAAAAGCTTAGTTTTAGTGAAACGGGAAGAGAGTATACCTAGTAGGGGACCACCGGGGCGGGACCTAAGTTACATTAAATACTTTAATTATAGGTAAATAGGACACTATTTAGATTAGTACTAGGAGTTTAACTATTATAACTATGGATAATTAAAGTACTCAGGACGATAATACTGGCCTAAGATGATAAAGTCGATGGGAGGTTCGGTTATGGGGGTGAACGTTATCCGGCTCCCATAGGAGGTAAAGTGGGGTCACCGGAGAGTAGAGGTGATCCTATGGGTAAAAGTAACGGGGGTGTAAAAGGAGGGGAAAGTGTTATTAGATATAGGAGTAAATAAGAATATAGTGGATTAGAGGATCCTCCTTTACGAAGGGGCTTCGCTAGGGGTTATTAGTGGTAAGCTATTATTATAAGGTATATGGGGGTTATGTATACCCGATTACAGTATAAAAACCCTAATAACCTAGGTGATAGATGATCTCGGGGTGAGTTATACGAGGTCGTATAAGTTTAGGATTACCGAGGTGGAAGGATATACGGTAATACTAGGGATCCCCTAGTACTAAGTGGTCTAGCTGAACTTTGAATAGGAGATCCTAAACTGGACTTATCCTTTAAGTGAGGATAATATCCAGTTAATCTCAAGTAAAAGGGGAATCCGAAGAGTAGTAAGGGATACGAGGGCGACCTTTATAATTACCCTAGGTATAAAAAGGATTAAGGTGAGGATAAATAGGGTATTAGTTGGTGACTAAGAGATTACCTAGGGATTAGTTCTTTTATGTAAGTACGAGGAGTGGTTTTATATATTTAATACTATACTAGTGGCTATACCGTTGGAATAGGGTGGACGTACCTATACTATTAACCTAGAACTAGGAGCAGAGCTGTTATATAACCCTATTTACCCACTAATAGAGCTAGAGTTAGCGGAGTTAAGGGAATACTTTACTAAGGTACTGGTTAAGGGCTAGATTAGGTAATCTAAGAGTTTAGTTAGGGTACCGATCCTCTTTATCCCTAAAAAGGGAGGTAAGTTAAAGCTCTACGTGGATTACCGGGGCTTTAATGGTATTACTATAAAGAACTATATACCACTACTCCTTATTAGAGAAATCCTAGACTACTTTTTAGAAATAAGTTAGTTTACGAAGCTAGACTTTAAGGATAGGTATTACTAAGTGTATATCCATAAAAGAGACGAATAGAAGACGGCTTTCCAAACCAAGTACAGCCATTACGAATATAATATTATACTATTTAGCCTCGTTAATGCGCTAGCGACCTTTTAGGTCTACGTTAACGATGTACTAGTGGGCCTTATCGACGTTATTTATATAGTGTACTTAAACGATATCCTTATCTTTTTAAAGAATAAGGCGTTATACATGGAAGTAGTTTAGGAGGTGCTGCGCTACTTAGACAGCGCTAACTTATATATTAACCCCGAGAAATACGAGTTTTATATTAGGGAAATTAGGTTTTTAGGGTTTATGATCTCGGGGAAAGGGATTATAATGGAATAGGACTAGGTCATAATTATTATGGAGTGGCCGGTGCCCCGTAGTGTATAAAATATCCAGGTTTTTTGGGATTTATAGGGTTTTATAGGTGTTTTATTTAGAATTATATTAAAGTGTGTGTACCTTTTATGAATAGGCTAACGAAGGAGCTGATTATGAACGATAGGGCGTTGGAGGCCTTCAATAGGTTGAAGGAATTGTTCACGGAGGCCCTTATTGTCACACGTCTTTTGTCCTTAACGACAGTCACGTGAACTATCACGTGACTAGCGTCGCCCTCATAAGGAGGCGCCGCAAGCTAGAGGACTTAGACGCATCATCACAAATACACCTAAGATATCGAGACATATATATTCACTAAAATACCAGTGAACTCCTCGATTAAGACATAGCCTTAGTGATCCTTATTATAGCCCCCGGCTAGTAGGAAAAGGTTGTGATATATAGTAGTACGATTTGTTTTATTTTTTTCTCAACTCTACTATTATCGTAAGGATTCACGTTAAGATAAAGGAATCGACTAAACCTTTTTACGTTAACGATCTTATTATTCTGGTCTAAGTGATCGGTTAATAGTAGGAAAGAAGAAAGGCAGAAGGTCGCAGGCTTAGTAGACGACAATACCATCGTTAACGCCGACTTTACTTATACCGGGTAATACACCACCTACGGAGTATTAAAACGACGACGTAATAGTAAGCTTTAACCCGGGACACTAAGCCGAAGCTCGAAAACTGTGTGCCTTTTGGTTAACCCACGAAAACCACAATTTCACCACCGGCCTTAACGAGAAATTCCGCAATTAAACCGTAAACCTCGTTTATGTTGAATGGGGAGATAATGGCTATCCGTATATAAATTCCGATAATACTGACTAGAGAATAATAACCTACGATACTAGCGGATGGACTGTATATCTAAGCGATTATAACAATGTAATTATCGACGGAATTAAAAGTATTATCATAATAAGGGAAATGATCGGCCTAATAATATTCTTTTTGCCCCCGTCGAGGGAAGAGAATTTTTACTTTAAAGGTGAAAAAATCACTCTTCTACTCATAAGAGACGAAAGGACCGTAACCCCTATTTAGTTGACGCTTATAGAGACTGAGTAGAAACCCAGATAGATAACGGAAGCTACCATCCAGATTGAAGAAACGAAGGGGAAGGGAAAAGACCCTAAAAGCTCAACCGGGTACGTTTCAGGATTTAGGCCCCTAAAGCAGGATAAGCCCTTCGGTATAACGTAAACTCTATTTTACGGGAATTCCGTGATGAATGACGACCTAGTTCCCGAAATAACTTAGTAGTAAAATCCTAATTGGACGTTAAGAGAGCTATACGCTACGCCGTGGCCACCTCCGTAACCGAGGATACCCCTAATACCACCGGGGCTAGTGACCTTCACAAAGTCTACGCTGGAAATCCTAGACCGAAGCTTAGCCCGAGAACGAGACCAGAGATTAGTGGAATCACTAAACCTTAAAATTATAATAAGGAATACTATGGACCACCCGTTAACCATCCCACGAGGCCAAAGGCTAGGATAAATCCAGCCACGGGAAAAAAAGGAAATAATGAACTTTATGGATTACGTGGACGTTATTAAATCGACTTATGGGAAGCCTACTACGAGGACTGTTATATCCAAAGTGGATCTCAGCGTAACCACCGATAATTTTAATGATTACGCCTAGTTTACTCAGCTAGTAGACCTGTCCAGACCCGGGCCCCCTCACCATCACAACGACGTGCTTAGTTATGGGATATTAAAATTAAGCGATGTCTTTGTGATTCTTAGTAAGGACGAAGTGGAAATTTGTAATACGGATACGGAATTCGCTTAATAAATGAAAACGCTTTTTGATAGCCGAGATATTTACCATAATAAAGGGATTATCCCTATACTTAACGAGTAACGGATATAAGTTGAACTAGTTAAGGGATAACAGAATTAGAAAACGATAATTAAGCCCTACCCCCTTAGCGTAGAAGACTTTAAAATCGTTAAGAACATCTACAGTAAACTCTATATAAATGAATTCGCCAGCTTATACTCAGTAATTCATGGATAAACTATTCTACGATTATAGGCACTTTATTAGAGCTTATATCGACGATATTATCATTTTTAGCGATAACAACGAATAACAATAACACTACATCTTTTCAACAAGAACGACCAACAACGTTTTTAATAACGTTATTAAGTTTAAATTTCTCTTTATTAATATTCTTTTTAGATTAACGATCTTTTTTAAAGTTTTAAAAGGAAGGAAAGCACTTATACTTTTTATTTATTAAATTCTTCTTTTATATAAATATTAACCAAAACCTCCCTAAATCATACTTATGTTAAACAACAAAGTAAGCGTAACTCACCTTTAATAACGTAAAAGTCCATCACCAAAGCCGTTAAGAAACCGACGAAATCGCAAGTTTTTACGCCGAAGTCGAGAATCTTCGCACCACTATCGAGGTACTCTAAAAGCTAAGCACAAAGTGCCCCGCAAGCTTCCCCAGCTTTGGCCTAGAGAAGTACTTAAAAACCACCATGTTCACTACGCTTTTATAATAGCATAAAAAGGACTAAGGGATTAAGTACTAGTATAAAGGAATTTATCATCGTTATTAAGAAAATTAGGATAGTAGGAGGAGGTATTTATGTATAATAAATAAAAATTCTTAGAGTAATTAGGACGATTACTTTTCAAAGGGGGGCACATATTACACGTCTTTTGTCCTTAACGACAATTACGTAAACTATTACGTAACTAGCGTCGTCCTCATAAAGAGGCGCCGTAAGCTAGAGGACTTAGATACGTCATCACAAATACACCTAAGATATCGAAATATATATATTCACTAAAATACCGGTGAACTCCTCGATTGAGACATAGCCTTAGTGATCCCTATTGCAGCCCCCGGCTGGTAGGAAAAGGCTGTGACACTTATCCTTAGGTACTTTGACCCTTTCCTCCTAATAAGGGTTGAAACTGATGTATTAGACTTTGCGATAGGGGTAGTTTTATGCTAATTATATAGAAACGCTTGGCACCCCGTCGTTTACCTTTTTAGGATGTTAAGGGGAGCTAAGTTGAGATATGGAGCACCAAAGGTGGAGTTGTTGGCGATTTAAGAGGCAGTTATATATTGGTGATATTATTTATTGTATACATAATACTAAACACTGTTTTTAATGGACCACCTGGGGCACCACTACCTCGCTACTAAGCCTTAGTTGAATAGCTATTAGGCCAGGTTACTCCAGGACCTTTCGTTGTTCGACTTCCGTATTAAATATCAGCTAGGTAAACGAAACATAGCCGATGAACTATTACGGAGACTAGACCATAGACCTAAGGAGGGTAAACGGGAGGAAGCCAGGGGTGTATTCTTAGAAGGTTTCTTAGAACAATTCTAATTAAGGGTAAAATGTAATTAGGTAACGAGGGAGGAGCCACGGCCTAACACTATAAACGTTATGCTGGAAACACTGGCCCCAAGTTTGGAAGAAGTAGTATAGGAGGCCCAGAGGTTTAACCTTGTATTATAGGGTATAGTATAGGAGAAGTGGGTGTATTAGGGAAGAGATAATAAAAGAATAGTAAGGTATAAGAGTAGAGTAGTTATACTAAAGGGTTACTCGTTAATAAGGGAGATTTTTATTACGTTCTACGATAAGCTAATAAGTGGTTATTTAGGGGTTATTAGGATAATAACCTAGATAGGATGTTCATTTTTTTAGAAAAGGATAAAAAAGGATATAGTGGAATACGTTAAGATATGCGCTGTATGCTAGTGTACGAAGCTACGCCTCCACCTCCCTTATGGGGTACTAAGTATATTATTAGTACTTAGTTACTTATAGGAAAGTGTATTCCTTAATTTTATTACTAAGTTACTAGTAATGGATAATAGAAATAGGAAATGGTATAATAGTATTCTAGTAATAGTGGATAAGTTAACTAAGTATAATTTTTATATACCTACTAGGGAGTTATTTATTATAGATTAACGTACATAATAAGCGAGTACGCCAGACAAACGAGTACGTCACCCAACCACGACAACATCACATTAACCAAGAAATAACAACGTCCAAGTGACCAAATCAATCAAAACTACTCAGAATCCTCTTCCTTAGATATTACTTTATTTACTGGGTATGTTTGTGTATTGTGTTCTGTGTTCCCGTAGATACCACATCGCCGTTGACCTGATTCGGTCCTTGGTTTGTGACCACTACTCCGGTGCGTTTCCTCCTCTATTTACGCCGTCGCCTCCCTCTGGGATTGTAGCTCCTCTACTTGGGATATAATAAAACTCCCTCTTTACTTTAAATGTGTTTTCTTAGCCCTCCGGCGTTAACTAAGTAGGTTATTTTCCTCTTAAAGTATTTTAAGCTCAGATCGTATTAAAGTAAGCTTATATACAACTACTATTATACTTTTTATAGTATAGTTAATAACTTCTAATAGAGGTATTGGGGAGCTATTCTAATAACGGGAAATTCGTTCTTTAATTAGAGTTAATTAAGAACTCACCTCGGTTAGGTTATTTAGTGTCTTAGAAACCCAAGGTGGTAGTGTTGTTGGGAGGGACCCTGGGGGCATTGGTGTATATAACTTAATGTCCAGTTTCGATAAGACACTCTGTACACTTAAAGGAACAAATCCAAACCCTCTAAAACCCCCTTGGATATTCTTTTCTGTGAGAGCTTACATAAAGGCGTTGTGGAAGGCGGTGAAGAAGTCTTCCTTTGTGATGTGGGTATTACCCCGGCGCATCTTATTCTCGATTTCTCGACCATATACTGTCTTAAGGGGCCCAAAACAGCCAACGTCCAAGGGTTAGAGAATATACGACGAATAAGCCGGCATACAAAGAGTAACAATATTATTTTTATTACAAAATATCTCAAAATCGGCGAAGTGGTAACTTTTGTGTCCATTAATAACGAGGAGGCGATATTGACCTCTTAAACGTAGTTTTATATACTAATTAAAGTACTGGAGCTAATCTAGGCCTCTTTTATTTGTTGTTTATTCATTTTCAGATATTACAATGACCCAGTTGTATAGGAGACCCGATTTTATATACTAGGTGGAGAGGTAATATTAGCCTACGACGATAATATACAACGGGATACTATAACCCGACGAGCCGATAACCTAAATTACTATAACCCATTCCTAATTACTAGGTTATACTATTCTCGTATTTGAACTCCTTTCGGAGCTTATAATAACCGATTTAATCGAAATTTAGCCTATTATAAACCCAATTTCATCGAAGTTATAAATATCTAAGTTTACGATACCGTACTTCGCAATTATGTACACTATAAGCCGAAACCACGCGTTTATTACGACGGGATCTTCGCATCGGGCTCTTATATAATTATACTTACGAAAAAAACGCGTCCAAAGTCATAGTTATCACTTAACGAAGTTCAACGCCCATCACTTACCGACCGGGGGTACATCACGGTCAGTGAACAATCGATTAGCCATTTCTTCTACACTAACTAACCGGGGAAAAAATGATCGGGAATCCAAGTCGAGAATATACTCAACTAACTTCCCCTCTTCAAATAACATCAAATTCCACGAGTTTAGCATACTATCGCCTCGTAATGGGGTACCCTTTAATCAGCGACTTAAAGTATCGCAATTAACTAAATAAATCTTTGCTGTAGCCCGGACACTAAGATTAGGGTCTCTTTGGATAACTTAAAGGGCTAATTAGACTTGTGCCTCTTTATTTGTCGATTACATTATTATTAATAGAGGAATTGAAAGTTAGGATGACACGGTTACGAAACGCAGGTTAGGTGGCGCACTCGCTTATCTAGCACACTCGCTTATCATGTACGTTAGTTAATTATATTATTAGTATAAAAGGTGTTCTTATAGTATAAAATTCCTTAGTTAATAATCTTAGATAAGGGCTTTTTATTTATTAATAAGTTTTGGGTAGTAGTGTATTATTAGTTGGTTATTCGGTGGAAACTTAGTATAGTATATTACCCTTAAATTAACGGATAAATGGAGAGGTAGAACTAGAACTTAGAACACTTTTTATGGGTATTCTATAATATGGAATAGGATAACTAGTTATGGTGGCTAAGAATGGCCTAATTTGTTTATAATAATGCTTGGTATAGTGTTACTAGGTTAGTACTGGTGGATGTCACACGTCTTTTGTCCTTAACGACAGTCACGTGAACCATCACGTGACTAGCGTCGCCCTCATAAGGAGGCGCCGCAAGCTAGAGGACTTAGACGCGGCATCACAAATACACCCAAGATATCGAGACATATATATTCACTGAAATACCGGTGAACTCCTCGATTGAGACATAGCCTTAGTGATCCCTATTGCAGCCCCCGGCTGGTAGGAAAAGGCTGTGACATATGGTAGCACGACTTGTTTTATTTTTTTTCTCGACTCCACTGTCACCGTGAGGATTCACGTTGAGACAGAGGAATCGACCAGACCTCTCTGCGCTAACGATCTTGCTATCCTGGCCCAAGCGATCGGTTGATGGCAGGAAAGAAGAAGGGCAGAAGGTCGCAGGCTCAGCAGACGACAATACCGTCGTCAACGCCGACTTCACCCGTACCGGGCAACACACCACCTACGGAGCGTCAAAACGACGACGTGATGGTGAGCCTTAACCCGGGACACCGAGCCGAAGCTCGAAAGCTGTGTGCCTTCTGGCTAGCCCACGAAGACCACAATTTCACCACCGGCCTCAGCGAGAGATTCCGCGATCAGACCGCAAACCTCGCTTGTGTTGAATGGGGAGACGATGGCTATCCGTATATAAATTCCGATGATACTGACTGGAGAACAACAACCTACGATGCTAGCGGATGGACTGCACATCCAAGCGACTACAACGACGCAATCATCGACGGAATCAAAGGCATCATCACAGCAAGGGAAACGATCGGCCCAATGATATTCTTTTCGCCCCCGTCGAGGGAAGAGAATCTTTACCTTAAAGGTGAAAAAATCACTCTTCTACCCGCAAGAGACGAAAGGACCGCAACCCCCATTCAGTCGACGCCTACAGAGACCGAGCAGAAACCCAGACAGACAACGGAAGCCACCGTCCAGACTGAAGAAACGAAGGGGAAGGGAAAAGACCCTGAAAGCTCAACCGGGCACGTTTCAGGATTCAGGCCCCCAAAGCAGGATAAGCCCTTCGGTATAACGCAAACTCTATTTCACGGGAATTCCGTGATGAATGACGACCTAGCTCCCGAAATAACTCAGCAGCAAAATCCCAGTTGGACGCCAAGAGAGCCACACGCTACGCCGTGGCCACCTCCGCAACCGAGGATACCCCCAGTACCACCGGGGCCGGCGACCTTCACAAAGTCAACGCCGGAAATCCCAGACCGAAGCTCGGCCCGAGAACGAGACCAGAGATTAGCGGAATCACTGAACCTTGAAGTTATGATGAGCAGCGTTTTCAGCCGTCTTATGCGCAACCCTACCGTATACGGTCAACCAGGACACTCCCCGCCAAGTGGAGGAATTCCGCAGAAATACGGAGTTTTCTGGCCAGACCCGGACAAGAAGTACGGTCACGAGCCAATCTTCCACGAGAGAGACATCCCCTGCTATAGGGAAGTTGATCTATGGATCTCCAGTCTGGAAGCTAAGACCAGCGACCACGAAGCGCAGATGGAAGTCATCCAGAATTGGACATCCCTTCTTCGTGGAAAAGCTCTGAGTTGGTGGGAATATCACCTAGGGCCACGTGAACGTCAACAGCACAGAGCTAGTGGGTACTTCGCGATGCGAGACGCGTTAAGGAAGAGATTCGGCCCAACCCAGCGCGAAGCCATAGACTGGATTGTCAAAAACCGATTCACTGTGGAAAAGATCCGCGATAACGCGGATATCCGCGCCTTCGCACAAGACTGCTTTAAGTACGGAAGAGCGTGGATGGGACCAACATCCACAACCCTCCAATTATTAACAATTTTCTACAACGCGCTCAATCCAGAGCTTCAAACCCTCGTTGATGAGCCGAGTGGTCACGACACTATGGAAGAATATCTCAACCTTGTAGAGAGAAAACGCAAGGCAGTCTACCACAGCTTGCAGACGCCCATCGAAATCCACCACTCCACAGAACGGGAAGATGAGGTAATGTGGAGCGGAGATCGAGACCGTTATAAACAGCAGTATCGTGACTTTCAGCGCGACAAGCGCGAAGCACCTCAGAGACGCCCGCCTGAAAACAGACCAGCCAACAACAATCAGAACTGGAAGGATAAACACCCCTGGGATGCTCCGCGAAAATTCCCCAAATACAGGAGATTCGCCAAATACAGCAGACCAGGCCAGACCGACGGAGACGCCCGCTACGTCTGGGAAGACGATAACAACGATCAGATGGTCGACAATCTCGTTGATTGTGGATATGTCCTTCAAGAGGTTATTGAAGTCCCTCCCCAGACACCATCGAGTATGAATAACGGCGGACGAGACGCCGTAGGATGGACCAGCGAGTCAACGTTCTCAGTAACGGAATCCACACCCCCGCCATCACTAGAGGATCATCTACCCGTCACAAGTTTAGGAATCCGATACGTTGATGACAAAGTGGATTTCATCGGCACGGCCGCCGGCAATAACATGCCCAAGAGGAACTCTCCCCTTGACAAGGGCCAAATTGTGGATGCCCAAGTTAAGCCAGTTAAGAGAACCATGCCGGTCAAGCGAACGCACCTTCGCCTCAAGGTGAAATCCGACGATAATAGCGCGACTGAGGAAGTCTGTATTGACACCGGAGCCTCCACAATCCTAGCGGATAAGGCTTGGGTACTCAAATTCGCGAGGAATCCGACGTTCCAGACAATAGAGCCGCGGACAATGAATGCAGTCGAGTCGACCTTCCAGGTAACGGAGCAGGCCACATTCGATTTCTACGTCCCTGGCACAGTCGGCAACGTCGAGATCAACGCCCACGTTGTAATCACCGCCGGTGTAGTTAACACATTGGGTGCTAACCTGTTATTGGGAACACCGTTCTGTGAAGACCACGGGTTAGTAGTTGATTTCAACAAGAGCGTCGTTAGATTTCGATCTGTCTTTGGAATGGAAGCGCCAATTGTCTTTCGGAGGCAACAGCAAATCACGAGACGCGTCGATAACGCCTACACCGTGATAATTCCCCCACAAACAGACGCCTTCGTGGTAACCAATTTCCTTGATCTCCCACGAGCGGAATCTCAACCAGACAAGACATGGCAGTTTTGCGCTCTCCACGAGAACGCCGTCGATGGAACCCTCACAGTGGATACACCGAGACTCGTGTTGATGAGGAATACCACGGACCGCCCGTTAACCGTCCCGCGAGGCCAAAGGCTAGGACAAATCCAGCCACGGGAAGAAGAGGAGACAGCGAACCTTGTGGACTACGCTGACGTCGTCAAATTGACTCATGGGAAGCCCACTGCGAGGACCGCTATATCCAAAGCGGAGCTCAGCGCAGCCACCGATAATTCTGACGATTACGCCTGGTTCACTCAGCCAGCAGACCCGTCCGGACCCGGGCCCCCTCACCGTCACAACGACGTGCCCAGTTATGGGATATCAAAACCAAGCGACGTCCCTGTGATTCTCAGTAAGGACGAAGTGGAAATCTGCAACACGGACGCGGAATTCGCCCAACAAATGAAAACGCTTCTTGACAGCCGAGACGTCTACCGCAACAAAGGGATTATCCCTATGCCCGACGAGCAAAGGATGCGAGTCGAACTAGTTGAGGGATGGCAGAATCAGAAGACGACAGTTAAGCCATACCCCCTCAGCGCAGAAGACCTCGAAGTCGTTGAGAACATCTACGGCAAACTCCACACAGATGGCAAGATGGCCTGGGGCGATGGACCAATCCCCGTTGTTTGCCCCCTTTTCGTTGTTTGGCGAGTCACCAACGGTGTGAAAAAGGGCCGTGTTGTTGTGGATTTACGACCTTTAAACCGAATTACGGTTCCAGACGCATACCCCCTTCCCGACCAAGACGATATAATGACCGCCCTCAGAGGGAAAAAACGCATGACAATGTTCGACGCCACGGGATTTTTCCACCAGTTACCCATTTATTCAAGACACCGCAATAGGATGGCCGTGATAAGTCCCCGTGGTATCGAGGTTTCTAACGTTGTCCTTATGGGGTTCAAGAATTCGCCAGCCTACGCTCAGCGATTCATGGACAGACTGTTCCACGATTATAGGCACTTCGTTAGAGCTTATATCGACGACATCATCATCTTCAGCGACAACAACGAAGACCACCTTAAACACGTGGAAATCATCCTGAAGATCTTCGAGGACCATCGATTACACATCTCCCCTAAGAAATCGTTCGCCGGCTTCCCCTCTGTGAGACTCCTCGGTCACACCGTGGACGCTAGCGGTATCCAGCGTACAGAAGACCGGATCGCAGCATTCAGGAACCTCCAATTCCCGAAAAACCTCCATGACCTCGAGAGATATCTCGGTATGGCAGGATGGCTGCGAAAAGACGTTCCATGGTTTGATGTGATATCAGCACCACTGCAGGACAGGAAAACCCGTCTCAACGCGAAACTGCGCGACGAGAACCTACTCCCAAACGGCCTAAGCAAAGCCGTTAGGACGAAGAGGGTCCAAAAAGCAGCGTTTGAGCCGACCGCCGAAGAGCTCGAAGCTTGGAACGCACTACAGGAAAATCTCTGTAATCAGGCCGTGAGATTTCACCACGACCCCGCGAAACCCCTCTTTTTCAAAGTTGACGCCTGCAAAGGCGGCTTCGGACTTATGGTGTTCCAACTGGACATACCCTGGAACGGCACCGACATACCGGGGAAGGAGATCGCGCAAAAACACATTCTGCCCGTGCTTTTCCTCTCCAGAGTCACATCCCCTACGGAAAAGAGATACTTCGCAACAGAGGCAGAGGTCGCAGGTGTTGTGTGGGCTGTGAAGAAGCTCAGGAAGCTGGTACAATCTAATAGACAGTTAGTCCAGATCCTGACGGATCACGCGGCCACAAAGGGGATATTAACACACACCTCGTTAAAAACAATGGATCTCAACAAGGCCAACCTCCGCCTCGCCAACGCAGCAAACTACTTGTCGCAGTTCAATCTTGACGTTACCCATGTCCCAGGGAAGCTTAACGTCGTACCTGACGCCCTTTCCAGGCTGCCTCTACTAGCAGCATCCGGGCGAGCAGACAGATTCGAGGACAGCGATATCCTTAACGAGATAATCCACGGCGAAGAAGTGAACAACACCACCGACGTCGCAAGATTCGTCTGGCACAGCGGTGACGAAGCCCCAGAGCCAGGACAAGCAGGAGGAACAGCGATCGGTATCTCCGAAAATCTCATCGCCGAAGTCGTTGACAATTACAGGAACGACAAAAGATATGCCCGAGTCCTTCAGCAATTGGATCAACAACAACAAGAGAAGGAACGATGGTGGTCTCCAGCCGAAGCCGAGGCAGAGGAAAATCGCGCCAAGAGCGAGAACCGCTCCGCTATAAGACGGAGAGTCACCCCCTGGAGTATCTCTGAGAGTGGACTACTCTTTCATACTGCCACGGATGGAACGAAGCGGTTATGCATTCCACGCCGATCAGTGCAAGCGATCCTTCGCCTTGCCCACGATGAGAAACACCATTTTGGAGCGGACCGCATGATGGCCGAAATGACGGCTTTCCAGTTCCGCAATAAGAAAACGCTCACAAGGAGATATATCTCGCACTGCAGTCGCTGTAAGGAAAACCAAATCGACAGGCAAAGGCCGCCAGGATTGCTCCAGCCTATCCCCGTCGTGGATATCCCCTACGACACCGTGACAATCGACTTCATCACCGATATGCAAAGGGTCACATCCGACGGAACCCCTTGGGCACTCCCTGGTTTCCCTGAACTCGATGCGTTAGCAACCGTGACGTGCAGATTCTCGAAGAAGACATTACTCCTTGCGGGCCATACAACTTACAAAGCCAAGGAATGGGCAAAGCTACTCCTCAGGGCATTTTATCTTGCTGATTGGGGAATACCGCGCCGTATTATCAGCGACCGGGACCCCAAATTCATCTCAGCAATCTGGAATACGATCTTCGACGCCCTCAATGTGAAACTCCTCCTCTCAACAGCGTACCACCCCCAAACCGATGGTCAAAGCGAAAGAACTAACCAAACGGTCGAGGTGGCAATACGCTTCCACACGTCAGAATTCCCGACCATACCGTGGACGAATATTCTCCCAGCGCTCCAGCACAATCTCAACAACTCGCTGGCAGTGACAATTGGACGATCCCCTAACGAGTTAGTACTGGGATTCAAACCACGGAGTATTCTCGACGTGGTAGCAGGAAAGGACGCTCCCACCGAGGCCCTTGACGTACTCCGAGAAACGTACCAAAAAGAAGCGTTAATGCTGATCGACACTGCAAGCGCAATCCGCAAGGAAAGGTACGACAACCACCACTCAGACGTGACCTTCAGCGAAGGCGACGAGGTTTGGATTCGCCTAGGACGAGGCTTCCATCTCCCAGGCCAGAAGAACAACAAGTGGACTTCCCGCCGTATGGGACCGTTCCGAATCTCACGCGTTGTGAGCCCTCTCGCCTACGAGGTGAACCTCCCCAGCCATTGGAGGATACACCCAGTTTTGTCCCTTGCGCAGCTGTATAAGCCAGCTCAGGGAGAAGACCCCTTCGGGCGTGAAGCTCCGCAACCTCGGCCGATAGAAGTCGACGGTAGTGAGGAATGGGAAATTGATCACCTCGTCAGCCGCAGGATCTCATGGCGAAAGCGCAACCCGACTGCTGAATATCTCGTTAGATGGAAGGGTTTTAACGCCAAAGACGATACTTGGGAATCCAGAGAGTCTCTCTTACCTAACGCCGGAGATCTCGTCCGCGAATACGAAAGGAAATTCCCCCTTGACTGGGAGAATGAGTGGAAGCGTAGGAAACGAAACAACAACGAATAACAACAACACCACGTCTTTTCAACAAGGACGACCAACGACGCTTTCAACAACGTCGTTAAGTCTGAATTTCTCTTTGTTAACGTTCTTTTTGGATTAACGATCTTTTTCGAGGTTTTGAAAGGAAGGAAGGAACGAACCCTCGTTTTTACTCGCACCTTCCCCCTATTACTAACCTTCAGAAATGAAGGCACCCACACTCTTTATTTATTAAATTCTTCTTCCACACAAATATTAGCCAAAACCTCCCCAGATCACACTCGCGTTAAGCAACGAAGCAAGCGCAACTCACCTTCAACAACGCGAAAGTCCGTCACCAGAGCCGTCAAGATGCCGACGAAACAGATCTCCAAGCCCGTCTTCGAGGCCTACGAAGTCCCCGAGTCTCCCAACCAGTCGCATCTCACCGAGCCGCCCGAGCATACCACCGACTTCAACGGCGACGACGAGATGCTAGACCCAGTCTCGCCCACGGCCGCCAACCCTGCTAGCCACGGTGCTAGCCAAGACCATGAGGATAGCGGTGATAGCGTCGAGCTCGGCACCCCAGTCAAGCTGACTCGAGCCGAGAAGAAGGCCGCGCGCAAGGAACGCAACAAGTTGAACAAGGCCGCGAAGAAGCCCGCCGCGAAGAAGCCCGCCACCACTGGCGACAATAATAACGACCAGCCCGATGAGGCCACCGGCGATGACGACGTCGTTGACATCACTCCTAAGAAGTCCACCACTTTTGGCAGGAACACCCCAAGAAGCAGGCTCCCACTAACGCTGCTTGGAAGAACGCCATCAAGGAGTGCATCGAGCGAGCCAGAGACGCGTTTGAGCCCTACCCTGACGCAGTTCTCCTCGACGAGATCGAGAGCATCCTTCAAGGAATTGAGCCCTCGACCAACGTGTCCTCCAACTCCCTAGTTCGCCGCACTCAAGACGCGCTCAAAAAAGCGTACAACCACTTCGCCGCCGGCGAGGCTTACTCGGAACATCTCCCGAGCCGCGCCCAGGTCCTCGCCGCGTACTTCACCAACGCCAGCGGTCACGCTAACGGTCTCATTGCGGAACACATCATAAGCATGCACCGCACCGACCTTCTCTCAGTTGCTCCAATGGCCAACATCGGTAACGTCAACACCAAGGACGCGACGGCCCGCCGCGAGGCTAAGGACGCCAACGCCACCGCCGAGAAAGCTCGCGCCGATATCAAGGATCTCATCGACGGTATCCGAGACGAAGTCATACCACGCATCACCGACGCTGAGCATACCGCCAACCAGGCGCTCAGCGCCGCCGCTGCCGCGAATACCTTCGACGGCGCCAACTTCGACAACCGTCTCACACACCTCGAGAACGAGGGAGCAACCATGCAGAGCGTCGCCGAGGAAGTCCGCTACGCCATTAACCGGTTCAAAACCGACGAAATCGCGAGTCTTCGCGCCGAAGTCGAGAATCTTCGCGCCACTGTCGAGGCACTCCAGAAGCCAGGCACAAAGCGCCCCGCGAGTTTCCCCAGCCCTGGCCCGGAGAAGCGCTCAAAGACCACCGCGTTCACCGCGCTTCTGCAACAGCGCAAGAAGGAGTAAGGGATTAAGCGCTACTACAGAAGAATTCATCGTCGCTATCGAGAAAATCGGGATAGTAGGAGGAGGCATTTGTGTACAATAGATAAAAATTCTCAGAGCAATCGGGACGATTGCTTTTCAAAGGGGGGCACATGTCACACGTCTTTTGTCCTTAACGACAGTCACGTGAACCATCACGTGACTAGCGTCGCCCTCATAAGGAGGCGCCGCAAGCTAGAGGACTTAGACGCGGCATCACAAATACACCCAAGATATCGAGACATATATATTCACTGAAATACCGGTGAACTCCTCGATTGAGACATAGCCTTAGTGATCCCTATTGCAGCCCCCGGCTGGTAGGAAAAGGCTGTGACAGTGGAGGTGTTAATGGGCTACTTACCACTGGGACTATACGATGTTATTATGGACGGAAAAGTCTTAGTAGATGTATTAATAGCGGAGGATAGGGTAAAAGGGTTAAAAGTGAAGAGGAGAATAGTATAAGACTTATTAGTCCGTTCTAATAAGATATACGAAAAATGGTATAATAAGAGGAGGGCGTATATTAACTTCTGAGTTAGTGAATATGTTTTATTGTTAATTAGGAATATATGGTAATGTAGGTCGTTAAAAAGGCTGGCCAATAAGTATTTAGGATTATTTATTATTAAGTAGGTAGTTAATAGTGGAGTAGCTTACGAACTCGAACTGGGGCCGGGGTATAGGATCTATAATGTTTTCTCCTTATCCTAATTAGAAAGGTTCTACGGTGATTTACCATAATTGCGAAAGGTATTAGTTAAGGAGAACGATAATAAGTATATAGTTGAGACCTTGGTGGGTTATAAGGGGTTTAAAAGGAAATGGAAATATTTAGTAAAATGGAAAGGGTTAGGCTCGAAGAGAATTCCTAGGAACCTTAGAAGAATATTTTATAAGATTTAATTAACGATTATAAGATAGAGTTTAAGTAGAAAATTATTAGTGGATTATTATTGGATTATAAGAGGAATAAGTTATAAGGACTAGGTCACTAGTTAGTTGGGGAATGTATTTAGCCCGAAGTAAGAAAGTTATATGGCTTTGGGGACCTGGGAATAAATAAGAATTATTAAAATACCCGAAGGCGGGTTATCGGGGGAGTAGTGTAAGGGGATTAGTTATTAGTATCGGTGTTATCACTTTTAACCTCCTTATTTTTATTAACACCATTACCTAAAGGTGAGCCCTCCTTGGAGGAGGTGGTATCGAGGGTGGCACGGTTTTAAATAAAATAAGTTAAGTAAAATAAGAAGAAGCCCACTTAAAGAGTATTAGGGGAGTAATAGGGTACTCATAGCACTAGTATAAAGCTCCGTAAACTCCTAAAAGGTGGTGGTGATAATAATAATAAGAGTAGTAGTAATAGTGATTTAAACCTGGATAGAGGTGGTTTAGGTGGTGAGGGTATTAGTATAAAAGTAGAGGGTCACTAATTAGTTAGTGGTGGAGGTGGTGAAGTGGGAAGTGGCCGAGGCCTACTTCTTAATAACGGAAACTAATACTTCGAGGACTATGACCTTATATTAGCGGAGTAACTATCCCTCCTCCTCCTCCTCGGTTTTACACTTAATAAGGTCCTTAATGTTCTCAACTTTCTTCTAAAGGGCCTTCTTACCTACAAATTAGGTGGTCTTATAAGTAGACTAAGTAGTAGATTAGTAGGCGTACAATAGAGGGGTACTGGGTGGGGACTAGTGTTATAATAGGGGTAATATACTATGTCCTTAGCTTAGGTATCGTAAAAAATAGAGCTATTCGATACTTTATTGTGGATCTTATTAAAGTAATAGCGGAGTATAAGGATAGCGGAGGAGTACTCATAGGGTAACTATAAAGTATTAGTAATATCTAAAAAGCCCTAGGGGTGGCCAGATTAGAGGGGGGGATAAGTATATACTAAAAAGTAAGGTTTACTATACTAAGTAGTATAAATAATGTATTTATTACTTATAATTTAAATTCTTAATAATAAAAGTGGGGGAGTATTAGGGGAGGAGAGGATATATTAGTGGTTTCGAGGTAACGTAGAACGGGGGCATTACTCTTAGGGTCCTAACCTATTATGCGGTATAGGTAGTGGGCGTAGAGGACGGTGTAAAGGTGATTTTCGTCGTCGTCGCCTTCTATATCGTTAAAGGGGTTAGGGGGAACTAGTGGAGTAGAACTATTATTATTATTAATAGGGGTAAGGGGAGTAAAACCGGAAAATATAATGGTGGGGGTAATAGGGGAGTAACAGCTAAGGTTAATAACCGGAAGGATAAGAAAATGATGAAAAATAACGCTAAAGGAAGAAAAGAATGGAGGAATTGAAGTGTATAGTGAAGCCGGTTTTCTATTGGAAGTAGTAGAATAATTGTGTTAGGGTGCCCAGGGTTTGAGGAGAATGAATTATAATAGGGGATTATCAATATAAAAAGAGTACTAGGGGGGTACTAGGGGTATTTACGGCGTAGGAGTTTCTTGTATTCTTAAAGTTAAGAGTTAATATTTAGTGTTAAAAAAAGTATAAAGGAACGAGGATAGGGATTACCCTGGTCCACTAAAAGGGGATACAAGGACACTCTATAAGGCCACTAGTAGGGAAAGAGTGGAAGGAGGTAAGTTTATTAGTTAGTATACAAAGTGTTTATAAGGAGATACTAGGAAGTTATCCTAGTAGGCTATTAGTAGAGGAAGCGGAGTGGTGGCCTAATAGAGGGGTACTTATTTACACCTAGCCTCCCGTAAACTAGAGAAATGGTGGGTAGCCACTTAGTTTTAGAATACCTCGGGGAAGGATAAAAGGAAGGTACCTCCGGCTAGGGAAATGTAGCCGTTAACCGACCATCGCTAGGTTTCGGGTTCCCTAGATCTAAGGCTAAAGATAAGCGTAGTAATTGGGGAGTATTAGTAGAGGTGCTGGTGCGGGCCCTAAATAAGGCTAATAAACGTCTAAACGGCCCCGGGACGGGGCCTGGGGGGCGGGGGGATTGTGTTAAGTGTACTAGCGGGGGCCTAGGGGGGTACCAAAAGGGTAACCCTGGAGTGGGGTTAACGGAAAATAGTTACTCTGGGAAGGGGATTTAAGGGGTAGCACAGTGGGAAATTCTGTAGGAGGCCAGATTCGAATACTAGTCACTACCATACCCTACCTGGGCATCGCCGACTCCTTCACTCTACGCGGACCAACCTGACACTTGGAGCTAAGATAAGGGGACAATTAAAACCGTATAAGGGGAAATACTTACACTAAGCGGGTTTTTCCTTAGTCAAACAATAGCGAGCTATTTAAGAGAGGGGAACTAGGGATGCATTTCTAATAGAGGACACAATAACGAACCATCAAATAACACATCACAGAACATCAGCAAACATCGTTAATTAAACAAACGTATTCAAAGCTCTTTTTACCCGTTCACTTAAATCGTATACTATAAATAATATAAAGGTTACTTTACCACTAAATAAATAAAACCCCAATACTCACCAGTATCTACATCTAGGGTAGGAACCCCTTTTTAGCTCTAATTAGGTCTTAAAGTATCTCCTTACCTAAATTATAACTCTAGTTAAGTAGTTTCGTATAAGTTAATCACCTTCACGGACCCGGGACGGAGGGTGCACGACCTATGGTCAATAAAGTATATGTATTATATGATACAGCACATACTGTTCACAGCATCCCCCGCTCCGTTGCAGTACTCTTTTATCTACTAGGGGGCCCACTTTCCCCGGCTTTATTATTTTTTCCCTATTATTTAGATAGTTGTTAAGAGTAGGTTAATGATCCGGCTGGCCTGGGTGTTTAGCTTAGTTGGGGTAGATAGGTCCTTAATAGTAAGTAAAGTTGAGGTCCCTACCCTAATTAGGTTTTTAAACCGAGGAAGGGCTAAATCCGGGACTACTATTAGGTTTAATTAGTATATTTATTATTATTTATTATTGTTAAGGGGGATAATGGTTATAATAGGTTAGTGATTAGCTCCTGGGTGTAGGTGTAGGTAAGGTCCTGTGTGTGCAAGGGGGATTGTCGAATTGGTGGTCAAAATCGCGTATATTCTGTTATGTGTCTCTAAGTTTCCTGGAAGCCCCCTGGGCCCGTAGGAATAGGGGTAGGGGGTGCCCTAAGGAGGCTAGGGCATGCGCTCGGGATTATAGTTCTTCCGAGCGAGCACCGAGCACTTAGCCGAGCACTCAATCTAACACACCCCCTCAGGGAAGGCCTCGTAGGGGCCTTTCCTAACCTCCAGTAACTATTCCGTGATATATATTTTACACCTTATAAGGCACTTCCCCTGCGTAGGGTTCTTCTTTTCTCACGGGGAGGCGTTTTATGTGTACTCTGCGTTCCCCTTCTTAGGGTCTCATCTTAGTTGGGCTCTCCAGTGCCCTCAGTACTCTTCTAGAGTCCTCTATTACCCATACGTCTTCCTTTAACACTCTCATAAGCTATTCCACCTCATCGGCCTCTAGGTCCCTTTTCCGATTCCGTTCTAAGAGCTCCTTCTACTTTATTATCCGTATTTACCTTTAAAACTCGCAAAACTTAGGTAATACTAGGCTCTTTATTAGGCCGTCTACTATAAGCTCTGCGGAGGGGGTATATACTATAGAAACCCTTTCCACTATAACCTCCTAGCATAGCTAATAGTTATAAATATTAACGTAGTGTAAGTGTATTTAGAGTATAACTAGGTCACTTATTATAAGGTGTATAGTTTATAAGTTATTATATTAGAGCTGGATTATAGGTATATATGGTGTCTCTAGTGCAAGGAAAGCCACTTCCGGAGTCCCCATTGTTAGTAATTAGACCTATAGTGTAGAGATAAGGTAGCTTGCGAAGAGCACTTCCTTAGTGGCCTACGATAATGAGAATAGCTCAGCTTTTATTGTAAACGTTGTTATTATAGCCTGCTTATTGGCCCTCTACGCCATAAGCCCTCCGAATAGCTTTACGGCGAGCACTTGAGAGCTCTTCTAATTAATCGAGTTATTAGCAAAGTTTGCGTTGAATACCACCATAAGTATGTTTTTTGTACTCCCGGGTTCAGTATTGTATTCGAAGTAGAGGTAGTGTATAGAATAGAGGTATCTGAGTACTTTGTTTATTATGTATTGGTGTTTTGGTCCTAGGTTTTGGTTAAAGTGCACGAGACGGCTAGCGGCGAAGGCGACGTCTAATCGGGTTATAATTGCTGTGTATAGGATTATCCCGACTTTACATTAAAAACGGGTAATCTCTTATATGGAGGCGTCTCTATTATATAAGAGAAGCTCCTTAAATATTATCAGGGTATATATTGTTGTTGTTGTTGTAGTATTTAACGCCAAGGCGGCAAGGGCGAAGCCCTTGCGGCAGACCTCCCGAGGGGTATGTGGCGTGGAGAGCCGCAAGCTCAGACTACCTACTCTACAGTACGCAGCCATTGCCAGCGTCCTCCAAATCTTGCCTATTAGCTACTATGCGTTCAGTCTGTCCTTAGATCCCGCTGGTTCCTCCAGTTCCTTTACTTCCTATCTGGTTCCCCTGGTAGGGCACGTTGGTTAGTTATTTTAAGGCCTAGCCGGGCTGGCCCCTAATAGCGTGGGCAGATCTTCTGGAAGAAGTCTGTTATACGTAGGAAGGCCTCAAAGCCTTTAGGATCGGTGATTAGCCCCTTGAAGTATCGCTCGAGCGATCCCATAGGTCCTATGGGCTCTGATGAACTAGAAGGGTGGAGGGTAGGCCACCGTTACCTCCTCGCTAGGGTCTTTCGGTAATAAACTAGGTGGTCTACTTCTTTTACTTCCCCGCAAAAGTAGGTAAATAGGGCTTTTATGTGGTTAAAGTGTTAATGATATTGTTCAAAGTCTCCGTGGCCTGATCGGGCTACTAGGAGGTGGTGCAGGGTAGCCCGTGGTAGGGCTAGTTCAGGGGGGCTGGACAAGGTGGCCTCGAGCCCTAGTTGGGCGTATCGATCCGTTACCTCCTTATACCATCATCGTATTTATTGGGCCCGTATCCATTTTTTGGCGAATTGCTTGATCCCTGCTAGGGTTGTTAGTTGACCTAAAGGCACTGGGAGTATAGTGCCCTGCTTAGCTAGGCGGTCTACTTCTTCGTTGCCTTTTATCCCCTAATACCCTGGGGCCCAGTAGGTGTGTATATCGTATATTCTAGCCGCCTCATGGATCTCAATGAAGGCTTCTTATGAGGAGTTTAGAGTTTCGCCCCGTATCCCCCGAATAACACTAGTATTATCGATATAAATGTGTATAGGTCGGCCTTGGGAGGTAAGGAGGGCCCGCCGGAGCCCTACCCTCGCCCCTTCAGCTTCTCCATCAAACACTTCTACTAGGCTAAGTCGGCCACAGCCCTGGGCTATCCGCTTATTACCTCTATAGATGACGAACCCGTATCCTGTAGCCCCATTAGGTGCCTTAGAGCCGTCTAAATAAATAATTATATGATCGTCTGGGACGGTTTTCAGCCAGTTCCGAAAGGCCTTAGCAGCCTTCTCCTTTATTTATAGGACTATCGGGTTTTGTGACCTTGGAAGGTATTATGGTTAGAGTAGTGCTGGCCTTGGGATCCTTGAGACGAGGCCTGCTATCCATTAAAGTCGTGTTTACTGCCTCCCTTATTGTGCGAGCCTTAGGACTAATAGGTGTCGTTGGTCAACCTTTTGTAGTCGGACTACGAAGCGTAGGCGTACCCCTTCTAAAGCCACTTTCCCAGTAGGCAAGCCGGCATCTCGGAGGAGGTTACTTATTGGGGTTGTTTTCCAAACTGGGAGGATGGCTCGGGCCGCTCTTATGATAACCTTATTAACCTTCTAGACGAGGCCCTTCTAGCCTATATTAATAATCCCCCCTCTCTAAGGGGGGGTAATGTTGTTTAGGGCTGGCTTGGTTAGCCCCCCGAACCAGGTTTCGGCTCCGTATAGGGCTATTAGGAGGACATAGGTGACGACCGCCTTCTATACAACAACTACTGGGATCCCTCCTTTTGTGTTTGTTAGGTGCCCCAGGTGCTGGGCTGCCTTTTTCGCTATAGCTACCCTTGTTTCGACGTGGTATTGGAAAGAGAGTCTTTTATCGAACTAAACCCCTAACCAACGGATCGGCTTAACCGAGGCTTTGATTTCAAGGTCTCTAATTTTGATCCTAAGTAGATCCTTTGGTTACTTATGTTTCCTAGTGAAGTGGATAGTTTCATATTTAGCTGGGTCAAAGGAGACCTTATTATCGGTGCCCTAGTTTAGGATTTGGGTAACCCGTTAACTTAAGGATATAATATTATCCTTAAGGGATAGGCTAGTAATTAAAAGGCTTATATCGTTTATATATCTAAACCGGAGTTTTAAGTTTTTAATTAGAATATTAGAAATATAAAGTAGGAAAATAATAGGTGATAGTGGGGAGCCCTGGGGTAGCCCGCAGGTTAAAGGGAAGTCCTTTGTTGTTACCTCTTCGAACCTGACCCTAGCAGTGCAGTCTAACACAAAGGCATAAACCAGCCTGATTAGGCTATTAGGCTAGCCCTGTTGCCGTAGACGGATAATAAGGTGGTTCCGAAGAACAGAGTCAAAGGCCCCCTTCACATCCATTGTCACCAGCGTAACTGTGAGCCCCTTATCGAGGGCCTGTTCGATATCATGTGTGAAATAGGTCGTTAAGTCGGTAACTGCCCTGCTTAGTAGGGCCCCTATTTGCTGTGGGCTGGCCACCCCTTCCAGGATAGTGAGGTTGGCTATTCTCCTAGCTATTAGTCTCTTAAGCCCCTTACCTAGGCAGGATAGGAGGGCTATTAGTCTCCAGGATCCAACCTTTGAGAAATCGGTCTTTCCAAGCTTCTAAATTATAATAACCTCTGTTCTACGGAAGGGCTAGGGGAAGTAGCCGGCCTTAATATATACCTGGAATAGTAGCCTGATAAGCTTAGCTATAAGGTCCCAACAAGCCTTAAGTAATTTTGTGGTAATCCCGTTAATACCAGGGGTCATAGTTTTTATTAGGGTAGCTGCCCTTATTTCCTCTTGACTAATCGTAGCCTACTAGGGTATTTGTCGTCTTGGGACCGTGGCCACGTCGAAGGGGTCCCTAAGTAGGTTATCCGTATCATCGAACCTCTCCAGCAGGGCCCTCCATAGGGCTTAGGCCTTATCCTGGCTATCGTTGTGCATCTGGCCCTTAACTACTAAAGGGGGGGCTTTAACTACTAAACTAACCTTACGCTAGCCCATTATTTTATATAGGTCCTGATCGGATATAGCCCCTTTAATTTTAGTAGCCCAAAAAGCTCGTTTAGCCTTCCTAATTGTTTTTAAGAAGACCTTTTACTTTTTAAGGATAGGGGGTGGTGAGGTCGAGGCTAGCTCTGGTTCCTGTGCCTGCTGGGTATGGGTTTTAAAGTAGGATTAGTGAGTTTTATAGTACTCTTTTATTTACTAGGGGGCCCGCTTTCCCCGACTTTATTGTTTTTTCCCTATTATTTGGATAGCCGTTGAGAGTAGGTTGGTGATCCGGCTAGCCTGGGTGTTTAGTTTAGTTAGGGTGGGTAGGTCCTTAAGGGTAGGAAAAGTTGAGGTCCTTACTTTAACTAGGTCTTTAAACCAAGGAAGGGCCGAATCCGGGACCGATATTGGCCCTAATTAGTATGTTTGTTGTTATTTATTATTGTTGAGGGGGATGATGGTTATAATAGGCTGGTGATTAGCTCCTAGATATAGGTATGGATAGAGTCTTATATGTGTAAGGGGGATATTTGAGAAGGTTAGGTTAAGGATGTGACCATGGGTGTGGGTTGGAGCCCCTGCTTCTCTAATAAAGGAGAGGCCATGGTTGTTAACCTAGTCGGCTAAATCGTCTCCTTTATTCCGGCTAACGGATCCTGGTTCCTAGGAGTAGTAGTGAGCGTTGAAATCCCTAGCTATAAGGGCTCGTATTAGTGGTTGGTATCCTAGGAGGGTGGTCGTTGTTTAGTTATAAGGATCGCCTGGTTATTTATAGACGTTTATAATAGTAGTGTTATTAACCTTTAACTATAGGATATCCCTTGTTTGGATAGGTCTTTGTTGTTGTATTTGTAGCCTTATCCCTTTTCGTATATATGTTATTACCCTGGGCTTTGTTTCCCTACTATCCCAAAAATCAACTAGGATAAAGGAATTGTACCCAGGGTGTGTATTGATCTGTATTCTGTTGGTGTAGCCTATTCAGGGCTCTTGGATAAGTACGATGTTGACCTGATTAGCCCAGCAGAGCTCTAGGAAAGCTGTGTGTGTTGGAGGTTTTTTTCCTACGTTACATTGGGCTACACGTAGTACCCGTGGGGGGGCTTGTTTAGGCCTACGCCTCCGAGTCGAGGTCCAGGTGGGTGTAGGCATTGGTGATATTGTAGTCAGGTTTTTGAGCTACCCTCTGGCTCCTATTTCGGAGAGGGTAGATGGGGCGGTTGGTCTAAGGGAGGGCCTCGGGGTTTTCCGCTTCGTCTTTATCCATACTACTAGCTGAATCCTCATCGCCTAGGCATATAATCGATCCTTAGGAGGGGGTCCTAGTGTATGGGCGCTTGGAGCTGAGTTGTTGGCCCTGATCAGGGCGGGAGTCTTAGGGTTGTTGAGTGCTGCTCTGGGTGGTGGTCTGGTTAGTATTATCGCGGGCCTCGGAGGCCTTTTGCCCAGCCTTCCGAATCCGTCCGCGTTCCTTTCGGCCTGGGAGGGTAGGATAACCGTTGACTACTAGGGGCCTAGTTGGATAGTTTATATGGCCGGCCTAGAAGGGCCCTAAGTAGTTGGTATACTTCGGCTTAGTTGTATAAGGCTCGGTCTCGTGGGAGTCTAAGGGCTTATTGTAGTTGTTGTAGAGTGGCCGTTGGTTATAGTACCGGTTTATGTGGTATCCCTGGTAGCCAGGGTTATGCCTAAGTAGGGTCCTCTTTTTCCTAATAAGCTGGGCCTTGCTGCTCTGGTTGAATAGTCTGAAGGGTGGTACCTCGACCGTAAAGGAGATAACCTAAGTAACTTTGTTTGTAATAGGGTTTGGGCCGAGGTGGGATTGCCGAGCTAGGACTGGCTCGCGGCCAGTCTGGGCAATAACCTCCTCCCTAATCAGGGTTAATATATTAATACTTTCCCCATTTAGGTTTTAGAGCTTAGATGGGCAGCGTAGAACGGCGTATATGAACCATTTTGTGGGGGTTTCTACTTTAAAGGCCTTTAAGTAGTCTATTAGCTTTTGTTTGTTTCTAATAAGGCTTTGTTGGATTTGTTTATTTAGGGGCTTTAAGGAGTATCCGGTTAAGATATGGTAGAGATGTGGGATGTCTCCTAGTTGTAGGCCAAGGGCCTGGTAGACTGTACGGCGTAGGGCGAAGGGGGCGTTCTTCTGGGCAGCCTCCAGGCCTTCCTCGGGGATACGGATGAAAACCCGGAGATCTTCTAGTTGTACTTAGGTTTGTAGGTGGGTAGGGGCCCGGTTCTGGGCCGGGGCCGGGGCTGGGGCCGGGGTTACGGCCGGGGTTAAGGCCATAACGGTAACCTAGTTCCGGGGTAGGGTCGGGGTAGGTGTAACTTTATTCTTTATAAGCCTTTTTAGGGCCTGAATTACATAGGTCGTAGCCTCCTTTGTGATCTGTTTTCTAGGCCCCTTAAAGCTAGAGACCACATTATCAACGGACTGGGCGATAGTCAGGAAGACATCCTTTCGGGCCTCGTAAAGTCTGGCTTGTTTGTCCAAGGCGGCTAGGATAGATCCAGTAGCCGTCCCGCTTGTGTTCGAGGGCCCCTTTGCTGTAGAGGGGGCTATATTAGGAGTATTAGGCTAGCTTCCCATAAGGCTGGGCCGGGGTGGCTGGGCCTCGGTGTCGCGGCGGCGCTTAACCCTTACGGTAGGGGTCGGCTCTGGGGGTGGTCCAAAGCCTCGATCAGGGCCGGCCGGAGGGGCCGGCTACAGTCCGGTGCCCGCCGGAGGCTGAGAGGTCATCGCGGGAGGGCTCCGGGAGGGAAAGGTGAAGAGTTTTCAGCTATTAAGGATCTTAGTGATGTATCACCTATTTCACTAACAGCAGATGCCAAGAAAAATTAGGCGAGAGGGAAGTTGATCAGGGTATATATATACACTTCTAAATCGTCTTTTAGTGTATTAGTTGTAGGGGGTAAGAGCTTCCTTACCTTTTCCGTGTAAACCACTTAGGATAACCATATTAGCGCTTTAAACGGTCCCATATAACCTCGATCCCGAGGAACTATTAAAAAGGCTTTCCTCCTTTTAGGTGATATTTTCTACGTAGTATAGTGATTTCTTTTTACACACCTCCTTATTATGCGTATAGGAAGGCTAGTACATAATTATCCACATAAAAAAAAGAATATAATATCGCCCTTTATCCAATAATAGTTCTCGCTTATTACGTATTCGAATCCACAGTCTACGAATCCCACCTTTAAGTAGTATTATTAGAGGAGAGGTGATTATCGTAAATTATATAATACTTTTTATAAATATAGGATCTTTTTAGTGCATAGTAACTAGGTGGGAGCTTTATAAAAATGGTCTCATTTAGATCCGCGTAAATAAACATATTCACTATATTATATTATAATAACTTTAGATTAAAGTGTACTGTAATGGTTATTAGTATACGGAAGGATATACCTATAAGTATCGCAGTGTACATCTCTCGTGCATTTCTGGGTTATTGGTTACCACGGATTATAAGATGTACCTTAAATTTGGCTAACCGCCTATACTTATCCAACTTATAGGTATATACCTAATAGTATCCTAGGACCTTTTCGCTATGTATAGCGCTTTTAGTGACTTTTTCCTACGATTAGGATTATTTATGGCCTTCGAGGTGGCTCTTCTCAGTACTTAGGAATTTACTTTTAAAATAGTGTATTTTTAGCTAGTCGTAAAATATAAGTAAAGGGGGTAAATCCCTCTAGAAGGCATTACACGGGTCTTTTATTTTTATGTACACACAGAGCTCGGTTATCTTTAACACTTTTACTATATCCTAGTTATTATATACATCTCGCTCCTTAGAGACTATTATATGCATCTAGCTCTGGTTTCTATAGGAGCAGAGCATAGTTATTTTTAATACTATTACCACAGAACTTTCCTTCTAAAGTTCACTTACCTTTTACTAACCTTTAACTTGGTTATCCGGGAGCACTTTATGCACACAAAGCTCTTTAGTATTTAATACTACTGCTACAAAGAACTCTTCGGAACCCTATTCTAGGGTATGCAGCTGGCTAGGCATAACACAGTCCCTTTAAGGGCCATCTTAATATCAGGGATTTCTCTTATAAAACATTATACCCACTAAGAAAATAGCTTTATATAATGTCCTAGGTGTAACTCACCTCGATTTCGGTATTAAAATAGGAATTTAATGTATTTACTTTATTATATATATCTCCTTATACCCCCTTACGTTAAGCTTGGTTAGAGTTACGATGAACGAGGTTGGAGGTGACGCCTCCGGTATTAAAAAGGGTATAAACTGCATTTCCGAATATTACCCTTCCATCTACTTAGGTGTATCCATTTCAGCTTCTGGGTGCTCAAGCACTTTTATAGTTACTTCTAAAGTGGGCTCATCGGGGTTAACGTATTTTATTACTTTTTCTACTTTTTTATTAACACTCTAATTATATATTCTTATATTAGTTATTTATTAGATTAGCTCTTCTAAGTGTTATTGAATCACCTTGAGATCCATATGGTTAATCTCTTCTACTAAGCCCTTAATATTACCATTAAAATAATACTTCTCATTGAATACCATATTTTATATAGTAAAAACTTTGTTGTATAAGGGATTCTAAATTCAAAAGGAATTACTTAATATATAGCCGACTAGGAATCCGATCTAGGCGTACACTAATAACTTCTAGCACCTATTACACTTCAGCTGAGCATCAGCGGTTATGGTGAATGCTTTATACCCGTACAAGTGTATATGGGAGAGGTCTAGGCGCGCATATATCCCGTTTTCTTTATACCAAAAGTGTTTATGAAATAGCTTATATAACAACTTCCATCCTCTTATTGTCAACGGTATATGATTATATATATACATTACCGTTTTCATTATTTCCAGCTAAAGGACGTTCAGAAGCTTAGTGCTTAGAGCTATTATTTTTGTGCGCTCTTTGATTACCGTTGTGATTCGCTTTACTCCGCTGTTCTAGGTTTATGTATTTAGAGCTAAGATCTCTAGGGTTATACCCCGTATAATAAGTATTTAAGTAACCCATAAGTGCTACTTCAGTTCACTATCAAACTCTAGAGTTTTAACTATTATTCTATAGTGAACTTTAAGAAGTTTTAGGAGGTCTATTAAGAGCGTTAATAAGATGTTTATAGTACACCTTATAAGGTAAAAATCCCACGTATAACCACTAACTCAGTTAACAACAAATATTATGGATATATACCCTTTATAACCCTTTTCATAGTCGTAGAAGTCCACTATAAGCTGGTCTCTAAGCTTCGTATACTTAAGGGATTCTCGTGGAACTCGCCGGATTACTTAGTAAGCTTTACCTTTTCCGTACATATTATAGGTTATTATTATGGCAGGCTCGCCCCCTAAGGTCAACCTAACCCCTCTTAAGGTGTTTACTAAGTGCCGGATAACCTCGGGGCCTACGTGACTTAGCTTTTAATACTAAAGGGTTGCACTACCCTTAATCGGTTTCCTACGTATCATTATCGTATATTTATACCTTTGAGGTAGTGTAGGCTTGATCTCTAGTACTTTTCGTTTAATAAATACGGTTACGAATAACATTTCGATTTTCCGATAATCCAGGACTTACTAATTTACGACTTTTATGAGTATATATAAAAAAGTTCCATCTAAGCACTATAAGCAGTTATTATGAGGGCTTATATTCCACTAGAAACCCCTTCTATGAAGGTAAATAAGGGAAATAAAGTTATTAGTAAAACCCGTATAAAGTACAACATCGTATAAGCAGAGCTTCGTAGTAGCCCTTCTACACCCCCTAACTTTAATACTAACCATATTATAGACTTTAATAACCACTTATTGAGCACTTACCTAGAGGTAATCTCCTATTAGCGCTCCCGTAAGTGTAGTAAACCACATAGGATTATTAAAAACATAAATTATTAAGCCTAAGTCTAAGATTACTGATTTAAAAAGCTTGTATATTTTTAGAGTGGTGTAGAACACACTTAGGACGCTCACTCTACACCGTCCATATAATTAGTATTCTTTTTTAAGCGTTCCCATCACTTTTCTAATATACTCTCTTAGGTCTTCGTCTTTTTTTATATACTCTTCTAAGTTCTTAAAGAGCTCCTAATTAAAAGTATACTACTCAAAATATTCTCACTTATTAATTAATTAGTATTTAGAGAGTTAGTGTGGGTAGAGGTAAGTAGAGCAGAGGTGGTTATTCACTTAATCTCCGTTACTCCTTTTTTATGATTAGTTACGGGGAGCTCTACCTCTCCTACAGCTCTGGTTACCCTAAGTATTACTCCTTAGAACACCTAGGTGTACAAGGGAAGTTACTTTAAAGTCGCCTTCGTCTCAGGTTATTAATTCTATAGTTAGCCTAAATACTCCGTAGTTAACTTATTTGTTCGGGTTAAATATTAAAATAGTCTAAAGGAATTTCCGGGTATCTAAAAGGACCTCTCCAATACTCAAATTCTTATTTTCAATACACTTATCCTTAACTATTTAATACAAAACAATCCATATATCCGCATAATTATAGCTAACAACTACGGTGAATTCTAGGAACCAGATACTTAGGAGCTCGGTACTAGGGACTCTTACCACTTTAGCTTCGTAGATTACCTCTTCCCACTTCGTAAACCACTCCTCTAAATCCCTTTTTATAATAAAACATTTCCACTTAAGCACTATTAGCGTCCACTTATATACTTCGTTCACTTCAGAGCACCTCTCTCTTATATTACTCCCTACTTATTCCTTTAATACGTAAATCCATTAATCTAATACATAATTTATAGTATAGTAATAACATAGTAAGCTAACGTGGACTGTCTCTTAAACCCAGTCTTTAAATACTCTAATACCCTTAAAAAACACTTCGTAATCTTTTACCCACTCTATATACTCCGCCCATTATTCTTTATATAATACAAAATTTACTACTAAGAGCTTTTCAAGGCCCTATACACGTAGTTCATATTCAGCATCGTCACTAAGAACTTCGGCTTTACTAGTCTTAGGGTATTTGTAGATCTCAGGGCGTATAGGACACTCTATACGCCACTTAAGGAGCATTCACGAACTCCAAAGGGTATTAGGACATACTAGATTAATATATTTCCATAAGTCATAGGATTTAACTGTTAATTATAATTAGTTAACCGATAAAACCTAGTCATTATTAGCCTTTAATTGGATTTTTAAGTTTAATGAGGCTATTTCGATGGGTGGATTTGAATTAAGTATTTAGGAAGCGCTTTCGTGCGTGTATAATTGAGTGAATAGATAGCTGGCGACGCTTATCGTAAGCGTAGCACGTATCAGATTGTTAACTATCGAATTGGTGGTCAAAATTGTGTATATTCTGTTATGTGTCTCTAAGTTTCCTGGAAGCCCCCTGGGCCCGTAGGAATAGGGGTAGGGGGTGCCCCAAGGAGGCTGGGGCGCGCGCTCGGGATTATAGTTCTTCCGAGCGAGCGCCGAGCGCTCAGCCGAGCGCTCAATCTGACAGGGATATTTAAGAAGGTTAGGTTAAGGATGTGACTACGGGTATGGGTTGGAGCCCCTGCTTCTCTAATAAAGGAGAGGCTATGGTTATTAACCCAGTCAACTAAATCGTCTCCTCTATTCCAGTTAACGG
The DNA here is from genome assembly GCA_024584535.1 of Colletotrichum gigasporum. Taxonomy (NCBI): domain Eukaryota; kingdom Fungi; phylum Ascomycota; class Sordariomycetes; order Glomerellales; family Glomerellaceae; genus Colletotrichum; species Colletotrichum gigasporum. The sequence continues at coordinate 2,136,353 of CP077951.1, forward strand.
ATCCTAGTTCCTAAGAGTAGTGGTGAGTATTAAAATCCCTAGTTATAAGGGCTTATAGTGGTGGTTAATATTTTAGGAGAGTAGTCGTTGTATGTTTATAAGAATTGAATGGTTATTTATAGACGTTTATAATAATAGTGTTATTAACTTTTAACCATAGGATATCCCTTATTTGGATAAGTCTTTGTTATTGTACTTATAGCCTTATCCCTTTCCGTATATATATCATTACCCTAGGCCTTGTTTCCCTATTATCCTAAAAATTGACTAGGATAAAGGAATTATACCCAGGGTGTGTATTAATCTGTATTCTGTTAGTGTAGCCTATCCAGGGCTCTTAGATAAGTATAATGTCGACCTGATCAGCTTAGCAGAGCTCTAGAAAAGCTATGTATACTAGAGGCTTTTTCCCCACGTTACATTAGGCTACACGTAGCACCCGTGGGGGGGCCTATTTAGGCCTACGCCTCCGAGTCGAGGTCCAGGTGGGTATAGGCATTGGTAATATTATAGTCAAGTTTTTAAGCCACCCTCTAGCTCCTATTTCGGAGAGAGTAGATGGGGTGGTTGGTCTAAGGGAGGGCCTCGGGGTCTTCCACTTCGTCTTTATCCATACTATTAACTGAATCCTCATCACCTAAGCATATAATCGATCCTTAGGAGGGGGTCCTAGTGTATAAGTACTTAGAGCTGAGTTATTGGCCTTAATTAGGGTAGGAGTTTTGGGGTTATTAAGTATTACTCTAAGTGGTGGTTTAGTTAGTATTATCGTAGGCCTCGGAGGCCTTTTACCCAGCCTTCCAAATCCGTCTATGTTCTTTTTGGCCTAGGAGGGTAAGATGACCGTTAACTATTAGGGGCTTAGCTGGATAGTCTATATGGCCGGCTTGGAAGGGCCCTAAATAGTTGGTATACTTTAGTTTAATTGTATAAAGCTCGGTTTCGTGGGAGTTTAAGGGCTTACCGTAGTTATTATAGAGTGGTCACCGGTTATAATACCAGTTTATATGGTATCCCTAGTAACCAGGGTTATACCTAAGCAGGGTCCTCTTTTTCCTAATAAGCTGGGCTTTGTTGCTCTAATTGAATAATCTAAAGGGTAGTACCTTGACCGTAAAGGAGATAACCCAAGTGACTTCGTTTATAATAGGGTTTAGGCCGAGGCGGGATTACTGAGCTAGGACTGGCTCGCGACCAGTCTAGGTAATAACCTCCTCCCTAATCAGGGTTAATATATTAATACTTTCCCCATTTAGGCTTTGGAGCTTAGATGGGCAGCGTAGGACAGTGTATATAAACCACTTTATAGGGGTTTCTATTTTTAGAGCCCTTAGGTAATCCATTAGTTTTTACTTATTTCTAAGAAGGTTTTGTTGGACTTATTTATTTAGGGGTTTTAAGGAGTATCTAGTTGAGATATAGTAGAGATGTGGGATGTCTCCTAGTTGTAGGCCAAGGGCCTAGTAGACTGTACGGCGTAGGGCGAAGGGGGCGTTCTTCTGGGTAGCCTCCAGGCCTTCCTCGGGGATACGGATGAAAACCCGGAGATCTTCTAGCTGTGTTTAGGTTTATAAGCGGGTAGGGGCCCGGTTCTGGGCTAGGGCCGGGATTGGGGCCGGGGTTATGGCTAGGGTTAAGGCCACAACGGTAGCCCAGTTCCGGGGTAGGGTTGGAGTAGGTATAGCTTTATTTTTTATAAGCCTCTTTAGGGCCTGAATCACATAGGTCGTAGCCTCCTTTGCGATCTGCTTTCTAGGCCCCTTAAAGTTGGAGACCACATTGTTAATGGACTGGGTAATAATCAGGAAGACATCCTTTTGGGCCTCGTAAAGTCTAGCTTGTTCGTCCAAGGCGGTTAGGATAGATCTAGTAGCCGTCCCATTTGTGTTTGAGGGCCCTTTTGCCGTAGAGGGGGCTGTATTAGGAGTATTGGGCTAGCTTCCCATAAGGCTGGGCCGGGATAGCTGGGCTTCGGTGTTATGGTGGTGCTTAGCCCTTATAATAGGGGTCAGCTCTGGAGGTGGTCCAGAGCCTCGATCAGGGCTGGCCAGAGGGGCCGGCTATAGTCTGGTGCCCGCCGGAGGCTAAGAGGCCATCGTAGGAGGGCTCTGGGAAGGAGAGGTGAAGAGTTTTCAGCTATTAAGGATCTTGGTGATGTATTACCTATTTCACTAATAGCAGATGCCAAGAAAAATTAGGCGAGAGGGAAGTCCCATGCTTGTCTATGCTCCCTACGAAGGTGAAGGTTTTGATCGCGAAAGCACCGTCAACAATCGACAATTATCTACACGACGATATTGTTTATTATGAAACATATTCAGCCCATCGGACTGCCTTTCCCCTAGACTCTGCGGAAGAGACTTTCGGCAAGTTTGGCTCCGACGTAGCCCAATACTGCAAACAGTACACCGAAATCTCTCGATGGCTGTGCAGTTGTTTGGAGCACGTGTTGGGGAGTCTTGGTTCAGCCCGACCAATGAACAAGTCGCCAAGCCATCTCGATCTTTGTTCCCTGATCTACAAAGCTGGTACAGAAGCTGCCCACACGCTGGTGTACCAAGATAGATGGGGGGCTATCAGCGGATCTTCTGAGCTACTTCACTTAAGTTGGGCATCAACGTCATTGAGGCTTGCCTTTGAAATGTCCAAATCTATGCAGTCCGCCTCAAAAGTTGCCCCCGCCTCAGGGAATAGCAGTATTACCTTGACAGCCAAAGTTGGGGATGATGATAATATCCCGGAGGATCAGATTCACAATCTTGAGATCCGCACCATTATTGACCTCGTCACTCTGATGGTGTCGCTTTCTTTAGCATCCCAGACCCTTGGATCAGGTTTCTCGGCCAGCCTAAAGACGGTGAGCGCTCTCACTGACTTTGGGGACAGCGTCCAGCCTCCCACACAACTCACCTGCGTGTTCAAGTTTAGACACGACGCCAACTTGAACTATCATGACTCTGCTACGGCCTGTTCCTTATCCGATTCGCTGCTAGCGTTGACTCCTGCCAGAATGGTTGACAGGGCTCTGGCGTCGCATCGTTCGTCTCCACTTCTGGATGATTCAATCGACAGGGCAAGAAAGATGATGATAACGAACAATCATCGACGTCATCTGTTTGCAAGGTCCAAGCAATGGAGGTTTCAAAAAGAATCTATCACCATCGACGCCCCCATGTATGTCGGGCTGATCTTCGGTTCTGCAGTCCTCCTCGTCTCTGGAGGCTTCCTGTGCGCCTTCCTCATTGGAGAAAGAATATCCGGCGTGGATCCATTCAACTTTACCATGTTCTCGTGGATTGTTGCTGGCTTCGTTTTATTGGCGGCTAAGATATACTTGGTGTCTGAGTGGACATGGAGAGACTTCTTGCTGTTACAGGTGACCTGTCGGACTGTTCAAGAGGTCGCGACTGTGCCCAGACTGGATCCCCAAGATGTCATCACCATTTTACTTTCATCTGACGGCGCCAAGCCTATGGACACAAATGGTCCCTATCAAGGGGTTTTCGTACGCGAGCCTGTAAGCGGTGGTTTCTCAATCGACATCATGGCTAATTTTAGAACCCTTGTGAACTCCGGCATCATACCAGTCAAGGTTCTTACGCTTGAAGGTTCTGCCTTGGTTTTTCTTCGGCTCGTACCAGGCTATGCTGAGTTGGAAAGAATTAAAAGTAGTGGCACAGTTTATGGCGCCTACGTCTGTTTGGACCCGCCACAAAGGGATGGAAACCTCGAAGCCTCAGTCTCATGCAGGAACATTAGCCGGGTGAAGGTTTTTGGCATCTACAACTTGGAGGAGTCGAAGTTTTGCTGAAGAGGTATAGTTTGAAATACAGTTTTCATACATGTTTTTTAGATCTGCTCGCTCAATCTTTGACTGCTTGTCTTGGCCTGATGAGATGCGCCTTACTAGTAAGTGACCTACAGGGGAGACGTTGACTGTTCCAGGGAGCAGGGGGGATGACGTACTGACATATGTAGTAACTAAGCAGTCGTTGAAACTGAGAGCTGTGATGACCATGCTCCGTCCACGCTCATACGATGCATCATTTCAACAGAACAAAAGCAGTAACTTCAAGGCGAGCAGCCAGGTCATCCAACCGCACCTGAACAGGTGCCAACCTCAACACCGCGGCGGGGTACCGTCTTGCCCTACCTGCCATGTCTTGCCTATTAGACGAAGAAAGCAGAGAGACATGTGCGAACCAGCGATACGAGGTGAAACTCTGGAAAACTTCATTCCCCAGCTTTAAAATGCAGCATCGAAGGTCCGCGTCGCACGACGATGTTCCCACGAAGGGATGGAAAACGACTGGATGCATGGATGACGACAGCTGGCGGGGGAAGGGACGTGAAAGATAAATATAGTGACATTCGTTGTTACCCTGAGATTCACCGTGCGATCTCTACTGGTCCAGCGGTTGGCCTCAATTTGGGTCCGGTGAAGCCCCGAAAATAGCCTCATCGTGGAAGGAAATTCAGATCCCCTTGATTCTCTCCAAAAGTATTGCATAAGCATCCTGAAAATTGCCAAGACACTCACCGTCATTGTCCTTGCAAGAGTAGTTCTGATGGTCTCCACCACCGGGAGCCGAAAGACCTTAAGCCTTCAAGACTGCGACGAGACCAACGACAGCGGCGGCGGTCCCGAGCAATTGCCGGTGAACATCCAACCTCTTCCAGTCGGCCGCCCACCGCCGAACCTCTTCGTAGCTCGCGCCCTGGGCGCTGTCGTCCGTCTTCTTGCCCTTGGTCAGCCGCTCGTGCTCCGCCAGCAGCTTGTCGTTGACGGGGAACACCAGGAACTGGGTATACGGCGCGACCAGCCCCGCGAGTACAGACGCGGCGAGGTTGTATGTGAAGGCGAGACTGCCGGTGCCATCTATCGGATCGTTCCGTCAGTTATGTCTGCAATAAATGACTGCCCCGGTTTTCGCGCTTTTTAAGGTTTCCGGCAGGGTGCAAAAAGGGAAGGTCGGGAACCCACCTTTCCATGCAAGGAAGCCGAAGACGGCCGCCGTGCCGCAGACCATTGTGGGGCCGTACTTCCGGCCGAAGTCCCACGCCCGGAACCACTGCCTGGTGATGGTGTCCTTGTCCCGGAGCTCCAGAAGGTTGTGCATGGCGATTTTATCGCTTGCGAATTGATAACCTATGTGTATTGCGTAAGTGGTCGATTCTCTTTTGGAGGTGGTGTCGGGGATGCCTTCATACCTGCGAGATGTGCGGTTGCAAGCAGGTTGGCCAATTGGAGGGCCCGTGTCCAATCCATGTTATCAGACATAGCGCGTGGATGGGATACAACTAGGGTAGGCTTTTCGATGCGAAATGTAAGGTGACTTTCTCATGAAATGTGAAGGATAGGAAGAAATACAAAACTGTCCATGGATCTGCGCGACTTGACTGAAATCTACCCATGGATATCACTGTTAGAACACGGGAGAGACTGACGTCTATTTTGACTACAATAACCATCCCACTCAGCCCGAGGCCAGGATACGAGACCCATCTGCTTCATAATCAATTCCGTCATACCCATGCTTCACTTATGCCCCGATGTGCACTCTGTGCCGCTATCCCACCGGCACACCAAGCCCGCCCCAACGCCTAGTAGACGCGGGAGCCGAAACAGAGCGCCTCCACCGCAAAGGGCATCCCACAGCCCCCCTCGGTTGATAAGCAGGCTTGTCTCAAAGCGGGCAAGGTTGTGGGAAAAGTCAGATTGTAAGGAGCAACGTCACGTGGCGACCTGTCCCCGGCAGAGCGAGCCACGCGATGCCCAGACCGTGTACGCAGGCGAGGGATCAGCCTTCGCGAAACTTTGAAATTTTTGTTTTGTGCTTGTTCATCTATTAATATGTGCGTGTGCTAACTAGGACTTGTATAGCTCCCCGCTCCCTTCAGCGGCTCCAGCACGAACGGCTTGATGTTCTCGATGAACTCCTTGTCGCTCTCCGAGTGGCGCATGCACCAGCACCAGATGGACATCCCAAGGCAGCGGTCCCAGGAAAGGAGGGGGAGCAGCGGTTTGTTGTCCACCGTGGCCACGGCCTTGTCACACATCTTGCTAATCATCAGGGCGTCGTCCTCGTCGCCTTCCAGGAGCTCCGGGTCCGTCGGGATCATGCCGTACCACTGCGCCGCCGGGCTGTCCCACATCATCAGCGGCAGCGGCACCTTCACCCTGAGCATGGCCGGCTCCGCGTTTCGGGATATCCTCAGTGCTGGGTATATCGTGATAAAAACAGCTTGCAAGATCAGGTGGAGTTTGAACTGGCAAACGGCGAGGCTGGGCGAGGGTCGGTTTGTCAGTCATGACTCGAGAAGCAATACAAATAATAGTCTTTGGCCGGGTTACGAAGAACGAAAGAAAAAAAGTGGCAACTCTTCCCATACAAGTTCTGTCTCCTCTAACACAAACCAACGACACTCGAATCCCCATCCACAATACACTGGTAGTACTCGTTCGACCTGGATACTTCTGCGACTGGTTTTGGGAGGGCATATTTTACGTACCGTTGAAATGACTCTCGGAAAATCCATGGGTATCCGCTATTCCCACATAGTTGCGACGCAGCGTCAATCTTTGATTGATCGTAAATGCCCGACGCCTTAAACGTCTCGAGCAGCATGGCGTGTGTCATCATCACGTTTTCCATTGTCTTGTCCGCCCGGTAGGGCACGAGTATTGTTGAAATAAGCATGGCCTGGAAAATAGGCAACAAGTCTAATCGCGGGGACAACAAGCCCTGTCTTGATTGTTCTAGATGCTCGAGCTATTAAAAGACGCCAGTTAGTAAATCGATCAACGGATGACCCAGGCTCATCCGTCAAGAGAAATAGGGTAGATTATTTCTCCATACACAGAAAAAGTCGGATTCCGCCAATGGGAAGAACAAACAAACACTTACAAGTCTGTTTCCCACCTCTAACAGCAGATGGTCGTGGAACCTGATTGCAAGGTCCTTTGAACTCGGTGATGGAGGAAACCACAGGCCGACGGTGACCACAGCCTGCATTAGTAACTTTGGCTGCATATTTGATAGGAACGTCTCGCGATGCAATAGCGGCCACTGGGGATGGAACTGCTTAAAGTAGACGCTCTGCAACTGCAACCTCATGGCTTCGTCTAGCATGGACCCGTGGCCGAAGTCGAACGTGTCGGCGATCGTTGTCGGCGCGGGTGGCATGGTCGTCTGCGTAAGCAGGCCGGTGGGCTGCATCCCCGTCGTCACGGGTTCCGGTAGGATGACGGGATTCGGAGGTATGCAGACGCCCGCGAAGCTAGAACCGGACGGGGAGGATCCCGCCGCTTGTTGTTGTTGCTGTTGTTGGGTTGCCGGCTGTTTACCGCGCGGGTGCGGCCACTCGCACAACCTCCCCTTGTCATTACACGTCGAGCAGGTTGGTTGCTGGCCATCGCATCTTGTCTTTGCCCGGTGGCACGGCACGCATGCTTGTGCCACGCGGGTTGGCGGGGCAGAAGGGCCGTGGAGAACCATGTGCCTACGGAGGGTATCTCTGTAGCTTGCGGTGTTTAGGTGTTAGTTAGTAAGTCCCAACTGTCTAGAGGTCTTTGGAACCAAATCCGAGCCGTGGTTCCCAGCCCCGAACTGGGCCAAAGTCGGGAACCGGATCCCGATCCTGACAAACAAAGCCCCCTTGCTTAGACGTTCAACAGACAATCTCAAACGTACCCTCTTGTAAATCTCGTCCCGCATGACGGACAGCTGAAAGACGGCGTTGCGGAGTGCTCCTTTTTGTGGCGCGTGAGGTGTACTTTGCGTAAATACGAGCGGCCACAGCCCTCATAGTCGCAGGTGAACGGCATTCTGGGCACCTCCAGAGCACGTCAGGAGCTGATCCATCGCACTGGGAATTGTGCCAACGACGTGACTCGAGTCTAGAAAAGTCTTTCAAAGGAGCCGCGTGCATAAGAGAGTCGTGTAGGGGCCGGGCGTGTCTATTGTGTGTTGATGTTCGGACTGGACCTTCGCTTGTCTCCGAGCGAGAGAGGGCTGTGGGGCCGGGGCTAAACCTCGCGCGGCAATTGTACGCGGCAAAGCTCGCTAACGATTGGTCTCCCACTCTCCCGATCATTTGTCATCCGAGATGACTCAGCAGGTGGGATACCGGTGATGTGGGTCTGTTGGGCCCGGAGCGGGGCGGCCGGACGCCGAAATCTCAGATTGTTCACCGGCGAGCCGGTAGGATGAACGGTAAGCAACAACGGAGCTGAACATCACCTATTTGAGATACATGCCGACAACTTCGAGATTCCCACCGGCCGACGCGATGATATATAAGGAGATGAAGCCAAACGGCGGTTCACGACGATGGAGAACACGCAAACGACAGTAACGCCACAAGGGAGCCCGACGAACACGCCCACAGCATATCATGCGCCACACCGAACCGAAGGTATCGCGATTTGAGACACTGACAGCTTACTGCTACGTACCACATGAGCAGTATGGCCGTCCTTGCAAAAGTTGCCGTCATAGGGGTAAGCGACGAGGCCTGCCATCCCACTCGCAACCGCACCGCCCCAGACACTGCAAACTTTGCGCTGAAGCCCAGAGCACTGACCAGCACGCGTGGCGAGTAGGGAACCGGCGATCTCGGCCATGTCGTTGTTCGACAGCGGGTTGCCGCCGGCATCTTCGATACCACCGTCATCACCCGCGACTCCCGAGCGAAGAACGTGCCCCCCGGCGCGTCCCCCGTCGCAGCCGACTACGATTCCCTCGAAGCCCTGACCGCTGCCTTCGGCGGCTTCGACGCGGTCGTGTGCGCGGTCCCAGGACACCTCGAAGACCTTCTCCTCTGCATCCTCGACGCGGCCATCGCCGCCGGCGTCAAGCGCTTCATACCCTCCGAATTCAGTTCGGACCACCGCCAGCCCGCCGCGCAGAACGTGCCCCTCTCGGCGTCCAAGATCAAGCTCGACAATGCCCTGCAGAAGGCCGCCTCCGAGGGCCGAATCGAGTACACTACCATCCTCGGGGGCCCCTGGATCGAATGGATCATGACGTTCGAGGAGGGCATGAGCATCCCCAAGCGAAGGTTCTACATGCACGACGACGGTAACATCCCCTTCGGCCTGACCACGCGCAGCGCCTTCGGCGACGCCGTTGCGGGCGTTCTACGACACCCCGAGGAAACAAAGAATTAGGCCTTCACGATCGAGGTTATCAGCCTGACTCAAAACCGCATCCTCGAGCTGGTCAAGGAAGCCTTGCCGAATCTGAAGATGGAAGTCGTCAACGTCCGCACTAAGGAGCGCTACGAACGTGGCGTCAAGAAGCTTATGTCAGGCGTCTTCGATCTTTCCGTTGGGGGGGACGTGGTCTTGAGGTTTGTCTTCGACCCGGAGCTGCAGCTCGCCGGCGATACGCAGAGAGCCAACGAGCTGCTCGGCGTCGAGAGGATCACCGAGACACAGTTTAAGGACATTGTTAAATCCTTGGCATAACTGAAATTAAGAAATTCAAGACCGGCTGGTTCATGCATGACGCGGGCAGCCACCGCGGCCCTCTACTTCTATGTTCAACTAGAAATGCAATAGACTGAGTAGGCGTAGAACCATGGCTGAAATTCAAAACGCAAAAATGTAACAGGGAGAAGCGTTGTTCCGCGGTAATAATGTCCTCAATTGGAAGTAGCACGGGCTCTGTATTGGGTCATCTTCTCCGTCTAGTTTGTCCGCTTAGCAGCGTAAAAACCCTGATGGAATAAGGTTGTCCACGGGCACCGAGGCCGGGCTGGCATCTCCTGGGTCCGGTATGTGGGAGGAAGCGCCCGGGTTGCCTAAACAGGGCATGGGACGACTCTAAGATGAAGCTTAAAACGCCCACCGGAAAGGGGGTCTTGACTTGGTGAACCATACCTAGCAAAATATAGGTCGTAGTTCGAATAGACTCTGCACGACACGTATTTACGACGCTTGATAGGCAAAGTTATTTCTGATTTTGCAGCTGCGGGACGACAGACACTCGGCAACTAGTCCAACGGGCCCGTTGGCGAGCGCACATACGTGGCGCGGGAGTCTAAAACAAAATATTTTGTGGTTGATTGAAAAAGGGGGATTGGCCGGTCAGGACGAGGTCCGCCCTGGGACCTTTTTGAAACCTTGCGTCCACGGACTCCAACGGTATCGTCGGAAACCGCGCCGTCCCATTGGCCAGTAACCGGACTAAGGCAGTAGTAATGTACAGTTTTTGGGGCTAGGCCCTTTTTTTCCGGGGGGGTTATATACATTCTATAAGTTGAGTATGATTCGCTGCCGCAAGCAAGCAGGCTGCTGTCGATGCTGCTGCGCTTGCACCTGCCGTCCGATCCGGTCCAGCCTAGTAGCTGTAACGGAACTGCTTGTTGTTCTTGTCCGTCATGGACGCCCAGACCTCGGGCGCCATGTAGGCATCCTCGGACTGCTGCTTCGCTCCGCGGCGGCCGTTCTCCCAGCGGTAGTAGGCGTACAGCGCGAGCGTGACGACGGCGCAGCCGGCCTGCGTACCCATGACGGCGATCTTGGCCGGGCGGTACTCGGGGGCGTCGCGCGCCTGGAAGGTCTGGGGGCCGATGATGTTGCCCAGGGAGAAGCTGCCGCTGACGATGGCGGCCGCGAAGGCGCGCTTGGTGGCACCTCCGAAGTTGGCAGCGGTCCACTGGAGACGCGTCAGACATTGCTATCACATTGCCTCGGAACAAACGTCGGAGGGGCTACACTTACGGCGTAGAAGACGGCCAGAGGAGCGACGACGGCGTTGACGAGGTAGATGCCGGCCAGGCAGCCGGAGCGGTTGGTGACGGGGAGGAACGACATCAGAGCGCCGCCGATGATACTGCGGGGTCCGTTAGCAAGTTTCTTCTTTCTTTTTCCCCCGTTCCCGAGATATGATCGATCGCTTACGCTGGGATAATGCAGGCGATGATCCAGGCCCACCGGTTGGACTGGTGCCGAATACCGTACCCGACGAACAGCGTGAAGAAGATGCTGACGACGCCGGAGGGCATGTTCATCAGCGCGGCGCGCTTGGCGTCGTAGCCCAGGTTGCGGATAAGGGTGGCCGAGTATGTCGTGACGACACCGCTGGAGACAGAGAGCTTTGACGCGTTAGCGAAAACGACACATCACATACGGGGACGTTCACGGTCACGCACGAGAACAACGGCCAGGACCATGAGGTACATCTGCGGGTCCATCAGAGCCTCGAGGATCTGCTTGGGGCGGAACTTGCGGCTCTCGATGCCGGTCTGGTTGACGCTGACGTGCTTCAGAAGGGCGACCTTCTCGGTGTCGCTCAGCCAGCGGGCCTTCATGGGCGTGTCAGGCACAAAGAGCAGGGTACCCAGGCCGATGGCGACGGTGACGCAGCCGAGGACGATGAACATGATGCGCCAGCCGGCCAGCGCGGCGCCGGGCGCGATGTGCTGGAAGCCGTACGAGATGGCGCCGCCCAGGATCTGGCCGAGCCCCAGGCCCAGGTACCAGAAGGAGAAGCGCGGCGCCTGCTCGGACTTGGTGTACCACTGCGAGCTGATGAGCATCAGCGAGGGCCCGATGGTGGCCTCGAAGATGCCCAGGAACACGCGCGAGACGAGCAGCGACTGGTAGTTGTGCGCGGCGGCGCCGCAGGCCGTTGCCGTGCCCCAGAGCACGACGTTCAGGCCTAGCCACTTAGCCGCGGGGACCATCTGGAGGAAGTAGACTTTGCGGGGTGGGGGGAGTCAGCGCGTCTGCTCATCTTGCTTGCTTTTTCCCAGCCTTGGTCCTGGTTGAGGTTTCTTCTTCTTCTTCCTGCTCCGGCAAAACAAGGCGGGGGGGAATGGGGCGGGAATGGACAACGTACTGTTCGGGATCTCGAAGCAGAGGAGACCGACGAAGAGGAAGGTGGCAATGTTGGAGAAGTCATTGCCGACCAGGTTCAGGTCCTTGGTGATGCCCATCACGGCGGCGTACTGGAGTCAAAAATCAGATTACGGTCCGAACTTGCGGGAGGGATGGATCGGAGAAGAAAGCATCTTGGGTGGCCCGTGAACGGGCCTGGAAGTCGGGAGCAGCAGGGGAAGACGCACGTTGAGGATGACCTTATCCAGGAACTGCATCGTGTAGCATCCGAACATGAGTGGCACGATGTGCCAGTCGATCTTGCGGCGGAGGGCATTGAGGTCGACGGAGCCCGTGTCGCCGCCGGCGTCGCGGTGGTCGTTGAGGAACTTCCACGCCGCGTCGACGGAGCCGGAGGGCGCGTCGCCGCGCTCGGACGAGGCCGAGCTGACGAAGTCCTTGGGGGACTTTTCGTCGGCAGACATTTTTGGAGTTTTGGTTGTTTCGAAAATAGAAGGCAGCAGCAGGGAAAAAAGAAACCAGAATCCGATGAGGGTGTCACCACAATGACGACGGTCCCGGTAGTACTGGCTTGTCTGGTGATCACGAACGGCAGCGCACAGGCTTCCGGGATGATTACACACTTAGAGTTTTGGTCGATCTGCGGACTGAGGTGTCAGATGGAAAAGAAAGGAAGGAGAAGAAAAGAAAAAGAAGGCGACGAACGACCAAAGCGGCTCGGCCGGGGGATCGAAGGGGGGGACGGACGGGTAGTGATGAAAAGGAAGAAGAAGCAACGAGCGGCACCCAGCCTGGCACAGATGATTGACTGATTAAAGCTGCGATGGAACCCCCCCCTTGGTAAACCACCCTCGTCCGACTGTGAGAGAGAGGCATGGCATCTGGTTTTCCGGGTTCTGGCCCAGAAGCACATCATACGTGGTTGCAGGACCATTTTTGTACATACAGCCAGCTAAGGTATGGATAGCTGCACTGCTGCTCCACGCCTCTTTTCCTGGGCATGCTGCTTGGCTACCTTGTACGCCCACCCGCCCCCATGTCGCAACACACTTGGGAGAGACTCGGAGGGTCTTTTTTTGTTGGATGCAATTCATCCATCTTGTCTAGTGCCGTACGGCGCAGCTCCGCGATCCCCGCCGGCATCTGGCCAGGGTGTTCCGCAGCCGGCGCAGGGGTCGTGACCGGGATGGCCCTGTAAGCCTCTCCTCGCCTCGATCCTTGTTAGCCGATGCACGCAACCTGGACCTCCAGGCCTGTGGCGAGGATTGTGAAGGGGTCCAATCTGGTCCCACTTCTAAGGCAAAGTTCTGCCCATGCTCATTCGTCGTCGTGATGTGCCGGCGAGAAAACTCCCACCAGCGAGAGAAACTCCTTGTATATTGACCTCCAGCGGCGGGGGTATTACGAGTCCGTTGGGGGCGCTTTTTAATAACAGCAGGGCGGTCGAGAGGACCCAGAGAACGGGCTGGCCGACATCAAAGTACACGTTTGATTTCTGGGATCGAACGATACTAATGTTCTGCCTGCGATGGGGGGAGGGGGGTGGGGGAGGGGAGGGACATTATGGCGAGCAGAAACTTCCGCCTCGTCTCGCCTCGAGGCAGAACGGCGGCACAGCAACTCTCTATCCCGACCGACGGACCCTTTTGACGTTTTGACAGCTCAGCTACCGTCTGGCGCGCTACTCCGCTGCCCTTGCACGTCGCAATACCGGTTCCTGAAATCCGCCGGCACGCTTCGTCCAGCTTTGCGTCTCTGCTTCTCTATTCGATCACTCATCACCCTCGACCCATGTTGATATCACGTCGCAACTTGCTGCACCATCCAGCAAAGGCCCCGAAAACGACGTCCTTCCCATTACCTACCGCATTGCCCCTGGGCCTCCTGTTTGGATGGAACTCCGGACGGCATAACGGAAACCATGGAAGCTCGAGGAGAAGCAAAGCCCCGGGTGAACCAAGCACACGATCTTGGCGAGCCGCGGCCCCCAAATCGGTGCAACCCTTTCCATAAACCACAGCCAAAAGGAACTTCCCAGAGGAAAAGCAGCCGTGTATTCGCGGCGGGGACGGCCTGTTGATCCCCTTCCCAATGTCACCGTGGGAAGAGGGAAATACCCACTCGGCGTGGCATCACTCGATCCCCCAGTCGTCATTGGACAATGCGCACATTTGTAGGTCAGGCTCGCGAAACCCTATCACAATTGATTGCTCTCGGAATTATCCAGATTGAACCATCCTTGCGACGGTTGAGACATCCGACTCCTCCCCTGGTATCCTTTTTCGCTTTGCAAGGCAAGGCAGGACATGGCAGGGCAGGGCATCCTGAACCTTTTTTTTTTTTCTTGCTTGCTTTCCCAGGCAAATCATCTACACCCAAAAGATCCCCCGCTCATGTCGTGGCCCATCAAACCGAGGATGCAAGGCCAGGCAGGCAGGCGGCTAGCTTCTGCGAGCGGCGGCCAGAGACTGGCCCGGCTGCCTTGCTTCTTGTGGATAAGGTGATCTCGCAGCCATCGAAGGAGACCGAGCAGCCGGCAGAGAGAGGAAGCATAATAAAGATTAAAGCGGCTCCCCCCAGTCCCTCTAAACGAAGTCGTGGAGCGCTGCGCGTGCGAGTATGTGAGAGCGAGTGAGCGAGTGCATCCACCGTCTTTCCCTTGCTTCCCATCCTGCAGGCTAGGCATTTCCTTTACCAGTCGCCCGGCGCCTCCCTACCTATTCATACTTGTTTGCTTCGAATCCTCCCACCCATCCATCGTCGTCGTTGGCCGTTAGCTTCCCGCGCTTGTCTTGGAGTTTGTTGATTCGAGTCTGTAAGCCACACCGCGCTACAGACAAGACAACTCGAGAGACTTGTTTCTCAACAAGACGCCACCTTACCGATTTTCCGTTTGCTGGTCCAAACACACACACACCGTTTTCGCCATGGGTTGGGTAATCAACGCCACGCCCGAGGTCGAGGCCATATCACAGTGGCCGACCATCGTCGCCATCTGCGCCGTGCTGTCTTTCCTCTCCGTCGCTATCGTGGGGGCTAGGCTGTGGATTCGGCATGCTGCGAGGGGATTGGCCTCCGATGACTGGATGTCGGCGCTGTCCATGGTTTTTGCGCTCATCTACTCGGCCCTTACGATCGCCCGTGAGTATTTGCTGGATAATGCTGCGATGATACCGACGGATCCTAATGACGTGTTTTAGAAACAAGATATGGCTTGGGTTTGCCCGTTAAGCTGCGTCCAAGAAAGAATCTCGTCCTTTACACGCGCATCAACTTTGCCGGTCGTCCCGTCTACCAGATCGGCATCAGCTTCTTCAAGATTGCCCTCCTGATTAGCTACCTGCGCCTTCTGAAGGGCACCGACCAGAAGAACTACCGTCGCGTGGTCTGGGCGACCATCATCCTCATCTTCCTCGCCCATCTAGGATGCGCCTTTTCCCTGGTCTTCGCCTGCACTCCCGTTAGTACACAATATTACCAATGCTACGACTTTTATTTTCTGACTTCATCCACAGGTCGACAAGTCGTGGAACCCCCTCAAGGCCGGCTCCTGCCTGCCTCCAGGCCCATCCTTCACCGCGTACGCCGTCGTAACCATCATCTCCGACATCGTGGTCGCACTGCTACCTATCCCGGTCCTGGTCAAGCTCAACATCCGCATCGAGAAGAAGGCCGGCTTGATCGCCATCTTCCTGCTCGGCCTCTTCACGACGCTGTGCTCGATCCTGCGGTATCTGGAAATCAACCGGATCCAGTTCGGCGACGGCAACTCGACGATGCTGGTGCTGTGGGGAACCATTGAATTCAACGTTGGTGTAAGTTTATTTTTTTTATTTTTTTATTTTATTTTGCCAAGCGATCATGGGAAGAGCAAAAGCTGACATGCGTCGCAGAACATCGTCTCCTCCCTCCCCTTCCTCGCGCCCGTGTGCATGAAGAAGGCCAAGGACTACCGCTCCAAGTACTCGGACGGTTCCTCGCACGGCCGCAACCGCAGCGGCATGATGAAGGCCAGCGAGCGGTACAAGCTCAGCGACATGAACCACGACAAGAGCGTTTTCGCGTCCGCCAACCACAGCAAGGGCAGCGCCGAGAACGGCAGCGAGGAGAATATCTTGCCGGGGAACATCATGAAGTCGGTGACGTACAGCGTGCGCGTCGACGACATGGAGGAAGGCAAGTCCGCGCGGCCGAGGGACTCGAAAGAGTCGGACATTTAGCTGGGTTTCAATGTTTTGGGGTGGAAGAATGATTTACTGCACGCAATTTACCAACGAACAAGAAGAAAAATGGAGCTAGAAAAAATGTCTACATGATAATGTGTAAGGGTACTGGACATGTCTCGAAAATATCGATAGATCGGTGATAGGGCGTTGGAGGGGCGGCATCGCCTGGTTTCGCGAGCGATCACTTCCCATCGAGGAATTGCGGCCCCGGAGCGGGATCTCACTGAATCGTACACTTCACTTTTTGCCAACATGCTACTCTCGATCGGAATCATGAAATTACAAAAGGACACGGCCTGCACGGGCTGCTGATCGCTCTCCACCGCCTCGGGAGGGTCCTCTAACTGGGGAACAATTACGTGTCATTATTCTTCCAGCCCACATCACGATTGCGATGGTGATTTTCCAAGATCACGATGAGTAGGCCTCTTATTTCGAATTAATCTAAAATAACATCTACTCTTCATCAAACTGAAGCTTCATCTCCCGCTTGCTGAGCAGCGGGCTATTAGGCCCGATCCTGGGCCAGTCGTGAGCGTCTAAGCATGCTCGACGCGAGGCCAGCACGCCAGGTCTCGCTCTCTCGACGACAGCGTCCTCATAGGCGTCCATGGTCTTCCTGAGCTCAGAGAACGTGGCGGCGTTCAATCTCGGCGCCACCGTCTCCGCGAAGTCGAGCACGTCGAGGATGGCGTGGTTGGCACCTTCGCCTCTGTCTGTGCGTGCCGTCAGCCGTCGGGCTCGTCTACTTGAGACGAACGTCACCCCTGTTCCCCAGAAACACGTCCCGAGGGAAACGGCGGGAGAGCGGGAAGGGTTCCCAAAAGAGCGGTGTTTTCAATGCGAGCGAAGAAAGGGGAGAAGACTACTTACACATGGCCATTGCGTGAAAGGCGTCGCCCATCAGCACCGCCCGCCCCGTGGACCGCAGGCCCTTTGGCGGCGGGTAGTCGTAGAGGTCGAGGTGTTTCACGTCCGTGTCAGCGGGAATGCCGAGGGCCAGGGAGCGGAAGGGCTCCGACCAGCCCTCGGCGAAGGACCTGATGAGTGTGAGCCTGCCGTCGTTGGTCGGCGGGAAGGGCGTCGGCTCCGGGCGGCCGAGGAAGCCCGGGCGGTCCGGCCACGAGATGCACAGCTGGCAGCTGTATTTGCCACTGCTCTCGTCGTTGTTACCTGGGGCGTCGAGCACTGCAAGAGTGAGCAAAGTAGAAGCTCGGGTTAGTCTCCTTTCCGATCGGCCACCATCCCGCGCGCGCGTGTAATTCCAAAAAAAGGAGAGTAGTTAGGAAACGGGGGGATCAATAGCATCAAGGTTTGTGCCGCGCCCCGAATGGTGGGATTTCTCGCAACAAGGGAGGACCCCGGCTCGGCGAGACGGTGGTGATCGGGAATCAGAGAAAATCGCTCCGCAGACCACAGAAATCGAATGCGACGCTAGACGGAAAATAACCAAAAAAAAAACCCCCCCAAAGAAAAAAAAACTTACTGCTGAGATACAGAAAGGTGTCGTTCTGCGACGACGCTCCCTGCAGGAAAAAGGGGTCCAGCTCCCGCACGGGGGCCATCTGCTCGGCAGACAAGAGGCGCTTGAGGCCAAGCACCCGGACCGGGATGCGGTGCCTCTCGTGCTGGGCCGGGAAGAGCTGCGGCCGGACGCGGGACGCCCCTCCGTCGCAGGCGACGAGCACGCGGCCCTCGCACGTCGAGCCGTCCTCGAAGGTCGCGAGGATCGAGTTCTCCCTCTCCTCGTACTTGACGAAGGCCTTTCTCCACTGCGTTGTAACTCAGTATCGTCATCGAGGAATCACCCCCCGCCTCTCTCGCGATCATGCATCGAAAACGGTAAAGACCGCGAGTTGAGGAGAATAACATACCTCGATGTCGATATCAGTGGCCACTAACCGACGCAATCTCTCTCTTGTAACCCTGATCCTCAAGCTCTCGGGAGCGCGCGGGCTGGCACCCTTCAACTCGCCAGTGCTGAGGTCGAAGAAGGGAAAGGCAGATGCCTCGCCCCTAGCAACGGCGGCGCGGTCAACGTACGCCTCCGGCAGGCGGGCGACGAGATCGTCCGGGAGAAGCGTCCGCAGCGCCGGGAGAGACCAGTGCAGTGTCAGGCCCCAGCCGACGCCGCGGGTCGTCAGGTCGGCGTCGCGCTCAAAGATGCGGAAGGGGACGCCCGTCTTGCGCAGGTGCTGGGCCAGGAGCAGGCCGCTGACGCCGGCGCCGACGATGATCACCGGAAGGGGCTGCTGCTGAATCGCCATGGCTGCTGCTGTGGCTTGGGGGGCGGGTTCTCACTGCTGCTGTGTACGGTTTGACGAATTATGGATTAAGAAAATGGCTGGGGGAGGGGGTGTGTGGTATTGCTGAGGAAAAAGCAAAATGCTGCTCTGGTGATGGGCGGTCGGTGCAGTAGCGGCCGGCGGGTAAGCATGGAAATGAAACACGACAGCAGAGGCGCCAATAATAGCAATACAGCGCTGTAATGTAGCTGCTGGTTCACTAGAACTCTGGACACAGTTCCAACTTGTAACGCAACGAACAACATTAGACCACCTCAGCGAGCTCAACTCCAGCACTGGAGTCGTCCAATTTCACTTGCCCAACTCGTTCCCCGCCGACTAATCACGAACCGACAACTCTAATCCCACTTCCCTGGCCAGGCTGCGGACGAGGGTGGTTTGGAACATCACCTGATGTCGACGGAGGGGGGGGGGGGGGGGAGGATCCCCGGCGGCAGGGATAGGGGGCCTGGGCCAGCGAGCGCCATGGGGCGGGAGGATCGCCGGAGACCTCCCCGGGGCGGCGCCACCACAGCAGCAGGCTCAGCAGTGGCCGCTGAAGGACCCTGACTGTGCTCCCCTCCCGTCGCCTTTCCAGGCTTTTTCCTTCAGCGCTTCGCCCGCCCTACCCGGCGGGATGCGGCAGGGAGCGAACGCTACGAATTGTCTGTGCCACCAACGGCGCCGCACAACCACCACACCACGAGCCAAAAGCAACCGCGTTGAAGGTTTGATTGACGTCGCTTCTTGGCAACGAAACGACTTTGGACGTTGGTTATTGAATGGCGGCAGAGTTCATCGCATCCAGCGCCGAGTTGTCGAGACAGAAGACCACTCCGTAAATCCCAACGCTCCTCTCCAGAGCGGGCAGGGGATGCCGGGCCAGCCAGGACCACCGCTAATCTCGATGCGGTTAGCGGTGTGAGGGTATTGACAGCCCAGTCGAGGGCAAAAGCTCACCTCTGGGCCCGTACGTAATTCCACCGAGAACCCACAGGGGCAGACCTCCCAGCCTACTGCGTGCTGTTGCGGGTGTTTCTGCTCTGTCTCTCCTCCCCCAGAAGCCACCTACACTAGAACACAGACTCCGGGCCTGGCTAAGCATTTTCACAGGTGGAAGCCCCCCGGCAAACGGTGCCGCGACCCAGGCTCGCAACTCCACTAACAGTCGAAGTTCATTACGTGTCTGTAGCGCACCAACGACGTCCATTCCCGTCCTGGAACTCCTTACTCGATGAATCGTACGCAAGGGTTGCCTTGCCCGGTATCCGTACAGGCATCGTCCTCCCTCCTCTGGGCTCGGCCCATTGGCCGTCCGCAAATCACGCCAGGCCCGGGTTTCGAGTGCCTGGCCGTATCTCGACGCTTTCAAAACCACTGTATTGGTGTATCTGATGCCATCTGGCCTCTTCAGCCCATTCTCATCTAACCCGCCCGCTAACCGTCCGAGAAGTGTCCAGCCACTCAGTCTGCCAGTTTAACTCTCGCAGGAGACTCGACGTCGTAGAAGGCAAGATACGCCGAAAATAGTAGCATCCGGCGCACCTCAAACTTTTTTTATTCGTGCAGGCACTCGGCATCGACCCCAGTTAGCTCACTTATGCAAGGCAGCGGCACGGCATACTTTCGTTAGCTGCAGGGCGGGTTCGGTTCTTCTCGGTGATTTCCCTCTTCCCTTCGCTTCGATGCCATACATTTCGCAAGACGCCTGTTGTCGTGTCAAGTTGATGAGGTAAAATGCCGCCCAAAACTGGCGCCGGGCAAAACGTACGGATACGGCGTAGCAACAACAAAAAACGGGAAAACGGTAGGTCAGCACCTTTTTCCCCTGCTCCCGTCCCTCGGTCCGGAAAACACCAAACCTCGGGATGAAACGTCGCGTTGGGGTGACTTCGCGCAGTCTGGGCATTGTGCCATTCCTGCTTCCTGAATCCTGCACGACCCAAACCGCCCCGATTCTAGGTTCTGACGTCTTCTTTTTTGACAGTTTGACAGGCAAGCAAAAGCGACAGCAGATCGAGCTGCACTTGGGAAATGCTCCGATTCCCGAACGTCAGTCACAGCGACACATACACACACACACACACACACCCTTTACCGCCCCCGATCGTCCGGATCATCCAGCGAATGGTGCGGCGCAGGTGATCGATGCGCGCCATGCTCATCCTGGGAAGCTTTTTTTTCAATGTGCATGTGCATTTCATTCCGTCGCAGCCGCGATGCGATTGCATAAACCACGTAGTCCTGCATCTGCAACAGCCAAGATGGACGGGAAATGCGCGTGGTTACGGACGTAGTGTAACGCTTGCAGCTTCTTTCACACCGTCTGTTAGTAAAACGGCCTCCAGATGCGTCACTCGCATATCACATCCAGAGAGATGAGATTCAGATGCGGAGGAATACGGAGCCCGCAGGTGCTCTCGCATCGCACGCTTCCTGAATCCTGCGGAGCGTTCCGCGGTCCTCCCCGGTCGCGCCTTGCCAAGCCTCTTTGTCAAGGGGTTCAATAATCTCGCACTTCGACTGCCTAATGGACCCCTTGAGAGAGAGCGAGAGAACAAGCCTAAACGAATATCGGGCCCGGTGGAGCTCTGTGAAGGGTTTTTGATGACCACTGCCAACAAGGCCTCCCAGTGGAGGGATACGGGGGAAGGACGGATCCATCGGGGGCCTTTTGTTGTACGAGTGAGAAGTGACAGCATGGGGGCCAAGTTCCAACCGCATCTAGCCCTGTCGATACTCGCCCAGCCGGGGGTCGCTCGCAAAGGAGCTCGCGCCCGGCCAGGGTTATGAGAGTGCTCGCTTCGAGTCGTGGAGATTGAAAAAACCAGTCCCGGGAGGCTGGGCAGAGCCGTTCAGCGCCAGCGGATGGCGTCGAGTGACAGCTTGCGAACCGGGCACAGAGAATCGGTGGCGAGGCTCCTCGACTGATGTGGGATGATGGGTGCAGTGGCGTCGCCAGGCGAGAGAAGCCTGCATGGGATCCTCCTTGGTGGCCTTTTCCTCGAGCTTGTTATTTTACCCTTGGCATGGCCTGCCTGGCCTTGTAACCAGACATTTGAGACGAACTCTCAAATTGTTGGGTTGGGCGCATGCATGCATGCATGCGCAACAGGCGGTGGGTCTGACGGGTGTGACAGGCGCAGGTGAGGTGTTCTGGCGAGTTCGGACGGATCCATACCGGTGAGCCCCTCGCGCCCAGAACCTAATAGCCAAGATAGTTTTGACACGCCATGGCTGGAGGCTTTCGATAGTTCGTCCTGTAAGCCCTGTCAAGGAGTCCGGGTGTTGTTGTTGTTGTTGTTGTTGTATTTAACGCCATGGCGGCAAGGGCGAAGCCCTTGCGGCAGACCTCCCGAGGGGTATGTGGCGTGGAGAGCCGCAGGCTCAGACTACCTACTCTACAGTACACCGCCCTTACCAGCGTCCTCCAAATCTTGCCTACTGGCTACTATACGTTCAATCTGTCCCTGGATCCCGCTGGTTCCTCCAGTTCCTTTGCTTCCTATTTGGTTCCCTTAGTAGGGCACGTTGGTCGGTTGTCTTAAGGACTAGCCGGGGGCTGGCCCCTAATGGAGTCCGGGTGGGCACGAGGGCGTTTCCTCCTCTGGCCAAAAAGATTTATTCGTCCTTGAACGTTACATCGTGATACTTGCAGGCCTTGGGCGTTCGGTGTTTTAGTGGGAAACCATCAGAGTTGGGACAGCTTGTATCCTGTTTGTCCCATGGATAATTTCAGTGGCTTTTGTCCACGGTCGAGATGTCTAGTCCAGGCTTTTACCACCACCACAGATGATGCGGCTCTTCCAGCAGGCTAACCGTCGGGTACTGTGGCCGGTGTCTTGGTTCCGATCAGCTGCATATGCGTACATAGCTTACCGTCTAAAGACGCGATGCTGGATTGTAATAGGTGACACGTTTGTGGTGGTTTGTGGTGGCTGCTTACGGCGTACTCGGCCATCTGCACGGGTCTGACTGGTCTCGTCGTTCCCTCCATCATGATGTACCTGTACCGCTGAGGGATCTTTGACCTTGCTCCTCTGATCCAACTCTCGTGTAGGTATGGGTCTATGTCACCACGCCGGTAAGCGCTGCATGCTCCACATGTTCGCCGGTAAACGATGGGACCGGCTTGAGCAATAGTAGCCCCGGAGGAGCCCCAGCCGCCGAGCAAATTGGAATTAGCGAGAGGAGCTTTTCTGACGGATATGGAATCTTGCAGCAGCTAGGCATCTTTGTCAAGGGAGCGAAACTGATGTGTCAGGCTTGCTGCAGCAAGGGGCACGTGTGAAAGGCTGGGAAGTACGATATCCATACAGGTGACGGGAAGTAACTTTCTATGTTATGGTTGTAGTTGGATGGGTAAAATATCGTGGCCGATTTGACTTCTCATCTTGTTGGAAATTGTATCAAGTAAAGCTTAGCATAATCAATCGCTCATCAGATCTAGCTGCTTCCTGCGTCCATGGCGCATGGTGTAAAACCGGGTGGACACAAGTTCAAGGGGGCTGACGCATACCACGATTATTGACTTCAGAATGATTTATTTTTCATTGTTTTATAAACTAACGCATGATATTTCAGCGGCGTATTTTCATATGAGCTCATTTTTTGAAAGCAATGGCTCTGCTATGCCTCATTGTGTAGGCATGGCGTTGGTACACCCAAGGATATTATTTCACAAGCTTCCTCCGTCCAAAGAATAAACTAACCTGTTTATCAACATTGAAGAAATCTTCCTTGACGTTAACGAGGCTTCGGGTAGATGATGTGCTGTGTTGCAAGCTTCGAGCAGTAAGAACGGCACACTAGGAATGAACCGCTATTCGCCTTTAGCACGCCCAAAATCAATTTGACTGATCAATTTTATGTTCAAATTCGACCGGTTAGACATATTGAATCTTTAGAGAACATTACATCCAAAAGTTTTTTGACAATTATCAGAAATTTGTGTTTCAGTTCGTATCAACAAACATCATTTGTAATCGAATGCGAAAGCATCCCATGCCCGCAATTGCTGAGACGCCCCAAATTCCGTCAAGATTACATGTAAGCTGAGTTCAATGAAGCGAGATATAATACTTAATAGATGCGGTGCGTCCTTCCTGGCATCGAGGAGTCACGAGACTGTGTAGACCCCGTTTCGTTGGGCCACCGGGCACAGAGACATTTTGTCAGGGGCTTGGGGTGCGAAGTAAAGAGGTCAGTAAGAGGACAATAGGTAGGTACTGGTTGTGACTCTCATTCTTCTCTGACCCTCTCCTTGAAGGGGAGGGACAGGCCTTTATATATATAGTCCTCCTTTGTCAAGCCCTGGCGCAGTCTGGAATCGGCTTAGCCCCCATGCTTTCCTTAGTCAGATTCCAGCCACGTGACACATTTTCGATGTCGAGTGGCTTCTTCATGTCCTCAGGCGTCGGTTTCACATTCAGGGCAAGCAGTCAGGCCTCATGAAAGCAGTTCTTCGTCTCACTCGTGAACCTCATGCAGGCCAAGCTTGTAGTGATTGGACTTTTACATGGCATATATTGTCTTTGATCCAGCCCAAGTTAGTTATTGGCTTCTAATGCATGTATCCTCCTCTTGTACCATAAACTGCTACTCCAACCGTACCAAAGTCGTCTCTGCTATCTTCTCGATCTTCTTGATATCCCTGACCTTGGCCTGCATCGTCTCATACTTCTCCTCGTGCTGACAAGCGAGGATGGCAAGCGTCGAAGATTTCCACAAAGGAACCTGTCGAATTTTCCGATTAGCGAATATAGCGAATGCGGCGAACAGCAGCGCAGTCATCTCGATGATGACAGGTCCTATCAGATAGTGCCAGCGGATTGAAACGTAAGGCACCGACTCGATCCTATGTCCTCGTGCTAACTTGCTGTTCGGCCCTGAGCGCAGGTAGTTCGTCATAGCGGTGGCCATCTTCTCGAACCGGCTTCCGATATCCAAGTCACCCCTCAGCCCAGCACTGAGGCCGGGGTTCTCGTTATCCCAGGCGATGCCGTCTTTCCAATCGCTCACGATAGCCTCAGACTTGAAGAATTGACCCAGAGAGACCAGATCAAGCAAAGATATTGTAAGCTCGGGGATGCCTTCGGTTTTTTTGGTGTAGATCCACGCTTCGCCGTCGCTGTAAATGGGCCGAGGCAAAAGGAACCCGTCACCTGTGAGGATATAAGAGATACAGAACTTCCAAGGATTCTCGCCGCGGTAGTCGACTTCCTGGACTTCCCCAAAATGAAATGTGCTACCATTCGCTCGGGCTTCGCTGTAATTGTAGGCAGTGAATGAAAGGGTGCAGTCCGTAATGTTAATATTGACAGGCCCGAGGCTGGAATTCATGGTTGATCGGTACAAGGCGAAACGGACAATTTCTGGTAATCGACCAGGCAGTTCAAACGCCAGTGGTGTCATCTCTGATGAGACATTCATCCTGTAGGTTGTAAGAGTCTTCATAAGATCAGGGGAAACGGTTTCCAAAGTTGAAATAACTAAACCACCGGGTGTGGTCATGTTGCATTTCTTGGTGTACTGGCCTTCAGCGCAATTTTCCGTTCTCAACGTTTCCTGGGTGACGTTCTTGCACTCGCTCTTGAAACCTAGGGATACCTGCGGCTCATTCCAGCAACACGCCCCGGGGCAGCTGAATTTTGTAATACTATCGATGTTGTAGAGCCCTTGGATGATGGCGACTTGCATATCAGGGTCGTGGCGTACCCTGGCTGATGAGAAGGAATTAGACACATTAGTTGCTCAACCAAACCCTGCGCCATACTTGCCTACGATATAGTTCATCATTCTAGGGTTGTATGTGTGCGCGTATCCGAACGTCACCTTTTCATCTGGCGTGACGATTTCTCTAGCCTCAATTTCCACCACTTGTTGAGCCAGCGGCGCGAAAGCCAGCCGAAAAGTGGTGACCAAGGCACCAATGGTGGCCAGGTTCCATTTGACTTTGGTGAGAAATATGACGGATCCCCAAGGTCGGCGGCTGGCTCCGTCAAACGTTTCAAGATGTTCGAGCCTCTGGGGCCCGTTCTTGAAATGAAGCCACTTTAGCTGGCTTATGAATTCGCTAACGCCGTGCATCATGGCCGCGGAGCAGGCGCCCGTCAGAATCGAGATTGTCGCGCTGATGGAGATGCGGTCGGTCCATTCCGAGAGAGGCCTGTTATTCACTTTCGAGAAAATAACAACGATTCTGATAAGAAGAAGAAGGCTCGTGATGGAGCTCAGTATTTCTAGGAGCCACTCGGTGGGAGAGAAGGTGCTGTGCCGCTTGAACTCGCCGGAATCAGACTATGGCAGCTCGGAATTTACAATGGGGACGTTCCTTCAGGGGTTCGCCATCTGCGATCTTCCACAGGTGTTTCGAGATGCAATCCATGTCACGCGGGAACTGGGACTGTCATACATCTGGATTGACGCGCTCTGTATCATTCAACAGGGCGATGACTACCAGGACTGGCTGACGGAATCGGCCCTTATGAGGTCCGTTTACGGCGATTGTTACGTTAACCTCGCCGCCACATCCGCGACCAATGTCCGTGAAGGATTTTTTCCAAAGCAAGGGCACTAAAGCGGATGCTTCTACGCACGGGTCACTACGGGCAAATACTGCACAGTCCAGTATTTCAATAACCGCGACATATACAGCGACGCCACCGAGGACACACATCTTGCGACGCGGGCTTGGACCTTGCAAGAGAGACTCCTCCCACCTCGCACCATCTTCTTTGACGATACCGGTATCTTCTGGGAATGCAGGTCCAGCATAAAATCCGAGTTCTTACCAAATGGGCTCCCGGGAGGTCTCGGACCGCACCACGTCTGCCCAAGGAACGAAGGATGGCTCTGGACGAGCATTGTCAGCCAATATTCCTCCGCCAACCTGACGAACCCATGGGACCGACTACCCGCTTTAGCTGGCATCGCTCGCCGCCAACACGAAGCAACCGGCCACCGTTACCTAGCAGGTTTGTGGAGAGAGTCTCTGGTCTCCGATCTACCCTGGCGTGCGTCTGTTCCGCGTCGAAAGCGACCGGCTTGGAGAGCTCCGTCTTGGTCCTGGATGTCTGTCGACAGTGAAGTGACCTATGGCCTGCCATTCTGGCGTGGCGACACCACTAAAAAAGGCCTGAAGCAATACATAAAGTTGCTCGACGCCTGGGCAACACCTGCCGGTCCAGATCCCTTTGGCCAAGTCAGCGACGGCTTAATTTCGATAGCATGCTCTGGACTCATGCGTGCCTGGCTTCTTGAACCTGATGGATCAAAAAGCCCAAGGGACAATACGATTGTGCGTCTGGATTGCCAGAACATTGATTTGCCTGTCTTGCTAGATGTCCTAGAGGATGAACGGACTTCGAGCTGCAATAACGTCTACTTACTGCCGGTCTTCAGCTTGCCATATAGCTGGGACAGACATGGGTCGAAAGAAAAGAACAAAGAGGAAGAGCGAGATAATGAAAGCCAACCAGTGGAGGGAGATGAGACATTAATGGAGTGTGACGAGGATCCGGATACAGAAGACCAGCTGTTCATCCTAGGCCTTGTCCTGCGAGACTGTGAGGAAGAGTCCGACAACAGACACCGTTTTAGCCGAGTCGGTTCGTTTCGTTTTGAGTCCTTGACGACGACACTGAATGTTCTGGATAGCGGGGCCGAACCGAGAAGAGACCACTATCAGGAGTTCATCGGAGTCTTGCAGAGGCAAGGGGCGGTGGCGTTTGAAGCTGGTGGTTCCGACGGGCTACCGAACGAGATGGATCTAGAGACTCGCATCTGTGTGAAAATTGAGTAGTAGTTGTCACGGGCAATTCCAGTTACACAAAATTCAGGTATCAGCCACGAACAACCTTGGAAGTAACTGACGCTTCAAGTTGACTGCTACTTAATAACTTCACACTCACTTGGAACAAAACTCGACTGGAGTGAGCTACATCAAAAGAGAAAACAGACACACGGGCGACGGGTAGCCCACCAAAGTGTAAGAAAAATGTGAATAGCGATGTAAAACAAAAAGAATTCATCAACTTGAGGTGGAATTTAACCACTGAAACTCCCCGAGGTGGGCTCGAACCACCAACCTCCAGATTAACAGTCTGACGCGCTAGCCAATTGTGCCATCGGGGATGTTGAAATGTTATGTCTTTGATTGTTGACAGATTGTGGGATTTTCGGGAATATGGAGCTCTCGATGTGGACCGGTTTCGTAAGTGGATTCTCAAGGTCGACGCGGCCAGCAAGGTGGGCGGTCCGAGCCCCGTTGGATGGGAACAGAGATGACAAAATGACAGCGTGTAAAGCCGAGGATCCATCACCTGTTGTCTCCTTTGAGAATGACCGAGAATGTCTCAAGTCTTGGGTTGTCATCCATTGTTTCACTTGTGGCACTGGGGCCTTGAGACTGACTGAGGAACGCTGAAGCCATTTTGAACATGACTAGAACTGCAATCAAAATAAATGGGTCCGGATGGGCCTAACTCTTGCCTTTGGCGACCGTGTTTTTCTCTCAGTTGTTCATTCGGCTCGTTGGCCGTTGGGATAGGTGTTGATATAATCAAGCTCAGTGAAGTAGACCTTGATTCCTTGCAAACGAAGTGACAAATCATCTCAGACTTAGAGTGAATTCAAGAAGTTGGAAATGTATGAGATTGGGTAACTGTATTGTAAGAATCCAATGTCACAACGGCATGCAAGCCACTAAGGTAAGCTTGGGTTCATCATTTCTTGGCATGCGGTTCCACAAGCACTTACTTACACGTTTCATTACACAGCACCTTCGCCAAAAGCCATCACTCATTGATCGAAAATCTTGTCTTCATCGATATTCCTTACTCATGAGAAAACTGCGAAGAGCGCAACTGGCTTGACCGAGAAAATTTTCAGGTGAGCTCGGTGGGGCGCTTTGGGCTTGGTACGTACCTATTCACGTGACAGCGCGGACCAAAATTCCACACGCAATTGGCCAGTCGCGTCTCACCTCAACGTCAATTTAGCCCGACGGCAACTTTAGCCAAACGAAAACCCTTCCATCCCTCATCAAAAGTCACGCCAAAAATGCCTGAATCATCAGACGAGTCGGCCGCTGAAGGCGTGGGTCTCATGCAAAACGACGCATCCGACTCGGAGTCCTCGGTCAGCTCCGGATCCGAGCACGGCAAGGGCTTCCTCGACGTTGAGGCTTCCGAGTCTGGCGAGTCCAACTCCGACGATGACGACGAATCATCCGACTCCGATTCCGACGAATCCATCCTCGGAGGAACCGGTCGCAGCCGTGGCCCTCGCGTCTCCTTCACCCAGTTCAAGAAGCTCCCCGTCGAACTGCGCCATCGCATCTGGCAATTCTTCTGCCCGGACCTGGACCGCGCCCCGCGCGTCCTCTCCTTCCAGATGGTCTGCTATCCCAAGCAAGACGTCATCTGGGAAGGTGCAGTCCTGGAACACCAGATTGCTCCTGCAAACGCGGTGCTGGGTGTCCACCGCGAGAGTCGCGAGATAGCACTCAAGGCCTACCCGGATACCCTGGCCATCCGCCAAGGCCGCCGCATCGTGCGCTTCAACAAGCAGCGCGACATTGTCCACGTCAACGGCCATCGGAAGTCTTGGAATCACAATGCCTTTGTCAGAGGTTTCTCGGAAAACATTATAAACCTGACGCTGGACATCCCTGAATTGAACGCGATGGAGATGCAGATCTTTACCTACTTTCCGAATGTGAAGAACTTCTTCCAGTTCAGGTGGCAGAACGAAGTGCGTGTACCGAAGATGCTGCGATGGTGCGCCTCGGACAAGGTCCATCGCTACGACATCCAGCAGCTGCAGAAGGAGGTCCGAGTGGGCGAGGACCTGCATTTCGTGTACTGCTGGCCGGACTTTGAGAAGCATCCCGACTTTGCGAGGGAGAATGCATCCGGGGCGGAAGAGGCAGAGGAGGCTTTGGATGAGCTCGAAGAGGTGCGAGAGCAGGATGAGGAGTTTGCGGAGATCGTGACGGATGATACGGTTGAGAAGCTGAGGGGCATCCAGTACTGGCAGTTGACGTGCTTCGGCTGGGACGCGGCAGACAGATTTCCAGCGTTCTTGGCCAAGTATGGCGATGCCGAGGGTGACGTGCCCAGCGACGGAGATGACGACGAAGGCAGTTCCTCGGACGAAGATGAAGATGACTCGGATCCGAATGAGTACGAAAGCGACGGTATCGACGACGCCACCATCGAAGAAGAGTCCGTCGATGAAGACGAGGATGACCTTTTGATAGACAATCAACAGCAAAGCGACGATGAGGAGGGCGGGGCTTCGGATTTCGGTGGCTTCTCTCCGCTGAGAGACGAGGATGGCGGGATGATGTTGGGCGGTCCACTGCCTGCAGCGCACTTTTCCAGTCCTGAGCCAGAGTCGGACGGAAATGGTCGGCGTCGGCGGGGTGGCCGGGCACTAGTCGTATCTGACGATGAGGATGAGGACGACGAGGAAACAACACAGAGGGCCAGTCGTGGCTCGAGCCGTCAGACTCCAGTCGTATTATCCGACGACGACGACGATGAAGAGGAGAAGCTATCCCAGCGCACTGCTCGACGTGGCCGTGTTGTCATATCTGATGACGAAGACGACGAAGAGGAAGCGGAAAAGCCCGCGCGGCCTGCTGGTCGTCGCGCTCGGGTCTTGCCATCCGACGATGAGGATGAAGATGAAGACGAGGGTGGCGCTGAGGTCGGGGATGACGATACCAAAGATGGTTCAGATTCGGAAGACGAACAGTCAGGAGCCAAGAAACCTCTGTCTCTTGCCGAGAGGCTCCAGCGCAACCGCCGACAGAACCCGGTTTCAGACGAAGAAGAATCCGAAGAAGAGGAGAGCTCGGAGGAGGAAGCGGCGCCGAAGAAAATGTCGCTTGCTCAGAAACTCATGGCTCATCGCAGGCGGAAACCCATTGAGTCCGGACCGGAAGACGAGGATGAGGACACTATCGGCGATGAGGATGACGATGAAGAAGACGAAGACGACGATGAGGATGAGGATGACGATGAGAATGGCATGTTCATGAACATGGCAGAGGAGGGTAATTCCGATGAGCAACCGGAAGACGATGAATATTAGAAACGGGGAAGCAATTCTGTTTTGGGTTCAAAATTTTATGTATCAGTAACGCTTCCATCACCCCGTTGGTAATACGGGCGACAATGGCAAAGGGGTCAGGATTACTTCAAAGTTTCAAGGGGCTAGGGACGGACGGACAGGCGAGTCAGCATTGGGCCCAGGAGGCTGGGGTATTAATGCATTTTTAAGAGACATTTTTGACTCCTTTGAGCACATTGGTTGCATTCTCAGTTCATCCGGTTGTTCACAATACTTGCCTCACCCGAAGTAGTCCGACTACTTCCATGAATAGATCACGCCAAGGATGACAATGATTGGTCAATATGCAGCTTGCTATTCAGAGACACCTTTCAGCTGATATATCACATGACGAGAGATTTTATGCTACCAATACGTCCTGTTCGCCTCACTCGTCCCCCCGCCTCAAAATCAGGCTGCAGTAGAAGGTCAGCGGGCATCACACCCAGGACGAATGACCATTCCCTTTTTTTCGTAACTATCCATACTTCCATACAACTTCCCTCTCGCCTAATTTTTCTTAGCATCCACTATTAATGAAATAGGTGATATACCACCAAGATCCTTAACAACTGAAAACTCTTCACCTCTCCCTTTTAGAGCCCTCCTATAATGGCTTTATAACCTCCAGTGGGCACCGGACTATAACCGGCCCCCCCAGCCGGCCCTAATCAGGGCTCTAAATCGCCTCCAAAGCTAACCCCTACCTAAAGGGCTAAGCACCGCCATAACACTAAGGCCCAGCCATTCCAGCCCAGCCTTGTGGGAAGCTAGCCTAACACTCCGGATACAGCCCCCTTTATAGCGAAGGGGCCCTTAAACATAAGTAGGGTAACTATTAGATCTATCCTAACTGTCGGAACAACCTCGGCGTGGTGATTTAAGGTTTCACCGCAAAGCTCCTATTGGCTCGCTTAACGGGCCAATCAGAGCGCAGGAATCGTACGCTAACCCGATCATCTAAGATCACGGTCTTAGTGACGATTCCTACATCAACAACAACAAGAACAGCAGGATCCATACGAATATACGTATATTCTGCTACGCCGTACGGCCGACCCGACGTGACTGAAACCAACACTAACCACCTTTAATAAATAAGCCAAACGCTATAAAGACTAAAAGGATGTCCTTTTAATTATTACCCAGTTTATTAATAATGTGGTCTCTAATTTTAAGGGACTTGAAAAGTAGATCGCAAAGGAGGTAACAGCCTATGTGATCTAAGCCTTGAAGAAGCTAATGAATAATAAAGCTGCTCTAACCCTACCCTAGAGTTAAGCTACTATTACAGCCTTAGCCCCAACCCCAGCCCTAACCCCAACCCAGGAATAGGCCCAAAAATAGGCCCAGAACTAGATCCCATCCCACCCATAGACCCAAGTACAACTAGAAGACCTCCGGGTTTTCGTCCATATCCCTGAGGAAGCCCTAGAGGCTACCCAGAAGAACGCCCCTTTCACCCTACGCCGTATAGTTTACTAAACACTTAGCCTATAACTAGGAGACATCCCACACATCTACTATATCTTAATTAAATACTCTTTAAAACCTTTAAATAAATAAATTTAGTAAAGTTTTTTGAAAAATAAGTAAAAGCTAGTAAACTACTTAGGGGCTTTTAAAATAAAAACCCCTATAAAGTGGCTTACATACACCGTCCCACACTGCCCTTTCCAGCTCTGAAGCCTGGATAAGGAGAGTATAGACGTAGTAACCCTGATCGAAGACGAGGTTATTACTTAAACTAGCCATAAGCCTACCCTAGCCCGGTAATACCACCTAGGCCTAAACTTAATTATAAATAAAGTTATTTAAGTGGTTTCTTTTATAATAAAAGTATTATCTTTTAAATTATTTAATTGGAGTAGTAGGGCTTAGTTTATCCAAAAAAGAACACCTTAATAAGGTATAACCCCGGTTACTGAGGATATTATATAAACTAATACTATAACTACTTAACACTCTATAATAATTATAATAAGCTTATAAACTCCTATGATACTAAGCCTTGTACAGCTAAGCCGAAGTGTACTAACTATTTGGGGTCCTTCTAGGCCAGCTATATAGATTATCCAGTTAAGCCCCTAGTGGTCAACGGTCGTCCTACCCTCTTAAGTTAAAAAGAACGTAGACGGATTTAGAAGGCTGGGTAAAAGGCCTCCGAGGCCTATAATAGTATTAACCAGACCACCACCCAAAGTAATACTCAACAACCCTAGAACTCCCCTCCTGATCAGGGCTAACAACCTGGCTTTAAGTATTTATATACTAGGACCCCCTCCTAAGAATTAATTGTATACTTAGGTGATAGGGATATAACTAATAGGATGGATAAAGATAAGGTAGAAGACCCCGAGGCCCTCCCTTAGACCAACCACCCTATTCACCCTCTCCGAAATAAGAGCCAGAGGGTAGCTTAAAAGCCTAACTATAACATCACTAATACCTATACCCACCTAGACCTCAATTCAGAGGTATAGGCCTAAACAGGCCCCCCCACTATAACGGTCCAAGCACGTATATTGCAACTAGTTATGGTGACTACTATGAGTATCTTCAAGATAAGGAGAAAAGAAAGAAAAGTCTACTACCCCATAAATCCGTTGGATCCTAATTAGGTTTACCTAGGCCTAATTAGGCTTAGTAAATAGTAGTTAGTGTTAAATATAGCTGAGTAGTTCTAAGGCGGCTAGTCAGGCCTTAACTCGTAATAATTACCCCCTTCCTCCCCTCCCTTCCTAAGGGATATTCCCGTAATCAGCTTCGTAATGGTCTAAGGCTACTATATCCATTAGTATATCCACTGGCTCCTAGGTGAGTCAAGTATAGTCCTTTTATTTCACTAAGACCTTTATCTACCCTATACTTTCTGCGTATTACGGATCTCCTCAACTTTAAACTCCTCCCTATTAGCTATTAGTATTGTAAGTGGTTAAGTATTATTATGGTTTTATAATAGTAATGGATTAGTTTTAGTGTATTTAATTAGGTTTACGTAGAAGATATTATAGATCCCTAGTAGTGTATTTAGTTGGTAAACGTGGGATTTAACTAGTTTAAGGACGGTGTACTTCGTATTAACCTAATTAAACTTTTTTAATGGTTAATTAAATTGGATATTCCGTAACCTTAACTAAACCTTATCCCTAGGTTTAAACTAATTAGATAATTAGCGTTTTATGTTTACGGTAATCTCTTATTTCTGTTATATTACTATTATCACCACCTAAGCTTATTCAGAAGTGTCCTTCAGCTTCTAGATTAGAACCTCTACTCTTATTATAGGGGTTTTATTGTTATTCCATAGGGGTTCCTTTATTCTAATTAGGTCTAAGTTATACCTATAAGTAACAAAAAATAAGCTAAGTCCTATTAACAAGGTGACCTAATTATTAATAATTATTATTATTATTAGGAGTAGTTCATCCTAATTATCCTAAGTATATATTATATATACTCTAAAATAGGTTTTTATTACCTAGTTGTCACGGGCCGAACCCGGTGGTTATGCCCGGGCTATGCCCGTGCTCGCACTGGTGCCCCACCGGTGCCCCATTAGCGCCCACCCCCTAAGAAGCAGAGATTTCGCGTTATATTATAGTTTACCTTTTTCCTCTTCAGCTTGAAATAAACAGTATTTGGCTACCTTTCGGTTGAGATAAGGCTTAGGACTAGCCCTTTGTATATTTTAAGCTTAGTTTTATTTATTATATAAGATACTGCTAGGTTGAGTGCGGTTCCCTATTAGTTACGAAATGGAATCCCAGGTTAAGTACAGCTCCCTGACGATAGATCGATGAACGTCGGACGTTGGGTAGAGTACAGCTCTCTACTAGTTAAGAAGAGGATACTAGCTAGTATAATAGCTAATGAACTGCAGGCCCAACTATAGTTAGCCTTAAACGAGGCCCTCGGGCCCCTATAAGCGAGGATTACTGAGCTCTTTAATGAGCTAGAGTGAAGCCGAGGTTTAGGGGCGATAATACCGACCCTTATAGAAGATACAGGTACCGAAACCCCGCTAGTGGGTAACCACCACCTCGTAATAGAGACACCGATGCGCTGTAAACCACTACTAATACCCTTAAAGTTCTCGGGGAAGTGGAAAGACTACCCTTCTTAGGCACAGCAGATAAGGGACAAGATCACCATGGACAGAGCATTCTACCCTATTAACTAGGAATTGTAGTACCTAATTAACTTTTATTTAGATACTAGTCCCTAGTAGGTGGTTACTATGTTCTATGTAGCCGGGGGGCCTAGAGGTTAACGTAACCCCGAAGATTTTATGTCCTATTTCAATAGGACTTATCAAAACCTGAACACCTAACCCTAAATCGTAGCCTAGTTATAGACTCTCCGTTAGAAAGATAATAAGAAGTTGGTTATTTTTTTACCGAAGTTTGAACGAATAATGGTAAACGTAGGAGGTGGTGTGTGGTCCGATACCGTTAAGATTACTATGTTGGAAAATGCCCTTACTTTCCGCTTAAAGGAGTATTTAATCACCGTTTCCTTATTAGGGGAGTATACTTAGTGGTTTATTAGGGTATAGGACGTTACTTGGAAGCTGGAGTGTATAATACCCGTTGCTATTAAACGGGAGCGTCGCTAGTCCCTAACCCTAGCCCCTCCACGGAAGGATTGCGATGGAGATGTTTAGATGATTGGTGTTGCTTACGCCTCATCGACTCGAAGGGAGAAGAAGGACCGCTACCACCGCTGCTCCTCGGGTAATCCGCTAGTGGACCGTTGTGAGTGTTTTTACTGCGGTGAAGAAGGTTATATTACTAGGAATTACTGGAAAAAGGTTCCTAGGTAAGTGAAGGTTGCCCGTATTAAGGTGACGAAGAAGTAGAAGGATCCCGGGTTAGAAGAAGAGGACTAAGAGGTTACTAGTGCTTTTTTTAGTGAGGACGATTTGGGAAAAGAGTAACTCTGGTATAAAGTCGGGTACTAGAGCTAATAAAGGAGGAAGCCAAAGGATGGGAGTCCTACTAAGAAGAGCAGTAGTAGAGGAGCCAAGGGTTAGCCACTATTTAGGTAAGGATTAATAAAGGATATTTGATGTATACCCTCATCGATACTGGCTGCGACGTTTACGTAATGGTGGATCAGTCTCTCTTTAGATACCTCCGATTACTATTAATGGATTAGAAGAAGTGTGTTCTGCGAGGGTATACATAAAACGGGTTATTACCTGGTGATGCCTAGGGTATGGTTATCCTAGATTTAGAATTAAGTGGCTATACTCAGAAAGTTTACGTATATATAGTAAAGGGCTTAGACCCCCCCATATTCCTAGGGAAGCTATGGATAGAAGTGAACTGTGTAATATATAACGTCGTTACCTAGTGGGTATATTATAGTAAGGGAGGAGTAGATGTATACTTCTCTAATTAGGAAGAACTAGTTATTATAAAAGAGATTCGTATAGCCCGATTACTAATAGCTCCTGTGTTTATAGTTGTATGCCGATGAGTGAAGTACTAAAGGGCATTAGAGGCCCAGGTTATAGTTATGAGTTTAAGGGACATCGAGGATATACTAAAAGAAAAGAAGTTTGTGGATGTAAAGGAACTCGTCCTAGGCTGGGTTTATAAGGAGTTTAGAGACTTATTTGACCCGGAGAAGGTGTACTCGGTGCCCCTTAGGAGGCTAGGGGTTAACCATAAGATCCCCCTTATTAAGGACGTTTACGGCCAGGAGCTTATACTTTTATGGGGACCCTTATATGGGATGTCCTATGAGAAACTCTTGGTTTTAAAGAAGATACTAGAGGACCTACTGGATAAAGGGTTTATTCGAGCCAGTAGCTTATTAGTGGGTGCCCTAGTGTTGTTTGTTAAGAAGCCTAGTGGGGGAATTCGGTTTTGTGTTAATTACTAAGCCCTTAATAGTATTACGAAGAAGGACCGTTATCTATTACTACTTATATTAGAGACCCTCTGATGGGTAGCCGCTGTGTAGTAGTATACGAAGTTTGATGTTGTGGTTGTGTTTTATAAGATTCGGATTGTGGAAGAAGACGTTGAGAAGATAGTGTTTTATGTGAGATATGGACTTTTTGAGTGGTTAGTTTGCTCCTTTGGATTTACCGGGGCCTTAACTATGTTCTAGTGGTATATTAGTATAATTTTCTAAGACTTCTTAGATGACTTTGTTACTGCTTATTTGGATGATGTCCTGATTTATATATCTGGGTTAAAGAAGAAGTATAAAGAGAAGGTATGGGTGGTCCTCTGGTGCTTAGTAGAGGCTGGATTATGACTAGACCCTAAGAAGTGTGCTTTTTTAGTTAAAACTATGAAGATTGTAAAGGGGGTTAGAAGTTTCCTTGGGTTTACGAATTATTATTGTATTTTTATATCTAATTATACCTTTATTGTTGAGCTTTTTACGAGGTTTATAAAGAAGTTGGCTGTGTTCTACTGGGGACTTAGTTAAGAAGAAGGATTCTAGGAGTTTAAGTGGTTATTTAGTATAGAGCTGGTACTTCGCCGCTTTAACTCTAAAGGAAAGATAATAGTGGAGATAGATTATTTAGGGTTTATTTTGGGCGGTACTCTTATATAAGAAGGCTCCGATGAGTACCAGAGTTGTAGTTGAAGGGTTAGATTGCGGAATGTGTGATTAATAAGTAGTAGAGGTTAACGTTCTGGGATAAAGTATGGGTTCCCGGAGGAAGAGATGATGATGACCCTTTAAGTTTATTATGGATAAGGGTTGTATAAGAGTATTACGATTCTAGTATAAGTGGTTACCTAGGGAAGTAGATGGCGAGGATAAGTGGTAAGTAGAGGAGATTTACGCTGCTAGATGGAAGATGGTGGGTAGAGGGAGAAGACGTGAAGCCTTGGTGAAGTGGGAGGGTTATATTAACCCTATGTGGGAGCTAGTCGGTGTTGTAGAGGAAATGGAGGTGCTGGACTGTTATGAGGAGTGTTATGGGCCGATATTGGAGAACGACGGGACGCGGTGTGTGCATAGGTGCCCCCCCAGGAGGCCAGCCAGGAACTAGAGGCCGCGCGGGGGGAGGAGGGGGGTAGTGTCACGGGCCGAACCCGGTGGTTATGCCCGGGCTATGCCTGTGCTCGCACTGGTGCCCCACCGGTGCCCCACTAGCGCCCACCCCCTAAGAAGCAGAGATTTCGCGCTATATCGTAGTTTACCCTTTTCCTCTTCAGCTTGAAATAAACAGTATTTGGCTACCTTTCGGTTGAGACAAGGCCTAGGACCAGCCCTTCGCACTAGTTTACCCTCTCCATAGCTCCGTTTATTTCTAGGTGGAACGCTATAGAGAGTTTTTATTTAATCCGTAATAACTAATAGAGTTATTTCCACATAAGACTCATAAACTATGGTCCTTTATTTAATATAATTATATAAGGTGTCCTATAGTGCCTAATTAGACCTCGGATTAGTTAGTCTACTATTATATCCGTTATAATATCCTTTAATACCTTAAAGATTACGTTTTTTAATAGACGATCGGTCACTATTATGATGTTTATAGCCCCATCGTAGCGGGAAGGGGGTAGTCCTATTACAAAGTTAATAGAGACCTCTGCTCAGATCCGTCTAGGGATAAGTAGAGGCTTTAATAGGCCCCTCTTCTTATTATGTTATACGTTTCCTCGTCCATAAACATCGTAATTCCTTATAAATTTTTGGACATCCTAGGATAAGCCTGGTTAATAGAACTAGTGGTTAATTAGGGCTTTTAAAGTATCCCTCCCCGGATATTCCGTTAACGTAGAGTTATAGAACCTTTGGATTAAACCCGTCCTTAGGAGCTCGTAATATGGAATCCAGATTTTATCCCTCTATAATAATCTCTTATTATTATCGATCATATATTCTAATAACATCATCAGCAACTTCTACTACGAGGGAAGTTATTGCTCTCCTTTTTATATTACCCCCCTAATTAGCTAATATTAGTTATTTTGGTCTAAGGCTTTATCCCACTGGGAGTATAATAGCTCTTCTTTAAAAGGGTTTAAGGGGAGTTCCGTTTTATTTGGGCTAGGGTCGTCGGTCTAATCTATATCTCTGGGGGAGTCTCTTGTACTAGACTTAACCCTCTCTGCTTGCCCTGATCGGGCCTGCACTTCTCTGATTACTATTACGTTATTAACTCGTAATACGTTAATCCTGTTCTTTAGGAGTTTAATTTTCCGACCCTTTAACCTATTATCCTATAGGGTACTAGGGATATCCTGTTTACGTTTTAATAGTGTATTAGGAATTACTATTTTTTTACTAAGTTTGAATTAAATAGTGAAGTTATAATGGAATAGTAATTCTGATCACCTAATCTAATGTTCACTTAATTATCTTTTTATTATAAAGTACTTCAGATTCAGGTGATTAATTAGGATAGTGAACTTTTTTATACTCCGTAGTTCTAAATCCTAATACTCTAAGTAGCGTATTATTACTAATAATTCTTTATTGTATATTAGGTAATTATACTTTATAGGTAGGTTTTTATGTGAAAAGAATACTATAAGTTTTAGGATCCCTTCGTTGTTATACTACAATAAAGCACCTCCCACCACATAACCAGACGAATTGGTCTCGAGTACTATAGCTCGATTAGGGTCCCAGTGAGCCAATACAGGTACGCTGATCAGGAGCGTCTTTAGCTCCTTGAACACTTTAATGCACTCCTTACTCTAAATAAATGGTATATCCCTTTTGGTTAAGGCTGTTAGGGGTTATGCAATCCCCGAGAAGTTGAGTATAAACTACTAGTGGTAATTAGTAAAACCGATAAACCCATGGACTCCTTACACTGATCGGGGCACTTCCTATCCCTGGATTACCTTAATTCTTTTAGGGTCTACATAAATTCCCTTACTAATA
The DNA here is from genome assembly GCA_024584535.1 of Colletotrichum gigasporum. Lineage (NCBI taxonomy): Eukaryota > Fungi > Ascomycota > Sordariomycetes > Glomerellales > Glomerellaceae > Colletotrichum > Colletotrichum gigasporum. Next base: position 2,175,706 of record CP077951.1, read on the forward strand.
TTAATAATAAACCCTAAATACTTAATACTCTTAGCCTTAAATTCACACTTATTAATATCCATATGTAGACCTGTAGCGCCTAGGTGCTTAAGGACCTTCTTAACCTTTTTTTTATAATTAGAGAGGGAGCTATCCGAATAAATCAGGACATCATCGATATAGGCTAAGTAGAACTTATTTAGGAAATCTCGTAGAGTATGGTTAATATATTATTAGAACGTTGTGGGGGCTCCAGTTAAACTAAAAGGGGTAACCATTTATTCGTATAACCTATACCTTATCCTAAACACCATCTTCTATTTATCTCCTTTCCTAACCCGGATCTTATAAAATACAATAATAATATCCAATTTTATTAACCACTTCGCTATTATTAATACCCTTAAAATCTCACTAATCAGGGGTAAGGGGTATCGGTCCTTCTTTATAATAGCGTTAAGGGCACGGTAATCGACGCAGAACCGTAACCCTCCTCCAGGTTTCCGGATAAATAGAACGGGCGATAATGCAGGGGAGCTACTAGCCCTAATAAACCCTTTATCTAATAGTTTTATAAGGGTTCAATATAATATAATTAACTCTTCTCTTAATATATTATATAAAGGTCCCCAGGTCACTAGTTTATTTTAATTATAGGAGTCCTTTTTAATAGGGATAATATAATCGACGTTCTTTTAGTATAATAATAATTAATTAAGCTTATCTCAGTTAAAGATATATAGAAACTTATAGTAATACGTAGGGAATTTTATCCTCGGGTCTATTTTTACTTTTAATACTAGGGCCTTCTTAATATCAACTAAACTTACAGAGAACGCATTTAGGGTGGATATACTAAGAGGGGTCTCTCTTCTCTTCTATACCCACCTAATTAGAGCTAAGAATACTAATCCAATCTATTATTGGATTAGGAACTTTGGATTTTGCTAGGCCTAACCCGGTTTCCTTTTTATCACCTAGTGGTCCACGATACTTATATATAAAGGACCTTGCGCTAGGTAAACTATAACATTATCGTTAATTATCTAAGACCTTCTAAGGATAACGTCGTTTTTTTAATTAGGAATAATATAAAAGAATAATCAGTGTCGTTTATAACTATTAATATCGATATTAGCATAAATAACGTAGCGGATTACACTAGGGACTATAATGGTGATTTATATTAAGTTCCGAGGTGTAATACTAATACATAGTAAATGGAGTTTCTTAGCGAAGGCGTCGCTAATCAGGGCATATATCAAACACCCTATATTAACAAAAGCAGTTGTGTAATATATCCTATTAATCCTAATATTAACGTAAAATAGGTTATAATCCATACTCTTTTTAACGACCTTTTATTCCTCCATAGCTTTTTCCTCCTAATAACGACTTTTATTAAGAGTTACTCTTTTCCCGAGTCCTTAGAGTCCTAATTAGAGCTATTATCCGTTTTACTCTATTCCTTAGTTTTTTCCTTAAAAGTCTTAGTTTTCCTTATCTCTTTTCGATCCTTAGCGTATTACTATTATATATACCCTTTTTTATTATAATTATAACATCTATAAGCTTCCTTTTAGCTTAGTTATTTACGGACTTTCTTGTTCTTAGCTAGCCTGTTTACCTTCGTAGGTTCCCACTTTATTTGATCAGGTTGGGGGGACTCTAATTGACCATTTTATTTCCGAGGGAACTTAGTTCTTATTTAGTTAAGGGTCAGCGATCTCCTACGCTAACACTCACGGTGGGCTTAATAGGATTTACTATTTAATTCTAAACTTACACTTAGGAGTATCTAAGTATATATAATATATATTATTAACTTATTAATTATACTAATAAGGGTGGCTCTTATTATGGTGTTTAGGGCTCCTTTGAGGTAGTTGATCCTTATAATATTTAATTAGTATCCTCCTCCTACTTCTATAAACTCCTTTTTAAATTTAGGGAAGAAGTAAACGAAACTCTTATTCTCCTTTTACCGTATAATTCTTAGTTAATTAAGGGCTTATACTTTTATATTAGGGTCCACATAATAACCCTTTAAGTGTTCCATAAATCTATCCGGGTTCTTCAACCCATCAGCCCCTCCTTACGCATAGTAGGCGCTCACTATGGTTTACATAGTGTTTTCTTACCTAGAGTAGATATAAGTGAATATGGTTAACTCTAAACCGAAGGCTTCTCTATTTACACTTATCTTCCCTCTTATTTTAAAGTATTATTATTAAAACTTTTTATATAATTTATTAAATTTTAGTGGGTTAGGCATTTAATATTTAATTTATTTTGGAGGTAGTATATAAGCTTAATTGGGGGAAATTAGTATTATAAAAAGTATTAGGGTTTGGTTTATTATTAAGGTCGGGTACCTAGGTTCTATTAGGGCTTCCTATAATAGTCGAATTTACTTTTGTTGGGTCTCTTATTCGGTTGCTTAGGCGGTCCGTATCTCCTGTAGTTGGGTTATAAACTATCCGATTAGTTACACTAACTACTATGGGTTTCCAGATAATTCAGCGTTACCTTCCATCGTTACGTGGTTATCACTTATCCTGGTATTTTACGTTTAGTAGTGACCATAGTATACTTAATAATGTGGTTAAGGTACTCTATTACGGGTATACGCATGCGTCTTTTTGAGTTTATAATAACCTCTATGTCTGATCAGGCCGTACTAATCAGTTTTAGACGTTTAGGGACTCCTTAGGTTAACCCGTCTAGAACTTCTTGCTACTCTTATATAGGTCGTGGACTTTTATATTAGGTGTTTAATTAATTACTTTTAATAATCTTAAAAATAATATAACAATCTAAGTACGTATAACGTGGTTCATTATCGAGTGGGATACCATCATCGACCGGGACACTTTTCCCACCTTTATTACTAACAACTTTCATATCTTAACTAAAATTTATTAAATTAATTACAATTACTTAGAATTACTTAAACTACTTATTTCCATAACCTCTGGATAGGTTTTTGTGTTATGGCCGGTTTTACGATAAATACCATAATATCGTGAACTTGTTCGACGACGCTTTGATGACCCCTCGTTTTCCTCCTTTTTACGCCCTTCTTTTTTAATAATACCCTTTTTAGCTATAGTATCCTTTGCTCGAGACCCTTTTAGTGCCCCTCCATCCTATAGTCTAGTTTTTTTAGCTTTATAGCGCTTATTAAGGGCCGTATTTGTATTTCGAAGATGGCGTAGCTCTTCTTTTATAAGGGTAGTTATATAAGAAATTGTTGGATTCACTCCACTAGGCCTAGTGTGGAAGGTGGGCAAATAACGATATATTCGTCGTATCTGCTCTGTTGTTGTTGAAGGAAGGAATCGGGCCTACGGCAGCGATCTGACGCTGCCGATCTAAAACCGATTCCTGCCTTCTTATTGGCTCGCTAACCGGGCTAATGGGCGATAGGCGGTAATAGGTGGTGCTAGTCCGGCGTGGACATTCCGACACTGGTAACTATCTCTTTTGCCGTAAATTGCCCCTTTTTTAAATAACGAGTGAAAATTGAGTGTTATTCGGTGTGGGCGCCAAATTGCTTAAAATGCGATAAAAAAAACGATAGACGGAACGAGTGCGTAAGGCGGTCGGAAGCGGCAGAAGTGCCGTTTTCGGCCATACCGCCTTTGGCAGAAATGAGCGTATCCCGTAGCCAGCTACGGGTAAAGTCCGGCTTACCATCGCTAGCGATGGTAGTAGTATTCCTCCTATATCCCCTAATCTCCTTTATATTCCTCCTCTTACTCGGTGCTGTAAGCACTCTTTAGGGTTTTATAACCCATCCCTCTATCCTAATCTTCGTTTTTACCTCCTTAACAAACCTTACGAGGGCTCGGTTTAGTATAACCTTTGTTAAGCCGTTGGTAGGGTTATCGTCTCCGTAGATCCATCGGATCTCGTATAGTTCTCATCTCTCATAAGACTACCTTAATACTATAATATTAATTATTAGGTATTTCTTTTTTATGGTTCTAAGTTTAATGAGATACTTATAAAGTGAGTATAAGTTAGTATATACGATAATTAGGATTATAGGTATTCGGAGTTTATTAGTTATGATCTTCAGGGTTATAGAGAGGGCGTAGGCCATATTAACGCCGGCGACCATCCCGTATATCTCGGATATAAGGACGCTCTTTGTAATTCTCTTAGACTTTGTTAAGGAGTAGTGGATAATATTTCTTTTTATTATAAAGTCCTCTTCTCCTCTGGTCTTATTTATGAGGAGGATCACGAATCCGAGTTAGGACGTTAGGTCGCTATTATTAGTAAAGGAGCTATTAACAAAAACGAAGAGCTTAGTGGTAATTAAATTGAGGGGTACGTAAGTGAGGCCTCGGTCTGGGTGCTCCATTTGCTATAATAGGCGTCAATTCAGAGCTTTGATCTGCTTTAGTGTCGCTTCTCGGTGCTATACTACTGTGGATAAATCGAACGCTACCTCTAGTTAGTACTTTGAGGCGGTGTATACACCTCTGGTACATTACTCGACGTACTACTCCTTTATAGTAGTGGACTTAGTGTCAACTAAGCGTATCTTCGCTCCCTGGCCCTTTAGGCGTAGGAAGATGGCTTTTCCATTAGTTGAGATGATCCCTCCATTGAATACAATTAGTGTCTTAGTGGAGAGGTATTATTTCTCCTTCACCGTGAACATCACTTTCTGGAGTTCCTCATCTTCCCATTAAGCGAAGGTCTCATCGCTTAGGCCGATAATATCATTAGTCTGTATACTAATTATCGCAAAGTTCTTATTTTTGTTATCTAGTAACAATAAGCAGGGGTTATACGTAGAAGTCCTTATCTGGAGCTTCTCTTTGTGGTACTTATTGTATATTGTGTACTAGTGGGTTCCAGCTTCTGCGATGCTGTATAATAGTTATACGACGGTCATAATGGTTCCTAGAGGGTAATTTTTCTTTATTCGGTCTAGTAATTTTACGAGGATTGTCCTTTTGAGCTTTATTGTGGATTGGGTGTATGCCTGAGTAATATCTTTTATTTATAGTGAATAACCCTCCTTCTGAATGAGAGATGGAGCGACGGTGAGAATTAGTCTCTGATTGGTGCTCTAAATAATCGGAGACTATGTAAGGATAACCTCCTTGCCGTCGTTTATATATCCCTGAATAACAAATCTGGACTTTTCGTAGAGCGTCTTTGTTTTACCCTTTACTTTGTTGACGATCCTTGAGTAGAATATATGTATCCCTTTATGTTTTTTTTTGTTGTACTAAGTGAATTCAAAGACTCCTCGTTTGATCAGGGCGTCGATCTCCTTCTTAGTGGACTCCTTGAACGGGGGTCCTGGGGCTTTGATTATACCCTTTTTGCGTAGCTCGAGTGCAAGGGCGTGATCTGCCTCTTCCTTGGCACTTATAAACGCGGCTGTTGTTGTGGCCTCGCTTTTGGCGTCGTCAAAGGCGTCAACTTCTGCCAGGAGGTTGATCTGGGCGTTCTTCCGTGGTCTACCTCTCGGGCGTTAAGGTGGTAGCGCTGGCTCTTCCTCTGGGGGTGGTGTATCCGTCCGGACAACAATCTCATCTCGGACTTCCTCTTCCTTGTTATTTCTCGGTATCTCTAGGACCGTATTCTCATCGTCATCCTCTAGGAAGGGTTTAACGACAATAAACCTAAAAGTCTTTGGTCCAGAGGGTAATTAGATAACACAGTCTTCGCCTTTATTAACAAGGAGTGTATATAGGCCTGTCTAGCCCCTTCTCTCACACTAAACGATAACTTTCAACTATAGTAGTAGATCTCGTGTAAGGGCCGTATTTGGGCCGTTTCTCATTACGAGAACGTCAACTATTATGCATTCTGCGTAAATCTCTCATAGTTTCACCATAGCCTTCCGCGTAACTTCTATACGTTACCGTATCTCTAGTAATAATAGTGAGTTTATATTCATACGTGGGTACACTCTAAAGACGAGTAGGGTCGGGATAAGACCGTTTAAGCCAGCTATATTATTAATCACTTTAATTACACTCTATAAGGCGATCTTCGGCGGCGTAGAAGGGGATTCTTAGCGGATAATATTATATACTCATCGTAGGGGCGCATAGTATCACTCTACCTTCCCAATACTATTATAGGCTTCAACGGGCACCTCTTTAACTTCGATCACCATAAATCTCACTGAATTCCTGAATTCCTTAGAGCTAAAGTTTTTACTAGCGTCCGTGATAATCTAATTAGGGGGTCCAAAGTAGGTATTAATCCAGTATTCGCATAGTATCTCCCAGGTATACTTTGCACTAACGTTTTCCAGAAACCTGGTTATATTAAAGGAAGTGGCCGTATTAACGACGTGGATCACGGGTTTATTCCCTTTTAAGTAGAAGATATTAATAATAACCTCATAATTAAAGTCCACATTATCTCTAAGGGTGAATTTGAATCTCCCCGGAGCTTGTCCATTTATTTAGTATTAGTGGTAGTGCTTTGTGAGCTTCTGGATTACTTTGAACATCACGTCGTTGCCGGCTCTTTTTAGGATCGTATAGAGCCTTTGTACTAATGGGTGGCCGAAATGATGGTGGATTCTATGTAATTCCGTGTTTATAAGGTGATTTTATGCAAAACTCTGTTCTGGAGAGTGTATGAGCATCCATGGATGTCCCCATTTGCGTATAATAAGGACCTTCACGTCTCCTTATTAGAAGAAGTTGTGGATATTATTGAAACGGATCCCTAAGTTATCTATATTTCTTAAATAAAGTAAGAATAGTGTATTAGTGTTCATAACGTGGAAGGGTAGTCGTCTAAAGGGTGAATTCACATAGGTTAGCCCTATGGAGGGTATTAGAGGGTTATCTCCGAAGGTAATGCTTGTCTGGCCTGCTTTAGAGGTATTAAGTTTCACAATAGTGTTAATCTTTTATAAAGCAAGGAATTAAGGGTATCTAACCGTGGAAACGCCGGCTACTCTTATATTAGGTATAATACCCTAGAAGATTATTACTATATAGTGGTCATCGCTAGTAAACACCTCGTAGGCCGGTAACTTTGCGGGTATACCATAGATATCCTTCCCTGTGATAGTGTAGTAGGTGGTTTGGTTATTCAGGGTTTGAGCGAGGTCTTCGCCGGCTAGAGTAGTGGTATAGCCGAAGAATGAGATATGGAATTCGTTGTTATGCTTATTTTCCTCGTTAAGGGTAGCGCTGGTGAGGTATTAGCTTAGATCTTCCTCGTCCCTAGTGTCCTTGTCGTCGAGCACTTCATCTCCCTTATATTTAGCGAGGAAGTGGCCGTATACTTTAGGAGAAGCATCAGAGACGTCCTTATTCAATTTAAAATGTTTATATACTTTACTTCTCTCCTCTACGGAGTACTTCGTAGACCAGCACCCTTCCTTACCGCAAACATAGCACTTTTTACTATTATAAGGGTATCCTTACTATTATTAACGACCTCTATAATAATTACTTCGCCCTTTTCCGTTATAGCGTTGGTTAGTCCAGAACTGCTCGTCTAGCTCTATTTTTAACGTAAAGTATTAATAATAGGCGTCTCTTCCTCTTTCCTCTAAGTTAAGGCTTATCCTTATTATATTATAAAGCTCCTCTGCTATATTTACTCTAATTAGGTTAACAGAGCAGCACTCTTTTACGGAGATAGTAACTCCGATTAGCTTATCTTTTAGGACCTGGTCTCCCTAGTAGTATAATACGAGAGCTTACTAGAAATTCGTTAAGTCATTAAAGAGGGTCTCTAAAGCCTCAACCTTCGTCTTCTCAGGGTTCTTCTAAATAACCTTATTAAAATCTACTCCATTCTAATCGATAATATAAGCTTAACGGCGTTAATCTCCTTCGAAGTAGCACTGTAACTTATCAACTACCTCCTTAGTTAACCGAGTAGTCAGCGTACCACTAATATAACCATAGTAGAACTAAGAAGCTCTCCCTTTCAGCATCGTAGGGAGTAGGCTAGCCGTTGCATAACAGTTAACTCCAATTTTTCTGCAGGCTTTAAGGAAAATACGGAATTTGGTGTTAAGGACGTCGAATTTCTCACCACTATACCTTATATCGTCGGTATATACCTTAATAAGCATACTTTATTACTAAGGGGTCGCTATTTCACTAATCTCATCTATAGTGCAGCGTTCTTCTTAATCCGATAGTTCCTAGGTGAATATGGGTTATCTAAGTAGTTATAGCCAATTCTGAGGGTATAGCCCGGTGTAGGCTTAGCTTATTCCCGCTCTCTCTAAGGGTAGCGGTGCTTGCGGGGAGTTCTTTTACGTTGTAATCTCTTTTAAATAGGATTTAAATAATAGTAATACCTATTTCCTCGTTAATTCCTTATAGAGGACTGGGTCCTCTATGAGCTTCCTAAAAAACGGGCTTTTAAAACTAATTTCGTTGACTTCTTCCTAGGTCTAGTAGTGTAAAGTTAGGGTCTCCTTAAGGTTAAAGAGTTTAATTAGGATCCTCTGCTTTTTTATAGGGATAAATATACTATAGTAGAGTAGGAAGTTGCATAGTCTTCTCGTTATTTGGGTTTCGAGGATATTAAATGTAATTTAGGTCTAGTTTTCGAAGTTTGATTTAAATTCTGTTTCTAGGTTATGGTTAATAGTGTTTTCCGTGGTCCATATCTCAATAAGGAATGCTACTACTGTTGCTGCTGATTTCGGGTTGGACTCGAGAGTTGTCTCTTTTGGCCTGTACTTGGCCTATAGTCCTTATTCGTGAAGGTTGACCTTCCTTTTATACTTTGTTAATAGTGGAACTGAGGAGCTGTTTACTATTTAACTCTGAGTATTAGTGGGGGTTGGTGCTCTTATTATTTCTTTTCGTGGAGGGTCCTGAGTATCCTAGACCTCCTCTGGGGTTGGATTTGTTATAGTTGGGTTGCTTCCCGATATTTTAGTAGATATTCTAGTGTACAAAGGTAAGGCTAATAACGTCTCGAATACGGGGCGTTTCCTCTAAGCCGCAGTTTCGAGGGTGTATACTGTTTATTAAGCGAATTACTATTTATTATTTATGGAATACTATTTCTAATGGGTAGTATAGGAAGGGAGTCTTCCTTCCTTTAGCGTCATCTCTGGTCTTATATTCATATTTAGGTCGTCTCTAGGGGCAGGGACGACGACAATTAAGTTGGGGTTCTCGTTGAATTCAGCCCTTCAAGTATTAGGTGTTATATCCTTGGTAGGTCGCTCTAGTCTCGGTATCGGTTACCAGCTCTTTTTTATGGACGTAGTTAAAAGGTGGGGTTATTATTTTTAGTGTCGTGTTCACTGGATATTCAGGGTCACTATTTTAGAGGTAGGAGTAAGTAGTGATGGCGACGATGGTGAAGTCGGGGTTCTCATAAGGGTCAGCCTTTCAAGCGCTAATTCCGAAGTATTTTCCGTAGCTACGGGGTAACGGAACAGCGTCTAAAAAAGAAGGGGGTGTTAATTATAATAAATGGCTTCTCGTTAAGAATAAAAGTCGGCGATAGAAGTGCAAGGGCGCTTTATATTGTTACTAATCATAAGATCTTCGTTGTAAACTATATGTAATGGACATAGAGGCCGTATTCCATTACGTTAAGCGGAACTTATCGCTCCGGTGACTTCGTATAAACTCCTAGGAAGCTCTTATGGTATCCTATCGTTGATCGTATCGCCAACCGAGGGTATCGTAGATTTTTTTTATAATGCGAATATCATAAGATCCGTTGGACGGGCTATTCTATTCTAGGACTTCGTAATATTACCTCTTCTAGTAAAAGGTTCACCTTACTAATCTATGGAAATGGTATTCAACCACTAATTAATATTGGATTTACTCTACTAGGCTTAGTGTAGAAGGTGGGTAAATAACAATATATTCGTCGTATTTGCTTTATTATTATTAAAGGAAGGAATCGGGCCTACGGCAGTGATCTGACGCTGCCGATCTAAAACCGATTCCTGCCTTCTCATTGGCTCGCTAACCGGGCCAATGGGCGATAAGCGGCAATAGGTGGCACCAGTCCGGCGTGGACATTCCGACAGAAATGTATTATAAACCTTTTAAAAGTTTATCGGTAGTTTTATAAATTAGCGTTAGTGAGCTTCTTTGATGCTTAGAGATTTTTTCTTTTATAAGTGAAGACTGAGAAATAGCTTTATTAGTGGTTTGAGGTGTCTTAGAAACCTAAGGGTTGGGTAGCCTGATAAGGGTGTTCAGGGTTGTTGGTGTTTGTAATTGTATATCCAACTTAGAAAGGATAGTTTAAGGGTTATAAGGAATAAGCCTAGCCCCTCTGAAACCCTTATGGACGTTTTCCTGGGTAAAGGTTTAAAGGAATGCGGCCTTAAATACGAGGAAGAACTCGGGTTTAGTGATGTGGGTAATCCGGGTTTTGATGAAGTGCTTAATCTAAGAGCTATATCTTAACTTTAATACACTATAATAGTTAATGTTAAGAAGTTGGGTTAAATGTGATAAATAAGCAGGTAAGTAGATAGTTATAATCTTATTTTCTTTATAATACTCCTCGAAATCGCTGCTAACGTGGCTTTTATGGCCATCGACGACTAGTATCCAATATATGCTTTTTAATTACTATTTTAAGTGTTTATTAAAATACTGAAGTTATTAGAGGGTAGTTTCGTTATCGGTTTATTTATTAGAAGTTGTTTTAATTGCTTAGTTGTTTAGAATCTAGGCCTCGGAGTATTAACTCGTAAAGTGGAAGTGGCCCTAAACCACTAACAAAAGCGGTATTGTGTAACTATTACTAGTAACACAATAAATTACCGTTACTTATTCTTTATTATTAGGTTAAACGTTTTTTGGTTTTCTAATTTAATTAGAACGTATAATAATTATTCTAGGCCGGATTATACTTATTATAAAACTAGTTTTATCGAAATTATAGAAATTTTTATTTATAATAGCGTATTTTAATTATATATTAGCCATAAGTCGAAACTAAGGTTTAATAATCGTAGGATTCTCATAGAGGCCTCTCTAATAATTATAAATACGAGAAAATTGCATTTTGAGCTCTGGGTGTCGCTGGACAAAGTGTTTTGTCCAGCACTTCCCGACCGGTCGGGAAGTACACTTCCGGAGTAGTGTATTAACCATATTTTCCACATTTATATATTAGGGCGAGAATCCTTGAGAATCTAGGTTAATAATGTATTAAATAATTGCCTCCTCTTCGGTCTCTATTAAATTTAATTGTATATTAGTATTATCGACTTTAGTAGTTCGACCGTTTATTCTAAAATAGAGGGTAACTTTAGGAACGTTATAAATGATCGCTGTGCATCGGATATTTAATTGTAGAGTTGATCGAATTATTTTAATTGTTAAATTAATCCTATTTTCGGATAAGGTATTAAGTATTATATAGTGGAAGAAAAGATGTGTTAAAGTGGGAGGATAATAAAGGTGGGAAAAGTGTCCTGGTCGATGATGGTGTCCTGCTCGATGATGAACCACGTTATTACAACTAGTTATAGCGACTACTACGAGTATCTTTAAGATAAGGAGAAAGGAAGGAAAAGTCTGCTGCCCCACAAATCCGTTGGATCCTGATCAGGTCTGCCTGGGCCTGATCAGGCTTAGTAAGCAGCGGTTGGCGTTGAACATGGCCGAGTGGTTCCGAGGCCTCTGATCGGGCCTTGGCCCGTGACACCCAGCACCTAATAAATACAAAAGGAGGGATCCCAGTAGCTATTATACGGAAAGTGGTTATCACCTGTATCCTCCCAATAGCCTTATATAAAGCCGAAACCTGGTTCAGGGGGCTAACCAAGCTAGCTCTAAGTAATACCACTTCCCCTTAGGGAGGGATTATTAATATAAGTTAGAAGGGCCTCGTTTAAAAGGTTAATAAGGTTATTATAAGAGTAGCCTGAGCTATCCTCCTAATTTAGAAAATAACCCTAATAAGTAACCTCCTCTGAGATGCCGGCCTGCCTACTAGGAAAGTGGCTTTAGAAGGGGTACACTTACACTTTGTAGTCCGATTATAAAAGGTCGACCAATAATACCCATTAGTACTAAGGCTTACACAATAAGGGAGGTAGTAAACACGGCTCCAATGGATAGTAAGCCTCATCTCAAGGGTCCCAAGGCTATCATTACTCTAACCATAACACCTCCTAAGGTCACAAGACCTAATAGTCCTATACATAAAGGAGAAGGCTGCTAAGGCCTTTCAGAATTAGCTAAAAACCGTCCTAAATAACTATATAATTATCTATTTAAATAGTTCTAAAGCGTCTAATAGAGTTGCGGGATATGGATTTGTTATTTATAAAGGTAATAAGTGTATAGCCCAAGGTTATGGCCGACTTAGCTTAGTAGAAGTGTTTGATGGTGAGGCTGAAGGAGCGAGGGCAGGGCTCCGGTGGGCCCTCATTACTTCCCAAGGCCAGCTAATACACATTTATATTAATAATACTAGTATTATCTAGGGGATACGGGGTAAGGCTTTAGAATCCTTATAAACGGCCTTCCTTGAGATTCACAAGGTGACCAGGATATACGATATACACACCCATTAGGCCCCAGGGCACCAAGGGATAAAAGGCAACGAAGTAGACCGCCTAGCTAAGCAGGGCATAACACTCCTAGTACCCTTAGGCCAACTTATAACTCTAGTAGGGATTAAACATCTCACTAAAAAACAAATACGAACCCAATATACACAATGGTAACGTAAAGAAGCAATAAACCAATACGTCCAATTAGGACTCGAGGCTACCCTATTCAGCCCCCCGGAACTAGCCCTACCACGGGCTACCCTACACCACCTCCTAGCAGCCCGATTAGGACACGGAGACTTCAAACAATATCATTAACACTTTAATTATACTAAAGCCCTATTTACCTACTCTTACGGGGAAGTAAAGGAAGTAGACCACCTAGTCTATTACCGAAAGACCCTAGCGAGGAGGCAATAATAGCCTACCCTCCACCCTTCCAGCTCGTTAAAGCCCGTAGGACTTATGGGTTCCCTAGAGTGATACTTTAAAGGGTTAATTACTAATCCTAAAAGCTTTAAGGCCTTCCTATATATAACAGACTTTTTCTAGAAGATCTGCCTACGATATTAAAGGCTAGCTTTTAGTTAGGCCTTAATATAATTAACCTATTTTATTAAAGGGACCAAATAAGAAGTAAAGGAACTGGAGGAACCAGCGGGATCCAGGGACAGATTGAACGCATAATAGCCAATAGGTAAGATTTGGAGGACGTTGGTAAGGGCTGTGTACTATAGAGTAGGTAATCTGAGCTTGCGGCTCTCTACGCCATATACCCCTCGGGAGGTCTGCCGCAAGGGCGTAGCCCTTGCCGCCATGGCGTTAAATTCAACAACAACAACAACAACTAGTGAGTGACCCGGATCATGCACGCCACAGCCGGTCTCGAGTTTCCGGCCAGAATTACACGCTATTTACCGGCAAAGACGCCCAAAGGGCCAAAACCGCGACAAAAAGAGGTTTTCTCATGAGCATTCGTCCAGTCCAACCCGTTCGTCCCGCCCGCGAAAGAGCCGACATAGGCAGACCGAAGGAAGATCGTCTTCTAACCATACATTTAGGGGCTCGCCCTGTCATTCGTCAAGTAGGTCCTCGTGCTTCCTCCAATTGATGGAGCTAAATAATATACAACTATAGGGATTCCCACGTCCAAATATACTGAAAAGTGGCCGGAACATCAGAGTGAGAGACCAGCCCAAGCTGCAAAGCTTTTAGAGCGTCATGACACCCCCGAAGAATTTGTCCACATGCCGTTCAGTTGGACAAGTGGTGTACTCGAGAGACGAACCCCACGTATTGCCGTCATTCACGGTCTGTCTGGTGTTGGGAAGAGCCAGATGTGTCTCCAAGCAATCGCAAGAAACGAAGAAAGGTTGAAATAACCCCGGTAGCCCAATCGACATGAACATGCTGGCTAACTTTGGCAAACCTAGGTTTCGGGGAGTTTTCTACGTGGATGCCAGCAACAATACGGCTGCGGACAGCAACTACCTCGAAATAGCACGTCTATGCAACGTCCAAAATCACTGGAAAGGCATCGGTCTAGATGAACAAATCCGTATAACCAGAGCATGGTTAGCTTGTCAAAAGGACCCATGACTCCTTATGATAGATAACGCCGACTCTGTGGACCTGTCCTTGGACAGATATGTCCCTACAGGAGGTCCCGGTATCGTTCTGATCACGACTACGGATGAGAGGCTCGCCACATGTGCCGATAAATTTTACAAAATTGGTGCAATGGATGAGTCTGAAGCCTTGGAACTTTTAATGAGATTCAAGCGGCCGAATACCGTCTTGGACAACGATGAATCCGAAGCGGCTCGAACACTTGCGACGCAACTTCTCGGGGGTCTACCCCTAGCGATAACCCAGGCCGGCTCATGCATTTTCAATGAATACTGCACCTACGCCGAATACTGCGAAGAGTTTCGCGAGTCACCCCAGAATCCTCTCCGCAATAACGTCCCACACCCATTACCCGGCCACCCCCACATCTCGGCCACCCTAAAATCCCTTAACACCATAACTACCCCTCTTCTTTTACTAACCACCACTTTATTAATCTTCACTTCATTAATACTATTTTTTCGTTAAACTAAGATTATTATTGAATAAGTTAGTATACTAAAAATGAGTTTTTTACGGTGATGTATAACATTATACATAATCTTAGTATACGAAAAGTATTATTATAATGGGGTATCCTAAGATTAACACTTTAGGATCGCCTCTGAGGCCTCAAATTACGTATAAAGGCTTATATTAACTAGTAGAGGCTCCCTCCGATCTAAGAGAAGTATTTAGCTAAATAGGTTTGAATTTAAACTTCGCTGGGACTCCTACTAACTTATTGACAATTTAAGGAATTTACTGAATGTATTCTTTTAATTTATAGGAACTTATAACTTTTTGGGAAGAACTGGGTATAGTTTTTTATATAAAGGAATCCATTAATTAAGGTCTAAAGAAGTAAATCTATTGATTCCCAGTGTGTTAATGGAGTTTTTATTAACATTATTAAATTATAGTTCACCCACCTTACTATTCCTAGAATTAAAGCTTTTAAGGTAACGAATTGATGGAATATAAACGAGATTAGTATTTTAAAAAGTAGGGGATTTAATAGGTGTGGCGAGTTCGCACGCGCGTACGAGGTTAAGTAGGAGAAGAAGGCTTGTCTATTCACTATCTGGTGGGTGCGTCCGGCAGAATAAATAGGCCGGCTCGGGGGCCAGGACGTCACATGAGTGCTGACTCAGCTGAGCACAGCTCCCAGACGTCTTGGTGGCCCAGTATGCTTGCGACAATAGGTTAATCCTAGGATCCTCCGAGAGTCACTTTATTCAGAGAAAATAGCCCGGATTACGTACTTAGACATCTCTTATTAAGTGTATCTCTATATCTAGTAGATCCCTTACTCTATTTATTATATATAAGGGGAAGAGTGTTTAATAATCGTAGTTTCTAACCGACCTTCACTTATATAAATCCTAGTAATTTATAGTAATAAAGAATAGCTGGACATTTAACTTAATAGTAATAAAGTAGCTAGAGAAGGTTTTTATTTTATTAATTACTCCTAATAACCCTAAAGAGACCAGATTACTTATCTTAGATGGCTATGGGAGTTACAAAATAATAGATTTTATGTGGAGATACTTTATTAATAATATCCATTTACTTTTCTTATTACTATACACTTCCGACGTTCTCTGACCTCTTAATTAATTAATATTTGGGCTTTTTAAAATTACTTATTAGAAATAACTTAGATATTACTCGCCTTATGATAGTAGTACTATTGTTAGTAAGTGATATTTTGTTATCTATTATAGTAAAGTATATTAAGCAGCGTTAACGAAAAACAACATTATTAGTAATTAGAAATACACTAGGCTATAGCCTATAAATATAAGTAGACCCCTTCTTAACCCTTTAATAACTAACAATATTACAACACTAATTAAATACTTAAAGGAGGTCTACGAAGGTCTCTTATATGTTGACACTAGCGAAAAATAGGCTATAGAGTTATTAGTAGTACTCTGGTTAACTCCCAGGAAGAGGGAGGAGTTAAAGGAGTAGTTAGGTTTTGTCAAGAGATGCATATGAGCACGATGTCGGGGGTCAATTCGTGATGTGTGTTGTGCTTGTGTGTCCTCATGCCTGTGAGTGCCCCTGAGGCACCTTTCTAGCGTGCCTTGTGTGACTAAGTACGCTTTGTGTGACTAAGCGTGCCTCGAGCGTCCCTCCTGCGCCTTCAGCGCGTCCAGCGCCCTCAGCGCCTCGGGCCTGCCACCCCTTTTGACAGGTTTATATAATAAATTTAATAGGGACTATAATACTCAACGTCTATTATTCTAGAAGGTCCAAAAAGTATGGGATGAGAGGGACTATCAGTTGGTCGTCGCATAGTGAAAAATTGAGGTATTGGAAACATAGGTTAAAGCCACCAGGGCTAGGAAGAGGAAGAGGGTCAAAATAAGCCCTAATTCGAAGTTCGCCAACATCGAGGCTATCCGGAAGGCTCAGATCGAGACTGGCGATGTTGATAATAGCTCAGATGAATCCAGCGGGTCTGATAACCCTGGTGATAATGCTAGTTGTATTGTTATAGCATCAGAATAGGTGGAATAATAGCCTAAAATCGATGTATCGAAAAATGGTTCATCATTTTGACGTGGCCGAGATGTGGGGGTGGCCAGGTAATGGGTGTGGGACGTTAGTCCCCAGCCCCAGGAATGGTCTCGTCGCCGCCAGACCATTTGGAAGACCTTGCCACTATCACTCGACCGCATCCAGAATCTTCCTGAAAGAGGGGCCGCCGAAGCTGTTGATCTACTGCGGACTTTAAGCTTCTTGCACCACGAAATGATTCAATTTCGACTGTTTCGAGAGGCGTGGGCCAACATAAGAGAAGCTCCGAAACTCTCGCCCTACGTGCCGTTTCTGGATCCCACGACCCGTCGCTGGGATACGCTTGATCTTCGCGCAGCAATCAGAATATTGTGCCGGTACAGTCTGCTCGACCACGACTCATCATCAGCCGCGCACTATTCCATGCACAAGCTTGTGCAGGTAATATGCAGAGAGACCCTATCACAGGAAGAGCAGAGGAGGTATGCCTTCCGCGCGGCAGCCATGGTAGCGACAGCACTATCCGGAATCAAAACCCCATTATCATGGGTTGAGAATCCATTGGGGTTCGATCTACAAAAGTCTCTACTTCCTCACATCGAGGCGTGTGTGGCCCTGAGCCATGTACACGTACAATTAAAAGGCTCCGACACAGAGAAACACGAAGCCAGAGCAGTAATGCTTCTTCTATTCGCCAAAGCATACTCAGCGACAGTCCATTTTGAGCACGCACGACGTGTTCTTGGTAGAGAGTGGGACTACCTGGACACGACTGGTTTTGTTGACACTCGGACCGCTTTGCAGATCGAAGAACAACGTGCTGCCTGCACGGCTCATTTGGGCCGCCATTTGGAAGCACTATCGTATCGGAGGAGGATTGTCGAAATACAAAAGAAGGCCTCAAATCCAGATGATCTATGCATCTCCAAAATGAACCTTGCGGACAGTTTGTGGGAAACGAGGGACCGAAGGGCGGCCCTTAAAATGGCTCAGGAGGTTTTGCGCCTTCGCGAAGAAGCTCTGGTACCTGATGATCCAAAACTACTCCGAACCAAACGAAAGGTTGCCGAGTACCTCCACGGACTGTACCACAGGCTGGCTGCTTTGCATTTGCGGGAGCAAGTATTCAAAGACGCAGAGTCGCGAGGCTACCAGTCAGACATGGAACTCTTAGATCTGCTAGCATCAAAAAGTGCCCTGGCCGACAGTCACCATTGGTACGGCCGACTCCTTGAAGCAGTCGAAATGCGTGGAGACGTTTATCGGAGGCGACGCAACATCCTGGGACCCAAGCACCCCGACACACTTCTAGCCCACGATAGATTTCTGGGGACAAAAGGTCTTCTTGTGAGCGATCCGAAGGAGCAGCAAGGGATCATCTCTCTCCCTTCGGCACAGTATCGTGGGAACCTGGAGCAAAACCTTTGGAGAGCACCACCCCCGCACTCTTGAAGCCAGTGTTAATTTGGGACATAGCTACAGTGCGGCCAGAAAATGGGGGAATGCTCTTGAGCAACAAAGAGCTGTGCTCGAAGTCCGAGCCGATCAGTTTCAGAAGCGACAGGAGCAATCCTTACTCCTTGATCACCTTACATCTATGGGCAATGTTGCAAGTGCCTTGACCAAATCAGGGGCTTTCAATGAAACCATTGAGATGAGACGCAAAGCATTCAACCTTGCCTCTGAATGGTCTTTTAAAGGGCACAGTGACATGGAGGAGGCACAGCGGACGATTTTCAAGCTGGAGAACCGTTTGACAACCACGTTTGCGAGCCTGTACCAGCACGACCAAGGCTCAATGCAGTCTGTTCTAGATATGAGAGAGTTAACGCTGAAGAAACAGAAGGTCAACCTGCCGGAAAACGACCCCAGCACCCTTCGGACGTTACTTCTTTACGCTAATGACCTTGAGGTCTCGGGTTTCCATGCACGGTCTGCAGAAGTACGAAGTGAGCTGCTCCTCGCGCAGCAGTTCATATTGGGCCGAGAAAACTAAGAGACGGTAGATAACATGAGGAGACTAGCGGAATGTCTAAGAGTGAAGGAGGATTATAGCGAGACGATCGATCTATTAAAGGAGGTCGCAGATATCCAGCGCAGGCATTTGGGTAGGATGCATGTAAAGACCCAACTGATAGCGTCAGCGCTTTGCGCCGCTTTTCAAAATTTATCTCACTCGTATCTTCAAAATTCATATAACTCGGATCTATCTTCGAGCGAGAAGAACTTTGGGGAGCGCGGGTCAGAGACGTCAGACAGTGATCACTCTGTCCTTAAGTAGGGTGTTTCCTAGAATAAAACGAGTCTTCTAATTACCCAGTATTTGTGTCGTGAGATTATAGATTCGACTGCGAAATTTTATTTTGAATGGGTCCTAATTAGCAGTAACATGCCATTTGACTCCCGGCACGTCACGCCTTCCTCAGCCTAACGAGCCCCCTTGGCAGCCTCGGCATCCTTCTTCTCCTTCTCAAGATACCACTCCACTGCCCTCCTCACGCCCTCCTCCCACTCCACCTCGGGCTTCCACCCCAACCTCTCCTGCGCCTTGTCGATAACATACCACCTACTCATACACGTGAACTTGACCATCTGCCTATTCATCGGCGGCAGCTCGCCCTTGAACCAGTAGTACCACTCCAGCGCCCACGCATACGCCAGCGCAAACGTCATGCCGACGACCCTGACCTCCTCGGGCTTCGTCCTGTCGCCCGCGGCGCGCCACATGGCCCTGCTGAAATCCCAGAACCGCAGCGGCGGGCCGTTGGTGATGAAGAAGCCCTCGCCGGCCACCCCGTCGGGGGCATTCAGCAGCTTGTCCGCCGCCGCGAGGTGCGCGTCCGCCGCGTTGCCGACGTACGTCGTGCTGAACAGGTTCGAGTTGTCGCCCAGCTGCACCTTGTTCTTCCCCGTGCGCAGGTTGCGCATTATGGCCGGCGTGATGTCGTTGTCGCGCTCGCCGTGCACCGCGGCGGGGCGGAGCGTGCAGGTGCGCATGCCCGCGGGCTCGTCGTACTTGAGCGTCATCTTGTCCGAGGCGGCCTTTCGTCTCGTCAGTCTTTCTCTTCTTCTTCTTCTTCTTCCCTCAAAATCACCAGGGCAGCTTCACGATACACACGAGACGAGTACGAGATGAGAAAGAGGGACCGACAAACCTTGCTAATCGGATAAATCAACGTATCATCCCCCTCCTCCGCAAGCGGCAAACTCTCATCGCCGCCAATAATATCGCGATACATCTCCTTCTGTACCACACTCGCGCTGCTCGTCGTCACAAACGCCTTGCAGCCGTGCTTCTTGGCCGAGTCCAGCACGTGGCGTGTGCCGTCCACATTAATCGCCCTGACAAACTCGTCCGTCATGATCATGCGGCCGACCGTCATCATGCCCGCGCAGTGGAACACCACCGTCGGCTTGATGTCCGCCACGACTCTCTCGACATCGTCCGCCGACGCGACGTCGCCCGCGCGGTAGTCCACGCCCGGGAACAGGTTTTTCGTCGGGTTACGCGAGAAGACGGCTATCCGCGCGTCAGGATACCGCGCGCGGAGCTTCTCGACGATGTGGCTTCCTAGAAAGCCGCAGCCACCTGTGACGAGGTATGTTTCTGAGGCCATCGTATCTTGGGTTTGGATATGGTTTATGTGCTTGTGGTGGGTTGGTATGAGCCGGTGGGGTGTTTGTTGGCCATGGGTCCGACTCAATGTCGCGTTCTTATCGTCTAGCCCTCACTCTTCCAGGCTTCAAGAAGACGTCACCAGGAACGAAAGGGGAGAGGTTGCCAGAAACAGAAGGGTCTCCCTCTCTTCGCTTTTATCCGCGCCTCGGATCCTGCCCCGGGATATGGATCATCGTCAATGACACACTTTGGCACCGGCGCGGGCGGAAAGCCACCCAAGTCTCCCCTTCAAACCTGGCGTCAGAAATCTGATATAAGCGCTACCGAGCCGCATTTCCCAGTCGATTTTAACACACCACCCCCGGGCCCCCGGGACCAGCGGGCGGGTGGGTTCGTGCGCGCGTCGTATATCGCTGTTGCCCCTCCTTGCCAGTGGGCAGCACAAAAGAACCGACAAAGTCCCTCCTCCTCTTCCATCCTGCCCGCCAGCTCACTCAAGAAAGCCTACCCCGGAGCTTGCGTGTCTAAACCCGTGCCTATTATGGTCTTCGGGGCTAGCTAATCTGATGTCTCGGCCACGACCTAGCTCCAGGCACAGGCAGGAAGAGCTTGGCCGTCGAAGGAGCTGGGCAGCACAATGTAGCCGCTCCTGGCTTCTAACCCCAATCCGACCGGCCGTATCGGCAATTCCAAAACGTCAGCACTAACAGCTCTACCATTCATCCCCTCTCCAAGCAACAAACAAAAGATGGGCATTACAAACACGTACCCTGTCCAGGTAGGTATGTAGCTCTCGCTGGACCCTGGCAGTCTTGGCTACCTCTCCCCGTTATCTCCGATAAATACGGTCTGCGGGAGTACGCCGCATGTGACAACCACCCTATGCACGCTGCTGCGCCGTGAACAAAATACATGTACCACACGGTCAATTAAGCACCATTCATATGAAAGTCTACAGCAGCCCCCAAACAGTCTGTAGAGAGGCCCGTTTCAGATGCCGGCAGAGCTCCTTGGCTTCGTCTTAGCGCTTAATCAGACCAACGTAGCTGCACGATAAAGGGGTGTGAGTGGGAGAGGGGAACCCAAAAAAACGCCCGCCTGACAAACGTGCCAACGTCGCAGTGGCGACCATTTTTTACTAAGCGCTGTCGTCCGCGTATTTGGGGCCGAGAAAAAGCTTACATGCTGCCTCGAAAGCTTCCAGGTTGCTGCTTGGCGTGAGGTGCTGTGCCGCTGACGCTGGCTTGTCTTGCATTACATCATCCGCCGTCGCGACTCAATCATTGACTGGTTCGGTCTCACGGCCAATCAAAGAAGCCCTCATTCCCTCTCACAAGTCCTCGAACAGACTGACCGAAAGCGAATCGTAATGAAACAGCATGCTCGGTACAACGTTGGCCGAATGAAGCTGCCCAAGTATGCCTCATCGTCTCATCAAACCCGTCTCAACTTGACATCTGCCCGTCACCCCAGTTCAGACGACTTCACGATACCGGAGCGAACAAAAACTTGCATGTAACGAACGCAAGAGAACCATTTATTTGGCTGTATGTAAATAACTCGTCCATCTACAAAAGCCCCTCCACCCTGTGTCCACACCTACCAATCCGTCCCCGTCCTCGCTGTTCCCCGTCCTCGCTGGCCCCGTCCTCGCTGGCCCCGTCCCGACTCCTGGACGCGCTTGGTGCGCGACGATGCTCCGCCGCCGTGTCTCTTTTCGTTTTTATCATCTCGTGTGAACGTGGCCTCCCTTCCCCAAAAATGACCCTCCCCCCGCCAGTCCTCCGGTTCGCGAATCGAGCCTCGCAATCCTAAACTCCGGCAAAAGAAATTCCCTGAACGCACGCGACTGACCGCAAGAAACATGTCGTCGGAACCCCGCCGTCTACCGACCGTGCCCGCTTCCTGATCCAAAATCCGGTTCCGGGTGCGACTTCTTATCCTTCCTGGCCTTGATGACGAACTCGGCCATAATCTGGATGTGGTCTGCCGGGAAATAGTAGTGCGGGAACGCAGGTACACGCTTGAGGTGTTCGGCGTCGGGCGGGCCGAGCAGATCCACCACTTCGAGCGTGTTGGTTGAGTACCAAAGATAGTCGATGACGTCTGAGAAGCCGGGCGTGTAGTTCGTGAAGGGCATTTCGTCGGGAGTGTGCTTGATGTGCGCGTAGGCGTCCCGCAGGCTGAAGGGGTGCTCGATGCCGTCCCGCGTGAAACTGCCGTACTGGAAGCTCGACAGCTCCTGGTGGTCCGGCGGCACTCTTCCCATCGACAGGAGCTCGTACACCGAGCTGTCCTCTGTTGAGTTGAAGTCTCCGCACACGAGAAGGGGAATGTCCGTGTTGTTGCGGTACTCCTGGCTCGGCGCCGGTTCCTTGGCTGGCGGCGGCGGCTCTTCTCCATCCCTGCCGGTAGCAGAAAAAGTGATGGGTTTCTTGTCCTTGAGTGCCGGCCATCTAACGTACCTCTCGGCCAGTTTCGTAACCTGTTCCATTAGAATACCCGTCTGGATGAGCTTGACGTCGGCGAGAACCGACTCCCACGCCAAGTGTCCGTTGACCAGAATGATGCGAGAGCCCGTGACACGGCTCTCGAGGAACGCGACGACTGCGATGTTGTCCTTCGGCATGACACGGTTGAACACATCGTGCTGGTTCTTCATGTCTGGGCGGTTGATGGCGATGGCGGCAAACTCGATAACCTGCTTGTCCAAAAGAATCCACTTGCTGGCCTTGTAAAACGTTGCGCAACCGTCGACTCCCTGGGCGTCTTTTTCGGCCATGGTCTTCGCTCGGGTCTTCGGCCAGTGAATGCCTTTGTAGTCCATCTGCGCCAAGTCGGGGCTGAACTCCTCCTTGAACGCTTCGGTCGAGATCTCCTGCAAGCACAGCAGATCGGCGTCCTTCTCCTGCAGTTCCTCCATGATGCACTTCTTCCTGTATGTCCAGTTCAAAGCACCCGTCGGCGTGTATCCATATGTAGACGGCGTCGCGTACTTGTCGCACAAAACGTTCCAGGAAAATACCCTGACCCTTTCCAAGCTGGGCGATACGTCTTCTTGCACGGTGATGCACCTTCGAGGGGAGGGAGGCGGTGGCACTACGAGAGTTAGTGAATGGCAATGCGCAGTTTCGACTAGGCTGCTTACTCGGAGCTTCCTCCTTGAGGAGGTTGATAACGCTCTTGGTGCCCTTTTCCATTATCTCCTGCTTCATTTCCGGGTTAAGAGGGTTGCCCTCGACGCCGAGAATCTCCAGAAGATGCAGGGAGCCTATCTCGTACGGGAGACTCGAGATTTGGTTGTCGAAGAGGAGCAACTGCTGGAGATAGGTGCACATGCCGAGTTCGGGGGGAAGGATTTTTATCTGATTGAACGAGATGTTGAGGTATCGCAGCTGGCGCAGCTGACCAATCGCGGGGGGCAGGGTCTGCAGTCTGTTGGAGGCGATGAAGAGCTCGTTCAGGAATTGGTAGCGGAAGAGGGCGGGGGCGAGGTTCCGAAGGCCTTGACCGCTGAGGTCCATGTTGTGCCAGTTCTGCCTTTCCTTGGTCTTTTCCACGCTGTACGGTCGTCTCCTATCGTCCGGCTCGTCATCCCCAGCAGCTTTGCCCGAGGTGGGCGAGGGTCCGGCGATGCCACGGTTCTCGGAGGCCTTTAGTCTAG
Source organism: Colletotrichum gigasporum (assembly GCA_024584535.1). NCBI lineage: Eukaryota > Fungi > Ascomycota > Sordariomycetes > Glomerellales > Glomerellaceae > Colletotrichum > Colletotrichum gigasporum. Next base: position 2,199,619 of record CP077951.1, read on the forward strand.
CGTAGTAGTGAGGTTGGTTCTGCTCGGTCATGGCACGGTGGGCTTGCTTAGACTCCTCGTACAACCGAAGCTGTTCCGCCCAATGCTCGGTCATAGCCTGCGGTTGTCCTCCGCGCGAACCCCCTCCTCCCTGGCCGTTCGGTAGGGCGTTGGTGCCGTACGGACTAGAACTTCCCATAACCGCCGAGTTGAAGGCCGAGTGGTGGCCCATCACGCCGCCGTTGCCGTTATGAGCGGCATGTTCCTGGGCGTGCTGCAGATGGGTCTGGTGGTGTTGCTGCTGTTGTTGTTGGTAGTTGTACAGCATGGGGATGGACCGGCCGCCGGGGGCCCCATTGATGCGGGAGTTGTGGCCCTGCTGGTGATTCTGGGAGAACATCCCTAGCAGATTGGCCCGTGGGGTCGGGTTTGAAGGGCTTGGAGAGGTGTCTTGCGGTGCGAAGCGGTTCAGGAGCGTGAAGAGGGCGGCGTCGTTGGTGGTTTCTTTCGGTAAGAGAGAGTTGAGGTAGAGATCTCCGACAGGGTGGTCCAGATAGTGAGTACCATCGGCCATCTACCTGACATTCGCGTTGGGTTTCGGGCGGCGTCTCGGTCAGGATGCGAGCGGAGGGCAGGCGCGTGGAGCGCAGTAGCAACTTATGTGAGGTTGGAAACGAGGGACAGCCAGGGGAGCTCGCGTTTGCGCATGGGAGTCGTCGACCGGGTCCAGCTGCATCGAGTATCGGCTTCAGACAACGGAGAATCCCGGCGGCGCTGAAGCGTGGAGCAGCAGCTATCTTCAGACGCCCATCAACCGCGTCAATGGGAGGGGTCGGAGGCGGGAGTCGGGTCTCGTGTCTCGCGTGGAACTCGGGGGTGCGGTAGACGTGTGGTTTTTTTCTCGCTCTGATGATGTAGCCAGGTTAGGAGGGGTCTGGAACCAGGCTGAGTCGGGGTGGCTCAACGGGAGAGCATACGTTGGGCAAAAGTTGGGACAAATCGTCTGGTGACGCGCTGGATGCGGCGGAAAGGATCTGTCTGAAGAATGCGTGTTGTCAGCGAGGCCAGCTCTGGGGAGACGGGAACGAGAGAAGCAGGTAGCAGGTAAGACACGAATGGGGTCGGCCTAGGGGCTGCTGGGGGCTTGTGCAGTTGCGACAAAGGCTCGGCTCGAGCAGCCCCTGGTTGCTGGATGCTGGATGCTAGCAGTGGTGGCCTTGGGCGGGGAAGGGGCTCGATGACGTACCGTAAGGAGTGGGCGCAGGGCGTTTGCGATGCGATATCTCTGAAGCAGCCAATGAATACTGAGACTGAAGAATGCGGGCAGAGATGCAGATGATCCAAAGATTGAGCTGTGGGAGACTTGCTGGATTGACTCGATCTTGACGATAGAGCGACACTGGACACAAGGCCGGCGATGTTGCGAGCTAACGCGTCACGTGGTATGCGCACGGGCCCGACAGGCTGACTAAGTCAACGTGATTTTTCGCGTGACAAAAGGTGGAAGGTGGTGTCTGGTACAGTGCGTTACAGCGGGCGATATAGCGATTGGCACCGTCGGGTGGTGTGGCTTGGTGGTGTGTTTCCCTGGGAAGAAGCAAGAAAAACGGGATATTCGAGGGCGATGAAGTGTAAATGGAGATATTTGGTCTATTATAGGCCACTTTTAGCAGGAACGATGTGGGTGCTGAAACCATTCACTGTGCCAATCCCTTCCATCCGGTGTTGATAGCCTCACCTTCGTGAACTGATGCGGCCCTGCTCTTTCGAGGTTGAATCGCCTTGAAGAATACAGCATCAGTGCTGTTTGGTTGAGGATCTGGATTGACAGGACTCCCTTGGGCATTTAATTTGCAAGAATGGCTCCCGCGCCTGGATGTTATCTGCCTACATCCATCCTGTGCAGAGACATCCAGGTTGATGGGTCCGGTTTGGTCATCACGATACTTCCACAACCGACATTTCAGTTCTGTCTGGTTCCGGGTCGTTCAGTCTGGCCATACGGTTTAAAACTCTTCCTGTCTATTAGCTAGCTATCATGCGATTCAGGGCTGGCTTACTCGACATGAGACTTGCAACTTTTACGCCAGCTTCTACAACTCACCAAGTGAAAAAAAAAAAAAACAGTCAGACCGAAAGTCTCAGCCAGATACCGTGGAAACTAGAGTTGCCCAATAACAAAGACCTACTCTCGGGAGCTCTTATATCGACTTGTTCAATAATTCTGTACGCTCACCTTCATCTTCATCTCAGGCACTTGAGACTAACATGCACGACTGACGCAACTTTAACCAACTCGCTCGATGGTGACGACAACTTCATCGGAACAACTACTGTATGAGGATCAAATCATTAAATGAGTACTATAAGATGTCATCATTCCCTTGTAAACTGAATATCGTAATCGGATACAGCAACGGCATATGATTCTCATGTTTCTTGATGGCCGACAACAAAAAGAACGTCGAATCCGCGAGGCCGAGGCATGACTGAGATGACATTGAGCCCTAGGACTGATTCAAACTAAAACTGAGAACAAGTCCCAGACTTATCATCCATACATGCAGGCGACTTCCGAAAAGAGACTCGCGTCAGCCCTAGATGGACGAACTCAGGATGCCAAGTAGCCACTATCAATTTTCACTCCCACCATATCCGTAAGCACTCATGCAACCCAGCTCGGCTCCAAGTTTTGGGAAACGTCCTGCATCAACCCCAACGCTGAGCCTCTCCCAAGCAGACCGCCCATCCTGAAGGAGTTTCTCTCGGATAAAGGCGAGGCAGGAGCGCGGCGTGCCAGCATCCTCCTCCAGGGAGAGGACAAGCACGTCGACCCAGCCAACTCCCAAACCAACACGAGATTTGCTCCCATCGTACCACCCCCAAAACGGACGTGGGCAGGAATCCCGAGCCGCGCTCCCCGCCAGAGGTCCAGACTTCAGCCTCATTAGCCGACCCAGTCACCACATCAGGATGGCCTACGACGACCGTAAGCAGACCACTGCGACGGCGGCACGGCACTGCCCACCGGCCTAACAACCCCGGACGGAGACCAATATCAACAAGGTCAGAGGCTACCACACCACACCTGTCAGTGGTTCCCCGGGCCGTCAAATGTCATGCGCATGGCGCGAATCCGGGGTACGCCCAATGAGCGGGCGGCGGGCTGCCGGGATGACGGGGCTTCTCGACCGGTGTTGCGCCGGTGAGGGCGGACGAGCCGTCGTGGGTTTGACTTATCTGGCCTCGCGAGACTCGAGGATGATGCGGGCTACTTGAATCTTTACTCAGAGTTTACAGTGAATTCGACTATTCGAGTCGAGCTCTGGGCCGACTCTACTCAAAATACGATGCCTCAATTCGCATGGCGTACGATGAAGTCGGAAACGCACACCGAGAGGATTCTCACCTTGTCGGCGGCCTTCCCATCCACCCCCCAAAGTCCCCTCGAACCAAGAAACCCGCGTCTCGCCTCCACGAATCCGGGATCCCAATCCCGGACAACAGCCCCTCCCCCTCATCACGGCCGATGGAAATGGAAAGACGGGAAGGTGGACTCCCAAAAAGAGACGCCAGGCCATGCCGGGTTTCGCTGGCAACCAACCACTCAAGCGGCGACGACGGCCTCGCGTCCGGGGGGATGGAGATGCGGGGGTTTGGAGCACGAGACAAGACAAATCCGTTATCTAATGACAGCCAGAGCTCGGGGTCTCCCCTCCATCCCATCCCGCTCCCTCCACCCCTCGCTTGGCCGCCGATTCTCTTCGACCAGTCAGAGGGATGCAACATATGTATGCGTTGGAGGCCACATGCTAAATCGCCGGTCTCGATGCAAAGCATTGCTTGCTTTGTCTACTCCGTTTACAGCGTTCTCCGGTCACCGGTCGTGGAGTCGCATCTCCATTTCCGTCTCTCCACTCATGCGACTTCATCTGCCCCCGGGGGGGGGGAGGGGCGGCACGCAATATCACCCATCGGATCGTGGTCTAGAGCGGGGAGAGGAGAGGGAACCAACATGCTTCCTAGCCAGTCACCAGTCAATCAAACCAAGGATCGGGGTGGCAGGGCGAGCAGAAACACACGGATCCTGCAAGCATGGGGTGTGCAAAACGCCGCGAGGGCGAAAAAGCAAGGCGCGCGTCGTTGCGCTGCAAGAAGAGCCTGGCCATGGCCATCCAGCCCGCTGTCCCGGCTGCAGTCTCAAGCTGGGACGAGAGGGCTTCCTTTTTCCGGGCATCGGGTTCGCGGCCTAAGGTTGGTTGGGTGGTAGAATCGTGGGTGTCCCAGCCTGGCCCCGGCCTGTCAGCCAGCCAGCCATGCAATGCCATACCATGCCGCGCCGTGATTTGTGTGTTTCCTCTTGCGTATGTGTGCGTGTGTGCGTGTCTATATAGATGTATGGCCAGCCGCCGACCTCCGGTCTTGTTGTTTCCGAATTATTGAATCCCCTCATTGCTGGACGGATGCTGGCGGTTTGGGGTTGACCGTCTTCTTCCTCCGCAACGACACGTACTCTACTCAACGACGCGCGCAGCATCACCTATTGGGTGTGCTCTAATCAACAAAACCATTTTGAAATTACATCTGTACGACTCGGACTCAGCTGCGCTTCCATCACCGAGCACCGAGAAGCGAAGGCGAAAGTGAACAAACAAAGCGGCTGCGCTCCCTTCCTTTGAACCGAGTATTTCCGGCAACCTCTTCGTCGACTTCGCCTCACCCGTTCTCCGGAATCAAGCATAGGGAATAAGCATATCGGCCATAAGCTCATTCAGATCGAGTGCAGAGGCAAAAAAAAAAAAAAAAAAAAAAAAAAAAAAAAAGAAAAGACAAGCAGCCCGGTAACAATCGCGAGAGCGAACCCGCCACCGCCCAGTTCGAAATAATCTCAAATCCCCAAATCTCACCCCGCGCGTGGTAGCTCCCGTGCGGCGGTGCTCACCAAACAAACACCACCACCACCAAAAAATCCATCTACGGCCGAGCTGCCCGCCCGCCCTACGCCACCGCCAGATCGGACGGCACACGGAAAAGCGCCCTGTTTTCGTCAGTCAAGCTTTCGTTGCGCGACTAGTGTGCTCCGCCGCTGGCCCCTCACCGGCATTTACACACACGCATCGCTCGTCTGGTTCGGACGAATACCCGCAGCAGCAAGCAGCGCGGCGCGGAGAAAGGCATAGCAGCCCCGAGGAACGGGGGGCGCGTGATGTCTCGGACGCCGAGACGGGCTGCTCGCCGAGGGATAAAAAAACGACTCATAGACGAACGTGTGGTGGGTTTGTTGAGGAATTGCGCCACGGCGCCCATCTCGCACCAAACATTGGCAAATTTGCCATCACATCACTCACTTTCCCGTCTTTCACTGACTCACCGCGTTCGTCACACACCCCGTCCCGGCCCGGCCCTTCTCTCTCTCGTGTGATATCTGAGACGGACGGACGGACGGACGGTACTGACGGCCGAGGAGACCGGCGGTCCTGGTTACCGTTACCCACCGGATACGGGAAGCACTTTCGGTTTGGTCATTTTCTGACTGACGCATTTCGCTTTGGCTTGACCGGCAACGGGCAGCGATCCCAATAACACGCGAAAAACACCAAGCGAAATACACATATACACACACACACACACACACGAGTTACATCGGCAGAGGACATTGGTGTTGCAACAGCAGGCTACAGGCTGCAGGCTGCAACATCGGAGAAATCCCGATCGGCCCTGCACTCTTGACATTGGCAGCCGCTACGCTACGCCGAGCCCTTCCATCACGACGAACCTCTCTCTCTGTCGCATTATTGCGTCGACGTTGCGTCGTTGGGCTGGCTTCAGCTTCCTTCAGCGGAACCTGCCCCCGTCGATCTGTGATTTCTGCATTCTCCAAGAGAGTCGCAGCCTGGGCGGAACCCACCGACCGGGAAAAGAAAAACGCCAATCAATAATAATAATAATCACCATACTCCATACTCACATCAACACAGAGCATCGGCCTCAGGCCCCAAAACGAGGGAACCGCATCTGGGCAACTGCCGTGAAAGGAAGGTCCTCCACGCTTTGAAACGGCCAACGAACCCCGGCCAGCAGCAGGGAAACGCGATTTTCCCGCAAACCCAAGAGCCCAGAGAGCCAAGCAGAGCCAACAGCGCGGCATCCTGCACCGAAGAACCGGCCCTTCTTTCTCTGTACCTTGTTACGGGGTAGTGTTGTTTTCTGACTTGTCGATTCCTGTTGGTTTCAAAACACCAGACCAACGTCCCGAACGGACGACGGGAAGTCTCACATGAAAAAGGTTCTGAACGCCAGAGAAGCACAAGACAACCGAGATACGACTCTCTCTCCCTCTGCCTCCCCTTGCATCGTCATCCACCTCCGCCTGTCGGCATCCAGCAGGATTCACTACACCCCAGGACCTCCGACGAGAGGCCGTGGGCGAATTTTGATCCATCCGTCCCCTCGGTACCATTTGGCTAATTTTTGGCCTGCGGGAACCGAGGCGAGGCGAGACGAGGCGAAGCAACGGAAGACCCAAGTCAGGGTTGAACGACCAAGGGCAAGGGCCTGTCCTGTGCCTGGCGAAGTGAGGCTGAGACCAATCGGCGAATTGGACGCCTGCGATTCGATTCGAGCGGCATCGTGACTGACAGCGAGCCTTTGTCCTCTCTCGATTGCACGACTCTCGCCAGCCTCACAATACGAGACTCATCGTCGCCTCGCCCATGCAGACGCGTCTGTCTCTACCCGCCCATCCCCGAGTTTGGGCCTGGCTCGGCCGTATTATTACAGCAGCAGCAAAAAACCCTGGAAGAGGCAAACGAGGGCCAGGAAACACGACTCTCGTGTTTTTCTCTTATTCAGCCGGGGCACCACCCACCCAGGACCCGACGGACGGCAAACCAACCAGCAGGGCCAGCTATCCAGGCTGCTGCCCCGTCGGTTATCCGTCATTCCATCAGCCCCCGGCCCGTCTCCACCGGGGAACGACCGGCCGGTATCCCGCCGTCTCAAGATTTCAAACCTGGGACCCAGGTTCTAGAAGGACGGGGCCAGCTCCGCGACCCGTTTCTTGACTCTCTCTCGTGTGAAAGTACCGGTACCAACGTCAACTGAAAGAGAGAAAGAGGCCAGATCCAGCCCTCTTTGGCTCGGGGTGACGCAAAGCATTACGGATACTCGGCCCTCACGTGGGGCAGACGACTGACTAAGGGAATCGGCAACGGTGAAGGCGTGCATAAGGCACGACGCTGCGAGAGAGGGACCACTCGGCAGCAAGCAGCCCAACTGCTGCAAATCAGCGGCCCGGTCCACTCGTTCGCGCGCGCCGCGCAAAAGGGCAAAAACCAAAAAGAAAGAGGATCAACACAAAACATCGAACGAGTCAAACAAGCAGCAGCAAGCAGCGCAAGCTACCTCCAGTAAACAGCAGAAGTTGCCGGGGGGCGTGGCGCGGCTTTTCTCTTGTGTCATCGGCTCCGCAGCCCATCTCGACCGGCGAGCGCCGTTTGCCCAGACCCCCAAGCCCATCCGCTCGGGATTATATTGCTTCATTGATTTTCATTGATTGGGGATTTTTTTCTCGACTGCCACCACCCTCGTTGCTACCGGGGGCCTGGTTCTTGGGGCTGGCTGCTTCGCTCACCGTTCGTCTGCCGGGCAGAGTTTTTTTCTTCGTCTCGCTCTGATCCCCAATTCCGCTTGCAAAACTGCCCTTGGGCCTATAGGGAACCTGACACGAAAGGCTTGTCGTCTTGGAGAACCAGGGTTGGTGCCGAAGAAAAAGGGCCACTGACTTCACCAGCAAGCAAGCAGGCACCCAGGCAGTGATTGTGTGTAGTGTACATACGCAGTAGCATCCCCCAGCCTGTCAGGCAGCCGGACTTGTCACCGAGAGTTTGGACCGTGGCGCTTGGGGATCTGGTTCATCGGGGTCAATCGGGCCAAGGCTACGACACACGGCACAGAGCCGGCGGTTTGAGACAGAGACATCTGGACAAAAGACGGGCAGGGCCAGGAGCCGGGCTATACCTACTAGGAGTGCCCCGCTGACAAAGAGCCAAGAGGGGAAGAAAGACGAGGAAGAAGGACGATTTGAGTGGGCTCCTCTTCCCTGGCAAGCCCAGAAGGGGGGGATTGCCTACGGCACCGGGCGTCCCGACGAGCTGGATCGGGGGCTGAGCGAGGCGTTTTTCTCTTCAACCTTGGTCTCGCTCTCTTTTTTTTTTTTTTTTTGGTTTTTTTTTGAGCGTCGGCAGCCACAGTCTTGCAGAAGTGTCTCAGGGACGTACGTCGAGTCGAGAAGAGAGAGAGAGCCGGAGAGACAGAGGTAACGGGAAAGAGACCCACGAACGACGACAGACCGACGCCATCGTGCAGGATTTGGATTCCGCAGCGATACGGTTTCTGGGTTGGCTCGGCCTGGGCTCCTTTTTTTTTTTCTTTTCTCTCGGTCCTTGGAGAAAGCCGTCCAGTCCCCCCTTTTTTTTTTCTCTGCTTCGCAAATCCCAGCTCCCGCCGGTATTAGTGGCTCCTGTCACGGCGAAGCTAGCTGAGCCAGCGCCGCCGCCTCCTCCCCAGTCCGCCCCAGGCCCGGCCGGCGTCCCGTCCAAGTTGTGAAGCTTTGACGAACCGCAGCAGCACAAGCAAGACACACAAACAACAAACACAACAACCAAAACAAAACAACAATACCTAACCGTCTGGCCCTGTCGTCATCACCCCGTACCTGCTCCTGTCCGGTGCAGTCTGCCAAACGGGCTAGTCTGCGCCGTGTGCTGCCCTCTGCGGAGCCCCACGGAGCCTGTCACTGTGCCATTGCGACGCCGCGTCGGCCGTAGTACTTTGGTATCGGGGGCAATCCCAAAACTACGTCGTGTTTCTCCAGTGCATACATCATCGCGCCAACACAAACGGGGACCAGCAGCAAACTGGCAGGTGCGAATACAGGCTACACACGCTCTATCTGAGCTATTGACGATACCACTATACAACCTACACGGACCAAGGCAGCGCCTCCGACGTGGGTCTCCTTGTCGGGGCAAACAAGACCACAAACAGCCGACACGGGCCAATTGCGGACCGGGGAAAGGCCACTACGCGGTACCACACAAGCGGATTTCCCACCCATCCTCACCCCTGCCGCTCCAGCGCCCGCAAGCCGCGAGGTACCTTACTTAGGTATACAGAGTACCTACCGCGCAACGCCCTGCGCGCAGCAGCACACGCTAGAGGGTTACGGGTCGGTAGACTCCAGTGTCTAGCCAGCTACACTAGGCCAGCATGTGCCCCGAGGTGAAGAGGGCTTGTACTTGTGCTTGTGTGCTTGTGCTTTTTTGGCTTCCCACCAAGCACCCCCCCCCCCCCCCGCTAAGCCATCACATTGGGCAAAAAGCCACCCAGAGGCAAAAAGAGCAGTCAGCGGCGCCGCGCTGCAAGGTACAACCCGCCCAAACGAACCTCTGGTGGGGCGTGTGTCCTGTGGGGCAAGGTACCTGGTCCTGGCCGCGTGCTCTCGTCTGGTCTCTCTGGCCTCTGCACTTTAGCAAGGTACGCAGTACGCAGCAGCAGCCAGCAACAACAGCACGCAGCGCATTGCTGCACGTAGCAGGTAGAGGCTGCGTGTTGGTGTTGGTGCGCGCTTTGCAGTTTGCGCCCCGGCTCCTTTCCTCTCCTCCCTTTTCTCTCTCTTGTCTCGCCCCATCATCCGTCGCATCCTTCACCTTCTTCACTCTATTTTTGTTTTGCATCCTGTACCTGCACAGTATTCATTGCTGCCTCCTCCCTCAGGCCATCCGTCGCCTCTTCATTTCATCGTTCCTTCGAGCGCTGCCAATTACCAATCACCAATCGCGCCCTCTTCTCTTCGACCCCGGGCCGACCCGAATCGCGCTGTCTGATTGGACCACCCGAGAGTGTTGCTGTGGGCAGGTGCGACGGAAGGTTACCCGCTGCTCCTTCCCCCTTCTCTCTCTCGTGGCCTCCCATTTGCGCCTTCCCATTCCCAATCCTTTTTTTTTCTTTTCCTTTTTTATTTCTCCTCCTCTTTCCCACTTGCACTTGCACTGAAAGACACCCAAGACCCACTTCAGCGCCCCTCCACCTTCCTCCACTGTTCCCCCCTCCCCTGCCCTGCCGCTGCTGCAGCGCCTGCCCGCCTTGCACCGTTCCAGTCGCTGCCGCTGGGCCTTTTGGCTTGCATCTGCTGCAAGGTACGTACCGTACCGCACACCTGCCGCAGCGCCGCGATTGAAAGTACTGTACTTCTGGCTTTCCGGTGGACGGGCATGCTAAATTAAAAAAAAAACATCCCCCCCTTCCCTTCGTCCCCCTTCTCGCCCATTTCTCCCCCCCGGCGTCCCCTCCCCTCCCCTCCCCCCTACCTCTCCCACCGCGTACCGTCTCGCCCAAGGCACGCTCTCTTTCTCCTCATCCTGGGTGGTCTGGGAGAACCCGCCCATCAGCAAGGTCGCAGTGGCCAGTGTCTGCCCAGTACGCTGTCCACTGTCCACAACTTACTATCACAACAACCTGAACACCACGCCATCAACCCCAGTTCACCGGCGCTGGAGCTGCCATCTGCCTGAGCTGGGTCGCGCTGAGCCTGTCCTCCTCCTGGTCCCGGAAAGGGCAGGGCTCAGGTACACTGACTGGTAGAGGACCCGAGAGCGCAGAATAGAGGGCCCTGGACCGAGACCCAACCGACCCGAGGACCCAGCTGTCCAGGTCCAGGACCACCTCCAGGACCACTTACTGGCGGCACCAGGATCCAAGGCCAGGAACAGGAGGGCCAGGACCAAGACCAAGAGACAGACTCAGAGCCCCAGCACACAAGGCCCCAGCAAACAGAAACACCCGCTTTGCAAACATGTCCCAATACATGTACACCAGTCTCGCCCCTTTACCTCCCGTCTTCTCCCACGTCGACTCGCCTCGCTCCAAGGCGACGGCCAAATCCTCATCCTCCACTACTTCTGCCTCCTCCTCCTTGGCCCCCGCGACAAAACACTCCAGCAGCAACAAAAGCATCCAACCGCTGCCCAGCAGCGTCTCCTCCTACTCCAACTCCTTGTCGGTCTCGGCATCTTCCGCCGCGACTCCAATCTCGACCTCCAAGGCGCATCCCTCGGACTCGTCCCGTCTGCCGCCCACCCACAGGTCAAAACACCACCACTACCACCAGCACCACCCCTCAACTCGTCTCCAACACATCCGCACCTCCTCCTCCTCGTCCGCCTCCCGCTCTTCGCACGAGACCTCGACGACTCCCACCTCCACCACCCTCTCGATCCCCCAGGCCTCCTCCCCAACCGACACGCGCGCGCCTGCCTCTCCGACCTCTCCGAAGAAGCATAAGCATAAACATCACCATTCGCTGCAGGAGACTCGCGTCGCCGGCGACCACGGCCAGCCTCCCCGCTCCCGAGCGCCGGCGCGCCTCCGCAAGGAAAGCGGGAGCCTCAGCTCGTACGCCAAGTTTGCTCTGCAACCGCCGCCGACCCCGCGCTCCGCCGGCTTGACTCCTTCGGAGCTGAAACATGTCGCCATGCTCGACATGGATATCTCGGGCCGTCACCTCACTGCCGCCAAGGCGGCGGGCACTTTGCCCTTCTCCCGTACCGACAGCTTGTCGTCGGCCGCTCCGTCGACAGCGTCAATCTCGGTCCGCACAATGACATCGTCCGACCCCACGTCCTCGTTCGATGCCGCCCGCCCGTATGTCCTGCGCAACGGCCGCACCTACCTCTCCGACAGCTCCCTGGCCTACCCCCTGCCAGTCGACCTCGCCGAGATCCACCGCCAGTCTCTGCGCACCCTGATGCTGATACAGGTCTTTGGGGCGCCTTACTGCACCGACGCCTTTGACGAGAAGCCGCCCACTCGCGTGCTCGAGGTCGGATGCGGCTCCGGGTTTTGGAGCCAGATGTGCCAGCGTCATTTCGCGCAAAAAGGCCACAAAAGCATCCACTTTACTGGCATCGACATCGGCCCAATGGGTTTGACCGCGGGCGATGCCGACCGCGAAATGAAGTGGCAATTCGTCCAGCACGACATTCGCCAAACTCCGTGGCCGTTTGCCGACGGCGAATTCGACTTCATCATGATCAAGGACATGAGTCTTGTGGTCACGGCGCCACACTCGCTCCAGACCGTGATCGAAGAGTACCAGCGCATTCTGCGCCCCGGCGGCACGTTGGAATTCTGGGACAGCGACCACCAGATCCGCATGCTGCGCCCCCAACCGCCGCCTTCACCCGAAGACGGCGAAGTCGCCGTCAACGCCGCCTCGCTCGGCGCCTACCCTTTATCATCTAAGACACCGCTCAGCGCGCCGCTGAACAACTTCCTTGTCGAGTACAACGGCTGGGTCCACCGCGCGCTCGAGGCCCGCAACCTTAGCCCCGTGCCCTGCACCCTCATCGGCCCTTCGCTGCTGCAGGAGTGCGAGGTGCTCAAGGAGGTGCATAGCCGCCGCATGGCAATTCCCCTTTCGGAAGTTCGCTGGGAGCGCGAGGGTGTCGGCGGTGTCGTCACCAAGGACGGCAAGTCGTACATCGAGACGGGCAAGGGCAAGGCCAAGTCGGACGCGAACAAGAAGACGTTGACGCCGGCGCAGGCGGCCCTCCGTCGCACGGCCATGACGACCGTCGTGCAGCAGATCCAGAGCCTGGAGCCGATCCTGCGCGAGGTCAGCGGCAAGAGCCAGGACGAGTGGGACGGCTGGCTGGGCAAGATGATGAACGACTTGACCAAGGAGAACGGGACGAGTTGGGGCGAGTGTCTAGAGGTTGGCGCCTGGTGGGCGCGCAAGAGGTAGCGATGAAGGGTCACGGCTTGGATGGAATCGGAGTTTTGCATTGTCTGTTGGGAACTGTCTGCTACCGGAAGCTACCTAGTGGCACTCCCTCGCCCATCTCCCCCGTCGGCGGCCATCACGCCCCGGGAACGTATCGCTTCCTCAGCGTCCGGTATCGTTTGAGATAGTACCTGCGAGGCGGCTGTCAGCGTTTCGCAGCGTGGAGCAAGCAACAGCAAACCAGAAGAAACAGAAACAAAAAGGGAAACAGGAAAACGCGAAGGGAAAATAGGTCATCCAGTTCAACATCGAGATACCCCGTCATCATCATCTATCATATCTATCAGAATATTTACATATCCTATATATACCCTCCACATATTTTGTTTGCGTATCGTATCGGTGAAGAACGGAGAGGTCTGGGATGTGCTGTATGGGGAAATGAGGAGCGGGTCGTGCGATGCGGGGCGCGCTTTAACGGCCCGCTCGTGGGACGTCGAAGGTAGGTGGTAGATGAATCAGGAAGTTTGAATGATTTAAGTGTGCCTTGGTGACTTGTGATAAGGAGACGTGTCTGTAGTGTCCGTTGTCTTTGCCGGGGGTTGCTCGACAAGTCACAGTGCTGGGCAACTTGGGTGGGTCATGGACAGACGCAACGGTTGATGTTCATGATATCCTCTAAACAGGCGGGAACTGCACGATGAAGAGCGAGAAAAATACTTACAATGCTTCGATTTCTGTGACAAAGGTTGAGTTAGCATGGTTCATTTTAAATGACAGATGTCGCAGAAAGAAGACGCAGGAGTAGGAGAGAAAAAGAGAAGTAAGTGTTGACTTGACGGAACACAAACGAGAGGAGATGGATCTCGGGAATTGGCTCCCGGGTTACCCTGGTATAAGAGGATGAAGTGCTAAGTGGCTGGGAAGGTGATTTTCTTTGACGAGGCTCAGAGGCGGGCTTGGGGTTGGGATTTAGTGGTTGGGGGGTGACGTGGATGGAGAGAGAGATGGTTATGAAGCTCCGGGACTTGGGATCTGGAGCAAATTCAACTTCGTCCTCTTCGACGAGAGGAGACGATGTAGGGTTGATGAGGCCATATTGAGGTGTGAGAAACTCGGTCTGAAGTTGGAAGAGGCGCGTGTCCCGAAGTGTAGCTTCATGGGACTGGGGAATGGGCTTTTTGCGGAGGTTGCTTGCTCTTCACCAAGGACTGGATATCCCATGGCGCGGAGTAGGCGACCGGGACCGTTTTCTTTCAACAGAGTTGAGTCGGGACTAATCTCCAGGGACGACGTGCCAAGGAATGGGAAGGTAGAGAAAGGGGATGGGTTGTGGCGAACGCTGTGGTTTGGGGGGGGGGGGGGGGGGATATGTGTGACAGCCTTTCACAGAAAGCGCGTGGTTCGCACCCAGCATCGTGAGACTCAATGAGTCCGAGGCATGACTTCAGTGCTTGAAGGAACGGGTCTCGCGACTCATGAGAGGGGCGATCTCGACGAGGACGAGAAAACCATGGACGGGATGGGCTTCTGTGGCCAGAGGATATCGGAATATCAACCAACCGGCACGACCTCGAATCCTAGACGAGAGAGATCTGGTTCCGGAGGCCATATCGGCGGCATGCGAGACTTATAAGTCCAAGGCGCAGCAGCCATCATGTTTGATATCGCTGGCCCCAAAAGACATTAGAGGGAGAGGCTGTCTGTCTTGATAAAGCAGCCGAGAAGGGGACGACTTCGTCCCGATACAACGCGCTTGAGACGAGTCTTTCTGGGGCCGTGTCGGTGATATTTGGCCCTGTTTGCGGCAGTAATTGGAAAAGGAAGTGATACTGGGGGGGTCCAATATCCACGATCGTAAGACACGCAGAAGCGACAGCCACGAGCCGGACTGAACGAGCGCCAGCACTCCAGAGAAGAACCAAAAACGGAACCGCGAACATGGAACACAAAACAGCAAGCGGCAAACGAAACAGAGGCGAAGAACGACAAGACATACCCTTCTTCACAAACTCGGCCCTCTCGATGCCCTTCCGGATGGCCTCCTCGTCCCGCAGCCCCGCGTTGGCGCTGAAGGCCTTGTGCAGGCGCGGGCGGAAGTAGGCGTAGCCGAGCGGGTACTCGCGCCCGAGGTACAGGAGCTCTGCCGGGGGTGTTAGCTTGTGTTCGTGAGAGAGGTTCATAAGCCCGGGGGACGGTGTCTGGTCTGTGGTTTGGGATGGGTCGGGCATGACTCGAGCTTAGGATGAAAAGACTTGAATTCTGGTTTGGAAGTCGAACTCGACCTAACTTGAAGGTGGGTTCCGTAATGAATGACGAATATATGAAAAGAAAAGCGTCGTTGGATAGTTCAAACCACCCAAGAGACAGACGGAGGTCTCATTACCACCCTGAGCGGACAAAATTCTCAACCAAAGAATGCAAACTCACCCTTGTAAATGGCAATAACCTGCCTCCTCAACTCAATATTCACGCCGCTCATATTCGAACGCCGCTCTCGACGGCAATGCAGATATCTTCTACGGCGTTGTCATGGACGTCGTCTCCCAAGAACTGGCCAGGGTGTGTGGACGGTCTTAAACATGAACCGGCATGGATGGATGGAGAACGGGAATGATGCAACACCCCATCATCCCGCCCGCCTTCCCCAATCCGCCCCCATTATTGGCCAGAGCTACCTTATCTTATCAGAGCCCCACCCAACCCAAGCTGCCCTCCAAAGCTGTCTGTCCCAAAACAGCCTCGCGACTCCAAAAACCACCATCACGACCTCGACCTCGACCTCGACCTCGCACGCCGCCAATGCAGCCCGCGCGCGCCTCCCGCCCCGCGCGGATCCTGCGCATAGCATCCCTCCACCCGTCCCTCCCCCAGCGACCTCGACCCTACAGCCAAGAAACAAACCCCAACCCGAGCAGCCCGTCCCCGACCCCGACCCCGACCCCGACGCCGTTCCCAGGCCCGGGCCCAATCGCCTCGAGCACCGAAAAACCACCAAAGACATGGCGCAGGGTCCTCAAAAATGGGACCTCGGACGCCCTCTTCCCCGAAGGCCCCTCGCTCTTCGACTCCCTCCTCCGCCAGCGGCGGCGAACCCCGACCTACGAGTCCGCGCGCCCCTACCTCGCCCGCATCGGCAAGTGCCTCGCCTTCGGCTGCGACGCCGAACAAGCCGCCGAGGCCAGGCGGCTGATCAAGCACATCGTGGAGAATTGGGAGAGGTTACAGATGGGGCAGACGAATAACGCGACCGTCCCCGAGGCGGTGTTCTGCACGCGGATCAACAGCGAGGAGAAGGCCAAGGTGACCAAGGAGGCGAAGGAGGGCTGGGTGGTGAGTTTGTTGAATACTGCTTCTTTGGGAGTTGATCCGCTGACGGAGATGGGGACGTAGGAAATACCAAGCATGTTCCCCCCGATAGAAGTCGCCGAGCGAGCAGCCCGCATCTTCTTCGACCATGTCGTCGCGACGTCCCCCACCCCGCGGACCAAGAAGGCGTGGGAACGCATGCAGGCGATGCAGCGCAGGGCCCTGCGGATCGAGACGCACGGCATGAAGTCCACGCCGCCTCTCGGCCTCCGGGACGCCCGGTTCCCGGTTCACATGTCGGTGGTAAGTCTTGGCTCATACTTCTTCCCCCCCTTGTTGGGCGTGGCTCGTAAAAAAAAAAACAACTAACTCCCCTTTCTCAGTACCGCGTCCGCCGCCCGCAAAACATCCGCGTCTACACCCGCCTGGAATGGGTCGAGGAGTTCGAGGACCGCGTGCGCCTGACGCTCAAAACGGCCATGTGGTCGCTCCGCTACATGGACTTCATCGCCGAGGCCCAGCTGACGTACATCTTCAAGCCGCACCCGGGCAGCATCCCCTGGTTCATGCGCGAGATGGACCGCGTCGCCGAGTTCGGCACCCGCGACGCCGTCAAGGAGCTCGAGCGCCTGAAGGCCGCCATCCGGAAGCTGGAGGCGGACACGTGGGATCGGGAGGACGCCGTCGAGGACTTTGGTAGCGCTGCTGCTGCTGCTGCTGCGCAGCCGGTCGTGGACTTTCGCGGCGCCGCCGAGCGGGCTGACGGTGAGGCGAAGAGCGAGGTGTAGAGGGGCCGAGGCTGTTGAGGCTTCGGCGTGAAGGGAATGCTTGGGCTGCTGGTAGACGTCCAACCCAGCCACCCAGTACAGCAGGGCCTGGCCTTTGCTCATGTAAGTAGCATACTCCTCGACGGGGAATCCGAGGACGCGCATCTGGTCACAATATGTTCTATATCTGCCCTGAGTTTATTCAGGGAATAAATAAAAGAATACCCCAGCAGAGACGAATGAGGACAACAGTGAAATCAAGGGACAAACTGTGGTTGTACCCTGCCATCTCAGTTCTGAAACCTTGTAGCCCTCTATGAGAGCTTCCACCCATCGAGATTTCTATAGAGATAATTATCTATTATCTCATTTATAGGAGCTTCTACCCGTTGAGATGTCTATAGAGACGATTATCTCGAAAGCAACCCAATACCGTCTACCCAAGACAGGCAATTTGGGTAGGCGGTACTGGGTTGCCTTTGAGACAATCGTCTCTGTGGAGATCTCGATGGATAGAAGCTCCCACTCTGTAGGGGACACCAGCTTCATGTTGAGCTCCGTTTGTAGGATCGCGTTGTTTAGTTGGGTTTGAAGGTGTGAAGAGGAATGGCCGAAGCCCAGCTCGCTTGCTTTATACCCGCGCTGGCCGCATCAATCTTTTCATTAAGGGCCTTGAGAGAAGCCATCTCCGGTACGTCAGTCACACTCCAGTGTGACTCACATCGTGAGCCTTTAACCAGCTTAGTGGCTAAAAAAGGCCCACTGGCCGGCCACCTTATTGGTTCACATTATGCCTATCAATTATTGGGTTTTCGAGCATTTGGCCAAAAGAAATGCTCTCTTATTGAATGCTCTCTATTGGGTCTTATATATTGGGTGAAGAGATGGGTCCCTGGGATACGCAACATACCACCTCCGTAGCCCTCCATGGAGAACCGAGCCATCAAACGGTTCACCCAGCATACAAACCAAAACTTCTAGCCAACATGAGGCTCGGGGGGGGGGGGGGGGGGGGGGGGGGGGGGGGAGAAACACACTGGTAAGATTTCGCATTAACATAGGCTTGTGGAAATTCAAAGTAGAGACGTGAAGGGAAGGATGGCTATCCGGGAGGTAACCCATTTTTGACCAATTCTCGTATCGCCTTCCGCCTCAAAAACAGCAACAGTGACAATAATAATAGTTATAACAGCAACAATGATAACAATGACGATAATAACGACGATAACGACTATGACTACGACAACAGCGACAATAACAACAACAAGGAAGAGGACGACAATAATATAGCACTAATAGACCCCCAAGGGAAAATACCTCCCGGATAGCCAAAAAGCACCTCCCGGTAAGCAAAACTCTGATAAATACATTCCTGACAACCTAAACCCGTCCTGGAACAATCAACCATTTGTCCGCCGTAAACTTCAATTGCCCAGATAACCTCAGCGTCTCTGGGTCCATGTAGATTTTGACACCCATATTCTGCTGGCCAAGATTATATACCCGAAAAATGACATATGCCGCGGAACTGTTTTCGTTGAGGGTATTGCTTCTCATCTGCGGCATATTAGCAACTTTATCGTCCTTCTGTGTTTTAGAAACCATGTGGATAAATTACTTTTTGGTACTGTGAGTCACTCATGTAGAACTGCGTGTCGCAAGACATGGTAGTCGTCTTGACCTCAATAAAGTACTTGAGGCCACTGTTCCTTGGAATCCACGATTGCTCTGCAAAGTAGCCTCTGTCGATCAGAAGGGAGGTCAGCCTGTTGCTGGTATCGTCGTAGACTACATCAGAGGTTTCGCGGCTGGTCCACGGTTTCATGTCTGCGTAATCGGGATGCACCGTGACGTATTTGCGGATGTTGCTCTGCCAGTTGTCCCTGGAGAAGCCGGGCAGCGGTTCCAAGGGGCGCTCATCTTCAGACAGATTAGATAACAGTTCGAAGACCTGGTGGCGCGGTCGAATTAGTCGTCAAGAACAACCAGTGATCGGGGGTATATTTACTCACGAAGAGCTCGCCCGCTGCTCCTATCTTGAAATCCCTCTCGAGCTGAGTCATTGAGCTGATTCCGAAGTCGGTGCAGTCACTTGCAAATTGGAGGCCGGTCCGTAGACGGCCCCTGCAGACCGGCAGCGCATGTGCTCTGGGCCTCATTCCTGCCTCGATGGCTCTGTCTAATAGTTCTCTGTATCTATCGTCGACATAATTCTGGGATCCTGTGGGTGAAATAGTTCTCGATCTTGGCGAGTTGAAGGCAACCGCGGACGCGGCATATCCCCGTGCTGCCAACAAGCGACCAGCTTCAGGCCCGTCTGCATAGTCCTGGTTCACTGCTGGACTCATCGAGAACGACACGAGTGTCATCGAGTCCTCTGAGTTTCTGTCGCTCTGATTGTTTGTCGTCGCGTCGGCACTCACCCAATCCCCTTGCATCGTCTGTGGCGAAGAAGCCTCTTCACTGGTAGCAGCTTCGTCGACATTCGTGACGTCTATCGTTGCAATGCCGCTATCTTCGAGGGCCCGTTCAAGCATGGCCAACGGCGCCAGCAAGATGTTTTTCGTCGCATCGACGCCGGCGCTTGTGATTTCCTGAGATATGTGTGTGACTGGATGTTCCATCATCCACTCAAGAAGCTTGCGCGAGGGGATGTTGGTGAACATGTACTCCTGGTCGTTCTTGACTCGTGGCACGTAGATCTTCAGACCCAACTCAAATTCGTCAATGTGCAGGGTCGTTTTATTGCCCTCGACAACGTGGGGTATTCCATCTTGAACAACGGAGATATCCGACGAAACACCATCAGTCTCGCAGATCTCTGCGGACCTCATAATGCCATATAATGAGTCTATATCTGGCCTATGGCGGGAACGAGGACTGTCGAAATGAGCCGCGACCCTAGACATTGCGTCAGACCGAGACTTCCAATCATATGTAACACATGACGAGCCTCAGGAGAGCATGTGCCCTGTTTTTAATCTGGCGATGAGGGTTTGATGTTGGCGTTGCCACGCCATGGAAAGAGGTAATCTCCTTCACGCAGCAAGAAAGATATCTACTTTCCAGTTTCGTCCACTCGACGAAGAGACGCAGTCGGGCGACCTGTTCCAGTGTAAAGTCGAGAAACTTGACTTGCCAGCGAAAGACGAACTCAGGGACTCGCGGTCGATGATACAGAATTCGACGACGGCAGGCTCGAGCGTGACTCGGCCGTCGAGGTGTTTGATGGGGAAGATCCGGCTTTCCAAAATATTCTGAGAACTCGGTAGTAGCATTGCCGGGGAGACTTGAAGCAAGGAGTTAACAGTTCATATCGATTCCTTAACTTCCGAGGCCGTTGCCGTTTGCCTTTTCGCAGCATGTTTCAGCTCGGCAATGGCCATTGAGAGGTCCACTGGTCTCACGCCTAGGAAGTCAACAAAAGAGTCTTCCAGGTTCTCATACTCATCGTTGAGTGAGACCTTTCCTCGCAACCTTGTCGCACTAGACCAGACGCACTGGGATACTTTGTGCCACGATGTCCCGTCATCCATCGGCAGAAATATCAGTGCCTCGCTTTCGAATACCGTCCTGAGATGTAAAATCAGCATTACTGTTGGGACGCTTGTGAATCGAAACAGAAGACTTACTTGACATTATCGACACTGATGGCTGGATGTTCTTGCCTGAGAGCGTTTAAAGCTCGGTAAATGGTGCCCAGTCTGTCGATGTCCTTGCACTCCGAATCTTTCAGCTCCCTCAAGTCGTCAACGAAAATCTCCCATGTGCAGTCCCCTATGCTCAGCGTGTTTCTGAAGAGATCGGAATAAACAGAGCCGTCGGGGCCATCCAGCCAAGGTCGATAGCGCAGCTCCAACGCAAACTTGGTCTGCATTTCTTGTGGTGCACTCCAAACACAATGTATAGGGCCGGCCCAACTCCAATCATTGTCTGCAGGCGGGACTTAAATGCATTCTTCCATTCTAAACATATCCCTGCAGCTGTCAGAATCTCGCGAAAATCAACACGGGAGTATTGGGTACCTTATTTTTTCCGCTGCCTTGACTCGATTCTCACTTTCATGGTATTGCGTCTGAATATGTCGATACAACGTAAACAACCTCTCTCTGTCCTCAGAGTCCAGGTCGGTCTTAGCACGCCCATGATTCATCGTCGAGTGCCTAAGCATCTCCAGAGCGAAATCGAGGTCGCTTGTGGGACGCCCATATTCGAACGCAGAGAGAAATTTGTTCCACTTGGGCGGGATTTCATCATTTACCTCTTCGGCTTCGGCTTCGAGCCTTAGCCAGGGGAACCAGACATCCTGCCCAACTAAACGCGTTACCCGCTCTTGTAGTTTCTGTGTAGGGAAGTAAGTTTCTGATAGCCAGAACTCCCTTCCTCCTCGACACAAAACATTTGTCCCCCGAAGATGGGAGATCAACTCGGCTGAAGGCGGTGTTGCAGGTTCGTACCATTGAAAAAGGCAGCCGAGGAACTTGTTCAACTTGTATCTCTGGATATACTTCGTCGCATCGTTCTCTGGGTTAAAACCAAGAACTACGTGCCTCTTAACGTAGAGAACCTCGTAAAACCAGGCACGCCATGATAAATGCTGCTTTTCCAACGCCACCGGTTCGGCATCAAAGTATTGGCTGTTGACATACGCAGCCTGGAAACCCGGTGCGTTGTCGCCAGGGTTTGGGCCCTCGCCAGTCTTCTTGAAGACCTCCCATGCACCGTACGTATCATCATTGACGACATACACCGCGTCCTTGTGTGGGTTCCGAGTTCTCCCCGTTTGGCCGAAAATAGCTATCTCATCGAACTGCAACGTTTTCTCGAGCAGATGGGCGGTGGCGTACAGCGCTGCCGCAAGTGCAAGTCACTTGGCAAGCCATACAAGCCAATCGGCCAAGTTGAAGCCATCGCCACCACCTAAGTAAGCAATCTTATACCCCTCGATTGAATTATTAGATTTGATGTTTTTGTCGAATCCGCTGTACCAAGCGCCCAATACGCTTCCGGCGCGCTCGAAGGCCGCGCGTAGCGTGGAATAATGACGGGCCGAGAAGCGCCCTTGAACCAGCCACCTTAAGGGCTAAGTTCATCCCTGAAGAACAGGAAAAATAAGAAAAATTACATATTATTGAATACATTACGAATTAACCCTTAAATCCGATAATTAATAGTCTGATACGTGCTGAAAGCAGCTATTGAACTGAACCCTACCTATAATCGATATTCCTATACGTAATACCTACTTAATAATAACGATAATAACCCCTACTATGAAGATCGCACTTTAGACGACTAGGGACTAGGTCCTTTGGTTCAACTAATTATAATCCTAAGTGAAAACCTACAACTTATGGGACACCATAAATCCATTGGTCGAGTACTCCGAGAGCGACGGAGAAGAAACCTACGAAGGGATTATTCGAATACCGGAGTGGCCGGCGATCTCTGATCACCTAAAGGTAATCCGCCGAAGGGCCAGAAGCGCCTCAGGAAGCAGCGTAACCCAGGAACCCGATGAAGTATTCGTCCTAGGCCCTGAAGTGTTTGTGGAACGAGCTTACGTTCTCGAAGACCTATCCTCAGTGAACCTCGCTTTATATAAGGAACGATAAGCAGAATATAACAATAACTATAAATATTATACTGAAAAGATGAAAGGTGTATGTGCATTTTAGAACTGGTTCTGCGAGATTGTCGCTTTAGATCTTTTTAAGTACTGTTGTATTATAGATAAGGGATTCGATGAATAGGTCTCCGAACTATAGACTCGCGTCGGAGGCGCCCTATATAAACGCTGAGTGAACACAGCAGAAGTGTATTCCAAAATCTTAAGCTATCCTGATAAAAAAAGACTTGTTATTAGAAAGGATACTAAAGATTGGATTAGTTGATAGGAGAATACTCTTTATAAGGTTTAAGCCGTAGACGTCCTATAAGCTAAGTATTTAAATACTTGGTTCCCGGAGTTCACGTGGGTATTTAGTGGAAGCCTTATTGAACTATGGATTTAAGCTTATTAATCGATTATTTAAATTAAAATTATGAACGATCTCCTTATACTAGGTAAAGTCCTCGTTGAGGTTCGATAAGTCCTTTACTAAATAAAGGACGTACAAAAAACTGGATGAGGGGTATTTAGTCCTATTATAATTATTAGTAGACCGGCTAATAGTGACGAGGAATAATAATAATAACTAAGAACTTAACTACGAAAGATTCGTAGTGGAAGCCGTGGAGGCCGTGGAAGGGGTAATGGGAAGAGTAAAAGTAAGCGACGCCGTTCACCTACTAATAAGTCAAGTAATTCAGATGAAGGCAAAACGTATACAGTGTACCTAAAACAAAGTCATTAGTTCTCTAAGTACTAGTTAGTCTTCCCTAAAAAGCGCCCTAATTATATTTATTATGACTGAGCATTTAAGAAGCTAATTACCGACCAACTTAAGAACAACGAAGACCTTACTAAGTGTATCCAAAAACTTAAGTTTACTATAGAATTAAGCTAACTTATAGGATGTTGTTATACTCGTGTTTAAGCTGCCCTAGCAGCGTTTTACGAAATATACTCACTCTATAGATCTGTAATCCTCGACTCTGGAGCTATAATCCACGTTTTTAATAACCCCTCGTAGTTTATATAATTAACAAGTACTGCGCTTAGTGATTACCTTTAGGTAAGTACTTAGTAAGTGGTAATTAATAGTTTTAGAATAGTGGATATATGTGTTAAGGGGTGAGATAGTAAGTTGTTTAAGCTCCGCTTATATAACGTAGTGCTTTATAAAGGTTTTATAAGTAACCTTATTTCTCTAAAGCGCTTACGCCGGAAGGGTCTCTGGTGGGATATTAGCCTAGGTAATAATTATATTAGGTGTATAAACCGAAGTTATATATGTGAGTTACTCGAAATCTACGATTAAGATGTTTTAGATTATAGACTAATAGAGGACAAAGTAGTACTGGTGATAGTTATTCCGCTCCCTTAATCTACGCTAAATGAGCTCCTAAGAGCTCTACGTAGAAACTATTTTATAAGTGCAACAATCCGTAAACTTATTTAAGTAAGCATAGAACGCTGGTACCGGAGACTTGGACACCTAAGGAGAGATGCCCTAAATTGTTTTAGTAATGCGGTAAGGGGGGTGAGACTCCTGGATTGAAAAAGAAGAGACCCCCTGGATTGTAATGTGTATGGGATAGTAAACATAATACACTAAGTCCAATGTACGCCCAAAGAGTTGGTTAAATAAGCGAAAGCCGGAGACCGCTTAGCATTTGACTTCTATAATTACGATAAAGGATATAAAGGGTATACGTCCCTAATGCTTTTTTTTGACCGTGCTTCAGGGCTAGTGTGGGACTTTTACCTATAAAAGAGAACAACAAAAGCTATCTCGGAGATGCTATTTGAGTTAATTAATTACTTAGAACGCGTTTACGATATAAAGGTCAAATATATAAAGACCGATAATGAGCTCATAAGACACCCATGCCTAATCGCAGACCTGAAGGGGCATGGGATAACTATTGAAGTATCAGCACCTAATACCCAGGCCCAGAATAGAGGAGTAGAGAGGCTCACCGCGGTTATTAAAGCCAAGGCAAGGGCAATGGCTATCGCAGCTAATCTCCTAGACTACCTGTGGCCTAAGATTATCAAAACCGTAGTTTATCTTTATAATCGAACTCTGTCCCGTATATACGAGTAGAAAACGCCCTATAAGTAATTCTATAAGTGGTTTTGGAGCGGAGAAAATGAGGTTTATACGGTCCCTAACCTCTCCTACCTACGATCCTACGACTATAAAGCCTACGCCCTAATAACCAATACACAACTTAAGTGCTAGCGGCGGATGAAGTTTGTGTTACGTATGTGGATCGGCTTTTTAGTGGGCTATACATTAAGTAATTAATTTAGAATTTGGAACCCTTTTAAGAAAGACGTTTTCATAACGAGGGATATTGTATTTAACGAAAAAGTGTATTTTAATGGGAATCTTAAGGGCACTGTAGAGGAGTTTTGCCACCTAGACCTATAAGCCATTAAAGTGCAAATTCAAGAGCTTATTAAGCAGACCTAAATATAAATGTTAATATAAAACGCTAATGAAGAAGTAAAAGTGTTGGAATCCGAATCGGGCAATAGCCCCACTTTCGGGTTCCTGATTGGCCGGTTCCGACCGGACCAATCAGAAGGCAGGGATTCTGGTGCACCGACTAGATCTGGCAATAGCCGGCCTAGCCCACGTCGGAATAACCTCCCTCCAACAACAACAACAACAACACTACGTATTCAATATATCGATTATTGCTGTTCAACACTATCGCCTAGGCGACCCTTTTGACCTAAGGTCAAACCTACACTAATTAGTGGTAAATTTGACCATTACCGTAGATTAGTAAAGAACGACTACTAGAAAAGACGACTTTACTAAATAAATAGAAGATCGGACTTTGTTAATACGTAGAACTCGTGGTTAAGTTTAATTATTTCGGCGACGCTGTACTAGAAGAGGAGGTTTTAAGATGGAGACATCGGAGATTATATGGATAGGGGAAGTATTATTTTTAATAAGGTATTCCGTTTATAACGACTATGCTTAACCACTTACATTAATTATATATAAGGACGTTGAAAATCTCACGGGATGAACAAAACTTAGCCTTCGGTATAGGTTCCGTTATCGATACTTTTCACCCTTAATACCCTTCTCTACTACTATTCTTAGTTATTAACTATGTATTTTATATAAATACTAAGGTGATACCCAAAAAGGATAGTAGAACTAAAAGAATTCCTTAACTTCTACCCACTATGACCCTCCCTCTTATACCACCTCTTAGCCCGACGAGAGACACTGTACCCCTTATAATAGACGACTATAATAGCTGCCAGTGCGTTATTAAGGGTTACGAAGACCTCTAATAAACGTTTTTTTCATATTCGGAGAGGGCCCCGCAATTAATCTTAAATACATATTAAATGCGGAGAGATCCCCGAGGAGATTACCTTAGTAGTTAGAACGATGCTTAGATTACCCGGAATATACTACTATTAACGGAAATACTAGTGCTCTGACCTGATAATCAGTGGTAATTCGTTTAATGAACGCTATACGCCCTCGAAGTTGCGGCTTAGGGGAAACGTAGTGTATTTAAGGCGTCGTTAGGTTAACTGAACGGCTAGAGTATTGTGGATAACCTAGGTAAGAAGATAAGCTAGTAATTGGGAGAAAGCTCTAAGAGGAGTACTCCTTTAAAGGACTTTTCTCGGGTGGTTACCCCTTAGGGAATTACATAACCCGAGGGAACACAACAAACCCTTATAAGGAGAACCATCTTATTAGTCCTAATCCTAAAGGAATACGCCGCCCACGTAAACCTAGAGATATAGGGGAAATGGATGGACTTTAAACTTATCAAAGGAACGGTCTAATTGGAGAAGGACACTATTATCGCCTTCCTCCTAATTATCTATGAACAGAAGAAACTAATAACGACGGACTTATAAATATAGTTCCAATTAGACTTCGAAGGTTGGACTAAGGAGATATGGAACGGCGTTAATAAGGTGATAATAACTAATATAGTTAATGTACTTAGGAGAAGTGTGGTCTACGTCCCCTTAGACAATGCTACCCATAATATAAAGAAGTTCATAGATATTATCGCTGAGGAAGAGTTCCATATATGGATAAACGAGGAGATCTAACACTTTAAAAGGAGTGGATAATACGGCCTAAGGGAGCTCCTCGAAGACCTAGTAATCATTAAAGAGATTATAGACGGCTATAATAACCCTCCCCGTTAAACTACTTAGGAGACCACCCCTCCTACTGAGACAAGGAGAGAAGCACTATGAACAACAACGGAACCACAAAAAGAGACTCCGTTAACATTAGGGTAACCAATAATAAAACCTAGCCTACTATATCAGATAAGACCACCTATAGATTCGTAGATCTAGCCGACCTTCAGGGACTCCCCGGCAACCACTACCAATAACCTATATATATCTCCTCTAATAAGTAACCAAATCTAAGTACTCACGAAGCAAATAAAAGAAGTGAATAAGTACAGAGGAGAACATTACAAGGTCCTAGAGAACTCACTATGGTTATGGAGGCACTACTGTGAGGTTCTATAAATACTAATGGAATTAGTTACCCTAGTTATTAATACTATACTAAAAGATAAGGCCCTGGACTTCTTTACGGAACATATTATATAACTAGGCATACTAGGGACCTTCCTATCCTAGGAAACTATCATTAAGAGACTAAAAGACCAGTTCGAAACGAAGGAGGCCCATAGAGATTACTTGACGGAGTAGTAAACGACCAACTGGGCAACGATTAGAGACGAGAACCATAAGAAGAAGCCCAACAAAGTACTCGAGTTACTAGTTAAGAGGTTAAGGAAAATATAACACATACTCAGCAATGAATATAATACCAATAAAGTACTACGAGATTAACTCCTTTCCATAGTTAACAACGTCAGGGAGTGTGCCTACGCTCTCCAGGACCCTAAAGACGCCTTCGAAGACTTTTGTGGCCAACTACGAGGCACCATTCAAAACTCTATAAGACTTAACTCGGGTACTAAATAACACTTCCTATAATAACCCACCAACGAGGAAATAAACTACTTCTTCACAAAGAAACGCTATAATAGCCAAGGGAAGTAAACAAGCTTCGGCCAACGAAGAGGATTCAATAAAGGGCGAGGTAACCAACACTTCGCCCCGAGATAACCCCCAAAGGACAAAAAGTGCTATATTTGTGGGAAGGACGACTATTGGTCCTCCAACCACCCAAAAGAGGAAGCAGATAAAGCCTTCCAAGCGTTCCGAGACGGGTATAAGAGACAATTCCACATACAACCTCCTAAGGGAGCCATGGAATCCTTCCTTCTCGAATACAAAGGCCCCTAAGGCGACGAAGCGAGGGACGAGGATGAGGATAACAGGATCCACGAGTTTTTCATTATGGACCCAGAAAAAGAAGACTACAAAGATTAGACCTACGGAGACCAGTTCTACGCCTTAATACTAGGCCCCGAAACCACTCTTAACAACGAGATTATCACAATAACCCTTAGGGACCAGGTAATATACTATGCCCTCACAAAGGAAGACCCATTTAACGAGGCTACCTTTACGAAGACCTCGGAGGCCTATATACTCGAAGGAAGATACGCCGACGCTGTATTCTACGGAATTATACCGGATATAAGCGCAACTAAGTCGTTAATAATAGGAGAGCCTTAGTTTAACGCTCTTAGACGCCTATACCCAGAAATTACCCTCAACAAAACTCAAGCCGGCCAGGCAAGCGTCAAATTCGGCCCAGGGGAGGTCATCTCATTAATAGGGACGACTACAGTTATAACACCCCTCGGACCACTTACTTTCCACGTTATCCCTTATAATACTCCGTTCCTCCTTTACCTTAAGGATATAGACCACCTAAAGGTCTACTTTGATAATCTAAGGAACACTCTAAGATAAGGAGACGTCGTTATACCAGTTACTAGGAAATTCAACCACACCTAGATGAAACTAGGCCACTAAGATAAATCCGTTGCGTAGAGCCACCTCACAAACATCGAATTACAACGCCTACACCGGCGTTTTAGTCACCCTTTAGTATAGAGACTCTATAAAATCCTTCAGAGGACCAGAGAGGAAGTGGAATTAGTAACCATCGAATACTTAACGAAGTACTACTACTACTGCTAAATGAACTAAAAGGCTCCCCACCACTTCAAATTCACTATCCGGGACGACGTACTCTTCAACTACGAGATCGTTGTCGATATACTATACTTCAACGGAAAGCCCGCCCTTTAGGTCGTCAATACAGTTATAGGCTTTAACACAGGACGATTCCTGAGTAATATGAGCACAAGGACAGCATGGGAGATACTCAGATTATGCTAGATCAATATATACTAGGGACCACCCGACTGGATCGTTATGGACACCGGCACCAACTTTAAGGCGTCCGAATTTAAGTAAACAGCGAAGTCTATAGGGATCGAGGTTAAAATTGTCCCCGTAGAAGCCCATAATAGTATAGGGAAGGTCGAGAAATATCACGCATAACTTAGATGGGTATATAGTATTATCCAGTAGGAATCCCCTTCTACGACGCTAGAAGCCGCCCTCTAGAGCATACTAAAGGTTATTAACGATACCATAGGGTTAAACGGAATTATATTAACCCTATTAGTGTTTAGTGTATACCCTAGGATATTAAACAACTCTCCCCCATCACCGGAAGTAATCCAATACACAGAGGCCATCAGGAAAACTACGGAAGACCTTAGGAAGGCCAATACGAGACGTTAAATCTCGGACACCCTTACGATAAGGAATAAACCTAATAATACCATATTAAAGAACCTACCACTAAGCTCAGAAGTCAGGGTATAGTACGAAAAAAAGGGATAAAGAGGCCCATTCACTCTAATAGCCATAAACGACGAGAATTACGTCGTTCAAATACCCAGAGGCCTAAAAACCTTCTACTCAATAGTTATTAAGCTATACCATTAAAACCCCAAAGAAGAGGCGCAAAAAGAGCCTACCACCATAGACAATAAAACAGGAAACAAGGCCACGGAAGGCCAAGAGAGCGAAGAAGAGGAAAACAACGTAGACAACGTTAAATCGGTGATTATAAACGAGATTATCATTAGAACATCCCCTCCACCAAAAGAGGAAAAGCCTTAGCCACCTAAAAAACGACGAGGCCGGCCACAAAAAAACCCAGCCATTACCCATAAAATTAACACCATCTACTTCCAAGCAGAAACCAACGGGCTAAAAAGACCTTACTTCATAGTATACTTATCAGCAAAAGAGAAAAACAACCTCACACTAACCAACGAACTTCGGAAAAAAAGCGTAATAACCACGCCCAGCACCCCATACAAAAAATCAATAAAAAAGGAGATCGTAAACCTCATAAGCCGAGGCGTATTCGAATTCGTCCCCTACAACGAAACCAAACATAGCAATACTAAGATCTTTAAATCCAAAATCGTCAACAAAATCAAAGGGAAAACCGAGAAGCCCTACGAAAAAAGCCGTCTCATAATCTAGGGCTACACCAACAACAGCAAAAAGGCCGTCCTCACACAATCCCCCACAATCCAACGGGCAAACTAACAATTAATTCTCACCTTAACCCCCTATTTTCTAGCGAAGGGCTACTCGTTATGGTTACAAAACATCACTTAGGTGTATACTTAGTCGAAGACGAAGCTTACCTAGACAATTCTAACCCACTTACTAGACCAAATTAAGGATAAGTACCCTCCCGGGACGATTATGAAGGTCGTGAAGCCCCTCTACGGGATCACCGAAGTAGGGACCCATTAATACACGACCTACAATAATCACCATAAGGAGAAACTCTAGATAAGAACCTTTATATACGATCCGTACTTATTATTATTAATACCCGAAAACGAAAGCTTTACGATAATCGGGATGCAGATAGACGATATAATAGGCCTAAGCAACGAGAAGTTCTCCTAGAAGGAAGAAGAAGAGCTAAAGAAAGCAACGTTTATAGCGAAGGCGAAGTAACGGTTAACTATAAAAGAACCCCTCGTATTTAATAGAGGGATCGTTTATTTAAACGGTAAAACTATTAAACTACGGTAAAAGGGGTAAAGAAAGAAAATCCAGTTCATAGAAATTAGGACGACGTCGAGCCACTAGTAATACGTCGTCCAAAAAGCTTACGGAGCATACATTACCTTAGTCTACGATATCGAGGCCTACTACGACCTCTCCGTAGCGGCCTAGTACTAAAAGCCCACAAAAGAACAAATAAAGGCCCTTAATAAGCGATTAAAGAGGTAGATGGAGACCCTGGACATAAGGCTAAACTATAACTTCGTCCAATTCAAGATAATAACCCTCTTCGTTTTCGTAGACAATTCATTTACTAATAATAGTAACCTCTCATCACAACTAGGATTCCTTATTATCCTAATTAACGAGACCTAAATCGATAAGAGTTTTACGTTAAAGGGCAACATCTTCCATTATTCCTCCACTAAATCAAAGTGAGTAACACACAGCGTTCTAATATCCGAGATCTACGGTATGGTGGCCGGCGTAGATATAGCCTACACTATCTCCACGACCTTAAAGCTGGTAACTAATCACCTGGAACTTCTCAAAATCCCCACAGTTATTTATACCAATTCGTACTCATTATACAAATACTTCGTTAAACTTAGAACCACTAAGGAGAAGCACCTTATAATCGATATTATAGTACTCCGATAATCCTATGAGCAATGAGAGCTCTATGAGATCCACTGGATTAACGGGGAAAATAACTTAGCTAACTATTTTACGAAAATAGTATTAAACAGAGTTCTAAAGTATTTTCTCGAAGAAGGAAAGGTAACGGTTCGTATAAATAGATGGGTAACGCAGGCTTAGGAGGAAGAGACGTTAATAGGGCTCGAAAGATCACGAGAAACGGAGAAATCGTTAATACCATAGCCAGCACCGACGATAACGTTAATTAACCAGTCCGGTATAAGGACCGGAAAGCCGGCTACACCACTAAGGGCAGAATCTAATTTTACCACCTCTCACCGCCTTACATACTCGAGCGAATTCGTCGTTTTATTGCGTTTTTAAGCGTTTTAGGAGAAAAGTAGCCTTTACCCAATTAGCAAGCATAAAAAAAGAGTTTCTAGTATTAGAATCCGAATCGGATAATAACCCCACTTTCGGGTTCCTAATTAGCCAGTTCCGACCAGACTAATCAAAAAGCAGGGATTCTAGCGCACCAACTAGATCTAGCAACAGCCGGCCTAGCCCACGTCGGAATAACCTCCCTCCAACAACAACAACAACAACACTACGTATTCAATATATCGATTATTGCTGTTCAACACTATCGCCTAGGCGACCCTTTTGACCTAGGGTCAAACCTACAAAAAGAGATGATCCTCACTTTTAAGAAGAGTTCTGAGTATAGTAAAAGTGCTCTAAAAGTGGATACCCGATCTAATAAATTAATTTAATATAATACGAGGCGCTTTATACTATACCCAATACCCGAGGTGTTACCACCGAGGCCTTTAGTATTCTTTACTATTTTAAAAGTAGTTTTTACTATAAAGGGGCGGGGGAAGAGCAAGGGAAAAGCATAATATAAAACCATAACCTTAGATCATAGTATAAGTACAGTGAAGTATAAAATCTTATTTAAATCTGCTTTTTTAGTAGGAACAGCTTTAAAATGGAAATAACACTATAAAATACAATTAATGGACAATTTCCCAGGTATACACTTACGGTCTAGTTAACCCAGCGTTCCTAACGAGATTAATCACCTTAGAACCTTTAATAAAAGTATATTAGATTAAAAGGCTAATAGGGAAATGCTCTAACAGTATAACCTTCCCGGTGAGTTAAGAAAGCCTGGTTAAGAGGGGACTTTCACTAAGGGAAATACTCTAGGTCGTGTACATAGAGAGATTTCTCCACCAGGTCATAAGGGTAATACACCCATAAGCACTTACTAAAAGAAACTACCCCCTCTCCCCACATCATACGATCACTTAAAGGATCACCTATATAGGGACGACTTCAGAATAACAGAAATAAGCCATATACACGGCCATAAAGACTCCCACTCCTAGGAGGAGGTCAGCAAATAACACACACATAATAAGCAGGTTCTCGGCTACTACTGGGTATATACTTATAAGTTTAATAAACACAAAAGGCTCTTAAAATTCAAAGTACACCTTATTATCCGTAGAGATTAATAACTAAAAGACGAGTAAAAAACGTACACTACTACACTCACAAGTATATTATTCCGAATCCTTATTATAACAACTGCTCGCTTTAATATGGAGCTTTTATAGTATAACGCAGTAAATGCCTTTATACACATAATAATCGACAAGGAAGTATATATACAACTCCTACCCGGATACCAAAAAGTTAGATGGGTACTATACTTAAAAAAGGCGTTTTATAGCCTTAGGAGGTCACCTTTGCTCTAATAAAAGCACCTAGAAAGCGGGCTCTAAGAACTTAGTTTTTAACGAGTTACTAGAGAGAACTGCTATTAGCAGAAGGGATAAGTCATGTTCTTCTTTTATATTAACAACTACGTTTTAGCCTTCCCTCACAAATCTCACAACAAGGTAATAGTATCAATAAAACAGTTTTAAGAACGATACCATTTAAAAGGTAGTTACAAGTTATAATAGTTCTTAGGAATTGAAGTTCTAAGGGACCGAGAAGCTAAGAAGATCTAACTTTCATAATGAGTATTTACTAAGAAGGTGAGAAGACTTTTATTAGATGCTAATAAGCCGTTTAAAGTACACTACGATACCCCTATAACAGTTATTGAACTTTTCCTTTACGAAGGGATAGTAGAACCATAGGAGATTAAGAGGTACTAACATAAAGTTGGGACGATTATATATACAATAGTAATAACTTACCCGGACATCGTATTCACCGTAAACCATCTTATACACTTTAATTAGAACCCAGGGCCGAGTCACCAACACACAGCGGATCAAACACTCTAATACCTCTACTTAACGTGTTCCCTCTACTTAGAATACGGAGCCGTGCCGGGGAGCTCTGAGGACACTTTGGAAGTTACTTTAGATGCAAGTTTCGCCGACAATACACTTGATCAGAAGAGCTCTTAAGTGCTCGTAATACGACTTTTTGGCGGAACCATTATATAGAAGGTAAGTAAACAATAAATAATTACAACATCAACAACAGAAGCCGAGCTCCTCGCCCTGTTATATACAGTAAAGGCATCTTTATAAGCTGGTTAATCTCCGTTTTATAAATATAACTCCCCACGGAGGACGCTTAGAGTGCTGAGTTTGCACCTTAAATACGCTCTTAACCACGAATTCATATATAATGCGATAACCAGTAAACCATGCGCTTCGTAACCACAAAATAAGTGCAATTACAAATACGCCTACACCACGTTGATATTCACAACCACTAGTTACATCAAGAAATCGAGAATAACCGCGTTAACGTTACGTATACACCATCAACTAAGCTAATAATAAATAGATTAACAAAAGTACTCCCGAAGTAGCTTTTTCAGGCGTTTCTTACATAGCTAAATATAAGTAACCAGCGGGCTCATCTTAAAAACAACCATCGTCGCAATATCACCGCAAATAAGGCCCGCTAGGAGGCCAGGATGGCCAAGGATTACATATGGGACGTTAAGGCTCGTATTCCTCACACTTCTGGGGCTCGTAAACCCCGCAGGAAGGATATATAAGAGGTGCTCTAAACAGAGGAAAACGGAATTCAAATCTCAAAATAATTACAACGCTTAGAAATAACTATTAAAGGGCGGATTAGGTAGCAGGAAGTCCACTAAACGGAGGCCTCCCTAAAGGGGCGTATCAAATCCACTATACCAAGCACCCAATACACTTCCGGCGCACTCGAAGGCCGCGCATGGCGTAGAATAATGACGGGCCGAGAAGCGCCCTTGAACCAGCCACCTTAAGGGCTAAGTTCGTCCCTGAAGAACAGGAAAAACAAGAAAAATTACACATTATTGAATACATCACGAATTGACCCTTGAATCCGACAGTTTTATATATAAATAGACCTAAGTAATGAGAGGCTGTAGATTGGTTAGTGCCCTATTTTTTCTGGTATATATAGTTACTGAAATATAATATTATTGCTAACATTACGATGTTTATATATTTAATTAATGCTCTATAAATTGCCCTCATAACACTAGACTTTGGTTAATCCCTTTGAAAATTTCCGAGGCGGCAGAAGTTGTCAAAAGGGGTGGCAGGCCGGAGGCACTGAGGGCACTGGAGGGCCGCTCGAGGCACGCTTAGTCACTGTCAGATTGAACGCTCCTAAAGCGCCTTTAGAACGGGCGCTCGGCGTAAGGTTATTCGGTTATTCCCGAGCGCGCCTCAGGCAGCCAGGGGCGTCCCCTACCCCTATCCCTAGGGTCAGGGACGCTCCCTGAAGCACTTAGCAGACAACAACAATATACGCATTTGACCCTCAATTCGACAGTCACACAAAGCACGCTAGAAAGGTGCCTCAGGGGCACTCACAGGAAGAAGGACACACAAGCACAATACATATCACAAATTAACCCCTGATATTGTACCCATATGCAATTCCTAACAATTAACAATGTAATTACCTACTAATTAGCTAATCTATAAGTTAAACAAAGCTATTCAAGGATCCAATTAGTCACTAAAAATACATAATAACCCACATAATACACTCAAACTAAATAATAAAAACAAAAAAACCCATCATCCTTAATAACCCCACCTAATAATATATATAATAAGTGAGCGGCGTAGACAAGTGTGCGGTGCACTGGACCACGACTATACAACTATTTATCGCACTAATTCAATAATAACACATTAATTCAATTAAAATTATTCGGAATCCTTTTCCTAAGACGTCTCTACTTCTACTAAATACGTGTGTAAGTCATAGTTGGGGTTACCGTAGACACTATATCGCTTTTATTTTATTTCCGTCCTTGGTCTACGACCACTATTCTGTTGCTTTTCCTTTATGACCTGTGCATTTACCTTATTCTATGAATGAATGTCTTGTCCCTTACCTATAATAAAATTCCCTCCTCCTCGGAGATGTGTTTTTTTTTTTAGCTCTCTGACGTTAACTAAGTAGCGAATTCTCCTTTCGAAGGATCTGGTTGTCACGGTCCCTCCTGTCAGCCAGTAGCTGCGACAGGGCAAATAGGGACGTGAGCGCAAACAAAGTAACTAAGCGCGAATAACGAGAAAGTCAACGAATATGGAGTGAACGTAGGTATGGTCTAAAGGTCTGTATTCTTCTTAGAGAGGCTTAACTATCTCGTGGTCACAGTGCTTTTTATGACATCGTGGGATTCCACAATGTGCACGTAACTATTCACGTGATTACGGAAAAGCCTGTGACACTGGTTCTCCGATTTTATAAGAGTATAGTAATACATAATTCCCTGAGTACCCTTTAATAGCTATTTAACAACTTGGATAATAGTTATCGGGGAGTTACTTTGATGATGGCTGATTCGAGTTTTAATAAGTTTTAATTGAGAATTTACCTCTATTAGGTTATTTAGTATTTTAAAAACCTAAGGGGTGGTTGTTTAAAGAAGTAATCCGGAAAGTGATAGGGTACGGAACTTAATATCTAGCTTAGAAATAATATTCTCTGGGTTTATTAGAACTAGTTTAAAGCTTTTAAAACCTTCTTAAATATTTTTATATAATAAATATTATGAATATTATTAAAAATAGAAAAGAAGTCCTTTTTATTAATATGGGTTATATTAGTTTGTATTTTTAATTTGATTTCTTTTCTATACGCAATTTTGAGGAAGTTAAAATATTTTATATTTAGAGGTTGGAGTATATAGGTGTGACGGGCTGGGCCCTCTTGGAGGCTTCGCAGCCTCTCAGCCATGGACTCCGCTTACCTAAGCCCGGCTTACCTAAGACGGATCAGCCTTAGGCCTGATTAGAGT
Source organism: Colletotrichum gigasporum (assembly GCA_024584535.1). Classification (NCBI taxonomy): domain Eukaryota; kingdom Fungi; phylum Ascomycota; class Sordariomycetes; order Glomerellales; family Glomerellaceae; genus Colletotrichum; species Colletotrichum gigasporum. The sequence continues at coordinate 2,236,041 of CP077951.1, forward strand.
AAACGGGTCCTATGGGGCGGAAAACATTTTCTCCTTTTCTCTCTTATTTTAAAGATACTCGTAGTAGTCGCCATAACTAATTGTAATATACGTACTTGGACCATTATATTATCTTTAAGATCTTAGTATTATCGGAGATAACGAGAGTATGCTAGGTGCGGAAATAATTATCGACGAAAAGTAAGTCTACGACCTTAGTGGGAGTAGTAAAAAGTCCTAAGTGGGTTAACCTAAAGGTCCCTAAACGCTTAAAGCTGATCAGCGAGGTCTAATTAGGGCTAGGAGGTTTTAATAAATTTAAAAAAACGTATTCCGCGTAATAGAGTACTTTAATAACGTTAATTAGTATACTATGGTCACTGCTGAATAAAGATGTGTAGAAGGAACGATAACCGTATTACAATAGAAGACAACGTCGACCTATCCGGAAACCCGCAATAGCTAATATAGTTAATTAGTTAGTTATTAGCCCAACTATAGGAGATGCGGACCACCTAAGTGGCCGAACGAGAGGCCCAACGAGAGTAGATTCGAATACTATAATAGACCCTAATAAAACCTAGGTACCCAACCTTAATATTACACAAAACCCCTATACCCTTTACAACGCCGATCCCACCTAATTAGGCCTATACACCACCTCCTAAATAACTAAAACACTAAATCCCCGATCCACTAAAGTTTAACGGATTACATAAGAAATTTTAATAATAACACCTCGAAATAAAAGGGAAAATAAGTGTAAATAAAGAAACCTTTAGTTTAGTATTAATAGTATTCACTTATATCTACTTTAAATTAGAAAACACTATATAAGCTATAGTGAGCACCTATTATTCATAAGGAGGAGCTGATGGGTCGAAGAACCCTAAACAATTCATAGAATACCTAAAGGGTTACTACGTAGACCTTAACGCAGAAGTACAAGCCCTCGACCAACTAAGAACAATATATTAAAAGGAGAATAAGAGTTTTACCCACTTCCTTCTTAAGTTCAAAAAAGAGTTTATAAAAGTGGGAGGAGAATACCGGTTAGATAACGTTAAGATTAACTACCTAAAAGGAGCTCTAAATATTATAATAAGAACCCCTTTAATTAGTGTAATTAATAAACTAACAACTTATACTATATACACTTAGATGCTCCTAATAATAGGATTAGAGCTGGACAGTGAATTGTACTAAGCTCACCGTAAGTGTTAATACAAAAGATCACTAATACCCGGCCAGAACAAAATCGAGTTATTAACTAAATAGGATAGTTGAATAGGATCACCTTAACCTGATTAGATGGATTAGGAACCCACTAAGGTAAACCAGATAATTAAGGATAAACTAGTTTAAAGAAGGTTAAGCTAAGAGGAAACCCGTAAATACTATAATTATGGTAAGAAGGGGCATATATAATGGAGATGCCCTAGAGACCGGAAAAATAAGGAAACTAAAACCTTAAAAGAGAAGACCAAAGAGTAGAGCGAAATAAATATTAGCTTTGATTAGGACTCTAAAGAGTCGAGAAAAGAGTAGCTCCTAGTGGAAGTCGTTATTAGGAGGAACAGGTTATAGAGGAATAGAAGGTTATTAAAAAGAATATGAACTATGACCTATTCTATATTAATATTAGAATTAATAGGATATAATATACTACTACTCTTGTTGATATAGGGTGTTTAATATATGCCCTGATTAGCGATACCTTCACTAAGAAACTCCGCTTATTACGTATTAGTATTACCCCTCGGAATTTGATGCAAGTCACCATTATAATCCCTGGTGTAATTTGTTATATTACTTATGCTAATATCGATATTAATGGTTATAAACGACGACGGCTATTCTTTTATATTATCCCTAATTAAGAAGACGACGTTATTCTAAGTAGATCATAGATAATAAACGACAATGTTATGGTATACCTAGCTAAGGGCACCCTCTATATAGGTGTTGTAGACTACTGGGTTTAAGAGAGGAAACCAAATTAAATATCATAAAACCCCGACTTCCCAATCTAATAACAAACCGGAACTATATTTACTGCCCTAATTAGGTGAACTAAACGTAAAAACTCAACACCTAATAAAATAAGACCTCTAAACATCTTTGTAGTAAGCCTCGCCGATATCGAGAAGGTACTTACACCTTAAAAAAAGACCGACCTAAAGACCAAACTACTTATATATTACCATAAGTTCTTATACGTATTTAACTACGATAAGGTTAATTAGTTACCACCATATTAAGATAATATTGACTATGCAATTCCCATTAAAAAAGACTTAATAGGGTAAGATAAGCTAGTTATATGGGGACCCTTATATGGGATGTCTAGGGAGGAGCTAATTATACTTTGATGGACCCTCATAGAACTACTGGATAAAGGCTTTATTCGTACTAGTAGCTCTCCTGCTTTATCACTTGTTTTATTTATTTAAAAACCCGGGGGAGGATTAAGGTTTTATGTTAATTACTGGGCTTTAAATACTATTACTAAGAAAAATAGATATCCCTTACCCCTAATTAGTAAAACTCTGAGAGCCCTAATTAAGGCTAAGTGGTTAACGAAGTTAGATGTTATTATTGTATTCCATAAAATTAGGGTTAAAGAAGGCGACGAATAGAAGATGGCCTTTAGAACAAAATACGGCTTATATAAATGGATAGTGACTCCTTTTGGCCTAATAGGGGCCCCCGCTATGTTCTAGAGGTATATTAATTATATTTTACGGGACTTCCTGGACGAATTTTGTACTACTTATATCGACGACGTTCTAATCTATTTAGATAGCTTACTCGCTGATTATAAGGAGAAAGTTAAGAAGGTCTTAAGTTGTCTGGGTGTTACTGGCCTATAAATCGATATTGATAAATGCGACTTCGAAATGAAGAGGGTTAAATACTTAGGGTTTATTATCGATGTAGGGAAGGGTATCCACGTTAACCTAGAGAAAATTAAGGCTATCTAAACATAGGAGGTCCCCCGATCAGTGCGAGGAGTCCGTGCCTTCGTTGGTTTTGTAAATTATTACCGTTAATTCATACTGGACTTTTTAGGGTTAGTATACCCCCTTATAACTTTAATAAAGAGGGATATCTTATTCGTATAAAGTAATGAGTATATAAAAGTATTTAATAAGTTAAAGGCCCTCCTAATTAGTACCCCTGTACTAGTATATTGGGATCCTAATCGAGCCACTATACTAGAAACAAACTTATTAGGTTATGTGGTGGGTAGTGCTTTATTATAATACGACGACAAGGGTATTTTACGGCCTATTACGTTCTTTTTATAGAAGAACTTACTAGTAGAATACAATTACCTAATACATAATAAAGAACTATTAGCTATAGTCCATTATTTAGAATACTAGGACTCCGAATTAAGGAGTATAAAGGAGTTTATTATCCTAACTAACCACCTTAACCTTAAGTATTTCATAACTAAAAAGTAATTAAGTGAACACTAGGTTAGATGGTCGGAGCTCCTATCCCGTTATAACTTTATAATCTAGTTCCGACCCGGTAAATAAACGATAATCCCTAATACACTATCTAAACGAGAATAAGATGTTCCTAACACTTAGTGAGATAATTAATTAAAAGGACGGAGGATATAGCTCCTAAAGGGGAAATGGAATATGGTTATGGTGAACTGGGTAACTCTCGAGACGAATTAAATGGATACAACGGAATCCATGGAAAGTATTATAGTAGGTGATATGGATTAGGACGATGATCCTAAGGTTAATTAGTCGGAACTTATCCTGAACCCCTTTAAAGAGGAGCCCCTAAAGTCCTCTTAGACTAAAGGATTATAATTAAATAATTGTTATTAGTTGATTAGGATAGTTGTGAAAAGGGGGGACCGTTAATTACCGTTATAATAGAAGTTGCCTATAATATTATTAGAGTGCTTAGTGGATGACGATGGTAGACTTTTTTGGAGGGAGAGGATCTGGGTCCCTTATTATGAACCTTTATGAACCTGGTTAATCTAAGAGTTCTACGACTTAACACTTAGTGGCCATCTCAGTAGAGATGCGTTAAAGGCCTTGATCAGCCGCCGCTTTCACTGGCCAGGCTTGTTGTAGGATGTCCGACGCTTTATAAGGAACTGCGATGTTTATGGACGGGGTAATATATGGTGGGATAAAAAGAGGGGTCTTCTAAAGCCCTTACCTATCCCTGATCAGGTCTAAACAAAGATATTAGTCGACTTTATTATAGGGTTACTATTAACCCGTTGTATAGGAGTAATGAATATTATGGTGGTAATAGACCGATTATCTAAGAATGTGATTTTCGAGCTATTTAAGGATATAACGATGGACGTTGTGGCTACGGCGTTAATGCTTGGCCTGATCAGATACCATGGACCCCCGAAAACTATTATTTTGGATAAAGGCCCCTAATTTACTAGTTGTATGTGGAAACGGCTCTGTTAACTGTTACGAATAAAACGACGTTTATCTATGATCTTCTACCCGGAGACAGATAGCACCATAAAACGAGTTAACCAGGTAATAGAAACTTACCTCTAAGCTTATACTTTGTATACTTAAAATAATTAGGACGACCTGCTTCCAATAACGATAATAGCTATTAATAACAGGGTTACCTCGTTAATAGGCCTTAGCCCTTTCTTCACTACCCATAACTATAACATCGACCTGATTAGAGTAAGGGAAACTCTGTGGACTAAAGGAAAGACCCCCGCAGCTCGGGCAGAGGCCCTAGTCTCGAAGTTAAAGGAGGCCTCCGAATAAGCATAAGCGGTAATGGCCTCCGCCTAAGAGTGATAAGAAGCCTCGGTAAATATACGACGCTAACCTTTTAACTAGTTTTGACCAGGGGATAAGGTCTAATTAAAGCTTAAGAACGTCCATTCTAAGAGACCATCTAAGAAGTTGGACTAAATAAATACGAAGTATACTATATTAAAAATAATCGGATCCTATACTTACCAACTTAATACGCCGCCGGGTATTTATAACGTCTTTTATATATCCCTAATCAGGTATACGGGAGTTGACCTACTACTATCATAAGAACAAAATAACACTTAACTACTACTTTTACTAATAAATAATAAAAAGGAATTCGAAGTTAAAGAGATCTAGGATATTAAGAAGATTCGTAGTTCCTAAAAGGTTTTAGTTAAGTAAAAGGGCTACGTAGAGCCTACTTAGGAACTAGTTAAGTTATTAACGGAGACTATAACTTTAGATTATTACGAGGTTAATTATAGACGAGTCCCTCTAAACGGGGAGGAGGGAGAGGGGGGGTAATTATAACGGGCTAGGCCCTCTTAGAGGCTTCGTAGCCTCTTAGCCATAGACTCCGCTTACCTAAGCCCGGCTTACCTAAGACGGATCAGCCTTAGGCCTAATTAGAGTAAACGGGTCCTATGGGGCAGAAGACATTTTCTCCTTTTCTCTCTTATCTTAAAGATACTCATAGTAGTCGCCATAGCTAGTTGCAATATACATGCTTGGACCGTTACAATAGGAGGAATGGGGGGGTATATAGAGTGTAATAATGTTTTTCTCTATAGAATAGTTTGAAGTTTTTTGAATGGTGGTTTTTATACTTATTTAGGATAAGAAGATGATGTGTATTATAGTTTTCGATTTAGAATATTTATTAAAGTATTAGATTTATTTTAAACCTTTTTTGTTTATAACTTAGTTGTTATCAAACATAGTAATAACCTAATTTTGAGGTAGAGGGCTCTTTTTGTACTAGGTTAAAAGGTGATATTTACTTATAATAATAATAAACGGTAGGATCGCCCAACTTTGGGAATTAATTCCCTGAATAATTATAACCTATTCCCGGTTTTTAAGTTAAGCTTTTTTAGCCTTAGAACGTTTTTTTAGTATTTATTATAATTATATTTAATAAGATAATACTTATTATAAAATTAGTTTTATTAAAGTTATAGATATTATATTTTTAAATCCTATAACATACTTAATAAGCGAGTGAGACAGACAAGCGAGTGAGACACGAAACCGCGACCACTTCAGATAAATATAACAGGACGAATTTCTCCCCTAATACACTATAACACAAAATTCTTATAGCAGCAAAAGCGGAACCGCAATTGCCACTGCAGCAATCGCGCCTTATAAACCCACTAACTGTCACAATACTTAAAGCTTATTAGGACTCTATATCCAAGCCGGTTTAACTACTCTTCTAGGCTTATATCCAGACCGGCTACTTTCCCTAGTAGTTCCGTAGGGTGGAGGTTGTTATAATCCAGAAGCCTAGAAAACCGACTTTTCAAAGGCTGGATCTTTGAGGCCAATTACCCTCTTATCCTACTTCAGTAAAGGGCTTGAGAGGCTGATAGCTAGGAGAATGGCCTACCTCACTATCTTAAAAGGGGTGGCCAGCCCACAGCAAATAGGGGCCCTACCGGGCAGGGCAGTTATCGACCTAACAACCTGTCTTATACATAATATCCAATAGGCCCTCGATAAGGGGCTTATAACCACGCTGGCGACGATAGATGTAAAGGGAGCTTTGAACTCTATTCTTTGGAACTGCCTTATTATTAGACTATGGTAATAAGGTTGGCCTGATAGCCTGATCAGGTTGATTTATGTGTTTATTTTAGACTATATTACTAGGGTTAAACTTGAAGAAATAACAATAGAGGACTTCCCTTTAACTTGTGGATTACCTTAGGGCTCCCTATTATTACTTATTATCTTCTTATTTTATATTTCTGATATCCTAGCTAAAAGCCTAAAACTTCGATTTAGATATATAAACGATATAAGGTTGTTAATTACTAGCCCATCCCTTAAAAATAATACCATATCCTTAAAACAGTAGGTTACCCAAGTTCTAGACTAGGGTACTAATAATAAGGCCTCTTTTAACCTAGTTAAATATAAAGTTATCCACTTTACTAGGAAGTATAAATAACTAAAAGACTTACCTAGGATTAAAACCAGCGACTTTAAAATTAAAGCCTTAGTCGAGCCGATCCGCTGAATAGGGGTTTAGTTTAATAAAAAACTCTTTTTCCAATACTACATCAAAATAAGAGTAACTATAGCGAAGAAGGCAGCCTAGCACCTGGGGCACCTAATAAGCATAAAAGAAGGGATCCTAGTAACTATTATATAGAAGGTGGTCATCACCTGCGTCCTCTTAATAATCTTATATAAAGCCGAAACCTAATTCAGGGGGCTAACTAAGCTAATTCTAAGTAATAACACCTCCCCTTAGGGGGGGATTATTAATATAGGCCAGAAGGGCCTCATATAAAAGGTCAGCAAGATTATCATAAGAGCGGCCCGAGCTATCCTCTTAGTCTAGAAAATAACCCCAATAAGCAACCTCCTTCGAGATGCCGGCCTACCTATTAGGAAAGTAGCTTTAGAAGGGGCACGCTTGCACTTCACAGTACGATTATAAAATGTTGACCAACAATACCCATTAGTCCTAAGTCTCTCATAACAAGGGAGGTAGTAAACAAGGCTTCAACGGATAGCGGGCCTCGTCTTAAGGGTCCCAAGGCCAGTACTACTCTAACCACAGTACCTCCCAGGGTCACATAACCCAATAGTTCTATAATTAAAAGAGAAGGCTACTAAGACCTTCCAGAGCTAGTTAAAAACCATCCCAAACAACTATATAACGTGGTTGATAAGCGAGCTGGCCAGACAAGCGAGCTGGCCACCCAACCACAACCACTTCACACATACAACCAGAGAACAGTATTACAACGATTAAATTAATTAAAACTACTTAGAATCCTCTTCCTTAGTTATTCTTTTATTAGTTGGATATGTTCGTGTATTATGTCTAGTATTTCCATAGACACCATATCGCCGTTGAACTATTTCCGTCCTCGGTCGATGACCATTACTCTAATGCGTTTCCTCCTCGACTTGAGTTGTAGCCTCTCTTTGTAACTAAAGGTCCTCTCCTTTAGCTATAATAAGACTCCCCCCTTATCTAAGATGGGTTTTCTTAGCTCTCCGGTGTCGACTAAGTAGGTTATTCTCCTCTTAAAGGATTCTATTCTTAGACCTTAATAAGGTAATTTAGTGTATAAAACTGCGTGCCCCCTTCGACAGATGCTCTATAACTTCAATTATTAAAGTTAGTGAGCTTCTTTGATAGTAGGAGATCCGATTCTTGATGAGGTCTAATTGAGAAGATACTTTTGTTGGGTTATTTGACATCTAAGAAGTCTAAGGTGGGGGGATTATTAGAAGTGACCCTAGAGGTATTAAAGTGTATAACTAAATATTAAACTTCGATAATACACTTTCTACATTTAGGGGAATAAGTCTAGTACCTCTAAATCCCCCCTAGATGTTTTCTTTATAATTAACTAAGTGTAAGCCTTGCGAAATACAAGAAAGAAATCTTCCTTTATAATATGGGTATTACCCCAACGCATCTTATCCTTAATTTATTAACTATATACCAACTTAAGGGGCCCAAAACACTTAACATCTAAGGACTAGAGTAAATAAGACGAATAAGCCGGTATATAAAGTGTAATAATGTTGTTCTCCTTATAAAATATCTCGAAATTTATAGAGTAGTGACTTTCATATCCATTAACAATAACGAGGCAATATCGGCCTCTTAAACGCAGTTTTGTATATCGATTAAAGTACTGGAGCTAATCTAGGCCTCTTTTGTTTATTATCTATTATTCTAAATATAATTTAGCTTATTATAAACCTAATTGTATTAAAGTTATAAATATCTAGGTCTATAATACCATATTTTACAACTATATTTACTATAAGGCGAAACCACGCATTTATCACAACGGGATCTTTATATTAGGCCCTCTTATAATTATACTTATAAAAAAAGTGTATTCAAAGTTGTGGTTATTGTTTAACGAAGTTCAAAGCCCAGCGCTTCCCGACCGGGGGTGCATCGTAGTCAGCAAATAGTCGATTAACCATATCTTCTATACTACTAATCCGGGGAGGAAACGATCAGGAATTTAAGTCGAGAATATACTCAACTAACTTCTCCTCTTTGAACTCCATCAAATTCCGTGAATTAGGCATAGTATTACGTTGTGATAGTGTTCCCTTTAATCAAGTACCTAAGGTTAAACGAGGGACTAAGTAGATCTTAGTAGCCGCCCGGATACTAAGTTTTACATCTTATTTTAAAGCTTAGATAACTAAGTTCAATTGGGATTCGTAGCTTTGCGTAGGCATATTTGTTGTGGGAAGGATTAGATGATGATGATGTAGGTGGGAAAATCACGGTCGGGTGGCCAGCTCGCTTATCAACCACGTTAATTATTTATTTAAATAACTTTAAAGTATCTAATAGAGCCACGGGATATGGATTCGTTATCTACAAAGGTAATAAGCGTATAACCTAAGACTATGGCCGACTTGGCCTAGTAGAAGTGTTTGACGGCGAGGTTGAAGGAGCAAGGGCAGGGCTCCAACGGGCCCTCCTTATATCCCAAGGCTAGCCTATTTACATTTATATTAATATCACTAATATTATCTAGGGGATACGAGGTGAAACTCTAAACTCCTCATAAGTAGCCTTCATAAAGATCTACGAGGTGGCTAGGATATATAATATACACATCCACTGGGCCCTAGGGCATTAGGGGATAAAAAACAACAAAAAAGTAGACCACCTAACCAAACAAAGCACAACACTCCTAGTACTCTTAGGCCAACTAACAACCCTAACAGGGATCAAATAACTCACTAAAAAACAAATACGAGCCTAATATACACAATAGTAGTATAAGGAGGCAACAGACCAATACGTCCAACTAGGACTCAAGGCAACCCTATCCAACCCCCCTGAACTAGCCCTTCCATGGGCTACCCTACACCACCTCTTAATAACCCAATCAGGCCACAAAAACTTCAAACAATATCCCTAAAACTTCAACCATAATAAAACCCTATTTACTTACTCTTACAGGGAAATAAAAAATATAAACCACTTAGTTTACTATTAAAAACTTTAATAAAGAAGTAATAATAGCCTACCCTCTACCCTTTTAGTTTATCAAAGCCCATAGGACCTATGGGATCACTTAAGCGATACGTCAAAGATTTAATCACTAATCCTAAAAACTTTAAGGCCTTCCTACGTATCACAAGCTTCTTCTAAAAGATCTGCTTACACTACTAGGGGCCAACCCCCAGCTAGTCCTTAAAATAATCAATTAACGTACCCTACTAGGGGAACCAAATAGGAAGTAAAGGAACTAGAGGAACCAGCGGGATCCAAGGATAAATTGAACGCATAGTAGCCAGTAGATAAGATTTAGAGAACGCTGGTAAGGGCTGTATACTATAGAGTAGGTAGTCTGAGCCTGCGGCTCTCCATGCCACATACCCCTCGGGAGGCCTGCTGCAAGGGCGTAGCCCTTGCCGCCATGGCGTTAAATACAACAACAACAACAACTGTGGAAGGAACGTGATGTGTATGATCCTAAAACCTGCCCTGTGGGCCTAAGCGCTGAAGGGGTTGATTAGAGGACCGCTACTACCTGGTGGCATGGTTGCCAGAGTGGTGGGTATTGCTAATACCCCCCCTCAGGCTTAGCAGTGCAGGCTAATTAACGTATAAATTAGCCACTTTGGCTAAAAACTACTCTTCGAGCTAAAAAGCTCTAATACGAGGAGTTTTTAAAGTATATAATACTTCGGTGAAACACCGGATAATTTCTGGTCTCTAATTAGCCCGATTAGCCCGGATTAATACTTCTCTAGGCTAGTTAACGTCCTCTACTCTGTCCTACTGTACTTAATCGAGGCCCTCCACTAATCCTAGTATTCTAATAAACTCAGCGTATTTCCGAGCACCAAAGCTTTTTATAAGACCGTCGGCGGGTATCTTATTACCTCTAATTTAGTGGATTATAATAGTTTTATCGTAAATAACTTCCTGGATAATTTAGTTATAATTGTCACGTGGCTGGAATCTGACTAAGGAAAGCATGGCGGCTAAGCCGATTCCAGACTGCGACAGGGCTTGACTAAGGAGGACTATATATATAAAGGCCTGTCCCTCCCCTTTAAGGAGAGGATTAGAGAAGAATAAGAATCTGTGGCGAGTTCGCATGCGTGTACGAGGTTAAGTAGGAGAAGAAGGCTTAATCTATTCACTATCTGGTGGGTGCGTCCGGTAGAATAAATAGGCCGGCTCGGGGGCCAGGACGTCACGTGAGTGTTAACTTAGCTGAGCATAGCTCCTAGACGTTTTGGTGGCCTAGTATGCTTGCGATATACCCCCCAATTGCGCTACTGGGGTAATTGCTCACATCGAAGTAACGGCCACTAGGCTCTTTTATATGCGTTCTAAATCAAATAATTTAATTAGAATAATAACTCTAATTAATTTAAACAAATTCCCTCGCTTCATAGTAGTCGTAGTATCCGTGTTGTGTTGTTGTTTTAGGCCTTTGTATTTGCCCTTTTTTTGTTGTGATGTAGTTAAAAACTATGGTATCCGGGGTAACGCGTGCATCTCGGCCTGTGAGAGAGGTCGTTCCTAATTGTTATGTGCCCCATGCTCCCGACGACCTATAAGCGAGGTGCGCGCTGGTAGCTAAAGGAAAAACCTTTCGTTGCCCGTTGCCTCTGGAAAACTTATTTTCCTTAGATCTTAATAAACCACTTTTCGTACATATTTTTGCTGCGTTTTCGTCCCCTATAGCTACTAATAGTTGATTTTTCGCGTAGATCCACCGATTTAATATTGTCGCTATACTTTGCGTTGGTAAGTATTCCCTTCTCTTATGTTTCCTCGTTTTTTGTATTGTTTTTCCAACGGTTATTTTTTAGGTTCTACTCCCAAGGTTAGCGGTAAGAAGTCTGGTCGCGTTTCGCGCTTTACGTCCACCAGGGGCAATGCTCGTACACCCACCAGGAGCATGGCTAGTCTCGCCGTCGCCTCGCCCTCCGAGGCTCGTTAGATGCGCTCCAATGCTCGCTATGAGCGCTCCCTTTTCTCTGTGTGTGTTGCCTCCGCTACCCCCACCCCCGCTCTCGCGCCTACTCCCGTGCTTGTCGAGGGTGACGAGGATGACGAGGGCGATGAGATGTAGTTGGTCCCTGCCCCCTTAGGAGGCGGGTCGTCCAACCCCTTCGCTACTACTCCCGAGCCCGAGGAGAGCTCCGCTACTACTGGTGTGTGTAAGGAGGAGGTGGCCACTAAGGGCCTGGAGAATAACATTCCCTACTTCGCCTACGTCCACAGTGCCCTCTAGGGTAAAAAGTGTAAGGACGAGGAGAGCGTAAAGCTCCGCTGTTACGCCCATATACGCATACGCGTCACCAAATGCTAAGAGTACTACCACGGCCACTACGCTAATTATAGTCCGGTCCCTAAGGCCGCTGAGACCGCGGTTTTAGGTCTTTACTACGTCCTCTAGGACCCCGGCGCTAATAATACCTTAAGTTTTTATATATTAGCCTAGTTAGTATTTATATTAATAGTTTCCAGATAATTTAGTATACGTATTTTATTATACACTTCCTCCTTAACGAGGAGGAGGAGGAGGTCGTCGTCTTGGATAACGATGTGGAAATAGAGGATAAGTCCTCCCTTCTTTCTCCAATGCCCGCCGCCCCTAAGGCCGCGCCCAAAAAGGGCACCCCTAAGAAGGCGGCTACTAAGAAGCCTATTGACCGTGTCTCGTCTCGCTGCGCTTCCTAGGCTGTTGTTACCTCTACTGTGCCCGTTGTTGTTGTTGTTGATGAGGTTGTTGGTGGTCGTGAGGCCTACTTTGCCTTTGTTCACGGCTTCCTTAAGCCCGGCTTCGAGGAGGCCTATGCGGTTATTTACTGTGTTTTCCACCCCGATTAGGGGCTATGCTCACTTTCTGTGCCCTTCGGGGCTTTTAATACTCGTATTTCGCGCCCGGCTATGTGTATATGGGGGCCTTGTGCCCAGGAAAAGTTCTTGTTTTGCTGCGCCGGTGGTGTGTGCGGCCTGCGGGCCTGAATATAACTATTTTTCACTTTTTATTACCTCCCGTGCCCGTTGTAACTAATCTTTGTGTATCGTAGAAGTTGAGAAGACCTTTAAAGTACTTGAACTTCGCTTTTAAGAGCACTTTGGTGAGTCCATTTATGGGTATCAGGTTTATTAGTATATAGACCACGTCAAACTTACCCTTAGCGTATTCTTATTTAAGTTATATATTATGAATATCTACGTACCTTAAACGGGTTAATATCCGTTCTTTTTTGCTTATTATAAGCCTTATGGTTTACTGATTATTATAGTGAATCCTTTAAACATTTCCAAGGTTAAGTGAGAGGTCCTTAAAAAACCTTTGGAGAGTGATCGTTTCTTTAGTAGTGTCTGAGAGATTTAGAAGCTCTGCTTCGGTGGTGGATATTGTGATTGTCGCTTGTTTAGTGGCCTTCCATATAATAGGTCCACTAAAAAGGGAGATTATGAAGCCCTGTGAGGAGCGTTTTGTTGCTTTGTCGTTTGTGAACGAGGCGTCGCCCGCAATTAGAAGTACTTGAGCGTCTCCCTCACCCCCCACACCACCGTAGTTGATGGCAAGGTAGTGTGTGCTAAAAAGGTAGTGAATGGCCTGATCTGCGGCTGCGAGATGCTCTGGAGAGGGGTTTGTTAGGAATAAGGAGAGCTTCGCTGCTGGATATGTAGTGTTAGGGTGTACGAAGATTGCGGTGTATAAGAGGGATCCGACTTTTTCCTGGAATTCCTTGATTTAAGCCCTTGTTACTTGTCCTTTGTATAGTATAAGGCCTTCTAGTATAGGAGTATAAGGGGTTACGGTGTTATCTACGAGGCTGAAGTATTTAGCGACCTTCTTAATATAAGAGTTATGGACAAAGTAGATTTTGTGTGTTTTACGGTCCCTGATGATTTGTATTCTAAAGTACTATTCCACGGAGCCCTGGTCCTTGAGTTCCACCACCGACTTAATACTATTAACGACTCTGGTGGCCGCTTTGGCGTCGTCACGGTAATTCATAACTAGGATATTATCTACGTAGAATATAATAAAAATTTTAAGGTCCTTTATATGGAAAATACAGGGTTCCTTAGGGTATGGTACTAGCCCTATGTCCATTAAGATCTTTAAGAACATCTTATACTAAAGGATGGGTGCGTCTCGGAGCTCGTAGAGAGTGTGAACAAGTTCAGTGCATTTTCTAGGTTATCCGAAACTGTCCGGAAATTCGTATGCTACAGGTTCTCCATTTGGATCCATTTTCGCGTTAAGAAATGCGTTCACCACGTTATACTAGTTGATTTCGAGATCGAATTAAGTGGCCACGGCCATTAAAGTTCTGAAGGAGTGTATTGTAAGGGTAGTGGTGTATGTGTTTTGTAGGGGATTAACCTTTTGAAGGTCTCCATGTACGCATATCCGCGCTTTACAGCGTTCAAGGAAACCGTCTTGTTGAATTTATATGTGAATACCCATTTCAAGGGGAGGGGCTTGGAGTGCGCTGATGAGCGGTCCATCTCCCTCTAAGTGCCTTTAGAAACGAGTTTGTGGATTTCCTCTTCTACTACGTCGATCCATTTGGTCCTTAATAGGTCTTCGATTTGTTGGATGTTCTTCTACTTTACTAGAGGTGCTGGTAAGGTATCTCTATGGTATTTAAGGTTGCCCTCAGGGTCTTTAATAAGCGTGGGTTTTATCTATTGCGCGGGTCGCTCTTCAGCAGCTCCGGCGATTATTGAATAAAGTGTTTTATATCCCAAGGCACTCTCTTATACCGCCTTCAGCTGATTAGGTATAAAAGTAGCGAAGAAATCGTACTAGGGGCTCCTATAAGGGATCCCTTCTGGGTCAGTTACCACATAGTATAGCGAATGGGGGGCTTCCAAGTCTTCTAACTATAGGAAGGCGTTAAGATCTCACCTTAACTCCCCCCTAGAGGCCTCCTTTTGGGTTCCCTCCCTTCCCACAGCTCTGAGCCTCGTACTAGACCGGGTAAGTGGTCCATAAACCTTCCGGTGGTACTCTCTTTTCGCTTTTAGGGCACTTTGGTCAGCGAATCGGTCGGAGGTCTAGTTGGCCACCTCAAAATCCGTCCTCTCTGCCTTTTGTGGGCCGTCCAGCATTATGCTTGGTCGGGCACCACCGCCGGACAGGGTAATCTCCGAAAAGGTGAGCAAGCTTCGTGCCTCCTCGGTATCTACCCCGATATCTCCAACTTCTTCCATCACCACACTTAATATACTCTCAGGGTCTAGTGTAAGCTCAGGTGAAACTAGACTATTGTTGGCCTCTGTTCGTAGCGGTATCCCTCGCTTCACAACGTCTTATGAAACGCCGGTAACCGCGTTTTCTTAGGTAGGGTTATCTTCCTCCTCTTATTCATATATCCCAAGGACCTCGAGGACCACACTCGGGTATGGGTCCTCTAGTTCAATTTCCTCTAATAAAACTTTCACTTCTTCAGCGGTCATAGTGACCACATCATCAGCAGGATTATAAAAGGAGTGCTCATTAAAAGTGACGTTACGTGAAATAATAACCCGATCAAGCGTGGGGATCCATATTCTGAAAAGATTGTGTATACATAAGATATATCCTACGAGGTATCCCATGTACGCTCATACCTTAACCTTAAATTCTCGCTTCTCGTAACCTCCCTCACACACCCGATCTAGTACATAGGCCTTACACCCGTAGGCGTAGAGGCCACCTAGTTCAGGACGCAGGTCTCGAGATAAATAGAAAGCTAGGTTTTTATCGTATTATCCGACGTACTATTACATCCACTCTACGTAGATCTAATTTAGCGATTTCCAGCCCTTTGACGCCCGAGGATAGTCGTTATCGATAAATATAGCTACTATCACGGCTTCTGGCCACAATTTCTTTAGTAGGCTAACACCAATTAACATCGTAAATACCTTATCAATAATATGACGTCCTACTCTTTCACCGTGTCCCACAAACTCTTTAGTATCAGCCGGTGGGAGCTCAATATTAATTCCCATACACCTTACCTAACACTCGTATTCTATCTCACCTTAAATAGCAATTACCGCACACTTAATGTCCTACCTTATTTTACAAACGGATAGGCCTATCTATCTTAAGATCTAAGCCACATACGTCTATAGGGCTTTAAAGACTTCGGCGTGTATTTTACGCGTTATTGTGAACCCCTGGGATATATTAGTATATTCGTCGATTATCAACAGTAACTATGAGGTGTTCTTATAACTATTGGGGTAATCGAAAAGGTCCCAGGAGATGCACCAGAAAGGGCGCAGGGCTACGTTTTCCGAAGGTCGTCGGGATATTATTTGGTGAGCTTTCGCCTATGAACAAGCTTAGTAATTAATCTTTGCAGGAGTTCCCTCAATTTTCACCCCCCTCGTCGCAAAGACTAGCTTCCGGAGAGCATCAGGGCCTAAATAACCAGTGCAAAGGTGCCAAAGGGTGGCGTCCGCAGCGTAGTCAGGCCTAGGCTCCCTTGAAGGGCGATTACGGCGAGAATTTATTAGAAACGTAGTTACGATAACACATACCGCGCTCGTGGGAATGTTTAACAAAGGGTAATTGTTAATAGGGATATATTCGAATAGGATTATGTTGTATTCCCACTTAAGTTATCTAAGGATTACACTCTTTAAGAGGTTTCTATAACGGAGGGTATAATCTTAGCCGTAGTACTAAATACCAAACTACTTTAAAAGCGTTTCTAATATTATATTAATATGAAAATCCGCTACGTACACCATATTCTTTAAAATGAGGTCCTCGGTAACTAGGCCACATACTCTATTAAGCGTTTTCTCTATTCGTCATTCCCTATATCCTATAATGGGTAACTTACCGTTTCCATAATGGACGTATTAGTTACTAGGTTCACTAATAAACGTCCCTTTAATAAGTAAATCTTTATTATTAACTAAGTACATAACACCGCAATTATCCATTATAATACTAAGTGAAAAGGGGTAACGTGGAGTACCCATAGTGCTGAAAATGCTTAGGCTAAGCCCTCCGAGGTGTTCCATAGCCGGGTTAACTGAGAGGAAAGTTATAACTAAGCCCGGGTAAGAGCTTTTTCTAATATCAGAGGTACCAGAGGTCGAGGATTTATTCGAATTAAGTTTCTAAGTAGTTCCAATAGTCCCAACCTTCGGGTTATTATTAGAGGTGATCTACCCTTTGTATTTCTACGCGTCCCAGAGGTACATCTAATTACCTAAGTTGAAAATTTCACATTTAAAGTTATTAACTCGTTCCTTATTTATACTAATAGGTCCATCGGCGGCTCTGGTGAGCACATATTAGACCTTATAACACAAGTCAGGTTTCCAACGGTGGTTTCCACAAGGATAGTTATGCGTTTCAGATGTCCTAGTACCCGAACCAGCTATAAAAGTGGTGCCCGAATTAGACCTTCCAGCGAAGGTTGCGAATTGGCCTGAGGGCTTAGCTGGTTTTTTATGGATAATATCGAAATAGGTGATAACCGAGAATATTCTAGCCGTTTTATCGAGCGTTAAAGGTTACTACACTAACGTTTCGGCCTAATAAATTGAGTTTCGTATTATCTCAGCTCAACTTAGTGTAAAGTGGCTACCAACAGCGTCGAGAAACACCAACGTGGTGTTCATTCCCTCGACTATGGGGACTTTATAGGAGTAGCACTTAGTGTATACGATTTCCCATTCTGTGTACTAACGGGTAACACTTATATTAGTAAACGCTTTTTAGAGGATTAACGTATATTCTACGATTACGAGGGTCTCGGTACTCGTTTTAGTTAAAGCAAGTTAACTCTATAAGTACCTAAGGAGCACTTAAAGTCCAATATTCTCTTCGTTTATTTGTCGTATACGAGCGGGTACGAGAATCGATTCCATAACTAATTTATTCACCCAATTCCAGACGTTCCGGTAAGAGGCCTAAAGAGAAGTATAAGCGGAAGTGCTGGCCGTATATAACTTAAGGGCGTCCTCCTAATTAGATTAGACGTTAACCCTCGTAATAAGTGCAGGTTATGCGGGCTCCGGGGGAATCATAGGGTGAGGTGCTTGTGGTGGTGCCGGTTCATCGGTATTAAGGTTCATAGTTAAGCTTACCTAGTGAGCAGCATTAGCGATAACCTGAAGTCGCTACTCATAAAGGTCCTAATACTCGTGTTATCGTTTATATTATTCTTATACTATGTAATTCTCGATCGTAGGAGGCATTAACGAGAGCCTCGTGATATCTAGAGTGTCTGGCGCCTAAGGATCGATACGTTCCCAGATCCCCTAGCCTTTAACATAGTACTAAAGAGCAGAGTACCACTATAACCAGTCCTAGCGACCACGAAGGATGGTCTTAACGACAACGGTTTCGTTGGTGGACGACATTTTAGTAAACGAAGAATAGTATAAAGTAGGTTGATAAGGTATAAATGTATTAAAGTAATCTCTCTCGTACGCGCAGCGCTCGTGAGGGTAGAGAAGGGTCTAATCAGAGCTAGGCTCATAACTGTGGCGAGTTCGTACACGCATACGAGGTTAAGTAGGAGAAGAAGGCTTAATCTATTCACTATCTGGTGGGTGCGTCCAGCAGAATAAATAAGCCAGCTCGGGGGCCAGGACATCACGTGAGTGCTGACTCAGCTGAGCACAGCTCCCAGACGTCTTGGTGGCCCAGTATGCTTGCGACAGAATCAAAATTAGTACTTACCTATTATCCTTTTATTAACCTCTTTGCACTATAAACCCCTAACACGTTCTTCTCTCTACTTACTTGAATAGGGGTATAAACTATTAAGGTAATAAGATGACCGGTGTAACGGTCCAAGCACGTATATTGCAACTAGCTATGGCGACTACTACGAGTATCTTCAAGATGAGAGAGAAAAGGAGAAAATGTCTTCCGCCCCACAGGACCCGTTTGCTCTGATCAGGCCTAAGGTTGATCCGTTTTAGGTAAGCCGGGCTTAGGTAAGCGGAGTCCATGGCTAAGAGGCTGCGAAGCCTCTAAGAGGGCCCAGCCCGTCACAATTACCCCCCCTCTCCCTCCTCCCCGTTTAGAGGGACTCGTCCATAACTAGCCTCGTAACGATCTAAAGTTATAGTCTCTGTTAATAACTCAATTAGTTCCTAAGTAGGCTCTACGTAGCCCTTCCACTTAACTAAAACCTTCTAAGAACTACGAATCTTCTTAGCACCCTAGATCTCTTCGACTTCGAATTCCTCTTCGTCGTCTACTAATAAAGGCGGCGGTTGGGCGTCGTCTTGTTCTTATGATAATAGTAGGTCGACTCCCGTATGCCTGATTAGGGATATATGAAAAACGTTATGAATACCCGGTGGTGTATTAAGCCGGTAAGTATAGGATCCGACTATTTCTAATACAATGTACTTCGTATTTATCTAATCCAATTTCTTAGATGGTCTCTTAGAACGGACGTTCTTAAGCCTTAACTAAACCTTGTCCCCTAGTCGAAACTGGTTAGAAGGTTAGCGTCGTATATTTGCCGAGGCTTTTTGTCACTCTTAGGCGGAGGCCATCACCGCTTATGCCTATTCAGAGATCTCCTTTAACTTCGAGATTAGGGCCTCTACCCGAGCTGCGGGGGTCTTTCCTTTAGTCCACAGAGTCTCCCTTACTCTGATTAGGTCGATGTTATAGCTGTGGGTAGTAAAGAAAGGGCTAAGGCCTGTTAACGAGGTAACCCTGTTATTAATAGCTATTATCGTTATTAGAAGTAGGTCATCCTAATTATCTTAAGTGTATAAAATATAAGCTTGGAGGTAGGTTTCTACTACCTGGTTAGCTCGTTCTATGGTGCCGTCTATCTCTGGGTGGAAGGTCGTAGATAAACGTCGTTTTATCCGTAATAGTTGATAGAGCCGTTTCCATATACGACTAGTAAATTAGGGGCCTCTATCCGAAATAATAGCTCTCGGGGGTCCGTGGTGTCTAATCAGGCCAAATATTAACACCGTAACCACAACGTCCATCGTTATATCCTTAAGTAGCTCGAAAATCACGTTTTTAGATAATCGGTCTATTACCACCATAATATTTATTACTCTTATACAGTGGGTTAGTGGTAGCCCTATAATAAAGTCGACTAATATCTTTATTTAGACCTAATTAGGGACGGGTAAGGGTTTTAAAAGACCCCTCTTCTTATCCCGCTATATATTACCCCGTCCATAAACATCGTAGTTCCTTATAAAACATTGGACATCCTATAACAAGCCTGGCCAGTGAAAGCGGCGGCTGATCAAAGCCTTTAACGCATCTCTACTAAGATAGTCACTAAGTGTTAAGTCGTAGAACTCTTAGATTAACCGGGTTTATAAGGGTTTATAATAAGGGACCCAGATCCTCTCCCTCTAAAGGAGTTTACCGTCGTCGTCCACTAAGTATTCTAATAGTATTATGGGTAACTTTTATTGTAATAGTAATTAACGGTCCCCCCTTTTTATAGTTATCCTAATTAGCTAATAACGATTATTTAATTATAATCCTTTAATTTAAGTAGACTTTAGGAGCTCCTCTTTAAAGGGGTTCAGGATAAGTTCTAACTAATTAGCCTTAGGATCGTCGTCCTAATCCATATCGCCTACTATAATACTTTCCACGGATTCCGTTATATCCATTTAATTCGTCTCGAGAGTTACCTAGTTCACCATAACTATGTTCCGTTTCCCCTTTAAGAGTTATATCCTCCGTCCTTCTAATCGATTATCTCGCTAAGTGTTAGGAACGTCTTATTCTCGTTTAAATAATATATCGGGGATTATTATTTATTTACTGGGTTAGAACTGGATTATGAAATTATAATAGGATAGGAGCTCTGATCATCTAACTTAGTGTTCACTTAATTACTTTTTAGTTATAAAATACTTAAGGTTAAGGTGGTCGGTTAGAATAGTAAACTCCTTTATACTCCTTAATTCGGAGTCCTAGTATTCTAAATAGTGGACTATAGCTAATAGTTCCTTATCGTATATTAGGTAGTTGTATTCTACTAGTAAGTTCTTCTGTGAAAAGAACACAATAGGCCGTAAAATACCCTTATTATCGTATTATAATAAAGTACTACCCACCATATAACCTAATAAGTCTATTTCTAGTATAGTAGCTCGATTAGGATCCCAATGTGCTAGTACAGGGGCACTAATTAGGAGGGCCTTCAACTTATTAAACGTTTTTATACACTCGTTACTCTATATGAATAGGACATCCCTCTTTATTAAAGCTATAAGGGGGTATACTAACCCTAAGAAGTCCAGTATAAATTAATAATAGTAATTTATAAAACCAACAAAGGCATGGACTCCTCGCACTAATCGGGGGACCTCCCATATCTGGATGGCCTTAATTTTCTCTGGGTTAACGCGGATACCCTTCCCTATATTGATGATGAACTCTAAGTATTTAACCCTCTTCATCTCGAAGTCGTATTTATCAATATCGATTTATAGGCCGGCAACACCTAGACGACTTAAGACCTTCTTAATTTTTTCCTTATAATTAGTGAGTAAGCTATTTGAATAGATTAGAACGTCGTCGATATAAGCGGTGCAGAATTCGTCCAGGAAGTCCCGTAAAGTGTGGTTAATGTACTTCTAGAACGTAGTGGGGGCCCCTGTTAGGCCAAAAAGAGTTACCATCTATTCGTATAAGCCGTATTTTGTTCTAAAGGCCGTCTTTTATTCGTTGCCTTTTTTAACCCTGATCTTATGGAATACAGTAATAACGTCTAACTTCGTTAGCCACTTAGCCTTAGTTAGGGCTCTCAGAGTTTCGCTAATCAGGGGTAAGGGATATTTGTTTTTTTTAGTAATAGTGTTCAAAGCCTAGTAATTGATATAAAACCTTAATCCTCCCCCGGGTTTTCGAATAAATAAAACGGGTGATAAAGCAGGAGAGCTACTAGCACGAATAAAGCCTTTATTTAGTAGTTCTATGAGGGTCCATTGAAGTACGATTAGCTCCTCCCTAGATATCCCATATAAGGGTCCCTATGTAATTAACTTATTTTGCCTTGTTGAGTCTTTTTTAATGGGAATTGCGTGGTCGATGTTATTTCGATGTGGTGGTAACTGATCAGCCTTATCTTGGTTGAAGATATATAGAAACTTATGGTAATGCGTAGGGAGTTTCGTCCTCGGGTTTATTTTTATTTTTGGTGCTAGGGCCTTCTCGATATCGGCTAAATTTGCGGAGAATGCGTTTAGGGTGGATGTGCTAAGAGGGGTCTCTCTTCTCTTCTATGCCCGCCTAATTAGGGCTGAGAATACCGATCCAGTTTGTTATTGGATTAGGAACTTTGGATTTTACCGGGCCTAACCCGGTTTCCTTTTTATTACCCAGTGGTCCACGACACTTATATACAGAGTACCTCGTACTAGGTAAACCATAACGTCATCGTCAATTATCCAGGACCTTCCAAGGATAACATCGTTTTCTTAGTTAAAAATAATATAAAAGAATAATTAGTATCATTTATAGTTATTAATATCGATATTAGCATAAATAACGTAGTGGATTACACTAGGAACTATAGTGGTGACTTGCATTAAGTTCCGAGGTGTAATACTAATACGTAGTAAACAGAGTTTCTTAGCAAAGGCGTCGCTGATCAGGGTATATATCAAACATCCTGTATTAACAAGGGTAGTTGTATAGTGTATCCCATTAATCCCGATATTAACGTAAAATAGGTTATAATCTATACTCTTTTTAATAACCTTTTATTCCTCCATAATTTGTTCCTCCTAATAACGAGTTTTACTAGGAGTTACTCTTTTCCCGAGTCCTTAGAGTTCTAATTAGAGCTAATATCTATTTTGTTATACTTTTTGGTCTTCCTTTTCAAGGTTTTAGTCTCCTTATCTTTCCGGTCTCTAAGGCATCTCCATTGTATATGCCCCTTCTTACCACAATTATAGCATTTACGGGTTTCCTCTTAGCTTAATCTTCTTTAGACTAGTTTATCCTTGGTTATCCGGCTTGCCTTAGTGGGTTCCTAATCCATTTAATTAGGTTAAGGTGATCTTATCCAATTATCCTATCCAGTTAGTAATTCGATTTTGTTTTAGCCGGGTATTAGCGATCTCCTATATTAATACTCATAGTAAGCTTAATACAATTCACTATCCAGCTCTAATTTTATTATCAGGAGTATCTGGGTGTATATAGTATAAGCCGTTAATTTATTAATTACACTAATTAAAGGGGTTCTTATCGTAATGTTTAAAGCTTTTTTTAGGTAGTTGATCCTAACGTTGTCCAGTTAGTGTCCTCCTCCCACTTTTACAAGCTCCTTTTCGAACTTGGGAAGGAAGTGGGCAAAACTCTTGTTCTCCTTTTGACGTATTGTTCTTAGTTGGTCGAGGGCTCGTGCTTCTGCGTTAGGGTCTACGTAGCAACCCTTCAGGTATTCCATAAATTATTCAGGGTTTTTTAACCCATTAGCTCCTCCCTATAAATAATAAGTGCTCACCATAGTTTGTGTAATGTTTTCCAGTTTAGAGTAGATATAGGTGAACACTATTAATACTAAACCAAAGGCTTCCCTGTCCACACTTATCTTCCCTTTCATCTCGAGGTGCTATTATTGAAATCTCTTATGTAATCCGTTAAACTTTGGTGAATTAGGGATCTAGTGTCTCGGTTATCTAGGAGGTGGCGCGTAGGCCTGATCGGGTGGGATCGGCGTCGTAGAGGGTGTAGGGGCTTCGTGTAACGTTAAGGTTAGGTGCCTAAGTTCTACTAGGGTCTATTACAGTATTCGAATCTACTCTCGTTGGGCCTCTCATTCGGCCACTTAAGTGGTCCGCATCTCCTATAACTGGGCTAATAACTAACCGATTAACTATACCAGCTATTACGGGTTTCCGGATAGGTCGACGTTATCTTCTATTATAATACGATTATTATTCCTTCCGCACATCTTTATTCAGCAATAACCATAGTATACTAATCGACGTTATTAAGGTACTCTATTACACGGAATACGTTTTTTCGAGTTTATTAAAACCTCCTAACCCTAATTAGACCTCGCTAATTAACTTTAAATGTTTAGGGACCTTTAGGTTAACCCGCTTAGGACTCTTTACTACTCCCACTAAGGTCGTAGACTTACCTTTCGTCGACAATTATTTCCGTACCCAGTATACTCTCGTTATCTCCGATAATACTAAGATCTTAAAGATAATATAACGGTCCAAGTACGTATATTATAACTAGTTATGGCGACTACTACGAGTATCTTCAAAATAAGAGAGAAAAGGAGAAAATATCTTCCGCCCCACAGGACCCGTTTGCTCTAATCAGGCCTAAGGTTGATCCGTCTTAGGTAAACCGGGCTTAGGTAAGCGGAGTCCATGGCTGAGAGGCTGCGAAGCCTCCAAGAGGGCCCAGCCCGTCACAACCGGCCAAAAAAACTAACCACTATTAACCTAGCGAGCTACTAGACTCGATTAGGAGTATCAGGGACTCCCTATACTAATAAAGTCGACGAGAACCTAAACCTCGATAACCAAGAACACTAACCCGGTGATCGAATTTAAAGTTAAACCCAAACCACTAATAACCAATAACTAACTAAATAAAACCTAAACCAACTTATTATAGACGAGGAGACCAGGATCCGGCTTAAAAGGAAACACAATCACCTAACAGCCCTAAGGAACGGAACAGCGACCCTCGAGGAAAATGTAATCGTCATAGAAGCCACTACCCAACAGGTCCCCAAATAATAGAAATCCGACCTCTAAGGAAAAACGCATCTCCTAACTCTCAAATACAAAGGGGGATCCTAAACTAATTATAACACCTTCGTTTTTAACCTAAAGGGACGTTTTACTATAAATCCGGACAACTTAAGTACTAATACTATAAGAGTCCTATATACTACTAAGTATCTTAATAGTAGGATTTAGCGAAGATGAGCTAATTACATCGCTATTAAATACGAGAATAAACTAACTAGAATTTCCTGGGCAGAGATGGAAACCTAGCTATGCACCGGTATAGTAGACGATGGGAACCGGGTATTTAACACTATCCACCACCTCGAAACAATAACCCAGAAAACAGGATAATCCTACTAAAACTTCATTGACACCTATAAAATAGTAGAAATAGAATACCCGGACCCCGTCCCTAAAAGGATCCACATTATAAATATTATTAACCAACTAACACCAAAGTTATAAAAACAGGTTATAACATATAAGTTTCCTATTACTAGGTAAGAACTAAATAACGTCGCTAAAAAGGCTAAACTAATAACACCACCATCCACCCAGAGCTAACTAGTTCCCCAGAACCAAAAACAATTCTAATAAGGATACCACTAGGAATCCCAAAAAAACTAAAGGAGATTAATATTAAGGGATAAAGATAAAATAAGTAATAACGAGCTTAAACATAAACCAGAAGATCCGAGCCCCGCAAAGGGACCTTAACTAATAATAACCCAGAGCTTTATTATATATTATACTTATAAAAAAAAGGCCATATTTCGATCCGATGCTCCCTTTACTAATAATATAAATAACCGAAATACCAAAGAATAAAGTATAACTAAAAGTTAACTACTAATAAGATAATCTAAGTAACCCAGGACTAATAGGATTCGGAGCCTCCACACCACCTCGAAACTAATATCCGCGTTTAAACCACCAAAGAGTAGAGAATCAGTAAAGCTTTAATCGATACGAGCATAAACGAGAATATTATAGACTAGAAGATCATCTCCATGGACGGTACTAAGCTAATACCCAATAAGGGGATACTACTCCGAGGAATATAGGGTTTAGTAGCCCCTGAATACGGAATAAGGAAACTTATAACTCGGATAATGGATAGAACGGGAATAACAAAAACAAAATCACATAACTTTAGGATTAGTAATAACAACGAATATAATATAATCCTAAGCCTCCCCTAGTATTAAGTAATAAGGCCGAATTTTAATTAGGTTAAACTCAGCTAGACCTATCCCTTATCCGAAAACAGTATCCAACTCATCATAAATCAAAAAAAGATAAATAAAGTACTTAAAGAGGTAAAGGCCATCTTACTAGTAACACAATAAATCAAACACAATAAGACTAATCCTCAGCAGCAACCCAGCAAAGGCAAGAAACCGGAGGTTCCTCTAGAATACCAAGATTTCGCATATGTCTTCGACAATAAGCTAGCGGCGACCCCGGCCAAGGAGGGAGCATAGCAATATACTATTAACTTAGAACTAGGGATACAGCCCCCATTTGGACCCATCTACCCACTAGCTGAGAAGGAGTTAAAGGAGCTATAAGAGTATTTGGAAACATCCTTATAAAAGGGATGGATACGAATTTTAATAAGCTTAGTGGGAGCCCCGATCCTATTTATACCGAAAAAGGGAAGTAAGCTATGGTTATATGTTAACTATAGGGGATTGAATTAGGTGACCACTAAGAATAAAGCTCCTCTTCCCCTAATTAACGAAATATTAGATCACCTCTACTTAGCAAAGTAGTTAATAAAGCTGGACCTTAAAAATACTTACCACCGGGTACACATTAAGGAGGGAGACGAGTAGAAAACAGTGTTCAGAACGAGATACGACCACTATGAGTACCGGGTAATGCTATTCGGGCTCGTCAACGCCCTTACTACCTTTCAGGCCTATATAAATAATATACTTAGGGGCCTAATTAATGTTATTTGTATTGTATATTTAGACGATATTCTTATTTTCACCTAAAACAAGGATATACACTTAGAAATGGTTAAATCGGTGCTCAGCTAGTTAGAAGTCAATGGACTTTACGTAAACCTCGAAAAATACACTTTCATTATACAAATAATCGAATTCCTTGGATTTATTATCTCCCTTTACGGAATCTCTATAAAAAAGGACTAAGTAAAAATAATCGTTACCTAGTTAATACCTAATACCCTAATAAACATTAGGTAATTCCTTAAGTTCACCAATTTTTATTAGTGGTTCATCAAAAATTGTTCTAAGATTTATACGCTTTTAACGGAGAGGACTGGGAATATAATTAAAGGTTAACTGGTGATAACATAGGATACACTGGAGGTCTTCTATAAACTACGTCTACTTTTCACACGTACCCCAATTCTATAATATTTCAACCCCCTACTACTAATATGAGTAGAAACCAATACATTAGATTTCGTAATTAGTGTAATTCTTAGCTAATGTTAACCTAATGGGACCTAGAGACCCGTTGTATTTATATTAATAAAATTACAGAATACCGAGTTATAATATAGTGCTCCTAAAGTAGAATTACTGGCCATCCGTGACACAGCGCTACACTAGTGGAGATACTTACTGTCACAGCCTTTTCCTACCAGCCGGGGGCTGCAATAGGGATCACTAAGGCTATATCTCAATCGAGGAGTTCACCTGTATTTCAGTGAATATATATATCTCGATATCTTGGGTGTATTTGTGATAACGCATCTAAGTCCTTGAGCTTGTGGCGCCTCCTTATGAGGGCGACGCTAGTTATGTGATAGTTCACGTGATTATCGTTAAGGATAAAAGATGTATAATATGTGCCCCCCTTTGAAAATTAATTGTCCCAATTACTCTAATAATTTTTATTTATTATATACAAATACCTCCTTTTATTATCCTAATTTTCTTAATAGTGATAATAAATTCCTTTATATTAGTGCTTAATCCCTTAGTCCTTTTTGCGCTATTGTAGAAGTATGGTGAACGTGGTGGTCTTTAAGCGTTTCTCCGGGCTAGGGCTGGGGAAGTTCGCGGGGTGCTTTGTGTTTGGTTTTTAGAGTACTTTGATAGTGGTACGAAGATTCTCGACTTTGGCGTAAAGACTCGCGATTTCGTTGGTTTTGAACTAGTTAATAGTATAGCGGACTTCCTCGGCGATGCTTTGTATAGTTGCTCCCTCGTCCTCGAGGTATGTAAGATGGTTATCGAAATTAGCGTTATTGTCAGGTTGGTCCGCGTAGAGTGAAGGAGTCGGCGATGCCCAGGTAGGGTGTGGTAGTGACTAGTATTCGAATTTGGCCTCCTATTGAATTTCCCACTGCGTTACCCCTTAAATCCCCTTCCTAGAGTAACTATTTTCCGTTGGCCCCACTCTGGGGTTGCCCCTCCGGTGCCCTCCCTGGCCCCCGCCGGTGTACCTAATACGATCCCCCCGCCCCCTAGGCCCCGTCCCGGGGCTGTTTGGACGTTTATTAGCCTTATCTGGGGCCCACACCAGCGCCCCCGCTAGTGTTCCCTAATTACTATGCTTATTTTTAGCCTTAGGTTTAGGGGACCCTAAGCTTGGCGATGGTTGGTTAGCGTTTACGTCTCCCCAGCCGGAGGTGCCTTCCTTTTATCCTTCCCCGAGGTATTCTAGAGCTAGGTGGTTGCCCACTACTTCTCTAGTCTATGGGAGGCTAGGTGTGAGTGGGTGCCCCTCTACTAGGTCGCTGCTCTACTTCCTCTACTAGTAGCCCACTAGGATAACTTCCTAGTATCTCCTTATAAATACCTTGTATACTAACTAGTAGACCTACCTCCTTCCACTCCTTCCCTACTAATGGCTTTATAAAGTGTCCTTATGTCCCCTTTTAGTGGGCTAAGGTGGTCCCTACCCTCGTTCCTTTATACTTCTTCTAATACTAAGTATCAACTCCTGGCTTTAAGAATACGAGAAACTCCTGCGCCGTAAGCACCCCTAATACCCCCCCGGTGCTCTCTTTATATCAACGATCCCTTATTATAGTTCATTCTCCTTAAGCCCTAGGCGCCCTAATGTAATTATTCCGCTGCTTCTAATATAAAACCGGCTTTACTATATACTTCGATTCCTCTATTCTTTTTTTTAGCGTTATTTTTTATTGTTTTCTTGTTTTTTTGGTTATTAACCTTAACTACTACTCCCCTATTACCCCCGCTACTATATCTTCCGGTCCTACTTTCCCTACCCCTACTAATGATAATAGTAGTTCTACTCTG
This sequence comes from Colletotrichum gigasporum, assembly GCA_024584535.1. NCBI lineage: Eukaryota > Fungi > Ascomycota > Sordariomycetes > Glomerellales > Glomerellaceae > Colletotrichum > Colletotrichum gigasporum. The sequence continues at coordinate 2,265,005 of CP077951.1, forward strand.
CTAGTTCCCCCTAACCCCTCCGGTGATATAAAAGGTGACGATAACGAGAATCACCTTTATATTATCCCCTATGCCCACTACCTATACTATATAATGGGTTAGGACCCTAAGGGTAACGCCCCCGTTCCGTATTACCTTAAGATTACTAATACGTCCTCTCCTCCCCCAATGCTCCCCCACTTCCGTTATTAAGGATTTAAATTACAAATAATAAATATACTATTTATACTACTTAGCGTAGTAAACTTTGCTTTTTAGTATATACTTATCCCCTCCTCTAATTTGGCCACCCCTGGGGCTTTTTAGATATCACTAATACTTTGTAATTACTCTATGAGTGCTCCTCCGTTGCCCTTATACTCCGCCGTTACTTTAATGAGATCTACGACGAGGTATTAAGTAGCTCTACTTTCCGTAACACCTAGGCCGAGAATATAATATATTACCCCTATTATAATACTAGTCCCCACTTAGTACCCCTCTATTATACACCTACTAATCTATTATTTAGTTTATTTATAAGGCCACCTAACTTATAAATAAAAAAGTTTTCTAGAAAAAAACTGAGAACGTTAAGGACCCCGCTAAGTGTAAAGCCGAGGAGGAGGAGGAGGGATAACTACTCCGTTAACACAAGGTCGTAGCCCTTAAGGTGTTAGTTTCCGTTACTAAAAAGTAGGCCTCGGCCACCTCCCACCTCGTTACCTCCACTACTAACCAATTAGTGACCCTCTACTCCTATGCCGATACCCTTATTACCTAAACCACCTTTATCCGAGCTTAGACCACTATTACTACTACTCTTATTACTATTATTACCACTACCTTCTAGGAGTTCATAAAGTTTTATATTAACACTATGAATACCCTATTACTCCCCTAATACCCCTTAAATAGACCTCTCCTTATTTTACTTAACTTATTTTATTTAGAACTATACTACTCTCGACACCACCTCCTCTAGGGAGGGCTCACCTTTGGGTAACGGTGTTAGTGAGGATAAGGAGGTTAAAGGTGATAACGCTAATACCAACAATTAGTCCCCCCGCACTACTCCCCCGGTGGCCCGCCTTCGGGTATTTTAATAATTCTTATTTATTCCCGGGCCCCTAAGGCTATATAATCTTTTTACCTTAGGTTAAATACATTCCCCGACTAGTTAGTGGCCTGGTCCTTATAACTGTCACAGCCTTTTCCTACCAGCCGGGGGCTGCAATAGGGATCACTAAGGCTATGTCTCAATCGAGGAGTTCACCGGTATTTCAGTGAATATATATGTCTCGATATCTTGGGTGTATTTGTGATGCCGCGTCTAAGTCCTCTAGCTTGCGGCGCCTCCTTATGAGGGCGACGCTAGTCACGTGATAGTTCACGTGACTGTCGTTAAGGACAAAAGACGTGTGACAATAACTCGTTCCTCCTATAATCCACTAGTGATCCACTAGTAACTCTCCACTTAAGCTCCGTCTTATAATTATTAATTAAATCTTATAAAATATTCTTTTAAGGTTCCTAGGAATTCTCTTCGGGCCTATACCCTTCCTATTTTACTAAATATTTCCGTTTCCTTTTAGACCCCTTATAACCCACTAGGGTCTTAATTGTATACTTATCGTCGTTCTCCTTAACTAGTACTTTTTATAGTTATAATAGGTCACCGTAGAACTTTTTTAGTTAGGACGGGGAGAAAACGTTATAGATCCTATACCCCGGCCCTAGTTCAAGTTCATAGGTTGCCCCACCGCTGACCACCCGCTTAATAGTAAACGGTCCCAAATACTTATCGGCTAACTTTTTTAATGGTCTACATTACCGTATATTCCTAGTTAACAATAAAACGTGTTTATTAACTCGAAAATTAATATATACTTTCCTCTTATTATATTATTTTTCGTATATCTTATTAAAGTAAACTAGTAGGTCCTATACTACTCTCCTCTTTATTTTTAGCCCTTCTACTCTGTTCTCTATTATTAGTATATTTACTAGGGCTTTTCTATCCATAATAACGTCGTATAGTCGCGGTGGTAAATAACTTATTAGCACCTCCGCTGGTGTTAACCTAATAATATTATACTAAGTATTATTATAAACAAATTAGGCCGTTTTTAGTTACTATAATTAATTATCCTATTTTATATTATAGAATACTTATAAGAAGTGTTCTAAGTTTTGGTTTTACTTCTCCGTTTATTTATTAGTTTAAGGGTGGTATACTATGCTAAGTTTCCGTTGGATAGTCAACTAGTAATACACTATTACTTAGAATTTACTAGTAAATAAGGAACCCCTATCCGAGACTATTAACTAAGGAATTCTATACTATAAGAACACCTTTTGTACTAGTAATATAATTAGTTGGTCCATAATAAGTAATTCTTTGGTGGGTATATAAAGGGTATACTTAGTTAACTTATTTACTATTACTAGGATATTATTATACTGTTTCCTATTTTTATTATTTATTACTAGTAATTTGGTGATAAAATTGAGGGATACGCTTTCTAATGGGTAGTTGGGTATTAGTAGTGTACTTAGTACCCCATAAGGGAGGTGGTGGTGTGGTTTTGTACACTAGTATATAGTGTATATCTTAACATATTCCACTATATCCTTTTTCATCCCTTTCTAGAAGAATGAACGTCCTATCCGGGTTATTGTCCTAGTAACCCCTAAGTGACCACTTATTAGCTCATCATAGAACATAATGAGGATCTCCTTTATTAATGGGTGGCCCTTTAGTATAACCACTTTACTCCTATACTTTACTATTCCTTTATTATCTCTTCTCTAGTACACCCACTTCTCCTATACTGTACTCTATAATATAAGGTTAGACCTCTAGGCCTCTTATACTACTTCTTCTAAGTTTAGGGCCAGTATTTCCGGTATAACGTTCATAGTATTAGGCCATAGCTTATCCCTTGCTACCTAGTTATATCTCACCCTCAGCTAGAATTATTCTAAAAAACCTTCTAAAAACATACCCCTAACTTCCTCCCGTTCACCCTCCTTAGGTCTATAATCTAGTCTCCGTAATAGTCCATTAATTAAATTTCGTTTACTTAGTTAATATTTAATGTAGAAGTTGAACGGTGAGAGGTCCTAGAGTAACCTGGCCTAATAGCTATTTAATTAGGGCTTAGTAGTGAAGTAACGGTACCCCAGGTGGTCCATTAAGAACAGTATCTAATGTTATGTATACAATAAGTAGTATCACTAATATACAACTGCCTCTTAAATCACTAGCAGCTCCGCCTCTAATGCTCTGTATCTCAGCTCAGCTCCCCTTAACTTCCTAGAGAGGTAGGCGACGGGGTGCCAAACGTCTCCATATAACTGGCATAAAACTGCCCCTATCACAAAGTCTGATGCGTTGGTTTCGACCCTTATTAGGAGGGAGGGGTCAAAGTGCCTGAGGATAGGGGCCTCTGTGAATAGTTCCTTCAACTTATGGAAGGCCTTTAATGCCCTATTGTTTATAATCGGCTCCCCCCCCATCTTCTTTGTTAACCTATCCATAAAAGGTGTATACACTTTAGTGTAATTCCGGATAAAACGCCTATAAAACCCTATAAATCCTAGGAAGACCTGGATATCTCATATACTACGGGGCACTAACTACTCCACAATAACTATAACCCAGTCCTATTCCATCGTAATCCCTTCCCCCGAGATCACGAACCCTAGGAACCCAATCTCCCTAATATAGAACTCGTATTTCTCGGGGTTGGTATACAGGTTAGTAGCGTCTAAGCGGCATAGCACCTCCTAGACTACTTCTATGTATAACGCCTTATCCTTCGAAAAAATGAGGATATTATTTAGGTATACCATATAAGTAATATCAATAAGGCCCACTAGTGCATTATTAACGTAGACCTAAAAGGTCGCTAGCGTATTAACGAGGTTAAATAACATAATATTATATTCGTAATAGCTATACTTGGTTCAGAAAGCCGTCTTCTATTCGTCTCCTTCACGAATATACACCTAATAATACCCATCCTTAAAGTTTAATTTCGTAAACTAACTCACTTCTAAGAAGTGGTCTAGGATTTCTCTAATAAGGGGTAGTAGTGTACGGTTTTTTATGGTGATACCATTAAAGCCCCGGTAATCCACGTAAAACCTTAGTTTACCTCCCTTTTTAGGGACAAAGAGGATCGGTGCCCTAACCGGACTCTTAGACTACCTAATCTAACCCTTAACCAATACTTTAATAAGGTATTCCCTCAACTCCGCCAACTCCAACTCTACTAGTGGGTAGATGGGGCTATATAACAGCTCCGCTCCTAGTTCTAAATTAATAGCGTGGGTACGTCCACCCTATTCCAATAACATAGCCACTAGTATAATATTAAATACGTAGGACTACTCCTTATACTCATATAAGAGGACTAGTCCCTGGGTAATCTACTGGTCACTAACTAGTACCCCACTTATCTTCACTTTGATCCTTTTTATACCCGGGGTAACTATAAAGGTCACCCTCGTATCCCTTGCCGCTCTTCGGATTCCCCTTTTACCCGAGATTAACTAGATACTATCCTTACTCAAAGGGTAAGTCTAGTTCAGGGTCTCCTATTCAAGGTTCAGTTGGACCGCTTAGTACCAGGGGATCCCTAGTATTACCGTATATCCTTTTACCTTGGTGATCCTAAACTTATATAACCTCGTATAACTTACCCCGAGATTGTCCATTACCTGGGTCATTAGGGTCTTTATACCATAGTTGGGTGCGTATAACCCCCATATGCCCTATAGCGGTGGCTCGCCGTTAGTGACCCCCAGCGGAGCCCCTTTATGAGGGAGGATCCTCTAGTCCACTATATTCTTATCTGCTCCGGTATTTAATAACACCTTCCCCTCCTTCTATACCCCTACTACTCTTACCCATAAAATCACCTCTACCCTCCAGCGACCCTACTTTACCTCCTACGGAAACCAAATAATGTTCACCCCCATAACTAAACCTCCCATCAGCTCTATTATCTTAGGCCAGTATTATCGTCCTAAATACCTCGATTATCCATAGTTATAGTAGTTGGGCTCCTAGTACTAGTCCGAATAGTATCCTATCTACCCATAGTTGAAATACTTAATGTAATTTAGGTCCCACCCCAGTAATCCCCTACTAAGTATACTCTTTTCCCGTTTCACTAAAACTAAATTCCCAAAAGTCTTAGTAGTGGCCCTTAGTATTTCCGGGGTAAATTAAGTAATATTAATCGTAATTTGTTTTTAAGGTATAAGATTAGAGTAAATAAGTGGCCACTAGTTTCCCCCCCACTAGTCCCTGGTCCCCTAAGCAACGAGCTTAACACACTTTTACTCCCTTAAGTACATTTTCTACGTTATCTCAGCCCTCTTAACCACGTTATCTAATTCTCAACAAGTACTCAGTAACCCGTTGACCATCACCTATCATTATAAGTCAGGTAATAATCGGCTAACCACATAAACCACTTACGTCCTCTTTAGTTAAGGATCGGGGCACTCCACTTTAACCACTTCGTATTAGTCGAGAAACTATTAATATATTTAATTCAACTTTTACCTCATCTCTTCTAATTCCATTATAATTATATATACCCGGGTATCCGCATCAACTACGGTGTTATAAAACTACTACTCCATTATAACCCAAATAACATTAAATACATTATTATCGTAACTCGTAGTAACATAGTTTATCTATCAGTGGGAGGCGGTACCCTCTAAGTATCCCCCCGCGAATAGGACCCTAGCCCTATCAGAATCAAAGTCTTCTCTATACAAGCCAAATTACCCCTTTAATTTAAATAAAAAATTACTAATATCAGTCCAACTTCCTCCCTTAAAACAGATAAGAGCGAATTACTTTATCCACGTATTAGTATAAACTCACTTAGGTTCTAGTAACTAAGGAGTAGTGGACTCCTAATACATCACCTCGTCTAGGTCAGCGCCGTTCCTAAAAACTATTATCTAATTAATTATTTTCCTTTTTTTAACTTATTATACTACTTCGTAGAGGAGAGTATTAACCTCCTTAGTGGTTATTCCTTTTATATCCTCGATATTAAGGTGTTAGTGGTCCCCGGCTACTTCGTTGTTAAACGTTATCTCGGTTATTAGCTTAATAGTTAATCGCTTAACATCTATAGAAATAACTCGTTATATCACTAATACTCTACGGGGGGCCATCATTACTTTAATGGTCTATACACTTATAGGTAAATAAAGATTTGAACGTATTAGGTTAGTCCGTGTAAAATAAAAGAGTCGGTGATGCCTAAGTAAAGTATAATTGTTGGAATCCGAATCGGGCAATAGCCCCACTTTCGGGTTCCTGATTGGTCGGTTCCGACCGGACCAATCAGAAGGCAGGGATTCTGGTGCACCGACTAGATCTGGCAACAGCCGGCCTAGCCCACGTCGGAATAACCTCCCTCCAACAACAACAATAACACTACGTATTCAATATATCGATTATTGCTGTTCAACCCTATCGCCTAGGCGACCCTTTGACCTAGGGTTAAACCTACACTAATTAGTGGTTAATTTGATTATTACCGTAGATTAATAAGGAACGATTATTAGAAGAGACGATTTTACTAAGTAGTAGAAGATCGGATTTTACTATTGTGTAAAACTCGTGGTTAAGTTTAACTATTCTGGTGACGATGTACTAGAAGAGGAGGTTTCGAAATAGAGATATTGGAAGTTTCGTAGAACGAGCAAAGTACCACTTTTAGTGTAGGTTCCGCTTACGATAACTATGCTTAACTACCTACGTTAATTATATATAAAAACGTCGAAGATCTTGTAGAACGGGCGAAGCTCAGCTTTTAGTACAAGCTCCGTTATCGATGCTCTTTACCCTTAATACCCTTTTTTACTACTATTTTTAGTTACCGACTACGTATTTTATACGAATACCGAGGTAATACCCAAAAAGGATGGTAGAACTAGAAGAATTCCCTAACTTCTACTTATTACGACCCTCCCTCTTATACTACTTCTCAGCTCGACGAGAAATACTGCACCCCTTATAATAGACGACTATAATAACCGCCGGTGCATTATTAAGGGTCACGAAGACCTCTAATAAACGCCCTTTTTCTATATTCGGAGAGGGCCCCGTAATTAATCTTAAATGCATATTAAATACGGAGAGATCCCCGAGGAGATTACCTTAGTAGTTAGAACGATGCTTAGATTACCCGGAATACCTAAGGCGTAGAGGGACGCTAAGGACGATGCCCCTCTACTTTTTTAATTATAAGGGACTTGCTTACTGCGATACCGACGATATTAGAGGTTATTTACCTTTTTATTATAGTGATCGCTATAAACGAAGATTATACTAGTACTTTGGACCTTGGTTAGAATACTCGGAAGGACGACGCTAGAGATGACGAGCCCCTTAGGGAGACGTGGGAGATGTACCCTTACCCTTAGGATCCCATAATATATAGTAAACATCACCGTAGAGTAATTAGATTAAGGAATTTAACGAGATCCTGCGTAAAAAAGAAGACTATTATTAAGGGATGCTTACCCCTTAATATATACCCTCTGGATATTAGAATACGCGGAATACACTACTACCAACGGAAATACTAGTGTTTTAACCTAATAACCAGCGGTAATTCGTTTAATGGACGTTATACGCCCTTAAAGCCGTGGCTTAGGGGAAATGTAATGTGTTTAAGGTGTTATTAGGTTAACTGAATGATTAGAGTACTATTAATAACCTAGGTAAGAAGATGAGCTAGTAATTAGAAAAAAACTTTAAGAAGAGTACCCCTTTAAAGGACTCTTCTTAGGTAGTTACCCCTTAGGGAACTACATAACCCGAGGGAACACAATAAACCCTTATAAGGAGAACTATTTTACTAGTCCTAATCCTAAAGGAATACACTACCCACGTAAACCTAGAAATATAAGAGAAGTGGATGGACTTTAAGCTTATTAAAGGAATGGTTTAACCAGAGAAGGACACTATCATCGCCTTCCTTTTAACTATCTATAAACGGAAAAAGCTTATAACTATGGACCTTTGGATATAGTTCTGAATGGACTTCAAAGGATGGACGAAGGACATATAGAAGGACGTCAGTAAAGCGATAATAGGCCATACGATCAATACACTTAGGGAGGGAGTAGTCTACGTCCTATTGGATAGTATTATTTTGAATATCTAAAAGTTAGCTGATATTATAGCCGAAAAAGAGTTCCATATTTGGATAAATGACGAGATCCGATGGTTCTAGAAGAGCGGACCTCGAGGCCTGAGGGAGGTCCTCGAAGACTCGAAGATCATTAAAGAGATTATGAACGACTATAATATCCCCCTCCACTAGATAACTTAGGGGACGACTCCCCTAATAGAGACGGTGAGGGAGGTAACACGGGTAATAACAGAGCTGCAGGAGAGCACCCCGTTAATGTCGGGGCAACTAGCAAGGGAATCAAGCTTATTATATAAAACGAGACCACCTATGGACTCACAAATCCCACTAATTATTAAAGACTCCCCGGTAACTACTACTAATAACCCATATATATCTCCTCCAATAAGCAACTAAATCTAAGTGTTTGTAAAGTAGATAAAGGAAGTGAATAAGTATAGAGGAGAACATTATAAGGTCCTAGAGAACTTACTATAATTATGGAGGTATTATTATGAGGTTCTATAAATACTAACGGAATTAGTTACCCTAGTTATTAATACTATATTAAAGGATAAGGCCCTGGACTTCTTTACGGAACATATTATATAACTAGGTGTACTAGGGACTTTTTTATCTTGGGAAACTATTGTTAAGAGATTAAAAGACTAGTTTGAGACGAAGGAGGCCTATAGAGACTACTTAACGGAGTGGTAGATGACCAACTAAGTAACGATTAGAGATGAGAACTATAAGAAGAAGCTTAACGAGGTACTCGAGTTACTAATTAAGAGGTTAAGGAAGATATAACGTATACTTAGTAACGAATATAATACTAATAAAGTACTATAAGATTAACTCCTTTTTGTAGTTAATAATGTAAAGGAGTGTATTTACGCTCTCTAGGACCCGAAAAATATATTTAAAGACCTTTGTGGCCAGTTATAAAGTATTATTCGAAACTCTATAAGACTTAACTCGGGTATTAGATAACACTTTTTATAATAACCCGTTAATAAGGAGATAAACTACTTTTTTATAGAGAGATGCTATAATAACCAAGGGAAGTAAACAAGATTCGGCTAGTGAGGAGGATTTAGTAGAGGGCGAGGTAACCGACGCTTTGCCCCGAGATGACCCCCAAGGGACAAGAAGTGCTACATTTGCGGGAAGGACGGCTGCTGGTCCTCTAACCACCCAAAAGAGGAAGTAGACAAAGCCTTCTAAGCGTTCTGAGATGGGTATAAGAGATAATTCCGTATAGAACCTCCTAAGGGAGCCATGGAATCCTTCCTTCTTGAATACGAAGGCCCCCAGGGTGACGAAGCTGAGGATGAGGATGATAGAATCCGCGAGTTCTTCGTTGTGGACCTGGAAGAGGAAGACTACGAGGATTAGACCTACGGAGACCAGTTCTACGCTTCGATATTAGGCCCGGAGACCACTCTTAACGGTGAGATTATTATAACGACCCTTAGGGACCAGGTAATATACTATGCTCTTATAAAGGAAGACCTATTTAACGAGGCTACCTTTGCGAAGACCTCGGAGGCCTATATACTCGAAGGAAGATACGCCGACGTTGTATTCTATGGAATTATACTAGATATAAGCGTAGCTAAGTTGTTAATAGTGGGAGAGCTTTAGTTTAATACTCTTAGACGTTTACACTTAGAAATTACCCTCGACAAGACTCGAGCTGGCCAGGTAAGCATTAAATTCGGCCTAGGGGAGGTCATCTCGTTAATAAGGACGATTATAGTTATAACGCCCCTCGGACCGCTTACTTTCTACGTTGTCCCTTATAATACTCCGTTCCTCCTTTGCTTTAAGGATATGGACCGCTTAGAGGTCTACTTTAATAATCTAAGGAATACTCTAAGGTAGGGAGACGTTGTTATATTAGTTACTAGGAAGTTTGGCTACGCCTGGATAAAACTGGGCTACTAGGACAAATCCGTTGTGTAAAGCCACCTCATAAACGTCGAATTACGACGCCTACACCGGTGTTTTGGTCACCCTTCGGTACGGAGATTCTATAAAATCCTTTAGAGGACCAGAGAGGAAGTGGAATTAGTAGCCATCGAATACCTAATAAAGTACTACCACCACTACTAGATGAACTAGAAGGCTCCCCACTACTTTAAATTCATTATCCGGGACGACGTACCCTTTAACTACGAGATCGTTGTCGATGTATTGTACTTCGACGGAAAGCCCGCCCTTTAGGTCGTCGATACGATTATAGGCTTTAATGTAGGACGATTCCTGAGTGATATAAGTGCAAAGACGGCGTGGGAGATGCTCAGATTATGCTGGATCGATGTATACTAAGGGCTACCCGACTGGATTATTGTGGACGCTAGTATTAACTTTAAGGTGTCCGAATTTAAGTAAATAGCGAAGTTTATGGGGATTAAGGTCAAGATTATCCTTGTGGAAGCCTATAATAGCATCGGGAAGGTCGAGAAGTACTATGCATAACTTAGATGGGTATACAATATTATCCGGTAAGAATCCTATTCTACAACGCCGGAAGTTGCCCTTTAGAGCATACTCAAAACCATAAATAATACTATAGGACTAAATGGGATTATATTAACCCTACTGGTTTTTAGTGTATACCCTAGGACATTAAATAACTCTCCCCCATCGCTAAAAGTAACCTAATGCGTAAAGGCTGTTAGGAAGGCCACGGAAGACCTTAGGAAGGTTAACGTAAAACGTTAAATCTTGGATACCCTCGTAATAAGGAACGGACCTAATAATACTACCCTGAAAAGCCTCCTACTAAGCTTGGAAGTTAGGGTGTGGTGTAAAAGGAAGGGATAGAGAGGCCTATTTATACTAATGGCCATGGACGGTGAGAACTACGTCGTTCAGATACCCAAAGGCCCTAAGACCTTCTACTTAATAGTTATTAAGCCCTACTATTATGACCCTGAAGAAGAGCTACTAAAGGAGCCCGCCACCACTAATAACGGAGTAGGAAATAAGGCCCTAAAAGGTAATAATAGCGAAGGAGAAGAAAATAACGAGGACGACGTTAAATTAGTGGCTATGGACGATATTATCATTAGATCGTCCCCTCCACTAGAGGAGGAAGAGCCTCAGCCACCTAAGAGACGACGAGGCCGGCTATGAAAGAACCCGGCCGTTGCCTACGAAGTTAGTACCGTTTACTTCTAAGTAGAGACCGACGGGCTAAAGAAACCTTACTTCGTAGTGTACCCATCGGTAAAGGAGAAGAACGACCTTACACTAACCCACGAACTTCGGAAGAAAAGTGTAATAACTATGCCCAGCGCCTTATACGAAAAGTCAACAAAAGAGGAGATTGCGAACCTCATAGGCTAAGGTGTATTCGAATTCGTCCCCTATAACAAAGCTAAGTATAGTAATACTAGGATCTTTAAGTCCAGAATTATCAACGAAATCAAGGGGAAGACCGAGAAGCCCTACGAGAAGAGCCGTTTCGTAATTTAGGGCTACGCCGACGATGGTAAGGAGGCCGTCCTCACATAATCCCCCACAATACAACAAATAAACCAGCGACTAATTCTCGCCCTAACCCCTTACTTTCTAGTAAAGGGCTATTCGCTCTAACTACGAGACATCACTCAGGCCTACACCCAGTCGAAAACGAGACTCACCCAGACGATCCTAGCCCGTATACCGGATTAAATTAGGGATAAGTATCCTCCCGGGACGATTATAAAGGTCATAAAGCCCCTCTACGGAATCGCCGAAGCAGGGACCCATTAATACGCAACATACAACAATCACTATAAGAAGAGACTCCAGATAAGGACTTCCACGTACAACCCATACCTACTATTATCAACACCCAAAAATGAAAACCTCGCAATCATCGGAATACAAACAAATGATATAATTGGCCTTAGCGACGAGAAGTTCTCCCAGAAAGAAGAGGAAGAACTAAAGAAAGCAACGTTCACGGCAAAGGCGAAGCAACGGCTAACCACCAAGGAGCCCCTCGCGTTCAACGGAGGGGTCATTTATTTAAACGAAGAAACAATTAAACTACATCAAAAGGGCCAAAAGAAGAAAATCCAACTCGTGGAGATCGGGACGACGTCGAGTAACCAGTAATACGTCGTCCAGAGAGCTCGTAGAGCATATATCACCTTAGTCTACGATATCGAAGCTTATTACAACCTATCCGTGGCGGCCCAACACCAAAAGCCCACGGAAAAGCAGATAAAAGCCCTTAATAAACAATTAAAAAGACAAATGGAGACCCTAGACACCAGGCTAGACTACAACTTCGTCCAGCTCGAGGAGGCAACTCTCTTTGTTTTCGTGGACGGCTCGTTTACCAACAACAATAACCTCTTATTACAACTAGGCTTTATTATTATCCTAGCCAACGAGACCCAGGTCAACGAGAGCTTTACACTAAAAGGCAATATCGTCCACTATTCATCCACCAAATCGAAGTGAGTGATGCGTAGCGTTCTAGTATCAGAGATCTACGGTATAGTAGCCGGCGTGGACATGGCCTACGCTATCTCTACGACCCTGAAGCTCATCACAAACCACTTAAAGCTTCCAGAGATCCCCACGGTTATTTATACTAACTTATACTCACTATACGAGTACCTCGTCAAACTTAGAACCACTAAGGAGAAGCGCCTTATAATCGATATTATAGTGCTCCGATAATCCTATGAACAACGAAAGCTCTACGAAATCCGCTAGATCAACGGGGAAGATAACTTGGCCGACTATTTTACGAAAGTAGTGTTAAACGGAGCTTTAAAGTGTTTTCTTAAGGAAGGAAAGGCAATGGTTCGTATGGATGGATGGGTAACGCGGGCCTAGGAGGAAGAGACGTCAGTAGGGCTCGAGAGACCACGAGGGACGGAGGGATCGTCAATACCATAGCCAGCGCCGGCGATAACGTCAATTGACCGGTCCGATATAGGGGCTAGAAGGCCGGCTACGCCGCCAGGGGCAGAATCCGATTCTGCTGCCTCTCGCCGCCTTGCGTACTCGAGCGAATTCGTTGTTTTATTGCGTTTTTGAGCGTTTTAGGAGAAAAGTGGCCTTTACCCGATTAGCGAGCATAAAAAGAGAGTTTCCAGTGTTGGAATCCGAATCGGGCAATAGCCCCACTTTCGGGTTCCTAATTGGTCGGTTCCGACCGGACCAATCAGAAGGCAGGGATTCTGGCGCACCGACTAGATCTGGCAACAGCCGGCCTAGCCCACGTCGGAATAACCTCCCTCCAACAACAACAACAACACTACGTATTCAATATATCGATTATTGCTGTTCAACCCTATCGCCTAGGCGACCCTTTGACCTAGGGTCAAACCTACAATAATAATAACTAGTATTCGAATCTGGCCTCCTATAGAATTTCCCACTACGTTACCCCTTAAATCCCCTTCCCAGAGTAACTATTTTCCGTTGGCCCCACTCCGGGGTTGCCCCTCCGGTGCCCCCCCCGGCCCCCGCCGGTGCACCTGACAGTTATCGAAGGTATTCGTAGTAGTGGTGGTGTTAATTGCTTGGTTAGTGGTATGTTTAGTGTTAGTGATATATAATATAACTTTGTTTTGGATATTGTTAATGAGATCCTTGATATTAGTGTGAGTTTTCTTAGTAGTGGTGTTGGTGTCCTTAGCCTCATAGTGGGCCATCGTATCCTTAGTGTTAATGTTACCGATGTTAGTTATTAGAGTAACTAAAAAAAGGTTAGTATAGTATATACTTATAATATGTCCTATAATAAGACTATTAATATAATTATTAATATTAGTGAAGTACACAGTGAGGACCTAGGTATAGTTTAAAAGATATTCTGAGTAAGCCTTATTAGTGGCGAAGTGGTTATACACTTTTTTAAGTGTATTTTAAGTATAGTAAACTAGGGAATTAGAGGATACCTTAATCGAAGACTTAATTCCCTAAAGGATATTCTCGATTTCGTCGAGGAAAACTATGTTAGGATAAGGCTTAAACACATCTCTAGTTCGCTTAATATACTCTTTAATGGTGTTCTTTTAAGCAGTGTTAATGGGAACCTACTTTTTAGGGGTCTTTTTACTAAAAATAATGGACTTTTTAGGAGTAATATTAACAACGTCGTTATTACCGGTGGCTTTATTAGGTTAGTTATTATTATTGTTACTAGTAGTGGTGGGCTTTTTTATAGTGGCCTTCTTCGTAACTTTGCTCAACTTATTGCGTTCTTTGTGCATAACCTTCTTCTCAGCTCGAGTTAACCTAATTAGGGTACCAAGATCGACACTATCACCACTGTCCTCATAGTCTTAGTTAACACCGTGGTTAGTAGGGCTAGTAACCATGGACGAGACTAGGTTTAGTATCTTATCGTCGTTGTTGAAGTTGGTGGTATGCTTAGGCGGCTCGGTGAGATGTGATTATTTAGGAGATTCGGGGACCTCGTAGGCCTCGAAAACGGGTTTAGGGATCTGTTTCGTCGGTATTTTAACGGTTTTAGTGATGGACTTTCGTGTTATTAAAGGTGAGTTACGTTTACTTCGTTGCTTAATGCGAGTATGATCTGGGGAGGTTTTAGCTAATATTTATATAAAAAAAGAATTTAATAAATAAAGAGTGTGGGTACCTTTATTTCTAAAGGTTAATAATAGGGGGAAGGTGTAAGTAAAAACGAGGGTTTACTCTTTCCTTTTTTTTAAAACCTCGAAAAAGATTATTAATCTAAAAGGAACGTTAATAAAGAGAAATTCAGGCTTAACGACGTTATTGAAAACGTTGTTGGTCGTTTTTATTGAAAAACGTAGTGTTATTGTTATTTATTGTTATTTCGCTTTTTATACTTTTACTTATTCTTTTAATTAAAGGGGAATTTCTTTTCGTATTCGTAGACGAGATCTCTGGTGTTAAGTAAGAGAGATTCTCTGGATTCCTACGTATCGTCTTTAGTATTAAAACCCTTTTATTTAACGAAATATTTAGTAGTTGGGTTGCATTTTCGCTATGAGATCCTACGGTTAACGAGGTGATTAATTTCCTATTCCTTATTATTATCGACTTTTATTAGCCGAGGTTATGGAGCTTTATGCCCAAAGGGGTCTTCTCCCTAAGCTGGCTTATATAATTGCATAAAGGATAAAATTAGGTATATTCTCTAATAGCTAGGGAAGTTCACCTCGTAGGTGAAAGGGCTTATAATGTGTGAAATTCGGAATGGTCTTATATGGTGGGAAGTCCACTTATTGTTTTTCTAGTTTAGGAGATGGAAACCTCGTCCTAGGTGAATCCAAACCTCGTTGCCTTTACTGAAGGTCACATTTGAGTAGTGGTTATTGTATTTTTTTTTATGGATTATGTTTACGGTGTTAATTAGTATTAATACTCTTTTTTAGTATATTTCTTAGAGTACGTTAAGGGCCTCGGTGGGAGTATCCTTTTCTATTACTACGTTAAGAATACTCTGTAGTTTAAATCCTAGTATTAACTTATTAAGGGATTATCCAATTATTATTATTAGTGAGTTATTGAGATTGTGTTAGAGTATTAGGAGAATATTCGTCCATGGTATAGTTGGGAATTCTAATGTATAAAAGTGTATTATTACCTTAATTATTTAGTTAATTCTTTTACTTTGATCATCGGTTTAGGGGTGGTATACTATTAAGAGGAGAAGTTTCATATTAAGGGTATCGAAGATCGTATTCTAGATTACTAAGATGAATTTGGGGTCCCGGTCACTAATAATACAATATAATATTCCCTAATTAATAAGATAAAATACCCTAAGGAGTAGCTTTACTTATTCCTTAGTTTTATAAGTTGTATAGTCCGTAAAGAGTAATGTCTTCTTCGAGAATCTGCACATTATAGTTATTAACACATTAAGTTCAGGGAAACCAAGGAGTACCCAAAGGGTTCTGTTGGATGTAACCCATAGTATATTGGTAATAAAGTCGATTATTATGGTGTTATAGGGGATATCCACGATAAGGATAGGCTGGAGCAATCCTAGTGGCCTTTACTTATTGATTTAGTTTTCTTTATAACGATTATAGTGTGAGATATATCTCTTTGTGAGTGTTTTCTTATTATGGAACTAGAAAGCCGTTATTTCGGCTATTATGTGGTCTATTCTAAAATGGTGTTTTTTATTGTGGGTAAGGCGAAGGATTACTTATACTAATTAGCGTAAAATGTATAACCACTTTGTTTTATTCGTAGTAATATAAAAGAGTAGTCCACTCTTAGAAATACTCTAAAGGGTAACTCTCCGTTTTATAACGGAGTAGTTCTCACTCTTAGTATAATTTTCCTTTACTTCGGCTTCGACTAGAGACCACCATTATTCCTTTTTTTATTATTATTAATCTAATTACTAAAGGACTCGGGTATATCTCTTATTATTTTTATAATTATTAACGACTTTGGTGATGAGATTTTCGGAGATACTAATCGCTATTCCTCCTGCTTATCCTAGTTTTGGGGCTTCGTTACCGCTGTACTAAATGAATTTTATAACATCGGTGATGTTATTCTCTTCTTCACTATGGATTATCTCATTAAGGATATTACTATCCTCGAATTTATTTACTTACCCGGATACTATTAATAGAAGTAACTTAGAAAGGGTATTAAGTACAATGTTAAGTTTCCCTGGGATATAAGTAATATTAAAATTAAACCGCGATAAGTAGTTTACTGTGTTGGCGAGGTGGAGGTTGGCTTTGTTGAGATTTATTATTTTTAATGAGGTGTGTATTAATATCCCCTTTATGGCTACGTAATCCGTTAGGATCTAAATTAATTATTTATTAAATTATACTAGCTTCCTAAGCTTCTTTATAGCCCATATAACACCTATAACCTCTACTTTTATTATGAAGTATCTCTTTTTTATAGGGGATATAATTTTAGAGAGGAAAAGTATGGGTAGAATGTGTTTTTACGTAATTTCTTTCCTTAGTATATTAGTACTGTTTTAGGGTATATCTAATTAGAACACCATAAGTCTAAAGCCGCTTTTATAGGTGTTAACTTTAAAAAAGAGGGGTTTTGCGGGGTCATAATGAAATTTTATAGCTTAATTATAGAGATTTTCCTATAATATATTCTAAGCTTCGAACTTTTTAATAGTTAACTTAAATACTATTTTTTGGACCCTCTTTGTCCTAATAACTTTACTTAGGCCGTTAAGGAGTAGGTTTTTGTTATATAGTTTTATATTAAAAGGGGTTTTCCTATCCTATAATAGTGTTAATATTATATTAAACCATAAAACATTTTTTATAGTTATCTTATTATACTAAGATATTTCTCGAGGTTATAGAGTTTTTTTGGGAATTGGAGGTTCCTAAATATTATGATCCGGTTTTCTGTATACTAGATACTATTAGTGTCCACGGTGTAACTAAGGAGTTTCATAGAGGAGAAGTTGGTGAACGATTTTTTAGGGGAGATGTATAATTAATAGTCCTTAAAGATTTTTAGGATAATTTCCACGTATTTAAAGTGGTCTTCGTTATTATTATTAAAGATGATGATGTCGTTGATATAAGCTTTAACGAAGTGCTTATAATCGTAGAATAGTCTATCCATGAATTGCTAAGTATAGGCTAGCGAATTCTTAAACCCCATAAGGATAATATTAAAAACCTCGATACTACGGGAACTTATCACGGCTATCCTATTATAGTATTTTAAATAAATGAGTAATTAGTGGAAAAATCCCATAGTATTAAATATTATTATACGTTTTTTCCCTTTAAGGGTGGTTATTATATTGTCTTAATTGGGAAGGGGGTATACGTTTAGAACCGTAATTCAGTTTAAAGGTCATAAATCCATAATAACACGGCCCTTTTTTACACTATTAATAACTCACTAAATAATGAAAAGGGGGTAAATAACGGGGATTAGTTTATCGCCCCAGGCCATTTTATTATTTGTATAGAGTTTACCGTAAATATTCTTAATAACTTCGAGGTCTTTTATACTAAGGGGGTAAAGTTTAATTATCGTTTTCTAATTCTACTATCCCTTAATTAGTTCAACTCACATCCATTATTCGTTGGGTATAGGGATAATCCCTTTATTATAGTAAATATTTTGGTTATTAAGAAGTGTTTTTATTTATTGGGTAAATTCCGTGTTCATATTACAAATTTCCACTTCGTTTTTACTAAGAATTACAGGGACGTCGTTTAGTTTTAATATCCCATAACTAAGAACGTTGTTATAACAGTGAGGGGGCCTGGGTCCGGATAGGTTTGTTAGCTAAGTGAACTAAGTGTAATTATTAGAATTATTAGTGGTTATACTAAGCTCTGCTTTAGATAAAATAGTACTCGTAGTAGACTTCTTATTAATTAATTTAACGACGTTAATATAGTCCACAAAGTTCATTATCTTCTTTTCTTCCCGTGGCTAGATTTATCCTAGCTTTTAGCCTCGCAGGACGGTTAACAAGTAGTCCATAGTATTCCTTATTAATACGAATCTCAGTATATCCACTATAAGGGTTCTATCGACGGTGTTCCCGTAGAGAGCGCAAAACTATTATATTTTATTTAGTTAAGATTCTACTTATAGGAGATTAAAGAAATTAGTTACTATGAAGGCGTTTATTTATGGGGGAATTATTATGGTGTAGGCGTTATCGACGCATCTTGTGATTTGCTGTTACCTCTGAAAAAAATTTAGTACTTCTATTCTAAAAATAGATCGAAATCTAATAATGCTCTTATTAAAATTAATTACTAACTCGTGGTTTTTATAGAACGGTGTTCCTAATAATAGGTTAGCACCTAATATATTAACTATACTAACGGTGATTATAACGTGGACGTTAATCTTAACGTTACCGACTGTATTAGGGACATAGAAATCGAATATGGCCTACTCCGTTACCTAGAAGGTTAACTCGATTATATTTATTATTCATAGTTCTATTATCTAGAACGTCGAATTCCTTACGAATTTGAGTACCTAAGCCTTATCCACTAGGATTATAGAGGCTCCGGTGTTAATACAGACTTCCTCAGTTACATTATTATCGTCGGATTTCACCTTAAGGCGAAAGTGTATTCACTTAACTAGTATAGTTCTCTTAACTAACTTAACTTAGGTATCCATAATTTAGCCCTTATTAAGAGGAGAGTTCCTTTTAAGTATATTATTATTAGTAATTATACCAATAAAATTCACTTTATTATTAACATATTGTCGCAAAAGTGGAACCACTATTACGGGACAGTAATTGTGGGCTATATCATGACACATATTAAACTCCTAAACTTATAATGAGTAAATAATCCTTTAGTAATAGTAGGGGTATGGATTCCGTTACTAAGAACATTAACTCACTAGTCCATCCTACGGCGTCTCGTCTACTATTATTTATACTCGATGGTGTTTAAGGAGAGACTTTAATAACCTTTTAAAGGATATATCTATAATTAACGAGATTGTTAACCATCTAATCGTTATTATCATTTTCCTAAACGTAGTGGGTATCTCCGTTGGTCTAGCTTAGTTTATTGTATTTGGCGAATCTCTTATATTTGGGGAATTTTCGTAGAGCATCCCAAGGGTATTTATCCTTCCAGTTCTGATTATTATTGGCTGGTCTGTTTTTAGGCGGGCGTCTCTAAGGTGCTTGACACTTGTCGCGCTGAAAATCACGATACTATTGTTTATAATAATCTCGATTTCCGCTCCACATTACCTTATTTTCCTATTTTATGGTGTGGTGGATTTGGATAGGTGTCTATAAATTGTAGTAAACTGCTTTGCGTTTTCTCTTTATAAGGTTGAGATATTCTTCCATAGTGTTGCGACTACTTAGCTTATTAATAAGGGTTTGAAGTTTTGGATTAAGTGTGTTATAGAAAATTGTTAATAATTAGAGGGTTATGGATGTTGGTCCTATCTACACTTTTCTATACTTAAAGTAGTCCTATGCGAAGGTACGGATATCCGTGTTATTACGGATCTTTTCTATAATGAATCGGTTTTTGATAATCTAGTTTATGGTTTTGCACTGGGTTAGGCCGAATTTCTTCCTTAACGCGTCTCGTATTGCGAAGTACCCACTAGCTCTATGTTATTGACGTTCATATAGACCTAGGTGATATTCCCACTAACTCAAAGCTTTTCTACGAAGAAGGGATGTCTAATTCTAGATGATTTCCATCTGCGCTTCGTGGTTACTGGTCTTAGCTTTTAGACTAGAGATCCATAAATCAACTTCCTTGTAGCAGGGGATGTCTTTCTCGTGGAAGATTGGTTTGTGACCGTACTTCTTATCCAGGTCTAGCTAGAAAACTCCGTATTTCTATAGAATTCCTCTACTTAGCGGGGAGTGTCCTAGTTAACCGTATATAGTAGGGTTATATATAAAATAGTTAAAAACGTTATTTATTATAATTTTAAGGTTTAGTGATTCTGCTAATTTCTGGTTTTGTTTTTGGGCTAAACTTTGGTTTAGGATTTTTAGTATAGAATTTGTGAAGGTCGTTAACCCCGGTGGTACTAGGGGTATCCTCGGTTACAGAGGTGGCCATAGTATAGTATATAACTCTTTTAGTGTCCAACTAGGATTTTATTATTAAGTTATTTTAGGAATTAGGTTGTTATTTATTACGGAATTCCCATAAAATAGAGTTTACGTTATACTGAAGGGCTTATCCTGTTTTAGGGGCCTGAATCCTGAAACGTACCCAGTTAAGCTTTCAGGGTCTTTTCCCTTCCCCTTCGTTTTTTTAGTTTAGACGGTGGCTTCCGTTATTTGTCTAGGTTTCTGCTTAGTCTTTATAAGTGTCAACTAAATGGGGGTTACGGTCCTTTTATCTCTTATGGGTAGAAGAGTGATTTTTTTACCTTTAAGGTAAAGATTCTCTTCCCTCAACGGGGGCAAAAAGAATATCATTAGGCTAATCATTTCCCTTATTATGATGATGCCTTTAATTCCGTTGATAATTGCGTCGTTATAATCACTTAGATGTATAGTCTATCCACTAGTATCGTAGGTTATTATTCTCTAATTAGTATTATCGGAATTTATATACGAATAACCATTATCTCCCTATTCAACATAAACGAGGTTTACGGTCTAATTACGGAATCTCTCGTTAAGGCCGGTGGTGAAATTGTGGTCTTCGTAGGCTAACCAGAAAGTACACAACTTTCGAATTTTAGCTTAGTGTCCTGGGTTAAAGTTTACTATTACGTCGTTATTTTGATACTCCGTAGGTGGTGTATTACCTAGTACGAGTAAAATCGGCGTTAACGATGGTATTATCGTCTATTAAACTTACGACCTTCTACCCTTCTTCTTTCCTACCATTAACTAATCACTTAAATTAGGATAATAAAATCGTTAACGTAAAGAAGTTTAGTTAGTTCCTTTATTTTAACGTGAATCCTTATGGTAATAGTAGAGTTAAAAAATAAAATAAAATAAGTTATACTACTATATATCATAACCTTTTCCTATTAACCGGGGACTATAATAAGGATCACTAAAACTATATCTTAATCGAAGAGTTCACCTGTATTTCAGTGAATATATATGTCTCGATATCTTAGGTGTATTTATAATAACGCATCTAAGTCCTCTAACTTACAGCGCCTCCTTATGAGGGCGACGCTAATCACATGATAGTTCACGTGACTGTCGTTAAGGACAAAAGACGTGTAACACTTACTATACTTATAATATAAGATCCGTTTTATAATGGACCACCTAGGCCACTAATACCTAGCTGAGAAGAAGACGTTAAATAATCACCAAGCCAAGTTACTCCAGGACATTATTATATTTAATTTCGAGATCGAATATTGACTAGGTAAATAGAACACTATAAATACCCTATTAAGGAGGCCGGATTACTAACCTAATAAAGACGAGGTCACGAGTATAAAAAACGAATTCCTATAAAACTTCCTAAATCAATTTATAAGTTCTAATATCAGAAGATATCGGAAAATAGCCGGCCCCCAGCCGGTCAGTACTGGAACCCTAAAGGACCGAGAACCTTCCCTGTTTAATACAGCGAGGGAAACACAAGGAACAGACGCCACTCTAGGCAACGACTAGAGACCACTAGGACCACACTAAACTAAAAACGGAAACAGAGTTATGTAATACTAGGAAACGGTGTTTATTCCTAATTATAGCCCTTTACGAATAGAAATTTGTCGCAAGCATACTGGGCCACCAAGACGTCTGGGAGCTGTGCTCAGCTGAGTCAGCACTCACGTGACGTCCTGGCCCCCGAGCCGGCCTATTTATTCTGCCGGACGCACCCACCAGATAGTGAATAGATTAAGCCTTCTTCTCCTACTTAACCTCGTACGCGCGTGCGAACTCGCCACAAAATTCTAATAGTTTTCTATAATAAGCTTTCTAGTGGCCACCAAAGAGTTACTAAGATAACTAAGAGAATTCGATAATTATTGTTTTAGAAGAAAATAAAATAGGATACTCGTGAGTATATTAAAACTTATATAATATACTAATGGACGAAGCCGAAATATCACCTATTATACAACGAACTCTCACCTTTCCCAGTACCCACCAAGT
Source organism: Colletotrichum gigasporum (assembly GCA_024584535.1). Classification (NCBI taxonomy): domain Eukaryota; kingdom Fungi; phylum Ascomycota; class Sordariomycetes; order Glomerellales; family Glomerellaceae; genus Colletotrichum; species Colletotrichum gigasporum. The sequence continues at coordinate 2,287,736 of CP077951.1, forward strand.
TATTTAAGCAACTATCATTTAATTTTATCGTAAAACTCCCGAAATCCCAAATTACGAATCGACAAGCATACAACAATATATTAGTAATTATAGACCAATTAACTAAATACGCCTTATATCTGCTCACTAAGGAGACAATCACTACTAACGGGTTAGCATACATCTTAACTAAAAAAGTGTTCCTATTCTTATATTAAATAGGGGATCACTATTTATTAGTAAATTTTAGTCTAAGGTTTACCACTAACTGGCTATTAAGAAGAAACTCAGTATAACTTATCACCCTTAAATGGACGGACAGACCGAACAACAAAACCAAACATTAGAGCACTTTTTGAGAGTATTCTATAATACGGAACAGAATAACTAGGCGAAGTGGCTCCTAATAGCCCAGTTTATCTATAATAATTCATAGTATAGGGTCATCAAATTAGCATCAACTAAAACCCTTATAGGATTCCTACCCATAGGACTAAACAATGTGTTTCCAAGTACAATAAGGGGATAAACAATACTAAGCACTGCGGAAAGAATTAAAGAACTAAGGACCAGGAGAATAACCATTGCCCACCTAGTAGATAAAGTTAACACTAACTACGCAAAATTCTATAATAAGAAAAGGTTATTTATTATATTTAAAGTGGGTAATTTAGTCCTATTTTCGACCAAGCACATCAAACAACGGAGACCATCAAAAAATCTTTTAAACAAATACCTTAGCCCTTTTATTATTATATAAGTGGTTAACGAGGGGAGAGTATATGAGTTGGATATTAATCTTAAATATAAGATCCATAACGTCTTTACTCTAACTCAATTAGAACCCTTTTATAGAACTACTACCTAGCCGAAGCATATCCGGATTAAAGAAGATAACGCTAACGTATACAAAGTGGAGTAGATTATTTAATACAAAGGCCCCCTAAGGAATAAGAGGTACTTAATAAAATAGAAAGGATATAGTGGAATAGAGAACTCATGGGAGTTTTAAAGGAATATATCTAAGGATTTAAGGAGAGACTACGAAAAACAGCTGATTATTATTAGAGTATTGGTTACAGATTAGCAAAAATTAAAGAGGTAATAGAGTAAAATCAGGCCTTTATTAAAGCTGAGAAGATAATATCGAGGCACCATAGTAAGACTAGAGCTAGCTATAACCTAGTACACACCTATTTACACCTCTCCGAGGAGGTCGCTCTCACTACTCTCATCACCCCCGGCACTACCACCTATACCACCTCATTATCGTTAAGCTTACCCTTATCGTCGGAAAGGGTAATAAGGGTATTATAATACTATACCAGGTTAACACTAATTACTAAAAAGGAGATAATATAACTTATAACTTTCTAGTATACTATGTTAAGTTTAGTAATTAATTAAGACATGGCCTTAAGGAGACCGGGCTTCTTCGGGGAGCTAATTAACGCCTTGTGAATGGCCTCCTAGTTCTAAGTAATGCGGACCTGTGCTCGGGCTGAAGCCTCTGCAGTGGTGACCTTGTGGACACACAGCTAATACTCAGCGTTTACGTTATACTCTTATTATATAGAGGGGTGGTTCTTAAGGTTCTTCTTTTATTAGAGGGACTTCCGGGCCTCTAACTAGGCCTCATCAAACTAGTCCTATATAAAGTTAACACTTAGTTCCCACTAATTAAGTATTAAAAGGAAATAGGTTATACTTAGTATTTTATATAAAAGTCCTCGGTGGAACCCTTATTTATGACCTTAAATATAAGATACTTTATTTTCATAGTAAAAGAGAGGGTCTAATAAGTGGCCTAGTACTGGATTAGTATCGGTTCCGGGATAGACCAAAGGAAAAACCAAGGAGGGACTTATAGGAATACAGAACTTCCCGCCCTTCATAGAGGAGCAGCGCTAGCACTTAGTTGACGTATTTAGTAAGGGTTAGCACTAGTTAGGTACCGAATAGGGAACCTACTCTTCGAAACCATACACTAAGGAACCTCGCCGGTTCCATCCCACTTCGATATAAAATTAAGGCACCGGTAACACAGGAACTCAAAAAAATCCGACTAGCTACCCATAACACCTAAGTTAATAGTTCTCTCATCGTTAAATATAATAGTATATAAAAAGTGCGGATTTATAGTAGTCTTAAATTATAAAGTTAAGAATAAAGGGAAAGGGAAGTATGGGATTATAAGGGTTAAAAGAAAAAAAGATTTAAAGAGGGGGATTATTATAAAAGGATCCTACCCGAGTATTATAAAAGTTTTTCGAAAATATGAACGGAAAGCGTAACTGGGCAACCAGGCCGCAATAATCCTATAACGGAAAGCGTAACCCAGGAATTTAAATAAGAAAACCCAAACCTAGGGTTTTACTAAAGGGTTACTAGGTTTTTAAGGGTTTTAAAGAGGGTAAAAAAAGAGAATTAATTATTAGATAAAATATAATAAGGAATTATTAGTTAATTACCGGTTTATTATAAGTAGGTAACCTATTAGGGCTACTCATAAGAACCTTAGAGTAGGTAACCCAACAGGGCTACTCACAAGAGTACTATAAATAGGTAACCCATTAAGGCTACTCATAAGAACCTTTAAATAGGTAACCCAGTAGGGCTCCTCATAAAAACACTATAAGTAGGTAACCCATTAGGGCTACTCATAAGAACTTATAAGTTAATAACCCAGTAAAACAACTCTATGGAATTAACTATTTTTCGAAAAGGAGATCACTAATTAACGATTAGTTTACTATAAAACTATTATAGGGAATAATAAATAACACTTCGAATTAGAAACCCAACAAAGCAACTCTATGGGAATGGTACTATAAGTTCTAGAACACGTACCTCTTCGGTGAGTAACCATTACGGCCTAAGAACAGGCCGGATAAGGAGGGGGATCGTGTTACGTAGTTGGAATTTAACTAAGGAAAACATAGCAACTAAGCCTATTACAGAGTGCAACAGGGCTTAACTAAGGAGGACTATATATATAAAGGCCTGTCCCTCCCCTTCAAGGAGAGGGTCAGAGAAGAATAAGAGTCACAACCAGTACCTACCTATTGTCCTCTTACTGACCTCTTTACTTCGCACCGCAAGCCCCTGATAATAATGGAGGTTAATATGATGAGTCCGAGCCTCGTTGAGGGGATTTATAACGTTGGTATATGCGTTGGTATTGTTGGTAAAGAGAATAATAGGTGTAGGGATTTTCCAATTAAGGAGTTGCTTAGTTATTCGACGTAGCCACTTTATAGTGATTATAGTGGGAGTTGGGTTAATATACTTAGTTTCGGTTAAACTGAGGGTGACGAAGGGTTGTTTTTTTGATTTCTAGGTAACTGGGCCTCCGGTGAAGTAAATAACGTAGTTATTAGTTGAGATTTGAGAGGGCTTATTATTTATAAAAAATGAATCTGTAATAGTATATAAGTTGAGGTTGGTTATTAGAGAGGGATTACCGAAAATAATATTATAATAGATAATTCCCTTAAGGTAACGGAATAAATGCTTAATAGTATATAGATAGGCCTTGGAAGGGCTAGCGTTGGCCTAGCTAAGTTTGCCGATGGTGTAAGTTATATTAGGATATGTACTAGTAGTGAGGTAGTTGAAGTAACTTATTTGTTTAATGTAGACGGTGCCCTCCTCTTCTGAGCACTCCTTGGGGTTTTACATAGTTAGCAGATCTTTATAAGATGTTATGGGGGTTTTAATGGGGTTAATATTATTGTATTTAAAGTGAGTGAGGATGGCCTTGATGTATTTGGTTTGGTTAATAAAGATGTGGTTATTGATATGGTCTCTAATGATCTGGAAACCCAGGAACTTAGTGGCTTTGCTAAGATCTTTAAGAGGGCAGACCTTACTAAGCATATCACGAACTTGCTTATTGATCTTTTTATTGGGAGTTGTAATAATATTGTTATTAATGTATATAAGAGTATAAGCTCCAAGTGATTTGTTAATGAATAAGTAAACTTTACTATTGACGGGGGTGAAGCTGAGCTTCTGTATTTTGACGCTAATATAGTTGAACCACTAAAGAGGACTTTTGTGAAGGCCATAGAATACCTTTCGAAGGAGTTAGACCTTTCTGTCATCTTTGGAGTAACTAGGAGGTTGATGGACGTAAACTTTAGCATTGTTGGGGATAAGAGTTGTGTCGCAAGCATACTGGGGACAACCTCCCCGAAACATCTCTCCGGCTTGGCACGGGCTGTTAGTGCCATGCTAAGGAGGGGCCCCAGCTACCGCGGTTTGCCGCTGCGCGCTGGGGTAGATTAGCTATACGCTAATCAAACCCTTAACAACGCACATTTTTCCCTCGAATCGGGCCGACGATTATTCAACTTAACGAGCCGCCGTTAACTCGAGATCGCCTTCCGCAGGCTAGATGAAGTCTTCTTGAGGCTGGCAAGAAGGAGAGGTTCCATCTACCCTCCCGAAGGAGCCGGGCGAATTTCTTTCCTGGCGCAAGCGGTGCTCCCAGGCCCAAATTCATCGCCACCGACCGACTTTTCGACTTCGATCCCTCAGCACCTTTCCCCCTAATAATCGAAGACTACCTCGGAGAGACAAACGACAGTAGGGTCACAGTATACGCCTACAGCTGTATATAGCGGTGCCTGTTACAGAGCCTAACAGGAAGCCTTACAACCTGACCTCGCAGGGTTTTACCCCTTGTGGTTTTCCCTGCGGCGATTTGCCCTTTACGATATACTACGGACGGCTTCTGGAACGGTGTATAAACCAGCTACCTGCGGGAGCTGGGTCGAATAAAGGGTTATCTTGGCGGAATCGCGGTATAGGGACCAACACAGTACTGTCTCGGGCAAGCCAGCGGCACCCAGAGACAGCATAAATACATAGTTGCCTTCGGGCACGACTTAGAGGACGATTTGGACTGTATCTAGTGATAGTTATAGACCTACGGCCCTCCACGCCATATACCCTTCGGGAGGTCTGCCGCAAGGGCGGCTGCGCCCTTGCCGCTACGGCGTTAAATAGAACAACAACAACAACAACAAGCATACTGGGCCACCAAGACGTCTGGGAGCTGTGCTCAGCTGAGTCAGCACTCACGTGATGTCCTGGTCCCTGAGCTGACCTATTTATTCTACTGGATGTACCCACTAGATAGTGAATAGACTAAGCCTTCTTCTCCTATTTAACCTTGTATGCGCGTGCGAACTCGCTATAGTTATGAGCCTAGCTTTGATTAGACCCTTCTCTACCCTCACGAGCACTGTGCATATAAGAGAGATTGTTTTAATATATTTATACCTTATTAGCTTATTTTATACCCTTTTTTGTTTACTAATATGTTATTTATTAACGAAACCGTTGTCGTTAAGACCATCCTTCGCGGTCACTAGGATTGGTTATAGTGGTACTCTACTTTTTAGTATTACGCTAAAGGCCAGGGGATCTAGGAACGTATTAATCCTTAGGCGCTAAATATTTTAGATATTACGAGGTTCTTATTAATACCTCTTATAATCGAGAATTATATAATATAAGAATAACATAAATAATAATACGAGTACTAGGACCTTTATAAATAACGACTTTAGGTTATCACTAATACCACTCACTAGGCGAGCTTAACTATGAACATTAATACCGATAAACCGGTACCGCTATAAGCACCTTACCTTGTGATTCCCCCGGAGCTTGCACGACCTGTGTCCATTATAAGGGTTGATGTCCGATCCGATTGGGAAGATGCCCTTAAGTTATATACGGCTAGTATTTCCGCTTATACTTCTCTTTAGGCCTCTTATTAGAACATCTGGAACTAGGTGGATAAATTAGTTACGGAATTGATTTTTGTACCTGCTCGTATACGATAAATAAATAAAAAGGATATTAGACTTTAAGTATTCCTTAGGCACCTATAGAGTTAATTTGTTTTAACTAAAATAAGTATTGAGATCCTCATAGTTGCGGAATACACGTCAATCCTCTAAAAGGTGTCCACTAATATAAGTATCACCTATTAGTACATAGAATAGGAAATTGTATACACTAAGTGCTACTCCTATAAAGTCCCTATAATTAAGGGAATAAACACCATATTAACGTTTTTTAATGTTATTAGTAACCGTTTTACACTAAGTTAAGCTAAGATAATATGAAACTCAATTTACTAGGCCAAAATACTAGCGTAATAACCTTTAATACTTAATAAAACAACTAGAATATTTCCGGCTATTACCTATTTTAATATTATTCATAAAAAACCAGCTAAGCCCTTAGGCTAATTTGTAATCTTTACTAAATGGTCTAATTCAGGCACCACTTTTATAATTAATTTAGGTATTAGGATATCTAAAATGTATAACTATCCTTATGGAAACCACCATTAGAAACCTAATTTATACTATAAGGTCTAATATGTGTTCACCGGAGTTACTGATGGACCTATTAGTATAAATAAGGAATGAGTTAATAACCTTAGATGCGAGGTTTTTAACTTAGGTAATTAGATATACTTTTAGGATATGTAAAAACGTAAAGGGTGGATCACCTTTAATAATAACCCAAAGGCCGGGACTATTAGAGTTACTCGGAAACTTAACTCGAATAAATCCTTAACCTCTAGTACCTCTGATATTGGAAAAGGTTTTTACTTAGGTTTAGTTATAGTTTTCCTCTTAGTTGACCTAGTTATGGAACACCTCGGAGGGCCTGGCCTAAGCATTTTTAGTATTATGGATACTCTACGTTACCCCTTTTCACTTAGTATTATAATAGATAATTACGGTGTTATGCACATAGTTAATAACAAAGATTTACTTATTAAAGGGATATTTATTAGTGAACTTAGTAACTAATATATTTATTATGGAAACGGTAAGCTACTTATTATGGGTTATAGGGAACGACGAATAGAGAAAACACTTAACGGAGTGTGTAGCCTAATTACCGAGGACCTTATTTTAAAGAATGTAGTATATATAATAGATTTTTATGTTAATATAATATTAGAAATACTTTTAAAGTAGTCTAGTATTTGGTATTATAGCCAAGATTATACCCTTTATTATGGAAGCCTTTTAAAGAGTGTGATCCTTAGATAACTTAAGTGGGAGCATAACATAATCCTATTCGAATATATCCCTATTAACAATTACCCTCTGTTAAACATTCCTATGAGTGCGGTATGTGTTATTGTAACCACGTTTCTAATAAATTGTCGCCGTAATTGCCCTTTAAGGGAGCCTAGGCCTGACTACGCTATGGACACCACCTTTTGGTACCTTTGCACTAGTTATTTAGGCCTTGATGCTCTCCGGAAGTTAGTTTTTGTGATGAGGGGGGTGAAAATTGAGGGAGCTCCTATAAAAATTAATTGCTAAGTTTGTTTATAGGTGAAAGTTTACTAAATAATATTCCGACGATTTTTGGAAAACGTAGCCCCGTGCCCTTTTTGGTGTATTTTTTGGGACTTTTTTAATTACCTTAGTGGTTATGGGAACACCTTATGGTTATTGTTGATAATCGATGAATATACTATTATATCCTAGGGGTTTGTAATAATGCGTAAAATGCACGCTGAAGTTTTTGAAGTCTTATAGATGTATGTGGTTTAGATTTTAAAATAGATAGGCCTATTGAAACCGTGCAGGGGGAAATGCTTACGCTAAGCGGGTTTTTCCTTAGTCAGGCGCCAGCGAGCTATTTGAGAGAGGGGAACTGGGGACGCATTTCTAGCGGAGGACACAACAACGGACCATCAAATAACACATCACGGAACGTCAGCAAGCATCGTTAGTTAGATAGACGTATTCAGAGCTCTTTTTACCCGTTCACTTGGATCATATACCGCGAACAGTACGGAGGTTGCTTTACCACCGAGCAAACAAGGCCCCAACACTCACCAGTGTCTACATCCAAGGCCGGAACCCCTCTTTGGCCCTGATCAGGTCTTAAGGTGTCTCCTTACCTAGATTATAGCTCTAGTTGAGCGGTTTCGTACGAGTTAGTCACCCTCACGGACCCGGGACGGAGGGTGCACGACCTGTGGTCAGTAGAGTGTGTGTGTTGTACGATACAGCACATACTGTTCACTGCATCCCCCGCTCCGTTGCACTATCCGTTTATAAAATAAGGTAGGACATTGAGTATATGGTAATCGTTATTTAAGGTGAGATAGAATATGAGTGTTAGGTAAGGTGTATGGGAATTGATATTGAACTCCCACCGGCTGATACTAAAGAGTTTGTGGGATGCGGTGAAAGAGTAGGATATTACGTTATTAATAAGGTACTTATAATATTAATTAGTGCCGGCTTACTAAAAAAGCTATAGTTAAAAGCTGTGATAATAATTATATTTATCGATAATAACTACCCTTAGGCGTTAAAGGACTATAAATCGCTAAATCAGATCCACGCAGAGTGGATATAATAGCATATCGGATAATACAATAAAAACCTAGCCTTCTATCCATCTCGAGACCCGTATTCTGAACTAGGTGACCTCTACGCCTACGGGTGCAAGGCCTATGTACTAGATTAGGCGTGTAAGGGAGGTCACAAAAAGCGAGAATTTAAGGTCAAAGCACGAGTGCACATGGGATACCTCATGGGATACGTCCTATATATACATAATCTTTTTAGAATATGGATCCCCACGCTTAATTAGGTTATTATCTTATATGATATTACCTTTAATGAATACTCCTTTTATAATCCTATTAATAATATGACCACTATGACCACTGAAAAAGTGAAAGTTTTATTAGAGGAAATCGAATCAGAGGACCTATACCCGAGTACGGTCCTCGAGGCCCTCGGGACATATGAACAAAAGGAGAAAGATAACCCTACCCAAGAAAACGCAATTACCAGCATTTCACAAAACGTTATAAAACAAGGGATACTACTATGAACAGAGGCTAATAAAAGTTTAGTTTCACCTAAGCTTATATTAGACCCTGAGAGTATATTAAGTATGGTGATAGAAGAAGCTGGAGATATCGGGGTAGATACCGAGGAGGTACGAAGCTTACCCACCTTTTCGGAGATTACCCTGTCTAGTGGTGGTGCCCGACCAAGCATAATACTGGACAGCCCACAAAAAGCAGAGAAGACGGATCTTAAAGTGGCTAATTAGACCTTTAACTAACTTATTAACTAAAATATTTTAAAAGTAAAAAGAGAGTACTATTAGAAGGTTTATGGACTATTTACCCAGTTTAGTATAAGGCTTAGAGTTGTGGGAAGGGAGGGAACCCGAAAGGAGGCCTCTAGGGGGGAGTTAAGGCGAGATTTTAACGCTTTCCTATAATTAGAAGACTTAGAAGCCCCCTATTCACTATACTATATGGCAACTAACCTAGAAGGGATCCCTTATGGGAACCCCTAATACAATTTCTTCACTACTTTTATACCTAATTAACTAAAAGCGGTATAAGAGAGTATTTTAGGATATAAAACACTTTACTTAATAATCACCAGAGCTACTAAAGAGCGACCCGTACAATAGATAAAACCCACACTTATCAAAAACCCTAAGGGCAACCTTAGATACCATAGAGATACCTGACTAGCACCTCCAACAAAGTGGAAGAACATCTAACAAATCGAAGACCCGTTAAGGACCAAATGGATCGACGCAGCACAAGAGGAAATCCACAAACTCATCTCTAAAGGCACTTAGAGGGAGATGGACCGCTCATCAGCGCACTCTAAGTCCCTCCCCTTAAAATGGGTATTCATATATAAATTCAATAAAGATGGTTTCCTTGAACACTGTAAAGCGTAGATATACGTGCATAAAGACCTTTAGAAGGTCAATCCCCTATAAAACATATACACCACTACCCTTATAACACACTCCTTTAAAACTCTAATAACTATAATTATTCAATTTAATCTTAAAGTTAATTAGTATAACATAGTGAATACGTTTTTTAACGTAAAAATGGATCCAAATAGAGAACCTATGGTATACGAATTTCCGAACAACTTCGGATAACCTAAAAAGTGTACTAAACTTGTTTGTGCTCTTTACGGGCTCTGAGATGTACCCATCCTTTAGTATAAAACGTTCTCAAAGATCCTAATGGACATAGGGTTAGTATTATGCCCTAAGGAACCCTGTATTTTCTATACAAAGGACCTTAAGGTCTTTTTTATGTTCTACGTAGATAATATCCTAGTTATGAACCACCATAATAACACTAAAATAACCACCAGAGTTATTAATAGTATTAAGTCAGTGGTGGAACTTAAGGACCAGGGCCCCGTAAAATAGTACCTTGGAATATAAATCATTAGGGACCGTAAAATACACAAAATCTACCTCGTCCACAACTCTTATATTAAGAAGGTCATTAAACACTTTGACCTCGTAGATAACACCGTAACCTCTTATACTCCTATACTAAAAGGCCTCGTACTATATAAAAAACAAATAACAAAAGCTTAAATTAAGGAATTCCAGGAAAAAGTCGGATCCCTCTTATACACTGTGATTTTTATACACCTTAATACTATATATCCAGCAGCGAAGCTCTCCCTATTCCTAATAAACCCCTCTCTAAAGCATCTCGCAGCCGCGGATCAGGCCATTCGCTACCTTTTTAATATATACTACCTTATTATCGACTATAGTAGTGTGGGGGGTGAGGGAGACGCTTAAGTACTTCTAATTACGGGCAACGCCTTATTCGTAGACGATGAGGTAATAAGATGCTCCTTATAGGGCTTCATAATCTCCTTTTTCGGTGGACCTATTATATGGAAGGCCGTTAGATAAGTGATAGTCATAATATCCATTACTGAAGTAGAACTTCTAAGTTTCTTAGATACTATTAGAGAAATGATTACTCTCTAAAGGTTTTTTAAGGACCTCTTACTCAACTTTGGAGATGTTTAGAGGATTTATTATAATAATTAGTAAATTATAAGGTTTATAGTAAGTAAAAAAGAATAGATATTAATTTATTTAAGGTACATAGATATTCATAATATATAACTTAAGTAAGAATACGCTAAGGGTAAGTTTAATGTAGTTTATATACTAATAAACCTAATACTTATAGATGGACTTATTAAAGTGTTCTTAAAAGCGAAGTTCGAGTATTTTAGAGGTCTTCTTAACTTTTATAATATATAAAGATTAGTTATAATGGGTATGGGAAGTAATGAAGAGTAAAGAATGGTTATATTCAGGTCCGTAGGCTATACGCGCCACCGGTATAGCAAAGTAAGAACTTTTCTTAGGTATAAGGCCCTTATACGCATATAACCGGGTATAAAAAGTGAATATAGCCCTTAATTAGGGTGGAAAGTGTAATAAATAGCCGTATAGGCCTCCTCGAAGCCGGGTTTAAGGAAATTGTGAATAGAGGTAAAGTAGGCCTTATGGTTACTAATAATTTTGTTAATAGTAGTAGTAGTGGGTATAGTAGAGGTAATAATAGCTTAGGAGGTGTAGTGAGATGAGATACGGTTAATAAACTTCTTAGTAGCCGCTTTTTTGGGGGTGCTCTTTTTGGGTATGGCCTTGGGGGTGGTGGGCATCGGAGAAAGAAGGGAGGACTTGTCCTTTATCTCCGTATCGTTGTTTAGGACGACGACCTCCTCCTCCTCCTCGTCGAGGAGGAAGTGTATAGTAAAATACGTATATTAGATTATTTGGAAATTATTAGTATAAGTATTAATTAGGTTAGTATATAAAAACTTAAGGTATTATTGGTGTTAGGGTCTTAGAGGATACGGTGAAGACCTAAAACCGTAGTCTTAGTGGCCTTAGGGACCGGACCATAGTTAGTGTAGTGGTCGTGGTGGTATTCCTAGTACTTGGTGATATGTATGTGTATATAGGTATAATAGCGGAGCTTTATACTCTCCTCATCCTTATACTTCTTACCCCGGAGGGTATTGTGGACATAGGTGAAGTACAGAATATTATTCTTTAGGCTCTTAGTGGCCACCTCCTCCTCCTTTTTCGAAACCTCGGGCACCACAAAGTCATTTTTCTCCTCCTTATATACACTAATAATAGTGGAGTTCTCCTCGAGCTTAGGGGTGGTAGTGAAGGGGTTAGAGGACCCACCTCCTAAGGGGACAGGGACTAACTACCTCTCGTCATACTCATCATCCTCGTTGTCCTCGACGGGCGCGGGAGTAGGTATAAGAGTGGGGGTGGAGGTAGGGGAGGTAACATACGTAGAGAAAAGGGAGTACTTATAGTAAATGTTATAGTACATCTAATAAGCCTCGGAGGGCGAGGCAATGGTGAGACTGGCCATGCTCTTAGTGGGCGTATAAGTATTACCCCTGGTGAGCGTAAAGTGTAAAGCGTGACCAGACTTTTTACTGTTAACTTTAGGAGTAGAACTTAAAAAATGGTTATTAGAAAAATAATATAAAAAACAAGGAAATATAAGAGAAGGGAATAATTACCGATACGAGGTATAGTAATAGTATTAGATCGGTGGATCTGCGCAAAAAATCAACTATTAGTAATTATAAGGGACGAAAACGTAATAAAAATATATATAAAAAGTGGTTTATTAAGATCTAAGGAAAGTAAGTTTTCTAGAGGTAGTGGGTAGCGAAAGGTTTTTCCTTTAATTACTAGTATACACCTCGTTTATAGGTCGTCGGGAACATAGGGCACATAACAATTAGGAACGACCTCTCTCACAAGCCAAGATACACGCATTACCCCGGATACCATAGCTTTTAACCACATTACAACAAAAAAGGGCAAATACAAAGGCCCAAAATAATAATATAATACGGATACTATAACTATTATAAAGTAAGGGAATTTGTTTAAATTAATTAGAGTTATTGTTCTAATTGAATTATTTAATTTAGAATACATATAAAAGAGCTTAGTGGCCGTTATTTTAATGTGAGTAATTGCCCTAGTAGTGCAATTGGGGGGTGTATTATAAGTATGCTAGGCCACTAAGACGTCTAGGAGCTGTGTTTAGCTAAGTCAGTACTTACGTGATATCCTGGTCCCCGAGCTGGCCTATTTATTCTGCTGGACATACCCACTAAATAGTGAATAGATTAAGCCTTCTTCTCCAACTTAACCTTGTACGCGTGTGCGAACTCACCACATAAATGATATAGGCTTTTTAATTACCGGCCCATCCCTTAAGGATAATACTATATCCTTAAGTTAATAGGTTACTTAAATCCTAGACTGGGGTGCTGATGATAAGGTCTCCTTTAACCCAACTAAATGTGAAATTATCCACTTTACTAGGAAACATAAGTAACCAAAGGACCTACCTAGGATCAAAACTAGAGACCTTAAAATCAAAGCCTTGGTTGAGTTGATCCGTTAGTTAGGGGTTTAGTTCAATAAAAGACTTTTTTTTTAATACCACGTCGAAATAAGGGTAACTATAATAAAAGAAAGTAGCCTAGTACTTGGGGCACCTAATAAACATAAAAGGAGGGATCTTAGTAATTATTATACGGAAGGTGGTCGTCACCTATGTCCTCCTAATAGCCCTATACGGAGCCGAAACCTAGTTCGGGGGGCTAACTAAGCTAGCCCTAAGTAACACCACCTCTCCTTAGGGAGGGTTTATTAATATAAGCCAGAAGGGCCTTATCTAGAAGGTTAATAAGGTTATTATAAGAGTGACCTGAGCCATCCTCCTAGTTTAGAAGATAACCCTAATAAGTAACCTCCTCTGAGATGCCGGCTTGCCCACTAGGAAAGTGGCTTTAGAAGGGGTACACCTATGCTTCACAATCCGACTATAAAAGGTTGACTAATAACACCTATTAGTCCTAAGGCTCACATAACAAGGGAGGCAGTAAACACGGCTCCAACGGACAGCAAGCCTCGTCTCAAAGGTCCCAAGGCTAGCATTACTCTAACCATAATACTTTCTAGGGTTATAAGACCCGATAGTCCTATATATAAAGGAGAAGGTTGCTAAGGCTTTTTAGAACTGGCTAAAAACCATCCTAGATAATTATATAATTATTTATTTAGATGGTTTTAAAGTGTTTAATAGAGCTACTAGGTATGGATTTGTTATTTATTGAGGTAAAAGACGTATAGCCCAGGGTTATGGTCGACTTAGTATAATAGAAGTGTTTGATGGTGAGGTTGAAGGGGCGAGGGCAGGGCTCCGGCGGGCCCTCCTTACCTCCTAAGGCTAACCTATACACATCTATATCGATAACACCAGTGTTATCCAAGGGATACGGGGTAATGCTCCTACCTCCTTATAAATAGCCTTCCTGGAGATCTATGAGGCGGCTAGGATATATAATATATATACCTATTAGGCCCCTAGGTATTAAGGGATAAAAGGTAACGAAGAAGTAGACCGCTTAGCTAAGTAAGGTATAATACTCCTGGTCCCCTTAGGTCAACTAATAACCTTAGTAGGGATTAAGCGACTCGCTAGGAGACGAATACGAACCTAATATACATAATGGTGGTGTAAAAAAGCAATAGATTGATACGCTTAACTAGGACTTAAGGCCAGCCTATCCAGCCCTCCTGAACTAGCCCTTCTACGGGCTACCCTGTATTACTTTTTGGTAGCCCGATTAGGCCATAGAGACTTCGAATAATATCACTAATACTTTAACCATAATAAAGCCTTATTTACCTATCTTTATGGGGAAGTAAAGGATATAGACTACTTAGTTTATTACTAAAAAACCCTAGTAAGGAGGTAATGGTGGCCTACTCTTTACTTTTCTAGGTCATCAGAGCTTATAGGACCTATGGGATTACTTAAGTAATACTTTAAAGGGTTAATTACTAATCCTAAAGGTTTCGAGGCTTTCCTATGTATAATAAGTTTTTTCTAAAAGATTTATCCATACTACTAAGGGCTAACCTCTGGTTAGGCCTTAAAATAACCGCCCTACCCTATTAAAGAGATTAGATAAAAAGTAAAGGAACTAGAGGAACTAGTGGGATCTAGGGATAGATTGAACTCATAATAGCCAATAGGCAAGATTTGGAGGACGCGGGCAAGGGTTGTATACTGTAGAGTAGGTAGTCTGAGCCTGCGGCTCTCCACGCCATATACCCCTCGGGAGGTCTGCTGCAAGGGCTACGCCCTTGCCGCCATGGCGTTAAATACAACAACAACAACAACAACAAGGGGTTAATAATACTTTAGAATTACTTTGGGCTACTAGGGGTATTATGACTTTATTTACTTATTACCTAATTAGGGAGTAGTAATAATGTTATTTATTATAGTGTTTGACTTACTATACTTACGAGTTAGCTAATAATTAAAGCCTAAGAAAAGGATCACCAAGTTGACAAGTATGGGGGGCAACATTGACTTGATTGCACTTGCGGCAGCGCTGGTGGCGTACAGAAACCGCAGGTGGCTGTTGGTGTCAAGAATTGAATATGGGCACGATGTAGGGGGTCAATTCGTGATGTGTATTGTCCTTCTGTGTCCTTATCCCTGTGAGTGCCCCTGAGGCACCTTTCTAGCGTGCCTTGTGTGACTAAGCACGTCTTGTGTGACTAAGCGTGCCTCGAGCGGTCCTCCTGCGCCTTCAGCGCGTCCAGCGCCTTCAGCGCCTCGGGCCTGCCACCCCTTTTGACAGTTGGAAGTCTCGATGTTGAATTCCCTCGGCACTGCAGGCTTGTAATACTGCAGAATATGGTGACAGACAATGTCCGTGGCGACAGTCTTGACGCCCAGCGCTTTGAAGAAGAGCGTCCGCTGGACGTTCATCGATCTCTTCGCAAGTACCCTCAGGCCTACATCAACAGGAACGTCTAAACCAGCTGTCTGGGGGAAGTAAACAGGACCTGAGGACGCTGAGACCCAAGACCCATCTTCCAGAGGTAAGAGGTCCATATCTCGAAGTCTTGCAATGTCGCTGGTGTATTTCTGGATAAAGGGGACCCTCAGCAATTTTGCGGCCCGCTCATGCCAGTTCTCCAAGGTGTTGGGCGACTTCATACGAGACATTTCCCCACGTCTTAGATCCTCTCCAAGCCATAGGAGGATTCGAGAAAAGGTAATAGAACGGAGGCTGTACCTTTCTAGTATCCCAAGATCGGCGCGGTTGTACCGTAGTGAAATGACCTGCCTCGGATATCCGTCGTCAAACAGAGGCTCTCCGTTCGAATCTAGGCATGTGCCTGTGGGATCGTGGCGAAGATCCCGTATAAGTCGCCAAGGAGGACGCATATCTCGATCCTCTAGTACTGGAGCGTTCATCAGCTTGTTGGCGACTTTATCGACTGCAGCGGCCCAGAACGAATCCCAGTGCGTGCTTTCCCTATCCGGCAGGAACCTCATCCACTCATACCGCAACACGCCAGCATCGCAGAACCGAACTACTGCCTTGATAAATGCGTCGGTGACGAAATCGGCATGCACCAGAAAGGTGAATCCAACCGGCCTCACGGGAAGGAATGCGAAGACCTGCTGAGGCTCTACGATGGGCGTAGAAGTCTCTGAATTCGGGAATGCCAGAACAACTTCAGACTGTGAGTACGCCATGGCGGCCTCTTCTGTCTGGAAGTATGTCCTGTTTTCGTTGCGCGCAAGGCCTGTCGCAATATGGCGTGTGATGTGAAAGTTCTTGACGTGTTCTTGAGACGCTCCGTTGACGTATCTGATCCTCTTCAATACAACGTTGTTATCTCCTAGGCGATCGAGTGCATATTTTGTAAGACGTGTTTGTCGTCCGCCGTCGTCGTAGAACCCAACGTCGATTCTCTGTATGTTTTTCAGAAATAGGAGAACGGTATCTTGGAGCTCTTCGAACTGGGCTTGGATCGCTTCTCTCGTTTTCGCCAAGACTTCGGGGTCTCCGGTGTCGTGTAGATGAAGCGTGATCCGCGTCAGCGGTGGCTCGAACTCTTCGTTCGTTTCTTACCAGACTGGGGATATCATCCCCATTCCCGAATCTCCGCTCCTGTGCTTGAAAGAGAAGGAGAAGGGTCCTGATTGAATATGGACTTTCCAAGCTGCCATGAACACTGATTTAAACCCGATCCCCTTTTCGCCGATGTAGCCCTGGGCGCCGGTCTTGGAGCTCTGCCCGACGGAACAAATCGCCTTCAGATTTTCGGAAGTGAATCCATCTTCGTTGCACTCAAAAACGATCCGCCGAGGATGCACAAAAAAGGAGACGACTGGCACATGGCCCAACTCCCTAGCTCTCGTGTAGTTGTTGTCGTCGGCATTTCGGAGAAGCTCGAAGACGAAGCGTGCCTTGCTAGAGTAGAGATTCTTCGCGAGACTGCCATTCAGTCTCGATTAGTAAATGATGTGAAGTCCGTTGTCAAGTTGACGTACGTGATAACGGTCGATCCAATCATCAAGTCCTTCTTTAGAAGAGCCTTTTCAATTATACGTCGTTCGTCTGGTGCAATACGACGCAGAAACTCTTCGCCGAGATATCCATGTTCTTTCGCGATACTCTGCACCAGCTCTTTGGCGCGTCGTCTCCCGTATAGGCTGGCCATTGGCAGTGAAGGCTTCAACGAAACAATCTCGGACGGGGTGGACGGTTCGAAATGTGCAGTTTGGACGTAGTCAAGGTAATTCAAAAAAACAGATGGAAGCACGACGGGGTCCCATCCGAGAAAAGACAAGTGTGATGGTTCTTGAAGTTCAGGTTGGTTGGGGCAGACACGACATGCATGCCAAGGCTGTTTCGGCGTCAAGTTGGAGCGGCCTCCCTCCTTGGGCCAACCCACCAGGTTGGATAATTCGCCCCGAAGCAGTACGAGCGTCAACTTTGCTGCACGTATGCATCTAAGGCGGCTACAGATCTTCTAGTTGGATTTCGATTCGCCAGTAAAAATATCAATCAACCGTCACTCCCAACCAGGGCGGCAAACTCAAGGCGGCAAGACGGAATATGCATCACGTTGTCCGCAACTCCATTTCCTAGCCGCCTTGCAAAAGTAAGTGTTGGTATCTTTTGGCCGCTCCCACTCGCTCCTGCGCACCAACTCCACTGCATCGGGTGATTTGGCGGCGACTGAAACATATATGGCTGTGTAGGGGAAGCCGTGTTGGATGGTCGGGAAAGAAAGAAAAGGTTTATGTTAATTAATGTCGTCACTGGGCAATCGGAATGTCTGATTTCCGAGCTAAAGGTGCTATCCTGAATTGTGTGTTTGTACGGAGGTGGAATTCTCTCTGGAAGGTGTACTTCGTTCAACGCCGTTTGGTCATTAGGGACGACCCACGACATCCAACGTCCGGGACCGCGCAAGAAACCTTTGACCAAGCCGAACCCTTGCCGGATACAGAAGGTTAAGTACGGCAGTCCGCAGGAGCCACTCCGCCAAAACAATTTTTTTGGAGTTAATTACTCCAAAAGAGCCACAATTCGTTAATACATTTACACCACCGTACAAAAGGGTTTTCTTTTTTAAGTATTTAACGCAACATATAATTATACCACAACGATTTTTTAGCGAAACCCTGCACACAAAAGTTAAAAAACGTACAAAACCGTATAAGTTCATACAGAAGTGAACCTTATTTTTATATTTTTTTAATTTCGTATCCTATTATTTTAAGATGGTATACAATTACCTAAAAAACTACACAATAAATCACTTTATTACTAAGTTTAAATAGAAATAGTTAACTTATGCATTTTATTCTTAGGATCTTTCTAACCTTAACAAAGTCCTAAACGAACCTATAATCGACTTTACAACTAACAACAACTCCAACTCTATACCCTCTAAATTACCTACCTCAATTAAAAAAGAGTTAATTTACGTATTTACGGTTATTAACCTCCTTCGGGCTACCCAAAAGAGCTCACAACAATACGAAACCAATATCCAATAAACAAAAAAGCCTACAAAAAACTCCCCTACTATCCCAATTAATATCAATTTTTAGCTTGCCTTATACTATAAGATAAATATTAATAGTATTCCTATTACTATGTACATATGTATAATATTACCTAAGAAGTTCTCTAGAAACTCCTCCTTTTTTTTAATAATAACGTATATATTACACTTAAATATAATATATACAATACTATCAAAGTTCACTACAAAAAAACACTTTCTTAATCGCAAATGGAAAGCTATACCTGTTAACCCGAAAAACCCTACTAATATCCACGAATACCAAAGCATTATATACAAAGCTAATACCTTTAATTCATTCTTTAACAAAACCTCAATTCTTCCTAAAAAGGATATATACCTACTATCTCTTATATCATTAATACATATAAAAGTACCTAAAATTATATTAGAGGTCTTAAAAAAGCAACGTATAATAAAGAAAACTATACTTACTAACGAAGTCCTATAAGAGTAAGATAGCAATCCTATATTTACACAGTTAAAAATAGGGGCTAAGCAAAAGCCTACCCTTAAAGTAAAGGAAGTAACAGAGTACACAAAAAAGCAGGTTATTATACATAAGCGGAAGTACTCATAGGTCACTAAAGATGAGGTTATAATTAAGGAGGATAATAGTGTAATTAAGGAAAAAAATTTTGTAGTTATTAAGGAGGATATAGATATTGAGAAGTAGTATATAAACTTCTATTTTATTCTTTAACTTTTAGACTACCTACCTCAGTATATAGGAGTTCATTTATATTAATCCCAACATCTTATAATCTTTACTTAATCCAATTAACTCCGCTTATCTACCTTCTAAGTAGTACAATCTCTAATTAACTTCCTGACCTTTAGTGCTAATCTAGGTAATGCTGTAAGTACTCATACACCTCAACCTAGGGGTATTGATCCCCTTTAAAGTAGGTTACTACTATAAAAGAGTTTACTCCTTTAAATAGTTATATATATAATAAGTAGGTCTTTAGTGGTAAATAACCATTAAGGACTACCTTATTATACTCTAATACGTTAAGCATAGTTTGGACCTTTAATAAGTCAAATGAATAAGCATAATCTTGTGTAGACTTCTTATTAAAGTTGTAGTAAAGTTACTATGGTTACCCAGGGATAATATTTAGCCTGATTTTTTGTGTGCAAATCCGATGATTATTCTAAACCTTAACAAAGTTCTTAAAGTCCTAATGGATTAAGGGTATAAACGTATACAATATTACAACCTTATTAATAAGATTGTTTAGGTTAAATAACCTAAGTTATTATAGGCGACCAAAGTATTCCTTTTTAAGTAGTTAGTACTAAGTTGTAAAGTTGTGTATTAGGAGGTAAATACATACACACCATTATACTAATAATCCCTAGCATAGTTACCCCCACTAATTTTCAATTTTAACGTTATAGATACTTTTACCGAAGATCCAACAATCACGAAACTTAATAGGAATATCCTAGTCTAGTACCTAAGGGTTCTTTTTTGTACGGTTTTATAAGAGGAAGTAGTGGCCTCTAGCTGCTAGAACAATCTTAACACCACAATTTAATCGAATCTTTAAAAGTATAACCTTTCACTTAGAAATAACATGAAGGTATTATAATAGTATAGCCCTAGTAGTGTGTACTTCAACCCCTACGTAAAACCATATAATATATCAAGAATATGCATTAATACCTATGTATATCTTAAAGCCCTACAGAAGCAGCTTATCGTACACATTAATTAACTAAATATAATTAGGCTTAGGGGTTATATACCCTTTCCGATAATATTGTAATTCTTAGAGACGGTTTTGTACTTTATTAGGAAAAACTTTACGATAAGTTTCGTATACAGCATAACGATTAATTATATGGCCATGTTGTCGTATATAGGTATAAAAAAGCTCATAGCTAAAGCTACGGACTACTCGGACACTATCCTCAACTATATAGAAGTGCTCAACTACCTTATTATAAGCTACAACAGTTTACTCTTTTAATTATTATTAATATAAATTATAGTATCATCATAAATTTATAAGACCTTTTAGTGAAATTTAGTACCCTTCACTTTTAAGTACCTAGAGCATATAATTATTTGTAAGTTGTTAATTAAAAAATAACTCAAAGATACAGTGGAGTAAGGTGTTAGAAAAGGTCATTCAGATCTCTCAGCAAAGGTCCCATTTTTGAAGTTATTGCTCAAGGGTTTGAAGGGATATTCGAATAAATTCGGATTCGTATAAAAAAGTAATAATTACAGGGTATTTCTAACCAACTTCAAACTTATTAGTAATTTACTGGTGAAAGGGCTTAAGGTCGATTAATGGACGAGGTATTTTATACGATTTTTTCATAAAAGTATATAAAGGTGTATAGAATAGTAAGATTGGGTATCTAAAAACCTGAAAAACTCAAAAGCAGGGTAGACCTATAAACTTCTTTACATAAACGTAAAAAAGAGCCTATACTTAAAACCGATTATCCTAAAATACCCAATTATATATCCTTTTATAAGGTTTTGTATACCCCTAAGTGTTTTTGTTTATTACTAAACTTCCCTACACAACTTTATGCAACCCCGACTAATCCCATACAGCCCCGAAACGCTAAACTTAAAAATAACACTAGATATGCTAATGCGTACAATTCCGTATATAATTACGAAATTAATCACTATCGGAATCAGGCTTAATAATCTCAACAACCTTAGACGGATTTATAGGAATATATAAGTATTTGTATAGAGTAGGTATATAGCTATATATTTATATACCATAAACAATATTATTAAACTTATCCACAAAGTTAATTATGGCCTTACCTAGAAGGCGCAGCTGGCTAGGACAAATACTATGGATTATTACAAGAAAGTCCACCTCTACACGGGACATCTTAAGCTTATACGGGGTCATAAAGCTCAGAGTACTAGTACACTTTCCTTTTTTATTTTATATAATTAATTATATAACTCCTATAAATATGTACAACTTCGTAAAATACTTATAAAAGGAGCATTTATTTATACCACTATTATAATAATAATTATTATATACACCACCTTATACGAGCTGAATATAATTTATAAAGGGACCGTTACCCTTTATATAGTTGGCGTAGGTAGCCGCGCCCTCCTTTATAGTTCCGTATACATAAATAAGAACCACCTCAGCGTTCTATGAACACTTAGAATCGAGTTTACAAAAGTGTATAGCTCCGTTACTAACCTAGGAGTAAAGCTTAACTATATTCTTAGCTTAAATACTATATAAAATAGTATACGGTTCCTATACGGGATTATATAAATAATTTACCTTCTCCTTAATCTTAGTTAAGTAGATAAGGGTAATAGTGTTCTTAATAGTAACTAATTGTGTATATTAGTATGGAGATATACGGAGGTATACATATATAAACATACTATGAAAAGCGAATACAATAACGAGCTTAGTATTAGTGGGGAACGCCGGAAGTATAACGGGAACGTTATTTCCCTTAGGAAGGTTTACGGAGCCGATCCTATCCGGGATAAGGCTCATAATAACATATAAAATTATTAATTAGTATACTATGGTGTTTTATAATATATAAGATTATAAGGATTAGTGGGTAATTCATATAAAAAGGATTACTTATGTATATATAATACTAAGTATATATAATAGTATACTAAAATTCATAAAAATTAATAAAATTATGAAAAAAAAATTATAGAAAAGTAGGCAGGTATAGCTGTGCAACTGCCTACGCCTGCCCAACTACGCGAAAACCGCGAAAATCGCGAAAACCGCCCAATGTAAATATCACCAATTACTACCATATATTACACAATTATAATATAATAATAAAAAAGGTATTATTAGAATCACCTTTACTTAGTAATATAAAATATCATATTAATTTTAGGGTAAATATGGAGGATTTTGCTGTTTTGAGGGCGAAAGTTGGGGTTACTTACGAAAAGTCGAAAAAACGTAGAGGAAAAAAGAAAAGGAGAACAGGACCTTACTAAAAGGAAAATAGCCCATTTTAGTGCCTACCCTATTAGCAGCCAATTAAAATGGAAGGTGCTAGTGATATTTATAATCTCGTATAGACTAAAACAGAAAAAGGCAACTGCGACAGGAGGGGTAGGCATAGTGTCACTTCTGTTTTGGCGGAGTGGCTCCTGCGGACTGCCGTATTAGGGCGGCTTTGGCTTTGTCCACGGGCCATCATGAGAGTCTTCTTAGCGTCATCCGAGAAATCCCATCTTAACCCAACCCGACCTGAAAAGACTTCTTCCTTGGGCATGTCCTAATGTGCTGGAGGCACTGACCGCACGTCAACGATCTCTGGATGTCCTAATATTGTACATAGAGAGAAATATCAGGCAGAGAGCTGAGGCAGTCTTCAAATTTGAACGGTGAGCATTGCAATTCTAACATGTGCGAAGGATGGCAGATCCGCGAGAGTCAACTGTAAACGGAAGCTCAGAAGATGGCAGGAGAGCTTTACGACTACTCTCGAAACGTACCAGAAAATCACATCTGTCTCAACTGCCAAAGATACCCAATGCTTCTACAACATGTCGTAGGTACCTTTACGATAGCCTCAGACGAAATCTCTCTGTCAAGAATATACCCCCTGCGCTGGTTGCGGCCGGCGTCACCTCAATACTCGGAACTTCCTGAATTCCTCGCTAGACCGGGCTCGACCCTTCAACTTCCTGATGCTCTGGTCATCACAACTCCCAGGCCTAGCCGTTCCTAAAATATAGTTCATTGGTGCCCGGTGGGATGCAACATGTGCACAGCAGACTTTCGTATCACCCTCGGAGGGCGAAATTACTCAATAACCAAACTCTGTCAAACATACGCGGGGTCAATTTTTTTTTAAAAAAAAAGCAAATGGCGCGCTCATGTGCACAGAGTGGAAGGTCTCTCCTCTCACCTCAAAATACTCATCGACCATGCAGATTGTTTCCGCAAAACAGCTCCGCAAGGCGCTGCTGCTGCCGCTGCTGTTCTTCTCGCCCTCCCAAGCCCAGGACTACGTCTGCCGTACATGGCCGAGGCATGCCTGATTCTCGCCGCAACGTTGCCAGACTCGGCGTTCGCAGCGCCAAACTCCACTGCATTCCGGACGGTCCGAGACAGCTACTGGAGCTCCACGGCCGGGGACCTCAGCCCGCGCTGCATCGCACGGCCCAAAGATGCCGAGCTGGTCGCCTCTGTCGTGCGGGTGCTCTGGTCCTGCGGAGACTCGGTCCGCCTCGCCATCAAGAGCGGCGGCCACGGGTCATGGCCGGGCTGGTCCAGCACCGACGGCGGAGTCCTGGTCTCGCTGGACCTGATCAACGGAGTCGAGAACGTACCCGGCGACAGGGGCCACGTCCTCGTGGGCTCCGGCGAGCGCTGGGTCGACGTGTACAAGTCTCTCGAGCCGCAGGGTGTTACCGTCGTCGGGGGTCGTTTCGCCTCGATCGGCGTCGGCGGCCTCAGTTACTTCAGCGGCCTTCACGGGCTCGCATGCGACAACATAGTGAACTACGAGGTGGTGCTCGCCAACGGCACCATCGCGAACGCGAACACGACTTCCGAGCCGGACCTCTTCCGCGCCCTCAAGGGCGGGGGCAACCAGTTCGGCATCGTGACGCGCTTCGCCCTGAAGACGTACACCCCAACGAACCAGGTCTGGGGCGGCATCCTAACATTCCCCATCGATAAGGCCGGCGAGGTCTTCAACGCGACGCAGGCCTTCTCCGCCAAGTATGATCCCCGGTCACACGTCTACCTCAGCATGGGAGGTGGCGCCAACCCGCAACTCTCCTTCCTCAACGTCTACGTATTCTACAACGCCTCCTCACCGCCCAGCGGCGGTGACGCGAACCCCTTTGCCGCCTTCTACGCGGCCAAGTCGACGGCCGACACCACGGCCACGCAGAGCTACGCCGCTCTCGTCGCGTCGAACAACAACGGCAACCTCCCCGTGACGCGCTGGCTCATCGGCGGCCACACCTTCCCGAACCTCGTGGCGCCCCACGGCACCGATCTGTACCTGAAGCACTGGCAAAACTTCAGAGACAAGGCCAGCGCCGCCGCCGCAGGTGACCGGAATCTCCTCTTCTCCATGGCTCTCGTGCCGGTACCCGCAGCCGTGATGCGCGCCGGGAAGAAGGTCACGGGCGTGAAGAACGCGATGGGGCTCAACCCGGACGCGGGCGACGCCGCCTGGATCGACTACACCCTCGCCTGGGCCGACAGCTCGAGCGATGGCAAGATGTTCGGGTTCTCCGAAAGTATCAGCAATGAAGGGGATACGCTGGCGGCGACGTTTGCGCCTGGTGTACCGAGCTCGAACGCCGTTGAAGGAGCCGTGTCTGCCGAGGAGGCGACGTTCTACCGGACGAATCCGCGGTACATGAGTTATGCTCTCTTGAATCAGCCCATACAGGCGAGCTACGGTGCAAAGAACCGGCTGTTCTTACGACGATTGCAGAGACGGTATGACCCAGCTGGTCTTTGGACACGAAATGGTGGATTTGTGTGGAATTGAAAGTCTTGCTGCATAAAGGCATTATCAGCAGCTATCAACTCTTATCTGAAAATAGAACAATTACTGTAACG
Organism: Colletotrichum gigasporum; assembly: GCA_024584535.1. Taxonomy (NCBI): domain Eukaryota; kingdom Fungi; phylum Ascomycota; class Sordariomycetes; order Glomerellales; family Glomerellaceae; genus Colletotrichum; species Colletotrichum gigasporum. Next base: position 2,313,142 of record CP077951.1, read on the forward strand.
TCAATCATGAATAGCTTCATTCTTTTAGTTTCGTGCCATCTAATTGTTCAAGTGCGCAGGTCCTCCCTTCTATGCCCAGCGGGTTATCCAACAACGTATTATCAGTGGTTGCTAAGCTTCATAGGCGTCTGTCCTGTACGCCGACAGGTGGGATGAAACGCGAACTCGACACGCATCAACGGATCATGGGATCAAAGCAGCTGGATGAAGCATACCATTCCGGGGTGGGAAGTAGAAGGTTTGCGCTGGGCACTTTCCCGACAAACCACTCGTGCGGAACAAAAAACAACGGGCTTTCAGAGAAATCCTGGGTTTAGTAGACATATGTGCTGTTTTAAACAGTCACAACCTGGCCATGTGGTAGCGTTTGTTCACAAGCTCTTCCTACCATAACAACTACACGTATCTCACACAAATCATGGTTGAACTATCCACCGAATCACATGCCTCAGCATGTCAACAACAGTGCCACAGCCGTCGGGCAGCCTATCTCAGCCCGGAGCCTGAAAAGCCCCGTCTTGTAGGTCGTTCCGCAATCAGAAAGAGGCCCTAGACAGGGAATGCATATTCTTCCGAAAATATATGGCATATGGGATTCAAGTCTGCCACTGGCAAAGAATCCAAGCTGATATGGCTTAAGGTTGTACCAACTGCGTCCGTTAAGGCGTCGACACATCCGAGCTCACTAGTTCAACCCCTATTGAAAGCGGTTCTTGGGAAACCTCAACTTTCGCTGTGAAAACGGAGGTGCGAGCAGAGCTGGACCCATCGGTTGCTCCAATGTCAAGGAAAAGGGCCTTCGCCAAAGCCCTCGTAAGACAATGCTAGGGGTCGGGCCTAATCCGAGAGAAATCTGGCCCATGAAAGACGTGAAAGCGTCTAGATCTGCCCGTATTATCTAATGGGACAGGAACACCACAACACCAAACACGTCATCATCATCATCAGAATATCGGACAGAATGCCCTGTTGCCTTACTTGACCCAGACACAAGAAGCCCAGAGAATTACCCTTCGGACCAGACTTGTACAGAAACCACAGAAAGGCCCTGGGCCTCCACTGGGCTACGGACGGAATGCGCAGAAAAGCACGCCATTGTGTCGTCGAGCCTGTGATATCTGATGTCTGGGAGTACTTGGCCTGGATGTGCCGGCTGTGCGTCCGAGACAGGTGGTTTGGCGACCGACGACCGGTGATTGGTACGGATGGCCAGGGCGTCTCACGGTTCACTACCCATGGGTTGCGCAAGGAAGGCCAATCGCTGCTGGCCTGATCCCACGAACCCCGTCGTCGCCGTCGTCGGTGGCACACGGTCGTCCGGACCCAGCGCGGCGGGACGAGACCAAGAGAGACTAGCAGCGAAGAAAAAAAAATTTCTCATGAAAATTCCCCAAATTTTTGGCCGAAAAAAGTCTTCTCGGCCATCATCCATGGACAATGATCCACGGTTGCTGTCGCGTGTCCGGCGCTGGAAAATTCAAATTGGCTCCGAGGGGCAGAAAGCCCACCAGGTCCGCATCGCTCGGAGCCGCCCTGGCGCTATTACGTTGTGTCGCCTCGAATATCCGTCTTTAGTGTGCGTCCCCTTGGAGGAGCAGCGACTCACAGCCAGACCGCCTTCGATAATGGGCGTCACAGTGCGAAGGGCCGCGGCGAGGGGTCAGCCAACCCCGCTAAGCAGCCGCAGAAATATAACGGTCTGCAGGGCACCAATCACGGCCCGACATGGCCGTAGACCGCCAAGCTTTGGTGCTCTCGAGAAGATGGAGGAGGAAGGCCAGAGGAGGAGGGGAGAGACGGCCTTGAGGTGCATGAGAGGCGTGCCGTGCTGCACGACGCTGGCGCCCTGAAGCTTATTCCCGAGTAGTGTCGATTTTAGGTCAGTCGATGGGTGCTGGGTGCGACATACATGCCGTGTCGGCTTGTGTGCTGTCGTCTGCTCGCCAGCCAGAACATCTCTGATGATTGGAGGTTGCTGAGGAGGTCTGCACATCGACATGTCAATGGCAGAACGACGCCGTAACATCGCACCTCGTCCATCACGCTCGCCGGCAACTTTAACGAGCTTAGGGCCCCAGGAGGGCAGCCGCGCCACTGACTCTCTGGCAGCATGGCCTTCGCTACCACGAATCAGACCTTGCGATTGCAAATTGCTCCCCACGGCATCCTGAGTCAGCAGTCCACTTGGAGCGAACGGCTGTGGCATGGGAGCCAATCTGGCAGCAGGGCGCGTCGCTGGGAGCGGTCAAATGCCGACAGCCAGATCGACTTGCTTTGCCGCTTTGCCGCTCTGCGCCTAGCTCCTTTTTGCCCTCCTCTTTATGCTCCAAGACCTGGGGGACGAAGTGGGGGTAGCTAAGCTCCTGAGGTTGCATCTGCCAATTACCTCTGTCGTGACTTGTCGAGCCGGTCGAACAGCCTGGGCAGCGGCCGGGATAGGCTCTGGTGCGCTCTGCTTTTTTTTTTTTTTTTTTTTTTTTTTTTTTTTGCTAAGGACTGTGACCTCCTTTCTGCCGGTACGACGTGCTAATCGGAGGATAATTAGCTAAACAAGTGGATATGGCGGCAAGAAAAGCTTGTCCCTGCAAGCAACGATGTTGGCTGCTGGAGCGCCGAGGTCAAGCAGCTCGATCCAATCTCGTGAGCCCCGCATGTTCCGTTAGATCGCAAAAAGGAGTCGTCTTCTTCACACGATGGGTTGATGTTGATTGATTAGGGGCGAGGCGTCAGCGCCGTCAGCACTCGACGCCCGTTCAATGCCTCACCGGCTATTTCGGGAGACCGAAAAGTGTCGCCCTCCTAATAGCCATTGTGTTGCTGTTCGTTCTCTTTTGTGAATTGCCTCTTTTGCTTTTTAAAAAGAGCAATGATATCTTTTAGAGGAATACTTCCCGGGGTGGAGGATATTGCTGAGCCGGTTGCAGTCCATTCGTCGCCCGCGTGGAGAAACAGCATTGTCCAGAATCTTTCCAGAAACGGTTTGTTATGTTTCGAGTCAAAGGAGATCGTCGCCTCCGGGAGCACAACAAAGACAAGGGCCGGCCAAAGGGCAAGCCCGTCTTTGTCTAGGGCCTGCGACGGGTCGAAAACAGCGATGCGGATCTCCAGACTCCCGCCAGGCCCAGTCGGTCGTGTGCAACTGCAGGGCCGTCTGGTTCGTCACTTGTCTGGCCTGCCATGGAGCGGCAGGAGCGGGATGTCGCCGCACTGGAGGGGACGCATGCGGCATTCCTCAACTGGCCCAAGATCGACGCAGGAAATTAAACCCACCACGCCCGTCGTCATTCTTGATAGGAGGAGCAGCGTGGGCGAGGAGCCGTAGCTGCAGCAGCAACAGCACCAGTGCGTGTTATGTGTGTGATGGTGCGTTGTCAACCACGGTCCACGAGACGAGACGAGCGTGCATTGCTGCATTCAGTCTCACTCGTATGCCGTCGTCAACTGGTCACAGGTGAAGCCCAGCTCCACCGACGATGCTGCCATTCTTCTCTGTTCGGATTGCCCGCTGGTGGGTGCTGTTGCCATTGCAGCCATGCCAGACAGAGCATGCTCGCCCTGGAATTGAGCCTGGTTGCACTCTGGTGAAGGCTTGGCTAGCACTGGAGAGCAAAGGCGAGGGTAAGCCGCTAGTAGCCACGCCGCCGTCGCCAACGCCCATCATGCTTTCCACTGTGCGAGAGGCTCAAGGGGTCAAGGCACCCGTTTTTGCCAGGTTTCTTGGTTTCGTCCCCACGCATCGTGCACCTCGTGCCTCGCCGATGGCGTTTGGCGCGCCCCGGTGGTCGGCGTCACGATGCTGATCTGGGACGACGAGCCACCGAGCGTCGGAGGGAACACGCAGCGGCAGCGGTAGGATGCGTGGATGCACACCTGCACCTGCACCGTACGATGGCAAGATGCTCAAAGGGGCAAGCCGACGACAGAGGCGAATGGATGTACTTTCGTACGGAGGAGAGCGGTTGGCAGTGCGATCAGTGGTGTGGAGCTTGCATTGCTGATCATCGTCTGCGCCTGAGGACGGGATGCAGTTGGCAATTGGGGTCGACCACAACCGCCGGGCAGGGCGGGCAGGCCATGGCTGTCAATCAACTGTCGTCTCCTTTTTTCTTTCTTTTGTGATAAGAAAATCTGATGGCGCGGAGGCGGGGAGAGCCCAGCGATCCAGTCGCGTGCTGACAAGGAGGTGCGCTGAGAGGTACGGTGGAAGTTGGAGTTGGCAATGGGCAATTGGTAACCGAGCCGATGCTGCTGATGATGGAGGGTGGCAGGCCGTTGGTGTCATGAGGAAAGGATGAAGTAAAATGAAATTTAGAGTTGAGGTTATGACGATGTTCCATGTGGGAGGAAGAAGAAGTTTTTTTTCAGCAGCCTTTACAGCGTCGGTAGGCCTGTAGTATGTACCCTTGGATGCCTTAGGTAGAATGGAACACAACAAGCACTGAACAGAGCACAACTACCTGGGCGTCCAAGCTTTGTTGCAATTGAACCGACTTGTCGAATGCCCAAGGTTGGTTTTGATCCTTTTTTCCTTCTTTTATTCTGCCTGCGAAACACCTCCACTTTGGTACTCTGCAGAACCAACAGCAGCAATTATTTTTATCCCGTCTTGCCGCGATCTAAGGCGCCTAATGCCTAATGCCCTGTCCGTCTGCCCTACCGACTACAGACGGGCCAGGGACGGATACCGATGCAGCATTGCTTGCTTGCGTGTTTTCCGTTCGGTCTGGATCCATTCCGTGCCAGGGCCAGGCGATGCCATGCAATGCCATGCACCTCGCTCGCGCACATCGAGGACAGACGATGCAGTCTTTTCTACGGCGTAGGCTCAAGAGGCCAGTCGTTTTACTGCATGGTAAGGTACTGACTGAGTGTATCCCAAGTTGCGTGACGCCAGCTCAGCAGCGCCCGTCCAGCGGCTTCATCGCTCGTCTCTGCCTGTAATATTGCAGTGCACAACACACAAGTACTCAGCCGACGCACTGGCATCCGCCGGGCTGCAGCAGCGTTAGGTTGGCGGCTGCCTCGGTCGGGGGTACCCCAAGGTACAAGCATGTCAGACGACATTACCCCTTAACCTTGGCACAATGTGGCAGCGCGCAATGTACCTACCATGTCCAGATCCGAGATCCTGATCCTGATTCTGATCGGGGGAGAAGGGGGCGGGGCGTCTGGGCCTGCTGGGCCAATCGAAATGAGCACTCGGCGGGCTTTCCTCCAGCGCGCCCCCCACAGCCCACAGGTCGCAGTCCACTCAGCGTCTTCACCACGAGGAAAAAGGAATGAAAAAGGAGGTACGTACCGGAGCGTCCCCACAAAAGGGTACGTCTCCGCCCACGCAGCACCAGACAGTGCGAACCATTCCAAGCCGCACCAGCCGGGATCCCTGCCGAAGTCCTTTTCCCGCGTTCTTTTTTAAATAAACTTGAAGCGAGGCGCTCCCACTCCCACCTCTCAATGTCCCGAGACGGCCAAATAGAAAAAAAAAAAAAAGGCACAATCCGAACGACTAGTCGAGCCCAGCCAACGGCAGCGCAATATTTCTGCCACCGGCCACTGACACTGACGCTGCCACTGCCAGGCCGCCACCAGTGTCCGTTCAGCCGCATCAATCAGCTCAGCGCCTGACAGACGCAGCGACAGCTCACAGCAACAGCATTACCTTCATTTCTTTCAGCGCTCAGCCCAGCTCAGCTTCTCCCACCCTTCGATTCCAATTCGCCCGCTCGGCTCGGCTCTTACCCGAACTCGTGCCGCCTGCAGTCCCTGTCGCGCTGCGCATCCCACCTCGTTAACAATTTCATTCTTCCCTTCGCCTGCAGCAGCCCACCTGCCGAACCCTTTCCGCGTAATAACTCCAGCTTACCTTGCACTCTTTCTCTCCTTACGGCCTTTGGCTACTTTCCTACCACTGCACCTCCTCCGGCACCACCACACAAACACCCGCCGACGCCCAAAAATCACAACACAAATATCCACATCGTCGCCCGCCCTTTTGGACCTCAAACTTCAGAACCTACACACCCGCCAAACTTTACGACGCATGAGGCCACACGGATCCCCTCGGAAAATCCGCAGCTCTGCGCTCACCTTTGCGTCGACTGCATAGTTTTTCCTATCCACTGCTCCTCCCAGTCGCCCTCGAGACGGGACCCGAGATACCCTCCAGCATCCAGACCAGTCCAAGTCGTGCTGCTGGCCCCCCCGACCTGCCTGTCCAGGCTCCCGGGTCGGTGGACAGCAGAATCAGGCGCTGCGCATGCCTCGTGCTTCGAGCTCTGCGAAGCGACAGCCAGGCGCCGCCAACCAACGCGACACCCGCCACGAAAATGGCCTTGTAGGCCCCGCGAAGCGAGTTGTCAACCGGAAGAGTCAGCCCAACTTCGACAGCTCTGCCTCTGCTCCCAACTTGCCTCTGCCCGACCAGAATGCTGCTGCCTCGGTCCTCTCATCGCCCCTGCCCAACGGCCCCTCCAACGGACACCCCAAGAACGCAACCGTTGCCGCCAGCCTCGACAACATGGCTCCCAACCATCACCACCGGACCAGCGACGCGGCTGCTAGGAGAGCCTCGCTAGGCGCCTGCTCCGAGACATCGTCCTCTGAGTCTCTCGCCTCCAACATGGCCGACACGAACCACCGCCAGATTGACGTCAACGCCACCAAGAATGCCGACGTGCACCGCGACCCCGGCGGTCCCATCGAGTTCGCTGCCACCGTTCTGAGAGCGCTGCCCCTCTACGACACCCTCGCCATCCTCATCCTCCTGATGCAGGTCCCGCCCGTCGCCCTGTCCGGTATCTACATGGTCTTCACCTTTCTCACCTTCGTGCCCCCCGTCACCACCAGCTCTGGAATGAACATCAACCTGGCCGAGATCTTCGACTACAACTCCACGATGCCTTCCCTCGTCACGGTGCTCTGCATGGATGTGTTCATTCTGCTGGTCTGGCTGTTTCTCTGGCCGCCCATGCAGCTCGCCATCCTCGACTTTGCAAAGCCCGTCATTGCCGCCACGCTTGGCGGCGGTTCAAATACTAGGGAAGGGGCGTCGAGGAGCGTTACTACCTGCTTTCTTCTTGTCATAGGCTCGCATCTCCTCCGCGGCTCGAGGTCCCACTGGTCTAGAGCGACGAAATTCCTCCCTGCAAACTGGCGATTCTCTCCCGATTCCGACGACCCGTTAGAAACCTTCACCCGCGGGTTCGATAAGAGAGGGCCGCACGGGTGGATTAAGAGCGTCCTCGCCATACACATCCTGACGCAGGGCATAGTGCGCTACATACGAGAGTGGTATTTGAGAAGAGAAAAGGGGAGCGCGTCCGCACACAGCATAACAGATCCCGAGGCCGGCAAGTCGTATGCCACCGACACAGCAACGGACACCGGGTTTGCTACGCCCGACAGCGACGCGACTTTCCAACAAAATGCAACAGTATCATCTACAAAAAAGAAGCGAAAACAAAGCACACAGGTGCGTCTCCAGCAGCCGCTTTGGGCGGCCCTGGCGAGCACCAAAATTGTCATGGTTAAGGAGTACGAGTTATCGCACGCGACTTCTGAGTCAGCCGGCTCCAACGCTACCGACATTCATAACCTGGGGAACGCCCCTTTCGACAGCCAAGCCGAACAGATTTGGATATCGTACATTGGGCACGACGAAGTCTGCTTCAACACGAGCCATTTCCCCGACAGCCCTATCACCGCCCCGGCCGGCGGATCGCGACCGGCAGGTGTCGACACGTCGAAGCCCTTTTACGTCCGGGTCAACAATGCTTTCTGGCAGCCGACACGCATCTACCGTATCCAGGATGATGCCCCGGACGAGCAGTCCGGCTACCACCGGTGGTGTGGTGACATTTACGGGCTGCGACCGTTGTCCAAGTACGTTTGCGAGTTTGTCGACACCCACACGAACCGCGTCATCTTTTCCACCAGCATCAGAACCTCCTATGCGCCGAACAGGGATCAGGAAGGATCCGCCAACCCGCCCATGAGCAGCTCGCAGTCACTCCGCCCCGACTCGCCGGCGACGACGCTGAAGAGCACCATCAACGCCAATAACGAGCGGCTGACGGAGGAGAAGTCGAGGCTCAAGGCGCTGCGCAAGGAGTGGAAGAACAAGATTAGCGGTCTCAAGAAGGAGAACGACAAGCTCGACAACATGATCCAGTCGGCGGGAGGCAACGACGACAAGCACAGACAGAAGATTTACCAGCAGGAGAACACCAAGGCCCAGTCCGAGAAGGAGATTGCCCAGCTCGACACACAGCTTAAGGCGTTTGAAACAGCGCCGGAAGGGCTCTACGAGCGCAAGAAACAGACAGAGAAGGATTGGAGCGCCGAGAAGACCGTCTTCGACGCTGCGTCCAAGGAGTTTAAGGACTACAAGAACGGCGTCGCCAAGGCTGTGAAGGCCAAGCAGGACGAGCAAAACGGTCTGCAGACGAAGCGTAACAAGATCGCCGCGCGCATCGCCAAGGTCGACACCGAGCTCGGCAGGATCGCGGACGCCAACAACCGCGGACTCGACGAGGCCGAACGGAGACGGCAGGCGCGTGCTGCCTGGCAAGCCGAGACGGCGACGATCGAGAACAACTTCCGAGGCAGCATCGCGGATATCAAGGTTGCGAATGCGCAGCGACAGGAGCAGGTCAACGGGCTTTTGGGGCAGATCCAGACGTTTCACGATATGGTCAACAGCGCTATCGGCGCGTCCGTGGCGTTTGAGGTCCCCGACCGCCAGCCCATTGCGCCGCCGACCACGTCCTCGTACAACCCCGCGGCCGCACCGTGGACGCCGACGTCTGGCTCGATGCCGCAGTACACGGCACCCGCAGCGTCCATGTGGCCGACGGCGGCGACAACCGCTCCTGGGTCGATGCTGCCGCTGCCGACGACGTCTGCGCATACTGTCTGGGGCTTCCCGCCGCCGCACCAGAGCACGGTGTCCCTCAAGGCTAGAGGCCGATCCTCGTCGATGCTTAGTGACGTGTCGGGGTTCACGCAGTCCAGCAACGGCGACGACGAGTACCTGTCGCTTAACAACACGCCGGCACACCAGCACACGGCGCAGCGGACTCCGACGTATCCCTTTACGCGGCGTCAGCGCAGCGACGGTGTCGGTTCCGGCGGCAGCAGCGTGCACAGCGGCAACAGCAGTGGCAACGGAAGCATGCGGGATCCGGCGAGTCCGATTTAGGAGATATTGAGTGTCTGTCTGTTTCTGCTTTTGGTAGTCGACTTCTCATGGAGTGGATGGTGTGCTGGATCAAGTCTGTGCTGGGCGTTTGCTCGTCTACCTCGTTCGAATCTACGAATCGGGGCGGAGCGAGATGTGCCACGGCTGCAGCGGATGTCGGTAGCGATTCTCACAAATGAAAAGTTGTGTCTTTGTTTAGAACTTTGTTGCCTGGGCTAGTGATTCGTGACGTTTAGACTAGGTACTGACAGCAGCAGGCTACCTTTCAAACACACACCAGCTACCCCAACTCGGGGAACTAGCGGAGGCCGGACATGGTGGCCTGGCTGGCTACTGGCTGGCTGGCTGGCATGTTGATGGTGTAGGTTCTGGCAGGCATCCGGAGCACTCGGGATGGAATCCCGTCTGGCAGTCGAGGCGCGGCGGGTGGTGTTGTCGGGGATAGATTGGCCCCCTGCCAGCATGTCCAGGTCCGTTCATCCCAAGTCTTGGCTCGGCATCGACCCGGCAGTTGGGCGGCGGCCGTTGTCGCGTTTTGGTTTCTGGCCTTTTCGAGCGAGCTGCCGCGCACTAGGACGACCTATACAGCTGTAGCATCGGGTGGCTAATGTACGGCGGCTCCCCCGGTGTCGTTCACGTCAAAGTAGAGTTTGGACAGCGCTTGCTGCGACGCTTAGCACGCTACACTATGGCGCCCGAAAAGGGTCCATGCTTGGCGATGTGCGGTTCATGACGATGTTCATCACCACCAAACCACCAAGCCACCAAAGGTATGTATGATGAGGGCCCGAGTGGGTAACATGGCGAGCTGGCGGACTCGGGGTAGGTTTGTTAACGTGTATCAGAAGCGGGCGAGACCGCCAGATTGACTCATCGCCAGGTGCGGCATTATAGGAATGTCTTTCTCGTCGGTCTCGTGGGCTGGCTTGTTGCAGGTATTCGCGCTCACGTGCAAAGGCAGGAGAAAGTTCCGAGGCTTGTTGCGAGTGGGCTCTCTGCAAGCGTTGCAAGCTTTTTGCGAGTTTTCCTTGGTATAGAGTGCAGCGAGGCCCCGATGGAGCCCAATCATGAAGCTCACGATGGGGATCTCGCGACTCCTGCAGAGATGCAGCGCGGTGGTTGGGGCCTCGAGTCACGGAGCGCCGATTGCGGGAGGGGGGGTAAAAGTCCTCTCTGGATTGCTTGTGTCCCCCAGGCGTTCACATGTCCTCCCTTCGAAATTGTAAAAAAACAAAACAACAAAACCCCTCTAGACGAGCGAACGGGAGCACAGGAGGCAAGCAAGGGGAGGAGGGGCAGTCGTGCGGTAGCGTCGTTAGCTGGGCGGCTACGCGCATATGAACTGATTCCGCCTCTGGTGTCATTGGCGGTGGACGGGATGGTGCTGGGGAGGGGGTTGTTGGTGGTTGGTTTTTTTTCTGTAACCAGTGGCCACTCGAAGAAGAGAACAGTGTGTTCCTGAGGTGTTGATTTGCCCTGGGCGTGGATTTGCATGTGCATCCCGCCCAATGGACGGGCTACCGAGGGCTCGATGGTTGCGCTGGAAGTGAGAGGTCGTTTCTGGCTCGCCTCCCCGTGTGCTCAGGGCCCCTTCTAGTGGTGTAGCCCGCTGAGGGAGACGGCGGCGGCTGCTCGGTTATGCGCTGAGAGAGACGACACGGCGAGTTGGAGGGCTCGGCTGGGCGGGGTGGGGCGTTCGCCGGCGGTCCCTGCGCGAGGGCAGCGGACTGGGGAGGGGGGCTGAGCTCCGCCGCCCGCCGACGAATGGGAGCGCCGGGACGGGGGTACGGCACCTGGCTGCATGGTGGAGGGTGCCCTTTTTGAGCTGGTCCCATGCCATTGGAAGGCGCTATCATGGCGGGTTTAGCGGGCTGGTGTATTCGCTACGCAAGATTTGTATGGCGAGGTACATGCGCGGCAGGCGAGCTACGGGCAGGTAGGTGCGGGTGCTAGGTGGACCTACTGCACCTTTAGAACTGGGAGCAAGCAAAGGGAGGGAAGGAGCGAAAATCAACAGACGGGCCTCTTTAAAAGCAACACATGACGCCTCTCTCTTGTCCATCGTGGGTGGCACTGCAGCCTCGAAACCGGACATCTCCTGTTTTCCCTTTACGGGGTATCTGTCGTCCTCCTTTTTCGCCCACCGTGCCTTGCATGGCTGAGCTTCGCTAGCGGGGACGAAGCCTGCTCTGCTCTGACTTGACTTTCGCCTCCTCGCCGACGACCGAACGGCTGATCGCCATCGATCTCTCCGGATTCTGCAGCATTGATCCTGGGACCGAGGAGCCCGGAGGAAGAGGGAGAGGGAGCGCTTGAACAAAGCACACGCTGACACACAAACCGAGCAAGACGGAAGAGAGGGAGAGGAACGGAGCCTGAGAAACCGGAGGGGCGCAGCGTTTCTATTTCGGTGCGACCATCGCGATACACCCGTCTACGTACTCTTGACGACATTAATCGCTTTGTTTCGGGTGCCCTCAGCTGCGCAAGGAACCTGTGTCGCGACTAAGCAAGCCGACGGACGGAAACCTTGGACTTTTTTGACCAGCCCGAGCTTTTTTTGCGCTCACGAGAGACGCAACACAAAGCCGAACACGGAGCACAGCACGGGAAACATCTGTTTGCGCTGTCCGCCTTGGCAGTTCCTCGTGCCTGGAACTCTATCCATCGGCCCCCCCAAAACGATTGAAGAATCCATACTTCTTCTCTGCTGCGGTTCCCCCATCATTCTTGCAACTGCGGGAAAACGCCGAGACGAGAGGACCAGACGCCAAGAGCAGTACTTTGATACGGCGCAGCGAACACCGACAAAACAACCTAGGGAAGGGATTTTGATGTGCACATCACGATGGGCTTCTTCGACCGCAGAAAGGTCAGGAAGACCGCCCCCGAGCCGGTCAAGCCCGTGCCGGTGCCGGTGAACAACATACCCCCGCCGCCGCCCTCATCGCGGTACGCCACGTCAACAACACAAACGCCGCAGTTCTGGCCTCAGCAGTCGCAATACCAACACGTCCCTCCACCATACCACACCCAGCAGCAACAGCAACAATACCCCGTCCAGCCGCCGCCCCCCCAACGCCCCCAAGGCTGGAATCAGCCCTACAACCAGCGCCGGCAGCAGTACCCGCAGCCCATCGTCGTGAACCAGCACTACTACCTCACCCCGCCGCCCTCGCACCTCGCGCTCCCCGCGCCGCCGTCCGTGTCCGCCGCGAGCGGCAGCACGCAGACATGTCCCCTAGGCCTGGACAAGATCACGGGCACCGTGGCGACGATGGCCAAGGACGTCGTCTCGCCGCAGTTCTTTGAGGAGCCTAACTTCCACCCGCACGCCACCCAGCTCATCAACTCCACCGCCGCGTGTGTGGACCAGATCGCGAGCCGCTTCAACGATGTCATGACGCTCATCGACCGCGAGCACATGGCTGGCCACGAGAAGGCGCTGTTCACCTACCGGCAGCCTAGCCCGCCTCCCAGCCCTCCCGTGGGGCACGAGGGGAAAAGGGGCGGAACAGCAACTAAGAGCAGCGGGAAGAGCTCCTCGCGGAAGAAGAGCAAAGACAGCTCATCAACATCCAAGAACTCCGGCGTCGCGACGTCCGTTGCGTCGGGTAGTTACTTCGCCAAGGTCGAACTATATGCCAACGCGAGGCTGCCCATGAACCTGCCCCAGATGAGACTGTAAGCCCCCCCCCCCCATCCATCCACATTCCAGACAAGACACTAACACCCGCAGATACATGCCCACCTGGCCCCTCCTCTGCATGGCCGCCCAATACGCCGAACGCGTCTACGACACCCCGAAAGGCGCGGAGCGCGACGCGCACGTTCAGGCGGACTGGAAGCACGGCACCAAGGCCATGGTGATCAAGTCGGTGCCGATGGACCACATGAACACCATCGTCTTCGCGATCCGCGGCTCCGCCACCTTCATGGACTGGGCCGTCAACCTCAACACGGCGCCCGCCTCGCCCGCCGGCTTCCTCGACGACCCGGGCAACTTCTGCCACGCGGGCTTCCTGACCGTCGCGCGCAAAATGGTGAAGCCCGTCGCCGCGCGCCTGCGCCAGCTGCTCGAGGAGGATCCCAGCCGAAGCTCGTACTCGCTACTCATCACGGGGCACTCGGCGGGCGGCGCCGTCGCGGCGTTGTTGTATAGTCACATGCTGGCGACCACGGCGCAGGCTGAGAGCGAGTTGAATGTGTTGACCGGGTGCTTTAAGCGCGTGCACTGCGTCACCTTCGGCACGCCGCCTGTGAGTTTGTTGCCGTTGGCGAGGCCGGTTAGGCCGGAGCTGAGGAAGAGTCTGTTCCTCACGTTCGTGAACGAGGGCGATCCCGTTGCGCGGGCGGACAAGGCGTACGTCAAGTCTCTACTGGAACTCTTCGCCTCGCCGGCGCCAAGCCTGAAACCGCACAAATCTTCCTCATCCTCCTCCACGCCCACGAGCTCCGCATTGGTCCTAGCCAGCAGCAAACAGGAAAAGAAGAGCAGCGGGAGCAGACTAGCCGCCAAGGCGAGCAAGATGTCCCTGCGGCCCAAGGAGAGCAAGACGGCGCTCGTGCCGGTGCGCAAAGACTCGAAAGATTCGACAACATCGTCGAGGTCGTCGTCGGAGAGGGAACGCAAGTCGCGAAGGCCCGTCTGGCAGCTCCCGCCCAGCACGCTCAGCTCGCCGGGCCGGATCATCGTGCTCCGCAGCGGGGACGCGCGGGCGCGGGTCAAGGACCGCAAGACGGTGGAGGAGCGGCTCAACGAGGGCGTCGTCGCGCAGACGGTCTCGGACGAGCAGCTGCGCGGCGTCGTGTGGGGGGATCCTGTGTGTCATGTCATGAAGCTGTACTCGGGCCGGATCGAGATTTTGGCGGTTGGGGCTGTCACGGGGAAGCATGCGTGAGCGGTCTCCGGGTATGAGTAGGAGTGATGGAAGAGCAGTATGGGGGGTAAGAGGAGGAAATATGTGGGATGAAATGGCGTTTGGGATGGGTTGATACCATTGCATTTGTGCCTGGCTGGGTTTTCATTGATACCTTGACGAGTTATGACCAAAATAAGACCACGATTATCTGAAGAAGACATGTGTGTGTGATGGGATTCGATGTCATTGTTGTTAGAATAGCACCCTGCTGTTGTCTTTGAACTAACTCCTCTAAGATAAGAAGGTAGAGGAACCGAGTTTCTGGAAGGTTACCAGAGGGGAAGACGATGAGATGGATGGATCTGGAAGCCGGACGAAGTGACGGAAGTCCTTGTTTCCAGTACCGGGCAGCCGTCAAAACGCTTCTGTCTGATGGGTGCGTGGTAGTTCGACCGAGGCGCTGATCTCAGAACTGAGGTAGGAGTAGTCGGGGGTTACTACGGATGGGGGAGGAGAATCGTGGAGAGTAAGAAAGTCCAAGCTCAGACGGCGGTAGTCGCAACGTTGGTTGTCTCACTGATTGGGCGAGGCTTTTTAGCCCAATCCGGCTAGCGTTGTTGCCGTTCTAACTCAGGCTCGCCTCAGGGTGGGGCTCAAAGTAGCTCAGGCATATGACTGAGTAGCTCAGGGACCCATCTCTTTTGCACTATGCGTTGATTATGTACTGTGCACAACCAATATCCACTTTATTATGCATATCCAAAAATCCTGGAAGTGTATAGTGCATATGTATCTATGAAGAAGTAATGACTACTCGCTACAAGCAAGTTTATTCATCTAAACTAACTACAGGAATACCAGCCTGGTCAATGAGGCGACGACAATGTGGGCAGGTATCCAACCTTAGGTAGCATCTCTTGCAGATAGTGTGACCGCAGGGCAGTCTCCGTCGCCTCTGGTCAGTCGGCCGCTCTAGACATATTGGACAGATCATGTTGAAAAGCCTTTCCTTGCATTGGCGCCCTAGACCACGATGCACACCACAACGACCTTGGCGTCGCCTTTGAAAACACGAAATACAGTTCACCTGCGTTATATAGTCAGTGATGTTTCCTCAAACAGCTTGTGAATCTATAACTCACACACCCGCATCCCCGGTATGCGAACACGGGATCGTTCTCCCGTATTGGTGAATGACAGCTTCTGCATTGCGAAGCATGAGACGCTCTGTTCCCTCTCCCCGCCTCAGGATGAGCATCCGCACTCCTGGTCGGTGGGATACTAGCTGTTGAGGTCTCAAAATGTTCATTTTGGGACGGTCTTGTTGCCTCTGAGATGAGAATTTCATCGTGCTCGATGAGGTCTTCATCCGTTAAGTCAATGATCACCGGCTCGGACTGAGCGTTGTTTTCGGCTTGGACTTCCTGAGTGCGGTTCATGAATCCGGGAGAGTTTCTGAAGTTGATGTTTGTCTCGGTATCTTCTGTGAGGTCAATGACCTCGATGTGATTAAGAATGCGACTTGATGCAATCTGCGTATGCGCCTGTTCGGTGACTCGGGTTGCGGTGAACTGCTGGATCTGGATGCCATTGACTATGAAAATCGAGCATTAAGTCGCCATTATGCTGATATGTATTCTTAGGGGGATGAATGGAAGTGATATAATATGTGAGGAACAGAGGGAGAAGAGTCTGAGACTCTGGGACATGCTTGACTTAAACCAGCGCTTAATAAAAAAACACACCAAGCTCAAGATCCGCAGTGATATCTTTGGCTTACCTATCTGGATGGTGGACTCCCGCGGGATGTCGTACAAGGGCCAGTATCAGCCTGGCTGGAGTACGATAACTTCTCGGGAGGAATCGACATTAGTGGCGATGCATATTCAATGCTCAGCCCATGTTCACGTCTCAGAGGGAATGTGACGTCGCATTGGGGACCAACGACAGCTTTCTGGAAAGCTATCATTCTCGGGCACTTATGTGGCCTTTGTTAAGATCGTGAGTACCGATTTGGGCAGCTGGTCAGGGCTTACACAGCTCTAGTGGTCCGACGATAGCTTTCTAGAAAGCTATAATTCCCAGGCACTTATGTAGCCTTTGTTAAGATCGTGAATACCGATTTAGGCAGCTGACCAGGACATACTCAGCTCAAGTCGTCCGACGACAGCCTTGCAGGTCGAGGGCACAGCCGAGAAGGTATCGATGAAGTCACATCAATGATTCCCCGACGACATGCTCGGCATTCCGGATTCTGCGGCATCCATTGACCACTTGATCCTTGCAGGCGGCCTCCTAGACCCCAGCATGGGGCAGTCTCGTGAAGGCATCGTGAAGAGGGGTCGATGATGCGTTTTGCTTTCGTTCGACTGCACCCGATTCCCCTCTTTGTCCCTTGCTTGTCCAAACGCAGCGCCCAACTGCCAGTGTGCCTTGCCAATGGCGTAATCCAGCGAAACATACCCATGGATATAGTCACCCAAGATATGCAACCATCTTCTCGGATATCTCTCTATTGGGTGGCTCGGAAATTCTCAGAATGATGAAGATTGGCGTTATTCTCAGGAAATCTCCTTTTCATCGAGTCAGAGTCTGTCTCATGAACCTAGTATCGTCATCATATGGCCTCACTCTGAGGCGTCAGGTTTCTGCGTCGAGAGGGGCTTCGAGCCGCCTCGTCGTATTGATACGATAGATGCCTTGACGGATGCTAGGCTTTCCGTTCCAAGGCCCAAGGGGATGCATTGTCGCATGAACTGGAAATGGGCCAGGGGAACTTCGATGGGGAGGCCTCTGTAGGTAGTACCGCTCCTGCCGCGTTCATCAATACAACCCAAGGGTCATGGATAACGGCGACTTTGGTATAAGACGCAAGAGATGGACCGATGTCTTGTGAACTCAAAAGCCACCACGTCTAATCTTTGGAATTCATCTTCTTGTCCTATCAACAGATACCACTTCAAAATTCACCAAATCATCTTTCACTATGGCAGAGCACTTAGTCGACGATGCAATCTCGTTCTTCGACAAGTTTTCCGATGCTCTTAGTCCAGATGTGCTCAAAGATCTGATCGAAAACACTCGTGTAGGTCAATCATTGAACGGTTATGAACGGTACTGATCGCGCCCAGTGGAAAGAGTCTCTCCAAAGGTTTTGCGACACCGAACATGACTGCGTTTTGAAAATTGCCTGGTCTATGATTGAGATGTGCAACTCCAGCAATCATGTCACTGAATTCGAAAATCTCGACCTTCACACCCCCGTATGGCCGGAACGCAACTCCTTGGCCCCCTTCTGCCGACACGAAGCTGAGGCCAATGAAGCCCTCGGTACTACCGCTACCAAACCCATTGGAGAAATCCTGCAAACCGCAATCAACTCTGCTGATCCAAATGAAGACGAAAATAATGGAGAGAAAGGTAGATGCGAGCTTGCTCATCCTGTCAGCTTCGCGAGCACAATTCTCACCTCGCAGAGCACCTCGCCCAGCCCTTCAGTCACGGACTCCCACACACCTCACATCGACCTTTCTTCTGTAGAAGGAAATCAGGATTTGAATCTGGATTCCGCTCTAGGTTTGGACAACGGCTCAAGTACTGAAGAGACCCTCCTTCAAGAACGCACGCCACGTCAAGACATTACTGTGCGACAACGCTCTTCGAGTATCAGACGAATGAACCGCTCCCTTTCTTTGTCTGAGCCTGTTTCTTCTCTGGTAGGGACGCCAGACCAAAGCGTCATTCACGAAACAAACTCAATTGATGTTCTGTTGGCCGCATGTGAGCACCAAAGAGCTGGAACAGAGACTCAACACGCTCCCACTGATGTGGATACGGACCAGTCATCTCCAATGAGTACACCACCAGCCTTTGAAGCAGCTCCGTCCCCGACTTTTAGCAGTCCTTCATCGTATAGTTCTATTTCAACATCAACACCAGAGGAGTTCCACCCCAGTCAGCCAACAGAACCTGCTACTGCTTATCAGGAAGAGGAGCCGGAAACACCAACCATTTGTCAGGTCGACATTGAATCTTATGGTGCCGTCGAACATTTGTCCAACGAGCCCAACGGAAGAGTCATAGACACTACCGCTTTCAGCCCTCAAAATCCGCACTTTAGCCCTCGGAGTTCGGATGTACAAGACGACGCGTCACAGCCCTCTACGCCAGAAAGTCTGACAGACGACCTGGTGTTCCCACGGGATGCAGCCGAACCACTACTCTCTTGTATTCAGGTGAACACCGAAACGCCATCGCCTACACCAGACTGCACTTCTATCGGACTGATGCAAGTCTCTCCTGCTTCAGCAGTCAATGAAACGCCGACTCCTTCCGCGGTCTCAGACGGCCCATCACCCGACCCTTCAGAGAGCTCAATGACACCGCGATCTAAGTTGGATGAGTCGATACATGTGGAGAAAAGCAAATATGCCCACGAACCTCTACCAGTATTCATTAACAATGCGGTAGACACCATCCGCGGTCTCAGCCAAAATCATACAGAAGGGCCGAGCGAAGATGATCGAATACTGGTCAAGGACCTCAAAGCGAAATGCATCAACACAAACTGGTCAAACGGGGCGAATTGGTTAAGATGCATTGAAAAGGGAAACGACAGCCGCCAGAGGCTCAATGTTAGCCATATGATCACGTTCGCCGCTTTCGCCAGATGGTACGATTCTCAAGTGGCAGAGGTGCAGAGAGAGAAGCCCGATACGCCGAACAAGACAGCCTCGAATGAAGTCATGAAGAGACTGATGACCCACATGACGTCTCCAACTACCAGCGATAAGATTGCAAGCACTGCCAGGAGTTCTCTGAGGACACGATTGACAAAAGGAAGAAGGCTGCTTGATCTGATTGAGAGGTTTGGGTTTGGAGTTATCTTCGTAAAGAGAACATGGTGAGGGAAATCTACTGCTGAAGTTTCGACCATACTCATTTGTCTCTAGGGAACTCACCAAAGCGCGAGCTGAGGACGTGCAAGATTTTGTCGACGACTTGGAGAAGAACACTAATAAGCTTATCGTCTTGAAACACTTGTGTGATCAATTTGACGAGTTTGTCGAGCATGGAAAAGCTAATGTTGCCAATTTTGTGCAAAGCATCCGAAACGAAGCCTGCCTGACGCGACTCATTCATTGGGACCTTATTAGCAACAACGAGGTCAATGAACAATTGGCAGAACTCGCTGAAGCGGCCAAACTGGAAGACTTTTCTTTCCGTTCTGTCTTGCAACCGCAGACGAATCAAGAGATTCATCTCGCAGTCACTTCCGAAGATTTGGAGACGCTGCGTCCTGAAACATTGTTATCCTCCGGCATCGTTCAAGCAGCATTACATATGGCTGATAAGCCAACGAACGTTCGCATCGGCTCGACCATTTATATGGACAACTCACAGCCATTTGCTCAGGCGCAAGAAGAAATTTCCCCCCCTCGAGTAAAGCCAGATGAAAATGCTGGATTTGTCTATTTCTTTCCGATTAACCATGGAAAACAAGGTTTCAGTCTATTGGAGATTGATAATCAGAAAAGACACATCCAACACTTCGTCGCCAACCAAGATAACGGCCGGATCTCTCGACAACTTGGGGTATGTGTCTTGAAACCACCTTGTTTCAAATACTAAAACAATCCAGAAAGCTTTTCGGTTTTTGAAGTATGGCCAAATTGAGGTGTGTTCTTCCCGCAGAATTGTTCAGTCTCATCTTCTCACACGTCCTAGAATGTTTTCATCGAAACGGTCAAGGACCACTGATCATCCGCATTGCCAACCTCCGCATGCTCCGTATGCCTATTGGCACTTCAGAGCTAGACGACAATAGTCTAAGGTTGGAGGTAATTCGCACACTGAAACTTTGTTCTGATGATGGGTCTCTGAAAACAAAAAAACGTGAATATGGGGACGAAACGCCCCACGAACAGCTAAGACGAAGTAAACGACGCAGGGTGTGATGATCTCAAAATTTATGTGTATCTATTTAAAGCTCTATCTATCTTTGCAACAGATCAACGCATCACATTTCCAGCAACAGCAGACAATAGCAGCGCGGGCCACATGTTATCCACCGTGACTCTAGGCGAGCTTGAAGTAGCCTGGCTAGCGAACTCGAAACCTAACGGAAGTCCTGAAATACCACTCGTTTCGCTAGGCGCGGAGCTAGAGCCGAATGAGGTCAAATTAGGAGCAAAAGTAGTGTTCAAGACGTTCACAGTGACTAGCGGCGTCGGAAGCGGCGGAGGAGGTTCAACGAACGAGGATGGAATCATGATGCTCTTTGGAGTAGCAATCATAGATCCTTGTTTTTCATCAATTTGGGAGGATACCCATCTTGAAGTTTCAGTTACCGTCAGCGTTACAGTGGCAGTCGCTATCGCTGTTGCTGTGTTGGTCTCTAGCGGCTGGGGTCGAGGGGTAAATGGCTGCCAACTGATGTCTGCAACTGGACTGCTAGAAATGGGAGACACTGTCGAAATGACAGATGGTTCTAGGTTTGAGCGGTTGGACGGGGGCTGGGAGGCGTCATTCTGCAGAGGTAAATTTGGCAATGCCTCTATAATTGTAAGAGTGCCGATACCAGTGAAGTTACCGAATCGAACCTCCACATCCAGCGTATGGTTGAGAGCCTCCGAGTTGATCACGAAGTACGCAATGATGAATGGTAGTAATGGGGAGAGTAGAAGCATGTTGAGATTTTGTGGTGATAGAATGAAAAACAGAACGCTGCTGGAGCCTTTTTATCCTTGCAAGCCTGGAGCACCTTTTGGACGTGGCCAAAAATGGACGCCGGGTGGTAGCATAGCTCAATTTAGAACGGATGACCAGGAAAGGAAACAGTCCTCGCGCTAGCCATTACGTCATATTTTACGGCAGCCCGCCGTGCCGTACCAGTACGGGTCATAGCAGTACGGGTCATAGCAGTACGGGTCATAACAGTACGGGTCATAACAGTACCAGAGATACTAGTATCGGCCATACAAGTATTGGCCATCACACGAGCAATCCTAGCCATGCCAGCCATACCAGTACAAGCTATACCAGGACAAGTCATACCAGTACAATCCATACCTGTACAATCCATACCTGTACAATCTATACCTGTACAATCCTTACCAGTATGGGCACCATACCAGTATTAGCTGATATAAAATCCTAGAACCTTCCTAGCTATACCTGTACAAGCCATACCTGTACAAGCCATACCTGTACAAGCTATGCCTGTACAATCCTTACCAGTATGGGCACCATACCAGTATTAGCTGATATAAAATCCTAGAACCTTCCTGGCTATACCAGGACAAGCCATACCTGTACAAGCCATACCTTTACAAGCCATATCTGTACAAGCCATACCTGTACAAGCCATACCTGTAAAGCTATACCTGGTAAAGATATACCAATCTGGCTATACCAGGACAAGCCATAACAATACAAACCATACCTGAACAAGCCATATCAGTAGAAGCCATACCAATACAAGACTGGTGAGCTATCATAGGTAATATGAAATGGATACAGCTTTCTTCTTCTTATGAAGCCTTTTACTACGTGTCTTAGCCGAAATAACAGGAGTTTTATATCAGTATAAAAATCAAAATACTTCAGCTATAACTACTTCTAAACACTCAATGGGTTTCTATACAGTTTGGTGCAAATGTCTCCTCCGTTTTCAGCACAAACAATCAATCTATGATGTGTGGAAGCGACATTCCGTTACTATAAACTACCTCAAACTGGTTGAAAAGTCCAATTTTGGCCGCAAAAGAAGCCGTAATAATCCAACATCGGCTGTGATTATGTTTGGATCCAGGTATGGGGAAGTAGCCTAAGTACCGAGCCAACACCCATGTCTGCTGATCCACAGTGACAGTGCGAGTCGTTTCCAGCGCTACTTGAGCTGACTTGCTGATGTACTGACGGCTACACGTGATCTGGCTTAGTCACTGTCTTATCTCGACCTTATCGCTGCCACGTGCTGCCTGCTTACAGAAACAGATGGAAATGTATGGAAGCTTAGCGATTAGCCCCTAAGCCACTGGTTGCGATTGATGATGGTGGCGCAGAACATGCGAGCATCATCCACGCTATGTGAACGAGACATCATGGATCTAAACGAAACTTGGACTATTGATGATGACAGCGACTCCCAGTCTTCTCCATCCTCCTCCTCCGACAATGCATCTCAACCCGCGCCTGTGGTGCATAGAAGCCGCCTGAGACCTGCCGGCGCCGCCCTCACGTTCGTCCCGTACGCTGATTGGGAGCCAGAGCAGTCGTACGAGAACGAGCCCATCATACGCTATAACATTGAGTGGAAGCTCTTCGCGAAGAATCGGGGGCAGGCTGGCGAATCAGAGCTCGACGTGGTGATATCGCCACGTAAGTTCTGGAAGCACGTCCTGCAGCCCAAGGTGGCTGCCGCAAGTGCGGGTAAACCGTGGAAGGAGGAAGCCACGAAGCTTGTAATGTCCGTGACCGACCGTAAAACCGGCAACATCACGAAGCGTTTTCCGAAACTCGATATTGACTGGCCCCTTGTCACCCGGCAGCTTTGTGAATGGAGCAAGTTCCTGGACGAGGGAAAGAAGATCACCATTACTGCTACATTTTACTACATAAGCGTGGACGCAGGTAAGTCTGGCCGGGCAGGAGCAACAGCCACTCAGGAGGCAGACTTGGAAGCCAGAACCGTCGGCTTGGGTCGAGGTGCCTGTATCAGACAAGCATATGCGCTGATGCGCTGCCCCGGCTGGCTGTGTACAAAAGGAGACCACTGCTGGCAACATGAGGGGACACACTATCGTCTGTTACTACACCATGATGCTGGCCGATTATCTGCAAGCAGAGAGGCCCATGAATGGACACGACGATTTTCCGGGTGAGTTTCGTCGACTGGTTTTAGAAGATGAACGTGAGCCGGAAGAAAGGGGAGCTACGAGAAGAGGAAAGGTCAAGTCATCGAAAGCGGACAAGACGTAACTAGGACCTGTCGTCGTCTGATGCGAGGTTCGTCCAATGCCATCCGTATGTTGTTGGTGGAAGCAAAATTCCTGCCTGTCCCAGACTGGTGTTCCAGTCGACACCTTGCAAAGGATAGGTTTGGCTTCGCAGTAGAGAGGATGCAGTCAGGGCATATAGCACGTGGCAGCAATCCCAGGTCAGCACAGACGAGCAGAAGAGACACTACAGCATGGCGGAGGGGCTGACGTTGGCACATGGCTACGACCTAGACATGCTCGCAGCTAGTCAGGAACAGATGTAATGGTTCTACGTCAAGCACGGAGTTCAGGCTGGTGTTTCATGGTGCTACGGTTCTCACGTTCCGTCATTTTTGGCAGAGCACGGCGGTTGGGATGCTATGTCACCTAACGTCAAGGATATTTTGTAGAGCAATATCTTCATTCGTCTTTAGGCCCCGTCAACATCGATCTGGGCCTTCTTGAAGTGTCCTCTGGCTATCCTCCTGTCCCCTCCAACGACTCTAATCTGCATTAGGAGGTATGATTTGAAGTCGCCCTGAATGAGATCCTCGTCTTCTAGAGACATCTTCCTGATGCGGTTCTTGACTGACCCAAACAGAAACTCGATCGGGTTTAGATCTGGTGAGTATGGCGCTTGGAACTCGACTAGCACGCCTCCCCGGGCGATGAGATCCTTGAGCCTTTAGGAAATAAAATGGAACGAAGCATTATCCATGAAAATAACAGATCTCGGCGCGGGGTACCTGCCGCAGAAAGGCAGCAGCCTCTCAAGGAAGCCCTCGAATACCTCGGTGTCTATATTTTCTTCATAGACCTCGCAATAAATGACACCATCGATAGTGCATGCTGGCAAAATCTGGGCTCTTTTCCCGCGATGAAACCTCTTGGTTTGTTTCAGCGTCACACCCTTCGGAGCATACCCACAGCCCAGTATCGCCAGACCACGATCGCTTCCGCTTTCATCTACGAATATCATTTGGTCGAGCTTGTAGTGCGATCGCCGGTCGATGTAGTCGTCACGGAGATCCTGGCTTTGTTCTTTCGCGACATTCTGTGTAACTTTCTTCTTCCAGCCGGCTCGTTTCAGTGCCCTTCCAATGGTACATCGCGATAGCTTTACTTGGTATTGTCGAAAGAGAAAATTAGCCGTGTCTTGTTGACTCATACAAGGACTGCATTCCAGCTGGTTCTTCAAAGCTAGCCACATATTTTCCGTCATCTCTTTCGGTCGGCCCATAGCCTTACGAGGAGGGTCAATCGTGCCATGTCTGAGGATGTTCGATCGAGCGGTGCGGATCGTTCGTGTTGTGCAAGGGACTATTGCCCGAGAAATTTCGGTATCCGTTATGACCTCGTTGCCCTGTAACTTATTAATAATGACGCTTTGGAGCTCTGACCGCTGTATCTTCGATAACGTGGGCGCCATCTTCTAAGGCTGTGTGGATGCCAGTCTTGGAATTGACTCGATTGATCCTGCTAGCTAGCCTTGGATGTGGCAAGGAGCGGTGGAACGTTACTCCGAAACTTCCGTGGGCATCCGTCCTTATCCCGCCCCGCTCTTCTCAAAATGGCTGCGTCTCTGAGAACTCGAGCTACAAAGACTATTATCACGACGTCTTGCGTTACCTCTGAGAGCTGTTTCCTAGCTTCCCTTCGAAGCCAGGCCTTCGCATTAGTAAAAGGGGTCAAATTCGGCAGAAAGCGAAGGCGTTTAGTCGCAGCCATGCGTTGTTACGCATCCACGTTAGCCTATGGGCTGTGCGATTGGACCAACAGGCGCCCAGCCTGCATGGCCACAGCCTCATCACCCCCTCATCTTGAAGAAGCACTCCTGATCTTACTGGGAACAAATTCAATACTCCCCTGATCAAGTTCTGTTGTTATCGATCTCAATCAGCCTATGGTCCGTCATGAGCCCTTCAAAACCCCTGCAGCGTTTGAAGGGCTTCTTCCGCCGTGGGAGCAGCAAAACGGGTGAGCCTACCGTCCGTGACGACCAATCTCCCTCGACGCCAGCATCGTTCGCAGAACCCAGAGCCTCGGTAGCTGCCGTCTCCCAAAGCTCGTCTTCCAGGCCCCTTCAAGCTACAGAAACACTAGCTTTCGTGACGCCTGATCGAGTCCCAAGTCCAACAGCGCGTCCCATCACATCGCTCCCTCAAACAATACCCCCGCCATCAGAAGACGTGTCTTCGCTATGGAGTCGTGCTTACGAGGCTCTGCGGGAAGAAGATGCACAGTTGGTGGAGCAATACGAGATACTTCTGTCTCAAGAGTTAGGGGAGCAAGGTAAGCCTGCCTGATATTCTGTAACACCATACGCATGTATAGACTAATTCCTTGCCAGAGCCTAGCGCACCCGGGATACAAGGACTGCTTCAACAGCATGATGCTAAGCGCCGACATAATAACCGAATCGAAACTGATCCCGACAGGCGTTGTGCTCAACTTAAGACTATCACCGACCGTGGCCTACGACGCGCCGACGACAAGCGAACGAAGTATACCATATTCGGGAACCAGTTTATTCTGAGGGATCAGGTTCAGCAGACTGCTCAATTCGTGCTGACTATGAAGAGTCTTGTTGATGAGGCTGTCAAGGCGTCTCCTGAGGCATCCCTTGTCTGGGCTGGGATGTGTGTCTTATTACCAGTCTTCACCAATCCGAGTGCGGCAGAGGAGGCTAACCGTGGTGGCTTATCGTATGTCGCCTCTCGTCTTCCATACTACGTCCAAATTGAACGTCTCCTGTGGCCAGAAAACCTGCTCGAAACCGGACTGAAGGCGGAATTCCACGGCCATGTCGTTGACCTCTACCGACACATCCTTGAGTTTCAGATCAAGACCGTTCTCCGATTCTACCGAAAGTGGCTTGCTAACATCAGTCGCGATGTTATCCAATACGACAACTGGAAAGGAATGATCTCCAATATACAAGAGCGAGAGCGAATTATACGAGAAGAGTCAAATATTCTGAATAGCATTGCTTCGCGGAACACCCTAGAAGCCATCGGAAAAGCAGCACAGCAAAACTATGACCACATGCAGTCGCTTCTGTCGATTGCGAAGGATCATCTCGATGTTTCGAGGGACCACCGTGACATTTCGGCAGAACAACTTCAGCTCCAGATGTTCGTTCTTTCATGCTTAAATGCAGACTTTTGCTGATGCATCGTAGGGAAACAAGTAATAGTCTACCTCTCGACCTTCCCGTCGTCAATGAAGCGCGCTGCGACAGTGGGGACTTCCAAGACGGCCCGAGATGTGAGACCGGGACTCGAGTACGCATTCAGGAGACGATTCACAATTGGGCGGACGATGACTCTGGCGAACCATTATTCTGGCTTATGGGTCCAGCGGGAACCGGGAAGTCCACTATTGCGCGGACAATCACAGACTCTTGGGCCAAGCAGAAACGACTTGTTGCTGGTTACTTCTTCAAAAGGGGAGAAAAGGGCCGCAATGACACCACCCGGCTATTTCCCACCCTTGCTGCGCAGCTGTCCGAGGAAAGCCCTGCCTTTAGAGGCTGTCTTCGGAAATCTCTCAGCGGTCTCAACAGAGAAGCGGTGGAAAGCAAGGGCCTTGAAAACCAGTTCAACCAACTGCTGTGGCGCCCCTTGGCAGATCTATCCCTCGACACCCGCCGACTGACTACGGTTATCATCGTTGACGCCTTGGACGAGTGCGAGCGCCCTGGTCACCTAGGGCAGGTTTTAAAACTTCTTGCGAAGCTAAGTACCGTCAGCACGGTGCGCCTGCGGGTATTGGTGACAAGCAGGCCTACTATAGCGGATGCCTTTCGTGGCATTTGCTCTCGAAGTCTTGATCTAGAGACGGAGCATCAGGTCGACACACGGACTGATATTGCTACTTTTCTCAAACAGAGATTTGCGAGTATCAAGGCTAGGTGGGAGATCCAGGAGACTTGGCCGGATGAAAGACAATTCGATCGTCTGATTCAGCTATCAACAACACCCTCACCCCTATTCATTTATGCAGCAACTCTGTGTCGCTTCATCGATGATCCAGATAAACGGGAAGATCCAGTCGACCAACTAGACCTCTGGTTTCATCAAAGCGACAGCAGCACTCCCCAGCTCGATCAAATTTACCGGCCAATTCTCCACTACGTCTTATTCGGCAGCTACAACACCGATGAAAAACCAAAGCCGCTGGCTGAAGATCGCCGAACGGAACTATGCCATCTGTTGGGAGCTCTTGTACTGGTTGCGTCTCCTCTGCCATCCAAGGCGATTGCGGCCTTGCTTGGCATCCCTATGCGTAGAGTTACTCTGTGGCTCTATCACCTACGTGCTGTCCTCAGCGTCCCTCGTGGCCACGATACTCCCGTAACGCTCCTGCATAAGTCTTTTAGTGACTTTCTGCTTAGCCCTGAGGGCTCAAGTCATCGTGACTACGGAATATGCCTTACACCAACACACGCTACGCTAGCAGCAAAATGCATTCAGCGTATGAAAGAGGGACTCAGGCGAGATATCTGCAATACTCAAAAGCCAGACGTGCAAAGTGATGAGATCAAGAAGGAAGTGATGAATAAATATATCCCTGCCGATCTGCAGTACGCATGCCTCTATTGGGTTTACCACTTACAACAAAGCAAAGGGTATTTAGGAGATGACGTTTATGTGTTCCTCACCATGCACCTCCTTCATTGGTTGGAAGTTTTAGCACTTCTAGGTAAGGTTTCGGACGGTGCCGCCGCAATTAAGCAACTTCTAAAGATGTGCCAGGTAAGTAGTGGTGTTGTCGCGCCATACTTAGGCTAACACTTCTCATAGCAGGATCCTAATGCACCTGCAGAACTAAGGGAGTTCATCACAGATGCAAGCAATGTTGTGGCTAGTTTTGGATCTATGATTGAGCAGACACCGCTTCAAATCTATGCGGCGTTGATACTGTTCTGTCCGGTTGCAAGCAAAGTCCGGGAAAGATGTTGCAACCAACACCTACCGAATCTGCCTCATGTTCACGGCGTAAAATTTGATTGGGATGCGCTGCGGCAGACGCTCGAGGGCCATACAGACTCAGTCAGCGCAGTAGCCTTCTCGCCGGATGGCCAGCTGGTGGCGTCGGCATCGGGCGACGAGACGGTCCGGTTCTGGGACGCTACCACCGGGGCGCCCCGGCAGACGCTCGAGGGCCATGCGGCCTACGTCAACACGGTGGCCTTCTCACCGGACGGCCAGCTGGTGGCGTCGGCATCGGACGACGAGACAATCCGGCTCTGGGACGCTGCCACTGGGGTGCTCCGGCAGACGCTCGAGGGCTATACGGCCTACGTTAACGCGGTGGCCTTCTCGCCGGACGGCCAGTTGGTGGTGTTGGCATTGCGCGACGGGACGGTCCGGTTCTGGGACGCTGCCACCGGGGTGCCCCGGTAGACGCTCGAGGACCATGCGGCCTACGTTAACGCGGTAGCCTTCTCGCTGGACGGCCAGCTGGTGGCGTCAGCATCGGACAACGGGACAATCCAGCTCTGGGACGCTACCACCGGGGCACCCCAGCAGACGCTCGAGGGCCATACGGCCTACGTCCACGCGGTGGCCTTCTCGCCGGACGGCCAGCTGGTAGCGTCGGTATCGGGCGACGAGACGGTCCAGCTCTAGGACGCTACCACTAGGGTACCCCGGCAAATACTCGAGGGCTATGCGGACTACGTCAACGCGGTGACTTTTTCGCTGGACGGCCAGCTGGTGGTGTTGGCATCGGACGACAGGACGGTCCGGCTCTGGGACGCTACCATAAGCGCGCCCCGGCAGACGCTCGAGGGCCATGCGGAATGCGTCTACGCGGTGGCCTTCTCGCCGGACGGCCAGTTGGTGGCGTCGGCATCGGGTAACGGGACGGTCCGGCTCTGGGACGCTGCCACCGGGGCGCCCCAGTAAACGCTCGAGGACCATACGGCCTACGTCAACGTAGTGGCCTTCTCGCCGGACGGCCAGCTGGTGGCGTCAGCATCGGGCGACGAGACAATCCGGCTCTGGGACGCAGCCACCGGGGCGCCCCGGCAGACGCTCGAGGGCCATACGGCCTACGTTAACGCGGTGACCTTCTCACCGGACAGCCAGCTGGTGGCGTCAGCTTCGGGCGATAACACGGTCCGGCTCTAGGACGCAACCATAGGGGCGCCCCAGCAGACGCTCGAGGGCCATACGGCCTACGTTAACGCGGTGGCTTTCTCGCCGGACGGCCAGCTGGTGGCGTCGGCATCGGGCGACGAAACAATCCGGCTCTAGGACGCTGCCACCGGGGTGCTCCGGCAAACGCTCGAGGGCCATACGGCCTACGTCAACGCGGTGGCCTTCTCACCGGACGGCCAACTAGTGGCGTTGGCATTGCGCGACGGGACGGTCCGGCTCTGGGACGCTGCCACCGGGGTGCCCCGGCAGACGCTCGAGGGCCATACGGCCTACGTCAACGTGACGGCCTTCTCGCCGGACGGCCAGCTGATAGCGTCGGCATCGCGCGACAACACGGTCCGGCTCTGGGACGCTGCCACAGGCGCGCCCTGGCAGACGCTCGAGGGCTTCACCCGCAATCTAGCATTCGACCCATGTTCTAGAAATCGACTCCTCACTGATTTCGGCGCCGTAGACGTAGTTACAGGGTCTTTAACGGCCGGACCCTACCCTCGTGGAGAGATGTCATCATCTTCAGCAATACGTGGACTTTGCACTAGTCCCGACCGCACTTGGATCATGGAGTGGGGGAAGAAGATTATCTGGCTCCCTAATGAGTATAGACCAACAGCGTCAGCCATCAGGGGCTCAGTTATGCTGATTGGCTGTGCATCAGGACGTGTCATGCGTATCTTAGCTGCAAGTTAGTATCCCTAGCGGCATCGTGGGATGAAAACTAGGCATTCTCTTGTAGTCTCATCATTTCTATACGTCGCGTGACACAGGAAGGGTCTGGGAGGAAGGATACTTTTATGTTAGATATGTCAACTTGCAGCTGTTTAAGGCATGATTAAATTCCCTAGTATGGCCGCTTCTAGTTTCAGCTTTCAGCTTGGCACTTGAAGACACTCCGTCATTGCGTAAGGGTCTTTGATGTGATCATTCCGTCATATTCATAATATGGATGAACCTGATGCTCAGTCTCAGGCCGTGTGGGGCAAGTCAACCAAAGAGACCCACCTAATAGGAAGTCTCGAGTCAAGCTGACGAGTGTATATAGTGCAAACTTCGATGCCTCTTGACACTGTGTGGAGTTCTCAAAACAAATCAACGAGTGTTGTGAAGCGGAAGACACATTTGCACCAAACTGTAGAACAGTGACGCATTCTTCCCTTTTAAACGTTGAGCCTATCCCTCTATACAAAATGGATCCTGAAGTGACCCATCGTCCAGGGTGGTACAAAAAGTAGGATTCAGAAGCGCTGGCTGTTGCCCCCCTGAGAAATCACCAGGCACAGGTTCAGCTCCCTGGTTCCCCGAGAACTCTGGAACATCTGGACTCGGCTGCTGACCACCGGAGAAATCAGTTTGGGGAGAATTTGGCGCGATGTCTCCGAAGTCGCCGTTCTGCAGCAAGCGTCTTCTCTTCGACAGTGTCTGGCGACGCTGGCGAACGGATGCTCCGGGGATGAATGCCTTTTGGAGAGCAGGCATGAGCGTGGCTAACATGCATTGGCATTCTGTGATTTGTGTCTGCTCGAAGACGACTGGGCTGCCGGCCTGAAGCTCAATATTATCGCCACTATGGGTGGTCAAGTTGCAGATTACCGAATCCAACAGTGCTGCTTGATGAATTCCAGCAGTACTAGTGAACGTATTCAAATCTTCGACACTCATAGGTTGGCCATTTTGGTCGACGAAGTTTTGGTTCAGCTCGGCCTCGGTCACGTTGCTGGGAAAATTGACCGGCACGATCGGCCCAGGAGTCTGGTACAGGCACTCGTCCGCCATATACAACGGAATTGAGGCCTCTTGAGTGACACCGCCAGCGGTTGCTCGGAGGGCAACAAATGGCATCTGGGCAACACATGCGAGTGTCCCTGGCACCACAGAGGCTAAGATGGCCAGCAAAGATGGAGGCTGCATGTTATCTGATGAGTGTAAAAAGTTGGTATAGTCTGGTTTGAGTATGTGGTTGAATAGATGACTATCCGGATCATGATGGATCAGCAGGTCCTTTTATACATCCTGGCGGCCGAAATGGAGCAAAAGACCGGCATTCTCGTAGGGCTCTTGAATGAGGCTGGTCTAAATTTAGCATGCACCCCACACTAGCCGCTGCCCCACGGGGCTCAGCGAAGCCCAAAGTGCCCCTGCAGGTGCCAGGGACAGCACTCGTGGGCAACCGACGAGCAGCACTCTAACAGCGATTTGCTAAAAAAGGAAATATAAGAAAATATCACATCGCCAACCACGATAAATATATGCGAGCTATATACAACAGCATTGCCTGACATTTTTTGGTGCAGAGTGGTTCGTTTTGCCGAGAGTTACTATCAGACTTTGCTTGCTGTTTAAAGATTCATTCCAGCTGAGTCAATTTCTGAGCGATGTCGAGTGTAATGGATAGTTACCAGCGCAGTCGGATTTGCGACTTGGCAGGCGCTGTCAATGTAACAGCGAGTAGCGCAGCTGGGGAAGTGGTACACCTAACCGTGCCTTTCGACAACAGCTGGCACCCAACCCGTTAGTCGACGCAACTGTTGAGGAAAGTCATCACAGCTCACTGGAATTCTAGAAACAGCTATGAAAAGTATATCAACAGTGTCTTGGCCAGGCTTCCCAACCGTGGACTGCCAGGTGATGGGGCAGGGACATTATGTATTCATTGAACAAAGAGGTTTCAACAACTTTCAAGTCGTTTTTGACGTTGGGCCGCCACAAATGCTGGATCTTGTTATGTGTATCTGCGATAGCAGTAAAACTCCAATTTAAAAATACATATTACGTAAGCAAATTAATTTGTTTGCTTCCCAACCATAGGTCCTTAACCGTGCATGGATTTCAGCCATGCTTTGCCTTCTAGATACCTTCTCTTTGTCGTATGAAGTAGCTGATCACTGTTGGTATTCATTATCCTGCTTCAAAACATCCCTAGCTCACTTTCTCCATGAGGTACTGAACGAGGATGTGGATTTCGATTTCCATTATCAAACGCTAGTCTTCTGCCTTTTTTCTCCTTGGGTATGAACTGTAGGAGTCGACGATCTAGAACGTTTCAGACTACTGGATTCAACGTTTTCAGGGCCCTGGGCCTTTCCCGAACATTGGCACTCATCCAAAGCCTCGTGCAATCCGGCATTGATGAGAGACTGCATGCTAAGTTGGCGATGAAGCTTTTCAACGGTGGTTTCGTTCCCAGTAAGTAGTCCCTCGTACACAGAAATTTGTTCCTTGAATTGCCCCAGGGCTTGCCTCATCCCCTCTAATTCCTTATCCCTGTCGAGCAAAAAGGCTTTTTGTTGCTCGAAGTCGTCTTTCAACTGGATCACCTCGTCCTTGAACTGGTCTAGGGCCAGCTCTGCAATCTGTCTTTCGAGCACTTCTATGTCCAGCTGCTCTCTGACTCGTTCCAATTCTTGAGAAATTGCATCCTTTTCGCTGCAGATTTTCATAATATCCTGTGTCAGAAGACATTGGGACGACTTGGTTTCGGTCAACTCCTCTGCGTTGACGTTGGCCTCCGACTGCAAGCGATGAAGATGCTTTGCCTGCTGCAAATTCTGCTGATACAGGCTCTGGTTTTGCTGCCGTAGTTGAGTGATCTCACGAACCAACTGACTATTCTTGTGCATTTCAGTTTGGATGTGATGCTGGTTCTTGCGTTTTTGTAGACGCCCGCCGAGCTCGTGAGATAAGGCTTCCTTGACCTTGCCTTGGGCCTCCTGAATCGCTTGCGATGCGTCCCAAAGCAAATTTTCCACGGGCTTGAAGTGCAACGGCGTGGATGGAGATGAAAATGCCATAGTGTATTCGAGGGTGTGGGGGCGTGGTGGTCTGTTCCATGAGTTTCGTCGATCGGCCTGCTTCTTTTAAGGCCCTGAGTCCAGCTATTTTTGGACTGATCCAAAATTAGCACCCTACAACGACACCAGCTTCTCGGGAATATTTCAGAATCGACTTTCTCGCTTGACTTACGATCGAGGCTTCTGCCGTAAGCGACGAAAAACAACATGGAACATTACAGTAGACTGTCCGAAACTCCTGTCCCGCCGAGGGATCTCGATGTGGCTATTGCCAACGCTCATGGTTCTTCCGTAGCACTTGAAGCCTCCCACGCAACACTCCAGGCTTCGAAGCAGACGCCCGACTTGTCATTGAAGGAGATCATCGAAATGAAGACTAAAGAAAATGGCCGTCTGCGTGCAGAGGTTGCCTACCTCCACAACATGCGAAAGATCGGAGAAGAGCTTGCCGAGGAGGTTGATTATATTCTGGACAAACTTCGATTGGCAATTGTCACTTTCAATAGAGATAAGGATAAGGCTGAAAGATCTGTGTAGTGGTTGAATTTATTGATACAGATTTCAATTAAGTTGGACAAAACTCAAGTTCACTAAGCAAAACACCGTTGTCCAGTTCCCAGTCTTCCCCAAGCTCGTCTTGGAGGGTTTCATTGATTACCCGGAAAGTATTACGATCGACGCAGGCTATTGTCGAAGCTTAGCAAGAGGGTCATACCTGTGGGAATAAATCTCACTTGATACGAGGGTCTTGCCCTTCCTGCTACTTAGCTCCTTCGCAAGGAGTTGTTGCACGTCCATGGGGTTGAAATGTAACTTGATCCTCCCATGCCCACCGAGTGCTTGAGATGATCCTTCAGAGTCTTTTCTGAAAAATTGCCCGTGTATGAACAGCTGCACATCTAGGACCTGCTATGTGATTAGCAAGGTTTCGCATTAGGGGGCTGATGCTCACGTAATCCGTGTCCATAGATAGAAGCTCATCCATCCAGTCTCTGACCCAGAAGCGATGTACTGGCCAGTGTCAGTAGCAGGTTTGGACGTCGGAGCTGGTCAACCTCACTTTCTGCCTCTATGTCCCAGAACAAAACGAACCGCCGAGCTTTGGCGTCGCAACTGCTGAAGAGCGTCACCAGTTCCTTCATGGCCATCAGCTGGCCAGTTATTCCGATGCCAGATGCAAATAGAATGACTGTGCCAAACTGATCAACCTTTGGATGATAACCATAGGGGCCATCAATGAGGGCGAAGTGCTTGCGTTTGCTCTTGGCTGCGAGTTCCAGATCACGAGTAAACCCGCTTCGCGTTTCAACGAGCATAACGACCACATCATGCTCATCTTCGTCTCGATAACACCAGGCTATCTGAAATGGATGAGATTGTAGAAAGGAGGCTCGCGTTATTCTGAGGGCTGGTATACAAATATACACATATTGCCCAGCACGGAACTCGCGATGTCTGGAGAGCCTCAGACGAACCTCGGAGAGCCCCGCAATCTGCTGGATCTCGGCTCGCCCTCTCCCTTGGAATATTGTAGCGGCCATCGCAATGCATTTGAGACTTACTAATGACGCCGCTATAAGGAGTACATACATTCGGGGTGTTCCCCAACCAGATGACGGGGGCAAGTGAAGCCATGTTGCAACTAAGGCGGCGAATGACAGACATCGGTGGAGATTAAGGGTTGTTTCGTACTTTCTTTTGCGAAGAAGCCCAAGATTCAGGAATGGGATGGCAAGAAGAATCACGACTGCCTGTCTCGCATCAGCACTGTTGATTCGTTACGGTTAGCAACTCACCACCAAGCCAGCCGCTGACTTCGGGTCCCCCAAAGATATACGTTCCGATGAAAGAGCTAAAAGAGCATGTCCTAAAGCAGCGCAGACGGTAACGATTCCAAGCCATCGATGAGTGTTCTCATACGGTGCTTTAGGCACACCGAAACACCGCTCGATGAACTTTACTCCTGTTCCAGCATAAAGTGGCAACATGTTGAGGATCGTTACGGTACCAAAGCGATCTCGTAGGCCGGGGCGCTGGGTTCCATTCGAGAATGCGGCTGCTATGTTGCCGCCGATTATGACCACCACCGCTACCATAGCTATTGATGTACTTTCGAATATTCGAAAACCCCATTTCAGTATGTTTGCCCGCGCTTGTTTAGGTAACAACGATGACAGATGGTTTGTACACAGATGCAGGAACTCTTGAACGGTAAACGAAATCAGGCAGAACAATGTCAGAAAAACGATCGATCCGCCAAAGCAGAATCCGTAGTAGTCGATAACGTTCATTGTGAAAACATGCTGATGGCAAGCAAGGTCATCGTGCCAGGTTCGTTTTGACATTATCAAGTGTCGGTGGGGATGTTGGTTAGCCGACGCGGCTAAAATTAGCGACGGCCCCATGAGCCAAAATGCGCCGACGGGCCAAAACCAGCCGACCACGTCTCATATATTTCGGGGGCATCGCCGCAGCAATCCCACAGCGCGATCCGCATGAAGACACATTTCAAACATGGAAAATACAGACAAACCCGATACCCGCAAGGCCGCGTCCCGGCTCGAGTCCACCTATGACAAGATGGTGCTGGAGTCGAACGAGATCCCATTTCGCAAGAATTTGGCCGCCGCACTTTGCTCATGGCTGATGCTGGCAGGCTTCGTGGTTTTCCCCGGAACCTTCTCCTCCCTCAGCCGTACCAACTTTCTAGGCAACTCCGAACCAGGCCGGCTTGTGCAGAGCATTGTTCGCAACATGCCCCTGCTTTGGGTGGCTGGCATCTGCTGCGTTCTTGGGCTTACCGGTCTGCTATGGATTTGGTGGACGCTACGGCATAATTACGTGTGGCTTATCGGGAGAATATTCGTGTAAGTTGACGGGTGACCGCTGGACGCATTGGCTGACCTCGCAGAGCCCTTGCATCCTTAATTCTCTAACAGCCATAATTACCATTCTAATCAGTGTTTACACGGCGCAAGAGGGTGTGTGGTCCATTACGGCTGTGATCGCGTCCTGTTTTGCCGTTGCTCAATGCATCGCCATGTCGGCGGTCTTGGTTGTGTATCACTTTTGGCTACTGTACATTACCAAGAGTGAGGGCAGCTTTGAGATTTTGACCAAGTCGTAGTTTCTATTGATGTCGATTCACTATAATAATGCACTCTTGGGTTCTCCACGATTGTATTTCGGGAGGAAGCTGCTTTGATGTTGATACGTGACATGTTGAATCCGAAAATGCGTCCCGTCGATCACCTTAATTATATACTGTTTAGGGTCACTAACTTCACGCCTCTTTGTATAATGCTATATTGAGTCCAATGTTGCTGCTTGAGCAGCCGCAGCATCAGATTCCCGCGTGACGCTGTTGGATTGTACTGGCGGACGTGTCGGCCGTAGGCGGGTGCCGGACTGAGGGTGTGCGATGAGACTGAACGATTCTGAAGCCTCAATGCCGCTTGCAGTATCCCGAGGGACATAGCGAGCATACGGGCACGTCTCCTAGGTAGACGGCATGATGGTCCAACTCGATCCAGTGGTCAAAACAGAGCAAGCTGGATCAAGTGAAGATCTCCACAGGGCTTGCCTGCACGCGCCAAGTTGAAGAGCACGGTGCGTGTATCCCTGTCAAGGACTCAGCCACACACACCAGCTACGGCAACCTATTGTTAGTGCGTGGCTATTGTACTTGGTAGCTCGCCGAACGACCCTGGCAAATTCTAGGTTGGTGGACAGGGTCACCCTGTCACACAAGCGAACACCGTCCGAAAATGGCCCAAAGCCCGACTTGAATGTCTATGTATAGCAAAGTGACATGATGTAAATATAGCGACGTCAACATTGTCCAGCGATCCAAACGTGTTTTTAAAGCCCAATCTCGAGGTGATGGTCAGTCTGGTCAACTTAGGCCCAGTCAGCAATTAACAAATGCTTCAATGTTATCCCCTTCGAAGATACCCATCCCACCATCGCCCGCGTCGAGCGACGCAAGCTTCTGCAGCAGAGCGTCGGGGAATGACCGCTTCCGCATCCAACCTCTGAGAACCCCGCCAGACCTTGAGGTGTGGCCAAGCCGCAATCCCCTGGTGGGCGCCATACTCTGTGGAGATATTGCGCGAGTTCGACTCCTTGCCCAGCAAGGACACACGGTTGCTGAGTCGGATGGCTGGGCTCTATACGACGCCTGCATTCGAGGGACGGACATGATGCAGGCGCTTTTGTTGAATCCAGACATCGATTTTAATTTGGAACTTCCGGCCAACAATGGGAGTACTCTGCACCATCTGCTCCGCACTCCGGCCGCTCAGTTTCAAGGAAACAAGGTGAACGTCATACAGCTTCTCCTCCTTGCTGGCGCGGATCCTTTCCAGCGTGATAATCTCGGCGATACTGCCTTGCACCTACTTTCCGGACCAGTGCACTGGGATAACCCGTCAGATAGCCTCAGTCTGGAGTCCCAACAGCGCGAGTTCAAACTCGAAACCGAATCCCTGGATATCTTGAGATACTTACTGCGTAGGATGCACACGTACGTAAGGCGTGCCACTGACGACAAGCCTCTCGATAGCGTGAACAACTATGGCAACACTGCTCTTGTTGTGTCAATATTGTATGACAACACTGAGGCTTCCAAGCTCTTATTAGAGAATGGAGCAAGGAAGGATATCACGGGAGAGTTAGAGTCACTGTCGACGGGTCCCGAATCGGAAGGTCTTGATCCCGAAACGACACTTTCGAATAATCACGACATCCCAGGTGGCCTCTCGGATGTGGAACAATACATGTAACTCCGATCACTGTACTTAACCTCAAATTGTCATATATTCACACCACTGTATCCCATGATAACTTGCTCTTCCCCGTATGAATGCTTCTCTGCCTTATGCGACTCTACGTGTGGTAGTATCCGTCTCGGCTACGACTCACGCGTAGAAGAACCAGCTCCTAGCGTCCGATTTCCCAAACTCTTCTTGTCTTGAAGAACAGAATCCGACATCTCTGCTCAATCGCGTCCCTCATGACCCAATCCTCCCATCGAACAAGAGAGGATCTCTTTAACTAATAACTCCAGTTTCGCAAGGCAGCTTTCCGCACTCTCTGAAAGCGTATGATCAGGTAACTCTGACGACGTTTGTTGCGCAGAATTCTGAGTCTCCATCAAGTAATCCGCAATTTTCCGGATATCGCTCTTGATTGACGTGATATTCGTCGAGTGCTGATTGAGAGATAAACGCATTCGCACCAAAGAATTGGCTTGTTTTTCGATGTGTTCCTGCTGGAGAAGACAGATGTTCCGCAGATATTGTATTTTGTCTTGTAGTTTCAGAATCGTTTGATTTTGCTGATAAGCGTGGTCCTGCTGCGCGAAAGCTACAGCTTCCAATTGCTGGATGTATTTGCCCTGTGACTCGATCGTCTTTCTGTAGATATAAATTGTTTTGGGGACAGTATATCTCTTGATCAAGGGAAGCTCGGGGACGGTATCAGCATCCGACATGTTGCTTTTAGAATAGAACGTAAGTAGTAATTGGAAGGCGTTTTGGCAACGAGACTTCAAGGAGATACTGGGAGGGTGATAGAGCATTTATAGTAGAGAAGCGACGGGCGGCGGCTGCTAGGACCCAGATAATGAACAGAACTTCACAACAGGTACGGTTTCAAGTTGATTTGTTTTTGCCAGGCCGTGGAGCACTACCTCACGTTCCAGAGCTAGGCATACATAAACATTCGGACCTCAGTCGCTAGCCAAGTACTAATTGTATGGAGCACCTTAGACCAGTCATGGCACTCAAGACCGATACCCTGGAGCCAGGTGTATGATACAGGCACGCTCAGTACAGATAGCGCCGGCAAGAGGAGCTGGATGAGGATCGGGCTGATGATTAGAGTCTCCTTCGCGGTCTTCGGACGACACATAAACCCTAAGATGAACTATTTGACTTTTTGTGGGTGTTTCCTGCAGTCATTCTTGAATCCTTCAAGATTTCTTTGAAACCAAACAGCTAGGTCCTTGTCCTCTGGGAGGGCTGCAAACTTGCTCGTACACTACGACGCAGAGAAACCGCACATTTACGACTGCGGAATCATTTGGAACGACGAAAGTCGCCGATTGAGGATGGCATCGCCTTTAGACCTGTGCTGTAAGACTAGTCATGTCGCTGAATCTCAGTTTCAGCCGTGCAGGTAGTCATAGGCCGATGTATTGGGGTTAATCGGTGGTTCCGTTGGCTCTCGCTTGTAGCGGTCAAAGCGGCGCTCCGTAAATTCAATCAACGGAGTGACGTAGCGGGAGCCTGCTCCGATTCTTTTTAGCCATTCGTCCTGTATCTGCAAACGGAAACAAACGTAAAATGATGTCTGCTTCCTTCGTATGTAAGAGAAACTAGCGCACTCATATATGATATACACACGATGACGCAGCAATAAAGCACCGTGAGCCTCATTTCTGTGGAATTCTGGTGGATATGTACTGTAAACTTCTATAGCTACATGGAAATGTACTGGGTCCAATAAAATTACCGAAGCCCATGTCTGTGTTCCACCAGCTCGAGTTTCCAAACTGATAGAGTCGATGCAGAAGACAAAGTATCTGGATGATCTACACCAAGGACGTGCTCTCTGCGGCGGACACAGTCCTGTAGCAGTTGCGTTGCGTCTTCCCATCTTTTCTGGCCCTTCAATTTTAAGGCAAGATTATGCATACTCGTCAGCGTGTCGGGATGCTTCTCTCCAAGCACCCTCTTTCTCGTCTCCATCACCCGCACCTCCAGCTCCTCGGCCTCCCTCCATCGGCCTTGGTCCCTGTACGTTGACGCCAGGTTGGCCATGCTCATCAGCATTGAGGGACTCTTCTCTCCAAGCACTCTTGAACTTGTCTCTATAACCCGCAACTCTACCACCTCAGCCTCCCTCCACCGGCCTTGCTTCGCGTATGTCGACGCCAGGTTCGCCATGCTCGTTAGTGTGTAAGGATGCTCCTCTCCTAGCCTTTCCATCCTGATCCTCACAGCGTCTTGCACCAAGATCTCGGCCTTGGAGTATTTTCCAAGCATTAATAAGTACCAAGACACATTCGTTAGTAACGTGCTCCATTCCAGCTGTTCGCGTTCTTCTAATGGCTGTCTGCTCAATAAGG
The DNA here is from genome assembly GCA_024584535.1 of Colletotrichum gigasporum. Classification (NCBI taxonomy): domain Eukaryota; kingdom Fungi; phylum Ascomycota; class Sordariomycetes; order Glomerellales; family Glomerellaceae; genus Colletotrichum; species Colletotrichum gigasporum. The sequence goes on from CP077951.1 coordinate 2,353,268, forward strand.
GCTCTATGTGGGGCAGCAGGGTTTGACACTGATGCCACGTCTCAAATGCACCTGATGGAAAGTGTTGTGAGGCTAGCCGAAGAAAGACTATCTCCCATTGGTCAGGCGAACCAAATTTTGAGATCCAAACTTTAGTGCAAAATTGCACTAGCGAGTGCATTTCCAAAAGGCCCGGCGTAGCTGTGATAGAAACAAGTGAGTAGCCCCGGAGAACGTCCAGGTCATCCTCAAAGTCCTCGTTATTGCTGGTTTCCTCGATCTCATCGTCGCTCTCTTCAGTATTCATACTGCTATTATTGTAGTTGTGCAACATATAGTCCGGGATATTTTGAGGGCGAAAGTAGCTCATTAGCGAAAGAAGGTTGGCCGCCCCAGGATGCTCCCGTTTGATCTGTTCAAACGTCACCTGCCATGTTACTACGACGGAATTAGACACGCCTTCGTAACGTCGAATGTCTCCAGTATTGAGGCAAAGCAGGGCGGCCTTTCGGTTCTTGCTGTTGCGGAATTCCTCCAAGTACGACTCAACGGTCACCCGAGGACTTCGTCTGTAGATGTATGCGGCTGCTTGGCTGATGGCGAGCGGAACATAGTCGAGGGTGTTGACCAAGCGTAACGAAGCGGCCTCTTCAACATCTCGGCCAATTTTCTTTTGGAAGAGTTGTAATGCTTGTGTTTCCTCCATTGTTGAAACTCTGAAAATCATCTTGCCGTTACCAGTCAAGTCGTCCGCGGCGCCCCAGCTGCGTGACGTGATCAGGATCTTGCCGTTTTCTCTCTTAGGTAGATACGATAGATACGTTTCGATCCCATCCTTGGAGAATAGCATCTTAACATCATCTGCGTTGTCGATAATTATGAGCCACGGGCTCACATCCTCTCGCTGCAGCCAGTTGCGGACCAGCGCTAGGACATTGACGTCAGGGTCGTGGCGACGGGGCAGGGCCAGAACGTCTGCTATAGATCTGTAGGACTCTTCAAATGTCGCTTTGGTGGTGGCATTAACCCAGAAGATACTGGTATTGGGCGAGGTGGCGCGTAAATGGTGAGCGAACTGGATGGCCATCTGGGATTTGCTGCCCCTCTGTTAGTGGGGGCTTCTCAACGCAGCTATGGGGACACACCCAAATCCGCCCATGCCTACAAGGGCGAAGCGGCTCTCAGGTCCCGTATATTGATCTTCTATCCATTTCCAAATGTCGGACCGATTCACAAAATTGGGATCGGAAGGAAATGGTACGACGAAGTGAGGACTGCGGGCGACAGAGAGATCGTCGTCTTTGTCAAGCTTGAGATCCTTCAGTCTGTCTTTAAGGTCGGAAAGACGACGTTGAACTACTTCAAGTTAGACCACATAAAATAGACTGAGCTCAGAATACTAACTGGAACCAAGCACCTCGCCAATCGGCTTCTCAGCTTCGACACTAGTTGGCGCAATCTGAAGTAAAAGATCCTTCGCGTATGCGGCAGCTACCATGGCTGCAAAGCCTTGCCATTGCTTGTTTTTGTGCGAGTCAGAGTAGTCGCATATACCGCGGATGACCAAGCACGGGAAGTGGTTCATGAGGCCGGCCGCCTCCATTTCGAAGCAGGCAACGCCGTATTCAGCAGCCAGTTTATCCCGGATCGCGGCATTCTTCATGAGCTGATTTACGCTGGCAATCAACCCGTAGTGAATCGCAGGGTCATCGGTATGTTCACCTCGTACGGGTCGGAGTATTATATGGGTTGGATCATTGCTGCACACTTGGGCGCATTCTTCTGACGTTTGCGGATGGGTGATTTCCGATCGGTAGAGTCTGTCGCTTGCCGGAGGAGGCCGTGAGTACTCCCGCCGCAGTCGAGGCCACCGTTCCAACGCCCCGTCAATCGCGTCATTCATCTGATGGCCTTTCCTCTTGTATCGACTCTTCAGCGCGCTAACGGCTGTTCGTAGCAACGTGGGTGGTTGGTCTAAAAAGTCCGTGTGCTGGAAGGAAATATCCTGGTCCTGCAATGTCTTGCCAAAGTCGTACTGGAACACGCCACCTTTGCCTCCGTCGCGGCTGCTAACAACAACATCACCGAGTCGCACATCATGTTTTGAGCTGGGCGCTCCTCCGCCGATGCCAACCATGAGTCCAATGCGCACATTTGGAAAGCTGTGCAGCATGTCTCGAGCCACAGCCCCAGCAGCATTTGTACCGTACTCACCATCCGGCAAGACAGCAATAACGACGTTATGCCTCCCAATCTTGCCTAGAGCATAGTTGTTATTGTCGTTTGGGGCAACTGGGGGACAGTCCTCGTGTTCTTCGTCGAGAAAGGCTTGTGCCGCGTCAAACTCGGTGGGTAGGGCGCAGATCCAACCGACGGTGTAGGCTTTGGAATCAGCCATAGCCAGTATTTGCTCGAGTGAGAAGTTGAGACGAGCGAGTGTTCGTAATAAAAAAAGAAGAAAATTAGAGTGGATTGAGATGGGCAGAGAAAGGCGATGGAATAAGTTGGCAAGGCGTGCATGGCGGGCGTCCTCTTCTTTGTGTTGGACCCAAGATCAGGCTGGCAGGAGTGAGCAAGATAGGACTGGGGTGCGAAGCGCGAGAACCAATTGACTCATCCTACGATATGTATCTCCGCAGCGCTGCAGCGACGGCTTGTTGATGCAAGGCATGGCGATGTCGTTATTGGCGCGTTGGTTCCAGCAGAAGCAGGGTCGGTGTTGGCTGTGGGTTGCCTCGTCATCCTGCTCCCAAGACTGAAAGCAGGCTCTGTGATGGCTCAAGGACCCTTATTGCGACTAGCTCGCCTGCGCAAGAATGAAGCACGGCGGTTAGCAGCATCACTGATTGGTACTGTGAAATGCGATGTAGCAAGCCATCGCAAACGTCGTCACCCTGTTATTGTGCGATGCAGCAGATCGCTTTCTGAACGGCGCGTGCGGGACTATGAGGCCTATGGGGCAACTAGCCTATTGTCAAATCCTTCTGTTCGTAGAGCCCAGCCTGGGGAGAAGGGACAGGAGACCAGCGACTATTCGTCAGGCCGTCCTTCCAGCCCACAAATAAGCTGTTTCTGGCTGTACTCATGATTTGCTCCACTTAATTGTGGCTCTTGCTCTTTCTGGCTTTGTTAACGCCTGTGCCCTGAGTACTTGCTCTCTACGGGCGTCAGCTGCTAAGTCACATCAGCTATGGCTCCACACTACCATTATTGAGCGTGCTGGATAGGAAATGTCGCGAAACTCATTAGGCTTTTACTGCAACGCTATTTGAAATATGCACCACGAACTATGAAGCTGAGTGTGTTACTGAGGCCAGCCAATGGCAGGTTGGCCATGTTAGGCGCCGCCCTGGGCGATTCGCCGGGGTTAGGCGATATTGGTCAGATGGCTGGCAATGTCGACATCGGATGGACACCCGTGGCGGGCCATGCGACAGGAGGGGTAGATGCACAGGCCGCTGTAACCGCCGGTACCACGCGTAGCGGAGACGATGTTTCGTTAGTCGCCGACCTTCGACGAGGGTCCTGACTGATAAGGAGGGCGATGGGGATGGAGAACGTTATAATCAGCAGCAGACGTCAGTCCGTCAGTGTTAAATCCGCTGAAGAATCATCTCATGCTCAACACTGTTAAAGAACCACCCCAACCGTGAGTCCGACCAAAGGGACCGCGTCAATATGGACCCACTTTCGATTGGAACCAGCGTTTTAGCCGTTGGAGGTTTCGCCTTCACGTCCTGCACTGCGCTCCACAGCCTCATCCGCAGCTTGCAAAGCCAGAACAAAGACGCCCGCACGCTCAAAGCGGAGGTCGGCGACCTGGCCGCGGTTTTGAGCTCGCTCCTAGAGACGATTGCGAGTAACCCAAACCTCGACTTCGAAGTCCTCAAGCAGCCGCTCCAGCGGTGTGGTCAAGCTTGCGAGGAATACGGCAAAATCATCGCCCAATGCACGAAGCATTCCAACGACACGTCGCGACCGAGCGTGCGCGACTGGATCGCGCAAAGATACCTTCAAGGAGACATTAATGACTTTAAAGACATGCTTTCCGCACACAAGTCCACGATCAACATCGCTCTTGCGAATGCCAATCTGTGAGTGAAGCTGCTTCAATGGCTTTGGACGTCGCGCTGACCCTGCTGTTCCGCAGACGCATTGCCGCCGTGTCGCCCGAGGTTCTCGACAGCTACAAGGACATGATTGCCGACACTACTTGCGACCTTAAGACGCATCTGCAGGACATGCAGGAAAAGATCGATCGTCTCAAGGCTGGAGATATTGCAGCTGTGGACGAAGTGGCATTAGAGTGGCATGCGATGACGGAAGAGAAGGAGAGTACTAAGCATGGCCTCGACATGTGTGCTCGTTTGTCTGCTCAGATCAGTGAGTTTGAAGCGGCATCAGCCGAGTCTGCCCGGTACGCGGGTCGTCCATCTGCACACAAACACATCAAGACTGGCCTGAGTCAAGCCGGACAGTCCATCAAGTCACTCGTCGGCCGTCTGCAATCCCACGAGGCGCTTGTTAGCAGCCAGCTGGAAGCGATGTCTATGCAAGGCGCACTGTCTGAGCCCGTCGCCTCCCAGCTTGAACGCCTCCAGCAGATGAAGGAAAGCCTCAGCCAGTGCATCCGTATCGTGTCCGAAGCTGGCGAGCTAGCCAACGAACGTAGCAACGTCTTTGAGGATCTTACCTTGTCAGATAACAGCTACGCGTTTTCTGTTTCGACAGTAAACGATCTCGTGACGGCCCGGCGGCTCAAGCTCAGCGAGCGGTCTCGGCACTTTGGCGGACAAGTTACGGACGAAACCGTGCAAAAGTCCATGGAGGCCCTCACACAACTGGACGCGGAGCATCTGCGGTGCTCAGCCGGCATAGGTGGCTCTCGAAAGGTAACATCTATTGCCACAACGACAGACGGCTCGGCACACTCCAAGCAATTTCGCGATCGTTTCGGTCCGGGGGTCACTCTGGTAGCCAAGAGCGAATAGCATAGTATTCAAGGCGTAGTTTAGAAGAATATGGCTGTAATTACTAGTGAACTGTAGTTGTAAGTGTGCAGCTAAAGTCTTCGTAGTGCGAAGGAATAGTCCGGCTCGGCTGCGTAGACCAAGTGGAAAAGTCCATAATTGAAAACGGACATCTCTATAAATTCTTTCGAGTTCTTGTTCGTCCGCCATTGTCTTCCTAAGCTGAACCGAGCATAGCTGTAGGGGCATTCTGAACTACGATGGTCCATTTGTGGAATGCCAGTTTATGGGTGGTTCACTCTTTGACGCGTCATCTTACATGCGGAACCTGGAGCATCATATTTCTTCGAGAGAGGATTTCATGGGTTTGGAGACATGCTGCATCAGATAGCTATTGGGAGCTAGGGTCGGGAGTCAAAGATGGTGTTACTGGTTTGCTTTGCATGGGTGAGCGCATCTCCAGGAATCCTAGGAATTGCAGATGCCTTGGCTGTGTCAGAGCTTGCCGGCTACTTACGACCACCTCGACTGATAGGATGTGGCATAGCATGTCGCGTCACCACCCCTTATAAAAAGATCGAGAGCTTGCAAACTTGTATAGCTGCGACGAACCGCGTACAAAGTCGGGTTTTGGCGCGGTGGTCTAATCATGAGTTGGCCCCATCCGTGGTGGTGCTAATACCGCCTTACTCCATTCTTGCGCAGGCGAACTAGTTGCAATAAGGGTCCTAAAGCCTCCATGGAGCGAAGCCTGCGCTCATTACCACGAGCAGGGCAAACCGTCCGACACCAACCCCGCTGCTGCCTAATTGTTAGTGGCTGGGGTTCGTCTCTTTTTTATACTTGGCACCGCCAATAACAAGACCGCCATGCCCTGCACCAACAAGCCATCGCCCCAACGCTGCAGGCATACTACGTATCGTGGGATGTCTCAATTGGTTGTCTCACAGATTGGACGAGCTTTTATGATCGAATCGGGTTAGTGTCTGCGCCGCTCTAACTCAGGCTCGCCTCAGTGTGGGTCTCCAAGTATGTGACAACAAGGTCCCGATTAAGTGTACGGAGCGGGTGGGAATAACGATTGATTGTAACTACTTCACTATGAGGGCCCTTCCGCCGGGGCCCCTGTTACCCCTATATATAGGTAAAAAGGGTGAAAAGCCACGTATATGCAAAAACACCCTTGCGTGCCAGTGGCGCCGCCTTAAGGCCGCTTTCGGCACGCTTACACGCATCCGGCCTTTAGGGCTACCCTTCCATATGGCCTAGACCCACGCCACCTTATTAGTCAGGGCTCGCGTCGTCACAAAGTACCTCAGGCATGTGCCCTGAGTAGCTCAGGCTGGCACATATGAGTAATAAAAGTCTTTATTCAGCTTATTATGCTTGTGGCATATACATATGGATAACTTTGTGAAATCACAGCTAGTGTTACTCAGTCTTACCTCCCTAGGCTTATGTCCATCGTTTTAACCAGTAATGCACTTAACATGTATCTCGGTCTATGTACTCGATGAAATGCTTCCTCATAAAAAGTTACTACTGCCTAACTTGCCTACGTCGCCTTTCGTTGCCTACCCTTGAACTGCGCATTCTGACATCTCGGTACACAGGACACAGCCATAGACGCAGTAAACAGTATTTGCATACTATATAACCACAACATAACCTACGACGGGACATTTTCTTATTATAAACTATACACAAAAGATTATACACCCTCCGTATCTGCTGTAGTTTTCAGGGCTTATCATAAGGGTACCTATACTAGTTCGTACTAAGTATTCTAGAGTAATAAGAAATACAAATTAATTATATTAGTTAGTTAGTATTATTTCTCACTTATGATTGGAAATTTATATAACCACAGCAATTATATATAAACTTCGGGTCGTCGGCCTCGATAAATGCGTTATAAGTGGTATAGTGCTCCGGGTCGCGTATACGGGACACAAATCGGGTGCTTGAGGGCCACCGTTCTAAAGGTAGTACGGTACCAGAGCCCTCGTTATTGTGTGCATTAGAAGTGTGAATATGGGTATTATTATTAATCCCAATAGTTCCACTGATAATGTGAGACCCAGGAGCATAGTTAATAGTATCCTTAGCGGTTGTCACGGGCCGAACCCGGTGGTTATGCCCGGGCTATGCCCGTGCTCGCACTGGTGCCCCACCGGTGCCCCACTAGCGCCCACCCCCTAGGAAGTAGAGATTTCGCACCATATCATAGTTTACCCTTTTCCTCTTTAGCTTAAAATAAACAATATTTAACTACCTTTTAGTTAAAACAAGGCCTAGGATTAACCCTTCGTATATTTTAAGCTTAGTTTTATTTACTATATAAGATACCGTTAAGTTAAGCGCAGCTCCCTACTAATTACGAAGCGGAATCCCAGGTTAAGCGCAGCTCCCTGATAACAGATCGACGAACATCGGACACTAAGTAGAGCGCAGCTCCCCACCAGTTAAGAAGAGGATACTAACTAGCATAATAATTAATAAACTATAAGCCTAACTATAATTAGCCTTAAACGAGGCCCTTGGGCCCCTACAGGCGAGGATTACTAAGCTCTCTAATAAGCTAGAGCGAAGCCGAGGTTCAGGGGTAATAATACTGACCCCTATAAAAAATACAAACACCGAAGCCCCACCAGTAAGTAGCCGCCACCTCGCAACAGAGACACCAACGCACCATAAACCACTATTAACACCCTTAAAGTTCTCGGGGAAGTAGAAGAACTACCCTTCTTAGGTGCAGCAAATAAGGGATAAGATCACTATGGACAAAGTGTTCTACTCTACTAACCAAAAATTATAATACCTAATTAACTCCTATTTAGATACTAATCCCTAGTAGGTGGTTACCACGTTCTACGTAGCCGGGGGGCCTAGAGGTTAACGTAACCCTAAAGATTTCATATCCTACTTCGATAAGACCTACTAAGACCTAAACACCTAACCCTAAACCATAGCCTAATTATAGACCCTTTATTAGAAAAATAATAAAAAGTTAACTATTTTCTTACTAAAATTTAAACGAATAATAATAAACGTAGGAGGTAATGCATAGCCTAACACCGTTAAAATTATTATGTTAGAAAATGCCCTTACTTCCCGCCTAAAGGAGCACCTAATTACTATCTCCTTATTAGGGGAGTATACTTAGTAATTTACTAGGGTATAGGACGTTACCTAGAAGCTGGAGTGTATAACACCTATTACTACTAAACGGGAGTATCGCTAGTCCCTAACCCTAGCCCCTCCACGGAAGGATCATAATGGAGATGTTTAGATGATTAGCGTTGCCCGCACCTTATTAACTCGAAGGGAGAAGAAGGACTATCACCACTATTACTCCTTAGGTAACCCACTAGTAGACCGTTATAAGTATTTTTATTATAATAAAAAAGGTTATATTACTAAGAATTACTGGAAAAAGGTTCCTAGGTAAGTGAAGGTTGCTTATATTAAGGTAATGAAAAAGTAGAAGGATCCCGGGTTAAAAAAAGAGAACTAAAAGGCCACTAGTACCTCCTTTAATAAGGATAACTTAGGAAAAGAGTAACTCTAATATAAAGTCGAGTATTAAAGTTAACGAAGGAGGAAGCTAAAAGATGGGAGTCCCACTAAGAAGAGTAGTAGTAGAGGAGTTAAGGGTTAGCTATTATTTAGGTAAGGATTAATAAAGGACACTTAATATATACCCTTATCGATACTAACTACGATGTTTACACAATAATGGATTAGTCTCTCTTTAAATACCTCTAACTACTATTAGTGGATTAGAAGAAGTGTACCCTGCGAGGGTATATATAAGATGGGCTATTACCTAGTGATGCCCAGGGTATGGCTATCCTAGATCTAAAATTAAGTGGCTATACTTAGAAAGTTTACGTATACATAGTAAAGGGCCTAAACCCCCCCATATTCCTAGGGAAACTATAAATAAAAGTGAACCGTATAATGTATAACACCGTTACCTAGTGGGTATACCACAGTAAAAGAGGAGTAAATGTATACCTCTCTAATTAGGAAAAATTAATTACTATAAAAGAGATTTATATAACCCGATTATTAACGGCCCCTACGTTTACAGTTATATACCAACAAGTAAAACATTAAAAAGCACTAAAAGCCCAAGTTATAACTATGAGTTTAAGGGACATCGAGGATGCACTAAAAGAAAAAAAGCCTATGGATATAAAGGAACTCATCCTAGGCTGGGTCTATAAGGAGTTTAGAGACTTATTTAACCCAGAGAAGGTGTACTTAGTGCCCCCTAAAAGGCCAGGGGTTAACCATAAGATCCCCCTTATTAAGGATACTCACAACTAAGAGCTTACATTTCCATGGGGACCCTTATATAGGATATCCCATAAGGAACTCTTAATCCTAAAAAAAACACTAGAGGACCTGCTAAACAAAGGGTTTATTCGAGCCAGCAGCTCACCAACGGGTACCCCAGTGTTATTTATTAAGAAGCCTAGTAGGGGAATTCGGTTCTACGTTAATTACCGAGCCCTTAATAGCATCACAAAAAAGGACCATTATCCATTACCACTTATATCAGAGACCCTCCGATAAGTAACCACTACGTAGTAGTATACAAAATTTGACGTCGTGGCCGTGTTCTATAAAATTCGGATTATAAAAGAAGATGTCGAGAAAATAGTATTTCATATAAGATATGGACTCTTTAAGTAGTTAATTTACCCCTTTAGACTCACCGGGGCCCCAACTATATTCTAATAGTATATTAATACAACTCTCCAAAACTTCCTAAACAACTTCGTTACCACTTATTTGGATAATATCCTAATTTATACGTTTAGGTCAAAAAAGAAGTATAAAGAAAAGGTACGGGTAGTCCTCCGGCGCCTAGCAGAGGCCGGACTACGATTAGACCCTAAGAAGTGTGCCTTTTTAGTTAAAACCGTGAAGTATATCGGGTTTATTATCACTACTAAAAAAGGGATCTCATATAACCCTAAGAAATTAAAAGCTATTACTAAGTGGTTACCCCCTAGAACTATAAAAGGGGTTAGAAATTTCCTTAGGTTTACGAATTATTATCCCATTTTTATACCCAATTATACTATTATTATTAAGCCCTTTACGAGGTTTACGAAGAAGTCGGCTGTGTTCCATTGGGGACCTAGTTAGGAAAAAGGATTCCAGGAGCTTAAGCGGTTATTCAGTATAGAGCCGGTGTTTCACCACTTTAACCCTAAAAGAAAGAAAACAGTGGAGATAAATTATTCAGGGTTTATTTTAGGTAACACCCTTATATAAGAAAACTCCGATGGGTACTAGCACCTTATCGTATTTTACTTATAAAAATTATCACCGGCTAAGTATAATTACCTTATCCATAATAAGGAATTACTCACCATACTCGCATACCTTAGGGCCTAAAGAGTAGAACTATAAAGTATAGGTAACTTTAAAATTCTTATAAATTACAAAAACCTTAAATACTTTATAACAAAGTAGCACCTCACCGAGAAGTAGAGTTGGTGGGTAAAAGAGTTAACTTAATACAACTTTTATTTAGAGTACTAATTAAGAAAGGAAGTAATAGTCCCCGATGCCCTCTCTCGGAGGGAGTAGGACGCCCCCTAGGGCTAGGATGATAAGAGAGAATAGGGATATATACTCTAGTTAATACCTAACCACATTATCCCAAAGGAAGGAACTAGTACCCCCTAGGTGGGCCGTACCATAGACAACTTACTAGTACTCCTATACATAATAGTATTTACGAATAATAACAAATTATAAACACTTTAGGACTAGATTATTAAAAAAGATAAATTATACCGCTAAGCTTATAAGATAGTGAAGTAGGGACAACGCAACTTCTTATTAGAGTTATAATTAAAGGTTTAGATTACGGAATATGTAATTAATAAGTAGTAGAAGTTAATGTTCTGGGATAAAATATGGGTTCCCGGAGGAAAAGATAATAATGACCCTTTGAGCTTATTATGGATAAGGGTTATATAAAAGTACCATAATTCTAGTATTAGTGGTTACCCGGGGTGTAATAGTATATTCGAGATTATAAGTTAACACTTTTACTGGCTAGGGTACTCCTAGATGGTTAAAAGGTTTACGAGGAACTATTACGTATATGGTAGTATCCATATTTAGAGGTAAGTTAAGAAGGGGTTACTTAAGCCCTTACCCGTCCCCCTCCGGATAAGTAATAACTTATTAATGGATTTTATTACTAATTTACTACTAATAAAAAAAGAAGAAGTCCCGTTATATATGGGTTATAGTTAATCAGCTAAGCAAAACGCTAACACTAGAAGAGATGGAGATTATGGATATAGTATTTTGTGCTTAGTGGTTTTTTTATAGTTATTACTATTTTTATGGGATACTTTAGTTAATTATAAGTAATAAAGGGTTAAACTAGGTTAATGATTTTTAATGGGAGTTTTATAGGTTAACTAGGGTTACTTAGTTATTGAGTACCACTTATTACCTATAAACTAATAGGGGAACAAAGTATATAAACTAGGAGGTTTAAGCTGTTTTACGGGCCTACGTTACCTAGGCTTAGGACGATTAGGGAGGGTTACTTCTTATAATACAGTTAACCCTATGGAATAGAACTAGCTTAGTAACCGGTGTTTTTCCGTTTTTTATAGAACATAGGTATTACGTTGACCCGTTATTGGTTATAGAAGAAGATAATGAGGGACCGCTTAATTATGGGAAGGTGGTTGTGGATGAACTGGTGGCCAAAATAAAGGATGTTATAGTATTTACTTAGGCTATAATAACCTTAACGTAGTAGTACTACGAATTGAGTGTTAACCGTTGTTAGTTATTAGTGGATAAGTATTAGGTAAATAATAAAGTTTAGTTTAACGTTATAAATTATAAATCCCCGTACCTAAGTAAAAAACTTATATAGTTATACTATTAATACTAAGTTACTAAGGTGGTGAGTGTGTATATGGTGGAGTTAAATATGCTAGGAGGGATTTACTCGTAATTCTATGTGGACGTTCTTTAGAGGTTAACTGGTGACCCCCTCCTAGGCTAAATTTAGTTGGATTATTAGCTGCTACTTATTAGGGAAGTAGATAACGAGGATAAGTAGTAGATAAAGGAGATTTATACTGTTAAATGGAAAATGGTGGGTAAAGGGAGAAGATGTGAAGCTTTGGTAAAGTGGGAGGGTTATATTAACCCTACGTGGGAACTAGTTGGTGTTATAGAGGAAACGGAGGTGTTGGACCGTTACGAGGAGCGTTATGGGTTGATATTAGAGAATAACGGAGATGTGGTATATGTGTACGTGCCCCCTAGGAGGCCAACTAGGAACTAGAGGCTGTGTGGGGGGAGGAGGGGGGTAGTGTTATGGGCCGAACCCGGTGGTTATGCCCGGGCTATGCCCGTGTTTGCATTAGTACTCTACCGGTGCCCCACTAGTGCCCACCCCCTAGGAAGTAGAGATTTCGCATTATATTATAGTTTACCCTTTTCCTCTTCAGCTTGAAATAAACAGTATTTGGCTACCTTTCGGTTGAGACAAGGCCTAGGACCAGCCCTTCGCAGCGGTAAGGTCAATGAATATGGGTCTATGAGAAGGACTCCTAGCGTCGTCTATTATACCTGTAAGGTCGATAATATCGCATGTACGCGGAAGGTTGTCGGTATCCTTAGTTTCAACGGTGAGGTTAATAACCTCAGATTCAAGAGTTGGATTATCGCCGGTTATATTAGGAACGATGTTGGATATAGGGTTAGCGACCTTAAAGTAGAAATCGAAGGTAATATAACTTAAACTAAGATTACCACGGATTTGAGCAAAGTTTCGAGAAGGTATTACTAAAATGGCAATTTTATATCAAGGAAAGTGTTTAGAATACGTTTACTAATTATAAGTAGATATAGTGCTGTTAACTCTGGAAAATGAATAATGTTGGGGATTAAGTTGGTCATATATACAATCAACAACGGCATTATCGGCTCGAAGTCCCTTATACCACTAAGCTATTATATAAAAGCCCTTTTTCACTATTACTAAACCCCTCTTTTAAAAAGCAATACAATATGCTTAGTCACTTAGGTACTGTCATGATATAGCCCACAATTACTGTCCCGTACCAGTGGTTCCACTTTTGCGACAGGTACCTAATAACTTCCTAAGAAATTACTATACTTAGCTTAGGGGCTCCAAAAGACGGCACCTAATAACTTCCTGGGAAGTTACCACGCTTTATTAGACACCAGCAGTATGCATGATAGCTCTCCTATCATATTCGGGGACGTTGAAACCCTGTAGTGGAGATGGTTCTAGGATCCCAGTTGATATTGCTAGTAGGCCGAACATGATGTCTTCTGATAGCTGTTTGGAAAGCCTAACTTTAGGCCCCCGGTCCTTTACGACCAGAAGCCTCTCTAAAAGCAATCACGGCTTATTAAGAGGCGGGTTTGCTCCTTACTAGTGTGGCAAAAGCCCCGAATGTTATGTTAGTTTACCCTATAGCCTTGTTGAAAAAACGTATTCGATAACTTCCTGGGAAGTTATTATCACGCTTAGAGGCTAAGTACGTATGTTCCTAAATATGAGGAATCTTTTAGTCATTTTGAATCCTGGATGGGCTGACCGTTTCATAGAAAGCTATTGTTGCAGATATGGCCTGCGGCTAAGGGTATTGTTATGATGTATAGAACATCGACCGCCTGGAATCCGGTATAACTACAGAGTCTGGCTGTGCGGATGTGGCAAAGCTCCCCCTGAAGCTATTATAATGGTCACTTAATCCTGGAATCCTTGTTGAGGGGGTATTTAGGCCTACTCCCTTTCGACTCTATGCTATATGTTGGCAGCTTTGGGCACTCTTCCCTGCGTTGCGATTATAATGTCTCCATAAGAAGGTCAGAGGTGTCCACTGGATTATCGTGACCTATCCAGGAATTAACACCGTTCTGAGAGGTATCGTCATGTATTCGAGGTCTAACGATGGTCTGGTTCGATCTGCCTTGCTATTAAAGATGCAAAGTTGTGGTGTCCGGTAGTGTTGTTGTTGTTGTTGTTGTATTTAATGTCATGGCGGCAAGGGCGTAGCTCTTGCGGCAGACCTCCCGAGGGGTATGTGGCGTAGAGAGCCGCAGGCTCAGACTACCTACTCTATGGTACACAGCCCTTACCAGCGTCCTCCAAATCTTACTTACTGGTTATTATACGTTTAATCTGTCCTTGGATCCCGCTGGTTCCTCTAGTTCCTTTGCTTCTTATCTAGTTCTCCTAGAAGGGTATGTTAGTTAGTTATCTTCAGGACTAGCCGGGGGCTGGCCCTTAGTAGCGTAAACAGATCTTCTGGAAGAAGCCTATTATACGTAGGAAGGCCTTAAAGCCTTTAGGATCAGTAATTAACCCCTTAAAGTATTACTCGAGTGATCCCATAGGTCCTATAGGTTTTAATGAACTAAAAGGGTAGAGGGCAGGCCACCGTTATCTCCTTACTAGGGTCTTTTAATAGTAAACTAAATAGTTTATATTCTTTACTTCCTTATAAGAATAGGTAAATAGGGTTTTATTATAATTAAAGTATTAGTAATGTTATTCGAAGTCTCCATAGCCTAACCGGGCTATTAAAAGGTAATAAAGGGTAGCCCGTAAAAGGGCTAGTTCAGGGAGGCTAGATAAGGTGACCTTAAACCCTAGTTAGGCATATTGATCTGTTACCTTTTTACACCACTATTGTGTGTATTAGGCTCGTATTCGTTTCTTGGTGAGTTGTTTGATCCCTACTAGGGTTGCTAGTCGGCCTAAGGGCACTGGGAGTGTTATGCTCTATTTAGCTAGGTGGTCTACTTCTTTATTACCTTTTATCCTCTGATATTGTCACACGTCTTTTGTCCTTAACAACAGTCACGTGAACTATCACATGACTAGCGTCGCCCTTATAAGGAGGCGCCGTAAGCTAGAGGACTTAGATGCGTCATCATAAATACACCTAAGATATCGAGATATATATATTCACTAAAATACCAGTGAACTCCTTAATTGAGATATAACCTTAGTGATCCCTATTATAACCCCCGGCTAATAGGAAAAGGCTGTGATATATAGTAGTATAACTTATTTTATTTTTTTTCTTAACTCTACTATCACCATAAGGATTCACGTTAAAATAAAGGAATCGACTAGACCTCTCTACGTTAACGATCTTGTTATCCTAGCCTAAATGATCGGTTAATAGTAAAAAAGAAGAAGGGTAGAAGGTCGTAGGCTTAGTAGATGACAATACCATCGTTAACATCGACTTTACCCGTACCAGGTAACACACCACCTACGGAGCATCAAAACGACGACGTAATAGTAAGCCTTAACCCGGGACACCGAGCCAAAGCTCGAAAGTTGTATACCTTTTAACTAGCCCACGAAAACCACAATTTCACCACCGGCCTCAGTAAGAGATTCCACGATCAGACCGTAAACCTTGTTTATGTTAAATGGGGAGATGATAGTTATCCGTATATAAATTCCGATAATACTAATTAGAGAATAATAACCTACGATATTAACGGATGGACTATACATCTAAGCGACTATAACAACGTAATTATCAATGGAATCAAAGGCATCATCACAATAAGGGAAGTAATCAGCCTAATAATATTCTTTTCGCCCTCGTCGAGGGAAGAGAATCTTTACTTTAAAGGTGAGAAAATTACTCTTTTACCCGTAAAAGACAAAAGGACCGTAACCCCCATTCAGTTAACGCCTATAAAAACTGAGTAGAAACCCAGATAAATAATGGAAACCACCATCTAAATTAAAGAAATAAAGGGGAAGGGAAAAGACCCTAAAAGCTTAACTGGGCACATTTCAGGATTCAGGCCCCTAAAACAAAATAAGCCCTTTAGTATAACATAAACTCTATTTCACGGGAATTCCGTAATAAATAATAATATAATTCCTAAAATAACTTAATAGTAAAATCCTAGTTAAACACTAAGAGAACTATACACTATACTATGGCCACCTCCGTAACCAAGGATACCCCTAGTACCACCGGGGCCGGCGACTTTTACAAAATTTACACCGGAAATCCTAAACTAAAACTTAACCCGAGAACGAGATTAGAGATTAGCGGAATCACTAAACCTTAAAGTTATAATAAGTAGTGTTTTTAGTTGTCTTATACGTAACCCTACTGTATACGGTTAACTAGGACACTCCCCGCTAAGTAGAGGAATTCCATAGAAATACGGAGTTTTCTAGCTAAACCTAGATAAGAAGTATAATCATAAACTAATCTTTTATAAGAGAGATATCCCCTGTTATAAGGAAGTTGATTTATAGATCTCCAGTTTAGAAGCTAAAATTAGCGACTACGAAGCGCAGATGGAAATTATCCAGAATTGGACATCCCTTCTTCGTAGAAAAGCTCTGAGTTAGTGGGAATATCACCTAGGTCTACGTAAACGTTAATAATATAAAACTAATGAGTACTTCGTAATACAAAACACATTAAAAAAGAAATTCGGCCTAACCCAGCGCAAAATTATAAATTAAATTATTAAAAACCAATTCACTATAAAAAAGATCCGCAATAACACAGATATCCACACCTTTACACAGGACTACTTTAAGTATAGAAGAGCATGGATAGGACCAACATCCACAACCCTCTAATTATTAACAATTTTCTATAATACACTCAATCCAGAACTTCAAACCCTCGTTGATAAGCCGAGTAGTCACAACACTATGGAAGAATATCTCAACCTTATAGAGAAAAAACACATAACAATGTTCGACGCCACGGGATTTTTCCACTAATTACCCATTTATTCAAAACACCGTAATAGGATAGCTGTGATAAGTCCCCGTGGTATTAAGGTTTTTAACGTTATCCTTATGGGGTTTAAGAATTCGCTAGCCTATACTCAGCAATTCATGGACAGACTATTCCACAATTATAGGCACTTCGTTAAAGCTTATATCGATAACATCATCATCTTCAGCGATAACAACGAAGATCACCTTAAATACGTGGAAATTATCCTAAAGATCTTCGAGGACCATCGATTACACATCTCCCCTAAGAAATCGTTCACCGGCTTCCCCTCTATGAGACTCCTCGGTTACACCGTGGACATTAGCGGTATCCAGTATATAAAAGACCGGATTATAGTATTTAGGAACTTCTAATTCCCGAAAAACCTCTATAACATCGAGAAATATCTCAGTATAATAGGATAATTATGAAAAAACATTCTATAATTTAATATGATATTAGTATTATTATAGGATAGGAAAACCCGTTTTAATATAAAACTGCGTAACGAGAACCTACTCTTAAATGGCCTAAGTAAAGCTGTTAGGACGAAAAGGGTCCAAAAAGTAGCGTTTAAGCTGACCACTAAAAAGCTTAAAGTTTAGAACGCACTATAGGAAAATCTCTATAATTAAATTATGAAATTTCACTATGACCCCGTAAAACCCCTCTTTTTTAAAATTAATACCTATAAAAGCGGTTTCGGACTTATAGTATTCTAACTAAATATACCCTAAAATAGCATCAATATACCGGGGAAGGAGATTACGCAAAAACACATTCTACCCATACTTTTCCTCTCTAAAGTTATATCCCCTACGGAAAAGAGATACTTCACAATAAAAGTAAAGGTCATAAGTGTTATATGAGTTATAAAAAAGCTCAGGAAATTAGTATAATCTAATAAATAATTAATCCAGATCTTAACGGATTACACGGCCATAAAAGGGATATTAACACACACCTTATTAAAAACAATGGATCTTAACAAAGCCAACCTCCGCTTCGCCAACACAGTAAACTACTTATCATAGTTTAATCTTAACGTTACCTATATCCTAGGGAAGTTTAACATTATACTTAATGCCCTTTCTAAGCTACCTCTACTAGTAGTATTCGGGCGAATAAACAGATTCGAGGATAGTAATATCCTTAATGAAATAATCCACGGTGAAGAAGAGAATAACACCACCAACGTCATAAGATTCGTCTAGTACAGTGGTGACGAAGCCCTAGAGCTAGGACAAGTAGGAGGAATAGTGATTGGTATTTCTGAAAATCTTATCGTTAAAGTCGTTGATAATTACAAGAATAATAAAAGATATACCCGAGTCCTTTAATAATTAGATTAATAATAATAAGAGAAGGAATAATAATGGTCTCTAATCGAAGCCGAGGTAAAGGAAAATCACACTAAAAATGAGAACCGCTCTATTATAAGACGGAAAGTCACCCCCTAAAATATCTCTAAGAGTAGACTACTTTTTTATACTACTACAAATAAAACAAAACGGTTATACATTCCACACTAATTAATATAAACGATCCTTCGCCTTACCCACAATAAAAAACACCATTTTAGAGTAGACTATATAATAGCTAAAATAACGGTTTTCTAGTTCTACAATAAGAAAACACTCACAAAGAGATATATCTCATACTATAATCGCTATAAGGAAAACCAAATTAACAAGTAAAGGCCACTAGGATTACTCTAACTTATCCCCGTCGTGGATATCCCCTACGACACCGTAATAATTAACTTCATTACTGATATACTACGGGTCATATACAACGGAACCCCTTAGGTACTCCCTGGTTTCCCTGAACTCGATACGTTAATAACCGTAATGTGTAGATTCTCGAAGAAGATATTATTTTTTATGGGTTATATAACTTATAAAACCAAGGAATAAGTAAAGCTACTCCTTAGAGTATTTTATCTTACTAATTAGGGAATACCGCACCGTATTATCAGCGACCAGGACCCCAAATTCATCTTAGTAATTTGGAATATGATCTTCGATGCCCTTAATATGAAACTTCTCCTCTTAATAGTATACCACCCCTAAACTAATAATTAAAATAAAAAAATTAACCAAATAATCGAGGTAGTAATACACTTCCATATATTAGAATTCCTAACTATACTATAAATGAATATTCTCCTAGTGCTCTAGTATAATCTCAACAACTCACTAATAGTAATAATTAGACGATCCCTTAACGAATTAATACTAGGATTTAAACCATAGAGTATTCTTAACATAGTAATAGGAAAGGATACTCCCATTAAGGCCTTTAATATACTCCGATAAATATACTAAAAAAAAGTGTTAATACTAATCGATACCGCAAACACAATCCACAAAAAAAAGTACAATAATCACTACTCAAATATAACCTTTAGTGAAGGTAATAAGGTTTAGATTCGCCTAAGACGAGGCTTCCATCTCCCAGGCCAAAAGAACAACAAATGGACTTCCCGTTGTATAGGACCGTTCCGAATCTTACATATTATAAGCCCTCTCACCTACAAGGTGAACCTCCCTAGCCATTAGAGGATACACCCAGTTTTATCCCTTGTGTAGTTATATAAGCTAACTTAGGGAGAAGACCCCTTCGGGTATAAAACTCCGTAACCTCGGCTAATAAAAATCGATAGTAATAAAGAATAGGAAATTAATCACCTTATTAGTTATAGGATCTCATAGTAAAAGTATAACCCGACTACTAAATATTTCGTTAAATGGAAGGGTTTTAACACTAAAGATAATACTTAGGAATCCAGAGAGTCTCTTTTACCTAATACCGGAAATCTCGTCTACGAATATGAAAGGAAATTCCCCCTTAATTAGGAGAATAAGTGGAAACGTAGAAAACGAAATAATAACAAATAATAACAACACCATGTCTTTTCAACAAAGATGACCAACGACGCTTTCAATAACGTCGTTAAACCTGAATTTCTTTTTATTAACGATCTTTTTTAAATTAACGATCTTTTTCAAGGTTTTGAAAGGAAGGAAGGAACGAACCCTCGTTTTTACTCGCACCTTCCCCCTATTACTAACCTTCAGAAATGAAGGTACCCATACTCTTTATTTATTAAATTCTTCTTCTACACAAATATTAGCTAAAACCTCCCCAGATCACACTCACGTTAAGCAACAAAGCAAGCGTAACTCACCTTCAACAACGCAAAAGTCCATCACCAAAGCCATCAAAATGCCAATAAAACAAATCTCTAAGCCCATCTTCGAGGCCTACGAGGTCCCCGAGTCTCCCAACCAATCACATCTCACCGAGCTACCCAAGTATACCACCAACTTCAACGACGACGACGAAATACTAAACCCAATCTCACCCACGGCCACTAACCCTACTAACCACGGTGTTAACTAAGACCATAAGGATAACGGTAATAACGTCGAGCTTAGTACCCTAGTTAAGCTAACTTAAGTCGAGAAGAAGGCTACGCGTAAGGAACGTAATAAGTTGAGTAAAGCTGCGAAGAAGCCCGCCACGAAGAAGCCCGTTACTATTAGTGATAATAATAATAACTAGCCCAATAAGGTCACCAGCGATAACGACGTCGTTAATATTACTCCTAAAAAGTCCATTACTTCTAATAAAAACACCCCCAAAAAACAGGCTCCCACTAACGCTATTTAGAAGAACGCCATTAAGGAGTGCATCGAGCAAACTAGAGACGTATTTAAGCTTTACTTTAATACAATTTTCCTCGATGAAATCGAGAATATCCTTTAGGGAATTAAGCCCTCGACCAACGTATCCTCTAATTCCTTAGTTCACTATACTTAAAATATACTTAAAAAAGCGTATAACCACTTCACTACTAGTAAGGTTTACTCAGAACATTTCCCGAGCTACACCCAGGTCCTCACCGCATACTTCACTAACACCAATAATTACACTAATAGTCTTATTATAGGATATATTATAAGTATATACTACACCAACCTTCTCTTAATTACTTTAATAACTAACATTAGTAATATTAATACTAAAAACATAATAACCCACCATAAGGTTAAGGATACTAACACTACCACTAAGAAAACTTATACTAATATTAAGGATCTCATTAACGGTATCCGAGACGAAGTTATACTATACATCACTAACGCTAAGTATACCATTAACTAAGTACTTAGCACCACTATTACTACGAATACCTTCGACGGCGCTAACTTCGATAACCATCTTATATACTTCGAGGACAAAAGAATAACTATGTAAAGCATCACCGAGGAAGTCCACTACATTATTAACTAGTTTAAAACCGACGAAATTGCGAGTTTTTACACCAAAATTAAGAATCTTTACACTATTATTAAAGTACTCCAAAAACTAAGCATAAAACACCCCACAAACTTCCCCAGCCCTAACCCAGAAAAGTACTCAAAGACCACCACGTTCACTATACTTCTATAATAATATAAAAAGGACTAAGGGATTAAGCGCTAATATAAAAGAATTCATCGTCATTATTGAGAAAATCGGGATAGTAGGAGGAGGTATTTATATATAATAAATAAAAATTCTCAGAGTAATTGGGATGATTACTTTTTAAAGGGGGATACATATTACACATCTTTTATCCTTAACAACAATCACATAAACTATTACGTAATTAGCGTCGCCCTTATAAGGAGGTGCCGTAAATTAGAGGATTTAAATGCGTTATCACAAATACACCCAAAATATCGAAACATATATATTCACTAAAATACCAGTGAACTCCTTAATCGAGACATAACCTTAGTGATCCCTATTGCAGCCCCCGGCTGGTAGGAAAAGGCTGTGACAGATATTTTAGGGCCTAGTAGATATGTATGTTATATATTCTAGCCAGTTCGTAGATCTCTAGGAAGGCTGTTCATGAGGAGTTTAGAGTTTCACCCCGTATCACCTAAATAATACTAGTATTATTAATATAAATGTGGATAGGCTAGCCTTAGGATATAAGGAGGGCCCGCCGGAGCCCTGCCCTCACTCCTTTAGCCTCACCGTTAAACACTTCTACTAAGCTAAGTCGGCCACAGCCCTAAGCTATACACTTATTACCTTTATAGATAACGAATCCATATCCCGTAGCTCTATTAAATACTTTAAAACTATCTAAATAAATAATTATATAATTATCTAAGACGGTTTTCAGCCAGCTTTGGAAGGTCTTAGTAGCCTTCTCTTTTAATTATAGAACTATCGGGTTTTATAACTGTTGGTTTCAGTCACGTCGGGTCGGCCGTACGGCGTAGCAGAATATACGTATATTCGTATGGATCCTGCTGTTCTTGTTGTTGTTGACGTAGGAATCGTCACTAAGACCGCGATCTTAGACGATCGGGTTAGCGTACGATTCCTGCGCTCTGATTGGCTCGTTAAGCGAGCCAATAGGAGCTTTGCGGTGAAACCTTAAATCGCCACGCCGAGGTTGTTCCGACAATAACCCTAAGAGGTATTATGGTTAGAGTAATACTAGCCTTAGGACCCTTAGGACGAGGCCCACTATCCGTTATAACCGTGTTTACTACCTCCCTTATTATAAGAGCCCTGAGACTAATAGGTGTTATTGGTCAACCTTTTATAGTTATACTATAAAATGCAAGCGTACCCCTTCCAAAACCACTTTCCTAGTAAGCAGACCAGCATCTCAAAGGAGGTTACTTATTGGGGTTATTTTCTAAACTAGGAGGATAACTCGGGCTACTCTTATAATAATCTTATTAACCTTTTAAACGAGGCCCTTCTAACCTATATTAATAATCACTCCCTAAGGGGAGGTGTTATTACTTAAAGCTAACTTAGTTAGCCCCCTAAACTAGGTTTTGGCTCCGTATAGGGCTATTAGGAGGACATAAGTGATAAACACCTTCCATATAACAACTACTGGGATCCCTCCTTTTATGTTTATTAGGTGCCCTAGGTGCTGGTCTGCCTTCTTCGCTGTAGTTACCCTTGTTTTAACGTGATATTAGAAAAAGAGTCTTTTATTAAACTAAGCCCCTAGCCAACGGATCGGCTCAACTAAGGCTTTAATTTCAAAGTCTCTAGTTTTAATCACAGGTAGGTCTTCTGGTTACTTATGTTTCCTAGTAAAGTAGTGAAACCGTGCAGGGGGAAATGCTTACGCTAAGCGGGTTTTTCCTTAGTCAGGCGCCAGCAAGCTATTTGAGAGAGGGGAACTGGGGACGCATTTCTAGCGGAGGACACAACAACGGACCATCAAATAACACATTACAGAACATCAATAAGTATCGTTAATTAAATAAACGTATTCAAAACTCTTTTTACCCGTTCACTTAGATCATATACCGCAAACAATACGGAGGTTGTTTTACCACCAAGTAAATAAGGCCCTAATACTCACTAATATCTATATCCAAGGTTAAAACCCCTTTTTAGCCCTAATTAGGTCTTGAGGTATCTCCTTACTTAGATTATAACTCTAATTAAGCGGTTTCGTATAAGTTAATTACCCTCACGGACCCGGGACGGAGGGTATACAACTTATGGTTAGTAGAGTGTATATGTTATACGATATAGTATATATTATTCACTATATCCCCTACTCCGTTATACTAGTGCTTCGTAGGCGAATTGAATGCCCGATCTCCTTATTACTACGATACTATTATCCCCTCCCTAATCTTATTACGTAATACAATAAAGGCGCAATATTAACAAAACGACGAATATTCGGCTTAATTAGACAATTATAACAACTTTAACATATTAAACGTAGGTATACGAAGAACCCCGAAAAACCTCAGGCTTAACTAAAACACTAAAAAAAATAACTAAGTAACACCTAAACGAAAGAAAAAAGTAGACTACAACTGAACAACAACGGCCAAGGAACTAAGTATGGGCCCATAGACCTGATTAGACCCTATGAATGGATACTAGACCTGAGAAAAAGGAAAGGATAATACGAATAAATAATAAGAACGATAATACAATTATGAATTATTTTAGGATTTATACCAAAGACCATGTAGACCTTAAGTATTGCATAGAAGGTTGATATTTAAGTAGGTTAATTTAGATGTGATCCCTTGGCCTGATCAGTTATGTTCGAATAGAATGAACAAATTAAATAGTTTTGGTAAATATGAAAGAATGGTCGTTAGTTAGGAGCACGACATCATAAGTGGGATTACGCTTCGTAGATCTTGCTCCCTTGGGATGGTTAATGAAGTAGAGTGCCCTTTACTTTAGGGTATTCGGAAAAACGGTTATACACTTTGGCCTAATTACCGTATTTCTCGTTATTAAGATGGTAACGATAATGGTGGGGGAAGTTATTCGGTGGGCTTTATTAGAACTATGTTCCCCGATGTAGGTTAACTCCCCCCTTATGGACGATCCCTTTTTATTTATTTAGCCTCCCTATACCGTAAAACAGCTAATTATATAGTATATCCGACCTAATTAGCCCGACTAACCTATAATAATACTTATGGACTTTTCTAAATTGTTTTAGAATATATAACCCCGAGTATTTAAGACTTATAAGGATAGGGATACCTCGTAGGATAATATGCCCTTACCTTCCCACGACGTCCCCGACGTTAAGGGTAAAAGGATCAACGAGTAACCTACTTCGTAAACTCTATTGAACTCTGATTAGGCCTAGAGTATAGTCCCCTACGCTAAGCTGGTTAAAGCCCTTAAGGAGGTGACCGGTAATAAGAATAAAGGGGTGACCATCAAAATGCCCTAGCCCGGAGCCTAAGGAGTACCTAAGTTTCGTGGTAATAATATCTCTAATTTTATAGAGAAGTTCAAAGTATAAGTTAACTTTGCTCACTTTTCTAATAAAAAAAAACGAAAATATTACCTTAGTACTTTCCTAACGAATACCAATTAGTTATTAAAGCCGAAACCTCGGGAGCTACTTAGGTATCCGCTAAGAAGTATATACTTAACACCTTTGGCCACCTAGATAAGGACTATACTCTTCGACCGAATAAATAACTTCGCTAATTTGGTGAAGGAGGCCTGATTAGGGACAACGACCTTGAAGGAGTAATAAAGCTCTTCTAGAAAGTCGAAAACATTAAGGCTAAAGCTCTCCTCCGGAATAAACCTATAATGTCTAACCCTAAGCTCATCGAAATTATCGCCCACCACTTCTCTAAGTCTACTACGATAAGTACAGTAACTTAGATAGCGACGACTATGGCCCAACTCTTTGAGTATAGTGATTTTAGTAGATATAAGATTAGTCTGCTCGTATGGATTAGCTAGGAATTCCAATACGGTAACGCCTTTAAAGATAGTACCGCTTTGGATAATAACGCTTAAGCCGTTAATACCATCTATACTAATAACTTTAACCCTAATCGACTACACAACCCCCACTTTAGACGCCCAGCGACCCCGGACACTAAACACCAACTTACTATAATAAAGGAGGTATTCATCAAGGAATCAGTTAATATTAACAACCTCGCCAACAAACTTAACACCCTCCAACTAACCATTCAGGCCCTTAAAACTCGTCCATAGACATCTGATTAGGCCTATGGGCTAGCCCGAGTTGCTTATATGGGCTATTAAGTGACTTACTCATCGAATTATCCCCCCCCTAGTTAACAGTACTTTAGCGGATACCAGTAGAGCTTATACTAATAGTTATATAATACTCTACACTAGAATTTTAAACAACGAGGCCCTTTTAATTTTTAAAAGCCTGGGTTTGTACCTAGACCACTGGATCGTTATTAGTATAATAAGTATACGAGTTACCTATTCTAAAAGTGCGCCTAACTATAAAAAAACATCTAAACCGGATTAATCACCTTTCACAGAGGAAACTATTAATACGGTGACCTCTTAGAAGCTTAAGGGATAACTAATTAAGTTCTAGATACAATTATTTAGGATACTCAGCACCATTATCAGCCTAATAAATCAGCATTAATTACTTACCTAGTTAACCAGTAATCGTTCCCAAAGGCTATAACAATAACTAAGGAGGTTATAGATAAGGGAATTAGTCATCCCTACGCCCCCCAGGTCCAAACACCTTAAAGCGTACTTTCCCCAACGACAATAAACTTCGTTTCTGCATACCTACCTGCCCCTTAAACAACGGCGACAATTCTCGTAACTATAAAAATTAAAACCTTTATAACTACTAAATTAAATAGTAAAAGTGTAATAGTCCTTTTTCAATTAAAATACAATGACCTTACCTAGCTTTAAAAGATTATTTAGAGTAAAATCGCCAAACTAATCTCTAAAAAGGCCAGCTCAACTTCGCTAAAATTACATAAATCGGAAATAAAAAAGGTTATCCAAATAATAGGGGACAACCCCCACAACTAAACTTTACTTATAACCTAAACTATTATGGACATCGAAAAGACCGGAAAACCTGCTCCTACACTTAATCGGGTATAGGAAAATGCCGACGATAATATAACTATTACTCAGGTTACTCTTAAAAAGTTTAGTGGTTCCGTCTAAGTGCTCAACTATATCATAATAAAAATCTGGTCCGTATACCACTTCCATATAACCAACCTTACTTAACACCTTTCCGATGAGACCCAGGCTAGCGACGTTTACCTGCCTGCACCCCAGGGCTTAATTAGTACTATTAATAACGCTACAAGCCGAAAAATAACCATAAAGATTATTGATAAATACAATAATAAGCCCAATAAAGCCCGGATTCTCATCGTGTATACTATTAAAATCAGCACTTCAGCCCCCCCTATTAAAAGTGAAGAAAGGAATCGTCTTCCCAGTTCCTAAATAACTCCACACTTCAAGATCGAGGTCTCTATCAGCAACTCTTCACCTAATTAGAACGAGAAGATCATGGTGATACTTAATTCAAGGGCAATAACCAACATCGTCAATAACTAGTACATCAAAAAGAACGACCTACCTTTAACAAAAACAATAATCTTTATACAGACCCTAACACTAAAAGAGAACGGCCACTTAAAATTTAATAGAGACGTCTATAACCACGTCTAAATTAGAAATTATAAGGTTCTAACTAACTTCTTCGTAGCACCAGAGAACAGCATGAACCTCACCAACACTACCTTACTTAGAGGACCCTTCTCTATCACCGGCCAAATCACCTAGGAGTACATAAACAACCTAATTAAAGCCATAATTAGAACAAATAACACAACAATTCACATTCCGATAAGTTTCATAAACCTTAGATTAAAAGGGGGAATAGAGTTCTATTTCCCCAACTAAAAAAACTACTAAGCCGCCCTAAAAGAACAAGAAAACTGAATCCCAACAATAATACTAATAAATCTATTAAGGGAATATATAACCCTAACCCTAATTAGACCTACCCTAACCTAGAAGGTGGGGATAAAATCGTGTATACCCTGGACAAAAACATAGTAGCCGAGATCATAGTGATATTAGTAAAGCCCGAGCTCTAACCATTAATCGAAGTAATCTATAAAGCCGCGTAAACGACTAATAACCACCTATACAATTATAAAAACTACGAAATAGAGATAAAAACACCATATAAACCTAACCAGCCCCCGAAAGTCAACGTATTCCTGACCAAAGTAATAACAAAGAAGGAGGTCCACTATAAAGACAAGTGCCGGTGCGAGATCGACAAGCTAGTGGCCAGCCTCCTCCGACCATACTACACCTTCGAATAACAATAGAAGTAACAATAAACCTAACGAAATTAGGACCTTTTAATAGACCCCGTACCTAATTAGCCCGTCTCTATTATTACTATGATATACAAGAGAAAAGATCAGAAGATCCGGCCAGTTAACGATGAACCACCGGATAACTTAATTCCAGAGGGAGACCCCTTATAGAAGGTCAAAAAAATGAAGACCGCGGGACTAAAAACAAAATAATAAACCGGATACTTTATAGGCCTGATCACCCTATACTTTACCGAAATAACCCCTAAGACGCACCTCACGGATAAAAGGAAAACGGCAATTCTCCAGAAGTGCCCACACCTATATTAGCCCAAAAAAGATCTACTAAAAGCAATCCTACTAAATAAAGAGATGGCGCTAGCGTAGGACTGGACCTATACGGGTAACGTTAACCCCTTAGTGGCCCTACCATAAGAGATTAAAATGGTTCCACATAAAGTATAGTAAGTGAAGGGCATCCTAATCCCCACAACACTATAAAACCATATCCTAGAGATACTACGAGACCGGATTAGGCGTAGGACACTTAAATAATCGTAGACCACGTACAGGAACCCTTAGTTTCTTATTAAAAAAAAGGATAACAATTACCAACTTATCAACTCTATTACAAAACTTAATAATATTATAATCCGAGATGTGTTTATCCCCCCCAACGTAGACGCTTTTACGGAAGAATACAGCGGCTATTAGCTCCTTTTAGTACTAAACTTCTTCTCAGGTTATAATTAGGTTCCCCTTAACCCAGCAAGCCGAGACTACACAACCTTCTCAACACCTTTAAGGCTACTTTAATTCTATTCTTTACTAATGGGTTAGACTAACTCTATAGCATACTTCCAACGGATCATAACGAGAATCTTATACGATCTCATCCCCCATTACTATAAAACCTTCCTCAACGACATCACTATTAAAGGCCCTACTTCCTAATACAATAATAAAAAGATTACCTCGATCCCTAGTGTACAGCATTTTATATACAAACATTTAATTAATATTAATAAAGTTCTAGTTAACCTTAAACTAGTGGAGTGTATAACGGTGGCCGAGAAATCTTAATGGGCATAAGAAGTGGTAGTGATACTAGGTTATTTCTATGGTTATAATAGCCGGGCACCTAATTAGGCTAAAACTCAGAAGATTATAGAATGGGCAACTTATTACACTATTAGGGACGTCCAGTCCTTTTTAGGTATTATCACTTTTTACCGATCTTAAGTTAAGAAGTTTATTAAAAAGGCGGCCCCTTTGTATAGGCTTTTACGGAAGAACGTACCATTCACCTAGGGACGTATCCAATAACGAACAATAGATATCCTAAAAAACGCCCTAACGACGTCTCCTATCCTAATTAGATTTAATTACGGCCCTAAGGTTAGTTAGATTATTATTTGCACTAATACTAGCCTAGTGGGCTAGGGAGCAGTACTCTATTAACTAGTCGATGGGCACCGTATAATTACTTAGTACAAAAATGGTATTTAGAAAGGTGTTAAGTTTAAATATAACTCGGGTAAACTCGAATTAAGGGCTATTCTAATAACTCTAAAGAAACTTAGGATATATATTTACGGTGTATAATTCACCTTAGAGACTAATACCCAGGTCCTAATCGGTTAATTAAACAGCGGAGTAAGTAATTTACTAGGTGCCCTATTTACACAATAAATCGCATAGATTCGGCTCTTTAATTTCAATATCAAACATTTACCTAAGAAAAAAACACAGCAGTAAACGGGCTATCGCACAAACCTCCAGGTCCATCTAATCAGGCTAAATATAAAGACCCCAATAAGTTAAAAGAGTTCATCAACGCATAAATCTACCTAACATCCACTTATGCGTCCTAAACCACTTAACCTAATACTACGTTTATTCCCTTGAACTCCCCTCTCTTTTTTATACCTTATAAATAGCTTAGCCCTTATTAGACCTGGTTGGACGAGATATAATAGATTATTTATTATTTAAACACCTTGTTATAACCGGATAGAATTATAAAAGTGGCCTACTCGAGATTTAAAGCCTGGGCGTGGATGTTTATAATGAAGGGCGGTTACCTTTTCCGATGCCTAACCCGCCGATACCCAACCCCCCAACGAATTATCGACGATAAAATACTCCGAAAAGATCTAATTAAATAAGCCCACAAAGAATCTGGTTATCGGGGACGTAATATAATATTCTAGTAGGTCTTTAAACTCTACTTTTAGTAAGGGGTATAAGAGGATATTAAGAAGTAAGTGGTTAAATACCCGGCTTACTAACCAACCTGACCAGGCCACCAAAATAACCAGCATATCACCATAATACTTATAGGGTTACCTTAAACCCGGATCTTACTTAACATATAATGGATTAGTAAATAGGCCCTAATTAAGGTAAGGAATTACCTATTAGGCTAGTTAAAAGCCCGTTAAACCCTCTCCGTGACATTTAAGGTCATCAGGAATTTCCTATGGGAAGACGTTATTTATTACCACGGGGTTTATAGGACAATAATTATCAACAAAGGATCAGAGAACAAAGGGGCAATAAAAGACCTAAATCAGAAGTATAACTCTTATCGGAAAATTATCTTAGCGTATAACACTAGGGCTAACGGGCTTAATAAGAAAGGTCACTAAGTACTTACCTATACTCTTCTAACCTGGTTAAACGGAGGGAGAAAGAATTAGGGCACTATATTGCATATAACGCTATTTATAGACTAAACAACTATTAGAAGGCCAACTAGCTTTACGCTCTTTTATCTAAAAAACGGCTATAAAACCATTACTCTAATTAAACTTAATACTCTTATATAGAGGATTCTGGACTAGAACAACGTCCATACACCTAATCAGGAGTTCTCGGCGCAGATCTATGCATTCCAGTAACTAAACGAAGACAAGGAGGAAGCTACTATTCGTATCACCAAAGTCCATCAACAGCGAACTAACCAATTTAATAATACACACACAAAAACCCTCTAAAAAAAGCAATTACAACCAGGAGACCTTATACTAGTTTACGACGAGAAACGAGCTATTAATAAGTCGAAGGAGCAAAAAATTCACTACTAATAAACTAACCCTCTCCGGATTAGGGCTATACACTTAACGGCTTCTTCATACCACCTAGAGACGCTAGCTAGGGACAAAATAACGTAATAAACATATAAAGGATACCATCTCAAAAAGTTTATATAATAAGATAACGGGTTATAGGAACCAGAAGACCCTTATTAGGTAAAGAATAAACTCCGCAACGAGTTATAAGATGCCCTCCCAAGCTTACCAGACGGCTCAGAAGCCGACGACGACGACGACGCACCTAATCAGGCCACTTCACAACCCCTCACAAGACTATAAACAGCATAAACCCAATAAGCAGAGGAAAGAAAAGAACTAGAAAAGAATATTAAGATATAGGAACGGTTAAGTAAAAAGGTTATAATCGACCTATAACCACTATCAGCAGCAGAAAAAGCACAATACCAGAGTTTTACTAGTACCGGGACCTAATCAGCTAACAATAAACATATTTTCCTTATGCAATTGTTGCAAAGTTGTTGCCTTTTTTTTCTTTTTTTTCTTTTTGAATTATTATTTGAGTAACCAGATGCCTTGATATTGTGCACTGTTCCCTTACATTGGCCCCCCCCCCTAACATCCAACTAACATTTCCTTACATTTAACTTACATTTAACTACATTTTACTTATATCACAGCCCTAATTAGCCGCATCTGGCTACATTTCCTTACATTTTGCACACATTAAGCTACATTATGGCAACGTTTTGCTAACATAGGGCGATATTACTACGTATTTCCTTAGCATTTTCCTACATTTCGAAAACACACTAGTAGCATTCAATATCACCTTTAAACACTTAAATAAATACTTTACCCCTAATTAGAGTTTACTTATTATATTTTTTTTTATATTTTGTTATTTATATTAAAGAAAAACTTATAATATTTATTATAATAATAAATAAAAAGCCCTTCCTTTTAAGACCCTTAGAAGTGTTTTAAGGACGAGAAGTACCCTAACTCAAAGACCAGCACCCTACTTCCTATCCCGACTAGTATATACAAGCCCGATTAGGGCTAATCCGAATACTCCATGTCCTTTAGAGTTACGAACCACTTACTATCGCTAAATAACGTTAACCATAAAATAGACTAAGCCTTCCCATAACTACGTTCCTATTATTACTCCACCTCTATTATAACCATATCCTCCTAAAAACAATACTATAAATTAACCGTCGGGGTATTATTAGGGATAACTAATTAACTAACTTCACCATAAACACTTCCATCGGGTAACCAAGCACTATAACCGTACATCGCATAGAAATCAGGGTTATAATAATAATAATAAATTCTAATCTCGTAAAAAAAGTAATTAGAGTAAGTGTTATTATACTCACTAAATAAAAGCATATACTCCTAGAAAGGAGTTATAATAGTATTATGATCAGGGCTGGCAAGCAATATACACCATTGTTCCTCACAACAACAATAGGGAACATAGTTCCGACCACCAATTACATAAACAATAAAAGCCGCACTAACGTTCAGCCAGCCTCTAAACTTCTATTCTAAAAATCTAAAATATCCTTAATAAGTTAATAACACAAAAACCCAACAACGAAACGTACTATTAGGACTATATTTACGCATAATTAGGCTTAGATGGGAAGTGGGAAGGGCCTACTAGAATTATTAAGTCACCTTAGTGCGAATATCGCCATACTTAACAGCGTCGGTGAACTAGACCTTATAATATAATAACCCGATAAGTAGTTCAAAACGGGCCCAGATAAGAAAAGTTGAGATCTATAACTCTGATTAACCCTAGAGGAAGAAAAAACTATAAAATAGGAGGACCTACGATAAGGTTAATATTATTAACGGTAATATACTAGCTACTCTTCGGGTAAGGGTAATTAAGAAACCATAGAGTCTCAGGGCTTAGAGTAGTGTACTTATACTTATAATTAATTTCCTTAGGAAATATTATGATCATCTAATTAGGTCTAAAAGCGAGGAATTAGGGATATAATAATAGAGATTAATAAGAAGTGGTTAAGGTTATTATTAATTGGGAAGAAGTAGATCTAAAAAGGAGAGAAAGGGCTCTTTTATAATGAGCTAATACAGGGAGCTTATAACCCGGATTCAACAGCAACCAGAAAAAGGAAGGAATAGCTGGTCTAATAAAAACTAAAACAAGTCACCACACCTACTCCACCAGAAAAGAAAAACAACACAATAATCAGCCCCCCCTACCTTCCTAATAACCATATACCTACCTTAACACACCACCTAAACAAATAAAAACAATCCACAAAATAATATCTCACTACTAATTAATACTCTCATATCAGTTTAAAATACAACTTCAATTCACTCCCTCAACTTTCCACCACCTAAACCTTATAAATAACAACCTACCCTCCTTCTTTCACACACTCAGAGCTCTTTTTCCTACATCCTTAGCCCTAATCAAGTTCAACACCTTCCTACTAAACTCTTCTCATTTTCAAATAATCCCTTTACCTCCCTCACTTTAACTAATAACCAAACTACGTAATCGTATAAACATCACTACATTACCACTTCTTTTCTCTTAATCAAATTCAGTCACAACACTCCTTCCATAATAATCATAATACTCCTTCCACAACAAAAACAACCAAAATCATAACTACCCCCACAAAACAAACAAACATCTAGGACACCCAACATACACAAAACCACCTAAATATCTACATTACTATAAATAATATTACTAATCACTAATATACACCTAATTAAATACAAAGCAATATCAAACAAATAAAAAACTCTACCTTTAAAATACTAAACAATACGAGACCACTTAGCCCGATATCTAACCCAGGTACCGGATACATGAACCCGAGGCGGCCAGTAAGTACCCCAACACCTAATAATAAGTTAAACCCTGTACCACAATAGTATTCACCGACGAACACCATAACAATAATAGAACTCCGGGCTTATTACACTACCGGCTTCGTAGCTAATAGTAATTAGGATTTCTAAAACCGTACTAAAGCTAATAGCATCTTAAAAGACCTCTTTAACACTCAGGGTTTCATACAACAGCAAAAGTAGCTCGAAATAAGCTTAGTTAAAGTAGCCATTACATTAATAAAACGGGACCTAGAAAAAGCTGGTATTATAATTTATTTAACTCCGTGGCCCTGGGGAGACGTGCTCCTTAAGCCAGAACAACTCAGCCCATACATTAACTACACTAAACTCAAACTCCACAAAGCTAATCTAATCTACTTTATTATAATCCACGGCGGCAATCACTTCACTAATATCTTCGTAAACTAAACCACGGAACACATACTCTAATATAATAATTTATAAAGTATGGGTTCCTCTAAATAGCACTTCATAATTAATATACACAACCTTCTCTCTTAGTATAAGGCTATGGGCGCCCCCGAGACCCTAATCAGGTGTATTCGTATAAGCATAACTATAACTAATAACCCTTAACAACCTAATAACTAAGGGTACAGTATTCATATAACAGAATAGTTCCACATCATCTTCTACGAGAACACAATATCCCACAAGTTGGCCTTTTCTTAGACCTCTTAGCAATCAAACACCCAAAAACCAACTATATATCACCGATAAGTTAACTAAATCACACAAAAGTTCTATAACTACCCCAAAAAAGGCCCGTTACACCTAAAACCCCGCAAAACCTACACTATATAAACCACCAAGCAGGCCATAAAGGACGCAGCGGCTCCGCCCAACAATAACAACAACGACGTCATACCTATAGAAGGTAAGCCTCAGACCTCTTAAAAGGACAAGCCGAGACAGCGACCCCTAAAACCTACTACATTACCTACAACCCGATCACCAACACCTCCCAAATACCCTCACAATACCAACGTCCTAAGTAACATCGTACACAACACACTTCACAACTACGAAAATAAGCAACAATACCTCGCACAAGGCTATCAACACCTAATTAGACGACGTAATAAGGTGGCCACCGCGAATCTTCAATTAGTTACAGCCTATAAGGAGGAGGAGTTCACTAAGCGGGTGGACGACCCTTACGAGTTCGTAACAATGCGTACGGGAGCATGGGAGCCCTTCCTTGCCCCTACTCGGCCCGATAACTAACAAGGACATAATCGTAAAAACAAGAAGCGTCATTAAAGAGAAACACAGGAGAAAGAGGAGCAAGAGGCCATACATAAAACAAAGATCGAGGAGGGGCTCAGCGGTTCGCAGCACTATAACCTACACTACCAACAAACCTAATCAGGCTTTTATTCATATAATCTAATCATTTCCTTTATTTCCCTTCCTACACATTATTTATTATCTTAGCACACAGGAGCTTAGAGCTAAAATAAGGGGACAATTAAAACCGTACAAGGGGAAATACTTACACTAAGTGGGTTTTTCCTTAGTCAAACACCAATAAGCTATTTAAGAAAGGGGAACTAGGGACGTATTTCTAATAAAAAACACAACAACGGACCATCAAATAACACATTACAAAACATTAATAAATATCGTTAATTAGATAAACGTATTCAGAGCTTTTTTTACTTATTTACTTAGATCATATACCGTAAATAGTATAGAGGTTACTTTATTACCGAGTAAACAAGGCCCTAATACTCACCAGTGTCTATATCCAAGGCCGGAACCCCTTTTTAGCCCTAATCAGGTCTTAAGGTGTCTCCTTACCTAGATTATAACTCTAGTTAAGCGGTTTCGTACAAGTTAATCACCCTCACAAACCCGGGACGGAGGGTATACGACCTATGGTCAGTAGAGTGTATATATTATACGATACAGCACATACTGTTCACTGCATCCCCCGCTCCGTTGCAGTAGATAGCTTCACATTTAACTAGGTCGAAGGAGACCTTATTATTAGTACCCTAGTTTAGAATTTAGGCAACCTATTAACTTAAGGATATAATATTATCTTTAAGGGATAAGCCGGTAATTAGAAAGCCTATATCGTTTGCATATCCAGACCGAAGCCTTAGGTCTTCAACTAGAATACTGGAAATATAAAATAAAGAAATAATAAATAATAATAGGGAACCCTAGAATAGCCCACGGGTTAAAGGAAAGTCCTTTATTATTATGTTGCGAGCACCAGCGCATACGAGGTTAAATGGTAGAAGAAGGCTTGGTCTATTCACTATTTGGTGGGTACGCTGGGCAGCATAAATATGCTAGTGCGGGTGCCGGAGTGTTATGTGAGCGCTAACTCATCCGAGTAAAACTCCTAGACAATCCGGTGGCCGAGTACGTTTGCAATACACCCCCCAATTACACCTCTAGTGCAATTACTTACTTCGTAGCAACGGCCACCAGGCTCTTCTATATACAACTTTAAATAAATAACTCAATCAATAACTTAATTAATTAAAAACAAATTACTTCGTTCTTTATCCTTCATAGTACTGGCGTTATATTGTTAATAATACCGCTATGGCCGCTGCGCTAACTACTGTGTGGTCCCTAAGGCCGCTGTACCCGCAGTTCTCGCTCTCTACGACGTCCTCTACGACCCCGGCGCCTTTAACACTATAAATCTACATACTCCAGGCCTATTAGTGCTTAGTGGCCGTGAGGCTTACCTCGCCACGGTTGGCGGCTTCCTTAAGCCCGGCTTCGAGGAAGCCTATGCCGCCCTCTATTACGCCTTCCACCTCGAGTAGGGGCTGCGCTTGCTCTCCGCGCCCTTCGGAACCTGATTATACTCGTTCTTTACTTATCACTATTTCCCGTACTTACTGTGACCATTACTTATGTATTAAAGAGGTTAAGGAGTCCCCTAAATTACTTAAACTTTGCTCTTAAAAGCACCTTTATTAATCCGTTTACTGTTATTAGGTTTATTAGTATATAGACGACGTTAAACTTGCTACTAGTGTATTCCTACTTAAGCTATATATTATGGATATCCACATATCTCAGCTACGTTAATATCCACTCTTTTTCGCTTGCCATAAATCTTATAGTTTATTAATTATCATAGTGAATCCTCTAAATGTCCCTCAGGTCTAATAATAGGTCTCTAAAGAACCTCTAAAGAGTAATTAACTTTTTTATAATATCTAAGAAGCTTAGTAACTTTATTTTAGTTGTGGATATTATAATTATCACTTATTTAATAGCCTTTTATATAATAGGTCCACTAAAAAGGAAGATTACGAAGCCTTATGAGGAGCACTTTATTACTTTGTTATTTATAAATAAAGCGTCGCCCACTATCAAAAGTATTTGAGTATTTCCCTTACCCCCTAAACTATTATATAATATAACTAAGTAGTGTATATTAAAGAGGTAACGAATAACTTGATCCACAGTTGCGAGGTGCTCTGGAGAGGGGTTAGTTAGGAAAAGGGAGAGTTTTGCTATTAAAAGTACAGTGTTAAGGTGTACTACGATTGGAACCGGGCAGGGAAAACAGGTGTCCCGAGAGAGGGGTGAGCCTCCACATCGGCGACGACATGGTATAAAAAGCGAAGTCCCGGCATTTTCTAGGCCGGACGGGACAGACAGGAACACACACAGCAACATAGACACATCTCTTTAGACATTCAATTCGAGCATTAGCCCCCTTTTTTCCATCATAAGTTCGGAGAACGTCGTTCAAACGTGAAACGAGGTCGCTTCACCACTGAGCAACAAGGCACCCTTTTTCACTGATGGAACCCCATTCGGAGAGTTATCTGAATATCTTCGGCCCTGATCAGGCCTGAGTGAGCCCGGATACTCGAAGAATCGTGTTCTTAACGCTGTTTCGTACAAGTTAGTCACCTCTTCGGACGTGGGATGAGAGGTGCACGACCTGTGGTCAGTAGGGTGTGTGTGTTGTAGGCGATACGATACACACTGTCCACTGCATCCCCCGCTCCGTTCTACGATTACGGTATATAAAAGGGATCTGACTTTCTTCTAGAATTCCTTGACTTAAGCGTGCGTTGTTTGTTCCTCATAGAGTATAAGGTCCTTTGGTATAGGTATATAAAGGGTTATTGCATTTATTAGGCTGAATCTCTTAGTGATTTTTTTAATATAAGAATTGTAAACGAAGTAGAGTTTTCGTATATTATGGTTCCTGATAATCCGTATTCCTAGGTACTATTCTACGGGTCCCTAGTCCTTAAGTTTTATTACCGACTTAATAGTATTAACGACCTTAGTGGCCACTTTTTCGTTATATTAATGATTTATAACTAGGATATTATTAACATAGAATATAATAAAGACCTTAAGACCCTTTATGTGGAAAATATAAGGTTCCTTAGGGTATAGTACTAGCCCCGTGCTTATTAGGATCTCTAAGAACTTTTTATATTATAGTATAGGTGTATCCCGTAGTCCATATAAAATACGAATCAACTTAATACACTTTTTAAGTTATCCGAAGCTATTTGGGAATTCGTATACGATAAGTTCTCTATTGGGGTCCATTTCCGTATTAAGGAATGTGTTTACCACGTCGTATCAGTTAACTTTAAGATTAAATTAAGTAGTTATTATTATTAGGGTTCAAAAAGAGTGTATTATAAGTGTTATGGTGTACGTATTTTGTAGGGTGTTAACCTTTTGGAGGTCTCTGCGTACATAGATGTACACTTTGTAGTAGTCGAAGTACCCATTCT
Organism: Colletotrichum gigasporum; assembly: GCA_024584535.1. Lineage (NCBI taxonomy): Eukaryota > Fungi > Ascomycota > Sordariomycetes > Glomerellales > Glomerellaceae > Colletotrichum > Colletotrichum gigasporum. Next base: position 2,391,435 of record CP077951.1, read on the forward strand.
TATTAAATTTATATATGAATACCCACTTTAAGGGGAGAGGTTTCGAGTACACTGAAGAGTAGTTTATCTCCCTTTAAGTTCCTTTAAAAGTGAGTTTTCTAATTTCTTGGTATACTACTATTATCCACGTAGTTTATAATAAATCGTCTATTTACTTAATATTATTCTACTTTACTGGAGGTACTAATAATATATTCCTGTGATACCTAAGGTTCCTCTTAGGGTCCTTGGTGAATATGGGCATAATACTTTACATAGGTCGCTCTTTAGCAGCCCCGGTGACTACTAAGTGAAGTGTTTTATGTCCTAGATTACTCTCCCGTACTGCCTTTAGCTAATTAGGTATAAAGGTAGTGAAAAAGTCGTTTTAGAAGTTCCCATAGGGGGCCCCTTCTAGGTTAGTCACTATATAGTATAGTGAATAGGGTACTTCTATATCTCCTGATAGTAAAAAAGTGTTAAGGTCGTACCTCAACTTACCCCTAGAGGGTTCCTTTCAGCTTTCCTCCCTTCCCATAGCTCTAAGCCTCGTACTAGACCGGGTTAGTGATCTATAGACTTTTTAGTAGTAGGCTCTCTTCGTTTTCGGGGCTTCCTAGTAAGCTAATCGGTTAGAGTTCTGGTTAACCACCTCAAGATCCATCCTTAACACCTTTTGTGGACCGTCTAGTATAATACTCGGTCGAGCACCACTACTAATTAAATCAGTCTCTAATAGGATTATTAAACCTTATACTTCCTTAATATCTAGTCTTATATCTTTAACTTTCCCACCACTAGCCCTAGTATACTCTTAGGGTCTAGTATAAGCTCTAGTAAAACTAGGCTATTCTCGGGTTCTATTCATAGTAGTATTCCTTACTTCATAATATTTTATAATATAATAGTAACTGCATTTTCTTAAATAACGTTATCTTCTTATTAGTATATCCTAAAGGCTTTTAGGACTATATTTAAGTAAAGCTTCTTGGGTTGGATTTCATTTAGTAGAACCCTAGTTTCCTCGGATATTATAACAGATGTGTAATCTTTTAAATTAAAAAAAGAGTACTCGTTAAAGGTGATATTACACGAAATAATAATCCTATTAAGTATAGGGATCCATATTCTAAATAAATTATATATACGTAGAACATATCTTATAAAGTATCTCATATATACTCATACTTTTACTTTCAATTCTTACCTCTTAAGACCCCCTTTACACCCCCAATCTAATATATAAGCCTTATACTTATAGGTGTAGAGATCTCCTAGTTTAGAATGCGGGTCTTAAAAGGGATGGAAGGATAGGCTTTTATTGTATTATTTAATATAATATTATATCTATTTTATATGGATTTGATCTAGCGATTTCTAGCCGTTTAATACTTAAGGATAATCGTTATCAATGAATATAGTTGCTATCACGGCTTCTGGCTATAATTACTTTGGGAGGCTGGCACTAATTAATATTGTAAGTACTTTATTTATAATATGTTGTCCTACTCTTTTATTGTGTTCTATAAGCTTTTTAGTGTCCACTAGTAGGAGCTTAACGTTAATCCTTAGGTTTTTTGTTTAATGCTTGTATTTTATTTTATTTTGAATAACAATTACTATATGCTTAATATCCTATTTGATCTTATAAACTGATAAGCTTATTTAGTTTGAGATCTAAGTAATGTATATTTATATAGCTTTAAAGACCTCGGTGTGCATTTTCTTTGTTATTGTGAACCCCTGGTAAATGCTGGTGTATTTGTTTATTATTAATAATAGTTATGAGGTGTTCCTATAACCTTTAGGGTAATCGAATAGATCCTCGGAGATGCGCTAAAACGGGCGTGGAGCTACGTTTCCTAAGGGTCTTTGTGAGATTATTTGATAAGTTTTCGTTTATAAGTAGGTTTGGTAGTTAAATTTCTTTAGAGTAGCCTCAATTATCAACCCCCCCCCCATCATAAAGACCAGTTTCCGGAGAGTATTAGGGTTTAAATAACTAGTACGGAGGTGCTAAAGGGTAATATTAGTAATACGGTTATCCTTAGGCTCCCTTGATGGGCGCTTGCGGTGAGTGTTTACTAGAAAAGAGGTGGTTATTATATATACTGTGTTTATGGGAATAGCTAATAATAAGTAGTTATTAATAGGGTTATATTCGAAAAGGATTATATTATTTTTATATTTAAGTTATCTAAGAACTATACTTTTTAAGAGATTTTCGTAGTAGAGTATATAATTCTAATTATAATATTATATATTAGACTACTTTAAAAGTATCTCTAATGTTTTATTAATATAGAAATTCATTATATATACTATATTTTTAAAAAAGAGGTCCTTATTAGTTAGGTTATGTACTCCGTTAAGTGTTTTTTTATGTATCTTTCTTTATAACCCATAATAAGTAGTTTACTATTTCCATAATGGATATATTAGTTACTAAGATCGCTAACGAATATCTCTTTAATGAGTAAAGATTTGTTATTAACTAGGTGTGTAACGTTGTAGTTGTTTATAGTTGTGCTAAGTAAAAAAGGGTGATGTGGAGTGCTTATAATACTAAAGATGCTTTGACTAGGCCCTCTAAGTTGTTTTATAGTTGTGTTAATTATAAGAAAAGTAATAACTAATCTTAGGTAAGATGTTTTATTAGTTTTGGAGGTGTTGGAGGTTGAAGATTTGCTTGAGGTAGGTTTCTGAGTACTTTTAATAAACCCGGTTTTTGCTTTATTATTTAAAGTAATTTACCCCTTATATTTTTATGTATTCTAAAGGTGATTTTAGTTATTTGAGTTGAATATTTTGTGTTTAAGGTTTCTTATGTAATCCTTGTTTATGTTTATAGGTCCGTTGGCCTCTCTGGTGAGTGTGTATTAGATTCTATAGTATAAGTTAAGTGACTAGTAATAGGTGCTGTAGGGGTATGAATACTTTTTAGATGCTTTGGTGTTTAAGTTTGCACTTAAGTTAGATTTTCTAGTGAAGGTAGTAAAGTTATTAGTTAGTTTAATATGGTTTTTGTGTATACAATTGAAGTAGGTAATAATTGAAAAAATTCGAAATATTTTATTAAGTATTAAAGGTTTTTGCGTTAGCGTTTTGGCTTAGTGAATTGAGTTTCGTATAATCTTAGCTTAGGTTAAAGTAAAGTGGTTATTAATGGCTTCGAGAAATACTAGGGTAGTGTTTATTCTTTTAATTATTAAGATTTTATGAGTTTAGTATTTAGTATATATAATTTTCTATTCTGTAACGTGGTTGATAAGCGAGCTGGCCACCCGACCGTGATTTTCCCACCTACATTATCATTATCTAATCCTTCCCACAATAAACATGCCTACGTAAAACTACGAATCCCAATTAAACTTAATTATCTAAACTTTAAAATAAGATATAAAACTTAGTATCCAGGCAATTACTAAGATCTACTCGGTGTCACGGGCCGAACCCGGTGGTTATGCCCGGGCTATGCCCGTGCTCGCACTGGTGCCCCACCGGTGCCCCACTAGCGCCCACCCCCTAAGAAGCAGAGATTTCGCGCCATATCGTAGTTTACCCTTTTCCTCTTCAGCTTGAAATAAACAGTATTTGGCTACCTTTCGGTTGAGACAAGGCCTAGGACCAGCCCTTCGCACTCGGTCCCTCGTTCAACCTTAGGTACTCAATTAAAGGGAACACTATTACGACGTAACACTATACTTAACTCATAGAATTTAATGGAGTTCAAAGAGGAGAAGTTAATTAAGTATATTCTTAACTTAGATTCCCAATTATTTCCTCCTCGGATTAGTAGTATAAAAGATATAGTTAATCGACTATTTGCTGACCATGATACACCCCCGGTCGGGAAACACTGAGCTTCGAACTTCGTTAAACAATAACTATAACTCTGAACACACTTTTTTCATAAGTAAAACTATAAGAGGACCTAATACGAAGATCCCATTACGATAAATACGTAGTTTTGTTTTATAGTAAATATAATTGTGAAATACGGTATCGTAAACCTAAATATCTATAACTTCGATAAAATTAAGTTTATAATAGTCCAAATTATATCCGGAATAGTTATTATAAACACTAAAAGGCGTTTAAATATAAAAATAATATAACTTAGTAATTATTAATGGGTTATAGTTATTCAGGCCATCAGCTCGTCGGGCTATAGTGTGCCGCTATACATTATTATTATAGGCTAATATCACCTCTCCACCTAGTATACTGAATTGAATCTCCTATGTAACTAGGTTATCGTAACATCTAAAAACGGATAGATAATAAACAAAAGAGGCCTAGATTAGCTCTAATACTTTAATCGATACATAAAACCGCATTTAAGAGGCCAACATCGCCTCCTTATCGTTAATAAATATAAAAGTCACCACTCTACAAATTTCGAGATATTTTATAAGGAGAACAACATCGTTATACTCTATATACCAGCTTATTCATCTCATCTACTCTAGCCCTTAGATGTTAAGTGTTTTAGGCCCCTTAAGTTAGTATATAATCGATAAATTAAGGATAAGATGTATTAGGGTAATACCCATATTACAAAAAAAGATTTCTTTCTTGTATTTCGCAAGGCTTACACTTAGTTAATTATAAAAAAACATCTAGGGGGGACTTAGAGGTACTAGACTTATTCCCCTAAATGTAGAAAGTGTATTATCGAAGTTTAATATTTAGTTATACACTTTATTACCTCTAGGGTCACTTCTAATAACCCCCCCACCTTAGACTTCTTAGATGCTAAATAACCCAACAAAAGTATCTTCTCAATTAGACCTCATTAAGAATCGGATCTCCTACCATCAAGGAAACTCACCAACTTCAATAATTGAAGTTATAGAGCATCTATCGAAGGGGGCACGCAGTTTTATACACTAAATTACCTTATTAAGGTCTAAGAATATAATCCTTTAAGAGGAGAATAACCTACTTAGTTAACACCAGAGAACCAAGAAAACCCGTCTTAAATAAAGAGGGAGTCTTACTATAACTAAAAGAGAGGACTGTCACGGGCCAAGGCCCGATCAGAGGCCTCGGAACCACTCGGCCATGTTCAACGCTAACCGCTGCTTACTAAGCCTAATTAGGGCCAGGTAAACCTAATTAGGATCCAATAGATTTATGGGGTAGTAGACTTTTCCTTCCTTTCTCTTTATCTTAAAAATACTCATAGTAATCACCATAGTTAGTTATAATATATATGCTTGGACCGTTATATTATTTTTAAAATCATCAAAGGCAATCAATTGAACGCCTAGTACAGAAGCCCACAATCTATATAAGAGTAGTAAAAAGTTCTAGACGGGTTAACCTAATGATTCCCTAAACGTCTAAAACTAATTAGTATAGCCTAATTAGACCTAGAGGTTATTATAAACTCGAAAAAATGCATATATGTACCCGTAGTAGAGTACCTCGACCACGTTATTAAGTATACTACGGTTACTACTAAACGCAAAACACTAGGATAAGTGATAACCATATAACAATAAAAAGTAACACTAAACTATCTGGAAACCTATAATAATTAATATAATTAATTGGACAACTTATAACCCAATTATAGGAAATACGGACCACCTAAATAACCGAGTAAGAGACCCAACAAAAGCAGATTCGACTATTACAGGAAGCCCTAGTAGAACCCAGGTACCCAACCTCGATAATAAACCAGTCCCTAATACCCTTTATAACACTAATTCCCCCTAATTAGGTCTATGTACCACCTCTAAGATAAGTTAAATATTAAATTCCTAACCCACCAAAGTTTAATGGATTACACAAAAAGTTTCAATAATAGCACCTTGAGATAGGAGGGAAAATAAGTGTAAATAAAAAAGCCTTTGGTTCAGAGTTAACTGTATTCACCTACATCTACTCTAAACTAGAAAACACTACGTAAACTATAGTAAGTACTTATTATGCGTAAAAAGGGGCCGATGGGTCGAAGAACCCGGATAAATTTATGGAATACTTAAAGGGTTATTATACGGACCCTAACACAGAAGTATAAGCCCTTAACCAACTAAGAATTATATAATAAAAGGAGAATAAGAGTTTTATTTACTTCCTCCCTAAGTTTAAAAAGGAGCTCATAGAAGTAGGAGGAGAATACTGGTTAGACGTTATGAGGATCAACTACCTCAAAGGAGCCCTGAACACCATAATAAGAGCCCCCCTTAATACCCTGAGGATCGAAAAGAGATAAGGAAGACCAAGACTTTTAAGGGAAACACTAAAGAATAAAGTGAAATAGATAATAATTCTGATTAGGACTCTAAGGACTTAGGAAAAGAGTAACTCCTAGTGAAAGTTGTTATTAGGAGGAATAAGCTATAGAGGAATAGAAGGTCGTTAAAAAGAACATGGATTATGACCTATTTTACGTTAATATTGGGATTAATGGGATACACTATACAATTACCCTTATTAATATAGGGTGTTTAATATACACCCTAATTAGCGACGCCTTTACTAAGAAACTCCACTTACTACGTATTAGTATTACACCTCAGAACTTAATATAAATCACTATTATAGTTCCTAGTATAATCCACTACAATACTTATACTAATATTAATATTAATAACTATAAACAATACTAATTATTCTTTTATATTATTCCTAACTAAGAAAACGACATTATCCTTAGAAGGTCTTGGATAATTAATAATAATGTTATAGTTTACCCAGTATAAAGCACTCTATATATAAGTATTATAGACCACTAGGTAACAAAAAGGAAACTGGGTCAGGGCCAGCAAGATCCAAAGTTCCTAATCCAGTAGTAAACTAGATTAGTATTCTCAGCTCTAATTAGGCGGGCATAGAAGAGAAGAGAGACCCTTCTTAGCATATCCACCCTAAATATATTCTCCATAAATTTAGCCAATATTAAGAAAACCCTAATACTAAAAATAAAGATAAACCTAAGGACGAAACTCCCTACGTATTACCATAAATTTCTACATATCTTTAACCGAGATAAGGTTAATCAATTACCGCCGCACCGGAAGAACATCAACTATACTATCCTTATTAAGAGGAACTCCTATAGTTAAGATAAACCAGTGACCTAGGGACCTTTATATAGCATATTAAGGGAAGAGTTAATTATATTACGCTGAACCCTTATAGAATTATTAAATAAAGGGTTTATTAGGGCTAATAGTTCCCCTATATCATCACCCATTCTATTTATCCGGAAACCTAAAAGAGGGTTATAGTTCTACGTTAATTATTATGCCCTTAACGCTATTATAAAGAAGGACCGATACCCCTTACCCCTAATCAGCGAAACCCCAAGGGCATTAACAAAAGCGAAGTGGTTAACAAAGCTGGATATTATCACTACGTTTTATAAGATCCGGGTTAGGAAAGGAAACAAATAAAAGACGGCGTTTAGGACGAGGTATAAGTTATATAAATAAATAATTACCCCCTTTAGTTTAACTAGAGCCCCTACGATATTCTAACAATATATTAACCACACCCTACGAGATTTCCTAGATGAGTTCTACTCAGCTTATATTAACGATGTCCTAATTTATTTGGATAGCTCCCTCTCTAATCATAAAGAGAAGGTCAAAAAGGTCCTTAAACACCTAGGCGCTGCAGGCCTGCATATGGATATTGATAAGTGCGAATTCGAGGCTAAGAGCGTTAAGTATTTAGGGTTTATTATTAATGCTAGTAAGGGAATTCGTATAGACCCTAAAAAAATTAAGGTAATCCAAGGATAAGAAGTGCCCCGATTAGTATAAGGAGTCCATAGGTTCGTCGGCTTTACTAACTACTACTAGCAATTTATACCCAACTTCTCAGGGATCACATAGCCCCTAATAGCCTTAACTAAAAAGGATATACTATTCATTTAGAGCAAGGAGTGTATTAGAGTGTTCAAGGAGCTGAAGATGCTCCTGATTAGTGCACTTGTATTAGCTCACTAGGACCCTAATCGAACTATAATACTCGAGACCGATTCGTCTGGTTATGTAGTAGGAGGTACCTTATCGTAGTATAACGACGAAGGGATCCTAAAACTTATAGTATTCTTTTCACATAAGAACCTATTTACAAAGTGCAATTACCTAATATATAATAAGGAACTACTAATAATAATACACTACTTAGAACACTAGGATTTAAAACTAAAAAATATAAAAAAGTTCACTATCCTAACTAATCACCTAAATTTAAAGTATTTTATAATAAAAAGATATTTAAGTGAACGTTAAATTAGGTAATCAGAATTATTATCCTATTACAACTTTACTATTTAATTTAGACCTAATAAAAAAGTAGTAGTTCCTGATATACTATCGAAACGTGAATAGGATATCCCTAGTACCCTATAGGATAACAGGTTAGAGGGTTAAAAGATTAAACTCCTAAAAAACAAGATCAACGTATTACGAGTTAACAACATAATAGTGATCAGAGAAGTGCAGGCCTAATCAGGGCAAGTAAAGAGGGTTAAGTCTAATATAAGAAACTCCCCTAGAAACCTAAATCAAACTAATAACCCTAACCTAAATAAAATGGAACCCCCTTTAAACCCTTTTAAAGAAAAGCTATTACACTCTTAGTAGGATAAAGCCTTAGACCAGAATAACTAATACTAGCTAATTAGGGGAGTAATATAAAAAGGAGACCAATAACTTCCCTCATAATAAAAGTTGCTAATAATACTATTAGAATATATAATCGATGATAATAAGAGACTATTATAGAGGAATAGAATCTGGATTCCATATTATGAGCCCCTAAGGATGGGTTTAATCCAAAGGTTCTATAATTCTATGTTAACGGGATATCCGGGGAAGGACACTTTAAAGGCCTTAATTAGCTACTAGTTCCACTAACCAGGCCTATCCTAGGATATCCAAAGATTTATAAGAAACTACGATGTTTATGGATAAGGAAATGTATAATACGATAAGAAGAGGGGCCTATTAAAGCCTCTGCTTATCCCTGGACGGATCTAAGCAAAGGTCTTTATTAACTTTGTAATAGGACTGCCCCCTTCCCACTGCGATAAGGCTATGAACATCATAATAGTGACCAATTATTTATTAAAGAACGTAATTTTTGAGTTATTAAAGGATATTATAATAAATATAATAATAAACTAACTAATCCGAGGTCTAATCAGGTACCATAGGATACCTTATGTAGTTATATTAAATAAGGGACCATAGTTTACGAGTTTTATATGGAAACAATTTTATTAATTACTATGGATTAAATAAAGACTCATTATAGTGTTCTACTTAGAAATAAATAGAGTTATAAAGAGGGTAAACTAGGTGATGGAAACCTATTTTAGAGTATACATAGCGTATACTCAAAATAATTAGGATAAACTACTCCTAATAATAATAATAGTTATTAATAACCGGGTCACCTCGTTAATAGGACTTAGCCCGTTCTTTATTACTTATAAGTATAACTTAGATCTAATTATAGTAGAGGAACCCCTATGGAATAATAATAAAACCCCTATAATAAGAGTAAAGGTTTTAGTTTAAAAGTTAAAGGACACTTCTAAGTGGGCTTAGGTGGCGATAATAGTAACACAAAAGAAATAAGAGATTACCATAAACATAAGGTGTTAATTATTTAATTAGTTTAAACCTAGGGATAAAGTTTAACTAAGGTTACGGAATATCTAATCTAATTAACTATTAAAAAAGCTCAATTAGGTTAACACAAAGTACACCGTCCTTAAATTAGTTAAATCCTATGCTTACTAATTAAATATACTATTAGGGATTTATAACGTTTTCTATATAAGCCTAATTAGGTACACTAGAGTTAATCCATTACCATCATAAAGCCGTAACGATACTTAGCCACCTATAATATTAATGGCTAATAGGGAGGAGTTTGAAGTTAAGGAGATCCGTAATACACGGAAAGTATAGGGTGGATAGAAGGTCTTAGTGAAGTAGAAGGATTATACTTAACTCACCTAGGAACCAATGGATATACTAGTGGATATAATGGCCTTGGACCGTTACGAGGTTAATTATGGGAATATCCCTTAGGAAGGGAGGGGAGGAAGGGGGTAATTATTATGGGCTAAGGCCCGATTAGAGGCCTCGGAACTACTCGGCTATATTTAATACTAACCACTACTTACTAAGCCTAATTAGGCCTAAGTAGACCTAATTAGGATTTAACAGATTTATGGGGTAGTAGACTTTTCCTTCCTTTCTCCTTATCTTAAAGATACTCATAGTAGTCGCCATAACTAGTTGCAATATACGTGCTTGGACCGTTACAAGGACCTTTAGTCGTAGAGAGAGGTTATAACTTAAGTCGAGGAGGAAACGCATCGGAGTAGTGGTCGTTAACCGAGGACGGAAACAGTTCAACGGCGGTGTAGCATCTATAGAAACACTAGACATAATATACGGACATATCTGTCGGATTCAATGGTCAATTCGTGATGATTCAATAATGTGTAATTATTCTTGTTCTCCCTGTTCTTTAGGGGCGAACTTAGCCCTTAAGGTGGCTGGTGCAAGGGCACATTTCGGCCCATTATTGTTCCGCGCTGTGCGCGGACCTTCGAGCGCGCCGGAAGCGTACTAGGCGCTTGGTACAGCGGATTCGACAATATCCAACTAATAAAGAGATAACTAAAAAAGAGGATTCTAAGTAGTTTTAATTAATTTAATCGTTGTAATGCTGTTCTCTGGTTGTATGTGTGAAGTGGTTGTGGTTGGGTGGCCAGCTCGCTTATCAACCACGTTATACTATTAGGTTATACTTATATTAGTGGAAGCTTTTTAGAGAATTATTATGTATTCCGTAACTACGAGGGTCTTTATGTTGGCTTTCGTAAGTATGAGTTGCCCCTAAAGGTACTTAAGGAGTATTTAAAGGTTAATATCCTGTTTGTTAGTTTATAGTATATGGGCTAGTATTAGAATTAATTTTGTTATTAACTTATTTACTTAGTTTTAAATGTTTTAGTAGGAGGTTTAGAGAAATGTGTAGGTAAAAGCATTGGTTATATATAATTTAAGGGTATCCTCCTAGTCGGATCGTATATTACTCTTTATAATGGCTGTGGGTGGTACTAGTTTGGTGGGTAACTTAATAGTAGGTTGCGCTGCGGTGTCCAAGTTTTTAGTATTTAGGGTTACTACTGTATTTGCGTTAGTTATAACCTGAAGACGTTACTCTTAAAGGTCTTGGTATTCGCGTTGTCGCCTACGTTACTCTTATATTATAAAGTTCTCGATTATAGCAGGTATTAGTGAGTATTTAGTAATATTCGGAGTGTCTGGTGCTTAAGGATTAATACGCTCCCAGAACCCTTGGCCTTTAGCGTAGTACTAAAGAGTAGAGTATTATTGTAGTTAGTCCTGGTGCCTGCGAAGGATGGTCTTAATGACTATAGATTTGTTAGTAAATAATATATTATTAAATAAAGGCGGGTATAAAGTTAGTTAATAAGGTATAGATATTCTGAAGTAATCTCCTTTGTATGCATTATGCTTATGAGGGATAATAATAGTTAAATAAGAACTGGGTTTATAACTATTGTGAGTATTAACGTATACGAAGTTAAATAGTAGAAAAAGGCTTAGTTTATTTATTATTTAGTGGGCATACTGGGTAGTATAAATATGCTGGTATGGGCACCGGAGTGTTACGTAAGTGCTAACTCATCCGAGTACAACTCCTAGACGATCCGGTAGCCGAGTACACTTGCGACATATTATTTTTTCGAACTTAACCCTAATAATACGGTTTAATATAAATATATAAATTAGCCTAATTAGGCTATTAGGTTAACCTTATTATCATAGTTTAATAATAAGGTGGTTCTAAAAAATAGAGTTAAAAGCCCCCTTCATATCCATTATCACTAGCGTAGCTATAAGCCCCTTATCAAGGGCCTGTTTAATATTATGTGTAAGATAGGTTGTTAGGTCGATAACTGCCTTGCCCGGTAGGGCTCCTATTTACTATGAGTTGGCCACCCCTTTTAGGATAGTAAGGTAGGCCATTCTCCTAGTCATTAGCCTCTTAAGCCCTTTACCGAGGTAGCATAAAAGGGTAATCGGCCTCTAGGATTTAACCTTTGAGAAGTTGGTTTTTTTAAGTTTTTGGATTATAATAACCTCTGCTTTATAGAAAAGTTGGGGAAAGTAGTTGGTTTGGATGTAGACTTAGAAGAGTAGCTGAACTAGTTTGGATATCGAGTCCTAATACACCTTAAATAATCTTATGGTGATTCTATTAATACTAGGGGTCTTAGTCTTTGTTAGAGTGGTTGCTCTTACTTCCTCCTGACTAATCGTAGCCTGCTAGGCTATTTGTCGTCTTGGGGCCGTAGCCACGGTGAAAGGGTCCCTAAGTAGGTTATCCGTACCATCAAACCTCTCCAGCAGGGCCTTTTATAGGGCCTACGCCTTATCCTAGCTATTATTATACATCTAACCCTCACCTGCTAAGGGGGGGTTCTGATTACTAGGCTGGCCTTACGCTAACCCATTATTTTGTAAAAATCCTAATCCGATTTAACCCCTTTAACCTTAGAAGCCTAGTAGGCCGGCTATACGGCTGGCCTGAGCATCTAGCTCAGCTAGGTCAGCTAATCCTTAAGAGTAGGCAGGGCTAAAACTCCTATTCCGACTAGGTTTATAAACCAAGTTAGGGCTGAATCCGGGACCGATATTAGCCCTAGTTAGTATCTTTAATGTTATTTATTATTATTAGTAAAAGAAGAATAGTTACGATAAGCTGGTGACCGGCTCTTAGATATAAGTATAGATAAGGTCCTATGTATATAAACGGGATATTCGAAAAGGTCAAATCAAGAACATGCCTATGAGCATAGGTTAGAACCCCTGCTTCGCTAACAAAAAAGAGGCCATAGTTATCCACCTAGTTAGCTATATCGTCTCCCCTATTCCGGCTACTAAATCCGAGTTCCCAGGAGTAATAACGGGCGTTAAAATCCCTAACTATAAGGGCTTATATTAGTAGTTAATATCTTAAAAGAGTGGTTATTATATATTTATAAGGATCACCTAGTTATCTATAAACATTTATAATAATAATATTATTAACTTTTAACCACAGGATATCCCTTATCAAAATAAGTCTTTACTACTATACCTATAACCTTATCTCCTTTTATATATATATTATTACCATAGGCCTTATTTCCTTATTATCTCAAAAATCAACTAAGATATAAGAGTTATACCCAGGGTATATATTAATCTATATTCTATTAGTATAGCCTATCCGGAGCTCCTAGATAAGTATAATACTAACCTAATTAGCCCACCAGAGCTCTAGGAAAACCGTATATATTAGAACCGTTTCCCCCACATTGTATTAGGCTACACATAACACCCATACGGGGACCTATTTAGGCCTACGCCTCCAAATCGAGGTCCAAGTGGGTATAGGCATTAGTGATATTATAATCAGGCTTTTAAGCCACCCTCTAGCTCCTATTTCGGAGAGGGTGGATAAGGCAGTTGGTCTAAGAGAGGGCCTCGGGGTCTTCAGCCTCGTCTTCATCTATACTATTAGTTATATCCCCATCACCTAAGCATATAATCGATCCTTAGGAGGGGGTACTGGTGTATGGACACTTAAAGCTAGGTTATTGGCCCTAATTAAGAGGGGAGTCCTGGGGTTATTGATTACTACTCTGGGTGGTGATCTAGTTAATGCTACCGCAGGCCTCGGAGGCCTTTTACCCAACCTTCTGAATCCATCCACATTCCTTTCAGTCTAGGAGAGTAGGATAACCATTAACTATTAGGGGCCTAGCTGGACAATCTATATAGCCGGCCTGGAAGGGCCCTAAATAGTTAGCATACTTCGGCTTAGCTGTATAAGGCTAGGTTTCGTAGGAGTTTATAAGCTTATTATAGTTATTATAGAATACTAGGTGGTTATAGTATTAGTTTATATAATATCCTTAGTAGTTTGGGTTATACTTTACTAGGATCTTTTTTTGGATTAATTAGGACCTATTACTTTAATTAAAGAATCTAAGAGTTAAAACTTTTATTATAAAAGAGATAATCTAAGAGACTTTATTTATAATGGAATTTAAGCTATAGCGAGACTTCTACACCTTAATAAGTTTATAGCTTATCTAAGCAAAGACCTCCTCGTTAATTAGGGTTCCTAGGTCTAAGGTGTCCCCGTTAAAGCTCCATAACTTGGCTAAGTAGTGTGGAACAACATAAGCAAACCACTTTATAAGGGTCTCTACTTTAATAGTTCTCGGGTAATCTACTAGTTTTTATTTATTTACTAAGAGGTATTATTGGATTTATTTATTTTAGGGTTTTAAAGAGTACCTAATTATAATATGATAAATATAAGGGATATCCCCTAATTATAAACTAAGGGCCTAATAAACTGTATAGCGTAAAATGAAGGGAGCATTCTTCCGGGTAGTCTCCAGGCCTTCTTCAGGGATACGGACAAAGATCCGGAGGTCTTCTAATTATACCTGGGCTTATAGGCGGGTAAGGGCCCGGTTCTATACCAGGGTGGGGGCCGGGGCTAAAGCCGGGGCTAAGGTTAGGGCTAAGGCCGGGGCTAATACCACCATAATAACCTAGTTCCGGGTTAGGGTTCAAGCAACTTCGTTATCCATCAGCTTTTTCAAAACCTAAATCACATAAGTAATAACCTCCTTTACAATCTACTTCTTAGGTCCCTTAAAACTAGAGACCACGTTATTAATAGACTAGGTTATAATCACAAAGACATCCTTTTAGGCCTCATAAAATCTAGCCTATTCATCAAGGGCGGCTAAAATGGATCCAATAGCTGCCCCGCTTACGTTCAAAAGCCCCTTTACCGTAAAGGGGGCTATATCAGGATTATCGGGCTAGCTTCCCATAAGTCTGGGCTAGTACAGCTGGGCCTCAGTGTCGCAGCGGCGCTTAGCCCTTAAGGTAGGGGTTGGCTCCGGAGGTGACCCAGAGCCCCGATCAGGGCCGGCCGGGGGGGGGGGGGGGGGGGGCGGCTACAATCCGGTGCCCGCCGGAGGCTATGAGGCCATCACAGGAGGGCTCCGGGAGAGAAAGGTGAAGAGTTTTCAGCTATTAAAGATCTTAGTGGTATATCACCTATTTCACTAACAGCGGATGCCAAGAAAAATTAGGCGAGAGGGAAGTTGACCCTCGTGTAGTTGGCTGTTTGAAAGTGTGAATATTCTTAACTTATTTGATTGATCGGTTATATTTGATTGGTTGACTTGGTCGGGGTTCTGCGCTGCCTGTATGTGTACGCGATGGTCGTCTGCAGGGACTTGGAGGCGCGCGCCGAGAGCCCCGTCTTCGACTGGGTGGACGACGGCTTCGGGCGCGCCGTCTGCGTGTACGTCTTCATGCTCGTCGGCTTCAACCTCATGTACGACTACCTGTACTGGCTCGTCGGCACGGTCAACCGGAACGGCGGCGACATCGTCCGCCTGAGCGCCATGATTCGGGGTATCGAGAGCTGCGGCCAGGCCATCTCGTACGGCATCAACTCGATCGACCAGTCGAGCTTCCCGCTCTCGGGCGCGGTGGCGGTCAATTTGTCGTTTTTTGCCGCCTGTATCGTCTCTGCTGCCGTCGTCATCTGGAGAGTTGGGATCGTGAACGGCGTCAAGGTTCATGCCATTGTTCAGGATGAGCCTGAGGAGGTGGTTTCGGCTGAGGCGGGCATACTTTGATTTTGCCTCAATGACTCCGGTTGTCACTACTGTGTGCTAATTATTGCAACCAGCGTAATTCAGGGAGTCTTGCTATTCGGGAGGCGTCTTTTGACTATCCTAGACCTAGCTTTTTTCTGGCCAATTATTTTGTGGCCTTCCGTCAATAATAATGGATAGGAGTAACACAACAACATCAATGTTGGTCACGACGGCGACGAAGATGACGACGATGATAATAGTAATAACGACAACAATGATAAAAACCAACCCTAAAAATAATATCAACAAGACCTTTAAGTTATTTACCTCCCGGATAGTAAAATCCAATTAATACGTGGAAAAGTCTGGCAAATCCCGTGGCGACGATAGCTTGATTGCTAGCGTCATGAGCTGGTGAACATGAAGTCGTTTCCTTTTTCATTTGATTAGGTAATTGCCTCCTGGGTCAAATGGAAGACAACTCGAAGCTATTCAGAGCCTCGAAGAGAGGCTGCCATGCAAAGAAGCCGGGGAGTGGACTGATGTTGTGTTGGCTGAAATGGGCTTAGTTGACGCCCTGAGAAATCATTCGGGTGCTGTATCCGTAATCGCAACAGATCCAAAAGAGCATTCGGAGAATTTGGCGATCAGCAAGTTTTGTTCCAACGGGAGGCGAGCGGATCGTAAGTCGCAAATGGTGCATCGGCTTTCTCGCCGACACCGGCAAGCGGGGGAACATGGTGCTCACCAACTTGCCCGATGTTATGTAAATGTGATCCACACCCATGGATGAGCACGCAACACCCCCCGGAAGATTCAGCTCTTAAGGTTACTGATTTCCCGGGTCGCATGTCTCCCGGCAGGCTATTACGTGCAAGCAAGTCACTCCCCTGCCCCGGCAATCGACGCTGCATCACCAACAACCACTCAAGGGCAAATCTACGGAGAATTTCAGACATGGCAGGGAAGAAGCCCATCGTCCTCCGCCTCGGCGAGGACATCAAGTACAACCACGACTATTACAAGAACGTCTTCACGGAGCGCTTTGATGTGGTGGCCAACGAGGAGCCAGACCGGGAGTCCTTCATCCGGGCGCTCAAGTCCAACAAGTACGGGGACATCGCCGCCATCTTCCGGCCGCACTTCCAGAGCGGCGGTGAAATGGGCCAATGGGACGACGAGCTCATCCCGTCGCTCCCGCCGTCGGTGCGCATCTTCGCGTCGGCGGGCGCCGGCTTCAACTGGGCCGACGTCGACGCCCTCGGGCGCAGGGGCATCTGGTACGCCAACGGCGCGGGCGCCAGCGACGAGGCCGTCTCCGACACGGCGCTCTTCATGATCCTCTCCGTGTTCCGCAACTTTTGGCGCTCGCAGCGCGCCGCCCGCACCTGCGACCCGGAGCAGTTCCTTGCCATGCACCGGCTGTGCGGCGGCATCTCGTGGAACCCGCGCGGCCACGTGCTCGGCATCGTCGGGCTGGGCAACATCAGCAAGAAGCTGGCGTACAAGGCACGGACGGCGCTGGGCATGGAGATCCATTACTTTGACGTTGTCCGCTCGCCGCCCGAGGTCGAGGCCGAGCTGGGCGCGACGTTCCACCCGAGGCTGCACGAGCTGCTGGGCATCGCGGACTGCGTGACGCTACACACGCCGCTCAATGCGCACACGCAGGACCTGATGAATAAGGAAGCGTTCGCGGCGATGAAGACGGGGTCGCGGCTGATCAACACGGCGCGCGGGCAGGTGGTCAACGAGGAGGCGCTGATCGAGGCGCTGCAGAGCGGCAAGATCTCGGCGGCGGCGCTCGACGTGCATTACCACGAGCCGCAGGTGTCCAAGGTCCTGGCGGACATGGATAATGTGACGTTGACGTGTCACAACGGCGGCGGGGCGCTGACGACGCGGATGAACTTTGAGATGAATGCCATGAAGAACATTATGGAGGTGGTCGGAGCAAACGGCGAGTATATCGGAGAGCCGTTGACGGCGGTGAACAGGAAAGCGTTTGAGGCTTCCAAATAGATGGAACAATAATAGAAGAGTAATTAGTTAAGCTTATGGCGCAATGACGTGATTATGTGTAAATTAGTACGTCTGCAATCTCCATCCATAAATAATAATGGCGAGCTTGTCTTGCATCCTTCTCTCCTCCACCTTCTTTATTCTCTCCTTCCTTGTTTCATTCTTCCAAAACAAGGAAGCATGTTGTCGGCTCTTTTGTGCCTTCTTCCAAACCCCAAATCAGAATATCGTGGCTCCTTTGACTCTTTCACCCTAACCCTAACATCTTTCAACCAAGCCACCACATAGATTACAACCAGCCTCGAAGCTATTCGCGAATGACAAACCAGCAGCGGAAAACACCACAGCAATTACCGCCCGCGTCGGCACTTTCCCGACAATATTTTCCGTCGGCCGGAAATAAACATGGTTCGATGGCGGCCTCGAATGTGGTCACTCTCCCACGGACTACTCCATCGGCATTCTCTTCGGCCCTCGAGGGACTCGGCCGGGCCGTGATGTCAGGCATCTCCAAGAGGGGTCGCCCAAAAGGCCCCGTTTCTTTCCCCGCAAGCCAAGAATCCGGGGCCCCAACATGGCAAAAGATGGGGGCGCCACCCCGGCACGCCAACCCACCGGCCTTCTCCCCGGAAAATCGATCCATGTCTCTCACTAACAGCCTCGGTGGAGGGTCCTCTTGGCCCTCTCTCTTAAATACACTTCTCCCTCGGGTTCAACCATGTCTCTTTCACGCGCGAGGCGAGCCGGAGCTTCCTGGATACCCTCTTGAACCCCGACCGTCGACATGTCAGACGCCATCCAGGAGCAAAAGTTCGAGGCCGAGCACTCGGAGAAGCGCCGCGCACTCCAACCCGATGAGCTGCCGCTTCCAGAGGAGCTCGAGCGCCTCGGCGCCGACGAGCTGAGGATCCTCGAGCGCGGTCTGGTGCGCAGGCTCGACCTGACGCTCATGCCTGCCGTCTTCATTCTCTTCCTGTTAAACATCCTGTAAGTCAACGCAACGCAAGAGCAATGGGGTTTGACGCCTGCTAATTTTCCAATACAGTGACAGGAACAACATCGCGAGCGCCAAGATCGCCGGCCTGCCCGAGACGCTCAACATGACAAACGTCGAGTACAACATCACCTTGCTCATGTTCTACGTCAGATATACGCACAGGACTCCCCAAAACACCTCTCTGCGAGTTTTCTGACCTGAAATTATCCAGACTGCATCACCCAGGTTTCCTCCAACCTCATCATCGGAAAGGTCCGGCCGTCGTGGTACATCTGCCTCATCACCTCTCTCTGGGGCGTCCTCTCCATGTCCCAGGGCTTCGTGAAGAGCTTCTCTGAGCTTGCCGCCGTCCGATTCATCCTCGGCCTGGTCGAGGCCCCGTTCATACCTGCCGTCTTCGTTTTGATGAGTTGCTGGTACAACAGGAAGGAGCTGCCGCCGAGAATCGCCATCCTCTACGGTGGAAACATGCTCGCCACGGCTTTCTCTGGTCTCATTGCTGCCGGGATAACCTCAAAGATGGAAGGAAAGGCTGGAAAGCCGTCTTGGGTAAGTCTGGAGAGCTCTTTCTCGAAGGACATACGCTGACGATACGCAGGAGTGGCTGTTCATAATCGAAGGCGCCATGACGGTGATCATCGCGCTCATGCTGCTCCCCCTCCTAACCGACTACCCCCTCCAAAGCAAGCACTTATTCATCTCCCGCGAGCACCAGCTGTATGCCGTAAGTCGAACACATCTCCTTCGAACCTCTGCCGTTGCCACCTTCCCCGGCTGACCACACGCCGCGCCGCAGGAATGGAGGATCCGCAAGGAGAACGCCGGCATTATTGATGAGGACCCCGAGTCCATCTTCTGGGGCCTCAAGCAGGCCCTCGTCGACCCGAAGCTGTACTTCTTCATCATCCAGCAGATGGCCCTCATCACCGCCCAGTCAGTCCTTCAACAACTTCTTCCCTTCCATCGTCGGCACCCTCGGCTACGGCCGCACCACGACGCTCCTCCTCCTCACCTCGCCGCCTTATTTCTTCGCCTTCATTGTCTCGCTCTGCGTCTCCTTTCATGTCGCCAGCAAGAACGAGCGCGGCTACCACATTTCCATCCCGATGATGTTTGCCCTGCTCGGGAACATCCTGGTAAGCACCCGCCTCATTCGTGCCCCCATCCTAACGTTGAACAATTCCAGCTAACGGAGAACAAAGGCAATGTTCGTCCCCTCCCTAGGCGGGCGCTACTTCTCCATGTTCCTCATGACAGCCGGCTCCTACGCGCCCTACAACCTCTGCGTGAGCTGGCTCAGCGCCTCGCTGCCACGCCCGCGCGCCAAGCGCGCCGCCGCCCTCGCCATCGTCAACTTCATGGCTGCGGGCGTCGCCCACTTCTACACGAGCTACATGTTCCCCGACAGCCAGAAGCCGCGCTACTACGCCGGCGGCGGCGTCATGTCCGGCGCCTGCCTCGTCTGCGCCGCCGTTGCGCCGTCCATCAAGCGCTACCTCAAGCGGCAGAACGCAAAGTTCGAGGAGGAGGAGAGGGCCGGCACTGTCAGCCATAGCCAAATCGCGGGGTCCAAGGCCGGCGGCCATGGCGGCGAGGGCGTCGTTTCGTTCCGGTACGTCCACCGAGGCAGGTCTGCGTTTGCTGGTCGCACAAGGGGAAGGGGGAAAGGATGTGTGGCTGGTGCTTGTGCCACCTTGCGGGCAAAGATTGAGGAGAGGCTAGAAACGGGCACCTTGAGGGGCCAAACAGCAGCCAGAGAGGTGGAGGTGGCGTGAAAACTTTGCTACGCGCGGGAGCCAGGATACGAGAGGGCGCGCTCTCGTTGTCAGCTGCCCGTTTGCGTCGGGTGGCCGCATCATGTCGGGCCGTTCTTCCTCGACTCATGTACAGCTAGCACGCCGCATCTAGGGACACATCAAGAATCTCCAAACTCACAGAGGGGCACGTCACGTCATGTCGAGCGAAGAAGTATGTGCCAAGTCTAATTCCATTGGGGGTATCTGTGCTGTCTATCCGGTGTGTCTATCCGTTCCGTGGTCAAGGGTCATTAAGGGGAGGGGGAAGTTGTGCAGGGGGTGCCAAGTTCAGTTCCATGTGGTAGTCCATTCTGTGTCCGTGTGGCAGAGATGTGCCATCTCCAAAGCCGTCCCCGCGAGATGTGAGAATGGGAAAAGAGACGCAAGGAAATGAGGAAGGAAAATCGAAAAATCCTGGGCCGTATCCATCCGCCCGTGTCCAAACTCCAGACCTATGCTTCCTTTGGTATGCAATGCGGGCTTCGGGGCCACATCCCTGTACATTTGGGTCTGTGTCGAGCCCAAGGTGGAATTCATGAGGTCATCGGGCTTCGGTTTGGCCATGTGTACCACTGCCGCTCATCGTAGGTAGAGCCGAGGCCGGGGAGTAATAGGAAAGAATCATGGTAAGGACTGGAAGCGGAGGGGAGGTCAGAAAACTTTGCTCTTGATGCCTGCGAGGATGGAGTGTCCAACTTACACAGTACCGTAGTTACCCGGCGTCTCGTCTAGGATGCTGTGCTCGTGCCTGGGTTCTTCGGGGCGCTCGTTTACGAGGGAAGACAAGTGTTGAGACTATGGATCAATGTCAGATTTGAAGGCGATGTTGCGCGGGGAGATGTTCGCTCATGTGAAATGAGAAAGGCAAATGACGCAGACTTACCGAAGAGACCGCAAACTTCAGCGGGAGATTTTTCTATTTGGAGTAGAACTCGTCCACCCAGTCAAATTATCGCGACTACATCCCTTTGTCAGGGTACTCTTTAACGATCATGGCCCAATCGTCATTCAACTGGAGGCCCTTTTTGTTGACGAGCGATTGGTGAAACCGGTAGAAGATTTGCTGCTCCTGCTTGGAAAAGGGGAGGTTTGGCTTCTCAGGCGTCAGAGGGGGCGAGCTCATGGTTTGGGGAAGCGTGAGGGTCATCTTGAGAAATGGGCGCTCGGAGGAGTGTTCGGAGAGGATGCGGTGGGCTGTGGTGACGGATTTTCTTTACAAACCAGCGAGAGAGGGCGATGAGGGCGATGAGGGGAAGTCGTGGGGTTCAATTATGACAGAAAGTGGCTGAGAGAAGAGGCTGGTGTGCGACCTCTTTTCTGTTGGTGAGCTAGACACAGAAAAGGCTGGAAGGGAACAGCAAGAAGAAAACTTTTCCTCTTGCCGTGAGTGAAAGAAGGAAGTTCTGCCTAGAAAATTCGAGAAAGGCGAAGAGTAAGCAAGGAAGCAGGGAGAGGGAAGAGAGAAGTTTGGCTGGAGAGAGATGAGTATCGGCATCTGAACCTGGGTTCGCTCAGCCGCAGGGGCCTGCTGCTAAAGAACTCAAGGTACTCAGGTGCCCAGGTGCAGGTACCTAGCTGTAGGTGCACTATGGTCCATGGTAGGTACCTTGGGTAAGGTAGGTAGGTGCACTCTCTGATGGGTCTCTACGAGGCCTGCTACCTCTGTGTGTAGGTGCCTGGTACATAGGTACCTACCTCAGTAGGTAGGTAAGTACTAGGCAAGAACCTCAACGTGCCTGCATACTACATAGTAAGTACCTACCTAGTGGGACAGCTCCCGGCCGACCTCAAGGTGGTGCTTCCGGCACACCCGGCACACCCGGCACTGCCCCACCCCCCGCCGCCGTCCCGCCTCCGGCCATTACTTCCGTCCCGGCTATGGGCGGCCGGCCCCAAGGTGGCCCGGCCCTCCTGGCCGACCTCAAGGTGGTGCGCCCGGCACACCCGGCACGCCCGGCACTGCCTCATCCTCCGCCGCCGTCCCCTCTCTTGTCACGCCCTGTTTCCTCTTGGAGAGTATTCTACCTAGATACTCGCAACCCGGACAGAGACGACAGAAGAGACGATTGGATGTTATTTTGAGGCGAAGGAAAGGCGCAGGAAGAGGCGTGGGTGGAGGGGACTGTGTAGACCGGGGAGTTTGGAACGGGTTGGGGTTGAATCGTGTGCACACATGTAATAGATTTCCTTACGAAAAGACCAAAAAGACTAACAGTTGTGTCTGCAGGCCCAGAAGCAGGAGGAGTGACTGACTTAAACAGCAGTCTTTCGCACTCGAAACCTCACCGACCCGACGGTTGCGACTCCTCCATCGAGAGATTCGAGCTCCAGTGACAAGTTCGCCAAGGCGCAACGAGCTCTCGAAATTACCCTCAAAGACCCCATCTATCGAGTTCACAAGGACTACACGGCGGCAGCACGAGTCAGTCGGAGGAAGCCGCGGGTCTGTCAGCGGACGAACGTCCGTCTTCGTCTCCTGTTATTCGCCGCGTCGAAGCAATGACGAAAATCGCCTTGTCAAACATTGGGCCACTGATAACCCGTCGGCAAAAATTGACCATCGGCTATTTTATTAAGCTTACTTGCCGGGGTCGACCGGCCACCCCATGTCTCCCCAGTACGTTTTCCTCTCCGCACTGCCGTGATGGGAAAACACGTGTGGGGAGACGACGGAGGCCATGTTTCCCACGGCAAACCACCCTTGTCGACCGCATGTCATGCCCACAGCCCTGGGTCGCAGTCCTCGATCGGCCAGTCCCAGCCTCCCGGGCCAAGAGCTTCCGAACAGGCATGGGCAGCGGGTGCGCGAGGGAAATAAATACCTATCTCTCCCGCCAAGCCCTTCGCCCCCGGTTCGCGGTGGAGATGGCATCACAACCACCCGTCCGGCGCCTCGGCGGTGAAGCGGTTGAGCAGGAGTGTCGCCATCCTTCGTCCCTCTGCCAGCTCTCGGCGCTCCCCCGCATTACCCACCGCCGGACGACGCGACGAATCGACGACGGCGACGAAGAGCCGAGGGGCGGCTCGACCGCGAGGCCAAGACTTTGCGATGGGTCGCAATGCTCGTCATCTGCTGCCACGGCATCATACGTGCGCCGAGAGGACGGAAGTCGGAAGAGATAAAGCGGAAGTTGTTGAATTCCGCAGCGACGACTGGGTATAAAGGGATTCGAGATGTCCTCGCTCTACTCAGTCCTCTCCTGCCAACCTCATCCTTCGACAACGTTGTTCACTTGATACACCATGGGGATCAAGGGTCTTTCCAGCAAGCTCGTCCTGGGCCTCGGAGTGAGCTCGGCCGCCGCGTCGGCCGTGCTGCCGCGCCAGACCAACGGTACTAGCGAAACCAGCCCCTACTTCGACGCCGTTTCCGACTATCTCGACACCCTCGCCGAGGACCTGTGGCCCATCAACAAGGAGATCCATGACAACCCGGAGCTCGGCTATGAGGAGGTCAAGGCCCACGAGCTGCTGACCGACTTCATGGAGTCTCACGAGGGCTGGAACGTTACGCGGTCCATCTACAACATCAGCACCACCTTCGTCGCTGTCTTCGAGGGAAGCGGTGACGGCCCCATTGTGTCCTTCAACGCCGAATACGGTGAGTTTGCCCACGAAGATCATCATACTGGTGGATACTGACAATGGTAGACGCGCTCCCTGGGCTGGGACACGCCTGCGGGCACAACCTCATCGCTACGGCCTCCGTTGGCGGCGCCCTCGCCACCGCTGAAATCATGCGGGCCGAGAGCCTCCCCGGCAAGGTGATCCTCTTTGGAACGCCCGCCGAAGAGAGTAGGCACCCCCAAGCATGTTCACGATCTCCAACTAACTTCCTCAGGTCTCGGTGGCAAGGTCAAGCTCCACGAGGCGGGCGCCTTCCGCGACCACAACATTGACATCAGTCTCATCACGCACCCGACCAACGGCGGCGACAGCCCGTACATGATCACGACGTCGACGGACCGCTTCGAGGTCGAGTACTACGGCAAGGAGGCGCACGCGGCCGCGGGCCCTTGGGAAGGCATCAACGCCCAGGACGCCATCATCCTCGCCAACGACGCCATCGCCCTCATGCGCCAGCAGACGCGCCACACGGACAAGATCCACGGCATCATCACGTCGGCCGGCTCGCGCATCAACGTCATTCCCGCCCTCGCGCAGGCGTCCTTCCAGATCCGCTCCGCCGACAACGCCGCCCTGGAGGAGTGGACCGAGCGCGTGATGAAGTGCTTCGAGGCCGGCGCGCTGGCCACCGGCGCCGAGCTCAACCTCACCATGCGCCCCTACGGCTACGACAACATGGTCAACAACGACCTGCTGGCCGCAACGTACGCCAAGTACTTCACCGGTCTCGGCGGCGAGGTTCCCAGCGCCGAGATTGATAAGCTGCGCGACCCCGACGGCAGCACGGATCAGGGCAACCTCAGCCACGACTTCCCCAGCATCAGCCCGTACTTTGGCATCACCAACGAGAACGGCAGCGCCCCGACCGGCGGCCCGCACACCGCCGCGTTTGAAGTTGCCGCTGGTAGCAGGCCCGCGTTCAACAAGGCCATCATGGTCGCCAAGAGCATCGCTGGTGTTGCCATTGATGTCTTGACGGTTGATGGGCTGCTGGACCAGATCAAGGAGGAGTTTGAGGCGAACCAGGAGAAGCGCAGGAAGCGTCGCGCGGTCTTCTAGATGAGAAGCTGGACTGGCTGTTGGTTATTCATACATTAAAAATTAATACCAACTCGAAGACAATCATGATGGCCAAGAGAAGTGAAAGATGCATGGAATCGACCGTCACATTCACCTTTCCCGAGGCTTTCTTCCCAGGATGATCTGCTATGGGTGGCAATCTTCCAGCAAATCCCATGCCGTTGTCCTCATGCTCCATGTTGCTGGAAGCATAGAATAGCCGTCCTATGTGGAATTCAAGGCCAACAAAGAAAGTCAAATTAAGGTATCTATGATTACAATGGCTCAGCCTAATTAACATAACACCCACCAAAAGGCACAGCCACCTCAGGCGGTCTGCTGGACAATCTCCGTCCGCACAAAGATCTTATCCGTCGACGAGTCGTCACGATGAACGTGACCGCCCTCCAAATCAGTCCCGTAATCCGAGCGCCGGCGCCTCCCCTTCCCCTCGCCGGGGCGCAGCCCGTCCTTGGCGCCCATGTCGTCCATCTCCAGGTTCTCGTCCGAGTAGCTCATGGCCACGAACCCCCCCGGGCCGCGCGAGGGGTGCTTGGCGGCTGAAATAAGGGTGCGCG
Source organism: Colletotrichum gigasporum (assembly GCA_024584535.1). Lineage (NCBI taxonomy): Eukaryota > Fungi > Ascomycota > Sordariomycetes > Glomerellales > Glomerellaceae > Colletotrichum > Colletotrichum gigasporum. The sequence continues at coordinate 2,417,190 of CP077951.1, forward strand.
GTCCCGTGGCGCCGGACTTGCCGCCGCCGCCGTTAAAGTACTTGGAGCCCGGGTCGGTGCGGGCGGCGCTCGAGCGGAGGGTGCTGATGAAGCGGCCGAAGACGCGGTCGAAGACGGGCCGCAGGATGGGCGAGGAGACCATCAGCGCGACGCCGACCTCGGCCGAGGCCCAGATCATGGCGGTCGGGGAGGTGTAGGAGAAGTCGAGGAAGTCGACTGAGAAGACGGAGGCGAGGCGGAGGGAGCCGAAGACGATGGTGCGGCGGACAGGAGGGGTTAGACGCGATTCATCAAATGGAGGAAAAGGGAGAAGAAGGAGAAAAAAAGAAAAAAGATACGTACAGAATTCCGGCACCGAAGATGCTCATCAGCGCGAGCCTGTGCGCGCTCGAGACTTGCAGCTTCAGGACCATAGGGATGGGGAGCACGAAGATGATGAGGTCGACGACGAGGTCGACCACCCCGACGGCCGCGAAGGCCGCGATCTGGTCGCCGCACTCGCCACCGGGGATCGTGGGGTCCCACTGCATCGCGATCAGGCGGCAGATCAGCAGGCCGATGAGGATCGTCATGAGCATCCACGAGGTGGCCAGGGCCATCGTCACCCAGGCCGTGATCTGTCGATGGGGGCGCGCGGGCCCAAAGTTAGCTACAGAAGTCATCGTGACCCCCGGCCCGCTGAAAGCTTGAAACGAGCGATCGGCACAGAAAAGGTCGGTTTGGGGTATAGCGGAGGACGGCGTACTTTGAAGGGCTTGATGAAGAAGATGCGCTGGAGCATCCAGCAGATGCTGATCTTGAGGGAGCCGAGGGAGAGGGCGTAGCCGAACTTCATCAGTTTCTCAACGTGCGAGGCTTGGAGGCGCGCGACGTGGTGGCCTGCGCCGCCGAGGAATTGCACTGCGAGAGTTAGGGGGGCTTCTTCCAGTCGACGGATGTAGCTTCGTGTAGAAAGCACGGTTGGGAACGGTAGACTTACTCATAAACTGGATAACCACGAATGCATAGAATAAGGTCCGCAAAACAAACGAGTCAGTCATTGAACAGAATTTGTGTTTTGTTGTCAACTTACGAGCGACACCGTGTAGAGGTAATCATCGACTCCAAACGGCGCGCGCCGCATATGCCGCGAGTACAGCCACAGCCCCGTCCATATCGTCACCAGCACGACCAGGACGATGTTGGGGTAGATGACCTGCACGGCGTCGACAGTTGGGGCGATCGGGACGATGGTGGTCGTGATCGGCTGTTGTTGTTGTTGTTGTTGTTGTATTTAACGCCATGGCGGCAGGGGCGTAGCCCTTGCGGCAGACCTCCCGAGGGGTATGTGGCGTGGAGAGCCGCAGGCTTAGACTACTGTCAAGAATTGTATATGGGCACGATGTAGGGGGGGTCAATTCGTGATGTGTGTTGTGCTTGTATATCCTCATGCCTTTGAGTGCCCCTGAGGCACCTTTCTAGCGTGCCTTGTGTGACCAAGCACACCTTGTGTGACTAAGCGTGCCTCGAGCGGCCCTCCTGCGCCTTCAGCGCGTCCAGCGCCCTCAGCGCCTCGGGCCTGCCACCCCTTTTGACAACTACCTACTCTACCGTACACAGCCCTTACCAGCGTCCTCCAAATCTTACCTATTGGCTACTATGCGTTCAATCTGTCCCTGGATCCCGCTGGTTCCTCCAGTTCCTTTACTTCCTATTTGGTCCTTTTAGTAGGTTAGGTTGGTTATTTTAAGGCCTAGCCGGAGGCTGGCCCTTAGTAGCGTGGGCAGATCTTTAGGAAGAAGCCTGTTACATACAGGAAGGCCTCAAAGCCTTTATGATCGGTGATTAGACCCCTAAAGTATTTGTCGAATCCGCTTTGCTAATGTTGGATTCACTTCACTAGGCCTAGTGTGGAAGGTGGGCAAATAATGATATATTCGTCGTATCTGCTCTGTTATTGTTGAAGGAAGGAATCGGACCTACGGCAACGATCTAACGCTGCCGATCTAAAACCGATTCTTGCCTTCTGATTAGCTCGCTAATCGGACTAATAGGCGATAAGTGGTAATAGGTGGCGCTAGTTCGGTGTAGATATTCTAATACTAGTAACTATTTCTTTTACTGTAAATTGTCCTTTTTTTAAATAATGAGTAAAAATTGAGTATTATTCGGCGTGGGCACTAAATTACTTAAAATACGATAAAAAAATCGATAAACGGAACGAGTGCGTAAAGTGGTCGGAAGTGGTAGAAGTACCATTTTCGGTTATACCGCTTTTAGTAAAAACGAGCGTATCCTATAGCTAACTACGGGTAAGGTCCGGCTCACCGTCGCTAGCGATAATAATAGTATTCCTCCTATATCCCCTAATCTCTTTTATATTCCTCCTCTTACTTAGCACCGTTGATACTCCTTAGGGTCTCGTAACCCATCCCTTTATCCTAATTTTTACTTTTATCTCCTCGATAAGCTTTATGAGGACTTGGTTTAGTATAACTTTTATTAAGTTGTTGGCAGGGTTATCGTCTCCGTGGATCCGTTGGATTTCGTATAGTTCTCGTTTTTCGTAAAACTATTTTAATACTATAATATCGATTATTAGGCGTTTCTCCTTTGTAGTTCTAAGTTTAATGAGATATTTATAGAGTGAGTATGAGTTGGTATATACGATGGTTAGGATTGTAGGTATTCGGAGCTTATTGGTTACGATTTTTAGGGTTGTGGAGAGGGCGTAGGCTATATTAACGTTGGTGATTATCTTGTATATTTTGGATGTGAGGACGCTCTTCGTGATTCTCTTAGATTTTGTTGAGGAGTAGTGGATAATATTTCCTTTTATTATAAAGTCCTTTTCTCCTTTAGTTTTATTTACGAGGAGGATCACGAATCCGAGTTGGGATGTTAGGTTGTTATTATTAGTAAAGGAGTTATTAATAAAAACGAAGAGCTTAGTGGTAATTAGATTGAGGGGTATGTAAGTGAGGCCTTAGTTTGGGTGTTTTATTTGTTATAGTAGGTGTTGATTTAGAGTTTTGATTTGCTCTGGTGTTGTTTTTCGGTGTTGGGTTGTTGTGGATAGATTGAACGTTGTTTTTGGTTGGTACTTTGAGGTGGTGTATGTGTTTTTGGTGTGCTGCTCGATGTATTACTTTTTTGTAGTAGTGGATTTGGTGTTAATTAGGTGTATTTTTGCTTTTTAGTTTTTTAGGTGTAAGAAGATGGCTTTTTTATTGGTTGAGATGATTTTTTTATTAAATATGAGTAGTGTTTTGGTGGAGAGGTATTATTTCTTTTTTGCTGAGAATATCGCTTTTTGGAGTTCCTCGTTTTTTTGTTGAGTGAAGGTCTTATTGCTTAGGCTGATAGTATTATTAGTTTATATGCCGATTATTACGAAGTTCTTGTTTTTGTTATTTAGTAATAGTAAATAGGGGTTGTACGTAGAAGTCCTTATCTAGAGCTTCTCTTTATGGTGCTTATTGTATATTGTGTATTAGTGGGTTCTAGCTTTTACGATGTTGTATAATGGTTGTACGATGGTTATAATAGTTCTTAGAGGGTAATTTTTCTTTATTTGGTCTGGTAATTTTATGAGGATTGTCTTTTCGAGCTTTGTTGTGGATTAGGTATACACCTGAGTGATGTTTCTTATTTATAGTGAATAGCCCTCTTTCTGGATGAGAGATGGAGCGATGGTGAGAATTAGTTTTTAATTGGTGCTTTGAATAGTTGGAGACTATATGAGGATAGCCTCTTTGTTGTCGTCTGTGTATCCCTGAATAATAAGTTTGGACTTTTTGTAGGGCGTCTCTGTTTTGCCCTTTACTTTGTTAACGATCCTTGAGTGGAATATATGTATCCTTTTGTGTTTTTCTTTATTGTACTAAGTGAATTTAAAGACTCCTTGTTTGATTAGGGCGTCGATCTCCTTCTTAGTGGACTCCTTGAACGGGGGTCCTAGGGCTTTGATTATGCCCTTTTTGCGTAACTTAAGTGCTAGGGCGTGATCTGCCTCTTCCTTGGTGCTTATAAATACGGCTATTATTGTGGCCTTGTTTTTGGTGTTATTAAAGGCGTTAACTTCTATTAGGAGGTTAATTTAGGTGTTTTTTTGTGGTTTGCTTTTTGGGCGTTAAGGTGGTAGTGCTGGCTTTTCTTTTGGGGGTAGTGTATCCGTTTAGACGATAATTTCGTTTTGGACTTCCTTTTCTTTGTTAAGGACGTCTTCCTCGTTATTTTTTGGTATTTCTGGGACCGTATTCTCGTTATTATTTTTTAGGAAGGGTTTAATAATAGTAGACCTGAAAGTCTTTAATTTAAAGGGTAATTAAATAATATAATCTTCGCCTTCGTTAACGAGGAGTGTATATAGGCCTATTTAGCCCCTTCTCTTATACTAAACAATAATTTTCGATTATAGTAGTAGATCTCGTATAAGGGCTATATTTAGGCCGTTTCTCATTATAAGAGTATTAACTATTATGTGTTTTATGTAAATCTCTTATAACTTCGTTATAGCCTTCTACGTAGCTTTTGCGCATTACCGTGTCTCTAGTAATAGTAGTGAGTTTATATTTATACGTGGGTATACTCCGAAGACGAGTAGGGTTAGAATAAAACCATCTAAGCCAACTATATCGTTAATTACTTTAATTATACTCTATAGGGTAATCTTCGGCAGCGTGGAAGGGGATTCTTAGTGGATAATATTATATGCTTATCGTAGGGGCGTATAGTATCGCTTTACTTTCCCGATACTATTATAGGCTTTAACGAGCACCTCTTTGACTTCGATCACCATAGATCTCACTGAATTCCTGAATTCCTTAGAGCTAAAGTTTCTATTAGTATCCGTGATGATCTAGTTAAGGGGTCCAAGGTAAATATCAATCCAGTATTCGCATAGTGTTTCCCAGGTATACTTTATGCTAACATTTTCCAAAAACCTAACTACGTTAAAGGAAGTGGTCGTATTAATAACGTAGATTACGGGTTTATTCCCTTCTAAGTAGAAGATATTAATAATAACCTTATAATTAAAATCCACATTATCTCTAAGGGTAAATTTAAATCTCCCTGGAGTTTGTTTGTTTATTTGGTACTGGCGGCAGTGCTTTGTGAGCTTCTGGATTGTTTTGAATATTACGTTGTTGCCGGCTTTTTTTAGGATTATATGGAGTTTTTGTACTGATGGGTGGCCGAAACGATAGTGGATTTTATGTAATTCTGTGTTTATAAGGTGATTCTATGTAAAACTCTGTTTTGGAGAGTGTATGAGTATCTATGGATGCCCCTATTTGCGTATAATAGGGACTTTTACGTTTCTTTGTTGGAGGAAGTTATGGATATTATCGAAATGGATCCCTAAGTTGTCCATATTTCTTAGATAAAGTAAGAATAGTGTACTAGTGTTCATAATATGGAAGGGTAGTTGTCCAAAGGGTGAATTCATATAAGTTAGTCCTATGGAGGGTATCGGAGGGTTATCTCCGAAGGTAATGCTTGTTTGGCCTGTTTTAGAGGTGTCGAGTTTTATAGTAATATCGATTTTTTATAGAATAAGGAATTAAGGGTATTTAACCGTGGAAACGCTAGTTGCTCTTATATTAGGTATAATCCCTTAGAAAATTATCGTTGTATAGTGGTTATTGCTGATAAACGCCTCGTAGGCTGGTAACTTTATGGGCGTACTGTTGATATCCTTCCCCGTAATAGTGTAGTAAGCGGCTTAGTTATTCAGGGTTTAAGTGAGGTCTTCGCCGACTAGAGTAGTGGTGTGGTTAAAGAATGAGATGTGGAATTCGTTGTTATGCTTATTTTCCTCGTTAAGGGTAGTGCTGGTGAGGTATTAACTTAGATCTTCCTTGTCCCTAGTATCCTTATCGTTAAGCACTTTATCTCCTTTATATTTAGTGAAGAAGCGGTTATATATTTTAGGAGAGGTATTAGAGATGTCCTTATTTAACCTAAAACATTTATACACTTTACTTCTCTCCTTTACAGAATACTTTGTAAATTAGCACCTTTCCTTACTATAAATATAATACTTTTTACTATAATAAGGGTATCCTCGTTACTATTGGCGACCTCTATAATAGTTACTTCGCCCTTTTCCGTTATAGCATCGGTTAATCCAGAACTACTCATTTAACTCTATTTTTAACATAAAGTGTTAACGGTAAGTATCTCTTCCTTTTTCCTCTAAATCGAGGCTTATCTTCATTGTATTATAAAGCTCCTCCACTATATTTACTCCGGTTAGGTTAGTAGAGTAGTACTCTTTCATAGAGATAACAGCTCTGATCAGCTTATCCTTTAGGACCTAGTCTCCCTAATAATATAGCACAAAAGCTTACTAGAAATTCGTTAGGTCGTTAAAAAGGGTCTCTAAAACCTTAACCTTTGTCCTCTCGGGGTTCTTCTAAATAACCTTATTAAGATTTACTCTGTTCTAATTGATAATATAGGTTTAATGGTGTTAGTCTCCTTTAAAGTGGTACTATAGTTTATTAACTACCTCCTCTATTAACTAAATAGTTGGTGTACTACTAATATAGCCGTAATAGAACTAAGAAGCTTTTCTTTTTAGTATTATAGGGAATAGGTTAACTATTGTATAGTGGTCAACTCCGATTTTTCTGTAGGCTTCGAGGAAGATGCGGAATTTGGTGTTAAGGATATTGAATTTCTTACTATTATACCTTATATCGTTGGTATATACTTTAATAAGTATACTTTATTATTAAGGGGTTACTATTTTACTAATCTCGTTTATGGTGTAGCGTTCTTCTTAATCCAGTAGCTCCTAGGTGAATATGGGTTATCTGGGTAGTTATAACCAATTCTAAGGGCTTGGTACGATGCGGGTTTGGCTTATTCCCGCTCTCTTTGGGGGTAGTGGTGCTTATGGAGAGTTCTTTTGTGCTACGATCTTTTCTAGGTGTGATTTAGGTTATAGTGGTATCTATTCTTTTGTTAATTCCTTATAAAAGATTAGGTCCTTTATCAGATCTCTAAAGGACTTACTCCTTTTATTAACCTTCTCGATTTCTTCTTAGGTCCAGTAGCATAGTTCTTCTGAGTCCTTAAGCTTAAAAAGCTCCTCTACGATCTTCCCTCCCTCCATAGGAATATAAACGCTATAGTAGAGTAGGAAGTTATATAGTTTTTTTGCCACTTTTCCTTTGAGTATTTTGAAGGTCTCCTGGGTCCATTCCTCAAAGTCCTTTTTGAATTCCTCTTCCAACTTATGGCCAATAACGCCTTTTGCGTTGTATATCTCCGTGAAGAACGTTACCACTATTACTACTAATTTAGAAGTAGATTTAGAGGTCACGTTCTCCGGTTTAAATCTGGTTTATAGTCCCTATTCGTGGATATTAATATTGTCCTTATACTTCTTCGGTAATAGGACCGGGGAGTCATTAACCATAATATAATTAGGTTCCTTAATAGTTATTACTCTTACCATCTCTCTTTATTAAGGGGCCTAAGCACCCTAGGCCTCCTCTAGCATCGGATTCGCCGTAGTTGGGTCACTTCTTAATATCTTAGTAGATATTCTAGTATACAATAATAAAACTAACGACGTCTTAAATACAGGGCATTTCCTCTAAACCACAACTTCGAGGGCATATACTATTTATTAAGTGAATTACTACTTAGTGTTTATAGAATACTACTTCTAATAGGTAGTATAGGAAAGGAGTCTTCTTTCCTTTAGTGTTATCTCTGGTCGTATATCTGCGTTTAGGTCATCTCTAGGGGCAGGGACGACAATAGTGAAGTCGGGGTTCTCGTTAAATTCAGCCCTTCAAACATTAGATATTATATCCTTAGCAGGTCACTCCAATCTCAATATTTATTATTAACTCTTCTTTTATAAACATAATTGGAAAATGGGGTTATCATCTCTAGCATCGTATTCACTAAATATTCAGGGTCACTACTCTAGAAGTAGAAGTAAGTGGCAACGACGACGATGGTGAAGTCGGGGTTCTTATAAAAGTTAACTTTTTAAATACTAATTCCGAGGTATTTCCGTAGCTACTAAGTAATAGAGTAGTATCTAAAAAAAAGGGGATATTGATTATAATAAATAGCTTCTCTTCGAGAACAAAAGTTAGCGATAAAAGCGTAAGGGCGCTTTATATTATTATTAATCGTAAGATCTTCGTTGTAAACCGTACATAATAAATACAAAGGCCGTATTCTATCATATTGAGCAGAACTTATTACTCTGGTGACTTCGTATAAACTCCTAAGAAGCTCCTATGGTATCCTATTGTTGATCGTTTAGCTAACCGAGGGTATCGCAAATTCTTCTAATAGCGTAAGTATCGTAAGATCCGTCGAGCACACTAAGTCGTTTTGGGATTTCGTAATACTACCTCTTCCAATAAAAAATTCACTTTACTAATCTATGGAAATAGTATTCAACCACTAATCAGTATTAGATTCACTTCACTAAGCCTAGTATAAAAAATAAGCAAATAATAATATATTCGTCGTATCTGCTCTATTATTGTTAAAGGAAAGAATCGGGCCCACAGCAACGATCTAACGCTACCGATCTAAAAGCGATTCCTGCCTTCTGATTGGCTCGCTAATCGGGCCAATAGGCGATAGGCGGCAACAGGTGGCGCCAGTCCGGCGTGGATATTCCGACAGCTAAGTGCCTAATCCACTTCTGGCGTGCTCGAAGGCCATACACGGTGTGGAATAATAACAGGCCGAAATGCGCCCTTGAACCAGCCACTTTAAGGGCTAAGTTCTCCCCTGAATAACAGGGAGAACAAGAACAATTACACACTATTGAATATATCACGAATTGACCCCTAAATCCGACAGTATTAATTAAGGAATCCCATAGGTCCTATGGGCTCTAATAAACTAGAAGGGTAGTGTCGGATTCAAGGGTCAATTCGTGATATATTCAATAGTGTGTAATTGTTCTTGTTCTCCCTATTATTCAGGGGAGAACTTAGCCCTTAAAGTGGCTGGTTCAAGGGCGCATTTCGGCCCGTCATTATTCCACGCCGTGCGCGGCCTTCGAGCGCGCCGGAAGCGTATTGGGCGCTTGGCACAGCGGATTCGACAGCTTCCTATGAGTCGACTCGCTGCCGGTCACCGGATAGGCATCGGTGCAACTTCCTTCAGGGGTGTAGTAATTCTCACTCTCAGGGATTATTATGCCCTAGCTCCGACCCCTCTCCAGCTCCTCAGTGAGCTCTGCGATCCACACCTATAAAGGCCCTAGGGCAGTGTTAATTATCTACTATAATAAAACTTCACTATTAAGGCCCACTGATAAGGTAATAGTATTCATTATAATAATAATACTTAGTTATCCTAATAATTGTTTACTTTTATTAAAAATAGAATCCTTTTTTATAGGTAGCTATACTTAACTTATAATCTTCTTTTTAACTAGTAAAAAACCATACTCTACTCAGCATTACTATAAGTTATAATCCTAAGTTAAAAGTATACAAGGGGCCAAGCCTAGGCTTATTCAACCATAGGGGGCTCTATTACTATTTACTTCTAACTAAAGAGTAGGAGGGAGGGTCTTTCTCTCATAGACTAAAGTCTCTACTAAGGGGGGGGCAACTGGGCCCCACTTAGTTAAGGACAAGTGGCGCATTGGTTATGGCCTCATGTATAGCCTGGGCGTTTGCGGGCACTAGCCCCTGACACTAAGTAATAATACCTCTCCCTAAGGAGGGATAGTTAATATAAACCAAAAGGGCCTTATTTAAAAAGTTGATAAAGTTATCATAATAACAACTTAAGTTATTATTCTAATTTAAAAGATAGCTCTAATAAATAACCTCTTTTAAAATACCTATCCTACCTACTAAGAAGGTGGTCGTAAAGGGGGTACACATATACTCTATAATATATTTATAAAAAGTAAACTAATAATACATATTAGTTCTAAAACTCTTATAATAAAAAAGTAATAAATATAATTTTAACAAATAATAAACCTTATTTTAAAAGTCCTAAAACTAGTATTACTCTAACTATAATACTTCCTAAAGTTTGTTAAAACTAGCTAAAAACCGTCTTAAATAACTATATAATTATCTTTTTAAACGGCTTTAAAATACTTAATAAAGTTATAAAATACGAGTTTATTATTTATAAAAGTAATAACGTGGTTCATCATCGAGCAGGACACCATCATTAACCGGGACACTTTTCCCACCTTTATTATCCTCCTACTTTAACACATCTTTTCTTCTATTATATAATACCTAATACCTTATCCGAAAATAGGATTAATTTAGTAATTAAAATAATTCAATTAACTCTACAATTCAGTATCCGATGCATAATAATTATTTATAACGTTCCTAAAATTACTCTCCACACCAGAATAAATGGTCGAACTACTAAAACCAATAATACCAACACACAATTAAATTTAATAAAGACCGAGGAGGAGGTAATTATTTAATATATTATTAACCTGGATTCTCGAGGATTCTCGCCTTAATACGTGGATATGGAAAATATGGCCAATACACTACTCCGGAAGTGTACTTCCCGACCAGTCGGGAAGCACTAAACAGAACACTTCGTCCAACAACGCCCAAAACTCAAAATACGATTTTCTCGTATTTATAACTATCAAAGAGGCCTCTACGAAGATCCTACGATTATTAAGCCTTAGTTTCAACTTATAACTAATATGTAATCAAAATACAGTATTATGAATAAAGATTTCTATAACTTAAATAAAACCAATTTTATAATAAGTATAATCTAATTTAGAATAGTTATTATACGTTCTAATCGGATTAAGAAACTAAAAAAAGTTCAACTTAATAATAAAGAACAAGTAATAGCAATTTATTATATTACTAATAATAGTTAACGTGGTTCATCATTGAGTAGGCCACCATCATCGACCAGGCCACTTTTTCCACCTTCATCACTAATAGCTTCCATATCTCAACCAAAACCAATTAAATCAATTACAACTACTCAAAATCACTTAAACTACTTATTTCCACAGTCTCTGGACAGGTCCTCGCATTGTGGCCGGTCTTACAACAAATACCACAAAGTCGCAAACCTGTCCAACGACGCTTTAACGACCCCTCGTTTTCCTCCTCTTCACGCCCTTCCTCCTCAACAACACCCTTTTCAACCATAACGCCCCTTACCTAAGACCCTTCTAGTACCCCTCCATCTTATAATCTAGTTCTTTTAGCTCTCCGGCGCTTACTAAGTGTTATATTTAATTCTCAAAGAGTACGTAGCTCTTCCTCCATAAGAGTAGCTCTATAGTAAATATACTAAAAACCCTTTCTAAGCTTTTCGGTAACATCATAAATTAGAGTTAGTGAACTTCCCTAATATTTAGAGATTCTTTCTTTTATAAGTGAAGACTAAGAGATAGCCTTTTTGGTGGTTTGAGGTATCTTAGAAACCCAAGGGTCGGGTAACTTGTTAGGAGTGTTTAAGGCTGTTAGTGTTCATAAGTATATATCTAGCTTAGAAAGGATAGTTTAAGGGTTATATAGAATAAGCCTAGCCCCTCTGAAACCCCCATAGACGTTTTCCTAGGTAAAGGTTTAAAGGAATACGGTCTTGAATACGAGGAAGAACTCGGGTTTAGTAATGTGTATAATCCGGGCCTTAATGAAGTACTTAATCTGAGAGCTATATCTCAACTTTAACACACTATAGCAGCCAACATCGAGAAGCTGGGTTAGATGTGATGAATAAGTAGGCAGGTAAATAAGTATAATCTTGTTTTCGTTATAATAGTCCTCGAAATCGCTATTAACGTAGCTTTTATGGACATCAACGACTAGTATCCGATATATACCTTTTAATTATAGTTTTAAGTGTTTATCGAAATACCGAAGCTATTCTAGGGTAATCTTATTATCGGTCTATCTATTAGAAGTTGTTTTAACTACCTAGTTATCCGGAATTTAGGCCTCGGTGTACTAACTCGTAAAGTAGAAGTGGCCCTAAACTACCAAAAAAAGCAGCATCGTATAACCATCACTAATAACACAATAAATCACCGTTACCCATTCTTAATTACTAAGCTAAACCATTTTTAGCTTCCCAATCCGATCAGAACGTATAATAACCATTCCAGGCCGGATTATACCCATTATAAAACCAATCTCATCGAAATTATAGAAATTATTGTTCATAATACCATATTTTGATCGTATATTAGCTACTAATCGGAACTAAGGTTCGATAATCGTAGGATTTTCGTAAAAGCCTCTCTAATAATCATAAGTATGAGAAAATTATATTTTAAGTTCTAAGTATCGCTAAACGAAGTATTCTATTCAGCATTTATTAACCGGTTAGCTATTACGCTTCCGGAGTAGTGTATTAGTTATATTTCCCATATTTATACGTTTAGGGGAGAATCCTCGAGAATCTAAGTTAATAATATATTGAATAATTACCTCCTCCTCGGTATTTATTAAATTCAGCCGCGCATTCCTATTATCGACCTTTGCATTTCGACCCTTTATTCTGGACTAGAGGGTAGTTCTCGGAATATTATAGATGGTTGTTATACGTTGGACACTTAATTGCGGTGTTGATCGGATTGCATTAATTACTAGAATAATTCTATGTTTGGGCGAGGTTTCGGGTATTGTTTTGTAGAAGAAAGGACGTATTAAAGCTGGAGGGTAATGAAGGTGGGAAAAGTGGCCCGGTCGATGATGGTGGCCTACTTAATGATGAACCACGTTATACAATACCGCCTTTTTTAGTAATTCAGGGCCACTTCCACCTCACAAATTAATACTCCGAAGCCCAGATTCCAAACAACTAAACAATTAAAACAACTTCCAATAGATAAACCAATAACAAGACTACCCTCCAATAACTTCAGTATTTCAATAAATACTCAAAATAGTAATTAAGAGGCATATATCGGATATTAATCATCGATGGCTATAAAAACCACGTTAACAGCGATTTCGAGGAGTATTACAAAAAGAACAAGATTATAACTATTTACTTACCTACTCATTTATCACATCTAACCCAACCTCTCAACGTTAGCTACTATAATATATTAAAGTTGAGATATAGCTCTTAGATTAAGTACTTCATCAAAGCCCGGATTACCTACATCACTAAACCCGAGTTCTTCCTCGTATTTAAAACCACATTCCTTCAAACCTTTACCCAAGAAAACGTCCATAGGGATTTCAGAGGGGCTAAGCTTATTCCTTATAACCCTCAAACTATCCTTTCTAAGTTGGATATACAATTACAAATACCAACAACCCTAAACACCCCTATCAGGCTACCTAACCCTTAAGTTTCTAAAATACCTTAAACCATTAATAAAGCTATCTCTTAGTCTTCACTTATAAAGGAAAGAATCTCTAAGCATCAGGGAAGCTCACCAACGCTAATTTGTAAAATTACCGATAAGCTTTTAAAAGGTTTATAGTATATTTCCTATATAACTACCCTTATAAAGGAAGAGCTACACCATCTTTGAGATACAAATACGGCCCTTAATAAGCACCGTAAAACCAAAAAAACTAAACTATAGGATAAAGGGGCATTAGAAGGGTCTCAGGTAAGGGATACTATAGTTAAAAAGGGTATTATTAAAGAGGAAGGGTGTAAAAAGGAGGAAAACAAGGGGTCATCAAAACGTCGTTAAACAAGTTCACGACATTGTGGTATTTATCGCAAAACCGGCCATAACACAAAAACCTATCCAGAGGTTATAGAAATAAATAGTTCAAATAATTCTAAGTAGTTATAATTAATTTAATTAATTTTAGTTGAAATATAAAAGTTGTTAATAATAAAGGTGGGAAAAGTGTCCTGGTTGATGATGGTGTCCCGCTTAATGATGAACCACGTTAAGTAAATAGCCTAGGGCTATAATCGACTTAGCTTAGTAAAAGTATTTAATAGAAAAGTTAAAAAAAAATAAGAGTAGAGTTTTAGTGGGCCCTCCTTACCTCCTAAAACCAATCTATATATATTTATATTAATAATATTAGTATTATCTAAGAGATATAAAGCAAAACTTTAAACTCCTTATAAGCAGCCTTCTTTAAAATCCATAAAGCGGCTAGGATATTGTCGCAAAAGTGGAACCACTATTACGGGACAGTAATTGTGGGCTATATTATGACACACCCCCCCAGACCGAGGAGAGAAGAGGTCTGCTAACTAAGGAATTAGCACCGGCTTACACTCACAACTAACAAGTCCTTATTGACTGTTACTGGGTACCGGCCGCTTCCAGCTGGCAAGTCTAACCTTCCATTTCGGTGACTTGCTGCTGAAGCGAGAATGGGTGAGCATAACGAGGCTCGAGCCCATGACCTCTAGGTCGGCCCACATACTGCCACTTTAGCGAGGCGTTTAGCCATTCAACCAGAGGGCTCGTAGAGACAAGGGCTCATAACTGTCGCAAAAGTGGAACCACCATTACGGGACAGTAATTGTGGGCTATATTATGACAGATATATAATATATATATCCACTAAGGGCCAAAGCATCAGAAGATAAAAAGTAATAAAAGATAAACCACTTAACTAAGTAGAGTATAATACTCTTAGTACTCTTAAATTAACTAATAACTCTAATAGGAATTAAATATCTCATTAAAAATAGTTATAAGCCTAATACATATAATAATAATATAAAAAGGTAACAAATCGATATATTTAACTAATATTTAAAGCCACCCTATTTAACCCCCCTAAACTAACCCTACTATAAGAAACTCTATACTACCTCCTAGTAGCCTAATTAGGTTATAAAGACTTTAAATAATATTACTAATACTTTAATTATAATAACATTTTACTTATTTACTCTTATAGAAAAGTAAAAAAAGTAAACTACTTAGTTTATTATTAAAAAACTCTAGTGAGGAGATAACGGTGGCCTACCCTCTACTTTTCTAGTTTATTAATGTCGACTTGAGGGTCAGAATCCGTATATTGTGCTGTCTGCTAAGTGCTTCAGGGAGCGTCCCTGACCCTAGGGATAGGGGTAGGGGACGCCCCTGGCTGCCTGAGGCGCGCTCGGGATCAACCTTACGCCGAGCGCCCGTTCCAAAGGCGCTTTAGGAGCGTTCAATCTGACAATTAAAGCCTATAAGACCTATAGGATCCCTTAGTTAATACTTCAGGGGTCTAATTACCAATTATAAAGGCTTTGAGGCCTTCCTACGTATAACAGGCTTCTTTTAGAAGATCTGCCCACACTATTAGGAGCCAGCCCCCGGCTGGTCCTTAAGATAACCAACCAACGTACCCTACCTAGGGAACCAGATAGGAAGCAAAGGAACTGGAGGGACCAGCGGGATTCAGGGATAAATGGAACGCATAGTAGCCAGTAGGTAAGATTTAGAGGACGTTAGTAAGGGCTGTGTATTATAGAGTAGGTAGTCTGAGCCTGCGGCTCTCTACGCCACATACCCCTCGGGAGGTCTGCTGCAAGAGCTACGCCCTTGCCGCCATGGCGTTAAATACAACAACAACAACAACAACATCAGCCCCGGAGGAGAGGAGACGCTCAACCACTGCTTCAAACCCCAACTCCGAAAAGTAGGTCAAAGGGGTGTGGCCATCGGGAAGGCGTCCAAACTCACAGAGATTGTCCTTTTTGAGAACCTTGTCCAGCATTCTGAGCATCCAGTCTTCTTGCTTTTCTGTTGAGGCGAAGTGGGAGACCAGGTATCTCTGGGCGTACGGAAGGAGGTATTGTGGTTCGGAAATATCGGTGTACATCCGTCCAGCATCGGCAAGCATCTTTCCGACATCCACGTTCGACTTCTTTGGTGACCTTAGCAGCTTCAGTGCAAATGCCCGTGTCCGCCTTGAACTACCACTTGCCGAAGAGATGATACTTGTCGGTACTGCGCCAGCGGAAATCCTCGGCACGACGATGCGAGACAATTGTTTCTCGAAAGTGCTGAAATTGAGGTAAGTAATGAGAATAGCTGCGAAGTGGTGCTCGGCAGCTGGTTTGGTAAATGTTTCGCCGTCTAAGATAATCTGTTCATCGAACAGAAACCTCTGCACGCTGTGGTGGACAAGTCGGACGCTAAATCTTCTTCGTCGACCATGATGAGGCCCTCGCAAGACGCCAACATAGAGTATATGCCATTGGCGACGTTCTCCTGGTCCCACACCGGGATACCGGGAATAATACTCAATGCTTCTCTGAGTTCTTCCAAGTTCAGAGGGCGCTGTGCGACAGAGACAATCTTCAGTATCTTTGATTGATGAGCCTCGTTCCTTGGTTGAACTGGATCCAGCTGCTCCAATATCCTCATGAATGTCGCCGGAAGGCCTCTTGGGAGGTCCAACAGGGCTTCGCGTATCTCTCGGTCTGTTCGCTTGGTGCAGAGCGCTTCGATTTGGAGGGCGGCCCAGAGGAACATCCCCTCAGCTTTGCTGACCAAAGACTCCCGGATTTCGAGAACGAGCGACGGGTCCCCCAGGACAAGCTTTCCTGACTCTATGTGGGACTCCAGTTTCGCATCGATGAAATCTTGTATCTCGGGATTTACATCGGAAAGAAGAATTGTAGTCGGATCTATGAGCTGGTTTGAGGTCTGATCAAGAGCTTTCCCTGCCTCTATCCGAGTAGAAACCAAGGCAAGGATCGAGAATGCGTTTTGGAGCTCACGAAGGGTTGACAGCACCACCGATCGGTCTCCTTCGCCACATTCGTCTAGTCCGTCGAGAACAATGAGCATTCTAGTCTCCGGCTTGACGTTTTTGACCAGCAACGCTACTAGATCTTCGACGTCCAAGTTCAAGGTAGAACTGCTGTCCTCAGCTCCAAGTTCGGTCCTTGTGATGGTCCGGAGTTTCTCCAGTATTTGTCGTACTATGGAGCCAATGATGGTCCTGGCCTTGAGGCTTTGGTTGGTATCATAGCGGCAAAAGAAATAGGCTAGGGTAATGTCTTTTGACTTTTTCGTCAGGGTCAGATCGTCCACCACGTTCGCTAGTAGAATGGATTTTCCACATCCTAGCTTGCCAGCGCAAATCAAAGTACCAGAAGAATCTCTGGATTTCCAATCGGAATTCTGCGTGTAACGATTGAAAAGAGCCGTATTTCCCATTTTTCTCGTCTGCTTCCACATAGACTGGTAATCGTATGTGGTGCAGGAATCCAAGACTCGTAATCTGGCCTTGAGCTCCTTTCGGCGGGCGCGTTCGTCAAACGAGCTCTTTGACAGAGCTGTAAAGATTTAGGTTGTCTCGGCGAGCTTTTGGATTCTCTGATTCATCAGATAGTCGACTTCTTTTTCAATGGACTTTGCCCAGTGATCCAGGTCTCATTGGGCTGTCTCCGGGTCGGATAAAGACGCAGTCAACTGTCCAAGGCGAGACTTTTGAGTGAATTTCATCAGACGGTGGCAGAGCCTGACAACCAGAATAAAGTACTCTGCAAGATACGACTGCAGTTTCTTGGAATGTGGGTAGAGCAGCGACAAATCCTGGTATCGGGGAGCGGAACGGCCGATCTCCATGAAAAGGAGCAAAATCTTCTCGAGATGTGAGGAAAACCCCGAAAGCAGCTGTCGTAGAAGAGGTAGTCAGCCCTTAGCCTGGCAGAGTCAGACCTTAATTGCATATGCTTACCAGCAGTGTTGACCGCACAGCCGTCCAGACGCCGCATGCAATGAGATTCTGCGAGCCCCCTATGAGTATGTCTCCAATCGCGGCGAACCTCTGGGCAGCTTGGAGCACGTTGGTAAGTCGCGGCCCAAAGCAACGGACACCACGCCCTTTCTTGACAGTCTGACGGTCCACCTCAGCTGTTACACGCATGACATCGTCGATACTCGGGAGAGCTTGAAGGGCGCTAGCCCTATGGCTCTTGATTTCTGCCTTTTGGTCGCTCGGTAGATCATCCTCGAACTGTGAGACGGCTTGGGCTAACCGAAGGCCCGCCTTCATTCGTGATGACGAACCCGCCAGCACGACCTCCATCTTTTCGAGGCTCGCCAGAAGCCTTCAATCGACTGAAATAGGGAGAGGTGTCAAGGCAACTCAAAACCAGGGTGATGTTGACGCGCGAACCCCGACACGAGAATGATGGAGAACGAGGGGTATTGTAAATTTGTCCGGAGTTCAAGATCAGGCTGCGTGGACACGTCATGTGAATCAGCGTGGCGGTGGCGCTGCGGCTACGGTTGTGGCTGTGGTTGTGGTTGCGCTTGCGCCTGCTCCGTGGGATTTCTGAAGAAGAAGAAGAAGAAAACATGGGAAGTTGCGAGAGTCAAAAGACTTTTATACTTGTACGGCCGGAGGTAGGGAAAAAATTATCGTGGCACGGCAAGTCTACACCTGCAGGTCGCGCCTTCCACCGCATGACCATCTAAGTACATAGATCTTCGCAGGCAGAAACCTTGCGGGCCCGGATGTTTCACTGGGCTTGCGTCCGGATACTCTCAATAAACCATTTCTCTTGGAAACATTGGGAAACTGCCTTGCATCAAGGCCTGGGTCGCTGTTTCTCACTTGGGAGTTGACCGGTTCCGTTCGGGCGGATCTTTCATCAGACCGGGCTTCGGAGGTCGTTGACATGTGGGGGCCACGTGCCGGGCGGCGTAGGTATCGTAAGTACCTACCTCGCTAATTCTGGAGTCTCGCTAAGATATCGTCTCTAAGCTGGCCATCCACTGCTAGAGTGCCACTGAGGCGCTGATGGCGGGGTCCAACAGTGTAGTCCTAAGGTATCTCGTACCCAAGCGGCTCAAATGCCCGGTAAGACGCTGGTCCATGTGCGTCGCCTGGTAGGGTAAGGTACGAAGCTGAAATCTCTTACTCCCCTGCCTGGGGCGCGTCTGCTGCCTTCACCCGGCTTGTCACTATGTCTACAGCCGAGTCTTGCCACGATGATTCGCCACACGCCATCTTCTCGGCCGAGATTGGCATGTTGCCTCTGAATTAGAACACAATCCGGACGTCACTTACACACCAGTCCCTTCGGAATCGGATCAAGCCGCGTGCAGGCCACGTGTTCGGCTACATACGCTACGAGTTCCATGGCGACCTCTCGCGCTACCTTAAGTGAAGGATTCGAACGCATCATGAATGGCAAGCGTGTAACAAAGCTGCCCAGGCTTCATGTTGAGTCGGTTGGTTGGTGGAATCCCAAGGTTAATGTCCAATTCTTCATGAATTTCGGGGCAGCTTGCTGCTTACTGTGTTACTCCAACGTTAGTTAAGATCCCATTTCGCGTGGAACCTCAATAGGCATCGGCCTCATGCTTGCAGTTGAAGAAGCGAAGAAAAGAGAATATAGTGGCTCATCATCATGTCCGATAATGCCGCAGTGAACACAAGATGTTGGTTCGAGAACATGACGCACCTGTAAGCTGACGGGACGGAAGCGGTTGTCACGGGTTTGTCACGCCCCACTATCGTCCCCCCCAGTATGGAGTACCGGGGGTTCGAACAGACGAAAATTCTCACGTTCAGAATTCAACTTCTCCCACCACCCCTGCGGACAGGGATGCGGCCGCGAACAGTGGGGAACGCCAACCGCAAGATTCTCGTTTTAAGCTCTGTTGACACCGGCAGAATGGCCGTCCAGTCGAATGGCACCGAGAAAAGGGGGCTCGACAACTCCTTCCAGACTCCTCGCACGCGTGGAACTCCACTTCGGAACGACCCCCCAGTGGGTTTTGGCCAGACCTTCGGGCTGAGGGATTGGTCGGGACCCTGACTCGCGATGGGGTCTCGTAGTCGCCTAATCTTATCAGATGCATCTCCGAGCCGGTCGTGGGCCTTGGCATTTCTAGCCCCGAGAAAATCTTGAATGGGTCCTGGGCCTCTGTCGGACGACTACGAGGTTTAAAAGCTCAACGACGGCCATCGTGTGTTGCGTCCCTTTCGGTTGTCCGTCGTGCCTTTCTTCAGACCTCGTCACTTGGATCGTTGCCAAAAGACAGGAACGGAACGTCTGCCGACAATGAGCTCCCACACGGATACCGAGTCCAACCGGGACAAGCACCCCGAGGATGGCGTCAACGAACTCATGCACACGACTTCGTCCACGTCCTCCGTGGACTCGAAGCCGCAGCCTCCGATGTACTGGAAGATCGTCGCCGTGATCATGATCTCCTGCATCAGCTTCGGCTCGTCGTGGAGTTCGGGCATCACGGGTGCCCTCAAGTCGACCCTGAAGAAGGAGCTGCACATCAACAACAAGCAGTTCTCTCTTTTGGAGGCTAGCGAGGACTTCATGGTTACCTTGCTTATTCTGTCCAGCGGTATTGTGACGGACAGAATTGGTGGCGCAAGTGCCATGTTGTATGGTGAGTGGCTTCATCAACGCCAATGACGGGGTGAGCAGACGCGCTCATGCAATGGCAGGCAACATTATCTACTCAATCGGCTCAATCCTGGTTGCGGCGGCAGCTCAGGTCCGATCGTTCAACTTCATGATCGGCGGACGAGTCATTCTCGCGCTCGGAGATATCGCGACCCAGGTAGCTCAGTACAAGGTGTTTTCCAGGTTCGTATCGAATGAGACCTGGACGAAAGATGCAATATTAACATTGGATGAAGCTGGTTCGGCCCCAACAATGGTTTCGCGTCGACCCTCGGCCTCGAGCTCGGCATCAAGAAGATCGGCGGCTTCGTCGGCAAGTCATCAGCCAACATCATCGCCAAGAACACGGGCAACTTCGCCTGGGTCTTCTGGGTTGCCGTCTTCATGAACGTCTTCACGAACGTCATGACCCTCGGTTTCTACTTCTTCAACGGCATCGCGCACAAGAAGTTCGGCAACGTCAAGGACCCCGCCACCGGCGAGAAGTTGACTGAGAAGTCCAAGAAGTTCCAGCCCAAGAAGGTCCTGGAGCTCCCCTGGGTTTTCTGGGCCATCATGGCCTTCTCCCTGTTCCAGACGAGCACCGCGATTGTCTTTACCCAGAACGCGACGGAGCTCGCTGAGAAGAGATTCAAGGTCGACTCCATTACCGCGGGTTGGTACTCAGCCGTCCTCCAATACGCCGGCTTTTTCCTCGTGCCGTGCCTCGGCGCCTTCATTGATCTGTTCGGCAACCGCGTCAGTATCCGTAAGTTGATATTCCCGAAAGCCTTGAAACGAGCATCAAAAATGCTAATTAGCGTTATAGTTGCGACGTGTGGTACCGGAGTTTTCCTGGCCATGGTCCTAGTCACTTGGGCTACGGACAAGGCCGGCACCGCTGCCGCCTTTGGCATCTACGCCATCACCTCCACGTTCGGCGCCACGACCATCATCGACAGCATCCGGACGTCCATGTGGCACCAGTCCGTCTTTGGCTCCGCATACGCCGTCAAGATCGCCATGAACAACGCGTGAGTACCTCTACCGACGAAAACTCGGGCCCATCTGACCAATTCTTCTCAGGATGAACATCATCGTACGTGTCATCACCGGTGTTATTCAGGATGCCGACAATGACAGCTACGAGCACGTTGTCATTGTCTACGTTGTCCTCGCTGGCGCCTCCGTGCTCGTGTCGATCATGCTGATTTTCCTTTCGTGGTGGTCCGTCGACCTTGGCAACCTGCAGTGGACCAGAAAGCAGCGCATTGCCAACGGTGACTTGTGGAACGAGAGGAAGAGGGCGTTCTATGAGGATAATGGAGTGCGGAACAAGCTGATCTCCAAGACTTGTTTCTGCTGCTTGATTGTGCTCATTCTTGGCGCGTGGTCGGGCTATTTCTGGGGTGTTGCCACCGGCAACAACTCTTGAGGGATTCAATTATCGTCGGTCACACAATGATGAAATCCGTTGCATTAAAGCACGGAACGTACATGTCAATAACGCTGATGTAAACATATACAATTTCGTATTATGCTTGGTTATCCGCCCCGGTGCAGTCAGGTGATATCGCGGGAGGCTGTAAATCTGAGCACACCTATCAACTCGATGCTCCCTTTCCAGCACCCGCAACACATCCTCTTTTACTAGCAGGGTACACCCATGTCCAGACCCGAAGAGTCGGATCTGAAAGAGACAACTGATACACTGCTCTGAAATCCTTGCGGCCTGGTGCTAGCGAGACCTGGGCAAGTGAAGAAGATGTCATCAACCCCCCCCCCCCCCCCCCCACAATTTTTCTTGGACAGAGGCACATTTATCATGTTTTTATACTGAGAAGGAGTCATCGCTATCTTGTCACTTATTACCACTCGGGGCGGGTCCCACCTAGTGAATAAGTTTCCAGCATCGTCGAGATAACGTCCGTCACCCATTCACCGCTACCCCCCCACTTCCGCTACCCCAAAAATGATGCTGCGATTATTTATGCATTAACCTCAATATATTATTCCACCTATTCTGGTGTAACTATAATAAAACTACCATCGTCGCTAGGGTAATCAGGGTCGTTGGATTTATTTGAGTTATCGTCGACCTCACCGGCTTTAATCTGAGCCCTCCGTATGTCCTTAATGTTGGCGAACTTCGAATTAGGACTCATAATTACCTTCTTCCTCTTCCTCGCCCTACTGACCTTAACCTTTACTTCTAGTGCCTTAATTTTTTGCATAATTATAGTTAACCGGTAATCCTTTTATCCTAGCCTTTTTGAACCTTATAGAATAGTATACGTTAAGTATTAATATTACTTCTAAGTTTACTAAATAAGTTAAAGTAATATTAAAGCTTTCCCCTTTTCTTAGGAGTTCACTAATGTACTACTAATATATTCTAAACCTATTATTCACTTACTTGAGTATTAGAGAGACCTTCGTCAACTTGTTTTAGGAGTCTTATTAGTGATATCGTATTCTTAAATAATAAGGGGTTTATAAGGGGCTTCCCCATATTAACTAGCTATAACTGTTACGGGCTGATGCCCAAGATGGCCTAAGCTTTGCCTGAGGCGTTAACCAGCATCCAACAAAAGAGCCCTCCGGTCAAAGGGGCCTCCGATCAAAGGGCCTCCGGTGACCTCCGGCGCCCCACCAGAGGTCCCTTTTGTTCTCCAGCAGTATAGATTCCTACACCGCCCCCCTTGCGAGGAACTTTCTCTCTTCCGCTCCTTAGCTTGAAGTAAACAGTAATAGAGCACCCTAAGGTCGAAAACACCTAGGCCTGGTCCTTCGCAATAACCTAGTATATTTTTAACCACTTATAATATTTTTATTATTTAATACAGTTTTATGTACTTTTTTATAGTAATAAAGGAATGTTTATTTCTTAATAATAATATTATAATTCTATTAAGAGCATAATCCTAGCTTTTTTTATATACTAATTTAAATAGTCTAAAAACTAATTAATTAAGAGGTTAAAGAACGTAAAAGGTGTATAGTAATAAGAAAAGCAGATGGATATTATTCCTATAGCAGAGATATATAAAGGTTGTTGTTTTGTGATTGTTGTGACCGTCTAAGATGAATAGTCTCTTCTCCTTAACCTTCCTAGGGGTAGTTGAAGGGATAAAGACCCCCTTTAATTATTTAATAATAATATAGTCTAATGTTTACCCGTTCTTTATTACTGTAAACTTTTAAAAGTTGTAGGGAGTGAGTTTAAGAGGAAACCATTACTATTAGATACTCTTTTTTATATATATAATAAGTGGAGGGAGGATATTATTAGTAGCTGAAATGTATTTAATAAAAGATATCTAAGTATGTAATCTAGGTTGTTTTTTTAAACAGAGTAATTCTCTAATGATCCTAGAACGAGCTTATTAGATCCTCTGCTCTTAAAAATACTAGTTTTATTTATATTATAACGGTTAGCTGGTTTAATCGCCTTAATTTTAGGGATAGTAAAATGTTTAAATTATGGCTTAATTATATTAGTTAAAGCTCTATTAATATGTTGAGAATTAATTACTCTACTTCTTTAGACGCTAATTAATAAATTCCTTTTAAAAAATAATTGAATCCAGTTTTTCTTAAAAGGCTGAGTGTGAGGGTCTCTTTGAATTGTGAGGATATACTTAGTGAATTTCCTAAGTTGTTAATGGGTTAAAGGGAGACCTAATGCAGTTTGTATTTGTACTTATTCAGCTAAATTATTCTCTTAGGTAGGAGAAAGCCTTTGCTTATGGGTATAGGCCAGATCTTGCGACTGGCTGCCTTTTATTCGATTTTTAAGAGTAGAATGTGGTATACTATGCTTAAATACTGATTTTTTAATACTTTGATCGTGTGTAATAGCCTTAAAAGCCTGGATAACGTTATATTTGGTATATTAGGCCATTAAGTAATAAATAAGTTTTGTATAAGGTTTCGTAGTAATTAATAAAAAATACGTTGTGAAAGGTTAAGCGGAAAAAGAGGGTTAGTTATGGTGGTGAGGGATTTTTGGGGTGGCGGAAGTGGGGGGGTGGTGGTGAATGGGTGACGGACGTTATTTGTGTCGAATCTGTCGAATCCGCTGTACCAAGCGCCTAGTACGCTTCCGGCACGCTCGAAGGTCCGTGCGCGGTGCAGAACAATGATGGGCCGAAATGCGCCCTTGTACCAGCCACCTTAAGGGCTAAGTTCGCCCCTAAAGAATAGGGAGAACAAGAACAATTACACATTATTGAATTATCACGAATTGACCATTAAATCCGACAATTAATAGTCTAATACGTACTGAAAATAGCTATTAAACCGAACCCTACCTACAACTACTATTCCTATGTGTAATACCTATTCAATAATAACGATAATAACCCCTACTACGAAGATCGTATTTTAGATAACTAGGGATTAGGTCCTTTAGTTTAACTAATTATAATCCTAAGCGAAGACTTATAACTTATGGGACGTTATAGACCCATCAATTGAGTACTCTAAGAGCACTGGAGAAGAGATCTACGAAGAGATTACTCGAATACCGGAGTGACCGGTGATCTCTGATTACCTAAAGGTAATCCGCTGAAGGGCTAGAAGTACTTTAGGAAGTAGCGCAACTTAAGAACTCGACGAAGTATTTGTCCTAGGCCCTAAAGCGTCTATGGAACGAGCTCACATTCTCGAAGACCTATCCCCTATGAACCTTGTTTTATATAAAAAATAATAAATAGAATATAATAATAATTATAAATATTATACTAAACGGATAAAAGGTGTATATACACTTTAGAACTAGTTCTATGAGATTATTACTCTAGACCTTTTTAAGTACTATTATACTATGGATAAGGGACTTAATAAATAGGTCTTAGAACTATAAACTCGCGTCGGCGGTGCGTTATACGAGCACCGAGTAAACGTAGTGGAAGTATATTCTAAAGTTTTGAGTTATCCTAATAAGAAGAGATTTATTATACAAAAGGATACCGAGGACTAGATCGGCTATTGGGAGAGTGTTCTCTATAAAGCTTAAATTATAGATGTCCTATAAGTTAAATACTCGAGTATTTGGTTTTTAGAGTTTATGCGAGCCCTTAGTGGAAGCCTTATTGAACTATGGATTTAAGTTTACTAGTTAATAATTAGAACTAAAATAATGAATGACCTATTTATACTAGGTAAAGTCCTCATTAAGGCTCGATAAGTCCTCTGCTAAACGAAGGATATATGGAAAACTGGACGAAGAGTATTTGGACCTATAACGATAACCAGTGGACCGGCTAGTAACGACGATGAACCATAATAAACAAGGACCTAACTACGAAGAGCCCGTGGTAAAGGCCGTGGAGGCCGTGGAAGGGGTAATGAGAAGAGTAAAGGGAAATGGCTATACTCCCTAGCTAATAGATCCAGTAACTCTGATAAGGGTAGGACGTGTACAGTATACCTAAAACAAGGTCACTAGTTTTCGAAGTGCTGGTTAGTCTTCTCTGATAAGCGCCCTGACTACATATACTACGATCAAGCACTTAAGAAGTTGGTTACTGAGCAACTTAAGAATAATAAAGACCTTATTAAGTGTATCCAGAAGCTCAAATTTACTATAGAATCAAGTTAACTCACAGGACGTTATTAAGCCTGCGTTCAAACTACGCTGGTAACCTCTTATAAAATATACTCACTCTATGGATCCACAATCCTCGACTCCGGAGCTATAATCCACGTTTTTAACGACCCCTCATAGTTCATATAATTAACGGGAACTGCGCTTAGTGATTATCTCTGGGTAGGTACTCAGTAAGTAGTAATTGATGACTTTGGAATAGTGGATATTCGTGTTAAGGGGCGAGACGGTAAGCTGCTTAAGTTTCGCTTATATAACGCAGTGCTCTATAAAGGGTTTACGAGTAACCTTGTTTCTTTAAAACGCTTACACCGAAAGGGTTTTTGGTGGGATACCAGCTCCGGTAATAATTATATTAGGTGCACAGACCGAAGTTACGTTTACGAGCTATTTAAAATCCACAATTAAGATGTTCTCAATTATAGACTTATAAAGGACAAAGTAGCATTTACAACGATCGTTCCACTCCCTCAACTTACACTAAACGAGCTCCCAAAAGCTCCGCAAAGAAACCACTTTATAAGCATAATAATCCGCAAACCTATCCAAGTAAGTGTAGAAAAATAGCACCGGAAACTCGGACACCCAAGGAGAGACGCTCTAAATCACCTCAACAATATAATAAGGGGGGTGAGACTCCTAGATCGAAAAAGTAGAGACCCCGTAGAATACGATGCGTATAGGATAGCGAATATAACACACCAAATCCGCTGAGCACTAAAAGAGTTAGTTAAACGAGTAAAAGCCGGAGACCGTCTAGTATTCGATTTCCACGACTATAACAAGGGATACAAAAGGTATACGTCCCTTATACTTTTTTCTAACTAAGCCTTAGGGCTAGCGTAGGACTTTTACCTACAAAAAAGAATAACAAAGACGATCTCAAAAGTGTTATTCGAGTTACTCAACCATTTAGAACACATTTATAATATAAAGATCAAGTTCCTAGAAACTGATAACAAGCTTCTAAGATATCCGCGCCTAATAGTAAACCTAAAGGGGCATAGAATAATAATTAAAACGTTAACGCCTAATATATAAGCTTAGAACGGAGGTGCTAAAAAGCTCGCTACGATTATTAAAGCTAAAACTAGGGTAATAGCTATTACAACGAATTTCCTAGACTACTTATAACCTGAGATCGTTAAAATAGTAGTCTACTTCTATAACCAAACCCCGTTATAAATACACAAATGGAAAACGCCTTATAAGCAGTTCTATAAGCAATTCTAAAGTAGAGAAGATAAGATTTATACGGTCCCTAACCTCTCCCACCTACGATCCTATAACTGTAAAACCTACGCTCTAACAACTAATACGTAACTTAAGTGTTAACGGCGAAAAAAGCTCGCCCCTTGTGCGTGGATCGGTTTTTTAGTAGATTACACGTTAAGTAATTAATTCAGAATATGGAACCCTTTTAAAAAGGACGTTTTTATAATAAGGGACATTGTATTCAACGAAAAAGTGTACTTTAATGGGAACCTTAAGGGTATCGTTAAGGAATTTCACTACCTAGACCTATAGGTGATCGAAACACAAATTCAAAAGCTTATTGAGTAAACTTAGATATAAACGTTAATATAAGACGTTAACGAGGAAGTAGAAGAGGTCACCCTTACTCTCGAAACAAATCCAGAGCATAATAAAAGTGCTCTAAAGGTGAACTCCGTTATAGAGATGTATTTGGATAAGTCAAAATAATACGACACAAAGTGCTTTACGCTGTACCCGACGCCTAAAACGTCGCCGCTAAAACCCTCATTATTTTTCACTACTTTAAAAATAGCTTTGGCTGTGAAGGGGCAGGGGGAAGGCGAGGGAAAAGTGTAATACAAAACCATAACCTCGGACCGTAACATAAACGCAGTGAGGCATAGAATCTCATTTAAATCTATTTTCCTAGTAGGAACAACTCTAAAGCGGAAATAACACTGCGAAATGCGATTAATGGACGGTTTCCCAGGTATACGTTTATAGTTTAGTTAACCTAGTGCCCCTAACGAAATTAGTTACCTTAGAACTTTTAATAGAAGTATATTAGATTAAAAGGCCGATGGGGAAGTACTCTAATAATACGACCTTTCCGGTGAGTTAAGAAAGCCTGGTTAAGAGGGGACTTCCACTAAGGGAAGTACTCCGGGTTATGTGTATAGAGAATTTTCTCCACTAGGCTATAAGGGTAGTATACCTATAGGTACTCACTAGAAGAAATTACCCCCTCTCTCCACGTTATACAATCACTTAAAGGATTACTTATATAAGGATAACTTTAGAACAACTAAAATAAACTATCTAAGTGGCCATAAAAACTCCTACTCCTAGGAGGAGGTCAATAAAAAATAAGTACGACGTAAGCAGATTCTCGGCTACTACTAGGTATATACTTATAAACTTAATAAGCACGGGAGGCTCATAAAATTTAAGGTACGCCTCGTTATTCGTGGAGATTAACAATTAAGAGATGAGTGAGAAACGTATACTACTATGCTTGCAGGTATGTCGTTCTGAATCCTTATTACAATAGCTGCTCACTTTGATATGGAGCTTCTATAATACAATACAGTAAATGCTTTTATGCATATAATAATTAATAAGGAAGTGTATATATAATTCCTACTTGGATACTAAAAAGTTGGATGGGTATTATACTTAAAAAAGGCGCTTTATGGCCTTAGGAGGTCACCTTTACTCTAGTAAAAGCACCTGGAAAGCGGGCTCCTAGAACTCGGCTTTCAATGAGTTACTGGAGAGAATTACTGTTAACAAAAGGAATAAATCACATTCTTCTTTTATATTAACGACTACGTCTTAGCTTTCCCTCATAAGTTTCATAATAAGGTAATAGTATCGATAAAAGAACTTCAAAAATACTACTATTTAAAAGGCGGTCATAAGTTATAATGGTTCTTAGGAATCGAGGTCTTAAGAGACTAAGCAATTAGGAAGATTTGGCTATCACAATTAGTATTCGCCGAGAAGGTGAGAAGACTCCTATTAAACGCTAATAAGCTACTTAAAGTGCATTTCGAAACCCCTATAATAACCTTTAAGCTATTTCTATACGATGGGGTAACTAAACCATGGGAGATTAAGAAGTACCAACATAAGGTCAGAACTATTATATATATAGTTGTGATAATGTACCCGGATATCATATTCACCATAAGCCGTCTTACACACTTTAATCAGAACCCAGAGCTAAGTCACCAGTGCACAGCGGATTGAGCACTCTAATACCTCTACTTAACGCGTTCTCTCTACTTAGAATACAAAGCTGCACCGGGGAGCCCTAAGGACACTTTGGAAGTCACTTCTAATGCTAGTTTCGCCGATAATACGCTTAATTAGAAAAGCTCTTAAGCACTCGTAATACGACTTTTTAGCGGAACCGTTACGTAGAAAACAAATAAGCAACAAATAATTATAATATTAACAATAAAAACCGAACTTCTCACCTTATTATACACAATAAAAGAAGCCATCTTCGCAAACCAATTAATATCCGCTTTATAAATATAACTCCCCACAAAGGACGTTCAGAACACTAAGTTCACACCTTAAACACACTCTTAACCACGAATTCACATATAATACGATAACCAATAAACCGTACACCTTGTGACCACAAAACAAATGCAATTATAAACACATTTACACCACATTAATATTCATAACCACTAGTTACGTTAAGAAATCGAGAACAACCGCGTTAACGTTACGTATACGCCATCAACTAAGCTAATAGTAAACGGACTAATAAAAGCGCTCCCAAAACAGCCTTTTTAGGTATTTCTTACGTAACTAAATATGAGTAACCAGCGAGCTCGTTTTAAAAACAACCGTTGTCGTAATATTACCGTAAATAAGGCCTACTGGGAGGCCGGGATAGCCAAGGATAACATATGGGACGTTGAGGCTCGTATTCCTCACGCTCCTAGGGGCTTATGAACCCCGTAGGAAGGACATATAAAAAGTACTTTAAATAAAGGAAGACGAAATTCAAATCTCGAAACAATTATAGCGCTTAGAAATAGCTATTAAAGGGCGGATCAGGTGGTAGGAAGCCCACTAGACGGAGGCCTCCCTAAAGGGGCGTATCGAATCCGCTGTACTAAGCGCCTAGTACACTTCCGGCACACTCGAAGGTCCGTACACAGCGTAGAACAATAATGGGCCGAAATACGCCCTTACACCAACCACCTTAAGGGCTAAGTTCGCCCCTAAAGAACAGGGAGAACAAGAACAATTACACATTATTAAATCATCACGAATTGACCATTGAATCCGACAGAATCCGCTGTACCAAGCGCCTAGTACACTTCCGGCGCGCTCGAAGGCCGTGCATGGAGTGGAATAATAGCGGGCCGAAACGCGCCCTTAACGTCCCACACCCATTACCCGGCCACCCCCACATCTCGGCCACCCTAAAATGATGAACCATTTTTTGATGCATCGACTTCAGGCTATTATTCCACCTATTCTGATGCTACAACAATACAACTAGCATCGTCACTAAGGTTATCAGATCCGCTGGATTCATCTGAGCTATCGTCAACATCGCCAGCCTCGATCTGAGCCTTCCGGATAGCCTCGATGTTGGCGAACTTCGAATTAGGGCTTATTTTGACACTCTTCCTCTTCCTAGCCCTGGTGGCTTCAATCTCTTTTTCCAATGCCTCGATTTTTCGCTGTGCGACGACCAACTGGTAGTCCCTATCATCCCATGCTTTCTGGACCTTCTGGAATAATAGACGTCGAGTACTATGGTCCCCATCGAGCTTATTATATAGACCTAACTGTTCCCTCAACTCCTCCCTCTTCCTGGGAGTTGACCAGAGTACTGCCGATGACTCTGTAGCCCATTTTTCGCTGGCGTCGACATATGAGAGACCTTCGCAGACCTCCTTTGAGTGTTTAGCTGGCGTCGTGGTATTCTCAGCCATCAAAGGGTTAAGGAGGGGTCTGCTCATGTTTATGGGCCATAGCCCAGTGTATTTCCAACCACTAACGACGTTATTTTTCGTCAATGCTGCTTAACGTGCTTTGCCATAACAGAAGATAAAATATCGCTTGCCAACAACAGTACTACTGTCCTAAGGAGGGTGATATCCAAGTTGTTTCTGGTAGGCAGTCTTAAGAGGCCTAAATATCGATTGATCGAGAGGTTGGAGAATGTAGGAGGTGTATAGTGGTAAGAAGAGTAAATGAATGTTATTAATAAAGCATTTCCACATAAAGTCTGTTGTTTCGTGACTCCCATGACCATCCAGGATAAGTAATCTGGTCTCTTCAGGGTTGCTAGGGGTGGTTAATGGGATGAAGACCTTCCCCAGCTACTCTATCGCCGTTGAGTCGGACGTCCAGCCATTCTCTGTTACTGTGAATTGCCAGGATTCATATGAGCGAAGGTCGGTTGGAACCACTATTGTTGAACACTCTTCCCCTTATATATGACAAGTGGAGGAAGGGATCTACCAGATGCAGAGACACACTCAATAAGCAATGTCCAGGCACGTGATCCGGGCTATTTTCTCCGAATAGAGCGACTCTCAGAGGATCCCAGGACTAACCCATTAGATCCCCTGCCTTCTAGAATACCAATCTCATCCATATTCCATCGATTCGTTACCTTAATGGCTTTAATCTCAGGAACGGCAAGGTGGGTAAACCATGGTCTGATGACATTAGTAGAAGCTCCGTTGACACGCTGGGAATCGATGGATCTGCTCCTCTGGACCTTAATTAATGGATTCCTTCGTATAAATAACTATACCCAGTTCTTCCCAAGAGGTTGTGAGTCCCCATAAATCAAAAGGATACGTTCAGCAAATTCCTTAAGCTGTTGATGGGTTAGTGGGAGTCCCAGCGAAGCCTGAACTCGAACCCATTCAGCTAAACGCTCCTCCTGGATTAGAGGGAGCCTCTGCCGGTCGATATGGGCCTTCATGCGTGATTTGAGGCCTCGGAGGCGATCCTGAAGTGTTGATCTTGGGATACCCCATTGTAATGATGCTTTTCGTATGCTGAGACCGTGTGTAACGGCATGCATCGCTGCAAGAACCTCATCTTCGGTATACTAAATCATTTAACAATAATCTCGGTCCGACGACAAAATGGTGTTGATTGAGTGAAGATTGATAAAGTGGTGGTTGGTAGAAGAAGAGGGGTAGTCATGGTGTTAAGGGACTTTAGGGTAGCGGAGATGTGGGGGTGGCCGGGTAATGGGTGTGGGACGTTAAACCAGCCACTTTAAGGGCTAAGTTCACCCCTGAAGAACAGGGAAACAAGAACAATTACACACAATTGAAGATATCACGAATTGACCCTTGAATCCGACAATTTGAACCGCTCTCCATAACTGGTTATCTTGTCCCGACGTAGCTGGGTGAAATGTTACTATCTATCAGCTGGGGTTGAACTAATCCTTCTTTAGCAGAGCCAGCGTCTCAGTGAAAGCCTTGGCAAGCTGCACTCCGCCCTTCCAAATGTCGTTATGGGCGCCTTGCAACTCCACGATACTCGTCTTGTCCTTCAACTCGGCGACAGTTCCCAGGGTTGCCTCAATCGCCTCCACCTGGTCCCAAGGCACAAGCCCGTCCTCCCTGCTGTGCGCGATGACAAACGCCTCCAACCCCAGCGCCGCGTACTTCTCGGCGTCAACCTTGGACGGGCTCGCCTCCACCAGCTGGTCCTCCCTCATGGCGTTGAGCACGAGATAGTCGTACTGCGGGTGTGTGTCGTGGAGCTGCGGGTAGTCGTAAATCCCGCTGATGCCCAACACGGCAGCGGGCTTCGGGATGGAATCGTCCTCGAGCGTCTTCAAGGCCGCCAGGAACGACATCTGGGCGCCGACCGAGTGGCCGCCGAGGACGTACTTCCCGTCGATGGGGTAGTGTTTGCCCAGGTTCTTGAGCGCAGCGATGGCGTCGTCCAGGTGGTCGGGCCACCGCGCGTTCTGCAGCTCGTTGACCGGGGTATTGTTCGGTTGAACACCGGGGAGCGCGGAGAGGCGGTAGTCCAGCGACGCGATGCCGGCCACCTGGCTGGCGAGGACGTCTGAGTTGTTGGCCTCGAGCTCGGAGACGGCGGCCTTCACGCTGGTCGAGTTGACCGCGAAGTCGCGGTAGAAGCCGCCGTGGATGTACACCAGCCAGTACTTGTCAGACGCCGACGACGAGTTGTCGGCAGCCGGCGGGAGGTAGACGTCATACGTCTGGAGGACGTTGGGGCCGTATTGGTAGCTCGTCATCTCAGCTGCGGCGGCGATCGTGGTCCCGAGGAGGAGGATGGCTGCTGCTGCGGAGGAAGAGTTGGAGAAGCGCATGGTGGCTGAGACTTTTTCTTTTCTTTTTTCGATAAAAAAGGGCCGCAAGCGATCGAATGAATACTCGGGGATCTGGAACAACATATATGCCTTTACCTGCCTAGTCCAGACGGGTGTGTTGCATTTATCCTTTCCAGCTAGGCTCAAACGGTGGGCTGGGCCCGACAAGGGTGAGTAGATCGCGGACTACTGGGCGCGGAGTCTAGATCGCGTCAACGGGTGCCGGCGCAAGGGTCAGTGTCGTCCATCGATAGGAATTGGCGGATGGTTTTCCTATCGCTCACCTTATTTGACACTTCCGGCATCCGCTCCGGGTGAGTCGCCGAAGGCCCGGGATCGCTAGCGCTGACGGCGATGGAACCGCGGGTCTGTGGATGATGTTTCTTGGTGTTTGATTGAACGACGAGAGCTTGGAGGCTTGTAGAAGAAAATATTCACGCACTGGCCGTTATTAGACAATATGGACGTGTGACCGCCGGCTTGATGTTAGGATGCTCGCTCAGATTTTGAGATCGTCTCATCGAAGGAGTCAAGAGTGTGATTAATTTCCTTTTTCCACGCTCTGACCATCCAACGCAGATTCGGCAATTTGTTCCTAACACTTCTCGGCAGGATTACTTCTTGGTATTGATTGCTTCTTTCCGCTCAAGTCATGGCGTTGCTTACTTTATTTGTTTTTCTCGTCCAACAGTCCCAGTCACACATGACTGCGATCACGAGTCACGGCAGTTCTCCGAGCAATGCCCCTCACCGCTTGATCTGTCTTGACGATCGCACCACGAGTCCGAACGAACCAATCAGCTGTATTAGGCCTTCAAGGGGAAATGATGAGTTGCACAAATCTGAAAAAGACCTGGCAAACATCCATGGATGTTCCACTCAATTACGGACCCTTGCAGATATCAATGGATGCTGAACTGGGCCCGTAGAGAAGTTCGTGGACGTTGAAAACGAACCTTATATGCTCATCTGTCTCATTGCTCTGAGAGCCAAAACCATCAAAGTTTGTTGCAAAACAGTACTGCACTTGCAGGCCAGCAATTGCACCTTATATATGGCTCTCAACGCCACAAAGTTCAATTCGGATTCCAGAGATATTTAGAGTCTTACGACCGGCATCACCACTATATTTAAAGTATGAGAATGGCTCCAAGTTAACATTAGTTAATCACTTGAGCAAGTGCCCAAAAGCTTCGTCCAGTTGTCGCAGCGAGTTGTCGATATGAGATCTGCGTTCCTGAACCCAGCTTTCCAGAGCTCCAAGCGTTCGCCCCGAACTTTCTATCATCCTCTCCATCTCCTTTGGCTGGGGCCCGCCCGATGTTGCTCTCCGGTTGATGATGCCAGCCGGGTTGAGCGCTTCTCGAAATTCCTGTTCGCTCAGAAACTCGTATCCGTGATCCTGGAGGTTTTCATGCTTCAAAGTTTCCGTAAATATCCTCGAAGCTTCAGTATACGGGAAATTGCTGGGGTATAAGGCCTCCGCCTTCGCATGTCTCACAACCTCAGAGGCGAAGTGATGTCCGACGCGGAAAGGGACTTTGTGCTCACGCATCAGGATGTCGGCCAACTCCTGAGATGCAGTCCAGTCCAAATCCAACTCCTTGAGAGAGCGTGAGCCGTCGATGACAAGGGCATTGAGAATACGATGCCAATCACGCAGCACGCCTGTCGCGCCGTTGACGACTGCCAGGTTGTCACCAAGTCCCTTGGCATCAACCATTCCGGGCGGGAGATTATGTCCCTGAATTGCTCGTCCAACACCCAGCGAAATGACTCTCGACGCCTCAGCTCGGACATTGTTCAAGAGTCCGGGATTTCTCTTTTGCGGCATGGCGCTCGAGACGTACGTGTTGTCGCCTCCTTCTTGAAGCAGAATCTATGGTTTTGGCTGCGCGTACTGCACCATAACGTCCTGGATATAGGTACCAGCGTGAAGTGCGATCTGTGAAGCTATGAAGCCAAGTTCGACGGGGATTTCGGCTGCGGAAATTTGGGCCGCGTCGTATGCGTTGTCGACGACAGCTGCGAAGCCGAGATAGCCCGCCATACGTTGTCGTTGAGCGGCCAGCTGGTGCCGTTGAGCACGGTGGTTCCCATGGCGCACCTATCGATTCGGGCGTAGAATTGCTGCAGGCGCTCGGCATCGCTATGGAGGCCAGCGATGTGGCCTAGTAGATAATGACCATAAGAATTTGGTTGCGCAGCGACGCCATTGGTATAATTTGGAACAAGAGTCGAGATATGAGCTTCTGCAAGTTCAAGTAGGCGACACGTAGTCGCGTGAAGTTGCGATGCCAGTTTCAATACACCGTCGCGAATGATGGCCGTCGAGACGGTAGCGAGCATGTCCTGGCTTGATCGCCCCGCATGAAGGAGTGTTGCCTCAACCCCCGCGGCTTGGATCAAAAGGGGCTCGAAGGTGATAACGAGACAAGGGCGCGGAGCGTTCGGCTCATTGCCGGAGTCCAGCAGCTTCTGAAGGCCGCGGGCAATTCGGCGGGCAACATCGGGGTCGAGGAGGCCTTCGTCTGAGTTGATGACGACGCTGGCCTTGTTGATCTCGCCGAGCCAGAAGTAGGTATCCCGGCCGGGCACGGGGAGGTCTTCTGGCGGAACTGCGTAACGCATGGCGTGAGTGTGGTTGGTTGAGGGAGGTTGCCATTGGATGTCAATGAGGCAAGTTGGAGATAAGCACAGTAAGGTTAAACCCCAGCCATAGTATTCGTGGCGTTGACCCACAGAATTGGGACCAGAATCGTGACCTGACTGGTCCGAATTATGCACAGAGAGCACAAGTCACTGGAAGTACCACTAGCCGGTAGCCCCACAGGAACCTGAACAGGGCCTTTTACTTTGGCCTGCAACCGCAGTCCCTCGCAATCGCAGTGGACCCAGTTCGCCGACTTGGGCTGAGGATAATGTGGGTCCAGTGGGTTAGCTTTATGCATGACTTCATCGCCTCGTTAACTATGGGATTGGATGGGTGATATCCGTCTCGGCTCGGTGCAAGTCACGCCGGTACCTCAGTAATTTCCATCGTACACCACCACGACCACAATAGTTAAGCATCAACTCCTGCAACGGCCTTGGGCATACCTTCCAGTAAAAATAAGTGAAGATCTATCATCAAAACTATTAGGGTTGGTTGAAGACGGCGTTCAAGACGGACGTCTGGTATATGTACGATGATCCGTCTTGGGGTGACATTTCACGGAAAAAGCTTTGGCTGTCTACTGCTTTGTTTTCGTTTTTGCCCACTATGGCAGGCAGCGGCCGGACGACGACGGGCATTGCTTTGAAACGGATTTAACAAGAGACGTCCCCAAGGTTTCTAAGAGAGGAGGGTCGAGAAACGCCGTAGCCGGGTGCGACTAACAAGCAATTGAATATATACGAGATGTCCCCGGCGGCATCGGTTGGTTGTTGGTTTTTGGTTGCTAGTTCCAACAAGCACAATCCAATGCAATTGCGGTGCTGCATATCAAGGTTACAGCCAAGTGGCGGACGGCGACCTGCAATGCAAGGGGCCCCGCGACTGCCTGCCTATTGAGCTTGTGCTCCAGAGGCACAGCGCAAACCCAAAAGGTTCCAAACCCGAAAGGCCAGACCACGAGACCCAATTATGGCACTTCCGGTTCTTTGCTTGCTCTAAACTCCTCGGACCTGTTGCGTTCACAATGTGGCCGTCAGACCATCCCGGCAGTGAAGGCATCATCGTACACGAGGAGAGATCACGATCTCTTCGAACTTGCCTGGGCTCAGACTCAGGAACCAGGCGACTGACAGGGGTTGCATAACATCTCGCAGCTATCTTGAAATCAGTGAGACGCGAGAAGAGAATCCCGTAAGAGAATTTAATATAAACAAGCTCAAGCTAGTTTCTGGAGAAAATCTATAAGTAGGTGAAAAAAGTAAAAAAGAATTGTTCAAAACAAGGAAACCAACAAGACAGTTGAACCACCGAAACCATCTGCCCAGGTTGAAAAATCCAACTTTGCAACTTCAGTCCGGCTTACACCTAGTTGCTGCAGGGCTTAGGGTTCTTCGCGTTAGGGTTGGTGGGCAAGTACGCTCCGTTCTCCCTCTCGCACTTGATCCTTGGCCAAAGCTTTCCAGCCATGCCCTTCTGCCCAGCGAAATCCCCAGCGAGCCACAGAGATCCCTTCTGAATGTTGCTGTAGTTGCCCTTGATGACGGGCATACCGAAGAAGCAGGGAGGCGGCAGCTCGTTCGTCCATGCGCCGAAGTGAGGCTGGGCTCTGCCCATGTTTCGATCGTTCTTCTCCCACCATTCGACTGCGTTCTTCAAAGTGTAAAGTGGCGACATGTTCCACTCGCCCCAGATACGCTCCAGCTCCTTGGATCCACTGAATGTGCCGCCGACTTCCTTCGGGCTCCAGGTCATCAGGTCGAGGCACCGTCCCTTTTCGTGGTCGAATGCGTTGTTGGGGTTCGTGTACTTGTCCACGGGCAGGTCGTCCCTGACAACAACGTAGGCGCCCTTCATAAGACGAGCCATCTGCCACAGCAGTGCTTGGTCCTGAAGGAATGCTGGTCAGTGGCGGATTGCGGGGAAGCAGGGAAAAGCAGGAAGCGACTAACCATCTTGGCACCCATCACACCAACAATCTCGTTCAGACCTGAGAGGGCATGATCCTTGACCCAAACACCATATCCGAACACCTGCACGGCGGCATTCTTAACACCCCCTAGCTTCATAGCCTTGGGGATCTTGTCTTGGGAGAAAGCGTTAGGGTCCTGCTTTCCGACGGGTTGCTTGCCAAAGATGGATCCAATAACGGTGGTAATGTGTGCACGAGACTGGTCTGCAGCATTGCCGACCATCTCCATGAGCTTATCTGAGGCCTCATCTGAAGTGCTTTGGCCAGATGAGCTGCACTTGGTCAATCATTGATCCTTTGGTCGCTCAACTGGGTCTTGTTGCGTTTCTTACCTGCTTTGGGTACCGGATACCATGTACATGATCCCGCTATAAACGGCCATGATACCGCTAGTCCCAGGGTTGGCTGCGGCAAGGGGTCTTGCAATGCTAGCAGCTGCGCCCATGATGGAGTAGATATCAAGATCCTCCGGCGCATCGTTCTTGAGGCTAAGAACATCTTTGATTTTACCAACACCCATAGCATTGCGAAAAGCTTCCCGGCTCAGCCTGTTATCCAGCTGTGTCATGAATGTGTGGAAGCCCTTGAGAGAGACAAAGAGGTAAAACAGGCCCCCCTTGCCGATGTGGTTGAAGTCCTCTGTTCAGGCGGTGTCAGCAGCTGAGGCCTCGGGGCTTGTGCAGTGTCTCCAATCTACTTACCACACTTCAGGCCATGGTCGCACGGAGCTCCAATCTCCTGGCAGGACCAATCGGCGTGGGTATCGGCGGGGAAGAGATCCAAGAGGAGCTGCTGGGTCCAGTTCGTGTGGCCGTGCTCTTGGGAGTCGATGTACTTGTCCGCCCACTGCTCCGCTCCGCTTTCCCATCAGAAGCGAGCTTTGTCCTCGATCTTGTCATAGGCCTGGCCCCAGACGCAGTCTTTGAGTTTCGTGTCACGAAGCTCTTGGGTGAGCTTGGCGTCCACTGCGGCGGGCGAAAGAGCCACGAACGCGGCAGAGGCTAGGGCCAACAAGCGTTGAACGACAACCATGATGACGGTGGTCTGAAACCGGTCTTGAGGGTCAAAGAGACGATGCGGAATGCCGAAAGAACTCGGACACGAGAAGTAGTGGATAACTAATGGAAAGAATGTTGGTATGAGACTGTTGTGGTGATGGTGCTGTTTGAATCGTACTTCATGTCGAGAAAGAGATCAGGTTTATCCCATCGAGTGCGGAATGGCAACAGGTACATCCCCGTGAGGGGTATTAGCCACTCAGGGGCCAGCCAAGACTTATATTGGCCAACCAACGGGCCTGGCTTATTGGTACCTCTCTCGTCTATATATTCTGGTCATGATATAAGTACCAACAATCTGCTGAGCTACAAATAGCAACCCTTTGCTGCTAGGAAAACATAGGGGTAAATGACGTATTGTCATGTACGACTGTTGTGAGGGGGAAAAGTGGGTAGAAAAGGGGGGGCAGTTGTACCTGTTGCCATTCCGCACTCGATGGGATATCTCCTTCTTCAGCTCTCATGTTCAACATTTCTTGGAAGCTCTCGGCGACTGCCTAGAGCTCAAAGTTCAGAATGCGATATCTTGACCAAGAAATTGATTCCTTCGCTCCAATCTTAGAAGCAAGTCCGAGCATAACCGCTGAACTACATGATGTTAAAATTGTCTTTGCGAATTCGAGGCCATTCAGGGCACCTGGATACGATTAAGGTGGGGTAGTTGGTGTGCTGACATGCCGACACAGCCTTCCAGACCCCATGACATTTAGGGCTGTGAAGAGGTAACTGCCTGATAGGCCCAGTATTTCCCAGATCGCACATGGCTTTGGGTCCATTTCGAGTGCCGCCTAGAAATTTTCGACCCATTTGGTACGTGAGTCTGTGATGAAATCGGTTCATTCGGCATCTAAAGTTGATTGCCAATGCTGGATAAAGGTACTAACGTCTAGGCATTACACTCAGCCTTCCATTGGGGGTCTACAAATATCAGAGACCCAGAACATTATCCGAGGTGGCCAATCGCAGCTGTTCTGTACCTGGCCCAGGCCGCATATGCGAGGCATGGACTGCACCGATTTCAGTAAGCCAAGAACCATAGGGCATTCAGCTGTTTTGCGCGCTTATTTGCAGCTCCCAATACGCGCCTAGCAAGCGTAGAACATAACGATGTTGTGTATGATATTATGCCAGCCTTGCTTTCTGAGTGCACAAACGATTCGCAGCTTCACATTGTCGGCATAACGCGACATATCCCTGTCTTCATACCAAGACAATGTATTATGCGCGTAGAGCCGGAAGTATGAATGCAGAGCAGACAGAAGGTGAAGGAGCTGCAGACAGGTGAAGAAATATCGTGGTATCTACCAACACAGCTAAGAATGTTACTATCTACACTCCATGGCTACTTATCCGCATTGAAAGTAGTACACTGCACGTATCGACTGTAAAGTTTGCAGGGACTCGATATGGCCTCCCTTAGGCATCCTGTCCACCCTCAGCATAGTAGATGGCTGAAGTCCTGGTAGTCGAGGTGAAGGTGGAGTTCACACCGAAGCTCAGCCATGCCAGGATACCATCCGAGAGATCCTCACCAAGGAGGACGTACTCCATGATCGGGTCGCTAGTCGCAAGACCGTCGGCGAGGAGACTGTCTTCCGCATTGGTGGTGATGGATTGGGTGTTTGTGTTGTACGGGGCGTATGTCTCAACCTGATCAATCAGGCTCTGGTCAAAGTACATCTGGCCAACGTGGGAGGCCGTGGTGCTGAGGATGGTGTTGTTGGCTCTCTCGGTTGCGTTAGTGTGCACAAGGACGTGAATGTGCTGAGTTCGGCCGCTGTTCAATCACGGATTAGCCTTATGGATCTCGCTGGCTGCCGACTACTATCGAATAATCATACCTGTAGTGGCCGGGGAATAGAGTCCTGAACTGGACTGCCCCGTTCTCATCCGACTTCTGGAGGCCACGGAGATGGGTAGTGTCGAGGTTCAGAGGCGCCGAAGTGTAGTTTGCGCCCGAGGAGACGCCCGAGTAGATACCGGTGGAGTTGCAGCCTGGGTATGTCAGTAATGTCCAGTGGCTGAGATTCAGTTACGAAACTTACTCCAGATTTCAATGTACTTCTCGGGAATAGGCTCGCATGTATCCATGTCAACGATGCCAATATCGACGTAAACGGGGATTCCCTGCTGGTCTTCGACGACGTCCGTCCGGACGTACTCGCCTCCGACATCTGATGGGGTCAATATTCAAAACTCGTGGCCTCGAGATGTTGTGCAACTTACAGTAGGGACCCTCAGTCTCCTCGGGGCTCAGCACACAGGACGCATTCGAGCCAAAGATCTGGTCCATAGAGGTGCTCTCAGTGTACGAGGCGTCCGAGTGGTGGGGCTTGTTGATGTCGGCAAGGTCACGCTCGAGGATGGTCCCGCGCTTAGAGTGATTCTGGGCGAGAGCCTTGCGGCGCTCAACGGCAGCCTTCTCAACACCGCGAGCCCTGAGCTTGTCGGCACAGTGGCCCAAGTTGGAACGCTTGGTGTTTTCCAGGAACTGACGACGCTCGAGGAGTTCGGCGTTGATGTCTGCTCCGGGGTGGGCAGCCACCATGGTGGCGGCCACGTAGCTGACGAGGGTGGCAGAGAAACGCATCTTGTTCAAGAATTTTAAAGAGTGAAGAACGAATGTGGTAGAGTTGTTTGAAAGAATGATAGCTCAATGCTGAACCTGATGGTGAGGACTTTACTGGCAGATTAGAGATGGTGAACATAATCATTTATACGATTGTCTAAAGACCTCTGACTAAGGAGGAAATGCTACTCTTGGAACACCCTTCGGCGGTTCACCAGAGCCCCATGGTACCAACCCCATCACCCAGATCTACCGTCAGGGGTAAGGGTGGGTAGGGAGTAATCTTCTTCCCATTGTCGAATCGTTCAGGCCGCATTTCGAAGCACGTAATGCTGTCTAAATTGATCCCCACCAGCGGCTGTCCCGCGGTCGTCTCTGATCGCTGACGGTAGGGTACGTTTGTTGACCAAAGGCAAATGGGTGGGCGGCATCTGATGATCTGACCCCACTTGTTTGAATCAAGGCCTTTCATTACGGTATCCCAGCCAGACAAGGTTGATCCACTATCGCACTGCCGATATTTGACCTGTCATGGCGAATGCTGAATCAAGAGAACAATCTGTCGCCAGAAAGGGGGACAGATATTGCTGCGCCCAAGGCTGTCTATGCTGGGAGCATTATTTCCCTTTCCATGCCAGATGTATGCCGCCCTTCTAACTGGTCGACTCGACACCCCAACTCCCCGACCTCCTTGAAAGCATCCAGGTCAGAAAAGAGTGAAATCTTATCCCTTGTTAGATGGGATTGAATTACGCATACTTCGATCGTCCGTAGACCCTCGCCGGTTAATTTACTTACTCTAAAAAAGGGGGGGGCTCTCGAATCCAGTGCGGAGAATTTTGCTCCCATCATTTCAACGGCATTTGTCAGAGTTCTAATAGAACAAACAATACACAGCCGCATTTGCATAGCTGTAGAGACGGTCCCGCGCGGCTTTTGTCCAGGTTAACCCCGGTTGGTAATTCCTCCGACAATGTGACTCCGTGACACGTAACGGTCGTGATGTGGGGGAGCAACATCGAAATGTGTGAATCGCAGCTGGAAGTCGGCGTGCGTGCGTAACTGCCAAGACACATGTGGCCAATCAGAACGAAGGTAATTCGACTACCAGGCCTTATTTGCCTAGGTATTGCCACCCATGGGGAAACGATCGCCAGGGCGATTGATGACGTCTGATTTGGTTGCATTGAAGGTGGCCTTTGCTGGAGATAGATGAAGGGAAATAACCCCATATCACGGAATTCAACTCCGGAATATGAAAAAGAAAAAGCTGCAAAAAATGCCAGGGAGAAGAGGCCCCTCCACCCGTCGACGCGGCTTTGATGGTCAGAGATGAGGCATTAGACATTTTGAACGGCCTGTAAATACTTATCCTCGTACATCATTCTGGACCGCACTCTTGTTGACCATACCAGGTTTCACCTTCTCAGCCATTTTGATTCATTCTCTTTCCCAGACATTGCTCGTTGGCCTGCTGGAAATTTTCTGAAACGAACGTGGGTTTGGCAGTCGCTGCAAGGGGTGTAAAACACTGAGGACACTCACAATTTTTGAAAAAGCAGTAGTTGATTGACAGTGTATCTTGGTAATGAGGCTTTCGTTTGACCCATTCGAACCGCTGGATTTTGACTTGATCGTTACGAAGCGAGTTATCTCAGCTTGGGTCACTACGAAGGGATGTTGCTTAGGCGGACTATGTGAAAAAGCCCATGGGATTATCAGTTGGTTGATACAAAGCTGAAAATGGAAGATGTGATTGGCACATGTTGTAGCTATATACGTAGAACGGTAACGTCCCACACCCACTTCCGGACCACCCCCACATTCGGACCGCCATTAAATGCCTCATCACCATGATTACCCCTCCTCTTTTATTAACCACTACTTTTTTGTTTTTACATTAATTAACACCAAATTTTCGTCGGAGTTAGATTATTACCAAATGAAGTAATATATAGAAGTTTAAGTTAATGAGGTTTTCGATGTCATCGCAAATGGTGCCTCTTATTGAAGAGTATTATTGGAATATGGTGTTCTAAAGATAACACTTGTGCGATGTCTCTAAGGGGTTAAGGGACGAAACGAGGCCTGGAATTGATACTAAAGGCTTTCTCCTGACCAGGAGACTTATCTGGTTGAATGGGTGCGAATCCAAGTGACCCTAGGCCTGCCTCTAATACATTAATAGCTTAGGGAATTCGTAGAGAGGATCTTAGTGATTAAAGGAGATACTAGGCCTTTTGGGAAGAACTGGATATAGTTTTTTTTACGGAGGAATCCATTAATTAAAGTTTATAAAAGTAGACTAATCGACTTATAATGTATTAATGGAGTTTCTATTAATATTATTAGAAGTTAGTTTAATTATTTCGTTGTCCTAGAGATTAAAGGTATTAAAGTAGTGAACTGATATAATATGGATGAGATTGGTATTCTGGAGGGCAGAGGATTTAATGGGCTAGTC
This sequence comes from Colletotrichum gigasporum, assembly GCA_024584535.1. Lineage (NCBI taxonomy): Eukaryota > Fungi > Ascomycota > Sordariomycetes > Glomerellales > Glomerellaceae > Colletotrichum > Colletotrichum gigasporum. The sequence goes on from CP077951.1 coordinate 2,461,142, forward strand.
CTGGGATTATCTGAGACTCGATTTATTCGCAGGAAATAGCCTGGATTGCGAGCATTAATATCCCTTATCGAATGTGTCTTTATAACAGGCAGGGCCCTACCTCCCCTTGTTATATATAAGGGGAAGAGTGTCTAATAACAATGGTTCCCTTTTGACCTTACCCTATATGAATTATGGAAGTTCACGGCTACTGAGAATGGGTGGATATTAGATTTTATAGTTATTGAATGGCTTAAAGAGGTGTTTATCCCCCTGATTATCCCCAGGGACCCCTCCGAGACCAGATTACTCATCCTATATGGTCATGGTAGCCATGAAACAACAGACTTTATGTGGGAGTGTTATATTAATAATATACACCTCCTTTTCCTACCTTTACACACATCCCACGTATTTCAACCTCTCGATTAATCGGTGTTTAGGCTACTTAAAATAGTATATAAGAAATAGTTGGGTAATTAACCCCATTGGGACTGTAGTATTATTGTGGGTAAACGGGCTTTTATTCACTATTATGGTCATGTTTGTGAGGTAGCGTTAACTAGCAAAAACATTATCAGTGGCTGGAGATACACTGGGTTATGGCCAGTCAACGTTGCTAAGCCCCTCCTCAGCCCTTTGCTGCTTGAGAACGTTATAACGCCAGGGAAGTAATTAAAAGAAGTGATTGAAGGTCGCTGTGATATTAGATCAGGCGAAAAGTGGGCGTTGGATACATCAGTAGTACGTTGGTCGACTCCTAGGAAGAGGTAGGAGTTACAGAACTAGTTTAATCTCTTTAATAAGCTAAATAACGATGTTAGTATTTAATGTTTGTTGTTTAGGAAGGTCGAGAAGGCTTGGGATGAGAGGGAATACCAACTAGTAACTACCCAATAAAAGATCAAGGCGTTGGAAGTAGAGGTTGAGGTTAGTAGGGCTAGGAAAAAGAAGAAGGTGAAAATGAGCCCTAACTCGAAGTTCACCAACATTGTGGCTGTCCGGAGGGCTCAGATTGAGATTGGTGAGGTTGACGATAGCTCAGATGGATCCAGCGACTCTGAAAACCCTAGTGACAATGCTAGTTGTATTGTAGTGGCATCAGAATAGGTGGAATAATAGCCTGAAGTTGATGCATGGTTAATCGCATGGCCATTTTGGCACTGGTCCGAATGTGGGGGTGGTCCGGAAGTGGGGGTGGTCCGGAAGTGGGTGTGGGACGTTACATGACGCTGTTGCATCAATCATAGTATTAATCATCCGCAGTATTCTAACCCCACCAATGCGTCGTTTCCCCAGTGACATAATCTCATTACAGAGGCTGATAGGTACAGTTTTCTATGATGCAGTGTAACCCGTCAACACTCACACGTCCGTAATAATCTTTTCGTTCGGAAGCTTCATGGTCTCAAGCACAGTTGATGCGTCACGAGGCTCCAAGCTCTTCTTGACGGGGTTCGGTGCCGAGAACACTTCCTCCAACTCCTCAAGCGTGCGGTGCTTGGTCTCAGGGAAGAGGAAGTAGATGAAAGCTGCCTCAAGAATGTCCCTAGAATCTCAAGGTTAGACCCTATGATCGCAATTCAAAGCATCATAATTAGAGTTTGCAACTCACCAGAAGACAAAGACTAGATAGAAGTAGTAGCCAATCTTCTCGAATGCAGGTCCAGAACTGTAGGCAAGAACGAGGGAGATTGCCGAGGATGCGAAGTTGCCGACAGCAGTTCCCTTGGCGCGGGTGGTAGTCGTGAGCGTCTCGGCAATATACATGCTCTGCTGGGCCGTCCATCCGAGAGAGAAGACAACGCCAAAGAGGAACACAAAGGCGATGGTTGTGTTGGCAGCGGCGGTGTTGGTAGGGTCGTCCACAGCCATCTTGCTGCTTCCGGTCATGACAGCAAACGTGATCGAGCAAAACAGAATGCTGTAAATGAGGAGAGGTCGGCGGCCAATGCGATCGGTCAAACGAGCTCCAATCAAGCTACCGAGAAGCCCCAGAACGTTGTTTACAGCATTCAAGGCCAGTACCTTTCTAAAATTATTGTTATCTGTCGCTGTTCAAGAAGAATTGCTCTCAAGACTAGGTCTCAAGATTAGGTAGTACCAACTTTTCTTCCGTGATGCCCGCAGTGTTCATCATAGTGACAAGGTAGTAACTGTTCAATGAATTGCCGGAAGCCTTGGCATGTCAGTTGCTTTGTTTCATCAAAAGGTAAATAAGAACAACTAACCTGACCCATGATGGCCATACCCAGGACACAAATGAGTCGTCTGCGGGCTGAATGGGTGTTCCACAGCTCGTGGTAGTCCCACCATTTCTTGTCGCTGGCTTCGCTCGAGATCTGAGCCATCATCTCCTTCATCTGCAGTTGGACAATCGGGTGGTTCGGGTCACTCTCTCCGTGCAGCTTAGTAAGGATCCTAGCCGCCTCTTCGTGACGATCGTTGGCAACAAGCCACCGGGGCTATTAGGGCTGTTTAGTTACCTCCATCTAAAGTGGGAGGACAAGATACGTACACTCTCTGGGAGGAAGAAGACGCAGATGACAACGATTCCACTTGTGACCATCTATCGTGTGTTAGTAGAATGCCACATACGGTTAGAAAAGGGTCACGGAACTTGAAGCCACACAGGCAGTCTCCAGCCATCATTTCCAGGAATGTAGGAAGAACCGTCTTTCTCAGATGTTAGCATGTTTCGTTTTGGTGTGGGCCGCCGGGGTGATGCCGGAGGTTCCAGAGACACCGGGGGGTCACCCGGAGCCGACACGACCCGAAGTCGGAATGGTGGGGCTAGCTGGCTTACAAACAACCCATCCGGCAATGATGGAGCCGACAGGCCTGCAGTATGTTAGCATTCATGGTTCCAGATTACTCATGATATAATTAGGAGTAGTTACCACATGCAGTTGTACAAGCCGGTAAGAGTACCTCTCCACTGGCACGATGAGTTAGCCCCGTTTTGTTGCCCTCCGGCTGATACATGCAGTAGTTCCTTACCTTGGGGTGAGCCAACTCGCTAACATAAGTGGGGGCAGAAACGCAGCAGAATGAAACGCCGAAGCCCAGCACGAATCTTCCGCCCAGGAAGTGAGGGATATCATGGCTCGTGGCTCTGAGGTTGGTCAGATTCTCCTTCCGCGCAAACGGCAGGGTCAGCTCAACTTACTGAACGCAAGTACCGACAATAATAATCAAGGCGCCCAGAAACATGCCCCATCGGCGACCCAGAAGATCGTTGGTAGGGCCCGTAAAAGCGATTGCGCAAACTGATCCAACGTTGTACCTGGGTTCACCGTTATCAGATCGCAGTTCTTCCGATGTATTCGCATGTCGAAAGAAGCCTTACATCATGAAGACAATACCCGTTGACGAACCCGACGTTTTCCTTAAGGACAGTCAGTCGCTGTTGTATACATGGAGGGTTCTTAGCAACGGAGGAGAAGAACTCACATGTCGAAAGTGCGTTGGTACGACTTCAGGCCGTTGAGGCCACCTAAATGAACAGTTTAGCAAGTCGTCACGAAAATCACGGCGTATTTTTCTCCAACATACCCATGAGGGATCCATCATAGCCGTTGAGAGCACCGCAGCAGTAAGCGACAAACAGAACTCCGTAAAGCATGAACATCGACTTAGTCCACGGAGAGTATTTGCTGTTGTCGACCTCGTGGGCGATCTCGTGGGCGACGACGGCCGCGACCTCGGTGGGGGGCGCATCCTCTTTCAGGTCGCTGCTGGTGAGATCGCGCTTTTCGTTCGTGCCCATCTGGGCCAGATTGTTCGGTTCAGCCATGACGGCAGGCAGAATTTGCAAGGATCGGTCCTTTGCTACTGCAAAGATTGCAATATTGAGCTCTGAATGTTGGACTAGAAGAGTCTGGGGAAGAGACCAGAAGATCAACCACGTCCCTGGATCATGCCAGACGCGCCTCCCCTTTTTATAAGATCAAATTGACGCAGCTCAATGGTTCGCTTCCCATCCGTCCCTGCGCTGCCGTTGCGACCAGACCACCGTTGACCCCAGAGGGACGGGCAGCGCGCGAGGTCGCCCTCCCCACCGCGTATCCACATCCGTGGGTAGACTCGACCGAGAATGACAGCTGAGGCGCCTGAGCTATCCCCCGCAAAGTAGCAGCAGACTACCCCAGACCACGCGCGATCCCCTGTCCGATCACATGAGAGGAGGAATGCTCCGTCGTGGTGGGCTGGGAAATCCGGGTTGTGTCCGGCACTTTGGACGCGGACACAGCGAAGTCGCGGTGGGAAATTGAACCGAGGCGCGTCGTTGATTGGAGGGGGTAACGGCGTTGGACGGTCGTTCCTCGCTTGGCGATCCTTTGCCGATGGGGTGGTTCGTGCCCGGCTCCGGGATCCCCGAAGGCTGGCCGAGGCACGGCGCACACCGCAGAGATCAGGTTTTTGATGGTCCTGCTAAGATCACCTGCGCGAACCGTAGGAGTCGAGCCCCCAGGGGCTTGCCTCAGACTTGGGCTGGTGGTTGCCTTGGCGGCAATCCAGATTCTCGGGATCAGGTTCTATTCGTTGGGTTGCGTCGAGCCATCTGGATGCGAGCCTCTGCCAGCCCGTGTTCGTGCGAGATCATGGGATGGGTAAGGAGATGTGGCATACGAGATGTGGCGTTTGACTTCTGCATGTTTTCCTTCTTGGCCGGTATTTGTCGGGTTACACGGTGCCGGCCGGGGAACCGGTCCGGGTCTATATGCCAGACTACCTCATGTCTTCTCCAAATGGGGTCGGCTAAGAGATCAACCAACGAGATTCTCAACCCAGACAAAGCTCCGCAGCACGCACCACTGACAGCTGCTCTCCGATATGAGCACTAACGAGCGAAAGAATCTCTCGTCGACAACGTTCACTGGCGGAGAAGTTGTGGATCTCCCCTCGCGTCTCCAGAACCGAACAATCTGGCCGTGGGTCTGGAGGATTGACAACCTTTCGTTTCCCCGGCCGCAACCCTGTCAAACATGTGGTGCGGTCGCCCTCTCTTCCCACCTCCAACAAGTTCTCGACCTTCTGCCCTCGGGGACATGTTTCCGAGCTGGTGGTGCGCCTCCCCACAGCAAAAAGTCCAAAGCGTTTTACCAGGGCGCTTAGTTAATGTCCGATTCCGGGGGCTCGAAATACGAGGCCTGCTTTTTTCGTCCGCGCACGAGAATGACGGCATCGGCTTTTTGGTCTTCTAGCCGCGAACATGGAAATGTTTAAACCCCCCCCCATGGATCCCTGCCCCGGCTCCGGCCGGTCTCCGTCGGACCACCACCCCGCGTTGTGCTTGGCCTCTCTACCCGACCTCCAGTTATTTAAAAAGCGGGCGCCCCTCTGATCAGTGGAGCTGCGTCGCGCCAGTCTCGACCTGATTCCTGCAGCGCTCTCCTCCGACGTTGGACCACCGCAGCGATGATATGATCTGAGGTCGCCACGCAAGCGACAATTTTTCGCGATAACATGCAGCCTGAGCAACGTGATGAGAAGGCCGATTAAACTCAGCGCCCGTTGGATTGATTTTTTTTCCTTTCCCTCTCTCCTGGCTGCACCTCATCATTGTCCCGATACAAGATCGAAAAGCAGTACTAAAAAAACCGATACGACCCGTTCTTACCCATGTAAAAAACGCCCTCCGCAACATCCACCGATATCAACCCTTGTAGTTGGATCGAATCTAGGACTTGGGGCTGGATCAAATATTGCCTGAGACGGCTGGTCGATCAGAGACACAACCTTGAAGCACAAATGGCGCTCAATGTGCTTTTCTAGACTTTTGGACCTTCGCTATGGTGAAGTACGAGTTGAATTGGCTCCTGGGACAGATGAAGTGACGTTGTAGAGCCGACCTCAGGGTAAATCACATAACCAAATCCACACAACTTAAATCTAAAAAGGTTCAACACTGGTACTCTGCTGTATACTATATTGCCAATAATTATTCTCAATCAAGAAGTTAATTGTTGTTGTTGTATTTAACGCCATGGCGGCAAGGGTGTAGCCCTTGCGGCAGACCTCCCGAGGGGTATGTGGCGTGGAGAGCCGCAGGCTCAGACTACCTACTCTACAGTATACAACCCTTGCCCACGTCCTCCAAATCTTGCCTATTACCTACTATGCGTTCAATCTATCCCTGGATCCCGCTGGTTCCTCTAGTTCCTTTACTTCCTATTTAGTCCCTTTAGTAGGGTAGGACGGTTATTTTAAGGCCTAACCAGAGGCTAGCCCTTAGTAGTATGGGTAAATCTTCTAGAAGAAGCCTATTATACATAAGAAGGCCTCAAAGCCTTTAGGATCGGTAATTAACCCCTTAAAGTATCACTTAAGTAATCCCATAGGTCCTATAGGCTTTAATGATCTAAAAGGGTGGAGGGTAGGCCACCGTTACCTCCTCACTAGGGTCTTTTAATAATAAACTAAGTAGTTTATATCCTTTACTTCTCTATAAAAGTAAGTAAACAGGGCTTTATTATAATTAAAGTGTTAATAATATTATTCGAAGTCTCCATAGCCTGATCAGGTTACCAGGAGGTGGTGCAGGGTAACCCGTAGAAGGGCTAGTTCAGGAGGGCTGGATAGGCTGGCCTCGAGTCCTAATTAGGCGTATTAATCTATTATTCTTTTACACTACTATTATGTATATTAAGCCCGTATTCGTCTCCTAGCAAATCACTTAATCCCTATTAGGGTTATTAGCTGGCCTAAGGGGACTGGGAGCATTGTACTTTACTTAGTTAGGTGGTCTACTTTTTTATTACCTTTTATCCCCTAATACCTAGGGGCCCAGTAGGTATATATATTATATATCCTAGCCGCCTTGTGGATCTCCAGGAAGGCTGTTTATGAGGAGGTGGGAGTATTACCCTGTATCCTTTGGATAATACTAGTGTTATTAATATAGATGTGTATGGGTTGGCCTTGGGAGGTAAGGAGGGCCCACCGGAGCCCTGCCCTCGCCCCTTTAGCCTCACCATTAAACACTTCTACTATGCTAAGTCGGCCGTAGCCCTAGGCTATACATCTTTTACCTCGGTAAATAACAAATCTATACCTAGTAGCTCTATTAAACACCTTAGAGCTATCTAAGTAAACAATTATATAAGTATCTAGGACGGTTTTTAGCTAATACTAAAAGGCTTTAACAGCCTTTTCCTTCGTTTATCGGACTATTAGGTCTTGTGACCTTGGGAGATATTATAGTTAGAGCAGTACTGGCCTTGGGACCCTTGCGATGAGGCCTGCTATCCGTTGAAGTTGTGTTTGCTACCTCCCTTATTGTGTAAGCCTTAGGACTAATGGGTGTTGTTGGTTAAACTTTTATAGTTGGACTGCGAAGCGTAGGCGTACCCCTTCTAAAGCCACTTTCCCAGTAGGTAGGCCGGTATTTCGGAGGAGGTTGTTTGTTGGGGTTATTTTCCAGACTGGGAGGATAGTTTGGGCTGCTCTTATGATGACCTTGTTGACCTTTTAGATGAGGCCCTTTTAACTTATATTAATAATCCCCCCTCCCTGAGGGGAGGTAGTGTTACTTAGGGCTAGTTTAGTTAGCCCCCTGAACTAGGTTTCGGCTCCGTATAAGGCTATTAGGAGGACATAGGTGATAACTACTTTTTGTATAGTAATTATTGGGATCCCTCCTTTTGTGTTTATTAGGTGCCCTAGGTGCTGGGCTGCCTTTTTCGCTATAGTTACCCTTATTTTAACGTGGTATTAGAAAAAGAGTATTTTATTGAACTAAACCCCTAGCTAATGGATCGGCTTAACCGAGGCTTTAATTTTAAGGTTTTTAGTTTTAATCCTAGGTAGGTCTTTTGGTTACTTATATTTCCTAGTGAAGTGGATAGTTTTATATTTAGCTGGGTTAACGGAGACCTTATTATCGGCACCCTAGTTTGGAATTTAGGTAACTTATTGGCTTAAGGATATAATATTATCCTTGAGGGATGGGCTGGTAATTAAAAAGCTTATATCGTTTATATATTTAAACTAAAGCCTTGGGTCTTTAGTTAAGATATTGGAAATATAAAGTAGGAAGATAATAGGTAATAATAGGGAGCCCTGAGGTAGCCCATAAGTTAAAGGGAAGTCCTTTATTATTACCTTTTTAAACTTAACCTTAATAGTATAATCTAATATAAAGGCATAAATCAGCCTAATCAGGCTATTAGGCCAGCCCTGTTACCGTAAACGGATAATAAGGTGGTTCCGAAGAATAGAGTCAAAGGCCCCCTTTACATCCATTGTCGTTAATGTAATTGTAAGCCCCTTATCGAGGGCCTGCTCGATATCGTATGTGAGACAGGTTGTTAGGTCGATAATTGCCCTGCCTGGTAAGGCCCCTATTTGCTATAGGCTGGCCACCCCTTCTAGGATAGTGAGGTAGGCCATTCTCCTAGCTATTAGTCTCTTAAGCCCCTTACCTAGGTAGGATAAGAGGGCTATCGATCTCCAAAATCCAGCCGTTGAGAAGTCGGTCTTTCTAAACTTCTAAATCATAATAACCTTTACCCTATAAAAGGGCTAAGGGAAATAACCAACCTTAATATATACCTAGAATAGTAGCCTAATAGGCTTAGCTATAAGGTCCCAAAAAGCCTTAAATAGTCTTATAGTGATTCCGTCGATACCAGGGGTCATAATCTTTATTAGGGTAGTTGCCCTTACTTCCTCCTGACTAATCGTAGCCTACCAGGGTATTTGTCGTCTTAGGACCGTGGCCACGTCGAAGGGGTCCCCAGGTAGGTCATCCGTGTCATCAAACCTCTCCAGCAGGGCCCTCCATGGGGCCTGGGCCTTATCCTGGTTATTATTATACATCTAGCCCTCAACTACTAAGGGGGGGGCTTTAACTACTAATCTGGTCTTATACTAGCCTATTATTTTATAAAGGTCCTAATCGGATATAACCTTTTCAATTTTAGTAACCTAATAAACCCGTTTAACCTTCTTAACTATTTCTAAGAAAACCTTTTGCTTTTTAAGGATAGGGGGTAATAAGGCTAAAGCCGGCTCCGGTTCTTATACCTACTAAATACAGACCTTAAAATAGGATTAGTAGACTTTAGAGCACTCTTCTATCCACCAGGGGGCCCACTTTCCCCAGCTTTATCGTCTTTTCCCTACTACTTAAACAACTATTAAAAGTAAACTAATAATCCGGCTAACCTAGGCGTCTAGCTCAGCTAAGGTGAGTAGGTCCTTAAAGGTAAGTAAAGTTGAGGCCCCTATTCTAATTAGGTCTTTAAACCAAAGAAGGGCTAAATCCGGGACCGATATTAGCCTTAATTAGTATGTTTATTATTATTTATTATTATTAAGGGGGATAATGGTTATAATAGGTTAGTGATTAGCTCCTAGGTGTAGATGTGGGTAAGGTCCTGTGTGCGCAAGGGGGATATTTGAGAAGGTCAGGTTAAGGACGTGACCACGGGTGTAAGTTGGAGCCCCTGCTTCTCTAATAAAGGAGAGGTCATGGTTATTAACCCAGTCGGCTAGATCGTCTCCTCTATTCCAGCTAGCGGATCCTAGTTCCTAGGAGTAGTAGTAAGCGTTAAAATCCCCAGCTATAAGGGCTCATAATAATGGTTAGTATCCTAGGAGGGTAGTTATTATATAGTTATAAGGATTACCTGGTTATTTATAGACGTTTATAATAGTAGTGTTGTTAACCTTTAACCATAGGATATCCCTTATTTAGATAGGTCTTTATTATTGCACCTGTAGCCTTATCCCCTTCCGTATATATATTATTACCCTAGGCCTTATTTCCCTACTATCCCAAAAATTAACTAGGATAAAGGAATTATACCCAGAGTGTATATTAATTTGTATTCTATTAGTATAACCTATTCAGGGCTCCTAAATAAGTATAATATCAACCTAATCAGCCCAGCAGAGCTCTAGGAAAGTTGTGTATACTAGAGGCTTTTTCCCCACGTAATATTAGGCTACACATAGCACCCGTGGGGGGGCCTATTTAGGCCTACGCCTCCGAGTTGAGGTCCAGGTGGGTATAGGTATTAGTGATATTATAGTTAGGCTTTTGTCATGATATAGCCCACAATTACTGTCCCGTAATTGTGGTTCCACTTTTGCGACAGTTATGAGCCCAGGTCTCTACGAGCCCTCTGGTTGAATGGCTAAACGCCTCGCTAAAGTGGCAGTATGTGGGCCGACCTAGAGGCCATGGGTTCTGTCGGATTCAATGGTCAATTCGTGATGTATTCAATAATATGTAATTATTCTTATTCTCCCTGTTCTTTAGGGGCAAACTTAGCCCTTAAAGTGGCTGATACAAGGGCGTATTTCGGCCCATCATTGTTCTGCGCTATGCGCAGACCTTTGAGTGCACCGGAAGTGTACTAGGTGCTTAGTATAGCGGATTCGATATGCCCCTTTAGGGAGGCCTCCGTTTAGTGGACTTCCTACCACCTAATCCGCCCTTCAATAGCTATTTCTAAGTACTATAATTATCCCGAAATTTGAATTTCGTTTTCCTCCGTCTAAAGCACTTCTCATATGTCCTTTCTACGGGGTTCACGAGCCCCTAGGAGTATAAGGAACACGAGCCTTAACGTCCCATATGTTATCCTTAGCCATCCCGGCCTCCCAGCGGGCCTCATCTTCGATGAGATCGTGTTAATAGTTATTCTCGAGACGAGCCCGCTGGTCACTTATATTCAGCTACGTAAGAAACGCCTGAAATGGCTACTTTGAAAGCGCTTTTATTAATCCGTCTACTATCAGCTTAGTTAATGGTGTATACACGACGTTAACGTAATTATTTTCGATTTCTTAACGTAATTAGTAGTTATAAATATCGACGTGGTATAAGTGTATTTATAATTACACTTATTTTATGGTCATAAGGTGCACAGTTTACTAGTTATCGTATTATATGTGAATTTGTAGTTGAGAGTGTATTTAAGGTGCAAACTCAGCGCCCTAAATGTCCTCCATAGGGAGTTATATTTATAAAACGGATATTAATCAGTTTACAAAGATGGCTTCCTTTACTGCGTATAATAGGGCGAGAAGTTCAGCTTCTGTTATTAATGTTGTAATTATCTGTTACTTATTTGCTTTCTACGCAACAGTTCCACTAAAAAATCGCATTATAAGTACTTAAAAGCTCTACTGATTAAGCGTATTATCGGCGAAACTAGCATCAGAAGCGATTTCCAAAGTATCCTCAGGGCTCCCCAGCGCAGCTCCGTATTCCAAGTAAAGAGAACGCATTAAGTAGAGGTATTAGAGTGCTCGATCCGTTGTGCATTAGTGACTTAGCCCTAGGTTCTAATTAAAGTATACGAAACGGTTTACGGTGAATACGATATCCGGGCACATTATCATAACTATATACATAATAATTATAACTTTACGTTAGTACTTCTTAATTTCCCATAGTTTAATTACCCCGTTATATAAAAACAACTTAAAGGTTGTTATAGGGGTTTCAAAATACACTTTAAGTAGCTTATTAGCGTCTAATAAGAGTCTTCTCACCTTCTTAGCGAATACTAATTATAATAACTAAATCTTCCTAATTACTTAGTTTCTTAAGACCTCAATTCTTAAGAACTACTATAACTCGTAACCACCTTCTAAATAATAGTATTTCTAAAGCTCTTTTATCGACGCTATTACCTTATTATAAAACTTGTAAAGGAAAGCTAAGATGTAGTCGTTAACATAAAAAAAAAACGTAACTTATTCCTTTTACTAACAATAGTTTTCTCTAGTAACTTATTAAAAGCCGAGGTCTAGGAGCCCGCTTTCCAGGTACTTTTATTAGAGCAAAGGTGACCTCCTAAGGCCGTAAAACACCTTTCTTAAGTATAATACCCGTCCAGCTTTTCGGTATCCAGGTAGGAGTTATATATACACTTCCTTATTAATTATTATATACACAAAGGCATTTACTACGTCGTATTATAAAAGCTTTATATTAAAGTGAACAGTTATTATAATAAGGATTCGGAATAATATACCTGCGAGCGTAGTAGTATATATTTCTTACTCATTTCTTAATTATTAATCTCCACGGATAACAAGGCGTACTTTGAATTTTATGAGCCTCCTATGCTTATTAAGTTTATAGGTATATACCCAGTAGTAGCCGAGAATCTGCTTACCTTGTACTTGTTCTTTACTGACCTCCTCCCAGGAGCAGGAGTCTTTATAACTACTTAAATAGCTTATTTCAGTTGTTCTAAAGTTATCCCTATACGGGTAATCCTTTAAGTAATTGTATAACGTGGGGAGAGGGGGTAGTTTCTTCTAGTGAATACCTATGGGCACACTACCCTCATAGCTCAGCGGAGAAAACTCTCTATATACATAACCCAGAGTACTTCCCTTAGTGGAAATCCCCTCTTAACCAGGCTTTCTTAACCCACCAAAAAGGTCACATTATTAGAATACTTCCCCATCAGCCTTTTAATTTAATATACTTTTATTAAAAGTTCTAAAGTAACCAATCTCATTAGGGGTACTAGGTTAGCTAAACCATAAACGTATGCCTAGGAAACCGTCCATTAATCGCATTTTACGGTGTTATTTCCACTTTAGAGCTATTCCTACTAGGAAAATAGATTTAAACGAAATTCTATGCCTCGTTGCGCTTATGTTATGGTCCAAGGTTATAGTTTTATATTACACTTCTCCCTTACTTTCCCCCCACCCCTTCACAACTAAAGCCACTTCTAAGGTAATAAAAAATAATAAGGGTCTTAATGGCGATACTTTAGGCGTCGGGTACGGTGCAAAGCACCTTATATTATACTATCTTAACTTATCCGAGTATATTTCTATAATAGAGTTCACTTTTAAAGTGTTTTTATTGTACTTTGGATTTATTTTAAGAACGAGGGTGACCTTTTTTACTTCCTCGTTAGTGTCTTATATTAACGTTTATATCTGGGTTTACTTAATAAGCTCTTGAATTCGCGTTTTGATCGCTTGTAGGTCTAGGTGGCGAAATTCCTCAACGGTACCCTTAAGGTTCCCATTAAAGTGCACCTTTTCGTTAAATACGATGTCCCTTATTATAAAGATGTCCTTTTTAAAAGGGTTCCATATTCTGAATTAACTACTTAACGTATAACCCACTAAAAAGCCGATCCATACATAAGAGGCGAGCTTTTTTCGTCGTTAGCACTTAAATTACGTATCGGTCATCAGGGCATAGGCCTTACAGTTATAGGATCGTAGGTGGGAGAGGTTAGGGACCGTATAAATCTCATCTTCTCCGCTCCAGAATTGCTTATAGAACTACTCGTAAAGCGTTTTCCACCCGTATATTCGTAATAGGGTTCAATTATAGAGGTAAACTACTATTTTAACAATCTTAGGCCATAAGTAGTTTAGGAAATTCGTTATAATAACCATTACCCTAGTTTTAACTTTAATAATCGCAGCAAGCCTTTTAGCACCTCCGTTCTAAGCTTATGTATTAGGCGCTAACATTTTAATCGTTATTCCACGCCCCTTTAGGTCTATTACTAAGCACAAATATCTCAAAAGCTCGTTATCAATTTCTAAGAACTTAACCTTCGTATTATAAACGCATTCTAGATAATTAAGTAACTCGAATAACACTTCTAAGATCATCTCTATTATTCTCTTTTATAAGTAAAAGTCCCACACTAACCCTAAGGCTTAGTTAAAAAAAAGTATAAGGGATATATACCCTTCGTATCCCTTATTATAATCGTAGAAGTTGAGTATTAGATGGTCTCCGGCTTTTACCCATTTAACCAACTCTTTTAGTACTCAACGGATTTAGCGTATTATATTCATTATCCTACACGTATTATATTCTACGGGGTCTCTACTTTTTCAATCTAAGAGTCTCACCCCCCTTACTATATTACTAAAATAATTCAAAGCATCTCTCCCTGGGTATCCAAATCTCCAGTACCATTTTTCCACACTTACTTAGATAAGTTTACGGATTATTATACTTATAAAATGGTTTCTTCACGGAGCTCTTAGGAGCTCGTTTAGTATAGGTTAAGGGAGCAGAATAATCATTATGAGTACTACTTTATCCTTTATAGGTCTATAATCGAAAACATCTTAATTATAGATTTCAAATAATTCATAAACGTAGCTTTAGTTTATACACCTAATACAATTATTACCGGAGTTAGTATCCCACCAAAAACCCTTTTAGCGTAAACATTTCAAAGAAACAAGGTTACTCGCAAACCCTTTATAGAGCACTACGTTATATAAGCGAAACTTAAGTAGCTTACCGTCTCGCCCCTTAACGCGAATATCCACTATTCCGAAGCCATTAATTGCTATTTATTAAGTCCCTACTTAGAGATAATCACTAAGTGTAGTTCCCGTTAATTGTATAAACTATAAGGGGTTATTAAAAACGTGGATTATAGCTCCGGAGTTGAGGATTATAGATTCATAAAGTGAGTATATTTCGTAAGAGGTTACTAGCACAACTTAAACACGGGTTTAACAACGTCTTATGAGTTAACTTAATTCTATAATAAGTTTAAACTTTTAGATACACTTAGTAAAGTTTTCGTTATTCTTAAGTCGCTTAACAACCAACTTCTCAAATACTCAATCACAATATATATGGTTAGGGCATTTATCAGGGAAAACTAGCTAACACTTTGAAAACTGGTGACCTCGTTTTAAATATACTGCACACGTCCTGCCCTTATTAGAGTCACTGGATTTATTAACTGGGGAGTATGGCCATTTCCTTTTACTTTTCCCATTACCCCTTCTATAACCTCTACGACCTCTACTATAAACTCTTCGTAATTAGGTCCTTATTTATTATAATTCATTATCACTATTGGCCGGTCCACCAGTTATCGTTATAGGTTTAAATACTCCTCATTTAGTTTTCCGTATATCCTTTATTTAGCGGAGGACTTATCGAACCTTAACGAGGACTTTACTTAGTGTAAGTAGGTTATTCATTACTTTGGTTCTAATTATTAACTAGTAAATTTGAATCCATAGTTCAATAAGGTTTCCACTAAGGGCTCGTATAAACTCTGGAAACTAAATACTCAAATATTTAGCTTATAGGACGTCTATAACTTAAGCTTTATAGAGAACGTTCTCCCAGCGGCCAATCCAGTCCTCGGTATCCTTTTATATAATAAATCTCTTCTTATCAGGATAACTCAAAACTTTAAAATATACTTCCACTACATTCACTTAGTACTCGTATAATACGCCGCCGACGCAAGTTTATAGTTCAGAGACCCATTTATTAAGTCCCTTATCCATAGTATAATAATACTTAAAAAGGTCCAGAGTAATAATCTCATAAAACTAGTTCTAAAGTACGTATACACCTTTTATCCATTTAATATAATATTTATAGTTATTATTATATTCTGTTCGTTGTTCTTTGTATAAAGTGAGGTTCGTAGGGGATAGGTCTTCGAGAGTGTAAGCTTGTTCTATAGATGCTTTAGGGCCTAGGACGAATACTTCGTCGAGTTCTTAAGTTACACTACTTCTTAAAGTACTTCTAGCCCTTCAGCGGATTACCTTTAGGTAATTAGAGATCACCGGCCACTCTAGTATTTAAGTAATCTCTTCGTAAATCTCTTCTCCGGTACTCTCAAAGTACTCAACTAATAAGTCTATAATATCCCACAAATTATAAATCTTCACTTAGGATTATAATTAGTTAAACTAAAGGACCTAGTCCTTGGTCATCTAAAATGCAATCTTCGTAGTAGAGGTTATTATTATTATTATTGAATGGGTATTACACTTAGGAATAGTGGTTATAGGTAGGGTTTAGTTTAATAACTGTTTTTAGCACGTATTAGACTATTAATTATCGGATTTAATGGTCAATTCGTGATGTATTCAATAATGTGTAATTGTTCTTGTTCTCCTTGTTTTTTAGGGGCGAACTTAGCCCTTAAGGTGGCTAGTATAAGGGCGCATTTCGGCCCATTATTGTTCTGCGCTGCGCGCGGACCTTCGAGCGCGCCGGAAGCGTACTAGGCGCTTGGTACAGCGGATTCGACAGGTTCGAGCCTCGTTGTGCTCACCCATTCTCGCTTCAGCAGCAAGTCACCGAAATGGAAGGTTAGACTTGCCAGCTGGGAGCGGTCGGCACCCAGTAACAGCCAACAAAGACTGGCTTGTCAGCTGCGAGTGTAAGCCGGTGCTGATTGCTTAGTCAGCAGACCTCTTCTCTCCTCGGTCTGGGGGGGTGTGTCATGATGTAGCCCACAATTACTGTCCCGTAATTGTGGTTCCACTTTTGCGACAGCTTTTAAGCCACCCTCTAGCTCCTATTTCGGAGAGGGTAGATAGGGTGGTTAATCTAAGGGAGGGCCTCGGGGTCTTCTACTTCATCTTTATTTATACTACTAATTATATCCTTATCACCTAAGTATATAATTAATCCTTAGGAGGGGGTCCTAGTATATAAGCACTTAGAGCCAGGTTATTAACCCTGATCAGAATAGGAGTCCTGGGGTTATTAAGTACTACTCTGGGTAGCGGTCTAATTAATACTATTACGGGCCTCAAAGGCCTTTTACCCAACCTTCTAAATCCGTCCACATTCCTTTCGGCCTAGGAGGGTAAAATGACCGTTAACCATTAGGGGCTTAGCTAAACAGTCTATATGGCCAGCCTGGAAGGGCCCCAAGTAGTTAGCACACTTCGGCTTAGCTATACAAGGCTCGGTCTCGTGGGAGTTTAAGGGCTTACCGCAGTTATTATAGAGTAGCCACTAGTTATAATACCAGTTTATATAATATCCCTAATAACCAGGGTTATACCTAAATAAGGTCCTCTTTTCCCTAACAAGCTAGGCCTTGCTGCTCTGGTTTAATAGTCTAAAGGGTGGCACCTCAACTATAAAGGAGATAACCTAAGTGACTTTGTTTATAATAGGGTTTAGGCCAAGGTGGGATTACCGGACTAGGACTAATTCATAATTAGTCTAGGTAATAACCTCCTCCCTAATTAGGGTTAATATATTAATACTTTCCCCATTGAGGTTTTAGAGCTTAGATGGGCAACGTAGAACAGCGTATATAAGCTATTTTATAAGGGTTTTTAAAATAAAAACCCCTAAATAATTTACTAGTTTTTATTTATTTCTAAAAAAGCTTTATTGGATTTGTTTATTTAGGGGCTTTAAGGAGTATCTAGTCGAAATGTGGTAAATGTGTGGGATATCTCCTAGTTGTAAGCTAAGGGCCTAGTAAACTGTATGGCGCAGGGCAAAAGGGGCGTTCTTTCGGGCAGCACCTAGGCCTTCCTCGGGGATATGGACGAAAACCCGGAGGTCTTCTAGCTAAGCCTGGGCTTATGGGCGGGTAGGGGCTTGGTGCTAGGCCGGGGCGGAGGCCAGGGCTAAGACTAGGGCTAGGGTCGGGGCTAATACCGTAATGGTAACCTAATTCTGAGTTAGAGTTAGAGCAGCTTTATTATTCATCAACTTTTTCAGGGCTTAGATCACATAGGTTATCACCTCCTTTACGATCTACTTTTTTGGCCCCTTAAAACTAGAAACCACGTTATTAATAAACTAGGTAATGGCCAAAAAGACACCTTTTCGGTCCTTATAGCGTCTAGTTTATTCATCGAAGGCGGCTAGGATAAATCCAGTGGCCACCCCGCTTATGTTCAAGGGCCCCTTTGCCATAAAAGGGGCTACATTAGGAGAGTTAGGTTAACTTCCCCTAAGGCTGGGCCAGAGTAGCTGGGCCTTAGTGTTACAGCGGCGCTTAGCCCTTGAAGGAGGGGTTAACTCCGGAGGTAACCCAGAGCCCCAATCAGGGCTAACCGGAGGGGCCGGCTATAATCCAGTGCCCACCGGAGGCTATGAGGCCATCATAAGAGGGCTCTAAAAGGGAGAGGTGAAGACTTTTCAACTATTAAGGATCTTAATAGTATATCACCTATTTCATTAACAGTGGATGCCAAGAAAAATTAGGCGAGAGGGAAGTTGAAATCAAGAAGTTAAGTGTTTTGGAGATTCCCCTGCAGTTGTCTATCATTCATTGTCTCTGAAATGTTTGTAGACAGCTCCATCGGCGTCTACCTTGTATCCCCAGCTGAGTAGCTGTAGCATGGTACCCAAATATGCCAATGAGTCTAGTATAATGTCAGCCAAACTATGCTTCCTAGACTGATGCGCAGCAACTTACCAGCATTGATGGCTTCTTTGATGTCAATTACGCATGTGTATCCGTAGCAATTGCCCTTTCCCTTCCCCTTGTCCTGCTTTCGACCGCCGTGCTTGGTATGGAATAGCTCGTGAAGGATGACATGTTCCGTGGTACTCAGGCTATCGAAGTGATTGAACTTTTGATCATCATATACCCTCTCGAACTCGTCCTCGACTTTCTTCGACACATCGGGAAGACGAACTTTCTCCACGTAGTCCTTGTCGAGGATGGGCCACTTCTTAGGGCCCCAAATGTCGCGCCAGTGCTTGCAAAAGTCGATGCTGGCGGCACGTGGCGCCTCTATGACGTTGTCATCTGTGAACTCTTTCTGAGCGTCTTTCTTGCGTTCGTGGCGTGATGTTACGGCCGATCCATGGACCAGGGTTTTGAAGGGGGGGATCTCCATCTCTTGCCCAGCATGGCACTTCTTTCTGTTCTGCACTTTGGAATCAGACCACTGCATTCCAGCGCTATTAGAAATATCCTTCCACAGTTGACTGCCCTCATCGTCTGTTTCGCCGTGGACTGGTTGAAAACGATTGTCGTCAGCGGAGCACCAGAATTCCTACGTTTGGCTCATTGCATTAGCTTTCTTCACTTTCGGAAATTACGCGAAGTCAAGAAGGGGGAGTGAAATGCGCATCTTACAATGTTGTCCGGGTTTTTGCTCTTGCTAGACCTCCAAAATAAATCTGCTGGAGGCTTCCCAAGCCAAGGCTCCTTTGGTATTTGGGATATTTTTTCGAAATTCCCTAATGGCGAAGTCAGCGTCGGTTGCGCAGGGAGATCTTAGTGTTCCTCAAACCTTTGATGGTGTCGAACTTGGTTTTGTAGTCGTCCTCATTCTCATACCCAATGATCAATTTTACGGCTTGGTGGACCAGATCATCTGGTTTGTTCATACTGTTGAACGCCACTGTTGCCCTTTCAATTGCGGCCTTCATACCGTTCTTGAGGCCTTCTCTTACGGCCTCATTATCTTGATATGATATTAGCTGAGAGATAATACGCATGATGGCCACAGAAGTAGAAGGTGCTTACCACAAGCGGCGTCGATCGCCCATTCTGCGGCTAGCGCCTTCTGCAACAAAGGCAAGAGGAACAGGTAAGTAGGTCTCATATTGATTGCCAATGAAGGAAATGAAGCTTTTGTCGGGCTTGTTGTGTAAGATGGGACAGTTCGGTGTGCAATGATTCTGCATGGGGCTTCCTGGTGTCTTATAGTTAAAATAAAACATCCAAAGCCTACATGTAAAGGTCACGCAGAAAGAAGGGGACGTGTAGAGGTTAGGCCTTTCTGTGCCGTCTGCCAAGCATAAGCTGTCCAAACAGCGACGGCTTTACTATTGGGTGGATTTTGACGCTGACGAGGGATCCTATATATTACACCCTTGCGCTTGACCTCGCGTATGTAATTAAATCGGTTAGAAGTGGCAGTTCCTTTTGAGAGCAAGGGTTTGAGAATTGTGTGTGCATAAGCAATTAATCCTTAATCCTTAGATACGGCTGATAGTTAAGATATGGGCTTATTCTTGTTGGAAACAGTTTAAGCCCTTACGCTCAGCCTTGCTGCTCCACTGGAGCTCACGCTGATTCGATCAACAGGTTAGGGGGAATCTTACCACTAAAGCTGACCATTCGACCTCAGTGGTCGGCTCGCTCTTTTGCTGCCCCCACTCCTCAGAATGGATACGAATCTGATGTAATTCAGGATGAGTTGCAACCTCATGACAGCGCCTCTTTGACGGAACAACATGTCACCTTTCTTGACAGAATACGAATTACTTCTGCGTTGCTCAAAATAGCTTTAGGCAATGTGTACCGGGAAACTTGATATATATTAGCTGTATTGCCAGTCTCGTGGTCTCATCGGCAAAGAATAGCTTTCTGCAGCGCCGATTTGTAACAATTCGTTCAAAATCTGAAAGTTTTTATCGGCGCAATCGTTAACATGGCGATATTTTATCCTCCAAGCCTACTGGCTACGGCCGTAATATTTGGCCTTCACAGCTTGGTGAAAGCCGCCGTTGTCCCGACTCGTCCCGACCAAATTGGCGTGGACCCGGTCACAATCTATCCTATTGATCATATTGTGTAAGCCCATGAAATGATTCCTGATCTTTAGGCTTGTCGACGCTGACTTTTTTAACAGGCAGCATACTCTTCCGCCCGATCCGAACGCGCCTACCATCACCGTGATTACAACAATGATGGGTTCCCCATTACCGACGCCCGTCACCACCAGCAAGGAGGTGTTCTTCTCCGTGTCTGCTAACGCTGCAGGTGATGTGGCCATCAACATCGCGAACCCTGCGCTCGGCGATTTTCTCAAGAGCATCTTTAAAGAGGCCGCTTGCGGTGTACCAGGAAGGAAAGCTCGACGAGCCTTGGAGAACCGACAAGAGGTCTGCAATATGCCTCGGCCACTGCGGCCTCTCGGTCCCGATTCAATCAAGAAGATTAAAGGCTGGGACAAGACCACCAAAATGATTCAAAATCTCTACGAAGAGATGCTGGCGAAAACCGAACAGAACAAGGCAACGGCGGATGTGAAGAGCGTTCTGAGAGAGTTCTATAAGAACAATCCAGACTGGGCTGGTACGGGGGAGGCAGATGTGGTAGCCGAAACCGGTTTTGATCTGTCCATTGGAGCCGATGAGTGAGTTTCCTTGTGTAATGATTGGGGTGAGGGGGTCTCGCCCAGTGTTCTCATCTTGCTAACCAGGGTTTCTTTGTCATAGGGCTGGTCTTACTGCATTGGAAGCTGAAGGTGAAGTCGCTGGAGACCTTGGGACGCTCGGGATGAGTTACATTGGTATGTTGTACCGGCTGTACCAGGAGGAAATTGTCAAGGGCGTCGCTGTGGCAGCTATTGCTGTCAAAGGAGCGACGGTCGTGGAAAATCTCGTCAATACGGTCTCAACTACTGCTCGTCGCACCCGTACAGCGACTCGTACGACGACAACGCCTTCGCACTGCCCCACTGCCACAGACGCGGTTCTCGTAAGTCAAACTTCATGATCCCAGAGTTGTTCCCTAGTAACGCTGACTCGTCATTTTGCAACAGCCGGGATGTGGAAACAAAGACTGCGAAAAGACCAAGGCAAACAAAGGAAGGCTTCTTGGAATAATCCCGATTCCGGAGCCAGGCATTCTTTGCGACGGCGTAAGGACAGATCATTCCTCGCTGCACATTTGAGGGCCGGCCTGGCTGACACTAAGCTGATTAGGGACCCCATGATGGCTGTCAATGCAGTCCTCCCGTTATCCAGCTCATTAACTTCCCCGACAAAAAATTGGAATCACTTCTCAACCTAACATACGACAACTTCCCAAAGGACACACCGAAGTTCCCCTCTGTTCCCGAAAGCGCGGATTGCAGCTCCGAAAAGACGGATATGGAGAGGAAACTCTTTAAGAGGTGTGTATTCCCAACTTTCCCAACTGCACCAGCACACGATCCAGTGCCAACTAACTGGCGACTACAGGCTTGCTTCAAACTTCTGCAGTATATCCTCCTTCACACGGTATCTGGATCAGGATTATGATCGACTTTACCAAGCCTCCACCGTTGGTTGGTCGGGTTATGACGGCTGGTCGTTCAAATTCAAGTGGGAGAATCGTGACAAAAAATGCGATAATACTTGCGAACAAATTTTCATCAATGGATTCGGAGACGAGTCTAGTTGTGAGTAGCGAGGAACCTCCAGGGGGGAAGATCAAAGCTGACCATCCGCAGGTGCACCTGAAAAGAACAAGGTATCAATTCGCGGCACGCGGACTCTGGAGTGCGGCATAGCATCATTCGAGATCAACAACCCTGACAACGTACCCAAAGCGGAGTGTTCTAATGACGAAAGCCCGGTCTACAAGGCAACAGTCGGTGGGCCTAACTTGTCTAAATCAACACTCTACGGCGACTTTTGCAACCGACTCAAGAGCGGCGAGACCATACCTACTTTGAAACTGGAAGCAAACAACCATGAGTTCATTCTCTCGACTACATCGCAGGCTGGGAAAGAGTGCAGAGAAAACGACTGTCAAAAAGCATTCGACGCCATGATGAACACATGCGGCAAGAAGGGACAGAACTCCGACATGCTGTCGACGAAGGGCTGGTTCGACGCTGGCTGCATAGTCTACGGCTACGGGGTGGGGAAGAAGAAAGAATCGGAAGCTCCTCCTCCGCCTACAAGTAATCCTCCACCTGCCCGGACGTTGTGCAACAAGGATTCAGATTGCGGAAAATGGACCTGCAACGGAGGTAAGAAGGCTCTCTGCAACGGGAGCGCTGGAGATCCTTTCACAAAGTATTGCGCGTGCTAGAGTAGCTTAAATATGTACATTTTTCATTAGCAGGTTCCCGCGCAATGGTATTGAGGCGTGGGCCTAGGTAAGACCTGGTCTTATATACTTTCTGTCTGTTTCCTTTCAAGCCAGGGGCTATAGAAATTCTGTGGATCTCTCACTGACTCCGAACAACTCTGGATGTTTGCTGCTGAGCTCTCGTCCCAAATTTCGTTCCTCCACAAAGTACTCATAAAAGCCAACTGCATACACTTTGTAGCAGCCCCTCGGGGCCAACCAAGTACGCGTTCAAGCAACTCCAATCTCATTAGATTCGCCTACACCCAGGTCTCGGACATCACGGGCTCCTCAGACGGTTTTCGGAAGCTGTCAGTAATTCTCAAAACCGCCAGATGGGTTGCTAAGCCCATTCCTATCTTCGTTAATGGAAACATATTCCTCGGAATGTGTCCACAGAGAGCTCAGAGCCCCCGTTAAGGTCCTTCCTGCTGGCCCCCAAAACGTGCCAAAAAGTGAGCTAATGGCCGCCGCGAGCAAAAGTATATGTGATCAGTGGGAGGCTTGAACTCCCGACCTTGGCATTACTTAACATATTAGATAACATATTAGTACCACGCTCTAACCAACTGAGCTAACCGACCTGCTGGTTGTGTGATAAATTGGAACCCTAAGTCCCATATATTGGTATCCACTGAGAGATTTTCTCTGTTTGCGGTCCTTGAGGGCGGGGCCTCTGAGTGCTGAAGCAGCTCCGGATAGCGGTAATTCTATAATTTCGATTCTACCCGGCTCGTTCTCGGGCCTCTTTTTTTCCCCCCTCATGGTGCGCTCGGCCAGTTGCACGCGGGGAAGCCTGGGTCCCCGGCCTTCTGGCAATTCCTCTCCCCCCTCCTCCTCGCGTCCGGTCTCCGTCAACATGACCTAGGCGCTACCAGGCGAATGATTATCATTTTGAAGTTTCTTATGATGTCAATTTTGTGTGATGGAGGAGTTGTGAACTTGGAATGGGCTGGTTTACAATGGGCTTACGTTGGGCAGACGTGTGACTCCGCTGCGTTGAATTGCCCCAAACCGATCTACCTGAGGGGATCGCCGTCATCGTTTGATGCAATCAAAACATCGAATGACAACAAGAAACGATGAATCAAGAAACAAAAGATGTTGAATAGACTTTAATAACGGGGGATAGTATGGTTTTGAGGCTATCGCCAAGGTCGCAATGCCGCAGGCGGTATGTTAATTTATGGGGCACCTTGGTGACGATACGCTGCTACCACAACCTCACTGTCTGTCCCCTGCATTCGTGAACTTTAAATCTCAACCTTGAACATCCAACGCTGTCCAAGGGAACTGAACATGACAAGCTGCAATACAGCCTAGGTAATCAGTGGATCCGGGTTAGGCAATATGGAGAAGTTCTGGTTCAAGGGCGGCAATGTTCTGTATTTACAAGTTTCCCAGTCGGTTGGCAGTGACCAGATCAGCTCGGGTGTCCACTTCGGCCTGATCAACTGACTGGCTCAAGGGAGAGGGTCGAAAAATAGATGAGAATGAGATGAGGCAAGGACACCAATGAATGCGAGTTAAAAGTGTCCGAATAAGACCTTACTTTCTCAAAGGCATCGAGTTCGGAATCTAGACTTGCTCAGAAGTGGAAGCATGTCCACTGTACGCCAGAACGACGCAAGCTGACACGGACAAATTCATATGTGAGAATACGATTCCTACGCAATGATCTATAAGATTTTGCGATAATCGGACGCGACAATCCGACGCGAGAACCAAATCCAAGTCGCGCCGTTTCTGACCATCTAACCTACACCCATTCATTCATGTATGCCCCGCTATGCTTCAGTGAGCCCTGGCCCCACAGATTTGCACCCTTGGCACTAACAGCAACATGTCGATGCATAATAGCTGCAATATGCCCGAGACGTGACCATCTCCAGGTGCTCTTCCTGATGTTACAACTGCAAGTCCGATTAGTCTCCCAATTCTCGGCAGTCTATTGCGAGACCTTCATACCAGATTCGTCTTCCCCGTCATGTTGACAGGACTTGTCTTGGCGAGATCCATCCTATTCAGCCATCAAGGCCCGGTCAGGACCGATAAAAGGCGTAGTCCAGCCACTCGTGCATGTCGACCGTGTTGAGGTCGACCTCGGGGATCTCCAGCTCGGCGAGCATCTCGTGGAGCTTCTCGAGCCCAGTGTGCTGGCGCTCCTCCCACACGCCGAGCCGCCGCCTCCGCCTCTCGTCCTCGGCGCGTCGCGCGGGGTCCTTCTGGTGATGGCGCAGCACGCGGTCGACGAGGCTGTTGAGCAGCGACAGCACGACGCACGCGAGCCACCCCTTTGCCGTGAACGAGCCGGGCAGCAGCGTGCCCCCGGTCGCGACGGCCCCGCGGAGTCTCAGTTCGGACATGGCCCCGGGCCACGTGTGATTGGCGACGGACGACGCCATGGAGCAGCGGGCCAGCCACAGGCCAGTCTGCGTCGATGAACTGAACTGGGGGGCAGGAAGGAGGATTTTGTTTTTTGACGGGGCAAGGGCTATGTCACTCCGGCAAGGGTTCGATATGCATGGGTGCGATAAAGAGGGAGAGGCCGCTATCGATTGGGATGGCAGTGGTCACGATTGAGTACGCGCGGAGGACCGGGACTTCCGTGGGGTGGCTGGAGGAACCCAAAAAGATGTCCGACCGTCGGCGAGACGCGGACCATTCACGTTGTCTGACGGCGAGAGGCAAACTTTGATCCGGTGGAACAGGACGCTCGAATCCTATTATCTCCGACCGTTGGTCTATCTGCGAAGCTTGGGGCATTGGTCTGATGTTAGCTCTGCCGCACGGTGCCTCGCCGTTAGCCACGTCTGAGAGAACCGTCACGGGTGGTGACCAAAGCTGACTCTCTGAATGGCAATAACGAGGCAATCTAGAAGTTATGTTCGAGACCCTACGGAACGAATATTATGTCGTAAGACGGGCACGTTTCTTCTGCGGGCCTCAATTCAATGGAGGCATTGCATTGAGTTAATTGACATGGCTGAGACTAGCACGAGGCGGAAACGAACACCTAAATCCCAGTCTTCGTCCCGTTTCTTCTTTTGCGGTGCTAAAATACCCAAATACGTGATGGGGACACACGTATCGCTCAGCGATTAGTTGGTCGCATTGACATCCGCAAAAAAAAAAAAAAAAACCCGAGAAGAAAGAAAGGTCGGACCCCCGTGGCGGCGTTGATCGTCTGCGGATCTCTAGCGGATCAAACCCCAGCGACATGCATCGCAGCGAAACCGAGACCGAGCTCCCCACGATGAGGTGCGGATACATTGTGGCTGACAGGCCGGGGTGACGCCGGGCCGGGGCTGGAGCACCATCTTGCATACACTAATCGCGACTGATGTAAGTGTTTACCCAGGCCAGAGACCGCTGAACCCGTCTATTTCCGTCAATTGAATCTAAGGGTTCGTCCCATGCGCTTGGTGTTGGTATGGCCATGTGTCACTCCAATTTCCCAAGCCACCCGCACGCGGGATAAGTGAGACGCCATGGCGAAAAGCATGAAGACGACGCGGCATGGATTACGACTAAAAAACGCCTCACCCTAAGTCATGGGCGAACAGTCCTGCCCCGTTTTCTGGGCACCTAGAGAGATGGAGTAGGTCGCAAAGGGGTTTAGCCGGGACGGATTACGACTGCCGCGAGCCAAGTCAGATAAGCTTGTAGAGGCTCATGAGGAACATTAGGCCCTTTTGTGGATTCGTACTACTGGCATCTACGGTATGATGACAGCCCCAAGCCCACTAGCAAGGCTGGGTGATCTTCTAGAAGGGCAACAAAGCATACCGGGACCGATTGCGATAGATGATGGATGGTGATCTGGAGATGGAGGTATCCGGAATAGGGGGCGTTGATGATCTCGGTCCCTTCAATGGAGGGTCACACTGGCCAGGGTGCTGAAAGAATGACCATGTCGAGCATCACTATGTCAAGATAGATTAGAGGAGATAAATACTCTTCCTTTCCGACTCGTGTTTCTCGAAACAGATCTTTCATCCCATCCTCCCACGCTCCAATCACCACTCAACACTGCACAACTTCCCTCTCGCCTAATTTCTCTTAGCATCCACTATTAGTGAAATAGGTGATATACCACTAAGATCCTTAATAGTTGAAAAGTCTTCACCTCTCCCTCTTGGAGCCCTCCCGTGATGGCCTCACTGCCTCCGGTGGGCACCGGACTGTAGCCGGCCCCTCTGGCCGGCCCTGATCGGGGCTCTGGGTTACCTCCAGAGCTAACCCCTCCCTCAATGGCTAAGCGCCACCGTAACACTAAGGCCTAACTATTCCGGCCTAGCCTTAGGGAAAGTTAGCCTAATACTCCTGATATAGCCCCCTCTATGGTAAAGGGGCCCTTAAACATAAGTAGAGTGGCCACTAGATTTATCCTAGCCGCCTTTGATGAATAGGTTAAATGTTATGAGGACTGAAAGGATATTTTTTTAATTATTGCTTAGTTTATTAATAATATGGTTTTTAGTTTAAGGGGTTAAAAAAGTGTCACGGGCCGAACCCGGTGGTTATGCCCGGGCTATGCCCGTGCTCGCACTGGTGCCCCACCGGTGCCCCACTAGCGCCCACCCCCTAAGAAGCAGAGATTTCGCACTATATCATAGTTTACCCTTTTCCTCTTCAACTTAAAATAAATAATATTTAGTTACCTTTTAGTTAAGATAAGGCCTAGGACCAGCCCTTTGTATATTTTAAGCTTAGTTTTATCTATTATATAAGATACTACTAGGTTAAGCGCAGCTCCCTACTAGTTACAAAGCGGAATCCCAGGTTAAGCGCAGCTCCCTGATAACAGATCGACGAATATTGAATACTAGGTAGAACACAGCTCCCCACTAGTTAAGAAGAGGATACTAGCTAGTATAATAGTTAATGAACTGTAGGCCTAATTGTAGTTAACCTTAAACGAGGCCCTCGGGCCCCTATAAGCGAGGATTACTAAGCTCTCTAATAAGCTAGAGCGAAGCCGAGGTTTAGGGGTAACAATACCGACCCCTATAGAAAATACAAGCACCGAAGCCCCGTTAATAGGCAGCCGCCACCTCGCAACAGAGATACCAATGCACCGTAAACCACTACTAACACCCTCAAAGTTCTCGGGGAAGTGGAAGGACTACCCTTCTTAGGTATAGTAAATAAGGGATAAGATCACCATGGACAAAGTATTCTACCCTACTAACTAAGAACTATAATACCTAATTAACTCTTATTTAGACACTAATCCCTAGTAGGTGGTTACTACGTTCTACGTAGCCGGGGAGCCTAAAGGTTAACGTAACCCCGAAGATTTCATATCCTACCTCGATAAGACTTATCGAAACCCAAACACCCAACCCCAAGCCGTAACCCAGCTATAAACCCTCCATTAGAAAAATAACAAGAAGCTAGTTATTTTCTTATTAAAGTTTAAACGAATAATAGTAAACGTAGGAAATGGTGTATAACCTAATACCGTTAAAATTACTATATTAGAAAACACCCTTACTTCCCACCTAAAGGAGCACCTAGTCACCATCTCCTTATTAGGGGAGTATACTTAGTAGTTTATTAGGGTATAGGACGTTACTTAGAAGTTGGAGTATATAACACTTATCACTACTAAACGGGAGTATTATTAGTCCCTAACCCCAGCCCCTCTACGGAAGGATCGTAATGGAGATGTTCAGATAACTAGCACTACTTACACCTCATTAACTCAAAGGGAGGAGAAGGACCATTACCACCACTACTCCTCGGGTAACCCGCTGGTGGACTATTATGAATACTTTTATTATAATAAAAAAGGCCATATTACTAGGAATTACTGGAAGAAGGTTCCTAGGTAAGTGAAGGTCACTTATATTAAAGTAATAAAAAAGTAAAAGGATCCCGGGTTAAAAAAAGAAAACTAAAAGGTCACTAATACCTCCTTTAATAAGGATAACTCGAGAAAAAAGTAACTCTAGTACAAAGTCGGGTACTAAAACTAATAAAGGAGGAAGCCAAAAGATAAGAGTCCCACTAAGAAGAGCAGCAGCAGAGGAACCAAAGGTCAACCATTATTTAGGTAAGGATTAACAAAGGACACTTAATATACGCCCTTATTAATACTAGCTGCGACGTCTACGTAATAGTGGATCAGTCTCTCTTTAAACGCCTCCGATTACCACTAATAGATCAGAAGAAGTGTGCCCTACGAGGGTATACGTAAAACGGGCCATCACCTAGTGATGCCCAGGGTATAACTGTCCTGGATCTGGAATTAAGTGGCCAT
Organism: Colletotrichum gigasporum; assembly: GCA_024584535.1. NCBI lineage: Eukaryota > Fungi > Ascomycota > Sordariomycetes > Glomerellales > Glomerellaceae > Colletotrichum > Colletotrichum gigasporum. Next base: position 2,489,951 of record CP077951.1, read on the forward strand.
ACTTAGAAAATTTACGTATACGTAGTAAAGGGTTTAGACCCCCTTATATACCTAGGGAAGCCATAAATAGAAGTGAACCGTGTAATATGTAACGCCGCTGCCTAGCAGGTACACCATAATAAGAGAAGAGTAAACGTATACCTCTCTAATTAGGAAAAACCAACTATTATAAAAGAGATTTACATAGCCCGATTACTAATAACCCCTACGTTTACAATTATATACCAATAAATAAAACACTAAAGGACACTAAAGGCCCAGGCTATAACTATAAGCTTAAGGGACATCGAGGATACACTAAAAAAAAAGAAGCCTATGGATATAAAGGAACTCATCCCAGGCTGGGTCCATAAGGAGCTTAGAGACTTATTTGACCCGGAGAAGGCGTACTTAGTGCCCCCTAAGAGGCCAGGGGTTAACTATAAGATCCCCCTTATTAAGGACACTCACGGCCAGGAGTTTACACTTCTATGGGGACCCTTATATGGGATATCCCATAAAGAACTCTTGGTCCTGAAGAAGACACTAGAGGACCTACTAGACAAAGGGTTTATTCGAGCTAGCAACTCATTAGCGGGTACCCCAGTATTATTTATTAAGAAGCTTAGTGGGGGAATTCGGTTCTATATTAATTACCGAGTCCTTAATAATATCACAAAAAAGGACTATTATCCACTACCACTTATATTAGAGACCCTCTAACGGGTAACCACTACGTAGTAGTATACGAAGCTTAACGTCGTGGCTGCGTTCCATAAGATTCGGATCGTAGAAGAAGACGTCGAGAAGATAGCGTTTCGTGTAGGATACGGACTCTTTGAGTGGTTAATCTACCCCTTTAGACTCACCGGGGCCCCAACTACGTTCTAATAGTATATTAGTATAACTCTCTAAAACTTCCTAGACGACTTCGTTACTACTTATTTAAATAATATCCTAATTTATACATCTAGGTTAAAGAAAAAGTACGAAGAGAAGGTACGGGTGGTCCTCCGGCGCCTAGCAGAGGCCGGACTACGACTAGACCCTAAGAAGTGTGCCTTTTCAGTCAAAACCGTGAAGATTATAAAGGGGGTTAAAAGTTTCCTTAGGTTTACGAATTATTATCGCATTTTTATACCCAACTATACCCTTATTATTAAGCCCCTTACGAAGCTTACAAAAAAGTCGGCTGTGTTTCACTGGGGACCCAGTCAAGAAGAAGGATTCCAGGAGCTTAAGTAGCTATTCAGTATAAAGCCAGTGCTTCGCCGCTTTAACCCTAAAGGAAAGACAATAATGGAGATAGACTATTCAGGGTTTGCCTTAGGCGGTACCCTTATATAAGAAGACTCCGATGAGCACCAGAGTTGCAGCTGAAGGGCCAGATCGCGGAATGTGTGATTAATAAGTAGTAGAGGCTGATGTTCCGGAACGAAGTATAGGTTCCCGGAGGAAGAGATGATGACGACCCTTCGAACCTATTATGAATAAGGGTTATACAAGAGTACCACGATTCTAGTACAAGTGGTCACCCGGGGAAGTAGATGGCGAGAATGAGTAGCAGGTAAAGGAGATTTACGCTACTAGATGGAAGATGGTGGGTAAAGGGAGAAGACGTAAAGCCCTGGTAAAGTAGGAGGGCTATATTAACCCCACGTGGGAACCAGCCGGTGCTATAAAGGAAACGGAGGCACTAGACCGTTACGAGGAGCGCTATGGGCCGATATTGGAGAACGACGGGACGCGGCGTATACGCAGGTACCCCCCCAGGAGGCCAGCCAGGAACTAGAGGCCGCGCAGGGGGAGGAGGGGGGTAGTATCACGAGCCGAACCCAGTGGTTATGCCCGGGCTATACCCGTACTCGCACTGGTGCCCCACCGGTGCCCCACTAGCGCCCACCCCCTAAGAAGCAGAGATTTCGCACCATATCGTAGTTTACCCTTTTCCTCTTCAGCTTGAAATAAACAGTATTTGGCTACCTTTCGGTTGAGACAAGGCCTAGGACCAGCCCTTCGCAAAAAGTAAATTATAAAAAAGGTAATAATTTATATAATTAAAATTTTTAAAAAATTAATAAATAATAAAATTATTTTAATTTTAACCCAGAATTAAGTTACCGTTATAGTATTAACCTTAACCCTAGCCCTAGTCTTAGCCCCGGCCTCTACCCTGGCCCAAAACGGAGCCCCTACCTGCTCATAAACCTAGGCTCAACTAAAAGATCTCTGGGTTTTTGTCCATATCCCCGAGGAAAGCCTGGATACTACCCAGAAGAACACCCCTTTCGCCCTACGCTATATAGTCTACTAGGCCCTTGGCTTATAATTAGGAGATATCCTATATATTTACTATATTTTAACTAAATACTCTTTAAAACCCTTATAAAATAATTTAACGTACATGATAAGCGAGCCGATCAGACAAGCGAAGCGATCACTTAACCACGACCACTTCACAAATGGGACTAGGAATCAACCACAATAACGTCAAATCAATTAAAACTACTCGGAATCCTCTTCCTCGGATATCACTTCGTTCACTAGGCACGTTCATGCATTATGTCCTATGTTCCCGCAAACACTACATCGCCGTTAACCCATTTCGGTCCTCTATTTACGACCACTACTCCAGCGTATTTCCTCTACTATCTATACCGTCGCCTCCCTCTAGGACTATAACTCCTCTACTTAGGATATAATAAAACTCCCTCCTTATCTTAAATGTGTTTTCTTAGCCCTCCAGCGTCAACTAAGTAAGTTATTTTCCTCTTAAAGCACCTTAAGCTTAGACCAGATTAAGGTAAGCTCATATATAACTACTATCATACTTTTTATAATATAATCAACAACTTCTAATAAAGGTGTTAAGGAACTATTTTAATAACGGGAAATTCGATCTTTAATTAAAGTTAATTAAGAACTCGCTTCGGTTAAGTTATTTAGTGTTTTAGAAACCCAAGGTGGTGGTGTTATTAGGAGTGACCCCGGGGGTATTAGAGTGTATATTTTGATGTCCAATTTCAACAGGACACTCTATGCACTCAAAGGAATAAGTCCAGACCCTTTAAAACCCCCCTAGATATTCTTTTCTATAAGAGCTTACGTAAAAGTATTATAAAAGGCGGGGAAGAAGTCTTCTTTCGTAATATGGGTATTACCCTAGCGCATCTTATTCTCGATTTCTCAACTATACACTATCTTAAGTAACCCAAAACAGCCAACGTCCAAGGACTAGAGAATATACAACGAATAAGCTGGCATACAAAGTATAACAATCTTATTCTCATCACAAAATATCTAAAAATCAACGGAATAATGACTTTCATGCCCATCGACGACGAGGAGGCGATATTCACCTCTTATACCCGGTTTTATATACCAATCAAAATACTAGAGCTAATCTAAGCCTCTTTTATTTATTATCCATCCGTTTTCAGACGTTACGATAACCCAGTTAGGTAAGAGACCCGATTTAGTATACTAAGTGGAAAAATAATATCGGCCTACGACGATAATATATAACGGGACACTATAACCCGACGAACCAATGGCCTAAATCACTATAACCCATTCCCAATTACTAAATTATACTATTTTTATATTTAAACACCTTTTAGAGTTTATAATAACCAATCTAATCGAGATCTAGCCCATTATAAACCCAATCTCATTAAAATTATAAATATCTTCGTCCATAATACTATACTTCGTAATTATGTTCACCATAAGCCGAAACTACGCATTTATTACGATGGGATCTTCGCACTGGACTCTCTTATAATCGTATTTACGAAAAAAACGCATTCAAAGCCGTGGTTATCGCTTAACAAAGTTCAACGCCCATCACTTGCCGACCAGGGGTACATCATAGTCGGTGAGCAGTTAATTAGCTATTTCTTCTACACCAGCTAGTCGAGGAGGAAATAATCGGGAATCTAGGTCAATAATATACTTAACTAACTTCTCCTCTTTAAGCGACGTCAAATTCCGCGAGTTCAGCATAATATCGTATCGTAATTACTTGCCTTTTAATTAGTTACGTAAAGTTGAAAATAGCATAAAATAGATCTTTACGGCCATTCACATACTAATTTTTAGGTCCTTTGTAATTGCTTGGACCACTAGAATGACCTAAGCTTCTTTATTTAATGACGGTATGACTTTTAGTGGACGGATATGCGTTAAAAGTGGGAAAATGGATGCTCGTGGTTAAGTAATCGCTTCGCTTGTCTGATCGGCTCGCTTATCATGTACGTTATATATACTATTTTATATTATTTATTTAAGTTTTAAAACCTAAATAAGGAAAGTATTAATATATTAACCCTAATTAGGGAGGAGGTTATCGCCCAGACTAGCCGTGAACTAGTCCTAGCCTAGTAATCCCACCTTGGCCTAAACCCTATTATAAACAAAATTACTTAAGTTATCTCTTTTATAATTAAGGTGCTACCCTTCAAATTATTGAACTAGAGTAGTAAGGCCTAGTTTATTAGGGAAAAGAGGACCCTACTAAGATATAACCCTGGTTACCAGGGATACTAAATAAACCGGTATTATAACTGGTGACCACTCTATAACAACTATAATAAACCCTTAAACTCCTATGAGACCGAACCTTATATAACTAAACCAAAGTATACTAACTATTTAGGGCCCTTCTAGGTTAGCCATATAAACTATCCAATTAGGCCCCTAATAGTTAACTAACGGTTATCCTACCCTCCTAGGCTAAAAGGAACGTAGACGGATTTGGAAGGCTGGGTAAAAGGTCTCCGAGGCCTGCTATAGTACTAACCAGACCGCTACCCAGAGTAGTACTCAACAACCCTAGGACTCCCGTCCTAATCAGGGCTAATAACCTGGCTCTAAGCGCCTATACATTAGGACCCCCTCCTAAGGATCGATTATATACTTAGGTGATAAGGATATAGCTAGTAGTATAGATAAAGACGAAGTAAAAGACCCCGAGGCCCTCCCTTAAACCAACCACCCCATCTACCCTCTCCGAAATAGGAGCTAGAGGGTGGCTTAAAAGCCTAACTATAATATCACTAATACCTATACCCACCTGGACCTCGACTCGGAGGTGTAGGCCTAAATAGGCCCCCCCACGGGTGCTACGTGTAGCCTAATATTACGTGGGGAAAAAGCCTCTAGTATACACAATTTTCCTAGAGCTCTGCTGGGCTGATCAGGTCGACATTGTACTTATCTAGGAGCCCTGAATAGGTTACACTAATAGAATATAGATTAATATACACTCTGGGTATAATTCGTTTATCCTAGTTAATTTTTGGGATAATAGGGAAATAAGGCCTAGGGTAATAATATATATACGGAAGGGGATAAGGCTACAGGTGCAACAATAAAGACCTATCCAAACAAGGGATATCCTATAGTTAAAGGTTAATAATATTATTATTATAAACGTTTATAAATAATTAAGCGATCCCTATAACTATATAACAACCACCCTCCTAGGATACTAACCACTACTATAAGCCCTTATAGCTGGGGATTTTAATACTCACCACTACTCCTAGGAACCAGGATCCATTAGCCGGAATAGAGGAGACGATTTAGCCGACTAGGTTGATAACCATAGCCTCTCCTTTATTTGAGAAGCAGGGGCTCCAACCCACACCCGTGGTCACGTCCTTAACCTGACCTTCTCAAATATCCCCCTTATGCACACAGGACCTTACCCACACCTATACCCAGGAGCTAATCACTAACCTATTATAACTATTATCCCCCTTAATAATAATAAATAATAATAAAAAATAATAAATATACTAATTAGGGCTAATATTAATCCCGGATTCGGCCCTTCCTCGGTTTAAAGACCTAATTAGGGTAGGGGCCTCAACTTTACTTACCATTAAGGACTTACCCACCCCAGCTAAACTAGACACCCAGGCCAGCCGGATTATCAGCCTACTCTCAACAATTATCTAACTAATAGGGAAAAAATAATAATAAAGCCGGGAAAAGTGGGCCCCCTAGTAAATAAAAGAGTACTTTAAAACCCACTAATCCTACCTTAAAACCCGTATCCAATAGGTATAAGAACTAGAGCCGACTTTAACCTCATTACCCCCTATCCTTAAAAAATAAAAGGTCTTCTTAGAAATAATTAGGAAAGCTAAACGGGCTTATTAGGTTACTAAGATTAAAGGGGTTATATCCGATTAGGACTTTTATAAAATAATAGGTTAGTATAAGGTTAGTCTAGTAGTTAAAGCCCTCCCCCTTAGTAATTGAGGGCTGGACGCATAACAATAACCAGGATAAGGCCCAGGCCCTACGGAGGGCCCTGCTAAAGAGGTTCGATGATACGGATGACCTACCTGGGGACCCCTTCGACGTGGCCACGGTCCTAAAACAACAAATACCCTAATAAGCTATGATTAATTAGGAGGAAGTAAGGGTAGCTACCCTAATAAAGACTACGACCCCTAGTATCGACGGAATCACCATAAAACTACTTAAGGCTTACTGGGACCTTATAGCTGAGCCTATTAGGCTACTATTTTAGGTATGCATTAAGGCCAGCTACTTCTCCTAGCCCTTCCATAGGTTGTTATAATTCAGAAGTTTAGAAAAACCGACTTCTTAAAGGCTGGATCCTAGAGACCGATAACCCTCTTATTTTACCTAAGTAAGGGGCTTAAAAGACTAATAGTTAAGAGAATAACCTACCTCACTATCCTAGAAGGGGTGGCTAGCCCATAGCAAATAGGGGCTCTACTAGGCAGGGCAGCTATTGACCTAACAACCTATTTTATATACAATATCAAACAGGCCCTCGATAAGGGGCTTATAACTACGCTGGTGATAATGGATATGAAGGGGGCCTTTAACTCTGTTCTTCGGAACCACCTTATTATCCGACTATGGTAATAGGGCTGGCCTAATAACCTGATCAGGCTTATTTATGCCTTTGTGTTAGACCGTATTATTAGGGTTAAGTTTAAAAAGGTAATAATAAAGGACTTCCCTTTAACCTACGGGCTACCTTAGGGCTCCCCACTATCACCTATTATCTTCCTACTTTATATTTCCGATATCCTAACTAAAAACCCAAGGCTTTGGTTTAGATATATAGACGACATAGGCCTTTTAGTTACCGGCCTATCCCTTAAGGACAATACTACATCCTTAAACTAATAAGTTACCCAAATTCTAAACTGGGGTGCCGATAAGAAGGTCTCCTTTGACCTAGCTAAATGTGAAGTTATCCACTTCACTAGGAAATATAAGTAACCAAAAAACCTACCTAGGATTAAAGTTAGAGGCCTTGAAATCAAAGCCTCGGTTGAGCCGATCCGTTGGCTAGGGGTTTAATTCAATAAAAGACTTTCTTTCTAATACCACATCGAAATAAGGGCAACTATAGCAAAAAAGGCAGCCCAGCACCTAGGGCACCTAATAAACATAAAAGAAGGGATCCTAATAGTTATTATACGGAAAGTGATCGTCACCTATGTCCTCCTAATAGCCCTATACGAAGCCGAAGCTTGGTTCAGGGAGCTAACCAAGCTAGCTCTAAGTAATAAAACCTCCCGTTAGGGAGGGATTATTAATATAAGTTAAAAGGGCCTTATCTAAAAAGTTAACAAAATCATCATAAGAGCAGCCCGAATTATCCTCCTAGTATAAAAAATAACCCCAACAAATAACCTCCTCCGAGATACCGGCCTACCTACTAGGAAAGTGGCTCTGGAAGGGGCACGCTTATGCTTTGTAGTACGACTACAAAAGGTCAACCAACAACACCCATTAGTCCTAAGGCTCTCACAACAAGGGAGGCAGCAAACACGGCTTCAACGAACAATAAGCCTCGTCTCAAAGGTCCCAAAGTTATCACTACTTCAACTATAATACCTCCCAGGGTCACAAAACCCAATAATCCTATAAACAAAAGAGGAGGCTGCTAAAACTTTTTAGAACTGGTTAAAAACCGTCCCAGATACCCATATGGTTATCTACTTAGACGGTTCTAAGGCGTTTAATAGAGTTACTGGGTATGGGTTTGTTATTTACCGAGGTAAAAAGTGTATAGTCCAGGGTTGTAGCCGACTTAGTTTAGTAGAAGTGTTTAATGGAGAAGTTGAAGGGGCGAGGGTAGGGCTTCGGCGGGCCCTCCTTACCTCCTAAGGTTAGCTTATCCATATTTATATTAATAATATTAGTATTATCCAGGGGATACGGGGTAAAGTTCTAAACTCTTTATAAATAGCCTTCTTAGAGATCTATATGTTGGCTAGGATATATAATATATATACCCACTAGGCCCTAGGGTATTAGGGGATAAAAAGTAACGAAGAAGTAAACCACCTAGCTAAGTAGGGTATAACACTCCCAGTGCCATTAAGTTAACTAATAACCCTAATAGGGATTAAATAATTCACTAAGAAACGAATACGAACCTAATATATACGATGGTGGTGTAAGGAGGTAATAGACCGATACGTCCAACTGGGACTCGACGCCACCCTATCCAGCCCCCCTAAACTAGCCCTTCCACGGGTTACTCAACACCACCTCCTAGTAGCCCGATTAGGCCACGGAGACTTTAAACAATACTATTAACACTTTAACCATAATAAAGCCCTACTTATCTACTTTTACAGGGAAGTAAAGGATATAAACCACTTAGTTTATTTCAGAAAAACCCTAATAAGGAGGTAACGGTGGCCTACCCTATACCCTTCTAGCTTACCAGAGCCCATAGGACCTATGGGATCACTTGAGTGATACTTTAAGGGGTTAATTACTAATCCTAAAGGTTTTATGGCCTTATTATTTGTAATAGGCTTTTTTTAGAAGGTCTACCCATACTACTAGGGGCTAGCCTCCGGCTGGGCCTAAAGATAACCATCCTGCCCTATTAAAGGGACCAAATAGGAAGTAAAGGAACTGGAGGAACCAGCGGGATCCAGGGACAGATTGAACGCATAGTAGCCAATAGGCAAGATTTGGAGGACGCGGGCAAGGTCTGTATATTGTAGAGTAGGTAGTCTGAGCCTGCGGCTCTCCACGCCACATACCCCTCGGGAGGTCTGCCGCAAGGGCTTCGCCCTTGCCGCCATGGCGTTAAATACAACAACAACAACAACATAAGAGTTATTAAAATAGAGACCTTTATAAAATAGTTTACTTATGTTGTTCTACGTTACCTAGCTAGGTTATAGAGCTTTAATGGGGACACCTTAGACCTAATAACCCTAATTAATAAGGAGATCTTTACTTAAATAAGTTATAAACTTATTAAAGTGTAGAAGTCTTATTATAACCTAAATTGCACTATAAATAAAATCTCTTAGATTATCCTTTTTATAATTAAAGTTCTACCTTTTAAATTATTTAACTAGAGTAATAGGTCCTAATTAATCCGGAAAAAATGACCTTAGTAAGGTATAACCCCGGCTACTAAGGATACTATATAAACTAATATTATAATTAACTAGTACTTTATAATAATTATAGTAAGTCTGCAGACTCCCACGAGACTGAGCTTTGTATAATTAAGCCGAAGTGTACTAACTATTTGGGGCCCTTCCAGGCTGGCTATATAAATGTCCAGCTAGGCCCCTAATAGTTAACGGTTATCCTGCACCACCTCCTAATCAAGGAGTAACAATAAAACCATTAAATCAATTGAAACTACTCAGAATCCTCTTCCTCAGACATCTCTTCATTCACTGGACACGTTCGTGCATTATGTCCAGTGTTACCGTAGACGCCACATCGCCGTTGACCTGATTCGGCCCTCGGTTTGCGACCACTACTTTAGTGTATTTCCTCTTCCACCTGGGTTGTTACCTCCCTCTGGGATTGTAGCTCCTCTGCTTGGGATATAGTAAGACTCCCTATTTACCTTAGATGTGTTTTCTTAGCCCTCTGGTATTAACTAAGTAGGTTATTTTCCTCCTAAAGTACTCTAAGTTTAGATTATATTAAAGTAAACTTATGTATAACTCTTATTATACTTTTTATAGTATAGTTAATAATTTATAAAATAGGTATTAGGGAGTTATTCTAATAATCGGAGACTTATTTTTTAATTAGAGTTAATTAAGATCTCACCTTAGTTGGGTTATTTAGTGTTTTAGAAACCTAAGATAGTGGTGTTATTAGGAGGGACCCCGGGGGTGTTAGAGTATATAACTTGATATCCAACTTCGATAAGATACTCTCTACACTTAAAGGAACAAATCTAAACCCTTTAAAACCCCCTTGGATGTTCTTTTCTATAAAAGCTTACGTAAAAGCATTATAGAAAGCGGGGAAGAAGTCTTCTTTTGTGATATAGGTATTACCCCAGTGTATCTTATTTTCGATTTCTCGACCATACACCGTCTTAAGGGGCCCAAAACAGCCAACGTCCAAGGGCTGGAGGATAGACGACGAATAAGCTGGTATATAAAGTATAATAATATTATTCTCCTTATAAAATATCTCGAAATTAGTAGAGTGGTGATTTTCGTATATATCGACGACGAGGAGGCGATATCGACCTTTTAAACGCAGTTTTATATACTAATTAAAGTACTAGAGCTAATCTAGGCCTCTTTTATTTATTATCTATCCGTTTTTAGACGTTGTGATGACCTAGTTAGGTAAAAGACCCGATTTAGTATACTAAGTGGAAAGGTGATATTGGCCTACGACGATAATGTACAGCGGGACACTATAACCCGACGAGCCGATAACCTAAATAATTGTAACCCATTCCCGATTACTAGGTTATACTATTTTAGTATTTAAACGCCTTTTAGAGCTTATAATAACTAATCTAGTTAAGATCTAGCCTATTATAAACCCAATTTTATCGAAGTTATAGATATCTAAGTTCTCGATATTATACTTTGTGATTGTATTTATTATAAACTGAAACCACGCATTTATTACAACAGGATCTTCGCATTAAGCTCTCTTATAGTTGTACTTACGAAAAATTTACGTCCAGAGTTATAGTTATCACTTAACGAAGTTCGACGCCCAGTGTTTACCGACTAGTAGTGTACTACGGTCAATAAATAATCGATTAACCATTTCTTCTACACTAACCAGCCGGGGAGGAAATAATTAGGAATCCAGGTCGAGAATATACTCAACTAACCTCTCCTCTTCTAGTGGCGTCAAATTCCGTGAGTTTAGCATACTATCCTATTATACTAAGGTACCTATTATTCGATAATGTAAAGTTGAAAATAGCACTAAATAGATCCGGGTAACTGCTCGGATACTAAGATTTGGGGTCTTTATAATCGCTTAGACCACTAGGACGACCTGGGCCTCTTTGTTTGATGATGGCATTGTTTTTGGTGGACGGACGTGTGTTGAAAGTCGGAAGATGGAATATCGCGGTTAGGTGATCCGCTCGCTTGTCTGATCCACTCGCTTGTGATGTACGTTAGTAAAAGCTTTTTTTACATTATAATAAGTTAAGAAACTTTCCACTACTTTCTAATATAATAATCTTATATTTATTATATAATATCTTATATTTACGAAATATCTAATATAAGGAACACCAGAGTGGATGGGACGAAAAAGCATAATCAACCCTCACAAACTACTTTGATAAGTAATATCGTTAACCCATCACCGGCGAGAGTCTTCTGGCCAGCCCACAGGCCGGCATCCAGGCTGGTATACTTCTGGTAAACCCCGGGGCTCAGAACGAAAACTATCACTTCTAGCAATGGGTCAACAACCGACGCCGGCAGATGCTACCCCGGATAGATAAACTTAATCTTTACCTCCGTCAGCCTCCGGAGGCTACGTCCGATCCCATATAATAGTGGATGGACTATACGGAGACCTACCCGGTGCTCTCTCGGCTAGCCATCGACGTCTTCACTATACCGGCGATAGCAGTGGATTATGAGAAAGCGTTCAGTACTACTAAATTAAACCTCATATCGCAGAGGCTCTCGATAATGCCCTCTACTGTAAAAATCCTCCAACTAACGAAAAACTAGCTAAAGAGGGGGGTAGTAATACTTCAGAATAATTTCGGGCTACTAGGATCATCGTAAGCCTCATATATAACGTAGTTTTATATAATAATTAAATTATTATACTTACAAGTAAACCAATTAATCAATCCCTCGTAAAAAGAAAGTCATCAACAGCAAGTTTGGGGGTCAAATTTGCTTTGATTGCACTTGCGGTAGCGCTGGCGAGGAGGCAACAGTGGCCTACTCTCCACCCTTCCAGTTCATTATAGCCCATGGGACCTATGGGATCCCTGGAGTAATACTTTAAGGGGCTAATCGCTAATCCTAAAGGCTTTAAGGCCTTCCTGCGTATAATAGACTTTTTCCAGAAAATCTGCTCACGATATTAGAGGCCAGCTTCTGGCTAAGCCTTAAAACAATTAACCTATTTTACTAAAAGGACTAAATAAGAAGTAAAGGAAGTAGAGGAACTAGTGGGATTCAGGGACAAATTGAACGCATAATAGCTAATAGGTAAGATTTAGAGGACGCTGGTAAGGGCTATGTACTATAGAGTAGGTAGTCTGAGCCTGCGGCTCTCCACGCCACATACCCCTCGGGAGGTCTGCCGCAAGGTCTACGCCCTTGCCGCCATGGCGTTAAATACAACAACAACAACAACAACAACAACAAGAACAACTCCCTCAAGCAGACCGCGATGTCATGATCCATGTCCTCTCTCGCTGAGACAGCCCCCAAGATGTCGCCGAAGACTACATGGACAAATATGTCAACAACAAACCCAGTAGTAGCACCAGCATCGAAGATGAGTACGAGCAAGGCAAAAAGACAGCTCAAGCCATCGGCGGCGGCATTATCGCGATCATTGTCATCGTAATCGTCCTCTTCATCTCTTCCCTCATCGCGGCCTGCTGCATATACAGCAAGCGCAAGGACAGGCAACGTCAACATGACTTGGACATGAAGAAACACATGGGCGAGAACTGTTCCAGCGTTGGCTCCAGCAACCCAAACACCACGACAGCCACCAACAACGGCAACCCGACATCAGGTTATGGCTAGGGAACCTATCCATCCTACGGTTACGTCTACAACAACGACACCGGGTATGGGTACAGCCAGGGCTACAGCAGGGTAGACAACACGACGGCTTCCGGCGAGGGAACTGGAGTGCCACCGGCCTATACACCCAAGAATAATGGACCAGCTCAGTCAAGGGCAGGAAACACCCCAAGTTCATGGGCAGTTGGGAAATAAGAGGATGATATGAGCACACCTTGATTTTGAGATACCCATTGGAATTCTTTTGTAACTAGTTAGAGCGAGCCAAATTACCATCTTGCTTTCTTTTGTACAACTCTTAAGTTTCTTGAAACTGGTCAAGAAATACAGAAACTGTTGCTATTCTGTTGTTCGATTGCACTCATCATTATGTGGCAGTGTATGGTTTCGAATTGTCTGTCACAGTCAGCGAAGCCTCTTGATGCTGTTAGGCTCATGTGCAGGGAAATCTGCTTTTCTTTGATAAGTAGGTTTGGCAGTTGTTTCAATCTTCCACGTCTGCTAAATACCGACACGTGCCTGACCACAATAATCGCAGTAAAACAATATCTCAGTATCAGGACTGGAGTGAAAAACTCAAACATTCAAAGCAAGTAGAGACCAAGCTTGGCGCTTGATGCTAGTGATACCGACTTAATCATTTCACTAATCACTGGAGAGAATTGATTTCCCGGCAACTGGGATTGCATTTTGCTATAGCGAAGTACACCTAACCGACTTTTCAATCTGCCTTTTTGATTTTCCGTGATTTTCCGTCACACCGCCAACTTCCTTGGCCATCCCCTCCATGATAGCGAAAGGCACAAAAAGCAGCGACACAACCTTTTTGTGGCTCAGAAGGAGTGAGCCTGCGAGACACCGCAGGAGAAAGCAGACAGAAAAACACGGCAAAGATTAGATAAAACCATACTCCAGACCGCAGTTGCCCTTAACGATAGGAGAGCCGCATTGCAAAATAAGTGGCCGGTCACTTATTTTGCAAGATTTACTTGGCGACACCAATGTGCGAGAAGCACTTCTTGAAGGAGTCGGCCTCGAGGGCGAACAGACCGCCGTGGTCGAGGAGGGTGGCGGGGTTCCAGACCTCGGGGTCGAGGCGGCCAAGGAGACCAGTGTAGCTGGTGAGGCCCTGGGGCTCGGTGACACCCCACGGGTTGCGGAGGACGATGTACTGCTTGTCGCCGAGGATGCAGTAGCCCAGGACGGAATAGGCGTGGTTGGCAACAATGTTGGCACCCTGAAACTCGCGGCCAGTCGCGTAGGTGAAGGCCGTCATGGGGTTGATGGTCTTGTTGTTGACGCAGTTGGCGCGGACCAAGCCCAAGAGAGTGTGGGCAGAGTGGTTGTCGCACTGGTAGTAATGGGGAGTGCGGCCGTTGATCTGAGCCATACACTTGATGGGGTCACCGCAGTGCGTCTGGGTGATGTCCGGCTGCTCAGAGTTGGATCCAGTGACCCACTTGGCGAAGGCCTTCTCGTAGAGCGAGGGCCAGATGTCGGCACCGTCACTGGAGCGGCAGTAGAGCGGCTCGTTGTCCGAGTTGTTGATCGGGATCTCGTAGTTGACCTCGACGGTCTCAGTACGGTTGTTCTGCTTGCCGCCCTTGTCGTGGAACTTGACGGACAGGAAGCGCTTCTTGTCATTGCCGTGGATGTGGACGCGGGTGGCGCGGTTGATGGCGCAAGGGTCGGCCCAGAAGACAGAGAACAGAGCAGAGACAAACCAGGAGTTGCTGGAGCAGCCCTGAGTGGGGTCATCGAAGTTGCGGATGGTCTCGCGGCGGTCACCAATGCGGAACATGGTGATGTCGGAGATCAGGCGCTTGTTGACGCTCTGGAAGAAGTAGTCGTACATGTCGCGCCATGAGGCGTTGGGGGGTTGCCAACGGTCACGGTTCATTCTGAAGGGGGTGACCAGCTCGTTGATGGACATGGTGACCTCCCTGTTGGAGACGGTCTTGCCGATCTCGTGGGCGTGGAGGATCAGACGGAGCTTGCCGTTCTGCATGCGGGCGACCTTGATCTTCGCATCCTTGAGGTCCTTGAAGCCGGCCTTCTGGAGATCCTCCAGGCGGCGGACGCCGGAGAAATCG
Organism: Colletotrichum gigasporum; assembly: GCA_024584535.1. Taxonomy (NCBI): domain Eukaryota; kingdom Fungi; phylum Ascomycota; class Sordariomycetes; order Glomerellales; family Glomerellaceae; genus Colletotrichum; species Colletotrichum gigasporum. The sequence goes on from CP077951.1 coordinate 2,505,063, forward strand.
GGGGTGATGAGATCCCGCTCATTGAGGATCTTCATGTCCTTCTCATCGTACATCTCAGCCCGGCGCTCCTTCTCGTTGAGCTTCATGCCCGCGAAGAGGACGGAGCGGTGGCGCATGTCGAAGAGCTCATCGTAGTCGGTCTGGAGGACGTTCTGGAGAATCTGAGCAGCGGCCATGGAGTGGCGGTCGATCTTGCGGCCAAGGAGAGCCTCAGCAAGAGCGTACGGGTTGACGGCACCGACGCACAGGTCCTTGGGGGGAGAGTCGGGGCGGGGGCCCTCCTTGCTGAAGTCGTGGCTCATGTCAACGAGATCCTCGTACTCATCGAAGTTGCTCTGGGTAGAGGAGCCGGGCTGGCTGTCGACCTTGCGTCCGAGGATGGCCTCAACAAGGGCGAGGACGTTGCTGTCTCTGTCGGTGTTGCGGATATCACCCATTTTGAAGTTAAAAGTTAAATAGAGTATGTTGTAATAAGCTGGTAATAAGTTGTGATAGTTGCTGTGATGTTGAACTGAAGACTTGAGCTGAGAACCTGCTGCTTCTTGGTGTCCAAATCTTATAGCTTCGGGAGGTTCGATGGGCTTTTATACCTTTCTTCCCAGCAGCCTGGCAAGTCTCGGTTTTGTGTTTTCCCCTCAAACTTGGCCCCTCCAAGGTGAATCATGAATGCGTAAACACCAACTCAAACAGTTGGCACATGTTATGCATCTCACATCGGTGCGAAGGTTTTCGCATCGTATGCTGCGGAGAAGAAACGAAGTGAGATTCGGAAAAGAGGCACCGAGACTTCCCAGCGTCGAACTCCTACTGCACAAACACGTCTGTGAAGTGCCACTCATCGTATCCAACTCGCAACGTCGACGAACCATTGGTCTGAGTGCTGTGTGGTAGTTGCCAATGAGACGTGTAAGCAGTCTTGGACTTTCACATGTGAATTGGGTCAAAAGCCCACGCAGTACGATGAAGCAGACTTGGCGCTAGATGAAGTCAAAGGCTTACGAGAATTCGTGCCCAAATGTCCGTGAGGGGGTGTCTCGATCTCACACAGCACGACCTAGAACGATGCGAAGCGCATGCCAACCGGTGCCATACGTCGTAGGTTTCGATGAAACCCTGAGGCGGAGACATTTCGTGCAGGCCCGCAGATGAGGGGGTTGCAGATGTTGAGGACGCTATCTCACGCAGATGATGCTTGGATGGTTAATTCCCCCGCGTTAAGGAAGATATGCAGTGGGGATATCATGAGGCTGAGATGCAGTCCCAACAAACTCAACTCTGCAGCTACGAAGCCTGATCGGTGCAGGGGTCGCTCGGCGGCGGCAACATCGGAAGAAGCATGGGGAGCTGGCCCGGTTTGAGGTGACAACCGAGCTAGCCTCAAAAGTCAGCCGAGTGTCAGGTCTATGACATTGGAGTAGGTGTGCCACCGATGCTACCGACAACAAGCAGAGTTCGCTCCCACGTGGCAGCCTGGGCCTTCGTGGCGTCTGGCTCTGTCTCCTCCCCTCCCACCATCATGTCGCAACATATCAGAACGCAGAGCACCGTTTCCTCGTTTGACTTTTCCGGACCCCTCATTCGCGCATTGAATCTCCAAATTCCCATTGGGTTTCTCTTGCTTCCAGGTCCAACGTAGCAAGTGCAACTCGGGGTTACGGCCGTAGTTTCTCTTCTGCTTCAATTAGGTTTTCCTGCTTATGGAGCGCTCAAACAACCGACGGTAACCGGCCCTGACGAGAGCGAGCGCTTTGGTTCTCGAGAGCTACCATGTAGAGCAAGGCCTTCAAGGTTACTTTGAAGGTTGCGGAGTACTGACAAGGCGCGCGGGGTATGTGAAGTTTGAGAATGTGAGGCTATGCGCGGCATTCTGATACTCGGGCTTCCTAATGGCTTTGCCATGTGCCGCAATTTGCCGCTTCTAGCTCAAGATGCGGGCTAAGAAGGCTAGATTCCGGCACACGATGATGACGGTGGCGGCCACCTTCCCCTCAATATTCCGGCAATCACCTAGCTTATCCTCTCCGAATGCCGCAGTCCAACCCAATGGCTTGTATTTCCCGGTGGGCTGGGTTTAGGGCGGGGACTGCTGGCATTGTCGGGCTGTTATGCCTCTTTGAGCTTCAGTCTAGCTTCATCCACTTCTATGTGTCATCATCCACTGAGAGGTACAAGTTCAAATGCTTCATAAATCTCTTCAATACGTAAATTGAATTGGATGAATTATATGATAAATTTCTTAACATCTCAGGACACAATGGTAAAGCCCCAAAATGCCGAACTCACATTGTGTTGGATTGCTTGGTCCCTAGATGAAATCTACGCACGAACGCCAGGCACATGCCGAGCGCCGCGAGGAGTACGTGGCATTGCTGATCAAAACAAGTAGAAATGCATTGATGACCGTTCGCCGAGAATCGATTGGACATGTAGCACGGTCTAGAATTAGGTCCAAGTCAAGAGCTTTCCCCGCAATGGGAGACAGGACGGTGTCTCAAGAGGCTGTCGGGCCGGGCGGTCCTCGCCCGGCCTCAAGTGGAGAATATAGAGTGGAGCCCGTTGCCGCCCAACCGGCCGGCGCCAGCCGTGGGTCCACAGGAAAACGATCGTTAAGGCTTATTTACTCTTTTCGTTGTGGAAAATTAATTACACGATCGAAGGTCTAGGGCGTCTGGCTACCGGGTCAGGCTCGTGATCACCCAAGCTGAAACACAGTCAAAGCAGGAACTCAGCTCGGATTCAGCCTCAGAGCCTCACGATGCGTTCTGGAAATGATTTGCGAAAACTAAATCAGTTGAAGTTTGACCAGTAGATCGTTCGATACGGGCTTGAGGATCGGCTTTCTGCGACGTAATAAAGGCCGAGACCAGCCTCAGGCCTTCAATTTCTTCCCCACACTTTCCAGAGCGCCATATTAGATGAGTGACGAACACATACTCATTGGCCTGCACACGCTCCCTGCATGTGGCTTTCTTTTACCACGCCGTCTTGTAATTAGATCTAATGAATTGGCTTGTGAATTTTCATCTTGTTGGCCTGTGGGATCTCTTCCCGGTCAAGGGCAGAAGGGATCGTGTAACAGCACCGAGAACCATTCGTCGAACTCCCAGGCAGTCATCACATGTGGGAAATAGATATTCTCAGTGACGATCTGCAGGTAATCCAGGTTGGGACATGATTCGCTTCAGCGTCGGTCAACATTTACTCGTTCTTCCTCGCTGGCCTCACCAAACTAGGCTTCAAAATAACCATGGGTAACCGTGTGGTTACAATAACCATGTACCCATGGGTATGTATAGGTAACCATAGTGGGTATAGTTATAAATGGTTACTAGTTAAATTTTTTAGAATGGTTATATAGTTTTATGGTTAATAACCATGGTTAGAAAAACTTTTTATGGGTATGGTTTCTATGGTTAACTGTATGGGTTCTTATGGTTATTTCTTTAAATAATAAGAATATTTATAACGAAAACATTTTATAAAAAAGCTTATATCTTTTAAAAGATTATAATGAATAGGTTATTATAAATAATATAATAACATATAATATTCAAATTTATCTTAAAATACACTAAAACTCAAAACTTAACTAAATAAAACTAATTATACTCTATTTTATTACTAAACTTAAGTAATTTTATATTATTTTTCTAGAGATCCTTTATTACTTTTAATAATATTATAAATATTGTTATCCCTAAATATATTAGTTATTTATAACCTTTGCTCACTTTTTTGGTTTTGTTGTGTTGGTGAACTTAAAAGAAGTTGAGTTGATTAATGTAATATTTGAAACTGGTGTTTTAGAGTATAACAGTTTTCGAATTTAAATTAACTAAGAGGTGTTTTTCTTAATAGGACTATCTAAATCTTCAACCATACTTGAATTTTAAAAACTATTACCTATAAGAAATTAGAGCTTTTAAAGTTCATCTAGAGTAAAAAGAATAGTGTAATTAAAAGCTTTCAAAATAGTTTAATCTCATTTTTTAATTAAACTAGTTATACTTTCTTCTTTAACCTTTAAGAGTATACTCTTAAGATTATTAAAAAAAAACCACTTTATTTAATATTATTTAATAATTAAAATAATATAATTATAGATCGTTTTAGTAGTAAAGTTAAAACGAGAGTAATAGTAAGTATAATAACCAAAACTAAATGTTCACTCTAAAAGTACTAAAGTTAGCATAATACAAAGGTAATCTCGTATTATATAATAAAGACCTTTATATAATAACCTACTTCGCTCTATACGTCGCCAAAAGCCAAAAGGTGACTCATTATTCTCTTAACCTAGTATAATATTAGTATATTGTATTAATATAACGTGGTTCATCAGTGAGTGGACCACCATCAGTGACCGGGCCACTTTTCTCACCTTCACCACTAAAAGCTTTTATATCTTAACCATAATCAATTAAATTAATTATAACTACTTAAATTTACTTAAACTACTTATTTCCATAACTTCTAAAGAGGTCCTTATGTTATTGTCGGAATATCCACGCCGGACTGGCGCCACCTGTTGCCGCTTATCGCCTATTGGCCCGATTAGCGAGCCAATTAGAAGGCAGGAATTGGTTTTAGATCGGTAGTGTTAGATCGCTGCCGTAGGTCCGATTCTTTCCTTTAACAATAATAGAGTAGATACGACGAATATATTGTTATTTGCCCACCTTCTATACTAGGCTTAGTGGAGTGAATTTAATACTGATTAGTGGTTGAATACCATTTCCGTAGATTAGTAAGGTGAACCTTTTATTGGAAGAGGTAATATTGTGAAGTCCCGGGACGGAATAGCCTGTCCGACGGATTTCACGATATTCGCGTTATAGGAAGAATCTACGATACCCTCGGTTGGCGATACGATTAACGATAGGATACCGTAGGAGTTTCTTAGGAGTTCATACGAAGTCACCGGAGTGATAAGTTCCGCTCGACGTGACGGAATACGACCTCTGCGTCCATTACGCACGGTTTACGACGAAGATCTTGCGATTAGTAGTGATATAAAGTGCCCTCGCGCTTCCATCGCCGACTTTCGTTTTCGACGAGAAGCTATCTATTATACTTGATACCCCCTTTTTCTTTAGATGCTGCTCCGTTACCCCGTAGCTACGGAAAACACCTCGGAATTAGTGCTTGAAAGGTTGACCTTTACGAGAACCCCGACTTTACCGTCGTCGTTGTCGCCACTTACTCCTACCTCTAGAGTAGTGACCCTAAATATCCAGCGAATACGACGTTAGAGATAACAACCCCACTTTCCGACTATATCCACAAAAAAGAGCCGGTAACCGATACCGAGACTGGAGCGACCTGCCAAGGACATAATACCCAATGCTCGAAGGGCTAAATTCAACGAGAACCCCAACTTGACTATCGTCGTCCCTGCCCCTAGAGATGACCTAGACGTGGATATAAGACTAGAGACGACGTTAAAGGAAGGAAGACTCCTTTCCTATACTACCCATCAGAAGTAGTATTCCACAAATAACAAACAGTAATTCGCTTAATGAACAGTATACACCCTCGAAACTACGGCTTAGAGGAAACGCCCTGTGTTTGAGACGTCGTTAGCCTTACCTTTGTACACTGGAATATTTACTAAGATGTTGGGAAGTGACCTAATTATGGCGAATCCGACCCCGGAGGAGGTCCAGGATACTTAGGACCCTCTACAAGAAGAGACGGCAAGAGCACCAGCCCCCACTAATACTCAGAGTTGAACAGTGAACAGCTCCTCGGTCCCACTACCAACGAAGTACGAGAGGGAGGTCAACCTTCACGAATAGGGACTATGGGCCAGGTACAAGCCAGAAGAGACAACTCTCGAGTCCAACCCGAAATCAGTAGCAATAGTGGTAGCATTCCTTATCGAGATATGGACCGTGGAAGGTATTGTTGGCCACGACCTAGAAGTAGAATTTAAGTTAGACTTCGAAGACTGGACCCAAATTACGTTCGATATCCTTGAGACCCAAGTGGTGAGAAGACTATGCGACTTCCTACTCTACCGTAGTGTATTTATCCCTATGAAAAAGCAGAGGATCCCAATCGAACTCTTCAACTTTAAGGAGACCCTAGTTTTATACTGCTGGACCTAGGAAGAAGTTAACGAAATCAGTTTTAAAAGCCCGTTTTTTAGGAAGCTTATAGAGGACCCAGTCCTCTATAAGGAATTAACGAGGAAATGGGTATTACTATTGTTTGAATTCCGTTTAGAAGAGATCGTAGTGCAGAAGAACTCCCTGCGAGCGCTGCTACCCTCAGAGAGAGCGGGAATAAGCCAAGTCCGCACCGGGCTATGCCCTCAGAATCGGCCACAACTGCCCAGATAACCCATATTCACCTAGGAGTTACCGGATTAAGAAGAACGCTGTACTATAGACGAGATTAGCGAAATAGCGACCCCTTAGTAATAAAGTATGCTTATTAAGGTATATACCGACGATATAAGGTACAATGGTGAGAAATTCGACGTCCTTAACACCAAATTCCGTATCTTCCTTGAAGCCTGCAGAAAAATCGGAGTTGACCGCTATGCAATGGTTAGCCTACTCCCTACGATACTAAAAAGGAGAACTTCTTAGTTCTACTATGGCTATATTAGTGGTACGCTGATTGCTTGGTTAACAGAGGAGGTAGTTGATAAGTTACGGTGCTACTTTGAAGGAGACCAACGCCGCTAAGCCTACATTATCGATTGGAACGGAGTAGATCTTAATAAGGTTATTTAGAAGAACCCCGAGAGGATGAAGGTTAAAGCTTTAGAGACCCTCTTTAATGACCTGATAAATCTCTAGTAAGCTCTCGTACTATACTACTAAGGAGACTAGGTCCTAAAAGATAAGCTGATCGGAGCTACCATTTCCGTAAAAGAGTGCTGCTCTGCTAACCTAACCGGAGTAAATATAGTGGAGGAGTTCTATAATGCGATGAGGATGAGCCTCGACTTAGAGGAAAGAGGAAGAGATGCCCACCGTTAATACTTTGTGTTAGAAATAGAGTTAGATAAGTAGTTCTGGATTGACCGACGCTATAACGGAAAAGGGCGAAGTAACTACTACGGAGGTCGCTAATAATAGCGAGGATACCCTCACCGTAGCAAGAAGTGCTATATCTGTGGTAGGGAAGGGTGCTAGTCTACGAAGTACTCCGTAGAGGAGAAAAGTAAAGTGTATAAACGTTTTAGGTTAAACAAGGACGTCTCTAACACCTTTCCTAAAGTATATAACCACTTCCTCACTAAATACGAAGGAGATGAAGTGCTCGACGATGAGGATACTAGGGACAAAGAAGATCTAAGCCAATACCTCACCAGCGCTGCCCTCAACGAGGAAAACGAGTATAACAATGAATTCTACGTTTTATTCTTTAGCCACACCACTATTCTGGTCGGCGAAGACCTCGCTTAAACCCTGAATAACTAAGCCGCCTGCTACGCTATCACGGGGAAGGATATCTACGGTACACCCACAAAGTTACTAGCTTACGAAGTGTTTACTAACGATGACCACTACGCAGCGATAATTTTCCAGGGTATTATGCCTAATACAAGAGTAGCCGGTGTTTCCACGGTTGGATACCCTCAATTCCTTGCTCTATAGAAGATCGACATTACCATGAAACTCAACACCTCTAAAGCAGGCTAGACGAGCATTACTTTTAGAGATAACCCTCCAATACCCTCCATGGGACTAACCTATGTGAATTCACCCTTTGGACGACTACCCTTCCACGTTGTGAACGCTAATACGCCATTCTTACTCTATCTAAGAGATATAGACGACTTGGGGATCCGTTTCAATAATATCCACAACTTCCTCCAATAGGGAGACGTGAAGGTCCCTATTATACGTAAATGGGGGCATCCGTGGATGCTTATATACTCTCCAGAACAGAGTTTTGCGTAGAATCACCTCATAAACACGGAATTACACAGAATCCACCGTCGTTTCAGCCACCCATTAGTACAAAGGCTCCATACAATCCTAAAGAGAGCCGGCAACGACGTGACGTTCGAAGCAATCCAAAAACTCACAAAGCACTACCACCAGTACCAAATAAACGGACAAACTCCAGGGAAATTCAAATTCACCCTCAGAGACGATATGGACTTTAATTATAAGGTCATTGTTAATATCTTCTACCTAAAAGGGAATAAACCCGTAATCCACGTCGTTAATACGGCCACTTCCTTTAACGCAGCTAGGTTTCTAGAAAACGTCAGCGTAAAGTACACCTGGGAGACACTATGCGAATGCTGGATCGATACTTACTTTGGACCCCCTGATTGGATTGTCATGGACGCTGGTAGAAACTTTAGCTCTAAGGAATTCAGGAATTCAGTGAGATCCATGGTGATCGAAGTTAAAGAGGTGCTCGTTGAAGTCTATAACAGCATCGGGAAGGTAGAGCGATACTATGCGCCCCTATGATGAGTATATAATATTATCCGCTAAGAATCCCCTTCCACGCCGCCGAAGATTGCCTTGTAGAGTGTAATTAAAGTGATTAACGATATGGTTGGCTTAGATGGTCTTGTTCTGACCCTACTCGTCTTCGGAGTGTACCCACGTATGAATATAGACTCACCACTATTACCAGAAATACGACAACGCGCAGAAGCTACGCAGAAGGCCATGGTGAAGCTGCGAGAGATTTACGTAGAACGCATAACAATTAACGCTCTCGCAATGAGAAACGGCCCAAATACGGCCCCTACACGAGATCTACCACTATAGTCGAAAATTATCGTTTAGCGTAAAAGAAGGGGCTGGACAGGCCCATATACACTCCTCGTTAACAAAGGCGAAGACTGCGTTATCCAACTACCCTCTGGACCAAAGACTTTCAGGTCTACTATCGTCAAACCCTTCCTAGAGGATGACGACGAGAATACGGTCCCAGAGATACCAAGAAATGACGAGGAAAAGGAAATCCGAGACGAGATTGTTGTCTGGACGGATACACCACCCCCGGAGGAAGAGCCAGCACCACCACCTCAACACCCGAGAAGTAAACCACAGAAGAACACCCAGATCAACCTCCTAGCAGAAGTTGACACCTTTAACGACGCCAAAAACAAGGCCACAACAACAACCGCGTTTATAAGCACCAAGGAAGAGGCAGATCACGCCCTTGCACTCGAGCTACACAAAAAGGGTATAATCAAAGCCCCAGGACCCCCGTTCAAGGAGTCCACCAAGAAGGAGATCGACGCCCTGATTGAACGAGGAGTCTTTGAATTTACTTAGTACAACGAAGAAAAACACAGAGGAATGCGTATATTCCGCTCAAAGATCGTTAATAAAGTAAAGGGCAAAACAAAGACGCCCTACGAAAAGTCCAGACTTATTATTCAGGGATACGCAAACAACGGCAAGGAGGCTATCCTCACGCAGTCTCCGACTATTCAGAGCACCAATCAGAGACTGATTCTCGCCGTCGCTCCGTCCCTCATCTAGAAGGAGGGCTATTCATTATGGATAAGAGACATCACTCAGGTGTATACCCAATCCATAACAAAGCTCGAAAGGACGATCCTCGCAAGATTACCAGACCAAATAAAGGAAAATTACTTTCTAGGAACTATTATGACCGTCGTATGACCGTTATATGGTATCGTAGAAGTTGGAACCTACTGGTACGCGATATACAGTAAGCACCACAGAGAGAAGCTCTAGATAAGGACTTCTATGTACGACCCCTGCTTGCTGTTACTAGATAACAAAAACGAGAACTTTGCGATGATCGGTATGTAGACTGATGATATTATCGGCCTGAGTGACGAGACCTTTGCTTAACGGGAAGACGAGGAACTCTAGAAAGTGATGTTCTCGGCGAAGGAGAAATAATACCTTTCCACTGAGATACTACTCGTATTTAACGGAGGGATCGTCTTAACTAATGGAAAAGCCATCTTCTTACGCCTGAAGGGCTAGGGAGCGAAGATACGCCTGGTTGACGCTAAGTCCGCTACTGCGAAGGAGTAGTACGTCGAGTAGCGCGCTAGAGGTGTGTACGCCGCCTCAAAGTGCTAACCAGAGGTAGTGTTCGATCTATCCGCGGTAGCCCAGCACTGAGAAGCGACGCCAGAGTAGATTAAAGCTCTGAATCGACGCCTGCTATGGTAAATGGAGTACCCAGACCGAGGCCTCACTTACGTGCCTCTCGATCTGACTACCGCTAAGCTCTTCGTTTTTGTTGATGGCTCTTTTGTTAATAACAGCGACCTGATGTCCCAGCTCGGATTCGTGATCCTCCTCGTAAATGAGACTAGAGGAGAAGAGGACTTTATAGTAGAAGGAAATATTATCCACTACTCCTCAACAAAGTCTAAGAGAGTTACGAGGAGCGTCCTCGTATCCGAGATATACGGGATGGTCGCCGGTGTTGATATGGCCTATGCCCTCTCTACGACCCTGAAGATTGTAACCGATAGGCTCCGAATGCCTACGATCCCGACCATCGTGTGTACCGACTTGTACTCGCTCTACGAGTGTTTCGTTAAGTTTGGAACTACAAAGGAGAAACGCCTGATGATCGACATTATGGTGTTGAGGTAGTTTTACGAGAGATGAGAACTGTATGAGATCCGATGGATCTACGGAGACGATAACCCTGCCGACGGCTTAATAAAGGTTACACTAAACCGAGCCCTCACGAGGCTTGTCGAGGAGGTAAAAGCGAAGATTAGGATGGAGGGATGGGTTATGAGACCCTAAGGAGTGCCTATGGTGCTGAGTAAGAGGAGGAATATAAAGGAGATTAGGGGATATAGGAGGAATACCGTTACCGTCGCCAGCGACGGCGAGCTGGACCTTGCCCGTAGCTGGTTATGGGATACGCTCGTTTTTGCCGAAGGTGGTACGGCCGAAAACGGTACTTTTGCTGCTTCCGACCGCTTTACGCACTCGTTCTGTCTGTTGATTGTTTTATCGTGTTTTGAGTAATTTGGCGCCTGCGCCGAATAACGCTTAATTTTTACTCGTTATTTGAAAAAGGACGATTTGCGGTAAAAGAGATAGTTGCTAGTGTTGGAATATCCACGCTGGACTGGCGCCACCTGTTGCCGCTTATTGCCTATTGGCCCGATTAGTGAGCTAATTAGAAGGCAGGAATCGGTTTTAGATCGGCAGCGTCAGATCGTTGCTGTAGGCCCGATTCCTTCCTTTAACAACAACAGAGCAGATACGATGAATATATTGTTATTTGCCCACCTTCCACACTAGGCCTAGTGGAGTGAATCCAACAGTTATAGCCGGTTTTACAATAAATACCATAATATTGTGAACTTATCCGATGACGCTTCGATAACCCCTCGTTTTCCTCTTTTTTACACCCTTCCTCCTCAATAACACCCTTTATAGCCATAACTTCCCTCACCTAAGACCCATCTAATGCCCCTCCACCTTATAGTCTAGTTCTTTTAGCTCTCCGGCGTTTACTAAGGGCCGTATTTATATCTCGAAAATAGCATAGCTCTTCCTCTATAAGGGTAATTATATAGGAAATATACTATAAACCTTTTAAAAGCTTATGGGCAACTTTATAAATTAGAGTTAGTGGGCTTCCCTGATACCTAGAGATTCTTCTTTTTATAAGTGAAAACTAAGAGATAACCTTGTTAATGGTTTAGGGCGTCTTAGGAACCCAAGGGTCGGGTAGCCCAATAGGGGTATTCGGGGCTATTAGTGTCCATAACTACATATCCAACTTAAAAAGGACAACTTAAGGGTTATAAGGAATAAGCCCAGCCCCTCTAAAACCCTCATAAATATTTTCCTAAGGTTTAAAGGAATGCGACTTTAAATACGAGGAAGAACTCGGGTTTAGTAATATGGGTAATCCAGGCTTTAATAAAGTGCTTAATCTGAGAACCATATCTCAACTTTAATACACTATAATAGTTAACGTTGAGATTTTAGGTTAGATGTAATGAATAAGTAGGTAAGTACATAATTATAATCTTATTCTCTTTATAATACTCTTCGAAATCGCTACTAATATAGCTTTTATAGCCATCGACGACTAACATCCGATATATACCTTTTAATTACTATTTTGAGTATTTATCGAAATACTAAAGCTATTAAAGGGCAGTCTTATTATTGGTCTATCTATTAGAAATTATTTTAACTACCCAACTATCCAAAATCTAGGCCTCGGAGTACTAATTCACGAAGTGGAAACGGCCCTAAACCACTAAAAAAGGTAGTATTATATAATTATTACTAATAATATAATAAATCACTATTACCTATTCTTAGTTACTAAGTTAAACTTTTTTTAGTTTCCTAATCCAATTAAAATATATAATAACTATTTTAAGTTAAATTATACTTATTATAAAACCGGTCTTATTAAAATTATAAAAATATTCGTCCATAATACAGTATTTTGATCACATATTAGCTATAAGTTAAAACTAAGGCTTAATAATTATAAGATCTTCGTAGAAGCCTCTCTAATAATTATAAACACAAGAAAATCGCATTTTAAGCTCTGGGTATTACTGGACAAAGCATTCTATCCAGCACTTCCCGACCAGTCGGCTATCACACCTCTAAAGCAGTATATCAACCATATCTTCCACATCCACGCATCAAGGCGAGAATCCTCGAAAATCCAGGTTAATAATATATTAAACAATTACCTCCTCCTTAATCTTTATTAAATTCAACTACATATTCCTACTATCAACCTTTACACTTTAACCCTTTATTTTAAACTAGAGGATAATTCTCAGAATATTATAAATATACACTATACATCGGATACTTAATTACAATGTCAATCAGATCGCATTAATCACTAGAATAATCCTATGTTCGGGTAAAGTTTTAGATATTATTTTATAAAAGAAATTACATATTAAAACTAAAAGGTGGTAAAAGTGGGAAAAGTGGCCCGGTCACTAATGGTGGTCCACTCACTAATGAACCACGTTAAGTGTATTTACTTACGTTCACAGAAAAAACTTTCATAAATACTTCGGGCAATAGGTGTTAAACTTGGAGTGTTTCTCTATAAGTCGATTAGTATAAACAATTATTATGAATATTTGTAAACTTACCTTTTTTAATAAACTCGTATTGAAGTAATTAGTATTAATTTTATGTAAAGTTGGTTAAGAGATAATAGTGTTATATTTTATAAAAGAAATCGAGATGTTTTTATAGTAATTATTAGTATATAATCGTATAAAACGATTATTTGCTAACGTTTTAAAGTTTACTGGTGTTAAAAACCTAAGATCCCCATATGTTTCTAATTTAGAAACGTGTAAATTAAAAGTTTTACTACTCATATAACGTGGTTCATCATCGAGCAGGACACCATTATCAACCAGGACACTTTTCCCACCTTCATCACTAACAACTTCCATATCTCAACCAAAATCAATTAAATCAATTACAACTAATGTGGTTTATCATTGAGCGGGACACCATCATTAACCGGGATACTTTTCCTACTTCTATTATCCTTTTATTTTAATATGTCTTTTTATTATATAATACCTAATACCTTATCCGAAAATAGGATTAATTTAGTGATTAAAGTGATTCGATTAATTTTATAATTAAGTATCCGATGCGTAGTGATTATTTATAATGTTCTTAAAGTTACCCTTTATACCAGAATAAATAATTGAATTATTAAAGTTAATAGTACTAATATATAATTGAATTTAATAGAGACCGAGGAGGAGGTAATTGTTCGATACATTCTTAATTTGGATTCTCGAGGATTCTCGCCCCGATGCGTGGATATAGAAAATATGGTTAATATACTACTCCGGAAGTGTACTTCCCGATTAGTTAGGAAGTGTTAAATAAAATACTTTATTTAGTAATGCCCAGAGTTTAAGATGCGATTTTCTTATATTTATGATTATTAGAGAGGTCTCTATAAAGATCCTATGATTATTAAATTTTGGTTTTAATTTATGGTTAATATATAATTGAAATACGGTATTATAAACAAAGATTTCTATAATTTTAATAAAATTAGTTTTATAATAAGTATAATTTAACTTAGAATAGTTATTATATATTCTAATTAGATTAGGAAACTAAAAAAGGTTTAATTTAGTAATAGAGAATAGGTAACGGTGATTTGTTGTGTTATTAGTAATAGTTATATGATGCTGCCTTTTTGGTGGTTTAGGGCCGTTTCCACCTTGTAAGTTGGTACTCTGAGGCCTAGATTCCGGATAGCTGGGTAATTAAAACAACTTCCAATAAATAGACCGATAACGAGACTGCCCTCCAATGGCTTCAGCATTTTAATAAATACTTAAAATAGTAATTAAGAGGTATATATTAGATACTAGTCGTTAATAGCTATAAAAACCATATTAATAGCGATTTCGAAGAGTATTGTAAAGAGAATAAGATTATAACTATTTACCTACCTACTCATTTATCACATTTAACCTAATCTCTCGACGTTAACTATTATAGTGTATTGAAGTTGAGATATGGCTTTTAGATCGAGCACTTTATTAAAACCCGGATTACCCACATTACTAAACCCGAGTTCTTTTTTGTATTTAAGGCTGTATTCCTTTAAACCTTTACCTAGGAAAACGTCTATGGGGGTTTTAGAGGGGCTGGGCTTATTCCTTATAACCCTTAAACTATTCTTTCTAAGTTAGATATATAATTACGGACACTAATAACCCTAAACACCCTTATTAGGTTACCTAACTTTTGGGTTTCTAAGATACCTTAAACTATTAATAAGGTTATTTCTTAGTTTTTATTTATAAGGAAAATAATCTCTAAGTATTAGGGAAGTTTACTGATGCTAATTTGTAAAGCTATTAATAAGCTTTTAAAAGGTTTATAGCATATTTCCTATATAGTTGTTTTTGTAGAGGAAGAGTTACGTTATTTTTGAGATGTAAATACGGCCCTTAGTAAGTGTTGTAGAGTCAAAAGAACTAGATTATAGGATGGAGGGGTATTAGAAGGGTTTTAGGTAAGGGATATTATAACTAAAAAGGGTATTATTAAAGAGGAAGGGTGTGAAGAGGAGGAAAATGAGGGGTTATTAAAGTGTCGTCGGATAGGTTTATGATATTATGGTATTTGTTATAAGACCGGTTATAATATAAGAACTTGTTTAAAGGTTATGGAAATAAGTGGTTTAAGTGATTCTGAGTAGTTGTAATTGGTTTAATTGATTTTAGTTGAAATATGGAAGTTGTTAATAATGAAGGTGGGAAAAGTGTTTTGGTTGATGATGGTGTTCCGCTTGATGATGAACCACATTAAACTTTTTAAAAGTTTATTAGTAATTTTATAAATTGGTCTTAGGGAGCTTCCCTGATATTTAGAGATTCTTTCTTTTATAAGTGAAAACTAAGAAATAGCTTTGTTAGTGGTTTGAGGTGTTTTAGAAACCTAAGGGTTGGGTAGCCTGATAGGGGTGTTTCGGGTTGTTGGTGTTTGTAATTGTATATCCAACTTAGAAAGGATAGTTTGAGGGTTATAAGGAATAAGCTTAGCCCCTCTAAAACCCCTATAGACGTTTTCCTAGGTAAAGGTTTAAAAGAATACGGCCTTAAATACGAGGAAGAATTTGGGTTTAGTGAAATGGGTAATCCGGGCTTTAATAAAGTACTCAATTTAAGAGCTATATCTCAGCTTTAATATATTATAGTAGTTAATGTTAAGAGGTTGGGTTAGATGTGATGAATAAGTAGGTAAGTAGATAGTTATAATTTTGTTTTTTTATAATACTCCTCAAAATCACTGTTAATGTGGTTTTCATGGTTATCGACGACTAGTATCCGATATATACCTTTTAATTATTGTTTTGAGTGTTTATCGAAATACTAAAACCATTAGAGGGTAATCTCGTTATTAGTTTATCTATTAGAAGTTGTTTTAATTACTTAGTTGTCCAGAATCTGGGCCTTAGAGTATTAACTCGTAAAGTGGAAGTGGCCTTAAACCACTAAAAATGGCGGTATTATATAATTATTACCAGTAATATAATAAATCGCCGTTACCTATTCTCTATTACTAAGTTAAACTTTTTTTAATTTCTTAATTTAATTAGAATATATAATAACTATTCTAAGTTAAATTATAGTTATTATAAAACCGGTTTTATTAAAATTATAGAAATCTTTGTTTATAATATTATGTTTTAATTATATATTAGCTATAAGTTGAAACTAAGGCTTAATAATCGTAGGATCTTCGTAGAGGCCTCTCTGATAATCATAAACACAAGAAAATTGCGTTTTGAGTTCTGGGCGTTGTTGGACGAAGTGTTCTGTTCAGTGCTTCCCGACCGGTCAGGAAGTACACTTCCAGAGTAGTATATTAGCTATATCTTCCATATCCACGTATTAGGGTAAGAATCCTCGAGAATCCAGGTTAATAATATATTAAATAATTACCTCCTCCTTGGTCTCTATTAAATTTAATTAGTTATTAGTATTATCGGCTTTGGTAGTTTGACCGTTTATTCTGGTGTAGAGGGTAGTTTTAGGAACGTTGTAAATGATTGCTATATATTAAATACTTAATTATAGAGTTAATCGAATTGTTTTAATTACTAGATTAATCCTATTTTCGGATAAGGTATTAGGTATTATATAATAGAAGAAAAGACGTATTAAAGTAGGAGGATGATAAAGGTGGGAAAATTGTCCTGGTTGATGATGGTGTCCCGCTCGATGATGAACCACGTTACTACTAAATTGAAAATGTGTATTAAACAGTGGATATACGTTATTTTTGTTGGACTAACCCTAAGTCCCGATAAGTATCTATAACTGAGCTTCTCTAGGTTGAGATTTAAAGCGTTATCTATTATTATAGTTCGAAACTATAAAAGGGTAGATTGGTTAGCGTTTAAATAAAATAAAACCTTTATAATTTATTCTGTAATATGATCTACTATATGATTAGAAAGTAGACTTAGAGTACTAAGTAGAACACATCAACGAGTTTATCACTTATTAATAAAATATCCTATAATACTAAGTAAAATAAACTTTTAACGTAGTGCTATTTAAACGTTAATTATTATTAAAATTTGGGTATTAAGAGGTATTATCTATAATACTTCAGTCTAAATAGACAAGGCTTTAGCTCGAAGAAGTTAGGAAATTAATGGTGCTAATAGGAGTTTGAATACTGGATTTAACAGCTCGCAGAAAAGGTAAAATAATAACTTATTAATAATATTAAAAGGTAGGTTACAGCCAACAATCATATATAATAAAGCTTTTATTCAACCTTAGGTTAGGTTAATTATTAATTAGTTAAACTATATATATTAGTAAAACTGATTATTATAAAAGATTATTATAAATATAATATACTTATTTGTCCTAAATGATTTAAGCCTAAAAGATAATTCGAGGTATTAGTTATTTCTGAATCGCCTCTCTCTTTTTCTTGGATTTTAAAATAAAAACGCTTTGAGTAGTGGTTTTTTATTAATGAAGTACTATTATTTTTAATAAATGGATGTATAAGATTAGAATTATAGGTAAAATAAATCACCATAGGTTCTTTAGTTAGAAGTTGTACCCTAGGAATAAAATGTTATTAGATTTCAGACTTCTTATTATTTAAAGTTTAGATTTTCTGTTATTTTACTTCCCGTTATATAGTATCCAAATTAAGCTAAGGCTTAACTTATGTTAAAGTGATGTATTGTGAAAACTAGGTAGATTACTATTATTAGGGTTAAAAGAAAAGGAGTATTATTATAAATAATAACTCTACTTTTATAAATTATGTGGTATGTTGATGGAGGAGGTAGGTTTATAGGTAATAAAGGTGTTGTTATTTTATTAAGAGATATAATACTATAGTGATTAATGGTTAGTATAAAAAATTAAAATAGAAACTTTTTTTTATATTATTTTAAAAGATTATTATATTTAGAGTAATAATAACCTAATTTTATTATAACTCAGGACATAAGGTTACATTCTAAATTAATATACTTTTTAACTCAAAAAGTATATTTTATATTATTTGAAATAAAATACTTATACTTTGTTTCTCTTTTTACTTACTTTTTTTTATATTTTTAATACCTCCCCTAATCTCTTAATGGGGAAGTTAAATAAGTTTATCTTTACTATTTTTTGGATTATAACATCGTAGTGGAGAAATTTATAAAACACCATTACTATTAAAACCATAAAGTTATATATCTAGCCTAATACGATTACCTCTTATTAAAACTATTATAATAATAAAGAAAATTAGGAAAGGACGTCCCCTAAAAAGGAGAAAAACCTAAAAGACCCCTCGTTAAAAGTATTTAGTTAAAGGGAATAAGAATAAAGTCCAATAATATTATCCTGGAAATAGGTATTTAGTAATAGTTTTTAAATAATTATTAAAATAAAAATAGCAAAAGTCTTAAAGAAAATTAAAAGAAGCCTGTAAAAATCCATCTAAATAGTAATTTCTTAAATAGCTTTTATTCGGGTGATTTATAAAATTACTTCTAATATTAGAGGTAAAACGGATACACGTTTTTAATCTTTAACTTTAAAACCTCTGTAAGAGATGTCAGAATTGTATTTAGTAATAGTTTTTAAAAGTAAGTATATATTTTATTAATATGTTTAATGTTACTAATATATTTCAGATGCCAACCTTTGTGTTATCTATATAAAACGGGTTATTATCCAAAAAGAGGATATGAATTTAGTGAAATAATTAATAAAAAATATGGGAAGCTGGGTGAATTGTATATTGGAATAAGAAACTGTAATAATATCATATTAAGATTACTATAATTCAGTTAGTATAAATAGCATAAATTAAGGGAAAACGTTGTTTCTTAGGTATACGATAAAGGTAAGCTATTAATCCTATAATTTAGTAAATTGCTGTGTTATTACTTAAGCCTTTTTTCTCATTTTCCAGGTAGAAAGCTGAAATTAAAGCCCTTTATTATCGAAATTATTCCCTAATCCTTTTAGAACTTAGGGATTTAATATTTATACTTAGGTACCTTAAGAATAAGAGGGATAAGAGTAAGCTAATCTCTAAACTTTTAGATAATATTAATAATTAACTTAATATTTATAGAGTTAATATTAGTATCTATCCACTAAAGAATAATAAGACCAGGAAGTGAAAGCTAATTAAGAGATTAATTTCCAAATTTGGAAATAACGTTTCGAATTTATTAACGTATTAGTATTATATATTAATACCGGTGGATTTGTAAATGGTTAGTATAAAGTCCACGATGTATAACTTACTTTTAAGTGGCTTGAGTTTGTAAGTTGTATTAACTTAAAAAAGGTTAATATAAATAATTATTATAAAATAGTAAAACTTGTTTACCGAATTTGCTTAAACTTATTTTTTAAGATACCAAGCTCAGAGGTAGTATCCTTTATAGCTTAAGGGTCCTAGTAGACCTTAAGAATATACTATAAAAAGAGTTCCTTAATTCGGAGGAAACTTTGGGCTAAAGGAGGGGCTGATAAGCTTGGAATATTAAATTCCTGGCTGATCTCATCGAAGATCTTATTGGTTTGGGCAGGAAACCGATAAAAAAAAGATAACTTATAATAAAGGTTCTTAAAAGTATTAAGCTAAATTTTTTAAAAGATTTGGTACTCTGTGAAATTAGTTTTTTATAAGAATCTAGTAATATAATAATTAAATATAATAATTAGGAAACTTACCTTAAGTAAAGCTTATTGAACACTTTTATGGGTAATAATCTTAGGATTCTGAGTAGTGGTTACTATCTCATCTAAGACGACTTCTAACTCATAGTTAAACCAGTTATCTAGGTATAAATATACTAAGAAGTCCTACTTGTCATGGGCCGAACCCGGTGGTTATGCCCGGGCTATGCCCGTGCTCGCACTGGTGCCCCACCGGTGCCCCACTAGTGCCCACCCCCTAGGAAGCAGAGATTTTGCGCTATATCGTAGTTTACCCTTTTCCTCTTTAGTTTAAAATAAATAGTATTTAGTTACTTTTTAGTTAAGATAAGGCCTAGGACTAGCCCTTTGTATATTTTAAGCTTAGTTTTATTCATTATATAAAATACTACTAGGTTAAGCCCGGCTCCTTACTGGTTATAAAGTGGAATCCTAGGTTAAGCGTAGTTCCCTAATAATAAATTAATAAATATTAAACACTAAGTAAAACATAGCTCTCCACTAATTAAAAAAAGGATACCAGCTAGTATAATAGTTAATGAACTATAGGCCTAATTATAATTAGCCTTAAATGAGGCACTCGGGCCCCTATAAGCGAGGATTACTAAGCTCTTTAATAAACTAAAGCAAAGCCAAGGTTTAGGAGTAACAATACCGATCCTTATGGAAGATGCAGGCACCGAAGCCCTACTAGTGGGTAGCCGCCACCTCGTAATAAAAACACCAATACACCGTAAACCATTACTAATACCCTTAAAATTCTTAGGGAAGTAAAAGGATTACCCTTTTTAGGCATAATAGATAATGGATAAGATCACTATAGATAAAGCATTCTACCCTACTAACTAGGAATTATGGTACTTAATTAACTCTTATTTAAACACTAATCCCTAGTAGGTGGTTACCATGTTCTATATAACCGGGGGGCCTAAAGGTTAACGTAACCCCAAAAATTTTATATCCTACCTCAATAAGACCTATTAAAACCCGAACACCCAACCCTAAGCCGTAGCTTAACTATAAACCCTCTATTAAAAAAATAACAAAAAGTTAACTATTTTCCTACTAAAATTTAAATAAATAATAGTACATATAAGAGGTGGTGTATAACCCGACACTATTAAGATTATTATATTAGAAAACACCCTTACTTCCCACTTAAAGGAGTACCTAATTACTATTTCCTTATTAGGGGAGTATACTTAGTGGTTCACTAGGGTATAGGATATTATTTAGAAGTTGGAGTATATAGTACCCGTTGTTATTAAATGAGAGTATCGTTGGTCCCCAACCCTAGCCCCTCTATGGAAGGATTACGATGGAGATGTTTAGATGATTAGTGTTACTTATGCTTTATCGACTTAAAGGGAGGAGAAGGACTACTACCACCGCCGTTCCTCGGGTAGTCCACTAATAGACCGTTGTGAATACTTTTATTATAGTGAAGAAGGCTATATTGTTAGGAATTACCGGAAAAAGGTTCCTAAGTAAGTGAAGGTCACTTATACTAAGGTAATAAAAAAGTAAAAGGATCCTAGGTTAAAAGAAGAGGACTAAAAGGTTACTAGTACCTCCTTTAATAAGGACAACTTAGGAAAAAAGTAACTCTAGTACAAAGTCGGGTACCAGAGTCGACGAAGGAGGAAGCCAAAGGATGGGAGTCCCACTAAGAAGAGCAGCAGTAGAGGAGCCAAGGCTCAGCCATTATTTAGGTAAGGATTAATAAAGGACACTTGATATACACCCTCATCGATACTAGCTGTGACGTTTACGCAATGGTGGATCAGTTTCTCTCTAAACACCTCTGATTACCGCTAGTGGATCGGAAGAAGTGTGCCCTACGAGGGTATACATAAGACGGGCTATTACCTGGTGATACCCAGGGTGTGGTTGTCCTGGATTTAGAATTAAGTGGCTATACTTAGAAAGTTTACGTATACGTGGTAAAGGGCTTAGACCCCTCCTATATTCCTAGGGAAGCTATGGATAAAAGTGAATCGTGTAATATATAACACCGTTACCTAGTGGGTATATTATAGTAAGGGAGGAATAAATGTATACTTCTCTAATTAAGAAGAACTAGTTGTTGTAAAAGAGATTCGTATAACCCGATTATTAATGGCCCCTATGTTTATAGTTATATATTAACGAGTAAAGTATTAGAGGGCACTAGAGGCCTAGGTTATGGCTATGAGTTTAAGGGATATCGAGGATATACTAAAAGAAAAGAAGTTTGTGGATATAAAGGAACTCGTCCTAGGCTAGGTTTATAAGGAGTTTAGAAATTTATTTAACCCAGAGAAGGTGTACTCGGTGCCCCCTAAGAGGCCAGGGGTTAACCATAAGATCCCCCTTATTAAGGACATTTACAACTAAGAGCCTACATTTCTATGGGGACCCTTATATGGGATATCCCATAAGGAACTCTTAGTCCTAAAAAAGACATTAGAGGACCTATTGGATAAAGGGTTTATTCGAGTTAATAGCTCACTAGTGGGTACCCTAATATTATTTATTAAGAAATCTAGTAGGGGAATTCGGTTCTATGTTAATTACCGAACCCTTAATAACATTACAAAAAAGGACCATTATCCATTACCACTTATATTAAAGACCCTCTAATAGATAGCCGTTGTGTAATAGTATACGAAGTTTAATATCATAGCTGCGTTCTATAAAATTCGGATTATAGAAGAAGACGTCGAAAAAACAGCGTTTTATATAAGATATGGACTTTTTAAGTGGTTGGTCTACCCCTTTAAACTCACCGGGGCCCCAGCTACGTTCTAATAGTATATTAATACGACTCTCTAAGGCTTCTTAGATAACTTCGTCACCACTTATTTAGATAATGTCCTAATTTATACGTCTGGGTCAAAGAAGAAGCACAAAGAAAAGGTATGGGTGGTCCTCCGGTACCTAGTAGAGGCCGGACTATGACTAGACCCTAAGAAGTATGCCTTTTTAATCAAAACTGTGAAGTATATTGGGTTTATTATTACCACTGAGAAAAGGATTTTATATAACCCTAAAAAGTTAAGAGCCATTACTAAGTAACTGCTCCTTAGAACTATAAAGGGGGTTAGAAGTTTCCTTGGGTTTACGAATTATTATTGCATTTTTATACCCAACTATACCATTATTATTAAGCCCCTTACAAGGTTTACGAAGAAGTCGGCTATATTCCACTAGGGACCTAGTTAGGAAGAAGGATTCCAGGAGCTCAAATAGCTATTTAGTATAAAGCCGGTGCTTCACCGCTTTAACCCTAAAGGAAAGATAATAGTGGGGACAGACTGTTCAGGGTTTGCCTTGGGCAGTACCCTTATATAAGAAGACTCCGATGAGTACTAGTACCCTATTATGTTTTACTTATAGAAGTTATTACTAGCCGAGTATAATTACCTTATTTATAATAAGGAATTATTTACTATATTCATATACTTTAGGGCTTAGAAAATAAAACTACGAAGTATAAGTAATTTTAAGATTTTTATAAATTATAAAAACTTTAAACATTTTATAAGGAAGTAGCGCCTCACTGAGAAGTAGAGCTAGTGAATAAAAGAGTTAGCTTAATACGATTTTTATTTGGAGTACTGGTTAGGAAAGGAAGTAATAGTCCCCGATGCCCTCTTTTAGAGGGAGTAGGACGCCCCCTAGGGCTAGGATGATAAGAGAGAATAGGGATATGTATTTTAGTTAATACTTAATTATGTTATCCCTAAGAAAAGAATTAGTGCCCCCTAGGTGGGCTATACTATAGACGATTTACTAGTACTCTTATATATAATAGTGTTTATAAATAATAATGAGTTATAAATACTTTGGGATTAGATTATTGAAAAAGATAGATTATACCACCGAGTTTACGAGGTGGTGAAGTAGGGATAGTATAGCTTCCCACTAGAGTTATAGTTAAAGGTTTAAATTACGGAATATGTAATTAATAAGTAGCAGAGGTTAATGTTTTAGGATAAAATATGGGTTCTTAGAGGAAAAGATAATAATGACCCTTCAAGTTTATTATGGATAAGGGTTATATAAGAGTATTATAATTCTAATACTAATGGTTACCCGGGGTATAATGGTATATTCGAGATTATAAGCCGGCGCTTTTACTAGCCGGGGTACTCCCAGACGATTAGAAGGTTCACAAGGAACTATTACATATATAATGGTATCCATATCTGGAGGTAAGCTAAGAAGGGGTTACTCAAGCCCCTACTCGTCCCCCTCTGGATAAGTAGTGACCTATTAATGGATTTTATCACTAATCTACTACCGATAAAAGAGAAGAAGTCCCGTTATATGTGGGTTATAGTTGATCAGCTGAGTAAAGTGCTAATACTAGAGGAGATGGAGATTATGGATATGGTATTTTATGTTTAGTAGTTCTTTTATAATTATTACTGTTTTTATAGAATATTTTAGTTAATTATAAGTAATAAAGGGTTAAACTAGGTTAATGATTTTTAGTGGGAGTTTTATAGGCTAACCGGGGTTACTTAGTTACTAAGTACTACTTATTACCTATAAATTAATGGGGGAATAAAGTGTATAAATTAGAAGGTTTAGGTTATTTTACGGGCCTATATTACTTAGGTTTAGGATAATTAGGGAGGGTTATTTCTTATAATATAGTTGGTCCTATAGAATAAAACTAACTTAGTAACTGGTGTTTCTCTATTTTTTATAGAATACGAGTATTATGTTAACCTATTACCGGTTATAAAAGAAGATAGTAAGGGACCGCTTAGTTGTGGGAAGGTGGCCGTGGATGAACTAGTGGTTAAAATAAAGGACGTTATAGTGTTTACCTAGGCTATAATAGCCTTAACGTAATAGTACTATGAATTGAGTATTAACTATTATTAGTTATTAGTAGATGAGTATTAGGTAAGTAATAAAGTTTAGTTTAATATCGTAAACTATAAGTCCTTATACCTAAATAAGAAGCTTATATAATTATACCACTAATACTAAATTACTAAGGTGGTGAGTGTATATATAATAGAATTGAATATACTAGGAGGGATTTACCTATAATTCTATGTGGACGTTCTCCGGAGATTACCTAGTGACCCCCTCCTAAGCCAAATGTAGTTGAATTACTAGTTACCACTTATTAGGGAAATAGATGGTGAGGATAAGTAGTAGATAAAAGAGATTTACGCTATTAAATAGAAGATGGTGGGTAAAGGGAGAAGATGTGAAGCCCTGGTGAAGTGGGAGGGTTATATTAACTCCACATAGGAGCTAGTTGGTGTTATAAAGGAAACGGAGGTACTGGACTATTACGAGGAGCATTATGGGCCGATATTAGAGAACGATGGAAATGCAGCGTATACACATATGCCCCCCAGGAGGCTAGCCAGGAACTAGAGGCTGCACAGAGGGGAGAAGGGGGGTAGTATTACGGGCTGAACCCGGTGGTTATACCCGGGTTATACTCGTATTTGCACTAGTACCCCACCGGTGCCCCACTAGTGCCCATCCCCTAGGAAATAGAGATTTCGCGCTATATCATAGTGTCATGATATAGCCCACAATTACTGTCCCGTAATTGTGGTTCCACTTTTGCGATAGTTATGAGCCCTTGTCTCTACGAGCCCTCTGGTTGAATGGCTAAACGCCTCGCTAAAGTGGCAGTATGTGGGCCGACCTAGAGGCCATGGGTTCGAGCCTCGTTGTGCTCACCCATTCTCGCTTCAGCAGCAAGTCACCGAAATGGAAGGTTAGACTTGCCAGCTGGGAGCGGCCGGCACCCAGTAACAGTCAACAAAGACTGGCTTGTCAGCTGCGAGTGTAAGCCGGTGCTGATTGCTTAGTCAGCAGACCTCTTCTCTCCTCGGTCTGGGGGGGTGTGTCATGATATAGCCCACAATTACTGTCCCGTAATTGTGGTTCCACTTTTGCGACACATAGTTTACCCTTTTCCTCTTCAGCTTGAAATAATCAGTATTTGGCTACCTTTCGGTTGAGACAAGGCCTAGGACCAGCCCTTCGCACTACTCTAAATATTCTTTAAGAGGGATATCCTCGATTTCTAGTCCAAAAAGCTTAGGTTGAATACCGTTGGTTTAATACTCAGCAGTAACATTTTTGGCCTTTTAAACTTCTAGTAAGGATGGATGTCTTCCCTTAGTAAGGCTAGAAAAATTAAAGTAAATTCTTAAAAGGTAAAAGAGAATCAATACTTATTACTCAGCTTTAATATTATGCTTTAGTTTATTAATAAGGGTTTCCTACTTAAGTACTACTATATTTTTAAAATTATTATTATCTTATAACTTTTTAATTAAGCGACGAATCTTCTACTACATTGCGCCTCCTTTCGCTTCTGGGCGTCAGATAATGTGGTGGTACACTGTTAGGCTTTTTTAGTGTTTAGATTATTAGAATACTCTGTGGGCACTTTTCACTTTTGGCCTGCACCCGAGCTAGGTGGATAACCTAAACTAATTAGTATAACGTGTATGATAAGCGAGTGCGACAGATAAGCGAGTATAACACGCAACCGCGATCTTACGACCATATCAATATCACCTTTAATTCCTCCACCAACAAAATTACAATCAACCAAAAAAGAAGCTTAGATCAAGTTAACTATATAAGCTATTAAAAGAGACTCAAAACTCAGTATTAGGGCTACAGCAAAAATCTACTCAATTAACCACAATACATTAGGCCACCACTTTAAGGGTACTCTATCCCAACATAATACTATACTTAAATCTCGGAATTTGATGCTATTTAAAGAAGAGAAGTTAGTTAAGTATATTCTCAACTTAGATACCCGATCATTTCCTCCTCGGCTTAGTGGTATAAATAATATAACTAATTAATTATTTATTAATTATAATACACCACCAGTTAGTAAATAATAGGCTTTAAATTTCGTTAAGTAATAACCGTAGCTCTAAACGCATTTCTTTCGCAAATACGATTATAAGAGAGCCTAATATAAAGATCCCGTTACTATAAACACATAGTTTCGGCTTATAGTGAATATAATTACTAAGTATAGTGTTGTGGATTTAGATATCTATAATTTTAATAAGACTAACTTTATAATAGGCCAGATCTTAACTAGATTGGTCATCATAAGCTTTAAAAGCTGTTTAAACATAAAAATAACGTAACTTAATAATTGGGAATAAGTTACAATTATTCAGGTTATTAGCTTATCGGGTTATAATATCCCACCGTATATTATCATCGCAGGCTAATATCACTTCTCCACTTAATACACTAAATCAGATCTCCTACCCAACTAGGTTATTATAACATCTGAAAACGGATAGACAATAAACAAAAAAAGCCTAAATTAACTTTAATACTTTGATTAGTATACTAAACTACTTTAAAAAAAATTAATATCACCTTCTCATCGTTAATAAACACGAAAATCACCACTCCATAAATTTTAAAATATTTTATAAAAAAACAATATTATTACACTTTATATACTAGCTTATTCATCTCATCTACTTTAACCCTTGGATATTAGGTATTTTAGGCCTCTAAAAACGGTGTATAACTAATAAATTAAGGATAAAAAGCATTAGGGTAATACCCATATTACGAAGGAAGATTTCTTTTCCGCATTTCATAAAACTTATACCTAATTAATTACAAAAAAGAACATCCAAGGAGGATTCCAAGGTTCTGGACTAGTTCCTGTCACACGTCTTTTAGCGTATGACCCTAGCAGACCTGTTTATGTCAGCAGGCCTGCTGCCTACTTCTATATTCTAGCCGGCGCCCAGCGCCCACTCTAGCTTAGAGGAATCAACCCATATTTAGACCATCGACTTAGACTGTGACAGTTCCTCTAAATACGAAAAGTGTTCTATTAAAACTTAATATTCAATTATACACCCCAACACCTCTAAGATCACTTCTAATAATACTACCACCTTAGACTTCTTAAATACTAAATAACCCAACAAAAACATCTTCTTAATTAGAACTCATCAAAATTTAAATCTCTTACTATTAAAATAACTCACCTAATTTAATTATTAATACTATAAAGTATTTATTAAAGGGTACACATAGTATTATACACTAAATTATATTATTAAGATCTAAGAATGAAATACTTCGAAAAGAGAATAACCTACTTAGCTAACACCGGAGAGCTAAAAAAACACATCTCAAATAAGGAGGAAGTCTTATTATAGCTAAGGCAGAGGACATTCAATTGCAAAGGGAAGCTATAACTCAGATTAAGGAGGAAACGCATCGGAGTAATGGTCATCGACTAAGGGCGGAAACGGCTTAACAGCGGTATAACATCTACAAAAACACTGGGCACAATACGTAAACGTGTCCAATTAATAAAAGAATATCTATTAAAGAGGATTTTGAATAGTTTCAATTGATTTGATAGTTTTAGTGTTACTTTTTAATCGTATTCGTAAAGTGGTCGTGGTTACGTGTCGCACTCGCTTGTCTGTTACACTCACTTATTATGCATGTTAATAAATTATTATAAATAATTAATAGTAAAGTAAAAATCACCTCGACTAACACGTATTATAATAGTTGTGATTTGGGTTATTGTTATTGTGAGGAAGTAAAGTTTTGTGGTTAAAGAAAATAAAAAATAAATAATGCGTAAGCTAGATAAAAAGTGGGGCATTGACCGGTTAAAAGTGGGCGACCACCCATAAAAGGTGGGTCTAATATCACTAAAGTAAATATCCTTTTTTTCTTTATTTATTAATTAACAATTCCATTTGTTTTTTTTATAAAAATAGACCTCCTTTATTTATATTTATTTAAGATACCTCGTGAGAAGAAAAGAACTATAATAGCTAAGGTTAAAAAGTATATAATCGGTGGTAATAAAAAAGCCTGGAAATACTACCCAGAAAGTAAGTTTAATTATTATAATTATTCTAATAAATCTTCTACCCCGTGTTTTAATAGATATCCGAAACTTATAATAAACATAGAATCTTTTAATTCTAAAAACACATTTCTAAAAGCTTATTAAAGAAATTATTAATAACATCACTCCTAGTTTACGGATTTAGAGAACTATTATTAAGGTTATCCAAGAGTTTATAGAGACCCTTTTAATAAGTGTTTTTGAAAGTGCATCTTAATTATTACATTTATTAATATGATATTAACTTTTTAGTGATAAACCTTACTACTATTCACACCAAACGTGTCACTATCTAGTAAAAGGATATATAATTTGTCCGTCGTCTAGTAGGGATGTTATCTGGCTTAGGCTATGCCTGGATTAGTGAAAATATAAATTATAAGTTTACTTTAATATTATTTATATTAACCTTTTATACTAATCTATTTAGATTAATATGAACGTTATATAATATATCAAAAGGTTGTTTAAACCATTACTGAGGTTAATAAGTAGCGCTGCGAGAAACGTCTGTAAGATAGATAGTGATATGCTTGTCGTGGTGGTAAAACCCGTGGTGGAAAGAGTAGGAAAAAGGGAAAATATACCACTTAGAATTAAAAAGAATAGTAAAAGGGGGAAAAATATAACTTAAAATTAAAATTTCATAATAGGGTAATAATATAAATACGTAGTCCAAATTCTTTAATTAAATAACTATAGTTATAGTTATCCAAAATACCCATAATTATATTTTCTATAGCCCATAAAAACTGAAAACCATTATACCTATACCATGGTTAACCCACCAAAACCAACCCACACCCATGGTTACCCACGGTTACCCATGGGTCGGTTATTTTTAAGCCTACACCAAACAGATAGCTTTTGAAATTAAAGGTGTTCTCAGAGGACTGCCACAATCTTTCGTATCCTCACATTTAATAAACAGAGCCCCGTATAAGAACATGTTTATCGTAAAGGTTGTAGCGAGTCAGGAAGAATTCGGTGTTCAACTCAATAGTCTGTATACGATGCTCGCTCACTGTCAACATCATGTGGGGCAGCCGAACTATTAGAGATCTGGTCACATCGTCCGGTATGAAGCCATTCAATACCAAAAGGCTGCGAGACAAGCCATGGCAGTTGAAGGCACATTACCTATCTCAAATGCACTATCATGGGGACAGGGACTTTAAGGCAGAGCTCAATTTAATTTGAGAAAACAATGCTGCCTTGTTCGAATTGACTATTTTCCTCCGGTTAGTCAACTATCTATGAGATGGATATTTGAGATGTTAAACGATATTTTAAAGTCTGGAGAGAGATTAGATTGGCTGGTGAGTTGTAGCTGGACTTGCCGTTTTAAGCCGGCCACCGGCGATTTCTGCCTCGCTGGATTAGCGTGAGCGCCCAACCACCGCAGGCACCCATGGACATCACAAGACGCAACTCCGTAAATGAAATTACTCGGTTCTCATATCATTAATTTATGAACAAAATACCAACGAGTCTTTTATTACCATGGTGGTTCTTCGCATTGTAAACGTCGCCCCTCATCTTGCGCCAAAACGCCGCCGAATCATGACCAGAGCTAGCCCAGAAGATGCCACCCCCACAATCCAGGTTGCCCATCCAGCAAACTGGCTCTGCAATTGCGACGTCTGTGGCTTACCTGTCAGATCGGAAACACTGGCGACTCGTGGAGGCAAGTCGAGGCCATCCACCCGGATTCCCTTGGAGAAAGTCCTAAAAAAGCTGCGCGTAAATAACCCATCCCCAACCAGTGGAACCACTACACGAATTAGCAGCCTGGAAAGCGGCAGCTTGTGGCAAATAAGAGCACTAGTCCACCTGCCCTCCTTCATGTTCTCGTTCACGCTTTCGAAACGGGTGGTCCGGACCTCAGCCAGCGCTCGCTTGGTGTCAGGCTCCGAGGGGGGCTTGCTGAAATAACGGGGCGTTTGGCTCGTGTCTGAGGGCGTTGATGACAGTTGCGGCTGACTCTATAGCGCCGTTGCCGCCTTGGGCTGTGATGGGGTGAAGCTGGAGATGGTTTCAGTCACGTAGCCAACAAGAAGCAAGATAATCCCCATGACAGTGAAGTGGGAACCATGAGCTTATGACCATAATTACATGGCTGAGATGGCTGGGAATGTAATCTCCAAACGGGGGACATATTCTTTACCTTGTGCGCGGAATCGCCAATCAACACTATCCTCCGATAATGCCAACGGGAAAATACATGCTCCTCCGTGGACACGAGGGTAAAGAACATGCGGTTCTCGTAGATATCCCGAAATTCAATCTTGTCCGTGATGGCGTCGTCGAGGTACTGAGCGGCCAGCAACTCTTCGTCCTCTTTGGAGAACCGCGGGATGTCTTTTCCATAAAATTTCTTCTCCATGACATGGAAGGAGAACCAGTAGACACGGTCCCTCGGAGCGGGTACCACCAAATAGCTTCGTCCATCATGGAGAGACGAGTTCTGCAGACCGCGCCAGCCTGCGGGCTGGGTCGAGATGCCGAAGATGCATTTCGTGTCAGAATTTAGACCTGCGCCGAAATTTTCGTTAGAACTCGTGCAAGAATGAAATGATTCGCTCAGAGGTGTTTTTGAGAGATCGTAGAGGGAAAAGAATGGGGTGATGTAAGTCTGGCATACTTGTTGCTTCTTCTGCGGGGAATGCCTTCGGGTCCTCCTCAGCTGCTAGACGCCAAATTTCTTGCCTGACAGTGCTCCGAACACCATCAGCTCCCACGAGAATATCTCCAGTGTATGCGGTACCGTCTTGGACTACCGCAGCGACACCAGTGCTAGTCATCTTGACGCGAACAACTCGCCTCCCGGTAAGGACGCGATCCTTGTGCTGGATCTTCTCATACAAGACCTGAAGAAGCATCTGCCTGTCGATAAAGATGCATGGGTAGCCAGTCCTGTGAGCAAATCGAAGATTGTCAGCGATACTGCAATACATCGGCCGCAGCAAGCTGAAGTTGGGGAGGCGGAACAGACTCGGCATACGTACCTGTCCTCTACTCGCTCGGAAACACTCACGTGCCCTGTTCCAGCCAGGATGCTGCCGTCGGAGGACCTCATGCAGGCTCCGTAGTAGACGTCTCCGTTCATCTCGCGTAGGCGCTCGTAGCAGCCTAGCTGATCGAGTATCCGCAGTCCGTTCGGGAGGAGACCAATGCTGGCGCCAAGCTGAGGAGCGATTTCGCCGTGGCCTTCGAGGATGAGATAGTCAATCCCAAACCTCTCCAGCATGATGGCTAGAGAAAGACCGGCGACGCTGCCGCCGACTATGATAATACGCATTTCTTTGGTATTTTGTCCGGTGTGCAAACCGTCCAGACCGTTGTAAACTCAATCAAAACATGGAATGAACGGTTGGTAAACGCTTTTGTACGACAATACTATGCTCTTTATATCCAATTCTGAGCGGTTCTCTTTCGGCGTCCGGATATGACATTCAACGCGTCCGTGGGCACCGGTCATCTGTAGCCAAGACTCTGCCAATCCAAAACCCACGTCGACACATGCCCAATGCTCGTCACTGTTAAGACAGGTCCCGTCGTATAAGCGTAACGTCAAGCCTTTTTTTTTGTGGTCGTCGGCGATCTTCTGCATAGTCCATGTCGGCACGGATCTTCGGTGCACCGAAACTCCGCTGGCGTGGATTATCGAAGCTTGGCAAACCCCGAGTCTTGGTTATCTTATCTTAATATTAATGGAGGTTGTGTTCAGGTTCGCAGGGTCTGGATCGTCAACTGGCGACGATAGAAGATTGGCAACTGCAGAGTCACGGGCCCCACCGACAAGCTGCATCATCGTGATCTTTTGAGATCGGCTCGGTCCGCATCGGAGGGATAGATCATGTCGGTTTAAAGTTGAAGGCAGCATGCATAAGCTGAAGAACGTCATCCATGGATGCCAAAGTGCGCATTCTATTCGTATTCTCACAATAGCTTTATCATCATGGGCAAGATCGACGTAACTAGCCATAACTACAAGTGCTGATGGCCTCTTTTTCTCATGATTCTAGCCCACCATTCATCTTGTCTTCCATGTCAGCTTAGGCACAGCACCCGCATCTTGGTTCGAAAAGCAGACTCTATTGAGCCAACTCAATGAACAATCCTTGAAATATCGGTTTAATTTACCTCAGCTTATTTTGCAACAGTTTGCGCCATACTTGTACGTTATCTTCCGCCTATTCCCGTGCTCCCCGCTGTTGCTCGCCATAAACTGCCCCGCTAATCCTCCCAAGGTCAGCTAACGTAAGCCACAGGGCCCAAATGCACGTCCCGTAAACTCGTAAAATCCTCTATGCAAGTCCCGTAACTACTCGTAAAATGGCCGGAAATAGTGGAGTAGCAAGTGTTGAGCCGTTTCTACCTCTCGGCTGTCATGTCACCACTGCAGTGTATAAAAAGAATACTTCATTCGACATCCGTCGCGGAATGTTTTATTTTCTGACTTCAACTGCCAAGATACAGAAATCCATGCCCAAACCTATGCATCTCTGAAGTCTTCGTTCCTCTCCGCGATCGCATCATATACGTCTTTCTCACTTCGTAGGAGACTTCCTCAACTCACCATGACATCTGCAACCTCTACCATCGAACAGCAACGCAAGAGCATGGCCGAAGCCGAGGCCGCCGGTCTCGAACTTCTTGGTCCATGCCCGCCCCATCTTGGCGAGGCCTGGATCGACACCCCGCTGCCCAACGGCCAGTCGAACCGCACCAAAGTGGTGTGGCCAAAGCCAGCTGGGGAGCAAGCCCTACCTATGAAGGCCCCGCTTATTATCTACTTTCACGGCGGCGGCCACTCTGTCGGCACCCCGGACATTGTCTTAGCACCGGCACGTGGTTTCGCGACCTTATTTCCTGCCGTCGTTGCTTGCCCGTCCCTCAATCAGCTTCCCGAGCAGCCGTTCCCAGTTTCTGCTCAGATTGCCTGGGAGGTCTGCTCGTGGCTCTCTGAGGCGAGCAACCTAAACGGTGGTTTGCTGAAGAATGAGGGCGTACAGGCTGACTTGCGTCGCGGCTTTGTCGTTGGCGGTGTCAGCGCAGGCGGCGGCTGTGCTGCAGCCATTGCCGGGATATCCGCTTCGATCTCAGCCGGTTCGGCGGACTTTGGCAACATTAGCCCCCTGCGGAGCCCAATCACTGGTATCTTCTCAGGAACACCGATGATGGTCACCGAGAAGATGCTCCCGCAGCAATATCGAAGCATTTTCCGGTCGCGTGAAGAGAACGTCGACAGCACCGGCCAGAACATCGCAATGATCCGCGAGCTCGAGGGGCTTCTTGGCGAACCCGTTCACACGCCGTGGTTCTCGCCCATCAATTTGGACTTGCCAAAACCAGAAATCGCTCGGAACCATCCGCCCAAGGTCTTCACGTACTACACAACACTCGATTTATTCCGCGACGATTGCATCGTTTACAATAAGTGGCTCTCGGAGTTACCCGGGATTGAGTCTCGAACCTCGGCGGTTGAGAATGAAAACCATACAGCTTGGGTGTCGCCGCCGTGGCCCGCCTGCCACACGCGGGAAATCAAGGAGGTTACTCTTGACGGTATGTCCTGGCTGCTTAACACCGCCTGGGACAGGGGCCAGTTAGACCAACTTGTGTAGATCTCGGTTGTGGTCTGCCAGTGTTTCGAAGGCTCACCTGAGCTCGGCGTGATGTGATCTGTGGCATATACGGGTATCCCGGCCCAGCCCGGGACTGTTCTCTCATGATGGTAAAACACTCTTCTAAGTTTGCCGACAATAAATACATATACATGTAAGATCTGCATATGAATACCTAGCAATCATTAGATAATTGAAAACATTTCAAAATCTTCCTTCGCAATCGACCCGTTCTTCATTCTGTCTCTCATGATCTCTCCATCCATAATACCGTGCACGTAGCTGTTATTGAATCAGTCAGAAAATGTCGTATAAGAAGCTGTGGAGGCAGCAGATTACCTTTCCCCGATGAGAATATGCCCTTCAGGATATTCTCGAAGCACAAATGGAACCATGGAACCCACAATAACGGCCACCTTGTCGCCTGGCCGTACGTTAGGGTGGCCGACTCCCAGGTACCCCTTCCTTGTTCTGAACAGACTTAAGTTCGCGCAGTGAAGGTTTACGCTGGCAAAGGACCACAGCTCAGTGACTTCGTGACGGAGGTAGTAGACCAGCCACAACTCGTCGTCAGCGTCCTGAGGCGGGAAGCGACACTCAACACCCCTTGCCTTAAATACCTGAGCCATCTCGTCTGCGTCCTGTGCGTTGGGTAGTCGACTGAAACTAAGTATTGCGTCTCTTTCGCCACTGGAGCGGTATCTGTCGAGGAAAATCGTGCGCCAGAAGGCCTCTTTGAGGGATTGGTCTGTGAATGGGTACGACGCACCATCCTGCAGCCGGGCTATCGACTTCCACCATTCGATGATGGCTACTTGGGCGTTATGGGAATTTTGACGGGAATTCTCCCCGTCCTTGGTATTTCTGTGGGCAGAAAGCGCCGCCATGCCCAGATCCCACGGCTCGCCAACCTCGCTGACGACGTCGACGGTGACACCCCGAGCATGCAGTATTTCGTCGCATGACGAGAACTCAAAGGCGAACGGCGACTTTGGGTGCAGACTGGCGTTGAAGACTTGGAGCCTCGCGTATACATCTTCTCTCCTTTTTTTCGTGCTAGCAGAACTCGGATTGGCCTCTGGGTGCTGAACGCTTTGACTGGCTCGCATATATAGGTCAAAAGTCGCAAGTGGTGAAAAGTTGTTGATCCAGATTGAGTTGTACTGCCACACATTCATCTGTTCCCAGTCTGGGGCCCAGGATGGTGCTACGTCACTGTCGTCTGATTTTCCTAGTCCGAACATTTGCATATAATAGTCGGGCATCGCAGGTCGCGCTGTCAGAATTTCCAACGTTTGCGTTGTTTCGAGAAAGTGCTTGGCTGTCCGAATGAAGAGCCTTTTCGCGTTGACCGAATAATCAGGCTTGAAGTCGATCCGCTCTCGGCTGTCCTCGGGGAGAAGACCAGCGAGGGCGAATATCCTGTCTCGCGGGTCTGTCGCCTCGAAGTTCCAAGTAAGGGATAGAAGGTTCGCCATAGTAACACTTTGAACCTCTTTGGCGAAGAATGAAGCGGCTTGTAGGAAGAAGAATGGGAAGGTGCTGGTCGCCAGCGTGAGGAGCGTGGCCTGTGCCTTCGACTCTCGAGACTTGTGGGAAGCACCGCCGGTGTGATGTATCATGGACCGTCTCCCCTGCCGAATCAAGGTGTAGAGTATGCCTTGAAAAAATGGCCAGTCGACTGACTGAGAACCGCAATGCAGGCTAACCTTCTTAGCCAATATGACCTCTTGCAGCACCCACACCCTCCTCCACCATGGCCTTCGAAGTAGGTCGACGAAATTTTCAATGTGTTTGTTGCGTGTTTCTGTCCACTGCTCCGAGGTCAAGTCCGGGTGTTTCAATCGTTCTTGGAGCCTCCGCATCGCTTCGGGGACGTGGCCAGTTGACGTGCTCGGCAACACCCCGCGGTCACGCGGCATAACTTCGCATTCAGCGCAGTAACCTTCGGGCTGAAAGGGGAAGTTGAGGATGACCCGCGAGAACAGGAACTCGTCGAGCCCTTGAAAGTCCTTGCGAGTTTGGTCCAGCGACTTGAAGAGGGATGCGCTTGAGTCTGACTCGCTACCAAGCCAAACCTCCACGCCGACAGCGTTGCGATAGACCGAGTCCATTTGAGCAACTTGCTCTGTCCTCTCTTGGACATTGGTTTGATCGATGCAAATGGCGTCAACCCACACAGCTCTCGATTCATTGCCTTGCGGGCGCAACTGTCGGAGGGCCGCCTCCAGGTTCTCCCGAACTGGAAAAGACTTTCTGTTGATTATGACTGAGTGAGTCGCGTTTCCTTTCCCCCAAAAGTAAGAGAGTGCCTCATAACTGGAGGTGGACGGTAGGCCTGCCTCCCTGAGTGTGCATTGGATTGGCGCAGAAGAGTCGGTACTCGGCAAAATTTCCAGCAGACGAATGTTCTTGGGATTTGCGAGGGGTGCATGAACACGTAAGTCGATAGACCGAGATATCGGGACTTTGTGTTCGTCGTAGAGGTGCAGGCTGCACTGCATTATCATATCTCTCCAGCGAGCGGGCAATTTGTTGACGTAACTGTCGACGAAACGCCGGTACGCGATGATGGCCAGGGGTTTCTGGGTTTGGGACTTCTTAACAGATAGCTGGTGCGCCGCCTTTGCGAAGACGATGGACTCGTAGGGAATCGTCTCCTGGTGAGCGACTCCATCGTGATGGATGTTCGCCTGGCAGTTCTTTGCATGATGTGCTTGGGCGTCTACGCGGCAACGCTCGCCGGAAGATGTGCGAAACAGGCCTTTGGGATCTGGGGTTGCCGTCCAATTACTGGCGAAGTCGTCTGTGCGTACCAACGGGAACACGCGATCGCGCCAGGCGAGTTCAACATCTTGGTCGCTAAATCCATGTCTCAGGTCGCTCAAAAAGGCCAGCGAAAAGTCGGACGACGTCATTGGCGCAAAAGTAATGTATTTCAATAAAAGGACAAGATGCAGGTAAACGCGGAAGAGAGTCTGGAAAATCCGAATATGAAAAGGAAAATTCAGAATGCCGAGGAGCGAACATAGATGATAAGTTTGGAAATATATAAGACACTGCGACACGCGGGGGAAGCGCTTGCCATGTCGCGCTTATGGATAGTAAAAAGGGGGCGGCAAGGAGCGGCACCTGGTTGGTTGCCATCTTCGCATCATTGCATTCTGTTCGTCAATCTTGTTTCGCATCCATGGATGGAGTCCAATCTGCTTTACACAATCCTGGGGTTGGACGCGAATCCTCGGAGCCGCGCGCTACTTGTCTGGCCCTCTGCCAATCGTACGATAGCAGGCGCATAATGTGTATTCAGGGTACATTTCATTTGAGGCAGTGCCCTGAGACTTTCTAGTCGGTACGCGAGATGTTAATCCCGATGATGACTCACAACACCCTGCCAAGGACCAACACGACTTACGGGCCCACATAAGACTCATAAGTGACTCCTCAATTGCCCTGTTGGTTCGACGTTGCAGCCGGAGGCGACGATGCAGCCAACCAACAGTACAAATAGGCAGCCATCGAGAAAGGAGGCCGACGATTGGCTTGGGAGAAATCAACCATGGGCTGAGATGTAGATTACACAACAATCTCCCGGACGACAATATTGAACTTAAGGACAGTACGAGAACGTCCGGTAACATCTAGACTGAAGCAATAACCTCTCTTTGAATCCTCGAAGTAATACCGCCGCCTTCTGAAAAAAAGTCCTGACCACCATCTTTGATTCCAGTCGCCATGACCACAGAACAAAGTGGCGACGCACCAGCACCGGGCCCCTCCCTGTCAAGCACGATAGCGGCTCTGATGCCTACGAGAGACTCGGACACTGAGCCCATCAATTCGTCCAATTCAGTCCCGCAAACTGATGATTCAGCAAAGGGCAGTGCTCCGCTGGAAACGTCTGAACAAACGACAACCTCTGACGACAACTTCGAATATGAAGTTCAGACTCTGTCCGAAGGCCGTCCGAAATGCCAATGCTGCAAGAACTGGGTTGAGGAATACCCAGACAAACTCCGCGCTGCCGTCGAGGAGACACCAGAAGTGAAGCGAAAGGCCCTTGTCGTGTGTATGGCGAAGAACCATGGCGAAGGGAAACCGCTCGTCCAGCACTCCCTCGTCGTTCAAAGCCCCTCGCTGAAGAAGACCCTCCGCGAGGTCTTCGAGGGGTACGAGGGAATTACGCCGTCTCTCAAAAGGCTTGTCTTCAAGTCACCGTTCCGGTCATTCTATTATCGTTGGGATCGTTTCGAGCAGATCCTGGAACGTCAGAAGCGCGAGGAACCAGACGCCGCAGCGTTCTCCCAGCTTCTTCACAACGTACTGAATGCCGAGCTCCGTGACGACATAGCCGAATTCAACGATCTCATCCACCATGGCGTCATCACATATCCGCTTCTCTAGGCTATGTTCGAGCCCGGGAAACTGATCGTAACGACCGAGAATGGTGATGAGTGCTTTTTATTACTCGACAGTTGCTCCTACAGCAAAGGGGGCGTCGTAACGGTGTCGGCAAAGTTCGTTGATTGGGACTCGAAACGCTTTGGCTATGACACCAAGCGTTTTACCATTAGCCAATTCAGTGGCACCCGAAACATAACTGAATTAAATTTATCCCCGGCGCAATTCCTTTCCTCGAGAGCAGAGGCGGAAGCAAAAGCCATCAAGCGCGGTGCCAAATTCCACAGCCTCCGTGGATTCCACTACATGGCACATTCCGGGTTCGTTGTATGCCAATCTGGCAGACAGTGGGTGAGACGAAACGTACGCGCGAAGCCAACCCCCGACTTTCTCCATTATTTTCGTCCTGCTGATGGTAACGTTTAGGTTGACGGACGCATTATCGTGGACGCCGCGGCATATTTTCGGGCGAATCCTTTGGACCAGCCCAAGCCAGCTGCACTCAGCTCTGAGTCTCTCGTGCCCAAGATTCGCGTCGCAGATGACAAACATATCGCACCTGGGCAAAGGCCCAGTGTCGGTTCGTTCCAAATGGAACAGAGAAGGATTGACGACGAAGAGGAGAAAGTGCGAACAAAGCCGATGAACGAGATCGGTAAGGAATATGACCCATTGCGGGTAAACATGCGGTGCGTAGTCTCTTCCAGTACTCAAATCTGACATTGTCATCTTAGATCATGATCTCACCGACGAGCAACTGATGCTCTGTCTCCCGCATGTCTGGGGCTTTTCCCTCAAGATAAAAGCTTGGGTCGACTTCAAAGTCGACGACATCCACGACATCGCCTGGAACGACGCTGCCTTCCCCAGTCTCATCCTGCCAAAAGGCTTCAAGAATCTCGTCTTGTCTTTTGTAGAGGGTCAAGCCGCAAACAAAAGCTCTTTCGACGATGTCATCGAGGGAAAGGGGCTGGGCATTATCATGATGTTGGTCGGGAATCCCGGCACGGGTAAAACACTGACCGCCGAGGCCGTTGCCGACAAGGTCCGGAAGCCCCTCTACATGCTGAGTGCGGGGGAGCTAGGTCAAGATGCCTCTAAGCTGGAGAAACGACTGACCGAGGTTCTGGAGCTGACCGAAAGGTGGGGCGCTGTTCTTCTCTTCGACGAGTGCGATGTCTTTATCCAAGAGCGGTCGACGAGGGACCTAGCGCGCAACGAGATTGTCGCTGTATTTCTACGGTAAGTAGTCCCTTACCCTTATTTCTATTATTGTCGTTGCTGACTAGACATAGCCTCCTAGAGTATCATCGCGGCATCTTGTTCATGACATCCAACCGTGCCGACACAATCGACAAGGCCTTCCACAGCAGAACTCACCTGACTCTACACTACCCAGATCTAGAGCCGGCCGCGAAGGATCACATCTGGAGACAGTTCACCAGTCAGTCAGAGTCGGAAAATAGTCTGACAGATGAAGACATCAAACGTCTCTCTCAGCTGCCCCTGAACGGACGCCAGATCAAGAACGTGGTCAAGATTGCCACGCTCCTTGCCTCTCAGGAGGACACGGCGCTGGGCATGGAGCAGATTCGGACTGTTCTTCAGGCGACCAAGGAAGTGGGCGATGAACATGAGATATAAGCTTTTGTGGTTAAATTTCCGTATGGTTTTCCGGGCTGGCGCTATTAGCGGTTGGTAATGAACAAAATCAAAGTAGGCCCTCGTAACTCATTTCTCGGGCGGGGGAAGATTGTTTCTAGATGCAGCTCAATTTACGCCCTACAGTCTTGCTACCCTCTGCGATCCTTTTCATGGAGAGCCCTTAAGGAATGTGCGGTGCATTGAATCACCTTCAACAACATCGTGAGTCTTCAACCACCTTGGTGGTAGGTTCAACAGAGGCCTGGCCGTACCCGTACGTCGTGGCTGAAAAGAGGCCCACTGGCCACCTTATTGGTTCACGTTATGCCTTTCGATTATTGGTTTTTCGAGCATATGGCCAAAAAATGCTCTCTTATTGAACATTATCTACTGGGCCTTATATATTGGGTGAAGTGATGGATCCCTTTCGGGATACGCTGCATACAACCGTCGAATCACCTTCAACATAAATCCAGCCTACTCCCCTTGTCGCAAGAGCACTTCCGTCTCCGCCAAGTTCTTCCTCAGGACCCCGGCGTGGGCTTCACTCCGCGGCACAATTCGCACCTTGATGTCATTCGGGAAATGTAACATACCCTCTATGTAGTTCCCATAACTGGTGTCAATGTCAACCTTCGCTCCGTCCTCCCCAACCGCCGGCTCAATTCTGAACGCCCAGAGCATCTGGGCTGCAATCCGCCACTGAGACCTCTCCGCCAAATGGATGCCCACACACAGGCGTCGGCCGGCGCCGTATGAATAGTGGTCGCGCTCGCCATACTTCGGCGAAGCAGCGAGCTCGGGTGCGAGTTTGCCCGCCTGGTGGAGGAAGCGATCGGGGTTGTAGGTCGAAGGGGAGGCCGTCCACTTGCTATCATGATTGAGGCTGGAGGGGGAGATATAGATGGTGCTGCCGGCCGGGATGAGCATGTTGTTGTACCATCGGTCTGTCTTGGCGGCATGAGCGATGCCAGTCGGTACGCTATGCGGGCGGTGGCGTGGTTAG
Source organism: Colletotrichum gigasporum (assembly GCA_024584535.1). Lineage (NCBI taxonomy): Eukaryota > Fungi > Ascomycota > Sordariomycetes > Glomerellales > Glomerellaceae > Colletotrichum > Colletotrichum gigasporum. Next base: position 2,546,330 of record CP077951.1, read on the forward strand.
ATACATAGACAACTCGGAGCAACGAACTACCTACACTGGTCTGATCCGTAGTCCCTCCTTGACGATGCAGTTGATGTAGGGCAAGTTCCTGAAGTCCGACCACACTGGAGTTCTTTCCGTGCCGCATAGGCGGTCTAGTTCAATCTGTGCTTTATCCTGGACTTCAGGATGCTTCGCGAGGAACAGAATCATGTTGAGAATTGATGTGGCTGTTGTGTCAGATGCGCCCATGTGGAGGGCCCCGACGAAGTTGTTGAACCCAGAGTAGGAGAGCGGCGCGCCGAGCTTGATCTTTTCGTCAAGAAGCCTGTCTATGAGAGACTCCCTCCTATCACCTCCATTGCGTCGCTTCTCCACGCGCTCGCGGGCTTCGCTCCAGATATCGGTCATCATGCGGTAGAAGTCCTTGGCGCGTTTCCGTGACTTAGCCCACCGGTCAGGGATCAGCTTGAGGAGGGGGAACTGCTCCACTGGTAGGTAAGACCCAGGCTCAACTGTTTTCGAAATCTGTGCCGTTAGGATATAGCACTAGGAAGGCGGAATAGGGCACACATACCTCTTTCATAACCTCAGCGCCAGCCTGGGACAGTCAGTTGGTTGAAGTGACGAAGTCAAAGCAAGAAAAACGCACATGTCCCCAAAAGCAATTGAAATCCGGGGCACGATGGCCGTACAGGACGACACTTGAGATCGACGCAGTCGTCCGCTTTACGCTAGATCGAAAGTCTTCAGGTCTCTCCAGCAAATCGAACATGAGCCGATTGACCCTGCAACCTGTCAGTACTCTTGCCCTTCCGAGACTGTTTCACCAGCACTTAAGGCATACTCAGCTTCTTGTATCGGTCTTAGCACAGTGTCTAAATTCTTCTCCGAGAAGTATCCCGCCGCTATCTTTCGTTCCGCCCTCCACGTAGTGCCCTCGTGCATCAAAGCGATATTCTCATCTTGCGCAGCGAGGAGGACTTGCTCGTCAGCGGGTCTGTCATTGAACCAAGCACCTTGCTTGTTAAGAAGCTCGTGGACCGCTCGTCTGTCATTGATCACGACTATAGTGCCCTTTCCAACCTTGATTGAGTAGATTGAGCCGTACTGGTCGCCCCATTCCTTCAGTCTGGAGCTAGTTAGTAGTGGCCAACGGTGGGTAGCTACAGGCCGGACACCACTCACTTGGAGAAGAAGCCTGTCTTCGGGATAAGATGAGCATTCCCAAGAATAGGAATGGTGGACGGGCCGGGAGGGAGGTGTTTCTCTCGGCGGCCGAAATTGAGAACTTTGTACAAGAGAAAGACAGCTGGCACAATCCATATTATAGGCAATACGGCCGATGATGGAATATTTGCTGATGTCAAGGCCATGTTTCCAATGTGAGCTGTGGCGATTCGTGTTTTCCTTCCGTCAGTTGTATGTCAGTCACTTGTGTAGGAGACAACAGGAGACGTGCCGACCCTGACAGTGTTTTATATACGGTCTCGATGGGCGATCAGCGGACTTGGTCAAGGAAAGTGACCAACCTGCTCCTATCCCAAAGACCGGAAGTCCTTCCGACTGCATTATTTGTCTTCTAAGAGCGGGGTACGCGGTACGAAAAGTGCCCTCGTGGAACATTACAAGCCTATTATCTCGTGTGTACGAAGGTTGTATCTGCAAGCTACACTATGCCGCATATTTACTGTGCTTCTAATGTGTTCAAGCAGCTGAATACTAAGACTTCCAAGCTTCGAACAAGATGCCTCCACAGAAACATGAACCTATCAGGCTCAGCAAGTTTGATAGAGTGTGCATGACTCCACCGTGGCACATGTGGCTTCCGAGGCCACGCGACATGCTCTTCCTTGTGCGTTGTGACCCCAAGACATTGAATGGCCGGTTATGAGTTGCTGTGCATTCCGATACGCCTGATTAAACGAGCCGCGCATTTTGTGTAACGAAACATCTCGCAGCATAAGTGCGATTGGGCAGCAATTATCGTCTGCATGCGTAATTCCACGTCGCCAGTTCTCCCAGCCAGCCAGCGATGCAAGCCCTCCATCACCTTATCTAAGTTAAAGGGCAGGGATCGTTACATGGACATGCCTAATTCATTATTGATAGCGCCTCAATTGACAACTACCGAAAGCCTGCCAGCTGGCCCACGTCGTTCATGTGTAGCGGGATCTTGTACGCGCTGCCCTGCATCTTGGGAATGCAGACCAGCAGTTGTCCAGACTGACAGTAAGTCTAGAAACAAGATAGCAGCAATACTCATATGGCAGTCTGCTGTGATAGCTATTTGAACTAACTTTTGTGATCTTTTTGTCCTGATCCTATCACCGTTCTGGAAGCTCTCTTCTCTTTGTCTCCCAGATAACTGCTCGGATCCAGACAGCCGGCAGTCACGGCGCCAAGGAGCAACGACTTGACCCCTCAAGTGACTCAATAGTACTTCACACAGTTAAGGAACACTGTATTGGTGCCATTTCCATAATAGGAATTCGCGACACTTGTCGCCTAACTGCCGTCTTGGACATGCATATGCGTACCGGGTGTTTCGACTGCATATGCAGGTCGGGTATGTTGGTGACTGATGTCGGTGTGGGCTGACATTGGTTTGTACAACCAACAAAACCAATTCAATTGCATTGTTGGAGATCAACTCCGGCCCGCCAAGCTCTCATAGCCACTGCCATTGCATCGCTTGGCTAGCCGGTGAACTGAAACCAACCTCTATATCCTCCCAGTTGTTCTTCATGACACTGTGTACGTCCCGTCCCCTTCGGGTTCCCCAGAACATTGCCAACCTCCATTTACAGCCAACAAACGACTTCCACCGACGTCGTTGTGTGTTCCCATTAGACCAGATACTTGATGAACACGGCCCAGGCTGTCACAATCAAAGCTACCAGCATTGAGAGCGTGTAGACAGTCCACACCTTCTTCACATCCCTCTTCGTGAGCGGATGGCGGTTCCTATCCTCGGGCAGGATCTCGGCTTCAATCTTCTCTCTTTGTTCGCGCGTAAGCGACATGGTCTTTACGAGCTTCTTCCGATCGAGGACTATGTAGCATCAACCAAGAACGAAACCCAACGCTTTGATGCTACTGGCGACAGTGAGCACTTTGTCGTATCCTTGATCTTTAGTGTTGTCTTGCAAGACTCCGTATACGACATCCATCTAAAAGTTGTCAGTACCATACGGATCCCCAGTAAATCGAGTCAACTCACAATCGTTTCGGCGGAATTATTAAACGCTCTCCAAAGCCCCAATGCAGTACCGAGCTTGTCCTGATCGGCCACCAACAGGGGAATGCAAACGCTTAGGGGCATGCCGTTGATCAGCCCTCCTATCGATGTAAACACCAATGCAATCAGAGGATGGATGTCCAGCCTGATCAAATTGTACGAGAGGATGTACATCAACGGCGCTAGGACAACGTAGTAGAACCGATGCCCGTATCTATCAATCAGCCAGCCGATGACCGGGCTGCCGACGATTCTGAGGATTCGGGTGCTTGTTGATAAGTAGCCGGCAGACTCCTCGCTGAACCCTTTCATGCGCAGAATATCGGCGGTGTACACGCCGAGGCGATTCGCACCCGCGCTCTGGAACAGCTGCGTGCCGGGTAGCATGAGATACTGCCACGGCAGTTCAAGCAACGGCCTCCAGGAGAAGATCTTGCGATACTTGGAAAGCGCTTTCGCGCGTGCTGAGCTCAGGCGGATGTCTTTGGGAATGACGGTCCGCTCGAAGATGATACAGATAATGTTAATGACCATCTAGAGTCCGCAGAACATGGCGGGAATCCAAAAGGTCCATCCGTACCAGCCGGTCCGGTCTCGAATGGGAATGGCAACTACGCCGGCCACCATACCAACAGCACCTGCAATAGCATTTTCGAGACCAAAAGCGAAGGCAAGGCCGCTGGCGCCGAACCAATGATACAAAAACTATAAGAAATCCAGTCAGATCAGATCAATACGAGACGGACGGAGGGAGCAAACCTTCTGCTGAGCCTGATCCAATATGATAACACCAAATCCCATCAAAACGTGTCCAGCGTCCAGGACCCGCCAGTTCTCGAGGTGAATCGCACCAGCAGCAATGGAAGCCCCAATGAAGATGATAGTCGTACAGCAAATCGTAATGCGATTGGGGCCCCACCAGTCGAGGGTCATTCCCCCGATAATGGGGAAGAACGTGTTGACGAAGGAGTCGGCGCTCGAGATAACGCCGAACTGCGCGTTGTTAATCCCCAGCTCGTTTCGTAACGTGTTCTTCAATGGACCCAGGCTGGCCTTTGTCCAGTTGGACCCGATGGGAAAGGCGACGACGCAGGCGAGGGCGATCCATTTGTAGGTCCATGGGATTGGCTTTGGCTCGTGGTCCGACTCAGAAGTTGTGACAAAGGCGTCATCGCTGGTGACGATGACGGTTGGGTCTGGAGATGGCTTCTTCTCGTCCGGAAGCGAACGTTGCTCTTGCGGCGTCGCCATGGCAAGCGAAGATAGTGTATGTCTTTCACAGATGGGTTGTCGGCACAGGAAACAAGATATCCCATCCATCTCGTCCCATGGAATTCTAATTCTATTAAACTTCTCCCATCCTAGTAGCTAAAGTGATCATGCCCGTGCGCCCAGGTCGGAAAGTGACCGCTTTGAGTGGGCATGGCATCTTATCAATCTAATCAATCTCATCATCGGACAGTATCATGACCCGAAGACGGGACAACTCCTCGCCCGACCGTGTTTAGCAAGTGTGAAAACTTGCCAGATGTGGATATTACTCTTGAAAATCTCTTTGCATATCCCACAGCGAGTGATACAATACCTCTTGCCAAGACCTACCCGAGTTTTGATGAGAGGAAAGATATACACAGACCGCTAAACAAACACAAGATCAGTCAAAAAGACCCGCAATCACGAGATATTCTCAGACTTTTTCCCAGGGGGATTCTTCCTGTTTGTACCGACGCCAAGCCATCGCGAAAACTCGACCCAAGCACTAAGACCCATGTTGATGAGGACAATTGCATGAGCGCAGCCAGTTGCGGCGTTGAAATCCTCCGCTACGCGTTTTGCGCGCTCATGATCACTTCAATATGTTGAAAGAACTTCGATCAAGGTGTTGCAAGAGACCTGACATGATCCAAGAATAAATCACTTGAAACGAGTTTATAGACAGCACAGTGTTGGTGTCCCATCTAGCCGTTTTGTCATGTAACAGTCGAATCCATGATGGCTTACCAGAACTCAATGTGCTGCGAAGTATTATCGGCAGTTTGGCGTATCTTCGCAAAACATGGGGCTAGATACTCCAAATACAAGTCGAAAGAAGCTCAATTGCCTTGAGGCACCTGTAAAACGGGTCGTCGTGATGAGCCGCCGTGGGACAATCTTTAGCGAAGTAAAAAGAAGCTTTCCGTGTGTTCAGGGGTAGTGATCCTTCACCGTTGGGTCTGTGGATCTCCATGGGTCTCTAAACTTGCACCAACGGTCACTGTGGGTATCGAAGCTCACCTGCATCGCAAGCCAACAGATATCCCTGTTGTCTTCCAGGAATTATTTCACTCTCAACTTTCACGCATGTTCCGTGTTTCTCTCCACGGGAATATCTGCACCGAAAGCCGCTGTCGGAGCTGTGCTCCACCATAATCGGGAAGAAGAAGGTAGGACGCCGGAAGGGATAGCGGGGAAGACGCCAGCAAAGGGGGAAGAAACGCCAATGTCAGCGTACAAGTCAATTCCATCCTCAATTTGATTCTCATTCTCCTTCTCAGCCAAGCCAAATGATTCGGAACGCTGACGGTTCTGAAGGGCGGACAGGCGACGTACGGGGACACGCGCGCTATCCCACCATTGATTCCCCACACATCATGTATATAATCTGATGTTCTTGCTCTTGTTTTCGGACTTTAGAAGACTTTTTCATTTTAGAGACGGAGTTGCCATGTTCTCCTTCATCCCGACGGCGAATTCGGACGCAATCAACAACCAATACAAGATGACACAAATTTAGAGACAGAAATTCCTAGCAAGACGCAACCGTTCTCTTCCACGTTATATACGTCTTAATTCAAAGCTCAGAATCCAAGGAACCCTATCGAACCCATTCTCCGTCTGAACACTTACACCAACCCACCGCACCTCCTCGTCGTAATCCGGCACCGTAGACCCCCAGACGTCACCGGGCCCCACACCCCGCGATCGCCAACCACCAGACCCAGAACCGGCCAATCAAACCTCCCCCTCAAAGGCGGTCAACCATTAGCATCCCACCTTGGACCCACGTGCACGGCAGAATCCCCAGACAAGCTCCGCCCGCGAACCTCAAGCTCCCATCGAAATCCAGCTCCGACAACCCTTCACCCGCCAATTCCCCTTTCTTCTGCAACAACTCCTTTATTATTTTCTTCTATCGCATCACCACGAACGGGAAAGACTATAGAACCATCAAAATGGCACCCTCGCTCTCCCTGCGGGCCCTCCTCTCCCGCCTAACCTCCCTCCTCCCCCTCTCGCAAACACCCCTCTCCAGCGACCGCAGCATCGCCGTCACGCCCTACGAGCCCCTCTCCGCCGCGCCCTCGTGCCCCATCGACGGCCCTCTGAGCTGCCACAACCCCACCGCCCCCGTCGACGACTGCTGCTTCGTCCACCCCTCGGGCCGCATCCTCCTCACCCAGTTCTGGGACGACACCGTCCACGCCGGGGGCGCCGAGGAGGACTGGACCGTCCACGGCATGTGGTGAGTCGCCTTCCCTCCTAGGTGCCAGATTCTCTGCCAGATTTCGACTTCTTGATGATCGGTCATCGCCAATGGACCCCTAGGGTCTTGGTCTTGTTTAAAGGTCGAAGCTGGGCTGTGCGCGGGGTCGGACGCTGCATATCGAGGCCCGAGTTGCGCGGGCAACGGGACGAAATAAAGCTGACGATGGAAATAGGCCCGATCTGTGCGATGGGAGCTACAAGGCTTACTGCGGCATGACGCCGCACTTTAATAATATCACCGACATCCTCAAGCACTACGGCGAGAACGACCTGCTGGCGGCGATGGAGAGGTATTGGGTCGCGGCATAGTACGTCCCCTGATCCCAACAAAGGGAACACCCATCGCCCACCAACATCGTTGTTGATGTATGACATGCTAACCTCCACCCACCAGCGGCACAAACAACCACCTCTGGGCGCACGAATACAACAAGCACGCATCCTGCATAAACACCCTCACCAGCAGCTGCTACGGCGACTCGTACGCCGCGGGCATCGAGGTCGTCGACTACTTCACCCGCGCATTCAGCCTCTTCCGCCAGCTCGACACCTTCACGGCCCTCGAGCGCGCCGGCATCGTCCCCACCCGCGAACGGCGCTACCCGCTCGCCGACGTCCGCCGGACCCTCGAGCGCCTCAGCGGCGGCCGCGTCGTGCTCCGCTGCTCCGGCCGCGGCCGCGACGTCATCCACGAGGCCTGGTACAGCTACTTCCTCAAGGGCAGCCTGCAGACGGGCCAGTTCGTCCCCGCCGCCGGGCTCGGAGACCACGGCGACGCCAACAACTGCGCCGACGAGGTCAGGTACCTGCCCAAGAAGTGCAAGGGTAACTGCCCCAACGCGGAGTTGTAAGATGGGCGGGCGGGGTTTTGCGGGTGAAAAGAGTTGGGGATGAATTAGGATTGTGCTTGGGATCTCGATTGGGGGGGGGGGGGGGGGGGGGGCACGGATATCTCTTGGGTCTTTGGGATGGCGTTTTGGGCTGGGAATGTGGAGTCTGGACCGGGTCGAATCATTGACGTTTCCATCTGTCCGGTACAGCGGGTTGGAGATGCTGCACTTCGGCAGTTGGGCTGTAACATTATTCTTGTCTGAACCAACAAGCGGCGTGCTCGGTGCTCCAGGTTGGTATCGCTTTGCGCCGCTCCCTTTTTGCAATCCATAAGGGTTTGGATAACAATGCAATACGGGGGCGGCGAAAAGCGACACTAACCTGGAGCACCGAGTGCGCTGCTTGTTGGTTCAGACGGCTCGGTGTTCAAGCCGAGCAGTGTTTCTAGTATAACAAGCACATTGCGGTGACTGACTCTGGTGTTTCAGACGCATGAATTATCCAATGCCGGTGTCGGGTAGCTAATCGCCGACAAGGCGGCGCTATTACCAAAGAAGGCCATCTCATGAAACTGGCGACTTGGCGTCAGAAATCAGATTAAAAAAAATCTACCCACACAACCGGATGCTGTCTCCGAACCTTTTCCTCAGTGACGATGGCAGACCGGGGTCTCGGCTCGAGGGCCTCGGCACGGGGGAGGGAATATCTCGGTATCTTCCGACAAACATTGTCGACGTTAGAAGCAAGCCATGTTCTAAACTGTTTTGAGATGTTTTTGCGAACGCTGAGGAGAACCGTTGTATGGCATTATCAAGACCAGCCAATCTGACGGGTTTCAAACAATTTGCGCCATAAAATCCTTCGGCTCGAGAAGGCAGATGAGGCACTCAGCCGTCAGCCTTGCATGAAGAAGTCGATGGTGGTTCGCTGGAGGGCAGCCAGCTGAAGGATGCGCCTTATCGGACCGACATCAGACGCTAGCGCCCGACTGGGGATAGCGCTTGTGGAGGTGGAGAGTGGGCTGAGACAGACGCACAGAATCATTCGAAGTCGACTCCTGTTTTTCTGGAGTTCAGTTTTTGTTGGTCAGGGCGCCCCCTCCACAGCCACCCCCGGCTCAAGCGCTGGTTCGTCGTCGGTATTTGCGATGGGGGGGGGAACGGTGTTGGCGGTGGAGAAACGGACTAGAAGCACTGATGCAGGCCGTTTCTCTGGGCGCTTGTCATCGAGCCGGATCAGAGCCAGGTGCTGCTTCGCTTCTTAGGTGTCAATCAGTCAGTCAGGTCGCCATGGACCTGGATGCCGGTGTGTTCCTGGTTCTTGATTTCGCAGATTTCGACACGCAGTACCCGTACGCAGTACTGCGGCCATCGCGAGTTCCGGTGCCACAGGTGGGAGCACGAGCAGGAGTCCTCAGCCCTGCTGGCGTGTTCCGATGTAACCTGCCAGATGCTGCGTCGAATCGACAATGGACGGGCCATGCACAATGGGATTGTCTTCCCAGCCGCTTGGCCTGTGCGTTACGAAGTACGGACACGCGGTAGATTCAGCTGCTGCGTGATGTGTGATGCATCATGCTAGGCGAGAGGCAGAGGGACTTTTTTTCTTTTTTTTGCCGCTGACATAAGATGCAGTCGCCTTTCTCCTCGGCAGCCCGGATGTGCCGGCAGGCGGTGTTGGTCCATGGATGCAAAGTTAGCGAAAGACGGCAAGGCCAGCGGCGGCCGCTAACAATAAGTCGCTCTACAGTGCAGTAGAGTGCTTTGGTGGCCTCCTCCGCCACAACGGGCTGCCCAAGGGACGCAGATGCCGTTGGCTGGCGACTGTCTGACAAAAAGGTTAAGTTCTGAATTGGAATTCAACGCCGGCGCCAGAGACAATGCAAGTCGTCACAGCTGCACGACAGCACCCAAAGCTGCGGAGGGTGGCCCCTGGGAACCATAACTATGCAGTAGCAGACACCAGTTGAGCAGCACGCACCGTAGCAGCGCCTAAAAAACCGAAGGTCGGACGGCCACGGTGGTGGCATGCAAGCGGCGACCTGCATCGGCGAAGGAGGGCAGGACAGCGGCGGGCCGCGATTTGATAGGTGGATTGGAGCGAATGGAAGCACGGTGGAAGGCAATTTGGAAGGTTCCCTGCTGCGTCGCTTGAGGGCGATCTCTGGGGGATGACAGGTCCAGGGGTCAATGATGGAGGGTGAGAAAGTGACAAAGTGACCAAGTGACCAAGTGACTTCTGAGATTGCTGCTGCTGCTTTTGCATGTCGAGCGCAAACGGTGTGCCGTTGAGAGGTTGCAGCAGCCACGGTTTTGGGTGGGTGAAGACGAGATGTGGCCGTCATGACCGCAAGTCGAGAGAGAGAGAGAGAGATCTCGATCCACGGACGGGGCTATGGATTATCGAAGCATGTCTGCCGCGGGCTCGACAGTTGCAGCCCCGTGAGGAGACGGCTGAGAGTGTCGTTGACTCGTCTCTCTGTCCGGTGCTTGCTGTCTTGACGGTGTCGTTAGGTGCTCGGTCAGTGGGAACAGACATTCTGCACGTTGTCGCCCAAAGACGGCGTCTTCAGCCAGTCCAGGTGTCGGACGATCAACATGTTGTTACTGCCAACAAAGTTCATGCTTTTGCTGGACTACTGCAAAATAGTGGCCTCGAACAGTGCTCGGCATTGACCCGAGCCCCGTCAAGAACGAGACCGCCGGTGTTGAGAGGGCTTTTGGGAAACCTGGACTGGCCCGTCTCCGCCAAAGACAACCGTTGGCAATGTCCACCACGGTCCGCCAGCCATAGGAGACAGGCGCCAGGCCGGCATTCCCAGGGCTGGAGTCCCAGCGTCCAGCGGCCAGTGCCCAGCATCCCCAGGCGCATCAGTGCGTGTGTTTGTGGCTGCTGGCGTGGCTGCCGAGGTGCGGCGAGGGATGGCCCTCGCACAGTCGTTTCGTGTGCCTCAAATTTCGACATGTCGACTCTCGACGACAATTGGTGATGTTTGAGTCGACGAGGAGATTTGAGTGGGCTGCTGTAATTATTAGCAGAGAGAACAAGGACGAATGCTCACCAGGCGACAAGGAGGCCAAGGTTGGCGGCTGGTGGGCTTGCGGCCGATCAGATCAGATCATACACAATGGGCGGCACAGTGAAAAGCAAAGGACGCCGCGGCGCTCCGGGGCAGTCGTGTTCGGTGTTGTTGTGCCGCTTCGTGTCGAGCACCGGAGAGTGGGCAAATTTGGTGGTGATGACAAGTCGAATTCGTGGATACGGGCACTGTGAGCCTGAATGGCGGAGGCCGTCACGAGACCGTCCAGGGTAGCCTTCCAATCAGCTAGCGTCGCCCGCCGCTAACACCGCGAGAAAATATTTCCCAAACAGGAGTCTTCTTGGGGTAGCACAGTGGAAAGCCAGCCAAGGTGAGGCGAATAATACACGCTGGGCCTCGGTCAAGTTGCGCTGCGACTGAAACGTAGTGGTCGGCGTCGGGGCTCAGCGAGCAAGAGGCGACAGCAGCGCAGCGAGTGCCCTGAGAGCAGCCCTTCGGACGAGACAGACACAGCGACAGCCCAGGTACAAGGCACAGGTACAGGTACCACGAGGCCGCCAGCAAGGCGAGAGGTACATCGGGACACCGACGGGATGGATGGAAGGTGCATGCGCAGCCCTGCGCACTGCTGACATTCCCATCTTTCTCCTACTGTAGCACCTGCCTCGGCTTGTAGCACCCGCCCGGCCAAGCAATCCTGGACATGATTGGCCCGCTCGTTAAGAAATGCCCTACAGAGCACCAATTGCAGGCACAGACGAAGAGGGCGACAGCGCCAGGCAGCCAGCAGAGCAGGGCTCCAGCCTCCGTACCACGTTACAGGCGGCGTCTCCCGTGTCTGCTTGCTTGCTTGTTTGTCTGTCTCTGCCAATTGCTCGTTGCTCCCTCTCACCGTCTTCCTGGCTCCTCATGTTGGTGGTTCAACGGTGCCAATAGTGAGAGCACTAAGCAGTGCGGACGCAAAGCGCAGAGACTGGTGCTTCTCCGTACTCTCCAGATCGTCTACTAGGTATAGTAGTGTACACTACTTGTCGCCTTGGGGCGTTCTGGGCTCCTTTCATGGCGCTCATTACCAAGGACCCCTGGGCTCCTCTGCATTGACTGTGGAAATTTGAACTATTCTCTGCTGGAAAGGGACTCGACGCAAGTGACACACACCAACAAACGGGGGGCGGGGATGGGGTACGTACCGCGGAATACGTACACAATGGGCAACAATGCAGCCACCTCGGCACAGTATAGACTCGGGCGACCTATGACGCCTCACTGTGGGGAAGCACACCAGCAGAAGGTGTTCATGCACCTCGGTCCTGCCAGTTTTCGTGGGTTGTCACCCAATGCCCACCGTGTGTCTCCACAGTGTGTCAGACATCTGCTAGCCCGGCGAGCCCTGTCCTGACTGTCCTGGCCCAGCTTCCCGCTCTTTCCTGGCGTCCGCTACCCTGCCCACGGCCACGGAACACTTGGGAGGTAGGTACACCGGGTACGCTTGGTACGGTACCTTACGAAGCGCTTTCTTAGGCCGCGCCTCCCCCAAGAAGCGAAGCTGCTCCCCCCTTCCACCACACCAAGGCCTCGTCTCCCACAAACCACATCCCGTTTGGGCTAGCGCCGCCGCTGCAAGAGGCCTAGCAAGAGCCAGCCAAGCACGCCAAACATCTCAAGGAGTCCTCCAGCAAGTCTCCGTGCCTTCCCAGGCCCAGCCCGTCCACCAACACCAGGTACTTCGCTGCCAGTCGCTCCTCCTCTTTTCACCCAGTCGATGCCCACCCTTGCGCCGCTCCTTCCAGCGTCCTCTCCTTCTCCACTCGACACATCCAGTCCGCCTGGCCTGTTTCTGTTGCTTCCGCACTTTTCCCGCGTCCCAGCTCAGACTCAACCCGCAGCGGTCCATTTCCTTCCCTCGTCGCCCACACACCCGCAGTCTTCTCTCCTGCTCATTCCTCTCTCCCTCACCCGCGACCGACCCTCTCCGAGAAACCCGTCCAGCCTCTCCGCAAACATCGCCAGCTGGGTTTTGCTTCGAGGTCAACTCCAGAAACCATCGTCGTCGACGTCCGATATTTCGACACACTTTTTAGGGTGCCCATCTGCACAGACAACGCAGAAAGCGTGGCAACGGGCGCTGCACCCCCGGATTTGGCACCATCTCCCACATCCCCCGCGTTTTGCTCCCAGCGTGCAGAGAAAGGGCCGAATACTCACCAACACACTCCACGAATCGCTCCCAGCGCCGTTCCGCGCCCTTATCAATCGCCTTCCCCGCAAAACCCAATCGTCCACTAGAACTTCCGTCGTCGATGCTATCGCTCCCGTCGACCCGTTGCATTCGCTCCGAATAATCGCAACCAGACCCCGTATCTAGATTTTCGACGACAACAACCGCCACCACGTCTTTACCACACGCCGCCAACATGACACAGGCCGTCAAGCGGGCCTGCGACGCCTGTCATCGTCGCAAGGTCAAGTGCGACGGTGTCAACCCGTGCCGCAACTGCCACACCGCCCAGCTCTCCTGCACGTACAATGCGATCCCCCAGAAGAAGGGCCCCAAGGGCTCTCGCGCCAAGGTCATCAGCGAATTGAGGGAAACCCAGCGCCAGACGAGCCTGTCGGCAAAGGTCCAGAACCGCATGAACGGCATGCCCAGCCCTCAGGGACCTGTCAACCTGGCGCCGACTCCCGGCCTGCTCTCGACCGAGCTGGTTAAGGAATGCGTCGAGTTTTACTTTGCAAACCTCTACGAGAAGATCCCCATCCTCGACCGACGTCAAATCGACCAACAGCTGCCCTTCATGGAGCAGAACCGCGACACCTACTGCCTGCTGACTTCCCTCTGCGCATTCATAATGCTCCAGCCCGGAATGACGATGACGACAGGTGACCCCTACAACCTCGATGTCATGCCTGGCGCTACCATCGTCGCAAGCCAGTTGCTTTTGGAGGAGACGCTGCAGGTGCGCAAGGGGTACGAATACCTCGACAACACAACCTTCAACAGCCTCGCCACCAACTTCTTCATCTACGGCTGCTACCACGGCCTTGAGCTGCACGACAAGGCCTGGTACTACCTCCGAGAAGCCTCGACAATGATGCACATGAACGGCATGAACAAGGAGGAGACTTACCACGGTCCTCAATGGGACAACGCCGAGTCGTCTCGGAGAAGGCGGCTTTACTGGCTATTCTTCATCATGGAAAGGTAACATTTTTTCCCATATTCCCGAAGCCATGTTTCATCTGCTAAGCGGCGATCCTCATACAGGGCCCACGCCATTCAGCGCCAGCGTCCTTTGACACTGCAAGCCACCATTAACCCGCCAAACTCCGCCGACGACCCGAGCGACCCACTTAGCCACCAGCTCAACAGCTTCATCATGCTGGCAAACCTGTTCCGCCCCTTCGACGACGCCTTCACTGCCGTCTGGAATAAGACCCGAAGCAACCTCTACGTGTCTAATCTGCAGAAGCAATTGAACGAGGTTCTTCCGACGTACCTCTGCCAAGATGGCCAATTGTGCGACCTGCGCACGAACCAGCAGTACCTCAAGACCACCGTCTGGCAGCTGACCCACGGCAGCATGAACTCGCAGAACGAAGACAATATGAACTTCTCCTACCCCGTCGACATGTCGCGCGAGCTGCTGGTGAACCTAGCTTCCAACTTCCCCCAAAACATGGATTTGATGGGAACCGGCCTGGTAAGTCCGAACGTCCGCCGAGGACACTTGCAGCATGCTGACCAAATTTTCAGATCGAAAAGCTTTTCGAGATCACTTGCAACATGACCGATTTCCTCGCAATCCAGCCTGCTTCCCGAGACCCCTTCACTGTGGGTCCCCGTGAACAGCTGAACCAGACGCTCAACATCGTCGCTGTCCTCCGCCACAGGGACAACCGCTTCCTGCCTCTGCTCCTCAGCAAGGTCGCCGACATCATGCCTCGCCTGACCAACCCCATGCTGCAGAACGCGCCTGAGAACTCTAACCTGGCCAACATCGACATCTTCGATGGCTTCGGCAACGCAGGCATGGCTCAGCCATCCCCTCAGATGCAGATGCAGATGGATACCGATTACGACCGGAAGTTTTCTGTTGCCGACTACGACAAGCAGTATGGCATGTCGGACATGAACAGCAACGTAAGCGATTCCAACACCATTCCCGGGTCATCCACTGGAGCCCCATCCGTCCCCCCTGCGACCACAGCAGACATGAACTCGCCTTTCGCGAGTTCGCCAGCGATCATGTCTCCACCGATGGAGTACCCACACCACGGGATGAACGATTACGGATGCACGCCAATGCCCGATATGGTCATGAGCCCGATGGGCCAGAATGGATCGTCGATGGGTGGTTCGAACCAGCATCAGCAGCACCAATCCCATCACATGATGCAGAACCAATGCATGCCGCAACAGCAAATGCAGCCCAACATCAATCAGCATCACAATCACAACATGCAGCAAGGACAAAACATGGGCGGCATCAGTCCACCGTCGCTTCAAGGCCAACAAGGACTCGGCGGAGCATCAATACCAACGTCCCATCCGATGGGACCCGGCGGGAATAACCTGATGAACTCCATATCCCGGCAGCAACCGCAGCGTGCCAATAGCTTCGCCATTCAACAACAGCCCATACCTCGGACTGTGGCCGATTTCCACGCGCTACAACGAGCTAATTCGGATATGCCGGGACTTACTGGGATGAGCGCCGAGATGGACTTCAATACGCTTCGTTGAATAATCGCCGCATCGATATCATTGACCTAGATATTTACTACGCATCTAGTTGACAGATTGTCATATGCGATTTACCTTTTCTATGTCAAGCGTTGGCTTTTTTTTTTAAAAAAAAAAACATATTCTCAAAGACCTTTTATTTTTACTACACCTCTTCCACCATCCATGCGATGGGGCGCGGGTCGATACCGCAGCCGCTTTGGAGGCGAGTTGGTTGGCAACATAAAAGTGCCTTGGATTCGGGATTTAGGTTTGCGTTCAGTTCACATGGGCTTCTTGTGTACAGGCTAGGGTCTTGGAACATCTTGCATCTGCCGATTGGGGCATTGGACGCGGTGTTTTTTCGGGAGTCTCTGCTTTGGTTTTACTATACGCGCAACATCAAGAGAAGGAATTGGAATACATGAGAATACGTGGCAGATGGGGGCGCGGGTATACCGGCTACGGCCGAAGCTTGGTAGCACGGTCAGCGACGACGATGTCGATACCCTGGATGTGGGACGAACGAGAAGTTGGATATATGTCAAGTTTGTACGCAATGCCGGCAGACTAGGCCCTCTCTAAAAGAGACTAGATGAATCAAGAAACTCAGAATGACATCTCCGCTACGAGCCGAAGCCAGTGACTCCCCCTGTTGATTGGTGTTGTTTTCGTGACTTACGTTGCTTCCCGTGTGGGGCGCATCGCATCGATGATCTATCCCACGCGAGATGTCGGGTCTGGACGTTCGATTGTTGACGAGAGGTGGTGTGTCCGGCCGGCCACTCGAGGTGGTGAGATCTCTCCCATCGGGCCGGACGCCGGGTCTGTGGACTCGGGTCCCAGACCCTGCATCTGCATCTGCCGCGCCCTGCGCCGGCCGCGATCGAGTGCGTTGGGCTGAGTACCCGAGGGTCGTGCGAGGAGGTGTATGTTTGAGGGATATTAGGGAGGAGACTTTGAGATGGATGCTGAGTGGAAACTGTGGGAAGCGCTGGCGGAATGCGGCCGTCTTCTCACGGGTTCTCTGTTTGGTGTCTCTCCTGGTTTAGGATTATCTTGTGTGCCCCTGATTATTGAGAAACACGATCGCAGCTCCTATTGGCAACACTTTCTCTTTATGCTTGTGTTTTATTATGTATATTTTGATTCAGTATGGCTGTCCGGTTCTTGGATACATGTTAACCTTCAAATGTCTTCATCCAAGCCTAGGGCGCCGATACCTCTGATGGGGGCACGACCTACCCAAAGTCACCATCTCAGAACGAGTGCAAACTCAAGATACGATGGCACTTGGAGGATGGTGCCCACAACACGGTCCGGAAGCCACGTTGTGTACAGCAGTAGAAACGGGTTCGCTCGTCCGTGATCGCTCATACAAACGGCAGCACCCTGACATACCAAGCTTCAAGTACGGAATTTGTTGAAAGACAATGAATGCCGTTGCGTATTTATGGCTCTACAGACAAATAATTCCACCTCTAATCAACGTAGCGCCTGGCCCAGTCCATAAACCTGCCCTCATTCCTTCGGTCGAACTGTGTCTACCTCAACGGGATACCACAGCAACTCCAAGAAAGCGCGTCCTGATCAGACCCATCTACCGTCATTAACCTCAGTTTAGCTCTTTCAAAGCTTCATGAATGGAATCGTAACTGCAGTTGTAATCCATCTTGGACAGCCTCTCCTCCATGGTCGCGTCTCTGGCCTGCTTGCGAGTGTCCAGCAAGATCTTCGTCGCACGCGGCCGTCGGACCATGTCAATCGTCTCAAGCACAGATTTGATTTCGGCGTGGTTCATCCCCGGACTCAGCAGCCGCAACGCATCGGCGTCCTCGGCGCCCTGGTTGGCGCCCTGGCCCCTGGAGCGGCGTCATGGCGTGCGCGGCGTCGCTGACGAGGATCGCGCGCCCGCGGTTCCAGTTCGGGAGGGGGTCCAGGTCCTGGAGATCCCAGATCTTGACCTCCGTGGCCACCCTGATGGAAATTGCCGTGTTAGCGACGAAGAGAGAGAGAGAGAGAGAGAGAGAGCTGTGCATCAGATGGATGCGGGCGGGGGTAACATACTCCATGATCTTGAGGATCGGCTCCGGGTAGTCCTTGAAGATCTCCAGCATCTCCTTCTTGGACCCGTCTGCGTACCACGACTCCTCGACGCCTGCCCGGCTCTCGGGCATGAGGCACAAGTAAGAGAAGTTGCGGTACTCGTGGCGACGGATAGGGTAGTTGACGACCACGCGGTTGGTGCCGTCGGCCGCAGCGAAGAAGTTGAGGCGGTTGTCGTCGGTGCGCTTGTCGAACCACTCCGGGAGGGCGTCGAGGACCTTTTCGACGCTCTCGGTTGAGACGGCGATGCGGAAGAGGGTGAAGCCCGTCTTTTTGGCGACGTGGGCTTTGTCTCCCGTGATTCGATGGCGGAGTGCGGAGTGAATGCCGTCGGCAACTACAACAGTTAACACGTGGTCATCTCACAGCACCAGGTCAAATATCTCACCAACGACAACATCGCCCTTGACAACGGACCCATCCGCCAACGTGACAGCCGCATCCTCAGGATCCACGTCAGCCACGGCGGTGTCGGAGAACAACACCGCCGGCTCGCCCCTGACGCCCGGCACATCCCCTTTCGGGGCGGTAGCCAGCCGCAACAGCTCCTCCCTGAAGTCGGAGCGTTTCATCAGCAGCATGTCGCCGCCGTACCGGCCCAAGAAGTCGATCGGGGAGTCGTCGATCCGCCTGCCGCCCATGTCGAACGAGCGGTCAAAGAGAGATTGAGGTGAAATGATGGACTGAAGGAAAGCTCTGCAGCGCTCTTGTCTTGGTCTTCAAAATCTCCTGGTCGGCTTATATGTGTGTACTTGGCGGAACTGGTGCATCGTCGAAGGCGCGGTTTCGGTCGATAAATAGCGACCGAAGCCTTGATTTCCGTACTCCACTGCGGTGCGATTCGAGGCTGCCTGTGGGTAGATCCGTTGGACCCCGGTGGGATGGAACGGCGACCAGATGAACACTCCCGGGAAGGTTGCATAACCATTCGTCTGATACCCCTAGCGGCCGGCGGGATGGCGGAGCTTCTCTCGCAACGGCCGAGTTCGCAATATTATATACACACAGTAGATAAATATTCGTAGATACGATGGGCAGCCTCGGCGCTGAAGACGGACGTGAACTTTGGCGGCGAGTCAGTCGCCCATCGCAAGCGAGAGCCTGTGAGCGAACCAGCCGTCTGTTAGTGAGATGAGCCCCAATCTTGGAAAGAATTATCTACTTCATTAAGCCTGCTCACTAGAGAGCATGATCAATTGTTCTTGAAGTTTCAAGAGTGCATAGATCTTGTCGATCTTTGAGAAAACCTCAAAGTCGTTCTTAAGAGGCTACATACAGTCACTCTTATTTGCAGTCGGCGGCAGGCATGAATTATTCAAATTCCTGGATATTTCAGTGTGAACACATGCAATCGCATATGAAACCGAAAGTCAGAGCCAGTTGGTATCCATGGATCCGTGGCAACAGTCATTGTCGACCTTCAATTCCGGTATTCTGGAGAGCTTCATGTGCTTCAATTAGCGAGCCGTAGGTTGGTAGCTGGGTGGGCCAACTGAGTGAGCTTATCTTGGTAAACGTGGGACACTGCCCTGCAGAGCTCCTTCGGAATAAAGGGATTGCTAACTCGGGCGTTTACCTGAACTGAAGAAAACAGTCGAGTGACCACATGATGAGAGACCACATCGGAAAGAGCAGAGCAGCATTGGGTGACGCCTGGGAAGCATGGTCATCAGCAATGAGTACCATTACATGCGCCTTAGCCACCCAGGTTTAGCAAGGTTCCGATAGCAGACTGGAACAACTCGCACCCAGCACCGCATGGTAATGGCCGCACGTCGCTCCTAACCCGATAAAAAGGCATCACTGGTTCAGAGCTCAGGGTCACCCGTATGGAATCTAGAGCAGGGTTCGGGTTGTGGTTGGGTTGGGTTGAGTTTCAGCGGGCCCTTCGGATTATCAGACGTTCTTCGGTGGCATGCCTCATATCACATCTCTCTGGTCCAAGCCGCGGTGACGGGCACACGCTCCGGTATTATCTCAAATCCCACGTGAAAGCAGGCTTGGCGGAGAGGGGTAGACAGCTCGTGAGCTGGGTCTCGACGCAGCAATCGTGCGACCTCGCGATATCCACAATGGACCGTGAACCAGGGAACCAAGCCGTTGGGCGAATTCGATTGGCCTCGGGAGACGACCCCGGGCTGTGCCGACGAATCCCCGATGCAGATTGTCTTGAGCATCACCATCACGCCCCACCGACGGATCGGGTCCCCCATGTCTCCCGAAGACGTGGCAGGCTGCTTATGATATTCTGACCGACCAGCCTTCTCTTGTCAAAAAGGGACTCGACGCCCCTCAAAAAGGTGAGCTGGTGTTGGCGGTCTTCTCTCGCTCGACAACCATTTATCATACATAGAGAAAAGAAAAGAAGATCGGCAGGGCAATCTGGGTAGTCGGGAACGCAGAGAATCACTGACGCAGGCATGATCAATTGACGTTCAGAATGCCCGAGTCACCGAAGCGCCAACCCCCGGCGGATTTGGCGGCAGACACGGCCGCCGCTCCTACGGCCCAGCCGGCCACAACCGCGACCGAGCCGGTAGCTCCCGAGCCAGCGGCACCTGAACCAGCCACGATCGAACCGGCGCCGCTAGAGGCCGACGACGGAGAAACGGTAGGTCCAAAGCTATCCCTTCTTAGACGTCATGCCGTCTCAACTGACGCGGCCCCTACTCTCTAGACCGACGACACCGCGTCCATCGACGAGAGAATGTGAGGCAATCTTGACGTCGCCCAAGCAAATGACGTGCACTCACGACTTGACACTAGCTCTGAGTACACCGCATCGCTAGCGTCCAGCGTGGTGGACTACCCCGTGGAATACGGGCGCAGGTTTCACGCTTTCCGGCGTGGAGGTGAGTATCACGCCCGATGGGTCTATCCAAAACTCTTTTGACTCATTGCGTGCCAGCATACGTGCTCCCCAATGACGAGGTGAGCGGGGTTCCCCTGAGCTTCGGGAGTGGCGAAGGTCTTACATCCGCGCGCAGCTCGAGATGGAACGCCTCGACATTTGCCATGCCATGGTGGTCCGGGCGATAAACAACAGGCTGTTCCTGGCACCCCTCAAGAAAGATAAGATTCGCACGATCCTGGATGTCGGCACTGGCACTGGAATCTGTAGGTACATGTATTTCCTTGAGGGGATGGCGCGATTTCATGTCCCTGGCGGCGAAGCTAATGGCCTTGGAATAGGGGCAATCGAGGTCGCGGATGTTTTCCCGAACGCAGAGGCAAGTAGCCTACATCGCACAGGTTTATGCATGATACTGACGTCTCTTAGATTACTGGAAATGACTTGAGCGCCATCCAGCCATCTTGGTACCCGAGCAATCTGGAACCGAAACACCGAGAAATACGAAACTGACATGTCAAAGGGTGCCGCCGAACGTCAAATTCGAAGTCGACGATGTCGAGAGCCCGTGGATCGAAAACAAAAACTACGACTACATCTTTGTCCGCCATATGCTGGTCTCCATTCAGGACTGGCCAAAGCTTGTTAAAAACGTTTACGAGTAAGTCCCCGGTTGTCCCCTATTTCCGAGGCATCTCTAAGGTGAATACCTACCAGCCACCTCAACCCCGGCGGCTGGGCCGAGTTCCAGGACATGGACGTCCAGTACTACTCCGACGACGGCACCTACACCGAGGAGCACGAGGTGTGGAAGTGGAACAAGCAGTTTGTGGACGCGTGCGAGTCGATGGGCCGGACGGGCCGGCCCGGGCCGCAGCTCAAGGGCTGGATCTCGGACCCCTCGCTGGGCTTCAAGAACATTACTCACCAGCGGTTTAAGTGCCCGATGGGGCCCTGGCCGAAAGACCCCCACTATAGGGAGGTCGGGATGCTCAACATGATTCAGCTCTTGGACGGTCTGGAAGGGTTTACGCTCAAGCTCTTCTGTGACTACCTGGAACAGACGAGAGAGGAGGTTCTCGCCATGTTAACCAAGGTCCGCCAGGAGTTGAAGACCTGTGCGTTTCATGGTATTTTCGACCAGTAAGTCAATGGTTCAGGCAGCCTCACGTGCGCACATACTGATATCCGACCAACAGTCACGTGGTGTATGCCCAGAAGCCTGAAGACCCCGAATAGCCACCTAAGATCAAACTTCGTATAGTATGTCTTACGGGTTGGTCCTAAACGTCTTATATCAAGCGGGAAAATTTCATGCCCTGTGTTCATATTATTGGCGGTTGTCGCTATGAATCAATGAAACTCTTAAGAGATGCATTCAATTTGATTCAAATGACAGTGAAGGCCACATGGTATAGCGTTGGTGCGAGTACGGATGACACTTCCCCGCTGACAGATGCGTTGCGGCCATCGTCTCGTCCTTGGGATACTCGCACAAGTTGGCACCAGCTGCATCTTAATGACTGTGGATAATATGATTGAATTGATTAAAATGGAGATACGGACAAAGGAAACTAGATAGAATCAAAGTCTCACCCACCCTCAGACCACCTGCCACCCGCCCTCAACGACGTGACCGCGACGAACCGAGCCGGCGTCCCTAAGCGAAACATGTAAACCCCACTGAAAGCAGCACTCAGAGCTCGGGGTTCTCGCCTTTCCTTACTTCTGAAGCAGGACGAAGTGGACGACGTATCCCTGCTGGATGATGGAGGTCCGCGCCTCAGGGCCGACGAAGCCGTTCCACGTGGTCCTCGTGATGTCGATCAGCTGCGGACTATGGCCCTTGCCCTCGGGGATGTCGTTCCACTGGAACGTCCAGCTGATGCTGTCGACATCGTAGCTCGAGTCGACCAGCTTGAAGAAGGTCGGGTTGAACGACGGCTCGACCGAGACGCGCGCGGGCTCCTTGGTCTCGGGGATCTTGGCCGTGATGCGCAGGTCCGCGCCGCCGGTCAGGTACTCCTGGATCGGCGTCAGGACGTCGCGGAAGACGACGCCCTCCTCGGGGCCCTTCCTTCCGCCGCCCAAGAGTGCGGTGATGCTGGCGCTGCCGTTTTGCTTGTCCTTGGGCGGGCAGGGCTTGAGGCCGGTGTACTTGATCTCGATCTCGGACTCGCCCAGCGCGGTCTCGATCAGCACGCTCGCGTTGTTGAAGTGCGGCAGCGGGAGGTTGACGTGGAACTTGTACTCGGCCTCGAAGGGCTTCTCGTCCGGCTGCGGGCCGAGGCCGCCGGCGTAGGCGCGGATGGAGAACTTGAGGCCGCCCGCCCACGGCTCGTGCTTGAAGAAGGGCGTGAAGAGGTAGCCGGGGATCTTGCCCTTGGCCGCGAGGACAAGCTTGCGGGAGCAGGAGTCGTAGACGGCCGAGACGTTGTCGGCTTTGACGGGGACGAGGGAGGCCATTTCGCTGGAGGGGTTTTGCGGTGATGGGGGAGTTTGGTCGGACGAGGGGTTTTGTTGTCGTTGGAGGTTCGACTTGCGAAAGGGAAGCTGGGTGATTGAGCTGATGAGTGTCATGTTTGGATACGGTTGTGAAGTTGCGAAGAGCCGTCTTTTATAGAATCTGACCATGCAGAGAGGCACGATGTTTATAACAACAAAAGGGAGAACGCCATGCTTCCCCAGCTGAAAGCATGCCCCTCATATCCCTCGTTCGACTTCGTCAACAGCCACGCCAATTGCGACTGGCTGCGAGGATGCCAACGAACAGTACAGAGCACATACGCTACGTCCGATGGCTGAAAATTGAGTTGTGCGCTTGGCATTTCAGCCAGCCATGTTTCGGCCTGCCAATTTGCAAGCGTGACTTTGTGATTTTGTTTCTGCTGCCAAAAACACGCCGCTGAAGTTGGAGATATCACTGAACATGCGCCGAAAGACAACAAGCACAACCCGGCTCTGGTGTCAGATTACGGGTGCCCCAGTCCGCGAGCGGTTCGGGCTGAAGTCGCCGGGTTTGCAACACCGGCGCTTTGCCCGCTTCCGGCCGTCTTCAGCTCCCGCTCTTAGCGTCTGCTGCCACACGACGGGTTCGCTGAGGAGGGCTGTAGAATGGGACGAGCGCACACGGAAACATGGGGGAATGATGGAAATTCTCACGCCATGTGTCCGGAATGCGGCCTAATTCAAGGGTTCGAGACATTTCCCCACGCGGTATGCCAAGTTTTGGTGTTATGGGGAACTGAACCTTTTTTGAATGCCGGCAATGTGCCTTCTTGTCTGGTTCTCCCAGCGACCTCGGTCAATTTCCCAGCATTCATTTTATGACATGCATTCCTCGAGCCTTCGCGCCAATCACACCACCGTCGAGTAGCAATTCCGCCTGGGCGGTTGTCACCCCATCCCGACGGCTGTACCGGTTCTGGCGTGCCGGTGTTCTGGTTAGGATATCGGCCGGGCTTGCTACCTGAGCTTCCGTTCCCCAAGGTACGATTGCTGCCCACGATGTCCCCAAAGCCACTACAACGCAAGAGGCATGATGAGCCATGCTTACCGGCAACGAACGGGCCGAGCCATGTGGGTTGCTGGTTGCCTTTCATCCG
This sequence comes from Colletotrichum gigasporum, assembly GCA_024584535.1. Taxonomy (NCBI): domain Eukaryota; kingdom Fungi; phylum Ascomycota; class Sordariomycetes; order Glomerellales; family Glomerellaceae; genus Colletotrichum; species Colletotrichum gigasporum. The sequence continues at coordinate 2,570,231 of CP077951.1, forward strand.
TTGCGAGACATGGAGACTTCTAGCGTTCCCAGGCTTTCAGCCGTGCCGCGTTCGTTGACCTGCCACTAGGTTTGATTATGTCTTGCTAGCGTGTCGGGCTGCCATTTCTAGTTATTAACCCATGGAGTGATGCGCGAATGGCCTTGATGCACATGGGCAGATGGGTAAACCGAAAGAAGAGGTTGCGTGGGAGTCCTGGTGGCCAGAGATGGAGGCCCAGTAATAGCTCAAATGTCAGACTTGAACCACGGATACCAGGCTTAAACGAAGTGATACACGAGTTCAACGGCCCCGACGGCGTCCAAACTCCCATCTGAACTAAATGTGGTACGAATAAAAAGCTGAAGGTCACCCGGCTTCTGCTTGGTTGTCAACCCCGCCCTCGCGCATAATATCCCGCATGGTCCGCCAGAATTTCTTCGTCACAGCACCCTGACGCTCGCTCTCTTTCAAGCACGCCTCATCCCTCTGGCCGCTCGGTGCCTTTGCGTGATAGAATTTGTTGACCAGAAACCTCCCGGCTTTTATGGAGAATTGAAGAAGGCGACAGAACCAAAAGGCAGCTGAGACCGAAATTACTGTGGAAGGGTCCGTGGATGTCGTTCTTATGTCCAAAATGGCGTTGGAAGGATCCATCCATGGATAGTCCAGAAGGAGGCTGGGAGGAAGGAACCCAGGAGAATCAATACATGTAAACTAGGAAGGGAGACGTCTGTTTTCCATTGCCGACAACGGAAAGTGCAAAGCTGAATGACCAACAAGAACGACCCAATTTGGATAGAAGAGACAAGATACTCGTGGCTGCCCTACTAAACCTGCTAGGTATCTGAGCCACTCTGACCCTACATGCCACTAGGTAACTGACGGAAGCCTGAGCTCACCTTTGTACATGGTGACATCATCACGTATGAAAATGAATGTCGGCAAGAGACATCGACGAAGCCAATCGCTGGACGGTTCCATTGACCTTCCTCCCAGCCAGACGGGTGAATGAGCATCTATGGTAAAATCATCACATTTAGATAATAAGCTAATTACTTGAAGTAAAGAGACAGACATAATTACAGCAAACCTCCCATTAACAGTTCGAGGAGAAATACAGAAGAGATTGGATGGATCATGGTCAGAGAGAAATCTCATGCACACAGACTTGGACGCCTTGAGCCTTCCGCCCCCCGGCCTTGGCCAGAGCCTTTGCTTCGGTCGCAGCCTTTGCTTTGGCCTGGGTCTGGACAATGTGTTCCTCAAAGTGGTAGGTGATGTGGTCAATATCCGTTGGCCCGTGGGTGTTGACAGGGACGACCTTGACGCGAACTCCCCTGTCCTTCAGACAGGGCCTCCCTCCGCCGTGGCTGTTTGGGGGGTGATATTCATCGTCGTTGGTCAGTCGCCTGAGGAGGGAGTCATGCAGGATCGCATTCCTTGGGATCTTACGCGTCGCGCCCTTATTGAGCGGCCAGCGAGTCCATGCCCACGCACCGTTGTCGCCGAGCTCCCACCGTTTGATGAGAGGGAAGAACTCTTCACCGCGTTAGCGAGGACGAATTTAAGACGGAGAGTACACAACTCTGATTTCTAAAGAGAGGGGAAAACTTGCCCAAAAAGTTCCACATCAAGACAGTCAAAAGTTTCAGTCCAAAACCGACCATGAGGGGATCATGGATGGACCCCTGGACCGCCTGCTCCTTGTTGCGCTGGTATCGTGCCTCAAACATCTCGTGCTCCTCGCCCCATCTAACCGCAGCCTCCGGCTTCTTGATGCCGACATTCTGGATTTCTCTGACCATCCACGCTAGAGGGATGTCACTCAGCTGACACGCATCGCAGTCGTCCTCGTGGCCGTGTTCGTCGTTGCTCGGCTCGGCTCGAATGACGTTCCCTCTTTGATGCCACCAGAGCTTGATGCGGCTCCAGATGCCCGCGAGCTTGTTGTCTGTGGGCAGCTTGTCATTGACGGGGTGCCATCCCCCGCCAACATCGCCGTGGTTCCCGGGGAACCAGACCTCCAAAATATCTTCCTTGTCATGTTTGTACTTATTATTAGCGTTATCCTGCTCGAAGAGCGCGGGCTTGAACTTGACACGGCGCTCGTCGACCGCAACAGCGTGCCGGACGTGGTGCGCCGTGCCGCGTACCGCAACCGCCAGCGGCGTCTTCTTCTCGAGCACCGCGACGGAGTTGACGCAGTCCCAGAGGCCGAGGAAGAACACCTTGACGTTGCCGTACTCGTCGCCGCCGCTGCAGTGGTCGCCCTTCTCGCGCCAGCAAAACGTCCTGCTGAACGTCCGCAGCTCGTCGTGCGCGCGTTTGCGGTTGTGCTCATTGCGCTTCTTGGGGCTGTGGTGACTTTTCTTGCCGTCCGCGCAATGCTCGTCCTCGAACACCCGCGTCTCGCCAGCGAGGTGGCGCTGGTAGAGGCGGTAGGCGAAGGGGACCATCTCTTCGTTACCCCTGCACAGGAGGCCGACGTGGTGGACCATGCGGGCGAGGAACTTGGCCGTGAATGCGCCGCGGCTGAAGCCGAACATGTAGATTTTGTCACCCTTTTGTTTAAACAACCGGGTCAGCATGGGCGGGAGGAGTGTAAGTCAGGTTTTGCTTACGGTGTCATAGTAATTCATCAGGAATCGGTACCCGGCCATGACGTGGGCATCAAACGTGGTACCGAAACCCTGGTCGACGGTTTTGGACAGCTTGCTCTGCATCTCGGCCAAGATCGACTTGTTCACCGAGGTCTCGTTGACATCATACGTGCCAATGCCGGCTGGGGAGAATGTCAGCGAAAAGAAGCTCGCAAGGACGGAAACACGCACTTTGGTAGTAATGGTACTGGTTGGGATCGTTGCGATCCAGCATGCTCAGGAGTTTGACCACATTGGTATCTTTCGGTGTTCCAGTGAAGGCGTTGCCTGTGCCGTCGAAGCAGAGAATGAGTTTTCTGGGTTGCCTCGTCTCGGGGGGCGTCGGTGGCAAGATTCGGTGATCCCTCGGATTGGTGAAAACCGAGGACAGCGTCGAGTCTACCGACGAGAAACTCATTTTTCCTGATGGATAAAAAACTCTTGACTGATTTTCGTTGGTGGTTTCTGTCATGTCCAAATTTTGCAATGGTCCTCAAGGCTTCATTTATATAGTTTCTGTTTGTTTTGTCTTCCTCCCAGGGGATGCTCCGGGTACCATAACAGTCTCATTAGAGCCGAGGCAACCATAGATTCCGCCGATAGGACAAGCCAGGAGAACAAAACATGGCTTTCCGATTCTGTGCATTCAGCTTGCAGTCATGCAGCTCATTCTACGGAACCGAATTCGGCAACACAGCCGTGTTTGAGGCGCTCGTTGCTCTTCAGCAGTCGAGCTGAGTTAGATAGTATCAGAATAGCATCTCAGCTGTGATGGCTTTCTTGTTTCCGTCTCGGACGTTATGGTCTAGGCCTCCAGGTAGCCACATGGTGTTCACCCTAGCGCGGCGGGAACGTCTCCCTTTGCCGATCGTGGTAAAGTGCCGTCCGATGCTCATCTTGAATTGGCCTTCAAAGGCTGGGCCATGGACTTGAGGTGAGACATCACGGAAGACACGGCCTTCAGCCAATCAATTGAACGGCGTGTATTTCTTCGGAGCGCCTTTCTCGGATCAGGTCACCTCGGAGAGTTTACGCCTACTCCCAAACCAAACCGTGGTCTGGGGCATTCCCCCACCTTCGGATCTTCTGTGTCTGGGTACAAGTATGCATTTGGATAGCAGGTTTTCTATCTACTCCCGCAGAGACATGTTGCGGAGATTAGCGACTGAGCCAGGCGACCGGACCGGGACACACGAATGCAGACATTCCTCGGCCCGTCAGCTGTTTGCCCAGAAGGTGGCGTTGGCCGTCAGGCTGGGCCGACAAGGTCGCTGGCTTCGTTGAAGCATGTGGAATTACGATAACTCGGCATGGCTTGTATCTCTTCAGTTTCCCTCAAATCCGCCGTAAGCCAAGGTGTCGCCAAGACAAAAACCCGACTCTGCAAGCAGATCTATAAGTTTGACTCAGAGGAACCTGGGAGCCGGTATCCGAGTCTCCTCGACAAGGTGAAACGTGCACCCGGATATTACACGGTACCGAATTTGTTGATGGCAGCCTTGGTACACGTGGTGATCTTCATAGTGAACCTTCCGTCGCCCATAGAAACTTTTTTGCGGGTGAGAATGTTTTATTCATGATGTCCTAGATCTTCTCCAATCAATAAGATTGATGGCTCTGGCTCAACCTCTGGAAAGTTCTCCGGCCTCGGGAGATTCTTGTACTTCAGAATCTGCTCTGAAATTCCGTTTTCATGCTGCCACTTCAGGATTGGGTCATGAGCCACACACTGCCTCTTGATGTTGAAGTCTGGATACGGGTTCTCCTGCGTCTTCATCCAGTTATGCGATATCAAATCCAGACTAGGATTGCATGTGAGCGCTGCCAGATTTCGTCAGCGATCTATTGCGGAGTAATGGTATAGCCTATGATACTCTACCTTGCAGAAGAATGTCTACGCAGTGCTCTAGGTGCGCTTGATGCCTCTTGGGTGCCATTGAGCTAGTGTGAAGTCAGCCTGGAGCCACCAAAGATGTTACAACCACGCTTACATGTTCTTCCATGAGTGGCCATAGTAGTGGTCAAAATACGCGTATTTTCTTATCGCATTCAGACAATGGAGTTGGTGCTGCATGTCGATCTCGACAAGATACTTGTCTCCACCAACACCCCATTCCTCCGGGATGGACACGGAAATCTTCGGGTCCTTACCCATCTTCCTGAGTGCGTCCCCACTGACGCCAAAGTACTCGATGCGGGCCATGTCTTCCCATGCCTTGTCGACTTCTTCACTGGGAGGCTGGCGCCATATACGCGACGGCGTGTAGTCATTGAACAGGGTTCCTTTGACTTCAACAGTCTCGAGCTTGATCGGTACGTCGTCGAGAATTGGGCCTGTAGTGTACCCACCGTCAGTTGACAAAAGCTCGAGACAGAACGCTGAATGGTCTTACTGTATGGCGAGATGCGTTTCATCAAGTGAATCGGATCATTCAGCCATCTCCACGAGACGATGAGAATCCCACATGATGTGAGAAACAAGAGGGTATTAAGAGCCGTAATGATTTTGGACCGGAAGCTCCATTCTTCCCTGAAATGCGGACGCGTAGAGCACCATTTGGTCTGTGTTGTTGATAAGCCAGAAGCCGGAGGTTGAGGGAGACCGTCTCCTTACCTGCTGGGACAGTTCCTCTGTCGAGTCTTGATCCGGTACACTTTGGTAAACTTCTTTCATGTTGACGACTACGAAGAAAGGGATTGAAAAGTGCTGAGAGAGAGGATGGTGAATCTCTAGAAATCTTCCGAGTCACCTTCAAATGCGATATCGGCAACTCTTCGGCTTCCGCAGAGCCGACGTGAAGAAGGATTTTGCCGACAAGGCCCAGACCGCGTAAACTCGTCAGTCGTTGTCACCTGACCTGCCGTAAAACGCAAAGTCTGAGGCGTGATACCTAGCCCTAGGTATCAATGGGTGCGCCTCGTATTAGTACGGAACACCGCTCCTGTCGTGCAAGCACCACGAAGTCTGGCTGAAGGATGCGCCAAGAGCGAGAAGGATCTGCCAAGAATGTGACGATTGAGCACGAATCTAGACTTAATCAGCGACGCGAGGGAGGTTGAAATGGAGAAACGTTTCAAAGCCACCGGCGGTAACTCGACGAACAGGAAGGTTGATCTAAGGGACCGGACGGTTTAGCCGGATTGGCAACGGAGGCCCAGGCTAGTGGATTCGAGACAAGGGGCCGACAACTCCTGGCAGAAGGATGGGCAAGAAGCTAACTTGAAGAGGGGCGGAGGAGGGGCAAAATAAAGATAACGAACACACAAAAGATCCCGGAGACTGATCCCACGGCAAGGGACGGGACCTGGGGTCAGAAGCGGGGACGATAGTTTCGGGACGAGCTGGGCTGAGGCGCAGATGCTTGGTGTCTTGGGCAGCGCAGCCTATTTGCCAATTGCCCATGCTCTTCACAGGATTCTGGTCTTGCATGTTCCCCTTGGCCTTTTGGGGGCCGCCTCGCACCTTCTTGATAAGGCTAGGTGATCTCCCCTGTCGCTCACGTTATACAGCCAGTAACCGCTGAGATGTAAAGGGCACGAATGGCCTCGCCATCATGTGAGCTTCTCGGATGCCTTGTTTGGTATGATGCTGCGACGAAGGATCGAGGCGATGGATTCTGCATGCTGCGTTGGAGGGCGATGTCTCATATTCTGCGTGAACCGGGCGTAATGTGCATGTTGCAAAAGTCAGGGGCGCTTGCGACTTGCGCATCGTGATCCCGCCGAGCCGGATAAGGAGGTTCGTGGGGAGAAAAGCTGCGTTTAAAGATGCATATAAGGTGATGCGGATGATCAGTGGTGAGCTGAGCATACCATCATCAGACCATCACTCTTCAGACTTGCCGCAACATCGAGTCAACAATAAAATTTTCCTTCCTCCACCATGCGCGTCCAGACTCTTCTCGCCACCGTCGCGGCTTGCGTCTCTTTCGCTTCCGCAGCTCCCGTGGCCGCCGAGGCGTATGGTCCTCCCACCAGCCCCGATGTCATCTCGAAGAAGGACACTGTCGAGGCCTACGGACCTCCTCTCAACCCTCACATCCCCAATGTCGAAGTCAAGCGGGATGGAGTCGAAGCTTACGGCCCTCCGACAAACCCCCACATCATTACCAAGAAGGACAACGTTGAGGCCTATGGGCCTCCCATCAACCCTCATATTCCTGACGTCGAAGTCAAGAGGGGTGCAGTCGAGGCATATGGGCCTCCTCTCAACCCTCACATTCCCGAAGTCGAAGTCAAGCGGGATACTGTTGAGGCGTACGGTCCTCCCGCCAACCCTCACATCATTTCCAAGGAATAGTCTGGGGGCAGGATGCGCCAGGATAACCTGGGACTAGACAGATGAGTGGGCCAGGGTGAGCTTTGTTTGGCGCTGGAAGCATCTGAAGACCATGGGCCTAGTTAAGGCAGAAATCATCAGTAACCAACAAGGCCGAAGATAGTTGTCAAAATACAATTACCAAGGTACTCTGTCTACACCTTGAAAGCCCAATAAAGTAAAAAGATTTGCAGTTTTAACCCTTGTGCGAATTTTCGCTCCACCCCCAATGAAAGGACTACTCCGACAGTACGAATCTCCTGCACAAGGGCGTTCAAAGCCAAAAGGCAAGCAATTGGGAACGCAAAAAGAAAACCAACGTATGCTTCTTCCGAAACCGAGAATCGAACTCGGGGCTATGCCTACCACTCAACAATGAGAGGGCATCATGTTGGCCACTACACCATATCGGATACTGGGATGTTATTTCTGGGGACAGTCGAAAATATTTGCCTTGGTGTGGAGAGTGGATCTGCCGGCCAGACATCAATGTTCTCAACTAGAGAGACCGCCTGTGGGCCCCGTTGTCTATGTCGTTGGAGATGTCCAAGGCAACTAGCATTTGATTGGATTATCGTCAAACTGAGCAGGAATACAATCACGGTGTCCGGCAGACAGCGTGTACCTTGCTGGTTTGACAGAGTTTTCTTCTTGACTCACGACGGTTGTATGCAGCGTATCCCGAAAGGGATCCATCACTTCACCCAATATATAAAACCCAGTAGATAACGTTCAATAAGAGAGCTTTTTTTTCTTTTTTTTCTTTTTACCAGATACTCGAAAAAACAATAATCGAAAGGCATAATGTGAACCAATAAGGTGGCCAGTGGGCCTTTTTCAGCCACGACCATACACACGCGTATAAACAGGCAGATGCATCGGTGGATACCTCAACAGTAACCGGGTACGACCAGGCCTCTGTTGAACCTACCACCAAGGTGGTTGAAGACTCACGATGTGAGTCACGGCGGAGATGGCTACTCTCAAGGTCCTCGATGAAAAGCTTGATGCGGCCAGCGCGGGTATAAAGCGAGCGACTGCTGCGCTGGGCTTCAGCCATTCCTCTTCTTCGCCTTCATTCTTCTTGATTCACAATTCCACCGAGTCACGGTCTGCAAAATTCTCTGCGTTCACAACACACGACTTGTCTTCATTGTAAACCTCTCCCGATCCCCATCTCTGTCTTTTCGCACATCGATACTACAGAAATCGTACCGACGACGATGAGCAGCCCGGCTTCCGCGTCCCTTTGGCAAAAGTTGAAAAACGCTGTCTGCCCTCGCAGGTGGACACGCCACCAGGACTTTGTCGAAGAGCAGGCCGCCATCAGCAAAGAAACAGCCATCTTCTACTGCCGAAAAAAGTGCAAGCGCTACATCCCCCGCCGTCGGCGACATGAAAACGACAAGCTCGTCGTCTACCGACGCATGTACCGCACATGTCTGACATGTTACGGGCAGGCTCACGACGGGGAGATGCGCGGTGTGGCCAAAGCGAAGGCCCTCACGACGGAGGAGGTAGAGGGCCGTCGCAAAACCCTCAAGGCCCTGAGAGAGATGGGTTGCCGGAAGTGTTCGGGGTGTGGTGCGGTCATTGACAAGGACGGAGGATGCAGCGAAATGCGGTAAGCACATGCTCGCCCCAGTCAGCTCTGGAGAGACTAATCGCGAGCACGACTGGCATTTTACAGTTGCATGAGATGCTACAAATACTTCGACTGAAGAGAGGAAGCGTCGCTTCGTTCTATTGACATTTGATGCTTGCACCCTGGCATCCATCATTGAGTTCAAGATGAATTACCGAGGTCGAAGATGCGAAGCCACAATTACGTCCCGCATTATCTTAATTTTTTCGAGAAGGAAATCTTGGCTTTTAGAAAGGAAAAGGTTATTTGAGGGGGCATAGATGGCGTGTCTTGGTCTGTTGAAACGTCTTGGCCCGGGTTGGTTTGGTTGCGGTCTTGTCTCATCCCGGGTTTAGATATTTGATCCTGTTTCGACATTCTCGAAAAGATGCATCACTTTAACAATGATTTAAACCAATCTTTGATCGTTGCTATAAAATAGCGGCCGTGTACATGACTCATTTAACTATTCTTCATCTCCAAGCCCTTCCAGCACTTTGCCTGTTGACTAGCTTTTACTGTAAAGCTTTCCTAGTATGACCCATAGTACTCAATGGACGAGCCAACGCCAAAAAAAGAAAAATAAAGAAAAAGAAGACATGTCTCGGCGTCAGATTATCTCTATTGACTTTGAATTGGGTCGTGAATATCATCCACAAGAGTTTCACTAGACTAGTCAGCAACGACATGGGCTTTTACTGGCGAAGGTTACAGAGCTTTCATCTTAATGGTGGTCCATCTGACTCTGCTAGTTGTAAACCTTTTCCCCCCTAACTACATCGAACGAATTTAACCGACTGTTTGGGTCGAACGGGATTAGTCCCCACTTCCACTTCGTGCTTGAATTCTACTTTCTAACTGAGTAATCCAGCATCTAGGCTAATCCTACGGTGATGTATCAGGTAATCCTGACTTGCGTCTGAGTGACACCCGCAAAAATGCTAGAGACACATTCCATAACCGGGTGTAAGAAAAGTCCTTGGCGTCTTGGTTGCCTGGAGTATTCTGATCATCCCATCAGCTACGCGCCGCATTAGGAAAACAAAAGTCGACACATTGCGTGGATGAAACAGGCTACCAATCGCGGATCGAATTCTCAAACTGCCAAAATCTTATGACGACATTGTGTTTCCCCAAGCGTTGGCCAGGCGGAATTTTGTTATAAATAAACCGGAGAGCTGCTGTTCAATACTATATGAACCAGGAAAACCGGCCAGCAATTCCACTCCTACCATCGTTAGTATTGTGACAAATCACTCATTGTACTATTTCTCCGCAAGACCCCGAAGATTTGCCCCTCACCCCTCGAAAACGGCCGTAGCATCCCCAGAATGTCACCCGAATCGGACTCGGTCGACATGGCCGACACGTCCGGCGGGTTCCGTCATCCAACAAAGCTGATGGCCGTGGGCGACTCAATGACCCACGGTCGGGAAGGGGACTTCACCTGGCGGTACAGACTGTGGCAATGGCTTCATCAAGAGCGAGTTGACTTTCAATTCGTTGGTCCGTACAAGGGCACCAACACCCCCGGGAAAGCGCATCCTCCGCATCCGCCGCCCCTGGAAGGAGAGCCGGGTCCCGACGACGGCAGACCGATCGAACGCGATGGCTATGCAGCCGGCGTGGATTTCGAGTCTGGCCATTTCGCAGCCTGGGGCCGACAAGCTGCTCAAAGCAAGGACTTGATCAATGCTGAGGTTGAGCGGCATGATCCCGATTACCTACTCGTCATGCTCGGATTCAATGACATGGGATGGGGCGTCGGCGGGCCAGAGGAAACCATTGCTGCGATGAAGGAGCTCGTCGACAATGCCCGCGCCGCGAAGCCGAGGCTGCGTTTCGCCGTCGCCAACGTCCCGCAGCGAACTCCCGTACCCGGTGCGGAACATCTGCCGTCGATGGTGAACAGGTACAACCAGCTCCTCCGGACATCCGTCGACGAGTGGAGCAGACCCGAATCTCCGGTCAGATTGGTCACCGTGCGAGAGGAATACGACTGCTTCGAAGGCGGCTACGACGGTCTGCATCCGAACGCTCTGGGCGAGTTCCAGATTGCCAAAGCCTTCTCCATGACTCTGACCAGGGAGTTCGGGATCGGGCAGAATGAGCTCACGATCCCGCAAGAGATTCCGGAGCGGCCGACGCCCGTGCCGCAGAACGTTCGTGCGGAAGCTGTGCCGTACGGGATTGCGGTGACGTGGGACTGGGTCTACGGCGCTTTTGGCTACGACGTGAGAAGCCGTCTTGGCAATGAAGTGGACTGGAACAAGAGACGGGTCGAGGTGAATCGGTTTGATTCCACCTGGACTCAAGATAAAACCGAGTACCAGTACCAAGTTCGCACATACAACGGGGACAATCTCCAGTCTGAATGGTCTCCGATTGTCTCAGCAATAACGGAGTTGATGACAGCGCCAGGGCCGTCGGACATTATTGTTAGCCCTGCGGTCGGCGAGGTCTCTGTCGGGTGGAAAGAACCGGCCGGGCAGTGGGACATCGACAGGTTTGAGGTTACGACGGCTGACGTGTCGACGGAACTAATGTTTCCCACGCGAATAGGCGTGAAGGGGACGAACAAAATCTTGCGAGACTTCATTCCGGGGCATCGATATGCCATAACCATCAGCACCTGGACGCAACACGGTGGCGGACTACCCACAGCAGGTCGCCAATTCGTTGCAGGCCACGGCAAGCCCGAGATACCAACTCAATTGGACGTCGAAACCAAAGATGCAACCACTGTTCAACTACGCTGGGAAGGCTCCAAGGCGGCAGCAGGATATCGCGTGTGGGTGCGCAACCCTGGCGAGAGCAGCGAGTTCACCGAAGACGGGCAGACACATAGAACCGAGCATGGCATTGCTTTCTTGTTCCCGGGGACATGGAACTTTGCGTTCTGCGTATCGGCCTATAATGGCAACCTGGAGTCAGAAAGGTCGAGTATCATCGTCCCGCCAAGAAATGATTGACATGCTGTTTAGCTTACATGATCTCTCGTCTGAGAATCCTGCGAAAAGCCATTGGCTACATCTTGACTAGGGTTCATTGATGATCTATTGGATACAGGGGTGCGGCGCATGCTCTCACGCATGCAAGTGACTCAACATGGCCGGCATCTTAGCGGCCAGGCAGCCGTAATCGTTTCGCATTCAATCTCAAATGTTGGAATTATCATTATTTTCTACAAAGTTTTGAGAATCAAATTATTGTCCAGACTCTGAACTTCTCTCTCGTAACATATCTCGATCATGGGAAGCACCATAGTCCTAATCCCCCTCAAAGCCGTCCTCAAAGCACGCCCCGAGGCCAGCGCCAATGTCAAATCCTTCGACTTCTTCGACACGTTCGGCACCGCAGGCTGCCTGCACGACTGCGCCGCCTACGCGAACAGACAAAAGCTATCCCCAGAGGCCATCAGGAACTCTGAGGCGTCCCACGAAGAATACGTCAAGCGCGGGAGGCATAGAGCTATCCAGGGCAAGGAATTCACGTACGAAGACTTGGTAAGGTCCGCACTGAATGGCTGTGGGACTTGTGAGGCTCTCAAGCTCATGCTTGGCACCATCCCTGTTGAGGTCTTTGATGTGTTCTCCCCTTTTACGATCATTCGGTGGACGATTAGAGACAGCGGCACCTTGGAAGTGACAATGCTGGATGGAAAGGAGTACTACGAGAGAATCATGAACGTCGCCGGTTCCAAGAACGTTTTCCGTCGGATGCCGACCATGAACGCCATCGCTGGGAATACCGCCTCCTCTCTCAGCTCACAGCGTGTTCGGAATTGGCTCGAGAACTGCGAGAGAAACCACACAGTTTGCGGTCGAGGCGTTGGCATGTGGCTTCCGACACGACTGATCAATGTCACAAAGATTGCTCACGGGACGGAAGACGGCGTTCGACTTGTCAGCACCTTGGGGAAGACAGGCACTTACATATGCCTTAGCCACTGCTGGGGCAAGATCCCGATCAGGTCCAAGACGGAGAACGCCACCCTCCAATCCCGACTCTCCTTCATCCCCTGGTCCCTTCTCCCGCCCAGCTTCCAACTTCCCCCTCTTCACCCGGGCCTGGTGCCTGCAGGAACGCCTCCTCTCGCGGCGCGTGATACATTTCAACCGCGGCGGGCTGGCCTTCGACTGCGCCGCAACCATTCACGTCTGCGAGTGCGGGGGCCAGGCGCACTACGACTGGGATGGCGTCGTCGGGCCGTCGGGGACGTACTACCCGCTGCGGTCGCGGTCGCGGTACCTCGAGCTGCTGAGCTACCCGAAGCCCACGTTTCCCGCGGGGGTCTTGGACAGGAATGGGAGGAGGATTGATCCTTTCGAGAAATGGCGCCGTGTTGTTGGGGAGTATACCTGCCTCGACCTCACCGTGGCGAAGGATACCCTCCCCGCCTTGTCAGGGCTGGCGTGCGAGACGGCCGAGGTCTCGGGGTCGAGCTACCTTGCGGGGTTGTGGGAGGGGAGTTTGGAGAACGACCTTCTGTGGCACGTTGTGTCGGTGGCGGACTGGATGAATCGGCGGGAGAGAATACTAGCGATGGAGTGGACTGCGCCGTCGTGGTCATGGGCTTCGGTGGGGAGCGGCTGCAAGGTTGCGTTTCCTTCGTTTTACGACGCGGAGATGCTGGATTATAAGACACCCGGAATCATGCAGACCTTGAAGGCGACGGCGCCGCCGGCCGGGTCTGATCCGACAGGGTCAGTGGCCTATGGAAAGCTCGAGTTGAGCGCGAGACGGATGCCTGTCATTATCCAGAGGCCTTGCTCGCGGTGGTATGTGAAGCGACGCTGGACGAGTCGTGTTTATGGGAAGTTTCTCTTGTACGCGCGCGGGGATGAGCGGGAGTGGCATGAAGATTGCCGGCCGGTAACAGGAGAGGAGCCCTTAGAGTTCGGGCCCGTCAGGTCTTTGTTGTGGGTTGATCCGGCGGTCGAACGGTTGGAGAAGAGCTACGTCCGCAACGAGAGCAAGGAGGCGGGCGATGTGTGCAAGCATTGTGCCTTCCTACCGGCGGACCTGGTGTATGTCAAGGTGATGAAGACCGACGAGGGCGCGCTGTCGACTCGTACACGGGACTTCTTCTTGATTCTTACCAAAGACCCGGACGGTTCATCGGGCGCACACATCCGGGCAGGGCTATTCGAAGTCATCTGCCGCGATCGATGGGACAGGGACGTCTGGTTTGCGACGGTATGGGAGCCACGGGCTGAGTCGGAGGTTCCGATCACGGTTTTCTAGGGAGCTGGTTGAAGTCTCATCCTATTTCGGCGTCGAAGGTTTCTTTTCAGTATCCGTACCGAAGTCTATCCTGCCATGTCTCGCTTCTCTTGAGAGTTTCTGCTACAGTAGATATATCCCAATGCCTTATCACTACACCAAACCCGGATTTACTGTGTCGATAACCAGAACCGTGGATGAGGAGAGACTTGCGACTCAGTCCGAACCTTTCCTTTCCATACCCGCCAACCTTTTACCGCCATTATGCAATGACTCGCTCGCTCATGAAGTCCATAAGTGTCTGTAGTTTCACATTAAACAAAGCCCCCTCACACCCGTACGTTGCCGAACTTCATCAACTCTGCTGCGGCGACTCAAAGTTCGGCTCGTGCAACAGGTCCACCATCGCCTGGTTACTATAGAAAAAGTCCTCCAGCTGCGCCGCGTTGGTCATCCACATCATAGGATTCGCCGGCCTCAGCCCCTCGTCCATGGCGTCTCCGCCGCCCATGGCCACGGGCGTGCCCTGCGCCATCTCCGCCTCGGAGGTCATGCTCTGCCCGAAACCCATCTGCTGCTGCTGGTGTTGGTGTTGTTGATGCTGTGTTTGCTGCTGCTGACCACCATCGCCGCCACCGTTGCCTCCTCTGGCAGGGAACCCCAGCGCCGCGAGGTACGCGTCCATCTCGGCGCTCGCTTGTGTCTGCTTGGATTGCGGCGTTGACGTGCGGAACTCGACGGAGCGCAGCGCGACGCTGTAGAGGACCTGGGATAGGCGGTGCATCTTGGCCGCTGCGTCGGAGAGGCTGGTTGCCTCTTGAAGGAAGAGGACGAAGGAGTTTAGACGTGCGAGGTCCTGCTGCTCCCGCGTCTCGATGACCTGGCAGAAGAGGACGATGAAGGGGATGAACGGCGCGAAGAGGACAGTCCTAATGTGATATGTTAGTCGGAGATTTCAGTGGCCGACGATGGAGTGAGACGGCTTACCAGTGGATGTAAGTCGCGAAATAGACCTCGTGGGTCTTGCGCATGATTGCCACGCAGTCTTGGTGTTTCTCGAGGGCAGCTCGCGCGGCCTTAATACATTCAGGGCTGAATGTTGTTGGGGAACCTTCCACTCGCGGAGCGGCCCGGTAGACCAGGGCCAGGAGAGAGAGACGCAGGGCATAGTCGGACGTGAGATAAAACTCGATCCAAGCCGCCCCAGCCAGCTCCCTCGCCTTCAACCCATATTTCTCCTAGAACGATATCAGCAAAGCCCAATCAAAATCTGACAGCGCATCTCCTACATTAGCCTTCTGCGTCTTCGCGTCGACGTCATGAAGCATCGAAACCAACTCATGCACACGCGTCTGGCGGACGTGGTACGGCTGCGCCATCGAGTCCGGGCTGTAGAGCATCTCGTAGATCTGGCCCTGGCACCTTGAGGTGCGGATCTACAGCACGAGGTACGGCAGGATCGGGCTCGCGAGCGGCTCCTCGGTCGACGGCTCCGGCATGGTGATGTGCCAGTCCGGGATGATCGACGCGCGACCCAGTCGCAGCGAGAGGCTCTTGTCGATGTAGTAGACGTTCCAGAAGAGGAACTGGTGCCAGTGCATGCCGTGCACCGTGGGCTTGCCGTCGTCGGCGTTCTTGAGGGACTCGGCGCGGTGGTAGCCCAGCGTCTGGGCCAGCTCCGAGGCTTTGGAGGAGAGGGTCCAGGCGAGAGATGGTTTGGAGATCTCGACGGCGTGGGAGGTCTTTTGTCTTGTTAGCATCCGGGATGGTTTTGGGGTGCTGGGTGGACTTACACCGAAGAGAAGGGCGACGATTACGTCTGATGATGCGGGGAGGTGGAGAGGCAGGTTACAGAGGGAGGTTTCCAAGTTGACTTTACACATTCTGGCGTATTCCAAATACTCGTGCCTTTCATTGGGCGCAATCTGGGCGGCATAGTCGGTAAATAGTGAGTAAAGACCACCGTTCACGGTGATGAAGTCGTATTCAGAGTGGTTTTCTGAGAAGTACACGTTGAGGCATAGATCTGGGAAACGCCGAGTAGACAGGAAGTCGTAGATCCAGGCCATACCGGAGAGGCGCTGGCCTGCAGAAGAGCAACGCCGTAAGTACAATGTGACTCGGAGGTAACGAAGATCGACTTACTTTTCACTGTGCGAATCGTGTTCACGGCTTGTTGTCGGCGTGGGTACGCTCGATCTTGACGTGCGTGCAATAAGAGCAGGGTGATTCTCTACTGCATCGGATCTAAGCATTGTCAGTATGACCCGTTGAAGAAAACTTTCCGTTGGCGATGTTGACGTTATGCCAAGACGTGACGTGCATCGTCAGCCCATGGGTGGTGGTGGGCTTCAACATTGCTTCCGAAGTGTACTTCAACTCACCTTTCGAGCTCTACAGGCATCGCACTAACAGCACAAGTCAGTCGTTGTTCATTGATAATAAAATCCACAAAAAAACCTACAGCCCTGCGGATAGTGATCTGGGGGTTCGTAGACGGCGCCTCAGACGCCTCTTGCGCCTCTTCAGGACCATCATCGGGCCCGTCTTCGTGGCCGCTGGCGGCGTCCGCCTGTCCGTCGTCCATGATAATGGCCGTTGTCATTGTGTCTCTCGCTTGTTCCGGGTCCCGTCCCGGGCGTGGTATCCGTACCCGTACTACCAACGGGTTGTGTGGGGGATCGCCAATCAGAGGTGCACCACCAAGCTGCTGCTGCTGCTGCTGCTGCTGGTGTCTGTCGGTGGACGGCTCAACGCACAGTGTGGGAGCCGATAAATTCCCGGTCTGCTGGAGAAGGTAGAATGAGCAGGATCAATTTGTGATTTTTTGTTCGGAGGAGGGAGAGGTCGGGACCCGAAATATTAGAAAAGAGCTCACATTGTGCCTCTTGCCCGTCTTGGAAGCATCTGTCCAAGTTTCGTTATTTTAGCTTTATTTCTTTTCGTCGCTGTGTTTCGGAGGCCGCGCGCTCCGACTGGGTCCGCGGTCCCCTGTCTTGGGCAATTTTGCCCAAACGAGGGAATTAGTGGGGCCGCTGTACCCGCCGTTCTCTCGGTATCGTGCCGGTGCAAGCGTGTAGATCATGACCGATCGTGAAGCCTAAAATAGCATAGTACGGTGGTAGGCACGGCTGCCGGCACGTGGAATGTTCGTCAACATGTCCCTTCACAGCCGAACACGGCGGGGTATTGTCCAATAGGATAAAAACGGTATGAATATTCTCTTCAATAAGAAATTCTATCCTCCAAATCTACGAGACCTTGAACTGGGGTATCTTGCCCTGTTGCCTCACAGCACTCTATGTACAAGGATTAAGCCTGTCTGAAACACACCCGCACAACCAGCCGGTCTCTCCCGTAGTCCCTCTCGTCAGCACTTACAGGTAATATGTTTCCGGCCTCTCGACTGACATGTTGCCTCCACGATTTAGTTAGGCAAACTGGCAGGCCAACTGCTGCGGGGTCGCCGTGACGCCCAGGGACCGCAGCGTGTTGAGAGCATACTCGCAGTGCGCGGGCGAGGTGAAGTGGATGTCGTCGTGGAAGAGGTACTTGCGCGCGGGAAACTGGCAGTTCGGAGACGTGAAGTCGGGGTTCGGCGGGCTAGTCAAAAAAGAATTAGACTTTCGCTTTTCTCCAACAGCAACTCGGACGCGGCAGTTCAAAACTTACACGACAATACCGATCGGCTCAGCATCCGCGCAGAAGCCCGTCCTGTCGAGGTAGCCGGCCGTCGGCCCGGTGGTCAGCGCGCCGCTCTTGATGTCGCGGAGCGTCTGCGTGAAGTCGGGCGCGAAGATGGTGATCTGGCCCCGGTATGTGGGATTGTTGTTCAGCTCGCTGATGAGGGCCACGACAGCTGCTTGGTAGTTGCGCGCGAAGTCGGCGACCTTGGCGATGTCTGCTGCGCCGCGCGACTGGATGCGAGGGATGAGCTCGGCCGGGAGCACTGAGAGGAAGACGAAGTTGCGGGCTCCGGCGTTGTAGATCTGAGCGATTCACGGTTGGCTCTCGTCACCTTCACGGGGAAGGATTCAGGAAAGTGACATTACCTGTGCAAACTTGGACCGGATGGTGCCGATCAGATTCGTAATGGTCTGCGCCTGGTTGGTAGTTGTGTTGTACGTGTTGAGCACGTCATTGCCTGTGTTGGATGCCAAGAAGATGAAGAGGGAGTCTCTCGACGAGGCATTGCCGGCCAAGCGAGCGGCAGTGAAGACGTTCGCAATGTTGGTGATTTGGTCGTTCCAGTTGATAATGGGGTTGAAGCCAAGGAATGTGGTCGGCGTAGCGTAGCGGGTGTCGGTGACGGCGCCGGGGAAGGCGAACTTGTTGAGGTTGACGTTGCCCGTGCCGCGTGCGTTGACGATGTAGTTGATGTGGTTCGGTCCGTTAGCGGTAGTGCTGTAGCTTCTAAATCGCGCGGTTATCAGTCACGGTACGTTTCCCAAACGAAGTGTTGCAGCTTACAGCGGGCCGCTGCCAATGTAGTCGATGGAGGCGCCGGCTGTCCAGATATTGCGAATTGTGTTGAAGCCACCCCAATTCGCACCTTGGGCTTCAGCTGAGCTCAAGAATAGCGCCACGCACAGAGCGAGCGATGTGTAACACTTAGACAACATATTCGGTAGTGAACGGTCGTGTTTAAGGCGTAGAAAAGATGGATCAAAACGAGAGAGTCAATTGGAATCGAACTGAGACCTTGGAGAGTGATAATACATGTGTTATCACGAGGACTAGAGACAGGTTATATACGACATTCACGATTGCATGCGTCGTTGAAGCTTCGGTATACTGAGTCGCTAGGTCAAGGGCCGGTCCAGACCGTGATCCTCCACGTTGGGGCTGATGCTGCAAGTCGAGTTCACCATCGTCTCGCAAGCGGGCGCGAAGGACGTCAATTGGAATTCCGAGCGCAGTTAGTTAGTTCTCTCCCCCGAGCAACCAGCCAACTAACTTAGTGTTCTGTACCCTGGAAATCGATACGATCTCTGCACGTCGGATCCGGAGTCTTTCTCCAGTTCAAAGCTTGGTTGTCGCAAAGCCGTCCGAGAATTTTAGCTTCTCGACGGGTCGAATCACAGGCCGTTGACCACCATCTCCTATGACGAGCTATTCTGCAAGCTAAAGGGGCGCCATCCGAACGAGTCTTGGCCCCAAATTTAGACGAAAGTTACTGGTCCTCCATCATCCGAGGTCTCATTGGCTTCAAATGACTTCGGCATGAAGACTTTTCGAGGCAGTGATGGGCTTAAAACTGACGCGAGCTGTTTTTGGATCGCTGCATTTTGCTCACACCATGATCTCTACCAGTTTGAATTTCGACATGGGTCTCTAAAATGGAATTTCATCGTTAGTTTCAAACGACTCGGCCTAGTCCAAGTCTTAATTCCTTGTCCGCGACCCCGCGAACACGTGCACGCGTCGGTGCACTAGGCAGAATCCAAACAGAGAGCACGGTGCAATGAAACAGAGCCTCTGAAAAACATGCTAGGCAACATTTCATGGATCCTTCATCGGTAATTACTTCTTTTCGGTCCCGGCATCAAATGCCGGAGCGTTCTCGGAAGCCCGGTGTTGCGTCTAGACTTCGCTCAGGTAGGTCTTGCTGAAGGAAGAAAGAAAAACAATGACACTATCATCAAGTCGTTACCCTTCTCGTAGCTTCTTGGGGTTGATTTCAAGATAAGAATGTTGGTTGCGTGGCGACGGGAGATTTATCAGCGCGTAGATAGGCGTCAAGCTAGCTGACCGGTGCCATTCTCTCGTGCTGTTGTGCTGAGAGACACGACGCGGCTGACGAAACTGGCTTTGGACACCAAGCCTGGATAACATGGTCGTTGTGCAGACCCAAATTCGTGTGGGTACCGTTGATGTGTCCGAAAGCGACGAGAGAAGTTCCCAGAGCGGTTGTGATGAGGGTTACCGAAGACAGTGTGTACGAGGGAGGAGATGCCGGTCTCCAGGCATGACAGAGTCGGCTCAGTGGTACACCCCGTTGACCCATGCTTCTGTAACGGGGCAGCTCGCACTCGGGCGGGGAACTGGAGAGATGGGCCCAACTTATCGACCGTCCAAGGTACAACAGCTTGGTGATCCACATGAGACCTCTCAAATAACTCAATAGTACTTCACGCAATCAAAAAGAAAACACAGTATCAAGCGTCAATCATAGCTGCATGAGACATCGCTCTCATCCAACGTCAGCTGACCTATGGAGAAGCGTTTTGCCCGAAATCTCAAGAGTCAGTCATTGACATCTCGGAATCTTCAGCTCATGTGGGGCAATTCGGGAACCACAGTAAGCATAATGGATACTATTATCTACCGATGGGTAGGATCATCATAACCCCAGCAACACTCTCGCAACATGTGGCTTTCCGAGCTAATGAAATTGCCCAAAATGAGACCTTTTGAAAGCTACTGGTGCCACTATTGGTTACATTACATATATGATGTGGAACGCACCTGACGATCAACAGCTTGGCCGACCAGTCCTGCCACCGAGTTGGGTAGTTTTTGAGCGTGAGTATTATCATACTACTTCGCAACGTTTCGATCACAGGTGGGAGCCTAAAGAATAGAGATATTGCCACGTCTTCTCGTGCAGAACAACTCAAATGAATCCTTATACCGCCCTGAATAAACACGGAGTTTCGCAGGACCGTAAGATCAATGCCCGCCGCATTTTTCATTCGCAACCTGTAATAACAACTCAGAACTTTAAAACCCTCTAAGCAGTGCCCATCATGCCGAACCTGGAGGTCATATGGATCCTCCCGCCCAGTCAATCGGCGCAAAGAACCTACCCTGCCCCCAGAGAAATTTGGCCTGCAACCGTAGTTGAGCATGATTGGCGGGCTCGCACTGTCTCCACATTCGATCTTCCACGCCCCATCGTCTTTTGCTGACTCTGGATAGACCTTGCATGGTCAAGGCTCAACTCCTATTCGAGTGGAAGAGGCTATGCCACTTCAGCTGTCGAGCTGTTGGCTCCTATTGGCGGTTTCTTTCGTATTCGAATGGACAGTGCTTGTCTCGCTCCTGCTCGAACTTGAGAAGCCTCTTCTTGACCCGTTCTTGCCTAGGTGGCGGTAGTCCACGTGATGCAAGGGTAGGCCTTGACATCGTGAATTGAGCCCAGGCTTCTTTCTCACTGGGATTTGTATATAAGAGCAGCATCTCCTGCTCTTCTGGACTCAATAACCACAGCATCGGTTTCGAATCACAGGTCTTTCAGACTCATCTTCTTTCACTACGACAAGCCGTCATCACTACAACTTTCTCTCCCATCATGTATTCTATCCAATATGTTCTCGCCCTCTGCGCGGCCATGGGACTTGTCCAGGCCATGCCTAGTCCCTCGCCATTCATCGAGACCGTCTCCCTGTCCAATGGAGAGAGCACGATTTCCGCCGAAATTGTAACTCGCAATGACGTGGGTCCGCGTGCCATCTTCGCCCGCGCCACGGACTGCAAGGGCAGCTCGCTCTGCAACAACAGGCAGGACTTCAAGACCCAATGCCTCAACGCCAAGGGCAGAATTGAGGATACTACCTACTCGAGCGGAGGGTGCGTCATATCCCACCATGCGTCATGTCTGACTACAACAGAGCTAATTCGATGGTTCTAGGGGCAAGAGCGGTGTGTGCTACGGCAACTGCGGCATCTTCGTGCAAGGCAATGGCTGCTCGTACAGCGGCCAGCAGCTTCGTGAGGCTTACGACCAGCTCCGAAGCTCCGGATGCCAGGCGTGTGGCTCGGTGAACGGTATGCAGGTTCCCTCCGTCGACGAAAGAGTCACTCAAGCTTACTCGTATAGACAATGGCTGTCTGCGCACCATCAACTACGTCACTGGATGTTAAGCTTCCTAGACAAGCGAGGTCATCCGAAACAATATTGCCATGTCCTGCAGCTTTCTGCTGGAATATTGAAGAGGGGAAGGGGTCGGTCACGACGGACGAGGTCTTTTGTGTCAAAGATTTCTGCGCCCTACCTTCATCAATGATTACTTCGATTCGGTCCCGGCATCAAAGGCCAGAGCCTTCTTAGTTGAGGGTCCTAGTGTTGTGTCTAGATACGCTTAAATAGGCACTGATGGTGAAAGAAAAACACTAGTATAATTATCAAATTAAGGATATTCGTTAGAGTGGATATAAGTATATTGGTCGAGCGGTGCTCTTTTATATTCTTCCTTCAGAAAGATCCATCTTTCAGGATGTCTTTTCATGGCCGTCCTGAGGTTCCGGCAACGACTTAAATCCGTATTCTTCAACCGGCACCTCATTTGCAGGTGGACCGAACTTCATCATCAGAGCAGACGATCCTGACCAAGAAACCAGAAATATGATAACATGTAACACCCAAATGCCCCAAGCCGTCTCTGGATGAAGTAGATGAGGCATGCCAGGAGCCAACTTCTGGGCCCTCTCGACGACGGGCCGCATCTTCCTCTGATACTCATTGAAAGCAGCCTCAAGGTCTTCCGGAGACTTCATAATAGCACCAGCAAGATTGTACGCCCCATTCAGCGCCAACGTCGTTCCCATTCCCGATAGCGGACACGCGCAGTATCCAGCGTCGCCCAAAAGCACCACCCTCCCCTTGCTCCACTTCTCCATCTTGACCTGGCTCACCGTGTCGTAGTAGAAGTCGTCCGTCGCCATCATCTCCCTGATGATTCGATCCATCTCCCAGCCAAGCCCTTGAAAGTACTCTTTCAAGATCTCTTTCTGCGCCGCGGTGCTTCCGCCTTTCCTCTCCGGCACAGCGAGCAGCCTCTCATCCTGGTCGTTTACCACAGCCATGAAAACCGTGGTCCTATCCTCCAGTCCGGACGGACGAATCATGATGCTCCGTCGGCCGGGGGCGCGGAACCACCGACGCCACTCTGAATCCGTGGGGCCGCGCGACATGCTGAAGAAGCCGCCGTACATCCCGAGCCGCTTCAGCCTGTCTTTCTCGCCGTCCTCTCCCCAGGCCAGACTGCGGGTCCGACTCTGAATGCCATCGGCTCCGACGACGATATCGAAAGTCCGCCTCTCTCCACTCTTGGAAAAGTGAACATGCACCTTGTCGCCATCCTGCTACAGCTCATCCAGCGAATCACCAAAAATGAACTCGATTCCCGCTCCCCCCTCCGCTTGCACCTAGTCGCTTACTTCCTGACTCCTCTTAAAAAGCAGATCCGCCATGCGTCCCCGCAGAATCTCAATATCGCTCGTCGGCGTCTGCGTCTTGTCGCTCTTGTCGGCGCCGATGGCGGCCCATACCCGGTTCTCCCGGTCCACAAGCTGCACTCCTCCCTCGCCGGCAGTCGCGGCGCGGATTGCCCGCTCGAGGCCGAGCTTGCGGATGATGGTCACGCCGGCGCCGCGAACGTCAATATTCTGCCCCTGCGGCCGGAAGACGGGGGCCCGCTCCATGATAGTGATGCGCGGCTTCTCGGCGGCCCCGGTAGGGGAGAGGAGGAGGAAGTTGGCGAGGGTCGGGCCGGCGATGCTGCAGCCGAGGATGAGGATGTTTAGGGGCGCCATGTTGTCTCCGTGTCTCCGGGTTGCCAAGGAATTGTTCAGTCTAGATTCGAGCCATCATGTATGCCAAGAATGCCGGATGGTGTGCCTTTCTATGGATCGTAATCCAACGGATTTCGGCCAATTCTACAAGTAGCGAGGCACGGGAGCCTGATCTACGACATCATCACTTCAATTAGAGGCTTGAATCCTTCTTTGACGTGCGGCAACTTTCCTCCGCGCTTAGTAGGAGTCGAGCAGAACCTTTGGTGCTAACCAGCGCGTCGGGTGGCTTGCTGATGCCGCTTACCCGACATCAAAAGCCCGTAGTGTACTTTCGGTCCAGCCCTTACTGCTAGTGCACCCTGCGTATCTCGACAGGGTATGGATTAATGCACTAACACTTAAAGCCCGTCAGTTTGTACTGTCGGTGTTTTCGGTGTTTCTCGGGCTACACCTATGTCGTCGAGTTTACATTTTTAGGCTGAGACCATGGGTCAGGAGTAAATCAAACGATGAACTGATCCATAATTCACGATATAGAGAGCTAATAGTAAACCGATTTCGTGTATGAGAAAATGAAAGGATTGTGTGGAGAAAAATTGGAGCAAGCCACTCCTACGATCACGTCCATCTCCCTCAGTCGACCTTGATCACTATCTTCCCGACGAATCCTTGTTCAAGCAAAAGTTTGTAGGCCTGCTTAGCCTCGCCCCATTCAAAGATCTTCGCAACGATTGGCTTGATGTTGTTCTTCTCGACGAAGGCACTCATGTCCTGGAACATGCCGAGACTTCCGTACATCAACCCACGAACTGCAAACTACGTCAGCCAATTTCACCAATTAGATGGGTTGAGAATAACTCACTCGTCTTGGCACCAAAGACAATGTCGAGAACCAAATCATGTTTCTCAGACTCGGACATGAAGCCGACGGCTGAGACCAACCCATCTTGGCGGAGGGCGCGAAGAGATTCAGCAATGGTCGAGGCACCGACGACATCAATGACGTGGTCTGCCCCTCGTCCTCCCGTCAGCTCGAGGACCTCCTTGCTCCAGTTCGGGTTGTTCTTGTAGCTGATTGCGTGCGTGGCCCCGAGCTTTCGGAGAAGATCGAGCTTCTCCTCCGACGTCGAGAAGGCGATGGTGACTGCTCCGACGGCAGCGGCAATCTGTGCAAGGTCAGACCCAAAATTTGCAACATGATGTCACACCAGTCCCAGGTAACTCACCTGAAGCGCCGCGATGCTCACACCACCTGTACCCTGAATAACCACAACATCCCCGTTCTTCAAGTACTTCGGCCCGCCAAACAGCGCATTCCACGCAGAAACATACGCCCCGCTAAGAGACGCAGCCTCTTCAAAGCTCAAGTTCGAGGGCATCGGCGCGAGCCCGTCCTCGTCGACGACGACGTACCGCTGCAACACCCCGTGCATGGCCCCAGACCCGAAGCTGATGTGGTTGTCAAAGTCCCCCTGCGTCTGGCCGGCCTTCCAGGTCGAGTTGGTCGCATTGATGACCCTGTCGCCGACCTTCCACCGCGAGGACTGAGACCCGACCTCGGCTATGACACCGGCCCCGTCGCTCATGGGAACCAGGCCGTCGTCGACGCCGCCGCCGAGGTACTTCGGGTCCGAGCTCAGGAGGAGCAGGTCGCGGTAGTTGAGCGACGCTGCATGCACGCGGACGAGGACCTGGTCTGCCCGAAGCTCAGGCTGAGGAGGCGCGTCCTCGAGGGAGAGGTTCTGGTCGATGGCCTCTGGCGTGCAGGGGCCTTGGACGTTGTTGCGGATTCGCCAGGCTTGGGATTTGGTTGTGGACATCTTGATTGCAGGGAGTTTGAAAGGATTTAGGGTGATGCTTGTCGAAGTCGAATGAGTTTTCGACAGCGAGAATGTTCAATTTATACATGATTAGCGATGTCTACAATAACGTTGAAAGTGATGTCTCCCTGGACATGTGGTGACGACTTCGTTGTTGAAAGCTTACTTGGGGCTGCATAACTCCATAATCCGGAGTTCCACGGCGAAATCGCCGCGGCCGTGCACAAAATTGGCATAACGCACCATTGTCGGACATTGGTTTTCATTCGCTGCGGTGCGGTGGCGTTGTTTTCCACTTCAGATCGATCTCCGGCCATGGGCATTGGCGCCTTAATAAGCTTGAATTGCCGTGGAACGGCACCCGATCCGATCCAGATCAGTCCACCCGGGACGGCGGGGCCGTGCCGATGTTGTCGCGCCGAAATCCGGTCCATCCGCCGGAGTCCCAATGCCAAGATAATGAAGATAAATTGGCCAGAGCAGATGTCGACAGGGAGATTGATTGGCGGCGTAAGTCCGTCCAATGATGTTCGCTGGTGGTGGAGTCACATTAGCGGCATGCATGTAGGCATGTAGAAGCAGGCTGTGCCGCATGTCCCTTCCCTTCGCCTTCGCGCGCAGCCTGATCATTCTCCCAACTTCATCCCCGCTTCGACCGCGTCTGATAATTCCCTCACTGTTCTGCGCCAACTTCCAACCCGGAACAGGAGTCACTCGCTCTGCACCAAAGCCTTGACGGGGTTAGGGACCACTGCTCCTTCTGCCTTCCAGCGTCCCCCTCGTTGTCGTCGGAATACCCTCGACACAGAGGTGCAGGACGGGGACAGAAGCGGAGAAGACGATGGAGGCCGCCGGGCTAGCATCAAGCATTCTGACCTTCATCGATGTGTCAGTCAAGATCACGAAAGGGGCCTACGAGATTTACACCTCCGCAACTGGGGCCACGGCGGAAAACATCCACGTCTCCAACGTCATTGGCGACTTGGAGATCGCGACCAGCAATCTAAATATAGACCCACCTGCTGGGAGCGATCCAGAGCTTAAGCATCTATCGAGCCAATGCTGGGATTCATCCCAGCATCTACTCAAGCTCCTCAGGAAGCTCCAAGCAAAGGACAAGGGCCTTCTACAGAGCTTTAAGGCGGCCTTAGCAGGCGCACGCAAGCAGAAAGATGTTGCATCACTCGAGAGGAGGCTGGACCAATACTGTCAGCAGATTCTCCTGCCACTAATGCTTTTACTGTGGTAAGACCTGCTTGCAAAAGAAAATGGGGATCTGATCGCTGACGTGGTATCGGTAGTCGGGGCCAGTCGCCCATCCATCAACAGCTTGCTGAAATTCAGCGGGAAAGCAATCAATTTCAAAACGAGCATGCCTCCGAGCTCATGGACCTACAACGACAATTAGCGGACCTCGTGCAAGTCCTGAGAACCAAAAATGACCCTGTTGTTCCGACGGCGATACAGGAGCCTCCTAAAGACACCAACCAATCTGGCTCCGGGATATCGAGCCATGCTCAAGAGCATGAAGCCGAAGGAAAATCACAACAAGACCTCAGTAATCCTAAACAGCCCACAGATTCGCGCGAAGTCGGAGGTCTCGGCTATCTTGCGGGCTTGCTTGATGACTTGGAACTCAATGTCGAGACAACTCAGAGAGAGAATCATGTCCTTGAGAGGCTCCATTTTCCTTCACTTCTTCGGAGAGAAGATCAAGTCGTCGACGCAGTCTCGGAGACCTTTTCATGGATAGTTGAAGGTCCTCTATCATGGGAAGGACGATACAACAATGCACCATCCCTTAGCGGTTCTTCGCGGGCCTCTTCAAAAGAAAGCGAAGAATTACATCTGGATACTTTGCCTATTCGAGTAGCTCAGTCTCAAGAACCGGGAGAGTTGGACGACATCAGATCAACTCTCAATAGCCCGAAAGAAATAAATGAACTTCTATATCCCGGGAACGAGAGGAGTCGTCTCATATTGAAATATCGCGCATTGGCTCCCCAGAGGGTTCTACGGAGGGAAATGAAACCCCGTATGCGGGTAGTTCAGAAATTCCAGAGGAAGAGGATCGGCTAAGTTTCGAGTCAACATTACGTTTCAGCGAATTCGGCTTGCGCAAAGACGCCTCGGACGCGTTCATGTCTTTTCTCCGGAGCGACGGCCAAATGTTCTTCATATATGGGAAGCCTGGGTCCGGAAAGTCCACCTTGATGAAGTTTCTCAGCTGCCATCCCCGAGTCGGAGAAGCACTCGCTGAATGGGCTCAGGGAAGGCAGCTTGTGCTCGTTAGAGACTTCTTCTGGAGCTCTGGAGAACCCTTGCAGAAGTCACTAGAAGATTTCTATCGCACGATATTATTCAATGCCTTACGACAATGCCCCCAGCTCATCGAACATGTATTTCCATCTCCCTTGGGTAAGCCTCTCCCCAGAGCGACAGAATTTGCTGTGGGCGAGTTGAAAGCAGCCTTCCATCGACTTACGACCATCAAAGCCACGGAACATCAACGATTCTGTTTCTTTATTGACGGGCTCGACGAGTGCGAAGGTGACACCTTAGAACAAAAGTTGTTGGCAGAATCCTTGGCCACCTGGGCTCGCAGTGGAAACGTCAAGATTGTCTGTTCTGCCCGTCCATATACCGTCTTCTTGGACACATTTCAAGGCGAAGGAACATTGATTCCGTTTCACGAACTCACACAAAGCGACATCTTCGACTTCGCAAAGTCCCAGTTCAAGCAACAGCTAAATCATACCTCGTTTTCCGATGCCAAGACATGCTGTCTGGCTCTGATTGGGAATATTGTCTACAAGGCGAACGGCGTGTTTCTTTGGGCAGTTCTGGTGGTAAGATCTCTGATTGACGCCGCTTTGGAGCATGAGAGCGACCGGTCGCTTCGTCAAAGGCTCAAAGATAGCCCGGCGGATCTCAGCGATCTTTTTTCTCAAATGCTTAATAGCGTCGATATGTCACCGTCGACGAAATACCGGTCAAATCTGCTCCTATATATGGTTGCAAAGAGGCATCCATTCAGCTTCAACGCACTTTCAGTCTCCTGGTTGGACGAGCTGCGTTGGTTCTCGGAACCTACGGATTTTCCGCCGGATCAGATACCACATGCATACTCTGCAAATGAGATTGCTACGCGGCATGACATGGCCCGCAAACAACTTCACTTCCTTACTCGCGGGCTTCTGGAAACGACGAGCAGCACACGGGTCTCTGCATATGAGTCAGTAAACAATATGGGTTACTTTTCACTTGATGTTCAATTCTTCCACCGATCGGTTTCAGACTTCTTGGGACTCGATTGGCTATCGAAGCCTGAGAACATGCCTTTCCTGAACGAACAACACGAGGCAGTATCATTCGCTAAATTAGCATGCGCCGAGGCCAAGTTTGCACCAGGAAAATTAAGGATCGAACAACTTTTCGACGTTTACCAATCGTTCTTCCATTATGTACACGCCAGCCAAATGGATCACGAAGGAAACAACGAAAGCCTTACTCGGTATATCATATACCTTGAAAGAACCGCTTGTGGATTTGTCAATATGCAAAGAGGTTCCCCGTTGCTAACAAGGGACCTAATGACGAAGCCCGAGTATGTCCATAAGGAATCCTGGATGATACAGAATGGATGGGATAGCTTCCACGAAGAGCCGAGCGAATGGGAGCCTTTCATTGCGTGGTCCTTCATACATCAAGCTGCAGGGCATAATGCAGTGGATTACGTCCAAAAACGCTTAAACATGGCACAAGACGTTTCTGCCATGAATACGCGTGGCCTCAACCTTCTCCTGTCGGCATCGCTTGGAGCAAGCCCCACGCTTGTCCAATACCTCATTGACAGGGGACAGAGTCCAACGATACTATCTTGGCATTCATGCCACACGCCAAGCCCAGAAAGGGAACAGTAACCGTTTGGGAGGCGTTCATACTCTCTCTTGCTAGAATAACAAGCAGAGATTGTCAATTCGAACATTACAGGACTGGAGTGGATGAAGAATCCGATATTAAATACAGGGAACATCTCGACAGATTCTTGGCTGTGTTTGGTGCACTGCTCAAAGCAGGAGCGGAACCGTCCTTGAAAGTATTGGCTGAATTTACAACCTGGCCACAGGAAAAAGAACCCAAGCCAAACTTCGAACTTGAGGCCACTTCCCGGCACGCGTTAGCATTGTCTCAGTTGGTGGCCCTTCTACGGCCGAAAAATCAAGTGCTGTTGGAAAATATTCTCTCTAGAAAACCACGGTCGATCAGGCCTCTGTTTCAACGTCTTCGAAAGCACGCAGGGTCTTCAAAATCTCAAGGGGTTTACAAACTAGCTGGTTACAGTGCTGTTGAAACAGACCGCCTCCGACAGAGTAACTGGCGAGTGAGAGGCATCGCTTCTGAAAGCGGCGATAGGATTTTTACGGATTTTCTAGTTAGATATCGTTAGAGGTCAACCAAACAGCTTATTTGAAGTAGATATGGATATTATTATCCGGTGCTGTCTGTTTATCTACAACATACATCCTTGGCCACATCTGAAAGGCTGAAAGGCTAATCGCGTATAGTTTTGCTATCGGGAACGTCCATCTTTGGCCAATTGTTGTATAGCTTTTCGTCTACACTGGCCGGTATACGTAGCCATGCCACCTATGCTAGTCATATTAGCAATTACTCATGATACTTATGGAATCTTTAAGGCCTTTAAAGCCTATAAACACTGTATGATAATGGTCGCGACAACAGCGACAACAGCGACAACGGCAACAGCAACAGTAACAGTAACGACAAAAATAATGATAATAGTAAAACTTATGGAAAGTGATTTCCTCTCGAGCAAGGTTCATCGAGTAACACCAAATTAATTTCATTTCTTCCTTATATACCTTATATACCATAGTCAAGTGGTGTTTTTAAACACTATTCTTTTGATTGTAACACAATTCTTCCAGTTACTGAAACCACTAGAAGACCTGTCCCTTGGTCTGGTGCACCTTCGCCACGTTAACATTCTTCCACAGCAGCACGCACGCGAGCGCCAGCGGCATAAAGGCAGCACCACAGATAACCATGTGGCGCTGGACGTCACCGTAGGCATGGACGATGCCGTCGCGGGCCGGGGATCCCCACTGATACGAGAGCTGGACCTTGATGTCGCCGTAGATGGTGGTGGCGTTGGCCTTTGTGTCCTCTGGCAGGTACTCGACGAGGAACTCGAGGAACTCGTTGGTCCAGATGGCGCCGGAGATGGCGCGGCCGATGGAGCGGCCGACGGAGGTGGCGAGGCCGATGAGCGCGAGCATGACGCTGATCTCGTTGTGCTTGACCACGGCCATGACGGCCAGCTGCTCGCAGATGATGATGGTGCCCGCCGACACGGCCTTGAGGATCTGGCACATGATGACGTAGCCGATGTACGTGTCGGGCGTGCGGAAGTGGATGAGCAGGCCGGTCGAGAGGCAGGCCACGGGGATGGCGGCGCAGGCGATCCACTTGTAGTGGTTGGTTTGACGGATGAGACTGGTGGGTGTCAGTATGCTGGTTAGGGCTGTGGATGGGTTTGAGAGTAGCTTACAGTCCAACGATAGGTCCCCAGGTGCAGGATGCAATGGTGTAAATGTTGCCGATGAAGCCGGCTTGGCTAATGCTCTGTCTGTGGACGACCTGGAGATAAGAGGAGAAGAAAGAGTCCCAAGAACCGAAGCTGAGCGAGATAACGCCAGCGGTGGCGGCAGCACCCAGGATGGTTCTATCCTTGAGGTTCTTCCACGGCACGAGGGGAGTAGTGGCGTACATCCTCTCCCAGAGGCCGAATAGCACGAGGCAGAAGATGCCGAGGACGATCATGGCGGGGATGTGGCCGGCGGCCCAGCCCTTAGCGGCGTAGCGAACCAAGCTGAAGGGCAGCAGGAACAGGGAGAAGCCGAACATGATGAGTAGCATACCGACAACTAATTGTTTCGTCAGCCCAAACGCACTTTCTCAACGCGCTTTGAGGCGCCTTACCATCAAACTCTCTGAAATAGAACAAGACAGACTCCTGGATGCTGCGGCCGCTGGACACCAACTCGGGCCCCTGGCCGAGCTTATACGCCTTGCGCAGGTTCCACCACAGCATGATGGTGATGAGGGCGCCGAAGGTGGGGAAGATGATGGCGAAGGACCCGAACGCCCAGCGGAAGCTGCTGCGCTCGTAGAAGAGCTGCGCGACGATGGGACCAGCGAAGGCGTTGGCGATGTAGGCCGTCGAGTTGAGCGTGTAGATGATCATCCGGTTGCGGATCGACGTCGTATCGGAAATGAGGACCGTGTGGATGTAGCCGATGCCTCCGCTACCGACGGACCAGAAGACCTGCACGTCAGGTTAGTCTTGCTGGACGAATGCGATACAGCAGGGAGGGAGCTTGCCTGGGCGGCGGCGTAGGTCTCCACGTTCTGGCAGACGGCCATCATGAGCAGACCGAGGCAGCAGAGGAGGTGGGCCAGCATGTAGCCCTCCATGCGGCCGAAGATGTTGAGGATCTTAGCGAGGGGAAGCTGCGAGACGCCGCCGGCGAGGGAAGCGACGATGCCGGTGGTGGCCGTGAGGCCGTGGCGCGAGAAGTTCGAGGTCACGTAGGCCGCGAGGTTGCTGTTCATCTGCTGCTGCATGGAGTGCGTGTACGAGGTGACCCAGATGCTATGTACTTCGCGTCAGCCAATCTCTACACATTGCATGACCATGCGAAGCCTACATGATGTAAGTCACGATCAGCGCCCTCCACGTCCAGGCCGTGGTGATGGCCTGGATCTTCTTGACGCCATTCTGCGGCTCGACCTTTTCGTCGTGGGACTCGTGCCCGTCGGCGCTGACCTCGGTCGTGGTACGGCCCGGGTGCTTCTCGTCGAGGCTCTGGGTCTGGCTCTCGACCGCGGCCGGGCTGACGGCGGGCTGGACGGCGGGCGCGCTCATGGTGGGCTTGCGGTTGTCGGTCTTGCTTGGCAAGCGGGCTTGGGCTTCGGATCTGGATGAGCGGGGTGGTCCGAGAGACAGGAACTGTCAAGCAAGGCGGCGGGACGATCTGATTATGTAGCCGCAGGATGGGATACAGGAGCCAGTTTTTTCTTTCTTTTCAGCAAATGAAGCTTATACGAAGAACATGCACATTTTACGTAAATCTCTTCAACCATGGCAACATCCAACGGGCGAGGACAACCGATCGAGAAGCTCACAGGGTTCAGGATGACGAGTCATCTGGCCGACATCGGACGAGACATGACATGGCAGCAGCAAACCAACAACACGCGAAGAAGAGATTTCATCTAGCCAGGGCGGTCATGGGCTCTCTCACCACAGTAGGGCGTGCCAAACCCGACTTTGCGCGCGCGAGGTCCACATCGTTGCACACAGCGAGACTTGGCGGCTCCGTCTCGTTGGCTGAGGCCGGGCGAACTCGAACCCGGACTTCCCAAAGAGGGAGCTGATCTCTGGGAGAGAGAGTGGAAACCGCCCGATGTATTAGAGAAAACCCTCGCCTGGGACCCGCGCTAGCCTTCTGGGAATTCCCGCGCGAGTGTCATCCAGACCCCGCCCTCTCGTAGCGACCGCAACGCGCCGTCTTGGCGGGCATGCGGCTGGTGACGGATCAGATAAAAAATTCTGTTCGGTCTCCCTTGGCGCCCATGCGCGAGCGGATCTGATAAGATGAGGACGGGGGTTGGGCGGTCATGCGGTGGGGGCAGGTTTAGCCGAGGCCTAGTCGACCCCATCTGCAAACGTCCTTGAGGTGACAGTTGGACAAGCATAGGTGCTGAGGACGGAAGCTTTTTGAGTCCGATGGCAGCCAAGATCGTTTATCAATCTATTGGTCATTGGCCTAGGTTAGGGCTTTATTGGTCGATCCGTAACTGGGAACCACTCCAGAGTTGTGTCGGTCAGCCCATGACTTGGCGGTCCAAAGGATCGAGAGTGTAAGCATGCAGCAGTGCGTCTGCGGCGGCAGTGGTGCCATGCGAATGTTATACTCAAGTTGGACGACTGGCTAGCTGCATGGCATCAGAAACTTCCTTTGACAACAAGGGTTAATGGTTTCCAGAGGGCCTTCGCTTAGACATTCCCAGCGCCCATGATTATTGTCCCCACCCTGCTGATAGCTTGCGATAGCATAACCTTAATGGCACGGCCGAGTGGTTTTTTGAGCCTCCAAATGCTAGTCATGTCTTATTGGCAACGGTCATGTTTGTTTGGTACTCATATAAAGACGAGTTGTTGGTCCGGTTCGTCTTGAGTCTAGATTCGGGCACTCCTGCATGCGAGTTCCACGACTGTCATTCAGGTGGAAAAATAAGCATAACGCTCCTGCAGCTGCTCCTGCAACGTACCATCGGGCGCATTCCGAGCCACGACTCGCCTCACGGATGGCACCATCAACCGAGGTTGGACAACCGACGAGGTCTTGGACCGGCATTGCGAAGCCGCAGACGGCCGGATTCGCACGATTATCCGAGTTCCCAGCGGAGTCTCTCGGTGAGGTTTCCAGAATGGCTCTCTATCACCGTTAGTACTCTGAAAAGGAGAGTGATGCCGACCAATGATGATCGTGAGTTCATCGGAAACCAAATCCCGTGAACGGGTCTTCACATGGACCCGCTAGAGGTACGAAGGCCACCAGCGTGGTAAAAAAGATTCACCGCGCATATTCGAGATTAATGTGACATTTTTTACTCTGAAATTCTTTTCGGAAGTTCTGTGTCAAGCCATGAAGCCGACTGTGACGTCCTGATGTAGCAGGAAAATCTCGTCGCCGCTTGACAATCTTTGCGCTGAAGCGAAAGAGGTCGTTCCAATGGGACAAAATGTCTTGCATTAAAACAGACCCTCATGCTGAAAGAAAGAAACAAATTGATCCAAACGGCAAACGGCAAGCCGGATGAAGGAAGGAAGAGGCGTCTGGACGGTGGTCGCAACCAAGTTAATTTTAGCATTGAGGAGCGCTAGGCCGTCTTTGGATGACCCATATTTTCCAGGCAACTTCACTGTGGAACCCCTTTTTCTCTCCAACCTTCATCCGACCTCTCACAACCCGCGTCCCGCCAAGCACATCGGATTGAAGATCGCAACCACCGGGGAGAGTGAGTGTCCACGGCGATTTGAACCCACATATTCCAAACCACAGACTAACAACTTACAAAGGTCCCATCAATCAATCACCAGGCGCAACCCGCAAGCCTTACCACCGGAGACACCAGTGATGGCCGACATCTTCCGCCAAGCCACATCGTGGCTCTACACGGGCCTCGCCGTCTCCATCCTGGGGACGTGGAGCCTCATCATCCTCGCCCTCGTCGGCCTGACGGCCATCAGCCCGGAGCCGGGCCTGCTGCAGCTCATCGCCCTGCCCTCGCTGCTGACCTTCCTCGTCGCGAAGCTCATCGTCGCCGCCTCCCGAGCCCCCGCAACGCCCAACCCCGCCCCCGCCAGCACAAACAGCGGCAACCTCGCGACCTGGCTCGCCTCGGCGGACAACGGCTCCCCGCACGGCGCCCTCGTGCTCTTCCTCTTCTCAATTACCTGGCTTCTGCACCTCGCGCGCGTCGTCTTCGCGCTCTTCATGCTCGTGCTCTTCGGCGCCTTCTTCCTCTTCGCCGCGTCGCTGAGCGAGGAGGCTGAGGCGGCCAAGGCCAGCGGGGCGGCGGACCCGTTTGACAAGGGTGGGAACTTCACCACCGCGCTCGCTGAGTTCGAGGAGACGATGGGTGTGCCGCTGTCGGACTACATGCAGGACAAGCCGTGGCTCATCTTCCGCGTCGTCGCTGGCCTGTGGACCATGTCGGGTCTTCTGATGACGTACCTCGTGGCGTACGCGTTCGCGGCGATAAGGAAGGTGCTGACGACGCCAGCGGAGGGGTGGGCGCGGACCGTTGAGGCGCCGGCGCGTGTTGAGGATGTTAAGGAGGACGAGGCGGTTGTCAGTATCGAAAAGTTGAGAGTCAAGGTGCCGGCGGGTGCTCCGGCGGTTGCTGCTCAGGCTACGAATTGATGGAGGGTGCTTATATCAGCATAAATACACACGAAGACTCGCCGGGTGAAAGGAAAAGGTTGGCCAGCGTCCGCAGCGAGGTCTTGGGCAGGTAGACTGCCTTTCGCGTTTCAACATCCCACTACCAGCGCTAGAAAGTAGAACCAATTCTATCGAAGCATCACGAGCCTTGCCTTTCCAGGCTGAAAAGTCAGCTACCACCCCCTTGTTGTGATGAGATGCCGGGCAACAGGTGCAGCATGGCCGGAAAGTGCTGGCCCCCTGGTCGCCTAGCTATCGAGATGGGAGAAAGCAAATGGGCTTCTGCACTCACCCGCCGCCCAGCCGGAGCGGTGAGCTAAGCCGGGGCCGTATGGGGGCGCGTGGCACGGCAAACGGGAGGGGAGGAGCTTCAGCTCCGGGTGGGTCTGCGCCTACCGGCGCCTACCGACGCCTGCCTCGTTGCCTCAGACAAACGGCAGGAGCGAGCTGCCGCTCCTTCCCTTCTTTCCACGACGAACAGCAACCTCCCGCTGGTGCCTCTATCACTGTCCCCGTCGCTATTCTCATTATCTCTCAAAGCCAAACAAAGCATCTGTAGTGCAGAGGTTAGCATTCCGGCCTCCCATCTTGGGACGTTGAAGCCGGAGACCCGGGTTCAAACCCCGGCGGATGCATTTTTTGCTCTTTTTGGGTCGACATTCCTCTTGAAGCAATCAATCACTTGCTTGTCCGGGGGCGCGCGCGTCTCGCCTTTTTGCCCTTTTCGTCGGGCGTCGTCAACACATTCACTCACGTGAGAAGAATAAGTAGGTAATAAATAAATATTTATTTATTCTTTTGTTGTGAGTATGAACTGAGTGTCTCCGCTAGATGCCCAGGCACACTGCAGTCGTTGACCAGGCCTGGGTCCACCTCATCTCGCCCAACGGGCAGGAGCGACCGGGCAGGAGGGTATATCTTTCCAAATACCTGCCCTCTCAGACGTAAACTGGGTTGGCCTAACGGTTAACCGCAGGGAGCTACTCAGATCGACACTTCTGTGTGTGAGGCTCGGGCGCGCCTGCGTTCGAGTCTCCATTTGTTTTGTCTTTTTTGTAAAAAAAAATTTGAACTTCTTTTTTGTCCGTCCATTCATTCCTTTTCGATATTTGTTTCCTCGCGTCTAGTTCCTTGATCTCAATGCTGCCATGATGTCTATCCAGTGGTTCCGTTTGCCCGGCACATTGCGCCTTCCATCAAAACGATTGCTCAAAGCCAAAAACAATTACACATCCACACCGGCCTCACCAGTTCGTCCCCTGGAGGATCCGACACGCCTCCGCCACCTGCGCCGTGATGCCGTCAACGTACCCCCACGCAAACATATCAAAATGGTTCCCCTGGACCTCCAGACTCCGCTCCACGAAGCCGCGACAGTACCCCTCCCACCCCAGCTTCGCGTCGTCGCGGTACACATCCACGGGGCTGATCCCCTCCCCGTCGACCGGCACGCGGTCCCTGGCCTTCACCAGCACCGCGCGCGGCGGCCTCTCCCAGACCACCTCCGCCGTCTCCTTCTCCTCCCTGGTCCCGTAAAACGACCTCTCTTCTTCGGTGTCCGTCGTCCCGTTCTCCACCAGCGCCGGACCGGCCCCGCACCGCGGCATCTTCCACACCTTGACCATCCCTCCCGCAAGCTTCATGGCCCGCCTCGCAAGCTTGAGGTTCTTCCCTTCCGGCCCAGCAGGCTCGACCCACTTCGCGATGCGCAATGCCGAGCCGGCGGGCCAGACGGGGTAGACGCTATCAATCATGACCAACCCCACAATCTCGACCCCATCGGCCTCGGCATCCTCGTCTGGTCCGTCTACGTTGCTCCCCGTGACCAACAACCG
Source organism: Colletotrichum gigasporum (assembly GCA_024584535.1). NCBI lineage: Eukaryota > Fungi > Ascomycota > Sordariomycetes > Glomerellales > Glomerellaceae > Colletotrichum > Colletotrichum gigasporum. Next base: position 2,607,234 of record CP077951.1, read on the forward strand.
CGCAATCTCCAACGACAACAACCCTCCCAAGCTCCATCCGCCCAGCAGAATCCTCTTCCGCCTCCGCCTCTTGCCGCTGGCGTCGTACGAGACGGTGCACGGCGCCATGGGCGGGAACTCGCGCGACCGCGCGGCCGTGTTGCGGATCATGCGCAGATACGCGCGCGCCATCTCCGGCACGCCGCCCTCCCACACCGTCCCCGAGTGGAAGCGCGGGTTGGCGATGCCGAAGACGGCACGCGAGAGCGGGGCCAGGCAGTGGTATGCGAAGGTGGTCCCGCCGCCGTCGTGGAGGAGGAAGAGCGGCGTTGCGGACTGGCCGCGCGGCGGGGCGGGCTGGATGAGTTCGCATTCTTCCGGGATGGCTTCGACGAGCATTGTGACGGTGTTCCTTTTTAAAGAAAATGATGCGTGGAAGGTGAGAGGTGAGTCCGGATATGAGAGAGAGAGAGAGAGAGAGAGAGAGAGAGAGAGAGAGAGAGCGATACACAACCCCCCACAGCGGCCCGTCGGAGTTGCGGCCCGGACTTTCGCCTGAGATCCGATGGAGAGGTTCAAGGTCCTTGAAATGCGGGGTTTTGTTGCTCGCTGTGTACGAATCTGCTCAGGAACTGGACGCCGAGACTCGAATATCTTGGGAGGGTCGCGCAACAACAAGAAGATCAACAGGGGAAGATGTTGGGTTGAAGCTGCACGAAGACTGGGATGGGGTTGGTCTTGGGGGGTGGCAGAGATGAGATGAGGTTGTGTGGTGGTGGGTTTGGAATGCGATCGGACCTGCATGTGCGGCGCCCAGCCAACAAGACGCAGCCAATCGGCCTTCCAGGACAGGATTTCCGCCCCCAGCGGGGCGACTTCCGCTTCGGCGTTCGGCGGTCCCGAACGAGGATGGGGATTAAACGTCTCCTAGACGGGGGGTATGAAAGGGCTATGGATGCCCCCAAAACCGCCGACTTGGGTCCTCGATCCATGGTTCAGATTTGCGCCACCGGCATATCTGATTCAGCATTCACGATATAGCCCGATCCAACCGTTGGTAACGCGATGAGAAGTCAACATCTCGATTGAGCACCTGCAATCTATCCAGTCTACCGCATCCATCATGTCCTCGGCGTGTACTTCAGGTACAGGTTCTGCCTTGGCTTCGACGCCGAGTGCTTGTTCCGGTCCACCGCGTCCTCCGGCACCTTGTCCATCTTCTTCCCGTTGGCGTCGCACAGCTGGAAGTCGAATCTCGCGACGAAGATGGCCGTGGTGATGCCCATCTCCAATTTCGCAAACTGTTCAGCCACAGCGTTAGCATATTTACCCCTTGGCGTGCAGTGTCTCGGAAAGTAAGACACCCCCCCCCCCCCCCCCCCAAAAAAAAAAAAAAAGCAAAACTCACCCTCATACCCAAACACGGGTGCCGTCCGGCTCCCCACCCATTATACGCATGCGCATCCCCCTTATCCTCCTCCCGTCCGGGCAAATACCGGCCCGGATTCCACCGGTTCGGCTCCGGGAACAGCGCCGGGTCCATGTGCGTGTCGTCAAAGTGGTACACGGCGTACGAGTCCTGCGGAACCACCTCCCCGCTCGCGCCGATGGGTATGTCCTTCCCGGTCCCGTTGTACCGGAACCCGCACCCGGTGATGGTGTGCCTGATCGTCTCCCGCAGACACAGATCGATCTTGGGAAACTCGGCCTCCCACTCCTCCTCGCCCAACCGCCCCAACACCTCCTCCGGCGTCTCCTCCTCGAACCTCCTGTGCCTCTCAATAACCCCGTCAACCTCGCCCCGGACCTCATTATACCACGTCTCGTCCGCCCCCAAAAAGCACAGCAGATACGCCGCGTTGATCCCGCTGTTAATCAACCCCGCAAAGAGCGCACCAACGATAAACGCGACCATCTCGACAGTCGTATCCCCCTGATCCATCAAAAACTGCAACGCATCAGTCCCCTCCACGCCCCGCGCCCTCCTCTCCTTAATCACCTTTTCGAGAATCATGTACATCTGCGCGCCGCTATACACCCGCCTAACGTGCCCGATGGTCGGCATCCAGGGAAACATGACTTTCGTCGCGGTGCTCGCGGCGTCGATGCTCTCAAAGATGCGCAGCGTCCGCGACAGGAGCCCGTCGTCCTCGGCGATCTCGTCGCACCCGACCATCCGCATCGTCAGCTGGAACACGAGCCGGTACATGTCCTCGAACGGGTCGCTGATGCCCGACTTGGAACCGGCGGGTCGGCGGGAGACGAGGCGGTCGTTGGTGTCGCGCGCGTCGCCGACCAGCAGGGGCAGGCGGTTGACGAGCTGTTCCTTGCGCAGCAGGCGGACGATGTTGCGGTTGAACTTTGCGCCAAAGTTGTCCTCGCCCGAGCGCTCGCTCGAGACGTCGATGCGGGGGGACGCGTTGAAGAGGGCGCCGTAGCTGGAGGATGCGTGTTAGCCGGTACACGCCCTTACCCAACCGCGACATCACCACTCCGTCGCACAATATCCTCCTCCTACATTGCATCACGCATCACGCAACACACACACACACACACACAGGGAGACTCACCCTTTGGTAAAATCCAACTCCCGACTCTCGAAAAACAACTGCCGCCCGGCCTCCCCCGACAACCCCACAATCCGCATCTTGCCAAAATAAAAGCTCCAGTTCCCCGACCGTCCGAACCGGCGCCCCTCGGTCAGAAAGTTGCCGCGGTCCGTGAAGAAGCGCGGCGTGCCCAGCACGGGGTACCCTTTAAACAGCTTGGGCGCGTTGCGCGGGAAGGACGGGCGGTACGCGAGGAAGCCGACGGCGTAGGCCAGCCCCGTAAGCAGGAGGACCCAGATGCTCGTCGGCCAGTCCTGCGGGCGCAGGACGGCTGAGGCGAGGGCTGCGAGGGACATGTTGTCGTCGTCGTCGTCGTTCGTTGTCGTGTGTAGAGTTGGCGGGTTGGTTGGTGATGACGAAAGAGCAGATGACTGGGGTTGCTTCGGATGAAGAAGCTGTCACCTCGATGTTCGAAACAACAAGACGAAAAGAAGAGCAGAAAGAGATGGGGGGAAAGTGGGATAAGGCCAGTAGATACCCAAAAAAAAAAAAAAGAAAAAAAAAAAAGTATCCGAGTTGGCTGGCGATGATGCTACGCGGGCGCGGAACTAGACGCTCAGGCAGACCAGACCAAGGCTATACTAACATGTCGACGGCCAGAATGGCGGCAAGCTAATACTAAAGTAAGGACAAAAAAGAGACGACGGAAGCTGGAGCTCCCCCTCCGCCACTCCTCCCTCGCTTGCGCCAATTGTCCCATGGATCTTCGGTCCATCCAAACGGAACCGATTCCAAAACCCAAAACTTGAGTCGTCCGTCGGTTAGGGGTGGGAGGGCAGCAGCAGCAAAGCAGGGATGGCTGCTCCTCGAAGGGACCAAACGCCGCGGTCTATGACGAACGAATACGAAAAGATCCTCCTTCTTCTCGTCCTCCCCATTCCCCTCTTCATCGCCTATTGGAAATGGGAACCTTGGAACTCGTCTCCCGGTAACCCAATCAGCGGTACGGATACCGAATCCCAAGCAAGCAAGCAAGCAAGCTTCCCAACCAGGGGAGGGGGACATATAGGGGGGGGCCAAAAGGCGGTAGCGTACACCGCGTAGTGTAGTGTAGCTGAATGAACGAACTACTCCTCGGGTGGAGCACAAAAGGACCCCGGATCCGCCGCTAATTCGAGACGGTGCGCGGCAGATGGGGGAGCCGAAGATGAAACTCTGGACGTCAGCGACCAGGGGGGGTTGGCCAACCACCTTACCAGGGTCGGTCATCTGTTTGTAGTTTGGGTCTATTGTTCTTCTTCTCTTGAGGTGGCACAAGCGAGACGATATGGATGCCATCCATGGTAAAAAGTGCTTCCTCTGCCTGCCCGTCATCCAACCGAACCCTCTCCTAACCCCCCAGCAATACACACCCCCCGCCGGGCCGTTTGCCTGACCAGATATGAAATTCCCAACCTGTGATTGGCGTGATGGGGATGCCAGTTTGTTCAACGCTGCTCTTCGTCCCCCGGCTTTAACGCGGAATGGCAGCCTGCGATGTAATCTCCCCGACCAAAGTCCCGTTCCCATCTGCCCAAAGGTCGTCGATGCCGTGGGGTTACGAAGCCTGCCTCACGACCCTCGCTCCTCTCGCGAAGCAGGGATACTGATACTCTGGCGGCCGACCGTGCAGCTCCAGTCATGTCCCATCCCGGACGCATCATCGCCGTCTCCGTCCTCCGTCCCGGCCAAGCACCAGCGGTGAGCCCGGCCTCGCGGCAGCCAAGGACTCCTGCTCCGGACCCGGACCCGAATCCAGCCTCGACAAATCTTCACATCATCCACTTCCCGAATCCCTCGCGATCCGAGGACCATCCCCCCCCTCCAACCTCCACCTCCCGTCGCCACGCTTAACCTAACTCTAACGAAGTGTCTTAGCTGGCGCGAGCGTGTCCGTTGGTGTGTGTGACTTCCAATTGAATGCCACGCGTGGTTGGTCGCTACCGAGCTGGGGCTGCTTGCTTGTTGATGGCGCAGTCTGAACTCCCGTGCTACGCAAACCACATGAACAACGGATGCACTGCAGCATCTCGAATGCGACTTCGGATACCGACAGGAAAGTCGCATGTAAACGTATTCGTGTGTACTACGGATGAGGCTTTGTCTCGTCCGCGGAAGGGTATCGTCTAACAATCCATGCCGACCGATGAAAGAAAACTGCCAATGTCACCCCCGCCCGACGCCAACAACAATCAGTAAATGCTTGCGTAAGACATGCATGTCCTCCTCCAAGTATCCCCTGCCATGTCTCCCACACAAATTCCCATGCCGAGAAGTTCCCATCCGCAAATCTCCCTAAACAGCCTCCCAATCCATAGCCTCGACCATGAAATCGAACTCGTCCTCCTCGAGATCCATTCCCTCGACATCAATCCCCCCGTCCACCGGCACCCCCGTGTCCTCGGCCACCTTCTTCTCCGCCACCGCGTACCCCGCGTCGAACCCAGCAAAGACGTACCTAAAGATCCTGTCCAGGTCATAACTCTCCAGCGGCGCCGTCCCGTCCCTCTCCCTGCCCTTCGGCCTCTTCCCCGCGGCAACCTCCTCGGCGTACTTCCACCTGTTCCGCAGTTCCTTCGCGCGGTACAGGCAGAACAACACCTCTCCGGTGCCCAGTGCCTCGTGGAGCGGGTTATCCTCCTTCTCCAGCACGTTAATAACGTTCTCGTGGAAAGTGTGGTTCGACCACGCCGCCCCTCGCCCGTTGGTCCCGCCTGCTCGCTGCGCGGCCGTCGCGAACCGCTGCTGGCCCCCGTTGACGGGCCCCGTCTTCGGCACCGTCGTCCCGAACACGCACAGCAGGTGCACCAGCGCTCTCTCCAATAACATGTAATACTCGTAAAAGTCGAGCTTGAACATCAGCTCCGCCTCCTCGGCATCCGTCTCACCCACCCACATGGGATTGCCAGGCTTCGCTATCGCGTGGTGGTACCCGTGCGAGAGGTACGGCAGCTTCCACTTGAGTCGGCGCACGATTTGTATGTATCGCTTGAACTCCTGTTGTGAGGAGAGCCCCGTCTTCGCGCAGTCGGCTGCTGCGGCGGGGTTTGGCGGTGCCGTGTTGTTGGCCACGCCGTTGCTTTTGATGGGGCTGCTGCTTCCGCTATTGACCGGCGACGATGCCTGCAGCGTCGCGGGGACGATGGTCGAGGTCGTCGGCTGGCTCGGTCTTGGGGGCTGCGACGACGCGGAGGAGTGGAAGTAGTTCGAGGTCTTGCCTCTCGACGCCCATATTGAGCCGTCGAGACCCTTCTTCTTTGATCGCATCATCGTGTTCGGTCGGGGAGGTACGGTAGGGCTGTCGGCAGAGCCTTCACGGCTTCAATTGCGTCTTTAAATGCAGGAGATGGCTCTTCTTTTGTTCTGTACAGGCAGGTTCGTAGACCTTCGTCCCGTCCGATCGGAAGGATGGCAGGTCGTAGATGGGAAATCGCAGGCTGAAGAAATCTGAAGAATTGGCTAGAAGCCAGGCCTGTTAAGCGGGATTTAAGAATGCCAGAAAACGAGGAAGGATTAGGACAGCGTTTCGGTAGGAAGGTGTCTGAAAGAAAAAGAAAAATGAGCTCTTGGCGCCTGTCTCATACCGTTTGTTGGCCCGATTTCGCGACCAGCAAAGGCCATGGAAGGAAGTCGAAAGAGGGGAATTGAGTGGTGCCGTGCTGGTGGAGGCGCGGGGTCAAGGAAGACGCGACAGCGGCTTTACGCGTGGTGGTGGTGGACCCCTTGGGCGCAGAATGACGCACGGTGGCTTAGGCATCCCGTGCTACAGTGGTGCCGCTACCCCTGTGGACAAACGCTACAGAAGGCAGAACCCCCAAGCGCCCAGCCTGGAGAGCACATCACCAGCAGCTGCCAGGAAAGTATCGCAACAACAGAATCACTCCTTGCAAGTCAAACGGTAACTCCAAGAACAACAAGGCTGCATTCATCTCTACAACTGCCTCTGCTGTATTGACTGTGTCGAAATCGTACTTGAACGTATTTCTGTGATATCGCAATCCAACAAAACCCCGCCACACGCAACAAATACCCCAACGCCCGTCGCCATGACACTCATCCAAACGCCGCAGCCAGCCAATCGGCCTTGTACATCTACTTCTTCGTAGCCTTCGCCGTGCCAATGTGGGTATTATGAACCTGTTCTCTGTCAGCTTGATGCCACTCCTCCACCACAATTCAACGGGAACACCCACTTTAGTAGCAAATCGCAAACTCGTCAACGTCTCGCGGAGGTGCGTTTCCAGCGGGCTGACCATCACAAACATGAGCGTCTTGCTGTTGCCCCCGAGGGAGTACTGCAGCAGGTGCGTCAGCTTCGAGTTGCGGTACGGGACGTGCCCGCTTCCCCTGCCGAGCGCCTCAATCACGTCCCCGAGACACGACAGAGACTTGTTGATGTTCTGCGTCTCCTTAATCCTGTCGCCCTCGGCCTGCGAGTGCTTCAGCCGCTCCGAACCCGCGAGATCCACCAGGTTCAGCGTGCCCTCGCACCGCTCTCCCGTTGCCGAGTTGTAGCCCACCAGCTTGAGGATGAACACGCTGTGCGATCGCGAAGAACGCTCGTTGGCCTTGGTTGCCGCGACCGAACGGTTCTTCTGCGCCTCGTCGAGCATCGTCTCCACCGTGTCGGCCGAATCCAGCCTCACCGACTTGCAGTTGACGACCGTCGTTTGCTTGCGCACGTCGTCGTGTCGGATCTCGAGCTTGCGCGTCTTGCCTTCCGATTCGCGGCCGTTTGGCGTCAACAGGTCGTTGAGCTCTTCGTTGTAGACCTCAATGAAGGAACCCTCCATCGTGTACGTCCACGACTTCTCCTTGAGCTTGGTGACGGTGTCGTAAATCATGTGCGTCGCCCGAGGAATCATGCCGTCCGCCGAGGACATGGTGTGCGTCTTGCCGGAGCCAGTCTGGCCGTAGCAGAAAATGCACACGTTGTATCCGTCGAGGGCGCTCTGCACGAGCTGCGAGATCTCGTCAAAGACATCCTGGTTTTGGGCTGTCGGGGTGAAGACCCGGTCAAACTCAAAGTTGAAGTTCTTGCGTGTGACCTTGCCGAAACTGCTCGTCTCTTCCGGTCCCTGAAGCGCAATTTCGGCTGAAGTCTTGTCGTCGGGGAATGACACATGGGCCTCTGGACCCTCTGACTGGTCCAACACCGGACGAACTCTGCACATGACACGGATGTTGCCCTTGAGTTCCTGGTACTTGTTGAAGAGGATGCGCCGTTCCGTCTCTTCCTTAATGAGCTTCTCCTTGGCGACCTCGGCAATCTTGAGAGCCTCCTGCAACCTCGCCTCCATGTTGGCGAAGGAATCCGATTGCTGCTTGTTGTCGGACTCGAGGAACTCAATGTGGGACTTGAGAGAGTTGATCTTGCCCTCCAGTGTGAGGTTGGAGGCGGAGAGCTCAGTGATATTCGTCTCCAGGCCCTTCTTCAGGTTGCGTTCGCGATCGAGGTCTCCCTTCAGCTCTTCCACTTCCGACCGTAGTTGTGACACCTCGCGATCCTTCTTCTGCAGGCCGAGGTGGAGGCCTTGCTGCTCATTTCCAAGCCTCATACGAAGGTTCTCAATCTCCTTGGACTGCTTGTTGCGCTCGTCGTCAAGCTCGATCTTGTAGTGTCGCTCAAGGGCTTCCAGGGCCTCTCTGTGGCTCTTTTCTTGGCGCGAGACCTCATCCCTCAGCTCACGGCGCATCTCATCCACCTCATGACAGCGCTTGCGGGCTTCATCCTCAAGCTCAAACTTGTGAGTCCGCTTCTCTGTCTCTGAATCAATCGTCAACCTCTGCATCTGGTCTCGCAGGGTGGTTAGTTCAGTTTGCAAATTCTCATTGCGGTCCTCGAGTTTGTCGCGTTCGGTTTCGAGCTCATTTACTGCATCCTGTCAGTTGGCGGCTCATCTCAAGAAGCCGCCGCACTTACTTCTCTTTTTGTACATCTCGATTCGCTCATCCATCAGCTCCTTGTCGGAGAGCATGCTGTTCATCGAATCCTGCACCTTTTTGAACTGGGAATCCAGCTCGCCCAAGCGTCCCTCGACATCCCAGGCTGCAAATTGAGTGACGTTAGAATCTTTGGTTAAAAATACAGGCTTATTAGGAGAAAGGGGTCTTGTGGGGGATCTGGCGGGGGATTGTGATGCCTTGATGGACAGGATTGCGCCCTCCAGTTCGACCAGGTCTGCTCGTACGCGCTTAGGGTCGGGCAAAGGCGTGACAGGATCTGCCATGAGAAAGGCCTGCCTCTTCTTCGGCGACAGGTGAGGCGGTTGCATGGGACATCGGCGAGCGGCGCGCATGGTGATGTTGTCCAATTGCGACGCGCTCACCGCGGTCGTCACGGAGCTGACGCTGTTCTCCTGGCTGAAAACCACTTGATCTTCATCGGCAGTTGAGTCCGTGCTGGCGTCGTCCTTAATGGACAGTGCGCCGAAGCGGCTGGTGAGAGACACTTCTCTGTCTGAATGCAAATGCATTGGGGGTGCTGGCTTGGCAGGTCTGATCTTGTTGGGCTGAAAATCAAGGGAACGTTGAAGCTTCAGTTGATGAGAGCGTAATGCGAATGCCGTACCGTGCTGTTGTGCCATTGGTCCATCCAATTCGTCCTCCGCTCGATTGCCATGTGCCGTTCGAGGCCTGGCTTGCGTGTTTGGGTTTCGGGTCCGTGGCTGTCCGTGGACAGACCGCGCATGGGCCAGCGACGACTTAGAGCGCTCATGTCTGCTGGGGCCGACGCTGGCGGAAAAGTTGCTGTTGGAGTTATATCGTGAAGATGCTGATGTGGAATTGTGACGACTGAAGGTGGAGGGGTTCTTGAGCTGCTGCGAGTCAGCTGGGTGCACAGGACGTGGTTCAGCAGAGACAAATGCGGCGGTACAAGATGCAGCTCATCCCTGTCGCCCGTCGCGTCTGCGAGGTCCGTGATATCGCAAGCTTGGCCGTCTTCTTGCTGCATCGCAGCGTCCAGAAAAAGTTGGATGACATTGCTTGAACTCTCAACGTCGCGCTGCATGGCCAGCCACACCTGGAGACTTCCCGAAGCGCTGCGCAGCCATGTCGACCGAGGTATGCGAGACAGGGCTCTAGACCTAGGAGACTTCATCGGTGCTGGGCTGGATCGAGCCTCGGCTTGATGGCGGTTGTCTTGCTCCCAGCGAAAGGAGAAAGCGACGAGCAGTCTCGGCAGACCAGACAGCGGCGAGACGATGCAGATCACCGCACGCAAGAGGCACCGCGCAGCACGATACAAATGCACGCAGATCCAGCAGCCGATTCGGACCATGTCGACACGGGGAGCAATGCACGACTCGGGCGCCATCGCAGACAACCGGACCTTGGAGTCGGGTATGGAGTGCAGAGGGCAAGGAGAAGAAACCTACCGAAGCAAGTGTTTGTCCATGCACAGAGCCTGACCTCGCGAGGCGGCCAGGTGCTGCTGCCGTCGAGGTCTTTGTCGGGTATTCGCCTGCCCTCTCGGCGAGGGTCTTGGGGCGCTTCTGCTCGGAAATCTGGGCTGCGACGAGAGACCAGTCAGTAGCCGTCGCTGCCGTGTGTGCATCGTCGCCGCGGTGCAGAGGAAGGAACCAACCTGGCTGCGGCACCTGGCGCTTGTGGTCATTCAGCGCGCCAACCCTGGAGCCCGGCGCAATCAAGCGCGAGTTGTTTTGTGACTGGCTCATCTCCGAGAGGCCTGATGATATCGTGCCCGGTCGCGGGAGGTTGCTCCGGGGCTGCATGACGGATGATCGGAACTGATGCTGTTCGCGGGAAGGGTGGTCAGTCACGCACGCTGGCATGTCATCGTGAACTCCGCGGTCGCATTCCAGAGCTCCCGCGGGCGTCGCACGAGGGGACACACTCACCTCTAGGTTCACAGTGTTGTCCATGTTGATGAGGCTGTCGACGCGGCGGGCGACGACGGGAACGATGATGTGGGATACGAGGAGCAGCGCTCCGGTTCTGGACGCGGCAGGAGACGACGTTGTGAAGTTGAAGCAGGCATGCGAATCGCAAAAGTCCACAGTTGGAATTGAATATGGGGAGGGGTGCGGGTGTTCTGTGCTCGAGCTGGCGCTGCCGGGACTGCCTGTCTGTGTCAATTTGTTTGCTGCGCTTCCCGATTCGGCTGCGTGGAGGCGCATCCAGGGTGTGGGTGTTTACCTTGAATTGTGTACCGCTCAGTGACGGGGCAACGGGGTGGGCAGGGGTACGTACCAATCTCCGGTCCTGCTTGGATAGTCTTCGCGAAAGAAAAGCTTAGCTAAGGCGTACAGAAGTCGGCTTAGCTAAGTGGGTTTACTTACCTAAGGCCGTCGGCAGGCCCCGGTGGCATGAGACGCCTGCATCTCTGCCTGAGGCTGAAACCGCCCGCTCCAGCCAGCGTTATTCCCGTCCACCACCGCCCGCCGAGCATAAAGCGGGGCACCACCCCCAAGACGGAAAGCGGTCGCAGGAGTGCTCAGACTTGACACATGCGCAGCTCGACGCTGGCCACACAGAGCAAGGCGAGCGACTCGTCCGTTTCTTTCTGCACGAGCGCAAAAAAATAATACTGCCTGCACAGTAGCGAGTGGTCTTTTTCACATGTCATGGGCTGCCGCACCATGACGTTGGGAAGCTCATTCGCCAGGTCGCACTTGAGATTTGTGTCTTGACGCCCCCAAACGACGAGGAATCCACGCAAACAAGACACGAAGCTCGTGTACGGTTACACACACAGCTGCTACTGTCTTTCTCAACCGTCAACCCTCTTTTTTTTCCCCCCCTATTCCCTACCAAGATCGATCGCCTGGGCCAATTCCCATCCGGGTCCCAGCTCGAAGAAATCCCCCGACTCGCGCCATCGATCCCTCGGCAGCGCATCCCGTCCCTCACGAGCCGCATTGCGACGGCGCTGATGTCGTGGTGATTCTCTCCTCCGTAGCTGCCGCCGCCGGTCTCTCCTGACTTACACGAACCTCTCCGCAGCCCAATCCAGCCCAACATCGACATCCAACAAACGCACCACCGCAGACATGGAGAAGTTTAGCCAGTTCCGCGACAAAGGTGAGCATCGCCGCCCTCGCCCACCACGTCCCGTCCCAGCCGTCGCACGCAACACATCCTGAAGCTAACATCACCCACAGGCTCGGGCATCTCGCCCTTCATCCCCGTCAAGACGCCGCTCTCGCCCCTCTCCTCCGTCTTCCACGCCTTCCTCTTCTTCGTCCGCCTGCCCATATTCCTCACCTACGTCGCCACCTACTTCCTCCTCCTTCAACACCTCCCCTTCCTCCCCGTCGCCGTCCGGAAGGTCCTCCTCTGGGGCATGATGGGCATCCCGGGAATATGGTGGGTGGACCTCCAGCTCGACGGTGTCCGCCGTGGCACCCTCGCCGAGCAGCCCCCGCAGCGCTTCCCCCACCCGGGCTCCGTCATCGCCGCCAACTTCACCTCGCCCATCGACGCAATCTACCTCGCCGCCATCTTCGACCCCATCTTCACCGTCTCCTACCCGGGCACCCGCTCCCTCGAGCGCGTCTCCCTCCTCCGCGCCGTCCTCTACGCCCTCTTCCCCGTCCGCTTCGCGCCCCGCCCCTCGGCCAAGCTCACCGACCTCGCCGCCCTTCACGAGCGCTACCCCGACCGCGTCGTCGCCGTCTTCCCCGAGGGCGGCACCACCAACGGCAAGGGTGTCCTGCCCTTCACCCCAAGCCTCCTCGCCGCCAAGCCCGACGTCCACATCTTCCCCGTCAGCGTCCGCTACACCCCCGCCGACGTCACGACCCCCGTCCCCGGCCGCTGGTTCAAGTTCCTCTGGGACCTGCTCTCCCGGCCCACCACCTGCATCCGCGTCCGCGTCGCCGAGAGCATCCTCAACTCCTCCGCCGCCCAGACGAACGGTGTCTCCTCGTCCGTTTCCGAGGGCGGCTCTGCGCAGCGGCGCACGGGAGGCGATATGACGACGCCCGCGCTTTCGGCCGAGGAGCAGCGCGTGCTGGACAAGGTCGGCGAGGCGCTGGCCCGGCTGTGTCGTAACAAGCGCGTCGGCCTGACGCTGCGGGACAAGGCCGCGTTCGTCGACGCCTGGAACGGCCGGAAGAAGTAAACACAGACGAAGTCGGAGCAAGATTCTCTTAGGAAGAACAGCAGAACGTGCATGTGGTGGGTGACGATGACGAGGGGCGGCTGTAGTGGCTTTATTTTAACGACTATCGCGGGTGTTGCATAGCTAGGAGCTGGAGTTCGCGTTGATGCGCTGTGTTTCAAAGACAAAAACGAAAATCGACAATGGCGGCGGACGAAAAAGTAGCATGAGCGGACCTTTTTACAGAATCCGCTGTGTAATGTGTGTGTACGTTTGTCTTGACGAAGGGGATGGGGAGGGGGGCGGAGAAGCTTCATATACCAATACCACAATTCCGATGTTTTTCGAGCGCGCACAATCCATATATACCCTCCTCACCCCTTTTGACTGAGAAGCCTGAATGTTGTTGTACCCTGTGATGACTTGACCACAAACAAAACTCCGATTTTGGACTACCTTTTTTCCGAAGCCGTACAAGAAGATGGTATAACAGTGTAGAACTCTAGAAAAAATGTACCCTCCCCGGCCCCGCAGTAACTCGAGTAAGAGAAATCCAACTTCCGCCGCCCTTTTTTATCCTCCACCCTTAGATCTTGCCGTCCGTCACGCAGCCAGAGCTGGCGTCGCTGACGAGGGAAGAGTACTTCTTGAGGGTACCCTTGGTGTACTTGGGCGGCGGCGCCTTCCACTGGGCCCTCCGCCTCGCCATCTCTTCCTCGGGGACGTTGCTGTCGATGACACGGGACTCGGCGTCGATGGTGATGATGTCGCCGTCCTGGACGAGACCGATCGGGCCGCCCTCCATGGCCTCGGGCACGATGTGACCGATGAGGAAACCGTGGCTACCACCGGAGAAACGACCGTCAGTCAGCAGGGCAACGTCCTTGCCGAGACCGGCACCCATGATGGCGGAACTGGGCTTCAGCATCTCAGGCATGCCGGGGCCACCCTTGGGGCCCTCGTAGCGGATGATGACGACCGTCTTCTCGCCCTTCTTGATCTCGTTGCGCTCAAGCGAGGCAATGAAGTCGTCCTCGTCGTCGTACACGCGCGCCTTGCCCTGGAACCGGAGACCCTCCTTGCCCGTGATCTTGCCGACGGAGCCGCCGGGCGCGAGCTGGCCGCGCAGGATCTGGATGTGGCCTGTGGGCTTGATGGGGTTGCTGAAGGGGCGGATGATATCCTGGCCTTCGGGGAAGCCCGGCATGTCCTCGACGTTCTGCTTCATCGTCTTGCCCGTGACGGTGATGCCCGAGCCGTCGATCATGCCCTCCTTAATCAGGAACTTGAGCAGGCCGGGGGTGCCGCCGATGCCGTGCATGTCGGCCATGACGTACTTGCCCGAGGGCTTCAGATCGGCCAGGAAGGGTGTGCGGTCTGAGACGGCCTGGAAGTCGTCGACCGTCAGCTTGATGCCGACCGAGTCGGCGATGGCGAGCAGGTGCAGCACGGCGTTGGTGCTGCCACCAAGGATGTTAACGACGACCATGGCGTTTTCGAAGGCTTGGCGGGTAAGGATGTCGCGAGGGCGGATGTCCTCCTTCAGAACGTTGCGGATGGCAGCGCCGATGTTCTCGCACTCGGCCTTCTTGCTGGGGTGCTCGGCGGGGCTGCTGCTGGATCCTGGCATGGTCAGGCCGAGCGTCTCGATGGCCGTCGCCATGGTGTTGGCCGTGTACATGCCTCCGCAGGCGCCGCTACCGGGGCAGGCGTTGCGGATGATGTCGAAGCGCTGCTCCTCGGTGATCTCGCCGGTGATGTACTGGCCGTAGGCCTGGAAGGCGGACACGATGTCGATGGACTCGCCGCTCTTGCTGCAACCGGGCGCGATGGTACCGCCGTAGACCATGATGGAGGGGCGGTTGACGCGGCCCATGGCGATGGCCACACCAGGCATGTTCTTGTCGCAGCCGGGCAGCGAGATGTTACCGTCGTACCACTGGCCGTTCATGACGGTCTCGATGGAGTCGGCAATAATCTCACGAGACTGCAGCGAGTAGCGCATGCCCTTGGTACCCATGCTGATGCCGTCCGAGACGCCGATGGTGTTGAACTGGTAGGGGATCAAGCCGGCTTTCCTGACGGAGTCGCGGACGATGTTGGACAGGTCGAGCAGGTGCATGTTGCAGGGGTTGCCCTCGTACCAGACGGACGAGATGCCGACCTGTGCCTTGTTCATGTCCTCTTCGGTCAGACCCGTGGCGTACAGCATGGCCTGCGAGGCGCCCTGGGACTTGGGCTGCGTGATCTTGGCGGAGATCTTGTTCAGCTGGTCGTCGGCGCGCCGGGAGGCGGTGGAGGAGAGGAGGCGGCTGTGCGGGCACCATCTCAGTTAGCCATTGATGTCTATGAAGGGGTCAATTGAGGCCAGGGAGATTCGTACGCGTGGCTGCCGATGGCAGAATGCCTCGTCGCAGCCCGCAGAGCTTGCGACTGGCGGAGGATGGACCGGGAGAGCATCGCGTCAGGGTTCGCCGGGAAGCCCCAAGGAAAGCGGATGCGGAGGAATGGAGACGAAGCGGGGGATTGTGGGTGGCGGTTGTGGTCAATTGAGTCCGACAATCAAAACATGTCCCGGTTTCCCGTCGAGATCCCCTTTATAGTGTGAGTGGGTGAGTCACGAAAATTTGGTGCGGTGAAG
The DNA here is from genome assembly GCA_024584535.1 of Colletotrichum gigasporum. Classification (NCBI taxonomy): domain Eukaryota; kingdom Fungi; phylum Ascomycota; class Sordariomycetes; order Glomerellales; family Glomerellaceae; genus Colletotrichum; species Colletotrichum gigasporum. Next base: position 2,622,508 of record CP077951.1, read on the forward strand.
GGGAAGACCTGAGATCACAGGGACAGTCACAGGGACACGCACACACGAAGTCCAAGATACGCACCAGCGAACGCCTGGGGGGGCATTTGGGCGATGTCGGCTGCTAAAAATTCTGGAGCTCCCCGCCGGCCGCCCCCCGCATTGAAATAAGAATTCGCTGATTGGCTGGCTCGGTGGCCCCAGCTTTCGCAGGTGGGCGCCGGCGCCGGTGTGCGGTGAGCAAGGTCAGCCAAGGTGAGCGGCCAACGGTTCTCCACAGCCAGCATGAGAGCAGCGTTCAAGTTTGGAAGCACTGGAGAACACCAACCTGGAAGGCCACACATATCCTGATTCCTTCGACGGCTTCAACTCTCACTGTAAGAGCAACTCGACACTGGTTTTGAGTAATTCAATGCAAGTGGTCTCGCAGTGCGTCTTATTTCCGCTAGGCCCGCCGGTCCCGGACAAGCCCCGGTTTTCTCGGCCGAATCCGCCGTGTGGGCGCCACAACCCAGCAACGCGCATGCGGCCTCCATTTTCCCTCCTGTAATCGAATCCCGTCCCATTATTCATTCGAATTCATGGATTATGATGTTCTTCCATCCACGTCGATTACACAGGCCTACGGCTTGGTCTTCTGATCCTCTGTAGTGCCCTTCTCCTTCGCGTCCTTGTCCTCTCTGCGGGTCAGGATCTCGTCAATAACGCCAATCTCCTTGGCCTCTTCTGCCGTCAGGTACTTGTCGCGCTCCATCATGTCGTTGACCTCCTCCAGGTTGTACTTGTCGTGGCCGAAGGACCTGTTGAGGTGGCGTCTCATGATCTCGTTAATCTGGGTGCGGATGCGCTGTATCTGGTTCGCGTAAATCAAGATGTCCGACGCCTGGCCCTGCGTTCCGCCGAGCGGTTGGTGGATCATAACGGAGCTGTGTGGAAGGGCGTATCTCTTGCCGGCCTCGCCTCCCGTCAGAAGCAGCGCAGCCATCGAGGATGCGGCGCCGAGGCATACTGTCGACACCGGCGACTTGATGTACGTCATCGTATCGTAAATAGCGAGTCCTGGCTCTGTCAGCCCTGTGCTCATCGTTTCCTTCGACCGAGGGCCTCACCTGACGAGACCGAGCCTCCGGGCGAGTTTATGTACATCGTAATCGCTTTGTCGGGGCTGTCGGACTCGAGCCATAGCAGCTGGGCGACTATCGAGGCGGAAACGGTGTCGTCGATCGCGCCATTAAGGCAGACAATTCGTTCCTGTCCTCGTCAGCTTTGCGCAGAGCTCAGGATGTCGTGCGGGCTTACCTGGAGCAGCTTGGAAAAGATGTCGTCTACCTGCAATGTCAGCGAATGAGCTCAATCGCGCGGCGCTCGCAGTACTGACACGACCTCCAGCCATTGGACTGATCGATTAGCTATCGCGACATGGAGACGGTGGGAGGGTCATGCGCTACGAACCGAGACTTCGGTGATGTATGGCAGAGGGATGTTTCCGACCGGTGGCGCGATGCCTAGGCCGCTGATGGGAAAGTTGGTAAAAGTCCGGGCCTGTCGCCTAAGAGGGGAAGCTACCCGTAGGGCCCGGAATAGTGTCCGCTGGCAGTTCATGGCGGCGGCGCAGATGTAGCAAAAACCGTACTTGCGAGGTTGAAGCTCTGAAGAATGCGTGCGAAGGCGGCAACCAGCGGCAAGTGGAGGTGACGCTGTGCAGGCGGCAGAGCGCTATCCCCCCTGCATGGATCCCCGAGCTCCGAGCTCCCACGCGTGCCTCGCCTAAAAATTGCCCCGAGCAAAAATTATGTCACCGCACCCCTCGACAGACCGCAGCATTCCACGCCTTGACGCCAGCAAGTCTCGAATTGCTCCCCTTCGCTGGTCGCAAGCCGAAGCGCAATGAATCGAACGGCGCGATGTCTATCCTCCGCCACCAGTCGCATCGAGTCCAGCTATAGAAACGCGATATCGAGGCGGGCCGCGAGGAGGAGGAACGAACTGGAAGCCAAGTTCAACCAGGGTCTGGACAAGGATGGCGATGGAAATCCCATTAGAATCAATAGGGAGAAGAAGGCGGTGTCAACGCCACGTGGCAGCCTTCCCATCTCGCCCATCATGGACCCTGAATTCGTCGAGGTCAGGAAGCGGTACAAACAGCCCAAAGAGAAGGCTCGAGTAAGCCGGATCAAGAGCCCGTTCCGCAGGGAACTCCTCGTAAACCCGTTCGGTCAGTGCTCTCCCAAAAGCCAATTTGGTGTATTCATCCCTAGGGAAGCAATCCGACTGACCTAAACACCGCAGCCCATGCGCTCGCAACACCCGTCCGCCAGTGCCCCGCCACCCGCACGACCATACCGAACTATTTCCACCAAAAGCTGAATGCTGTCCCTAATCCGAATACGGGTGATGTATGGGTTGCACCACAAGACATGATTACTCTGGGAGCAGAGGAACTGAGCTCTGTCGGACGGAGCAACGGCGCAGAACAGGAACAACAAATCCCCGAGACGGCCGTGGAGGAGGAGGTGGGGGAGACGGTCGTGAAGGACGAGGCCGCCGTGGAAGAAACAACGAAGAAAAAGAAGGCACGGCCGGCACCGCCGCCGCCTCCGCACCGACCCGTGAAGGGTTCCCCCAGCGCCTACGTTCTGGCCAGGAAACCCTTATTTCAGAATATGGCGTGGAAGAAAGGCACGGCACCCCACTCATCCGATTATCATCGTATCTTCTACGCGCGGGACACTTTCCTCAGGGCAGCCTTCGGCAGGCTTATCTGGCGCGAAGACATGCACCTCGTCGTCCTCGAGAACATGCGCCGCCACGTCGTCAAGGACTTGCTGTACTTCCTCAGGCTGTACGACAGCACCAGCAGGGACTACCTGGAGCCTTGCCCGAGCTGGGAGAGCATCGAGAGCATGAACCTCCCCCCGGGCGGTGCCTGTCTGCTGTGGCAGCCTCCGAAGACGGATGCCTCCAAGGACGGCTCCGAAGTGGAAGACTACTCGCCTGCGGTGGAACAGTTCTCCACGTTCGACGTTCGCCAGGGCGATTTCTTGAAGACGCTGCCCGTTCACGACCTTGAGCACGTCTTGGGCCCGGAGTATCTGGCCGTCCTGCGGAAGCATCCTTTGTTTAGAAACAATCCCCTTCTGATGCTCTGCAGGCGGCGGTCGCTTCCTGTGCAGCTTTATCTCTGGAAGTTGCAAGGATACCTGGCACAGTACACCCACGATGACGCCTTCCAGGCGAGGAGGCAGGCGGGCAAAGAAGCGAGGCAGAGGAAGAGAGAGGAGGAGAGCAAGTTGGCTGCAGAGTCATCCTGAAGAACTATGAGATACCCAATTCAACTCAATTACGATTGACTTGCTGCTTCCATTACGCCAAACGCTCCCCAAGCTTAGCTTCAGGGACAAAACCACGCGATGCGCAGAGTTTGCGATAGGCGGCAGCCTTCAAGTTCAGGCTTGCTAACTCGCTTACGATACGGCACGTACATCTAGTTGCCAGCGCAGGAAGCTGCAGTAAGATGGCGCCAAGCATGGGCCCACGGAGGTGTCCACTCAAAGAGGCTCTACAACCGCCAACTGTTCCATTGTGACTTCCTTCTCTCTTCTCTCTACTGTTGCCAACTTCATCGGACAACCCGGAACACAGCTTACCTCCATCCACCTTATCATGTGTGGGTGGGAATTTTCGGGGCTCTACGGCATCGGGCTTATCGGCCAGAGACTTTGGCAGGCTTGGGTAGTCGGCATCCACATCCTCATTTTCTACAATGGGCTGTGTGCATTTCAATTCGACTCAACCGCAGGGTTATCACACATGGTATCACCAACCCCTGTAACTGACAACGAGAAACTCTGGCTGGCTACCAACATAGCTGCCCTGGTCGCCCAGCTGTTGTTGCTCATCTACATGTGGACATGGTTCCGAGTGGCAGCCACGAGGCGCTCTGAAGAAGGCAAGGCTCACAGTAGAGTTGACCTGACCACTCTCATCGATTTATTGCTCTGCTGGAGTCTTCTTCGTGGATCCCGCTCTCTGTATCCCATCTTGCGAAAAACAGTACTGTCTTCAATAAGAGCCAACCTTGCTGCTTCACTGTCCACCGCCTCGGTCTTCGTCAGCTCCGTCTTTGCACTGTTGCTCTGGTCCAGTGCAAGAGCCTTGCGACTTGTAACTCGGGTCTTTCCGCTTCTTGGTGTCGACGCCCTGGCTTCCATCTCCGCCTTGGCAACAGCGGGTATGAGGCCGTCCTTCCCAATCACTGACCAGACGACCCCCTCTATCTTCAGTGAGGTTCGGAACAAGCCTCGATATTCATTCGGCTCCTTGCTTCTGTTAGCAGTTGCCATCATTTCTTCTTCGATTTCATGGTACACCTTTGTCATACTCCCGCCTCTTAGTGCTGCCATGCTACTGCGCTTTTTGCTCGTTCGTCACATTCCCGAGTACGGTGTCGACCCAATTCCATTACTATCCTCTCCGATAATCCCGACCAAACGCTTTTGCCAAGTTTGTCACAGGACAGTCCTCGCCAAACTGAAGTCAGCTCGCCGCCAGGAAGACAACACACACACACACACCACTGGACCACTAGGTCGCTGCGCAAATCGGCTACCGAAGGCTGTCGGATATGCGCGACAGTCTGGCGCGACATGACCACCCACCAGATCTCTCACGGCGACAGTTCTGGACGGATGACAATCTGGCGGATGCTTCCCGGGCAGGATCACGTTATCGTATAATCTCGATATGGCTCTAGCACATGGTTTCGTTTGATTGAGCTCACGGAAGACGAAATGAGGGTGTACATTTCCCCGGGCCTCCTGGAAGATCACACGGGATCCGACACCAGTCTCAATCTGGCCAAAGAATGGCTGTCAGTATGCAAACGGGACCACACGTCTTGCCGTTCCAACATTGACGTCTATTTCCGCCCATCGCGATTGTTACACCTTGGATCCGACAACCGTGCTCGCCTCCACGCGTCCAAAAAGTATTCAGATACGTTGTCCTGCATAACACTGAGTCATCGCTGGGGGAACGCCCACTTCATACAGCTCCGGAAGAGCAACGAACGGGCATTTCGACAAGGGATTCCCTGGGACTCCCTACCGCAGACTTTCAAAGACGCCATTCGTATCGCCAGACATCTCGGCATCGAGTACATCTGGATCGACAGTCTTTGTATCCTTCAAGACTCGTCTGAAGACTGGCTGGCCGAGGCAGCATTGATGGGCATCGTTTACAAAAACGCCACCTTGAACATCGCTGCTTGCGACGCAACCAATAGCTTGGAGGGCTGTCTGTATCCTCGAAACCACCGGACCCTACGACCTGAACGCCTACTACGGTCTTCCGAGCCACGAAAGACCTTCTATCTTGCCAACCAGGAAGTCAAATCGCACCAACTCAACCGGCTATACTCCCGGGCCTGGGTACTGCAAGACTTTCTATTAGCGCGAAGGACTCTCGACTGCGGCAGACACCAACTTTTCTGGCTATGCGACGAATCCATGGCCTCGGAAGAGGCCCCCATCAGATTCCCGCGTCCATTCTTGTGGGGTGTTTCTCACCCATCTAACTGCCTTTTGGGCTCAAGGAAAAGCCTTTTGAGCCTCAGAAGCATCGTGAATGGCATGGAGAAGTGGGAAATTGAGCATCGCAAAATACTGCGGGATCCCAATCCTGCTGAAAGCGAGGAGGACAGTCTTTATCGCAGCACCTTCTCGCCATCTAGATGCTGGCACGACATCGTCGAAATCTACTCCCGTATGTCATTGACCAGGGATGCGGACCGACCAATCGCCACTGCGGGTGTCATAGATGCCTTTCGTCCATACCTTGGCGAGTATTGGGCCGGCATGTGGCGGAGTCTTCTGTCGGTAGAGCTTCTCTGGAGCACCCAAGATGAATATGATCTTCCGAAGTTAAGCGACTGCTACAGACCGTTTCCGAGAAGGGCCCCCTCCTGGTCTTGGATGTCGCTCAAAGGCCCGGTGTACTTTCACACACCATTCAACGAAATTCTGCTATCACAGGTCCTCGACGCGGAGGTTGTCTGCTCCCTCGATATACGCTTACGGACCAGGGGGCCGCTTATACGTGCCACACGGGTCTACGAGTATACGGGTATCCTTCCACGTACCCTACTGACATTGGGCTTCAATCCAGTTGTCTCGGTCCGGCGTATTCTAGATTCTGAGGGGATAAACAAGTGGCGGATTATCCAAGACCCGCTGGATGACGGCGACGTAGACGCCCGAATTCATCTCCACTTTGATGTCGGAAGCTTTGAGAAGACGGTCGGCGATGTCGACCTCCTGCCGATTTCCTCCCGAGAAAACAACTCACTCTGTTGCATTGGAGGCTTGGTTCTGCAACAGAACGTTACTGGTTTATTTACCCGGATTGGGGACTTTGCTGCCTACAGAACCGCTACTAAGATCTTTCTACAGAGCAAAAAGACAGAGATTGTCTTAGTGTAAAGCCAGTGGAACAGGCATGTGTCTTCCTTTATGTCCAGGCAGCGTTGAACGACGAAGACAGTTCTGCAGACTCAATTCAAACACCCAATTTAGTGTGGCCTGCCTGCCTCCCCTTATCAGCGGGCAGTCCGATTTCCCAGTGACGAGGAGATATTGGAGAGTTCGTTACCTTTCGTACCTGACGGGACTCCAACTAAGAATAATATGATCAGATTGGTCCTTATATTCATTTCGGTCTGCTTGTTCGTTCCTTCGCCTCTTTGCTATTGATTCCCACGAGTCCCCTTGGCTCTTCAGGAATTGTTTATGGAGCCAGCGCCGTCTGTCAGTCCGAAACGGCTGCCAGAAGTGGCCGCGTCATGCAGCTTGAAAGAAAGACAGGCGTGTCCATCCAACTCCGTTTCTCTGCGTTCTGGAAGCTCCGACATCAGGGCGAGTATGCGATCCTGGTCAGTCGAAGGTTCGACATGGCCGCTTAACCCTGAGAATACGCGCTACACAGACACAACGGGCTCAGCCGCAAGCGCCGGAAGAGCCCGACACACCCCTGACTTCAACCACTAATGCCAAGCGCGTGGAACCAGTATATCGGTTGGAGGCTGATCGACTCATGGGAGGTAATATTAGCCTTGGAGGGCAGAAAGCAGGTCCACGCCCGCGGCCTGGGTAGCCAAAATTGTTGGATCCGGGGAATGTTCGACTGTGAATGTGGGTTTCCAGCACCGTTGAAGGAGTTGAGCTGACTCGGCTAGCGAAATAGAGCAGAAAACAAGAAACGGATGGTCTAGTCGCCGCGGCTCACTAGACCGCAATAAGGCTCGGCATCCCCGGTCACCCCACGCCCAGGAATCAAGCCTTGACATTAAGGGCCGGGTCATTCAGGTAGGTATGTAATTAAGATTCGGGATCTCCAGGTTCAACTCAGCCTTGGGATCTGCAGGGGTCGCTTATTTGGCTTGCCGAGCGCGCCCTACGCCCCGCTCATCGGCTTTTGTGGTTACGCGCCGCGTGACACACAGGATAGCTCATGACTGATTTGTCTCCAAGAAAGCCGACTTTCTTCTCTGGCTTTTCTATGAGAAGCCTAACATGTGGCTTCTCTCCGTAGATCAGCATCAGATGTCTACAACCAGCAAGATATGGACGGCTCAGCGGCTCGCAAAGCACAAACACAACTGACTCGCACACACCGCCAACAGAACCGGGCTCGTGACAGCGCGTCAACAAAAGTGGACCCATAGGTAATTGTACTTTGTTTGAAACATAGCTTCTGCCAAACCCTGGCTACGAACTGTAGGGCGTGCCGGTGTTCCCAAAGAACCTTGAAACCGAGCATCGTGAGTCGTACTGCGGTTGACACGTCGATTTTCAGCCACATCCCGAGAGGAATAGCGGTGGCAAGCGATGAATACGAGAAGGCCAGCAGTCCGACCACAGACAGGCCCGCCTCCACAGACCTTTAGGCGAACACGAGATGTTGCGGCTCTTCGCCGAACTTCACGTGAAACCGCGATGTCATTGAGGTTCAGTCAATAATACTGATTATATTAATAAAGAGTCTCGTCAGCCCAAGTTTTGTCTCATCTCTTCACCACTTCCAACTCTCACACTCCTTAACTACCAAGCACTCACAGTCGTTACCTCAATCTCAATCTTAATACTTCCTGTACATATTACCAACAACCCAAAAATGCTCACCAAGCTCACCATTGCCCTGGCCATGGCCTCGGCCGTTACCGCCGCCCCCACTCTCAGGCTCCGCCAGAACGATTGCCAGGACGCATGGAATGCGTGCATAGCTGCCGGAACCCCAGAGGTTGCCTGCTCGTGCACCCTCGCCGCCTGCCTGGGCGAGGACAACGCCCGTAACCGCGAGTTCTGCGCTACCGCTACCGCCAAACTCCCGCAACCTACAGCCATCCCCGGTGGTTGCAACCCTGCCCACCCCGGATCTTGCCCTACCACCACTGAGATTCCGGGCGGTTGCAATCCAGCCCACCCGGGATCGTGCCCTACTACCACCGCTATTCCCGGCGGCTGCAACCCGGCCCACCCCGGATCATGCCCTACCACCACGGCTGACGCCGGCATCCCGGGTGGCTGCAACCCCGCTCACCCCGGATCCTGCCCCTCTCCGACTGCTGACGCCAGCATCCCCGGCGGCTGCAACCCCGCCCATCCCGGATCCTGCCCCTCGACCGCCCCTGCTGCTCCCGCTCCTACGCCTGACGCCCCCTCGGCCGGACCCCAGCCTATCGCCGGGAAGAAGTGGACCATTGAAGACGTGAGCCGTTACTGCAGCGAGGACAACTCTGGCTGCGACTACAACTTCAAGATCAACGCCAACGGCAAGACCGAGTCCTGCACCATCATCCGCACGCCCGGTTCCGACGCCGCCACCGAGAGCTGGTACGAGCAGCCCTGCACATCCACCAACTCCGACATTCAGGTCTCCTGGGGCTTCGCTGCTGATGGCGCGCCTCCGTTCTCCGTCATCACCGTCATTTGGGGCGAGGAGCGTGCTTGGTTCGGTGTCAACGATGTCAACGGCCAGGAGGTGACCGCCTCCAACCCCTTCGGCTCTGGCCAGTTCGGCAACATTGGCCCTGAGGCGGTCTACGCCGCTTAAGAAACGACGGCGGGTAGAGAAACATGAGCATATAGACTTATCGGAATCTTAACCCTGAATCTACCATTCTTGTATGTACATACGTTATTATAGATTTAGACAATCTACACACAAACCTTTCAATGAAGGCTGGCCAGATGCATTCTACAGCTTCTCATCCACTCCACAATGACAGCATGAACGTGCAAGTACAGGTGGGGAATCATGTGACCAAGACTCTCTACTCGAGCTTATTAAGACCAGCAGAGTTCCGCCATCAGCTAAGTTTTGCTCACTTGCTAAGATTCTTGGAAACCTGGCCCGAGGCGACATGGTCTGTATTTTTTCTGGGCAGCTCATGCCCTTCGTTATACGTCCGAACGACTCCAGCTACACTCTCATAGGACCTACGATAGTCGATGACACGATGGATCGGGAACTCTGGCTCAAGGACGAGAGCAAGTTGTTTCCATGGGAGTTGGTGTGACTAGTGTTTGGGAAGAGGAGCCGGAGGTGGATGAATATGGTTGCCAGCAATTCGAATAAACGGATTTGAAAAGAAAAAGTATTCATAGAAATGAGACTAAAAGATTGTCATGTTTCTGTGATGCAACAGAAGACTCATTGAAATCAACGTAGACCCATTGGGACCCTCTGTCTGGGCTTTTCCCCTTCTTGAAGTTTGACGTCCACCGCAATCGTCATGGGTTTTCCTTCACTTAGAACCGACGTTTCATCTTCACAGTCAACTGTCATAATGTTCTGTGAGTGGTATTGTCCCGAAGTCGACAAGGCCATTTGGCATTACATACCACACTGAACGTCGATTGCTGACGGCTGAATGGTTACTTTAAGTGTGAACCACACCTTGTCCACGGGTGCCTTCCTTAGAACACGTTGATACCACCCATCGTTTGCTACATCGATGTTTTTCGGCTTGACGTTCCGCAAGTCGACAATCATCTCCTTCCTTTGTACCTCTGTAAAGATTAGTATTTCACTGTTGTTTCATGCAACATACCGTCTTCGGTTGACTTACGGGTGGATTGTGCTGTAGGCATGATTCGAGGTGGCTTATCGTCAGATGAAGTGACAAGTACCAGAGTAAATCTGCGATCCTCTAGATCTCCTTGGTCGAATACCATGCTTAGCTTACGCCGGATTACAGTCTCCGAATCTTCACTCTGCTTGATCTTTTCATCCTAACAATCGAAATGCAATTAGCAGATTGTAGGCAACACAACAGAAGGGGTGAAAGATGAAGGAATACCAACCTTCTGAATAAACCAGTCGATGCAGTCAATACCCCCCTGACCAACAAAGTCCGCCGGCAGGCCCTTTGCCTCCTTTTTCAACTTACGAGAATTTGATTTGTACCATCTCAGACGCTCTCGATATGGGAAGCCGAGGGACGATCGCATCAGAAAATGGGGGAACATGAATCTTCCCTGGACCAATCTCTGCTTTGCCTCGTAGACCAGCCCCTTGCACACGGCGGTTTGAGGCTCCTCGACAAAGACGAGGTCGGCGGAAATTCCCTTGGTGTTTTTCCAGCTCCTGAATGTCTTCTGTACATATACTGAGTTCGTCAAGCCGCCAGAGAACAGGATACGGGCCTGCGAAACAGCCTGTCAGTTCTGGATGTCTGAAGGGGATCACAGAAACAAACCAGTGCTTTTCTGCCATTGGGTATTGTAGAAAGATCCATATTCTCTAAAGTCCGCTCGATCTTCTGGAATATTCGGTCGACTTGGTTGTTGAATATGCGTTTGAGCTCGCCGCTTCGCAAACTTGGTTAGACATATGATCTAAGATAATGCGAAAGCTGTACGAGGCCTTCTTACAAAGTGAACAACATGTCGCGTCCCTCCACATCTGGGTTGGGACTTGAAACATTGTCCCTGAGGGGAATTCCGAGAGAGAAGAAATGGCCGTCTTCGAAGGGGGTGCGACCAAAGTCATGCTTGTTGCTCTGGAACCTCACACCCCTCGCCAAGGACCATGCCACCCTCTCGGGATTGGTGTGTGGCTGCAGCTGGTCTGCAAGAGGGATAAGGCGGTCCAGAGCTAAGTCCTGGAAATCCAGGTCGATATAAACAGCGCCAGCTGTGTCGGCTTTGGCGGTGCAGGTTAGTCTCGACATTTCGGAGCGATCCGGACTGCCTGAAAGTACCTGTTGGAGATCTTATCTCATCCATGACTTTGACCCCACCATGACTCTCGTTGATTTGAAGAAGTGTCAGGTCCTGCGAGCTGTTAGTGAATGTGGCTGGTAGCCGTGCGCGGGCGATCTCGAATGTCGCGAGCCGCGTAGAGACTTACGACTGTACCCCCGCCTGCATCCACCACGAGGACAATTTCCTGGAATTGTCAGATAATATCACATAACACGAATCATCCAATGCTCACTCCATTCTCGAGGCTGCCGGTTCCCTCATAGGCTGCGGCTGACGCAACGGCATTGGGTTCTGTCAAAGAGACGGACACCTCATGATTGGTAGCCTGTCCAAACCCCGCCTCCCTGATCACATCCTTGAACTCTTCCAATGTCTCTTCGAACCAGGTTGCCGGATAGCTGAAGACGAAGTGAACTAGAGCGGTGTTCCAAGTCATCCGATGCTGGAGATGAGTCGTGAAATGCGCTTCGAGCTCGTCGTAAACCTTCTGCAAGTAGTGCCGCATAGACTTCCTCGCCGATCGAAATCTGGCCTGGGGGTCTCCAACACCTTGGTCGCCGGCCTGGAGACATCCGAAATCGATCTTGAAGCCATCCTTGACCCGGGCTTCATGGTCGGGTTCGCAGTCTGGATTTGACTGAAAGCCCCATCGGATTGGCGGCCTGTCTTGAGCTTCGGATTGGTAAGTGAGTCTGGTGGGGACCTTCATCTCAAATTGTCCGCCCGATCCTGGCCACCGATTGAAAACCCTCACGAGATCGCTGAGGGAGCCATTGGTTCGGTCAAAGAACGCGACTCCCGTGCCTTCAAGTTTGATGTTATTAGTCCATTAGCTACCCTTGGGAACTTCATGTTCAAGTCATTGAACTCGAAGTCGCATCGTTGACTTACAGCTCGTGCCAACATCAATTCCGATAATCAAGTCGGGAATTGCCGGCATCATGGACCCACGATTTAAGAAAGAGTCCCTTTTCTGTGATAAAATGTTGATGTTTCCAGCCATAATAAGGGTTGAGAAGGCTGCACATCGGTATTTATCTCCCCAGGACTGCCTTGGCTACTGGCGCCGTCCCCGTGTACAAACTGGTTACATGGGAAGAGTATGGCCGGCCCCGTTCCTGCGGCCGCCCAATTGGCTGAGTGCACGCACGAACGGTTGGACGCACCAACAGAGTGATGTCCATGCTTGTCTGTTTCGATGCACACCCCACCCACCCCCCTTAATCCATGTGCCCCTTCAGCCCTTCAGACAGGGACACGAGGACCAAGACTTAAAGACGGTGTGTCAGTCACGCTACCCTGGATGGCATGGCAGGCTTTGCCTTCTTTCCTGTCGCCTGGTGATCGTTTTTGCAGCCTCAACTCCAGTGGTTATAACACGCATTCCTTACCTAGTTCTTTCCGAGGCCGAATTCGCGATTTCAACACCTTCTCCTCCAAGATGTCAGACCCAGCGATATCACCTTCCATCTCGACGTCGGCCCCGGGTCAACCAACTACGACACCGGGTCAGGCATTCACGACACCGGGTCAAGCATTCACGACACCGGGTCAGGCATTCACGACACCGGGTCAGGCATTCACGACACCGGGTCAAGCATCCACGACACCGGCGCAAGACCCGGCACTCACGGCGTCGTGGAACCAAGCAACGACACCCTTATCCTCTTCTATTCTTCCTCCCAACGGGACTAACACAGGCATCGCCAGCTCCTCAAACATTACGCGCGCCACATCATCTCGAGCACAAAATTTTACTTCCACGTCTAAGCCGAGTTCTAGTGGTGGGCTTCAACCAGGAGCTGCGGCTGGACTAGGGATAGGGTGCACAATTCTCGGAGCCGTCTTAGCACTGGTCCTCTTCCTTGTTTTCAGAAAAAGGTTTAGGCCGGCGAGGTTCACGAAGTCGACGACCACTGCGAAACAGTTTGGTGAGCTGCAAACATTCGCGGCCCAGCGAAAGCCAGAGTATGATATCGTCGACCAGCTCGGCCTCCCACAGCCACTTGCGCAAAGCCAGCTTTCCTGTGATATTGGGAGACTGGATACCGCAATACAGAATTTCGTGTCGAACTTCATTAGGGTAACAGATTTAAACAATAACCCCGACGACTCTGGACTCTTAGCTTCAGCAACTCGTATAAGGCAAGAAACCTCCTGGAGACACCACTTGCCGCCCTCTTCAAAGCCCGCTGCGAGAGTGAGGTTCTTGCTGTCTATCATCTTAGTCCAGGCAATGAACCCATGGTCGAGTCCACCAGGGCAATTGCTCCGCAATGAGATGGAACTATACCATGCGATCATCGCGCAAACCAAAGGTAGGATCCCCCGCAATGACATCAACTGGCATCCGGTACTGACCAAACAAGCAACTCCTCAAACACAGACAACTTGGCAGAAGATACTCTCCTCCGTGTATCTCACTGCAGCTCAGCTCGGTCCTCACCAATCTACCCAACACGATCTTCGAGACGATTTCGTACAAGATCTAATGCGAGATCTGCGGCCTTTTAGGCGAAGACAACAAGAGGAGAGCTGCTTGGCGGTTCTGTCAGGCATCGTGGACAACACAAAGATACTGGGACATAAGCTTTTTGCGCAGCCTAGGAGATGGGAGCCGTTCTTTGAGATGGATGGAAGGGGCGTCGTGGTTTTCCCGGGGTTCAGATGGAGGGCAGATGGAGCGCGGCTTAACACGGGTGACATCATTGTCCCTCCGACCAGCTTGGAGTGAGAGGCGCTTGAATACCTGGCGCGTGAATTCCTTTACTTCGCTGCCTCCAGTTATTCTCTGATAAGTCTCGTCTTAATTCAATGTCTTAATAAAAATAGACGAGATCGCAGTTTCAATCACCTGGATGCAGGGAATACACCCATCCCCGATCCTTTCTCCGCTTCCTCTCGCTGAGCCTGCAGAGAGTTCAGAGTTTCTGTGGTGTATGGTGTATCAGATATGAACAACGCGCTGTTATGAACAATCAAACGTACCACCGTAAGTCTCAGCATCGGATCCACCAGGTGAGGCTATCGGTGAGGCCATTTCATTCTTCGGACTAATAGGCGTCGAGCCAGGCAGAGACTGAAATGATCCCGTCGTATGGCGAGCTTGAACCATTAGCACCTGTCTGTTTCTGTAATCAAAAGCTTAGGCTATGTGAAGGGAATTTCAAAAATGTACCATAAACGGTCTGAAACGATGAGGTGCGGTGTCTGAGCATTGGAGAAGTGTGAGTTGCGGGCTGTTGGATCGTGCCTTTACCAAGCAATATGAGATGCAAGGTATTAATGGCCGTCAAAAGGCTTGAATGTGCGAACAGAAGCTGGTTTTCCATAGCTGGGAGTTTGGACTGGCTCTCGAGAATGAAGAGAATTCGGTCGATCGGAGTCCTGTTTGTGACGCCCTCGAGGTGCTCAAGGGTATGCTGGAAGCCCCGCAGAACCTTGACTGTTCGGAAGATGGAATCGAATATCCATTTGCCGTAGAACGCCGGGTATGCCTCCAGAGCCGTTGTCGCTTCCTTTCGACATTCAAGAGCATGTTCCAAGTCGTACTCCACCTGCGCAAGCAAGGACAAGAAGTTTTGAGCATTGTTAGGAGCTTGTTGGTAGCTTGCGCCAACTTGAATCAGTTTGAAGACCAGGGCGAGACTACCGAGAGTCCCTATGGCTTCCACCATGTCTATCGAAGAATAATGTTAAACGTTTTCCGGTCGTCGCCGTATTTGATCTCGTGGTGTTCGTGTAATCTGATTGCTGGGTGGGGGCAATGTTGTACTGACGGTGGCCCTCAAAAAGCGAACACCAGCGGAGTTCAAGGGGGAGCGAGATGCTACAAAAAAGGCCCAACAAGACGGCAGGCCGCGTCTCCGCTCGGGGGAGAGCTCCTGCATCTGGAAGTCACACGACCAACACAAGGCCGTCAGCCTTACCCCTGTTCCAACAGTGTTCTGAGATGCAGATTGCACTTGGCATCATGCATTGAGTTTGTTGCAACAACTGGGTCTCTTCTCTCCTCGGCCGCTTTGAGACATACAAGGATGTTATTGTTGTTGTTGTTATTGTTGTTGTTGTATTTAACGCCATGGTGGCAGGGTGTCACGTGGCTGGAATCTGACTAAGGAAAGCATGGCGGCTAAGCCGATTCCAGACTGCGACAGGGCTTGACTAAGGAGGACTATATATATAAAGGCCTGTCCCTCCCCTTCAAGGGGAGGGTCAGAGAATGATGAGAGTCACAACCAGTACCTACCTATTGTCCTCTTACTGACCTCTTTACTTCGCACCGCAAGGCCCTGACACAAGGGCTACGGAGCCCTCGCAGCAGACCTCCCTAGGGGTATGTGGCGTGGAGAGCCGCAGCTCAAGCTATATACTACAGTATATGAGCCCGGCTAGCGTCCTCCAAATTATGCTTTGTAGGCTACGTAACTGTCATACTATGTCGCTAGGCCCCGCTGGGTTACCCGGCTCAAATTCGAATACAAACTAGCAACGAACAGAGCTCACTAATCTGGTAATTAGACCCGCACTTTATGCACCCACAGTACACTCAGTACGGATCCGTTATACAGGAATAGGGCTAAAAACCCTTAATTATCTATGGGGCTGAGAGAACCCTTAATGAGCACCTCTTTTTTCCCCTTTGTTGGGCGGATATTACTGTCGAGAATTGAATATGGGCACGATGTAGGGGGTCAATTCGTGATGTGTATTGTGCTTCTGTGTCCTTATGCCTGTGAGTGCCCCTGAGGCACCTTTCTAGCGTGCCTTGTGTGACTAAGCACGCCTTGTGTGACTAAGCGTGCCTCGAGCGGTCCTCCTGCGCCTTCAGCACGTCCAGCGCCTTCAGCGCCTCGGGCCTGCCACCCCTTTTGACAATTACTATCCTATTAGGCCTTTGATGGGCACCTGAGAACGTGCTGGTTGGTGGCCCCGGGCCACCGATTGGTCTGATTGGTCTCGTTGACGACGTACCGGCCGCCGGTCCCGCATTGTTCTGGCTGGGGGAGACCGGAAGACCCGTATATAGCGGGCCCAACCATTGCAGGTGGCCTGATTTCGAGTTGCACAAACAGAAACACATCCAGAGCGACTGCATGTCGTTGCTGATTGGTCGCTCGTCCGGCTTTTTGTCCCAACCGAGCCTTCTGCCTGGCCGTTGGAAGAAGTGACTATGGGGCTCTTCTGCAGTGTCGACACAGATAATTTAACGATGCATCTGCAGAGTTGCGGTGTTATTTTATCAATGTGATGACCCTGGACGAAAGTAGGATGGATGTGCTTTCAGCTCAATGACTTGAATCGATTTATGAACGATGGGGTTGGTCTTCGCGTGGGAAGCAACATTTTCCTCGCTTTAATTATAGAAACATGCATCATTCGAAAGTACTGGTGATGTTCAATGCGAAGGCGACTGATTCCTCCCAGCATGCACACTCCTCAGCCTCCACATTCCGCCCTACCTGCTGATTCTGATCATGCTCCCGGCCATGCTCAATTCTCCCGCTCAACAGTCTTAATCTCTAAGGTCAAAGATCTTGTGGCGACCCAGGGCCCGAAGGTCTCCTCCGTGCCGGTAGGTCTTCGTGTTGTCCTGGACGTCGGCGTACACAGTGGGCTTTGCGCGGGTAATTCTTGTCGGTCGCTGGCGCATGCAACCGGCCTCTCAAAAGCCATTCGCCGCCCTTATTATTGCCGAAGGTAATATTCAACAGCGAACGGTCGCCTCTAATGTTGAATAATAACGAGCATCGGCCGGCGTCGAACGGTGTCCTGGATTAGTTCCCACATTCCCCTTTTGGACGATACGCGGGCCAGCCCGTCAAAGCCAAGATGCGCTAGTTGACGTCGTGGAGGGAACTAGTGCTGGATTGTAGGGTTCATTGGGAAATGCCGCTGGGCAGTGACGCTAACGCGGTATGAGCCGAAGCCACAGCGCGAGTGTGCCATATCCATGTCCACTCTCAGGCGCCCAAACAGCACCTGGGCAACCGATGTCCGGCTTGTTCCCGTTTTGCAACACACAACAATTTGCAAACCCTTCCTGATTCACCCCGAGCAACTTCTGATTGTTAGAGAAGAGTCAGCAGTAATGAAAAAGAAATAGGTAATTGGACCTTACGCCCTGGCTTCCCCTAAACAAGCGTCCCGAGCTTCTCACGAGGAGGGCAGCGTTGTAAAAGTTGTCGCTAAACCCGAAGTTTACCACGATCCTGCCGGCAAAGTACATGTATACCACGTCTCTCTTCTTGCGTGAAGGTATCCCTATACCCAACACTATGTGCATTCCATAATCCATTTGATCACGAAGCTCTCGTTGCACAGATAAACCAAGACGAGTTTACCCGTGTCGTGCGCAACGCCAGCTGCGATCTTATCATCCTTGGAGCGATAGACGACCGACTTCTTACTACCATATTTACGAGATGGAACTCGTTCAAATGGGTGCCGGGCGCCTCAGATTGCGGTTAGGCGTGACGTTTGCTTAGGTGTTAACTAAAGCAACTTCATTTAAGACTCTCGTCTTGCTAATATGGCCAGTGACAGGTTACGAAGGAGAATAAAAGGTTCACTACGCCAATTTGAGTGGACTGATTCTTTTACGTGTTCCAAGTCACTGAAAAATTTACACCAGATGCATTTGCAGCAGGTAATTCTAAAGAAACCCTTGTGGTGTTTCTATGTGGCCGTTCTCATTGAATTGCTACATTCATCGTCTCGTTCAATTCCCAGAAGTTGTATCACATGGCCGTGAGATTGGTGAGAGTAAAGATGTCACGAAACATCCCTGCTTTCGACGTGGTCATCACCGCGTGTGTGCATGTCTTGGCTGCAAAGCAACGCTGCACAAATCGTCGGTCAGATCAATCAGCGAGCCTGCCTGGATAAGGCTTGGCAACACGACTGATCCGGAACTTCCCCGCACTAAGAACCAATGGCTGGGATGGAAATCGCTGCTTGGTTGATCTCTCAACGAGGTGTTTATGAACGATTGGTTTAAAGGCATGCAGCCATATGCAACATCCTGAGTAATCGCGTATGTAAAGCACCGACATGACGATATCTACAACCTTAGAAGCAGGCCGGGACACACGGCAGCCTATAATCCCTCTTTCATTCGTTGATGAGAGCCTTAGGTCTGTCTATGGTTACAGCAAGCTGTCGTTCACTTCCATTTAAAGCATCGAAGATATGGACGTCAACTTTAACAGGATAAGCAGGACCGTTGGTATCCCACCGGTTGAGGGGTAGCCATATCTTTGAGCTTCTGTCATTCCTCCCAGTTGTTCAACCTCTCCCACGCCTATTTTCCATTGCTTACACCCTCTCTTACGAATTTTTGCCATGGCACAGCCTATCGAGGTCGACACTCTGGTTGTGGGCGCTGGCGTGGACGGCATCTACGCCACCTATCGTCTGACACGCATGGGAATGAACGTACAAACCATCGAGATGGCTGACGACGTTGGCGGTACATGGTACTGGAACCGATATCCCGGCGCCATGAGTGACACCGAGAGCTACCTCTACCGGTATTCTTGGGACAAGGAGGACCTGCAGACGTACCCTTGGCCGCGTCACTATGTGTACCAGCCAGAGATTCTTCAAAATCTCCAACACGTGGTAAAAAAGCATGACCTACTGTCGGAATGTCCACGCCGGACTGGCGCCACCTGTTGCCGCCTATCGCCCATTGGCCCGGTTAGCGAGCCAATCAGAAGGCAGGAATCGGTTTTAGATCGGCAGCGTCAGATCGCTGCCGTAGGCCCGATTCCTTCCTTCAACAACAACAGAGCAGATACGACGAATATATCGTTATTTGCCCACCTTCCACACTAGGCCTAGTAAAGTGAATCCAACACTAATTAGTAGTTGAATACCACTTCCGCAGATCAGCAAAGTAAACCTTTTACTAGAAAAGGTAATATTACGAAGTCCTAGGACGGAATAGCCCGTCCAATGGATCTCACGATATTCGCGCTATAAGAAGAATCTGCGATACCCTCGGTTAGTGATACGATTAACGATAGGATATTATAGGAGCTTCCTAGGAGTTTATATAAAGTCACCGGAGCGATAAGTTCCGCTTAACGTAACGGAATACGACCTCTACGTCCATCACACACAGCTCATAACGAAAATCTCATAATTAGTAGTAATATAAAGTACCCTTGTACTTCCATCGCCGACTTTCACTCTTAACGAAAAGCCATCCATTATAATTGACACCCCCTTCTTCTTCAAATACTACTCCATTACCCTATAATTACGAAAACACCTCGGAATCAGTGCTCAAAAGGCTAACCCTTATAAGAACCCCGACTTCACCATCGTCACCGTTACTATTTACTTCTACCTTTAGAGTAATAACCCTGAATATCTAGTGAACATAACACTAAAAACAATAACCCCACCTTCCAATTATATCCACAAAAAAAAGCTGGTAACTAATACCGAGACTAGAGCGACCTACCAAGGACATAACACCTAATACTCGAAGGGCTGAATTTAACGAAAACCCCGACTTAATTATCGTCGTCCCTACCCCTAGAGACGACCCAGACGTGGATATAAGACCAGAGATAACACTAAAAAAAGGAAGACTCCCTTCCTATACTACCCATTAGAAGTAGTATTCTATAAATAATAAATAGTAATTCACCTAATAAACAGTATACACCCTCGAAGCTACGGCTTAAAGGAAATGCCCCGTATTCGAGACGTTATTAACCTTACTTTTATATACTAGAATATTTACTAAAATGTTGGGAAGTAACCCAATTATAACGAATCCGACCCTAGAGGAGGTTTAGGATACTTAGGACCCTCTATAAGAAGAAACAATAAGAGTACTAATTCCCACTAATACTTAGAATTAAATAGTGAATAGCTCCTCGGTCCTATTATTAACAAAGTATAAAAAGGAGGTTAACCTTTATAAATAAGGATTATGGGCTAAGTATAGGCCAGAAGAGGCGACTCTCGAGTCTAACCTAAAATTAGTAATAATAATAATAGTATTCCTTATTAAAATATGGACCGCGGAAAGCACTATTGACCATAACCTAAAAATAGAATTCAAATTAAACTTCGAAAACTAAACCTAAATTACGTTTAATATCCTCGAGACCTAAATAATGAGAAGATTATACGACTTCTTATTTTATTATAATATATTTATCCCTATAAAAAAGTAGAGGATCCTAATTAAACTCTTTAACCTTAAGGAGACCCTAGTTTTACACTATTAGACCCAAAAAAAGTTAACAAAATCAGCTTTAAAAGCCTGTTTTTTAGGAAGTTTATAGAGGACCTAGTCCTTTATAAGGAATTAACGAGGAAATAGGTATTACCATTAATTTAATCTTATTTAGAAGAGATCGTAGTATAGAAGAACTCCCTACGAGTGCCACTACCCTTAGAGAAAGCAGGAACAAGCTAAGCCTACACCGGGCTATGCCCTTAGAATTAGCCACAACTATTTAAATAACTCATATTCACCTAGGAATTATCGGATTAAGAAGAACACTACACTATAAATGAGATTAGCGAAACAGTGACCCCTCAGTAACAAAATATGCTTATTAAGGTATATACCAACAATATAAGGTATAATAATAAGAAATTCGACGTCCTTAACACCAAATTCCGCATTTTCCTCGAAGCCTACAGAAAAGTCAGAGTTAACCACTATACAACGACTAACCTATTCCCTATAATACTAAAAGGGAGAGCTTCTCAGTTCTACTATGACCATATTAGTAGTACACTAATTACTCAGTTAACAGAGGAGGTAATTAATAAACTATAATACCACTTCAAAGGAGACCAACACCACTAAGCCTATATTATTAATTAGAACGGAATAGATTTTAATAAGGTTATTTAAAAGAACCCCGAGAGGACGAAGGTTGAGGTTTTAGAGACCCTTTTTAACAACTTAACGAATTTCCAGTAAACTCTCGCACCATACTACTAGGGAAACCAGGTCCTAAAAGATAAGCTGATCGGAGCTACTATCTCTATAAAAGAGTACTGCTTTATTAACCTAACTAAAGTAAATACAATAGAGGAGCTCTATAACACGATAAGGATGAGCCTCGACTTAGAGGAAAGAAGAAGAGATGCCCACCATCAACACTTTACGTTAAAAATAGAACTAAATAAGCAGTTCTAGACTAACCAACACTATAACGGAAAAAGGTAAAATAACTATTACGAAGGTCACTAATAATAATAAGGATACCCTCACCATAGTAAGAAGTGTTACGTCTACGGTAAGGAAGGGTACTAATCTACGAAGTACTCCGTAAAAAAGAGAAGTAAAGTATATAAACGTTTTAAATTAAATAAGGACGTCTCCGATACTTCTCCTAAAGCATATGGCCACTTTCTCGCTAAATATAAAGGAGATAAAGTGCTCGACGATGAGGACGCTAGGGATGAGGAAGATCTAAGCTAATACCTTACTAACGCTACCCTTAACGAGGAAAACGAGCATAACAACGAATTCCATATCTCGTTCTTCGGCTATACCACTATTCTGGCCAGTAAAGACCTCGTTTAAACCCTGAATAACTAAGCCGCCTATTATGTTATTACGGGGAAGGATATTAATGGTATACCTATAAAGTTACTAGCCTATGAGGTGTTTATTAACAATGACCGTTATGTAGTGACGATTTTCTAGGGGATTATGCCTGATATAAGAGTAGCCGGCGTTTCTATAGTTGGATACCCTTAATTCCTTATTCTATAGAAGATCGATATTACTATGAAACTCGACACCTTTAAAGTAGGCTAAACGAGCATTACTTTTAGAGATAACCCTCTGATACCCTCTATAGGACTAACCTATGTGAATTCACCTTTTGGACGATTACCCTTCCACGTTATGAATACTAGTATACTATTCTTATTTTATTTAAGAGATATAGACGACTTAGGGATCTGTTTTAATAATATCCACAATTTCCTCTAATAGGGAGATGTGAAGGTCCTTATTATACGTAAATGGGGGTATCCGTGGATACTTATATACTCTCCAGAACAGAGTTTTACGTAAAATCACCTTATAAACACAGAATTACATAGAATCCACCGTTATTTCGGCCACCTATTAGTATAAAAGCTTTATACAATCCTGAAGAGAGCTGGTAATAACGTGATATTTAAAGTAATCCAGAAGTTTATAAAGCATTACTACCAGTACTAAATAAACGGATAAACTCCAGGGAAATTCAAATTCACCCTTAAAGATAATGTGGACTTTAATTATAAGGTTATTATTAATATCTTTTACTTAGAAGGGAATAAACCCGTAATCCACGTCGTTAATATAACCACTTCCTTTAATATAACCAGGTTTTTGGAAAACGTTAGTGTAAAATACACCTAGGAGATACTATGCGAATACTAGATCGATACCTACCTCGGACCCCCTAACTAGATCATCATAAACACTAATAGAAACTTTAGTTCTAAGGAATTCAGGAATTCAGTAAAATCCATAATAATTAAAATCAAAGAGGTGCCCATTAAAGCCCATAATAATATTAGGAAAGTAGAGTAATATTATACACCCCTATAATAAGCATATAACATTATCCACTAAGAATCCCCTTCCACACCACCGAAAATCGCCCTACAGAGCATAATCAAAATAATCAATAATACAGCTAGCCCAGATGGTCTTATTCCGACCCTACTTATCTTCGGAGTGTACTCACATATAAATACAAACTCACCACTATCACTAGAGATACGGCAACGCATAGAAGCTATACGGAAGGCCATAGTAAAGTTATAAGAGATTTACGTAGAACGCATGATAGTTGACGTTCTCGTAATGAGAAACGGCCCAAATACGGCCCCTATACGAGATCTACTGCTATAATTGAAAGTTATCGTTTAGTGTGAGAGAAGGGGCTGGACAGGCCCATATACACTCCTTATTAACGAAGGCGAAAACTGCGTTGTCCAACTACCCTCTAAACTAAAAACTTTCAGGTCTACTATTGTTAAACCTTTTTTAGAGGATAATAACGAGAATACGATCCCAGAGATACCGAGAAATAATAAAGAAGACGTCCTTAATAAGGAAAAGGAAATCTAAAATGAGATTATCGTTTAGACGAATATACTACCCCCAAAGGAAAAGCTAGTACCACTACCTCGATACCCGAGAAATAGACCACAGAAAAATACCCAGATTAACCTCCTAGTAGAAGTTAACACCTTTAACGACACTAAAAATAAGGCTACAATAATAGCCGCGTTTATAAGCGCCAAAGAAGAGGCAGATCACGCCTTTGTACTCGAGCTACGTAAAAAGGGTATAATTAAAGCCCTAGGACCCCCGTTCAAAGAGTCCACTAAGAAGGAGATCGACGCCCTGATTAAACGAGGAGTCTTTAAATTCACTTAGTATAATAAAGAAAAACACAAAGGGATATATATATTCTACTTAAGGATCGTTAACGAAGTAAAGGGTAAAATAGAGATGCCCTACGAGAAGTCCAGATTTATTATTTAGGGATATGTAGACGACGGTAAGGAGGTTATCCTCACATAGTCTCCGATTATTCAGAGCACCAATCAAAGACTAATTCTCACCGTTGCTCCGTCTCTTATCCAGAAGAAGGGCTATTCACTATGGATAAGAGATATCACTTAGGTGTATACCCAATCCATAACAAAACTCGAAAGGACGATCCTCGTAAAATTACTAAACTAAATAAAGAAAAATTACCCTCCAGGAACTATTATAACCATCGTACAACCGTTATACAGCATCGCAAAAGCTAGAACCCACTAATACACAACATACAATAAGTACCACAAAGAGAAGCTCTAGATGAGGACTTTTATGTATAACCCCTGTTTACTATTATTAGATAATAAAAACGAGAACTTCGTAATGATTAGTATGTAGACTAATAATACTATCGGCCTGAGCGACGAGACCTTTGCTCAACGGGAAAACGAGGAACTCCAAAAAGTAATGTTCATAGCGAAGGAGAAATAATACCTCTTCACCGAAACACTAATTATATTCAACGGAGGGATCGTCTTAACTAATAAAAAAGCCATCTTCCTACGCCTAAAGGGCTAGGGAGCGAAAATACACTTGATTAACACTAAGTCCACTACTACGAAGGAGTAGTACATCGAGTAGTGTACTAGAGGCGTATACACCACCTTAAAGTGCTAACCAAAAGCAGTGTTCAATTTATCCGCAGTAGCCTAGCACCGAGAAGTGACACTAGAGCAGATCAAAACTCTAAATCGACGCCTATTATAGTAAATAGAGTACCCAGACCGAGGCCTCACTTACATACCCCTCGATCTAACTACCACTAAGTTCTTCGTTTTTATTAATAGCTCTTTTACTAATAATAGCGATATAATATCCTAACTCAGATTCGTAATCCTCCTTATAAATAAAACCAAAGGAGAAGAGGACTTTATAGTGGAAAGAAATATTATCCATTACTCCTCAACAAAATCTAAGAGAATTACGAGGAGCGTCCTCGTATCCGAGATATACGGGATGGTCGCCGGCGTTAATATGGCCTATACCCTCTCCACGACCCTGAAGATCGTAACTAATAAACTCCGAATACCTATAATCCCGATTATCGTATATATTAACTTATGGCGAGTTCGCACGCACGTACAAGGTTAAGTAGGAGAAGAAGGCTTAATCTATTCACTATTTAGTGAGTATGTCCAGCAGAATAAATAGGCCAGCTCAGGGGCTAGGACGTCACGTAAGTACTAACTCAGCTAAGCATAGCTCCTAGACGTCTTAGTGGCCCAGTATACTTACGATACACCCCCCAATTACACCACTAGGGCAATTACTCACATTGAAGCAACGACCACTAAGCTCTTTTATATACGTTCTAAATTAAACAATTTAATCAGAACAATAACTCTAATCAATTTAAATAAATTCCCTTACTTTATAATAATCGTAGTATCCGTATTATATTGTTATTTTGGGCCTTCGTACTTACCCTTTTTTATTATAATATAGTTAAAAACTATGGTATCCAGGGCAACACGTACATCTCAACCTATAAGAGAGGTCGTTCCCAATTATTATATGCCCTATACTCCCAACGACCTATAAGCGAAGTGCACGTTAGTAATTAAAGGAAAAACCTTTTATTACCCACTACCTTTAGAAAACTTATTTTCCTTAAATCTCAATAAACCACTTTTTATACGTATTTTCACTACATTTTCGTCCCCTATAACTACTAATAATTAATTTTTCGCATAAATCCACCAATCTAATACTATCGCCATACCTCACATCAGTAAATATTCCCTTCTCTTATATTTCCTTATTTTCTATACTATTTTTCTAATGGTTATTTTTTAGGTTCTACTCCTAAAGCCAGTGGTAAAAAGTCCGGTTACACCTTACACCTCACGCCTACTAGGAGTAATACTTATATACCCACCAAGAGCATAACCAATCTCGCCGTCGCTTCGCCCTCCGAAGCTCATCAAACACACTCCAACGCTCACCATAAGCGCCCCCTTTTCTTTGTACATATTACCTCCACTACCCCCACCCCCACTCTCACACCTACTCCCGCGCTCGTCGAGGACAACAAGGATAACGAGGGCGACGAGATATAACTAGTCCCTGCCCCCTTAAGAGGCGGGTCCTCCGACCCCTTCACCACCACTCCTAAGCCCAAAGAGAGCTCCGCCGCCACTAATACACATAAGGAGGAGGTGGCCACTAAGGGCCTAGAGAATAATATTCCTTACCTTACCTACGTCCATAACACCCTCCGGGGCAAAAAACATAAGGACAAGGAGAGTGTAAAGCTCCACTACTACGCCCACGTATACATACACATCACTAAGTACTAGGAGTACCACCACGACCACTATACCAATTATAATCCAGTCCCTAAGGCCGCTAAGACTACGGTTCTAGGCCTTCGCCGCGTCCTCTAGGACCCCAGCACCAATAATACCTTAAGTCTTTATATACTAGCCCAACTAATACTTATACTAATAATTTCCAGATAATCCAGTGTACACGTTTTATTATACACTTCCTCCTCGACGAAGAGGAGGAGGAGGTCATTGTCCTAAATAATAATGTAGAGATAGAGGACGAGTCCTCCCTTCTTTCTTCGGTGCTCGCCGCCCCCAAGGCTACGCCCAAAAAGGGTACCCCTAAAAAAGTAGCTACTAAGAAGCCTATTAACCGTATCTCGTCTTACTACACCTCCTAGATTATCGTTACCTCTATTATGCCCACTATTATTACTATTAACGAGGCTATTAGTGGCCACGAGGTCTACTTTACTTTTATTCACGGTTTCCTTAAACCCGACTTCGAGGAGGCCCATACGGTTATTTACTACACTTTCCACCCTAATTAGGAGTTATACTCACTTTCTATGCCCTTCGGGGCTTCTGATACTCGTATTTCGCGCCTAGCTATGTGCGTATAAGGGCCTTATACCTAAGAAAAGTTCTTATTTTACTATGCTGGTGGTGTATACGGCCTGCGGGCCTAAATATAACTATTCTTTACTTTTTATTACCTCCTATACCTATTATGACTAATCTCTATATATTATAAAAGTTAAAAAGACCTTTAAAATACTCGAACTTCACTTTTAAAAACACTTTAATGAGTTCATCTATGGGTATTAGGTTTATTAGCATATAAACCACATTAAACTTACCCTTAGCGTATTCTTACTTAAACCATATATTATTAATGTTTACGTACCTCAAACAAATTAACATCCATTCTTTTTCACCTACTATAAACCTTATAATTTACTAATTATCACAGTAAATCCTCTAAACATTTCTAAGGTTAAATAAAAGGTCCTTAAAGAACCTCTGGAGAGTAATTATTTCTCTAATAGTATCTGAGAAACTTAGAAGCTCTGCTTTGGTGGTGGATATTGTAATTATCGCTTGTCTGGTGACCTTCTATACAATAGGTCCACCAAAAAGGGAGATTATAAAGCCCTGTGAGGAGCGTTTTATTACCTCGTCGTCTATGAACGAGGCGTCGCCCATAATTAGAAGTACTTGAGCATCTCCTTTACCCCCCACACCACTATAACCGATGGTAAGGTAGTGTATACTAAAAAGGTAGCGAATAGCCTAATCTGCAGCTACGAGATGCTCTAGAAAGGGGTTTATTAGGAATAAGGAGAACTTCGCTACTGGATATGTAGTATCAGGGCGTACGAAGATCGTAGTATATAAGAGGGATCCAACTTTTTCCTGGAATTCCTTAATTTAAGCCTTTGTTGCTTGTTCCTCATATAGTACGAGGCCTTCTGGTATAGGAGTATAAGGGGTTACGGTGTTATTTACGAGGCTAAAGTGTTTGGTGACCTTTTTAATATAAGAGTCGTGGATAAGGTAGATTTTGTGTATTTCACGGTCCTTAATAATTCATATTCTAAGGTACTATTCCACGAGCCCCTGGTCCTTAAGTTCCACCACTAATTTAATACTATTAACAACTCTAATAGCCACTTTAATGTTACTATAGTAGTTTATAACTAGGATATCGTCCACGTAGAATATAATAAAAACTTTAAGGTTTTTTATATAGAAAATACAGGGTTCTTTAGGGTATAGTACTAGCCCTGCGTCTATTAGGATCTTTGAGAACGTCTTATACTAAAGGATAGGTGTATTTTAAAGCCTGTAGAGAGCATGAACAAGTTCAGCGTACTTTCTAGGTTATCTAAAGCTGTCCGGAAATTCGTATACCATAAATTCTCCATTTAGATCCATTTTCGCATTAAAAAACACGTTCACCACATTATACTAACTAACTTCGAGATCGAATTAAGTGGCCACGACTATTAGAGTTCTAAAAGAGTATACTATAAGAGTAGTGGCGTATATATTTTATAGGGGATTAACCTTTTAAAAATCTCTATGCACGCATATCCGTACTTTATAGTGTTTAAAAAAACCATTTTTATTGAATTTATATGTGAATACCTATTTCAAGGGGAGGGGCTTAGAGCACACTAATAAGTAGTCCATCTCCCTCTAAATACCTTTAAAAACGAGTTTATGGATTTCCTCTTCTACCGCATCGATCTATTTAGTCCTCAATAGGTCTTCAATTTATTAGATATTCTTCCACTTTACCGGAGGTACTAATAAGGTATCTCTATGGTATCTAAGGTTACCCTCAGGGTCTTTAATAAGCGTAGGTTTTATCTATTGCGCAGGTCACTCTTCAGCAGCTCCGGCGATTATTAAATAAAGTATTTTATATCCCAAAGTACTCTCTTATACCACCTTCAGCTGATCAGGCATAAAGGTAACGAAGAAATCGTACTAGGGGTTCCCATAAGGGATCCCTTCTAGGTTAATTACCATATAGTATAGCGAATAGGGGGCTTTTAAGTTTTCTAACTATAGGAAGGCGTTAAGATCTCACCTTAACTCCCCCCTGGAGGCCTTTTTTCGGGTTCCCTCCCTTCCCGCAACTCTAAGCCTTATACTAAACTAAGTAAGTGGTCCATAGACCTTTTAGTAATACTCTTTTTTTATTTTTAGGGTATTTTGGTTAGTGAGTTGGTCGGAGATTTAGTTAGCCACCTTAAGATCCGTCCTCTTTACCTTTTATAGGCTATCTAGTATTATACTCGGTTGGGCACCACCACCGGATAGGGTAGTCTCTAAAAAGGTGGGCAAACTTTGTACCTCCTCGGTATTTACCCCGATATCTCCAACTTCTTTTATTATTACACCTAGTATACTCTCAGGGTCTAGTGTGGGCTTAGGTGAAACTAGACTATTATTAACCTTTGTTTATAGTAGTATTCCTCGTTTTATAACGTCTTATAAAGTGCTGGTAATTGTGTTTTCTTAAATAGGGTTATCTTCCTCTTCTTATTTATATATCCCGAGGACCTTAAAGACTATACTCGGGTATAGGTCCTCTAGTTTAATTTCCTCTAATAGAATTTTCACTTTTTCAGTGGTCATAGTGGCCGTATTATTAGTAGGATTATAAAAAAAGTACTTATTAAAGGTGATGTTATATAAAATAATAACCCGATCAAATATGGGGATCCATATTCTAAAAAAATTATGTATACATAGGATGTATCCCATAAGGTATCCCACGTATACTCGTACTTTGACCTTAAATTCTCACTTCTTGTGACCTCCCTCATATACCCGATCTAGTATATAGGCCTTATACCCGTAAGCATAGAGGCCGCCTAGTTCAGAACGCAGGTCTCGAAATGGATAGAAAGCTAGGTTTTTATTGTATTATCCGACGTACTATTGTATCCACTTTATGTGGATCTAATTTAGTGATTTCTAACCTTTTAATACCCGAGGATAGTTGTTATCGATAAATATAACTACTATTACGGTTTCTGGTCACAATTTCTTTAGTAAGTTAACGCTAATTAACATCGTAAATACCTTATTAATAATATAACGTCCTACTTTTTCACCATATCCCATAAGTTCTTTAATATTAACCGGTGGGAACTTAATATTAATTCCTATACACCTTACCCAACACTCATATTCTATCTCACCTTAAATAACAATTACCGTACACTTAATGTCCTACTTTATTTTATAAACAGATAAGCTTATCTATCTTAAGATCCAAACCACATACGTCTATAAGGCTTTAAAGACTTCAGCATACATTTTACGCATTATTATAAACCCCTAGGATATATTAGTATATTCGTCGATTATCAGCAGTAACCATAAGGCGTTCCCATAACCACTAAGGTAATTGAAAAGGTCCTAGGAGATGCGCTAAAAAAGGCGCAGGGCTACGTTTTCCGAAGGTCGTCGGGATATTATTTAGTAAGCTTTCACCTATAAACAAGCTTAGCAATTAATCTTTG
Organism: Colletotrichum gigasporum; assembly: GCA_024584535.1. Lineage (NCBI taxonomy): Eukaryota > Fungi > Ascomycota > Sordariomycetes > Glomerellales > Glomerellaceae > Colletotrichum > Colletotrichum gigasporum. Next base: position 2,652,659 of record CP077951.1, read on the forward strand.
TAGGAGCTCCCTTAATTTTCACCCTCCTTATCGCAAAGACTAGTTTCCGGAGAGTGTTAGGGCCTAAATGACTAGTGTAAAGGTACCAAAGGGTAGCGTCCGCAGCATAGTCAGGCCTGGGCTCCTTTAAAGGGCGATTACGGTGAGAATTTGTTAAAAACATAGTTACGATAATACATACTGCACTCATGGGAATATTTAATAAAGGGTAATTATTAATAAGGATATATTCGAATAGGACTATATTATGTTCCCGCTTAAGTTATCTAAGGATCACACTCTTTAAGAGGCTTCCGTAGCGGAGGGTATAATCTTGGCCGCAGTACCAGATACTAGACTACTTTAAGAGCATTTCTGATATTATATTAATATAAAAATCCACTATATACACCATATTCTTTAAAATAAGGTCCTCGGTAATTAGGCCACACACTCCGTTAAGCGTTTTTTCTATTCATCGTTCCCCATATCCCATAATAAGTAACTTACCGTTTCCACAATGGACATATCGGTTACCAGGTTCACTAATAAACATCCCTTTAATAAGCAAATTTTTATTGTTAACTAAGTGTATAGCACCACAGCTGTCCATTATAGTACTAAGTGAAAAGGGGTAACGTAGAGTACCCATAATACTAAAAATACTTAGGTTAAGCCCTCCGAGGTATTCTATAGCCGGGTTAACTAAGAGGAAAGCTATAACTAAGCCCGGGTAGGAGCCTTTTCTAGTATTAGAGGTACCGGAGGTTAAGGATTTATTTAAATTAAGTTTCCGAGTAACTCCAATAATCCCAGCTTTTAGGTTATTATTAGAGGTAATCCACCCTTTACATTTCCACGTATCCCAGAAGTACATCCAATTACCTAAGTTGAAAATCTCATATCTAAGGTTACTAACTCGTTCCTTACTTATACTAATAAGTCCATCGGCGACTCCGGTGAGCATATATTAAACCTTATAATATAAGTCAGGTTTTTAACGGTAGTTTCCATAAGGATAATTATGTATTTTAGATGTCCTAGTACCTGAACTAGCTATAAAAGTGGTACCCGAGTTAAACCTTTTAGCGAAGATTACGAATTAGCCTAAGGGCTTAGCTGGTTTTTTACGGATAGTATTGAAATGGGTAATAACCGAGAATATTCTAGTCGTTTTATCGAGTATTAAAGGCTATTACACTAGTGTTTCGGCCTAATAAATTAAGTTTCGCATTATCTCGGCCCAACTTAGTGCAAAACGGCTACTAACAGCATCGAAAAACACCAGCGTGGTATTCATTCCCTTAATTATGGGGACTTTATAGGAGTAGCACTTAGTATATACGATTTCCTATTCTATGTACTAACGGGTAACACTTATACTAGTGGACACCTTTTAGAGGACTAACGTATATTCCGTAATTACAAGGATCTCAGTACTCATTTTAATTAAAGTAAGTTAACTCTATAAGTACCTAAGGAGCGTTTAAAGTCCAATGTTCTCTTCATCTATTTATCGTATATAAGCGGGTATAAGAATTAATTCCATAACTGATTTATTTACCCAGTTTTAGATATTCCGGTAAGAGGCTTAGAGAGAAATATAAGCAGAAGTACTAACCGTATATAACTTAAGGGTGTCCTCCTAATCGGATCGGACATCAACCCTCATAATAGGCGTAGGTCGTACGAGCTCCGGGGGAATCACAAGGTAAGGTACTTATAGTGGTACTAGTTCATCGGTATTAGGGTTCACAATTAAGCTCGCCTAGTAAACGGCATTAACAATAACCTAAAATCACTACTCATAAAAGTCCTAGTACTCGCATTATCGTCTATATTATTCTTATACCATATAATTCTCGATCATAGGAGGCATCAGCGAGAACCTCATAATATCTAAAGTATCTAACACCTAAGGATCAATACGTTCCCAGATCCCCTAGCCTTTAGCGTAGTACTAAAGAACAGAGTACCACTATAACCAGTCCTGGCGACCACGAAGGATGGTCTTAACAACAACAATTTCGTTAATAGACAACATTTTAGTAAACAAAGAAAAGTATAAAGTATTAAAGCAATCTCTCTCATACACACAGCACTCGTGAGGGTAGAGAAGGGTCTAATCAGAGCTGGGCTCATAACTATGGCGAGTTCGCACACGCGTACGAGGTTAAGTAGGAGAAGAAGGCTTAATCTATTCACTATCTGGTGAGTACATCCAACAGAATAAATAAGCCGGCTCGGGGGCCAGGACGTCACGTGAGTGCTGACTCAGCTGAGCACAGCTCCCAGACGTCTTGGTGGCCCAGTATGCTTGCGACATAACTTATACTTACTCTATAAGTATCTCGTTAAGCTTAGAACTATAAAAAAGAAACACCTAATAATTAATATTATAGTGTTAAGGTAGTCTTATAAGAGACGAGAATTATACGAGATCCGATGGATCCACAGAGACGACAACCCTACCGACGACCTAATAAAAGTTATACTAAACTAAGCCCTTACGAGGCTTATCGAGGAAGCAAAAGCGAAAATTAGGATAAAGGAATAGGTTACAAAACCCTAAAGAGCACCGACGGCGCTAAGTAAAAGGAGGAATATAAAGGAGATTAGGGGATATAAGAGGAATACTATTACCGTCGTCAACGACGGCGAGCCGGACTTTGCCCGTAGCTGGCTACGGGATACACTCGTTTCTGCTAAAGGCGGTACGGCCAAAAACGGCACTTCTACCGCTTCCGACCACTTTACACACTCATTCTATTTATCGATTTTTTTTATCGTATTTTAAGTAATTTAGTGCCCACACCGAATAATACTCAATTTTCATTTGTTATTTAAGAAAGGGGTAATTTGCGGCAAAAGAGATAGTTACTAGTATCGGAATATCCACACTGGACTAGTACCACCTATTACCGCCTATCACCCATTAGCCCGGTTAGTGAGCTAATCAGAAGGCAGGAATCGGTTTTAGATCGGCAGCGTTAGATCGTTACCGTAGGCCCGATTCCTTCCTTCAACAACAACAGAGCAGATACGACGAATATATCGTTATTTGCCCACCTTCCACACTAGGCCTAGTGAAGTGAATCCAACACCTACGAAAACACATGCTATTCAACTGCGAGATGAAGGCAGCGACATGGGCCGAGAGCATGCAGCGTCGGCGGGTTGAATGCTTCACCGGGACCGTTTACCATGCTCGATACCTGATCAACGCCCTCGGAATTCTTTCCAAGACCAACTTTCCAGACATTCCCGGTCTCAGCAGCTACCGGGGCACTCTCTTGCACACCGCCAAATGGGATGATACTGTCAAGCTGGAGGGCAAGCGAGTTGGCATCATCGGCAACGGCTCCACAGGCGTCCAAGTAATGACGGCCATTGACCCCATCGTCGAACGGCTGGTTTCGTTTCAACGCCACCCACAGTATTCAGTGCCCAGTGGACAGGGTCCAATCGAGCCGGGCTACCGACAAAAGGTCAATTAGAATTATGACAAAATTTGGGACAACGTCTGGTCATCGAGTGTCGGCTTCGGGGTCCCAGAATCCACGCGCAAGACCATGGAAGCGACGCCTGAGGAAAGGAAGGAGGCATTCGAAGAGGTCTGGTCCCAGGGCAACGGCTTCCGTTTCATGTTCAGCGCCTTCGGCGACACCATCACCAGCGAGGAGGTTAATGAAGAAGCTTGCAACTTCATCCGCGGCAAGATCGACGAAATCGTCAAGGATCGCCGCAAAGCAAGCATTCTGAAGCCCACCCAGTTCTACGCTCGACGCCCGCTTTGCGACTCTGGATACTATGAGATATTCAACCGCGACAACGTCGACCTTGTTTACCTCCAAGACACACCGATCAAGGAAATCACCCCCAAGGAATCAAGCTGGCCGACGGCACTGTCCACGAACTCGACGTCATCATCTTCGCCACCGGATTCGAGGCACTCGAGGGCAACTACTTGCGGATTCGTATCACTGGCAGGGACGGCAAGACCATGCAAGACCACTGGAAGGATAGCCTCAAGGCCTATGCCGGAATTGCCTGCTCGGGCTTCCCCAACATGTTTATCGTGTCGGGACCCCAAGGTCCCTTTGCCAATTTCCCGCCCGTTATCGAGAGCGAGATAAACTTCATCATGTTCCTGATTCAGCACGTCGAGGACTTTGATCACAACCCCAACGCAGTGACCAACGGCAATGGGCAGAGCAATGGCGAAACCCACGGTGAGACCAACGGGACCAATGGGGTGAGTAACGGCATCCAGAACAACGGCAGTACCAATGGCACCGGCAGTGGTGTGGGTAAGGGCAAGCCGGTCCTGGTGGAAGTGTCGGAGGAAGCCGAAGCAAGTTGGGGAGACTTCTGCGAGGCTGCAGTCGAGGGATCGGTGTTCACCAAGTGTCCGAGCTGGATCTTCAGCCAGAATATCCCCGGGAGGAAGAAGAGCACCAACTTTTATTTCGCCGGTCTGCGCTCGTACTTGGAGTGGATTGGTAAGCAGGTTTCCGCAGGGTTCCCAGGCTTTGTAAAGCATTGAATTAGACTGAGACAGATTGAAATCACATTTCTCTTCGGGAGTGACTTTTAACAGAGTCCGATAGCGGCAGGAAGAAGCGCATTTCTGGTGACCACCTCTCGAATGCTGCAACTGGGCCTTCGGCAGCGGCGGCCGGATGTGCGTCGGCAGCAACTTTGCCTACTTCTGTGAGTCTCCCTGCATCTTCTCAATTATCGTGCTCAGTTCACTGATGTGTGGAATGCAGCTATGAAGAATGCTATTGGGAGCATTTACACCAATCTCACGACTCAAGTTTATCGTGCGGGCGACATGACTCTGCAAGACGCCCCAGGGCCATCATCTGGAGATCAAATTCGAACGGATTGATACATAAATCCACTTACATTGAATCATCCAATCCAATGTTTGTTCTAGTATAAAACGTAGATCTGGTTCAGTGTATATAAGTGGGAGGACGTTGACATCGTCTTCTCCTGGGTTTTCACAGCAATCTTGCTATCCGGGATGTAACTCATTTTATGAATAGTAGTATTATTATTGTCCTTATTATTTTTGCCTTAGTTCCTATCTTTATTCGCCGCCACGTGACAGAAGCTCTCACCAACTTGTTGTTCACTCTGTTTAATTATCCGCCCGCTTTTACATCAACTTGTCCGAGCTTTTCAATGGCTGTCACTGATCTATCTGAACGACGCATTGGCAGTCGAGAAAGCCGTCACACCAGTTAATCCTAACAAACCGGTCTCTATGCTCAATGTCCTCAAATTCCGCCCCGTTGCCGTCTACGACCCTCTGACTCCGGCGGAGATCTTATCTATTCTCTCCTGCAGTGGTCAAGATGCATGGTAACAACGCTACGTGTCTGTCCTTTTTGCTCTTCTGACCATGACCGGCACTCGAGTTCCATCTACGGGTAAAGTTGGCCAGCAAAGTGTTGGGAGTGAAGGATGAGCTCCATTCCTTCTTTGACTGGCTGCTTTAACATCAGCGCCTCCACGAGGGCAAGTAAATTGGCAACGCATACAACCAACGCAAGCAAAGTGAGGCCATCGCCACCACCCAATCGATCAATTCGACATCCCTCGATTGAATTGAAATATTTGATGTCTTATATTATTAATTGATTGACCAATGAGAGGCCGCATATCAGCCCCTGCCTCGGTTTTCTGGGCATAATCGGTCACTGAAACATGACGCTATCGACGACTTATCGATCACTAGATATTACAATGAAGATATTCTAACAACCCTCACAATACTAGACGACGCCCGATTGATCTGAAACTTCCTAAGGGGGTAGAAGTAATTACAGCGGTTCGGATGGTATAAATAACATCGCGATCGGACGCCATCTTCGAGAGTTATTAATCATCTTATATCATACGCATCATTCACACTCCTCATCGTCTTTTTTATCTTCAAGCTCACGATGTCGACTGCTGCCACTGCCTCGTCATCTGCCAACGTATACGCGTTACTAGGTGCCCCGCGCCTCCGCATCGCTACGCAGATCGCCACTGCCCTACTTATCGCCATCCCTCCGAATCCCACGATCGACGTCTTTGCTGTCCCTGCGATGTCTGCCGACTGCGAGAGGGCTTTTAGTTGGGCCAAGTTAACCCTCACGTCGCAGAGGCTCTCGATGAAGCCCAGTACTATAGAGAGTCTCCAGCTGGCGAAGAACTGGCTGAAGAGGGGGGTTATAATGCCGGGCAATAACTTCGGGCTGTTGGGAACAGTATAAATAGCTTCAAATGGGTATGACGTATATTTGTATGGTGATTGATTTATTTAATTTGCAAGTTAGTCAAGTAATCAGAAACACTAAAAAAAAGAGTCAAGTTAACAAGTATGGAGGTCAAAATTGCTTTGATTGCCCTTGTGGAGGCGCTGGTCACTATTAGTCTTCAATTGGATCTTCGAGTTTAGGGAGGCTATTTCGATGGGTGGATGTGAATTAAGTACTTAGGAAGCGCTTTCGTGCGTGTAGAATTGAATGAATAGATGGCTAGCGACGCTTATTGTAAGCACAGCACGTATCAGACTGTTAATTATCGAATTGAGGGTCAGAATCCGTATATTGTGTTGTCTGCTAAGCAGCGGTGCTGTCAACGCAACGCTAACAAGTAAACCTCCAACTAACCCAACTAAATGAGGTTATTCATAATATCTAATTAAGTAAGTCTAATCCCATAAGATGAGTTAGTTTAATTGATCTACTAATTATTTAGTAGGTCTGACTAATGGGAATGCGGAATTCCGCTGCCTTATACGGCTAAGGCGCCGGCCAGCGACCGCTGTTACCACTGGTGGTGACACCTGTCGGATTCAAGGGTCAATTCGTGATATATTCAATTGTGTGTAATTGTTCTTATTCTCCCTGTTCTTCAGGGGCGAACTTAGCCCTTAAAGTGGCTGGTTTAAGGGCGCGTTTCGGCCCGTTATTATTCCACTCTGTGCACGGCCTTTGAGCGCACTGGAAGTGGATTAAGCACTTAGCACAGCGGATTCAACACGTCCCTTCAGGGAGGCCTCCGTCTAGTGGACTTCCTACCACCTAATCCGCCCTTCAATAACTATTTCCAAGCACTATAATTATTTCAAAGTTTAGATTCCGTCTTCCTCCATTTAAAACACTTCTTAAACGTCCTTTTTACGGGAATTACGAACTCTAAGAGTATAAAGAACATAAGCCTTAACGTCCTATATACTATCCTTAGCTATCCCAGCCTCCCAGTGGGCCTCATATTCGGTGAGGTTACGGTGATGGTTGTTTTCAAGACGAACCCGCTAGTTACTTATATTCAGTTACATAAAAAACGCCTAAAATAGCTACTTTAAAAGCGCTTTTATTAGTCCGTTTACTATTAGCTCGGCTAATGTAACGGTCCAAGCACGTATATTGCAACTAGCTATGGCGACTACTATGAGTATCTTTAAGATAAGAGAGAAAAGGAGAAAATGTTTTCCACCCCATAGGACCCGTTTACTCTAATTAGGCCTAAGGTTAATCCGTCTTAGGTAAGCTGGGCTTAGGTAAGCGGAGTCCATGGCTAAGAGGTTACGAAGCCTCTAAGAGGGCCCAGCTTATCATAATTACTCCCCTTCTCCCTCCTCCCCGTTCAGAGGGACTCATCTATAACTAACCTCGTAATAATCCAAAGTTATAGTCTCCATTAATAACTCAACTAGTTCCTAAGTAAGCTCCACATAGCCCTTCTACTTAACTAAAACCTTCTAAGAACTACGAATTTTCTTAGTATCCTGGATCTCTTCGACTTTGAATTCCTCTTCGTCATCTACTAATAAAGGTGGTGGTTAAGCGTCGTTTCGTTTTTGTGATAGTAGTAGGTCGACTCCCGTATACCTAATTAGGGATATATAAAAGACGTTATGAATACCCGGTAGCGTATTAAGCCGGTAAGTATAAGATCCAACTATTTCCAACATAGTATACTTCGTATTTATCTAATTTAACTTCTTAGATGGTCTCTTAGAATGGACGTTCTTAAGTCTTAACTAGACCTTATCCCCTGGTCGAAACTAGTTAAAAGGCTGGCGTCGTATATTTGCCGAGGCTTCTTATCACTCTTAGGCAGAGGTTATCACCGCTTATACTTATTCGGAGGCCTCCTTTAACTTTGAGATTAGGGCCTCTGCCTAAGCTGTGGGGGTTTTTCCTTTAGTCCATAGAGTCTCCTTTACTCTAATTAGGTCGATGTTATAGCTGTGGGTGGTGAAGAAAGGGCTGAGGCCTATTGACGAGGTAACCCTGTTATTAATAGCTATTATTATTATTAGAAGTAGGTCGTCCTAATTATTTTAAGTGTATAAAGTATAAGCTCGGAGGTAGGTTTTTATTATTTAGTTAGTTTATTTTATAGCGCTGTTTATCTCCGGGTAGAAAGCCGTAGATAAACGTTATTTTATCCATAATAGTTAACAAAGCTATTTCCATATACAACTAGTAAATTAGGGGCCTCTGTTCGAAATAATAATTCTCGGGGGTCCATGGTATCTAATTAGGCTAAGTATTAACACCATAACTATAACGTCCATCGTTATATCCTTAAGTAGCTCGAAAATCACATTCTTAGATAATCGGTTTATTATTACTATAATATTCGTTACTCTTATATAATAGGTTAGTAGTAACCCTATAATAAAGTCGACTAATATCTTTATTCAGATCTGATTAGGGACGGGTAAGGGCTTTAGAAGACCCCTCTTCTTATCCCACTATATATTACCCCGTCCATAAATGTTATAGTTCCTTATAAAGCGTTGGATATCCTGCGATAGGCCTGGCTAGTGAAAGCAGCGGCTGATCAAGGCCTTTAACGTATCTCTGCTGAGATGGCCACTAAGTGTTGAGTTATGGGATTCTTAGATTAACTAGGTTTATAAGGGTTCATAATAAGGGACCCAGATCCTCTCCCTCCAAAGGAGTTTACCGTCGTTATCCACTAAGTACTCTAATAGTATTATGAGTAACCTTTATTGTAATGGTAATTAATGGTCCCCCCTTTTTACAATTGTCCTAATTAGCTAATAACGATTATTTAATTGTAGTCCTTTAGTCTAAGAGGACTTTAGGGGCTCCTCTTTAAAGGGGTTTAAGATAAGTTCCGACCAATTAACCTTAGGATCGTCGTCCTAATCTATATCGCCTGCTGTGGTGTTTTCTACGGATTCCGTTATATTCATTTGATTTGTTTCGAGAGTTGCCCGGTTCACCATAACTATGTTCTGTTTCCCCTTTAGGAGTTGTATTCTCCGTTCTTCTAGTTAATCGTTTCACTGGGTATTAGGAACATCTTATTCTTATTTAAATAGTGTATCGGGGACTATTATTTGTTTACTGGGTCGGAATTGGATTATAAAGTTATAACGGGATAAGAACTCCGATTATCTGATCTAGTGTTCACTTAATTACCTCTTAATTATGAAATACTTAAGGTTAAGGTGGTTAGTTAGGATAATAAACTCTTTTATACTCCTTAATTCGGAGTCCTAGTGTTCTAAACAATGGATTATAGCTAATAGTTTTTTATTGTGTATTAGGTAGTTGTATTCTATTGGTAAGTTTTTCCGTAAAAAGAATGTAATAGGCTATAAAATACCCTCATCATTGTATTATGATAAAGCACTACCCACTACATAACCTGATGAGTTTATTTCTAATATAATGGCTCGATTAGGATCCCAATATGCTAGTACGGGGGTACTAATTAGGAGGGTCTTTAACTTATTAAACGTTTTTATATACTCGTTACTTTATACGAATGGGACATCCCTTTTTGTTAAAGTTGTGAGGGGGTGTACTAACCCTGAGAAGTCTAGTATAAATTAACGGTAATAATTTGTAAAACTAACGAAGGTATGGACTCCTCGTACTGATCGGGGGACCTCCTATGTCTGGATGGCCTTAATTTTCTCTAGGTTAACGCGGATACCCTTCCCTACATTAATAATAAACCCTAAGTATTTAACCCTTTTCATTTCGAAGTTGTATTTATCGATATCGATTTGTAGGCCGGTAACACCTAGATAACTTAAGACCTTCTTAATTTTTTCCCTATGATTAGTGAGTAAGCTATTTGAATAAATTAGAACGTCGTTGATATAAGTGGTATAGAATTCGTTTAAGAAGTCCCGTAAAGTGTGGTTAATGTACTTTTAGAACGTAGTAGGGGCCCCTGTTAGGCCAAAAGGAGTCACTATCTATTCGTATAAGCTGTATCTTATTCTAAAAGCCGTCTTCTATTTGTCGCCTTTTTTAACCCTGATTTTGTGGAATACAGCAATAACATCTAACTTCGTCAGCCACTTAGCCTTAGCTAGGGCTCTCAGGGTTTCGCTAATCAGGGGTAAGGGATATTTATTTTTCTTAGTAATAGCGTTCAAAGCCCGGTAATCAACATAAAACCTCAATCCTCCCCTAGGTTTTTAAACAAATAGGATGGGTGATAAAGTAGGAGAGCTATTAGCACGAATAAAGCCTTTATTTAGTAGTTCTATGAGGGTCCATCGAAGTACAATTAGCTCCTCCCTAGACATCCCATATAGGGGTCCCTATGTAATTAGTTTGTTTTACCCTATTAAGTTTTTTTTAATGGGAATTGCGTAGTCGATATTATTTCGATATAGTGGTAACTAATTAGCCTTATTTTGGTCGAAAACATATAAAAACTTGTGGTAATGCGTAGGGAGTTTTGTCCTCGGGTCTATTTTTATTTTTAGTGTTAGGGCCTTCTCAATATCGGCCAAACTTACGGAGAACGCATTTAGGGTGGATATACTAAGAGGGGTCTCTCTTCTCTTTTATGCTTACCTAATTAGGGCTAAGAATACCGATTTAGTTTACTACTGGATTAGGAATTTTGGATTTTGCCGGGCCTAACCCGGTTTCCTTTTTATTACCTAGTAGTCTACGACACCTATATACAAAGTACCTTACACTAGGTAAACCATAACGTTATTATCAATCATCTAGGACCTTCTAAGGATAACGTCGTCTTTTTAGTTAGGAATAATATAAAAGAATAATCGGTATCGTTTATAGCTATTAATATTAATATTAATATAAGTGATATAGCGGATTACACCAGGAACTATAATGGTGACTTGCATCAAGTTCCGAGGTGTAATACTAATACGTAGTAAGCGGAGTTTCTTAGCAAAGGCGTCGCTAATCAGGGCGTATATTAAACACCCTATATCAACAAGGGCAATTGTATAGTGTATCCTATTAATTCCGATATTAACGTAAAATGGGTTACAGTTTATATTCTTCTTAATAACCTTCTATTCCTTTGTAGCCTGTTCCTCCTAATAACGACTTCCACTAGGAGCTACTCTTTTCCCGACTCTTCAGAGTCCTAATCAGAGCTAATATCTATTTTGCTCTACTCTTTGGTCTTCCCTTTCGAGGTTTTAGTCTCCTTGTCTTTCCGGTCTCTAGGGCATCTCCATTATATATACCCCTTTTTACCGTAATTATAGTATTTACGGGTTTCCTCTTAGCTTAACCTTCTTTGGACTGGTTTATCCTTAGCCATCCGGCTTGCTTTAGTGGGTTCCTAATTCATCTAATTAGGTTAAGGTAACCCTATCTAATTGTCCTATCTGGTTAGTGATTCGACTTTGTTCTAGCCGGGTATTGGCGATCTCCTATATTAACGCTCACAGCGAGCTTAGTATAATTCACTATCCAGCTCTAATCCTATTATTAGGAGTATCTAGGTGTATATAGTATAAGCTATTAGTTTATTAATTACACTAATTAAAGGGGTTCTTATTGTAATGTTTAGAGTTCCTTTTAGGTAGTTAATTTTAACGTTGTTTAGTTAATGTCCTCCTCCCACTTCTACGAGCTCCTTTTCGAATTTAGGAAAGAAGTGGGTAAAACTTTTGTTCTCCTTTTAATATATTATTCTTAGTTAGTCGAGGGCTTATACTTCTACATTAAGGTCTACGTAGTAACCCTTTAAGTATTCTATAAATTATTTAGGGTTCTTCGACCCATTAGCTCCTCCTTGTGAATAATAGGTGTTTGTTATAGTTTATATAGTGTTTTCTAGTTTAGAGTAGATATAGGTGAACACTGTTAATGCTGAACTAAAGGCTTCCCTATCTACGCTTATCTTCCCTTTTATCTCGAGGTGCTATTGTTGAAATTTCTTGTGCAATCCGTTAAACTTTGGTGGATCGGGGATTTGGTGTTTTGGTTATCTGGGAGGTGGTGCGTAGGCCTGATTGGGTGGGATCGGCGTCGTAGAGGGTGTAGGGGCTTCGTGTGATGTTGAGGTTGGGTGCCTGGGTTTTGTTAAGGTTTGTTGTAGTATTCGAATCTGCTCTCGTTGGGCCTCTCGTTTAGCTATTTGGGTGGTCCGCATCTCCTGTAGTTGGGCTAATAACTGAGTGATTAATTGTACTAGTTGTTGTGGGTTTCCGGATAGGTTGACGTTGTTTTTCATCGTGATACGGTTGTCGTTCCTTTTGCACGTTTTTATTTAGTAGTGACCGTAGTATACTAATCGACGTTATTAAGGTACTCTACTATGCGGAATGTGTTTTTTCGAGTTTATTAAAACCTCCTAGCCCTGATTAGACCTCGCTGATTAGCTTTAAGTGTTTAGGGACCTTTAGGTTAACCCGCTTAGGACTCTTTGCTATTCCCACTAAGGTTATAGATTTGTTTTTCGTTGATAATTATTTCCGTACCCAGTGTACTCTCATTATCTCCGATGATACTAAGATCTTGAAGATAATATAACGGTCTAAGTATGTATATTGCAATTAGTTATGGTGATTACTATGAGTATTTTTAAGATGAGAGAGAAAAGGAGAAAATGTCTTCCGCCCCATAGGACCCGTTTGCTCTGATTAGGCCTAAGGTTGATCCGTCTTAGGTAAGCCGGGTTTAGGTAAGCGGAGTCCATGGCTGAGAGGCTGCGAAGCCTCCAAGAGGGCCCAGCCCGTCACAGCTAATAGTATATATACGATATTAATGCGGTTGTTCTCGATTTCTTAACATAACTAGTAGTTATAAATATTAACGTAGCGCAAGCGTATTTATAACTACACTTATTCTATGGTCACAAAGTATACAGTTTACTAATTATTATATTATATATGAATTCATAGTTAAAAGTGTATTTAAGGTATAAACTCAGTACTCTGGACGTCCTCTGTGGGGAGTTATATTTATAAAGCGGATACTAGCCGGTTTACGAAGATAACTTCCTTTACTATGTATAATAGGGTGAGAAGCTCGGCTTTTATTGTTGATATTATAACTATTTATTACTTATTTGCTTTTTACGTAATAGTTCCACTAAAAAGTCGTATTATAAATACTTAGTAGCTTTTCCGATTTAGTGTATTATCGGCGAAACTCGTATTTGAAGTGACTTCTAAAGTATCTTTAGAATTACCCGGCGTAGCTCCGTATTCCAAATAGAGGAAGTGCGTTAAGTAAAGGTATTAGAATGCTTAATCTATAACGTAGTAATGACTCGGCTCTGGGTTTTAATTAAAGTGTATAAAACGGCTTATAGTGAATGCGATATCTAAACACATTATTATAATTATATACATAATAGTTCCGACCTTATATTAATACTTCTTAATTTCCCACGGTTCAGCTGTCCCTTTATAAGGGAAAAACTTAATAGCCGTTATAGGGGTATCATAGTGTACTTTAAACGGCTTATTAGTGTTTAATAAGACTCTTCTCACCTTCTTAGTAAATACTAATTATGAGAACTAGATCTTCTTAACTTCTTGGTCCCTTAGAACTTTAATTCCTAAAAACTATTATAACTTATAACCACCTTCTAAATAATATTGTTCCTAAAATCGTTTTATTAATACTATTACTTCATTGTGAAATTTATAAGGAAAAACTAAGATGTAGTTGTTAACATAAAAAAGAACGTAACTTATTCCTTTTACTAATAACAATTTTCTCCGGTAACTTATTAAAAGCCGAGTTCTAGGAGCCCACTTTCTAGGTACTTTTATTAAAACAAAAGGGACCTCCTAAGACCATAAAACACCTTTCTTAAGTGTAATACCCATCCAAATTTTTAGTATCCGGGTAGGAGTTATATATACACTTCCTCATCGATTATTATATATGTAAAAGCATTTACTACATCATATTATAAAAACTCTATATTAAAAAGAGTAATTATTATAATAAGGATTCGGAATAATATACTTATAAGTATAATAGTATACATTTCTCGTTTATCTCTTAATTATTAATCTCTACGGATAACAAAGTATACCTTGAATTTCATAAACCTCCCGTGCTTATTAAGTTTATAGGTATATACCTCGTAGTAACCGAGAATCTACTTACCTTATACTTATTCTTTACTAACCTTTTCTGTCGCAAGCATACTGGGCCACTAAGACGTCTGGGAGCTGTGCTCAGCTGAGTTAGCACTCATGTGACGTCCTGGCCCCCGAGCTGGCCTATTTATTCTGCTGGACGCACTCACCAAATAGTGAATAGATTAAGCCTTCTTCTCTTATTTAACCTCGTATGCGTATACGAACTCACCACAGTTATGAGCCCAGCTTTAACTAGACCCTTCTTTACCCTTATAAGTGTTGTGTATATAAGAGAGATTACTTTAATATATTTATACCTTATTAGCTTATTTTATACCCTTCTTCGTTTATTAATATATTATTTACTAATAAAACCGTTATTATTAAGACCATCCTTTGTGATCACTAGGATTAGTTATAGTAATACTCTGCTTTATAGTAATACGCTAAAGGCTAGGGGATCTGGGAACGTATCGATCCTTAGGTGTTAAATACTTTAGATATTACGAGGTTCTCGTTAATACTTCCTATAATTAAGAATTATATAATATAAGAACAATATACATAATAATACGAGTATTAGGACCTTTATAAGTAGCGATTTTAGGTTATCGCTAATACTATTCACTAAGTGAGCTTAATTGTGAACCCTAATACCAATAAACTAACACTACTATAAGTACCTCACCCTGTGATTCCCCCGGAGCCTGCATAACCTACGCCTATTACGAGGGTTAATGTCTGATCTGATTAGGAGGACACCCTTAAGTTATATACGGCTAGTACTTTTGCCCATACTTCTCTCTAGGCCTCCTACTAGAATGTTTAGAACTAGGTGGATAAATTAGTTAAGGAATTAATTCTTATACCTGCTCGTATACAATAAATAAACGAAGAGAATATTAGACTTTAAGTACTCCTTAAATACTTATAAAACTAATTTACTTTAATTAAAACAAGTACTAAGATCCTCGTAATTACAGAATATACGTTAATCCTCTACAAAGCGTCCACTAACATAAGTATTACCCGTTAGTACGTAGAATGGGAAATCGTGTACACTAAGTGCTACTACTATAAAGTCCCTATAATCGAGGGAACGAACACCATACTAGTGTTTTTTAATACCGTTAATAACTGTTTTATACTAAGTAGGGCTAAAATAATGCGAAACTCAATTTACTAGGCCGAAACACTGGCATAGTAGCCTCTAATACTTGATGAAACGGCTAGAATATTCTCGGTTATCCCCTATTTTAACATTATCCATAAAAAACTAACTAAGCCCTTAGGTTAATTCGTAACCTTCGCTGGAAGGTCTAATTCGGGTACCACCTTTATAGTTAACTCGGGTACTAGGATATCTAAAATATATAATTATCCTTATGGAAACCACTATTAGAAATTTAATTTATATTATAAGGTCTAATATATGCTCACCGGAGCTGCTAATGGACTTATTAGTATAAATAAGGAATGAGTTAATAACTTTAGATATAAGATTTTTAATTTAAGTAACTAAATACACTTTTGGGACGTATAAAAATGTAAAGAGTAGATCACCTCTAATAATAACCCAAAAGCTGGGACTATTAAAGCTACTCGGAAACCTAACTCGAATAAATCCTCGACCTCCGGCATCTCTAATACTAGAAAAGGCTCCTACCCAGGCTTAGTTATAGTTTTCCTCTTAGTTAACCTGGCTATGGAACACCTTAGAGGGCCTGGCCTAAGCATTTTCAGTACTATGGGCACTCCACATCACCCCTTTTCACTTAGTACTATAATAAACAACTACGGTGCTATACACCTAGTTAATAACAAAGATTTGCTTATTAAAGGGATGTTCATTAGTGAACCTAGTAACTAATATGTTTATTATGGAAACAGTAAATTACTTATTATGGGATATGGGGAACAATGAATAGAGAAAATGCTTAACGGAGTATATAGCCTAGTTATTAAGGACCTTATTTTAAAGAATATGGTGTATATAATGGATTTTCATATTAATATAATATTAAAAACACTTTTAAAGTAGTCTAGTATCTAGTATTACAGCTAAGACTATACTCTCTACTATGGAAACCTTTTAAAAAGTGTAATCCTTAGATAACTTAAGTGGGAATATAATATAGTCCTATTCGAATATATCCCTATTAATAATTACCCTTTATTAAATATTCCTACGAGCATAGTATATATCATCGTAACTACATTTCTAACAAATTCTCACCGTAATTACCCTTTAAGGGAGCCTAGGCCTGACTACGCTATGGACACCACCCTTTAGCACTTTTGCACTGGTTATTTAGGCCCTGATGCTCTCTAGAAGCTAGTTTTTGTAATGAGGGGGGTGAAAATTAAGGGAGCTCCTGCAAAGATCAATTACTAAGCTTGTTCATAGGCGAAAGTTCACCAAATAATATCCCGACGACCTTTAGAAAACGTAGCCCCGCACCCTTTCTAGTGCATCTCCTAGGACCTTTTCGATTACCCTAATAGTTATAGAAACACCTTATAATTACTGTTGATAATTAACGAATATATTAACATATCCCAGGGGTTCACAATAACTCGTAAAACGTATACCAAAGTCTTTGAAGCCCTATAGATGTATGTGGTTTAGATCTTAAAACAGACAGGCCTATCCATTTATAAAATAAGGTAGGATATTAAGTGTATAATAATTATTATTCAAAGTAAAATAGAATATGAGCGTTGGGTAAGGTGTATGGGAATTGATATTGAGCTCCCACCGGCTAATACCAAAGAGCTTATGGGACGTAGTGAAAGAGTAGGATATTATATTATTAATAACGTATTTACGATGTTAATTAACGCCGGCTTATTAAAGAAATTATGATTAGAAGTTGTGATAGTAATCATATTTATTGATAATGACTACCCTCGGGTGTTAAAGGGCTGGAAATCGCTAAATCAGATCTACGTAAAGTGGATATAATAGTATATTAGATAATATAATAAAAACCTAACCTTCTATCCATCTCGAGACCTGCGTCCTGAACTAGGCGGCCTCTACGCTTATGGGTATAAGGCCTATGTACTAGATTGGGTGTGTGAGGGAGGTTACGAGAAGTGAGAATTCAAGGTTAAGGTATGAGTGTACGTGGGATACCTCGTGGGATACGTCCTATGTACACATAATCTTTTTAGAATATGGATCCCTATACTTAATTGGGTTATTATTTTATGTAATATCACCTTTAATAAGTACTCCTTTTATGATCCTATTAATGATGTGGCCACTATGACCACTAAAAAAGTGAAAGTTTTATTAGAGGAAATCGAACTAGAGGACCTATACCCGAGTATGGTCCTCGAAGCCCTCGGGATATATAAATAAAAGGAGGAAGATAACCCTACCCAAGAAAACGCAGTTACTAATACTTCACAAAATAGTATGAAGCGAGGGATACTACTACGAATAGAGGCTAATAATGGTCTAGTTTTATTTAAGCCCACACTAAACCCTGAGAGTATACTAGGTGCAGTAATAGAAGAAATTAGAGATATCGGGGTAAATACCGAGGAGGTACGAAACTTACCCACCCTTTTAGAGACTACCCTATCCAGCGGTAGTACCCGACTAAGCATAATACTAAATAGCCCATAAAAAGCAAAGAGGACGGATCTTAAGGTGGCTAACCAGACCTCCAACTAACTCACCAACTAAAGTACCCTAAAAACGAAAAAAGAGTACTACTAAAAGGTCTATAGACCACCTACCCGGTCTAGTGCAAAGCTCAGAGCTGCGGGAAAGGAGGGAACCCGAAAAGAGGCCTCTAAGGGGGAGTTAAGGCGAGATCTTGACGCCTTCCTATAATTGGAAAACTTAGAAGCCCCCCATTCACCATACTATATGGTAATTAACCTAAAATGGATCCCTTATAGGAGCCCCTGGTACAATTTCTTCGCTACCTTTATACCTAATTAACTAAAGGTGGTATAAGAGAGTACCTTAGGATATAAAACATTTTATTTAATAATCGCCGGAACTATTAAAAAGTGACTTATATAATAAATAAAACCTATACTTATTAAAAACCCTAAGGGCAACCTTAGATACCATAAAGATACCTTACCAGCACCTCTGGTAAAGTGGAAGAATATCCAATAAATCGAAGACCTATTAAGGACTAAATAGATTAACGTAGTAGAAGAGGAAATCCATAAACTCATTTCTAAAAGCACTTAGAGGGAGATGGACTACTCATTAACGCACTCTAAGCCCCTCCCCTTAAAATAGGTATTTATATATAAATTCAATAAAAACGGTTTCTTTAAACGCTGTAAAGCGCGGATATGCGTACGTAGAGACCTTTAGAAGGTCGATCCCCTATAAAACATATACACTATTACCCTTATAATACACTCCTTCAGAACTCTAATAGTTATGGCCACTTAATTCAATCTCAAAGTTAGTTAATACGATATAGTAAACGCATTTCTTAATATAAAAATAAATTCAAATAGAGAACTTATAGTATACGAATTTCTAAATAACTTTAGATAACCTAGAAAATACACTAAACTTATTCACACTCTCTACGAACTCCGAGACGCACCTATCCTTTAGTATAAAACGTTCTCAAAGATCCTAATGGACATAGGGTTAATATTATACCCTGAGGAACCCTATATTTTCTATATAAAGGACCTTAAGGTCTTTATTATGTTCTACGTAGACGATATCCTAGTTATAAACCACCATAATAACACTAAAGCAACTACCAGAGTCGTTAATAGTATTAAGTCGGCGGTGGAACTTAAGGACTAGGGCCCCGTAGAATAATACCTTAGAATACGAATTATTAGGGACCATAAAATACGCAAAATCTACCTCGTCCACAACTCTTATATTAAGAAGGTCACTAAACACTTTAGCTTCGTAGATAACACCGTAACCCCTTATACTCCTATACTAGAAGACCTCGTACCATATAAGGGACAAGTAATAAGGGCTCAAATCAAAGAATTCCAGGAAAAAGTCGGATCCCTCTTATACACTACGATCTTCGTATACCCTAATACTATATATCCAATAACAAAACTCTCCTTATTCCTAATAAACACCTCCCCAGAGTATCTCATAACCGCGGATTAGACCATTCACTACCTTTTTAATACACACTACCTTATTATTAGCTATAATGGTGTGGGGGGTGAGGGAGATACTTAAGTACTTCTAATTATAGGTAACACCTTGTTTATAGACGATAAGGTAATAAGACACTCCTTATAGGGTTTTATAATCTCCTTTTTCGGTGGACCTATTATATAAAAGGCCACTAAATAAGTGATAGTTATAATATCCACCACCAAAATAGAACTTCTAAGTTTCTTAAATACTATTAGAGAAACAATTACTCTCCAGAGGTTCTTTAAGGACCTCTTATTTAACTTTAGAAATATTTAAAGGATTTACTATAATAATTAGTAAATTATAAGGTTTATAATAAGCAAAAAAGAATAAATATTAACCCGTTTAAGGTACATAGATATTCATAATATGTAACTTAAATAAGAATACACTAAGGGTAAGTTTAATATGGTTTATATACTAATAAACCTAATACCCATAAATGGACTCACTAAAATCCTTTTAAGAGCAAAGTTCGAGCATTTTAGAGGTTTTTTTTAACTTTTATAATACACAAAGATTAGTTATAATAGGTATAGGAGGTAATGAAGAGTGAAGAATAGTTATATTTAGGCCCGCAGGCCGTATACGCCACCAGCGTAGCAAAGTAAGAACTTTTCCTGGGTATAAGGCCCCTATACACATATAACTGGGTATGAAATACGAGTACTAGAAGCCCCGAAGGGCATAGAAAGCGAGCATAGCCCCTAATCGGGGTGGAAAGTGCGGTAAACAACCACATAGGCCTCCTCAAAGCCGGGCTTAAGGAAGCCGTAAACAGAGGCAAAGTAGGCCTTACGGCCACCAACAACCTCGTCAACAGTAACAACAGCGGGCATAGTTAAGGCAATAATAGCCTAGGAGGTGCAGCGAGATGAGATACAATTAATAAGCTTCTTAGTAACCGCTTTTTTAGGGGTACCCTTCTTAAGTACAGCCTTAGGGGCAGCGAGTACCGAAAAAAGAAGGGAAAACTTATCCTCCATCTCCGTATTATTATCCAGGACGACGACCTCCTCCTCCTCCTCATTAAAGAGGAAATACATAATAAAATATATATACTAGATTATCTGGAAACTATTAATATAAGTATTAATTAGGTTAGTATATAAAGACTTAAGGTATTATTAACGCCGGGGTCCTAAAGGACACAGTAAAGGCCCAAAACCATAATTTTAATAACCTTAGAGACCGGATTATAATTAGTATAATGGCTATAATAACACTCCTAGCACTTAGTGATACGTATATATACATAAGCATAATAGTAGAGTTTTATACTCTCCTCGTCCTTATACTTCTTACCTTGGAGAACACTATAAACGCAGGCGAAGCAGGGAATATCGTTCTCTAAACCCTTAATAACCACCTCCTCCTCCTTTTTCGAAACCTCGGGCACCACAAAGTCATTCTTCTCCTCCTTACGCACACCAATAGTAGCAGAGCTCTCCTCAGGCTCGGGGGTAATAGTAAAAGGGTCGGAGAACCCACCTCCCAAGGGGGCAAGGACCAGCTACATCTCGTTGCACTCGTTATCCTCGTTATCCTCGACGAGCACGGGAATAGGCAAAAGAGCGGGGGTGGGGGTAACGGAGGTAATACGCATAAAGAAAAGGGAGTACTTATAATGAGCATTAGAGTACATCTAACAAGCCTCGGAGAGCGAGGCAACAACGAGACTGGCCATACTCCTAGTGGGTATACAAGCATTACCCCTAGTGTAACCATGGCCTCTCCTTTATTGGAGAAGCAGGGGCTCTAACCCATACCCGTGGTTACGTCCTTGACCTGACCTTCTCAAATATCCCCCTTGTGCACACAGGACCCTACCCACACCTACACCCAGGAGCTGATCACCAACTTATTATAACTATTATCCCCTTTAATAATAATAAATAATAATAAATATACTAATTAGAGCTAATATTAGTCCCGGATTTAGCCTTTCCTTAGTTTAAAAACTTAATTAGAGTAAGGGCCTTAACTTTACTTACTATTAAGGACCTACTTGCCTTAGCTAAGTTAGACGCTTAGGCTAGCCGGATCGTTAACCTATTCTTAATAGTTATCTAAGTAGTAGGGAAAAGACGATAAAGTTGGGGAAAGTGGGCTCCTTAGTGAATAAAAGAGTACTCTAAAACCCACTAATCCTATTTTAAGGCCCGTATCCAATAGGTATAGGAACTAGAGCTGGTCTTAGCCTCACCACCCCTTATCCTTAAAAAATAAAAGGTCTTCTTAGAAATAATTAGGAAAGTTAAACGGGCCTATTAGGCTACTAAGATCAAAGGGGCTATATCTAATTAGGACCTTTTTAAAATGATAGGTTAATATAAACCTAAACTAATAATTAAACCCCCCCCCCCTTAGTAATTAAGGGTTAGATATATAATAATAACCAGGATAAGGCCCAGGCCCTATAAAGGGCCCTACTAAAAAGGTTTAATAACACGGATAACCTACCTGGGGACCCCTTCGACGTAATTACGGTCCTAAGACGACAAATACCCTAGCAGGCTACGATTAATTAGGAGGAAATAAGGGCAGCCACCTTAATAAGAACTATGACCCCTAATATTAACGGAATCACCATAAGACTATTTAAGGTTTACTAAGACCTTATAGCTAAGCTTATTAGGCTATTGTTCTAGGTATGCATTAAGGCTAGCTACTTCCCCTAGCCCTTTTATAGAACAGAGGTTATTATAATTCAGAAGTTTAGAAAAACCGACTTCTTAAAGGCTAGATCCTAGAGACTAATAGCCCTCTTATCCTACCTAGGCAAGGGGTTCAAAAGACTAATAACTAGGAGAATAACCTACCTCACTATCCTAGAAGGGGTGGCTAGCCCATAGTAAATAGGGGCCCTACTAGGCAGGGCAGTTGTTGACTTGACGACCTGTCTCATACACAATATCGAACAAGCCCTCGATAAGGGGCTTATAGCTACGCTGGCGACAATAGATGTGAAGGGGGCCTTTGACTCTATTCTTCGGAACCACCTTATTATCCGACTACGGTAACAAGGCTGGCCTAATAGCCTGATCAGGCTGATTTATGCCTTTGTATTAAACTGTACCACTAAGGTTAAGTTTAAAAAGGTAATAACAGAGGACTTCCCTTTAACTTATGGGTTACCTTAGGGTTCCCTATTATTACTTATTATTTTCCTATTTTATATTTCCAATATCCTAATTCAAGACCTAAGGCTTTAGTTTGGATATATAAACAATATAAGCCTTTTAATTACTAACTTATCCCTTAAGGATAATACTATATCCTTAAACTAATAAGTTACCCAGACTCTAAACTAGGGTACGAATAATAAGATCTCCTTTAACCTAGCTAAATGTGAAGTTATCCACTTTACTAGGAAATATAAGTAACCAAAAGACCTACCTGGGATTAAAGTTAGAGACCTTGAAATTAAAGCCTTGGTTGAGCTGATTCGTTGGCTAGGGGTTTAGTTTGGTAAAAGACTCTTTTTCTAATACTATGTCGAAACAAGGGTAACTATAGCGAAGAAGGTAGCCCAGCACCTAGGGCACCTAATAAACATAAAAGGAGGGATCCTAATAGTTATTATATAAAAAGTGGTCATCACCTATGTTCTCCTAATAACCCTATACAAAGCCGAAACCTAGTTTAGGGGGTTAACTAAATTAGTTTTAAATAATATTACCCCCCCCTTAAGGGGGGATTATTAATATAAACTAGAAGGGCCTTATTTAAAAGGTTAATAAAATTATTATAAAAGTAGCCCGAGTTATCCTCTAGTCTAGAAGATAACCCTAACAAGCAACCTCCTCTGAGATGCCGGCCTGCCCACTGGGAAAGTGGTTTTAGAAGGGGTACGCTTACGCTTCATAGTCCAACTACAAAAGGTCGACTAACAACACCCATTAGTCCTAAGGCTTACACAATAAGGGAGGCAGTAAACACGGCTCCAACGGACAGCAACCCTCGTCTTAAGGGTCCTAAGGCTAGCACTACTCCAACCATAACACCTTCCAGGGTCATAAGACCTAATAGTCTTATACATAAAGGAGAAGGCTGCTAAGGTTTTTTAGAACTAGCTAAAAACCATCCTAGATAACGATATAATTATCTATTTAGATGGTTCTAAAACATCTAATAAAGCCATGGGATATGGATTTATTATTTATAAAGGTAATAAGTGTATATGTTGGAATCCGAATCGGGCAATAGCCCCACTTTCGGGTTCCTGATTGGCCGGTTCCGACCGGACCAATCAGAAGGCAGGGATTCTGGCGCACCGACTAGATCTGGCAACAGCCGGCCTAGCCCACGTCGGAATAACCTCCTTCCAACAACAACAACACTACGTATTCAATATATCGATTATTACTGTTCAACCCTATCGCCTAGGCGACCCTTTGACCTAGGGTCAAACCTACACTAATCAGTAGTTAATTTGACCATTACCGTAGATCAGTAAAGAACAACTACTAAAAGAGACGACTTCACCGAGCAGTAAAAAATTAGATTTTGCTATCGCATAGAACCCGTAATTAAGTTCAACTATTCTAATAACGACGTACTAAAAGAGGAGATTTCAAAACGGAGATATCGGAAATCTCGTAGAACGAGCAAAATACCGCCTTTAATATAAGTTCTACTCACAATAACTATACTCAACCACCTACGTCAATTATACACAAAAACGTCGAAAATCTCGCAGAACGGGCAAAGCTCAGCCTTCGGCGTAAGCTCCACTATTAACACTCTTTACCCTCAATACCCTTCTCTACTATTATTCTTAATTACCGACTACGTATTTTATATAAATACCGAGGTAATACCTAAAAAGGATAATAAAACCAAAAGAATTCCCTAACTTCTACCCACTACGACCCTCCTTTTTACACCACCTCTCAGCCCAACAAGAAACACTGCACCCCTCATAATAAACAACTATAACAACCACCAGCGCACTATTAAGGGTCACAAAGACCTCTAATAAACGTTTTTTTTTCATACTCAGAGAGGGCCCCACAATCAATCTTAAACACATATCAAACGCAGAGAGATCCCCGAGGAGATTACTTTATTAACTAAAACAACACTTAGACTACCTGGAATACACCACCACCAACGGAAACACTAATACTCTAACCTAATAACTAATAGTAATTCATCTAATAAACACTATACGCCCTTAAAACCACGGCCTAAGGGAAACACAGTGTATTCGAGGCGTTATTAGGCTAACTAAATAGCCAGAATACTATGAACAACCCAGGCAAGAAGATGAGCTAATAATCGGGGAAAAGCTCTAAGAGGAGTACCCCTTTAAAGGACTCTTCTTAGGTGGCTACCCCTTAGGGAACTATACAACCCGAGGAAACACAATAGACCCTCGTAAAAAGAACCATCTCACTAATCCCAATCCCAAAAGAATATACTACCCACGTAAACCCAAAAGTATAAGGGAAATGAATAGACTTCGAGCCTATTAAAGGAATAGTTTAACCAGAGAAGGACACTATTATCACCTTCCTTCTAACTATCTATAAATAAAAAAAGCTCATAACTATGGACCTTTGGATATAATTCTGAACGGACTTCGAAGAATGGACGAAGAACATATGGAAAAACGTCAACAAAGTGATAATAGGCTACACAATTAACACCCTTAGGGAGGGAGTAGTCTACGTCCCATTAGATAGTACCACCTTAAATATCCAAAAATTAGCCGATATCATAGCCGAAGAAGAGTTCCATATTTAGATAAACGATGAGATCCGACGGTTCCAGAAGAGTGGACCTCGAGGCCTAAGGGAGGTCCTCGAAAACTCAAAGATCATTAAAGAGATCACAAACAACTACAACATCCCCCTCCACCAAATAACTTAGGGGACAACTCCCCCAGCAGAGACGGTGAGGGAGGTAACACAAGCAATAATAGAGCCGCAGGAGAGCACCCCGTTAATATTAGGGCAACTAGTAAAGGAATTAAGCCTACCATATAAAACAAAACCACCTACGAACTCACAGATCCCACTAATTATTAAAAACTCCCCGGCAACCACTACTAATAACCCATATATATCTCCTCCAATAAATAACCAAATCTAAGCACTCATAAAATAAATAAAAAAAGTGAACAAGTATAGAGGAGAACACTATAAGGTCCTAGAAAACTTACTACAATTATGGAAACACTACTATAAGGTTCTACAAATACTAACGGAATTAACCACCCTAATTATTAATACTACACTAAAAAATAAGGCCCTAAACTTTTTCACAGAATATATTATATAACTAGGCGCACCAGGGACCTTCCTATCCCAGGAAACCATTGTTAAGAGACTAAAAAACCGGTTTGAGATAAAGGAGGCCCATAGAGACTATTTAACGGAGTAGTAAACGACCAACTAAGCAACGATCAAAAACGAAAACCATGGGAAGAAGCCTAACAAAGTACTCGAGCTACTAGTCGAGAGGTTGAGGAAGATATAACGCACGCTCAACAGCGAATATAATACTAATAGAGTATTATGAGATTAACTCCTTTCCGTAGTTAATAACGTAAAGGAGTATACCTACACTCTCCAGGACCCGAAAAATACATTTAAAGACCTCTATAACTAGTTATAAAACACTATTCGAAACTTTATAAAACTTAACTTAGGTATTAAATAACACTTCTTATAATAACCCGCTAACAAAGAAATAAACTACTTCTTCACAAAGAGACGCTATAACGACCAAGGGAAGCAAGCAAAATTCGGCCAACGAGGAGGATTCAGCAGAGGGCAAGGCAACCAACGCTCCGCCCCGAGACGACCCCCAAAGGACAAAAAGTGCTATATTTATAGGAAGAACAGCTACTAGTCCTCCAACCACCCAAAAGAGGAAGCAGATAAAGCCTTCTAAGTGTTCCGAGATGGGTATAAGAAATAATTCCATATATAACCTCCTAAGGGAACTATAGAATCCTTCCTTTTCGAATACGAAGGCCCCTAAGGCGACGAAGTGAGGGACGAAGATGAGGACGATAAGATCCACGAGTTCTTTGTTATGGACCCAAAAAAGGAAGACTACAAGGATTAGACCTACGGAGACTAGTTCTATACCTCAATACTAGGCCCCGAAACCACTCTTAACAACGAGATTATCATAACGACCCTTAGGGACCAGGCAATATATTATACCCTCATAAAAGAAGACCCATTTAATAAGGCTACCTTTACGAAGACCTCGGAGGCCTATACACTTAAAGGAAGATACACCGACACTATATTCTACGGAATTATACCGGATATAGGTGTAGTTAAGTCGTCAATAACGGGAAAGCCTCAGTTTAATACTCTCAAACGCCTATACCCAGAAATTACCCTCAACAAAACTTAAGCCGGCCAGGCAAGCATCAAATTCAACCCAGGGGACGTCATCTCATTAATAAGGATAACTACAATTACAATGCCCCTCGGACCACTTACTTTCCACATTATCCCTTATAATACTCCGTTCCTCCTTTACCTTAAGGATATAAACTACCTAAAGGTCTACTTTAATAATCTAAAAAACACTCTAAGGTAGGGAAACGTCGTTATACCAGTTACTAAGAAGTTCAGCTACGCCTAGATAAAACTGGGCTACTAGGACAAATCCGTTGCATAAAACCACCTCACAAACATCGAATTACGACGCCTACACCAGCGTTTTGGTCACCCTTTAGTATAAAAACTCTATAAAATCCTTTAGAGGACCAAAGAGGAAGTGGAATTAGTAGCTATCGAATACCTAATAAAGTACTACCACTACTACTAAATAAACCAAAAAACTCCCCACCACTTCAAATTCACTATCCAAGATAATATACCCTTTAATTATAAGATCGTTATCAATATATTATACCTCAACGGAAAGCCCGCCCTTCAGGTCGTTAATACAACTATAAACTTTAATATAGGATAATTCCTAAGTAATATAAGTACAAAGACGGCGTAAGAGACGCTTAGATTATACTAGATCGACGTATACTAAGGGCCACCCAACTAGATCATTGTGGACACCAGCACCAACTTCAAAGCATCCGAATTCAAGTAAGCAGCGAAGTCTATGGGGATTAAGGTCAAGATTGTCCCTATGGAAGCCCATAATAGCATCGGGAAGGTCGAGAGGTACTATACGTAGCTCAGACGGGCATACAATATTATCCGGCAGGAATCCCATTCCACAACGCCGGAAACCGCCCTTCAGAGTACACTTAAAACTATAAATAATACTATAGGACCAAACAGGATCGTACTAACCCTACTGGTCTTTGGTGTATACCCTAGGACATTAAACAACTCTCCCCCATCGCTAAAAGTAACCCAATACGCAGAGGCCATCAGGAAGGCCACAAAAAACCTTAGGAAAGCTAACGCAAAACACCAAATCTCGGATGCCCTCGTAATAAGGAATAGACCTAATAATACTACCCTAAAAAGCCTCTTATTAAACTTGGAAATCAGGGTATAATATAAAAAAAAGGGATAGAGAGGCCTATTTACACTAGTGGCTATGAACGGTGAGAACTATGTTATTTAAATACTTAGAGGCCCTAAGACCTTCCACTTAATAATCATTAAACCCTATTATCATAACCCTAAAAAAGAGTTACTAGAAGAGCCCGCCACCACTAATAACGGAGCAGGAAATAAGGCCTTAGAAAGTAATAATAATAAAGGAGAAGAAAATAACGAGGACGATATTGAATTAGTGGCCATAAATGAGATTATCGTTAAATCGTCCCCTCCACTAAAGGAGGAAGAGCCTTAGCCACCTAAGAGACGACGAGGCCGGCTATAAAAGAACCCGGCCGTTGCCCACGAAATTAACACCGTCTACTTCTAAGCAGAGACCAATAAGCTAAAGAGACCTTACTTCGCAGTGTACTTATTAGTGAAGGAGAAGAACGACCTTACACTAGCCCACAAACTTCAGAAAAAAAGCGTAATAACCACGCCCAGCGCCCTATACGAAAAGTTAATAGAAAAGGAGATTGCAAACCTCATAAGCCAAGGTGTATTCGAATTCGTCCCCTATAACAAAACCAAGCATAGTAATACTAGGATTTTTAAGTCCAGAATCGTTAACGAGATTAAGGGGAAAACCGAGAAGCCCTACGAAAAGAGCTATCTCGTAATTTAGGGCTACGCCGACGACGGTAAGGAGGTTGTCCTTACGTAATCCTCCATAATCCAACGGGTAAACTAACGACTAATTCTCACCCTAGCCCCCTACTTTCTAATAAAAGGCTACTCATTGTAGCTATAAAACATTACTCAGGTGTACACTTAGTTAAAGACGAAGCTTACCTGGACAATTCTAGCCCACCTACTAAACCAAATTAAGGATAAGTACCCTCCCGGGACAATTATAAAGGTCGTAAAGCCCCTCTACGGGATCGCCGAAGCAGGGACCCATTAGTACACAACTTACAATAATCACCATAAGGAGAAACTCTAAATAAGAACCTTTATATACAACCCGTGCCTACTATTATTAATGCCCGAAAACGAAAGCCTCGTAATAATCGGGATACAGATAAACAATATAATAGGCCTAAACGACGAGAAGTTCTCCTAAAAGGAAAAAGAAGAATTAAAAAA
Organism: Colletotrichum gigasporum; assembly: GCA_024584535.1. Taxonomy (NCBI): domain Eukaryota; kingdom Fungi; phylum Ascomycota; class Sordariomycetes; order Glomerellales; family Glomerellaceae; genus Colletotrichum; species Colletotrichum gigasporum. Next base: position 2,681,805 of record CP077951.1, read on the forward strand.
AACAACGTTCACAACGAAGGCGAAGTAACAACTAACCGCAAAGGAACCCCTTACATTTAATAAAGGGATCGTCTATTTAAACAATAAAACTATTAAACTACGGCAAAAAGGGCAAGGAAAGAAAATCCAGCTCGTAGAGATCAGAACGACGTCGAGCCACCAGCAATACGTTATCCAAAAAGCTCACAGAGCATACATCACCTTAGTCTACAATATCAAGGCCTACTACGACCTCTCCGTAGCGGCCCAGTACCAAGAGTCCACGGAAAAGTAAATAAAAACCCTTAATAAACAATTAAAGAGACAAATAGAGACCCCAGACGCCGGGCTAGACTACAACTTCGTCCAGCTCGAGGAGGCGACTCTCTTTATCTTCGTGGACAACTCATTTGCTAATAACAATAACCTCTCATTATAACTAAGCTTCGTTATTATCCTAACTAACGAGACCTAAGCCGACGAGAGCTTTACGCTAAAGGGCAATATCGTCCATTATTCATCCACTAAATCGAAATAAGTAATACGTAGTGTTCTAGTATTAGAGATCTACGGCATAATAACTAGCGTGGACATAACCTATGCTATCTCCATAACCCTAAAACTAGTAACCAATCACCTAGAGCTTCCCGAGATCCCCACAATTATCTATACTAACTCGTACTCGCTATACGAGTACCTCGTCAAGCTTAGAACCACCAAAGAGAAGTACCTTATAATCGATATTATAGTACTCCGGCAATCCTACGAGCAACGAGAACTCTGCGAGATCCGCTGGATCAACGGGGAAGACAACTTAGCCAACTACTTTACGAAGGCAGTGTCGAATGGAGCGCTGAAGCGCTTTCTCGAGGGAGGGAAGGCAACGGTTCAAATAGATGGATGGGTAACGCAGGCCTAGGAGGAAGAGAAGGGTCAGCAGGGCTCAAGAGATCACAAGAGACGGAGGAATCGTTAATACCATGGCCAACGCCGGCGATAACGTTAATTAACCGGTCCAAAATAAGGGCCGGAAAGCCGGCTACGCCACCAAGGGCAGAATCTGATTCTACCGCCTCTCACCGCCTTACGCACTCGAGCAAATTCGTCGTTTTATTGCGTTTTTAAGTATTTTAGGAGAAAAGTGGCCTTTACTCAATTAGCGAGTATAAGAAAAGAGTTTCCAGTATTGGAATCCGAATCGGGCAATAGCCCCACTTTCGGGTTCCTGATTAGCCGGTTCCGACCAGACCAATCAGAAGGCAGGGATTCTGGCGCACCGACTAGATCTGGCAACAGCCGGCCTAGCCCACGTCGGAATAACCTCCTTCCAACAACAACAACACTACGTATTCAATATATCGATTATTGCTGTTCAACCCTATCGCCTAGGCGACCCTTTGACCTAGGGTCAAACCTACAGTATAACCTAAGGTTATGGCCGAATTAGCTTAGTAGAAGTGTTTAACGGCGAGGTTGAAGGAGCGAGGGTATGGCTTCGGCGGGCCCTCCTTACTTCCTAAAATTAGCCGATATACATTTATATCAATAATACTAGTGTTATTCGGGGAATACGGGGCGAGGTTCTAGAATCCTCATAAGAAGTCCTCTTTGAGATCCATAAGGCGGCTAGGATATTCGATATATATACCCACTAGGCCCCAGGGTATTAGGGGATAAAAGGTAACGAAGAAGTAGACCACCTAGCTAAGTAAAGCATAATACTCCTGGTACCCTTAGGCCAACTAGTAACCCTAGTAGGGATTAAGTAACTCACTACGAAATGAATACGGGTTTAATATATATAATAGTAGTATAAGGAAATAATAAATTAATACACTTAACTAGGACTCGAGGCCAGCTTATTTAGCCCTCCTAAATTAGCCCTTCCACGGGTTACCCTGCACCACCTCCTAATAGCCCGATTAGGCCACAGAGACTTCGAATAATATCACTAATACTTTGACTACGATGAAGCCTTATTTACTTACTCTTATACTTATAGGGAAGTAAAGGATATAAACCACTTAGTTTATTACTAAAAGACCTTAACGAGGAGGTAACGGTGGCCTACTCTCCACCCCTTTAGTTTATTAGAGCTTATAGGACCTATAGGATTACTCGAGCAATACTTTAAGGGGTTAATTACTAATCCTAAAGGCTTCGAGGCCTTCCTATGTGTAACAGGCTTCTTTTAGAAGATCTACCCACACTACTAGGGGCTAACCTCCGGCTAGGCCTTAAAATAACTGTCCTGCCCTACTAAAGGGACCAAATAAGAAGCAAAGGAACTGGAGGAACCAGCGGGATCCAGGGACAGATTGAACGCATAGTAGCTAGTAGGCAAGATTTGGAAGACGCGGGCAAGGGCTGTATACTGTAGAGTAGGTAACCTGAGCCTGCGGCTCTCTACGCCACATACCCCTCGGGAGGTCTGCCGCAAGGGCTACGCCCTTACCGCCATGGCGTTAAATACAACAACAAAAAGATTTTTAGATTAGTAATCTTAAACTTAGGTTTAATAATTTATGTTTTTAATAATCTTATGTAGTTTATTACATTGTGACAGTTAGTGGGTTTTATAAGGCGCGATTGCTGCAGTGGCAATAGCGGTTCCGCTTTTGCTGCCATATATATTTATAGGAATACTCACCGGAGATTACCTCTAGATAGGTGCTTAATAAGTGGTTATCGAAGTGTATAGTATGGTTAATATTAAAGTCAGGGGGCGTGGAGTTATTAGGAAGCTCCGCCTCTATGATGTTGCGCTCTGTATGGGCTTTGCTACTAACCTGGCATTTCTTATACGCCTATGCAGAAGAGGTTTCTGGTGGGACATGAGCCCTCGTAATAACTGCTTACGGCGCTTGGATGGAACCTTCCTATGTGCTTTCACAAAGGTTGTGTATTAATAAGTCCTGGATTATTAGAAGATCGAAGTATCCCTCGCAACAGCGCCCGTTAGGTAAGCAGCTCGGGAGATTGACCCTATGCTGTCACGAAGACATAAGTACATAATATTGATACGTAAAAAGCCGATTAAGGGTAGCGTAGCTCTCTGGTACCGAAGATTAGGCCATATGGGCCCCGAAGCTATTTGGCCCCTAGTTAACACTTTAAGGGGTGTTAAGCTGACCTTAGAGGGTAATTTAGTTATAATAATAAACTACAATGCCTGTCGTCAGGGTAAAGTTTATTAAGTAATCCAATGAGCTCTATGAGAATCTCTTAAATTGTCACGGGCTAAGGCCCGATCAAAGGCCTCGGAACCACTCGGCCATTTTCAACGCCAACCGCTGCTTACTAAGCCTGATCAGGCCCAGGGAGACCTGATTAGGACCCAACGGATTTGTGGGGCAGCAGACTTTTCCTTCTTTTCTTCTTATCTTAAAGATACTCATAGTAGTCGCTATAGCTAATTGTAATATACGTGCTTAGACCGTTATATTATCTTTAAGATCACTAAAAGTAATTAATTAAACGCCTAATATAAAAGTTTACTATTTATATAAGAGTAGTAAGAAGTTTTAGATGGGTTAACCTGAGGAGTCCCTGAACATTTAAAGCTGATTAGTATGCCATAAATAGACTTATAGGTTATTATAAATTCAAAAAAATGTGTCTATATACCCATAGTAGAGTATTTTAACTATGTTATTAAGTATATTATAATTACTACTAAACGTAAAACACTAGGATAAGCGATAACCACGTAATAATAAAAGGTAACGCTAAACTATTTAGAAACCCATAATAATTAGTAACGTGGTTCATCAGTGAGTAGACCACCATCAGTGACCGGGCCACTTTTCCCACCTTCACCACCTTCTAACTTTAACATGTAATTTCTTCCACAAAACAATGTCCAAAACCTCACCCGAACACAGGATTATTCTAGCGATTAATACGATCCAATTAACACCGCGATTAAGTATCCGATGTATAGCGACCATTTACAACGTTCCGAGAACTACCCTCCAGTCCAGAATAAAGGGTCACTTCCCTCTCGCCTAATTTTTCTTGGCATCCGCTGTTAGTGAAATAGGTGATACACCACTAAGATCCTTAACAGCTGAAAACTCTTCACCTCTCCCTCCCGGAGCCCTCCCGCGATGGCCTCTCAGCCTCCGGCGGGCACCGGGCTGCAGCCGGCCCCTCCGGCCGGCCCTGATCGAGGCTCTGGACCACCTCCAGAGCCGACCCCTACCTTAAGGGCTAAACACCGCCGCAACACCAAGGCCCAGCCATCCCAGCCCAGCCTTATAGGAAACCAGCCCAACACTCCTAATACAGCCCCCTCTACAGTAAAGGGGCCCTCGAACATAAGTGGGGCGGCTATTAGATCTATCCTAGCCGCCTTGGACAAACAAACCAAACTTTACGAAGCCCGAAAGGATGTCTTCCTGATTATCGCCCAGTCCGTTAATAATATGGTCTCCAACTTTGAGGGGCCTAGAAAATAGATCGCAAAAAAGGCTACGACCTACGTAATTCAGGCCCTAAAGAGGCTTATAAAGAATAAAGCTACCCCTACCCCGACCCTACCCCGGAACTGGGTTACCGTTATAGCTTTAACCCCGACTATAACCCCGGCCCTAGCCCCGGCCCCGGCCTAGAACTGGGCCCCTACCCACCTACAAGCCCAGGTATAGCTGGAAGATCTCCGGGTTTTCATCCGTATCCCCGAGGAAGGCCTGGAGGCTGCCCGGAAGAACGCCCCTTTCGCCCTACACTATACAATTTACTAGGCCCTTAGCTTATAACTAGGAGATATCCCACATTTCTACTATATTTTAACTGTATACTCCTTAAAGCCCCTAAATAAACAAGTCCAGTAAAGTTTTCTTAGAAATAAGTAAAAGTTAGTGGATTATTTAGGGGTTTTAAAAATAAAAACCCCTATAAAGTGGTTTATATACGCCGTTCTACACTACCTATCTAAGCTCCAAAACCTAGATGGGAAAAGTATTAATATATTAACCCTGATTAAAGACGAGGTTATTGCCTAGACTAACTATAAACCTACCCTAGCCCAGCAATCCCGCCTCGGCCTAAACCCTGCTATGAACGAAGTTACTTAGGTTATCTCCTTCACAACTAAGGTGTTACCCTTTAGATTATTCAACTAAAGTAGTAGGGCCCAGATTATCCGGAGGAAGAGGACCCTGCTTAAGCATAACCCTAGCTACTAGGGATATTATATAAACCGGTATTATAACCGGCGGCCATTTTATAATAACTGTGGTAAGCCCTTAGACTCCCACGAGACTGAGCCTTATACAGCTAAGCCGAAGTGTACCAACTATTTAGGGCCCTTCTAAGCCGGCTATGTAGATTATCTAGTTAGGCCCCTAATAGTTAACGGTTACTTTACCTTTTTAAGCTGAAAGGAACGTGGACGGATCCGGAAGGCTAGGTAAAAGGCCTCCGAGGCCCGCAATAACACCAACCAAACTAACCAGTCCACCACTTAGAGTAATACTCAATAACCCCAAAACTCTCCTCCTAATTAGGGCTAACAGCCTGGCTCTAAGTACCTATATAGTAGGACACCCTCTTAAGGATCAATTGTTTGCTTAGGTGATGGGGATATAATTAATAGTATGGACGAAGATGAGGTTGAAGATCCTAAAGCCCTCCCTTAAACCAACCACCCCATCCACCCTCTCCGAAGTAGAAGCCAGAGGGTAGCTTAAAAGCCTAACTATAATATCACCAATACCTATACCCACTTAGACCTTGATTCGGAGGTGTAGGCCTAAAAAGGTCACCCCTCGGGTACTATGTGTGGCCTAATGTAACGTAGGGAAAAAACCTCTAGTATATACGGCTTTTCTAGAGCTTTGTTGGGCTGATCAGGTTGATATAGTGCTTATCCAGGAGCCCTGGATAGGCTATACTAACAGGATACAGATTAATATACACCCTAGGTTTAATTCCTATATCCTAGTGGATTCCTGGAATAATAGGGAAATAAAGCCTAGGGTAATAACTTATATACGTAAAGGGATAAGGCTTCAAATACAACAACAAAGGCCCATCCAAACCAGGGACATCCTATAACTAAAGATTAACAACACTATAATTATTAATATATATAGACCACCAGGTGACCCTAATAACCATATAACTACCACTCTCTTAGGATACCAACCACTAGGAAGAACCCTAATAACTAGGGATTTTAATACTCGTCATTTTTCCTGGGAACCCAGTTCTAGTAGCCGGAACAGGGGAGACGATCTAGCTGACTAAGCTAATAACCATGGCCTCTCCTTTATTAGAGAAGTAGGGGCTCCAACCCACACCCATGGTCACGTCCTTAACCTAACCTTCTCAAATATCCCCCTTACTCACGCAGGACCCTATCCATACCTATATCCAAGAGCTAATCACCAGCTTATCATAACCATCATCCCCCTTAACAATAATAAACAACAATAAATATACTAATTAAAACTAATATTAATCCCGAATTCGGCCTTACCTCGGCTTTAAAACCTAATTAGAGTAGGGACCTCAACTTTACTTACCCTTAAGGACCTACCCACCCCAGCTAAACTAAACGCCCAGGCTAGCCGGATCATTAACCTACTCTTAACGGCTATCTAAGTAATAGGGAAAAAATAATAAAGTTGGGAAAAGCGGGCCCCCTAGTGAATAAAAGAGTACTCTAAAACCCATTAATCCCACCTTAAAGCCCGTATCCAACAAGTATGGGAACCAGAGCCAGCCTCGGCCTCACCACCCCCTATCCTTAAAGAGTAAAGGGTCTTCTTAGAAACGATCAGAAAGGCTAAACGGGCCTATTAGGCTACTAAAATCGAAGGGGCCATATCCGATCAGGATCTCTATAAAATAATGGGCTAGTATAAAACTAGACTAATAGTCAAAGCCCCCCCCCTTAGTAGTTAAGGGCCAGATGTACAATAATAACCAGGATAAGGCCCAGGCCCTACGCAGGGCCCTATTAGAGAGGTTTAATAACACGGATGACCTACCTGGGGACCCCTTTAACGTGGCTACGATCCCAAAACAACAAATACCCTAGCAGACTATAATTAATTAGGAGGAAGTAAGGGTAATTACCCTAACAAAAACTACGACCCCTAGTATCGACGGAATTACCATAAAAATACTTAAAACTTATTGGGACTCTATATCTAAGCTGGTTCAACTACTCTTCTAAGCCTGTATCCAGACTAGTTACTTTCCCTAGCCCTTCCACAGAGTAAAGGTTATTATGATTCAGAAGCTTAGAAAAACCGACCTCTCAAAGGCTGGATCCTAGAGACCGATAACCCTCTTATCCTACCTAGGCAAGGGGCTCGAGAAACTTATAACTAAGAGAATAGCCTACCTCACTATCCTAGAAGGGGTGGCCAGCCCACAGTAAATAGGGGCCCTACTAAACAGGGCAGCTATCGACCTAAAGACCTATCTCATACACGATATCGAACAAGCCCTCGATAAGGGGCTTACAGCTATACTAGTGACGATAGATATGAAGGGGGCCTTTGACTCTGTTCTCCGGAACCACCTTATTATCCGACTACGGTAATAAGGTTAACCTAATAGCCTGATCAGGCTGATCTATGCCTTTATATCAGACCATACTATTAGGGTCAGGTTCGAAGAAATAATAACAAAGGACTTCCCTTTAACCTACGGGCTACCTCAGGGCTCCCCACTATCACCCATCATCTTCTTACTTTATATTACCGATATCCTAACTAAAAACCCAAAACTTTGGTTTAAATATACAAACGATATAGCCCTTTTAACTACCAGCCCATCCCCCGAAGATAACGCTATATCCTTAAGTCAACAGGTCAACCAAATCCTAAACTAGGGGTACAACAATAAGGTCTCCTTTAACCTAGCTAAATATGAAACTATCCACTTCACTAAAAAACATAAATAACTAAAAGACCTACCTAGGATTAAGGCTAGAGACCTTAAAATCAAAGCCTCGGCTAAGCCGATCCGTTGGTTAGGGGTCTAGTTTAATAAAAAGCTCTCTTTCCGATACCACATCGAAATAAGGGCAACTATGGCGAAGAAAGCAGCCCAGCATCTAGGGCACCTAATAAACACAAAGGGTAGGATCCCAGCGGCTGCTATGCGGAAGGCTATTATCACCTATGTCCTCCTAATAACCCTATACGGGTCTAAAACCTGGTTTAGGGGGTTAACCAAGCTAGCTCTAAGTAATAATAACGACGCCTCTCCCCAGGGGGGGATAATTAATATAAACCAAAAGGGCCTCGTCCAAAAGGTCAGCAAGGTCATCACAATAGCAGCCCAGGCCATCCTTCCAGTCTAGAAAACAACCCCAATAAGTAACCTTTTACGAAATACCGGTCTGCTTATGGGGAACGTGGCCCTAGAGGGGGCACACCTGCACTTCGCAGTACGCCTATAAAAGGTCGACTAAGAACACCTATTAGTCCTAAGGCTCTTATAACGAGGGAGGTAGTAAACACAGTTTCAACGGACAACAGGCCTCGTATCAAGGGTCCCAAGGCCATCACTACTCCAACCACAATACCACCTAGGGTTACAAAACCCGATAATCCTATAAACAAAAGAGAAGGCTGCTAAGGCCTTTCAGAACTGGCTAAAAACCGTCCTAGATAACCATATGGTTATTTACTTAGATGGCTCTAAGGCGTCTAATAGAGTCACCGGGTATAGGTTTATTATCTACTAAAATAAAAAGTGTATAACCCAGGGCTATGACCAACTTAGCTTAGTAGAAGTGTTTAATGGTGAGGTTAAAGGAGTGAGGGCAGGGCTCCGGTGGGCCCTCCTTATATCCCAAAGTTAGCCTATCCATATTTATATTAATAACACTAGTGTTATCCAGGGGATACGGGGCGAAGCTCCAGGCTCCTTATAAACAGCCTTCCTAGAGATCCACGAGGCGGCTAGGATATTCGATATATACACCCACTAGGCCCTAGGGCATCAGGGGATAAAAAGCAACAAAGAAGCAGACCACCTAGCTAAGCAGGGCACAACACTCCTAATACCCTTAGGCCAATTAGTAACCCTAGTAGGGATTAAGTAACTCGCTAAGAAACGGATACAAATCCAGTATATACAATAGTAGTACAAGGAGGTAACAGATCGATACGCCCAACTAGGGTTCGAGGCCACCTTATCTAGCCCCCCTAAACTAGCCCTACCACGGGCTACCCTACATCATCTCTTAGCAGCTTAATCAGGCTACGGAGACTTCGAACAATATTACTAGTGCTTTAACTATAATAAAACCCTACTTACCTACTTATACGGGGAAGCAAAAAAAGTAGACCACTTGGTTTATTACCGAAAAACCCTAGCAAGGAGGTAATGGTGGCCTACCCTCTACCCTTCTAGTTCATCAAAGCCCATAGGACCTATGGGATCCCTTAATTGATATTTTAAGGGTCTAGTCACCAACTATAAAAGTTTTAAGGCCTTCTTACGTGTAATAGGCTTTTTCCGGAAAATTTGCCTACGCTATTAGGGGCCAGCCCCAGCTAGTCCTTAAAACAACCAACCAATACACCCTACTAAGGGGACCAGATAAGAAGCAAAGGAACTAGAGGAACCAGCGGGATCCAGGGACAAATTGAACACATAGTAGCTAGTAGGCAGGATTTAGAGGATGCTAATAAAGGCTATATACTATAGAGTAGGTAATCTAAGCCTGCGGCCCTCCACACCACATACCCCTCGGGAGGTCTGCCGCAAGGGCTACGCCCTTGCCGCCATGGCGTTAAATACAACAACAACAACAACAACAACAACAGAATAAAGGGTTAAAGTGCGAAGGTCGATAACAGGAATACGTAGTTGAATTTAATAGAGACCGAGGAGGAGGCAATTATTCAATACATTATTAACCTAAATTCTCAAGGATTTTCGCCCTAACACATGGATAAAGAAGATACAATTAATACACTACTCCGGAAGTGTAATAACCGACTAGTTAGGAGGTATTAGATAAAATACTTTGTCCAGTGATACCCAGAACTTAAGACGCAATTTTCTCGTATATATGATTATTAGAGAGGCCTCTGCGAAGATCCTATAATTATTAAGCTTTGGTTTTAACTTATGGCTAATATGTGATTAAAATACGGTATTATGGATAATAATTTTTATATTTTGATGAGATTGGTTTTATAATAAGTATAATCTAGTTTAGAATGGTTATTATATGTTCCGATTAGATTAGGAAACTAAAAAAGGTTTAGTTTAGTAATCGAGAATGGGTAACAGTGATTTATTGTGTTACTGGTGATGGCTATATGATACTGCCTTTTTTAGTGGTTTAGGGCCGCTTCCACCTCGCAAGTTGGTACTCTAAGGCCCAGATTCTGAATAGCTGGGTAATTAAAATAACTTCTAATAGATGGACTAATAACGAGATTGCCCTCCAATAATTTTAGTATTTCGATAAATACTTAAAATAGTAATTAAGAGGCATATATCGGATGCTAGTCGTCGATAGCTATGAAAACCACGTTAATAACGATTTCAAGGAGTATTACAAAGAGAAAAAGATTATAATTATTTACCTGCCTGCTTATTCATCACATCTAACCCAACCTTTCGACGTTAGTTATTATAGTGTATTAAAGTTGAGATATAGCTCTCAGATTAAGCATTTTATTAAGGACCGGATTACCTATATCACTAAACCCGAGTTCTTCCTCGTATTTAAGGCCGTATTCCTTTAAACCTTTACCTAGGAAAACGTCTATAGGGGTTTTAGAGGGGCTGGGCTTATTTCTTATAACCCTTAAACTATCCTTTCTAAATTAGATATATAGTTATGGACACTAATAACCCCGAACACCCCTATCAGGCTACCCGACCCTTGGGTTTCTAAGACGCTTTAAATCACCAACGAGGCTATCTCTCAGTTTTCACTTATGAAGGAAAGAATCTCTAAGTATTAGGGAAGCTCACCAATACTAATTTATAAAATTGCCGATAAGCTTTCAAAAGGTTTATAATACATTTCCTATACAGTTGCCCTTATAGAGGAAGAGCTACGCCATCTTCGAAATACAAATACGGCCCTTAGTAAGTGCCGTAAAGCTAAAAGAACTAGACTATAGGATAGAGGGGCACTAAAAGGGTCTTAGGTAAGGGATACTATAACTAAAAAGGGTATTATTAAAAAGGAAGGGCGTAAAATGGAGGAAAACGAGGGGTTATTAAAGCGTCGTCGGATAGGTTCACGATATTATGGTATTTATCGCAAGACCGGCCATAATATAAGAACCTGTCCAGAGGTTGTTGAAATAAGTAGTTTAAGTGATTCTGAGTAGTTATAAATAATTTAATTAATTTTAGTTAAGATATGGAAGTTATTAGTGATAAAGGTGGGAAAAGTGTCCCGGTCGATGATGGTGTCCCGCTCGATGATGAACCACGTTATACTTATTTAAATCTAAATACCCAGTCTTAAACTATTACCCAACTATAAACCCTATACAAAAAAAATAAGAGTTTTATAATATTCTTACCTGTCACGGGCCGAACCCGGTGGTTATGCCCGGGCTATGCCCGTGCTCGCACTGGTGCCCCACCGGTGCCCCACTAGCGCCCACCCCCTAAGAAGCAGAGATTTCGCGCCATATCGTAGTTTACCCTTTTCCTCTTCAGCTTAAAATAAACAGTATTTAGCTACCTTTCAGTTAAGACAAAGCCTAGGACCAGCCCTTCGCATATTTCAAACTTAGTTTTATCTATTATATAAAATACCACTAGGTTGAGTGCAGCTCCCTACCGGTTACAAAGTAGAATCCCAGGTTAAGCATAGTTCCCTAACAACAAATCGATGAACGTTGGACGCTGAGTAGAGCATAGCTCCCCACCAATTAAGAAGAGGATATTAACTAGCATAATAACTAACGAACTATAAACCTAACTATAATTAGCCTTAAACGAGGCCCTCGGGCCCCTATAAACGAGGATTACTGAACTCTCTAATAAGCTGGAGCAAAGCCGAGGTTCAGGGGCGACGATACCGACCCTTATAAAAGATACAAGCACCGAAACCCCACTAATAAGTAACCACCACCTCGTAATAGAAACACTAACGCACCGTAAACCACTATTAACACCCTCAAAGTTCTTAGGGAAATAGAAAAACTACCCTTCTTAGGTACAACAAATAAGGGACAAAATCACCATGGATAAAGCATTCTACCCTATTAACTAAGAACTATAATACCTAATTAACTCCTATCTAAACACTAGTCCCCAATAAGTGGTTACCACGTTCTACGTAGCCGGGGAACTTAAAGGTTAACATAACCCCAAAGATTTCATATCCTACCTCAATAAGACCTACCAAAACCCGAACACCTAACCCCAAGCCGTAGCCCAACTACAAACCCTCCATCAAAAAAATAATAAAAAACTAACTACTTTTTTATTAAAGTTTGAATAAATAATAATAGACGTAGGAGGTAGTACGTGGTCTAATACTATTAAAATTATTATATTAGAAAACACCCTTATTTCCCACCTAAAAGAGCACCTAGTCACCATCTCCTTACTAAAAGAGTATACTTAATAACTCACCTGGGTATAGGACGTTACCTGGAAATTAGAGTATATAACACCTATTACTACTAAACGAGAACGTTATTAGTCCTTAACCCTAGCCCCTCTACGGAAGGATCGTAATAGAGATGTTCAGATAATTAGCGCTGCCCACACCTCATCAACTTAAAGAGAGGAGAAGGACCACCACCACCACTACTCCTCGGGTAACCTACCCGTGGACCACCGTGAATACTTTTACTATAGTAAAAAAGGTTATATTACTAGGAATTACCAGAAGAAGGTTCCTAAGTAGGCGAAGGTCGCTTATACTAAAGTAACGAAAAAGTAAAAGGATCCTAGGTTAGAAGAAAAGAACCTAAAGGTCACTAGTGCCTCCTCTAATAAGGATAACTCGGGAAAAGAGTAACTCTAATACAAAGTTAAATACTAGAACCGACGAAGGAGGAAACTAAAGGATAAGAGTCCCACTAAGAAGAGCAGCAGCAAAGGAACTAAGGGTTAACCATTATTTAGGTAAGGATTAACAAAGGACACTTGATATACGCCCTCATCGATACTAGCTACGACGTTTACATAATAGTGGATTAGTCTCTCTTTAAACACTTCTAATTACTACTAATAAATTAGAAGAAGTGTGCCCTATAAGGGTATACATAAGACGGGCTATCACCTGGTGATGCCCAGGGTATGGCTGTCCTGGATTTGGAATTAAGTGGTTATACTTAGAAAGTTTACGTATACGTAGTAAAGGGCTTAGACCCCCTCATATACCTAGGGAAGTTATGGATAGAAGTGAATTGTATAATATATAACACCGTTACCTATTAGGTGTATTATAGTAAAGGAGGAGTAAATGTATACCTTTCTAATTAGGAAGAATTAGTTATTATAAAAGAGATTTACATAGCCCGATTATTAACGGCCCCTGTGTTTATAGTTATATGCCGACGAGTAAAGTACCAAAGGGTACTAAAGGCCCAGGTTATAGCTATGAGTTTAAGGAATATCGAGGATGTATTAAAAGAAAAAAAGCCTATGGATATAAAGGAACTCATCTTAGGCTGGGTTTATGAGGAGTTTAGAAACTTATTTAACCCGGAAAAGGTGTACTCGGTGCCCCCTAGGAGGCCAGGGGTTAACCACAAGATCCCCCTTATTAAGGACACTCATAGCCAGGAGCTTACACTTCTATGGGGACCCTTATATGGGATATCCCATAAGGAACTCTTAGTCCTAAAGAAGATATTAGAGGACCTATTAAATAAAGGGTTTATTTGAACCAGTAGCTCGTTAGTGGGTACCCTAGTGTTATTTATTAAGAAGTTTAGTGGGGGAATTCAGTTTTACGTTAATTACCGAGCCTTTAATAGTATTACGAAGAAGGACCGTTATCCATTGCTACTTATATTAGAGACCCTTCGATGGGTAGCCGCTGTGTAGTGGTATGCGAAATTTGACGTTGTGGTTATGTTCTATAAGATTCGGATTATAGAAGAAGACGTCGAAAAAATAGTGTTTTATATGAAATACGGACTCTTTGAGTGGTTGGTCTGCCCCTTTGGACTTACTGGGGCCCTAGCTACGTTCTAGTGGTATACTAGTATAACTTTTTAAGATTTCTTAAATGACTTTGTTACCACTTATTTAGATGATGTCCTGATTTATACGTCTAGGTTAAAGAAGAAGTATGAAAAGAAGGTATGGGTGGTCCTCCGGCGCCTAATAGAGGCTGGACTATAATTAGACCCTAAGAAGTGTACTTTTTTAGTTAAGATTGTGAAAATTATAAAGGGGGTTAGAAGTTTCCTTGGGTTTACGAATTATTATCGCATGTTTATACCCAATTATACTATTATTATTAAGCCCCTTATAAGGTTTACAAAAAAGTCAGCTATGTTCTACTGGGGACCTAGTTAAGAAAAAGGATTTTAGGAGTTTAAATGGTTATTTAGTATAAAGCCGGTACTTCACCGTTTTAACCCTAAAAGAAAAGTAATAGTAGAGATAAATTGTTCAGGGTTTGCCTTAGGCGGTACCCTTATATAAGAAGACTCCGATGAGCACCAGCACCCCATCGCGTTCTACTCATAGAAGTTATCACCGGCCAAGGCCTAGAGAGCAGAACTACAAAGTATAAGTAACTTTAAGATTCTTACGGATCACAAAAACCTTAAACACTTTATGAGGAAGTAGCGCCTCACTAAGAAGTAGAGCTAGTGAGTAGAAGAACTAGTTTAATACAACTTTTATTTAGAGTACTAACTAGGAAAAAAAGTAATAGTCCCCGATGCCCTCTCTTAAAGGGAGTAGGACGCCGTCTAGGGCTAGGACGATAAGAGAGAACAGGGACGTATACTCTAATTAATACCTAACCACACTATCCCTAAAAAAGGAACTAGTGCCCCCTAAGTGGACTATACTATAAACAATTTACTAATACTCTTATACATAATAGTATTTACGAATAATAACGAGTTATAAACACTTTAGGATTAGACTATTAAAAAAGACAGGTTATACCGCTGAACTTACAAGGTAGTGAAGCAGGGATAATATAACTTCCCACCAGAGTTACAACTAAAGGGCTAAATCGCAGAATATACGATTAATAAGCAATAGAGGTTAACGTTCCGGGACAAAGTATAGGTTCCCAAAAGAAGAGATAATAACAACCCTTCGAACCTACTATGGACAAAGGTTATATAAAAGTACCACAATTCTAATATAAATGGTTACCCGGGGAAGCAGATAGCGAAGATAAGTAGTAAGTAAAAGAGATTTACACTACTAAATAAAAGACGGTGGGTAAAAGGAGAAGACGTAAAACCCTAGTAAAGTGGAAGGATTATATTAACCCCACATAGGAACCAGCCGGTGCTATAGAGGAAACGGAGGCACTAGACCGTTACGAGGAGCACTATGGGCCGATATTAGAGAACGACGGGGACGCAGCGTATACGTAGGTACCCCCCCCAGGAGGCCAGCCAGGAACTAGAGGCCGCACAGGGGGAGGAGGGGGGTAATATCACGGGCCGAACCCGGTGGTTATACCCGGGCTATGCCCGTGCTCACACTGGTGCCCCACCGGTGCCCCACTAGCGCCCACCCCCTAAGAAGCAGAGATTTCGCGCCATATCGTAGTTTACCCTTTTCCTCTTCAGCTTGAAATAAACAGTATTTGGCTACCTTTCGGTTGAGACAAGGCCTAGGACCAGCCCTTCGCAAGGAGGGAGTCTTATTATAGCTAAAGCAAAGGAGATATAATCCTAAAGGGAGGCGATAACCCAGGTGGAAAAGGAAATGCACCAGAGTAGTGGTCGCAAACCAAGGACTAAATCAGATCAACGGCGATATAGCGTCTACGGGAACACTGGACATAATACATAAACGTATCCAGTTAATAAAGTGATATCTAAGGAAGAGGATTCCGAGTAGTTTCAATTAATTTGAAGTTTTTATTATTATTTCTCAGTCGTATTTGTAAAGTGGTCGTGGTTAGGTGATCGGCTCGCTTGTCTTATCGGCTCGCTTATTATGTACGTTACCCTATAAGAGGTTATATAATAAACGGCCCCTCACCGGGTAAAAACTAGAGAGTAACTATAATATAAATAGAAATCAGTAGCTATACACAACAAGTTCACGTATATATAATGTATAATTTAGAATTGGATATACTTTTAGGAAATCCCTGGATAGTTTGGAATAAGGTGAAGTATAATATTAGTACCCACTAATTTACTTATAAGAAAAGAAGAGTAAGAGTATACTTTTCTAATAAAGAAGAGCCCGAAAACATATTAGAGATACGTTAGGTTAGACTATTATTAGTGGCACCGTTTGCTATAGTTTGTTGTATAACGTAAAAAAGAGGACAAAAAGATAACCAGAGACCACTAACTACTATTATAGCAACTAGCTTACAAAATATCGAGAAGGCTCTCATAAAACTAGAACTACAAAAACAGGAAGATATTTCGAGGTTAATACTAGAATAGGTGTATAAGGAGTTTAGAGACTTATTTAACCTAACTAAAGTGCACCCGGTGCCCCCCCACTAACTGGGTATAAACCACGTAATCCCTTTAGAGATAAGGTCAGGAGGGAAGAAGCCCCAACTCCCTTAGGGACCTTTGTACACTATATTAAGAGAAGAGTTACTAGTACTAAAGAAGATACTTAATAACCTATTAGATAAGGGGTTTATTCGAGCTAACTGCTCGGTAACTAGTGTTCCTATGCTATTCGCTAAGAAGCTAGGAGGCGGATTAAGATTTTATGTTAATTATAAAACCTTAAACACTATTACAAAAAAGGACTATTACCTACTCCTACTAATATTGGAAACTCTTAATAAAATAACTATTACTAAGTAGTTCATAAAACTTAATATTATGGTTACCTTTCATAAAATACGGATCGCCGAAGGAGACTTAGAGAAGACTACTTTCAGAATAAAATACGAGTTATTTAAGTGGGTAATCTACTCTTTCAGGCTTACCGGTGCCCCAATAACGTTCTAATAATATATTAACACTTTTCTATAGAAATTCCTAGATAATTTTATTATAGTTTATATAAATAATATCCTTATTTATATTAGTAGCTCGAAGAGGGATTATAAGGAGAAAGTACGAGTAGTTTTCTAGGCCCTAGCCAAAGCTGGCCTGAACCTAGACCCTAAGAACTGCGAATTTTGTGTTAAGAAGGTGAAATATATTAGTTTTATTATTATTATAGGAAAGGGTTTATTATATAATCCTAATAAGTTAAAAGCTATTAAGGAGTAGTTAACCCCCAGGTCCCTCAAAAGTATACGAAACTTCCTAGGTTTTACCAACTATTATCGCATATTTATACCAGGGTATAGTAGACTAATAGAGTCCCTGACCCGATTAATGAAGAAGGGGGTAATTTTCTATTAGGGAATAGTTTAAGGAGAAGTATTCGAAACACTAAAGAGGATGTTCATAGAAGAGCTGTTCTTATGGTAATTTGACCTGGACGACGAAACACGCATCGAGATAGACTGCTCAGGGTTTACTTTGGGTGGTGCATTATAATAAAAAGACCTAGAGGGTCACTAGAGGTTAATAGGGTTTTATTTATAGAAATTATTGTTAATAGAGTATAATTACCCAATCCATAATAAGGAGCTTCTTATAGTACTCACCTATTTACGATCCTAGAGGGTTAAACTCCGTAGTGTTTAGTATTTTATTATCCTAATAAATCGTAAGGGTCTAGAGTATTTTATAAAAAAGTAATGGTTAACTAAGAGATAAAACCACTAAGTAAAAGAGTTATCCTAGTATAACTTTAGGACTAAGTACTAGCTAGGAAAGGAAGTGATAGTACCTAATGCATTGTCAAAAAGGGAGTAAGACGTTCTCTAAGGATGGGACGATGAGAGGGAAAAGGGCTGGGTGATTTAAATAATTTCCGACTACGTATAACCAAACTGTATTCTACCCAGTGACCCTCGAGTTGGACGAACTACTAAAGATATACTAGACATACCATAAGCTACTGTTTTTGATGTTAACCCTATACTATAAGCCCTTTAGGATAGGACTATGAAAACTAATAGAGTATACTAAGTTACTTACTTAATAATAAAAGAAAAGAGGAGAGGTTTCTTATTAAAACTTAAATTAAAGGTTTAAATCGTTAAATACAAACTCGATGAGCTGGGAAGATTGATATAAAAAGATTAATTATGGGTACTAGGGGGGGAAAACGACGACGATCACCTAAATGAATTATAAACTAAGATTATATAAAAGTATTATAATTCGTATACTAATAGCCACCTAGGACGGAATAGTATATTAATAATAATAAGTAAATAGTTTTTTTCGGCCAGGCTAGTCCTAAATAGTTCAGAGGTTTATACGAAACTACGATACCTGTGGAGGGATACACATTTAGAGGTAAACTAAAAAAGGGTTCCTTAAACCCCTACTAGTACTTAACCGCATTTACTACGACCCATTAATAGACTTTATTACCGACTTTATTTTAATAAAAAGGAAAAAGGCCTAATACTTATAGGTTATTATAAACAGGTTATCGAAGAACCCTATGTTAAAAGAGATGGAAATTATGGACGCTAAAGCTTATGCTCAGCGGCTCCTCTCCTATTATTATAGGTTCTACGGAATACTATGAATAGTAATTAGTAACCAAGGATTAAATTAGATAAGCTGATTTTAAAAGGAATTTTATAGGTCAACTAGTGTAAAACGGCTACTAAGTATTAATTATTACCTGTAAACAAATAAAGGGACGGAACACCTTAACTAAGAGATCTAAGTAATTCTCTGCGTATATATAACATACACCTAGGATAATTAGGGGGAACTATTACCCAGCGTACAACTAGCCCTTAGGAACTAAATAAGTATTACTACGATAATATCCCTATTTTTTATAAATTATATGTCGCAAAAGTGGAACCACAATTACGGGACAGTAATTGTGGGCTATATCATGACACACACCCCCAGACCGAGGAGAGAAGAGGTCTGCTGACTAAGCAATCAGCACCGGCTTACACTCGCAGCTGACAAGCTAGTCTTTGTTGACTGTTACTGGGTGTCGGCCGCTCCCAGCTGGCAAGTCTAACCTTCCATTTCGGTGACTTGCTGCTGAAGCGAGAATGGGTGAGCACAACGAGGCTCGAACCCATGGCCTCTAGGTCGGCCCACATACTGCCACTTTAGCGAGGCGTTTAGCCATTCAACCAGAGGGCTCGTAGAGACAAGGGCTCATAACTGTCGCAAAAGTGGAACCACAATTACGGGACAGTAATTGTGGGCTATATCATGACATTATAAATACTACGTCGACCCTTTACTAATAATAAAAGAAAATAACCAATTAGAAATAAATCAAAAGCCAATAGCGAAACAGTTAGTCCAGAGGATAAAGGATATTATAGAGTTCGTTTAAATAGTAATAATAACTACTTAGTAGTAAAGCGAAGACTCTGCGAACTGCACTAGGGGACTTGTCACGGGCCAAGGCCCGATCAGAGGCCTCGGAACCACTCGGCCATGTTCAACGCCAACCGCTGCTTACTAAGCCTGACCAGGCCCAGACAGACCTGATCAGGATCCAACGGATTTGTGGGGCAGCAGACTTTTCCTTCCTTTCTTCTTATCTTGAAGATACTCGTAGTAGTCGCCATAGCTAGTTGCAATATACGTGCTTGGACCGTTACAGGACTAACTAAGTGGTATAAGGTTAAAAACAAAGTGTAGTTAAACGTCACCAACTACTTATCCCCAAGGCTAAACAAGAAATTAACGTAACTTCACTATAAATATAAAATTACATAAGTGATCTTAGTTTACATAGTAGAGCTGAATATAATAACTAATATCAATTTACACTTTTACGTAGACCTTCTCCATAGAGCAACTAGTGACCTGTTACTAGGGTAAAAAACAACTAATAAATAATTACCCCTAATTTATAATATGTCATAATATAGCCCACAATTACTGTCCCGTAATAGTGGTTCCACTTTTGCGATAGTTATGAGCCCTTGTCTCTACGAGCCCTCTGGTTGAATGGCTAAACGCCTTGCTAAAGTGGCAGTATGTGGGCCGACCTAGAGGTCATGGGTTCGAGCCTCGTTATGCTCACCCATTCTCACTTCAGCAGCAAGTCACCGAAATGGAAGGTTAGACTTGCCAGTTGGAAGCGGCCGGCACCCAGTAACAGTCAATAAGGACTTGTCAGCTGTGAGTGTAAGCCAGTGCTAATTCCTTAGTTAGCAGACCTCTTCTCTCCTCGGTCTGGAGGGGTGTGTCATAATATAGCCCACAATTACTGTCCCGTAATAGTGGTTCCACTTTTGCGACATAATATAAACGGAGATCTTAAATAACTTATGGAAAATATATTAATAATAAAATAATAGTGGGTAAGTAGAGGGCACCATCGCTATACCCTAGTTAAATAATAAGGCTATGTAGAGTTAACTTAGGAGCTTATAGAAGGAGTATCGGAGATAGAGGTTTTGGATAAGTGTCACAGCCTTTTCCTACCAGCCGGGGGCTGCAATAGGGATCACTAAGGCTATGTCTCAATCGAGGAGTTCACCTGTATTTCAGTGAATATATATGTCTCGATATCTTGGGTGTATTTGTGATGACGCGTCTAAGTCCTCTAGCTTGCGGCGCCTCCTTATGAGGGCGACGCTAGTCACGTGATAGTTCACGTGACTGTCGTTAAGGACAAAAGACGTGTAACAATAAGTATAAACGGTGGTATAGAGAAGTTAATATAGTGGATGGGGACCCGGTGTACACCCCGAGAAGACGTCGGAGAATAGCAAATTAATAACTATTAGTACACTAATAGAACACTAGTGGGGAGGGGGGAGAAAGGAGGGGGTATTTATTACGGGCTAATATCTACGATGACCTAAGTTTTACCTAAGGTGTTAACTAGTATCCAACAAAAGAGCCCTCCGGTTAAGGGGGCCTTTGGTTAAAGGGCCTCTAGTGACCTCCGGCGCCCCACCAAAGGTCCCCTTTATTCTCCAGTAGTATAGATTCCTACACCGGCCCCCTTACGAGGAACTTCCTCTCTTCCGCTCCTTAGCTTGAAGTAAACAGTAATAAAGCACCCTAAGGTCGAAAACACCTAGGCCTGGCCCTTCGCACTATGTAATAGTAGCTAAACTATTAAACGTAATACCCTTAGTTAAATAAATTAGCCCTTAACATCTTCACAATCCTAACCATAGTATCAGATTATGAGCAAGCCATTAGTATATCGAAATTAACACTAACGTCATAAAAGCTCTCAATGAAGGTAGAGAGTATTAAGCGGCTACAGTTAACGAAGAATTAACTAAAAAGGGATATATTGCCCCTCTCTAGGATCGAGGGGTTTTTTGTTTATCTATAGGATCTCTAAATAACTTCATTTATTGCCTAATTAGGTAATATAACCACTCACGTGCCTTTGATTTAATGGATTTATTAACAGGGCCAAATAAGCAAATATTTGGTGGCCCTGAGGCAAATAAGCAAATAGGGGGGGCCGATTTGCTTTGTTTGCTTTGGCGGCTGCGCTGCCTTTGACTTGGTACCCTTCGCGGTGTCACACCCGATTCAACAAAATATTGTGACACATCTACAGACTCCTGCATCCGTTATTGTACACTCGAGGGTTGCAGCCCGGCCACGATGTACGCCAAAGGCTGTTGGTATAGTACGTCCCGCATTATTATCCGCAGACCTGTCTACGACGGCTCTTGGCAACGTGAAGATGCGCCGATCACGATATCTGGCCTCAATTGGAGGATTCAATCCGACATTTTCCGACTCCTGACTTTTAACCGACTGGGGATGCAACATACGTGCTGCAACCACTCCGGATATGGAGACGGGTATGACTTTGAGGGAATGGGCACCCGCGTCTGATACGATGGACCCTGCGGAGGCTGCCGAAATAAGGGAAGAGGACCGATACTTGGCGGTGATGTTGGAGACATTGATGGAAGAGTTTGATATAAGACTGCAAGATATCTCGCAATCCTTCAAAGAATTGTGGGAATATTGGTGGAGAAGAATGGACAAAGTCGAGGCCGACAAAGAAGATATGTCCGCCGAGGATCTTCAGGCTCTGGCGGACATATTGTTCGCATCCAAGAGCTTTAGCCCTCCGGGGGCCATGACCGGGTTCGTACTAGGCACACGAGAAGGATGATATGAGTTCATAGAAGTACCTAGCGTAGAAAAGACAGAGTCTCGGCGCAAATGTTCCCCTCCTTCCATCCACATTTAACCATCACCATGCCCACGAAAACGGCTCGCTAGGTACACCACTCATGGCTCGACGACGCCACTCGAGCGCCGGCGATATCACACTTGTCGCTGAGCGAAGCACGTATATCATGATGTTCACTCTTCACCACCTGAGGTCGGAACATTGTTGACAAGAACGTCTGTCCATTGACAAGTCTAGCTAAAAACCCACTGGGCATCCTCATAGCGCGTGAGTGCCCGCAATCTCGTGATTTCCCCCTCTCGGCAATCGGCCAGGACAATTTGCCCTCGTTAACCCGCTATAAAATTCCTCCTCGCCCCCCTGATGTCTCTGAGATTCGCAACTTTGCCGACACAAAAATGAGTGTGGTATCTGCCCCATTCCCTCGAAACTCCGATAAATAGCGAACGTCCAAAATGTTTGCGGTTGGAAAAAAAGGTAAATCTTTAAGTTCGTGAGGTGATAACCAAAAAGCAGTAGAAACTCGTAAGAAAATGTTTATCGCCATCCCAATGCATGCATGTATGTGTATCGTCAGACTCCAGCGTACTACAACTTCTGTGAGAAATCCAGGACGTCCAAATAGTCCCCGTTGCGGGGGTGGCGTCGCAGTTGCCCAGGCTCGGAACGTGGCTCGGTGTGGTCAGGTGGGAGGGGCCGATGTCGGTCGGCTTGGTGAGGAGAGGCCTCTTGGCCATGGATGCCTCATCAAGGAGGCGCATGCCAGCCCGGCCGACTCGAGAAGTTTCCTTTGTCCCAGCCGACCACCTCCTGGCCTTCGTACTTCCAGGCAACCGCAAGCCGCCCAGCACGTCTCGCTCCATAAAATGCCAATCAACAGCCGATATATCATGCGGCCTCATTCCTTCATATGCCTCCCAAGCGCCTAGTATGGGCTCGTTGTCCGCAGCCCCCCGAGATTTGATTTCAAAAATATGACAAGTCGGTACTCGTTACTGTATGTATTTTCGTCTTTCATGTCGTCCCCTCACATCAGCACGAAACCAGAGAAGAAAAAACCCAGAAATGAGAAGAAAAGAATAATAACTGTGGAAATAGGAACCGGCCGCGCTGGACACGCGAGAAAGAGAATCGGCATCGACGCATTCCGGCGGAGCGACACATCTCTCTTCGCGGAGACGGCGGTACCCAAGAGCAGGAAAGGCAAAGCATCCGAGATGCCAAACCATGGACGCTAACAGGCGTACTCCTGAGTGTATCTGTGAGGGATGTTGCTGTACTGAATGTCGTCGGTAGTGTACCGATTCGCGGTCTTGACCTTGAAACCGTTACTTGAGTAGCTCGACGATTCCCGAGGCGGCATGGGCGGGCGCATCTCCGTGTAATACGCCTTTCGGGGGGGAGGAGACTCCTCGCGATAGTATCCGGCGACCGGGACTGCTCGTCCATTGGTATTGACGGTGTAGCGGTGCGCCGTCGTTCCTCGACCATAATCAAGCGGGATGGGCTCCGGATCAATAGCCTTGTGACGGTTACTCCGGCGGGAGCGAGGCTCTTCTTCGGATTCCGAGTCTTCGCTAAGAACCTGGGGTTGCTGTCTCGAACGAGTACGACCCCGCGAGTAGGGCTCGAGACCGTACGTGAAAGTTTGAGCTCTCGTTGGCCCCGGAGGCGGGCGACTGTACTCATGGAAGGTCGCAGCCTTGCTAATGCCCGCGTGTTTAGGCGGCGAGCCACCGGCCGGAGATGTGGCGAACTGCGACATGTGCCGGCTGCTGGGCGAAGCCGTGAAGACCTCGGGCGACTGCGGCACGGGCGGCTCCTTGAGGGGAGAGGACTTCTTGTGGCTCGACTTGTCGCGCTTGGTCTCAGACGAACGCCTGGACTTTGTCCGACGGCCATCATCCTCGGTGCCTGGCGCAGGAGGGGGCGCGAACGGCGTAATAGCCGGAGGTGTCGGCACGGCCGGCACAGTAGCATAACGGATGCTGCCCTCGTTGAAAGTCTGCGCACGGCTCAACGGCGGTTGCGTTCTGCGGGACTTGTCCATGTATGAGGCAGCCAGGTGCATGTTCGCGGTCATCTTGTTGACGGTGTCAACCGTGGGTGCCGCCGCAGCAGCAGCAACCGCTGGCCTGTCCTTCTCCTTCTCCTCGTACTTCTTGGAACTGCTGGACTTCTTCTTGTCCGACTTGGGGATATACGTCTCTTCCTCGCCGTACGGCTCGACGTAAGCGGTCTTGTGTCTCCGCGCCTTGTCTTCAGTTGCGGACCTCCGCTCTTTATCACGTTCCTTCTCGGCCTTCTCCTGAGCCTTTCGCTCTCGTCGCCTGGCATCCTTCTCTGCAGCGGCCTTCTCGGCGGCTCTCTCAGCAGCCTTTCTTTCCCTCTTCTCTTGTGCTCTGAGTTCTTCTCTCCTCATATCGGCAATCCGTTCCCTTTCCCTTTCTTCCTCCTTCCTGCGTCTGCGTTCCCGCTCTCTGTCGTCTTCACGGGACGGCTTCTCGTAACTGGCGGCCCGTCGAGCGCTCCTGGTTTCTTCGAAGATGGGACTTGACTTGTGGAGGTCTTCTTCGTACGAGCGGGAAGTGGGCTGGGTGTACATCTTGGGAGCGGCATAAGTCGTCCGATACGAGGTCGTCTTGAACGTGTCCGGTCGGGGTTCGGCGGTGCGAATGTTGACCTCATAGGCGCGAGGTGCTGACCGCGGCGCTGAGGTGTTGGCCGACATGCCCTTGGCAGCCATTTGACTGCGGAGCTCGGCCAGTTTGACGCTGTCGTCATACTTGGCCCGCTCGTTCTCGTCGCTCAGCAGCTCGTAGGCCTGCTGGACCTTTTGGAACTCATCCTGCTTGGCAGCCTTGAGGGTCGGATCCTGGACCTTGTCGGGATGACATTTGAGGACCAGCTTGCGGTGCGCGGATCGGATCTCGGGGAGCTGCGCGTCCTTGGAAACTCCCAATATCTTGTAGGGGCTGGGTTGTAACGAAGCCATGATGGGCAGGGCGTCTGTCGATGGTGTTGTTGTGGTGGTTGGGGGGCTCGCGAATCCAGCTCGACGGCGTCCAGGGGTGGTGTTGTGGTCAAAACAAGAGCTGCAGCAACAATAATACTGCGAGGCGTGTCGCTCACAGTCCGGGGTGGGTCGGTGTCTGGGCGGCCGGCGAGGCTATTGTTGCATTGAGGCGGTGGTGATTAGGCACTCGAGGCTGGGCTGGGCTGGCTGGCGGTTGCAGGAGCGAAGCGGTGGATTGGAATTGGGGGCGGCGGTGCCCGGCGTAGGATGGCGATCCAGTGAGTGGGAAGGAATTCGAGGGATGGAATGTAGAGGGAGTAGAAGTCAAGGGCCTCGAGGGAGTAAGAGCGAGGAAAAGGTAGTAAAGTGGTAGTATGTAGTCTGAAGCGAAGTCGCGCGAAAGGAGATGTTGGGGAAGGCAAATGCGAGGCGAGATGCGGCAGTGGGATTGCAAGTATAGGTAAGGTAGTAACGGTAGTGCGGGAATCAAGTGAGAGAGGCGAAAAGTAGCGATGGCGAAGAGAAGAAGAAGAGCTGAGCTGTAGAGCGACGATCGTGGGTCGGTCGTGGCAGGTCTGCCGTCTGCGTCTGCTCAGATGAGGACGAGTGACTTCCGCGAGAGGTGTGTCCAGGTAGCCGAGTGGAGCGACAGCGAGGAGCGGCCGGGGTGGGTTGAGAGGTACGTACCCGACGAGGAAAAGGTCAGGTACTTGGATACCTCGCCTGGGCGGCGGGCTGGACGGTGGCCTGGCGCTGGCGCTGGCGTGGGTTCAAGGGCAGGGCCACGGACAGGGCCAAGACGGGCGTGGGTTGCCCTGTGACGGGACGGTCTGGTTGGCCGGGGGGGGGGGGGGCTGCGAGAGTGTGGTCGGTGCTGGGAGCTTGCTTGGTTCGGGTGGTTCTGGTGCTGGCCAGACTCTGTCGGATGCGAGTCTCGTCTTGCAGTGTCCTGAGGTGCCTTGCTTTCCTCAGTGTGTTGTGTGGTGTGTGTGCGTGTATGTGTGTGTGTGTGTGTGGTACGTACTACTTGACAGACGGGGACTAAAGACGTCACGGGCAGCTCGGGGAAAGAGGGGGGCAGGACAATGGAGGAGCGAGGACGCTGGTTGGACAAAACAGGGTCTGCAGCGGATCAAGGGCCAGTCAGAGATGGCCAGGCGGAGACTAGCGCGGAAGCGAACACTGGACAGTGGACACTGACTGACTGACAATGACTGCCCTAACGGAATCCAGTGGGTCTCCCTTCTTGCAGTCCGTTTCGACGGAACGGATGATTGACAGAGAGGAACGTGGAACGCCTGGTTGTTGAGGATGTTCAGGAGGAGGAAGGGGAGGAGCCGCTTTTTCTGTGCTCTGTTCAGATCTTCACTCCAACAGGCTAGTTGGTGGTTGGTGCCCAAGCTTCAGGGCGATCTTGAGGCGAAATACGTACCTGCGCAGCCAGAACTTGTACCTTCCTCACTGCCAGTCACTCCCTAAACTGTCCACACAGCTGACGGAGGGGCTGCTGGTTGGGGACGTCTCTTTGCCAGTCTTTCCTCTTCAGGAGGTGTGCTCACTGTTGGTGTTGCTCAGTCCGGGGCTGTCGCGGCGAAAGAGCTGCTGATGGGCGTTGGCGGTACAAACGGGAGCGACGGGGGCTTGCAACCTGGTGAGACGGTCGTGGCCTTGGCTGATGATGACGGGGATGATAGGGATCCCACGCCTTGTCGTCGACTCGCTTGGAGGGGCTGGAGGGGCTGAGGAACGTGATGTGATAGCCAGCGGGTAGCCTTAGTGTGTATCTGTAGCTTGAGCCTGTAGCCTGTAGCCTGTAGGGCTTGTCGTGGTGGGTGACTTTTGTTGCGAGACAGCGGTGCGACTTTGCCTAGACGGTTTAGGCCTGGGGGACCTCAGACATCATCTGGACTTTTTGGTTTTACGAGGCAGTGCCGTCTGGCATCTGAACCGCCTATTATTATCATATTCATATCCATAAACTGAGGCGGCAGTGTCAGTCGCGGCACCGTCGCACCCGTCTTGTCTTGTCATCGGCGTTATCGTCCAGTCCAGCGTCCGTCCCGCGTGCCTGGCGTCAATGGCGGGTCGTCTGTGCCCTTCTCTCCGCTTCCACAGCTTCGGACAGTCCTTGCTCGTGTAGTTCTGTTTCTGTCCGACCCAGTCCAGAGACAGAAAGGTACATCGGCCATGGCCCAAACGAGCGCGGTACAGCAAGTTGCTGTGGCTTGCTGCAGCAGCGGCGGCGGGCGCGCGGGCGGATGGGGATGGATACGCTGGATTAGACAGCGAATGACTGAACCCCGGCGGAGCTGAGGTAAGATGCGCCAGGCCTGACGTACGTATGCTGGACCCCTGAGACCAAGGGTGTCTTCTCGGGGTCTCTCGTGCCTTCAGTGACGAGGCCCGGCGTTGTCGGGGAGACTCTGTTCGGCTCTCGTTCTCAGGCCTGGCAAAGTCCGCGAGGGACGACGCTTCTGGCCGTGAGCGACAGGGACGGCACATGGGCTTCTGCCGAAGATCCATCCGCCATCACCGCGGTCGCGGATACGGTGAAGGGGACCCGCGGGGCTTGGAGGGAACCCGAACAACGAGGTACCTCGCCATGCCTATCGGCGTCGTGTCCGCGGGGCGTCGAACCAGGATGTGATCCAGGACTCAGGGCGCCGTCGATAAAGCGGACAGAGGAGTCATGGAGAGGCCAAGGCGAGAGAAGACGACGACTCTGGCGACGACGACTCTCCACGCTGCGCCTCGGCTGGGCAGCTGGAGGAATCGGCTTGTATGGGGCGAAAATGACGAAGGATGAATCAACCTGAGTCGTCTTCTGCTTCCCTTCGCTCCGGAGACAACGGGGCTTCAGTCTCTTCGAGTGGTCGAAAGACGAGAGCGAAATTTTCTCAGAGGGGCGAAAAAGGGGCCGCTTTGCGATCGTCTTGCCTGTCGCCAGTTGCTGGTTCCATTGAAGCCGAATGGCCGCGAGAAGCTGCGTTGCAAATCTCCCGCCTCGCCATTGGGCAGAAGCAAAGCATTTGTCAATTGGTGGCGGGTGGTGGCTTGTACGTAAAGTCGTGGGTACTTCCCCCCACGACGTGACAGCGGCGACAGCCACGTACCAGCTACAAGGGATATCTTGGGAGCGCTCCTCTTGTTCGTCTTTTCTTTCTTTTTCTTTCTTCAGTGGCGACAGCGCATCCCGCCAGCAACACACAGGCTGCACCCTCCCTGTTAGAGCGCCCATGAAGCCCTGCGGTAGCCCCTGAGGCCCTTAGCCCAGTGGAAACGTTCCCCCATCTTTGCAAGCAACACCCATGGACGCACGTCGCTCCGTTTCCCGAACATAGCGCTACTTCCAACTCAATTAGGTGCTGAACAGGCGCGAAACCATAAAATAGCATGCTTTCTGTGCGAGTCTAACGTGACCGTACTTGCTGGATAGCGCATTCCATCGTCTGAACGGCGGGCTGTGTCTCTCGGCGAGCGCGACGATCAGGTCGGAGGACCTCGGGATGCTAATTGCATTAAATCAGCAAATGTCTGACCCTCCTGTCCGCTGTCTCTGCCGGCCAATATGGTCAGTCATGCTCTTGTCACCATTCGCTGTCCCCGATAGCAGCAAGCCATATTTGGCAGCACGGAAACATGATTTCAAACGTATCCATCAGCCGTTGCTGAGGTAATGCCCAGCCCCAGCAGGGCCTGTTTCTGTCTGCTTGCTTCAGCAGCACTCGACCAACTCGGACTCAGCACCGATAGTGATGACACACGCGCACTGCAGTGACTGACTGCCGCGCTGCGCTGCGAGCACACAGCCCCTCTAGCGGTGAACGAACACCTTGTTTGACAACCGTTTGCGATAAAAGCGGGTCGAGCGGGCACTGGAGCCCCCGTCCTCCGGCTGCCGTGCCTCTTCCTTGGCTCCTTCCTACGAAAAGCGAGGTACCGAGGTACCTCCTGCTGCTTCTGCTGCAGCTGCTTAGGTAAGAACCTTCGGCAGATATCCACGCACTACGAGGGAGTTCCTAGTTTGGCAGACGCAGAGTTTACGGCAGCCGCTGTCCCTAAGCTGTCACCGTCTGACCAAAGCCGCACCGTCTGTCCGGCCACCCACCCACCCAGCCCAGCCCCAGCACACGCCAACCCAAACCGTTTCGTTGCGCTGCGCTCTCGACACGACGACGATGGAAATTACTGAACTCGATGCCCAACCCGCCGTCCCTCCCTCTGAACAGAGACAGAGACGAAGAATGCGCACTGGAGCCCAACTCAGATCAACAGCAGCATCGCAGATGAGCACCGAACATGTTTGCAGCCGGCGATGGCTCTCAAATGATATCAGTCTGGCTGTCTCAGCCAAAGAAACGTTGCCAGCAAAGTCATGGGTGCGCTATCCCGGGTCGATATGCCATACGAGGCTAGCCGGCTTCGACGGTGCCATGACCTATTTGTTGCTTCCCGCCGGGAACGCGCAAGGTGGATGGCACAGCGCTGCTGCCACCGCGGAGCACAGAACAGTCGGCGCTCGACACATGGCCGCCGTCACCTCACTTTACTCCGGCCGGTGCTGGCCAACGGCCACCGGCAACATCCATCATCCATCATCCCACTGGGCCTCTTCCCCCTTAGCCTTAGCCTGCAGGGCCCAGAAGGGGCAGAACCAAGCAAACCTGTCTTGTCTGGCCATTGCTGGCTGTCTCGCTCGCATCACTCCAGAACAACGTCACAGTCGACAGCAGACAAATCGAGCTTGACCCAAGCGTCATCGACTATAGCCCTACGAAAAATTACCGGCCTCGAATGCCCTCCACACCCTTTCGTTCGGCGTGTCGGTCCTGTCTCAAAGCATTGCCTCGGAGCTGCCATCACAGGCTGCGTCCAACAATTTGGAGCCTCGTGAAAATTTGACGCGCATCAACTGCCATCGGAGCGTTGCCTCTGCCCTGCATCCCAAGCCGGCGGTGACAGGATGCATCTACCTTACTCGCAAGCGCAAGCGGCCGAAAACACTCTCAGTGGCCAATGGAGGCCGCCTGCCTTCGACGCCGGATGTGGAGAGTCTGACTCCTGTCACTGGGACTTTGCCCGCTACCCGTCGCCTATCTGCGAGTCCCTGTCGTCTTCCAATGTCCAGCACGGCCGGCAACGGAGGCAGCGCGAGCGGGCTCTCAGGGTTGCAGTCGACCAGTGACGCCGACCACCGCAAACTGCGTGCATGACACCATCCAGAATTCCCAGACGGGCCTACTGCATCTTCCATCACACAATATCACAACCGTCCGACTTTCAGGGCCACTCGACCATCTCGGGACATGTGCCTTAGCATGTCGTCCTGCTCCGCCGCGCCATCCCATCCCACGCTCTCTTACTCGTGATGGGATCGTCGTCACCGCACGAGGTCGCGTGTCAGCGACCACCAGAAAGATCGGAAGCAGGTACGAACTCTCATCATCACAGCCCCCAGGCGCCCACCCTGAGAGTGTGGGTGGTAGGGCAGCAACATGTGCAAAAAACCGGCACCCATATGAAGTACCGTCCTCCCCTTCCACGTGAAATACCCCCCCCCCCCCCCCCATTCGCTTCGGGAGAGGTGGTCGGCTTCGTCTTGCCATTGGGCCAGGAGACCCAGTCATCCACGACCAGAAGACAAGACCGCCTCCCGCGCCAACAAATCAGACGAAACATGGCACGCCGCGCGACCAGTGAGACAGAGGCTCAGCTGCAATACCTCAGGTAGCTCACAGCGAATGGAGATGCAGGCAACGGGAGATATTCCTCCAACGGGTGCCGCATTTAAAGATACAGTGTTCGAATCATGTTGTCCGAGATATCCTGGCGCTTGGCAGCCCGCCACTGGCAAAGGGGTTTCACGTTTTAGCGGTCAGCGCCGTCTGGGCCAATGGTTCGAGAAGATGCGAATCGTCCCGTCTGGTCCTGTCTCGTGGACCAGCGGGGCTAGGTCCGTTTTCTCCACTGCGGATGATCACCTGGCGCGCAGTCGAATCGTGCGGGTTGCCGACGTGGGTTAACAGGTGGTGTTAAGGTGTTAAGGCATTGCCCGGCGAGACCTCAGCATGGCAATCCCGCCTCGGCGTGCCGGTAACCTTGTCTTAACACCGACCGTATCTCAGCTATCGGTCGATCACAAACGTTTCGTCCGTTCTTGGTATGGGTTGCAGCTCGATCGGATTGGTGCGGGGCGGCGATCGACCGTGAGATGCAGCAGGCTGCTCACCTTTCACAGGCCAGTCGGTCGCTGTTGTCTGGTTCTGTGAGCCGTAAGACGCTGAGCGAGTGAGTGGAAGTGAGAATGAGAACTGAGCAGCCAACGGGTCTCGAGCTATAGACAAGACCGACCTGTCCTAGCTGGCCAGTTTCAGCAGAGATGATCCCATCTACTTTGCAAGTGCCGGATTTCATCAGGGAATGCCCTCCTGTGCTCCCGCGCAAATCCTCAGAAAACCGCTCACTTGCGGCAACGGCAGCCAGGTCTTCCCAGCAAACGTTTCCACGTATGCGTACGGATACCTCCATTGTCAGGAGCCTAGCCGGTAGCCTATCAACGATAGGATTCGGCAAGATGTGCGCTTGGGGGATTCGGCTGTGTGACCCAGATTAATCCAAGACGAGGACAACGCCGAAACAGACAATGATACCAATAACACATAAAGAAGGCCGAGTAGGACACAATGTCATCTAGGAATATACCGGAAAAGGCCTCACAAGGACATCGGAAAGGGCACTAGAGGAAACATCAGCGATGGCATTTAACCCGAATAACCAACTGGCATAGCCCCTCTGTTTACCACGGAGCGGGGACCCCGCCAACAAACTGCCGTGGCAGTCTCCAATGGAAGCAACTATTTCCCACTCTTGGGACTTTTCTAACCATGGAATGCCATCCCATCTTTACGCCCGGAATCTGGGAAGCTTCTGCAGTTAGCGAGTTACCAGTTACACGGTGGATGGAGCTGTCGCTGCACGTCGAGCAAGCTGGCGATCCTCCCAGGAATGAGCTTCCAGAAAAGAGGCATTTTCATTCGGGAATAGTCCGTGGACGCCGACCGGCCTGTTGCTAGTTGCTAGTGCGCCAAACTGCGCGATGCTTTGGCTGAGCTAAAGACTCTTCTGGCTGGGACATCGCTGTCTCCCGTGGCGGTGAACGTGCCTGACAAGCTTGGCTGGACGCTTCTCTCGAGCTTCTGCTCAAGCTTCCATCCATGCGACGCAATGCGTTGTTCTTGTTCGAATTTTCAGTCGCCTCACATGGAACTCTGGGAGTCTTGGGCAAGTCTCTGCGGCAACACTGGCAACTCAAAATCTCGATGGGAATGTGGCCGTGGCCTCCCGCTGGGCTGGGGCTTCTCGAAGATGGGAAAGACGGGCAGAATTGGTCTCAGGTTCGCATCGAGCCCATTGAGACACCCCGCCAAACACAATCGACCCCCGCGATTCCGATCCGTCACATCACACTCCCGGACATCATACCACCGCACACAGCCGCCGCATCTGATTCTGGGCTCACATTCCCGCTCTCCCCCCTCTCTCTTACCCCTCCCCCTCCCTCTTGGAGCACCTCTGTCTCTCGAAGCGTCCCCACCGCCGCGCCGATTGGACGCCCACAAGCGCTCAGCTGCGCGTCTGGCACCCTCTTCGTCTCGCCGCCGCACGAACTGGCGCACCTGAAGCGCAACCTCCTCGCCCAGGCTGAGAAAGTGCAATTCCTGCCTCATCCAGCCTGCCTGAGCCCGCGCCCGCGTCTTTGCTGCGACGGTGCGCGATATGCAGGTGCCTCTCTGACGTGCGCCATTGGCAGGAGACGAGCACAGGAAAGACACTCAGAAGCTTCTTCCGGTCGGGGGCGGCCAAAGACGTTGCAGAGCAGCCCGCCATCCTCTTGGGCGTTTCTCTGCGTCGCCGACCAACCGGCTGTCCGCCGCTGGGCCTGCCTGGCTGACGGGATACAGATGCTCTGTAGAGGAAGCGCATCCGAACGAGGTTTCACGTCGCATCCGCTGCGTACGAGCGTACGCTGATCGTTTCTCGTGAGCTTATCCCCCCTCCTCCTCCTCAAAAGAGCCTTGCAGGTGGGCAGAAGGCACGCGTGCCTGGGGAATCCGGCAGATGATGCCCCCCGCGCCCGCCCGAGCAGTTTGTGGGTTGGGAACGGGAGCGGTCGTGGACATGCGGCCAGCGGTCCGGAGGTTGGATGGATGGATGGGTGGATGACTTGGCGGTGGCCAGACGGGCTTTGACGTGCTTCATCAGGCTTTGGTCATTGTTTGTTTTTCTCGTCGTGGGCCTCTAGTTGGAGGCCGTTCAATGTTTGCATGATGCCAACCGGCCGGTTGGTCGAACCCAACAGGCCAGACCAGTCCGGAGGCCGTATCGACCTGATCCGATAGGCAAATACTCACGAACACCACAACAGACGAGACGTCAGACGATAGAAGGTAAGAAGACAAAAGAAGGGGTCCCGGCCGCAGAGTACAGGATCGAAGATGCAGGCCCGGGGCGCAGCGGGCGGTGGCCCACCCTCCTACTCCTCCCCTTTCCCACATCCCCTTCCTCCTCCCCAGGGCCAGCCAGGCACCTCTGCCGATATGGGCGGCTCAGGCATCCAGCTTTTGGGCCCAAATCCACCCCCATTAACACACTTACCAGTAAGGTCTCCCAATGGCGACGCGGGAAACCGGAACAATGCGGCGGAAGAAGCAGCAGACATAAAAGAAAAGGCGCGGATTACCACGGGATTGGTCCGCCGCCGGGCCAGAGGCGACGAGATTGGCTCGGGGCGGGCGATGAGAGGACGAGGGATGGAACGTAGCACGGGGGAGGCGAAAAAAAAAAAAGGAACAGAACCAATGTGACAATTTATTTTCTGTGCATTCTTTTCTACTACGGTAAACTCGTACACTCTGACTTGAGGTGTCCGACCTATTCGGGGAGACGAAAAACGCTAGACGGCCGTTTGTGTCGCCGCCTCCTCCGCCATAGAAAGGCTGATACCTTACCGTCCGTCTCACATCAGCGGAAAAGTAGCGGTCTATCTGTCTCTGCGTATATGTCTTGTCTCCCCGCTTGTCATCACGAGCGAAACGCATCGGGTTCGCCGTGAATGCGCGTAACCTCGCAGAGATGATGATACATGCTTCTCACATCAGCGGGAAACGAGGGGGGACGCGAGACATCAGATTGCCGGGATTATTTCATAAGCGGTAACAGCAAGTCATATGGGATATCTTCTGCGAGGGTTGTACGAGATTATCGGTAGATTGCGTCTAGGCTGTGTCTATCTCACGTCGTCATCACCGAGGTCTCTCTCTGCGGGAGGCCGTGAGGCGGGGAGGAGGAGTTCAGCCTCATCGCCTTATTGCCTTTTCCGTATCTCCTCCGGCAAAAGTTCCTTGAGGCTGAAGAGGAGCGCGAAGCGAAGCATGCGCGCCTCGTCGAGACGGAGCCTCGTGCGCATCTGCGCTGGGCCTCAGCAGTTCCAATGTGCAAAGAAGGAAGGTCGCAAAGTGCAAGAGAAGCCTCGAACAGCCTCAAAAGTGCAAATTTAGGCGCCCAAGGCAGCAATATAGAAACCTGACCAGCACCTTTCCTTCCCACCCACCAGCGCTGCAGTGAAGATGCGCGGGCCGTTGTAGCGGAGCGCTGGCGGCATGCGACTCGGCGGCACGTGCATGTCCGTCGATGAGACCGCAGCCTGGCTGTGCGGGTGCCGCCGAATCCGGGTGGGTTTCGTCACCGAGAGAGGAGCAAGGCTGGCTGTGCGGAAGGACGAATATGTTGAGGTTGAGGAAGGATGTCTTGTCTGTCTGTTGCCTTTTATGATGATCAACGATAACGATCCAAAGAGGTAGGTGGTACTGTCGTCTGCCTACGTCGTCCAAGAGTTGCGAACCAGAGGCTAATGGCGAGGCTCACTGCCAGACCGGCAGATCGATGTCCACGACGATGGGCTTGTTGACCGTCTTCCCACCGACGTGCGGGTAACTCTTGGCCATGATGGAGGCGTTGACGACGCACGTCTCCCGCCTTCCGAGACGGCCCTCCAATGCGGCCCGGTCGCTCCGCACCGAGGCCGGGTCGCCGCCGAGACCGCGCGTGCCGATCCCCGGCTGCGCGACGACTTCTTCCCGGGATGTTTCTCCGGCTGCGGACGTCGCTGCGTCTGTACTCTCCGGCGGATTCGACCCGTCGTTCAGCAACGGGTTCCCGCTCTTGCCGGTGAGGTTCACGAGGGACTGCTTCGCGCCGACCCCTGGATCCTCCCACCCCACGACGCCGTCCTCCTTGAAGGCCGTGTTGGCGCACCCCAGATCCCAGCGCACGCGCTCGGCGCCGCGACTCTCGTGGACGTGCCCGCAGACGGCGAGCCGCGGACGAACTCGCCACAGCGCACGACGGAGCGCCTCGCAGCCCACTGCACGCCGTCGGGTGGCGGACGAGTCGACATGGGTGCGCGGCGGGGTGTGCGTGACTACGACGTCGGCGTCGAGGGGGATGTCGTCCCACAGCACGGGCAGGTCAGAAGCCGTCGTCGAGGCTGCGCCGCCGCCGTCCTGGGGCGCGTCGTAGCCAAAGGCCCAGAGGCCATTGCGTGGGGCGTACGGCGAGCCGAAGACCGTGAAGGTCGTCCGCGGCCCGGACGGCGAGGAGAGGCGGACGGTGGTGGCAGAGTGGTTGAGATAGGTTATGCTAGGTGAGTTCTCCAGTAGAGCGATGCAGTCGTCTGAGGACTGCGGTGCTTGATTGTGGAAATGAGAGCCATGCTCGGCGTAGAACTCGCGGTCCAGCGTCAGGTCATGGTTTCCTGGGAGGTGTCAGGACGGTGTTCGAGGTGAGAGGCCGATGGTGGATATAGATGATGGTAATGCCGAGGAGGATCATACCTGCGATGACGATCTTGGCCTCGAAGTCGGCCTTCTCGAGCCATTGTACAGCCCGCGACAACTAGTCAGGGCCGTCAGTCGGATGTCTCTCAATGTCTCGATATGCGAAGACAAGACGATAATAATAGCAAAGACGCCACTCGGCGTGGGCAGTGTTTGTTTACGCGCAGCCGCGAACATGCCTGGAGCCAGCAGTCAGGTTCCTAGCCTCATCTCCGTCCGAAGGGGGCTCGCTCCCACATGGTCCCCGAGCGATCAACACGAACGAACGAGTCGACGACAACAAGGAAGTCCCCCCTAAGGCCTCGTCACGCACCTCGCAGTGGCTGCCCTGGTTCGTCAGATCCCCCGCGTGGATCAGCACATCGCCCTTCGGCAATTTGACGGCGGTGTTGTGTGTGTCGGAGACGCAGACGAAGCGAGTCCGCCGCACGGCCGGCTGGTCTGGCTGGTGGCAGCACCTTGGCTGATGGTGGTGGTTCTGCTGCTGCGGGTCTTGGGTGCCGGCCATGATCCCGGCGACGTTGGCATGGACCGGGGACGTGCGGAAGCGGGCTGTGGCGGCCGGCAGATGATGGGGCCGGTACGGCAGTTCGGCCAGAGGCCCACGAGGTGGAATGGATATTCAATATTCGGAGTGGCGGAAATGGCAGATGCACAATAGGGGGATATGAAGGGGAACGATGGGACGAGTTGTGCAGATGGCGGCGAGGGGCACAGGTGTGAGGTGTGGTGTGGGCACGACGCAAGCGGCGCCAACGTGGACGACGCAGGTTTAGGGGGGCCCAAATGAAATGATGATGTCGGTTAATGAAGACGTTTGTGCGCAGCGCTTCACTTGAAACAGGCGGAATCGAATGAACGATGGCAGCCCAAGGGCAAGTCAAAGCCGGCACTGTGAACCTGTGAACCTAGCTCGGTGTCGTTTGGCCGTGCGCTTCCTGATCCTTCCCTTTTCGTGTCGTCTCCTTGGCCGGCCCGTTGCAACTCCTGCAGTAAGGTACGAAGTGACCTTACTCGGTACCCCCGTCAAACAGTCGGAAATTATAAAGGAAAGGGCGATCTGAAAAGTCCTTGCCCAATGACCCCTGCGCAATGGAGATGAGCGGGTGCTTCTCTGCTTCTAGAAGGGGCAGAAGGGGGGAGATTTGCTGCTTGAAGGAACGGAGCCAGCGTCGTGTGCCGTGGTCGTGTTGGCCTCACTGGTGCAACAAGATCGTGACATTTAGCAAACAAGCCTCTTTTTTTCTCGGAGACTGCGAAGGGGACGTATAGGACTTGTCCGGAAGTCGGGCCGGCCATTAAATGTCTCCGTCATGCGAGATCGATAGGGCAGACAGTCTGCCCGGCGCAACCATTGGCCGGATAGGGCGGTGAAGGCTGTCTTTTTCTCAGGTACTGTGTAGTCCGGGGTCTTTTTTGAGGCCCGAGAGGTCGCAGTCGATGTCAACGTTGAGAGTCAGGACGGGAAGCGGCGGCAGAGCACACTGAGTCTGCGCCCTCACTGATCAATGAGAGAGCGGGGAAAGGGGCGGGAAGGCAACACTGGATGAGAAACGTCAAGCCCAGGAGGCGGGCAACGTGAGATTCGACCGTCACTGGCTTGCGGAATGGCCAGACGCAGAGACAAACGGGCCTGCAGCCGACGGCACAAAAAGAAAAGAGCGGCAGAGACATGCGTGCCGGTACGGACAGGACCCGACAGACAAGACGCAGGCGCAAGATGCAGCTGGATGGCTGAAAGACACGAGTGACGAAAGACCAGCAGAGGGGACTAATACGAAGGAAGCAGCCTTTGGGCTTGGGCGGCTTGAGAGGCATGCGCCACCATGCAGCCCGCAGAAATTCGACGAAAATGTCCCGAGGGGCCGTGTGGCACAGGCAGCGACGTGGATGGGCAGCAGAAACGATTACCTAAGGCAGCTAGCCGCCTCATGGCAGTTGCAGGACATTCGGGTACGTATCTACCCGCAGAGGTCGTTGCTCCTGCTTGCTGCTGCTGCTGGCTGCTGACTGCTCCTGCTGTAAAGGAGAGAATAAAAATGCACAGACCGTTGAGCCTTCCCGGGGATTGATTACCGGCAAGGAGCGATTTGCCAGGGCCTGGAAGGTCCAGGGAGGTCCAGAAGGTGTCGGCACAGTGCGCCGTGCACAACTCAGCCAGCCAGCTTTTTGGGGCGGAGGCTTATACGTACTCGCGTAGTGTTGTGCTGTGCAGCTGTAATCTTGTGTACGAAGCGAAGCGTGCTGGCTGGTTGTGTCTGTGTCCGAGCCCCCCAGTGTCAATGTCTTCAAGTGGTGATGGTCTGCCCACAGGAACAAAAAAGAAAAACAAACAAAATAGAAAACGAGAAACCCCGTGGCGCGGAGCGTCGTCCGGGATCGCGGGATTATTATAGCTGACGTTGAATTTGGGTTCTGGCTCGCAGGCCGCGTTGGACGGGATCAGCCTGGGTGACAGGTGACGATGTCCTGCTTATCACTTGTGCTAAGCACCCGTTGGACACTGCGTGCGGCGTGCTGCATTTCGCTGATTTCTTCCTTCATCAGCCCGCTTCCCTCCCCAGTGCCAGTGGCATTACACCGAATAATAGCCCAACGCTCTCTCCATGTCCTTGTCCATGTCAACAACAATTGACAAAACCTCACCTAGGCAGGCTCCAGTGCGCAGAATCCCGCGCTCCCCGGCCGTCGCCGCCCCATCGTTCTTCAACGGTCTCGTCCACTCCGGTCCACAGCAATTACGAGCGAGATCCCCGAACCGCCACTGAGGCCGCGGGATTCGTCCCTGGCGTTGCGGTCTGCGGCTCCGTTGTGGAAACTCGCTTCGGTCGTGGCCCTCTTCTCTCCTCAATGGGGGCCATTGGGAATAGCATCAGCCCCCGATCCGGTCTTTGGGCCTTGGTTGCGGGGTTGCAGTCCGAGATGGACGATGGGCCTTCTGTCCGAGCGCGTTGATGCACTGTCTCGCTACGCCTTTGCTTCTGCTGCAGAGGTGTCGCAGCCGGGGCAGAGACAGCAAAAACAAGTAACTTGCGTTCCGCCCGTCCCGTCGCCGGCCGTCCGTCCTCCAGTCCACATGCTGCCTGCTGCTGCTGCTGCCTCTAGTGCTGCTAGCGATAGCGGTGCCGGTCTGGCCGCGGCCGGTGCTGGCATGGATTGGTGCTGATACTGGTGCCAGTGCTGGAGCTACCGCTGCAGAAGACGGGTGACTTTGACCTCCTGTGGCCTCTGCCTCGGTGCCTTGCCTCCTGGCATGATGTGTCTCTCTCTCCCCTCCCCCTCGTGTCTCTCCTTTTTCTGAACCAGCGCCATTCCGCCAGCCGCCGCCATTCAGGGCGTCTTCCTTTCTTTGTCCAGTCTCCCGTTGACGAGGCGTCGCCACAAGGAACAAAGGTGGGCCGTTGCACGGGACCGAGAGCTCTCGTCGGCAGCATCAAAACAGCAGTCGGGCGGTTTGGCCGCCGCCATTGGCCCGTTGCTGCAGCTTGTCTCGCGGCCTGCAGTCGCTGTCTTGCGCCTGCAGCTGCGGCTATTGGAGGGGGCAGGTAGGCAGGTAGACAAGCGGCGAGATCTCGCAGCGCACATCATGGGACTGACCATGTCCAGTCTCCATGTCGCCAATGAGGGGATGACGTCCGGAATGCCCGTCGCAGCGGGTGACGGGCGGCCGTAGGTTCATTCCATCGATCCCATCGGCCGGTTCTGATGCATCGTCTGGTGGTTGCTCGCTCGTCCCCCTCGTTGTCCCCCTCGCCCATGCCAGTGCGAGTGCCAAAAGGTCGGCCAAACCAACATCTTAAGGCACGCGCTGCCTCTGATAAGCCTTGCTTTGCCTCGCCTTGAGTCAGCAGCCAATCAGCCGGGCCAGCATTAGGAAAGTCTAATGGCCAAGATAGTCACATAGTGTGCTTCTATCCGCAGTACGGATACGCACCAGCAACACCAGGTGCATGCAGTTGGGACGAAGCTGGCCCGGATGCAACTCTGGAGCCGGCCCAGTCCCGACTCCCCGTCGCAGGCAGGAGACAGGCCCAGCAGCATAAGTTGGCGTAATTTCATGTGCCTTGCACTTTCCCGAGTAATAGTGCTGGGCCGGGCGGGGGGGGAGGGGGGAAAAAATTAACACAGCGCAGCTAAGCACATTGCACCGCTGCACTGGGCTGGTGCTCTCCTGTTTCTTATTCGCTGTTCCTACCTGCCTCATTTTCTTCCTATCAGCGAGCTCGTCTCCCCGAAAGAGGGAATCCCACGCCTTGCACCGGTGGACCCGCTGTCCTTGATTGGGCCGGGGCCTGGCCAACCAGCCCCCTCGACTCTGGGGGCTAGACCGAATCCAGCTAAGCCTCAGCAAGTACGTACCCCACGGCAGGAGAGCCCACTGGGCCACACTGCAGGCTAGCCCAAGCAGGAGCAGGCGAGGTACCAACCTGGAGGGCAGAGAGGCAGCAGGTCCCCTCCCCCCCCCCGGGCCCCGTCCTGTGCACTGCACGCCCTCGTGCGACTGTGCGCCCTCCACTCCTGCCATTCACTCAGTTCCATGTTGTCTTCCATATCCCGGCCGTGTCTCTCCTTCTCTCCTGCTGCGTTGCTTTGGCTTTGGCTCTGCTCCTGCTTTGCTTTGCTTTGCTTTGCTTTGCGTTGCGGCAAGACACTGGCACTGTGGAAACACTGAGAGCGGCCACCGCACAGCAAGACAAGACAAGACGACGCAGACGCAAGACGCAAGACGCAAGACGCAAGACGCAAGACGGCAGCGTCAAGCAGCAGCAGCAAAGTAAAGGCGACCGACCTCCGCAGCCGCGAATGGCCTCCACGCTGAACTGAGCTTTATTTTCCATTCCATTTTCGATTCATCCACCCCCCCTCCCGCCTATCGGCCACGGCTCACCAGCTTACTTTGCCTTGACTTACCTCACCACCATCCCACTCACTGCTATCTTCGCTCGTTGATCTCGTCCGCCGCCGCTCCTCCCACCCCCGAATTCCGTCCCTGACGCTATCTGCTTTCCTTTGTTTCCATCTCTGGGCATCGCCTGACCCCGATCGGCCTTGCCTACCCACCGTCGCGCTTCGTGAGCGCCTCCTAATAAACCGCCTCGCCGGTGAACCACCACCGCAAATAAACACCAACCGCGCTAGACCACCGCCCGACAACGCAATTTCAATCTCCCGCCTGCGTCTGACCAGCGCCATATTCGCTTCTCTCTACCCTTTCGACCACGCGCACGCCAGCACATCTTCGTCCTTGGCCGACCATTGACCCCATATTCACGAGACGTCCCCAGCCGAACCCGACAACTCCCTAACCGCCCGCACACATCAGTCTGGAGATTGCTGGGCCTCCAGCTCTCCAGACGACGCAATGGCCGCCATGTCCGCCGCGTCAGCAACTGCCAATACCATCACGCCGCCCAGCAGCAGTCATGGCAATGGGAATCAGGGCTCTTGGAACAATTACGCCGTCGGAGAGTCCACCGAGGTAAGCTGGATTGCATCCCTCGTGTGCCTCAATTGGCCCCTGATCGCAGCCGCAACCGGCGCACATGCTGATAAAGTCTTTTTTGCAGAATCTTCAGGACAGAAAACCCATAAACAAACCCGATCAAGCGAACAGACCTCCCCTGGCGCAGAACGGCAACTCGGCCAACATCTACGAGTACGGCTTCGAACCGCTGCCGCCCGCACGGAAAAAGGCCTCCAACGACAACCTGTCCCTGTCCAAGGGCTCCAAGGCGAATCGCCGCGACCACGACACATCTAGGCCGGGAACGAACAATGCGGATGATGTGTTTGGAGGGAAGGGCGCCGGAGTTGGCGAGAAGCGATCGACAAGTGACTTGGGAGGCAACTCGGAGGACGATAACTCCAAGTGGATTCACCGCGACAAGCTGGCTCGGATCGAGAGCGAAGAGCTTCAGGCCGCAGGCATCATTCTGCCCAGAGCGCGTGCGAGCAGCAAGCCACGGAGAGGCCGCAGCGAGGAGAAGCTCAACGGAAGCACCAGGAGGACGACTTCTGCCGCCGCAGCCGATGAGGAAGGGCTCCGCCCGAGATCTAGGAAAAGCTCGGTCTCGCCCGAGAGCAGGGTTCCGGAGGAAAAGATACCCGACCTGGATGTCTCCAGCTGGGACCTTAGACGTCCGGAGGAGATTGCCACAGAAGGAGACGGCAACTACTGGACATCCAACATTGCCTCCAACGGCAACGGCAGCGGCGAGAAGAAGGGCATCTCCAAGATCCCCGTTGCCAAAGCCAGCCCTGCCCCCATCCCCGAATCCTACATGGAGAGAAACGCGCCCTCTGCACGGAGGCAGAGTGGCGGGCCGAGCGAACTTGAGACGATTGCTTACCCGAAGCCGCGACCGAGGAGCGG
Source organism: Colletotrichum gigasporum (assembly GCA_024584535.1). NCBI lineage: Eukaryota > Fungi > Ascomycota > Sordariomycetes > Glomerellales > Glomerellaceae > Colletotrichum > Colletotrichum gigasporum. The sequence goes on from CP077951.1 coordinate 2,724,391, forward strand.
TAGTACGAACACCCTCGGCGCCTCGTCCACTCTCCAGCCGGCGAAACGCAACACCAACGATACGTCGCCCCGAAAAGGCAGCGGCGGCTCGAACACAACCCGAAAGCCTTCGACCCAGATCAAGGGCGCGGGCAAACCAAAGACAAGGGGTGGCAAGGACTCTACGAGCAGCAACTCGGGCACGCGCCCCACGACGAGATCTGGAGACCTCTCGCCAGGCATCAAGAAGCCTGAGGGAGACCCGCCATGGATGGTGGGATCATACAAGCCAGACCCCCGCCTCCCTCCCGAACAGCAGCTGCTCCCGACGGTTGCCAGGAGACTGCAACAAGAACAATGGGAACGGGAAGGCAAATATGGCAGCATCTACGACAAAGAATTCCGCCCCTTGACCGCCGACGGCCTCTTGAAGCCCCCCGAAGCTGGGCCCAGCAACGCGTCAGCAGACGAAGAAAAGCAAGAGCACGACGAGTGGCCGCTCAGGGCAGACGCTCCCAAGAGCCCTACGTCCCCGAGCATCAAGCAGAGTGCCTCCTACTCGACTATGCCCAAGCTGTCGGACAAGCCGCAGACCAGCCCGCTCCCGAGCCCCCGCAGTCCCCGCAGTCCGATGATGCAGCCCCAGCAGCCCGCCCAGACTCAGACGGTCACCCGCGTACCCGACCAACCATCGGCTGCCAACATGTCGATGATTGGCGAGAAGAAGAAGAGCGGAGGCTGCGGCTGCTGCATCGTCATGTGAGCGCCTCACCGCCAGCTTTGTGTTCGAATGCAGACTCCATCCGTGCCATATATTCGTGTCTACGTTCACTCAACATACCCCACCACCAACCGCGAGGCGAGCCTCCGACGACGTTACGACTCTCCTAATTCCATTCACAGCATCGGCCCGACATTACTTGTATTTATCGACATATTTCAACTGCCCGACTATTCCAACTCGTCTTTCGGAGACGAACACCTCTAGAGCACCACGGTCCAAGTTTCCTTTGTACCCCACCTAGCTGCCCGAGCTCCCCGCGGCTTACTGGTCAGCGGTATCCCATCCGGCGCATGCCACTTCAATCGAGGAGGGGGTTGCGTGGCGACGCCGAGGGTGATGGGAGACGAGCTGCTGTATTACCATGCAACAAGCGGGAGAGCGAAGAAAGTTATTTGAATATCCATCCAGTGGCTCCGGCAGAGCCGTGATCACCACGCAGGCAGTCTACTGTACTGCCCAAATCCCCGATTATAAAAATGTATAATCGTAGCGTTTTTCGAAGAAAACTCGTTTTTGAACACACCACCGCACCCGCGTTTTTCCCCTATTAAGTTGTCATGTTTCTTATTTTTACAACAGGCCGGGAATTGTTTGAGAGTCGCATCATCCATGCCTGGCGTCCACGCAGTTTGTTTTTTCTCCTACAAGTTCTTTCTCTGTTGTCACCAAAAAATTCCGGGGGATATCGGCGTTTCGATTTGCTCACGTGCCGAGCTGATACTCAGGTTGATGTCTTTTCTTTTTCCGGTGTTGTCGTTTTAAATAGAAGTTTAGGACAGATGACGAATTCGAGCGCAGAGTTGAGGTGATTGCTGTGTGTTGTGAGAAGGGAAGTTGTGAAGGGGGGTCGAGGGGTGAAGGGAGGGTGGAAGGAAGTGGCGAGAGACGGGAGAGAGCGAGCAGGAGAGACCAGGGGTTTGACGGTGCATCGGAAGAGAAAAATGGAAAATGGAAAAAAGGGCTAGGCCTCTTGTGAGATTTATATATAATTGATACCCATCCCATTCCGCCGGTGGCCGAGGCGCTTGGTGAAGGAAGGCTGGGGGAGGTTGTGGAGGGCGTGGGTGTAGGTCAGGTGAGGTGAGGTAGATGAGGTGATGGGGGTGGTTAGAATAAAGACTTACTTACTGTCCATGATTGTCCCAACTCGTGTATGTGTATGTCTAGTGATGTGGTCTCTTCCTGTTGGCTTTGCTGTTAGTTCTTAGGTTCCTTCTCAAGGACCGAAGGCCTCGACTTGGGTTCTTGAGTGCCGTCGTCCGGCAATGCCTCGCGCTTGTCCTTCTCAGCTCGGCTGTCATGGCCTTCAGAGCCTCCATTGTGGTCTTGATAGGTTCATGGAACGGCACCCGGGTCCCTCAATGGTGGTCTCCCGGCGGCAGCGGTCAAAGTCAAAGGTGGAGGTGCCGGGATTCTGTGAGCCCGGCTCTTGTCGTGGAATAGAGTCTTGATGATAGGGCTGTGTCCTCTGAGTAGCCATTAGCCATAATGAGAAGGAACAGCATGATGGACGCCAGGAAGAGATCAGTGTCCGAACAGCCGAATGACACAGGCCCATCAGCAGTGCTCTTTGGGGGGTATCCCTGGCGAAGTTGAGAAGATAGCGGCGCCAAGACGGGAGACGAAATGGACACAACATGGGACGAACGAGACGCTTGGCGAAGACATAGACAAGTGCCGTGCCCGAGAACTTGGAAATCCGGTAAATGACCTAGGAGCCGGATATACAGTGGGACAAGTCATGTGTACATACGATGTCTGTTGTTGTCATTTTCGTTGTACTTGGCGCTGGCGTGCAAGTTAACTTGGCATCACGAGATTTGGAACAGATCACTCACTTTACCCTAGCTACAAAGCGTTCTAGGACTTGAGTCAGATGACATATTGAACTCCGACCACAAAGTATTCCCAACACCATCATCTTGGTCCGGACCAGTGTCCTCTTGGCGACGGCTCGGCGTGTAACCTGGACGAGTCGGGAGGATCGTCCTCGCCAGGCTTCGAAGCAGGTTGTCGATACCCTCGAACTGTCCGAATCTGGGCGGCGTCTACTACTTGTTAAAAACCCTGTGAAGAAGACATGAAAGATGTCGAAGTAGCATAAATATCGCAATCGCAAGGAGGGACTGCCCTTTCTGGCGAAATAGGGTGGCTGTAGAACTCCTAGATTGGGCTTGTCGAGATTTTGCTCTTCTGCAGGACGTGAAGACCGCAGCTGTCTTTTACAAGCTGTTGTTACTGTCCTTCGAGAGGCGTTGGTCTGCCACCTTCGTCCTTGAGGGGAGGGGGGAAGCTGCCGAATAACTGGTTTGAGTGAGGATGGTTCCAGCAGTGCCTTGGTAACCAGACGACATGTAAGGGCCCAGTGACCGGATCAAGACTCAAGTTGGTAGCAAGGTATCCTCTCCGATCCACGTCCAACATTTGAGCACAGCCTTCGGTGCATCCTCTAAGATGGTCGATTCAGACTCTGCGGTTATAGACCTGGCGCTAACGACAACCGCCTGGAAGTCTCGTAACATCCCGAAGAAACGCAACTTCTTATTCCAACATTCTTGAAAAGCTCTTATCGCATGGCCAGCTCCAAAATTCTACGTCCCAATGAAGGGAATAGCCTTTTGCCATTTACATGGCTCGAGCTTTCAAAGCTATGGGGCCGACACCTCATCTTCAACCGACGCTCTTATGTAAAGGCTCGCGACAACTGCTGTATTTCTACCAAGCAACATCATATGAAGGGCTAGCGCACATGACGTATCGGTGAATTTGCATAAGCTGAGGCTTACGATAGACGGCCGCCGTCGTGATCATACCTACACAAACGGCATGCCCCCACGGGCCCCACGAGCCCACACCCGCAACGAAAGCCACCATAATCCACCCTCTGGCCTTCCACAACCATCACAGGTTCCCACTCAGGAATCCAGCATTGTCAGCGCCGATGGTTTAGTGGTAAAATTCTCCGTTGCCATCAAGCAGCGTCGGGGAGCCGGGGGTTCGATTCCCCCTCGGCGCATGTCCTTTTGCTCCGGTGAGCAGTGACGATAAATATTATGACTGCATGTGAACATCGGTCGATTAGCAGTGGCCTTTTTTGGTCGTCTTTGTGAACGAACTCCCTGCTGAGTATTGAAATATATTTCCTGATCTCTTAGGCTACTTCTGGTAGTCACGCAAGTGCGACCTGACTTAGTGGCCCTTGTCTCCTCGCTCCTCTATTTAGTCTGGTTCTCCTCATGTTCAGTAGTCACTATTCCTTTCCCCATCTGTCCATCTTAACAAAACCCAGCCTTTTTGCATGTCTTTTCTCTTGACCTGCTAGGTAGAAAGCGTGCCCGTTTTCTGACCTACAGTAGCTATTTCCCAATCGAATTCCAGCCGTTCAGATCATCTGTTTGACGCCTCCATCATCGTATATTTGGCTGTTTAATCAAATACTTGATTAATTTGAAAATTGAGGTTATTCCCAGTTATATATAAAGCCCTCCAACTTCCCTCTCGCCTAATTTTTCTTAGTATCCGCTATTAGTGAAATAGGTGATATACCATTAAGATCCTTAATAGCTGAAAACTCTTCACCTCTCCTTCCCGGAGCCCTCCTACGATGGCCTCACAGCCTCCGGTGGGCACCGGACTATAGCCGGCCCCCGGCCGGCTCTGATCGGGGCTCTGGGCCACTTCCGGAGCTAAACCCTACTTCAAGGGCTAAGTGCTGCTGCGACACGGAGGCCTAGCCGTACCGGCCCAGCCTTGTGGGAAGCTAGCCCGACAACCCTGATACAGCCCCCTCTACGGCAAAGGGGCTCTCGAACGCAAGCGGGGCGGCTACTGGATCCATCCTAGCCGCCCTGGATGAACAAACCAGACGCTATGAGGACCGAAAGGATGTCTTTTTGATTATCGCCTAGTTTGTTAATAATGTGGTTTTTAGTTTTGAGGGGCCTAAGAAGTAGATTGTAAAGGAGGTTACTGCTTATGTGATCTAGGTTTTGAAAAGGCTGATGGACAACGAAGTTGCCCGAACCTTAACCCGGAACTGGGTTACTGTGGCGGTATTAGCCCTGGCCCTAGCCCTAGTTTTAGCCCCGGCTTCAGCCCCGGCCCCCACCCTAATACAGAACCGGGCCCCTACTCGCCTGCAGGCCTAGGCACAGCTGGAAGACCTTTGGGTCTTCGTCCGTAATCCCCGAAGAAGGCCTGGAGACTGCTTGGAAGAATGCTCCCTTTATTTTACGCCGTACAGTCTACCAGGCCCTTAGTTTATAACTAGGGGACATCCCTCACATCTATTACATCACAACTGGGTATTCCTTAAAGCCCTGAAATAAACAGATCCAGTAATGCCTCCTAGTGAACAGACAAAAGCTAGTAGACTGTTTGGGAGTTATTAAAATAGAGACCCCTATAAAGTGGTTTATTTATGTCGTCCTATGCTGCCCAGCAAAGCTATGGAGCCTTAACGGGGATACCCTGGACCTAGTAACCCTAATCAACGAGGAGGTCTTTGCTTAGACGGGCCATAAACCTATTAAGGCGTGGAAGTCTCGCCATGGCCTAAATTCCATTATAAACGAAGTCTCCTGAATTATCTCCTTTATAATAGAAGTCCTACTTTTTAAACTATTCAACTAGAGCAGTAGGTCTTAACTTGTCACGGGCCAAGGCCCGATCAGAGGCCTCGGAACCACTCGGCCATGTTCAACACCAACCGCTGCTTACTAAGCCTGATCAGGCCTAGGCAGACCTGATTAGGATCTAACGGATTTGTAGGGTAGCAGACTTTTCCTTCCTTTCTCCTTATTTTAAAGACACTCGTAGTAGTTGTTATAGCTAGTTATAATATACGTATTTGGACTGTTATATTATTTTTAAGATTATTAAAAGTAATTAATTGAACGCCTAGTATAGAAGTCTATGACCTATGTGAAAGTGGTAAGAAGTTTTAGACGGGTTAACCTAAGGAGTCCCTGAACGTCTAAAGTTGATTAGTACAGCCTGATTAGACCTAGAGGTTATCATAAACTCGAAAAGACGCGTATATACACCCGTAATAGAGTACCTTAACTACGTCATTAAGCATACTATGGTCACTGCTGAACGCAAAACGCTAGGATAAGCGATAACTATACGACGATGGAAAGCAACACTAAACTATCTGGAAACCCATAATAGTTAATGTAACTAATCGGATAATTTATAACCCAACTATAGGAGATACGGACCGCCCAAATAACCAAGTAAGAGACCTAACGAGAACAGATTCGACTATTATAGGAAGCCCTAGTAAAACCCAAGTACCCAACCTTAACAATAAACTAATCCCCGATACCCTCTATAACACCAATTCCCCCCGATTAGGCCTATATACTACCTCCGAGATAAGCTAGACATCAGATTCCTAATCCACTAAAGTTTAATGGATCACATAAGAAGTTTTAATAATAGCACTTTGAGATAAGAGGGAAGATAAGTGTAAATAAAAAAGCCTTCAGTTCAGAGTTAATCATATTCACTTATATTTACTCTAGGTTAGAAAATACTATGTAAACCATAATAAGTACTTATTATATATAAAAAGGGGCTAATAGGTTGAAAAACCCGGATAAATTTATAGAATACTTAAAGGGTTACTATGCAGACCTTAATATAGAAGTATAAACCCTTAACCAACTAAGGACTATATAATAAAAGGAGAATAAGAATTTCACTTACTTCCTACCTAAGTTTGAAAAGGAGCTCGTAGAAGTAGGAGGAGGATATTAGTTAAATGTTATAAGGATTAATTACCTTGAAAGAGCCCTAAATACTATAATAAGAGCCCCCCTTATTAGCATAATTAACAAACCAACAATATACATTATATATACCTAGATGCTCCTAAGTATAAGCTTAGAATTGGATAACGAATCCTATTAACCCCGTTATGAGTATCAGCGTAGGAGATCGTTGACCCTTAACCAAATAAGAATTAAGTTTCCTTAGAAGTAGAACGGTCGATTAGAGTCCCCTTAACCTAATTAGATAGAGTGGGAGCCTACAAAGGTAAATAAGTTAACTAAGGACAAAAAAGTCCGTAAACAGCTAAGCTAAGAGGAAGCTCGTAGATGTTATAACTATAATAAAAAAGGGCGTATATAATGGTAATACCCTGAGGATTAAAAAGAAATAAGGAAAATTAAGACTTTTAAGAGAAAAACTAAGGAATAAAGTAAAATAAATAATAACTCTAATTAGGACTTTAAGGACTCGGGAAAAAAGTAACTCCTAGTGAAAGTTGTTATTAGGAGGAATAAGCTGTGGAGGAATGGAAGGTTATTAAAAAGAGTATAGATTATGACCTATTTTACGTTAATATTAGGATTAATGGGATACACTATATAACTACCCTTATTGATATAGGGTGTTTAATATACACCCTAATTAGTGACGCCTTCGCTAAGAAACTCCACTTACTACGTATTAGTATTACATCTCGGAACTTAATGTAAATCACTATTATAGTCCCTAGTGTAATCCGCTATATCACTTATACTAATATCGATATTGATAGCTATAAACAACACCGATTATTCTTTTATATTATTCTTAACTAAGAAGACGATATTATCTTTAGAAGGTCCTTGTTGGAATCCGAATCGGACAATAGCCCCACTTTCGGGTTCCTGATTGGCCGGTTCCGACCGGACCAATCAGAAGGCAGGGATTCTGGCGCACCGACTAGATCTGGCAACAGCCGGCCTAGCCCACGTCGGAATAACCTCCCTCCAACAACAACAACAACACTACGTATTCAATATATCGATTATTACTGTTCAACCCTATCGCCTAGGTGACCCTTTAACCTAAGGTCAAACCTACACTAATTAGTGGTTAATTTGACCATTACCGTAGATTAGTAAAGAATAACTATTAGAAGAGACGACTTCACCGAGTAATAAAAGATCGGATTTTACTATTACACAAAACCCGTGGTTAAGTTCAACTATTCTAGCGACGACGTACTAAAAGAGGAGGTTTCGAAATAGAGATATCGGAAATCTCGTAGAACGAGCAAAGTACCACCTTTAGCATAGGTTCTACTCACGATAACTACGCTTAACCACCTACGTTAATTATATACAAAAACGTTGAAAATTTCACAGAACGGGCAAAGCTTAGCCTTTGGTATAGGCTCCGTTATCGACACCTTTTACCCTTAATACCCTTTTCTACTATTATTCTTAGTTACCGACTACCTATTTTATACGAATACTAAGGTAATACCTAAAAAGGATAATAAAACTAAAAGAATTCCCTAACTTCCACCTACTACGACCCTCCCTCCTACACCACCTCTTAGCTCAACGAGAAACACCGTACCTCTTATAATAAACAACTATAATAACCACCGGTGCACTATTAAGGGTCACAAAAACCTCTAATAAACGTTTTTTTTTATACTCAGAGAGGGCCCCGCAATCAATCTCAAACACATATTAAACACAAAGAAATCCCCAAGGAGATTACCTTAGCAGCTAGAACAACACTTAAATTACCCGGAATACACCACCATTAACGGAAATACTAATACTCTAACCTAATAACTAACAGTAATTCGTTTAACAAACATTATACACCCTTAAAACCGTGGCCTAGGGGAAACGTAGTGTGTTCAAGGCGTCGTTAGGTTAACTAAACGACCAGAGTATTATGAATAACCCAAGCAAAAAAATAAGCCAGTAATCAGGAGAAAGCTCCGAGAAGAGTACCCCTCTAAAAGACTCTTCTCAGGTAACTACCCCTCAGGGAACTACATAACCCGAGGGAACGCAATAGACCCTCATAAGGAAAACCATCTCATTAGTCCCAATCTGTAGGTTTGACCCTAGGTAAAAGGGTCGCCTAGGCGATAGGGTTGAACAGCAATAATCGATATATTGAATACGTAGTGTTGTTGTTGTTGGAGGGAGGTTATTCCGACGTGGGCTAGGCCGGCTATTGCCAGATCTAGCCGGTGCACCAGAATCCCTGCCTTCTAATTAGTCTAGTCGGAACCGGCTAATTAGGAACCCGAAAGTGGGGCTATTACCCGATTCGGATTCCAACACTAGAAACTCTCTTTTTATACTCGCTAATCGGGTAAAGGCCACTTTTCTCCTAAAACTCTTAAAAACACAATAAAACGACGAATTCGCTCGAGTACGCAAAGCGGCGAAAAGCGGCAAAATCAGATTCTACCCTTAGCGGCGTAGCCGGCCTTCCGGCCCTTATATCAGACTAGTTAATTGACGTTATCGCCGGCGCTAGCCATGGTATTAACGATCCCTCCGTCCCTCGCAGTCTTTCGAGCCCTACTAACGTTTTTTCCTCCTAGGCCCGCATTACCCATCCATTTATACAAACCGTTACCTTTCCTTCCTCGAAAAAACGCTTTAAAGCTCCGTTTAACACTACTTTCGTAAAATAATCAGCCAAGTTATCTTCCCCGTTAATCCAGCGGATCTCATAAAGCTCTCGTTGCTCATAAGATTATCGGAGTACCATAATATCAATTATAAGGCACTTCTCCTTAGTGGTTTTAAGTTTAACGAGGTACTCGTATAATGAGTATAAGTTGGTATAGATAACCGTGGGGATCTCTAGAAGCTTTAAGTGGTCTATAATAAGTTTTAGGGTCATAGAAATAGCGTAGGCTATATCCACGCCGGCTACCATACCATAAATCTCTAATACTAGAACACTATGCATTACTCACTTTAATTTAGTGGATAAATAATGGACGATATTACTTTTTAGTATAAAGCTCTTATTAGCCTGGGTCTCGTTGGCTAGGATAATAACGAAGCCTAGTTATGATGAGAGGTCACTGTTATTGGTAAACGAGCCGTCCACGAAGACGAAGAGGGTTGTTGTTTCAAGCTGGACGAAGTTATAGTCCAGTCCTATGTCCGGGGTCTCCATTTACCTCTTTAATCGCTTATTGAGGGCCTTTATCTGTTCTTTTATGGGCTCTTAGTGCTGGGCCACTATGGAGAGGTCGTAGTAGGCCTCGATATCGTAGACTGAGGTGATATATGCTTTGTGAGCTCTCTGGACGACGTATTGCCGGCTGCTGGACGTCGTTCCGATTTCCACGAGTTGGATCTTCTTCCCCTGTTCCTTTTATTGTAATTTAATTGTTTTTCCGTTTAAATAAATGACCCCTCCGTTAAATACGAGGGGCTCTTTGGTGGTCAGCTGTTACTTCGCCTTTGCTGTGAATGTTGTTTTTTTTAGCTCTTCCTCTTTTTTCTAGGAAAACTTCTCGTCGTTAAGGCTAATTATATCGTTTATTTATATTCCGATAATTACAAGGTTTTCATTTTTGGGTGTTGATAATAGTAGGTATGGGTTGTACGTGGAAGTCCTTATTTGGAGTCTCTCCTTATGGTGATTATTATATATTGTGTACTAATAGGTCCTTACTTCGGCGATTCTATAGAGGGGCTTTACGACCTTCATAATCGTCCTAGGAGGATACTTATCCCTAATTTAATTTGGTATACGGGTTAGGATCGTCCAGGTGAGTTTCGTTTTCGACTAGGTGTAGGCCTGAGTGATGTTTCGTAGCTAGAGTGAATGGCCCTTTACCAGAAAATAAGGGGCTAGGGTGAGAATTAGTCGCTAGTTTACTCGTTGTATTGTGGGGGATTGTGTAAGGACGACCTCTTTACCGTTGTTAGTATAGCCCTGAATTACGAGGCGGCTCTTCTTATAGGGCTTCTTGGTTTTCCCCTTAATCTCGTTGATAATTCTGGACTTAAAAATCCTGGTATTGCTATGCTCCGCTTTGTTATAAGGGACGAATTCGAATACGCCTCGGCCTATGAGGTTGGCGATCTCCTTTTCTGTTGATTTTTCGTAGGGGGTACCCGGTGTAGTTATTACACCTTTTTTCCGAAGCTCGTCGGTTAGCGTAAGGTTGTTCTTCTCTTTCACCGATAAGTACGCGTAGATAGAGGGTCTTTTTGGTCTACTAATTTCTGGGTAGAAGTAGGCGGTATTAATGTTATGAGTAACGCTTAGGTTCTTCCGTGGCCGGCCTCGTCACCTCCTGGGTAGCTAAGGTTCTTCCTCCTCTGGTGGAGGGGACGTTTTGACGATAATCTCGTTTATAGCCACTAATTCAACGTCGTCTACGTTGTCTTCCTCTTCCTCGCTCTCTTGGCCTTCCGTGGCCTCGTTTCCTACTTCATCGTCTACGGTGGTGGGCTCCTTTTGCGCCTCTTCTTCGGGGTCTCAACGGTATAGTTTAACAACTGTTGAACAGAAGGTCTTCGGGCCTCTAGGCATCTGAACGACGCAATTCTCACCGTCCATAGCTACCAGAGTAAATAGGCCTCTCCATCCCTTCTTTTTGTACTATACCCTAACTTCTAAGCCTAGTAGTAGGATCTTTAGTATAGTATTATTAGGTCCATTCCTTATTGCGAGGGCATCTAAGACTTAACGTCTCGTATTAGCCTTCCTAAGGTCTTCTATAGTTTTCCTAATAGCCTTTACGTATTAGATTACTTCCGGTGATGGGGGAGAGTTATCTGATATCCTAGGGTATACGCTAAACACCAGCAGGGTTAATACAATTCCGTTTAGCCCTGTGGTATCGTTAATAGCTTTTAGTGTGCTTTAGAGGGCAGTTTCCGGTGTCGTAGAAGGGGATTCCTACCGGATAATACCGTATGCCCATCTAAGTTGTGCATAATATCTCTCGACCTTCCCTATACTATTATGGGCTTCCACGGGGACGATCTTAACCTCGATCCCTATAAACTTCGCTGCTTATTTGAATTCGGACACCTTAAAGTTAGTGCTGGTGTCCATAACGATCTAGTCGGGTAGCCCTTGGTATACGTCGATCTAGTATAGTCTGAGCGTCTCCCACGCCGTTTTTACGCTTATATTACTCAGGAATCGTCCTATATTAAAGCCTATGGCTATATCGACGACCTAAAAGGTGGGCTTCCCGTCGAAGTATAGTACGTTGATAACGATCTTATAGTTAAAGGGTGTATCGTCTCGGATTATGAACTTAAAGTAGTGGGGAGCTTTTTGGTTTATTTGGTAGTGGTGGTAGTACTTTGTAAGGTATTCGATGGCTACTAATTCCATTTCCTCTCCAGCTTTTTGGAGGATCTTATAGAGTCTCTGTACCGAAGGGTGACCAAAACGCTGGTGTAGGCGTCGTAATTCGACGTTTATGAGGTGGCTCTACGCAACGGATTTGTCCTAGTGGCCCAGTTTCATTTAGGCGTGGCCGAACTTCCTAGTAACTAGTATAATAACGTCTCCTTACCTTAGAGTATTCCTTAGATTATTAAAGTAGACCTTTAAGTGGTCCATATCCTTAAAGTAAAGGAGGAACAGAGTATTATAAAGGATAACGTGGAAAGTAAGCGGTCCGAGGGGTGTTGTAATTATAATTGTCCCTATTAACGAGATGACCTCCCCTAGGCCGAATTTAACGCTTGCCTGGCCGGTTTGAGTTTTGTCGAGGGTAATTTCTAGGTATAAGCATCTAAGAGCATTAAACTAAAGCTCTCCCACTATTAACAACTCAACTATACTTATATCCGGTATAATTCCATAGAATATAGCGTCGGCGTATCTTCCTTTGAGTATATAGGCCTCCGAGGTCTTCGTAAAGGTAGCCTCGTTAAATAGGTCTTCTTTTATAAAGGTATAGTATATTACCTAGTCCCTGAGGGTTATTATAATAATCTCACTGTTAAGAGTGGTCTCCGGGCCTAATATCGAAGTGTAGAACTGGTCTCCGTAGGTCTAATCCTCGTAGTCTTCTTTTTCCGGGTCTACAACAAAGAACTCGCGGATTCTATTATCCTCATCCTCGGCTTTATCACCTTAGGGGCCTTCGTATTCGAGGAGGTAAACTTCCATGGTTCCTTTAGGTGGTTCCATATGAAATTACCTTTTGTATCCTTCTTAAAACGCTTAGAAGGCTTTGTTTATTTCCTCCTTCGGATAATTAGAGGACCAATAACTATCTTTCCTATAGACGTAGTACTTCTTATTCCTTAAGGGTTATCTCGGGGTAAAGTGTTAGTTACCTTGCCCTCTACTAAATCCTCCTCACTGGCCGAATCTTGCTTACTTCCCTCGGTTATTATAGTATCTCTTTATGAAGAAGTAGTTTATTTCCTTATTGGTGGGTTATTATAAGAAGTGTTATTTGGTACCCGAGTTGAGTTTTATAGTGTTTTGAATAACGCTTCGTAATTGGCTATAGAGGTCTTTAAACGTGTCTTTTAGGTCCTGGAGAGTGTAAGTATACTCCCTAACGTTGTTAACTGCGGAAAGGAGTTGATCTCGTAGTACTCTGTTGGTATTATATTCGCTGCTGAGCATACGTTATATTTTCCTCAACTTCTCAACTAATAACTCGAGTACCTCGTTGGGCTTCTTCCCATAGTTCTCGTCTCTAATCGTTGCCTAGTTGGTCATCTGTTACTCCGTTAAGTAGTTTCTATAGGCCTCCTTCGTCTTAAACCGGTCTTTTAATCTCCTAATAATGGTTTCCTAGGATAAGAAGGTCCCTAGTACGCCTGGTTATATGATATGTTCTGTGAAGAAGTCCAGGGCCTTGTCCTTTAGTGTAGTATTAATGACTAGGGTAACTAATTCCGTTGGTATTTATAAAACCTTATAATGGTGCCTCCATAACCGTAATAAGTTCTCTAGGACCTCATAGTGTTCTCCTTTATACTTGTTCACTTCTTTTATTTACTTTGCGAGCACCTGGATCTGGTTACTTATTAGAGGAGATATATATGGGTTATTGGTAGTGGTTGCCGGGGAGTCCCTGAAGGTCGGCTAGATCTGCGAGTCTGTAGGCGGTCTCGTCTAATATGGTAGGCTGGGTTCTATTACTAGTTGCCCTAACGTTGACGGAGTCTCTTTTTATGGTTCCGTTGTTGTTCATAGTGCTTCTCTCCTTGTCTTAGTAGGAGGGGTGGCCTCCTAAGTGGCTTGGTGGGGAGGGTTATTATAGCCGTCTATAATCTCCTTGATGATCGCTAGGTCTTCGAGGAGCTCCCTTAGGCTGCGTTATCCACTCTTTTTAAAGCGTTGGATCTCCTCGTTTATTTATATATGAAACTCTTCTTTAGTGATAATATTTATAAACTTCTTTGTATTATGGGTAGTACTATCCAAGGGGATATAGACCACACCTCTCCTAAGTATATTAACTATGTTAGTTATTATTGCTTTGTTAACGCTATTCCATATCTCCCTGGTCCAGCCTTCGAAGTCTAATCAGAATTATATTTATAGGTCCGTTGTTATTAGTTTCTTTTGTTTATAGATAATTAGGAGGAAAGCGACGATAGTATCCTTTTCTAGTTACTCTGTTCCCTTAATAGGTTCAAAGTTCATCCATTTCCCCCATATCTCTAGTTTTATATGGGTAACGTATTCCTTTGGGATTAGGACTAGTGAAATCGTCCTCCTTACGAGGGTCTATTGTGTTCCCTCGGGTTATATAGTCCTTTGAGGGGTAGTTACCCGAGAAGAGTTTTTTAGAGGGGTACTCCTCTCAGAGCTTTCTCCTGATTGCTGGCTCATCTTTTTGCTTAGGTTGTCAATAATACTCTGGTCATTCAGTTAGCCTGACAACGCCTTAAACACACTGCGTTTCCCCTAGGCTGCGGCTTTGAGGGTGTATAGTGTTCATTAAACGAATTACCGTTGGTTATTAGGTTAGAGTATTAGTGTTTCCGTTGGTGGTGGTATATTCTGTGTATTCTAATATCCGGAGGGTATATATTAAGGGGTGAGCGTCCCTTAGTGGTGGTCTTCTTTTTTACGCAGGATCTCGTTGAATTCCTTGATCTGATCGCTCTTTGGTGGTATTTACTGCGTATTATGGGATCCTGAGGGTGAGGGTACATCTCCCGTGTCTCCCTGAGGGGCTCGTCGTCTTTAGCGTCGTCCTTCCGAGTATTCTGGTGTAGCCTCTGATATCGTTGGTATCCTAGTAGGCGGATCCCTTGTGGTTGGAGGAGAGGAGGAGCGTCTTCTTTAGTGTCCCTATGTGGCTCGGGTATTCTAAGTAGTCACGCCGGGCGATCTAGTTGGACGACGGTGACGGTGGTGATCCCGGCGTCCTTAGGGTAATCTGAGTATTATTCTAATTGCCGAGGTAGTCTGAGATAATATTTTAACTGTTGAGATAGTTTTCTCGGGGATCTTTCCGCATTTGAGGTTTATGGGGGACTTATTTACGGTGTCCTCCCCGAGGGTAAGAAAAGAGGTAGTTTTTTGTGGTCTTTGGTAATGTGCCCGCGGTTATGGTCGTCGTTTTCCTTTGAGGGGTGGTGTAGGAGGGAGGGTTATAGTTGTTGGAAGATGGGGGATTCTTTTAGTCCTGTTATCCCTTTTGGACGTCGTCTCGTTATCCGTATAGAATATATAGGTAGTAACCGAGTAGGGTGGTGGAGAAGGGTATTAAGTGTAATAAGCGTCGTTAGCGGAACCCACACCGAAAGTTGAGCTTTGTCCGTTCCGCGAGATCTTCGATGTCCTCGTACGTAGTTAACGTAGGTGGTTAAGCGTAGTCGTTGTAAACGGAATACCTTATTAAAAATAATACTTCCCCTATTTATACGATCTCCAACGTCTCCGTCTCAAAACCTCCTCTTCTAGTATAGCGTCACCGAAACAATTAAACTTAACCACGGGTTTTATGTATTAGCAGAGTCCGATCTTCTATTTGTTTAGTGAAGTCGTCTCTTCTAATAGTTATTCCTTGCTAATCTACGGTAATGGTCAAATTTACCATTAATTAGTGTAAGTTTAACCCTAGGTAAAAGGGTCGCCTAGGCGATAGGGTTGAACAACAATAATCGATATATTGAATACGTAGTGTTGTTGTTGTTGGAGGGAGGTTATTCCGACGTAGGCTAGGCCGGCTGTTGCCAGATCTAGCCGGTGCGCCAGAATCCCTGCCTTCTGATTGGTCCGGTCGGAACCGGCCAATCAGGAACCCGAAAGTGGGGCTATTGCCCGATTCGGATTCCAACACAATCCCAAAGGAATACACCGCCCACGTAAACCCAGAGATATGGGGGAAGTGGATAAACTTCGAGCCTATTAAAGGAATGGTTTAACCAAAGAAGGACATTATCATCGCCTTCCTTCTAATTATCTATAAACGGAAAAAACTTATAACTATGGACCTTTGGATATAATTCTGAACAAACTTCAAAGAATAGACAAAGGATATATGGAAGGACGTCAGTAAAGCGATAATAGGCCACACAATCAACACCCTTAGGGAGGGAGTAGTTTATATCCCATTAAATAATACTACCTTAAATATCCAAAAGTTAACCGATATCATAGCCGAAAAAGAGTTCCATATTTGGACAAACGATAAGATCCGATGGTTCTAGAAGAGTGGACCTCGAGGCCTAAGGGAGGTCCTCGAAAACTCGAAAATAATTAAAAAAATCATAAACAACTATAACATCCCCCTCCACCAAATAACTCAGGGGACAACTCCCCTAGTAGAGACGGTGAGGGAGGTAACACAGGTAACAATAAAGCCGTAGGAGAGCACCCCGTTAACGTCGGGGCAACCAACAAGGGAATCAAGCCTATTATACAAAATGAGACCACCTATAAACTCACAGATCCCACTAATCATTAAAAACTCCCCGGCAACCATTACTGATAACCCATATATATCTCCTCTAATAAGTAACCAGATCCAGGTGCTCATAAAGCAGATAAAGGAAGTAAATAAGTATAAAGGAGAATACTATAAGGTCCTAGAGAACTCACTATGATTATAAAAGTATTACTATGAAGTTCTATAAATACCAGCGGAATTAGTTACCCTAGTTATTAATACTATACTAAAGGATAAGGCCCTGGACTTCTTCATAAAACATATTGTGGCGAGTTCGCACGCGCGTACGAGGTTAAGTAGGAGAAGAAGGCTTAATCTATTCACTATCTGGTGGGTGCGTCCGGCAGAATAAATAGGCCGGCTCGGGGGCCAGGACGTCACGTGAGTGCTGACTCAGCTGAGCACAGCTCCCAGACGTCTTGGTGGCCCAGTATGCTTGCGACACATATTATATAACTAAGTGTACTAGGGACCTTCCTATCCTAGGAAACCATTATTAGGAAACTAAAAGACCAGTTTAAAATAAAGGAGGCCCATAAAAATTACTTAATAGAGTAGTAGATAACTAACTAAGTAACGATTAGAAACGAGAACCATGGGAAGAAGCCTAATAAAGTACTTAAACTACTAATCGAAAGGTTAAGGAAGATATAATACATACTTAGTAGCGAATATAATACTAATAAAGTACTATGAAATTAACTCCTTTCCACAATTAACAACGTAAAGGAGTGTACTTATACTCTCTAGGACCCGAAAAACACATTTAAAGACCTCTATAACTAATTACGAAATGCTATTCGAAACTCTATGAGACTTAACTTGAGTACTAAACAATACTTCCTATAATAACCCACCAACGAGGAAATAAACTACTTCTTCACAAAGAGATGCTATAACGGCCAAGGGAAGTAAATAAAATTCGGCCAGTGAGGAGGATTCAGCAAAGGGCGAGGTAACCGACGCTTCACCCCGAGACGACCCCTAAAAGACAAAAAGTGCTATATTTACGGGAAGGATAGTTATTAGTCCTTTAACTACCCAAAAAAGGAAGTAAATAAAGCCTTCTAAGCGTTCCGAGATGGGTATAAAAGATAATTCCATATATAACCTCCTAAGGGAACTATGGAATCCTTCCTTCTCGAATACAAAGGCCCCTAAGGCGACGAAGTGAGGGACGAGGATGAGGACAACAGGATCCACGAGTTCTTCATTATGGACCCAGAAGAGGAAAACTACAAGGATTAGACCTACGGAGACCAGTTCCACAACTCAATACTAGGCCCCGAGACCACTCTTAACGGTGAGATCATCACAACGACCCTTAGGGACCAGGTAATATACTATACCCTCACAAAGGAAAACCTATTTAATAAGGCTACCTTTACGAAGACCTCGGAGACCTATACACTCGAAGGAAGATACGTTGATATTATATTCTACGGAATTATACCGAATATAAGTGCAGCTGAGTCGTCAATAATAGGAGAGCCTTAGTTTAATACTCTTAGATGCCTATACCCAGAAATTACCCTTAACAAAACTCAAGCCGGCTAGGCAAGCGTCAAATTCGGCCCAGGGGAGGTCATCTCATCAATAGGGACGACTATAGTTACAATACCCCTCGGACCACTTACTTTCTACGTTATCCCTTATAATACTCCGTTCCTCCTTTATTTTAAGGATATAAACCACCTAAAGGTCTACTTTAATAATCTAAGGAATACTCTAAAGCAGGGAGACGTCGTTGTACTAGTTACTAGGAAGTTCGGCCACGCTTAAATAAAACTGGGCTACTAGGACAAATCCGTTACGTAGAGCTACCTTATAAACGTCGAATTACGACGTTTACACCGGTGTTTTGGTCACCCTTTAGTACGGAAACTCTATAAAATCCTTTAGAGGACTAGAGAGGAAATGGAATTAGTAGCCATCGAATACTTAACGAAGTACTGCTACTACTACCAAATAAACTAGAAGGCTCCCCACTACTTCAAATTTACTATCCGGGATAATATACCCTTTAACTACGAGATCATTATCGATATACTATACCTCAACGGAAAGCCCGCCCTTTAGGTTATTAATACGGTTACAGGCTTTAACGTAGAACAATTCCTAAGTAATATGAGTGCAAAGACGGCGTAGGAGACGCTCAGACTATACTAGATCGACGTATACTAAGGGCCACCTAACTGGATTATTGTGGACACCAGCACTAACTTCAAGGTGTCCGAATTCAAGTAAACAGCGAAGTCCATGGGGATTAAGGTCAAGATTGTCCCTATGGAAGCCCATAATAGCATCGGGAAGGTCGAGAAGTACTATGCACAACTTAGACGGGTATACAATATTATCCGGTAGGAATCCCATTTTACAACGCTGGAAACCGCTCTTTAGAGTATACTCAAGGCCATAAATAATACTATAAGATTAAATGGAATTATACTAACCCTACTAGTCTTTAGTGTATACCCTAGGATATTAAATAACTCTCCCCCATCACCAGAAGTAACCTAATACGCAGAGGCCATTAGGAAAGCTATGGAAGACCTTAGGAAGGTTAACGTAAAACGTTAAGTCTCGGATACCCTTACAATAAAGAATAAATTTAATAATATTACCCTAAAAAACCTCCTACTAAGCTTGGAAATTAGGGTATAATACGAAAAAAAGGGATGGAGAGGCCTATTTATACTAGTAGTTATAAACGGTGAGAACTACGTCGTTCAGATGCCCAGAGGCCCTAAGACCTTCTACTTAATAATTATTAAACCCTATTATTACGACCCTAAAAAAGAGTTACTAAAGGAGCCCGCCACCACTAATAACGGAGTAGGAAACGAGGCCCCAGAAGGTAATAATAGTAAAAGAGAAGAAAATAATAAGGACAACATTAAATTAGTGGCCATAAACGAGATTATTATTAAATCGTCCCCTCCATTAGAAGAGGAAGAGCCTTAACCACCTAAGAGACGATAAGGCTAACCACGAAAGAACCCAGCCATTACCCATAAAGTTAACACCATCTACTTCTAAGTAGAAACCAACGGGCTAAAGAGACCTTACTTCGTAATATACTTATTAGTAAAAGAGAAGAACAACCTTACACTAGCCTACGAATTTCAAAAAAAAGGTGTAATAACCATACCCAGCGCCCTATACGAGAAGTTAACAGAAAAGGAGATTACGAACCTCATAGGCCGAGGTGTATTCGAATTCGTCCCCTATAACAAAGCCAAGCATAGCAATATTAGGATTTTTAAGTCCAGAATTATTAATAAAATTAAGGGGAAAACCGAGAAGCCCTATAAGAAGAGCCGTCTCGTGATCCAGGGCTATGCCGATAACGGTAAGGAGGCCGTCCTCACATAATCCCCCACGATCCAACGAGTAAACCAACAACTAATTCTCACCTTAACCCCCTACTTCCTCACAAAGGGCCACTCACTATAACTACGGGACATCACTTAGGCGTATACCCAGTCAAAAACGAAGTTTACTTGGACAATTCTAGCCCACTTACCCGACCAAATTAAGGATAAGTACCCCCCCGGGACGATTATGAAGGTCGTGAAACCCCTCTATAGAATCGCCGAAGTAGGGACCCATTAGTACACAACCTACAACAATCACCATAAGGAGAAACTCTAAATAAGAACCTCTATATACGACCCGTACCTATTATTATTAACACCCAAAAACGAAAACCTTATAATAATTGGGATATAAATAAACGATATAATAGGCCTAAGCGATGAGAAGTTCTCTTAGAAGGAAGAAGAAGAGCTGAAAAAAACAACGTTCATAGTAAAAGCGAAATAACAACTCACCACCAAAGAACCCCTCGCATTTAACAAAGGGATCGTTTATTTAAACGGAAAAACAATTAAACTATAATAAAAGGGACAGGGGAAAAAAATCCAATTCGTGGAAATCGGAACGACGTCTAATAGCCAGTAATACGTCGTCCAGAGAACTTACGGAGTATACATTACCTCAGTCTATAATATCGAGGTCTACTACGACCTCTCCGTAATAGCTCAGCACTAAGAGCCCATAGAAGAACAAATAAAGGCCCTCAATAAGCAATTAAAGAGGTAGATGGAGACCCTAGACATAGGGCTGGACTATAACTTCGTCCAATTCGAAATAATGACCCTCTTCGTCTTCGTAGACGGCTCGTTCACTAATAATAGTGACCTCTTATTATAACTAGGATTCCTCATTATCCTAGCCAACGAGACCTAAGCCGACGAGAGTTTCACCCTAATAAGCAACATCGTCCATTATTCCTCCACTAAATTAAAGTGAGTAATACGTAGTGTTTTAGTATCCGAGATTTATAGTATAGTAGCCGGCGTGGACATAGCCTACGTTATCTCCATAACCCTAAAACTGGTAACTAATCACCTAGAGCTTCCCGAGATCCCCATGGTTATCTATACTAATTCGTACTCGTTATATAAGTACCTCGTTAAACTTAGAACTACTAAAGAGAAGCGTCTTATAATCGATATTATGGTGCTCCGATAATCCTACGAGTAATAAGAGCTCTACGAGATCCACTAGATTAACGGGGAAGACAACTTAGCTAACTATTTTACGAAAATAATATTAAACGGAGTTTTAAAGTGTTTTTTCGAGGAAGGAAAGGTAATGGTTCGTATAGATAGATGGGTAACGCGGGCCTAGGAGGAAGAGACGTTAATAGGGCTCGAGAGACCACGAGGGACGGAGGGATTGTTAATACCGTGGTTAGTGCTGGTGATAACGTTAATTAACTAGTCCGATATAGGGGCTGGAAGGCCGGCTACGCTGCTAGGGGCAGAATCCGATTCTGCCGCCTCTCGCCGCTTTACATACTCGAGTAAATTCATTGTTTTATTGTATTTTTGAGCATTTTAGGAGAAAAGTGGCCTTTACCCGATTAATGAGCATAAAAAGAGAGTTTCCAGTGTTAGAATCCGAATTAGATAATAGCCCCACTTTCGGGTTCCTGATTAGCCGGTTCCGACCGGACCAATCAGAAGGCAGGGATTCTGGTGCACCGACTAGATCTGGCAACAGCCGGCCTAGCCCACGTCGGAATAACCTCCCTCCAACAACAACAACAACACTACGTATTCAATATATCGATTATTGCTGTTCAACCCTATCGCCTAGGCGACCCTTTGACCTAGGGTCAAACCTACAGTCCTAGATGATTGACGATGATGTTATGGTTTACCCAGTGTGAAGTACTCTGTATATAAGTGTTATAGACTATTAGGTGATAAAAAGGAAACCGGGTTAGGCCCGGTAAGATCCAAAGTTCCTAATTTAGTAGTAGATTGGATTAGTATTCTTAGCTCTGATTAGGTGGGTATAGAAGAGAAGAGAGACTCCTCTTAGTATATTTACCCTAAACACGTTCTCTATAAATTTAGCCGATATTGAGAAGGCCCTAATACTAAAAATAAAAATAAACCCAAGGACGAAACTCCCTACGTATTACTATAAGTTTTTATATATTTTTAATTAAGATAAGGTTAATTAATTACCATTGCACTAAAAGAACGTCGACTATACTATCCTTATTGAGAAGGACTCCTATAGTTAAGATAAACTAGTGACCTAGGGACTTTTATATGGTATATTAAGAGAAGAGTTAATTATACTACGCTGAACCCTTATAGAACTATTAGATAAAGGGTTTATTAGGGCAAGTAGCTCCCCTGTATTATTGACCGTCCTATTTGTCCGGAAGCCTGGAGGAGGGTTATAGTTCTACGTCGATTACCGTGCCCTTAACGCTATTATAAAGAAGGACCGATACCCCTTGCCCCTAATTAGTGAGACCCTAAGGGTATTAATAAAAACGAAGTGGTTAATAAAGTTGGTGTCATGATATAGCCCACAATTACTGTCCCGTAATTGTGGTTCCACTTAGTGGTTCCACTTTTGCGACAGTTATGAGCCCTTGTCTCTACGAGCCCTCTGGTTGAATGGCTAAACGCCTCGCTAAAGTGGCAGTATGTGGGCCGACCTAGAGGCCATGGGTTCGAGCCTCGTTGTGCTCACCCATTCTCGCTTCAGCAGCAAGTCACCGAAATGGAAGGTTAGACTTGCCAGCTGGGAGCGGCCGGCACCCAGTAACAGTCAACAAAGACTGGCTTGTCAGCTGCGAGTGTAAGCCGGTGCTGATTGCTTAGTCAGCAGACCTCTTCTCTCCTCGGTCTGGGGGGGTGTGTCATGATATAGCCCACAATTACTGTCCCGTAATTGTGGTTCCACTTTTGCGACACAAAGTATAATAAGGAAAAATACGGAGGGATACGCATATTCCACTCTTGGATTATTAATAAAGTAAAAGGGAAAATAAAGACGCCCTACGAGAAGTCCAGATTTGTTATTCAGGGATACGCAGACAATAGCAAGGAGGCTATCCTCATATAGTTTCCGATTATTTAGAGTACCAATTAGAGACTAATTCTCGCCGTCACTCCATCTCTTATCTAGAAGGAGGGCTATTCACTATAGATAAGAGATATTACCTAAGTATATACCCAGTCCATAATAAAGCTCGAAAGGACAATTCTCACGAGACTTCCAGACCAGATCAAACAAAATTACCCCCCTAAAACCATTATGACCATCGTATAATTGTTATATAGTATCACAAAAACCAGAACCCACTAATACACAACATACAGTAAGCACTACAAAGAGAAGCTCTAAATAAGGACTTCTATATATAACCCCTACTTACTACTACTAAACAATAAAAATAAGAATTTTACAATAATCAGCATATAAACTAACGATACTATTGGCCTAAACGACGAAACCTTTGCTCAACGGGAAAACAAGGAACTCTAGAAGGTGACGTTCTTAACGAAGAAGAAGTAATACTTTTCTACTAAAACACTACTCATATTCAACGGAGGGATCATCTTAATTAATAGAAAAGCCATCTTCTTATACCTAAAAGGCTAGGAAGCGAAAATACACCTGGTTAACGCTAAATCCACTATTACGAAGAAGTAGTATATTGAATAGTGTACTAAAGGTGCGTATACCACCTTAAAATACTAACCCGAAGTAGTATTTAATTTATTCGTGGTAGCCTAGTACTGAGAAGTAATATTAGAGCAGATTAAAGCTCTGAATCGACGCCTACTATAATAAATGGAGCACCCAAACCGAGGCCTCACTTATATACCCCTTAATCTGACTACCGCTAAGCTCTTCGTCTTTATTAATAGCTCCTTTGTTAACAACAGTGACCTAATATCCTAACTCGGATTCGTGATCCTCCTCGTAAATGAGACCAAAGGAGAAAAGGAATTTATAGTGGAAAGAAATATTATCCATTACTCCTTAACAAAATCTAAGAGAGTTACGAGGTGCGAAGGGCTAGGCCTAGGTGTTTTCGACCTTACGGTGCTCTATTACTGTTTACTTTAAGCTAAGGAGTGAAAGAGAGGAAGTTCCTCGTAAGGGGGGCGGTGTAGGAATTTATACTACTGGAGAACAAAGGGGACCTCTGGTGGGGCGCCGGAGGTCACCGGAGGCCCTTTGATCGGAGGTCCCTTTGACTGGAGGGCTCTTTTGTTGGATACTGGTTAACGCCTTAAGTAAAGTTTAGGTTATTATGGGCATTAGCCCTTAATAAATGCCCCCTCCTTTCTCCCCTCCCTCCTTATTAGTGTTCTACTGGTGTATTAGTGGCTGTTAATTTACTGCTCTCCGATGTCTTCTTAGAGTGTATACTGGGTCCCTATCCATTATATTAATTTCTCTATACCGCTATTTATACTTATCTAAAACCTTTATTTCCGATACTACTTCTATAAGCTCCTAAGTTAGCTCTATATAACCTTATTATTTAATTAGGGCCTGGTGATAGTGCCTTCTACTCACCAGCTACTACTTTACCGCTAATATATTTTCCATAAGTTATTTAAGATCTCCGTCCATATTGCGAATCGGGGGTAGTTGTTTATTAGTCGTTTTTTACTTTGGTAACGGGTCACTAGTTACCTTATAGAGGAGGTTCACGTAGAAGTGTGGATGGATG
This sequence comes from Colletotrichum gigasporum, assembly GCA_024584535.1. Lineage (NCBI taxonomy): Eukaryota > Fungi > Ascomycota > Sordariomycetes > Glomerellales > Glomerellaceae > Colletotrichum > Colletotrichum gigasporum. The sequence goes on from CP077951.1 coordinate 2,748,883, forward strand.
CTGGTTGGTATACTTAGCTCTATTATGTGAGCTGAGATTACCTATGTAATTTTATATTTATAGTAAAGCCACGCTAGTTTCTTGTTTGGCCTTAGGGATAAGTAGTTGGTGACGTTTAGCTATACTTTGTTTCTAACCTTGTACTGTTCAGTTGGTCCTCTGGTGTGGTTCGTGGAGTCTTCGCTTTGCTACTGTGGCGAGTTCGCACGCGCGTACGAGGTTAAGTAGGAGAAGAAGGCTTAATCTATTCACTATCTGGTGGGTGCGTCCGGCAGAATAAATAGGCCGGCTCGGGGGCCAGGACGTCACGTGAGTGCTGACTCAGCTGAGCACAGCTCCCAGACGTCTTGGTGGCCCAGTATGCTTGCGACAGCTACTAAGTAGCTACTATTACTACTTAAATGAACTTTGTAGTGTCCTTTATCCTCTGGACTAGCTGCTTCGCTATTTCCTCTCAATTCATTTCTAGTTAACTATTTTTTTTACTATTAATAAAGGGTCGACGTAGTATCTATACTCTATAAAGAATGGGGACATCGTTGTAATAGTATTCGTTTAATTCCTAAGGGCTAGTTATACACTGGGTAATAGTTCCCCCTAATTATCCTAGGTATATATTACATATACGCAGAGAATTACTTAGATTTCCTAGTTAAGGCGTTCCGTCCCTCTATCTGTTTGCGGGTGGTAAGTAGTACTTAGTAGTTGTTTTGCATCGGTTAGCCTATAAAATTCCTTTTAAAATCGGCTTATCTAATTCGATCCTCGGTTACTGATTATTGTTTGTGGTATTCCGTGGAACTTATAGTGATAGGAGAGGAACCGCTGAGTATAAGCTTTAGTGTCCATAATTTCTATTTCTTTTAATGTGGGGTTCTTCGATAACCTGTCCATAATAACCCATAAATATCGGGCTTTTTTCTTTTTTATTAGAGGAAGGTTAGTGATAAAGTCTATTAATAAGTCGTAGTAAATGCGGGTAAGCACCGGTAAGGGTTTAAGGAACCCTTTTTTAGTTTACTTCTAAATGTATATCCCTCCATAAGTATTATAGTTTTGTGTAAACCTCTGAACTATCTAGGACTGGCCTAGCTAAAAGAACTATCTACTTATTATTACCAACATACTATTCTGTCCTAGGTGGCCACTAATATATAAGTTATAATACCTTTGTATAATCTTAGTTTATAATTCGTTTAGGTGGTTATCGTCGTTTTCCCCTCCCGGTACCCATAATTAATCTCTCTATGTTAATCTTCCCAGCCCATCGAGTTCATATTCAGTAATTTAAACCTTTAATTTAAGCTTTAGTGGGAAACTTCTCCTCTTTTCTTTTATTATTAGATAAGTAGCTTGGTATACTCTATTGGCTTTTATAGTTCTATCCTAAAGGGCTTATAGTATAGGGTCAACATTAAAAACAGCGGCTTATGGTATTTCCAGTATATCTTCAGTAGTTCATCTAATTCGAGGGTCACTGGGTAGAGTATAGTTTAGTTATACAGAGTTGGGAATTATCTGGATTACCCGGCCCTTTTCCCTCTTATTATCCTATCCTTAGGGGACGTCCTATTCCTTTTTTAATAGTGTATTAGGTATTATCGCTTCTTTTCTTAGTTAGTACTTAATTCTAAAGTTGTACTAGGATAACTCTTTTACTTAGCGGCTTTATTTCTTAGTTAAGTGTTACTTTTTTATAAAATACTTTAGACCCTTATAATTTATTAGGATAGTGAAGTACTAAATACTATGGAGTTTAGCCCTTTAGGATTATAAGTAGGTGAGTATTACGAGAAGTTCCTTATTGTAGATCAGGTAATTATACTTTATTGGTGAGAGTTTCTATGAGTAGAACCTAATTAGCCTCTAGTAACCCTCTGGGTCTTTTTATGATAATATACTGCTTAAAACGAAACCTGAGTAGTCTATTTCGATGTGTATTTCGTCGTCTAGGTCAAATTTCTATAAGAACAGCTCTTCTATGAACATCCTCTTTAGTGTTTCAAATACTTTTCCTTAACTTATTCCCTAATAAAAGATTACCCCCTTCTTCGTTAATCGGGTTAAGGGCTCTATTAGCCCACTATGCCCTAGTATAAATATACAATAATAGTTGGTGAAACCTAGGAAGCTTTATACACCCTTAAGGGACCTAGGGGCCAACCACTCCTTAATAGCTTTCAACTTATCGGAATCACACGATAAACCCTTTCCCGTGGTAATAATAAAGCTAACGTATTTCACCTTCTCAACACAGAATTCGCACTTCTTCAGGTCTAAGTTCAGGCTAGCTTTAGCTAGGGCCTAGAGAACCACTCATACTTTCTCCTTATAATCCCTTTTCGAGCTACTAATATAGATAAGGACATCATCCATATAAACCATAACAAAGTTATCTAAGAATTTCCATAGGGAAGTATTAATATATCACTAGAACGTTACTGGGGCACCGGTGAGCCTAAAAGAGCAAACCACCCACTTAAATAACCCATATCTTATTCTAAAAACAGTTTTCTCCAAATCTCCTTTAGCAATCCGTATCTTATAAAAAATAGCCATAACATTAAGCTTTATAAACCACTTAGTAGTAGCTACTCTACTAAGAGTTTCTGATATTAGTGGGAGTGGGTAATGGTCCTTTTTTGTAATAGTATTTAGGGTTCTATAATTAACGCAAAATCTCAATCCACCTCCTAACTTCTTAGTGAATAGTACGGGAACACCGGTTACCGAGTAACTAGCTCGAATAAACCCCTTATCCAGTAGGTCGTTAAGTGTCTTCTTTAGTACTAATAACTCTTCTCTTAATATAGTGTACAGAGGTCCCTAAGGGAATTAGGGCTCCTTCCCTTCTGGCCTTATCTCTAAAGGGATTACGTGGTCTATACCTGGTCGGTGGGGGGGCACTAGGTGCACTTTGGTTAGGTCAAATAAGTCTCTAAACTCCTTATACACCCATTCTAGTATTAATCTCGAAATATTTTCCTATTTTTATGGTTCTAACTTTATGAGAACCTTCTCGATATCTTATAAACTAGCTGCTATAATAACAGTTGGTGGTCTCTAATTATCTTTTATCTTCTTTTTTACGTTATATAGCAAACTATAGTAAACGGTGCCGCTAGTAATAGTTTAGCTTAACGTATCTCTAATATATTTTTGGGCTCTTTTTTATTAGAGAAGTATACTCTTATTCTTCTTTTCTTATAAGTAAATTAGTGGGTACCAGCATTATACTTCACCTTATTCTAAACTATTTAGGGATTTCCTAAAAATATATCCAGTTCTAAATTGTCTACTATATATGCATAAATTTGTTATATATAGTTACTAATTTCCATTTATATCACAACTATTCCCTAGTTTCTACCTGGTGAGGGGCCACTTATTGTATAACTTCTTATAGGGCGTTTTATTATATTAATAAACGGTAATCGGAGGTATCGTGCAAAGGAACGGTTAACCATAGCATAAACTTTGCAGCCGGTATCCACCAAGGCATTAGTTAAGTGTCCTTTATTAATTCTAATTTTTATAATTATAGACTACTTGCCCTACTACTACTAGCTCCTTTGGTGTTTCTTTTATCCCTTCACTTACTCCTTAGTGGGCTCCGGGGCCCGACTTTATCCCGGAGTTATTCTTTTCCTAATTTATACTCATTACTCGAACTAGGGGTTATCGGTTAGTCTTCTTTTTTTGTGTTTCCTTTTAGGTAAGTTTTAGCTATAAGGGGCTGGTTAGCCTATTAGCGGTGTTCGGCCTTCTTCCGGTAATTCCGTATAAGGTGTCCTTTTTCTCCACATTCAAAGTATTCGTAGTGGTCCTTATTACGTTCTGGGTTTCTTTATTAGGAACGGTTATTATTCGTAGAGGAGTTAGAACTTCTCTAGGGTCTAGTGGTGGTTATCTTCTTCTTAGCTCCTGTAAACCGAACCGCTCCTATTATAATAACATCTCCATTGTTGTCCTTTGGATGAATAGCGGGGGAGTGGGTGGACCTTTAAGGGTGATTATATTTGGAGGCTCGTTTAACTTTCTAAGTAATATCCTATACTCGGGTGAGCTAGCCTAGGTAGTTTTTGGGAAGTTTGACCGTGAGTAGCTGGTCCTTTAGTGAAGGGGTTAAAGTTGCTTCTAAGAGTGATATTTATATGGTGGTGGGCTAATCACCACTACTAGTGTTGGTTATTGTTTATTTGAACTTAGGTAAGAATATTATAAGACTTTTATTCTCTTTTTGGTATAAGGTTTATAGTTAGGTAACGGCTTGGGATTGGGTGTTCGGATCCAAATAAGTGTAATCGAAGTAACGCATAAAGTTCTTAGGGTTTCTAGTTCTATTAGGTCCTCCGGTGGCATAGAAGGTACTGATTACTTATTAGGGACCAACTTCTAAATATGAATTAATTAGGTATTAGAGTTCATAGTTTATAGGGTAAAAGGGGCGATCTATTAAGATTTTGTTTCTCATTTATTGTATTTAAGGGGCGTATTCTTTTTATTTACCCGAAAACTTCGGGGGGTTAGGTAAGGGTTTCCGGTGAGTTAACTCACTGGTGAGTACTAGTGGGGTATTAGTGCGGATACTACTAGGAGTGTGAAGGGTTTCGCTCCTAGGGGTTATTAACCTCTAGTTTTAACTTTTCTCTAGTTTCTCACTAATCTCTATTATTTAGGTTTACAGGGATCCTAGAGTGGTGTTTAATATCTCTTCTATGGTTGGTTTATTATGGAGTATCGGGGGTGTAATGGTGTCCATTGGGGTGATTGGGTTATCTCGATTGTTCTTTTGGGGATTGGTGGTTAACTTATTGGAGTTCCGGGAGTGTCGTTTTTCGTAGGGAGCTGCGCTTAACCCAGTATTACGGTAAGGTTGTAATCCTGAGCTTGAAGTATGCGAAGGGTTAGGCCTAGGTGTTTTCGATCTTAGGGTGCTTTATTATTGTTTACTTTAAGCTAAGGAGCGAAAGAGAGGAAGTTCCTTGTAAGGGGGGTGGTGTAGGAATTTATACTGTTGGAGAACAAAGGGGACCTTTGGTGGGGTGCCGGAGGTCACCGGAGGCCCTTTGATCGGAGGCCCCTTTGACCGGAGGGCTCTTTTGTTGGATGCTGGTTAACGCCTCAGGCAAAGCTTAGGCCATCGTGGGCATCAGCCCGTAACACGAGGAGCGTCCTTGCGTCCGAGATATACGGGATGGTCACCGGTGTTAATATAGCCTATACCCTTTTCACAACCCTAAAAATTATAACTAATAAACTCTGAATACCTACGATCCTAACTATTGTGTATACCAACTTATACTTACTCTACGAGTATCTTATTAAACTTAGAACTATAAAAGAGAAACACCTAATAATTAATATTATAATATTAAGGTAATTTTATGAAAAACGAGAATTATATGAGATCCGATGGATCCACGGAGATAATAACCCTACCAACGGCCTAATAAAAGTTACATTAAACTAAGCCCTCGTAAAGTTTGTTGAGGAGGCAAAAGCGAAGATTAGGATGGAGGGATGGGTTATGAGACCCTAAGGAGCGCCTACGGCGCCGAGTAAAAGGAGGAATATAAAGGAGATCAGGGGATATAAGAGGAATACCGTTACCGTCACTAGTGACGGTGAGCCGGACTTTACCCGTAGCTGGCTACGGGATACTCTCATTTCTGCCGAAGGTAGTATAGCCGAAAACAACACTTCTGCTACTTCCGACCACCTTACACACTCATTCCGTCTATCGATTTTTTTATCGTGTTTTAAGCAACTTAGCGCCCACACCGAATAACACTCAATTTTCACTCGTTATTTAAGAAAGGGGTGATTTATAGTAAAAGAGATAGTTGCTAGTGTCGGAATATCCACGCCGGACTGGCGCCACCTGTTGCCGCCTATCGCCTATTGGCCCGATTAGCGAGCCAATCAGAAGGCAGGAATCGGTTTTAGATCAGTAGCGTCAGATCGCTGCCGTAGGCCAGATTCCTTCCTTCAACAACAACAGAGCAGATACGACGAATATATCGTTATTTTGCCCACTTTCCATACTAGGCCTAGTGAAGTGAATCCAACAATTACCACCATTACTCAATAAAAATTCATATTATTATAATATAATATAATTAATACCTTTATCCACACTCTAATTAACGAGATGGTATATATGGAGTTTCCACTAGGTTATAAGTAATAGGGGAAGGTCCTACGGCTGAAAAGGTGTTATACGGTCTTCGTAGGTCCCCTCTATTATAATAACGGCATTTAGAGAACAAGCTGAAAATAATGGGTATAGAACGCATTATAGGTAAGAATTATTATTAGTAAAAGGGTCGTATACTCTTCTTTTTTTATATCGACAACTGTGTTCTTATGTTTCCCCCTAAGTACAGAAATACTACTAAGCACCTTATTAACGAGCTTAAAAAGAAGTACTATCTGGAAAGTGGAGATCCTCTTCACTAGTTTTTAGGAATTAAGATTATATGAGACCTAAAAACGCAGAAAATCTAGTTATCCTAAGCGGCCTATACGAAGAAGATAGCAAGGCTTATTAGCGAAGGGACCACAGGAGGTACACCGAAGTACTATATACAATACACAACGCCTATAACAAAGAAAGAGTTATTCCCTTACGAGGATATTATAACAAAAAAGGAGATCACCGCGCATTAACGCAAAATCGGATTAATCTTATATTTAATAGTGATAACACAGCCTAATATCGCCTTCACAGCGAGCCGTCTCACGAGATTCAACCAGAACCCTGGTGACAAGCACCAGAGGGCAGCAGATCGAATACTACAATACATCTTAGATACCTACTTCCTCAATCTCGAATATAATGGCAATAACAAGAGCTTTAAGGTCGCCTTAGACGCTAACTTCGTAAATAACTCGCTAGATCAGAAGAGCTCATAAGTGTACACATTACGCCTTACTGGAGGATTGATCGGATGGAGAGCGAACAAACAAGATACAGTCACGACGTCAACAACGGAGGCAGAGCTCCTCGCACTCTCATAGGCGGCACGCAAAGCGATCTTTATAAGCTGCCTCCTGGCCACTCTTAATATTATTTGTTTAAGTAAAGGAATAATAATTTAATATAATAACCTATAAACAATACATCTCATCAACGAAAAGCTAATTATACTATGAACAAAGCTCTATTACGTTAATATACATAATTACTAGTTTAGGTAAAAAGTTAAGAATAGTATAATTAATATTATTTATATACCTACAAAGGATCTCATAGTAAATGGACTCACAAAGAGTCTCACTCAACAGCCGTTCAAAGAGTTTATAAAACAGCTAAATTTAGTAGAGAAGGAAATAGGACCACCACGTAAAGAGAATAATCCTCTCGCAGAGACCACTTAGAGCAAAGGGATCTTTAAAAGAGGAGATGAATAGGGAGGAAATCAGTAGACCTGTCACCCCTAAAGGGTAACCTCCGCTACTGCGTATGAAGCGCACAGGAGGCGCTCCTCGAAGCGTAGGTACGCCGTAAAAACGAGACCCCGAGCCGCAAAGGCTAAAGGGGTGTGTCAAAAGGGGTGGCAGGCCCGAGGCGCTGAAGGCGCTGAAGGCGCTGGACGCACTAAAGGCGCAGGAGGACCGCTCGAGGCACGCTTAGTCACAAGGCGTGCTTAGTCACACAAGGCACGCTAGAAAGGTGCCTCAGGGGCACTCACAGGGATAAGGACACAGAAGGACAATACACATGACGAATTGACCCCCTACATCGTGCCCATATTCAATTCTTGACAATTAAAGTAATTTAAAGGAACCTTCGCACATCTAAGAGGACTTCTCTAATACTTAAATCCTCGTTTTCAACATATTTATCCTTAATTACTTAATATAAAAAGACCTATATATCCGCATAGCTATAACTAATAGCAATAGACGTTGAGGCCGTTGCAAACTGTGACACCGAGCGAGACGAGGCCAGCGACGCCGCTGGCTGCCGATAGAGGATCCATGGGAGCTGGTTACATGTAGGAGAATGATAATGCGTATGCCAGATACCGCACGCTCAAAGAAAGTAGTTCATCGAATGTATTGAATTCTAGCTTTTGCACTTTGGTGATCCAAAGCGGAGTGGGAAATTCGCTGTGAGATGTCGAGGCTGGATGAAAGGACAATCTCGGAGCTGTTGACTCAAAGCGTTGAAGAAGCATCGTGAGGGGTACTGAACGGGGGTCGTGGCCCTCCATGTCAGCCCACTGGGCTGCCTCATTGGCTTCCATCCTGTGCCGCTTCTGCCTGCAAGCATAGCCACGAGTGCATGCAAGGAGCGTCAAAAGGGCTGTATTGATTGGTTGCCTTGCTGTTCTGATCCAATGGCGACCCAATGCCCCCAGGAACAAATTAGAATGAGCTTTTCTGTCCGGGGAATTGTTTGCAACATCATCGACGACCTACGACCAAGTGAGATGGGCAGTGTTCTCGAATCAAGATTTATTATACTAATGAAACATCAGCTCGTTACGAAGTTACGAAGCCTTTTATGCAAAGCTGTTGCGGGTGCCTTCAATAATTCAAATACTCGGGTGGCACCGTCACCCACTGGTCCACGCCGTCCTGGATGGCCATACTCATACCACCCGAGAGGTGGCTCTGGACGTGACAATGTACCAGCCAAGCCCCGGGGTTATCAACGTGGTACCGCACCGCCATCCAGCTGAGCCCCTGCAGGGCAGCCGGGGTAGTAAAACCGTCGCGCCGCGGGGGATCGACGAGGTTGAATTTCTCGGGGATCTCCTTGATTGCCTCAGCCACGGTATCCCATTTGAAAAGACCATCGCCCTGTCCAAGAAGATACATCTTGTTGCCGTGTTTGTGGAGTGGATGAGGCGGCATGGGGAAGGTGGCCGCTTGGAAAATGAGATCAACCCAGGTGCCGTTCTTAGTCGTGATGGTAACATTGTTGTGTCGCTCCGGGTCCGGCTGGAAGAGCAGCGGCGTCGAGTCATCAAGGTCCATGGGGTAGATGGTGTCGTTGAGCGCCCAGTTGTAGCTCTGCCCCGCCACGCGCATCGACACTTTGACCGTCTGGTCAGCAGTCTGCGCGATAGGCGCAGGAGGGAATGCCTTCATTCCGGCCTGGTTGAAGAAGCGGACGTCGGAGTTCACAGCGATGCCAACGTCGTTGATGTAACCAACAGACGGCGGCGCGTCGCTTGGAGGCTGCGCCTGCTTGGGGTCGCGGTACGATAGCGTCGCGTAGCCGACGAACATTTGCGGCATGGTGAGCGAAGCCATCCGCACGGTGAAGTCGCCGGGCTTGGTCAACTTGACCATGACGGAGTAGCGGTCGCCATTGGTGATACTGATGGCTTCGACCTCCTGCGGCTCGATGTAGGAGCCGTCGACGGCGTAGACGTGCATCGGGTGCTTGTCGATGGAGAAGGAACCCGTGATGAGGCCGAAGGTGCCGATGAGGTCGAAGGCGACCCATGTCTCGTTGGCGTCGGGTGCTTTGGTCACCTCAATGACCTCGCGAACGCCGTCGGTAGCGGTGCACTTGTCGAATATCTCGGGAGGTATGGCCGACAGGTTCGTCTGCTTGCCCCTTGCCTGGACACTAGCGATGACGGAGGCTGGCAAGCACCTACAAAGGTGTTAGGAGTAGGGCTAGAGTTGAGGTTCTGTGCGGTGGACTAAACTCACCCCTTCTCGGTAAATGACGTCTTGTTGCCCAGCTGCAGGAACAGCCGCTGCTCGGCCGTATACAGGGAAGCCATCTTCTCAAGGGTCCAGCACTCGACCCGCCCTTTACCGTTGATCAGGATGGAGTCGTAGCAGGGCGTCTCAAGGCCCGACGCGACGTTGATATCCCATCCCTGTACCGAAGTGACGTGACGGTGATCCGAAAGCACAATGGGCTTGACATTCGCCTCGGCCTCCTGCATGGCGCTGACCGCCGCGGGGAGCTTGGAGATCTTGTCAAAGGGCCTGGCGGCGCATGACTTGGGGTGGATGACGATGGGCCCGTACATGCCATCGTTGAGCTGGCCGCGGTGATGTGAGTGGTACCAGTATGAGCCGGCCTGCGTGGCCTTCCACCGGTAGATGAAGCTCGCGCCGGGCTGGATCTGCCGCTGCGAGAGGCCAGGCACGCCATCTGACCAAGGTGTGTGGAGCATCTCGATTCCTGTGCTTCATCAGTTTCTCTGTTCTTATCTCTGATGGGATGTCTGACTTACCGTGGTAGTGCACCGTGGTGTTGAAGGGCATTTTGTTGTGCACAGTGACCTCAACGTCGTCACCATGGGTCATTTCGAGCACCGGGCCAGGGAATTGGCCGTTGGTCAGGACCATCTCTTTCTCGAAGCCGTCGGGCGCATGCTTCTCCCATGTAAAGGTCAGCTCGAAGGTCTTGGGCTGGCCTGGGTTGGCAGGCACCGCCGCCAGCATGGCCGGGGCGACCCAGGCGAGTGTTACAAGAATCTGTTTGAACCACATTCTGATAACTTAAAGAGGAGGAAAGTGTTACTGATCTTGACTCGAGAACACATATTGGCTGGGGCATGATCGCATATAAATGCCAGCCCGGGCGAACTGCCTCGTATCGGCGTTGGAGAACGCGTCGCAGTCCTGCGAACATGCTGTCTGTCGGCTCCATCCACGATGGCATCTAGCCCGATGGCCCGGTCCAATATTGCCAACATGAACCCTGTCATCCGACTCCTAGGCAGACAAACCTTCCTGCCCTTTTCAGCTGAGACCTGGGCTTTGAGCTGACCGCTAGACCGGTCTAGGCAAGGTAGGAGCGGCCCCTTTCTGCGCCAAGCCAAAGGGATCGCTTTCTTCATCCCGTCTTATTGCCCGTTGGGGGCCGTTTTCTCGGGTTCCGGTCTCCCAGAAGTGGTTCCTGCGCCGTGCAGAACAGCTGTTAGCATCTTCACCCAAAGCAGGCCCATCCCGATACGGGGCAAGGATGGTCAGCGGTTGAAATAAGCACTATGCCAAGGTGCAAGGTCGGTTCATGACAGGTGGAAAGCATTTACCGACGATTCTTGCGCTGTGTTACCGAACAATTGAACTGCAGCCGTTCTCTCACATTGATCGCAAGTGACATGGCAGTGCCCAAGCTAAGGATGCCTGTCACATTGGTTTTGGGTTTTGAAAATTCGTTCTAAACTGCTAGTACTGCCTGAAAAGGGTTTTTCGTCTTCCTCAGCATCTCACTTTTCTCATTTTTTACTAGTTAGACAGCTTTCACGATAGCACTTGTAGGTTCCTAGTAACAGACGCATATGAGGGGTATTTCTGTCAAACGGGGTGGTAGGCTCACACGGCGCCAAGGGCGCTTAGTCATATCGCTCCGTAGCCGAAAAGGGGCCGCAGCAGCACACGGGCCTTAGGCCGGAAACAAGCACAATACACATCACGAATTGACCCCCGACATCGTGCCCATATGCAATTCTTGACAATTTCAAGCTCTTTAACCAATTCGGCAAACTGTCTAACATCCGTCACCCACTTTCCGGCCACCCCCACATTTAGGCCACCCTAAAATCCCTCAACACCACAACTACCCCTCTTCTTCCAACTGTGAGATTGAACGCTCCTAAAGCGCCTTGGAACGGGCGCTCGGCGTAAGGTTAATCCCGAGTGCGCCTCAGGCATCCAGGGGCGTCCCCTACCCCTATCCCTAGGGTCAGGGACGCTCCCTGAAGCACTTAGCAGACACAACACATCAATATACGCAATTGACCCTAAATTCGACACTAACCACTACCACTTTATTAATTTTCACTTAATTAACACTATTTTTCTACTAAACTTTTATTATTATAAAATACCTTAATGTACTAAAAATAAAGTTATCGTAACTTAAAAGACTATTATAAATAAACTTAATTTATAAAAAGTATTTTTATAATAAAGTATTTTTTAGTTTACTTTATAATATTATATAAATAACTATAAATTACAACTTATAACCTTTAAAAAGTATTAAAAATTATTTCTTATTTAAAAAATATAACTAATTAAATAAGTTTAAATCTAAATAAGAAGGCCAACCTAATAGAGACACCTTCACCTAGACCTACCTTTGGATATCTGCTCATTTACTCATTGTATTCACTATCGTTTATTTGCTCTGTTTATTCGTTGATTCACACGCTTGCACCCACAGCCTTCACGACTCTGTTGTAGCCCCAGGCTAGCAGGAAAGACTGTGACATTAAGAAAGAGATCAATACTCTGATTGAGCGAGGAGTCTTCGAGTTTGCTTAGTACGATGAAAAGAAATATAATGGTATTCGGATCTTTTAAATTGTAAATTATTAATAAAGTAAAAGGTAAAACAGAGACCCCTTATAAGAAATTGACATTAATTATCCAGGAATACACTAATGATAGCAAAAAGGCTATTCTCATATAATCCCTAACTATCCAGTGGGCTAGTTAGAGACTGATTTTCATCGTCGCCCTATCCTTTATTTAGATGGGCTGCTATTCCTTATGGATAAGAGATATTATTTAAGTATATACTTAATTAACGACGAAGTTTAAAAGAATAATCCTTGTAAAGTTACTGGCTTGGATCGGAGATAACTACCCCCTAGGAACTATTATAATTATTATATGACCCTTACATGAAGTCGTAGAAGCCGGAACTCACTAGTACACAACTTATAATAAGTATTATAAAGAGAAGTTCTAGATGAGAGTTTTTACGTATAACCATTATTTGCTGTTATTAGACGATAAAAATAGAGATTTTGCGATAATTGGAATGTAGATAGATAATACTATAGGTTTAAGTAATGAGATGTTCTTTAAATGAGAAGATGAAGAACTCTGTAAAACGATGTTTATAGTAAAAGAAAAGTAATACTTCTTTACTGAGATACTGCTTATTTTTAGTAGAGGAATTGCTTTAATTAACGGAAAGATTATATTCTTATACTAGAAGGGCTAAGGAGTGAAGCTGTACTTAGTTAATATTAAATCTCCTATTGTGAAGAAGTAGTATATTAAATAACGCACTAGAGGAGTATATATTATTTTGTATTTGTTAGCTAGAGGCAGTATTCGATCTTTTAGCGGTAGCCCAGTACTACGAAGTGATGTTAGAGTAGGTTAAGGCTCTAAATCGACGCCTGACGTGGTAAATCGAGCACTTAGATTAAGGGCTCACTTATATGCTCCTTGACCTGATTACCGTTAAGCTCTTTGTTTTTGTTAATGTAGTTTTTGCTAATAATTGTAATTTAATATCCTAACTCAGATGTGTTATTTTTGTCGTAAATGAGATTTAGGGAGAGGAAGATTTTATAGTAGAAGGGAATATAATTGTCACGGGCCGAACCCGGTGGTTATGCCCGGGCTATGCCCGTGCTCGCACCGGTGCCCCATTAGTGCTCACCCCCTAGGAAGCAGAGATTTCGCGCTATATCGTAGTTTACCCTTTTCCTCTTTAGTTTACAATAAATAGTATTTGGTTATTTTTCGGTTAAGATAAGACCTAGGACTAGCCCTTCGTATATTTTAAGTTTAGCTTTATTTATTATACAAGATACTATTAAGTTAAGCCCGGCTTTTTACTAGTTACGAAGTGAAAGCCTAGGTTGAGTATGGTTTTTTGATAACAGATTAATGATCGTTGGACGCTGGGTAGAGTGTGGTTCCCCACCAGTTAAGAAGAGGATATTAGTTAGTATAATAGTTAATGAATTGTAGGCCTAATTATAGTTAGCTTTAAACGAGGCCCTTGGGCCCCTATAGGCGAGGATTACTGAGTTTTTTAATGAGTTAGAGTAAAGCTGAGGTTTAGGGGCGATGTTATTGACCCTTATGGAAAATATAAGCACCGAAGCCCCGTTAGTGGGTAACCACTATTTTGTAATAGAAATACTAATGTATTATAAACCGCTACTAATACGCTTAAAGTTCTCGGGGAAGTGGAAGAATTACCCTTTTTAGGTGTAATAGATAAGGGATAAGATCACTATGGATAGAGTATTTTACCCTATTAACTAGGAATTATGGTACCTAATTAACTTTTATTTAAATACTAGTCCCCAGTAGATAGTTACTATGTTTTACGTAGTTGGGGGGCCTGGAGGTTAACGTAACCCCGAAGATTTTATGTACTATTTCGATAGGATTTACTAAGACCCGAACACCTAACCCTAAGCCGTAGCCTAGTTATAGATTTTCTATTAAAAAGATAATAAGAAGTTGGTTGTTCTTTTATCAAAGTTTAAACAAATAATAGTAGATATAGGAGGTGGTGTATAGCCTAATATTATTAAGATTATTATATTAGAAAACGCCTTTACTTCCCGCCTGTCACAGTCTAAATCGTTGGTTGAATAAGGGTTGATTCTCCTAAGCTAGTTGCCGTAAGGCGCTGGGCTAGAAGTATGGAGTGAGCACGTAATGCTAACTAAGGTGTACCACAAAGACGTGTAACATGTGCCCCCCTTTAAAAAGCAATCGTCCCGATTACTGTGATAACGTTCAAATCGTCGTCAACAACAGTAAAATCCATACTTCTAGGGCTTCCCTTTAACGATTATTCAACTATGGCCTCAGGCTTCTACTAGCCAGGGGCTACAATAGAGGGGTAAACCTAAAGTTATAATTCGTATGGGTTATTATAAGGGTCATCGCCGTAGGGATCGTCGCTATCGTCGAATTCCTTATTTCCATATTCATCCATATTTTTCTCCTCTTCTTCATTAGATTCCTCTAATCCTTCCTAATCTTCAGGGCTCTTATTACCACCAGGACCCTACTAGATCAGGTCGCTGGTCATACTGGTAGTCGTATGCTTACTGGGCTTCGCGTGCTTACTGGGCTTCGTATGCTTGCTGGGCTTCGTATGCTTGCTGGGCTTCGCGTGCTTGCTGTTGGGCCTCGATACTGCTAAAAACTCTAAGCATCATAACTATAAGGGTCTCTGAGTTTAATTTTTTATAGTCCCCTTTTTATACTACACTTTAGTCCCTAAGGTAATACTACCCACGGGCTTTCTTAGCTTTAAATAGGGGCTTCCAATTATATCCAACGTATAATTTAGCGTAGGGCCGTTCATTCATCTTAAGGCGCCAAGTAACCTATTGTATAGCTTCGTTAGCTTTATGAAAAGCGTCAACTGCAGTATTAAATTTCGCAGCAGCGAGAAGGCTCTATAGGAAGGGTACTGGTTTAGCTTCCTTCATGGGTGCGGACTTAAGCTCAGGCTCGGCTTTAAGCTCGTAGCCTGTTTCAGGGCTTATTTCGGAAAGCTCGGAGCCTAACTCGGGGCACGAGGGGATCGAAATGGCCACACTAGCTTCGTCGACGTCTCGGTAGGGTCGCTAAGGGCAACCTTCAGGGCATCGAAGGTGGCGGAAAAGGCCGTTCCTTAAAAAGAAAGTATCGTGGCAGAGCCGGCAGCGAAACCGCTGACCGCAGCAATTAGCGTATACGTGGCGGAATAAAGCGTTTTTTATATTGAATTTCACACCACATTTACGGCAAGGCTCTAGGCGTTAAAGAGGGTATTTATTGGGTTAAGGCTGGCCTAGGGCTTGGCTTTCGAGGGCCTCGATTGACGGCCATATCGCTGGATTCCACGAATCTTAGCAATAAGTATAGTGTTTCCAGAGAGTAGGTCGGTCTCTGGTTAGATCGGTAAGGCTAGCGAATAGAACAGCTGGTGCGCACATATTAGCGGCAATTCTAGTGAAGAATATGGCTTCGGTCTAGTAGGCTTCCTACTGGAATCAGGAAAACAATGGCATATCGGCCTTTTATTCGTAAAAAAGATCGTAAATATCAAGGGATTCCTCGATACCTTGAAAAAATTCAAGGGCTAGGCCACAGGACCATAAGGTCAGTCGTACTACCAATTATCACAGTCTAAATTATTGGTTGAATAAGGGTTGATTCTCCTAAGCTAGTTGCCGTAAGGCGCTGGGCTAGAAGTATGGAGTGAGCACGTGATGCTGACTAAGGTGTGCCACAAAGACGTGTGACACCGCCTAAAAGAGTACCTAATTATCGTTTTCTTATTAGGGGAGTATACTTAGTGGTTTATTAGGGTATAGGATATTATTTAAAAGTTAAACTGTATAATATTTATTATTATTAAATAGGAGTATTGTTAGTCCCTAACCCTAGCCCCTTTATAGAAGGATTATAATAGAGATGTTGTTGTGATAGCCTCCGGGCTGAACCAGCCCGTTTGGTGTGCAGAGCTAGTCACGTGATACTATATATGACCCGTATTACGTAATTTCACCTTTTTTATAGCTTATTTAGAAGTGGGCTTTGCGCGGTAGTTAGACTTCTAGAAGATAGGCCACTTTCTATTAAAATGATTTTGTTCGTTATATAGGTTTTACCATAGTTATGAGCTTAGTTTATCTAAACCTTTATACTATTATGAGAACCTCTAGTAAGCGACGGATCGTCTGTTAATCTCTATTTTAATCCCTCTTTGTTTTGTAGTGAAGATGACCTCCGTAACCTCCTTAACCACGAGCTTCGATACGTCGGTCCACCTTATTACCCATCGAGACTGGCCATAATGGTATATTACTTTATAATACTACTCCTGCGCGAGGAATGTGTGGTAGTACATTGATCTAGATGATATTACTCTTAGGACTTCTTATATGGACGATATTATCCCCTTGTTCTTAAAGTATATCGAAAACCGAAATACTTAACTTATAAGGGATTATACCTAAAGATTAGCCGAGTGGGAATTCGCTTAGTAATTTTAAATTTAAGGATAATTCGAGGATGAATAAAACGAAGTTATAAAGGAGGAAGAATTCTAGGAGATTACACGAGAAACTATAAATACAGTATTATTTAATGGTTTAACCCTAAAACGACCAAAGGAGATAACTTTAAAGACCCTAGGAATTTATGATGAGTATAGTGCTTATATTAAATACTAGGCGATTATATAATATGGTTGTTTAAAAAAGGAGAAAGCTTATGAACTTATTAACACCTGGGTCTCTATTATAGTTGACCTATTAATCCTTGTACTAGCTCGTATAGAACTTCTTAAGAATAAAGAGATTAATCTACGAAATCTAATTACCGTTTTAAAACAATAATATACACTAACAAAGTTAAGTAACCTGATCACCGTTCAAGAAGATTATAATAATATAATGGTAAAAGCTAATACCAGCGTTAATCCATCCACTTAGATTGCTGAATAACATAAAATCTTCCTTTAAGCCAATAAGTACAGCATACCCGAAGTTCAAGGCTTCCTAACTACGAAAACCTTCCTACAAGTAGTTGGGTAACGCTTTGCTCTAACGTAGGCAAATACGGAGTTTACATAAATTATTATATAGGAGTGTACTAGAGACCGAATTCTATTACTCACCGATTACGGAGAGATTTTTATAGATTTACTCTATGAAGACACGGTTTATGGGAAATCTCGGGGCCAAACTACTAGCATTTCTATAACCCTAATAGGCCGTTCTAGAAATAATATCTAAAACGACCAGGGTACTACTAAGAATAATATATAAGTTAACTTATGCCCTTGTAGTATGGTCTACCCGAAGTGGACTCTGGATAATTACATTAACGTGGAATATGCTCTTATAGGTTCCTACCCCTGTTTTGATTATATTAATTTGGACGAAAAGGAATATAATAAGATCCGAAGTTAGTTAGATAATAAGAAATGGGATGATTTATGGGTTAAAGTTGCTCGTAAAGGGTGGCTTTGAGCTAATAGTAGAATTATACGTAGAGGATTCTGGAATAAGTGTAGTGGAAATGGACCGAGAAGAGGTGGTCTAACCCACCCTTCAAAGGAAAAACAAAATCCTAAGGCTACTAAACCCCCGGAATACCTTAGTGATGTGATTATTATTTATATTTGTCCCTTTCTCTTAGGGGAAGTGATAAATTAGATAAAAGCACCCCTAATGTCACGGGCCGAACCCGGTGGTTATGCCCGGGCTATGCCCGTGCTCGCACTGGTGCCCCACCGGTGCCCCACTAGCGCCCACCCCCTAAGAAGCAGAGATTTCGCGCTATATCGTAGTTTACCCTTTTCCTCTTCAA
The DNA here is from genome assembly GCA_024584535.1 of Colletotrichum gigasporum. Taxonomy (NCBI): domain Eukaryota; kingdom Fungi; phylum Ascomycota; class Sordariomycetes; order Glomerellales; family Glomerellaceae; genus Colletotrichum; species Colletotrichum gigasporum. The sequence goes on from CP077951.1 coordinate 2,766,946, forward strand.
CTTGAAATAAACAGTATTTGGCTACCTTTCGGTTAAGACAAGGCCTAGGACCAGCCCTTCGTATATTTTAAGCTTAGTTTTATTTATTATATAAAATACCACTAAGTTAAGCACAGCTCCTTACCGGTTATAAAATGGAATCCTAAGTTAAGTATAACTCCCTAATAATAAATCGACGAATATTGGACGCTAGGTAAAATACAACTCCCCATTAATTAAGAAGAGGATATTAATTAGTATAATAGCTGATGAACTGTAGGCCTAATTGTAGTTAGCCTTAAACGAGGTCCTCGGGCCCCTATAAGCGAGGGTTACTGAGCTCTCTAATAAGCTAAAGCGAAGCTGAGGTTTAGGGGTAACGATACCGACCCCTATGGAAGATGTAGGCACCGAAGCCCCGCTAATGGGTAGCCGCCACCTCGTAATAGAGATACCGATGCACTATAAACCGTTACTAATACCCTCAAAGTTCTCGGGGAAGCGGAAGGACTACTCTTTTTGGGTATAGTAGATGAGGGACAAAATCGCCATGGACAGAGCGTTCTACCCTACTAACTAGGAATTATGGTACCTAATTAACTCTTATTTGGACACTAGTCCCTAATAAGTAATTACTATGTTCTACGTAACCAGGGGGCCTAAAGGTTAACGTAACCCCAAAGATTTTATATCCTACTTTAATAGGACCTACTAAGACCTAAACACCTAACCCTAAACCGTAGCCCAACTATAGACCCTCTATTAGAAAGATAACGAAAAGTTAATTATTTTCCTATTGAAGTTTGAACGAATAATAGTAGATGTAGGAGGTAGTGTATAACCCGATACCGTTAAGATTACTATATTAGAAAACGCCCTTACTTCCCACCTAAAAGAGCACCTGGTCACCGTCTCCCTATTAGGGGAGTATACTCAGTAGCTTACTAGGGTATAGGATATTACTTAGAAGTTAGAGTATATAATACCCATTATTACTAAACGAGAGCGTCACTAGTCCCCAACCCTAGCCCCTCTACGGAAGGATTGCAATGGAGATGTTTAGATAATTAGTACTACTTACACCTTATTAACTTAAAAAAAGGAGAAGGACTATTACCACCACTACTCCTCGGGTAACCCACTAATGGACCATTATAAGTACTTTTATTATAATAAAAAAGGTTATATTATTAGGAATTACTAAAAGAAGGTTCCTAGGTAAGTAAAGGTTACCCGTACTAAGGTAATAAAAAAGTAAAAAGATCCCGGGTTAAAAAAAAGAGGACTAAAAGGTCACTAGTGCCTCTTTTAGTAAGGATAACTCGGGAAAAGAGTAACTCTAATACGAAGTCGGGTACTAAAGCCGACGAAGGAGGAAGCCAAAGGATGGGAGTCCTACTAAGAAGAGCAGTAGTAGAGGAGCTAAGGGTTAGCTATTATTCAGGTAAGGATTAATAAAGGACATTTAATATACGCCCTTATCGATACTAACTATGACGTTTACACAATAGTGAATTAGTCTCTTTTTAGACACTTCCGACTACTACTAGTGGATCAGAAGAAGTGTACCCTATAAGGGTATACACAAAACGGGCCATCACCTGGTAATGCCCAGGGTGTGGCTGTCCTGGATCTGGAATTAAGTGGTCATACTCAGAAAGTTTACGTATACGTAGTAAAGGGCTTAGACCCCCCCATATACCTAGGGAAGCTATGGATAAAAGTGAACCGTATAATATTGTCGGAATGTCCACGCCGGACTGGCGCCACCTGTTGCCGCCTATCGCCCATTGGCCCGGTTAGCGAGCCAATGAGAAGGCAGGAATCGGTTTTAGATCAGCAGCGTCAGATCACTGCCGTAGGCCCAATTCCTTCCTTCAACAACAACAAAGCAAATACAACGAATATATCGTTATTTGCCCACCTTCCACACTAAGCCTAGTAAAGTAAATCCAACACTAATCAGTAGTTAAATACCATTTCCGCAAATTAATAAGGTGAACCTTTTACTAAAAGAGGTAATATTATAAAATCCCGGAATAACTTAGTACATTTAACGGATCTCACAATATTCACACTATTAGAAGAATCTGCGATACCCTTAGTTAGTTAAACGATTAACGATAAGATACTACAAAAGCTTCCCAGGAGTCCATACAAAGTCACCAGAGTAATAAGTTCCGCTCAACGTAACGGAATACGGTCTCTACGTCCATTATACACAACTCACAACGAAGATTTTACGATTAATAGTAATATAAAATACCCTCGCATTTCCATCACCGACTTTCACTCTCAACGAAAAACTATCTATTATAATTAACACCCCCTCCTTTTTTAGACGCTACTCCATTACCCTACAATTACGGAAACACCTTGGAATTAGTACTCGAAAAGCTAACCCTCATAAGAACCCCGACTTTACTATCATCACCGTCACCACTCACTCCTACCTCTAAAATAGTAACCCTAAATACCTAATGAACATAACACTAAAAACAATAACCCCACCTTCTAACTACGTCCACAAAAGAAAGCCGGTAACCGATACTAAGACTAAAGCGACCTACTAAGGACACAATATCCAATACTCGAAAAGCTGAATTCAACGAGAACCCCAACTTCACTATCATCGTCCCTGCCCCTAGAGACGACCCAAACGTGGATACATAACCAAAGACGACACTAAAGGAAAGAAAACTCCCTTCCTATACTACCCATTAAAAGTAGTATTCTATAAACACTAAATAGTAATTCGCCTAATAAACAGTATACGCCCTCGAAGCTACGGCTTAGAGGAAACGCCCCGTATTCGAGACGTCGTTAACCTTACCGTTGTACACTAGAATATCTACTAAAATATCAGGAAACGACCCAACTACGGCGAATCCGACACCAGAGGAGGCCCAGGGTGCTTAGGCCCCTCAACAAAAAGAGACGACAAAAGTAACAACTACTAAGGAACCTAATTATATTATAGTTAACAACTCCCCGGTCCCACTACCGAAGAAGTATAAGGACGACGTCAATATCCACGAATAGGGACTATAAACCAGATTTAAACCGGAGGACGTGACCTCTAAATCTGCCCCCAAGTCAGTAGCAACGGTGGTAACATTCCTCACGGAGATATACGACGTAAAAAGCGCTATTAGCCATAAACTAAAAGAGGAATTCAAAAAAGATTTTAAGGAATAAACCTAAGAAACCTTTCAAATACTCAAAGGAAAAGTAGTAAAGAGATTACGCAACTTCCTACTCCACTATAGCGTTTATATTCCTATAAAGGAAGGGAAGATCGTAGAGGAGCTTTTTAAACTTAAGGACTTAGAAGAACTATACCACTAGACCTAGGAAGAAATTAAGAAGGTCAATAAAAGGAGTAAGTCCTTTAAAAACTTAATGGAGGACCTAGTCCTCTATAAGGAATTAACAAAAGAATGGATACCACCATAACCTAAATTACACCTAAAAGAGATCATAGCATAAAAGAACTCTCCATAAGCACCACCACCCCCAAAGAAAGTGGGAATAAGCTAAACCCGTATTATACCGAGCCCTTAGAATCGGTTACAATTACCTAGATAACCCATATTCACCTAAGAATTACCGGATTAAGAAGAATACTACACCATAAACGAAATTAGCGAAATAACAACCCCTTAATAATAAAGTATACTTATTAAAGTATATACCAACGATATAAGGTATAGTAGTAAGAAATTCAATGTCCTTAACACCAAATTCCGCATCTTCCTCAAAGCCTATAAAAAAATCGGAGTTAACTACTACGCAACGGCTAGCCTACTCCCTATGATACTAAAAAGGAGAACTTCTTAGTTCTACTATAACTATATTAGTAGTACACCGACTACTCAGTTAATAGAAGAGGTAGTTAATAAGCTACGGCGCTACTTCGAAGGAGACCAACACCACTAAGCCTATATTATTAATTAGAACGGAGTAGATCTCAATAAGGTTATTGTCACAGCCTTTTCCTACCAGCCGGGGGCTGCAATAGGGATCACTAAGGCTATGTCTCAATCGAGGAGTTCACCGGTATTTCAGTGAATATATATGTCTCGATATCTTGGGTGTATTTGTGATGACGCGTCTAAGTCCTCTAGCTTGCGGCGCCTCCTTATGAGGGCGACGCTAGTCACGTGATAGTTCACGTGACTGTCGTTAAGGACAAAAGACGTGTGACAGTTATTTAAAAGAACCCTAAGAGGACGAAGGTTAAAACTCTAAAGACCCTTTTTAACGACCTAACAAATCTCTAGCAAACTCTCGCACCATACTACTAGGGAAACCAGGTCCTAAAAGATAAGCTAATCAGAGTTACTATCTCTATAAAAGAGTACCGCTCTACTAACCTAACTAGAGTAAATACAATAGAGGAGTTTTATAATACAATAAGGATAAGCCTTAACTTAGAGGAAAAAGGAAGAAACGCCCACCGTTAACACTTTACGTTAAAAACAAAACTAAACGAGCAGTTCTAAGCTAACCAATACTATAATAGAAAAGGGCAAAATAACCACTATAGAGGTCACTAATAATAACGAGGATACCCTCACCATAATAAAAAGTACTACGTCTACGGTAAGGAAGGGTATTAATCTACGAAGTACTCCGTAGAGGAGAGAAGTAAAGTATATAAATACTTTAGGTTAAACAAGGACATCTCCGACACCTCTCCTAAAACATATGGCCACTTCCTCACTAAATATAAAGGAGATAAAGTGCTCGACGACGAGGACACCAAGGATAAGGAAAATCTGAGCTAATACCTCACCAGCGCCGCCCTTAACGAGGAAAATAAACACAACAACGAATTCCACGTTTCGTTCTTCGGCTATACTACTACTCTAACTAGCAAAAACCTCACTTAAACCCTGAATAACTAAGCCGCCTACCACGCTATCACGGGGAAGGATATCAACGGTATACCCACAAAATTACCGGCCTACGAGGTGTTTATTAGCGATAACCACTACGTAACGACGATCTTCTAGGGGATTATACTTAATATAAGAGTAACCGGCATTTCCACAACTAAATACCCTCAATTCCTTGCTCTATAAAAGATTAACATTACCATAAAACTTAACACCTCCAAAGCAAGCCAAACAAGCATTACCTTCAGAGACAACCCTCCAATACCCTCCATAGGGCTAACCCATGTGAATTCACCCTTCGGACAACTACCCTTCCACGTTATAAACACTAGTACACTATTCTTACTTTATCTAAGAGATATGGATAATTTAGGGATCTATTTCGATAATATCCACAACTTCCTCCAATAGGGAAACGTAAAGGTCCCTATTATACACAAATGGGGGCATCCGTGGATACTTATACACTCTCTAGAACAGAGTTTTACGTAGAATCACCTCATAAACACGGAATTACGCAGAATCCACCATCGTTTCGGCTACCCATTAGTACAAAGGTTCTATACGATCCTGGAGAGAGCCGGTGTCACACGTCTTTTGTCCTTAACGACAGTCACGTGAACTATCACGTGACTAGCGTCGCCCTCATAAGGAGGCGCCGCAAGCTAGAGGACTTAGACGCGTCATCACAAATACACCCAAGATATCGAGACATATATATTCACTGAAATACCGGTGAACTCCTCGATTGAGACATAGCCTTAGTGATCCCTATTGCAGCCCCCGGCTGGTAGGAAAAGGCTGTGACAGCCGGCAACGACGTGACGTTCAAAGTAATCCAGAAGCTTACAAAGCACTACCACCAGTGCCAAATAAACGGACGAACTCTAAGGAGATTCAAATTCACCTTTAAAGACGATGTGGACTTTAATTATAAGGTTATTATTAATATCTTCTATTTAAAAGGGAATAAACCCGTGATCTACGTTATTAATACGGCCACTTCCTTTAACGTAACCAGGTTTCTGGAAAACATTAGCGCAAAGTATACCTAGGAGACACTACGCAAATACTAGATCGATACCTACCTCGGACCCCCTAGCTAGATCATCACGGACACTAGTAGAAACTTCAGCTCTGAGGAATTCAGGAATTCAGTGAGATCCATAGTAATCAAAGTTAAAGAGGTACCCATTAAAGCCCACAACAATATTAGGAAAGTAGAGCAATACCACGCACCCCTACGACGAACATACAATATTATCCGCTAAAAATCCCCTTCCACACTACCGAAGATCACCCTATAAAACACAATTAAAGCGATCAATAATACGGCTAGCTTAGACGGTCTTATCCCGACCCTACTCATCTTCGGAGCATACCCACGTATAAATATAAACTCACCACTATCACTAAAAATACGATAACGCATAGAAGTTACACAGAAGGCTATAGTGAAGCTACGAGAAATTTACGTAGAACGCATAATAGTTAACACTCTCGTAATAAAAAACAACCTAAATACGGCCCTTATACGAGATCTACCATTATAATTAAAAGTTATTATTTAGCGTAAAAGAAGGGGCTGGACAGGCCTATATACACTCCTCGTTAACAAAGGCGAAGACTACGTTGTCCAACTACCCTCTGGACTAAAGACTTTTAGGTCTATTATCGTTAAACCCTTCCTAAAAGATAACGACGAGAATACGGTCCCAAAGATACTAAAAGATAACGAGGAAGACGTCCCTAACGAGGAAAAGGAAGTCTGAGATGAGATTATTATCTAGACGGATACACTACCCCCGGAGGAAGAGCTAGCACCACCACCTCAACACCTAAGAAGCAGACCACAAAAGAACGCCCAGATTAACCTCCTAATAGAAGTTGACGCCTTTAACAACGCCAAAAGCGAGACTACAACAATAACCGCATTTATAAGCACCAAAAAAAAAGCAGATCACGCCCTTACACTCGAGCTACATAAAAAGGGCATAATTAAAGCCCCAGGACCCCTGTTCAAGGAGTCCACTAAAAAGGAGATCGACGCCCTAATTAAACGAGGAGTCTTTGAATTCACTTAATACAACAAAGAAAAACACAAAGGGATACGTATATTCCGCTCAAAAATCATCAACAAAGTGAAAAGCAAAACAGAGACGCCCTACGAAAAGTCCAAACTTATTATTCAGGGATACGCAAACGACGGCAAGGAGGCTATCCTCACGTAATCTCCGACTATTCAGAGCACTAATCAAAGACTAATTCTCACCATCACTCCATCTCTTATCCAAAAAGAGGGCTATTCACTATAAATAAGAGATCTTACTCAGGTATACACCTAATCCACAATAAAACTCAAAAGGATAATCCTCGTAAAATTACTAAACCAAATAAAGAAAAATTACCCTCTAGGAACTATTATAACCGTCGTACAACCGTTATACAGCATCGCAAAAACCAGAACCCACTAATACACGATATACAATAAGCACCACAAAGAGAAGCTCCAAATAAGGACTTCTGTGTATAACCCCTACTTATTATTACTAAATAACAAAAACAAAAACTTCGTAATAATCGGTATACAAATTAACAATATTATCGGCCTAAGCAACGAGACCTTCGCTCAACGGGAAAACGAGGAACTCCAGAAAACGATGTTCTCAGCAAAGGAGAAATAATACCTCTTCACCGAAACACTACTCGTATTCAATAGAGGGATCGTCTTAACTAATAGAAAAGCTATCTTCCTACGCCTAAAGGGCCAGGGAGCGAAAATACGCCTAGTTAACACCAAATCCGCTACTATGAAGGAGTAGTACGTTGAGTAGCACACCAGAGGTGTGTACACCGCCTTAAAGTGCTAACCAAAGGCAGCGTTTGATCTATCCGCGGCAGCCCAGCACCGAGAAGCGACACCAGAGCAAATCAAAGCTCTAAATCGACGCCTACTATAGCAAATGGAGCACCCAGACCGAGGCCTCACTTACATACCCCTCAATTTAACTACCACTAAGCTTTTTATTTTTATTAATAACTCCTTTACTAATAATAGTGACCTAACATCCTAGCTCGGATTTATAATCCTCCTCGTAAATAAGATTAAAGGAGAAGAGGATTTTATAGTAAAAGGAAATATTATCCACTACTCCTTAATAAAGTCTAAGAGAGTTACGAGGAGCGTCCTCGTATCCGAGATATACGGGATAGTCACCGGCGTTAATATGGCCTACGCCCCCTCCACAACCCTAAAAATCATAACCAACAAACTCCGAATACCTATAATCCTAAACATCGTATATACCAACTTATACTTATTTTACGAGTATCTTATTAAGTTTAGAACCATAAAAAAGAAACACCTAATAATCGATATTATGGTGTTAAGGTAGTCTTACGAGAAACGAGAATTATACGAAATCCAATGGATCCACGGAGACGATAACCTTACCGATGGCCTAACAAAGGCTACACTAAACCGAGCCCTTACGAGGCTTATCGAGGAAGTAAAAGTGAAGATTAGGATAAAGGGATAAGTTACAAAACCCTAAGGAGCACTTATAGCACCGAATAAAAGGAGGAATATAAAAGAGATTAGGGGATATAAGAGGAATACTATTACTATCACCAGTAACAGCGAGCCGGACTTTGCCCGTAACTAGCTATGGGATACGCTCGTTTTTGCCGAAGGCGGTATAACCGAAAACGGCACTTCTACCACTTCCGACCGCCTTACACACTCGTTCCGTCTATCGTTTTTTATCGCATTTTAAATAATTTGGCGCCTACGCCGAATAACACTCAATTTTCACTTATTATTTAAGAAAGGGGCGATTTACGGCAAAAGAGATAATTACCAGTATTGGAATATCCACACTAAACTAGCACCACTTATTGCCGCTTATCGCCTATTAGCCCGGTTAGCGAACTAATGAGAAGGCAGGAATCGGTTTTAGATCAGCAACGTCAGATCGCTGCCGTAGGCCCGATTCCTTCCTTCAACAACAACAGAGCAGATACGACGAATATATCGTTATTTGCCCACCTTCCACACTAGGCCTAGTGAAGTGAATCCAACAAATATATAACACTATTACCCAGTGGGCATACTACAATAAAAGAAGAGTAAACGTATACCTCTCTAATTAAGAAGAACCAACTACTATAAAAGAGATTTATACGGCCCGATTACTAACGGCCCCTGTATTTATAATTATATACTAACGAATAAAGCACCAGAGGGCACCAGAGGCCTAAGCTATAGCTATGAGTTTAAGGAACATCGAGGACGTACTAAAAGAAAAGAAGCTTGTGGATATAAAAGAACTCGTCCTAGGCTAGGTCTATAAGGAGTTTAGAGACTTATTTGACCCGGAGAAGGCGTACTCGGTGCCCCCTAGGAGACCAGGGGTTAACCACAAGATCCCCCTTATTAAGGATACTCATAACTAGGAGCTTACACTTCTATAGGGACCCTTATATAGGATATCCCATAAGGAACTCTTAGTCCTAAAGAAGATATTAGAGGACCTACTAGATAAAGGGTTTATTCGAACCAGCAGTTCACTAGTGGGTACCCTAGTGTTATTTATTAAGAAGCTTGGTGGGGGAATTCAGTTCCGTGTTAATTACCGAGCCCTTAATAGTATTACAAAAAAGGACCATTATCCACTATTATTTATATTAAAAACCCTCCGACGGGTAGCCGCTGCGTAGTGGTATACAAAACTTAACGTCGTGGCTGTATTCCATAAGATTCGGATCGTAGAAGAAAACGTCAAAAAAATAGCGTTTTATGTGAAATACGGACTCTTCGAGTAGTCAGTTTACCCCTTTAGACTCACCGGGGCCCTAGCTACGTTCTAGTAGTATACTAGTATAACTCTCCAAAACTTCTTAGACGACTTCGTCACCACTTATTTAAATAATATCCTAATTTATACGTTTAAGTTAAAAAAGAAGTACGAAGAGAAGGTATAGGTGGTCCTCCGGCGCTTAATAGAGGCCGGACTACGATTAGACCCTAAAAAGTGTACTTTTTTAGTTAAGATTATAAAGATTATAAAAGGGGTTAGAAGTTTCCTTGGGTTTACGAATTATTATCGCATTTTTATACTTAATTATACTATTATTATTAAGCCCTTTACGAGGTTTACGAAAAAGTCGGCTATGTTCTACTGGGGACCTAATTAAGAAGAAGGATTCTAGGAGCTTAAACGGTTATTTAATATAAAGCCGGTACTTCACCGCTTTAACCCTAAAAAAAGACAATAGTGGAGACAGACTGTTCAGGGTTTACTTTGGGTAGCACCCTTATGTAAAAAGACTCCGATGAGCATTAGCACCCTATTACGTTCTACTCACAAAAGTTATCGCCGGCCGAGGCCTAGAGAATAGAACTACGAAGTATAAGCAACTTCAAGATTCTTACGGATCACAAAAACCTTAAACACTTTATAAAAAAACAACACCTCACTAAGAGGTAGAGCTAGTGGGTAAAAGAGCTAGCCTAATACGACTTCTATTTAGAGTACTAATTAGGAAAGGAAATAGTAGTCCCCGATGCCCTCTCTTAGAGGGAATAGGACACCCTTTAGGGCTAGGACGATAAGAGAAAACAGGGACGCGTACTCTAATTAATACCTAACTACACTATCCCTAAGGAAGGAACTAGTGCCCCCTAGGTGGGCCACACCATAAACGACTTACTAGTACTCTTATATATAATAGTATTTACGAATAATAATAAATTATAAATACTTTAGGACTAAACTATTAAAGAAGATAAATTATACCACTAAACTTACAAAGTGGTGAAGTAGGGATAATACAACTTCCCACTAGAGTTATAGTTAAAGAGATAAATTATAGAATATATAACTAATAAATAGTAGAGGTTAATGTTTTAGGACGAAGTATAGGTTCCCAGAGGAAAAGATAATGACGACCCTTTAAGCTTACTATAAAGAAGGGTTATATAAGAGTACCACAATTCTAGTATAAGTGGTCACCCGGGGAAGTAGATAGTGAGGATAAGTGGTAAGTAAAGGAGATTTACGTTATTAAATAGAAAATGGTGGGTAAAGGGAGAAGATGTGAAGCCCTAGTGAAGTGGGAGGGTTATATTAACCCCACGTGGGAACCAGCCGGTGTTGTAGAGGAAACGGAGGCGCTAGACCGTTACGAGGAGCACTATGGGCCGATATTGGAGAACGACGGGGACGCAGCGTATGCATAGGTGCCCCCCCTGGAGGCCAGCCAGGAACTAGAGGCCGCGCGGGGGGAGGAGGGGGGTAGTATCACGGGCCGAACTCGGTGGTTATGCCCGGGCTATGCCCGTGCTCGCACTGGTGCCCCATAGGTGCCCCACTAGCGCCCACCCCCTAGGAAGCAGAGATTTTGCGTTATATCGTAGTTTACCCTTTTCCTCTTCAGCTTGAAATAAACAGTATTTGGCTACCTTTTAGTTGAGACAAGGCCTAGGACCAGCCCTTTGTAATAATCTATTATTCTTTAATAAAATTTAAGAGAATTATAAGAAGTGTATTCGTATTCGAGATTTATAGTATGGTTATTAGAGTTGATATGATCTACGCCCTTTTTATTATCCTAAAGATTATTACTAATAAGCTCTGGATACTTATGATTTTAATAATTATTTATACTAACTCTTATTTATTTTAAGAGTATTTTATAAAGCTTAGTATTATAAAGGAAAAGTGTCTAATAATTAATATTATGGTGTTAAGGGAGCTATATAAGTAGTGAGAGTTTTATGAAATTCGATGGATCTATAGCAATAATAACCCTATTAACGGGTTCACGAAGGTAGCGCTGAATTAAGCCCTCGTAAGGCTTATTGAAGATATAAGGGTAATGATATAGATGGAGGGATAGGTAACGAGGCCTTAGGCAATGTTTACGATGTTAATAAAAGGAGGAATATAAAAGGGAAAAGGGGGGATTTATTATTACCGCTGTTAAGGACGGCGAGATAGACACAACTCGTGGCTAGGCCTAGGAGACACTTGTTTCTACTAGGAGGTGGTACGGCTAAAAAGGGGCGATTCTGCCGCCTTTGACCACCTTATGTATTTGTTTTTTTTATTAATTTAATTATGTTTTTACGTAATTTAACGCCTGCGTTGAATAACACTGAAAATTACTTATTTAGTGTTAAATGGTGATTTTGTGGTAAAAAAGAGAGTTACTAGTGTTGGAACACCACTGTTTAATTAGTGATACTTGTTGTTGTATATCGCTGATTGGCCCGATTAGCGAGCTAATCAGAGGTTAGGGATTAGATTCAGAAACACGGCCACTAATGCTGTGTTTGACCTCCGATTCCTAATAAGAACAACAGCAATACGACGAATATATTGTTATTTACTAACCTCTAATTACTAGGCCTGGTGAGGTGAATTCAACATTAACACTAATATAATATTTACGGAAACACTGGATATAATATACAAATGTGTTAATTTAATAAAGAAATGTTAAAAGATAAGGATTCTAAGTAATTTTAATTAATTTATTAGTTTTAGCGTTGCTTTTGGGTCTTATTTGTGAAGTGGTCGTAGTTAAGTAATTAGCTCGATTATTTAATCTGCTCACTTATTAAGTACGTTATTAAGTTATAACTTATAAATATAAATAAATCTCTCCTTAACTTTTTAATAATTAAAAATATTATAACGTAGTTCATCATTAAACAGGACACCATCATCGACCAGGACACTTTTCCCACCTTCATCATTAACAACTTCCATATCTTAACTAAAATCAATTAAATTAATTATAACTACTCAGAATCACTTAAACTACTTATTTCCATAACCTCTGGACAGGTTCTTATGTTATAGCCGGTCTTATAATAGATACTATAATGTTGTGAACCTGTCCGACGACGCTTTGATGACCCCTCGTTTTCCTCCTCTTTACGCCCTTCCTCTTTAATAATACCCTTTTCAACTATAATATCCCTTATTTAAGACCCTTCTAATACCCCTCTATCCTATAGTCTAGTTCTTTTAGTTCTACGACGCTTATTAAGGGCCGTATTTATATCTCAAAGATGGCGTAGATCTTCTTCTATAAGGGTAATTATATGGGAAATGTATTATAAACCTTTTAAAAGTTTATTAGTAATTTCATAAATTGGCGTCGATGAGCTTCCCTAATACTTAGAGATCTTTTCCCTTATAAGTGAAGACTAAGAGATAACCTTGTTAGTGGTTTAAGGTGTCTTAGAAACCCAAGGGTCGGGTAACCTAATAAGGGTGTTCAGGGTTATTAGTGTCCATAATTATATATCTAACTTAGAAAGGATAGTTTGAGGGTTATAAGGAATAAGCCTAGCCCCTCTAAAACCCCTATGGACGTTTTCCTAGGTAAAGGTTTAAGGGAATGCGGCCTTAAATACGAGGAAGAACTCGGGTTTAGTGATATAGGTAATCTGGGCCTTAATAAAGTACTTAATTTGAGAACCATATCTTAACTTTAATATACTATAATAGCCAACGTTGAGAGGTTGGGTTAGATGTGATAAATGAGTAGGTAAGTAAATAATTATAATCTTATTCTTTTTACAATACTCCTCGAAATCGCTGTTAACGTGGTTTTCATAACCATCGACGACTAGTATCCGATATATGCCTCTTAATTGCTATTTTGAGTGTTTATCGAAATACTGAAGTTATTGGAGGGTAGTCTTGGTATCGGTCCATCCATTAGAAGTTATTTTAATTGCTTAACTGTCCGGAATCTGGGCCTCAGAGTACCAACTCAGGAGGTGGAAGCAGCCCTGAACCACTAAAAAAAGCGGTATCGTATAACTATCACCAATAACACAATAAATCGCTATTACTTATTCTCTATTACTAAATTAAAACTTTTTTAGTTTCCTAATTTAATTATAATATATAATAACTATTCTAAGCTGGATTATACTTATTATAAAACTGGTTTTATTAAGGTTATAGAAATCTTTGTTTATAATACTATATTTCGATCACATATTAACCATAAATTAAAACCAAAACTTAATAATCATAGGATTTTCGTAAAAACCTCTTTAATAATCATAAACACAAGAGAATCGCATTTTAAGCTCTGGGCATCGCTGGACGAAGTGTTCTATTTAGTACTTCCCGACCGGTCGGGAAGTACACTTCCGGAGTAGTGTATTAGCTGTAACGGTCCAAGCACGTATATTGCAACTAGCTATGGCGACTACTACGAGTATTTTTAAGATAAGGAGAAAGGAAGGAAAAGTCTGTTACCCCATAAATCCGTTAGATCCTAATTAGGTTTACTTGGGCCTGGTTAAGCTTAGTAAGTAGTGGTTGGTATTGGATATGGCCGAGTGGTTCCGAGGCCTTTAATTAGGCCTTAGTTCGTAATAATTACCCTTTTCCTCCCCTCCCTTTTTAAGGGATATTCCCGTGATTAGCCTCGTAACGGTCCAAAGCTGCTATATCCGCCAGCATATCCACTGGCTCCTAGGTGAGTTGGGTATAGTCCTTTTATTTTACTAAGACCTTTTATCCGCCCCATACTTTCTGTGTATTGCGGATCTCCTTAGCTTTAAACTCCTCCTTATTGGCTACTAGTATTGTAGGTGGTTGGGCGTCGTCACGGTTTTATAATAATAACGGATCGATTTTAGTATACTTAATTAGGTTTACATAAAAGACGTTATAAATCCCTAGTAGTGTATTTAACTGGTAAACATAGGATTCAACTAGTTTAAGGATAGTGTACTTTGTATTAACTTAGTTGAACTTTTTTGATGGTTAATTAGATTAGATATTCTGTAACCTCAGCTAAACTTTATCCCTAAGTTTAAATTAATTAGCTGGTTGGCGCCTTGTGTTTGCGGTAATCTCTTGTTTCTCTTATGCTATTGTTATTATTACCTGAGCTTACTTAGAGGTGTCCTTTAGTTTCTAGACTAAAACCTCTGCTCTTATTATAGGGGTTTTATTGTTATTCCGCAGGGGTTCCTTTACTCTGATCAGGTCTAAGTCATACCTATGAGTAATAAAGAACGGGCTAAGTCCTGTTAACGAGGTGACCTAGTTATTAATAGCTATTATTATTATTAGGAGTAGTTTATCCTAATTATCCTGAGTATACATTATGTATACTCTAAAATAGGTTTTTATAACCTGGTTTACCCTCTCCGTAGTTCTATTTATTTTTAGGTGGAACGTTATAGAGAGTTTTTATTTGATTTATAGTAATTAGTAGAGTTATTTCTATATAAGATTCGTAAACTACGGTCCTTTGTTTAATATAATTGTATGAGGTATCCTATGGTGCTTAATTAGATCTCGGATTAGTTGGTCTACTATTATATCCGTTGTGATGTCCTTTAATGACTCGAAGATTACGTTTTTTGATAAATGATTGGTTACTATTATGATGTTCATAGCCCCATTACGGTGGGAAGGGGGTAGTCCTATTATAAAGTTAATAGAGACCTCTACTTAGATCCGTCCAGGGATAAGTAGAGGCTTTAATAGGCCCCTCTTCTTATTGCATTATACGTTTCCTCATCCATAAACGTCGTAGTTCCTCATAAATTTTTGGACATCCTAGGATAGGCCTGGTTAGTGGAACTGGCGGTTAATTAGGGCCTTTAAAGTGTCCCTCCCCGGATGTCTTGTTAACGTGGAGTTGTGGAACCTCTGGATTAAACCCGTCCTTAAGGGCTCGTAATATGGAATCCAGAGTTTGTTCCTCTATAATAGTCTCTTATTATCGTTGATTGTACATTCTAATAACATTATTAGTAACTTTTATTGTAAGGGAAGTTATTAGTCTCCTTTTTGTACTACCCCCCTGATTAGTTAGTATTGGTTATTCTGGTCTAAGGTTTTATCCTATTGAGAGTGTAATAGCTCTTTTTTAAAAGGGTTTAAGGGGGGTTCCATCTTATTTGGGCTAGGGTCGTCGGTCTGATCTATATCTCCGGGGGAGTCTCTTATATTAAACTTATCCCTCTCTGCTTGCCCTGATTAGGCCCGTACTTCTCTAATTACTATTGTGTTGTTAACTCGTAATACGTTAATCCTGTTCTTCAGGAGTTTAATCTTCTAACCCTTTAACCTGTTGTCCTGTAGGGTGCTAGGGATATCCTGTTTGCGTTTCGATAATGTATTAGGAATTATTATTTTTTTACTAAGTTTGAACTAGATAGTGAAATTGTAATGGGATAGTAATTCTGATCACCTAATCTGATGTTCGCTTAACTGTCTCTTCGTTATGAAGTACTTTAGATTTAGGTGATTAGTTAGGATAGTGAACTTTTTTATACTCTGTAACTTTGAATCCCAGTGTTTTAAGTAGTATATTATTACTAATAGTTCCTTATTGTGTATTGGGTAATTATACTCCGTAAGTAGGTTCTTACGTAAAAAGAACGCTACAGGTTTTAGGATCCCTTTATCGTTATACTACGATAAGGCACCTCCTACTATATAACTAGACGAATTGGTCTCGAGTACTGTAGCTCGATCAGGGTCCTAGTGAGCCAATACAGGTGCACTAATCAGGAGCGTCTTCAGCTCCTCGAATACTCTAGTGTACTCCTTACTCTAAATAAATAATATATCCCTTTTAGTTAAGGTTATTAGGGGTTATGCGATCCCCGAGAAGTTGGGTATAAACTACCGGTAATAGTTAGTAAAACCGATGAACCCATGGACTCTTTGCACTAATCGGAGTACTTCCCATCCCTGGATTACTTTAATTTTCTCAGGGTTTACGTAAATTCCCTTACTAGTATTAATAATAAACCCTAAATATTTAATACTCTTAGCCTCGAATTTGCACTTATCGATATCCATATATAGGCTTATAGCACCTAGGTGCTCAAGGACCTTCTTAACCTTCTTTTTATGATTAGAGAGGGAGCCGTCCGAATAAATCAGAATATCGTCGATATAAGCTAAGTAGAACTTATCTAGGAAATCTCATAGGGTATGGTTAATATATTACTAGAACGTCGCGGGGGCTTTAATTAAACTAAAGGGGGTAACCATCTATTCGTATAACCCATACCTCATCCTAAATACCATCTTCTATTCATCTCCTTTCTTAACCCGGATTTTATAAAATATAATGATAATATCCAACTTTATTAACCACTTTGCTTTTACTAGTGCCCTTAGGGTTTCACTAATTAAGGGTAAGGGGTATTAGTCCTTTTTTATAATAATATTAAGGGTATAGTAATTAACATAAAACTATAACCCTCCTCTAGGTTTCTGGATAAATAGAACGGGCAATAATGCAGGGGAGCTACTAGCCCTAATAAACCCTTTATCTAATAGTTTTATAAGGGTTCGGCGTAGTATAATTAACTCTTCCCTTGATATACTATATAAAGGTCCCCAGGTTACTGGTTTATCTTAACCATAGGAGTCCTTTTTAATAGGGATAGTATAGTTAACGTTTTTCCGGTGTAGTAATAGTTGATTAACCTTATTTCAGTTAAAAATATATAGAAATTTATAGTAATCCATAGAGAGTTTCGTCCTCAGGTTTATTTTTATTTTTAGTGCTAGGGCCTTTTCGATATTAGCTAAATTTGCAGAGAATGCGTTTAGGGTGGATATACTAAGAGGGGTCTCTCTTCTCTTCTATGCCCACCTAATTAGAGCTAAGAATACTAATTTAATCTACTATTAGATTGGGAATTTTGGATTTTGCCGGGCCTAACCTGGTTTCCTTTTTATTATTTAGTGGTCCGTAACACTTATATGTAGAGTGCTTTATGCTAGGTAAACCGTAACGTTATTATTAATTATCCAGGACCTTCTAAGGATAACGTCGTCTTCTTAGTTAAGAATAATATAAAAAAATAATTAGTGTTGTTTATAGTTATTAATATTGATATTAGTGTAAGTGATGTAGTGGATTATACTAGGAATTGTAGTGGTGATTTGTATTAAGTTCCGAGGTGTAATGCTAATGTATAGTAAGCGGAGTTTCTTAGCGAAGGTGTTGCTGATTAGGGCGTATGTTAAACACCTTGTATTAATAAGGGTAGTTGTGTAGTGTATCCCATTAATCCCTATATTAATGTAAAATGGGTTATAATTTATACTTTTTTTAACAACCTTTTATTTCTTTACAACTTGTTCCTCCTAATAACGACTTTTACTAGGAGTTACTTTTTTCCTGAGTCCTTAGAGTCCTAATTAAAGTTATTATCCGTTTCACTTTGTTCCTTAGTTTTTCCTTTAGAAGTCTTGGTCTTCTTTATTTCTTTTCAATCCTTAGGGTATTACTATTATATATGCCCTTTTTTGTTATAATTATAATATATACAAGCTTCCTCTTAGCTTGGCCGTTTACGGACTTTCTCATCTTTGGTTAGCTTATTTGCCTTTATAAGTTCCCACTCTATTTAATTAGGTTAAGGGGACTCTAATTAACCATTCTACTTCCGAGGGGACTTAGTTCTTATTTAGTTAAGGGTTAGCGATCTCCTATGCTAACATTCACAGTGGGCTTAATAGGATTCACTATCCAATTCTAAGCTTATACTTAGGAGTATCTGGGTGTATGTAGTGTATGTTGTTAGTTTATTGATTATGCTGATGAGGGGGGCTCTTATTATGGTGTTTAGGGCTCCTTTGAGGTAGTTGATCCTTATAACGTCTAGTTAATGTCCTCCTCCTGCTTCTGTGAGCTCCTTTTCAAATTTAGGGAGGAAGTAAGTAAAACTTTCGTTCTCCTTTTACCGTATAGTCCTTAGTTGGTCGAAGGCTTGTACTTCTGCGTTAGGGTCCGCGTAATAACCCTTTAAGTATTCTATGAATTTATCCGGGTTTTTTAACCTATTAGCCCCTCTTTGCGCATAATAGGCGCTCGTTATGGCTTATGTAGTGTTTTCTAGCTTGGAGTAGATGTAGGTGAATATGGTTAACTCTGAACTGAAGGCTTTTTTATTTACGCTTATTTTCCCTCCTATCTCGAGGTGCTATTATTAAAACTTCTTATATAATTTATTAAATTTTGGTGGGTTGGGAATTTGATATTTAGTTTATCTCGGAGGTGGTACGTAGGCCTAATTAGGGGGAATTAGTGTTATAAAGGGTGTTAGGGATTAGTTTATCGTCGATGTCGGGTGCCTGGGTTCTGCCAGGGCTTCCTATAGTAGTCGAATCTGCTCTTGTTGGGTCTCTTGCTCAATTACTTGGGCGGTCCGCATCTCCTATAGTTGGGTTATAAGTTGTCCGATTAGTTGCATTAACTGTTATGGGTTTCTAGATAGTTCAGCGTTGCTTTCCATCGTCGTATGGTTATCGCTTATCCTGGTGTTTTGCGTTTAGTAGTGACCGTAGTATGCTTAATAACGTGGTCGAGGTACTCTACTACGAATGTATACATGCGTCGTTTCGAGTTTATGATAACCTTTAGGTCTAATTAGGCTATACTAATCAGTTTTAGACGTTCAGGGACTCCTTAGGTTAACCCGTCTAAAACTTTTTACTACTCTTATATAAATTATGGGCTTTTGTACTAGGTGTTTAATTAATTACCTTTAATGATTTTGAAGATAATGTAATGGTCTAAGTATGTATATTGCAATTAGCTATGGTGACTATTATGAGTATCTTTAAGATAAGGAGAAAGG
This sequence comes from Colletotrichum gigasporum, assembly GCA_024584535.1. Classification (NCBI taxonomy): domain Eukaryota; kingdom Fungi; phylum Ascomycota; class Sordariomycetes; order Glomerellales; family Glomerellaceae; genus Colletotrichum; species Colletotrichum gigasporum. The sequence goes on from CP077951.1 coordinate 2,786,482, forward strand.
AAGGAAAAGTCTGCTGCTCCACAAATCCGTTGGATCCTGATCAGGTCTGCTTGGGCCTGGTCAGGCTTAGTAAGCAGTGGTTGGCGTTGGACATGGCCGAGTGGTTCTGTCGAATTGGTGGTCAAAATCGCGTATATTCTGTTATGTGTCTCTCCGTTTTCTGGAAGCCCCCTGGGCCCGTAGGAATAGGGGTAGGGGGTGCCCCAAGGAGGCTGGGGCGCGCGCTCGGGATTATAGTTCTTCTGAGCGAGCGCCGAGCGCTCAGCCGAGCGCTTAATTTGATACGCCCCCTCAGGGAAGGCCTTATAGGGGCCTTTCCTGACCTCCAGTAACTATTCCGTGATATGTATTTCACGCCTTGTAAGGCACTTCCTTTGCGTGGGGTTCTTCTTTTCTTACGGGGAGGTGCTTTATGCGTACTCTGCGTTCCCCTTCCTGGGGTCTCGTCTTAGCTGGGCTCTCTAACGCCCTCGGTACTCTTCTGGAGTTCTCCACTACTTATACGTCTTCTTTTGATGCTCTTGCGAGCTATTCCGCCTCGTCGGCCTCTAGGTCCCTCTTCCGATTCCGTTCTAGGAGCTCCTTCTGCTCCGTTATCCGTATTTACCTCCGGAACTCGCGAAACTTGGGTAGCGCTAGGCTCTTTGTTAGGCCGTCTATTATAAGCTCTGCGGAGGGGGTGTATACTATAGAAACCCTTTCCGTTACGACCTCCTAGCGTAGCTAGTGGTTGTGAATATCGACGTGGTGTAGGCGTATTTAGAGTGTAACTAGGTCGCTTGTAATGAGGTGTACGGTTTGTAAGTTGTTGTATTAGAGCTGGATTGTAGGTGTATGTGGTGTCTTTGGTGCAGGGAAAGCCGCTTCCGGAGTCCCCGTTACTGGTAATTGGACTTGTAGCGCGGAGATAAGTCGGCTTACGAAGAGCGCTTCCTTGGCGGCCTGCGATAGTGAGAGTAGCTTAGCTTTTGTTGTAGACGTTGTCACCGTGGTCTGCTTATTGGCCCTCTATGCTATGAGCCCTCCGAATAGTTTTATGGTGAGTGCCTAAGAGCTCTTCTGATTAATCGAGTTATTAGCGAAGCTTGTGTTGGATACCACTACAAGCGTGTTTTCTGCGTTCCCGGGTTCAGTACCGTATTCGAGGTAGAGGTAGCGTATAGAATAGAGGTATTTGAGTATTTTATTTGTTGTGTACTAGTGTTTCGGTCCTGGGTTCTGGTTAAAGTGTACGAGACGGCTAGCGGCGAAGGCGACGTCTGGTCGGGTCATAATTGCTGCGTATAGGATTGTCCTAATTTTGCGCTGGAAACGGGTGATCTCCTATGTAGAGGCGTCTCCGTTGTACGGGAGAAGCTCCTTAAGTACTATCGGGGTATATATGCGCACTTCTAAATTGTCTTTTAGTGTGTTAATTGTAGGGGGTAAGAGCTTCTTTGCTTTTTCCGCATAGACCACTTGGGATAACTATATTCGGCGCTTTGAGCGGTCCCGTATAACCTCGATCCCGAGGAACCATTGAAGAGGCTTTCCTCCTTCTAGGTGATATCTTTTACATAGTGTGGTGATTTCTTCCTACGTACCTCCTTGTTATGTGCATGGGAAGGTTAGTATATAGTTGTCCACATAAAAGAAGAATATAACGTTGCCCTTTATTTAATAGCAGTTCTCGCCTGCTATGCGCTTGAATCCCTGGTCTATGAGTCCCACCTCTAAGTGGTGTTACTAGAGGAGAGGTGATCGTCGTAAACCGTATAACACTTTTTGTAAACGTAGGATCTTTCCTAGTACATAGTAACCAGGTGGGAGCTTTATAAAGACGGTCTCGTTTAGATCCGCGTGAATGAATGCGTTTACTGTGTTGTATTATAATAATTTTAAATTAAAGTGTACTACAACGGCTATTAGTATACAGAAGGATATACCTATGAGCATCGCAGTGTACGTCTCTTATGCGTCTCTGGGTTGTTGGTCGCCATGGATTACGAGGTGCGCTTTGAATTTGGTTAGCCGCCTGTGTTTATCCAATTTGTAGGTATATACCTAGTGGCATCCTAGGACCTTTTCGCTGTGTACAGTGCTTCTGGTGACTTCTTCCTACGATTAGGATTATTTATGGTCTTTGAGGTGGCTTTTCTCGGTGCTTAGGAATTCACTTTTAAAGTGGTGTGTTTTTAGCTAGTTGTGAGATGTGGGTAGAGGGGGTAGATCCCTCTAAAAGGTACTACGCGGGTCTTTTACTTCTACGTGCGCATAGAGTTTGGTTATCTTTAATGCTTTTACCATATCCCGGTTACCGTACGCATCTCACTCCTTAGAGACTATTGTATGCGTCTAACTCCGGTTTCTATGGGAGTGGAGTGCGGTTATCTTTAATGCTATTACTACGGAGCTTTCCTTTTGAAGTTTACTTACTTTTTATTGACCTTTGATTTGGTTGTTTGGGAGTATTTTATGTGTACGGAGCTCTTTAGTATTTAACACTATTACTATAAAAGACTCTTCGGAACCCTATTTTAGGGTGTACGGCTGGCCAAGCACAACGCGGTCCCTTCGAGGACCATTTTAACGTCGGGGATTTCTCTTATAGAGCACCGTACCCACTAAGAAAACAGTTTTATATGATGTTCTAAGTGTAACTCACCTTAATTTTGGTGTTAAAGCAGGAATTTAACGTATCTGCTCTATTGTATATATCTCCTTACGCCCCCTCATATTAAGCTCGGTTAGAGCTACGATGAACGAGGTCGGAGGTGACGCCTCCGGTATCAGAAAGGGTGCGAACTGCGCTTCCGAATATTGCCCTTCCGTCTATTTAGGTGCGTCCACTTTAGCTTCTGGGTGCTTGAGCGCTTCTGTAGCTGCTTTTAAAGCGGGCTTATCGGGGTTAACGTGTTCTATTACTTCTTCTGCTTCTTTGTTAGTACTCTGATTATATGTTCCCACATTGGTTGTCTGCTGGATCAGCTCTTCTAAGCGTTGTTGAATTGCTTTAAGATCCATATGGTTAATCTCTTCTACTAGGCCCTTAATATTGTTATTAAAGTGACGCTTCTCGTTAAATACTACATCTCGAGTAGTGAAAACTTTGTTATGTAGGGGATTCCAAATTCGAAAGGAATTACTTAATGTGTAGTCGATTAGGAATCCAATCCAGGTGTGCACTGATAACTTCTGGTGCCTATTACGCTTTAACTGAGCGTTAGCGGTCATGGTGAACGCTTTACACCTGTATGAGTGTATATAGGAGAGGTCTGGGTGCGTATATATCCCGTTTTCTTTGTGCTAAAAGTGCTTGTGAAATAGCTTGTACGGCGACTTCTATCCTCTTATTGCCGATGGTGTGCGATTATATATATACGTTACCGTTTTTGTTATTTCCGGCCAAAGGACGTTCGGAAGCTTAGCGCTTAGAGCCATCGTTTTTGTGTGCTTTTTGATTACCGCTGCGATGCGCTCTGCTCCGCTGTTCTGGGCTTGTGTATTTGGAGCTGAGATCTCCAGGGTTATACCCTACATAGTAAGTATTTGAGTAACCCGTAGGTACTGCTCGAGTTCACTATTAGACTCTAGAGTTTTAACTGTTATTCTATAATGAATTTTAAGAAGTTTTAGGAGGTCCGTTAAGAGTATTAATAAGATGTTTGTGGTACGCCTTATAAGGTAAAAATCCTACGCATAACCATTAGCTTGGTTAACAATAAGTATCATGGATATATACCCTTCGTAACCCTCTTCGTAGTCGTGGAAGTCCACTATAAGCTGGTCTCCAGGCTTTGCGTGCTTAAGGGATTCTCGTAGAGCTCGCCGGATCACTCGGTAAGCTTTGCCTTTTCTATACGCATCGCAGGTTATTGTTATAGTAGGTTTACCCCCTAGGGTTAACTTAACCCCTCTTGAGGTGTTTACTAAGTGCTAGATAGCCTCGGGGCCTGCGTGACCTAGCCTTCGATACTAGAGGGCTGCACTGCCCTTGATCGGTTTCCTACGTGTTACTATTATATATTTATGCTTTCGAGGCGGTGTAGGCTCAATCTCCGGTGCTTTTTGTTTGATAGGCGTAGTTGTGAGCGACGCTTCGATTTTCTGATAGTCTAGGACTTACTGATTTGTGACTTTTGTGAGTATACATAGAAAGGTTCTATCCGAGCACCGTAAGTAATTATTACGAGGGCTTATATCCTATTAGAAACCCCTTCTACGAAGGCGAGTAAGGGAGATAAGGTTATTAGTAAAGTTTATATAGAGTGTAACGTTGTATAAGCGGAGCTTCGTAGTGGCCCTTCTATGCCCCCTGACTTTAATATTAACTGTATTATATACTTCGATAGCCATTTATTGAGCGCTTACCTAGAGGTAATCTCTTGTTGGCGTTCCCGTAAGTGTGGTAAACTACGTAGGATCGTTGAAGATATGGATTGTTGAGCTTAAGTCTAGGATCGCCGATTTGAAAAGCTTGTATATCTTTAGAGCAGTGTGGAACACACTTGGGATGCTCGCTTTATACCGTCCATATAATTAGTGTTCTTTTTTAAGGGCTCCTATTACCTTTCTAATGTGCTCTCTTAGGTCTTCGTCTTTTCTTATACGCTTTTCTAGGTTCTTAAGGAGCTCCTAATTAGGGGTATACTACTTAGGACGTTCTCGTTTATTAACTAGTTAGCACTTAGAGAGTTAGTATGGGCGGAGGTAAGTAGGGTAAAGGTGGTTATTTGTTTAATCTCCGTTACTCCTTTTCTGTGATTAGTTACGGGGAGCTTCGCCTCTCCTATGGCCCGGCTACCCTAAGTATTATTCCCTGGAACGCCTAGGTGCACAGGGGAAGTTGCTTTAGAGCCGCCTTCGTCTTAGGTTATTAATTCTACGGTTAGCCCAAATACTCCGTGGCCAACTTATTTCTTCGGGTTAAGTATTGAAGTGGTCTAAAGGAATCTCCGGGCATCTGAGAGGACCTCTCTAACACTTAAATTCTCGTTTTCGATACGCTTATCTTTAATTACTTAGTACGAGAAAATCCACGTGTTCGCATAGCTATAGTTAACAGTTATGGTGAATTCTAGGAACTAGATGCTTGGGAGTTCGGTGTTGGGGACTCCTACTGCTTTAGTTTCATGGATTACCTTTTCCCACTTTACAAGCCACTCCTCTAGGTCCCTTTTTATAGTAAGACGCTTCCGCTTAGGCGCTATTAGTGTCCACTTATATACTTCGTTCACTTTAGAGCACCTCTCTCTTATGTTACTCCCTACTCGTTCCTTTAGTGTATGGATCCATCGATCCAATGCACGGTCTGCGGTACAGTAGTGGCATAGTAGGCTAACGTGGACTATTTCTCGAACCCAGTCTTCAAGCACTCTAACGCCCTTAAAGAACACTTCGTGGTCTTTTACCTGCTCTATATACTCCGCCCGTCGCTCTTTGTATAGTACGAGGTTCACTACTAAGAGTTCTTTAAGGGCCTGTGTACGTAGTTCGTATTCAGCGTCGTCGCTGAGGACTTCGGCTCTGCTGGTCTTAGGGTGTTTGTGGATCTCGGGGTGCATAGGACACTCTATACGCCGCTCGAGGAGCGTTCACGAGCTCCGAAGGGTATTAGGACGTACTGGATTAATATATTTCCATAAGTTGTAGGATTTAGTTTTTGATTATAGTTGGTTAACCCATAGAACCCAGTTGCTGCTGGTCTTTAATTAGATCTTTAAGCTTAGGGAGGCCATTTCGATGGGTGGATTTGAATTAAGCGTTTAGGAAGTGCTTTCGTGCGTATATAATTGAGTGAATAGATGGCTGGCGACGCTTATCGTAAACGTAGCACGTATCAGACTGTTAATTATCGAATTGGTGGTCAAAATCGTGTATATTCTGTTATGTGTCTCTCCGTTTTCTGGAAGCCCCCTGGGCCCGTAGGAATAGGGGTAGGGGGTGCCCCAAGGAGGCTGGGGCGCGCGCTCGGGATTATAGTTCTTCCGAGCGAGCGCCGAGCGCTCAGCCGAGCGCTCAATTTGACAGGTTCCGAGGCCTCTGATCGGGCCTTGGCCCGTGACATTAGCTATATCTTCCATATTTACACATCGGGGCGAGAATCCTCGAGAATCCAGGTTAATAATGTATTGAACAATTACCTCCTCCTCGGTCTCTATTAAATTCAATTATACGTTAATATTATCAGTTTTAGTAGTTTAATTATTTATTTTAGTGTAAAAGGTAACTTTAAGAATATTATAAATGATTACTATGCATTGGATACTTAATTATAAAATTAATTAAATTACTTTAATCACTAAATTAATCCTATTTTTAAATAAGGTATTAGGTATTATATAATAGAAGAAAAGACGTGTTAAAGTGGGAGGATGATGAAGGTGGGAAAAGTGTCCTGGTCGATGATGGTGTCCCGCTTAATGATGAACCACGTTAATATTAATTAAATAATTAAAAAATGTTTATAAAAATATTTTTAATATTAATACTAATATTATTTTAACTTAAAAATTATTAATAGTACTCTAATTAACTCCTGGAAAAGAAACTAAATTTAAAAACTAATTTACTCTATCATACATATTAAGCGAGCAGCGCAGACAAGCGAGCGGCGCACTGGACCACGATCATGCGACCATTCGTTGCACTAATTCAACAACAACTCATCAATTTAATTAAAATCACTCGGAATCGTCTTCCTATGACATCTCTACTTCTACTAAACACATTCACGAGTTATAGCCAGGGTTACCACAAACACCACATAGCCTTTACTTCGTCTCCGTCCTCGGTTTATAACCACTACTCTATTACTTTTCCTCTATAACTTATATATTTACCTTATTCTATAAATGAATATCCTATTCCTTACCTATAATAAAACTCCCTCCTCCTCGGAAATATGTTTTTTAGCTCTCCGACGTTAACTAAATAATAAATTCTCTTTTTAAAGGATCCAGTTTTCTAATTTTATAAGAGCATAGTGATATATGATTCCCCGAGCACCCTTCGATAACTAATCAACAGTTTGGATAATAGCTGTCGGGGAGCTACCTTAATGATAACTAATTTGAGTTTTGATGAGTTTTGATTGAGAACTTGCTTTTATTGAGTTATTTAGTGTTTTGAAAACCCAAGGGGTAGGTGTTTGAGGAAGTGATCCGGAAAGTGATAGGGTATGGAACTTAATATCCAACTTAGAAATAATATTCTCTGAATCTATTAGAACTAATCCAAAACCTTTAAAACCTCCCTAAATATTCCTTTTTATAATAAATATTATGAATACTACTGAAAACGCAGAAAAAAGTCCTCTTTACTAATGTGGGTTATACCAACTCACATCTTTAACTCAATTTCCTTCCTATATGCAATCCTAAAGGAACTAAAACATCCCACATCCAAAGGTTGGAGTATATAGGAGAAATGAGGGGCATACAGAGTATAATAATATTATTCTCCTTATAGAATAGTTTGAAGTTTATTAAATAATAACTTTTATACTTATCTAAGATAAAAAAACAATATATACTCATAGTTTTTAATTTAGAATATTTATCAAAATACAAAATCTATTCTAAACCTCTCTTATTCATAATTCAACTATTATTAAACGTAGTAATAACCTAATTTTAAAGTAAAGGGCTCTCTTTGTACTAGGTCAAAAGGTGATATTTACCTATAACAATAATAAACGGTGGGATTACCCAACCTTAGGAATTAATTCCCTGAATAACTATAACCCATCCCCGGTTTCTAAGTTAAGCCTTTTTAACCCTAAAACATCTTTCAGCATTTATTACAACCATACCTAACAAGATAATACCCATCATAAAACCAATCTCATAAAAGTTATAAATATCACACTCCTAGATCCCATACTTAGCAATTATATTACACACTAGTACAAACCAACCACAAATAATATCTGTGTCACGGTCTTTCCTGCTAGCCTGGGGCTACAACAGAGTCGTGAAGACTGTGGGTACAAGCGTGTGAATCAACGAATAAACAGAGCAAATAAACGATAGTGAATACAATGAGTAAATGAGCAGATATCCAAAGGTAGGTCTAGGTGAAGGTGTCTCTATTAGGTTGGCCTTCTAGCTCATGTCCCATGATCCCTTTAAGTAGGACTCGTGGAGACTGATGGTTAGCACGTGAAATATCACGTGTGGCACGCTCAGACTAGAAGACGTGTGACAATCTGGATCTTCGTATAAGGCTCTCTTATAGTCGTACTTCTAAAAGAAACGCGTTCTAAGTCATAAAATATTCCACATAATCCTCGGCTGTATCAATTCCTTATTACCACTGCCTCTTTGATGTAAAGTCCCTCGGTTGCCACCTTGACCAGGAACCTCGCTGCACTAGAGACACTGACACTGTCGGACATGCGCATCCCGACGCCGCTGCTGCCAAGGGTCTTCACATCCTTGACTTCGGCCTGCTTCTCCTTCTTGGGGTCGTCGAATTCGAGCCTCACAGCCCTCACAAGAGTCCAATTCATGTTTGTGGATCGAATCTCCTTGTCTACGAGCCCGTGGTCCTCGAGCGCGTACTTGATGTTGGTCCACCCCATGAAGGCCTTGGAAAGCCACGGTAGGGTGCCCCAGGAGTCGCCGACACCGGCCGTCGACATGACTACGATGCGACGGATACCAGCCTGGTCCAGAACTTCGCACACATTGGAGCACGAGTCGGCCAGGAAGCGAGGGGGTGATAGCTGAGGCGCGAAGGGGCTTTCGGACTCGCGGACCGTGTTCAGTGTGATGATGGCCGCGGCGGGTGTCAGGGAAGGTGCCGCAGAGAGAGCCGATTTTATGTCTGGTTTTGATAGGGGCGAGCCAGTGACGATCGTGAGGCCAGGGCGTGGGGTGAGGCTTCCCTCGGTACGGACGAGTGCCACTGCCGTATGACCCTGAGACAACAATTCGGACACGACGTGCTTGCCTGTCCGGCCCGTAGCTCCAAGTAGAAGGTAATGCATGATAGTCGATAAAGAGAGATATCGTTTGGGTATTTTTCGTCTGTCTGCCAGTGATTGCTAGAAGTACATAGGGGGGAAACGGAAAGGCTTGTTACCAACGGATGGCGAGATTGCAGGTGCTTTTAACGATGAAGACCCTGAAAATGACCGAACGGACTGCGAATTTGTCCGTCGGCCAAAATGCAAAAAGACCTGATGCCTTGTGTCCCCCTGTGGAGTTGTAATCGGGCGGGTGGTTTAGAGGCTGAGACCCTCCTCCCTTCTCAGTCGGCCTCCACAATGCTGATTGGTTTGTTCGCTCCCCTTACCGTAAACGGAAACCCCCACACCCAATGTTGAGCTAAGAAGGGTACACCAAACTTGAAGGATTCTTGGGGCAAGCACGTGCAAGGCGTGTGAACAGTTCCTGAAATGAGACCTTATTGCTTACATATCCACCAAGCAAGTACGCCGTAACCGCTTCCCCGAAGCCAAGGGAGAAAACTTGTCCACAACCCTGTCACGCAGCGGGCCGAGATGCTGCTTCTTTAAACATCAGATGAGAGTATTCCAGGAATCTGTTCACCTAGGACGACACCAGAGGCATAGAACTCATTCTATTCATGATAATCATTCCCCCTAGAATGTGGTCTATGAGACCGTCTGCAGGTGAAAAGACGTGGTACCATACGAACTTCCATAAGGAGCGTGACGTCTGATAAGCAAGGACATGCCTGCATTCCTACCAACCAGAAGCAAAGTCTCTGGACAGCTGCGCCTGAAGCCTAGAGCGGTACAGCGGCACAGCGACCATCGTCGCGTCGTGCGGTGGATATCCAGTAAGAGCAGGGCGCATAAGCGAGACATTTCTCCATCTGTAATACGAGCGTCGTCGCGTAAGCGGTAAGCGGCGATGCGACATGTAAGCCGTTAACGGGTAACCCAGCGCCAACAGTGCCCCAACACACACCTACATGTAGACTACCGCTCCCGGTCGCCACCCGATTAACCGTAACGCCTCCTACTGACGAAACCTGGGGGCGGTGTATACTTCGTGAGGGTGGCAGAAAGAGGGCGAAGATACATAAGAGAAGACGTTTTTCTGCAGTTCTCGTCGGCACCCTTGCGTCTAGCTTCGTTGTATTTCTGCAAAAATGCCGACAAGAACACAGCACAACGAGGACGACCAGATGTCTTTCACGCCGGACCTGCTCTCCCTCTTCCCCCCACCCACCGCTGACAGCCTGGGCCTGTCGGATGCCGACGCTGCTTGGCTGCTTGAGCCGGATGCCGACCCGGCCCAGATGCAGATGCAATTCTCCGACACCGGGTCAGTGGACATTGAGATTCCCGATGTTCCCGACATGGACCTGGAACTAGACGGTCACATCCACCCCGACGTCTTGGCCGATCTCACTACCGGCCAAGACTCACCAGCAGGCTACCAGGCGTCAAATGACTCCTCCCTATCGGTGCCTGTATCCCGATCACCGTCCACATCGTCGGCGCTGTTCCTGTGGCCGTCGTCGTCGTCGTCGCCGCCGTCTGCGTCTCATCATCGCCTCCCGCTTACCGAGGCGCTGATGCACGCAGGGGAACCCCAAGCCAAGCTGTGCACCTCTCAGAGGAGTGGATCCGAAACATGCCTCACAGCAGCCCTTCGCATCTTGACGACCTTACAAATTGCCCACTCGGCATGCTTGAGTGCGCACAGAGAGGCCCCAGCCGTCCAACAGACCCGGAAGATGGAGACGGTGCTGTCGACGAACAAAGACGTCGTCGCCGGGATGGGCCCGATTCTAGCCTGCCCCTGCTCAACCAGGTCCCAAGTTCAGCTGCTGCTGCTCAGCATCTGCGGCAACCTCATCGCGTGGAACAGCGCCATGATTAGTGCCGACTTCGACCAAGGCGACGATCCATTCTCCCCGGCGTCGACACTGTCTGCTGATCCCTCCCAAGCCCCCAGGGCGCGTGTCCTACTCCAGCCCATCACCATCGGCCAGCACCAGATCAGTGGAAAGCTCGGCCGAGTCCTCCACACTCAAGTGATGGCTGGCGAGCTGCGTATTCTGGAAGGCCTGGTAGATGCCTTGTCTCGCCGCTTTGCCGAGGTGCCAAAGTTGGATGGGGCCTTCAGCACTTCTCCCACCGGCACTCACGCGAGGAATGTCAACGGTCGTGCCGCTACTGCCTCGGATCCCTCTTCATGGCAGTCGAAGGGTCTCACCAATCACGTGCACCGCCACATCATCTCATCGCTTCGTACAAGACTAGAGAATACGCGAGCTATGGTTTTCTCTCACAATTAGGGCTCAGCTAACTTGGGCATTGGCTTGAGGTAGGATAGTGTCAGCCAAACCACTAGAGGCAAGAAACGAGACTGGAGATGACTCGGTCCTCTCAGGTTTACTTATCCTTGCTTTGTACTGGCTTCACAGAGTGGTTTATTGTCGATGAAAAGGGGCGCTGAGGACTTTCAATCTTTTACGAAAATAAGCTATGTAAAGTAGATGTTTCATGAAATATGAATGACAGGTCATGATTGATCCGTTTTCATTGGTTTTTTGACACCAGTTCCTTTCCATGTTTCCACCTATCAAATGAGTTTTGTTAATCGGTATGGCTTTATTTCTATTCAGATAAAAGGGAAGTTTTATTCGTGAAAGGAAGTAGCTATTCGGTCCCTAACGCTTTCATTCACCGGGAGCTATTTTCATGTTGGGCTCATTATAATTAAGTTGGAGAATAGCTTTAAATTATCCAGTATGACTGCTAACAGTAAATCTATCGGTTACAATGGAGATTTGCTAAGTCAGGGTCATTGCTTTTCGCGTTTGGGCCAATGGCTGGAGTTATCACAACTTTGCTCCTGCGTTCTGCATCTCATCCGACTTGTTGTTATCTTGTTCAGCCAGACTTGCAGCAAGAATCGCCTTTGTGTTACCAATCACGTCGTAAGAGAACAGGAGGTCGACCACATCATCCTGATTCTGCAAACTAGTGCCTTCGGGGAGGTACTCGGCAGCGGTATCGCGGACGCTCTGTGGCACCGGAGGGCCAGAGTTCGAGAGTGTCTGGATTGCTGAGCCACGACCCCTCCTGACCGTCTCAAATAGTTCAAGACGCGCATCCATGGTGGCTTTGTCATGGACCTGATCCAAGAGAATGCCGAGGACTGCAGCATCTTCGATAGCTTGCCCGCCACCTTGAGCTTGGACTGTTGACCCACGTCAGAAATGATACCCCTGCCAGAGGCATGCAGAATGCGAGACTTACAAGGAAGCATAGGATGAGCAGCATCGCCAATCAGAACAAGAGAATCTTTGCGCCACGAAGAAAGTGGGCTTCTAGCAACCAATTTCCAGAATCTGACATCCCTGGCTTTTCTGGAAGATGTGTGAGTTAGGCATCGCAGGGGAGCTGAGTACGGCCGTTTATCAAAACTTACGCAAGAACTGCTTGAAGGGCTGGGCTAAATTCCTGCTTGGCGTAGTCCATCACTATCTTAGGCTCTATGCCTGCTTGGAAATCTACGTTGGAGCAATATTAGCAGGCGTTCTTTCTCGCCACACGAGACGGGAGTAGATACCTTCCGTGATGTTCTCGCTCGCGAATGACCGTGAGAGGTAGAGGAAGTTCTGCACCTCATTGCTGCAGACCAACCTTGTCAGTAACTAAGAAAGCCTTGGCAGTAATTACAGTGAGATAAGATGCCAACATACTTCCTGCACATGTACCACACCAAACCACCACCTCGAGCGCCCATGAAGTATCTCTGGGTAGAGTCTTCAACCAAAGGCGCCGTCTCCGGGTCCGCCAGCAACTCCTCTGTCGGCAGAAGCCATCGCATGGTTGCCCAGCCGGTGTCACTCTCGTGGCTCTCATCCGTAGCGAGGACATGTTCTTTGGCGGTGGAGTGCACACCGTTCGCTGCGATGACCAGATCCGCCTGCCAAGTCGTGCCGTCGGCAGTGACCACTCTCGCATTGACGGGATCCTGGTCAAATAATCAATAATGGTCCGATGGGTCTTCAGGTATCGACAGTGCGGCTCACATAGTCAACCACTGCGGCACGAACGTGCAACTCGCACGGCCGGCCCGGCCCGTCCTCTCCCGTTGCCAGCGACTTCAGCTGGTCATGGAGATCGACGCGGTGTACTGCGTAAATGGGAGAACCGTAGTTCTCCTCGATGTTCACGTAGTAATTGGGCACCACCATCTGCATGTCGCTGCCGTTGAGAATGCTTCCGGTTTTGATGGCGACCATGCCCGACTTGGCAATGTCGAAGCCCCAGCTGCGGAGGACCGGCGATGCATTCGGCGCTATCGAGATGGCCGCTCCAGTTTCTTGGAGCAGAGCGGACTGCTCGAGGATCTTTGTGGGAGTGTCAGCACGCCGCAATGATGAGGCGGGACTTCATGTTTGAAGACGGTATGGTCGGTATGATTGAGATGGGCCATACGAACCGTTACTCTATGTCCTGCTCTGCGAAGAGCGATGCCTGCATTAAGACCGGCAATGCCGGCGCCGACAATGATGATTTCCATTTTCCGTAGTTATTGCTTGAAGGCCTGGGATTTGAATCAGAGATGTCTGGCTTGGAATTATAGTTCTTATATATGAGCCGATAATTTGACTGACACACGCCGGCTAGCACTTTGATATACAAGGTGTGAGATGACAACGGTATTTTGTCTGGTCGGTAAACCGGGGCCCGAATCCGTCGGTATTGTTGGGGCCGGCGTCCGCTCGCTCAGCGACATTCCCAGTGTATGTCGGTATTCGATGTAGTCTTACTCACCCCAACCGCTCCCATGGAAAAACGGAAATTTTGGAATTGTCCGTCCAGCTCCGGTCGGTCTCCGTCTGGAAACCGGGAGGTGTCAACTTGACGATGCCGAACATGTCTGCTAGTTACCAATCCTCTTGTATATAAGGAGTATGGCGGTTTGTGTGACTTGCTTGAAAACTACACACCATTTCGACACGCTACATTGTAACACAACGCCTTAATTATTACTCCAGTGATACACATCCTCTCATCCTTCGAACAAAATGACGGCCCTTACCGAGTCCCAGAACATGCACCGAGTGCGCGTTGACGAGGCATCGCGCCTCAAGATGCAGGACTCTTTGCGAAGTGCCGCCGAGGCCATGGAAACGCCGAACGACACGATGCTTCGCCTGTTCAATGGGGTAGGTGTTTGCTATGGCATGTGACTTTTGGTAAATAGAGCTGTTGATTGGCTAACACAAGGTTCATGACAGGCCCTTGAAGTTCCCATGATCAAAGCCGGCTGCGATATTGGCCTTTTCAAGACCCTCGTCGCCAGCCAGACGCCGTTGACTCTGAAAGAGATCGCAAGCGCCACAAACGCGGAGCCGGCCTTCCTCGGCCGCGTTTTGCGCTACCTGGCGGCGACGCGCTTCATCGCAGAGGCGGGCAAGGATCAGTTCAGCGCCAATCTCAGCACACAATCGCTTGCAGACCCCGCCATTGAGGGCAGCTTGAACTACATGTAAGTGAAGCAGCATGTGTGTGGGCCTGTGAGACGCTGACTATGCTACAGCTTTTCCATTGCTATTCCCGCCTACATGGCCCTCCCGGGGTTCATGCAGCAGACGAGCTTCCAGACTCCCCCGGGCACCAAGTGCGCTTGGCAGCAGTCGGTCAAGACGAACATGGACTGGTTCCCGTACTACAAGCAGCACCCCGAGCAGCTCGGGTACTTTCAGAAGCTCATGAGCGTGCCGCGCGATGGCGAGTGGTTCGACGTGGTTCCGTTTGCCGAGGAGGCCGCCGACGTCAGCCCGGACCGTGCCCTCTTCGTCGACATTGGAGGCAGCATCGGCCACCAAAGCAAGCGGCTGAGGCTGAAGTACCCGACGCTCCCCGGAAAGGTGATCGTCCAGGACCTGCCGGAGACCGTCAACGTGGCCACACCTGCCGAGGGCGTCGAGTTCATGGCCTATGACTTTTTCACGCCCCAGCCCGTTAAAGGTAAGTACAGTAATTGCATGTACTGCTAGATGCGAGCTGACCAAGTTTGGTTTGTAGGCGCCAGGTTCTACTACATGCGCACCGTCCTCCACGACTGGGACGAGGAGAACTCGATCAAGATCCTCAGGAACACAGCCGCTGCCATGGGTCCCGACTCACAGCTGTTGATCGACGAGATGGCGCTGCCGAACAAGGACGTGCACTGGTGGTCGGCGTGTCTGGACCTGCACATGTACACCATGCTCAACGCATTGGAGAGGACTGTCGATCAGTGGCACGATTTGCTGGGCAAGGCAGGTCTCAAGCTCGTCGACATCAGGACGTACGCTTCGGTTATGAAGAACTCCATCATTGTTGCCGAGCGGGTATGAAGGACGAACTTGGCTGCGTTGTTACTCTACCCGTACCATAGTATCGGGACACGGTGACCATGTCATTCTTGGTCAACCTATCTAGTAGTAGTTTTAGCCAGAACGTATGTTTACAATACCGAATCCACATCTTTGATATATGCTAGCCGAAAGTACCATGGTAGTAAAAAAGCAAAAAGGAAAACTATGATATTGCTAGCTACCTCGAGCGGATAATGTCATTCATACTTCGACTTTTTTTTTTTCTTTTTCTTTTTTTCGAAACTGAGAGTGCTCTTGTAAATAAAAGACGGCTATTTAATTAACATCTTCCTCAATCACGAGCGATACTACGTTCGTGGACTTATCTAGGGAGCCTTCATTGAGAAGCCGCAATTCCCATGCATGTCCAGCCGAATGGTATTCTCTAGGTATGACAATACAAAAGCCATCTCGTGCCATACGGATCGGTAATTTGATCAGTCGCTCATCATTACCTTGACTGTACGTAACGCAGATGATAATGTAACAGTCGCTCTAATCAATGCAAACGTATTCCTGCAGTACTGTACATGGTGCGCACTACGTTGGATCTGCTGGAATAAGACCCGATGGAAACCTCTTCCCATACTCTCATACATCACACAAGGTTTTGAGATTCGAATTTCCAGTACCACAACATTGAAAACGTTCCCATAGTTTCCCAATAATAGGTGGTACGGCAAGCTGAGCATGGAAGCCTTGGCGCACCCTGTCTGAGACCAGTGAGGCTCAGCTCATGTCGGATTCCGACGACCACCGAACTCACCGTCCTAACCTGCTCGTATCTGTCAGCACACGTAAAAGTAGTGGGGTCTGAATTCTTTTTGACCGAGGAATACCAAAGGTTTGGCAAACATCTCCAGGCCATACTACCTTCGAGAGCTTCGTTCTGCTGCATCTAGAATCGAGCTAGTCGTTGACCCCACCACATCGTAGGTCGTCTAATTCATCATGGCAACTTTGGCAAACGTCAAGATTGACCGCGAGTTCTGGAGAGACTATCTTTCAACTCAAGCAAGCCGATTGCCTCATCTCGACGACGTGGAAGATGTCACGGACAGAGTCATCAGGGTGATGGGAGGCAACCCTGGAGAGATGCAGCTCCAGGGCACCAACACCTTCCTCGTCGGCACTGGCAAGGCACGAATTCTGATTGATACTGGCGAGGTGCGTAACGACCCCGCCTGCAGAAGGGTCACATACACCCGAGCAAGTAATTCTGACACCATTCAACTAGGGAGTCCCGGTGTGGATTGAACGACTAGTCGAGATTTTGAAGGAAAGAGATCTCGAAATCTCCCATGTTCTCCTCACTCACTGGCACGGCGATCACACGGGCGGCGTACCCGACCTCGTTGCATACGATTCCACTATCGCAGATCGCGTTTACAAATGCAATCCTGATCCAGGTCAGAATGATATTGAAGATGGTCAGATATTCTCGGTCGAGGGCGCCACCATCAAAGCTCTCTTCACGCCAGGCCACGCCGTTGATCACATGTGCTTTTTCCTCGAAGAGGAGAATGCTCTGTTCACCGGTGACAACGTTCTGGGACACGGCTTCACAGTCGTCGAGGATCTCGCGCTCTACCTTCAGAGCCTCGACCGTATGGCCGAACAGGGCTGCACCATCGGATACCCGGCTCACGGGGTCAGAATCGAGAATCTGCCGGCCAAGCTGAACCAGTACATCAGGCAACGGAGGGCACGAGAGAGGTTGATTTACGGGGCCCTGCTCGAGAGTATGTCGAATGGCGGGCGGAACACGTACAGTAAGTCCGGCTTGTCGACAAAGGAGATTATCAGTAAAATACATGGAGATGTCCCAGCCCACCTGCTTCAAAGTGCAATCGAGCCGTCCACAATGGAGATTCTACGGATGCTGGCCGACACTCGGAAGGTGGGCTTTATTATGCAGGGTGGAACGCAGCGATGGTTCGTCAACAAAGCGTGTAAGATGGTGGTCGCTTAGGGACTGGTATGATATTGGCAGATAGATATCTTGGAGCACAGAATGTAGTAAAGTTTCACGCGAAAATCTCTTATTGTATCACACGGGCAAACCCAAACGCATCATAATGGACTAGATTGAGCAGAAACTGTACAAGAGACCCATATTTGTCAACTTTGTGCATGAGACAGAGAGCTTCTAGATCATCTACGCTGGATATGACATGCATTTTGAATAGTATTTACTCGTCACCCGATGTAACAACGGCACGGAAGCACCGAAGTAGAGGAATTGAGCCCTGATGCTGACTTCCTCCTTACTGAGCAGCCAAGTCTTTTGAATCTGTCTCTGACTCTTTCCCGGCAGAAAGGGCTTGGCTCCGGCAGTCAGGGTCCGGCACCCGTCGGTTCCCGTGCCATGCTCGAGATCTGGTCGGGATAAACAGTGAGCGATAATCACACCGACGCCGTTACCTCCTGGTTCAGCCTCATATTACTCGTTCTGATGCATGATCGACAGCTATTTGACTACGACCATTCCTTCAAAGGGAGATAAACCTCGTCTATGCCCCTAAGTTGCATGCCATCTTCCCCTTTCATCCCTTCAACAACCGCTATTAGCAATCATGACCGCCACACCTTCAACGGATGGTCCTAGCGACTTGACGTCGCGACTGCTGTTTTTCAGCAACGAATTTCCTAACGACGACCTGCGAGATCTGTTTCGCCGCCTCCACAACCACAGCAAAAGCCAGAGATTCCGGCTCCTCGCCACATTCCTGGACGCCTGTAGCGATGTGGTTCGCGATGAAGCCGCAGCATTACCTTCGCACTTGAAGAAACTTATTCCCCCCTTCAAGTCGGTCCTGTCTCTCGCCGACGACCCCGACTTCAGACAAGGACCTGTGGGCGGAGCGTTGGAGAGTGCCTTGCTCTGCGTCCTAGAGATCGGCATGTTCGTTGGGTTAGGCTTCAATGCTCAGGATACAAGCATGGCTCATATACTGATTTGTTTCGCAGTCATCATGAAGCCGATAATCTGCCCTTGGACCTCCCTGTTCCTAGAACGACCCTTTCGGGCCTCAGTATTGGGTTGTTTGCGGCTGCTGCCCTCTCTATCTCCGATTCCTTGGCTGATGTCGCCATTAACGGTGTCGAAAGCGTGAGAGTCGCCTTCCGACTGGGTATCCATGTTGATGGCGTGTCTGGGAGACTCGAATCGCGTGATCAAGACGGAGCATATGGAAGCTGGGCCTACGTGCTGACAGGTCTGTCCGCCGAAAAGGTGCAGGAGGAGCTCGACTGCTACAACAAAGAATCGGTGAGGATTAGCTTGTTAAACCTACAGACTCCTACCCTTGACTAACATCAATATGTTCCAGTCCAACCCCACGCCGACAAAAGTCTTCATCAGTGCTTCGGACAAGACCTCAGTCAGCGTCACAGGTCCTCCATCTCGCTTGAAGAACGCATTCCGGCACTCGAAGGCCCTGCGCTACTCTAAGCACTTCCCGATGCCGGTCTACAATGGATTATGCCACGCACCGCACCTCTACACGGCCGAAGACATCCGATCCATCGTCCATGGCTCGGCGCCAAAGTGCACTCACTCTCTTGGCATCCGGCTGCCCCTGCTCTCACCGCAGACGGGCAAACCATACCCCGCACACAACGCTGGCGAGCTATTTGAAGAGATCGCCACTGATATATTGACGGGCGGTATCTTCCTCGATAATCTGAGCAGCGGAATACTGGACTCGATCTCGGACTTGGGACCAGCAGAATGTGAAGTCCTTCTGTTTCGCTCGTCTCTCGTTTCTAAGAGCATACTGGCAACCGTGACAGAAGGCCTTGGCCAAGTTACTATGGACCACGTTGATTTTATCGACTGGTCTTTCGACAAGATTGCACCCGGCCCGCCACGAACTGCTGCCCAGTCTACTCTCGCCATCGTCGGCATGTCTTGTAGGCTTCCCGGCGGCGCGAACGACTGCAAGCTTTTCTGGGACCTCCTGAAAGAAGGAAGAGACACGCACACTGAAGTTCCGGCCGACAGGTTTGATCTACAAGCACATTTCGATCCAACCGGCCAGGTCCCCAATTCGACGCCTACGCCTTATGGAAACTTCATCGACCAACCAGGCTTGTTTGACGCCGCTTTCTTCAACATGTCCCCAAGAGAGGTAAGTTACCACGACGAGGAGGCTTTCTCGTAATGTCTAGGTCATCTTTTATTGACTAGTCGGTTATAGGCGGAGCAAACAGACCCCATGCACCGGCTGGCCCTCGTCACTGCATACGAAGCTCTCGAAATGTCCGGCTATGTGCCCAACAGAACACCATCGACGATCCTGGAGCGAGTCGGCACGTACTACGGTCAGGCAAGCGACGACTGGCGAGAACTTAACGCAGCCCAGAACATCGGGACACATGCGGTGCCAGGAGGAGAGCGAGCCTTTGCCAACGGACGCATCAACTACTTCTTCAAGTTCGGCGGACCAAGCTTCAACATCGACACCGCATGCTCCAGCGGGCTGGCTGCCGTCAACGCCGCATGTTCTGCGCTTTGGGCCGGCGAAGCGGATACCGTCATCGCGGGCGGCCTCAGCGTCATCACGAACCCCGACAACTACGCCATGCTAGGCAACGGCCACTTCCTGTCCAAAACTGGTCAGTGTAAGGTGTGGGATGAGGGTGCCGACGGATACTGTCGAGCCGATGGAATCGGGTCTGTCGTGATCAAGCGCCTGGAAGACGCGGTCGCGGACAACGACAACATCATCGCCACCGTCCTTGCCGGCGCAACGAACCACTCTGCGTATGCCGCCTCAATCACTCAGCCCCATGCCGGGGCCCAGAAAAGCAACTATGCTCAGGTCACGCACGCGGCGGGCATCAACCCTCTGGACGTGAGCTTTGTCGAACTCCATGGTACCGGAACGCAAGTCGGCGACGCGATTGAGTCCGAGTCTGTTTGCGACTTTTTTGCGCCCCTCTCACCACGTCGCCGTGCTGACCAACCTCTTCACCTGGGAGCTGTGAAGTCCAATGTTGGGCACGGAGAGGCCGCGGCAGGCATTACCTCGTTGCTCAAGGTTCTGCTGTCCTTTCAGAACAACGAGATCCCTCCGCATGTTGGCATCAAGACAGCCATCAACCCCATCATTCCTCTGGATCTGGGGAAGCGACAGGCTGGTCTTGTTATGGATCTGCAACAGTGGCCGAGAGAAGCTGGAAAGACTCGATACGCTGTCGTTAACAGCTTCGGAGCCCATGGGGGTAACACCACGCTGATGCTCGGAGACGCACCGGAGAGGAAGCTTTGCGGCTCAGACACGAGATCAAGCCATCCGGTGGTAATCTCTGCCAAGGGCAAAACCTCTCTTGAAGCCAACCTTGCGTCCCTCATCGAGTATCTCGACAAGCACCCATACACCGATCTAGGCGACCTGTCGTACACGACTACTGCTCGGCGAATCCATCACAGCTCCAGAGTTGCAGTCTCAGCTTCCAGCATTGCTCAGCTACAAAAGGCTCTAGTATCAGCCCAGTCTACCGTTCGAGAAGTTCGTCCCGTGCCGGCAAACGCGCCTTCGGTCGCCTTCGCCTTCACGGGACAGGGTTCGTTCTATCTAGGAATCGGGGCGGCACTACACAAATTATTCCCGTACTATCGCCAACAGATTGCCCATCTTGATCATCTAGTGCAGGTCTTCGGCTTTCCGTCGGTTATTCCATTCATCGAAGGCACCCTTGAGGATGGTGTCGTCTCTCCCCTCACAACGCAACTCACCATCGTCGTCACCCAAATTGCCCTGGCCGAATTCTGGTCGCTCCTTGGAGTCAAACCTAGTGCTGTCATTGGCCACAGTCTGGGAGAATATGCAGCTTTGGTCGTGGCCGGTGTCATATCGGCGGCAGACGCTATCCTCCTTGTGGGAAAACGCGCAGAGCTCGTCGCCACCAACTGCGAAGAGGGCAGTCACGCCATGCTCGCGGTACGAGCAAGCCTCGACAAGATCAGGATCGTTGCTACGGACGGGAAGTACCAGTTCTCATGCATGAATGGGACCAACGACACAGTCCTGGGTGGCTCTCGAGAAGACATTGAGACTACCCGGGAGGCTCTGGAGGGAGAAGGCATCAAATGCACTCTGCTCGACGTCCCTTTTGCCTTCCACACGAGTCAGATGGACCCGATGCTGGGGCCGTTCGAGCAGCTGGCCAAGCACGTCACCTACAAGACCCCGATGATTCCCTGCCTGTCTCCACTTCTCGGTGGTTGCATATTTGACGGCAAGACCATCAACGAGAAGTACCTGACTAGGGCGGCTCGAGAACCTGTCAACTTCGTCAGTGCTCTCGAGACGGCACAGGAGCTCGGCATCGTTGACGAGAAGACCATCTGGATCGAAATTGGGCCTCATCCAGTCTGCACCTCGCTTATTCGGGGCTACATGGCAGACGCTCAGGTGACTTCATCTTTCCGTCGCGATGAGGACAACTTTACGACCTTGTCAAACACTCTGGTATCTCTCCACCATGCTGGCATTGCTGTCAACTGGAATGAGTACCATCGCCCTTATGAAAGATCCCACAACCTCTTGTCGCTCGATGCGTACAAGTGGAATGACAAGAACTATTGGATTCAGTATGAAGGCACCTGGACTCTGGACAAGGCTTATCCGAATGGCAACCCAAACAAGAAGCCGACTGCGCAAAGCGGTTCTGCCATCCGCACCTCCTCGATGCAGCAGATCGTCTCGGAGGAAATCACCGGAAACACAGGCAAGCTTGTCGTCATCTCGGACATGATGCATCCAGAACTTCTGAGCGCTCTGGATGGCCACCACATGAACGGTCATGGCGTGGCGACTTCGGTAAGTTGACGTCGATTCACCCCTTCGGGGATTTCCCTTGCTAACTCTTAGTTGCAGTCCATTTGGGCCGACATGGCTCTCACCGTCGGCGAGTACTTGTACAAGCGCATGGTGCCTGCAACGACCGGAACAGTGCCGATGAACGTTTCCGACATGCTGGTAGAACACGCCCAAGTCGTAATGTCGAATCGAGAGGGCGCGCAACTTCTGCAGATAGAAGCCGAGATAGACCTTGAGCACTTGATCACGGCTGTGCGGTGGTACAATGTGGACGGCGACGGGAACCGCTCCGAAGAGCCGTATGCCACCGCGACTGTCAGATACGAAGACACCGACGAGTGGACGGCCGAGTTCAGCAGGACTTCGTGGCTCGTGTCCAGCCGCATCGAGGCGCTGACGGCTATGGTCCCCGGAGGCGCCGCCAGCAGGGTTGGACGCGGCCTGGCCTACACACTGTTCGAGAACGTGGTCTCCTACTCGGAGAAGTACCGCGGCATGCACTCCGTCGTTATCCATGGGCTTGAGGCCTACGCGGACGTGATACTGGCACCCGAGAGGCACGGTACCTGGCATACACCCCCTCACTGGATCGACAGCCTCTTCCACATCGGCGGGTTTGTCATGAACGGCAGCGAGGCCTCCAACACCAAGGACTACTTCTATGTCACCAACGGTTGGGATAGCTGCCGCATGGCAAAGCCGGCGGTTCCTGGGGGTAGTTACCAGAGCTACGTGCGCATGGCGCCGACAGGCGAGGCCAACATGTTCTCTGGAGACGTCTATGTCCTACAGGACGGGGAGGTCGTGGGCATGATGGGCGGCATGAGATTCCGCCGCGTCCACCGTGTTCTGATAGACAAGTTCTTCTCACCTTCAGATGCGTCAGCGAAGGCAGCCAGCACTCACACCAAGCCCAAGCCCAAGTCTAAGCCTATCGCATCTTCTTTCGCAAAGACCAAAGAAACAAAGCCCACTGTGAAGCAAGCTACGGAGGCAGCAGACGACGAACAAGATGAGGAAGAAGACTCGTCTCCCGCGCCCAGCGGTGACGTCGCCGAGGTGGTAAGAGGCATTGTGGGCGATGCGCTGAAGCTCATTGCCAAGGAGACTGGACTTGACATGTCCGACCTAACCGATGAAGCTACCTTCGTTGAGCTGGGGGTCGATTCTCTCACCTCGCTAGTCTTGGCCGAGAAGTTCAAGAAGGAGCTGTCGATCGAGGTCAAGAGTTCGCTCTTCCTCGAGTGTCTCAACATTAGGGACCTCAAGGAGTGGATGGAACAGAATGCCTGAGATTGATAGGATTTAAGTTGACTATATTTTTGTTTATTGCCTTTTTTCCTTTTTTGGGTGAGGCTCCTTTTCTGAGGAGTCTACGTATTTCTTTTTATATGAACGCAATGGTTGGGAAACCCGGTTCATGTCTCTTTGCTAGACTCGTCAGGTTATCCGACATAGTGGATCCTTTTGGACATAGTTAGAGAACGATACAGGTGATTAGAAAGTTAGAAGATTGTATTAAGACATGTCATTTAGAATGGAAGACTGTGTTTGGAATCTCAGAACTTGCTACTTTAAGCTGAAACAACCCTAACCCCAACCCTAGACTCACAGCAGCTAGTTCCAAGGCTAACATGAACAACAGAACGCGCGTCAACAACAGTACACCACTGTTCGAAAGTGAAAGAACGTTTGATTGGCCGTTTGGTTAAAATTTCATGTTATTTTCATGAACAGGAGGTGTCTCCTTTAACTATCCAAGCTTCTTTACTGCGAAGAACTGATACGTGTTTATCCGGCCAGTGCACGCGGTAACTACAGCCCATACCACTACATCGTATGTGATCTGTTCATTTACTACTATCACATCACTTGGTAATCATACAAAACTACTTCTAGCTAGCTCCTTGACGAGAGGAAGGAGTGGTACCACTATCAAGGAATCGATTCGTCGTATTCTCAGCCATGGTCTTCAGTGTGGTTCTCAACGAAGCGGCAAGCAATAAAAGTGCCTCCGGCGGCCGACCGACTTGTGTGACACTGTACCGGTGTGCGAAAAGGGTGACGACGCGGGAAATGTTTGGTATGGTACCGAGCGCCAGAACGGTGTGCTGCTCATCCTCAAGGGGGCGGCCCGCCGGCTTGAGGGCGCGCAGAGCGGTATCGGCGACATCAAGGATCGCGGCCGCAAGCGACGCCGCCAACAGCGCCGTGTCCATGTCGGCCGAGCACGGACAAACCAGTATCCGCGCGGCCTGTCGGCACGCGTGGGGTATTTGGTCGGCGAGGACCTCGGCGGCCGCCGTCGTCTGACCGTCGAGCCCCGCTGCTGCGAGGGCGCCGAGGGTTGCGACGGCCACGGTCGCGCAGTCGTATTCGTATGGGTTGTGTCGGACATCGTCCATGCCTAGTGAAGAGGTATGTTCGAGACTGCCACCAAGCAGGTCTCTGATGGTTGTGCTGGTGTTGTGGTGCGCATTGGTGCTTCGTGTGCTGCTTCTGGTACTACTCCTGGTGCTGCTTCTGCCGTTGCCACTAGAGCTGACGCTGGCACTACCACCAGCACTGACGGGTACGCCCCAACGGCTCTCATAGAAGAGATTGTCCGGTAGGGGCTCTTCATGGTCCAGGCTCATATGCCGTGATGTCGGTGTTTGTTGGTGACCAGGCTGGGCTAGAGCCGAAGGCGGTTGAGCTGATACTGGTGTCGGGCACTTTTTGCTTGTAGCCTCATCAGTCGTCACGGAGGCATCTTCGCGAGTATGTCGACATGGAGCCTCGCGAGCCGGACACGCCCCGCCGTGATGTTCTGGGGAGCGCCGGGACCGCGGACGCGGCCTGCCAATGCGTCTTGCGGGGCTGTAGACGCAGTCATACGACAGCCTGTCGCAGCGGCCACAGCGCGGGTTCCCTTTGTCACACTTGACTTTGGCCTCGCTGCACGTGTCGCACGTCTGGCGGAGCTTGCCTGGTCTTCTGGGGCGCGCGTCGGCGACGGTAATAGTGCTTGCGCTACTTTTGTCTTCTGGGTCGGCCATGAGTAAACTTGGTATACAGGAAACGTGGGTATTGGCATAAAATGGCTTAACGGACGTGCTTCGAAGCTGGAGATCTTCATGCTTTCGCGTGGACCCTTACTACATACTATATACTACCCCGTGCATGTAACTGAAGACCGTTTAGCCCCCATCAGGGCGTAGACGTTAACGCGTGTCCGCTTGTTTGTAACCTGTTCGTAATGGCCGTTCCAAAGCCACTGGATAATGACTTGCCCGCTTTAGGCTAGGCTATAGAAAAGCAACGTTGGGATCCCTTTGAATGGCGTTTCTGTGTGGAGCCACATGCGAAGGATTCCGCCCAAGTAGGAAACTGTCTTATCTAGGTCGTCCTCCAACCTGCTGGCGTTCTCACACCGGGATGGACTTTCGATGGACTTTTGATGGGTCGGGTAGGCAAGCTAAGGAGACATGGGGCTGGTAAGCAGCCACCAAGGACGAATACCCCCACACCGCATGGCACAGCAGCCTCTTCCCGAAGCGGCCTTCTTGGCGATGTTAGGCAACGACGAGGATTTGTCGGTCAATACTGCATGCAGCTAGATCCTGCGGCTGAGATCCAATGTGAAGACGGGACTTTACTCAGGTTGTTCTGGACCTATTACACAGCCCCAAGGAGCCGCTGATCCGGGCGAGTAGCCGAATTCCAGTCCTACGAAGGACGTTGTCTTCGAGGGAGAGCAGAATCCTTATCTCTTCGTTCCTCGTGTGATCCTCTAGGAAAGGGCTTATCTTCATCCGGGAGGAGAAAGCTTATTCCCAGACACCCGTCTCGCTTATCCCGACTAGACGACCACTCTGGCGTTTTTATAGAAAGGGTATTGGCTGTATCCCCTCACTTCTGCGGGACCGTTGCCTGCCAACGGCCTCTATCTTCGGCCCTACCAGCCCGAGAGCGCGTATTTCTGTCTGTCTCAACTACGCCCTTCTGCGTTCAGCCTGACTCTCAGCCCTACTGCGCTCGAGAAGTTACGTGGAGTCGAGAGGGACCCCCACATCACCGCCTCCGGCCCCCAACACCCTGCGTGAATTAACTTGGCACGCGGGTGACAAGACTGGTGACAAGAAAAGAGTGGATATTGCCACTATTCCCGCCTCGTATAGTGAGTAAAACGGCAGCTAAGTGGACATATAACTGCAAAACTATCCTACATATGTTGCATCCCTATTTTCAGACTGGCGCTTTACCAGATGGATACCTCCCAATTGCTGACAGAGAGATGCTGAAATTCATGTGATGATGCTGAAAAGTGTCTCTGATTCTACAATCGCGTGCTTGTGGATTTAAGACGGTCAAACGGGCGGCAAGGGGCAAAACAAAACGGAAGCGGTCCGGTTGGTTCATTGTACGAGACCGCTTTCGTCTTTCGTTTTGACAATAAACAACCCGATTGGCTGACAGTCGCGAATTATCGTTGGCATGCTGGAGAACATCAACTCGGGATCCGCAGTCTCAGATGCATATCGCTGGGAGAAATGGATCCTGGAAGCTCCTGGTCGGACTCTCCCGCCCTCGAAAGGATGTGTGTGACACAAACAAATGGCAGTAGGGAAGCTCGCCTAAGTCAAAGACGGGTCGGGGCCACAAATCTTACATGAGGGGAATCCGGAGCAAGCTTCCGGTATTGAGCCGTCGGCTTATTTACACCCCGAATCTTCAGGTTCCTCGCTATTTCGGCTAATCGCGAAATACTCCGAACTGCTCGCGGGTGGCTTCCAAGAGATGCTAGAGATCCAAGAGGTGCCAAGAGATGGTTCTGTCACCTGTCATTTTTCATTGCTCCACACACACAACCTTCGAACCGAAGCGACCTTGGAACCCAACGTGCCAACATGGGACTTAGTTACAAATCCAATGTTACGTCCATTTCGGCAACCGGATTTTACCACCAGAGGCCGCTAAGCAGTGTTTTGAAATAGCATCCTTGCGCGTCGTAAGCGATCGAGGCGTATACTCCAGAGAGCGCCTCGCCAAAAGGATGGGGCGCACAGTAAGCAATAGACCCTGTCGGAGTAACATCCACCTAGGCATCTAGCTGACAATATTGCATTCCTATCCATCACTAGTACCCCTAGTGCTGCGCAAGGTTGGAGCTCTTCCGAGGAATAGCCTTGCCATGCGAACAGCCTCAACAGCTGTGTCGGTCACTGTCGGTTTGCGACACAGTTGCCGGCTCGGAGTCCGGTGTCAAGCAGAACACACCGAATAGCCTCTTCAAACAATACCAAATCCATAGTAGTATACAACTCGGAGCATTTAAGTAGTTGAACAGGCTCTGCTATAATCGCATGCATGGCTCTCTTGTTGAAACATGCTTGTCTCATTCAGCAGATCCCAAACACCGAAGCTCACCCGAAAAAAACCACAACACCATGGCAGCATCAGCTGAGCAAAGTGAGTTGCAATGGGTGAAGACCTCGTCAAGGACCTATGAACGGTCACTGGACGACATGGAAAACTTCTTCCGCCTCGCCGGCGAGGGAGGGGTTGGTGCAACTGATGGCCAACACTGGCATATCGCGGTGATGGCCAAGATTAAGACGACCGGTATCAACCTGAGAAAAGATATTCCAACAGCATGGAAAGCCCTCCGCCGCATCAACCCCTTCTTGTCAGCCATTGTTCGAGATGGTCGCTGGATTTACACCGTCGCGGACGACCAAGAGCTCGAACCCTGGCTCAAGGAATCGCTGCACTTTCACGACACTCCCGGCACGACCCGCGACATGTTCCCCATTCGCAATTTCACTGGACGCGCTGCCCTCCACGTCCTCCTGCAGACCCAAGAGCTGTACCTGCTGGCCCCTCACACTCACCTCGATGGGATCGGCGCTTACACTGCCATGAACACCCTCGTCCAGGCCTTGGCGGACGCTGCATCTGTTACCAGCAACCCGGAACTCGGCGGCGATGAGGCACAGAACTTGGTCCCACCACTCAACGTCCTAGCCGACATTCCCGCCGCCACAAACGCCGACAGAAACACCTTCAAGTCCATGCTGGGAGGCTGGATGGCCGGCTTCGCGGGCGTGAAGCTCCAACACGACAACAGCACCAAGCAACCATGCGGAGACCCGAAGATTCTCTACGCGCCGTTCAGTGTCTCTGAGTCCAACCGCATTGTAGCAAGGTGCAAAGAACTAGGCTTCACAGTCACCGCGGCCGTGCAGGCGGCTGTCTCCACCGCCCTGCGCAAGCAGGTCAACTCGGTTGCGACGATCCAGAGCGCGGTCACGATCCACGACGTGCGCAAGTGGGTCGACAAGACCAAATACCCCGCGACTGCCCTCGTCGGCGCGCTGGCCGTCCCTGTCCCCGCAGTGTTCACCTTGGGAGACGACTTCCTGGAGACGGCGCGCCTTGCCAGGCAGAGGTATCTCGAGCCCGACCAAACCGGGCTCCTGCGCAAGCTGCCGCGCTTCTGGGGCAATGAGATGGTGGCGCTGATGACGTCGCCGCCTCCGGGTGCGGAGGCGCCTAGCTCGCTTGGGCTGTCTAGCTTTGGGATCATGGACAAGTATATCAAGCCATCGTATCAGGGTGCTAGTGGGGGCAAGGCCCAGGTGGAGGTAGAGGATGCCTGGTTGGGCATCACGTTGTATTCGCCGGACATCTTGTTGCACCTGTGGACGCTTCAAGGCGCGATGAGATTTCAGTGCGTGTACAATGAGGCGTACTTCGAGAAGGAGACTATCGCGGCGCTCCTTAAGTCGACTCGGGACGAGTTGCTGCTAGGTTTGGGTTTGATGAATTGACGAAGGATGAGATGAGGGGACCAACCAGATACATAGTAAACTGTAGTTCTTTTGATTCCCATCAAAGATGTGACCAGTCAGGTTCTAGGCTTAGCTTAGTGTTCGCATATATCAAATCAGGGTGTTGACTTGGATATATCTTTGTTGTAAAAGTCGCTGTCCGCTGCAAACGTGATTTATGTAACTTCTGCTATATAAACTACGCTTGATGAGCTAGACGGGTTCAAATAACCACGGAAGGAATTCAGAACGGCTTACAAGTATTCGCTTACCTCAAACCATACTGAATGACATAGCCGAGAAGGAAACATGAGGCAATTTCTGGTTCTGGATGACAATATAGCAACTCAATTTCCACTTTACAAAAAAAAGCTCCACAGTTCCAGTCCAAGCATAACTTCCCTCTCGCCTAATTTTTCTTAGCATCCACTATTAGTGAAATAGGTGATATACCACTAAAATCCTTAACAGTTAAAAAATCTTCACCTCTCCCTTTTAGAGCCCTCCCATAATAGCCTCACAACCTCCGGTGAGCACCGGATTATAGCCGGCCCCTCCGGCTAGCCCTGATCGGGGCTCTAGGTCACCTTCAGAGTTAACCCCTCCCTTAAGGGCTAAGCACCGCCGTAACACTAAAACCCAGCTACTTTAGCCCAACCTTAGGGGAAATTAGCCTAACTCTCCTAATGCAGCCCCTTCTACGGCAAAGGGGCCCTTAAACGTAAGCAGGGTGACCACTAGATTTATCTTAGCCACCTTCGATGAATAAGCTAGACGCTATGAGGACCGAAAGGATGTCTTTTTGGCTATCGCCCAGTTTATTAACAACGTGGTCTCTAATTTTAAGGAGCTGAAAAAGTAGATCGTAAAAAAGGTAATAACCTATGTAATCTAAGCTCTAAAGAAGTTAATAAATAACAAAGTTACTCTAATTTTAACCCGGAATTGGGTTACTATTATAATATTAATCCCGACCCTAGCCCTAGTCTTAGCCCCGGCCTCTGCCCCGGCCTCTGCCCCGGCATAACACTAAGCCCTTACCCGCCTATAAGCCTAGGCTTAGTTAGAAGACCTCCGGGTTTTTATCCGTATCCCCGAGGAAGGCCTGGATGCTACCCGGAAGAACACCCCTTTTACCCTGCACCGTATAGTCTACTAGGCCCTTAGCCTATAACTAGGAGATATCCCATACATCTACCACATCTTAATTAAATACTCCTTAAAGCCCTTAAATAAATAAATCCAATAAGGCCTTCTTAGAAATAAATAAAAACTAGTAAATTATTTAGGGGTTTTTAAAGTAAAAACCCCTATAAAATAGTTCATATACACCGTCCTATGCTGCCCATCTAAGCTCTAAAGCTTAGATGGGGAAAGTATTAATATATTAACCCTGATTAGGGAGGAGGTTATCGCCTAAACTAGCCATAAACTAGTCCTAGTCCAGTAATCCCACCTCGGCCTAAACCCTATTATGAATAAAGTTATTTAGGTTATCTCCTTTATAGTTAAGGTATTATCTTTTAGATTATTCAACCAGAGTAGTAAGGCCTAGCTTATTAGGGAAAAGAGGACCCTACTTAGGTATAACCCTGATTACTAGGGATATTACATAAACCGGTTTTATAACCAGTGACCACTCTATAATAACTACGATAAGCCCTTAAACTCCCACAAAACCGAGCTTTATATAACTAAACCAAAGTATACTAATTATTTAGGGCCCTTCTAGGTTAGCTATATAAACTGTCTAACTAGGCCCCTAATGGTTAATGGTTATCCTACCCTCCTAGGCTAAAAGGAATGTGGACGGATTTGGAAGGTTGGGTAAAAGGCCTCTGAGGCCCGCAATAGCATTAACTAGACCGTCGCCCAGAATAGTACTTAATAACCCTAAAACTCCTGCCCTGATTAGGGCTAATAACCTGGCTCTAAGTGCTTATACACTAGGACCCCTTCCTAAGGATCGATTATATGCCTAGGTGATGAGGATATAGCTAATAGTATGGATAAAGACGAAGTAGAAAACCCCGAGGCCCTCCTTTAAACTAACCACCCCATCTACCCTCTCCGAAATAGGAGCCAGAGGGTAGCTTAAAAACCTAACTATAATATCACTAATGCTTATACCCACCTGGACCTCGACTCAGAGGCGTAGGCCTAAACAGGCCCCCCCACGAGTACTACGTATAGCCCAATATAATATAGGGAAAAAGCCTCCAATACATATAGCTTTCCTAGAGCTCTGCTGGGCTAATGAGGTCAACATTATACTTATTTAGGAGCCCTGGATAAGTTACACCAACAGAATACAAATTAATATACACCCTAGGTATAATTCCTTTATCCTAGTTAATTTTTGGGATAATAGGGAAATAAGGCCCAGGGTAATATGTCAGGTTGGTCCGCGTAGAGTGAAGGAGTCGGCGATGCCCAGGTAGGGTGTGGTAGTGACTAGCATTCGAATCTGGCCTCCTACAGAATTTCCCACTGCGCTACCACTTAGATCCCCTTCCCGGAGTAACTATTTTCCGTTGGCCCCACTCCGGGGTTGCCCTTTCGGTGCCCCCCCGGCCCCCGCCGGTGCACCTGACGTAATAATATATATACGGAAAGGGATAAGGCTATAAGTGCAACAATAAAAACCTATCTAAACAAGGGATATCCTATGGTTAAAGGTTAATAACACTACTATTATAAACGTCTATAAATAACCAGGTGATCCTTATAATTATATAACAACTACCCTCCTAGGATACTAACCACTACTACGAGCTCTTATAGTTGGGGATTTAACGCTCACCACTACTCCTAGAAACTAGGATCCGTTAACCGGAATAGAGGAGACGATTTAGCCGACTAGGCTAATAACCATGGCTTCTCCTTTATTGGAGAAGCAGGGGCTTTAACCTATACCCGTGGTTACGTCCTTGACCTGACCTTCTCAAATATCCCCCTTATACACACAGGACCTTACCCACACCTATACCCAGGAGCTAATCACTAACTTATTATAATTAATATCCCCCTTAATAATAATAAACAATAATAAATATACTAATTAGGGCTAATATTAGTCCCGGATTCGGCCCTTCCTCGGTTTAAAAACCTAATTAGGGTAGGGGCCTTAACTTTATTTACTATTAAGGACCTACCCACCCCAACTAAGTTAAATACCCAGGCCAGCCGGATCGTTAGCCTACTCTTAATGGTTATCTAAGTAATAGGGAAAAGATAATAAAGCCGGGGAAAGTGGGCCCCCTAGTAAATAAAAGAGTACTCTAAAACCCATTAATCCTATTTTAAGGCCCGTATCCAATAGGCACGGGAACCGGAGCTGGCCTTAGCCTTATTACCCCCTATCCTCAAAAAATAAAAGGTCTTCTTAGAAATTGTTGGAATCCGAATCGGGCAATAGCCCCACTTTCGGGTTCCTGATTGGCCGGTTCCGACCGGACCAATCAGAAAGCAGGGATTCTGGCGCACCGACTAGATCTGGCAACAGCCGGCCTAGCCCACGTCGGAATAACCTCCTTCCAACAACAACAACAACACTACGTATTCAATATATCGATTATTGCTGTTCAACCCTATCGCCTAGGCGACCCTTTGACCTAGGGTCAAACCTACAGAAATAGTTAAGAAGGTTAAACGGGCCTATTAGGCTACTAAAATTACAGGGGTTATATCTAATTAGGACCTTTATAAAATAATAGGTTAGTGTAAAGTTAGTTTAGTAGTTAAAGCCCCCCCCTTAGTAGTTGAGGACTAGATGCACAACGATAGCCAGGATAAGGCCCAGGCCCTATGGAGGGCCCTGCTGGAGAGGTTCGATAATACGGATAACCTACCTGGGGACCCCTTCGACGTGGCCACGGTCCCAAAACAATAAGTACCCTAGCAGGCTATAATTAGTTAAGAGGAAGTAAGGGTAGTTACCCTAATAAAAACTATGACCCCTAATATCAACGGAATCACCATAAAACTACTTAAGGCTTACTAGGACCTTATAATTAAGCTTATCAGGCTACTGTTCCAGGTATGTATTAAGGCCGGCTACTTCCCCTAGCCCTTCCATAGAGTAGAGGTTATTATAATTTAGAAGTTTGGAAAAACCGACTTCTCAAAGGCTGGATCCTGGAGACCGATAGCCCTCCTATCCTGCCTGGGTAAGGGGCTCGAGAGACTAATAACTAGGAGAATGGCCTACCTCATTATCCTAGAAGGGGTGGCCAGCCCACAGCAAATAGGGGCCCTACCAAGCAGGGCAACTATCAACCTAATAACCTATCTCACACACGATATCGAACAGGCCCTTAATAAGGGGCTTATAGTTGCGCTAACGACAATGGATGTGAAGGGGGCCTTTAACTCTGTTCTTCGGAACCACCTTATTATCCGACTACGGTAACAGGGTTAGCCTAATAACCTAATCAGGCTAATTCATGCCTTTATATCAGATTATACTATTAGGGTTAAGTTTAAAAAGGTAATAATAAAGGACTTCCCTTTAACCTGTGGGTTACCTTAGGGCTCTCTACTATTACCTATTATTTTCCTATTTTATATTTCTAATATCCTAACTAAAAACCCAAAACTTTAGTTTAGATATATAGATGATATAAGCCTTTTAATTACTAGCCTATCCCTTAAGGATAATACTATATCCTTAAGCTAATAAGTTACCCAAATTCTAAACTAAGGTGCTAATAATAAGGTCTCCTTTAACCCAACTAAATATGAAGTTATCCACTTCACTAGGAAACATAAGCAACTAAAAGACCTACCTAGGATTAAAGCTAGAAGCTTTGAAATCAAAGCCTTGGTTAAGCCGATCTGTTGGTTAGGGGTTTAGTTTAATAAAAAACTCTCTTTCCAATACCACGTCGAAACGAGGGTAACTATAACGAAAAAGGCAACCCAACACCTAGGGCACCTAATAAACACAAAAGGAGGGATCCCAATAATTACTATACAAAAAGTAGTTATCACCTATGTCCTCCTAATAGCCTTATACGGAGCCGAAACCTGGTTCAGGGGGCTAACTAAACTAGCCCTAAGTAACACTACCTCCCCTCAGGGAGGGGGGATTATTAATATAGGTTAAAAGGGCCTTATTTAAAAGGTCAACAAGGTCATCATAAGAGCAGCCCAAACTATCCTCCCAGTCTGGAAAATAACCCCAACAAATAACCTCCTCCGAAATACCGGCCTACCTACTGGGAAAGTGGCTTTAGAAGGGGTACGCCTACGCTTCGCAGTCCAACTATAAAAGGTTAACCAACAACACCCATTAGTCCTAAGGCTTACACAACAAGGGAGGTAGCAAACACAACTTCAACGGATAGCAGGCCTCATCGCAAGGGTCCCAAGGCCAGCACTGCTCCAACCACAATACCTCCTAGGGTCACAAAACCCAGTAGTCCAATAAACGAAGGAAAAGGCTACTAAAGCCTTCCAGGATTGGCTAAAAACCGTCCTAGACACTCATATAATTATCTACTTAGATGGCTCTAAGGCGTCTAATGGAGCTACTAGGTATGGATTTGTTATTTACCGAGGTAAAAGACGTATAACCCAGGTTTATAGCTGATTTGGTATAATAGAAGTGTTTGATAGTGAGGTTGAAGGGGTAAGGGCAGGGCTCCGGCGGGCCCTCCTTACCTCCCAAGGCTAACCCATACACATCTATATTAACAACACCAGTATTATCTAAGGGATACGGGGCAATACTCCCACCTCCTCATAAACAGCTTTCCTAGAGATCCATAAGGCAACTAAGATATACGATATATATACCCACTAGGCCCTTAAGCATCAGGGGATAAGAGGTAACGAAGAAGCAGACCACCTAGCTAAGCAAAGCATAACACTCCTAGTCCCCTTAGGCCAACTAATAACCCTAGTAGGGATTAAGCGACTCACTAGGAGATGAATACGGGCCTAATATACACAATAGTAGTATAAAAAAACAACAAATCAATACACCCAACTAAGACTCGAGGCCAACCTATCCAGCCCTCCTAAACTAGCCCTTCTACGGGCTATTCTATACCACCTCCTAGTAGCCCGATCAGGCCACGGAGACTTCGAATAATATCACCAATACTTTAACCACAATAAAACCCTACTTACCTACTCTTATAAGGAAATAAAGGATATAAACCACTTAATTTACTACTAAAAAACCCTAATAAAAAGGTAATAATAGCCTACCCTCCACCCTCCCAGTTCATCAAAACCCATAGGACCTATGGGATCACTAAAGTAATACTTTAAGGGGTTAATCACTAATCCTAAAAACTTCGAGGCCTTCCTACGTATAACAAACTTCTTCCAAAAAATCTACCCACACTACTAAGGGCTAACCTCCGGCTAGGCCTTAAAACAACCATCCAGCGCTGCTCCCAAATCAAATATTCTACCCAATACAATCAATCAATCCATCAAATATGAGGCTATCGCCAGTCCATCAAATCCAATATGAGGCCGGATTTGATTTGATTGATTTGATACGCTTGCCAAGCCGGAAGTGAAGTTATTCCTACGCCGACCCCTGTTGTCCCCCATCCTGAATACCACCCTGACTCAGATTTTTCCCCCTTTCCTACCCAACTTTGCTATCACTAGCCAGCCTACCCCCATATATAAGGGCCCCTTTACCACTATTCAGAGCTCTCTTTTCCTCTCTAAGCTAGTATTTTCTAGACGCCGGCGCTCTTAGTTAATTGTTGGTGATATTTTCCAGGCCACGGAGTTATCCCATATAATAGAAAGCTCTGGAGATTCGTATTAGAATTACAAAAACCACCCCTCTTTATTATCCTTATGCCTCTCCGTTATCCCTTGAATACTCCCTGGAATAGGTTAAATAACGACGACGACGAAAATAAAGTTATTCCCATTTATACCCATAATTTATACTTAATAATCCTAAATGTTAACTACACCCACTACTCTTAACAAAGCTCCTCCCCCCCCTACTTCTACTTTCAAACAACTCCATTAAACTAGAACTATCTCTAATTAACTTAAAAAAGTGGAGGGATACCCTATCCCTAACGATCCGACGTTTAATACCCTATACCACTTTTATATTAATAATAAGATATATATACAAAAGGAGGTACTCTAGTGAAAGGGGCAACGAGGTAGAACAACGTGGATTAGCCAGTATGGCTGGTTTTTCGTCCTTTACTAGGATGGTCACCCTAGTAACTCCTTTTGGGCTTGTCGTTACTATGACTTAAAGAGTAAAGTGACTTTATTCGACGCTAAGACTTCCTCCTCTGCTTTAGACCATCTTCGCAAAATCCATAAAATCACGAAGCTTCAGAGTAACTCTACAAATTCAGAGGCTTCGTTAGATATCCCTCTAAAGAGACCTCATCTAGAATAGAGTAGTCTAATAAAAAAAAAAGTTAAAACTATACAAGAGTCAACTATGGGACTTATTATTAATGCTAACCTGCCCTTTAGTATATTCTAAAATACCTACTTCTAATCTCTTATTAGTTAACTCAACAACCAATTTACTACCCTACTTTAGAGTCACTATACCCTTAATTAAAACCTCGACGATCTCTTTAATAAGAAAAAAAAGGAGGTCAAAAGGGAACTAAGTTTATCCATAACTAAGATCCATTTTAGCTTTAACTTATGGACCTCCTCTAACCATCATACCATAATAACAATAATAGCACACTTCTTAGTTAAAAATAAGGGTCCTCAGATGCGTCTAATCGCTCTCCAACGTCAACTGGGTACCCATAATAACCAGAATCTTACCTCTACACTATATAAAGTTATCACAAAGTAGGGGATTAACGAAAAAGTTAGTGTAATTATTGCTAATAATACCAGCTCCAATAACACTTATCTACAAAACCTCTACCCTCATCTTAGACCTAGTGGTATACTTAAAAGGGATATAAAACAATAGCAATTACGTTACTTTGGCCATATCCTCAACCTTATATCAAAGGCCTTCCTCTTCGGCAAGGATACTAATAACTTTAAGCAACAATCTAATACCTACAGACTCCTCCAGCAAGATGAGCAAGATCTCCAGCATTAGCGACGACGAGGGCCTATAAGCAAGCTTTACAACGTTATAAAGTTTATCAGATCTTCGCTTCAACGTACTTAACACTTTAAACGAATTGCTTACGATAAGGAGATAACTTAGGAGGGAGACCCCCTTCCTAGGGACTTCTTCTTATTCTAAGAGTTACCACAAAAAATAGAACTTATCCTTAATAACACCACAAAATAGAATTCCACCTACTTAATAATTAAATAAGCTCTTCGTCTCAAAAATAACATAAATACCTTTTATAGCTCTTAGAATAACCCTAATCCTATTCCTAATCAGGATATCTTATCCACAAATAATTAGAAGTAGTTAGTGGAAATTATAATTATTCTAAGACCCATATAAAAGATGACGTTAAGAATATAAGAATTCGGAAAAAATAATACCTATTGTCGTTTATAAGAGGTAATTACTATTATAGAGTATCTTCTTAATTACTTTAAGGGCTAAAAAACTTTTTATAGTAACCCTAGCCCTAAAGCTAAAGTTAAAGTATTATAACCCTTATCACAAACTTCTATTTCATAATCACAATCCTCTAATCGTACTCTTCATTAACGTCAGGGTAACCTCTCTTCAACCCAAAAACCACAAACAACTCATCATAACAAAACTACTTTACCTTTCCACGCTCATCAAAAGTATATATCTACAATCTCTAACTTTAATAAGATGGGATCCGATACTCATCAACTAATAAGAGTAGTAATTAACAATAACTAAAAGAAGCTCGACGACTATTATGCCTTAACTGAAGAGTCTACTTTATATGCCGTTATTTTATTACTTTACTCTACCTTCAACTTAAAGTATATAGAAAGGAATTAGTAACAGGATCACCAGGTTATTTGGATATCAACAACTAAGAAGGCTCTAACCGAGTACTTTAACTAATTCTATCCCTCATAAGTATTAGTTATAAGGCCATCAGTAGTTCAATATCACTAATAACCCCAGGAACCTAACAACTTTAAAGAGTAGGTAAAAGCAGAAGTAATAATAATTAACAACGAAGAAGACGAAGAGTCTAATAAGCTACAACAATATCTATAACTTCCTCGTCAACAGGGTTATAATCCGATTAAGTAGTAGTTTAACTATCAGAACCAGTTTCCTCAGCTTAATCAATTGGCTCTAGATATTCTGGCGATACCCTCACAATCAATAAACTATAAGAGGACTTTTAGTACTACAAAGTTGACCCTAACATCACAAAGACAATCAATAAATCCAACCCAATTAGAAAGGATACAATACCTAAAACAGTAGTTAAAGGAGGGGGCAGTTACCCTTAGTAACAGTTAGTTATTAATAGGGGTAGTTGGGAATAACTTCATTAGTCAAATAAATCAAATAAACCCAATAATTAACCAATTAAGTCAATATCGGCCACCAGCGAGTCAATCAAATCCAATATAAGGCCATATTTGATTTGATTGATTTGCGAGCAGCGCTGCAACCATCCTACCCTACTAAAGGGACCAAATAAGAAGCAAAGGAACTAGAGGAACCAGCGGGA
This sequence comes from Colletotrichum gigasporum, assembly GCA_024584535.1. Classification (NCBI taxonomy): domain Eukaryota; kingdom Fungi; phylum Ascomycota; class Sordariomycetes; order Glomerellales; family Glomerellaceae; genus Colletotrichum; species Colletotrichum gigasporum. Next base: position 2,825,083 of record CP077951.1, read on the forward strand.
TCCAGGGACAGATTGAACACATAATAGCTAATAAGCAAGATTTGGAGGACGTTGATAAGGGTTGTGTACTATAGAGTAGGTAACCCGAGCCTGCGGCTCTCCACGCCACATACCCCTCGGGAGGTCTGCCGCAAGGGCTACGCCCCTGCCGCCATGGCGTTAAATACAACAACAACAACAACAAAAAATTCCAGTCCAAGCACTATCGAAAGCCTATAAATGTTCTTCTAGCAACTGAATATAGAAACACCCATCGGATACCGACATCCATTTCAATTTTGTATCCTAACGAGTAGTGTACGAAATGAGAGCCCCAATCAATGGGAAGAGAGTTCTCATGTAGTTGAGCCGAGCCCACGCTTTGATCAAGTCTCTTGTCCGGGCAGCAGATGCAGGATTCTTTTCTTTCCGCTCTCCAGCCCTTTCAGCCGCCTTCTCCAACAACTGACCTTCACTACTGACGATGAACATCAGCGTGAAAGGGACGAGGCTTGCCGTAATCAATCCAGCAAGTAAGAAGCGAAGTGCCGTGGTCCCATCGTCTTCATTGTTAGACAGCCAGCTGATGAGAGCATTCCCGAGGTTGGCTAGGGTGGCAACAGCGGCGAACGGGGGGCACAAGACAAAGCCTCGACGAAAGATGACCCTGAACTGCGTGAGCAGAGTCGATTCGTCGGTAGTTGGAGAAGCTAGAAGGGCTGCTCCAGACACGAATGAAAGGCTGAATTGGCTGCCTGAGTGGGCGACTCCTGTTAGCTTTGACATGAAGACATGTATCGGGAAGGAATGGCATTAATTACCTGTGTGAATAGCAGACGTGAAGACGCTGATAAAACGCAATATCTCGGACGTCGTCATGGTTAGAGGTGGTATGGTCAATCAACTCGCTGTTTGAAAGGTGAAGAAGGCTGGGGAGCAAATCTTGTGTCTAGACAAGTGCCTGAAACCATTTGAGCTGCTGCTAGCCCTTCATCGCGACAGTAAATATCCTAGGGGTCGAGTCCGCTGTCGACCACCGGAGGTCAGTCCGGTTGCCGGCGACTTACACGCCGAGCATCAACGCGACGACGATGAAGCCGTTGCGGTATCGGATTGCGTTGATGTCCGTTGTTAGCCCGATACTTGGGACCGGAAGCCGACGGCCGGGAGTCAGCCGAGGCACCCGCCCCCTTACCGATGCGCTAGCGCCAACTAGCTCGGGGCATTGCAGGAGCTGAACCTCGGGTGGGTCCCGCACGGGCCGTGCGGCACGGCACATACTGACACGCGATGGGGAGCGAACGCCGGGGCTAGCCCGATCGGGTAGAGGGAGCGAACCGACCAACCACATGTCGCCGTTGGTAGGGCGGCATGTTGGTGTCTTGCTTGTCATCCTCCAACGCCTTGTAGGGTCCCCGTTCTGCCGCCCGGCTCAGCCCATCTTGATCGATTTAAAATGCCGAGTGGCTGGCTCGATCCCTCAGTAAGATTCCAAAGGTACCACCCTCCTTGCTCATGTCGAAGCTCGTCACCCACAGCCCCAGACTCGTGTCGAGACTACTGCACCAATCCTCCAAAATGGCACCAGCTTTCACCCTCTATGGAGCTCGCGGCTCGACCAACACGGATCGGGTCCGTCTGATGCTCGTCGAAGGTGGCTTCACGGATTTCGAGCTCGTGCTCGTCAACCTGCAAAAGGGGGAGCAAAAGGTGGGCGACCTATTGTCAATTTGTAAAGCTGTGCCAATATCACTGACGCTGCTCCCAGTCCCCAGAGCACATGAAGCGTCACCCATGGGGCAAGATCCCCGTCGTCACCTTCCCCGACGGCTTCACTCTCTACGAGAGCCGCGCAATCTGCAAGTACCTCGCCAAGAAGTACTCGTTCCCGCTCCTGCCCCAGGATTCCGACGCCGAGGCTGCGGCGCTGTTTGACCAGGCGCAGTCGGAGGAGATGCACTACTTCGCAGACCCCGCCGGTAAAATCGGGTTCGAGAGATTCGCCAAGAAGTTCATGGGATTGCCTGCCGACGAGGCCGTCGTCTCAGCTGCGCTGAAGTCAGTCGAGTCGTTCTTCAACGTGGCAGAACGCGTTCTGCAAGAAAAGGAGTACATGGCTGGGAAGGACTTCACCCTCGTGGATATCTACTACATCCCGCTGATCCAGAGACTTTTCGCGTGCGGATATGGGGACGTCGTTCAGAGTCGCAAGGCTGTGAGCGCTTGGTGGGACCGTGTCATCAACAGGCCAGCGATCCAGAAGCTGCTGGCTGCGGACAAGGAGGCTATGGCTGCCATGGCTGCTGCACGTAAATAGTGTAATGAACTACATAGACTTAATCAGAAGAAAAAATGTATTACCACCACTCGTCTTGAACATGGAAGGATTTGGCGAAACAGCGCGTGACGAAAAGTAGCAAACATGGATGAGTCGACGATGGGGCGATGTTGCCTGTCGGAAGTGACCAAAACAGCACGCTTTCATGTGAAACCCTGGATGAATCCTTCGTTCTGGGAGAGTATCACGACTCACGAGGCAAAAATCAAATCCTTCGCACTGCGACATCGTGCGTTGCCCAAGGTAAGGGCGCGATGTCTCAGAGGTCGTGTCACAAGGTTCAAGATAGTGAATGGAGTAAGAGATGCTTGATAAACTAGTAGGACAGCCGAGCCACATTTCATGTTTCCCATCAGATGTCTCTCCTGTCAGCAATCTCAAATCTTTGCCGGCTTCCAACCGGCAAAGGCGATCCGCGTGGCCACGAACAGCATTGTTCCGATTGCGCAAGCCGTGCCACCAAAGGCGATGGCATTGGTGAAGGAACCCCCGCTTCTCGAAATGATGGCACCACCAATGGGAGACCCAGTCAACCCTGCGAACGCTGAGATTGTGAAGACTGTGCCGGTCCGGACACCAATGTCTCGAATGGGTGAGAGCTTGGCGCAGAGCGCGGGCGTGAGACTGATGCCGGCGCCCGAGGATATGCCAAAGAGCGATGCGAACAAGATTATGGGCACGTTGCCGGTCGCGGGAAGCCAAAGGGCGAGGATCAGGATTGATGTCAAACCGCCCATGACAATCATCACGTTGAAGTGCCCGACTTTATCAGCAATTGCGTTGGGCACGGTGCGCCCGAACAGACTAGAATGGCAGATAGTCATCAGCTAGTTGCTGTTATCACTAGGAGCCAAGGCATGTTTTCTTACCTCGTAGCGTTTAGGATGCAGACGAGATACTGCGCAAGGTGAGGCGACATGCCGTGAGCAGTGGCATGAGCGACGATGAACGTGAAGGGAACGAACATGCCCCCTAGGAGAAATGTCAGTGTCTATCAAAGCGCGTATGGGCGTTGAACCAGAGCTCACAGTAAAAGAAAAAGACAGAGAGAGTCCACAGCGCGAAGGCTGGCTCTCGCAGGGGTCGGACAAATGCCGCAAACTCCAGAGGGCGTTTCGTAGGCCTGATGCGGCTAGTGAGAGCAAAGTTCGCAAACAGCAAGAGCGCCAGGATCATGAAGGCACAGCAACGTAGGGTCCAACCGAAGCCGACTCGGGGGAGCAGGTTGATGATGAGGACTGGGAAGACGATTCCGCCGAGGGACGAACCGGCGGCAACGATGCCGAGTGCGGCGCCGCGCTTCTTGAGAAACCATGTCGACACCTAAAAATCAGAGAAAGCGGCACGGTTTAGCTGGCTGACGTTTACGAGCACCGGGAAAGACAGGGACGTACACTTGAAAACGCCGGGCTGAAGACCATCGACGCCCCGATTGCGGAGCAGACTGCCTGGCTGAGCAGAATCTGGTAGTACGTCTTGGAGATGCTGGTCATCATCAAGCCTAAAACGTGCAGGAACGTGCCGCCGACCAGGAGGTAGCGGGGGCCGAAGTCGTCGAAGACCTTGCCGGCGAAGATGCCGCCAGCGAACATGAAGAAAACTGCTCGAAGTCAGAGACTGCAAGAACATGCGGGTGGTGATGCAAGGGCGGCGTGACGTACTCTGGAGTGAAGGAATCCAAGCGATTTCAGACGGCGTGTAATCGTGAAGCTGGTGGGACTGGTAGTACTCCTGGAAGACGCCAATTACGTTGACCCATCCGAATGACACGACCAAGCAGGCCGTTGCGCCGGCGACTGCAAGCCAGGCCTCTCGCCCGCCTTCAGGATACTCGTTCATCTTCTGCCGCCGCTCTTCTACCTGCAAGGCCTCGACAGAGTCGCCTTGGGGCCGCGGGTACTTGATGCTGCCCTTGTCCATCTTCGACGTGCTGTGGTCTGTCGAAGTGAAGCTTTGAGTTCGAGATACGTCGTCCATGGTGATGATGGCTGATGAGAATCCTGCCTGCTTCGTTTACAAGGTGTGTCGTGAGATTTAAAACAAAAGTAAGCAAGAAGCCCATTTTACCTGCGGACCTGCCGTTTTATGGGACGGCATCCAACGGATACCGACCAAAAAGGCCCCGAGCCGATTTGGACCCGAGTAAGCATGCGACCACCACACATCTGCCGCGGTACCAGTAAGACAGACCAAATTCCGTCCGCATTAGCCATGGCCGTTCTCGGATGCCGTTGTTGGCGGGGACACTGTCGGCGACTTCAGGTAAAGTTCACACCGTCAATCGAGGCGCTTATATGAGGCTGGCTGGTTCTGCTATCGGTCTGTCATGTACTACACATCTTCCACGCCATCAATCTCTGTTCTTGCAAACTCTATACACTCACAAAAGGCATATCACAATGTCTGTTCCAGAGTACGCAAAAGTCCTCATCATCGGCGGTGGCCCAGCTGGGTCGTATGCTGCCTCGGCGTTGGCGCGAGAGGGAATCGAGGCTGTCGTCCTCGAAGGCGACAAGTTCCCCAGGTGAGCATGACCATACAAATCTGCTAATATGGTCTCATTTGGTTCTAAATAATCCTCAGATACCACATCGGAGAGAGCATGCTGCCATCCCTGCGCCACTTTTTCCGATTTGTCGACCTTGATGAGACCTTCGTTCAACACGGCTTCTACAAGAAGGTAGCTACATCATAGAAGGATTCAGTCTTATTTCAAACATAATGGCTGACCGTCTTGTTTACATAGATTGGCGCTGCCTTCGTGTTGAACAACAAGGACCCAGCTTGTAAGTCGATAAACTGTTGCCAAAAGCACTGGCATTTGCACCCTCCTAACGGCGAACAGACACCGACTTCATCGGCGCCGGCGGCCCGAACGCTTATTCCTGGAACGTCATCCGTTCCGAGTCAGATGAGCTCATCTTCCGGCACGCGGGCAAGAGCGGTGCTCAAATCTTCGACGGCGTCAAGGTCTCGGCCATCGAGTTCGCGCCCCACGAGGGCCCGACCACCGCAGACGACAAGACCCTGGACCCCGGTCGCCCCGTGTCGGCCACCTGGACGCGCAAGGAGGACGGCACCACGGGCGTGATCAAGTTCGACTATCTCATCGACGCTAGCGGCCGTCTGGGTATTATGAGCACCAAGTACCTCAAGAACCGCCATTTCAACCAGGGTCTCAAGAACGTCGCTAGCTGGGGCTACTGGAAGGGCGCGGGACGGTACGGTGTAGGGACGCCGCAGGAGGGTGTTCCTTACTTCGAGGCTCTCTCAGGTTTGCATTGCCTTCCATGTGTGAATTGTTCTGTTGCTGATATTTTGTTCAGATGGCAGCGGCTGGTGCTGGTTCATCCCTCTGCACAACGACACTGTCTCGGTGGGCGTGGTCATCAACCAGGAGGTCGCGACCCGCAAGAAGAGAGAAATGGGCTCTCCTGGCGGCAAGGCATTCTACCTGGAAATGCTCAAGGCCGTGCCCAGAATCCTCGGGCCCATGCTCAAGGACGCCTCGCTCGTTACTGATGAGATCAAGTCCGCGTCGGACTGGTCGTACAGCGCCTCGTCCTACGCAAGCTACAACGCCCGCATCGTCGGTGACGCTGGCTGCTTCATCGACCCTTTCTTTTCATCGGGTGTTCACCTGGCTGTTGCCAGCGGACTTTCGGCTGCCGCGACCATTTGCGCCTCCATCAAGGGCCAGTGCACCGAGCACGAAGCTCTGGAGTGGCACTCGAAGAAGGTTGCCGAGGGCTACACCCGATTCCTACTTATCGTCCTAAGCGCCCTCAAGCAGATCAGAGAGCACGATGAGCCTGTTCTCAGTGACTGGGATGAGCAAGGTTTCGAGCGTGCATTCGCCCACTTCCGTCCTAGTGAGTGTCTCATTGCCTGTATCAGACAGATACACCCCTGTGAACACTGTGCGTTGCTAACGAATTGTAGTCATTCAAGGAACAGCCGACACACACGGCAAGCTCACCCAAGAAGAGGTTACCAAGACAGTTGACTTCTGCTTGAAGGCCTTTGCTCAGCCCGTTGACGCCGCCAAGCGCGAAGCTGTCCTTAAGCGGGTGGAGGACCTTAAGAGCTCCGGCCGCGCGAAGAGTCATAAGGAGCTTGAGGCGTACCTCACTCCGGATGAGATGAGCATCCTCAACACTGTCCGTGCTCGGGAGATGGTGCGTTCTGAGGACACTGTCAATATCGACACCTTCACCTCCGACATCATCGACGGCCGTGCCCTGAACATGGTCCACGGCTCTCTCGGCCTCATCTCAGCGCAGGAAGCCGCCAAGAAGGAAGTTAAGAAGTCCGGCGACCTCCTGGGTCAAATGATGGGCGAGGACAAGAAGTTGCCTCAGGCTTCTGTGACCCCGGTCGCAAGCAATTGATGAGTAGTGTACGGAAAAGGCATTTCTAGATGAGGTAGAACATGGTAGAGCGGTCCTCTCCTAGCTATATCAGACAGAATATTAACTTGCTTTCACAAGTTACTTGAGATATAGAAAGTCTTATTATGAACATTGACACCAAACCGATTTGGATTCCATAGCATACATGTTGGCATGGACGTGATTTTCCCTCAACAGGAGTCAGATGCGTTGTCTAGAAAGATCTCGTACTTGGGCATAAGTATATCCGCGTACTTCAGAAAGCGCCCTTCAATCGGCCACTTCTAACCCCACATCCTGTTCTATAAGCCTTGACGCCTTCCTCTATCGTACTAGCTATAGGATGCAACCGTTCAATCTCGGTCCGGAGCTCGGCATCGCGGTCTGGCGAGGAATCAAGAACTCCCATGACAACGATTTTCAGCGTCTGATGGAAGAACCGCAGGAAACATACTGAAAGAGGCTCAGGTTGAGGTCTAGTGTCCTTCAGAACGAGTTCGAGATCAATGAGCCATAATTCTAACAAGCCCAGTAGAGATGCCTTTTCGGGTAGTAGTCGGAGAGCGTTCGTCGGCGATTTGATATTTGAAACCTTTTCCAGGAATTCAAGCGTTGTGAAAGCGATCCTTGTAAGCCCTTTCCGTATGTCGGGCGCAATCGTGCGCAGATTCCGAGATTCAGCAGACTGCTGATGCGGCGGCACCAACCACACAGCTGTTTTCGTCCCGCTGATGTCGGTTGCTGCTGGAGGGTCCGCAAACTTGCAAGGTGCAGCGAATAGCTTGATGATGAAAACGTCCAGCAGAGGCATTTGGTTGTGATATGCTGGTGCCAATTTATTGACATCAACCAAGTACGGCCTCGCTCGGTGCTCGTGCATGATGCTGAGCCCCTGAATTATGTGGCGGGCCATGGCGGCGTAGTTCCCTCGCACCTGCTCAATACTGATGAAGAGCTGACAGCAAAGTAGCGCCGACATCAGTCCGTGAGGGCCCGGAGACGACAGTTTGGACGCGAGGCCTCCTAAGGCCATGCAGTATTGCTGGAGACCGTAGTCATAAGCGTTGCTTGGAGTCCGCTTTGTGACTGACAGCGCAACGTCCCCAGACGCCTCGAGATGCTGTCGAAGAGCTCTGAGGGACGAGACTGCGTGTCGAAGTGGCGGATCAGTTAGACTGGCTTGGAGGATTACCCTGGCTTCTTCATTGCAGCCTAGCTTCACATCAAACACGGTCTTAGTTGAGAAGTAACGGCCGAGGAGGACGACGTCCTGCGGGGCGATCTCGATCTCGGTCAAGGTGGGCCGGATGATTCGTAAACCATCACCAGCTGACTTTGTACTGCCAACAGGGGCGTTGTTGTTGGGCTTTTGGGTCAAAACGAGTCGGAAGGGAGACTCGTAGCCCTCACAAGTACGACCAGTGCCGACACACTTTTGGCAAAATGGCTTGTTCTCGTCGCATTTGATCCTTCTTATCCTATTGCCGAGTCAGCACAATCGCTGAAAAGCTGGTTTCCCGTCAAGGTCCCTACTGGGGCTTGCCGGTGATGAAATTCGGGACTGACCTGCAGGTCGCACAGCCTGTTTTTACCTTCGTGCCGCATTGGACGTTCCGTCTGCGGGCGGCAACAGTTCCGACCATCGCTGGGAGGGCTGGCAGATACACGTTTGCCACGTATACCATACAGAGAATGAGCTGCTATAGGGAAGCAAGAATCTTGAGGCGACGAATCAAGCAAAGCACTTTGATTCATCACCAGGTCCCAGGGGCGGGCTGTCGCTTCCAGGCAGGCTGCTGCTGACAAAGCGGTGGGGGATTATCTACATAAGGGATGGATGGCCGGATAATTGATAAGCTGAGAACACCAATCAAATCGCATTGATGCCTAGTGAGACTAGGGTCCTCGGAGTAGGTACTTTACGTACCGAAGTCGTACTGTGGTCCTGGTCCTCTAAATTCACGTAAGCACTAGGTACTCCTCCGTCAGCCGTTTAAGGTGTAGTGAAAGCTAGCCTCGCCGTTCAGCGCGTTATTCCAGAGCATATCTCTTGTGATTTTTGTCTATGGTTGCCCTTGTGTACTGGTCGAAGTTCACACGCTCATTGTGGATTGGTCATTTAAGTATTTGTGTTCCAGTTACTTCGTTAAGTTTCAATTTCACCCTTCGAGCCTTCAGCGCCCGCAGTGTTGTTGTTGATGTTGCTTTGCATGAAGCTGGGACGTCTAACTGAATGATGAAAGGCATCCGCACCGTTTTCTGTTCGTATTGAAGTACAACACCGGTGACATAAATAAATAAGATGAACCAAAACAAAACCCATGATTGGCAGACCAGAGATTCCAAGCCACCTATTACTATTCGGTCTAGCATCATATTGTTCAAGGTAAAGAGAGGGTGGCACCCATGTTGTAGCATGTTTCGCTCCGTCCCTTTTGAAGGGGGGGTGTAAACTGCTTCAGGCTTTGGAAGTCATCATGGTAAGGGCCATGTCTGCTATATCTGGAGTCAAACCATTCAGATCGTGCTGTATTATCTATGAGGGCGATATCTTAGCTGACTAAACGACTGGCGAAATGATGCCTGCTTCCCCCGCCTGCTTGTTGATCGGTTCCCATACGGAAGTTCTTGCTTGATATCATGTTCCGAGATGACGGTCTTGGTATCGGACATGAGCGCATGTAAGCCAGGATTTATGTTCAGCGTCAGCTTGGAGGGTTATTCCATGACTAATGGCTGTGCTGGGTAGCTCGAATTAATTTGCAAAGTACAAGTAACTGGCTTCGACTATTGAAAACGATCTACTAATCAGAAGCCATCTGCGGAGTAGGCGTCTCTTGAACAACCTGTGTCGGTGCAATAGCTGTCAGAAGCTCTTTTGCAACCGCTGCACATGTCAAAGCAGCATATCTTTTCCATATGTTGTTCTTGTGGGAGTCTGCGTAATCGCATATACCACGGATCATCAGGCAAGGGAAATCCTGCCTCAATCCTGCAGCTTCCGTCTCAAAACACAAGACTCCCAATCTTTCGCTCAAAAGTTCCCGTACTAATCCGTTCTCGATAACAATGTTAACAGAGGCAATAGTTCCGAAGTGAATCACAGGGTCTCTGTCATCTCTGGTCTTCTGCTGAATCATCTGTGCACGGTCACAACCGGCACAGGTAGATTCAGAGCCAACATGATCATAGTCCGCCCGGAACAAACAATCGTTGAGTTCGTCCTGGTAGCTGAACTTATTCTTTGTTTTCGGCTTCTTGATTTTTTCCAGGAACTTCGATGCGAAATCTGGGTGTTTGTAGTCTCCATTTTCCTGATCAGCTTCGAGAATAGGAAGAGCGGAACATAGGACATTCGGTGGCATGCATGTTTTGAGCGTTCTCGTTCGTTCTCATCCTCCGCCCTCAGCAGTGTTGACTCTTTCATATTGAATGAAGCCACCATATGGGGCTGTGGGCGTACTAACAACTACGTCGCCGAGTCGAATGTCGTGATTTTCGGAGGGTGCAGCACCAGCGATGCCAACCATCAAACCGAATCGGATCGATTTAAAAGTTCTCAGGATGTCTCTTGCCACTGATGCGGTAGACTTTGGTTCCGTGGTACCTGTAGGCAGGCTTGCAATAACTACATTGTGGCCTTGTACCTGACCCAGAATGTAGCTGTTGTGGTCGAGTATGTCCTTTTCGGACAGGTTCGGGTGTATCTCATCTAGCATTCCTTTTGCAGTAGTCATCTCCAGCGGAAGCGCACAAATCCATCCCACTGTGTAATCGTCCGTCTTCGTAGTATGCGTTCGTGGATCAGGCATGAGATTTGTTGCAGGCTGCCCAGGAGGTCCTAGGCCGTTGTTGGAGGTGCTCATTGCTTCTATCTTGATCGTGTATTAGGCGCGCATCGCCGATAATGATGATAAAGCGTTTGAAGGGAGAGCATGAAGAAAGTCGGGAATGGGTCGACGTAGGACGTGGATTGATGCCCGAGAGGGGTTGGGAATTTATCAACCTGGCAATGATGGTGGCCAAGGAGCATCCATCCCATTTGCATGATACGACCTTCGCAGTGCCCTATCAAATGTCCCAGAGTCATGATGGTGTGAGGCCTGCTTCCTGCGACCTATGGCGGAAGTATTGCTTGCGTCCTCTAGTTATTGGCTCGGCTTGTATGCAGGCTGAGGAGCGGCAAGCAACTGCGACCCGAAGGGTAGAATGCGAGACATTAAGCTGCAAATAAAGAGTCCACGTGAGCCTGCAGTCATCATGCCAAGAGGCTGAAACGGCAAGAACTCTCCCATAAGTTCGCCTCGTTGATGTAAAGAGCCTGCAGGCATCAGCCTCACTATCAAGTTCTGCTCCCACCCGTTCGAAAGGCAACACCCTTCACCTTTGGTTGCCTAATTCGATACATTCAGAAGCGCACATAACTCATATAGAACATGCAGGGGGGCATTACACGACTCTCTGACGACTGCAATTTATCCCCATGGGGACATGGATCCATCACCTCATCCAACATAAAAGAGAGCACTTCTTTGGCCTGACGTTCAAAAAGTTAGCAATCAAAAAGCATAGTGTAAACCAATAACTTGGCCAGAGGACCTTTCTCAAGCCACAGCGTACGGGGACAGCGGATCTGTTGCAATGTGTTGGCAATATTTGCCGAATCTTAATGTCCTTGCCACCTAACTGACCGAAAGCTTCCATCAGGAGGGTTATGACGGGCTTGGATTAACGCTGTAACTTGCGTATTCCCCAACCCCCAGACCACCCAACCCAACCAGTCTCTCGTGGCCCACGACACAGCGAAATCATCAACGAGAACCCGGCCATCGCGACTGCAACATGCTTAGCGCCATAGTCATATACGGATTCAGTAGACTTACTCGCAAAACCGCTGCTCCACCTCCACCCTCCTCTAGCATAGAGCGCGTTACCGACCGACGTGCCAGTTAGCTGTCCCGCAAACGCCAACGCCATATACACCGTGTTAAGTCTATTCCTCGCTTTAGGATTAATCCCGAAAATCGCGGTCCTGTTAGCGACCTGCGCGGTCTGCGACCCGATATCGACGCCAATCGCCTGCACCACCGGCCCAGCCAAGGTGAAGCTCCCGATGACGGTGCCGATGACGCTGACGACAAGGACGATGAACTGGGCTACCATTATCGAGAACGCGGGCACGAATCGGTCGATTACCCTCCCATATAGTGGGACTGCGACCATGGCTGCTATACCAACGAGGGAAAAGAGACCCACGACAAGGGTGGAATATTCATAAGGTGGTGAGACGAGGAGGAACGTCACCGTCGTCCAGTACGAGGCAAAAATACCAGACATCGTAAACACGATCAAGCACGCCTGCAAAAGCACCGGCTCGGTGACGAGCATGCGGAGGATGGGCCACAACGCCTGCGGGTATCCCAAGGCCTCGGGGTTAGTCGACGGATAATCCGGCATGAAGCAAAACAGCAAAAGGGCGATTAGATGCTGCACCCCGCATGCGAGCCAGTAGATGTTCCGCCATCCGGCGAAGTTGCTCGCCACGCCTGAGAGGAACCTAGCGACGAGCAGGCCTAGGAGCAGTCCTGATACGATGATGGACAGGTATGCTCCTTTGCGCTGAGGCGGGGCGAAATCGCCGATGAGGAGGATCATTAGTTGAGACGTGACGGTTGAGAAGCCGCAGATAAAGGAGATGGCGCGGAATGCGGTGAATGAGCTCGTGAGACAGAGGCCTATCCACTGCGTTCTGACATTCAGCAACGTCTCTGAGAGCATGGACTCTGCGAGCCCAGCTTCTCTCATACTTGGTTGGTTCTGTCGCATCTGCTGTATTTAGCGGTTGTTGATTTGCTGACTCTAGTGGCGCCGTGTGCTTGCCATCGTCCTTCCCGGCTGCGCTTTGGCCCTTGAAGCCATCTGTACCTGGGTCTCTTCGAGTTGCATTATCATGCGATGTATCTGCGGTCGGAGTCGGAAGAGGGGCCATGCTGTTGTAGATGTGGTAGTAACGGAATCGTTTGCGGAAATTTATGCCTGATGAGAAACAGGAACGGTGAGATACTGAAAATTGTGTGGCAGGAGACAGCAAACCGGGTATCTTCGGTATAGACCCACTCTTCCCGATCGGCTTTCCTCCGGTCTATTCGGCTTTCCCCCGGCCACCACCGATCGGTTATCCTGTCGGCCAACACAAGCATGAGCAACAAGCATATAACAATATAACCTTGTAATTACAATCGCACATTATTATGATGTAGTTCACATCGTGATTCTATCTGGCGTCCCATCGACGCAAATACAACAGCTCAGTCGTAACGTGAGCGTAGTCTACCCCAACGCCGACCCAATGCTGTTATCCAACGTAAGAAATCTATAACATGTGTATGTATGTTCATGCCGCATTATCAGGCGCCCGCTCACGAGCTCCCTCGTACCCGCTCCCAACCTCGTCAACAACCCACCTCTGCCTGCCCTGCTCATCCACCTTGAGCCCGTACGCGTACCTCTTCCCCATATCCTTAATAGTCTTCTCCCGAGCCCGGCGCCCCATGTGGGACACTGCCGTGAGGTCGCGGCTCATGGTCGTGCCGGCGACGTACGTCATAACGGCCGCCACCGAGTCCGGCCGGCGGGGCAGGTTCGGCAGGTTCGAACGCCAGTAGAACAGGAGCCCCTGGACGACAAGCATGCAGGTCACCATGGCCACGCACGCGGCACCGCAGAAGATGTACTCTCCGCGCAGCTGGCCGGGCCGCCACGGCAGCCCGCTGACGACAACCACCACAAACTCGGCCAGCAGCGTCGCGAGGGCCACGCCGGCAGGGATGAAATACCCCGTGCGCGCGAGCGGCACGATGGAGAAGAGCGCCACGCCGGAGCCGCGCATCAAGATCGTCTCCTTCGCGCGCGACGGCTTAGCGTGCATGCGTGCATACGTCGCGAAGTTCTGCACGTCCGCGAAGGCCATGGCCCAGTACTTGGAGACCAAGATGCCGAGGATGCAGGTTCCGATGCGCAGGCCGATGACCTGGGAACGCGTGGTGTAGCCGAACATCTGGCGCGGCGCGTCGAGGTTAACCATGGCGGCTATGGCGAAGCCCAGCAACCCGAGGTGGAAGGCGACGAAGAGAACGTCGATATGGAAGCGTGTGCGTGTCCATGGGCCTGCGGGGGTAAGACGGGCCTTCCTCTCAGCCGCCGTCGCTTCGAAGCGTCGGAGGAACGTCAGGGACCTATCCTCGCTCGGGACGACGGGGATGATGCCATACTTCTCACCCTGCTCCGTTTGGAAAGTACCAAGCGTGAACTTTTTATCTTTGAGAAAAATTGCCAGCTGACTGTGCGTCATGTCTGCTGGGATGGAGACAAAATCCTGCTCGATCTCAGGATGGCCCATGACGGTGGCGACGCCGGAGATGCTGGTCGTCTCGACGTTGATACGGGAGGGCGTCTTGAACCACAGCGCGATGATGAAGACCAAAGCTAGCGCGACTACCCCTAATCCGGCCGTCATGATGTCTAGCGCCCATTTGTTGACGCTGAGGCGAGGAGGGCACGGCAGGAGGTTTGTCGGCGTGACGGGGCTGTCGCACCACCATGCGTCGGGATAGATGGACTCGACCGACACCGCACTGGCGAATTCTGCAGCGAAGAAGATGGCGGCGACGGGGGCGACGTTGATGGCCGAGCCGACGAGGGCGGCGCCCGACGCTTCACCGGTCATGAGCTGACGAGCCGGCTCGAAGTTGGCGAACTGGGAATATGCGGCGCCGAACACGGCCATAAACACTCTTGCTATGATGACAGGCACATAGTTGCCGACGACGGCCTGCTTGACGGTGTATGTCTCCACCTTGAGGGGAGGCGCCGTGGGCGTTGAGGTAGGGTCAGCCGATACTGTTGCGACTTGCGTCTCGGGGGGCGGCTCGGTCTGTGCAGCCTTTTCAGTTTCTGCTGATTGAGTTTCCGAGGCCGACTGCGTCTCTGATGCCGATTGAGTCTCTGAAGCTGACTGGGTCTGAGAGGCTGATTGGGTCTCTGATGCCGACTGAGTCTGAGAAACCGATTGGGACTGTGAAGCTGACTGTGTCTCTGAAGCTGACTGTGACTGCGACTGAGAAACCGACTGAGACTGAGAAATCGACTGCGATTGAGAGGCAGACTGCGTCGGAGAAGCGGTCTGGGTCGCCGAGTTTGAAGCTAACTGAGTTGCTGAGGCCGGCTGGGTTTCCGATACTGACTGGGACTGGGTGGCAGATTGGGATTGAGAAGCATCAGACTGGGTCTGCGAGGCTACCTGGAACAGAGAAGCCAAATCTGTATCTGATGCCGACTGCGACTGGGAAGCTGTCTGGGTTGCAGAGTCCGAGGCTGAGTCCGAGGCTGAGTTCGTGGCAGTCGCCGTCGCCGATGCGGATGCTGCCGATGCTGATGCCGCTGATGCTGATGCAGCTGACTCCGCACTATTGGTCAATGACGGGTTGGAAGAAGGATTCTGAGACGAGTTCACGACGGAATCCGCAGAAACACTGCTCGTAGCGCTCGCTGTGGGGTTTGCGGAGGTAGGTACATTGCTGGATGCCGACGGTCCGCTCGAGGCGGGCGTGTTGGCGGAGTTGGGTGCGCTTGTAGCTGTATTGGGTGTTGCTGAAGCTTCAGTGTTGCTTCCAGTCGCTGTCTGTGTAGCCGAGTCGGACGCGCTAGCGGTCGCAACGGATGCCGGGCTAACAGATGCTGTTTGCGAAGGCTCGGTCAAAGTCGCGGACCCAGATGTTGGAACGGTCACGGACTCCTGGCTCTGAAAGACCACGCTGTCTGTTTGGCTCACAGACCCAGAAGACGCCGAAGGTTGTGAAAGGGTTTCGGAAGGGTTTGAGGTTGCTGAAGGCGGAGACACCGTCGCAGGAGTATTCGACGCCGAAAGACTCGACTCCGGGGAGGGCGATGCGCTAGGTGTCGGTTGACTGGGGCTTGCAGACTGGCTCGGGGTCCCAGTGATACTTGAAGGGGGTGTGGGCGAGATGGACGGCGGGCTCTGAGAAACGCTTGGGGTGGAGGCGCTTGGGACTGAGGTCTGAGAAGATGGCGGAGAGGACACCGGGCTTGGGCTAACAGTGTCTGAGATTGAAGGATTCGGGACAGGGATCGTAGGAGTGTTGCTGGGAGTGTCACTGGGAGTGATGCTTGTGGAAAGACTTGGGGTGGCGCTTAGGCTACCGCTGAGAGTGTTGCTTGGAGTGCCGGTAGGAGTGAGACTGGGGGTGTTGCTTGGAGTGTTGCTTGGAGTGTTGCTTGGAGTATCGCTTGGTGTGACACTTGGCGTGCTAGTTGACGGCAACGGGGTTTCGGTCTGACTGTTCGTCTGCGACGTGGTCGGAGTGCTAGTAGGCGACTGCGATGGCGAGGGGGTGCTGGAGTCCGGTGTGCTAGACGGTGTCTGCGTTCCAGTCGTGGTAGACGGCGTCACCGTGCCTGATGTGCTAGGTATCGGGGTCGTCGTGCTGGTCTCCGACGGCGTAATTGTAGTGCTGCCTGAACCGGTGGTGGACGTAGACCCCGAGGTGCTTGGGTTGACAGTTGTTGAAGGACCAGTAGTTGGGACAGTCGTCGAACTAGGATCAGTTACACTGCTTGTGCTCGAAGAGCCGGTGGTTGACGGGCCTGGTGAGGGGGTTGTTGAGCTGCCTGAAGGGGTTCCCGAAGGTATGCTTGTTGATGGTGTGCTTGTTGAGGGTGTGCTGGACGGTGGCGGGCTCGTTGACGGCGTACTCGTTGGGGGTTCGCTTGTCGAGGGGTCACTTGTTGAAGGGGTGCTCGTCGAAGGGGTGGTTGATGGTGTACTTGTTGAAGTACTCGGTGGTGTGCTCGGCGGGGTACTGGGAGGAGGCTCCGAAGTACTACCCGGCGTGCTGCTCGACGTGGTAGTTGACGGTGTACCCGTGCTTGAAGTGGATGTCCCTGGAGCAGTTGACGTAGTATTCGTCGAAGTCGTCGGTGGCGTTGACGGGGGATTACTCGTTGTAGTGCTCGTTGAAGTGGTAGATGGCTTTGTCGATGTAGTGATCGTGGAGGTGCTCGAGCCGGGATCAGTAAAGCTAGTCGAGGAGCTCTGTGAAGTGCTGTTTGTACTCGTAGACAAAGACGTCCCGGATGTTGTTGTCGTGGATGGTGGCGGGGTTGAGCTCGACGAGGTGGTAGTGTTCGTGGAAGTAGAACTATCCGTAAAGGTCAAGGTGGAGCTATTTGTTGATGTTGATGGTGGTTCGGTGGTCGTCGTTATTGTTGTTGTCGATGTCGTCGTCGTTGTCGGATCATCCGTGGTTGAGGATGAACTGGTCGTGGTCGAGTTGGTACTCGGCGGGTCTTCCGTAGTTGTACTTGTTGTGGATGGCGGATCCGTGGTAGTTATTGTTGTGTTTGAAGTTGGCGGATCTGTCGTCGTAATTGTGGTCGAGTTTGTGCTTGGTGGATCTGTCGTTGTTGTGATTGAGGTTGAGTTTGTGCTTGGCGGAGGTGTAGTTGTCGTCGTTGTCGTCGTTGTTGTTGAATTTGTGGTTGGAGGATCTGTGGTCGTGGTCGTGGTTGAGTTTGTAGTTGGCGGCGGTGTAGTTGTTGTTGTCGAATTTGTTGTAATCGGCGGGGGCGTTGTTGTCGTGGTAGTCGAATTCGTAGTCGACGGCTCCGGGGTCAAAGTGGAAGTCGTCGAGTTTGTCGTTGTAACTGGCGATTCTGGAGGAGGAGGAGGAGGAGGAGGAGGAGGAGGAGGAGTCGAGGTGGGTGGCTCAGTACTGGTCACCGTCGTCGAGTTTCTGCTTGGCGGAGTATATATCAGCGGCGGGTCTCCAGTGCTTGATGTCATCGTCGTTGTGACGAACAGCGGCGGATCTCCAGTGCTGCTCGTCGTCGTCGGCGTAACATACACCAGCGGCGGGTCTCCAGTGCTGCTCGACGGTATGCCAGTTACCGTCTGCCTCTTCTTCAGCACCTCCTCCCTCCGCCACGCCGCCAGCTCCAGCGAGTCCCGGCCCGTCTCGGCGGGCCTCATCGCATCCCGGAAAGCCTCGCTCCATTGCCGCAGTCCCTCGCTGACCGCCGCTTCCCTCCTAGAGACCTGCTTGTCGTGGCCACCGGGGAGCTGGTACTGCGATGTCGAGCCGTCGGGCATATTTCGCCGCATGAGCACTGCCAGGGCGATCAGTCCGAGGGTCACGGCCAGCAGCGCGATGACCGAGTACAGCCGAATGAGGAACGTCCGCTTCTTGATCTCGGCCGCCCCTGTTCCGAGTTCCCAGCGTCAGTGGAAGCTCCATGCTAGTCATCGTCGCGGGAGATATACGTACTCGAGGGGTCGATGGCCTCATACTCCGTCTTCGTCTTACCCTGCTTTCTCAATAACCTCATGATTGCAAGCTCTACTTTGTCTTACCTTAACCTCCAACAGACATCAAAACATCAAACCGCAGATCAGAGAACCAAACGACGGACTATCATGGGGCATGAACGAGGGGAAATATTTTCACGCGCCTCGAACGAAACCCTGGAAATAAAAGCTATAGCTTTCACGAAACGGCCTCAGGGGAATCGGCTACACTCGCAGCCATGGCGTGCAACGCCTATTATACCAAAAACAGGTCCTCCCAAAAACGCATCCCCAAGTAACGCCTCCCGCCCACACCCCCGTCCTCGTCAAAGACAATAGGGCCTCAAGCACAGCATCGCCTTCTTGCCATGCCAGATCCGGAGCTGTCTCCGTGTACGCCACATGATGAGAAGACATGCGTGGCATACCAGCCAGGACATTCTCTCCTTTGCTGCCAGGGGCCACGACCACTTGGGGGGCATTTTCTCACACCTCGCCATCGGGAATAGGCCCAAAGAGGAAAGGGACGAGACCGTGACTCGAAGCGGCTGAAAGCACTCAGCGGCCCTATGTGGCGTCCTGTCTCGAGAAAGGACTCCGAGACGGAGCCTTTCTAGACTGAGAGCTTCGAGGCTGATGTCTTGGCTCGCCGAGGACTAGAATACGATTGGCTGTACCTGTCTGAAAGGAATGCTTCAGCCCCCGAAAATGTTCACGAGTCCTCACTAAGGACTTCTTAAGCCACGTGGGGCCCAAGCTCCAACAAGTCGGTGACTATCTGCCCACTCATCCTCTGACAAGTAAAGGACTCGAATGGCAGCTGTCACAGGTTCAGCCTCCCATGGTCCTAGATACGCCCGAGCAGGGAAGCTTCTCTCTGCAGCGATGCTCCCGTGAAAGAGCACGACTCAGCCAACGGCTTGGCTGAAGACGAGGCAGAACTATCTCCAGGCTCCTGAGGTTGTGGCGGTCAGCAAATGACGGTGGGATGGGACGAGGCTAGGGAAGAGGTTGGGAAGACGGAGGTTGCCGTCTGGCAGGACCGTATATTCAACAAGCTCTCTCTCTCTCTCTCTCGGGCCGGGCACACGTTTCCGTGTCTGAGCTGCGGCCATCTGCAATCATGTTGAAGTCATCTCTGAACTCGCTTTCGGTGTTGTTGATTATGCCATGGCTTGTACGCAATCAACTGCTATCAGGCCCCGAATGGTGAAGATCAGAAGCCCAGGTCGTCAGAGGTTGAAGTCGGATTAAAGCCGTCGCACGGGCGACCGGGGGCCACTCGACCACCAGATCTTCGATCGGTTCTCGCACAGGAACGTGCCTCCACTGACCGAGGAAAGAGCAGATCATTTCCATACTGCAATGTTCCAGGCTCCATGTCTTCGAAGATGAGTCCCGGTCTCTGCCTCACGAATCCTTCTCTGTGGGACAGACGGCGATCTCCTTCATTCCCCCATTCCCCCCACCCTCACGAGCTTTGAACCGGAACTAGCATCGCGCCAAGTTCAGCCTCAAGACCGCCGCGACCGCCGCTAGACGGTCCGGATGCGTCCAAGGGCAAGTCAGCTCAAGCCCTGGCTCTCCAGGACGACCCAAGGGCGCAAGTGACCCTCTCCGCGGAAGCACTGCCTAGCAACCCGCGCACTCGCGCTAGGCCAGCTGTCGAGCTCGTCATCGCAGGCGCAGCTAACGCCAGTGCCGTGTTCCTTCGCGACCCCTGCCTATGGCACCCTCGAGGAGCCCCGAGTGCGAATCAGGTCAATCCAGTGCGTAAGAGGAATTGGAGACTCCCTGTATGGAGCATGTCGTCTGCGGTGAGCATCGCTGCTGGCAGAGCGTGGGACAGCGTGGGAGAAAAGAGGCAAAAGACAAAGACAAAAGAAGAGAGGCCTTCGCCAAGCCAGTCTACAGCGACTGCGACGCTATTGGCACGCATACAAGTAAACTGCACAGCCAGCCAGTCAGTCAGTCATCGGTCAGGTTCGCCCTGTCGGGTTGCCCGTTGCTAAGGAATTGGTTTGATCAGATTTCGATTGTTTGTTTGTTTAGTCGAGGTTTCTAGGACCCCCCCTCAGTGGAGTCGGCCCGCGCTGAGAGTGACCCCTCTCAGCATTTGGGGCTAGGGCGCCCTCGACAGACGGCCTCCCCGCCTGGGCGGGACACTCTGGAAGACCCCCAATCCCACCGGTACAGGCGGCCCAGGCCAGGTGAGACGGGCTGGGCCGTGATGTCCAGCCAGCGCCAGCTTCACCGACATCTTGTGCTGCCTGCCACCCGTAACCTGGTCCTCAGTCCCGATCCAGGAGCGCCTAACGCAGGTAGAGGGGCCTGCCGCACCCCATCTCGGAACCCCGGAGCCGAAGACAAACCGGCGAGAGAAACCGAAACCGACCTGACAGCCCACGGCCAAGAGCCAAGAGTCGGACAGGCGAGCTGGGCAGCGTGAGCAGCGTGAGCAGCAGCAGCATCAGCAGCATCAGCAGCGGCAGCGGCAGAGCAGCAGCTGAGCGTGGGACTTCAGTCGTGGTGTCAACTGAAAACCCACCACTGCTGCTCCAGCTCCATCCATCTGCATCTGTGGGCTGCTGCTGGATGCATGCATGCACGCAGTTGCATGGCCCCAGGGACAGGGACGGGGACCGACGGAGCAGACTGCGCGGTTGGATGCTCGAGGCCATGGCTGAACCGAAGTGGAAATGCCTTATCGCGTCATGCCCAGGGCTTCGGAAACGCTCCCCTCGCCTCCGTTTCGTCGTTCCTGCCCCCCCCCCCCCCCGACCGTGTGTAGATCCGCCTGATCAGGGCATTCAGCTCGGTTGGTTGGTTTCTTATCCGTCAGATTCGGTTTGGCGCTGTCCATCCTCCCCACTATTCCCCGTCCTTCATCTCACCTCACCTCGCCAGTGTCACCACTCGCCGTCCACAGTCCTTCTGCATCGTCCATCCTTCATGTCGCGGGGCACCGTCTTCTTCTCAGGCGTCCAACACGTTCGTTGTTTCATCTCTCTCCAATTGGTCCCTCTTGATCTTCGCCTAATCTCCCACTGCCTCTCTTTCTCTCTCTCGTTCGTGGTATCGGGTCATCCTCTCCTCGGTTGATCAATGCTATTGTACAGTGTCATTCCCCCAAAAAAACGTGTGCTCGCTGGTGTTGTGGAATTGGAAAACCCCATACGCCGGCCATGAGATATTCATGACATTATGCCCTGAACCAAAGACTCCTTAATATTTCCTTCCCGTGCTTCTCGTCGTCCCGATTGGGGTATCGTTGATCCCATCCTGACAACCCGGGTAATCGCCTTCGTCTGCCTGGTCGAATTGGCGTTTTTCGGCCGTTGCATCGTAGCATCTTTTGGTGTGAATTAAATCGATAATATGAAAAGTGTCACTTGTCCGTGACTCGTCGCGTTTGAATAGTGTGTTTCTCGCTCGTTTAATCGCCCCGTTCGTTGAACTGAACGTGAATATGTCGGTATTCGCCTCTCCCAGTGCGTATTTGGGCGGTCCTGTCGTTCGCCTCGCGTGTTTCCTACTAGATGAGCGAGAACTTGGATGGCGCCATGTGTCCCAATGCGGCTGCCAATGCGGAATGCGAATCGGGGGCATGTTCTGTATAATGCATGTCCTCCTCGAAGTACGGCAATACCTTGATGCCGCAATGTTGCTGGAAGAACTGAACACCAATGTTGTATCGGTCTCTGCACCGTCTGTCCCACGGGTCCACCTTGAGCGGGCTGTGGTAGCAAAATGTGTTGTGTTCCGCGCCTCGTACCGGAAAGACGAGGCCGGCATCCTTCATCGCACCCCAAAGTTCCAAGGCTTCTATCCTTGTCGAGTCGGCGTTCGGCCAGGCTGCCTGCATCAGCTGCACGACAGCATATCGAAGCGCCAGGTCATCAGCGCTGCCCTGCCCGTGGCGGCCCGCTACCTGTCTCCGTAATGGCTGAAGTTCCGACAGCAGCTTTTCGAGCCTCTCGGGATTGGCGTGGTTGTAGAAGATGGCTAGGTCGATCCAAGTCCTGGCAACGTAAGGGTGGCGGCGGCCGTAGATAGCCTCGAGTTCGTCGGCAATCGTTGGGATGCAGCCCCAGACCAGTTCCGAAAGCGTGATTGGGCCGTGCTTCTGCTGCACTTCGTACAAGGTCGAGAAAGTCTGTCGTAGAGGGTGCGAGCGTTCGAAGTTCGTCGTCGAGTATGCGGCCAGGTATTTGCAGAGCGCAGTCATCATGCCTGCATCGCGGTGCACCATTCCCAATAGCAATTCCTGGATGCCTTGAGGCGAGAGTTGCTTCAGGTCCATCTCCAGTCGTTTGAATGCCCTCATCAGTAGGTGTCCACCCGAGTCGTGCTCGCCCATCTCGAATTTCTTGTTTGCTTCGGCAAACATGTCGCTCGACCCGGCGCCCCAGAGCATCGTCGATGTCCAGCCAACCTGCCGGTCCGTTTCCACTTCGAACTGGCGGCAGTGCAGGAAAGCCTTTCTCATGTTGGCAACAATCGTCTCCTGCGCTCGGAGCAGGTCTGGTGATCGCAGATAGCCCGGAGCGGGTGGCGGTGTCGGCGTGCGACATCGCACATACGACGGTAGTTGAGCTGGCGTTTCAAAGTCGACGAGATCGTACTCCGTTACTCCCTTCCTCTTCAGATACGTGCCCAGGTTGACCACTCTGCCGTTTCGCACAAACTCGGAAACTTTGCCCTCGGCATCACGTTGAAACTTCATCGACAGCAGCCTCTTGACTTCGTCCTCGGTGTTGTTCTTGACGAATCCCCACTGCGAAAATCTCGTCTTGTACATCTTCGGCCTACGTCTGTGAGATGGTCTGCCAGTGTCAAAGGACCGCGTGCACTTACGTTGCTTGGAAGCCATATTGGTCCGCCATGATTTGCATGACTTCTTTGAGAGGGCGCCTCTCTTCCAGGTACAATTGCTTGATGGTCAGCTTAAAAGACTCCCATGCCTCGGCAGGCACCTGCTCGCGCGACGGCCGGCTGCCGGCGCCCGTCGTGGGCTTGGGCGTAGGAGCGACGCTTGGTGGCCGAGCTTGGCCCTGCAAGATTGTTATTTAAGCTTTCCAATGCCGAGGTGGCACATACCGGAAAAGATGTTGGTGGCGGCGGGCCAAACGGTGTTTGCATTCCACTCGGCGTGGCCGGGACAAGACTCGGGGCTGGGGTGGGCGCCGGGCTGAAGCTCGAGGTTGCTGGGCTGAAAGGCGTGGGCGCAGGACTAAATGGCCCGGGACTGAAGGGTCCGGGACTGAAAGGCGCCGGAGGCGGGCTGAAGGTGGTCGGCGGCGGACTAAACGTGTTCTGCGGGGGACTGAATGCGACGGGGTGAGAATGATGTTGAGACTGCTGAGGTTGAGGTTGCGGTGGAGGAGCGGGGTTCGAGGGGCCGGCACTACTGCTTCCTTCGCCAAATCTCGAGTCGGGCGTGAACAAGGGGATATTAGAGGGCGCGCGACTCAATACGGGCTTCGTATTCCTGGGCACTGGTGGACGAAAAGACTCTGGGGGGCGAAAGTAATTGGGTGTTGTCGGGCTGTTGGCGACCGGGCTCGTGATTCTACTCATGCTAGAAGCGCTCATACCAGAGGCACTCATCCCGGAGGCGCTCATTCCGGAAGCACTCATGTTTGCTGTGCTGTTGTGCATGCTGCCAAAATGCGCCGAGGAGGGGCTTGCGATTAACGGACTCGCCACGGAACTCATCGGACTCATGACCCTGCTACTGCTCGGCGGCGCGGCCTGTATGCCTTCAAAGCGGGCGATCAGGTTCGACACGCCGGCCGGGGCCGAGCTGAGTTCATCGAGTTCCATGCCTTCGGGCTGCTGTGGTGGTGCGTGGCTCATTGGGGAGCCGACGTTGAAGCGCGTTTGCTGCTGCACGCCCGGCGATGTCCAGTCCATGGGCGAGACGAAATCCCGCCGGGCGTGCTGTTGTTGCTGCTGCTGCTGCGGTTGCTGTTGCGGCGGATATGTTGAAGAGCCGCCGAGGCTTTGCGGCATGCCAAACCGGGGATACGGCTGGCCGGACGTGTTGAGAGTGAGGCCATGCTGACTGCCTCCGTAGTCTGAACCAGAGGGAAAACCGCGGGGCTTGTCCCCAGAATGATTGAACATCTCGGCCGCGTCCCGTCCCCCGATGGAGCAGAGGATCGGTCCGCGGGCTGCGTGAGTTCAAGACTCGGACGAGTCAAAGCTCCTCGGTAGGACAGGTGCTTCGTGTCGTCGAATGCGATTCATCCAAGAAGCCCAGCGCGCTGCCCTGGTGGCAAGGCAAGCGTCAATTGCCGTCAGACGGAGGGGTGCCACTGGGCCTTCACTTCAAATGAAAGACGAGAGCGTGGGAGGAGACCAAACAAAAGTGCCCATGATCGTCGCCACATAAAAGAGAAGGTTCCTCTCTGTCTCTGGTCGCCAAGTTAAAAATAGAGCGGCAGAGGAGAAAGCGTCATGGTCCAGTGTGGTAACCGTGGGTTCGAAAAGATTAAAGACGGACTGAGGGCCTGACTGACAGGAAGGGCCAGGACACAACAGGACGGCAGGACGCGGGCACTTGTCGGGGAGGGTGAGGACGGGTCGGGACAGGAACAGAACTGCTGGAACTCCTGGCTGGTGAACGGCAGGCGATGTTGTCTGCTGCAGAGTCCAGGCAGAGAAAGAGAGATATGGGGGATGGGGGAGCGGTTCCTCCAAGCTGTCCGTTATGGTAGGGCTCTCTCGTGGAAGACCACTTTCGGGCGTTGAGCTGGTATTGGTCGGCGGTTGCCAAGTTCCCCCGTGTGGTGAAAGCTGCAGGCAAAAGTTCCTTCGCCTAATTTCCTCAACAAGGAAAGCAAGCGTGGCACATGGGTAGAACAAGCCCGTATCCCGTCCCCTCGGGGGGCCTTTCTCAGTGATAAGAGGGCCTCTAGCAGCAGAGCAGTAGCTGGGTCCGTGGAGCTGCGCGAACGGGGGGGAAGAAGCGTTACATGGCCAATGATGTCCTGATGGTCTGGTAGTCCGGGCGTCTGTTAAACGAATGGGGAACCATTCACGGCCAGTCTCTGCTCGGAGCGGGCGCTGGCTGGCAATTTGACCGAGAGGAGCAAGACGAGATTGGGGGGCCCTTCGAGTTCCGATGGGGGGGGAGAGGGGAGGGTTGGTTTGCTATCGACGCCGGGCTGGGGGTAAGGCGAGAGCGGTTGGTTCGTCCGTTTGGCTGGCTTGGTGGGCAGCGACGGGACGGCTCCCTCGCTCCCACTGCGCGCCCTAGGCCCTGAACGAGCGGGAGAGAGAAAAAGAGCCTGCGCTGCGTCCAGCCACCCAGGGCCAGTCAGGGCCCAAGGAGGTCCCCGGGATTTCGTCCAATGTGCAGGACGGCCATGTCGACATGTCGCGGTAGGGCTGTGGGAAAGTTGGTGGGAGCGCAGGGCCAGGCGAGCAATTCCAATTTCCAGGGTGGCCAGGAGGCGGGGAATTGTGACAATGGTGCCACCACTGTTCTGAATTAAGAAGGTGAGAAAGTGACCTGGTCGGCCTAAGAGACGCCAACGACCGAGTCCTGACTCAGACCATCAATCATGATGCTTGTTGGTCGGTATCCTATCAACTAGGCCCTCCCCCTTTTCGGAAAGGCCGCGGTGGGAGTCGCGAGGTCGCGAGCTGTCGCCAACAGAGTCTCTCAGTCCCTGAGTAGGTAGTCTCTGGTCTCTGAGTAGGTAGTCTCTGGTCTCTGAAAGAGCCTGCGCTGGCGCGCTGCCGGCCAGCCTTCCGACATTGTCTCCTGGTCCACATCGCTTCTGTGCTCAAAGGCCGCCGCTGTCCGCCGTCGCGCGGAAGCCCGCGATGGCCTGGCTCCCTCGCCCATCGGCTCTCGTTCGCCAAGCAACCACGCCTGAGCCCGCGCCTTATTCACGGCGTAGGGGAGCAAAAAAGCTGGGGGAGGTGTGCCGCCGGCGGAAGACTAACGCCGTAGAAGCTTGGTGCATGTTCCAACGGCCTTCCACCAAGCCGCCTTGCTGCCATCCGATAAGCCACCCTCCGAGCACGCTTTGCACGGCCAATAGCTGTCATGCTGTCAGAGACACATCCGAACGAGCACCGCTCCAGGCTAGCCCGTTGAGGGCGCTGGAAGTCGCGGTGGCGCATTTGCATTTGCATTTGCCTTCCAGCCAGGTCCAATAGCCGACGGCGCACCTGGCCAAGCAGCGCCTTGGGGGCGATTTCGCGCGGACTGGCCGCGAGACAAAGGGGATCTATGTCCTAGGACGCCACGATTCAGACTCGAAAACAAGCCACGGTGCGAAATTGCCATTGTATTGGGCAGCCCGGCAGGGCTCCGCTGGGCAATGCTGGACATGCTTTCGGCCGGTTGCACCACAGGCCATGTCCGTGCTGCCCTGTCAAGGCCGAGGTGTGGCCAAAGCTGACCTGGGCGAGTGCTCCCTTTCTCTTGTCGACACAGAGCGTTTTGCGGCTTCAGCCTCTCTCTGCAGGCCGCCGAACCGCTGAAAGCAGCGAGCACTACGACTGCACAACAAGGCTTGCAGCATGCAGCTGAATGCCCACGACGGATACCACCCAAAGAGCTGGACGCGGCATGCCGAAAAGTCCCAATGGGGGCTAAGAGACGGGTGGCGACCGTACTTCGAGAATTTTCGACCCCAATATCCCTCCAGCCAAGGAAATCCCTGCGGGGCGTATCACGAGCACGATAACCGGCGGCGGGTTCCTTGTCAACCTAAAATGAATCGGGCTGACCAAGAAGAGTGTCTCTGTCAGAGCGTCCAACAACAGATTGCATACTGCCTCGGAGACCGGGGTAATGAATGGGCGTGACCTTCCGGCGGGAGCACCAAAAACGGCCCGGTTGAGTGAGACCGCAATCGATACGGCGATTAATCTCCATTCCGACGTGGATACGCCTGGAGATGTCTAAACACCGAATGATCCACGGCCAGAACAGCAATGCCGCGATGCAGCCGCAGCGCAAGGGCTTCGTTCAGTTTAACATCAGACTTCAAGCACGACTTCTGGAGCAAGAAGACGTGCTCAAGTCGCACTCAGCCAAGATTGGCCCAGCGAGTGCCCAGGACCGGGATCCATCATTCAGGGCACGCGAGCCGAGTGGTTCTGGGCACCGTGATCGCCTGAAAAGCTACCACATCTGGGCCGTCTGGGGTGCCGATGGTACCAACCGTGAAGAGTCGACTGCATCGCCTGCACGCAGTGCAATATCTTGCACCAACGTCGAGTTGTGCTTCAAATTGTCGATGACGTACCTCTGGTCGATTTGGGCTCGAATGTCAGGATTCTGGTGTGGCAGCCACGAGATGACAGAGACAGCCGGTTATCTCTGCAAAGACGCCGAATCAGCTTGGGGCACGCGGCGGACGAAGCAGGATACCGCTGCTGTGCCATGATAAGTCGGGGCATTGTCGACTGCGATGCTCAGACGCTCCGTACTTGGACTGAACCGGATGATAAGACGTAACAGATTTCCACAGCGTTTCCTTTGGGAAGGTCGAACAGGGTACTTTGGTCAAGTGCCTGTCGTCGCCAAAGACCTATGCTAAGCGCTCGGATAGCGGGTATTCCAGCCTCACCGAGGCTATCGGTGACGTCGGCCGGCAACGATACGAGCCTTCCGAAGCACCTCAATGCGCAACAGCTCCAGATAGAACTTCGCACAGGACGAAGAGGCCGCCGAGTGCTGGTACTGCAGGCGACATGACCTGCTCGGGACCGTGCAGGTAAGATTGGTGTTCTTGGTGTTGGTGTTTGGAGCATCTCCACGTCAGGTCGGCGACGGATAGGGGCGGGTGTCACTGAACTGCCGATCCTATCCCTCCTGCTACATTGCGTGTGCATTCCGATGCAGCGGTTCGGTCGGGGGAGGTGTCACTGTGATTTGCTGCCGGTGATAAACGACAGGCAGCGTTGCTGGTTCTCGGTACGGGGTGCTCTGCGCAGATTTGGAGATCAACCATCAACCAGTCTCGACTAGGAAAGAGGTATTCCAGGCGCGATTGAGGTTCGAGGCATCGACACATCGAGCGATTGCTCTCCTAGAGAATACTAGGCTCCTCGATGTCGTTGATTTCCTGGCTTGCGTAAGGTAGTTAGTCAACAATGCCCTGATCTAAATCACAAAGCCCGGGGCGCGCCCGTCCGCAGTTGGAATCAGTCATCCATCACAAAGGCTTCGGCTCAGATTGAGGCTTACGTTCAACTATGCAAGGTGCCGTGGGTTGCGTCAACCGTCTCCCACGCCTCTACACGATCCATCAGATCATGGCGCAGAGCTTGCGGCCGCTGTCTCGACAGCGTGGTCGTGCCAAAACGGGTGCTTTGCTCCGACAGGCTTAAAGGCGCTGCCAGCGAAGAGTGGGATTCCGATGGTGACAGGTACGTGAAGCCCCGGGGGCCCGTCTTCTGCAGAGAGCTGGCAGAAATGCGCTGTCTCGGTTCCCAGCTGAGGCATTGCGTTGTGTCTGGTGGGATTACGCACCCCTCTCATTATGATCAAGTCTCTTGCTGTCCTGGTGATGCGGGCGGGTGATCTTGATTGTGGCATCTGCCGTTGGTAAGGGAAAGTCGTATAGGTTGTCCTCCATGATAGCCAGTGAGGCAGTTCGACATGTTCTTCTCATGAGGCATGGCAGGTAGCACAAGAGAAGACTTTGACGGTAGGGCTATTGGCACAACTGAAGGCAGTCACGTCTGAAGAGAGCGGGTCCGGGTCGTTCCTTCCTAGGAAAGTAGGTGCCACGATTGAGGTCGTGCCTTCCTCGGGGGCCACAGGGCCAGGCTGTGGCAGCTTTCCGCCCCAGAACAGCTGTGCGAAAGCCACACAAGCAGCCTCCTACTTACACACACGTACTTTCTAGGTATGTGGACATCTACAAATCTACGATACTTGGGCAAAAGGTCTCCTTTAAGGTAGCGTGGTCATGCCAGCACTCTCCCTAAGACAGACATCTGACATAGACGATACCAGATATCATCACCGCGTGCCTCCGTGCCGCTGGCTTATGGTCACAAAGCTGCAAATGTCACCTGTCATTTCCGAATTTCCGAGTAGTACCGCATAGGATCCAGGCCTCGGCCATTTTGGAACGGTGTCAAAAGCTTCGAGTCACCCGCCTTGTATCGCGCCGTGATACCTCTTCCTTCCTCAGACCAGCCCGATGACCTACCATATGCTAAAGAGACTTTCTTACACGAAGAGAGCTTGTACGTTGTTCCATTCGTCCTATCTCATAATTCTGCGCCATCGGTGCAACTGTTTCGTCCCAAGTGATTAGCTTGTAGTCGCACCATGGGAGGCTGTAGCTTGCACCCATCTCATCTAGATCGATCAGTGCCTCAAGAAGCGCGTCTCCGGATCACACGCGGTGCCCTCTGGTCTCCGATATTGCTCGAGTGTCACTATAACTCCGATCATCATCATGAATGGAGCAAGGTGAGGTTACTGTGCGATGCTGGTGTTGAAGGCCGGGGCTGCTCTACATGGGCAGGCCAGGCTCCCGAAATACTCAACCACCAAAGTTCACCCTCAATGCTCCATACGTAGACATGGTCAAGATTTCTCCAGTTGGAATTATTATGAGGTTTCTGTCTATCGCCAATATCGTAGCTTATAGTTCCTGTAATGACCTGGTGCATACCTCCGCCTCCAACATTTCCCAATGGTATCGTGGCCCTATTGTCTGGGTCATCTGCGTCCTCTGGCGCCGCGACAAGACTTTCGATAGAATATCTGTTCTTTCAATCTACATACATGTTATCTTGGGCCATCAAAAGAATAGACCAACCATTCGAAGGTCTCTCTCAATGACCCGAGTCTCCGTGCGGGCCTTCCATTCTTCCCAGGCGAACACCCAACATGACGACCAGGAAAGGAGACAAAAGCTGCCAGCTATCCGGTCATTTCGCCGTCTTAAGGCACTCTCGGAAGCTTTTTCACTTTCTCCGCACAGAGATCTGGCAGCTCTGTGCATTCTCGCAACGGTCGTCGGATTCCTCGCCGTCGAGCATCGTCTCTCCTCATGCATTGGGTATTGGCACGATCCCATCAATCTCGTCTTTGGATCTCATCCTATCTCAAACTCGCTTCCATCCGCTATCGAATTTCATTATCACTAACAGCCAACGAGGCTCGTCATTGAAGGGGGCTCCTGGGTCTCTCCGGCGTCGGTCACATCGGTCTCTCCCGGTCTCCCCCCTAGCCAGGCATAAGGTTATCTCCGACTGTTACGAGACGTCAAGGAACGACGGACGATACTCGTAGGGAGGCCTCACGGGATACTTACGAGTAGTTTTTGATCAGATGGACTTCGTCGCGGAACGAAGAACTGCTGGGTCTAGAGAAATCGGTAACATCTTCTCTCAATCCTGACCAGAGTCCGAGGCCAAATTTGACAGGCTTCGTCTGCGGAAGGGGGGGGGTGTAGAGTTTCCGCGTCTGTCGTACAATCATGCGGCCCTGTTGCTACTGCTCTTGATCTGTTGGATGTCCTTGCTAGATGCCGAGGTTTTAGACGAGCGACGGTGCTTCTTGGTCATCTTCTTCGAGGTGCTCTGAGCCGTATGGCCCCCCTTCATGGCCCAAATACTCATTTTCAACCATTCGAAGCTCACAGTCTCTCCTTTAGAGGTTAAAATTGTTCCCTCCGTCTCTTGTACTCAGTGCTAGAAACCCAATTCCTGTCGGACCAGGCGCGTTCTCTTCTGGCACGATGGGCAGCCACCTTACGCATATCATCCACGACAAATTCGTCCCTGTTGACAACGGGCAGATTGAGCCTAAAGATAAGCCTCGTCCCACGTGCAAGGCAGTGCGATGTCGAGGATACGTTGTCAAGCCCCTTGTTCCCCAGTTCCGTCGGCAGTTGCAAAGGCAGCTACGACTTTTGAGGCCAGAATGCCTGAATAGGCGATGCGATGATACCAAACGAGGACGAGAACGGTGCAGGGTGCTCAAATTTGGATGCTGACATGGGCACTAATTGCACCGCCGGCGCTGATCGGGATCCTGTCTAGTAAGAGAGGCGGGGCACAACAGGCACCAACTTTAAGTGGTGATGCTGTGGTTCGCGCTGCGAGCGCCACACGACAATAGCCAGTCCAGGGTTGCAGCGCATCGAATCCGCCCGGCTGTGCAAGCCCAAGCCTTGTAGGGCGTCAACTCGCAGTTCATCTGGTCTCTCTCGTCCCGTATGACGGACGCTGAGCCGGCGAGGACGGCATCTCGTCAGGCTCCTACGGATCTTGCGGACGGCGTGGTAGGGCGAGCCTGACCCCAGATGCGACGTCTCGGCGCATCTAGACCATCGCAACATGTGCTCTGGAAACCGGAAAGCCGGGGAGGCATCGAGGCTAGGTAGGAGGCGGAGGTGACGTTGACACCTGTCAAGGGCAGCCGCGGAGCCGAAAACCAGCGGCGGGCGGCGGGAGCGCGGCGTCTCCACCCCTGCCACGATCGCCGGCCGCGTCTCCCATCCGGGACCCCTAAGGGGATTTTGGCGCGCTGCCATTGGCGCAGAGCGGCACTCGCCCCCACCCCGGCCCGCGACCCAGGGCATCACGTGGGGGTGACGTAAAGGTGGCCCAAAGTGCGGATTGCGGAAAGTGTTGACTCCACTGGGCACCACTGGAGGTCCAGCGAGGCACAGCGCCCACTCAGCGGTGCGGTCGGCGGTGCGTGTGCCTAGGTAGCGCGTGCAGCGGGCGTAATGCACTGTGTTATGGTGTGCGCTGACCTCAGTGCGACCCCGACCCTGACCCCCGACCCCAACGAGACGCGCAGCAGCGGCCAAGTGGAGGGTTTCCTGAAGCTCCTTGCTTCAAAAACCGGCCGACGACACTTTCTGGAGATATGCATCCCCAGCCAGATACGCGGACTCTATCCGAGGATGGCGACCCCTGAATTACGACCCTGAACGTCTCCGTCTCGTCTCCTTTTCCGAAATACGAAATACTCTAAAACGAAAGTCTCCCTTTCGGCTGCGACCTCGTCGAACCTTCGTCCGCCGGTTGCACCTTCATCCCTTCTCCCCGCGCCGACTCCGAATCCGAATCCGCGACGGTTGCATCTTCAAACCAAAACCCCCGATCGCGCATTCCAGACCAGAACATACGCCGGATTATTTCGGTACACGATAAGCAACCCGGATTCGATAGCTTCACGACAAAAGCCTCCCGAGCCACGACCGGCGCGAGCTCCGCGAATAGCCCAAGTCCGACGATACCGAAACGAACACCATGGCCTCGACGGCAGCCGCCCTGAATGGCGGCACGCATGACCACGTCCTGCGCCCGCGGCCGAGGAAACCGCAGCACTCGCAGTTGACGCGGACCATGAGCAATACCTCTGTCGGCGAGCCTAACGGGCTCACCCCTCTGTCAGAGACGGGCCAGACAAGTGGCACTACAAGGTACGTCATCCGGACTCCGGCGGGAGCCCCGTGATGCCCTCCACGATGCTAACATCACCCGTCCAGCGGCCGCTCAACGCCCGTCCCGCCCGATGCGCCGCCCTCCGTCAAGAGCATGTCTACGGCGCGCAAGCAGGCTCGCGCCGAACAGCGCCGCCGCATCTTCCCCACGATCGAGTTCGCCAGCCGCGTTTCCCACTTCGACCCCAACTCGGACTACCGCGATTTCCATGGCTTCTTCAACCTCTTCTGGATCGGCCTCGCCATCATGACCATCACCACCATGCTGCGCAATATCAAGGACACGGGATACCCCATGCGCGTCCAGATCTGGACTCTGTTCACCATCAAGATCTGGCACTTGGCTATTGCCGACTTCATGATGGTCGCCACCACCCTCGTCTCGCTGCCCCTCCACCGTTTGTGGCGCGCCGCTCCCGCCAACGGCGCCTTCACGTGGAAGAACGGCGGCATGGCCGTCCAGAGCATCTACCAAGTCGTCTGGCTCGTCTTCTGGATCGCCATCCCCTTCGTGCTCGACTGGACCTGGACCGCTCAGGTCTTCCTGCTGCTGCACACCATGGTGCTGCTCATGAAGACGCACAGCTGGGCTTTCTACAACGGTCACCTATGCGAGACGGAGAAGCGCCTGCGAGCCCTCGACAACCCCTCGACCGCCTCCAAGGACCCCGTCTACCTGTACCCCACCGCCGACAACCCCATGGGCACCATCAGCAGCCCCAAGCACCGCGACCCCAAGGCGAAGCCGCACGCCAGCACCTCCGATGAGGACTCGACGTCCGACGAGGTCGACCAGCTGCGCGAGGACCTTGCCCAGGAGCTCACTTCCCCCATGGGCAACGTCGCCTACCCGCGCAACCTGACCTGGGCCAACTACTTCGACTACCTCCTCTGCCCGACGCTGTGCTACGAACTCGAGTACCCCCGGACCGCCCGCATCGACTGGCAAAACCTCATCTCCAAGATCATCGCCGTCTTCGGCTGCATCTCCCTCCTGACCGTCATCTCGGAGGAGTTCATCCTGCCCATCCTCACCGACGCCGAGGTCCGCCTCAACGCCGAGCCCGCGCCGCCCGCCTCCGAGGCACTGCTCATCCTCGCTGAGAGCATCTCATGGCTGCTCTTCCCCTTCATGCTGACCTTCCTGCTCGTCTTCCTCGTCATCTTCGAGTACGCCCTCGGCGCCTTCGCCGAGATCACGCACTTCGCCGACCGTCACTTCTACTCGGACTGGTGGAACTCGACCGACTGGATGGAGTTCTCGCGCGAGTGGAACATCCCCGTCTACAGCTTCTTGCGCCGCCATGTCTACAGCGCGAGCCGTCCGCACATCGGCCGCTTCCCGGCTACCGTCATCACCTTTCTTATTTCCGCCATCGGTCACGAGATCGTTATGGCTTGCATCACCAAGAAGCTGCGCGGCTACGGCTTCGTGTGCCAGATGCTGCAGCTGCCCATCGTCGTGCTGCAGCGGACCAAGTTGGTGCGCGGCAAGAAGACGCTCAACAATGTGTGCTTCTGGTGCTCTATCATTATGGGACTGAGTCTCGTACGTTCCCCCGTCTGCGGTTTTGTCGGTCTCAGCTAACAGTTTGCTAGATTTGCGCTCTCTACGTTTTGGTCTAGGGTTTAGAAGGCATCCTTCGCATCAACACACGCATCATTTCCTTACACATCATTCACATCGGTATAGACGCGTTTCGGCGTCGGTGGTCTAGATTTACTTACAACCGCGTTCGGCCGGGTTGGGCTCGGGCCGTGTACATGTAGCAAACTCACTCTGTATCATTATCTCATCGTCCGATGGGGGCGGCGACCTCCAGGACAGCGACCTCCAGGACAGCGATCCTCGAAACAGCGACCTTCGGGACAGCGACTCCCGGGACAGGCAATCATTTCCAGGCGTTTGTAGATCGGATTTATACCCCCCAAATATCAACTGCCTTGGTTTGGCACATGTCATGATGCCCTTCCGTATGACATCGATTTCCAAGTGGCAACAGTATATGCCCTTCAGTTATCTCCCCTCACGGTCACCCGAAATCTAAGGTTCGTGGTCAAAAAACCGACTGCCGTCACCTGAGTGGCTGGCTGCTGCCCCTCACGGAATGTGGTGTTGATAATTGGCACTCGACAGGATATCATGTGCGTGCCACTAGCTTGCGGATGGGCGCTGTCGAGATCAGCAGGTGGCCAAGCTCATCAAGTCCACGCGTAATGACGTGCCCAGGAAAGCTTCAGCCTCGTTCCTCTTACCCGCACAGAAACTGCCGGCCTTACTATTCGCGCTTGTTTACAGGAAGATACTTGGGAGAGTATATTGAAGGCTGGGCGATCGGGGATGGGGTCCTCCCCGATGTTGGGTCTGGTCGCGATCACCCGCCCGTCGGCGATACATCAGCAACCACCAACCCCGAAAGTCATCATATACACTACGGCCAGAGCCCCTGGAGAGCTTAAGACCCCTTCCGCTCTTCCGATGAACAGTCTAGGGGGGTGATATCCTGGCTGCGTACACGTCTGTGAAAATGATCTCACTTCGGCCTAGCCAGCTCTCCCTTGTGCCACCACCCGTCCGGAGCACTTCGAGCGGCATCTTGATGCATCTCAGCCACACGACACTCCTACTAGCCACAAATCTACCGGATAAGTTCATGTTTACTATTTGTAAGTTCGGATATTCCAAAAGCCCTCTTACTACGGATATCAGGAGACCACCCTGGCGCCGAGAGCCTGTCTAGCTCATCTCGTAAACCACATTCACCGGCGTACTAGCAAAAGATTCTTTTGTCTTTTACTTGATAACTTTGATCGGTAACATTGAGCCCGAAAGCGTTGTTCCATGCGAGAAGGGTTTCTAGCACCAGTGATATTGTATGATGAGAGACAGTCAAAGAGCCTTCAACCTCCACAGTTCAGCCTCCACAGAGTGGCTGGCTAGGGATATTTCGGCGTTTAGAGTTCGTTCCCGGGTAAAAAGACCCCTTGTTTCGACCGTCCCTGTGTCTCTCATGCCAGCCTTACGACCGAGCCCATTTCCTCCTCCGACACCGGTCTCACTCTACGATGTCCTGCACGACGTCGCTGTCACGTCCTGTGCTGCAACCCCTTCACTATCGATTGCCCGGAAGACGTAATTCTGCCTGAAGCGACGTAGCCCGGTGTGCCTTCCGGCCTCTGCAGGTTTGTACACCAACGATCGCATCAGCTCTCCCCGCCCCTTATCGGTGCTCACTGTAGGGCTTCTGCACAAGGTGGCGGTGTGGCCTTCAGCTCATGTGTCCAGCCAGTCGTTTATCGGCAGGCTACAGCTGAAGTATCCAGGCATGTTTGTGCAACACACTGATAGCCCAGCCCGGCTTTGCCAGGAGACTCAGAATGTCTCAGTTCTCCGCCACTTCTTGGATCCTTTGGTCTAATTATTACCTGTCGATCCGATTCCAGTGTGATACGACATATGCCACCGCCCCCTTGAACTACAGCAAAACGCCGTTGTGCTTGTGAGACACTTCTGAACCCCTAACTCAGATCACCGCCACCTCGCCCAAAGCCTTATAAGAATTACGGAGGCCCCCTGCCTGTGACGCCAGACCAGCCGAAAAGACATGGAACCAGCCATGGACTCAACTATCATGGACGACCAGCACGACAACGACAGACTTTTGCAGCGGAAACCGGTGGCTTCGCGCCAAACACCGACAGAGAACGGCGAGAATTTCCGAGAGCCAGCGACGGTACCACTGCTTCC
This sequence comes from Colletotrichum gigasporum, assembly GCA_024584535.1. Classification (NCBI taxonomy): domain Eukaryota; kingdom Fungi; phylum Ascomycota; class Sordariomycetes; order Glomerellales; family Glomerellaceae; genus Colletotrichum; species Colletotrichum gigasporum. Next base: position 2,861,351 of record CP077951.1, read on the forward strand.
TTAATGGGACTCTAGCTCGACCAGGTGGGTCAAAGAGACCCGAGAAGCGTCCCTCCAAAGTCGTTGGAGCCTGAGCGATGAAGAGACCGAATACCATCGGGAGTCAGCATCCATCTCATTACCACCGAAGAAACACGAGGACGAAAAGCAAACGGTCACCAAAGAGAATAGCTCCGCTCCGACCAACGATTGGCGAATCTCAGCCAATCTCATCGTAAGCGGCTGGTGGCAGGAGATCCTTTACATCATACTCAGCATTCTCTCCCTTGTTGTACTCATCATCGTTTTGGCGGTATTTGACCAGAAATCTCTACCTGAATGGCCGTCCGGGATCACTCTAAACACCATTATCGTCTTCTTGTCAACTGTATCGTTCCTGTTGTCGAGGGCTTATCTCAATCAACATGGAACTGGTTCAAGAAGAAGCCGAGGCCTTTACACGACTTTGACGTCTTTGACCAGGCGTCTAGAGGACCAGGAGGGAGCTTCAATCTCCTTTTTCGAACCAAAGGCCGGTATGGTAACTCCTCGAGATCATGTCACACTTTTGGACGCCAAGGCTACATAAATATTCATGAATGCTAACGGGTTGTAGGTTCATTGGCATACTATCAGCACTCCTACTCATCTCAGGCATCGCGACTTCGACTCTGACGCAATCTGCAGTTGCATATCCCTCAAGAGATGTCCCTATTCATGCAGAAGGAAGTGCAGTCGCGTGGAAAATACCTTCAGCCGCTGCGTTTTCAGCAAGCCTCGACTTGCAATATGATTCTGGCGACGGCGAACTTCCTAGATTTGACTCAGAAACCGCATTTCTAAGGGGGATATTGGAAGGCATGTATGCACCAACCAGTAAACCGTTGAATTTCAAGGAGCCTCAATGTACTACAAGCAAATGTACATGGCCTCGATATAGTACACTTTCTATGTGCTACAATACAACCAGTATGTATCCAATCTTTCAATAATATTCCCTAAGAACAGACCGATAATGTGTTTTTGTACAAATTAACCCTATCTACACATGATGTTGTATTTTACCGAGTAGATCGCCGTCTTTGCGTGCTTTTCTCAGTCTTATTAAAACCCGAGATCTGACTGCATTCCAGATATTACTGATCTCATCGAAGAAAAAAAATTATCGAGCAGCCAATTCAATTTGAAATTGCCGAATGGTGTTAATGTGACCCGCGTCACAGGGGTCGCCCTTCGTCCGGGAGCCACCCTGTCCTCCGAGAACACAGCAATCTATAATGCCGGTTTTCTGCACCTTTTTGTTTTCAACCGGAACTACTTGCGGGCCCAAGTGATGATCCCCTTCGGGGTCCTCGCGCCGTCGAGTTTGTCATCCACGTCTGCGTTGACACGTACGATGTGGCAGTTCAGGACAACATCCTGGATATGAATCGAGTGCATTCGCACAGGGAATTATACAAGGAAAAAGTTTCTTTCTCGAATTACACTCAAGTTATGGAAGATGTGTATCAATTTATCACTCCATTTGATGAAAACACCCAGTATACAACCTTCTTGCCGTTTTGGCAAGAGGAAGACACAAGAGAGGCTCTGCACGATCTTTTTGTTGAGAAAAATTCCTTCGCCTCCGACATGTTTGAAGTGGCCGACTCCGAGCTTTGGAGACGTAAATGGATGCCGGCCTCTCGAGAAGGTAGAAACATGACCGCCGAAGAAAGAGACGACGCCTGGTGGGATGCTGTGAATGGCATGGCAAAAAACATTGCAGCCGGGATAACGAATTCGTAAGTGATACTTCTTGTTCCTAAAATCAAAATGACGTTCTGACATTTCGTTTCAAAGGTTATTCAACAACGGATCAAAATGGCCTTGGCTGGCCCTCTGGAATGGGACAGTCTGGCGAAGCGAGGTCTATGTCGAAGTCCGCTGGCCATGGCTCAGCCTACTGGCCGCACAGGTTTTCTTATCCGTCCTCCTTCTAATTCTCGTCATTTTCGAGACGGCCGCAGCCGACATCGACATCTTCAAACGCTCCACCCTGGCTGCTCTCTTGGCCATCAGCGCCCACGAAAAGACTAAATTAAAGCGCCTCGAGGCAGACGGGGAACCTCTCATCAGCAAGAAGGACGACCGTCGACTTCTCCCTAGAGGTGTTGGAGGCGAGCTGAGCAAGAAGGATGGGAAATGGGTCCTGGGTGGCCAGAGGACCAGTAATACCTGACGTGGATACTCGAGGACGAGAACGCAGGTTGGAATAAACTTAGAACGGAGGGAAACTGTATCCTGAATGTCATGGATTTCGCTATCTCCCATGAAATCAATACACGCGTTTGCTTCTATTGGCCATGGAGACGCTAGCTGCGAGCCTTCGGGAAGATGCCGGGTCCGACCCGTGGCTGACGAGGTACTCATTTGCTTACAAACTAAGCAAGGCCAGAAGCGAAAATTTCCCATGCTACAAATATAATGAGATTGTACTTATTGTCAGTTTGGACAAGGACAGAGACAAGAGCGATGACAAGGATGCACGGCGACGACAATGGGAACAACAAGGATGATAAGGGTGACGGAGACGACGAGACAAGACAATTGAAGTTGCGTTTCTCAGCACTTATCTGATGCGTAATGGCTATAATGAGATTATCCGAGGTGGTTCTGGATGAATACTGGCGTTCTGAGATAGGATTGGGGAACTCTTCCCTTCCTCCAGTCGTCAAATACCTCGTGACCATACCTACTGGACAGCTTGAGATCCCGCCCACTCTCCAATGGCTAAGCCAGTGAGTGAGCGCCAAACTTCCAGAGGAAGGTCAGATTGGTGGCTTGGAAGCCAGAGATCACCTCACTCCTGCTCAACTGATGCATGGCTCACCAGAGAAGCAGAGCAAGAGCTCTAGCGGGCAAACCTCACGCTGAGCGTAATGAAGGTCCCGGCAAAGGACCTAAGGTTCAGAAAAGACCTATCGACAAGTGTTTCCTCGAGCATCCCCCAATATTTGCTCGTCCTATGCGAGAATTCGAAGGGTGGCAAGGATAAACTGTGCGGAAACGGCGCGTGGATGCGGTGAGTCTCGGACAGACATGGGCCATAGGGCTCGCAAACGGAAAGGTCTTTAGCCCATAAATCTTCCACGATAAACCAAGCAGCCTCCTGCTTCAGTTAGGTTTTCCTGAGTACTCTTTTGCTTTGGGGGGAGCAAGACGGTTCAAGTGACATGAGTGGAAGGAAACGTCAGCTCGAAGTTGCGTAGTCTGGATGCACCGTCCTAGCTTGCTTTTCTGTCATTGCAAGGAGCTCGCACATGCCATTCGAGTAATTCGGAAAGCTCGGGTCTTTTATGAGTTGCGCAAGTGATCATTGTAGGTAGTTTCTCTTGCCGGCTGGAACAGGTTCGGCATCGTGTCGTGTCATTCCTTCTCACTCCAAAATGCTTCCCTACCGGAATTTAATACCCGCGGGCCGTCCTTGCTTTCTCTGTAGACACCGACGACATACCAAATGCGCTTGCAAAGATGTTAACATGGAGCGACACCCCATGCTCTTCCGTATTGACACACTCTTGAATGGAATTCCAAGGAAGTTGCACACGTAGAACATGCCTCTGAGCTGGTGCTTGACCCGTATTCTTCCCCCTGGGGCTTTTTCATCTTCCCACCTCAACCTCAGCATCTCCCATCATCTATCCATCTTCTTCTCCCGATCCTCAATCTTCTCTCCCATCATTTCAAATCCATCTCGTCGTTCACCTCCATCGTAGCGATGAACGTCATCGGAACAGGCCATCATCTTCCCTTGCATTCACTTGCCTGCGCGGTAGAGTCGAGGACATTCGCCTGCTACTCGCATTCCTCTATTTCGCTCTCTTCTCGGCTTTTACCAACGTCAAACATCATGCTTCATCAACTCGGAACACGCAATGCACGCATCTATTACTAGCCCTTGAGCGTTGTTTAGTGCGATGTCGTCGATTAGTAACTGCTCTGACAGCATCCAAATCATGTGCAGTCTTCCCATCGTCCCCTTTGGACGAAGCCGAGCTAATCCACGAATGTAGTCAACCTCGACGACCGTTGACAATCATCCTCCACTACCATCCTCGACAATGCCGACCTCAGACCTTTTCAGGTATCGTCATCATCGGTCATGGGATAGTCTATATCCATCTCTAGGTGAGGACCCCCGATGATGACTGAAAAAACTTACGCAAGTTTGCCTGTGGTAACACTGAGCCTTTTGGTAATGAAGTATTGTTCTTTCTGAGGGGAGACCTAGCCCACTTAGCCTTTGGCTAACCCCAGAAGATCCCTAGTTTACTGACCTCAGGCCTTTTCAGGCATGTCATCATTGGCCATCAACCTCTAGGTGAGGACCCCCAATGATGACTGATGTCAGCACATTGCTTGTCTTTGTGGTAACCCTGAGCCCTTGGGCAATGACGAGAGTTTTCTTTCTGAGGCGAGACCGAGCCCACTTAGCCTCTGGCTAACCCCTGAAGATACCTACCTAGTATACCGATCCTGGCCTCAGGCCTCTTCAGGCATTGGCATCGTTGACCATGGATATACCGGCCGATCTCTAGGTTAGAACCCCCAACCAATGATGACGATAGAACTGACCTGTGGTATCTCTGAGCTTAGGCGATAAGGAGGGAAGACGTAGCGCACTTAGCTTTTGCTAATCCCAAAGATAAATAGTATCCATGGATGTCGATCTCGGCCTCAGACCTCTTCGGGTGTTTTCATCATTGGCCATATCGTGTTACGACTTTGTCTCATTGAATATTGATTTCAGCCTCAGACCTTTTCAGGCGACTCCGTCATTGGCCATGCTTTCCTGTGGTAACCGTCGTGTGTTGACGAGGACTTACGAGTAAGCCTCGTCAGTAATGAGGACGAGGAATGAGTTGGAAGTCGGGCGACGGGCCTCTGGTATTATATCCCAGTCAGAAGGACCTTGGGAGATGCCATCTTCAGTGACTCACAGCGCAAGGTTTTCAGCAGCCTTGCTGGTAGGTTCGATGAAGCCACTTCCATGTGACTCATGGTCAAATATTTTCAGCAACCTTGCGGACTGAAGTCATAATTTCACGTCATTCGCTCCCATGACACACTTTCAAGGTTCCTATTGACTCGTCCGCCTGTCAAATCATGTGAGGGCTGGCTCACTGTTCTTGAGGTACAGACAGTACTGTCTGGTCAAGCTCCTCGTTCATGACAGTTGAAAAGTTTACGGTGGCTTGAGCTTCAGGTGCTATGTGTCAATGCACTCTCTTGCAGACGGTGTGACCTTCGTCGTCCAAGACTTCAACAGGTTTGTGGGTACCTTGATTCTTTTGGCTGAGTTGCAAAGTGGGAACGAGCTAGAGAATGTGAACCCTTGTCCTCCACGTTGACCCACGCACAACACACAAGAATGCTCCCATCCCACTCGTCGCCAACTATCCGTGTCCACCGACATGGAAACATCGTCATCGCGCCGATGGTTTAGTGGTAAAATTCTCCGTTGCCATCCAGCAGCGTCGGGGAGCCGGGGGTTCGATTCCCCCTCGGCGCATTTCTTTTGCTCCGTAGCCAGGTGAAGGACCTCTCACTAGCAGGGCAAGTTGGAATAGTCTCGAAACTTGACCGTTGCCTTTTTTGCTTTGACATATGGCTGCTTACGGCGTAAAATATTAATATTTTCTCAGCAGGGCTTGCCTCCGTCTGTTAGGTAAATGATTAGTTAGGCTTGACTGGGTCTTATGGCTTGGGGAGAAAGTGTCGTGAACGTTGATGCCAATAGGTTTGGTTCATTGTCGAATGGAGGACAGCTTCATGTCCTTGAAATCTCTAACTGTGTTCATTGACTAGATACATAGACGTCTCGAGTTACCTTTACGGGTTTTGCACTGAAGTCAACCAGTACTTCCGCGAGAACATGGGCGCCCACATTCTCTCCATGAAGAAGCCGACCTCGGGGTTAGTGGAGTTCGCCCGCTGAAACTCATTTAGCGCCTTTTGATACACGGCTTTGGGTAGATTTCGAATCGTCTCACGCCTGACCGCAAAAGTACCGGCGTGCATGGCACGTATGGCGGGCGGGTGTTTCCCTCCGAGAAGCTTCGTCCAGAACTCTCCAGGCGTATACCGCCCGAGCTTCAGAGTCTTGATCTGGCTCGGCGTGATCCACAGCGACTGCTTGCTGCTGTTCCAGTTGATCCGCCCCCAGTCCGCGACGTCGTGGAACAAGCCCGGGTTGAACGGCGTGACGTCGTCCGCGGCGACCTGCATCGCCCGCTCGACCATCTGTTCCGTCTAGGCTTCAAAATAACCATGGGTAACCGTGTGGGTACAATAACCATGTACCCATGGGTATATATGGGTAACCATAATGGGTATTGTTGGAATCCGAATCGGGCAATAGCCCCACTTTCGGGTTCCTGATTGGCCGGTTCCGACCGGACCAATCAGAAGGCAGGGATTCTGGCGCACCGACTAGATCTGGCAACAACCGGCCTAGCCCACGTCGGAATAACCTCCCTCCAACAACAACAACAACACTACGTATTCAATATATTAATTATTGCTGTTCAACCCTATCGCCTAGGCGACCCTTTGACCTAGGGTTAAACCTACACTAATTAGTGGTAAATTTAACCATTACCGCAAATTAGCAAAGAACAACTATTAGAAAAGACGATTTTGCTAAGTAGTAGAAGATCGGATTTTGTTATCGTATAGAACTCGTGGTTAGGTTTAATTATTTCGGTGACGATGTACTAAAAGAGGAGGTTTCGAAATAGAGATATTAGAAGTTTCGTAGAACGGGTAAAGTATTGTTTTTAGTGTAGGTTTTATTTACGATAACTATGTTTAACCACCTGCGTTAATTATGTATAAAGACGTCGAAGATTTTGCGGAACGGGCGAAGCTCAGCCTTCGGCGTAAACTCCGTTATCGATACTTTTTACCCTTAATACCCTTCTCTATTATTATTCTTAGTTATTAATTATATATTTTATATAAATATTAAGGTGATGCCCAAAAAGGACAGCAGAACTAGAAGAATTCCCTAACTTCTACTTATTATGATCCTCCTTCTTATACCACCTCTTAGTTCAACGAGAAATACTATACCCCTCGTAATAGACGACTATAATAACCACCGGCGCACTATTAAAGGTCACAAAGACCTCCAATAAACGCCCTTTTTCTATACTCAGAGAGGGCCCCATAATTAATCTTAAATGCATATTAAACGTAGAGAAATCCCCGAGGAGATTACCTTAATAACCAGAATGATGCTCAGATTACCCGGAATACCTAAGGCGTAGAGGGACACTAAAGACGACGCCCCTCCACTTCTCTAACCACAAGGGACTTATTTACTGCGATACCGACGATATTAGAAGTTACTTACTTTTTTATTACAGTGATCACCATAAACGAAGATTACACCAATGCCTTAGACCTCGGCCAGAATACTTAGAAGGATGACGCTAAAGACGACGAACCCCTTAGGGAGATGCGGGAAATGTACCCTCACCCTTAGGATCCCATAACACATAATAAACACCACCGTAAAGTGATTAGATTAAAGAATTCAACAAGATCCTATGTAAAAAAAAAGACCACCACTAAGGGATACTTACCCCTTAATATATACCCTCCGGATATTAGAATACACAGAATACACTACTATTAATGGAAATACTAATACTTTAACCTAATAACTAGTAGTAATTCGTTTAATAGACGTTATACGCCCTCAAAGCCGTGGCCTAGGGGAAACGTAGTGTGTTTAAGGCGTTGTTAGGTTAACTGAATGGCCAGAGTATTGTTAATAACCTAGGTAAAAAGATGAGTTAGTAATTAGGAGAAAGCTCTGAGAAGAGTACCCCTCTAAAGGACTCTTCTCAGGTGATTACCCCTTAGGGAATTATATAACCCGAGGGAACATAATAGACCCTCGTAAAGAGAACTATCTTATTAGTCCTAATTTTAAAGGAATATACTACTTATGTGAACCCAGAAATATGGGGGAAGTGGATGGACTTTAAGCTTATTAAAGGAACGGTCCAATTAGAGAAGGACACTATTATCGCCTTCCTTTTAATTATCTATAAATAAAAGAAGTTTATAACTATGGACCTTTGAATATAGTTCTAAATGGACTTTGAAGGATAGATGAAGGACATATAGAAGGACGTTAGTAAAGCGATGATAGGCCACACGATTAACACCCTTAGGGAGGGAGTAGTCTATGTTCTATTGGATAGTATTACATTAAATATCTAAAAGTTAACTAATATTATAGCCGAAGAAGAGTTCTATATTTGGATAGACGATGAGATTCAACGGTTCTAAAAGAGTGGACCTCGAGGCCTAAGGGAGGTCCTCGAAGACTCGAAGATTATTAAAGAGATTATGAACAATTATAACATCCCCTTCCACTAAATAACTTAGGGGACGACTCCCCTAGTAGAGACGGCGAGGGAGGTAATACGGGTGATAACAGAGCCGCAGGAGAGCACCCCGTTAACGTCGGGGTAACTAGTAAGGGAATTAAGTTTATTATATAAAATAAGACCACTTATGGACTTATAGATCCCATTAGTTATTAAAAACTCCCCGGTAACCATTACCGATAACCCATATATATCTCCTCTAATAAATAACTAGATCTAGGTGCTCGCGAAGTAGATGAAGGAAGTGAATAAGTATAGAGGAGAACACTACGAGGTCCTAGAGAACTCACTATAGTTATAGAAGCACTATTATAAGGTTTTATAAATATTAATGGAATTTGTTACCCTAATTATTAATATTATACTAAAGGATAAGGCCCTGGACTTCTTTACGGAACATATTATACAGTTAGGTGTACTAGGGACCTTCCTATCCTAGGAAACTATTATTAGGAGATTAAAAGACTGGTTTGAGATGAAGGAGGCCCATAGAGACTACTTAACGGAGTGGTAGACGACCAACTAGGTAATAATTAGAGACGAGAACTATGGGAAGAAGCTTAATGAGGTACTCGAGTTATTAGTTGAGAGGTTAAGGAAGATATAATATACGCTTAGTAGTGAATATAATACTAATAGAGTATTATGAGATCAACTCCTTTCCATAGTTAATAACGTTAGGGAGTGTGCTTATGCTCTCTAGGACCTAAAAAACACATTTAAAGACCTTTATGGCTAGTTATAAAGTGTTATTTAAAACTCTATGAAACTTAACTCGGGTACTAAATAACACTTCCTATAATAACCCATTAACAAGGAGATGAACTACTTCTTCACAGAGAAACGCTATAATAACCGAGGGAAGTAAGCAAGATTCGGTTAGTGAGGAGGATTTAGTAGAGGGCGAGGTAACCGATGCTTTACCCTAAGATAACCCCTAAAAGATAAGAAGTGCTATATTTATAGGAAAGACGGCTACTAATTCTCTAATTACCTAAAAAAGGAAATAAATAAAGCCTTCTAAGTGTTCTAAGATGGGTATAAGAGATAATTCCATATAGAACCTCCTAAGGGAGCCATGGAATCCTTCCTTCTCGAATACGAAGGCCCCTAAGGTGACGAAGTGAGGAACGAAGATAAGGACAACAGGATCCACGAGTTCTTCGTTATGGACCTAAAAGAGGAAAACTACGAGGATTAGACCTATGGAGACCAATTCTATACCTTAATACTAAGCCCCGAGACCACTCTTAACGGCGAGATCATCATAATAACCCTCAGGGACTAGGTAATATACTATGCCCTCACAAAGGAAGACCTATTTAACGAGGTTACCTTTAAGAAGACCTCGGAGGCCTACATATTCGAAGGAAGATACACCGACGCTGTATTCTATGGAATTATACTGGATATAGGCGTAGCTAAGTCGTTAATAGTAGGAGAGCTTTAGTTTAACGCTCTTAGATGCCTATACCCAGAAATTACCCTCAACAAAACTCAAGCCGGCTAGGCAAGCGTTAAATTCGGCCCAGGGGAGGTCATCTCGTTAATAGGGATAACTATAGTTATAACACCCCTTAGACTACTTATTTTCCACGTTATCCCTTGTAATACTCCGTTCCTCCTTTGTTTTAAGGATATGGACCACTTAAAGGTCTACTTTGATAATCTAAGGAATACTCTAAAGTAGGGAGACGTCGTTGTACTAGTTACTAGGAAGTTCGGCTACGCCTGGATGAAACTGGGCTACTAGGATAAATCCGTTGTGTAGAGCCACCTTATAAACGTCGAATTATAACGCTTACACCGGTGTTTTGGTTACCCTTTAGTACGGAGACTTTATAAAATCCTTTAGAGGACCGGAGAGGAAGTGGAATTGGTAGTTATCAAATACTTAACAAAGTACTATTACTATTATTAGATGAACTAAAAAACTCCCCACCACTTCAAATTCACTATCCGGGATAATGTACCCTTTAACTATAAGATCGTTGTCGATGTACTGTACCTTAACGGAAAGCCCACCCTTTAGGTCGTTAATATGATTATAGGCTTTAATATAGGATAATTCCTGAGTAATATAAGTGTAAAGATAGTGTGGGAGATGCTTAGATTATGCTGGATCGATGTATACTAAGGGCTACTCGATTGGATTGTTGTGGACGCTGGCATTAACTTTAAGGTGTCCGAATTTAAGTAAATAGTAAAGTTTATGGGGATTGAGGTTAAGATTGTCCCCGTGGAAGCCCATAATAGTATAGGGAAGGTTGAGAGATATTACGCATAACTTAGATAGGCGTATAGTATTATCTGGTAGGAATCCCCTTCCACGACGTTAGAAGCCGCCCTTTAGAGTACACTAAAGGTTATTAACGATATTATAGGGCTAAACGGAATTATACTAACCTTGTTGGTGTTTAGTGTATACCCTAGGATATTAGATAACTCTCCCCCATCACCGGAAGTAATCTAACGTATAGAGGCTATTAGGAAAACTATGGAAGACCTTAGGAAGGCCAATGCGAGACGTTAAGTCTCGGATGCCCTTGTGATGAGGAATGGACTTAATAATACTACACTAAAAAGCTTATTATTAAGTTTAGAAGTTAAGGTGTAGTGTGAAAAGAAGGGATGGAGAGGCCTATTCACTTTGGTAACCATGGACGGCGAGAATTACGTTGTTCAGATGCCCAGAGGCCCTAAGACCTTCCGCTTAATAGTTATTAAGCCCTATTATTGTGACCCTGAAGAAGAGCTGCTAGAGGAGCCCGCTACTGCTGATAACGGAGCAGGAAACGAGGCCCTAGAAGGTAGTAATGGTGAAGGAGAAGAAAATAACGAGGACGACGTTGAATTAGTGGCCATGGACGAGATTATTACTAAATCGTCCCCTCCACTAGAGGAGGAAAAGCCTTAGCTACCTAAGAGATGATGAGGCCGGTTATAAAAGAACTCGGCCGTTGCCTACGAAGTTAATACCGTCTATTTCTAAGTAGAGACCGATGGGCTGAAGAGACCTTACTTCGTAGTGTATTTATCGGCGAAGGAGAAGAACGACCTTACACTAGCCCATGAGCTTCAGAAGAAAGGTGTAATAACTATGCCCGGTGCCTTATACGAGAAGTTAATAGAAGAGGAGATTGTGAACCTTATAAGCCGAGGTATATTCGAATTTATTCCTTATAATAAAGTTAAGTATAGTAATACTAGGATTTTTAAGTTTAGAATTATTAATGAGATTAAGGGGAAAACCGAGAAGCCCTACGAGAAGAGCCGTTTTGTGATCCAGGGCTACGTTAACGACGGTAAAGAGGCCGTCCTTATGTAATCCCCCACGATTCAGCGGGTAAGTTAACGATTAATTCTCGCCCTAGCCCCCTACTTTCTGGTGAAGGGCTATTTATTATGGTTACGAGATATCACTTAGGTGTACACTTAGTTAAAGACGAAGCTTACCCGGACGATTCTAGCCCACCTACTAGACTAAATTAAAGATAAGCACCCTTCCGGGACGATTATGAAGGTCGTGAAGCCCTTTTATGGGATCGCCGAAGTAGGGACCTATTAGTATGCGACTTATAGTAGTCACCATAAGGAGAGACTTTAGATGAGAACCTCTATATACGACCCGTACCTGCTATTATTAATACCCGAAAATAAAAGCCTTGTAATAATTGGGATGCAAATAGACGATATAATAAGCTTAAGCGACGAGAAGTTCTCTTAGAAGGAAGAAGAAGAGCTGAAGAAAGTAACGTTTATAGTAAAGGCGAAGTAACGGCTAACCGTAAAGGAACTCCTCGCATTTAATAGAGGGATCGTTTATTTAGACGGTAAAATTATTAAACTACGGTAAAAGGGGTAAGGAAAGAAAATCCAGTTTGTGGAGATTAGGATAACGTTAAGCTATTAGTAATACGTTGTTCAGAGAGCTCGTAGAGTATATATTGCCTTAGTTTGCGATATCGAGGCCTGCTATAACCTCTCCGTAGTGGCCTAGCATTAAAAGTCTACGGAAGAATAGATAAAGGCCCTTAATAAGCGATTAAAGAGGTAGATGGAGACCCCGGACACAGGGCTGGACTATAACTTCGTCTAACTTAAGATAGTGACCCTCTTCGTCTTCGTGGACGGCTCGTTCGCTAATAATAGTGACCTCTTATTATAACTAGGATTCCTCATTATCCTAGCCAACAAGACCTAAGCCGACGAGAGCTTCACCTTAACGGGCAATATTGTCCATTATTCCTCTACTAAATCAAAGTGAGTAATACATAGTGTTCTAGTATCAGAGATCTATAGTATAGTAGCCGGCGTGGACATAGCCTACGCTATTTCTATAACCCTGAAGTTTATTATAAACCACTTAAAATTTTTAGAAATCCCTACAATTATCTATACCAACTCATACTTATTTGTTGGATTCACTCCACTAGGCCTAGTGTGGAAGGTGGGCAAATAACGATATATTCGTCGTATCTGCTCTGTTGTTGTTGAAGGAAGGAATCGGGCCTACGGCAGCGATCTGACGCTGCCGATCTAAAACCAATTCCTGCCTTCTGATTGGCTTGCTAACCGGGCCAATGGGCAATAGGCGGTAATAGGTGGCGCTAGTCCAGCGTGGACATTCCGACACTGGTAACTATCTCTTTTGCCGCAAATCGCCCCTTTCTCAAATAACAAGTGAAAATTGAGCGTTATTCGGCGCGGGCACCAAATTGCTCAAAACACAATAAAAAATCGATAAACGGAACGAATACGTAAAATGGTCGGAAGCGGCAGAAGTGCCGTTTTTGGCCGTACCGCCTTCGGCAAAAACGAGCGTATCCCATAGCCAGCTACGGGCAAAGTCCGGCTCACCGTCGTTAGCGACGGTAACAGTATTCCTCTTATATCCCCTGATCTCCTTTATATTCCTCCTCTTATTCGGCGCCATAGGCGCTCCTTAGGGTCTTATAACCCATCCCTCCATCCTAATCTTCGTTTTTACCTCCTTAATAAGCTTCGCGAGGGCTCGGTTTAGTGTAACCTTTATTAAGCCGTTGGTAGGGTTATCGTCTCCGTAGATCCATCGGATCTCGTATAATTCTCATTTCTTATAAGATTACCTTAACACTATAATATCGATTATTAGGCGTTTCTTTTTTATAGTTCTAAGTTTAATAAGATACTCATAGAACGAATATAAGTTAGTATACACGATAATTAGGATTATAGGTATTCGGAGCTTATTAGTTACGATCTTCAGGGTCATAGAGAGGGCGTAGGCCATATTAACACTAGCGACCATCCCGTATATCTCGGATACGAGGACGCTCCTCGTGACTCTCTTAGACTTTGTTAAGGAGTAGTGGATAATATTTCCTTCTACTATAAAGTCCTCTTCTCCTTTGGTCTTATTTACGAGGAGGATTACGAATCCGAGTTAGGACATTAGGTCACTGTTATTAGTAAAGGAGCTATTAACAAAAACGAAGAGCTTAGTGGTAGTTAGATCGAGGGGTACGTAAGTGAGGCCTCGGTCTAGGTGCTCCATTTACCATAGTAGGCGTCAATTCAGAGCTTTAATCTACTCTGGTGTCACTTCTCAGTGCTATACTACCGTGGATAGATCGAACACTACCTTTAGTTAGCATTTTAAGGCGGTGTATGCACCTCTAGTGCACTACTCAACGTACTACTCCTTCGTAGTAGCAGACTTAGCGTTAACTAGGCGTATCTTTACTCCCTAGCCCTTCAGGTGTAAGAAAATGGCTTTTCTATTAGTTAAAATAATCCCTTTATTAAATACGATTAGTGTTTTAGTGGAGAGGTATTATTTCTCCTTCACCGTAAACGTCGCTTTCTGGAGTTCCTCGTCTTCCCGTTGAGCAAAGATCTCGTCGCTTAGGCCAATAATATTATTAGTTTATATACTAATTATCGCAAAGTTCTCGTTTTTATTATCTAATAATAATAAATAAGGGTTATACATAAAAGTCCTTATCTAGAGCTTCTCTTTATAGTACTTATTATATATTATGTACTAGTGGGTTCCAGCTTTTACGATGCTGTATAATGGTTGTACGATGGTTATAATAGTTCTTAGAGGGTAATTTTTTTTTATTTGGTCTAGTAATCTTACGAGGATTGTCCTTTTGAGTTTTGTTGTGGATTGGGTGTACACCTGAGTAATGTCTCTTATTTATAGTGAATATCCCTCCTTCTGGATAAGAGATAGAGCGACGGCGAGAATCAGTCTCTGATTGGTGCTCTGAATAGTCGGAGACTATGTGAGGATAGCCTCCTTACTATCGTCTGCGTATCCCTGAATAACAAGTCTGGACTTCTCGTAGGGCATCTTTGTTTTACCCTTTACTTTATTGACGATCCTTGAGTAGAATATACGTATCCCTCTGTGTTTTTCTTTGTTGTACTAAGTGAATTCAAAGACTCCTCGTTCAATTAGGGCGTCGATCTCCTTCTTAGTGGACTCCTCGAACGGGGGTCCTGGGGCTTTGATTATACCCTTTTTGCGTAGTTCGAGTGTAAGGGCGTGATCTGCCTCTTCCTTGGTGCTTATAAACGCAGTTATTGTTGTGGCCTCGCTTTTGGTGTCGTTAAAGGTGTTAACTTTTACTAGGAGGTTGATCTGGGCGTTTTTCTGTGGTTTACTTTTCGGGCGTCGAGGTGGTGGTGCTAGCTCTTCCTCCGGGGGTGGTGTATCCGTCTGGACGATAATCTCGTCTCGGACTTCCTCTTCCTCGTCATTTCTCGGTATCTCTAGGACCGTATTCTCGTCGTCATCCTCTAGGAAGGGTTTAACGATAGTAGACCTGAAAGTCTTTGGTTTAGAGGGTAATTGGATAACATAGTCTTCGCTTTTGTTAACGAGGAGTGTATATGGGCCTGTCCAGCCCCTTCTCTTATACTAAACAATAACTTTCGACTATAACGGTAAATCTTGTGTAGGGGCCGTATTTAGGCCATTTCCCATCGCAAAAGCATCAACTATCATGTGTTCTACGTAAATCTCTCGTAACTTCGCTATGGCCTTCTGCGTAACTTCTGTGCGTTACCGTATCTCTGGTGATAGTGGTGAGTTTGTATTCATATGTGGGTACGCTCCGAAGACGAGTAGGGTTGGGATAAGACCGTCTAGGCTAGCCGTATCGTTGATCGTTTTAATTACGCTCTATAGGGCAATCTTCGGTGGTATAAAAGGGGATTCTTAGCGGATAATATTATATACTCGTCGTAGGGGCGTATAGTATCGCTTTACCTTCCCGATACTGTTATAGGCTTTAACGGGCACCTCTTTGATTTCGATTACTATGGATCTCGCTGAATTCCTGAATTCCTCAGAGCTGAAGTTTCTACTAGTGTTCGTGATAATCTAATTAGGGGGTCCAAGGTAAGTATCGATCCAGTATTCGCATAGTGTCTCCTAGGTGTACTTTACGTTGACGTTTTCCAGAAACCTAGCTACATTAAAGGAAGTGGCCGTATTAACGACGTAGATCATAGGTTTGTTCCCTTTTAAGTAAAAGATATTAATAATAACCTTATAATTAAAGTCCACATTATTTCTGAGGGTGAATTTGAATCTCCCCAGAGCTCGTCCATTCATTTAGTATTAGTAGTAGTGCTTTGTGAGCTTCTGGATTACTTTGAACATCACGTCGTTGCCGGCTCTCTTCAGGATCGTATAGAGCCTTTATACTAATGGGTGGCCGAAACGACGGTGGATTCTGCGTAATTCCGTGTTTATAAGGTGATTCCACGTAAAACTCTGTTCTAGAGAATGTATAAGCATCCATGGATACCCCCATTTACGTATAATAAGGACCTTCACGTCTCCTTATTAGAGGAAGTTGTGGATATTATTAAAACGGATCCCCAAGTCGTCCATATCTCTTAGATAGAGTAAGAATAGCGTACTAGTGTTCACAACGTAGAAGGGTAATTGTCCAAAAGGTGAATTCACATGGGTTAGCCCTATGGAGGGTATTAGAGGGTTATTTCCGAAGGTAATACTCGTCTAGCCTACTTTAGAGGTATCGAGTTTCATAGTAGTATCGATCTTTTATAAAGCAAGGAATTAAGGGTATCTAACTATAGAAACACCGGTTACTCTTATATTAAGTATAATACCCTAGAAGATTATCATTATATAATGGTCATCACTAATAAACACCTTATAGGCCGGTAATTTTATGGGTATACTATAAATATCCTTCCCCGTAATAGCGTAATAGGCGGCTTGGTTATTTAGGGTTCGAGCGAGGTCTTCGCCGGCTAGAGTAGTAGTGTAGCCGAAGAATAAGATGTGGAATTCGTTATTATACTCGTTTTCCTCGTTAAGGGTAGTACTGGTGAGGTATTAGTTCAGATCTTCCTTGTCCCTAGCGTCCTCGTCGTCGAGCACTTTATCTCCCTTATATTCAACGAAGAAGTGGCCGTATACTTTAGGAGAAGCATCGGAGACGTCCTTATTCGATTTAAAGTGTTTATACACTTTGCTTCTCTCCTCTACGGAGTACTTCGTAAACTAACACCCTTCCCTACCGTAGACGTAGTACTTCTTACTATTATAAGGGTATCCTCGTTATTATTAGTGACCTCTATAGTGGTTACTTTGCCCTTTTTTGTTATAGCGTTGGTTAGTCCAGAACTGCTTATTTAGCTCTATTTTTAACGTAAAGTGTTAACGGTGAGTATCTCTTTTTCTTTCCTCTAAGTCGAGGTTTATCCTCATCATATTATAAAGCTCCTCTATTGTATTTACTTTAGTTAAGTTAATAGAGCGGCATTCTTTCATGGAGATAACAGCTCCGATTAACTTATCCTTTAGGACCTAATCTCCTTAGTAATATAATACGAGAGCTTATTGGAGATTCGTTAGGTTGTTGAAGAGGGTCTCTAAAGCCTCAACCTTCGTCTTCTTAGGGTTCTTTTGAATAACCTTATTAAGATCTACTCCGTTCTAATCGATAATATAGGCTTAGTGGTGTTGGTCTCCTTCGAAGTGGCACCGTAGCTTATCAACTACCTCCTCTATTGACCGAGCAGTCGGCGTACCACTAATATAGTCGTAGTAGAACTGAGAAGCTCTCCTTTTCAGCATCGTAGGGAGTAGGTTAGCTGTTATATAACGGTCAACTCCGATTTTTCTATAAGCTTTAAGGAAAATGCGGAATTTGGTGTTAAGGACGTCGAATTTCTCACCATTGTACCTCATATTATTAGTATATACTTTAATAAGTATACTTTATTATTAAGGGGTCGTTATTTCGCTGATCTCGTTTATAGTATAGTGTTTTTCCTAATCTGATAGTTCTTAGGTGAATATGGGTTATCTGGGTAGTTATAGCTAATTCTAAGGGCGTAGCCCGGTATGGGCTTAGCTTATTCCCGCTTTTTTTGAGGGTAGTGGTATTTACGGGGAGTTCTTCTGTACTACGATCTCTTCTAAATGGGATTTAAATAATAGTAATACCTATTTCCTCGTTAATTCCTTATGGAGGACTGGGTCCTCTATGAGTTTCTTAAAAAATGGGCTTTTAAAGCTGATTTCGTTAACTTCTTCCTGGGTCCAGCAGTATAGAGCTGGGGTCTCCTTAAGGTTAAAGAGTTCAATTAGGATCCTCTGCTTTTTTATAGGGATAAATATACTATAATAGAGTAGGAAGTCGTATAATCTTCTCACCACTTAGGTCTCAAGGATATTAAACGTAATTTAGGTCCAGTCTTCGAAATCTAACTTAAATTCTGTTTTTAGGTTGTGGCCAATAATGCCTTCCGCAGTCCATATCTTAATAAGGAATACTACTACTGTTACTACTGATTTTGGGTTAAATTCGAGAGTTACCTCTTCTGGTCTATACCTGGCCCATAGTCCCTATTCGTGAAGGTTAACCTCCCTCTTGTATTTTATTGGTAATGGGACCGAGGAGCCGTTTATTATTTAACTCTGAGTATTAGTGGGGGCTGGTGCTTTTACTATCTCTCCTCGTAGAGGGGCCTGAGTATCCTAGACCTCCTCCAGGGTCGGATTCACCATAGTTGGGTTACTTCTTAACATCTTAGTAGATATTCTAGTATATAACGGTAAGGTTAACGACGTTTTGAATATAGGGCGTTTCCTCTAAGCCGCAGCTTCGAGGGCGTATACCGTTTATTAGGCGAATTACTACTTATTATCTATAGAATACTATTTCTAATAAGTAGTATAGGAAAGGAGTCTTCTTTCTTTTAGCGTCGTCTCTGGTTTTATATCCACGTCTAGGTCGTTTCTAGGGGCAGGGACGACGATAATTAAGTCGGGGTTCTCGTTGAATTTAGCCCTTCGAGCGTTGGATGTTATGTCCTTAGCAGGTCGCTCTAGTCTCGGTATCGGTTACCGGCTCTTTTTTGTGGATATAGTTGGAAGGTGGGGTTATCGTCTCTAGTGTCGTGTTCACTGGGTATTCAGGGTCACTACTCTAGAGGTAAGAGTGAGTAGCGACGGCGACGACGGTAAAGTCGGGGTTCTCATAAGGGTTAACCTTTTGAGCACTAATTCCAAGGTGTTTCCATAGCTACGGGGTAACGGAGTAGCGTCTAAAGAAGGAGGGGGTGTTAATTATAATGGATGGCTTCTCGTTGAGAGCGAAAGTCGGCGATGGAAGTGCAAGGGCGTTTTATATCACTACTAATTGCGAGATCTTCGTTGTAAACCGTACGTAATGGACATAGAGACCGTATTCCGTTACGTTGAGCGGAACTTGTCGCTCCGGTGACTTCGTATAGACTCCTAGGAAGCTCCTGTGGTATCCTGTTATTAATCGTATCACCAACCGAGGGTATCGCAGATTCTTCCTATAGTGCGAATATCGTGAGATCCGTTGGACGGGCTATTCCGTTCCGGGACTTCGTAATATTACCTCTTCCAGTAAAAAGTTCACCTTACTAATCTACGGAAATGGTATTCAACCACTAATCAGTATTAGATTCACTCTACTAGGCCTAGTGTGGAAGGTGGGCAAATAACGATATATTCGTTGTATTTGTTCTGTTGTTGTTAAAGGAAGGAATCGGGCCTACGGCAGCGATCTGACGCTGCTGATCTAAAACCGATTCCTGCCTTCTGATTAGCTCGCTAACCGGGCCAATGGGCGATAGGCGGCAACAGGTGGCGCCAGTCCGGCGTGGACATTCCGACATTATTATATAAGTACCTCGTTAAACTTAGAACCACTAAGGAGAAGCACCTTATAATTGATATTATAGTACTCCGGTAATCCTATGAATAACAAAAGCTCTACGAGATCCGCTGGATCAACGGGGAAGATAACTTAACTAATTATTTCACAAAAATAGTATCGAATAAAGTACTAAAACGCTTTCTCGAGGGAGGAAAAGCAATGGTTCGAATAAATAAATAGGTAATACGGGCCTAGGAAGAAGAGAAGGGTTAGTAGGGCTTGAGAGATTACGAGAAATGGAGGAATTATTAATACTATGGTTAGTGCCGGCGATAACGTTAATTGACCGGTCCAATATAAGGGCCGGAAGGCCAGCTACGCCACCAAGGGCAGAATCCGATTCTGCCGCCTCTCGTCGCTTTACGCACTCAAACAAATTCGTCGTTTTATTACATTTTTAAGTATTTTAGGAGAAAGGTAGCCTTTACCCGATTAGTGAGTATAAAAAGAGAGTTTCTAGTGTTAGAATTCGAATCGGGTAATAGCCCTACTTTCGGGTTCCTAATTAGCCGGTTCCGACTGGACTAATTAGAAGGCAGGGATTCTGGTGCACCGACTAGATCTGGTAATAGCCGGCCTAGCCCACGTCGGAATAACCTCCCTCCAACAACAACAACAACACTACGTATTCAATATATTGATTATTGCTGTTCAACCCTATCGCCTAGGCGACCCTTTGACCTAGGGTCAAACCTACAGGTATGGTTATAAATGGTTATTGGTTAAGTTTTTTAGAATGGTTATATGGTTTTGTGGTTAATAACCATGGTTAGAAAAACTTTTTATGGGTATGGTTTTTATGGTTAACCGTATGGGTTCTTATGGTTATTTCTTTAAATAATAAAAATATTTATAATAAAACCATTTTATAAAAAACCTTATATTTTTTAAAAGATTACAATAAATAGGTTATTATAAATAATACAAAAACATATAATATTCAAATTTATCTTAAAATACACTAAAACTCAAAACTTAACTAAATAAAACTAATTATACTCTATTCTATCACGAAACTTAAATAATTTTAGACCGTTTTTCCGGAGATCTTTTATTACTTTTACTAATATTATAAATATTATTATCCTCAAACACATTAGTTATTTATAACCTTTGCTCGTTTTTTAGTTTTATTGTATTTGTGAATTTGAGAGAAGTTGAGTTAATTAATGTGATATTTGAGAAGTTAGTGTTTTAGAGTGTAAAGGTTTTTGAACTTAGATTAACTGAGGGGTGTTTTTCTTAATAGGATTATTTAAATTTTTAATTGTAATTGAATTTTAAAGACTATTACCTATAAAAAGTTAAAGTTTTTGAAGTTTATTTGGGGTAAAAAGAATAATATAATTAAAGACTTTTAAAATAGTTTAATCTCGTTTTTTAATTAGACTAATGATATTTTTTTAAATCTTTAAGAGTATACTCTTAAGATTATTATAAGAAAACTAATCTACTTAATATTATTCCATAGTTAAGATAAAATAATTGTAGATTACTTTAGTAGTAAAGTTAAAATAAGAGTAATAGTAAATATAATAACCAAAACTAAATGTTTACTCTAAAGGTATTAAAGTTAGTATAATACAAAGGTAATCTCGTGCTATACAATAAAGACTTTTATATAATGGCCTACTTTGCTCTATACGTCGCTAAAAGCCAAAAAGTGACTTATTATTCTCTTAACCTAGTATAATATTAGTATATTGTATTAATATAAGTGTATTTACTTATGTTTATAGAAGAAACTTTTATAAATATTGTGGGTAGTAGGTATTGAACTTAGAGTGTTTCTCTATGAGTTGATTAGTATAAATAATTATTATAAATATTTGTAAACTTATTTTTTTAACGGAATCGTATTAAAGTAATTAGCACCAATCTTATGTAAAGTTGGTTGAGAGATAGTGCGAAGGGCTGGTCCTAGGCCTTATCTCAACCAAAAGGTAGCCAAATACTGTTTATTTCAAGCTGAAGAGGAAAAGGGTAAACTATAATATAACGCAAAATCTCTACTTCCTAGGGGGTGGGCACTAGTGGGGCACCGGTGGGGCACTAGTACGAGCACGGGCATAGCCCGGGCATAACCACCGGGTTCGGCCCGTAATACTACCCCCCTCCTCCCCCCCGTGCAGCCTCTAGGTCCTAGTTAGCCTCCTGGGGGGCATATGCATATACACTACGTCTCCGTTGTTCTCTAATATCGGCCCATAGTGCTCCTCGTAACGGTCTAGCGCCTCCGTTTCCTCTATAACACCGGCTAGCTCCTACGTGGGGTTAATATAGCCCTCCCACTTCACTAAGGCTTCACGTCTTCTCCTTTTACCCACCATTTTCCATTTAATAGTGTAAATCTCTTTTATCTACTACTCATTTTTATTATTTATTTCCCTAATAGGTGGTGGCTAGTAATTCAACTGAATTTGGCTTAGGAGGGGGTTACTAATTAACCTCCGGAGGACGTCTACGTAGAATTACAGGTAAATCCCTCTTAATATATTCAACTCTATTATATGCATACTTATCACCTTAGTAACTTAATATTAGTGGTGTAATTATATAAACTTTTTACTCGGGTATAGGGACTTATAGTTTACGATGTTAAATTAGATTTTATCACCTACCTAATACTTATTTATTGGTAATTAGCGACGGTTAGTGCTTAATTCGTAGCGTTGTTGTGTTAAGGTTATTATAGTTTGGGTAAATGCTATAACGTTCTTCATTTTGGTCACTAGTTTATCCGTGGCCACTTTTCTACGGTTAGGTGGTCCTTCACTATTTTCTTTTATAACTAGTAACGGGTCAACGTAGTACCCGTGTTCTATGAAGAACGGAGAAACACTAGTTACTAAGCTGGTTTTATTCCGTAGGGCCAGCTACACCATAGGAAGTAACCCTCCCTAATTGTCCTAGGCCTAGGTAACGTAGACCCGTAAAATAGCCTGAACCTCCTAGTTTATACGCTCTGTTCCCCCATCGGTCTATGGGTAATAGGCGGTGCTTAGTAGTTGGGTGACCCCGGTTAACCTACAAAACTCCCATTAAAAATCATTAACCTAGTTTAACCCTCTATTACTTATAATCGACTAAGGTATCCCATAGAAATAGTAATAATTATAGAGGAACTGCTGGGCACAAAACACTACGTCCATAATCTCTATCTCCTCTAGTATTAGCGCTTTACTTAGCTGATTAACTATAACCCACATATAATAGAACTTCTTTTTTTTCGTTAATGGTAAATTAGTAATAAAATCCATTAATAAGTCACTACCTATTTAGAGGGGGACGGGTAGGGGTTTAAGTAACCCCTTCTTAGTTTACCTCTAAATATGGATACCATTATATACATAGTAGTTCCTCGTAAACCTTCTGACCGTCTAAGAGTGCCCCGGCTAGTAAAAGCGTCGGTTTATAATCTCGAATATACTATTACGCCCCGGGTAACCACTAGTACTAGAATCGTAGTACTCCTATATAACCCTTATCTATAATAAACTTAAAGGGTCATCATCATCTTTTCCTCCGGGAACCCATATTTTATCCCGGAACATCAACCTTTACTATTTATTAATTATATATTCTATAATTTAAACCTTTAATTATAATTTTAGTGGGAAGTTACACTGTCCCTATTTCACCACCTCGTAAACTTAATAGTATAATCTATTTTTTTTAATAATCTAATCCCAAAATATTTATAATTTATTATTATTCGTAAATACTATTATATATAAGAGTACTAATAAGTTGTTTATAATATAGCCCACTTAGGGGGCACTAGTTCCTTCCTTAGGGATAACGTGGTTAAGTATTAATTGGAGTACACATCCCTATTCCCTTTTATCGTCCCAGCCCTGGGGGGTGTCCTACTCCCTCCGAGAAAGGGCATCGGGGACTATTGTCAGGTTGGTCCGTGTAGAGTGAAGGAGTCGGCGATGCCTAGGTAGGGTGTGGTAGTGATTAGTATTCGAATCTGGCCTTTTATAGAAATTCCTACTATGTTACCCTTTAAATCCCTTTCGTAGAGTAATTATTTTCCGTTGGCCTTACTCCGGGGTTACCCCTTTGGTACTCCCCCGGTCTCCGTTGGTGCACCTAATACGATCCCCCTACTCCCTAGGCCTTGTCCTAGGGCCGTTTAGATGTTTATTAGCTTTATTTGGGGTTTACACCGGCGCCTCTATTAGTGCTCCTTAGTTATTATGCTTATTTTTAGTTTTAGGTTTAGGGGACCCTAAGCCTAGTGATGGTCGGTTAACGCCTATGTTTCCCTAACTGGAGGTACTTTTTTTTTATCTTTCCCTAAGGTATTTTAGAGTTAAGTGGTTACTTATTATTTTTTTAGTTTATGGGAGGCCAGGTGTGAGTAGGTACCCCTCCACTAAGCTGCTGCTCCACTTCCTCTATTAGTAGCCCACTAAGATAACTTCCTGGTATCTCCTTATAAATACCTCGTATACTAACTAATAGACCTACCTCCTTCTACTCTTTCCCTATTAGTAGCCTTATAGAGCATCCTTATGTCCCCTTTTAGTAGGCCAGGGTGGTCCCTATCCTCGTTCCTTTATACTTCTTCTAATACTAAGTATTAACTTTTGGCTTTAAAAATATAAGAAAGTCCTATGCTATAAACATCCTTAGTACCCCCCCAGTACTCTCCTTATATTAACGATCCCCTATTATAATTCATTCTCCTTAAACCCTAGGCGCCCTAGTGTAATTATTCTACTACTTCTAATATAAAACCGGCTTTACTATGCACTTCGATTCCTCTATTCTTTTCTTTTTTTAGTGTTATTTTTCGTTATTTTCTCGTCCTTTTAGTTATTAACCTTAACTATTATTCCCCCACTATCCCCACTATTATATCTTCCGGTCCTACTTCCCTTACCCTTATTAACGACGACAACGGTTCTACTCCACTAGTTCCCCCTAACTCCTCTAATAATATAAAAGGTGATAACGACGAGAATTACTTTTACACTGTCCCCTATGCCCGCTACTTACACCGTATAATAGGTTAGGACTCTAAGGGTAACGCCCCCGTTCCGTATTACCTTAAGACCACTAGTACATCCTCTCCTCCCCCGGTGCTCCCCCACTTCTGTTATTAAGGATTTAAATTATGAGTAATAAATACACCGTCTATGCCGCCTAGCGCAACAAGCTTTGCTTTTCGGTATATACTTATCCCCCCCTCTAGTTTGGCCACCCCTAGGGCCTTTTAGATATCGCTAATACCTTATAGTTGCTTTACGAGTACTCCTCCGCTGCCCTCACACTCCGCCATTACTTTAATGAGATCCACGATGAGGTATCGAGCGGCTCCACCTTCCGCGACGCCTGGGCTAAGGACGTAGTATATTACCCCCATTATAACACTGGTCCCCACCCGGTGCCCAGCGCAGCACCCCGATCAAATATATTTAGTCAAATAAACAAACAATCAAACAAATAGGCCCTATTTTCAGAGCCAAATAAATAAACAGAGGGCGCTGTATATTTGATATGTTTGATCAAATCGGACCAGTCTGGAACAACATTAATCCGGCCGGAAGAGTGGATCTTCCGGCCTCTGGACCAATAAAAAAAAAGGAAAAAATAAATATCTTTCAAAAATACATATTGCCTATGACACCCTTTCCGGAGAAAATTTGTTATCGGTAACATGACCGCCCATAGTGGGAATCGAACCCACGACCCCCAGCTAAAAAAAACGGGGAATTGTACCACTTAACTATATGGGCAATTCATATTATTATCCTTAAAAAAAAGGGGATAAGTAGTTAACTGGTAGTGGATTTCCGGTCACATGCCTAGTTAGCATAGTTAACGCGCCTATGCGCCCCAATTTCAACTATAACGCCCGCTTCCACCATAACGCCGTATTTTCGCCCACGATGATACCTTTAATCTCCGTTAACCTCACTGTTACTCAATTAATGCTTATAATGAGTTAGAATACCATTTTCAGCTTCTAGCCGCCTCGTTCAATTATATCCCAGCTTTGCGTAGCCAGTAACGTATTAGTTACGTCGTCTTTTGATCTTAATAACTGCAATACCCTTAAGGTACTTCCTTAAACAACTTAGAGGAATCAATACTTTGTTTTGGACGATCTCCTCGTAAAAAAGGGCTTAAAGGGTAGGACAACGTGGATTTATAACAAGGGACTCTTCGTCCATGAGATATTAGTTAATGGTTATTAGGGTACGTTACCTTAGCCCTTTAACTTCCTCGTCTATTAATCACTTAATTAGGGAAGGCCTTCTGGGTTTACCGTTATTATAATGAGTAATATAACCTTAATAAGCTCTTCGATGCTACGGCGACGACGTCTACGGTGTCCCATTTTAAGTTGAAGCACCGAGTTCTCCCCTTAATACTTAACGACGAGCTATAAGTTACCGATATGAGTGACGACTTTCTTCCTCCCTTAAAGCGTCACTATTCGGCTCCTGTTATAGTACCGAAGTTCCAGGTCACCAAGATTGAGGAGCTTACCGTGGGATATATCGTTAACTCTAATAATCCCTTTACGACCTTTAAGGACCCTTACTTCCGAGCCCTCCTTTCCCACCTAAATAATGACGTCTTAACATAAGTCTCGTGGTCAAAGGCTAATTAGGCGAGGGAGCTTAATAGAATATACACATCGAAAAAGGCTCTGGTTAAGGAGGAGATCTAGAGGGTATTAATAAAAGTCCATATATTATTCGACTTATGGACCTTGCCTAACCGGTACGTAATTATTATTATATATACCCACTTCCTTAACTAGTTAGGATAATAGACTTAATACCTCCTCACTTTTCACCGGTAACTAAGTGCCTACGCTAGTAAGAATATTACTTCTACAATATATAGAGTAGTTAAGGATTAGGGGATTACTAATTAACTTAGTGTTATAGTTTATGATAATGCCATTAATAACGATATATACCTCTAATACCTTTTCTACCTCGTTTTACGCAACTTCTTTAACCCCGACATCCTTTATAAATAAATAAGATGTTATAGGTATATCCTTAACTTTATGGGTAAGGCCTTTTTTTATAATATGGATATAGAAGTATTCGAATAAGAGTTTAATACCCTTATTAGTACTTAGAGGTTAAGGGAGGACTTAGAGTTATAGAGGATATAAGGACTAGTTGGTAAACTTCAGAATATCATTAAATATATCTGGTCATTACTATAACGTTATAAGAGGTTTTTAGAGCTTATTAACGAGGTCAACGAGGACTCTACTTTTATGATCTTCGAGGAGTTGCCCTAAGAGCTTATGTTAATACTTAATAATAATACGAAGTGGAATTCCACTTATATAATAATCTAGTGGGCCTTCACTAAGTAGAAGTAGATTAATGGGTTTATTCTCGATAATAAGACCATTAAAAAAGTAGACTAATACTTACCCAACAAAGACCTCCTTAGTAACGAGGATTAGTAACTGCTTATCGAGTTAAAGGAGGTACTCGAGCCCCTTTACCTTTAGATTATGAGGTACTAAGGATGGGGTAAGGGGGATAGTCACGGGTAACTCTAGGAGGTTATAGTTAATATAGAATATCTTATGGACCAATTCGAGGAGTAGAAGAGATTATACGACGAGCTTACCAATGAGGAGATTAATTTAATAGCGTTATAATAACCTCTAAGTTAACCACCACTAGTTTTACATTTATTAAGGTTATTATAATATACTATGTTGTCTTAGGGTTTAGTACTACCCCCCCCATCGATCACTAGTATCCCACCTTTTATAAGGTCTGAATATATACCTTAGGAGTGTATTGATCGTCTCCATAGTGCTGACTTCGACTCTCGTGGCTATTTCCGATTATTAGTATTGAATGGGTGGAAGGTATTGGATAAATATTATACTAAGTTTAGTGAATTACCCCTCTACATAGTAATAGTTATCCTTTACCTTAGTCGAGGTCTATGATGGCTTAAGAAGTGGTGGAATTCCCCTAATTAATAATAGTGGTTATACTAAGTTAAGACTGGCCTGTTAGCCTACTAGCAGAAGTAGTACGCTAGTAGGACTATGACTCCCCCCTTATCGCCTACTCTAGGAGATTTTGTAGTATTCTTAATAATCGAAAGGGAAGAAGACTCTGAGTACCGTTAATGGCTCAACAATAGAGTAGTTGAGGTTGTTGCCGACGACTTCTCTAAGCTGGATTAATATTATTATTAATTAATAGCCCAGCCCGTCAACGACCTTATTTAGTGGTGGGTATCCTATTAGTAAACGTTTTTAACGCTTAGTAAGTTTACCCTCGATATCCTCGCCATCCCGGCCATAGTAACCGATTACGAGAGGACTTTCAGCTTGGCGAAGCTCACGTTAATGTCATAGAGACTCTTAATAGCGCCGTCGAGGTTAAAGGAGGTCCAATGCCTTAAAAACTAGCTCCGAAGTGGTGCTGTTATTATTGGTGGGTAACACTTCGTTCACAGAGATCGTGGCTAGGGGGGGGTGGTCAGAGGAGGGGCCAGGGGTCGCCTCTCTAAGCTAACCTCGGCCTAGGGCTGAATTGCTTAAAAACAACGTTTTCTTCGAAGAGTTGGTGAGTGTGTACTCGGTAACTATTAGGGGGTACCCACGAGTGCCAGTGAGTGGTAACGTCCACTGGCTAGCCCCTGACAATTACCCATAGATATATATATAAGTTGGGTTTATTAATAATTTTACGATGACTTCACTAATTACCCGATTAGGTAATTAGGTCAAATTAATCAAATATTTGCCAAATAATCAAACAGAGTGTGGAAAAAGAGCCAAATAAATAAACAGACCCCCCATATTTGATTTGTTTGATCGGTGTTCTGCGCTGCCGGTGCCCCTCCATTGTACGCCTACTGATCTATTATTTAATTTATTTATAAGGCCACCTAGTTCGTAGGTAAGAAGGTCCTCTAGAAGAAAGCTGAGAACGTTAAGGACCTTATTAAGTGTAAAGTTAAGGAGGAGGAGGAGGGATAGTTACTCTATTAGTGTAAGGTTATGGTCCTCGAAGTATTAATTTCCACCACTAAGAAGTAGGTTTTAGCCACTTTTCACCTCACCACCTCTACTACTAACTAACTAATAACCCTCTACTCTTATACCAATGCCCTTACCACTTAGACCACCTCTATCCAAGCTTAAACCACCACTACTACTACTCTCATTATTATTATTACCACTACTTTCTAAGAGTTCACAGAGCTTTATACCAGTACCGTAAATACCCTATTACTCCCCTAGTGCCCCTTAAGTGGGCCTCTCTTTACTTTACTTAACCTATTTTATTTAAAACTGTATTACTCTTAACACTACCTCCTCTAGGGAGGGCTCGCTTTTGGGTAACGGTGTTAGTGAGGATAAGGAGGTTAGAGGTGATAATACTAATATTAATAACTAGTCCCCCTATATTACTCCCCTGGTGGCCCACCTTTGAGTATTTTAATAGTTCTTATTTATTCCCAGGCCCCCAGGACCATATAATTTTCCTACCTCGGGCCAAATACATTCCTTAATTAGCCGGTAACCTAGTCCTTATAACTCGTTCCTCCTATAATCCACTAGTAATCCACTAGTAACTCTCCACTTAAACTCTGTTTTATAGTTATTAATTAAATTTTGTAAAATATTCTTCTGAGGTTCCTAGGAATTCTCTTCGGGCCTATACCCTTCCTATTTCACTAAATATTTCTATTTCCTTTTAGACCCCTTATAGCCCACTAGGGTCTCAATTACATACTTATCGTCGTTCTCCTTAACTAGCACCTTTTATAGTTATAGTAGGTCACTATGGAACCTTTCTAATTAGGACAAAGAGAAGATATTATGGATCTTATACCCTGGCCCTAATTCGAGTTCATAGGCTACCCCGCCACTAACTACCCACTTAATAATAAACGGTCCCAAATACTTATCGGCTAGTTTTTTCGATAACCTGCGTTATTATATATTCCTAATCAATAATAAAACGTATTCACCAACTCAGAAATTAATATACACCCTCCTCTTATTATACTATTTTTTATATATCTTATTAGAGTGGATTAATAGGTCCTACACTACTCTCCTCTTCACTTTTAATCCTTTTACCCTATCCTCTATTATTAGTATATCTACTAGGGCTTTTCCGTCCATAATAACGTTATATAATCCCGGTAGTAAATAGCCTATTAGCACCTCCGCCGGTACTAACCTAGTAGCGCTATACTAAGCATTATTATAAACGAATTAGGCTATTCTTAGCCACCGTAGCCAGTTATCCTATTCTATATTATAGAATACTCGTAAAAAGTATTCTAAGTTTTAGTTTTACTTCTCTATTTATTCATTAGTTTAAGGGTAGTATACTATACTAAATTTCCACTAGATAACCAGCTAATAATACACTATTACCTAAAACTTACTAATAAATAAGGAGCCCCTATCCGAGACCATTAACCAAGGAATTCTATACTATAAGAACACCTTCTATACTAATAATATAATTAACTAGTCCATAATAAGTAACTCCCTAGTGGGTATATAAAAAGCATACTTAATTAGCCTATCCACTATTACTAAGATATTATTATACTATTTCCTATTTCCACTATCCACCACTAATAACTTAATAATAAAGTTAAGGAATACACTTTCCTATAAGTAACTAAGCACTAATAATATACTTAATACCCTATAAGGGAGGTGGTGGCGTAATTTTATACACTAATATACAACGTATATCTTAACGTATTCCACTATATCCTTCTTTATCCTTTTCTAAAAGAATAAACGTCCTATCCAAGTTATCGTCCTAATAACCCCTAAGTGGCCACTTGTTAGCTCATCATAGAACATAATAAGGATTTCCCTTATTAACGGGTAACCCTTTAATATAATAACTCTACTCCTATACCTCACCATTCCTTTATTATCTCTTCCCTAATACACCCACTTCTCCTATGCTATACCCTATAATATAGGGTTAAACCTCTAAGCCTCTTATATTACTTTTTCTAGGCTTAGGGCTAGTATTTCCGGTATAATGTTCACAATGTCGGGCCGTGGCTTATCCCTTGTTACTTAGTTATATTTTACCTTTGGTTAGAATTGTTCTAGGAAACCTTCTAAAAACGTACCCCTAACTTCCTCTTATTCACCCTCCTTAGGTCTATAGTTTAGTCTCTATAATAGTCCATCAGTTATATTTTGTTTACTTAGTTAATATTCGATATGGAAGTTGAACGGTGAGAGGTCCTAGAGTAACCTGGCCTAATAACTATTTAACTGGGGCTTAGTGGCGAAATAGTGGTGCCCTAGGTAGTCCATTAAGAATAGCGTTTAGTGTTATATATATAATAAATAGTGTCGCCAATATACAACTACTTCTCGAATCGCTAGTAGCTCCGCCTCTAGTGCTCCGTATCTCAGCTCGGCTCCCCTTAGTTTCCTAGAGAGGTAGGCGACGGGGTGCTAAGCGTCTCCATATAGCTGGCATAAAACTGCCCTTATCGCGAAGTCTAATACGTTGGTTTCGACCCTTATTGGGAGGGAGGGGTCAAAGTGCCTGAGGATAAGGGCCTCCGTGAACAGTTCCTTTAGCCTGTGGAAGGCCTCCAACGCCCTGTTGTTCATAATCGGCTCCCCCCCCATCTTCTTCGTTAACCTGGTGGTACCCATCCTTAAGGTCTAGTTTCGTAAACCAACTCACTTCTGAGAGGTGGTCTAGGATTTCTCCGATAAGGGGTAGCAGTGTGCAGTTTTTTATGGTGATACCGTTAAGGCCCCGGTAATCCATACAAAGCCTTAGCTTACCTCCCTTCTTAGGGACGAAGAGGATCGGTACCCTAACTGAACTCTTAGACTACCTAATCTAACCCTTAACTAGTACCTTAGTAAAGTATTCCCTTAACTCCGCTAACTCCGGCTTTATTAGTGGGTAAATGGGGTTATATAACGGCTCTGCTCCTAGTTCTAGGTTAATAGCATAAGTACGTCTACCCCGTTCTAATAGTATAGCCGTTAGTATAGTATTAAATACGTAGAACTACTCCTTATACTCATATAAGAGGACTGGTCCCTAGGTAATTTATTAGTCACTAATTATTACCCCACTTATCCTCACCTCGATCCTTTTCACACCCGGGGTAACTATAAAGGTTACCCTCGTATCCCTCACTACTCTTTGGATTCCCCTTTTACCTAAAACTAACCGGATACCGTCCTCACTTAAGGGGTAGGTCTAGTTTAGGGTCTCCTATTTAAAGTTCAGCTAGACCACTTAGTATTAGGGGATTCTTAGTATTATTATATATCCTTTCACCTTAGTAATCCTAAACTTATGTAACCTTATATAACTCACCCCGAGATCGTCCATCGCTTAGGTCACTAAGGTTTTTATACCATAATTAGGTACGTATAACCCCCATATGCCCTATAATGGTGGCTCGCCGCTAATAACCCTTAACGGAGCCCCTTCGTAAAGGAGGATCCTCTAGTTCACCATATTCTCATCTACTCCCATATTTAATAACACCTTCCCCTCCTTTTATACCCCCACTACTTTTACCCATAAAATTACTTTTACCCTTTAATAACCCTACTCTATTTCTTATAGGAGCTGAATAATGTTCACCCCCGTGGTTGAACCTCTTATCGGCTTTATCGTCTTAGGCCGGCATCGTCGTCCCGAATACCTTAATTATCCATAATTATAGTAATTAAGCTCTTAGTACTAGTCCGAATAGTATCCTATCTGCCCATAGTTGAAATACTTAATATAACTTAAGTCCTACCCCGGTGGTCCCCTATTAAGTATACTCTTTTCCCGTTTTACTAAAACCAAGCTCCTAAAGGTCTTAGTAGTGGTCCTTAGTATTTCCGGGGTAAATTAGGTGATATTAATTATAATCTCTCTTTAAAACATAAGACTAAAGTGAGTAGGTGGTTACCGGTTTCCCCCCTGCTAGTCCCTGGTCCCCTGAGTAACGAGCTTAATACACTTTTATTCCCTTAAGTACATTTTCTACATCGTCTCAGCCCTCTTAACCACGTTATCTAGTTCCCAACGAATACTCAGTAACCCGTTGACTATCACTTATTATTATAAGTTAAGTAATAATCAGCTAACCACATAAACCACCCACGTCCTCTCCGGTTAGGGATCGGAGTACTCCACTTTAACCACTTTGTATTAGTTAAGGAATTATTAGTATATTTAATTCAGCTTTTACCTTATCTCTTCTAATTCCATTATAATTATATACACTTAGGTATCCACGTTAATTATGGTATTACGGAGCTACTACTTTATCGTAATCTAAATAACGTTAAACACATTATTATTATAATTCATAATAACGTAGTTTATTTATTAGTGGGAGGCGGTACCCTCTAAGTATCCCCCTACGAATAGGACCCTAACCTTATTAAAATCAAAGTTTTCTCTATATAAGCCGAATTACCCCTTTAATTTGAATAAAAAGTTATTAACGTCGGTCTAACTTCCTCCCTTAAAACGGATAAGGGCGAACTACTTTATTTACGTATTAATACGGACTCACTTAGGTTCCGGTAATTAGGGAGTAGTGGACTTTTAGTGTATCACCTCATTTAAGTTAACACCATTCTTAAAAGCTATTATCTAGTCAATCATTTTCCTCTTTTTAGTTTATTACACTATTTCATAAAAGAGGGTATTAACCTCCTCAGTAGTTATTCCTTTTATATCCTCGATGTTAAGGTACCGGTGATCCCCGGCCACTTCGTTATTAAGTATTATCTCGGTTATTAGTTTAATAGTTAATTATTTAACGTTTACGAAAATAACTCGTTGTATCATTAATACTTTACGAGGGGCCATCGTCACTCCAATAGTCTATACACTTATAGGTAAGTAGAGATTTAAATATATTAGGTTAATCCACGTAGAGTAAAGGAGTCGGCGATACCTAAATAGGGTATAATAGTAATTAGTATTCGAATTTGGTCTCCTATAGAAATTCCCACTGCGTTACCCCTTAAATCCCTTTCCTAGAGTAACTATTTTCCGTTGGCCCCACTCTGGGGTTGCCCCTTCGGTGCTCCCCCGGCCCCCGCCGGTGCACCTGACAACTATTACTTTTTTTTTTAATTAGTACTCTAAATAAAAGTCGTATTAGGTTAGCTCTTCTGCTCACTAACTCTACTTCTTGGTGAGGTGCTACTTCCTTATAAAGTGTTTAAGGTTTTTATAATTTATAAGAATCTTAAAGTTACTTATACTTTGTAGTTTTATTTTCTAGGCCCTAAGATATATAAGTATAGTGAGTAGTTCCTTATTATGGATAGGGTAGTTATACTCGGTTAGTGATAACTTCTATGAGTAGAACGTAATAGGGTACTAGTGCTCATCGGAGTCTTCTTATATAAGGGTACTACCTAAGGTAAACCCTGAATAGTCTATCTCTACTATTGTTTTTCCTTTAGGATCAAAGCGGCGAAGCACCAACTTTATATTAAATAACCACTTAAGCTCCTAGAATCCTTCTTCCTAATTAGGTCCCTAGTAGAACATAGCCGACTTCTTTATAAGCCTCGTAAGGGGCTTAATAATAATAGTATAATTAGGTATAAAAATATAATAATAATTCGCAAACCCAAGGAAACTTCTAACCCCCTTTACAGTCCTAGGGGGCAGCTACTCAGTAATAGCTCTTAACTTCTCAGGGTTATATAAGATCCCTTTCTTAATAGTAATAATAAACCCGACATACTTCATAGTCTTAACTGAAATAGTACACTTCTTAGGGTCTAATCGTAGTCTAGCCTCTACTAGGCGCCGGAGGACCACCCGTACCTTCTCTTCGTACTTCTTTTGTCACAGCCTTTTCCTATTAGCTGGGGGCTATAATAGGGATTATTAAGGTTATGTCTTAATCGAGGAGTTTACTTGTATTTTAGTGAATATATATGTTTCGATATTTTGGGTGTATTTGTGATAACGCGTCTAAGTCCTCTAGCTTGCGGTGCCTCCTTATGAGGGCGACGCTAGTCACGTGATAGTTCACGTGACTGTCGTTAAGGACAAAAGACGTGTAACAGGGTGGACCTCTGAGGGTGATTATATCTGGAGGCCCGTTCAACTTTCTAAGTAATGTCCTGTACTCGGGTAAGCTAGCCTAGGTAGTCCTTGGGAAGCTCGACCATGAGTAGCCGGTCTTTCAGCGAAGGGGTCAAGGCTACCTCTAAGAGTGATATTTATAAGGTGGTGGGCTAATTATTACCACCAGCGTCGGCTATTGTTTATTTGAATTTAGGTAAGAATGTTATAAAATTCTCATTCTTTTTTTAGTGTAGGGTTTATAATTAAGTAATAGCTTAGGACTAGGTGTTCAGATTTAAATAAGTATAATCGAGTAATATATAAAATCCTCAGGGTTTTTGGTTTTATTAGGTCCTTTAGTAGTGTAAAAGGTACTAATTGTTGTTGTGTTGTTGTTGTATTTAACGCCAGGGCGGCAAGGGCAAAGCCCTTGCGGCAGACCTCCCGAGGGGTATATGGCGTGGAGAGCCGCAGGCTCAGACTACCTACTCTACAGTACACAGCCATTACCAGCGTCCTCCAAATCTTGCCTATTGGCTACTATGCGTTCAGTCTATCCCTGGATCCCACTAGTTCCTCCAGTTCCTTTACTTCCTATCTAGTTCCCCTAATAGGGCACGTTAGTTAATTATTTTAAGGCCTAGCCGGGCTAGCCCCTAATAGTATGAGTAGATCTTCTAAAAGAAGTTTATTATATATAAGAAGGCCTTAAAGCCTTTAGGATCGGTGATTAGCCCCTTAAAGTATTACTCGAGTAATCCCATAGGTCCTATGGGCTCTAACGAACTAGAAGGGTAAAGGGTAGGCCACCGTTACCTCCTCGCTAGGGTCTTTTAGTAATAGACTAGGTGGTCTACTTCCTTTACTTCCCCATAAAAGTAGGTAAATAAAGCTTTTATGTAGTTAAAGTGTTAATAATATTATTCAAAGTCTCCGTAGCCTAATCGGTCTACTAGGAGGTGGTACAGGGTAACCCATAGTAGGGCTAGTTCAGGGGGGCTAGATAAGGTGGCCTCGAGCCCTAATTGGGCGTATCAATCCGTTACTTCCTTATACCACCATCGTATTTATTAGGCCCGTATCCGTTTCTTAGTGAATCACTTAATCCCTATTAGGGTTATTAGTTGGCCTAAAAGCACTAGGAGTATAGTGCCCTACTTAGCTAAGCGGTCTACTTCTTCGTTACCTTTTATCCCCTGATGCCCTGGGGCCTAATAGGTGTGTATATCGTATATTCTAGCCGCCTCATAGATCTCAATAAAAGCTTTTTATAAGGAGTTTAGAGTTCCGCCCCGTATCCCCCGAATAACACTAAT
Organism: Colletotrichum gigasporum; assembly: GCA_024584535.1. Lineage (NCBI taxonomy): Eukaryota > Fungi > Ascomycota > Sordariomycetes > Glomerellales > Glomerellaceae > Colletotrichum > Colletotrichum gigasporum. The sequence goes on from CP077951.1 coordinate 2,897,398, forward strand.
ATTATTAATATAAATATATATAAGTCGGCCTTAGGAGGTAAGGAGGGCCCACCGGAGCCCTACCCTCGCCCCTTCAACTTCTCCATCAAACACTTCTACTAGGCCGAGTCGGCCATAACCCTGGGCTATCCGCTTATTACCTCTATAAATAACGAACCCGTATCCTGTAGCCCCATTAGGTGCCTTAGAGCCGTCTAAATAAATAATTATATGATCGTCCAGGACGGTTCTTAGCCAATTCCAAAAAGCCTTAGCAGCCTTCTCCTTTGTTTATAGGGCTATCGGGTTTTATGACCCTAGGAGGTATTATGATTAGAGTAGTGCTAGCCTTGGGGCCCTTAGGACGAGGCCTGCTGTTCGTTGAAGTCGCGTTTACCAGCTCCCTTGTTGTGAGAACCTTAGGACTAACGGGTATTGTTGGTCGACCCTTTATAGGCGTAATGCGAAGCGTAAGTGTACCCCTTCTAAAACCACTTTCCTAGTAAGCAGGCCGGTATTTCGAAGGAGGTTACTTGTTGGGGTTGTCTTCTAGACTAGGAGGATAGCTTGGGCTACTCTTATAATAATCTTACTGACCTTTTGGACGAGGCCCTTCTGGCCTATATTAACAATCCCTCCCTAAGGGGAGGCGTTATTACTTAGAGCTAGCTTAGTTAACCCCCCGAACTAGGTTTCGGATCCGTATAGGGCTATTAGGAGGACACAAGTGACAACCGCCTTCCGTACAACAACCGCTGGGATCCCTCCTTTTGTGTTTATTAGGTACCCTAGGTGCTGGGTTGTCTTCTTCGCTATAATTACCCTTATTTCGACGTGGTGTTAAAAAGAGAGTCTTTTATTAAACCAAACCCCCAACCAACGGATCGGCTCAACCGAGGCTTTAATTTCCAGGGCTTTAACTTTAATCCCTAGTAAATCCTTAGGTTATTTATACTTTCTAGTAAAATAGATAACTTCGTATTTTGCTGGGTCGAAGGAGACCTTATTCTCGGTGCCCCAATCTAGGATCTGGGTTATCTCCTAGCTTAGGGATACGGTGTTTTCTTCGAGTAATGAGCTAGTAGCCAGAAGACCTATATCGTCTATATATCCAAACCGAAACCTTGGATTCTCTAATAAGATCTCAGTAATATAAAGTAAAAAAAGAACAAGCGATAATGAAGAGCCTTAGGGCAACCCATAGCTAAGAGGGAAGTCCTCTATTGTCGTTTCTTTAAACCTAACTCTAGTTATACGGTTCAAAACAAAAATATAAATCAGCTTAATCAGGCTAGCGGACTAGCCTTATTACCGTAGTCTAATAATAAGGCGGTTCCGAAGAACAAAATCAAAGGCCCCCTTCACATCCATTGTCACTAGTGTAGTTATGAGTCCCTTATTGAGGGCTTGTTTAATATCATGGGTAAAGCAGGTTATTAAATCAATTACTGCCCTGCCTAGTAGGGCCCCTATTTGCTGTGGGCTGGTTACCCCTTCTAGGATAGTGAAGTAGGCCATTCTCCTAGCTATTAGCCTCTCGAGCCCCTTACCCAGGCAAGATAAGAGGGCTATCGGTCTCCAGGATCCAGCCTTTGAGAAGTCGGTCTTTCCAAACTTCTGAATTATAACGACCTCTACTCTACGGAAGGGCTGGGGGAAGTAGCCGGTCTTAATGCATACCTGGAACAGCAGCCTAATAAGCTTAGCTATAAGGTCCCAGTAAGCCTTAAGTAATCTTATGGTAATTCCGTTAATACTAAGGGTCGTAGTCTTTATTAGGGTGGTTGCCCTTACTTCCTCCTAACTAATCGTAGCCCGCCAGGGTATTTATCGTCTTGGGACCATGGCCACGTCGAAGGGGTCCCTAGGTAGGTCATCCGTATTATCGAACCTCTCCAACAGGGCCCTCCGTAGGGCCTGGGCCTTGTCCTGGCTATCGTTGTGCATCTGGCCCTCAACTACTAAGGGGGGGGCTTTAACTATTAGACTAGCCTTACGCCAGCCTATTATTTTATATAGGTCCTGATCGGATATAGCCCCTTCGATCTTAGTAGCCCAATAGGCCCGTTTAGCCTTCTTAATTATTTCTAAGAAGACCTTTTGTTCTTTGAGGATAGGGGGTAGTAAGGCTGAGGCCGGCTCCGGTTCCCGTGCCTACTGGGTACGGGCTTTAAGGTAGGATTAATGGGTTTTAGAGTAGTCTTCTATCCACTAGGGGGCCCACTTTCCCCAGCTTTATTATCTTTTCCCCACTACTTAGATAATTATTAAGAATAGGTTAACGATCCGGTTAGCTTAGGTGTTTAGCTTAACTGGGGTGGGTAGGTCCTTAAAGGTAAGAAAAGTTGAGGTCCTTACCTTAACTAGGTCTTTAAACTAAGGAAAGGCCGAATCCGGGACCGATACTAGCCCTGATTAGTATATTTGTTGTTATTTATTATTATTAAGGGGGATAATAGTTATAATAAGCTGGTGATCAGCTCCTAGATATAGGTATGGATAGAGTCCTGCGTGCATAAGGGGGATATTTGAGAAGGTCAGGTTAAGGACGTGACCACGGGTATGGGTTGGAGCCCCTACTTCTCTAATAAAGGAGAGGCTATGGTTATTAACCTAATCGGCTAAATCGTCTCCTCTATTCCAGCTAACGGATCCTAGTTCCCAGGAGTAGTGGTGAGCATTGAAATCCCTAGTTATAAGGGCTTGTATTAGTGGTTAGTATCCTAGAAGGGTGGTCGTTATTTGGTTATAAGGATCGCTTGGTTGTTTATAGACGTTTATAATAGTAGTGTTATTAACCTTTAACTATAGGATATCCCTTATTTGGATAGGTCTTTATTGTTGTACTTGTAGCCTTATCCCCTTTTGTATATATGTTATTACCCTGGGCCTTGTTTCCCTACTATCCTAAAAATTAACTAGGATAAAGGAATTGTACCTAGGGTGTGTATTGATCTGTATTCTGTTAGTGTAACCTATCCAGGGCTCCTAGATAAGTACGATGTTGACCTGATCAGCCCAGCAGAGCTCTAGGAAAGCTGTATATACTAAAGGCTTTTTTCCCACATTACATTAGGCTACACGTAGCACCCATGGGGGGGCCTATTTAGGCCTACGCCTCCGAGTCGAGGTCCAGGTGGGTATAAGCATTAGTGATATTGTAATCAGGTTTTTAAGCCACCCTCTAGCTCCTATTTCGGAGAGGGTAAATGGGGTAGTTGGTCTGAGGGAGGGCCTCGGGGTCTTCCGCTTCGTCTTCATCCATACTACTAGCTGAATCCTTATCACCTAAGTATATAATCGATCCTTAGGAGGGGGTCCTAATGTATAGGCGCTTAGAGCTAGGTTATTAGCCCTGATTAGGACGGGAGTCCTAGGGTTATTAAGTACTACTCTGGGTAGCGGTCTAGTTAGTACTATAACAGGCCTCGGAGACCTTTTACCCAGCCTTCCAAATCCATCTACGTTCCTTTTAGCCTAGGAGGGTAGGATAACCGTTAGTTAACTATTAGGGGCCTAATTGGATAGTTTATATGGCTAACCTAGAAGGGCCCTAAATAGTTAGTATACTTTGGTTTAGTTATATAAGGCTTGGTCTCGTGGGAGTTTAAGGGCTTACCGCAGTTGTTATAGAGTGGCCGCTGGTTATAATACTGGTTTATGTAGTATCCCTAGTAACCAGGGTTATACCTAAGTAGGGTCCTCTTTTTCCTAATAAGCTAGGCCTTACTATTCTAGTTGAATAATCTGAAGGGTGGTACCTTGGCCGTAAAGGAGATAACCTAAGTGACTTCGTTTATAATAGGGTTTAGGCCAAGGTGGGATTGCTGAGCTAGGACTAGCTCGTAGCTAGTCTGGGCAATAACCTCCTCCCTAATCAGGGTTAATATGTCAATACTTTCCCCATTTAGGCTTTGGAGCTTAGATGGGCAGCGTAGGACGGCGTATATAAACCACTTTATAGGGGTTTCTATTTTTAGAGCCCCTAGGCAATCCACTAGCTTTTGCTTATTTCCAAAAAGGCTTTGTTGGACTTGTTTATTTAGGGGCTTTAAGGAGTATCTAGTTGAGATATAGTAGAGATGTAGGATATCTCTTAACTATAGACCAAGGGCCTAGTAGACTATACGGTGCAGGGCGAAGGGGGCGTTCTTCCGGGCAGCCTCCAGGCCTTCCTCGGGGATACGGATGAAAACCCGGAGATCTTCCAGCTATACTTAGGCTTATAGGCGGGTAAGGGCCCGGTTCTGGGCCGGGGCCGGGGCTAGGGCCGGGGTTATGGCCGGGGTTAAGGCCACAACGGCAACCCAGTTCCGGGGTAGGGTCGGGGCAGGTGTAACTTCATTCTTCATAAGCCTCTTCAGGGCCTGAATCACATAAGTCGTAGCCTCCTTTACGATCTGCTTTCTAGGCCCCTCAAAGCTGGAGACCACATTGTCAACGGACTGGGCGATAGTCAGGAAGACATCCTTTCGGGCCTCGTAAAGTTTAGCTTATTCGTCTAAGGCGGTTAGGATAGATCCAGTAGCCGTCCCGCTTGCGTTCAAGGGCCCCTTTGCCGTAGAGGGGGCTGTATCAGGAGTGTTGGGCTGGCTTCCCACAAGGCTGGGCCGGGATGGCTAGGCCTCGGTGTCGCGGCGGCGCTTAGCCCTTACGGTAGGGGTCGGCTCTGGAGGTGGTCCAGAGCCTCGATCAGGGCCGGCCGGAGGGGCCGGCTACAGTCCGGTGCCCGCCGGAGGCTAAAAGGCCATCGCGGGAGGGCTCCGGGAGGGAGAGGTGAAGAGTTTTCAGCTGTTAAGGATCTTAGTGATATATCACCTATTTCACTAACAGCAGATGCTAAGAAAAATTAGGCGAGAGGGAAGTTGAAAGGTACTAATTACTTATTAAGGATTAACTTTTAAATATAAATTAAGTATTAGAATTCATAGTTTATAGGGTAAAAGGGGCAATCCATTAAGATTTTATCTCTTATCTATTATACTTAAGGGGTATATTCCTTTTATTTACTCGAAAACTTCGGGGGGTTAAGCAAAGGCTTCCGGTGAGTCGACTTACTACTAAGTACCGGTGGGGTATCGGTGCGGATACCACCAGGAGTATGAAGGGTTTCGCTCCCAGGGGTCATTAACCTCTAGTTTTAACTCTTCTCTAGTTTCTTACTGATCTCTATTATCTAGGTTTATAGGGATTCTAGAATAGTATTCAATATCTCTTTTATAGTTAACTAGTTATAGAGCATCGGGGGTATAGCGGTGTCCATCAGGGTAACTAGGCTATTTCGATTATTCTTTTGGGGACTAGTGGGGAACTGGTAGTCAACTTATTAGAGTCCCGGGATTATCGTTCTTCGTAGAGAGCTGCGCTCAACCTGTACTCCTTTCTACTTAACTGGTGGGGAGTCGCGCTTAACCTAGCGTTACGATAAAGTTATAATCCTAAGTTTAAAGTATACGAAGAGCTAGGTTTAAGTGTTTTCGACCTTAGGGTGCTCTATTATTGTTTACTTTAAGCTAAGGAGCGAAAGAGAGGAAGTTCCTTGTAAGGGGGGCGGTGTGGGAATCTATACTACTGGAGAACAAAGGGGACCTTTGGTGGGGCGCCGGAGGTCACCGGAGGCCCTTTGATCGGAGGCCCCTTTGACCGGAGGACTCTTTTGTTGGATGCTGGTTAACGCCTCAGGCAAAGCTTAGGCCATCGTGGCCATCAGCCCGTAACATATACTACTATATCCCAGGGGTTCACAATAACGCGCAAAACGCATACTGAAGTCTTTGAAGCCCTATAGATGTATATGGCTTGGATCTCAAAATAAACAAGCCTATTCGTCTATAAAATAAGGTAGGACATCGAGTATATAATAATCGCTATTTAAGGTGAGATAGAATAAGAGTATTGGGTAAAGTGTATAGGAATTAATATTGAGCTCCTACCGGCTAATACCAAAGAGCTTATGGGATACGGTGAAAGAGTAGGACATCATATTATTAATAAGGTACTTATAATGTTAATTAGCGCTAGCCTATTAAAGAAACTATGGCTAGAAGTTGTGATAGTAGCCATATTTATTAATAACGACTATCCTCGGGCATTAAAAGGCTAGAAATTACTAAATCAGATCCACGTAAAGTGGATATAATAGTACATTGGACAATATAACAAAAGTCTAGCCTTCCATCTATCTCGAGACCCGCGTCCTGAACTAGGCGGCCTCCACGCATACGGGTACAAGGCCTATGTACTAGATCGGGCACGTGAGGGAGGTCACGAGAAACGAGAATTCAAGGTCAAGGCACGAGCATACGTGGGATACCTCGTGGAATACATCCTACGTATACACAATCTTTTCAGAATATGGATCCCCACGCTTAATCGGGTTATTATCTCATATAACATCACCTTTAATGAATACTCCTTTTATAATCCTACTAATAACACAACCACCATAACCACTAAAGAAGTGAAAGTTCTATTAGGCGAAATCGAGCTAGTGGACCTATACCCGAGTATAGTCCTCGAGGCCCTCGGGACATATAAATAAGAGGAGGAAAACAACCCTACCCAAAAAAACACAATTACTAGTATTTCATAAAACATTATAAAATAAGGGATACTATTATAAATAAAGGCTAATAATAGTTTAATTTCACCTAAGCTTACACTAAACCCTAAGAGTATACTAGGTGTAGTGATAGAAGAAGTTGGAGATATCGGGGTAGATACCGAGGAGGCACGAAGCTTACCCACCCTTTCAGAGACTGCCCTGTTTGGTGGTGGTGCCCAACTAAGTATAATACTAGACGGCCTATAAAAAGCAGAGAGGACGGATTTTGAGGTGGCTAACTAGACCTCTAATTAACTCACCGACCAAAGTACCCTAAAAGTGAAGAGAGAGTATCACCGGAAGGTTTATGGATTACTTACCTGGTCTAGTGCAAGGCTCAGAGCTATGGGAAGGGAGAGAACCCAAAAGGAGGTCTCTAGGGGGGAGTTAAGGCGAGATCTTAACACTTTCCTATAATTAGAAGACTTAGAAGCCCCCTATTCGCTATACTATGTAGCAACTAACCTAAAAGGGATCCCTTATAGGAGCCCCTAATACAATTTCTTCACTACTTTTATACTTAATTAGCTAAAGGTGGTATAAGAGAGTGCCTTAGGATATAGAATACTTTACTTAATAATCACCGGAGCTATTAAAGAGTGACCTATGCGATAAATAAAACCCACGCTTATTAAAGACCCTAAGGGCAACCTTAGATATTATAGAGATACCTTACTAACACCTCTAATAAAGTGGGAGAATATTTAATAAATCGAAGACCCGTTAAGGACTAAATGGATTGACGCAACACAAGAGGAAATCCATAAACTCGTCTCTAAAGGCACTTGAAGGGAGATGGACCGCTTATTAGCGCACTCTAAGCCCCTCCCCTTGAAATAGGTATTTATATATAAATTCAATAAAAACGGTTTCCTTGAACGCTGTAAAGCGCAGATATGCGTACATAGAGACCTTTAAAAGGTCGATCCCCTATAAAACATATACACTATTACTCTTATAGTATATTCTTTTAGAACTCTAATGGTCGTGGCCACTTAATTCGATCTCGAAATTAGTTAATATAATGTGGTGAATGTGTTTTTTAATATAAAAATGGATTTAAATAAAGAACTTATAGTATACGAATTTCTAAACGGCTTTGGACAACCTAGAAAATGTACTAAACTTATTTACGTTCTCTATAGGCTCCGAGATATACCCATCCTTTGGTATAAGATGTTCTTAAAAATTCTAATAAGCGTAGGGCTAGTATTATGCCCTGAGGAACCCTGTATTTTTTATATAAAGGACCTTAAGGTCTTTGTTATGTTTTATGTGGACAATATCCTAGTTATAAACTACTATGACGACGCTAAAGTGGCTACCAGAGTTGTTGATAACATTAAGTCGGCGGTGGAACTCGAAGACCAGGGCCCTATAGAATAGTACCTTAGAATACGAATTATTAGGGACTGTGAAATACATAAAATCTACCTCGTCCACGACTCTTATATTAAAAAGGTCGCTAAACGCTTCGGCCTCATAGATAACACCGTAACCCCTTATACTCTTATACCAAAAAACCTTATACTATATAAGGGACAAACAACAAGGGCTTAAATCAAGGAATTCCAGGAAAAAGTCGGATCCCTCTTATACACCGTAATCTTCGTACACCTTAACACTATATATCCAATAGCAAAGTTCTCCCTATTCCTAATAAACCCCTCTCTAGAGCATCTCGTAGCCGCGGATCAGGCTATTCGTTACCTTTTTAGTATACACTACCTTATCATCGGCTATGGTGGTGTGGGGGGTGAGGGAGATGCTTAAGTACTTCTAATTGCGGGCGATGCTTTGTTTATAGACGACGAGGTAATAAGACGCTTTTCACAGGGCTTCATAATCTCCTTTTTTGGTGGACTTATTATATAGAAGGCCGCTAAATAAGCGATAATTATAACATTTACCACCAAAGTAGAGCTTCTAAGTCTCTTAGATACTACTAGAGAAACGATCGCTCTCTAAAGGTTTTTTAAGGACCTCTTATTTAACGTTAGAAACGTTTAAAGCATTCACTATAATAATTAGTAAATTATAACGTTTATAGTAGGTAAAAAAGAACGGATATTAACTCGTTTAAGGTATATAAATATTCATAATATGTGGTTTAAGTAAGAATACGCTAAGGGTAAGTTTAATGTGGTTTATATACTAATAAACCTAATACACATAAATAAACTCACTAAAGTACTTTTAAGAGTAAAGTTTAAGTATTTTAAAGGTATTCTTAACTTTTATAATACACAGAAATTAATTATAATAAGTATAGGAAGTAATAATAAGTAAAGAATAATTATATTTAGGCCCGTAGACCATACACACCACCAGCGTAACAAAGTAAGAACTTTTCCTAGGTATAAAGCCCCCATATACACATAGCTAAGTATGAAATACGAATATTAAAAGCCTTGAAGGGTATAGAAAGTGAGTATAACCCCTAATCAGGGTAAAAGGCGCAGTAAACAACCATATAGGCCTCCTCGAAGCCGGGCTTAAGGAAACAGTGAACAAAGGCGAGGTAAGCCTCGTAGCCACCAACAACCTCATCAACAGCAACAGCAGCGGGCACAATAAAGGCAACGACAACCTGGGAGGCGTAGCGAGATGAGATGCGGTTAACAGACTTCTTAGTAGCCGCCTTTTTAGGGGTACCCTTCTTAGGTGTAGCCTTAGGGGCGGTGGACACCGGAGAAAAAAGGGAGGACTCGTTCTCCATCTCCGCATCGTCGTCTAGGACGACGACCTCCTCCTCCTCCTCGTCGAGGAGGAAATATATAACAAAGTATATATACTAGATTATCTAAAAACTATTAATATAAGTATTAACTAGGTTAGTATATAAAAGCCTAAGGTATTATTAGTGCTGGGGTCCTAGAGGATGTAGTGAAGGCCCAAAACCGCGGTCTTAGTGGCCTTAGGGACCAGACCGTAATTAGTGTAGTGGCCGTGGTAGTACTCCTAGTACTTAGTAATGTGTATATATGTGTGGACATGGTAATAAAATCTTATACTCTTTTCGTTTTTATATTTTTTACTTTGGAGAGTATTATAAATATAAGTAAAATAGGGAATATTATTTTTTAGGCCCTTAATAATCACCTCCTCCTCCTTTTTTGAAACTTTGGGTATTATAATATTATTCTCCTCTTCCTCCTTATATATACCAGTAGTAGTAGAGTTCTCTTTGGGGTTAGGGGTAATAGTGAAGGGGTTAAAGGGCCCACTTCCTAAGGGGGTAAGGATTAACTATATTTTATTATACTTATTATCCTTGTTGTCCTTGATGAGTATAGAAGTTAGTATGAGAATGGGAGTGGGGTTAGGGGAAGTAATATATATAAAAAAAGGGAATTATTTATAGTGAACACTATAGTACATCTAATAAACCTTGGAGGGCGAAGCGATGGCGAGACTAGCCATACTCTTAGTGGGCGTATGAGTATTGCCCCTGGTGGGCGTAAGGTGCAAGGTGTGACCGGACTTCTTGTTGTTGGCTTTGGGAGTAGAACTTAAAATATGGCCGTTAAAAAAAAGAAATAATACAAAAACAAGGAAATATAAGAAAAGGGAATACTTACTAATACGAGGTATGGTGATAATATTAAATTAGTGGATCTACGTAAAAAATTAACTATTAGTGGTTATGGGGGACGAAAACATAGCGAAAATACGTATAAAAAATGGTTTATTAAAATTTAAGGAAAATAAGATTTCTAAAGGTAACGAATAGTGAAAAGTTTTTCCTTTAATTACCTGTGCACACCTCGTTTATAGGTCGTCGGGAGTATAGGGCACGTGATAATTAGGAACAACCTCTCTTATAAGTTGAGATGCATGCGTTACCCTGGGTACCATAGTTTTAACTATATTACAATAAAGAAGGGTAAGTACGAAGACCTAAAATAATAACATAATACGGGTACTACGATTATTATTAAGTGAAGGAATTTATTTAAATTGATTAGAGTTATTGTTCTAATTAAATTGTTTAATTTAGAACGCATATAGAAGAGCCTGGTGGCCGTTACTTCAATGTTGTCACGGGCCGAACCCGGTGGTTATGCCCGGGCTATGCCCGTGCTCGCACTGGTGCCCCACCGGTGCCCCACTAGCGCCCACCCCCTAGGAAGCAGAGATTTCGCGCTATATCGTAGTTTACCCTTTTCCTTTTTAACTTAAAATAAATAATATTTAGTTACTTTTTAGTTAAGATAAGGCCTAGGACTAGCCCTTCGTATATTTTAAGCTTAGTTTTATTTATTATATAAGATACTACTAGGTTAAGCCCGGCTCTTTACTGGTTACAAAGTGGAATCCTAAGTTAAGTATAGCTCCCTAATAATAGATTGATGAACGTCGGATGTTAAGTAGAGTATAGCTCCCCATTAGTTAAAAAGAGGATATTAGTTAGTATAATAGTTGATGAACTATAGGCCTAATTATAATTAGCCTTAAACGAAGCCCTCAGGCCCCTATAAGCGAGGATTACTAAGCTTTTTAATAAGCTGGAGCGAAGCCGAGGTTTAGGGGCGATAATACTGACCCCTATGGAAGATGTAGGTACCGAAGCCCTGTTAGTGGGTAACCGCTACCTCGTAATAGAGATACCGATACGCCGTAAACCGTTACTAATACCCTTGAAGTTCTCGGGGAAGTGGAAGGATTACCTTTTTTAGGTGTAGTAGATGAGGGATAAGATTATTATGGATAGAGTGTTTTACCTTATTAACTAGGAATTGTGGTACTTAATTAAGTCTTATTTGGACACTAGTCCCTAGTAGGTGGTTACTACGTTTTATGTAATTAGGGGGCTTAGAGGTTAATATAACCCCAAAGATTTTATATCCTACTTCGATAAGACTTACTAAGACCTGAACACCTAACCCTAAACCATAGCCCAGCTATAAACCCTCCATTAAAAAGATAATAAGAAGTTAGTTATTCTTTTATTAAAGTTTAAATGAATAATAGTAAACGTAGAAGGTAGTGTATAGCCCAACACCGTTAAGATTACTATGTTGGAAAATGCCCTTATTTTCCGTTTAAAGGAGTACCTGATCACCGTTTCTTTACTAGGGGAGTATACTTAGTAGTTCACTAGGGTATAGGATGTTACTTAGAAGTTAGAGCGTATAATACTTATCGCTATTAAACGGGAGTATTGCTGGTCCCTAACACTAGCCCCTCTATGGAAGGATTGTAATGGAGATGTTTAGATGATTAGTGTTGCTTATACCTCATCGACTCGAAGAGAGGAGAAGAACTATTACTATTATTACTCCTCGGGTAGCCTACTAGTGGACTATTGTGAATATTTTTATTATAGTGAAGAAGGTTATATTGTTAGGAATTACTGGAAAAAGGTTCCTAAGTAAGTGAAGGTTACTCGTATTAAGGTGATAAAGAAGTAGAAGGATCCCGGGTTAGAAGAAGAGAACTGAGAGGTTATTAGTACCTCCTTTAGTGAGGATAACTCGGAAAAAGAGTAACTCTAATATAAAGTTGGGTATTAGAGTTAGTAAAGGAGGAAGCTAAAGGATGGGAGTTCCACTAAGAAGAGTAGCAATAGAGGAGTTAAGGGTTCACTATTATTTAGGTAAGGATTAATAAAGGACATTTGATATACAGTCTTATTAATATTAGCTACGACGTTTACGTAATGGTGGATTAGTCTTTTTTTAGATACCTCCAATTACCGTTAATGGATTAGAAGAAGTGTGCTTTACGAGGGTATACGTAAAACGGGCTATTACCTAGTGATACTTAGAGTATGGTTGTCTTAAATCTAGAATTAAATAGTTATACTTAGAAAGTTTACACATACATAGTAAATGTGACGGGCTGGGCCCTCTTGGAGGCTTCGCAGCCTCTCAGCTATGGACTCCGCTTACCTAAGCCCAGCTTACCTAAAACGGATCAACCTTAGGCCTGATTAGAGTAAACGGGTCCTATGGGGCGGAAAACATTTTCTCCTTTTCTCTCTTATCTTGAAAATACTTATAGTAGTTATTATAACTAGTTATAATATACGTGTTTAGACCGTTACATTATCTTTAAGATCTTAGTATTATCGGAGATAACGAGAGTACACTAGGTGTGGAAATAATTATCAACAAAAAGTAAATCTACGACCTTAGTGGGAGTAGCAAAAAGTCCTAAGCGGGTTAACCTGAAGGTCCCTGAACGCTTAAAGCTGATTAGCGAGGTCTAATTAGGGCTAGGAGGCTTTAATAAACTTAAAAGAACGCATTCTGCGTAGTAGAGTATTTTAATAACGTCGATTAGTATACTATGATTACTATTAAATAAAGATGTGCAGAAGGAACGATAATTATATTACGATGAAAAACAACATCGACCTATCCGGAAACCCGTAGTAACTAGTGTAGTTAATCGGTTAGTTATCAGCCCAGCTATAGGAGATGCGGACCACCTAAGTGGCCGAACGAGAGGCCCAACGAGAGCAGATTCGAATACTACAATAAACCCTAGTAGAACCCAGGCACCCAACCTCAACGTTACACGAAGCCCCTACACCCTCTACGACGCCGATCCCACCTAATCAGGCCTACACACCACCTCCTAAATAACCAAAACACTAAATCCCCGATCCACCGAAGTTTAACGGATTACATAAGAGATTTTAATAATAATACCTCGAAATAAAAGGGAAAATAAGTGTAAATAGGGAAGCCTTTAGTTTAGTATCAGTAGTATTCACTTATATCTACTCTAAACTAGAAAACACTACACAAACTATAATAAGCACCTATTATTCATAAGGAGGAGCTAATAGGTTAAAAAACCCTGAACAATTCATAGAATACCTAAAGAGTTACTACGTAGACCTTAACACAAAAGTATAAGCCCTCAACCAACTAAGAATAATACATCAAAAGGAGAACAAAAGTTTTACCCACTTCCTTCCCAAGTTCAAAAAGGAGCTCGTAGAAGTAGGAGGAGGACACTAACTGGACAACATTAGGATTAACTACCTAAAAGGAACTTTAAACATTATAATAAGAACCCCTTTAATTAGTATAATTAATAAACCAACGACCTATATTATATATACCCAGATACTCTTAATGATAAGATTAGAGTTGGATAGTGAATTATACTAAGCTCACCGTAAGCGTTAATATAGGAGATCGCTAACACCCGGCCAGAACAAAGTCAAATCACCAACTAAACAGGATAGTTGAATAGGATCACCTTAACCTAATTAGATGAATTGGGAACCCACTAAGGCAAGCCGGATGGCCAAGGATAAACCAGTCCAAAGAAGGTCAAACCAAGAGGAAACCCGCAAATGCTATAATTGCGGTAAGAAGGGGCATATACAATGGAGATGCCCTAGAGACCGGAAAAACAAAGAGACCAAAACCTCGAAAAGGAAGACCAAAGAGCAGAGCAAAACAGATATTAGCTCTAATTAGGACTTTAAAGAGTTGAGAAAAGAGTAGCTCCTAGTGGAAGTCGTTATTAGGAGGAACAGGCTATAAAGGAATAAAAGGTTATTAAGAAGAACATAAACTATAACCCATTCTATATTAATATTGGAATTAATAGGATACAATACACTACTACTCTTATTAATATAGGGTGTCTAATATACACCCTAATTAGCAACACCTTCACCAAAAAACTCCGCTTACTACGCATTAGCATCACCCCTCGGAATTTAATGCAAATCACCACTACAATCCCTAGTACAATTCATTATATTACTTATACTAATATCGATATTAATGGTTATAAACGACGACGGTTATTCTTTTATATTATCCTTAATCAAAAAGACGACGTTATTTTGGGTAAATCATAGATAATAGACGACGATGTTACGGTATACCCAGCTAAGGGCACCCTCCACATAGGTGTTATAGACCACTGGGTTCAAAAAAGGAAACCAAATCAAATATCACAAAACCCCAACTTCCTAATCCAATAATAAACTAAAGCTATATTTACTACCCTAATTAGGCGAACTAAACGCAAAAACTCAACACCTAACAAAGTAAAACCTCTGAACATCTTTACAACAAACCTCGCCGATATCGAGAAGGCACTTATACCTTAAAAAAAAACTAACCCAAAGACCAAACTACCCATACATTACCATAGGTTCTTATACGTATTCAACCACGATAAGGCTAATCAGTTACCACTATATCGAAATAACATTAACCACGTAATTCCCATTAAAAAAGACTCAACAGGGCAAGATAAATTAATTATATGGGGACCCTTATATAGGATGTTTAGGGAAGAGCTAATTGTACTTCGATGGACCCTCATAGAACTACTAGATAAAGGCTTTATTTGTAATAATAACTCTCCTATTTTATTACCCGTTTTATTTGTTCGAAAACCCGGGGGAGAATTAAGGTTTTATGTTGATTATTGAGCTCTGAACATTATTACTAAAAAAAACAAATATCCCTTACCCCTGATCAGCGAAACTCTGAGAACCCTAGCTAAGGCTAAGTGGCTAATAAAGTTAGACGTTATTATTATATTCTACAAAATCAGGGTTAAAAAAGGCGACGAATCGAAGACGGCTTTTAGAATAAGATATGGCCTATACGAATAGATGGTGACTCCTTTTGGCCTAATAGGGGCCCCCGCTATATTCTAGAAGTATATTAACTATACTTTATGGGACTTCTTGGACGAATTCTGTACCACTTATATCGACGATGTTCTAATTTATTCAGATAGCTCACTCACTGATTATAGGGAGAAAGTTAAGAAGGTCTTAAGTCGTTTAGGTGTTGCTGGCCTATAAATCGATATCGATAAATACGACTTCGAGATGAAGAGGGTTAAATACCTAGGGTTCATCATCGATACAGGGAAGGGTATCCACGTTAACCCAGAGAAAATTAAGGCTATCCAGATATAGGAGGTCCCCCAATTAGTGCAAGGAGTCCGTGCCTTCGTTGGTTTTACAAATTACTATTATTAATTTATACTAGACTTCTTAGGGTTAATACACTCCCTTATAACTTTAATGAAGAGGGATATCCCATTTATATAAAGTAATGAGTATGCAAAAGCGTTTAATAAGTTGAAGGCCCTCCTGATTAGTGCCCTTGTATTAGTATATTAGGATCTTAATTGAGCCACTATACTAGAAACAGACTTATTAGGTTATATGGTGGGTGGCGCTTTATTATAATACGACGACGAGGGTATTTTATGGCCTATTACGTTCTTTTCACAGAAGAACTTACCAACAGAATATAACTACCTAATACACAATAAGGAACTATTAGCTATAGTCCACTATTTAAAATACTAGGACTCTGAATTAAGGAGTATAAAGGAGTTTATTATCTTAATTAACCACCTTAACCTTAAGTATTTTATAATTAAGAGATAATTAAGTAAATACTAGGTTAGATGGTCGGAGCTCCTATCCTATTATAACTTCATAATCCAGTTCCGACCTAGCAAATAAGCAATAGTCCCCGATACATTATCTAAACGAGAATAAAACGTTCCTAATACCCAGCGAAACGATCGACTAGAAGGACAGAGGATACAACTCCTAAAGGGGAAACGGAACATAGTTATGGTGAACCGGGCAACTCTCGAGACGAATCAAATAAATACAACGGAATCCGTAAAAAGGACCATAACAGGTAATATGGATTAGGACGACGATCCTAAGGCTAATTAGTTAGAACCCATCCTAAACCCCTTTGAAGAGGAGCCCCTAAAGTCCTCTTAGATTAAAGGACTACAATTAAATAATCGTTATTAGCTAATTAGGATAACTATAAAAAGGGGGGACCATTAATTACCATCACAATAAAAATTGCCCATAATATTATTAGAGTACTTAGTGGACGACGATAATAAACTCTTTTAGAGGGAGAGGATCTAGGTCCCTTATTATGAACCCTTATAAACCTAGTTAATCTAAGAGTCCCACAACTTAACACTTAATAACCACCTTAGTAGAGACGTGTTAAAGGCCTTGATTAGCCGCCGCTTTCACTGGCCAGGCCTGTCACAGGATGTCCGACACTTTATGAGGAACTGCGATGTTTATGGACAGGGTAATATATAGCGGGATAAGAAGAGGGGTCTTTTAAAGCCCTTACCCGTCCCTGATCAGGTCTGAACAGAGATATTAGTCGACTTTATTATAGGGCTACCACTAACCCACCATATAAAAGCAACGAATATTATGGTGGTAATAGACTAATTATTTAAGAATATGATTTTCGAGCCACTTAAGGATATAACGATGGACGTTATGGCTACGGCGTTAATACTTAGCCTAATCAAACACCACGGACCCCTGAGAACCATTATTTCGAACAAAGGCCCCTAATTTACTAGTCATATATGGAAATAACTCTATCAACTATTACGGATAAAATAATATTTATCTACGGCCTTCCACCCGGAGACAAACAGTACCACAGAACGAGCTAACTAGGTAATAGAAACCTACCTCTAAGCTTATACTTCGTATACTTAAAATAATTAGGACGACTTACTTCTAATAACAATAATGGTTATTAATAATAGGGTTACCTCATCAACAGGCCTTAGCCCTTTTTTCACCACCCACGGCTATAACATTGACCTAATTAGAGTAAGGGAAACTCCGTGGACTAAAGGAAAGACCCCCGCAGCTCGGGCAGAGGCCCTAGTCTCGAAATTGAAGGAGGCCTCCGAATAGGCATAAGCAGCGATGGCCTCCGCCCAAGAGCGACAAGAAGCCTCGGCAAATATACGACGCCAGCCTTCTAACCAGTTTCGACCAGGGGACAAGGTCTAGTTAAGGCTTAAGAACGTCCGTTCTAAGAGACCATTTAAGAAGTTGGACTAGATAAATACGAAGTATACTATATTAGAAATAGTCGGATCCTATACTTACCAGCTTAATACACCGCCGGGTATTTATAACGTCTTTCATATATCCCTAATCAGGCACGCAGGAGTCGACCCATTATTATTACAAAAACAAGACGACGCCCAACTACCACCTCTATTAGTAGACGACGAAAAGGAATTCGAAGTCGAAGAGATCCAGGACGCTAAGAAGATTCGTAGTTCCTAGAAGGTTTTAGTTAAGTGGAAGGGCTACGTGGAACCTACTTAGGAACTAGTTGAGTTATTAACGGAGACTACAACTTTGGATCGTTACGAGGTTAGTTACGGACGAGTCCCTCTGAACGGGGAGGAGGGAGAGGGGGGGTAATTGTAACGGGCTGGGCCCTCTTAGAGGCTTCACAACCTCTTAGCCATGGACTCCGCTTACCTAAGCCTAGTTTACCTAAGACGGATTAACCTTAGGCCTAATTAGAGTAAACGGGTCCTGTGGGGTGGAAAACATTTTCTCCTTTTCTCTCTTATCTTAAAGATACTCATAATAGTCGCCATAGCTAGTTGTAATATACGTGCTTGGACCGTTACAGTAAAGGGCTTAGACCCCCCCATATTCTTAGGGAAATTATGGATAAAAGTAAATTGTATAATATATAACACCACTACTTAGTGGGTGCACTATAGTAAGGGAGGAGTAAACATATACTTTTTTAATTAGGAAAAACTAATTACTATAAAAGAGATTCGTATAACCCGATTATTAACAGCCCCTATATTTATAATTGTATACTAATAAGTAAAGTGTTAAAGGGTACTAAAGGCCTAAGTTATAGTTATGAGTTTAAGGGATATCGAGGATATGCTAAAAGAAAAGAAGTTTATGGATATAAAAGAACTTATCCTAGGTTAGGTTTATAAGGAGTTTAGAAACTTATTTAACCCAGAGAAGGTATACTCAGTACCCCCTAAGAGACCAGGGGTTGACCATAAGATCCCCCTTATTAAGGATACTTATGGCCAGGAGCTTATACTTCTATGGGGACCCTTATATGGGATGTCCTATGAAGAACTCTTAGTCCTGAAGAAGATACTAGAGGACCTGCTAGATAAAGGGTTTATTCAAGCCAGCAGCTCACTAGCGGGTGCCCCAGTGTTATTTGTTAAGAAGCCTAGTAGGGGAATTCGGTTCTACGTTAATTACTAAGCTTTTAATAGTATTATAAAAAAGGACCGTTATCCACTACTACTTATATTAGAGACCCTCCAACGGGTAACCATTATATAATAGTTTACAAAGTTTAACATCGTGGCCGTATTTTATAAGATTCGGATTATAAAAGAAAACGTTAAGAAGATAATGTTTTATGTGACATACAGACTCTTTAAGTAGTTAGTCTACTTTTTTGGACTTACCGGGGCCCTAACTACGTTCTAGTAGTATATTAGTACAACTCTCTAAGACTTCCTAGACGACTTTGTTACTATTTATTTAAATGATGTCCTAATTTACACATCTAGGTTAAAGAAGAAGTACGAAGAGAAGGTATGGGTGGTCCTCCGGCGCTTAGCAGAGGCCGGACTATAACTAAACCCTAAGAAGTGTACTTTTTTAGTTAAGATTGTGAAGATTGTAAAGGGGGTTAGAAGTTTCCTTGGGTTTACGAATTATTATTATATTTTTATACCCAACTATACTATTATTATTAAGCCCTTTACGAGGTTTACGAAAAAGTCGGCTATGTTCTACTAGGGACTTAGTTAAGAAAAAGGATTCTAAGAGCTTAAGTGGTTATTTAGTATAAAGCTGGTGCTTCACCACTTTAACCCTAAAAGAAAAACAATAGTGGAGATAAATTATTCAGGGTTTACCTTAGGTAATACCCTTATATAAAAAAACTCTAATAAATACTAACACCCTATCGCGTTCTACTTATAGAAGTTATCGCTAACCGAGTATAATTACCTTATCCATAATAAGGAACTATTCGCCGTACTCGTGTACTTTAGGGCCTAGAGAATAGAACTACGAAGTATAAATAACTTTAAAATTCTTATGGATTATAAAAGCTTTAAATACGTTATAAGGAAGTAGCACCTCACTAAGAGGTAAAGCTAGTGGGTAAAAGAGCTAACCTAATATAATTTTTATTTAAAGTATTAGCTAACAAAGGAAGTAGTAGTCCCCGATGCCCTTTCTCGGAGGGAGTAGGACGCCCTCTAGGGTTAGGATAATAAGAGAGAATAGGGACGTATACTCTAATTAATACCTAACCATATTATCCCTAAGGAAAGAACTAGTGCTCCCTAAGTGGACTATATTATAAATAATTTACTAGTACTCCTATATATAATAGTGTTTATAAATAATAATAAGTTATAAATACTTTAGGATTAGATTATTAAAGAAAATAGGTTATATTATTGAATTTATGAGGTAGTAAAGTAGGGATAGTGTAATTTCCCATTAGAGTTATAGTTAAAGGGCTAAATTGTGGAATATGTAATTAATAAGTAGTAGAGGTTAACGTTCCGGGACGAAGTATGGGTTCCTGGAGGAAGAGATGATGATGACCCTTTGAGCTTACTATGGACAAGGGTTATACAGGAGTACTATGATTCTAGTACTAGTGGTTACCCGGGGAAGTAGATGGTGAGGATGAGTGGTAAATAGAGGAGATTTACGCTATTAAATGGAAGATGGTGGGTAAAGGGAGAAGATGTGAAGCCCTAGTAAAGTGGGAGGGTTATATTAACCCTATGTGGGAATTAGCCGGTGTTGTAGAGGAAATGGAGGCGTTGGACTATTACGAGGAGTGTTATGGGCCGATATTGGAGAACGACGGGGACGTGGTGTATGCGTAGGTGCTCCCCCTAGGAGGCCAGCTAGGAACTAGAGGCTGCGCGGGGGGGAGGAGGGGGGTAGTGTCACGGGCCGAACCCGGTGGTTATGCCCGGGCTATGCCCGTGCTTACACTGGTGCCCCACCGGTGCCCTATTAGCGCCCACCCCCTAGGAAGTAGAGATTTTGCGCTATATCGTAGTTTACCCTTTTCCTCTTCAGCTTGAAATAAACAGTATTTGGCTACCTTTCGGTTGAGACAAGGCCTAGGACCAGCCCTTCGCAAATGTGAGCAATTGCCCCAGTGGCGCAATTGGGGGGTGTGTCGCAAGCATACTGGGCCACCAAGACGTCTAGGAGCTGTGCTCAGCTGAGTCAGCACTCACGTGACGTCCTCGCCCCCGAGCCGGCCTTTTATTCTGCTGGACGCACCCACCAGACAGTGAATAGACCAAGCCTTCTTCTCCTACTTAACCTCGTACGCGCGTGCGAACTCGCCACACAATCCAAATTCTCTAACCAGATAACCATAGTTATGGTTATCCAAAATACCCATAACTATATTTTCTATAACCCATGAAAACCGAAAACCACCATACCCATACCATAGTTAACCCACCAAAACCAACCCACACCCATGGTTACCCACGGTTACCCATGGGTCGGTTATTTTTAATCCTAGTTCCGTCGTCGTGACGACCGGCGCAAGAAGACCATGACCTCGTCGAGCCCGTCGTAGTTGTTGACGATGTGGTACAGGTGCGTGTGGCCCTCCCGTCCGATGTTCCGGAGGGGCATGTAGGAGCGGAAGGCCGAGTGCGGCACGCCGCCCTTGGCGTAGAGGTACGTGCTGCCAGCGACCGGTGCCCAGAGCTCGAGGGGTTCTCGGAAGCGCGCGCAGACGATGCCCAGGCGGCCTGGGGACGCGGCTAGCGTCGCGAGGAGAGGGAGGGTTAGGTTGAGGGCGACCATTTTGAGGCCATAACGGTTGCTGGATCCAGGAGTTGGGGGGAGGGTGGCGCATTTGGGGAAGACGGTGGATGGGTACGGTGACTTGTTAAATGAGGCTAGGAGAGTTCGAGTGAACCTTGCAACGGCCGGCCACCGGAAGAAGCCTTCACCATTTCGTCCTAGCTTCGGACGGCAAAGTATAACCAGCCGAAGGGGCTGTCAATATCACCCGAACTACTGTGCCGCATCTCATTAGAATTGGGACTCAGCGATGATGCATGAATCACTTGGGCTTTCAAGGCTAGATTTCCATAGCAAGAGATGCAGAATATTCTCGAAATGCGTGGCACTTCTTCTATCTCGCTGTCTGCACGAAAACACCTGTTCATGCGACTACTGATCTCAACCTTGAGAGGTCTGGTTGGTCACCAAGAGCAAAAATCGAAAGAAATGAGCAAAAAGCAAAAGAAACTCCTCGACGGGGAATTGAACCCCGGTCTCGAGCGTGACAAGCTCGCATCCTAACCACTAGACTATCGAGGATTGAAGTCCCTAATCTGAGATGTCGTTTGTGAGCGGAACCGTGACTCATGTGCTGTCAGTGAGGGCTTAGGGTTGGGAGTGGGTTGAGTGGGTGGGGCCGTCGAACTCCGATGGATACAGGGAGAAGAAAAGGCAACCAATATCGGGTTTGAGAAACTGTAAGGGTTACCGCTATGGACGTTATCCATTGCCAGAAGGACCCCCGTGTTAAGTGGGATCTGAGATTATGTATGTCAAGAACATGCACAGCGAAACTGTCTAAGGATATGCATAGCCGTCTCAAGCTGCGAAGCATTGGATATTGATGTCAGATACGTGCTTTGTTGCCTCTTCTGGAACTGCCGCGGCTTATGTTCGATCTTGGATCCTCCATGTCCTTCTCAAGTCATGTGGGTTTAAAAGAGCCGGACCACTGATAGGTTGTCTTTCAAAGGTAGAGACTACCTTGACGGATTGACGCCACTTTCAGCTCCACTTCCATAATAACTAGCTTTTACTGCTAAGCTTTTGTGTTGGGTGTTGGGCAGAATACCTGCTTTTGTGGTATTTAATGAGACCAGTGTGTAGATAACCTGCTGGCTGGTAGTTTTCCCGGATTCCGGACTGACGGTTGCCTTCCAAGGCTCTGCATGTGGACGTCAACGACTTCAAACCACTTTAAAAGATTTCGTAGTAACAACACATCAGCATCAAGGACAGGAACATTTCGCGCACATGGTTGTTCTGAAAGTGCCTGACAGCATCGGGGACGCGTGTAAACATTGTCGGGAGGGCCGCGGTCTTTACGGGCAGTGCGTCAGCTTTGGTCATAGCTATCCCTCGGGGTGCGCTAGCTCCATTGACAGCAACAGCTTGTGCTTCTTGCCGTTCCAAGTTGGTACGTTTGCAAGACCTAGCGCAGAAGCTTTAGACTGATGGTGTTGGCAGCAGCGTTGAAGCGTCGGGCGTCTTTGAGCTCGTCCGCACCAAGGGCGACCAAGAAACCGCGCTTTATCACGGACATGGCCGCCCGCCTGGAGAAGCTGGAGCCGCCGGCGCAGCTCAGGGTCGTCTCGGGCTTCCTAGGGGAGATCGCCAAATTCATGGAGGAGTCAAACTATAGTGAGGACAATGCCAACTGCACCTTGGATGAGAAATGCTAACTTTAGCCAAGATCCGGACGAACTGGTCGAGGCTAAGGGAAAACAGCCCTCTACCAGAAGCACTTACACCGCAACGATGACTAGAGTTGCAAGGCACTGTGAGGTTTAGGGTTTGTTGTATTTAACGCCATGGCGGCAAGGGCGAAGCCCTTGCGGCAGACCTTCCCAGGGGTATGTGGCGTGGAGAGCCGCAGGCTCAGACTACCTACTCTATAGTACATAGCCATTACTAGCGTCCTCTAAATCCTGCCTACTGGCTACTATGCGTTCAATTTGTCCCTGGATACCGCTGGTTCCTCCAGTTCCTTTACTTCTTATTTGGTCCCTTTAGTAGAGTAAGTTGGTTGTCTTAAGGACTAGCCGGGGGCTGGCCCCTAATAGCGTAGGTAGATCTTTTAGAAGAAGTCTTTTATACGTAGGAAGGCCTTAAAGCCTTTAGGATCGGTGATTAGACCCTTAAAGTATCGCTCGAGGGATCCCATAGGTCCTATGTGTCACGGGCTAAGGCCCGATCAGAGGCCTCGGAACCACTCGGCCATGTTCAACGCCAACCGCTGCTTACTAAGCCTGATCAGGCCCAGGGAGACCTGATCAGGACCCATCGGATTTGTGGGGCAGCAGACTTTTCCTTCTTTTCTCCTTATCTTGAAGATACTCGTAGTAGTCGCCATAGCTAGTTGCAATATACGTGCTTGGACCGTTACACTATGGGCTCTGATGAACTGGAAGGGTGGAGGGTAGGCCACCGTTACCTCCTCGTTAGGGTCTTTTAGTAATAAACTAGGTGGTCTACTTCCTTTACTTCCCTATAAAAGTAGGTAAGTAGGGCTTTAATGTGGTTAAAGTGTTAATAATATTATTTAAAGTCTCCGAGGCCTGATTAGGCGATTAGGAGGTGGTATAGGGTAGCTCGTAGTAGGGCTAGTTTAGGGGGGCTAGATAAGGTGGCCTCGAGCCCTAATTGGGCGTATCAATCCGTTACTTCCTTATACCACCATCGTATTTATTAGGCCCGTATCCGTTTCTTAGTGAATCACTTAATCCCTATTAGGGTTATTAGTTGGCCTAAAAGCACTAGGAGTATAGTGCCCTACTTAGCTAAGCGGTCTACTTCTTCGTTACCTTTTATCCCCTGGTGCTTTGGGGCCCAGTGGGTGTGTATATCGTATATCCTAGCCACCTCGTGAATTTCGAGGAAGGCCGCTTATGAGGATTTTAGAGCTTCGCCCCGTATCCCCTAGATAATACTGGTATTATCGATGTAAATGTGGATAAGCTGGCCTTGGGATGTAAGGAGGGCCCGCCGGAGCCCTGTCCTTACTCCTTTAACCTCGCCGTCGAACACTTTTACTAGGCTAAGTCAACTACAACC
Organism: Colletotrichum gigasporum; assembly: GCA_024584535.1. NCBI lineage: Eukaryota > Fungi > Ascomycota > Sordariomycetes > Glomerellales > Glomerellaceae > Colletotrichum > Colletotrichum gigasporum. Next base: position 2,921,682 of record CP077951.1, read on the forward strand.
TTGGGCTATACACTTTTTACCTTTATAAACAATAAATCTCTATCCCATTGCGAAGGGCTGGTCCTAGGCCTTGTCTCAACCGAAAGGTAGCCAAATACTGTTTATTTCAAGCTGAAGAAGAAAAGGAGTAAACTACGATATGGTGCGAAATCTCTGCTTCCTAGGGGGTGGGCGCTAGTGGGGCACCGGTGGGGCACCGGTGTGAGCCTGGGTATAGCCCGGGCATAATAACCGGGTTTAGCCCGTAATATTACCCCCCTCCTCCCCCCGTATAGCCTCTAGTTCCTGGTTGGCCTCCTGGGGGGCACCTGCGTATACGGTGCGTCTCCGTTGTTCTCTAATATTGGCCCATAGTACTCCTCGTAATAGTTTAACACCTCTATTTCCTTTATAATACTAGCTGGTTCCTATGTAGGGTTAATATAGTCCTCCCACTTTACTAAGGTTTTACGTCTTCTCCTTTTATTTATTATTTTCTATTTAGTAGTGTAAATCTCTTTTATTTATTAACGTGGTTCATCAGTGAGTGGGCCACTTTTCCCACCTTCATCACCTTTTAGCTTTAATATGTCCTTTTTTCCACAAAACAATATCCGAAACCTCGCCCGAACACAGGATCATTCTAGCAATTAATACGATCCGATTAACACCGTAATTAAGTATCCGACGTACAACGACCATCTACAACGTTCCGAGAACTACCCTCCAGTCCAGAATAAAGGGTCAAAGTGCAAAGGTCGATAATAGGAATACCCAGCTGAATTTAATAGAGACCGAAGAGGAGGCAATTGTTTGATATATTATTAACCTAGATTCTCGAGGATTCTCACCTAAACGCGTGGATATAGGAGATATGGCTAATACACTGCTCCGGAAACGTGATAGCCGACCGGTCGGGAAATGCTGGACAGAACACTTCGTCCAGCGACGCCCAGAGCTTAAGACGCGATTTTTTCGCATTTATAATTACTAGAGGGGCCTCTACGAAGATTGTACAATTATCGAGCCTTAGTTCCGACTCGTGGCCAATATGCGATCGAAATACGGTGTTATAGACAATAATTTTTACAACTTTAACGAGACTTGTAACGGTCCAAGCACGTATATTACAACTAGCTATGGCGACTACTACGAGTATTTTTAAGATAAGGAGAAAGGAAGGAAAAGTCTACTGCCCTATAAGTCCGTTGGATCCTGATTAGGTTTACCTGGGCCTGGTTAAGCTTAGTAAGTAGCGATTAGTGTTAGATATAGCCGAGTAGTTCCGAGGCCTCTGATCGGGCCTTAGCTTATAATAATTACCCCCTTCCTCCCCTCCCTTCCTAAGGGATATTCCTGTAATCGGCCTCGTAACGGTCTAAGGCCGTTATATCCGTTAATATATCCACTAACTCCTAGGTGAGTTAGGTATAATCCTTTTACTTTACTAAGACCTTCTATCCGCTCTATACTTTCTGCGTATTACGGATCTCCTTAACTTCAAACTCCTCCCTATTAGCCACTAGTATTATAGGTGGCTAGGCGTCGTTACGGCTTTATGATAATAACGGATTAACTCTAGCGTACCTAATTAAGCTTATATAGAAAACGTTATAAATCCCTAGTAACATATTTAGCCGGTAAACGTAGGATTTAACTAGTTCAAGGACGGTGTATTTTATGTTAACCTAGTTAAACTTTTTTAATGGTTAATTAAACTAGATATTCTGTAACCTTAGCTAAACTTTGTCCCTAGGCTTAAACTAATTAAACGGTTAGTGCCTTATGTTTACGGTAATCTTTTATTTTTTTTATGTTACCGTTATTATTACCTAAGCCTACTTAGAAGTGTTCTTCAGTTTTTGGACTAAAGCCTTTACTTTTATTATAAGGGTTTTATTACTATTCTATAGGGGTTCCTCTACTCTAATTAAATCTAAGTTATACCTATGAATAACAAAGAACGGGCTAAGTCCTATTAACAAAGTGACCTAGTTATTAATAACTATTATTATTACTAAGAGTAGTTTGTCCTAATCGTCCTAAATATACATTATATATACTTTAAAATAGGTTTCTATTACTTGGTTTACCCTCTCCGTAGCTCTATTCATTTCTAAGTGGAACGTTATAGAGAGTTTCTATTTAATCCGTAGTAACTAATAGAGTTATTTCCACATAAAACTCGTAAACTACAGTCCCCTATTTAATATAATTATATAAGGTATCCTATAGTACTTAATTAGACCTTAGATTAGTTGGTTTACTATTATATTTATTGTAATATCCTTTAATAACTCGAAAATTACATTCTTTGATAAACAATCGGTCACCACTATAATATTCATAACCCCATCGTAATAAGAAGGGGGTAATCCTATTATAAAGTCAATAAAGACCTTTACTTAGATCCGTCCAGGGATAAGTAGAGGCTTTAATAAGCCCCTCTTCTTGTTACACTATACGTTTCCTCGTCCATAAACGTCGTAGTTCTTTATAAATTTTTGGATATCCTAGGATAGGCTTAGTTAGTGGAATTGGCGGCTAATTAGGGCCTTTAAAGCGTCCCTCCCTGGATATCCCGTTAACGTAGAGTCGTAGAACCTTTGGATTAAACCCGTCCTTAAGGGTTCATAATATGGAATCCAGATTCTGTTCCTCCACAATAATCTCTTATTATCGTCGATTATATATTCTAATAACATCATCGGTAACTTCTACTATAAGGGAAGTTATTGGTCTCCTTTTTATACTACTCCCCTAATTAGCTAGTATTAGTTGTTCTAGTTTAAGGCTTTATCCTATTAGGAGTATAATAGCTCTTTTTTAAAAGGGTTTAAGGGGGGTTCCGTTTTATCTAAGCTAGGGTCATCGGTCTGATCTATATCTCCGGGGGAATCTCTTATACTAGACTTAACCCTCTTTACTTGCCCTGATCGGGCCTGCACTTCTCTGATTATTACTATATTATTAACTTGTAATACGTTAATCCTGTTCTTCAGGAATTTAATCTTCCGACCCTTTAACCTATTGTCCTATAAGGTACTAGGGATATCCTATTTACGTTTCGATAATGTATTAGGAACTATTACTTTTTTACTAAGTTTAAATTAAATAATAAAATTATAACAGGATAGTAATTCTAACCACCTAATCTAATATTTACTCAACTATCTCTTCGTTATAAAGTACTTCAGATTCAGGTGATCAATTAAGATAATGAACTCTTCTACACTCCGCAGTTCTAAATCCCAATACTCTAAGTAGCGTATTATTACTAATAGTTCCTTATTATGTATTAGGTAATTACACTCTGTAGGTAGGTTCTTGCGTAAAAAGAACGCTATAGGTTTTAGGATCCTTTTGTTATTATACTATGATAAGGCACCTCCTACCACATAACTAAACAAATCGGTCTCGAGTATTATAGCTCGATCAGGGTCCCAGTGAACTAATATAGGTATACTAATCAGGAGCGTCTTTAACTCCTTAAACACTCTAATACACTCCTTACTCCAAATAAATAATATATCCCTTTTAGTTAAAGCTGTTAGGGGTTATACGATCCCCGAGAAGTTGGGTATAAATTACCGGTAATAGTTAGTAAAACCGATGAACCCATGGACTCCTCACACTAATTAGGGCACTTCCTATCCCTGGATTACCTTAATTTTCTTAAGGTCTACATAAATTCCCTTATTAGTATTAACAATAAACCCCAAATACTTAACACTCTTAGCCTCAAATTCGCACTTATTAATATCCATATATAGGCCTACAACGCCTAGGCGCTCGAGGACCTTCTTAACCTTCTCTTTATAATTAGAAAGGGAGTTATCCAAATAAATTAGGATATCGTCGATATAGGTTAAGTAGAACTCATCTAGGAAGTCTCATAGGGTGTAGTTAATATATCACTAGAACATCGCAGGGGCTCTAATTAAACCAAAGGGGGTAACCATCTATTCGTATAACCCATACCTTATCCTAAACACTATTTTCCATTTATCTCCTTTCTTAACCCGGATCTTATAAAACACAACGATAACATCCAGCTTTATTAACCACTTCGCTTTTATTAGTGCCCTTAGGGTCTCGTTAATCAGGGGTAAAGGGTATCGATCCTTCTTTATAATAGTGTTAAGGGCACAGTAATCAACGCAAAACCATAACCCTCTTCTAAGCTTCCGGATAAATAGAACGGGCGATAATACAGGGGAGCTATTAGCCCTAATAAACCCTTTATTTAATAGTTCTATAAGGGTTCAGCATAGTATAATTAACTCTTCCCTTAATATATTATATAAAGGTCCCTAGGTCACTAGTTTGTTTTGATCATAGGAGTCCTTTTTAATAAGGATAGTATGGTCAACGTTCTTTTGGTATAACGGTAATTAATTAGCCTTATCTCGGTTAAAGATATACAAAAACTTGTAGTAATACGTAGGGAGTTTCGTCCTTAGGTCTATTTTTATTTTTAGTATTAGGACCTTCTTAATATTAGCTAAACTTACGGAGAACGCGTTTAGGGTAGATATACTAAGAGGGGTCTCTTTTCTTTTTTGTGTTCACCTAATTAGGGCTAAGAATACTAATCTAATCTATTATTGGATTAGGAACTTTAGATCTTACCAGGCCTAACCCGGTTTCCTTTCTATTACCTAGTGGTCCACGATACTTATATACAGAGTACCTTGTATTAGGTAAACCGTAACGTCATTATCAATTATCCAGGACCTTCCAAAGATAACGTCGTCTTCTTAGTTAAGAATAATATAAAAGAATAATCAGTGTTATTTATAACCATTAATATCGATATTAGTATAAGTGACGTAGTAGATTACACTAGGAACTATAATGGTGACTTGCATTAAGTTCCGAGGTGTAATACTAATACGTGGTAAGCGGAGTTTCTTAGTGAAGGCGTCGCTGATTAGGGTGTATGTTAAATACCCTGTATTAATAAGGGTAGTTGTATAGTGTATCCTATTAATCCCGATATTAACGTAAATTAGGTTATAATTTATACTCTTTTTAATGACCTTCCATTCCTCCACAGCTTGTTCCTCCTAATGACGACTTTCACCAGGGGTTACTCTTTTCCCGAGTCCTCAGAGTCCTAATTAGAGCTATTATCCGTTTTACTCTATTTTTTAGTTTTTCTTTTAGAAGTTTTGGTTTTCCTTATCTCTTTTCGATCCTTAGGGCATTACTATTATATATGCTCTTTTTTGTTATAGTTGTAATATTTATGAGCTTCCTTTTAGTTTGGCTATTTACGGATTTTCTCGTCCTTAGCTAGTTTATTTACTTTTGTAGGTTCCTACTCCATTTGATCAGGTTAGGGGGACTCTAATTAACTATTCTATTTCCGAGGGGACTTAGTTCTTGTTTAGTTAGGGGTTAGCGATCTCCTATGCCGACGCTTACAGCGGGCTTAATAGGATTTACTATCCAATTCTAAGCTTATACTTAGGAGCATCTAGGCATATATAATATATATCGTTGGTTTATTAATTATGCTGATGAGGGGGGCTCTTATTATAGTGTTCAGGGCTCCTTTAACGTAGTTGATCCTTATAACGTTTAACTAGTATCCTCCTCCTACTTCTACGAGCTCCTTTTTAAACTTAGGGAGGAAATAAGTGAAACTCTCGTTCTCTTTTTATTATATAATCCTTAGTTAGTTAAGGGCTTATACTTCTGCGTTAAGGTTTACATAGTAACCCTCTAAGTATTCCATAAATCTATCCGGGTTCTTCGACCCATCGGCCCCTCCTTACGCATAGTAGGTGCTCACCATGGCTTACGCGGTGTTTTTTAGCTTAGAGTAGATATAAGTAAATACAACTAACTCTAAACCGAAGACTTTTTTATCCACACTTATCTTCCCTCCCATCTCGAGGTGCTATTATTAAAACTTCTTATATAATCCATTAAACTTTAGTGGGTCAGGAATCTAATATCTAACTTATTTCGGAGGTAATATGTAGACCTAATTAGGGGGAATCAGTGTTATAAAAGGTATTAAGGACTAATTTATTGTCGATGTCGGGTACCTAGGTTCTACTAAGGCTTCTTATAATAATCGAATCTACTCTTATTAGGTCTCTTACTCGATTACTTAGGTGGTCCGCATCTCCTATAGTTGGGTTACAAACTATCCAATCAACTACACCAACTACTACGAGTTTCCAAATAGTTCAGCGTTACCTTCCATCATCGTGTAACTATCACTTATCCTAGTATTTTACGTTCAACAATAACCACAATATACTTAATAACACAATCGAGGTACTCTACTACGAATACATATACACATCATTTCGAGTTTATAATAACCTCCAAGTCTAATCAGACTATACTAATCAACTTTAGACGTTCAGGGACTCCTCAGGTCAACCCATCTAAAACTTCTTACCACTCTCACACAAATCGTAGACTTCTATACTAAGCGTTCAATTAATTACCTTTAATAATCTTAAAAATAATATAACGGTCTAAACACGTATATTACAATTAACTATAGTAACTACTACGAGTATCTTTAAAATAAGGAGAAAGGAAGGAAAAGTCTACTACCCCACAAGTCCATTGGATCCTGATCAGGTCTGCCTGGGCCTGGTCAGGCTTAGTAACCAGCGATTGGCGTTGGACATGGCCGAGTGGTTCCGAGGCCTCTGATCGGGCCTTGGCCCGTGACAAGACTAGCTTTATAATGGGTATAATCCGGCCTAGAATGGTTATTATACGTTCCGATTGGATTAGGAAACTAAAAAAGGTTCAACCTAGTAACCGAGAATAGGCGACCATAATTTATTGTATTACTAGTGATGGTTACGCGATACCGCCTTTTTTAGTAGTTTAGGGTCACTTCTACTTCGTAAGATAGTACTCCGAAGCCCAGATTCCGGACAACTAGGCAATTAAAACAACTTCCAGTGGATAGACCGATAACAAAACTACCCTAGAATAACTTCGGCATTTCGATAAATACTTAAAAATACGATTAAAAAGCACATATCGGATGCTAGTCGTCGATGACCATAAAAGCCACGTTAATAGCGATTTCGAGGACTATTACAAAGAGAATAAGATTATAATTATCTACTTACCTGCTCATTCATCACATCTAACCTAACCTCTTAACGTTGGTTATTATAGTGTATTGAAGTTGAGATATAGTTCTTAGATTAAGTACTTCATTAAGGCTCGGATTACCCACATCGCTAAACCCGAGTTCTTTCTCGCATTTAAAGCCGTATTCCTTCAAACCTTTACTCAGGAAAATGTCCATGGGGGTTTCAGAGGGGCTGGGCTTATTCCCTATAACCCTCAGATTATCCTTTCTAAGCTAGATGTGCAATTACGGACACCAACAACCACGAACACTCCTAACAAGCTACCCGACCCTTGGGTTTTTAAGACACCTCAAACCACTAACGAAGCTATTTATCAGTCTTCACTTAAAAAAGAAAGAATCTCTAGATATCAGGGAAATTCACTAACTCTAATTTATAAAATTACCGATAAACTTAAAAAAGGTTTTTAGTATATTGCTTATATAACTGCCCTTATGGAGGAAGAGCTACGCAATCTTCGAGAAGTAAATACGGCCCTTAGTAAGCATCGGAGAGCCAAAAGAACTAGACTATAAGACGGAGGGGCACTAGATGGGTCTTAGGTAAGGGAAGTCATGGCCGAAAAGGGTGTTGTTGAGGAGGAAGGGTGTAAATAGGAGGAAAACGAGGCGTCGTCGAAGCGTCGTCGGACAGGTTTACAACATTATACTATCTATTACAAAACCGGCCATAATAAAAGAACCTGTTCAGAGGCTATGGAAATAAGTAGTTCAAGTAGTTCTGAGTAGTTGTAATTGATTTAATTGATTTTAGTCGAGATATGGAAGTTGTGAGTGATGAAGGTGGGATAAGTGGCCCGGTCACTGATGGTGACCCACTCACTGATGAACCACGTTATTTATCTTTGTTATTTATTTCCTTAAGAGGTGGTGGTTAGTAATTTAACTAAATCTGGTTTAGGGCGGGGTTACTAGCTGATCTCTAGAGGGCGTTTATATAGAATTGTAGGTAAATCCCTCTTAGTATATTTAACTCAACTATTTGTACACTTACCACCTTAATAACTTAGTATTAGTGGTATAGTTATGTAAACTTCTTATTTGGGCACGGGGACGTATAGTTTATAATATTAAATTAGATTTTATTATTTACCTAGTACTTATCCGCTGGTGATTAGTAACGGTTAGTACTCAATTCGTAGTATTATTACGTTAAGGTTATTATAACCTAGGTAAATACTATAACGTTTTTTATTTTAGTTATTAACTCATCCGTGGACACCTTCTTACAGCTAAGTAGTCCCTTATTATTTTCTTTTATAACTAGTAATAGGTTAACGTAGTACCCGTATTTTATAAAAAATGGAGAAATACTAGTTACTAAGTAGGTTTTATTCTGTAGAGCCAGTTATACTATAGAAAGTAGTTCTCACTAATTATCCTAAGCCTAAGTAATATAAGATTATAAAATAACCTAAACCTCTTAATTTATATATTTTATTCCCTTATTAGTTTATAAGTAGTAGGTGGTACTTAGTAACTAGGTAACCCTAGTTAACCTGCAAAACTCCTACTAAACATCACTAACCCAGTTCAACCCTTTATTACTTATAATTAATTAAAGTAAGATACATAATAAGCGAGCCGATCAGACAAGCGAGCTGACCACCCAACCACAATAATCCATCTTCCCACTTTTAACACATATCCATCCACCAAAAAGAATATCATCATCAAACAAAAAAGCCCAGGTCATACTAGCCGTCCAAGCGATCGCAAAGACCCTAAATCTTAGTATCTAAGCGGTTACTCGGATCTACTCTATACCATTTTTAACTTTACATAACCAATTAAAGGGCATAGTATTATAATACAATAGTATACTAAACTCACGGAATTTAATGTTATTTAAAAAGGAGAAGTTAGTTAAGTATATTCTCGACTTAAATTCCCGATTATTTCCTCCCTAGTTAACTAGTATAAAAAATAGCTAATCGTTTACTCGTTAACCGTAACGCACCTCCGGTCAGCAAGCACTAAGCATCGAACTTCGTTAAATAATAACCATAACTCTGAACATAATTTTTTCACAAATACAACTATAAAAGAGCCTAATACGAAGATACTATTATAATAAACGCGTAATTTTAACTGATAATAAACATAATCACAAAGTATAACATCGAGGACTTAGATATTTATAACTTCGATAAAACTAGGTTTATAATAGGCCAAATCTTAACTAAATTAATTATTATAAACTCGAAAAGGTGTTCAGATACAAAAATAGTATAACCTAATAATCGGGAATGGGTTATAGTAATTCAGGTCATCAGTGTCACGGGCCGAACCCGGTGGTTATGCCCGGGCTATGCCCGTGCTCGCACTGGTGCCCCACCGGCGCCCCACTAGCACCCACCCCCTAGGAAGCAGAGATTTCGCGCTATATCGTAATTTACCCTTTTGCTCTTCAGCTTGAAATAAACAGTATTTGGCTACCTTTCGGTTGAGACAAGGCCTAGGACCAGCCCTTCGCAATCAGCTCGTCGGGCTACAATCTACTACTATGCATCATCGTCGTAAACTAGTATCACCTCTCTACTTAGTATACTAAATCGGATCTCCTACCCGACTAGGTCATTACAACATCTAAAAACGGGTAGATAATAAATAAAAGAGGCCTAAATTAGCTCCAGTACTTTAATCAGCATATAAAACCGCGTTTAAGAGGTCGATATCACCTCCTCATCGTCGATAAACACAAAAATCACCACTCCACCGATTTTAAAATATTTTATAAGGAGAACAATATTATTACACTTTATATACCAACTCATTCGTCGCATATCATCTAACCCTTGGATATTAACTATTTTGGGCCCCTCAAAACGGCGTACAATCAAAAAATCGAGAATAAGATACACCGAGGTAATACCCACATCACAAAAAAAGACTTCTTCCCCGCCTTCTACAATCCTTTTACACAAACTCTCATAAAAAAGAACATCTAAGGGGGTTTTGAAGGGTTTAGACTTATTCCTTTAAGTATAGGGAGTATCTTATCGAAGTTGGACATCAAATTACATACTTTAACGCCCCCGGGGTCCCTCCTAGTAATACCACCACCTTAGGTTTCCAAAACACTAAATAACCCAACTAAGGTGAGTTTTTAATTAACTCTAATTAAAAGATAAGTCTCCTATTATCAGAATAACTGCCCAATACCTATTTTATAAACTATTAACTATATTATAAAAGGTATAATAAGAGTTATATATAAGTTTACCTTAATACGGTCTAAGCTTAAAATACTTTAAGAGGAAAATAACCTACTTAGTTAACACTAAAGGGCTAAGAAAATACATCTAAAACAAAAAGGAAGTCTTACTATAGCTAAAGCAGAGGAGATACAATCCCAGAGGGAGGCGACAACCCAGGTAGAAGAGGAAACGCACCAGAGTAATAGTCGCAAACCAAGAACCAAATCAGGTCAACGACGATGTAGCGTCTACGGGAACACTAGACATAATACACGAACGTATCCAGTTAATAAAACGATATCTAAAAAAAAGAATTCCGAATAATTTTAATTAATTTAAAATTTTTATTATTACTTCTTAGTCACATTTATAAAGTGGTCGTGGTTAGGTGATCGGCTCGCTTGTCTGATCGGCTCGCTTATCATGTACGTTATCTTATAGAAATAATAATAATTATAGAGGAACTGTTGGGCATAAAATACCACGTCTATAATCTCTTTTTCCTTCAGTGTTAGTGTTTTACTCAGCTAATTAACTATAACTCACATATAATGGGACTTTCTCTCTTTTGTTAATAGTAAATTAGTAATAAAATCTATTAATAGGTCATTACTTATTCGGAGAGGAATGGGTAAGAGCTTAAGTAACCCCTTCTTAGCTTACCTCTAAATATAAATACCACTATATATGTAGTAGTTCCTTATAAACCTTTTAATTATTTGGGAGTACCCTGGTTAGTAAAAGTGTTGGTTTATAATTTCGAATATGCTCTTATACCCTAAGTAACTACTAGTATTAAAATCGTAGTACTCTTATATAACCCTTGTTCGTAGTATGCTTAAAGGGTTATTATTTCTTTTTCTGGGAACTCATATCTTATCCCAGAACGTTAGTGTAACGGTCCAAGCACGTATATTACAACTAGCTATGGTGACTACTACGAGTATCTTTAAGATAAGGAGAAAGGAAGGAAAAGTCTACTACCCCATAAATCCATTAGGTCCTGATTAGGTTTACCTAGGCCTGATTAAGCTTAGTAAGTAGTGGTTGGTGTTCAATATGGCTAAGTGGTTCCGAGGCCTTTGATCGGACCTTAGCCCGTAATAATTACCCCCTTCCTCCCTCCCTTCCTAAGGGATATTCCCGTAATTAGCCTTATAATAATCTAAGACCACTATATCCACTAGTATATCCACTAGTTCCTAGGTGAGTTAAGTATAATCCTTCCACTTCACTAAGACCTTCCATCTACCCTATACCTTTTACACATTACGGATTTCCTTAACTTTAAACTCCTCTCCATTAACTACTAATATTATAAGTAGTTAAACGTTATTATAACTTTATAATAATAACGGATTAACTCTAGTATACCTAATCAGGTTCACGTAGAAGATGTTATGGATCCCTAGTAGTGTATTTAGCCGGCAAGCATAGGATCTAACTAATTTAATAACGGTATATTTTATATTAACCTAATCGAGTATTTTTAATAGTTAATCAAATTAAATATTCCATAACCTTAACTAAACTTTATCCCTAAGCTTAAACTAATTAGATGGTTAGCGCCTTATGTTTATAGTAATCTCTTATTTCTCTTATATTACCGTTATCGCCGCCTAAGCCCACATAGAGATGTCCTTCAGCTTCTAAACCAGAGCCTCTGCTCTTACTGTAGGGGTCTTATTACTATTCCATAGGGGTTCCTTTACTCTGATTAGGTCTAAGCTATACCTATAAGCAACAAAAAACGAGCTAAGTCCTATTAATAAAATAACCCGGTTATTAATAACTATTATTATTATTGGGAATAGTTTATCCTAATTATTCTAAGTGTATACTATATATACTCTGAGATAAGCTTTTAGTACCTAGTTTACACTTTTTATAGTTTTATTTGTTTTTAGGTGGAACGCTAAAGAGAGTGTTTGTTTAATACATAGTAATTAGTAGAGTTATTTTTATATAAGAGTTGTAAACTATGGTCCCTTATTTAATATAATTGTATGAGGTATCCTATGGTGCTTAATTAGACCTCGGATTAGTTAGTCTATTATTATATCCATTATAATATCCTTTAATAACTCAAAAATTACATTCTTTAATAAACAATTAGTCACCACCATAATATTCATAACCCCATCACAGCGGGAAGGGGGCAGTCCTATTACAAAGTCAATAGAGACCTCTACCCAGATCCGTCCAGAGATAAGCAAAGGCTTTAATGGGCCCCTCTTCTTATTACACTATACGTTTCCTCGTCCACAAACATCGCAATTCCTTATAAATGGTTGGACATCCTAGGATAAGCCTAACTAGTAGAACTAGTAGCTAATTCGGGCCTTTAAAGTGTCCCTCCCCGGATATCCCGTTAACGTAGAGTTATAAAACTTCTAAATTAAACCCGTCCTTAGGGGCTCATAATATGGAATCCAGATTCTGTCCTTTTATAATAATCTCTTATTATTATCGATTATATATTCTAATAATATTATTAGTAATTTCTATTATACCACTAAGAGTATAATAACTTTTTTTTAAAAGGGTTTAAGGGGGGTTCCATTTTATTTAGGTTAAGGTTATTGGTCTGATTTATGTCTCCGGGGGAGTCTCTTATATTAGACTTAACCCTTTTTATTTACCCTGATTAGGCCTGAACTTCTTTGATTATTACTGTGTTATTAACTCGTAATACGTTAATCCTATTCTTCAGGAGTTTAATTTTCCGATCCTCCAACTTATTGTCTTATAGGTACTAAGGATATTCTGCTTACGTCTTGATAATGTATTAGGAACTACTACTTTTTTATTAGGTTTAAATTGGATAGTAAAGTTATAATAGGATAGTAATTCTGATCACCTAATTTAATGTTCACTTAACTGTCTCTTTATTATAAAGCACTTTAAATTTAGGTAATTAATTAGGAGAATGAACTCTTTTATACTCTGTAGTTCTAAATCTCAGTACTTTAAGTAACGTATTATTACTAATAGTTTCTTATTATATATTAGGTAATTATACTTTATAAGTAGGTTCTTATGTAAAAAGAACACTATAAGCTTTAGGATCCCTTCGTTGTTATACTATAACAAAGTATCTTGTCGTAAGCATACTGGGCCACTAAGACGTCTGGGAGCTGTGCTCAGCTAAGTCAGCACTCATATAACGTCCTGGCCCCTGAGCCGGCCCATTTATTCTACTAGACGCACCCACTAAATAGTGAATAAATTAAACCTTCTTCTCCTATTTAACCTTGTATATGCGTATAAACTCACCATAATTATAAACTTAACTCTAATTAGACCCTTCTTTACTCTTATGAGTATTATGTATATAAAAGAGATTACTTTAATACATTTATACCTTATTAGCCTATTTTATACCCTTTTTTGTTTATTAATATATCGTCTACTAACGAAACCGTTGTTATTAAGACCATCCTTTATGGTTACTAGGATTAGTTATAGTAGTACTCTACTTTTTAGTATTACGCTAAAGGCTAGGGGATCTGGGAACTTATTAATCCTTAAGCGCTAGATACTCTAAATATTATAAAGTTCTCGTTAATACTTCCTATAATTGAGAATTATATAGTATAAGAATAACATAGACGATAACACGAATACTAGGACCTTTATAAGTAATAACTTTAGGTTATTACTAATACCGTTCACTAAGTGAACTTAACTATAAACCCTAATACCGATAAACTAGTACTACTATAAGCACCTTACCCTATAATTCCCTTAGAGCCTGCATAACCTACGCTTATTACGAGGGTTAATATCCGATCCGATTAGGAGGACGCCCTTAAGTTATATACGGCTAGCACTTCTGCTTATACTTCTCTTTAGGCCTCCTACTAGAACGTCTAGAACTAGATAGATAAATTAATTGTGGAATTGATTCTCGTATCCACTCGTATACGATAAACAAACAAAGAGAATATTAGACTTTAAGTGCTCCTTAGGTACTTATAGAGCTAATTTACTCTAACTAAAATAAGTACTGAGACCCTTATAGTTGTGGAATATACGTTAATCCTTTAAAAGGTGTTTATTAGTATAAGTGTTATTCGTTGGTACGTAGAATGGGAAATCGCGTACACTAAGTGCCACTCTTATAAAGTCCCCATGGTCGAGGGAATGAACACTATACTAGTGTTTTTTAACGCCGTTAATAGTTATTTTATACTAAGTTAGGCTAAGATAATGCGAAACTTAATTTACTAGGTTAAAACGCTAATGTAGTAGCCTCTAATACTCGATAAAACGGCTAGAATATTCTTAGTTATTACCTATTTTAATATTATCCGTAAAAAACCAGCTAAGCCCTTAGGCTAATTCGCAACTTTTACTAGAAGGTTTGACTTAAGTACCACCTTTATAGCTGGTTCGGGTATTAGGATATTTAAAACACATAATTATCCTTATAGAAACTATTATTAGAAGCTTAACTCATATTATAAGGTCTAATATGTGCTCACTAGAGCTGTTAATGGACTTATTAATATAAATAAGGAACGAGTTAATAACCTTAGATGTGAGATTTTTAATTTAGGTAATTAGATGCACTTTTAGGATGCGTAGAAATACAAAGGGTAGATTACCTCTAATAATAACCTAAAAACCGGGATTATTAGAGTTATTTAGAAACTTAATTTAAATAAATCCTCGACCTCCAACACCTCTAACATTAGAAAAAACTCCTACCCGGGCTTAGTTATAGCTTTCCTCTTAGTTAACCCGGCTATGGAACACTTCGGAGGGCTTGGCCTAAGCATTTTTAGTACTATGGGTATTCTATATTACCCCTTTTCACTTAGTATTATAATAGACAGTTGTGGTGCTATGCACCTAATTAATAATAAAGATTTGCTTATTAAAGGGATGTTCATTAGTGAACTTGGTAATTGATATGTTTATTGTGGAAATGGTAAGTTACTTATTATGGGATATGGGGAACGATGAATGGAGAAAATGTTTAACGGAGTGCGTAGCCCAGTTACCGAGGACTTTATTTTAAAGAATGTGGTGTATGTAGTGGATTTTATGTTAATATAATATTAGAAACGCTTTTGAAATAGTTTAGTATTTGGTATTGTAGCTAAGACTGTACCCTCTACTACGGAAGCTTTTTAAAGAATATGATCCTTAGATAATTTAAGTGGGAATATAATATAGTCCTATTCGAATACATCCTTATTGATAATTACCCTCTGTTAAATATTCCCACGAGTGCGGTATATGTTATCGTAACTACGTTTTTAATAAATTCTCACCGTAATTGCCCTTTAAGGGAGCCTAGGCCTGACCACGCTGTAGATACTACCCTTTGGCACCTTCGCACCGGTTATTTAGGCATTAATACTCTCCGGAAACTAGTTTTTACGATGAGGAGGGTGAAAATTGAGGGAACTCCTGCAAAAATCAATTACTAAGCCTGTTCATAGGCGAAAGCTCACTAAATAATATCCTAATGACCTTCGGAAAACGCAGCCCTGCACCCTTTCTAGTACATCTCCTAGGACCTTTTCGATTACCCTAGTAGTTATAGGAACACCTTATAATTGCTACTAATAATTAACGAATATACTAACATATCCTAGGGGTTCATAATAATACGTAAAATACACACCAAAGTCTTTGATGCCCTATAAATATATATGGCTTAGATCTTAAAATAAATAGGTTTATTCGTTTATAAAATAAGGTAGGATATTGAGTGTATGGTAATTATTATTTAAGGTGAGATAGAATATGAGTGTTGGGTAAGGTGTATGGGAATCGATATTGAGTTCCCACGGGCTAATACCAAAGAGTTTATAGGATACGGTGAAAGAGTAGGATGTTATATTATTAATAAGGTATTTACGATGTTAATTAGTACTGGCCTACTAAAGAAATTGTGGCTAGAAGTTGTGATAGTAATTATATTTATCGATAATAACTACCCTTAGGTATTAAAGGGCTAGAAATTGCTAAATTAGATCTACATAGAGTGGATATAATAGTACGTCGGATAATACGACAAAAGCCTAGTCTTTTATCTATCTCAAGACCTATGTCCTGAACTAGGTGGCCTTTACGTTTACGGGTACAAGGCCTACGTATTAGATTGGGTGCATGAGGGAGGTTATAAGATGTGAGAATTTAAGGTTAAGGTATAAGTGTACGTGGGATACCTCGTGGAATACGTTCTATGTACACATAATTGTTTTAGAATATAGATCCCTATGCTTAATTAGGTTATTATCTTATATAACATCACTTTTAATAAGTATTCCTTTTATAATCCTACTAATGACGCGGCTACTATAACCGTTAAAAAGTGAAAATTCTATTAGAGGAAATTGAACTAGAGGACCTATACCTGAGTATGGTCCTTAAGGTCCTCGGGATATATAAATAAGAGGAGGAAAATAACTTTACCTAAAAAAACGCAGTTATTAGTATTTTATAAGACGTTATAAAATAAGGGATACTATTATAAATAAAAGCTAATAATAGTTTAGTTTTACTTAAGTTTATATTAGACCCTAAGAGTATATTAGGTGTGGTGATAGAAGAAGTTGGAGATATTAGGGTAAATACCGATGAGGTACAAAGTTTACTTACCCTTTTAGAGACTACTTTGTCCAGTGGTGGTGCCCAACCGAGTATAATACTAGACGGCCTATAAAAAGTAAAGAGGACGGATTTTAAGGTGGTTAACCAGATCTCCGACCAACTCACTAACCAAAGCGCCCTAAAAGTGAAAAGAGAGTACTACTAGAAGGTTTATGGACCATTTACCTAGTTTAGTACAAAGCTTAAAATTGTGGGAAGGGAGGGAACCCGAAAGGAGGCCTTTAGGGGGGAGTTAAGGTGAAATTTTAATACCTTCCTATAATTAAAAAACTTAGAAGCCCCCTATTCACCATACTATATAGTAACTGACATAGAAGGGATCCCTTATAGGAGCCCCTAGTACGATTTCTTTACTACTTTTATACCTAATTAGCTAAAGGTGGTATAAGAGAGTGCTTTAGGATATAAAACACTTTATTTAATAATCGCCGGAGCTGCTGAAGAGTGAACTGTGCAATAAATAAAACCCACGCTTATTAAAAACCCTGAGGGCAACCTTAGATACCACAGAGATACCTTACTAATACCTCCGGCAAAGTGGAAGAATATTTAATAAATTAAAGACCTATTAAGGACTAAATGGATCGATGCGGTAGAAGAGGAAATCCATAAACTCGTTTCTAAAGGTATTTAGAGGGAGATGGACTACTCATTAGTGCACTTTAAGCCCCTCCCTTTAAAATGGGTATTCATATATAAATTCAATAAAGACGGTTTCTTTGAACACTATAAAGTGTGAATATGCGTGTATAGAGACCTTTAAAAGGTTAATCCCTTATAAAATATATACGTTATTACTTTTACGGTACACTCTTTTAGAACTCTAATGGTCGTGGCCGTTTAATTCAATCCCGAAGTTAGTTAGTACGACGTGGTGAATGCGTTTTTTAATACGAAAATGGATCTAAATGGAGAACTTGTAGTATGTGAATTTCTGGACGGCTTCGGATAACTTAGAAAGTGTACTGAATTTGTTTATGCTCTCTACGGGCTCCGAGATGTACCTATCCTTTAGTATAAGATGTTCTTAAAGATCCTGATGGACGTAGGGCTAGTATTATGCTCTGAGGAACCCTGTGTTTTTTATATAAAGGACCTTAAGGTTTTCATTATATTCTATGTGGATAATATCCTGGTTATGAACTATTATGACGACGCTAAAGTGGCCACTAGAGTTGTTAATAGTATTAAGTTGATGGTGGAACTTAAGGACCAGGGCCCCGTAGAATAGTACTTTAGAATATAAATTATTAGGGACCGTGAAACACATAAAATCTACCTCGTCCACGATTGTTATATTAAGAAGGTCACTAAACACTTCGGCCTCGTAAATAACGCCGTAACTCCTTATACTCTTATATTAGAAGGCCTCGTACTATACAAAGGATAAGTAATAAGGGTTTAAATTAAGGAATTCCAGGAAAAAGTCGGATCCCTCCTATACACCGCGATCTTTGTACACCCTAATACTATATATCCAATAATGAAGCTCTTCTTATTCCTAATAAACCCCTCTCCAGAGCATCTCACAGCCGCGGATCAGGCCATTAACTACCTTTTTAGCACACACTACCTTACCATCAACTACGATGGCGTAGGGGGTAAGGGAGACGCTCAAGTACTTCTAATTACGGGCAACACCTCGTTCATAGACGACGAGGCAACGAAATGCTCCTCACAGGGCTTTATAATCTCCCTTTTCGGTGGACCTATTATATAAAAGGCCACCAAATAAGTAACAATCACAACATCCACTACCAAAAACAGAACTTCTAAGTCTCTCAAATACTACTAGAGAAACGATCACTCTCTAGAGGTTCTTTAAGGACCTCTTATTTAATTTTGGAAATGTTTAGAGAATTTATTGTAATAATTAATAAACTATAAGGTTTATGGTAAGTAAAAAAGAACGGATATTAACCCATTTAAGGTACATAAACATTTATAATATATAACTTAAATAAAAATACGCTAAAGTAAGTTTAATGTGGTTTATATACTAATAAACCTAATACCCATAAATGAATTCACTAAAGTACTCTTAAAAACAAAGTTTAAGTACTTCAAAGGTCTTCTTAACCTCTACGATACACAAAAATTAATCATAATAAGCACGGGAAGCAATAAAAAGTAAAGAATAATTATATTCAGGCCCGTAGACCACATATACCACCGACATAGTAAAATAAGAACTTTTCCTAGGTATAAGGCCCCTATATACACATAACCGGGTACAAAATATGAGTATTAGAAGCCCCGAAGGGCATAAAAAGTGAACACAGCCCCTAATCGGGGTAAAAGACACAATAAAAAACTACATAGGCCTCCTCGAAGCCGGGTTTAAGGAAACCGTGAATAGAAGTAAAATAGGCTTCGCGGCCACCAATAACCTTATTAGTAATAGTAATAGCGGGCATAATAAAAGTAACAATAACCTAGGAGGTGCAGCGAGATGAAATAGGGTTAATAAACTTTTTAGTAGCCGCCTTTTTAGGGGTACTCTTCTTAGGTACGGCCTTAAGGGTAGTGGGTACCGGAGAAAGAAGGGAAGACTCGTCCTCTATCTCTGCATCATCGTCTAGGACAACGACCTCCTCCTCCTCCTCGTTAAGGAAAAAATATACAATAAAATATATACACTAGATCATCTGGAAATTATTAATATAAGTACTAATTAAGTTAATATATAAAAATTTAAAGTATTATTAACGCCGGGGTCTTAGAGGACACAGTGAAGACCTAAAACTACGATCTTAGTGGCCTTAAAGACCGGACTATAATTAACGTAGTAACTATGGTAATACTCCTAGTACTTAGTAATGTGTATACGTATATAAGCGTAATAGTAGAGTTCCACACTCTCCTTATTTTTATACTTTTTACCTCGGAGAGTATTATGAATATAAGCGAAGCAGGGAATATCGTTCTCTAGGCCCTTAATGGTCACCTCCTCCTCCTTTTTCAAAACCTTGGACACTATAAAATTATTCTTCTCCTCTTTGTATACACTAATAACAACAAAGCTCTCCTTAAACTCGGGGGTGGTGGTGAAGGGGTCAAAGGACCCACCTCCTAAGGGGGCAGGGACCAGCTATATCTTATTACACTCGTTATCCTCGTCGTCCTCGACGGGTACGGGAGTAGGTATGAGAACGGGGGTAGGGATAGGGGAGGTAATACGCACAGAGAAAAGGGAGCGCTCATGGTGAGCGTTGGAGCACGTCTAACGAGCCTCGGAGGGCAAAGCGACGGCGAAACTGGCCATGCTCTTAGTGGGCGTATAAGTATTGCCCCTGGTGGGCGTGAGGTGCGAGGCGCAACCGGACTTCTTACCGCTAACCTTAGGAGTAAAACCTAAAAAATTGCCGTTAAAAAAATGATATAGAAAACGAGGAAATATAAGAAAAGGGAATACTTACCAACGTAAAATATAATAATAATATTAGATTAGTAGATTTACACAAAAAATTAATTATTAGTAGTTATAGGGGACGAAAACACAGCGAAAATACGTATAAAAAGTAGTTTATTAAAATCTAAGGAAAGTAAGTTTTCTAGAGGCAGCGGGTAGCGAAAGGTTTTTCCTTTAGCTGCTAATGCGCACCTCGCTTATAGGTCGTCGGGAGCATAGGGTACGTGACAATTAGGAACGACCTCTCTCACAGGCTAAGATGTACGCATTACCCCGAATACCATAGTTTTTAACCACATTACAACAAAAAAAAGGGTAAATACAAAGACCCAAAATAACAACATAACACGGATATTACAATTATTATGAAGTAAGGGAATTTATTTAAATTAATTAGAGTTATTGTTCTAATTGAATTATTTGATTTAGAATGAATATAAAAGAGCCTGGTGACCGTTACTTCGATGTGAGTAATTGCCCTAGTGGCGTAATTGGGGGGTGTGTTGTAAGTATACTAGGCCACTAAAACGTCTAGGAGCTATGCTCAGCTAAGTCAGCACTCACGTGACGTCCTAGCCCCCGAGCTAGCTTATTTATTCTACCGGATACACCCACCAGATAGTGAATAAATTAAGCCTTCTTCCCCTACTTAACCTCGTACACGCATGCGAACTCGCCACAGATACTTAATTATAGAATTGATCGAATTACTTTAATTACTAAATTAATCCTATTTTCGGATAAGGTATTAGATATTATATAGTGGAAGAAAAGATGTGTTAAAGTAGGGGGATAATTGAGGTGGGAAAAGTGTCCCGGTTAATGATGGTGTTCCGCTCGATGATGAACCATGTTATAACTAATCAACCCATAAAACCCAGTCACTACTAGTCTTTAATTGGATCTTCGAGTTTAGGGAGGCCATTTCGATGGGTGGATGTGAATTGAGCACTTAGGACGCGATTTTGTGCATATAGAATTGAATAAATAGATGGCTGGCGACGCTTATCGTAAGCGTAGCATATATCAGACTGTTAATTGGCGAATTAAGGGTTAATTGTGTATATTAATGTGTTGTGTCTGCTAAGTGCTTCAGGGAGCGTCCCTGACCCTAGGGATAGGGGTAGGGGACGCCCCTGGATGCCTGAGGCGCGCTCGGGATTAACCTTACGCCGAGCGCCTGTTCCAAGGCGCTTTTGGAGTGTTAATCTGACAAATCGCGCCTTATAAACCCACTAACTATCACATATTTTATATTAATATTTATAGTTGGGTTTATTTAATAAGGTTTTAAATTTACATTTTAATTACTTATAGGTTTAAATGGTGAAGTTTCTTAATAGTACTTTTAAGGCTTTTATTAAAGTATACTTTTTTATTAAATAAGATGTTCTTTATTATAAAAACGGTTTTCTTAAAAGGAGTTTATATTTTAAATTAATTACTTAATGTATAGCCTATTAGAAAGTTGATCTATGTGTATAATACAAATTTTATCCACTATTAGTATTTGAGTTATATGTTAGTTATTAGGGTGTAGGCTTTATAGTTATAGGATTATAAGTAGGAGAGGTTAGGGACTATATAAATCTCGTCTTCTCCGTTTTAAAACTACTTATGGAACTATTTATAAGGTGTTTTTTATTTATATGTTTATGATGAGGTTCAATTATAAAGTTATACAGTTATTTTAACTGTCACACGTCTTTTGTCCTTAACGACAGTCACGTGAACTATCACGTGACTAGCGTCGCCCTCATAAGGAGGCGCCGTAAGTTAGAGGACTTAGATGTGTGATCACAAATACACCCAAGATATCGAGATATATATTCACTGAAATACCGGTGAACTCCTCGATTGAGATATAGCCTTAGTGATCCCTATTGTAGTCCCTGGTTGGTAGGAAAAGGTTGTGATATATGGTAGTACGATTTGTTTTATTTTTTTCTCGACTCCACTGTCACTGTGAGGATTCACGTTGAGATAGAGGAATTGACTAGACTTCTCTGTGTTAACGATCTTGTTATTTTGGTTTAAGTGATTGGTTGATGGTAGGAAAGAAGAAGGGTAGAAGGTCGTAGGCTTAGTAGATGATAATACCGTCGTTAACGCCGACTTTACCCGTACCGGGTAATACACCACCTATAGAGCGTTAAAACGATGACGTGATGGTGAGCCTTAACCCGGGACACCGAGCCGAAGCTCGAAAATTGTGTACTTTTTGGTTAACCTATAAAAATTATAATTTCACTATTAGCCTTAACGAGAAATTCCGTGATTAGACCGTAAACCTTGCTTATGTTAAATAAGGAGATGATGGTTATTCGTATATAAATTCTGATGATACTAATTGGAGAATAATAACCTATGATGTTAGTAGATAGATTGTACATCTAAGCGACTATAATAATGTAATTATCGACGGAATTAAAGGTATTATCATAATAAGGGAAATGATTGGCCTAATGATATTCTTTTTGCCCCCGTTAAGGGAAGAGAATCTTTATTTTAAAGGTGAAAAAATTACTCTTTTACCCATAAAAGACGAAAGGACCGTAACCTCCATTTAGTTGATACCTATAGAGACCAAGCAGAAACCTAAATAGATAACGGAAGTCACCGTTTAAACTGAAGAAACGAAGGGGAAGGGAAAAGACCCTAAAAACTTAACTGGGTACGTTTTAGGATTTAGGCCCCTAAAGTAGGATAAGCCCTTTGGTATAACATAAACTCTATTTCACGGGAATTCCGTGATAAATAATAACCTAACTTCTAAAATAACTTAGTAGTAAAATCCTAGTTGGACGCTAAGAGAGTTATACGTTATGCTGTGGCCACCTCTGTAACCGAGGATACCCCTAATATCACCGGGGTTGGTGACCTTTATAAAGTTTACGCTGGAAATCCTAGACCGAAGTTTAGCCTGAGAATGAGATTAGAGATTAGTGGAATTACTGAACTTTGAAGTTATGATGAGTAGTGTTTTCAGCTGTCTTATGTATAACCCTACTGTATACAGTTAACTAGGACACTCCCCACTAAGTGGAGGAATTCCGTAGAAATACGGAGTTTTCTGGTTAGACCCGGATAAGAAGTACGGTTACGAGCTAATCTTCTATAAAAGAAATATCCCTTGTTATAGAGAAGTTAATTTATAGATCTCTAGTTTAGAAGCTAAGATTAGTAATTATAAAGTATAGATGGAAGTTATTTAGAATTGGATATCCCTTTTTTATAAAAAAGTTTTAAGTTAATGAGAATATTACTTAGGTCTACGTGAACATTAATAATATAGAGTTAGTGGGTATTTTATAATATGAGATGTGTTAAAGAAGAGATTCGGCTTAACCTAGTGTAAAGCTATAAATTGGATTATTAAAAACCGATTTATTGTAGAAAAGATCCGTGATAACGCGGATATCCGCACCTTTGTATAGGACTACTTTAAGTATGGAAGAGTGTAGATGGGATTAATATCCATAACCCTCTAATTATTAATAATTTTCTATAATATACTCAATCCAGAGCTTTAAATCCTTGTTAATAAGCTAAGTGGTTATAATACTATGGAAGAATATCTTAACTTTATAAAGAGAAAACGTAAAGTAGTTTATTATAGCTTATAGATGCTCATTGAAATCCACTACTCCATAAAACGGGAAGATAAGGTAATGTAGAACGGAAATCGAGACCGTTATAAACAGTAGTATCGTGACTTTCAGCGCAATAAGTGCAAAGCACCTTAGAGATGCCCGCCTGAAAACAGACCAGCTAATAATAATCAGAATTAGAAGGATAAACACCCCTGGGATGCTCTGTGAAAATTCCCCAAATACAGGAGATTCGCTAAATACAATAGACCAGGCTAGACCGACGGAGACGCCTGCTACGTCTAGGAAGATAATAATAACGATCAGATGGTCAATAATCTTATTAATTATGGATATATCCTTTAAAAGGTTATTAAAGTCCCTCCCTAGATATTATTGAGTATGAATAATAGTGGACAAGACGCCGTAGGATGGACTAGTGAGTTAACGTTCTCAGTAACGGAATCCACACTCCCACTATCACTAAAGGATCATTTACCCGTTATAAGCTTAGGAATCTAATACGTTAATAATAAAGTGGATTTCATTAGTATAACCGCTAGTAATAATATACCTAAGAGGAACTCTCCCTTTGATAAGGGCTAAATTATGGATACCTAAGTTAAGCTAGTTAAGAGAATTATGCTGGTTAAGTGAATGCACCTTCACTTTAAGGTGAAATCCGATGATAATAGTGTGATTAAGGAAGTTTATATTAACACCGGAGCCTCCATAATCCTAGTGGATAAGGCTTGGGTATTTAAATTCATAAGGAATCCGATGTTCTAAATAATAGAGCTGCGGACAATGAATATAGTTGAGTTGACCTTTTAAGTAATAGAGTAGGCTATATTCGATTTCTATATTCCTGGTATAGTTGGTAATATTGAGATTAACGCCTACGTTGTAATTATTGCTAGTATAGTTAATATATTAGGTGTTAACTTATTATTAGGAACACCGTTTTGTGAAGACCACGGGTTAGTAGTTGATTTTAATAAGAGTGTTATTAAATTTCGATTTGTCTTTGGAATAGAAATACTAATTGTTTTTTAGAGGTAATAATAAATCACGAAATACGTCGATAACGCTTATACTGTGATAATTCCCCCATAAACAGACGCCTTCGTAGTAACTAATTTCCTTGATCTCCTATAAGTGGAATCTCAACTAGATAAGATATAGTAGTTTTGCGCTCTCCACGAGAACACCGTTAATGGAACCCTTATAGTGGATATACTAAGACTTGTGTTAATAAGGAATACTATGGACTACCCGTTAACCGTCCTGCGAGGCTAAAGGCTAGGACAAATCCAGTCATAGGAAGAAGAGGAGATAGTGAACCTTATGGACTACGTTGACGTCGTTAAATTAACTCATAGGAAGCCCACTACGAGGACCGCTATATCCAAAGTGGAGCTTAGCGTAACCACCGATAATTCTGATGATTACGCCTAGTTCACTTAGTTAATGGACCCGTCTAGACCTGGGCCCCCTCACCATTACAACGATGTGCTTAGTTATGGGATATTAAAACTAAGCGATGTCCTTGTGATTCTTAATAAGGACAAAGTGGAAATTTATAATACGAACACGGAATTCGCCTAATAAATAAAAACACTTTTTAATAACCGAAATATTTACCGTAATAAAGGGATTATCCCTATACTCGATGAGTAACGAATACGAGTTGAACTAGTTAAAGGATAATAGAATTAGAAGATAATAGTTAAACTTTACTCCCTTAGTGTAAAAGACCTTAAAGTTGTTGAGAATATTTATAGTAAACTCTACATAGATAGTAAGATGGCCTAGGGTGATGGACTAATCCCCGTTATTTGCCCCCTTTTCGTTATTTAGCGAATTACTAACGGTGTGAAAAAGGGCCGTGTTATTATGGATTTACAACTTTTAAACCGAATTACGGTTCTAGATGTATACCCCCTTCCCAACTAAGATGATATAATAACTGCCCTTAGAGGGAAAAAATGCATAACAATGTTCGACGCTACGGGATTTTTCCACTAATTACCCATTTATTCAAAACACTATAATAGGATAGCTATGATAAGTACCCATAGTATTAAGGTTTCTAACGTTGTCCTTATGGGGTTTAAGAATTCGCTAGCCTACGCTTAGCGATTTATGGATAGATTATTCTACGATTATAGGCACTTTATTAGAGCTTATATCGACGACATCATCATCTTTAGCGATAATAACAAAGACCACCTTAAATACGTAGAAATTATCCTAAAGATCTTCGAGGACCATCGATTACACATCTCCCCTAAGAAATCGTTCACCGACTTCCCCTTTATGAGACTCCTCGGTCACACCGTGGACGCTAGCGGTATCCAGTGTACAGAAGACCGGATCGCAGTATTTAGGAACCTCTAATTCCTGAAAAACCTTTATGACCTTGAGAGATATCTCGGTATAGTAGGATGGTTACGAAAAGACGTTTTATGGTTTAATATGATATTAGTACTATTATAGGATAGGAAAACCCGTCTTAATGTGAAACTGTGTAACGAGAATTTACTCCTAAATGGCCTAAGTAAAGCTGTTAGGACGAAGAGGGTTTAAAAAGTAGTGTTTGAGTTGATCGCCGAAGAGCTTGAAGTTTAGAATGTATTATAGGAAAATCTCTATAATTAGGCTATAAGATTTCATTATGACCCCGCGAAACCCCTCTTTTTTAAAGTTAACACCTATAAAAGTGGCTTTGGACTTATAGTGTTTTAACTGGATATACCCTAGAACGGCACTAATATACTAGGGAAGGAGATTACGTAAAAACACATTTTACCCGTACTTTTCCTTTTTAGAGTCACATCCCCTATAGAAAAGAGATACTTCGTAATAAAAGCAAAGGTCGTAGGTGTTATGTGGGCTATGAAGAAGCTTAGGAAGTTAGTATAATCTAATAGATAGTTAGTCCAGATCCTGACGGATTACGCAGCCATAAAGGGGATATTAATACACACCTCGTTAAAAACAATAGATCTCAACAAGGCCAACCTCCACCTCGCTAACACAGTAAACTACTTATCGTAGTTCAATCTTAATATTACCTATGTCCTAGGGAAGTTTAACGTTATACCTGACGCCCTTTCTAGGCTACCTCTACTAATAGTATCCGGGTAAGTAGATAGATTTAAGGATAGTAATATCCTTAACGAGATAATCCACGGTGAAAAAGAGAATAATACCACCAACGTCGTAAGATTCGTCTAGTATAATGGTGACGAAGCCCCAGAGCTAGGACAAGTAGGAGGAACAATAATTAGTATCTCCGAAAATCTTATCACCAAAGTTGTTAATAATTATAGAAACGATAAAAGATATACTTAAGTCCTTTAGTAATTAGATTAATAGTAATAAGAGAAGGAACAATAGTGGTCTTTAGCCGAAGCCGAGGTAAAGGAAAATCGTACTAAGAGTGAGAACTACTCTGCTATAAAACGGAGAGTTACCCCCTAGAATATCTCTAAGAGTAGACTACTCTTTTATACTATTACGAATAGAACGAAGTAATTATATATTCTACGCTGATTAGTATAAGTGATCTTTTGTTTTACCTACGATGAGAAACACTATTTTGGAGTGGACCGTATGATGGCTGAAATGACGGTTTTCTAGTTCCGTAATAAGAAAATGCTTATAAGGAGATATATCTTGTATTATAGTCGCTATAAGGAAAACCAAATTAACAAGCAAAGGTCACCAGGATTGCTCCAGCTTATCCCCGTTATAAATATCCCTTATAATACCGTGATAATCGATTTTATTACCGATATACTACGGGTTACATCCAACGGAACCCCTTGGGCACTCCCTGGTTTCCCTGAACTCAATGCGTTAGCAACTATAACGTACAGATTCTCGAAGAAGATATTACTCCTTATAGGCCATACAACTTATAAAACCAAGGAATGGGCAAAGCTACTCCTTAGGGTATTTTATCTTACTGATTAGGGAATACTACACCGTATTATTAGTAACCGGGACCCCAAATTCATCTTAGTAATTTAGAATATAATCTTTAATGCCCTTAATGTGAAACTTCTCCTCTTAATAGCGTACTACCCCTAAACCGATGATTAAAACAAAAGAATTAACTAAACGGTCAAAGTGGTAATACATTTCTATACATTAGAATTCCTAATTATACCGTGGACAAATATTCTCTTAGCACTCTAGTACAATCTTAATAATTTATTAGTAGTGATAATTAGATGATCCCCTAATAAGTTAGTACTAGGATTTAAACCATAGAGTATTCTCGATATAGTAATAGGAAAGGACGTTCCCACTAAGGCCCTTAATGTACTCTGAGAAACGTACTAAAAAGAAGCGTTAATGTTAATTAACATTGTAAGTGTAATCCGCAAAGAAAGGTATAATAACCACTACTTAGACGTAACCTTTAGTGAAGGCGACGAGGTTTGGATTCGCCTAGGACGAGGCTTCTATCTCCTAGGTTAGAAGAACAATAAGTGGACTTCCCACCGTATAGGACCGTTCCGAATTTTATGTGTTATAAGCCTTCTCGTCTACGAGGTGAACCTCCCTAGTTATTGGAGGATACACCTAGTTTTGTTTTTTGTGTAATTGTATAAGCTAGCTTAGGGAGAAGACCCCTTTAGGTGTGAAGTTCCGTAACCTCGGCTAATAAAAATCGATGGTAATGAGGAATAGGAAATTAATCACTTCGTTAGTCGTAGGATCTCATAGTGAAAGCGCAATTCGATTACTGAATATTTTGTTAAATGGAAGGGTTTTAATACTAAAGACGATACTTAGGAATCCAGAGAGTCTCTTTTACTTAACACTAGAGATTTTGTCTACGAATACAAAAGGAAATTCCCCCTTAACTAGGAGAATAAGTGGAAGTGTAGGAAACGAAATAACAACGAATAATAATAATACTATATTTTTTTAATAAGGATAATCAACGACGCTTTTAATAACGTTGTTAAGTTTGAATTTCTTTTTGTTAACGATCTTTTTTGGATTAATAATCTTTTTTGAGGTTTTGAAAAGAAGGAAGGAATGAACCCTCGTTTTTACTCGTACCTTCCCCCTATTACTAACCTTCAGAAATGAAGGTACCTATACTCTTTATTTATTAAATTCTTTTTTTATATAAATATTAGTTAAAACCTCCCTAGATCATACTCGTGTTAAGTAACGAAGTAAGTATAACTCACTTTTAATAATACGAAAGTCCGTTACCAGAGTTGTTAAGATGCTGATGAAACAGATCTCTAAGCCCGTCTTTGAGGTTTACGAGGTCCCCGAGTCTCCCAACTAGTTGCATCTCACCGAGCCGCCCGAGCATACCACTAACTTTAATGGTGATGACGAAATACTAAACCCAATCTCGCCTAAGGCCACCAACCCTATTAACCACGGTACTAGCTAAAACTATAAGGATAACGGTAATAGTGTTGAGTTTAGTACCCTAGTTAAGCTGATTTGAGCTGAGAAGAAGACTGTGTATAAGGAACGTAATAAGTTAAATAAGGCCACGAAAAAGCCCGCTGTGAAAAAGCCCACTACCATTAATAATAATAATAACAATTAGCCCGATAAGGTCACTGGTGATAACGACGTTATTAATATTATTCCTAAAAAGTCTACTACTTTTAATAAGAATACCCCTAAAAAGTAGGTTCCTATTAACGCTACTTAGAAGAACGCTATTAAGGAGTATATTAAGTGAACTAGAGATGCATTTAAGCCCTACCTTAACATAGTTCTCCTCGATGAGATCGAGAATATCCTTTAGGGAATTAAGCCCTCAACTAATGTATCCTTTAACTCCCTAGTTTACTATACTTAAGATGTACTTAAAAAAGTGTATAACTACTTCGCTACTGGTAAGGTTTACTTAGAATATTTCCCGAGTTGTGTTTAGGTCCTTATTATGTATTTTATTAATGTTAATAGTTATATTAATGGTTTTATTATGGGATATATTATAAGTATATATTACACCAACCTTCTCTTAGTTACTCTAATAGCTAATATCGGTAACGTTAACACTAAGGATGCGACGGCCCGCTGTAAGGCTAAGGATACTAATACCACCGCTAAGAAAGTTTACACTGATATTAAGGATCTTATCGACGGTATCCGAGATGAAGTTATACTACGTATTATTAATGCTGAGTATACTGTTAACTAGGCGTTTAGCGCCGCCGCTGCTGCGAATACCTTCGACAGCGCCAACTTTGATAACCATTTTATATACTTCGAGGACGAGGGAGTAATTATGTAGAGTATCGCTGAGGAAGTCTACTATACTATTAATTAGTTTAAAACTGATAAAATTACGAGTTTTTGTACTGAAGTTGAGAATTTTTGTGCTACTATTAAGGTACTCTAAAAGCTAGGTATAAAGTGCCCTATGAACTTCCCCAGCCCTAGCCCGGAGAAGTACTTAAAGATTACCGCGTTCACCACACTTTTATAATAGTGTAAGAAGAACTAAGGGATTAAGCGTTAATATAAAGGAATTCATCGTCGTTATTAAGAAAATCGGGATGGTAGGAGGAGGTATTTGTGTATAATAGATAAAAATTCTTAGAGTAATCGGGACGATTATTTTTTAAAGGGGGGTATATGTTATACGTCTTTTGTCCTTAACGATAGTTATGTGAACTATTATGTGATTAGCGTCGCCCTCATAAGGAGGCGCCGTA
The DNA here is from genome assembly GCA_024584535.1 of Colletotrichum gigasporum. Taxonomy (NCBI): domain Eukaryota; kingdom Fungi; phylum Ascomycota; class Sordariomycetes; order Glomerellales; family Glomerellaceae; genus Colletotrichum; species Colletotrichum gigasporum. The sequence continues at coordinate 2,952,347 of CP077951.1, forward strand.
AGTTAGAGGACTTAGACGCGTGATCACAAATACACCCAAGATATCGAGACATATATTCACTGAAATACCGGTGAACTCCTCGATTGAGACATAGCCTTAGTGATCCCTATTGCAGCCCCCGGCTGGTAGGAAAAGGCTGTGACATTAACGATCTTAGGTTATAAGTAGTCTAGGAAATTAGTTATAATAGCTATTATCCTAACCTCAGCTTTAATAATTACAGTAAGCCTTTCATCACCTTCATTCTAAGCCTATGTATTAAGTATTAATATTTTAATAATTATTCCATGCCCCTTTAGGTCTACTATAAGGTGTGGATATTTTAGAAGTTCGTTATTAGTCTCTAGAAATTTGACTTTTATATTGTAGATGTATTTTAGATAGTTAAGTAATTCGAATATCACTTTTGAAATCATCTTTGTTATTCTCTTTTATAGGTAAAAGTCTTACAATAGCCCTGAGGCTTAGTTAGAAAAAAGTATAAGGGATATATACCCTTTATATCCCTTATTATAGTTATGGAAGTCAAGTACTAAACGGTCTCCAGCTTTTACCCATTTAACCGAATTTCTTAGTATTTAGTGGATTTAGTGTATTGTATTTATTATCTTATATACATCGTATTTCATAGAGTCTCTACCTTTTCAATCTAGGAGTCTCACTCCCCTTACTATGTTACTAAGGTGATTTAAAGTATTTCTCTTTGGGTGTCTAAGTCTCTAATACTATTTTTTTACGTTTGTTTGGATAGGTTTACGGACTATTATGTTTATAAAGTGTTTTTTTACGGAGCTTTTGGGAGTTCGTTTAGTATAGGTTAAGGGAGTGAAACGATCGTTACGAGTGTTACTCTGTTTTTTATAGGTTTATAATTAAGAACATTTTTATTATGGATTTTAAATAATTTGTAAACGTACTTTCGGTTTATATGCGTAATATAGTTATTACTAGGGCTAGTATCCTACTGGAACCGGGCAGGGAAAACAGGTGTCCCGAGAGAGGGGTGAGCCTCCACATCGGCGACGACATAGTATAAAAAGCGAAGTTCCGGCATTTTCTAGGCCGGACGGGACAGACAGGAACACACACAGTAAACATAGATACATCTCTTTAGACATTCAATTCGAGCGTTAGCCCCCTTTTTTTCCATCATAAGTTCAGAGAACGTCGTTCAGACGTGAGACGAGGTCGCTTCACCACTGAGCAACAAGGCACCCTTTTTCGCTGATGGAACCCTATTCGGAGAGTTATCTGAATATCTTCGGCCCTGATCAGGCTTAAGTGAGCCCGGATACTCGAAGAATCGTGTTCCTGACGCTGTTTCGTACGAGTTAGTCACCTCTTCGGACGTAGGACGAGAGGTGCACGACCTGTGGTCAGTAGGGTGTGTGTGTTGTAGGCGATACGATACACACTGTCCACTGCATCCCCCGCTCCGTTCCACTACTAAAAACCCTTTTAGTGTAAATTTTTTAAAGAGATAAGGTTACTCGTAAACCCTTTATAAAGTACTACGTTATATAAGTGGAGCTTGAACGGCTTACCGTTTTACCCTTCAATGTGTATATCTACTATTCTAAAGCTATTAATTACTATTTACTGAGTACCTGTCTAGAGGTAGTCACTAGGTACGGTGTTCGTTAGTTGTATAAATTATGAGGAGTAATTAAAAATGTGAATTATAGCTTTATAATTAAGGACTATGAATCTATAAAGTGAGTATGTATTGTGAAATACTACTAGGGCGGCTTGAACACAGGTGTGACAATGTCTTGTGAGCTAACTTAATTTTATAGTAAGCTTAAATTTTTGAATGCACTTAGTAAGGCTTTTGTTATTTTTAAGTTACTTAGTAATAAGATTTTTAAGTGTTTAATTATAGTATACGTAGTTAGGGCGCTTATTAGGGAAAACTAGGCAGTGCTTAGAGAAGTAGTGACCTTGTTTTAGGTATATGGTATACATCCTTCCCTTATTAGAGTTGCTGGATCTATTAGTTGAGGAGTGTGGTCGTTGGCTTTTACTTTTCTCGTTGCCCCTTCTACGGCCTTTATGGCCTCTACTGCGGGCCTTTTATGGTTGGGTCCTTGGTTTTTATAGTTTATTATTATTATTGGCCGGTCTGCTGGTTATTGCTATAAGTCTAAATACTCTTTGTCCGGTCTTCTGTATGTCCTTTGTTTGGCGGAGGATTTGTTGACCCTTAGTGAGGATTTTATTTAGTGTAAGTAGGTCGTTTATTATTTTAGTTCTAATTATTAATTAGTAGGTTTGAATTTATAGTTTGATCAGGCTTCCACTAAGTACTTATGTGAACTCCGGAAACCAAGTATTTGAGTATTTAGCTTATGGGACGTCTGTAGCCTGAGCTTTATGGAGAACACTTTCCTAGTAACTGATCTAGTTCTTAGTATTCTTTTATATAGTAAATCTCTTCTTATTTGGATAGCTTAAGACTTTGGAATATACTTTTATTGTATTTACTTAGTGTTTATATAAAATATTTTTAATGCGGGTTTATAGTTTAGAGATTTATTTGTTAAGTCCCTTATTTATGGTATAATAGTATTTAAGAAAGTCCAGAGTAATAGTCTTATAGAACTAGTTTTAAAGTGTGTGTATACCTTTTATTGTTTTAGTATAGTATTTATAATTATTATTATATTCCGCTTCTTTTTTTATATAAAGTGAGGTTTGTAAGGGATAGTTCTTTAAGGGTGTGGGCTTGTTTTATAAAGGCTTTAGGGCTTAGAACGTATTCTTTGTTAGATTCCTGAGTTACGCTGCCTCCTGAGGTACTTCTAGCCCTTCGGTGGAGTGTTTTTAGGTAGTTGGAGATTATTAGCTACTCTGGTATTCGAGTCATCTTTTCGTACGTCTTTTTTTAGTACTCTTAGAGTACTCAACTAATGGATTTATGGTGTCCTATAAGTTGTAGGTTTTCGTTTAGGATTGTAATTAGTTAAACTAAAGGACCCAGTCCCTGGTTATTTAAAGGGTAATCTTTATAGTAGGGGTTGTTATTATTATTAAGTGGGTATTATGTGTAGTAATAGTGGTTATAGGTAGGGTTTAGTTTAATAGCTGCTTTTAGTACGTATTAGATTATTAATTATCGGATTTAAGGGTTAACTCGTGATATATTTAATTGAGTGTAGTTATTCTTGTCCGCTTTGTTATTTAGGGGAAAATTTGGCCATTAAAGTGGCTGGTTTAAGGGCGCGTTTCGGCCCGTTATTATTCCACGCTATGCACGGCCTTCGAGCGCGCTGCAAGTGGATTGGGCGCTTGGCACAGCGGATTCGACAGAGGTCTTCTGTCAAGAATTGAATATGGGCACGATGTAGGGGGTCAATTCGTGATGTGTATTGTCCTTCTGTGTCCTTATACCTGTGAGTGCCCCTGAGGCACCTTTCTAGCGTGCCTTGTGTGACTAAGCACGCCTTGTGTGACTAAGCGTGCCTCGAGCGGTCCTCCTGCGCCTTCAGCGCCTCGGGCCTGCCACCCCTTTTGACATCTTCTAACTATACCTGGGTTTATGGGTGGAATAAGATCCGGTTTTCGGCCTACTTTTAGGCTTACTTCTGGGTTGGGGTTAGGGCCGGGGCTAGGGCTAAGGTTATAATAATAACTTAGTTTTAGGGTGGGGTTAGAGTAACTTCGTTATTTATTAACTTTTTTGAGGCTTAGATTACATATGCTATTACCTCCCTTGCGATCTGCTTTTTAGGCCCCTTAAAATTAGAGATTATATTATTAATAGACTGGGCGATAGTTAAAAAGACATCCTTTCGGTCCTTATAGTGTTTAGTTTGTTTATCGAAGGTGGTTAGGATAGATTTAGTAGCTACCCTATTTGTATTTAAGGGCCCTTTTATGTTATGACCCGTTAGGTATAACAGGACCAGGAGAACAGCCCCGCAGGCACCTGGCGGTTACGGAAGGGATTTATATGGGAAACACGGGAGCAACAAGGATACTTCGGAAGGGAAGAAATATGATATAAAGTCACGTAGAGATAAAATAGGATAATCACTCTACATAAACTAGAGGACCCACTGATCGGTTAGTGGGCCTAAGGAGTGATTAGTGGAGCACTAATTAGGACGTTATGTAGAACGGTGATTACTTTAAACAACGGGATTAGTAAAAAATATGTTCACCACTAACGAGCAAAGAATCTCATTTAAGATATGAGACTTCTATATATAGGATAACCTCGAGACCCCTCAAAACCAGACTTCCATATTTCTTTAACTATTAATCTTATGACTACCCTTACTAGTACTTTTTACTATTTCACACTATACACCTTGTTAAACTTTAATAACTAATTACTATTATAAACCCTAAAGACCTTCTAATTTATAGCACCCTTAGATAACAACCCAATACTATTATTAATATCGAACCTCTACTTCTATTAGCAGATCCCATTATTAGTTAGCTGGCCGTAATATTTTAATAACTCTTATTTAGTAAGTTGACCCTTAAAAAACTACTAATAGTATAATAATATGTCTGCTCAGGGTTCCAGTAGCCACCGTAACACTCTTAGTTCCTCTTCTGGTGGAAAAAAGACAAACCTGGCCACTAAACTCGGAGAAACTATTATAAAGGATGTCGATAATAACTCTGAGGACAAGGGACTAAAAAAACTTAAAAAAGAAGAAATCCACTTTAGTTGTACTATATGTAATAAAATGCAGAAAAGCTTCAATAAAGCCAGCACCGATATTACACAAATATAAAACATAATTAACAAAGTCAGCACCAACCTGGCAGCCAAGGAGGCTGAGAACCAGAAGCTCAAGGAAGAGGCCCAGAAAGCTCACAACTACGCCATTATTAGCTCTGGAGGTGACTTAGAGCCCCGATCAGGGCTGGCCGGAAGGCCAATTATAGTCCGGTGCCCGCCGGAGGCTATAAAGCTATCGTAAGAGGGCTCTAGGAGGGAGAGGTGAAGAGTTTTTAGCTATTAAGGATTTTGGTGATATATCACCTATTTTACTAATAGTGGATGCTAAGAAAAGTTAGGCGAGAGGGAAGTTGTGAGGTTTAGGGGTGTGTGTTTGGGGGTGTGTCAATTGTGGGCATTTGAGAAATGGACCGGTGGAGCAGTCTGTTAAAGTTGAATTCAGGTCTGATTCTGGCAATGACAATCCGTCGTAGATTATTAAAAGCGAGCCCAGCATTAGTCTTGAAGCACCCCCGTGTCCGTATATGTCGACGTTGTGTCGGCGTGAGGAGTTACGAGCCTGCCCAACGCATGGCGATGACGAAGTTGCGGGGTTCTAGTCCCTCGAAGCTTCAGGCCTAAGGCTCAATAGTCCAGGGAAGAGTAGGTACTCGGAAATCGGGCAGGTGGTTCGTAGCATATGGTGCTTAAGCTTCCATGGATGTATGGGGCGGCGACCAGTGGCAGGAGGTCGCGACGGTGTAGACCTAGACGGAGAGGTTGCGGAGACGGGGTAAACCCACAACCCTGGGCCACATATCGAGAGGCAGGCTGCAGAGAGGCTGCGGTGAGCGAACAGAGTTTCGGTGACGCCAGCCAAAAAGATGCGGTCTTGTAGAACTGAGTGTCCGAAGACTCATACTTTCCGTATCTCTGTCCAGACGGGCCCTCCCTGAAGAGATGTAGTAACGTTAGGTTGTGTCGTACCTGGGCGAGGCAGTTTGGCAGTGTTGGCATTGGATTCTCGACTATCACGTAAATGACGAACTCCCAACCCATGCTTAGATGCGAAAGACTTTGTGAACCTTCGATGGCTGTTTTGACAGAATCAAACACGCCCATCAAACCCAATAAGCGTCCGAGTCGCCATATCCATGTCGGCAAGCTCGGCGCCGGGCAATTGTATCAACTCCGAACTCCCCCAGCCGCAGCCGCATTAAGCATACAGAGGTTTCCTCCCGTAAACGCTATATCTGTGGAGAAGTTAACCAGAGCTCCACGACTCAACGAGACGTATGCCACTCACATGTTCCAGTATGCGTGGACGTCCGTCCCGCACAGCTCCATCTTCACCTCCTCGCAGAAGTCCTTGGTTCCTTCGGCGCTCCAGCCCAGCACACGCGTAAACAGCGCGAGCGTCGACGCCTCGAGGGCCGCCAGCCCCGTCGCGCGGCCCCACCAGCCCATCTCGCGCAGCTTGCGGTCGGCCGGCCAGGGGCTGACGGGCCAGATGCGGCGCGTCTCGACGACGTCCTCGAAGCCGGCGGCCTCGAGCATCTGCTTGAAGCGCGCCGGCATGGTGACGGGCCGCCCGAGCCGTTCCGTCGCCTCCATCAGCAGCGCCGACCACCGCCCGATGGCGCTATGTGGCGGCATGCTCTCATCCGGGCACTGAATCGGGAAGCCGTTGTCCTGCAGCTCGATGTAGCCGCCCGGCTCGAGGTGTCTTGGGGGAGGGTTAGCATACGGAGGCGGTGAAGGATGGTGGGGGGCAGGGTGGGGGTTTACTCGAATGCTTGGGAGAGCATCTTCTCCCAGCTCTCGAAACATGAGTTCATGTGCCGTACGAAGATGAAGTCGAAGGGGATGGTCCACCGCCAGTCCTTCTCTACGTCATCGATTTCGAAGGTGCAGTTTGGGGGGACGCTAGTCGTCTGTCAGTATTGACTGGCTGGGATCTCCTGCAGAGGTTTACAAGACAACGGACTCACTAATCGGGTTGGATAGGACTTAGATCGACGCCAGTGACCTCAGTTCTGGTTAGTTTTGCGTCCTGGAGAGGGTGTTTGGATGTCAAACCTGAGCTTCCGGGTGAAGGTCCGCTGCAAAAGATTAGCTATTGGCAAGATGAGGAAGATTCAGTGGGATGCTCACCATATTCCATGGCCCATATACCCGTGCCGGTCCCAAGGTCTAGGACTCGCTTTGCCGTATGCCTCTTGGGAGACACGCAAAGCTGCTCACCCCATGTCAACAGCCAGAGGTGATGTTGCAGGTCTGCGAATGGATTAATTCATGAGCGCTTTCAACGGAAAGGGCCGACGTTACACAAGCGGTCTTGCTCCAACTGGGCGGTCAATTAGTGAGGCGGCCTTTCAATGCGAGGGATCTGGACCTACGGTATCGTTTGGGAGTATGTATTCTGTTGCATTGAGCAGGCAGGTTAGTCAGACGAACAGGGCGGGCGATCCTGGGCGGTTGGCGGTGCGTTGCACTCACTTCCTTCGCTGAGCCTGTGATATGTGCGGCCGTTCTCCTGGCGGTAATCGCGGATACTTGGTCGCAGAGAGATTAATGACGGAGGCGCCAGGGACTCTGCTATCGACTGCAGGCACATCAGACTGGGAGGTCACACCACGGGATTCGGAGAGCGAGCCCACCTCGGCATCGATTGAGATGCGGTCGAAATCATCGTCGTCGTCGCGGGGGCGGAAACTCTGCATGTCAGCCTGTCAGTCGGGGGTGGTGGTCGGGTGTCGGGTCGGGGGGGGGGGACAAAGATGTGATGGTGACGCGGGCACGCAGCAGCGCGGGGTGGGACGGTTCGCCCGGCATGTGGGTTCATTCCAGTGGGCAAGGGGGGTCGAAGAAGAAGAAAAAAAAAAAAAAAAACACTCACGGCCTCGAAGAATCTGGCATCAGACATGTTTGCGCGGGCTGTTGGTCAGCCAAAAAGGGGACACCGAAGCAGAACCACCAAGCGGCACCGACAGCTTGGGCACGACAGGAAAGAATGTGAGGGAGGGGGGAGGAGGCTTGGGGTCAGCGTAACTTTCTGGCTGGCTCAGGCCACATGATCGGGACTCTCTGGCTCTTTTCTTTGCCCCCCTTGCTCGGGGCGGCATCCCATGTCATCCATCCAACCCATCCCTCCAAAGTTCCTTACTACGCAGTATTGCCCCCCCACTCCCGTCAGCACCGCGTTGGTCCCAAGTAATGCGACCCTCGGGGCTTCGGCCGTGATTGGGCACTGCCGCAGCATGGTCTCATTCGTGCGTTCTGGGCGCGGTTCCCGGTCCCCGGGGGCGTTCTGGCTGAGGGTATGCAATCAGAGCGATCGCCGAACGCGTCGAGATGGAGCTCTCCGCTGAGGCGAGCCACCGCTGTTAGGTATTGGGTGGTTTCGCCGCCCCCGGTCCCTGCACGGAAAGGGGGCCATGTGCCGCCGCAACCCGAGATCCCGGTACCTAGGCACATGTTACACGGCGGTGCATCGTGCTGCGCTGCGCGGGAGTCGCGGTTAGGGTTTGAGGTTGATGCTTCTGTTGTTTACATGGCAAATGAGCTATCGGCTCATTGCCGGGCGATGAATAAAAGAAACGGAGATCCCGGTCTCTGGTCGGAAACGTTTGCATCTTGTAAACAAAAGCCACGACGGCTAGAGCTCTATAGATCCCCGCGGGAGAGAGCCGGAGATAACATGACAAAGGAACCAACAATTTTATTTAAAGATATGGCTTAAAGCTGGTTCCACAAGCAACCGAGAAGACAAAGCTCAGAAAGCATCGAGACCAAACATCGTATTTTGGGTTTTATGGTGTTGGCTGCATGCAGGTCTCGAATAAAGATCGGAGTTGCTGGACGAGTGCCGTGTCTCAATCCCGTCTCACCAGTGTAGTGCGGGCTAGCCACAGCCACACTTTGCAGCCGGCACCGCCCGTCGCCCGCTGCGCCACAAAGCTTGCTGCACCCACTCACACTAGGGCAGTGAGGTACTTGGCTGCAAAGCTCTAGCTTATTTATCATCAGCAATCCTCGATAGTCTAGTGGTGAGGATATCGGCTTGTCATTAAACGATTCGCCGGGGACCGGGGTTCAATTCCCCGTCGAGGAGTTTCTTTTTGATTTTCTGACTGCATCGCGTCCAAATGCACTGCCCCTTCACTTTTGCTCATCCCGCTGTTGCCCTGGTCATTGTACGCTGCTTGGTGGCCTGGCAAAACACGTCGGAAGCCCAAAGGGTTCCAATGCCCTGGTGGGGCCTGGATTGGGGAGTGTGTGTGTGTAATATTTAACGCCGTTGCTGGCCTCCCGAGGGGCATTCGGCGTGTAGGGCTACCAAAGATATCCTACAAGTCAAGCTTATTAGCACAGAATTTCAAACCTTTTACCCGTGACCACTATACGATGGGCCTCCAGGTTAGCATCACTTAACACCTAATAAAGCTTTTACCCAGACCTAACCGAAGGTTTCCCATAATATACCCTAGCGATAATTCACTATACCCGTCCCCCGTATTACAAACTCCTCTTATTAATGGCCATAGTTCACTAGTAACTTAAATGGCTTTTATGTATAGCTCCTCTTTTAGAAAATAAGTATAATATTTTAGAGTATTTTTTATGGTTATAGTATTTCGTTAGTATTAAGTAGCTGTTCGTATAACTAGTAAAAGGAGGTATAGCTTATTCCTCTCTGTCCTATTCCGCTAAGCTCTACGACGAATAAAATACAACTATAACTCTTTGAGGGGTAATATTTGTTCATATAAGGGATTGTATTAAGAGAGCAAAGCCGAGGAGTTGGTTAATAGTAATATAATAGGACCTAGGAGTACTACTTATACTAGGAAAGAACCCATCTCCTTCGGGAGGTTAAATAGAACCTCTACTTCGTCGATTAAAGACTTTATTTAGCCTATAGAAGGCGATATCGAGTCACCGGTGGTTTATTAGGTTGAATAATCGTCGGCTCGATTTATGGGAAAAATTTACGTTATTAAGGGTTCAATTAACGTATAGCCTAATCTACCCCAGCACACAACGGCAAACCACGGGGACTAGGGCCCCCCTTAGCACCGCACTAACAATACGCGCTAAAAGTGGTAGATGTTCGGTTGAGGTTGCCTGGATTGGGGAAAGGACAGACAATAGTCAACCCGACTCTCGTCCGGCAATTAGGGCAGCATGAAGTAAGTGAGTACAACAAACACACCTGTGCCATTTGGCTATTCGGGCTGTAGCACCGCTGTCTCTTATTCTCTCCACCGCCTTGTTGTCGTCCCTCTCGTCGTTCCTCTTGTTGTTGCTCTTGTTTCTCCATCTCTTCTTGCCTTTATCATATCTGTGCAATTATTTCTAATAATTCAATTCAAATACCTTACAGAAAGGGCGGGATATGCTCCAATTTATATGTCTTGCAAAAAACACCCAGTTGGACTAATGAAGCCTCCAGGGTTGTCAAAGTTGCCTGTTGCATCACGCACGGGGGCTGGTGCTTGTTGCATGATTCCGGGATATAGACACTTCGGACTCGTGAGAAGGAAGCCTTCCGATGACAGGCTTGACGGCTTGCCTAAGTCTGATGTAAAATCATTTGTGAGTTAGCAGGTCTATGTCTCCTAACACAGCTCCGTATGCCTAAAATGCTAGAAGAGATATCAGAAGCGAGTCATCCGCGGCCGCAAGTCCTAGGATTGATAAAAACGACCCTGATCGGTAGTTAGCCACTGGTGGAGATAAACAGGTGGGGAGTGCAGTTGCTTGACTTCTCTTGAGGTTAGATAGCTCACGTGAACAATATTTGCGGTTGAGTATGATTGATTCTTCGCTTTAGGTTACAGCCCATATGCGCATTTCAACTTTCAGGGGCCATGTCAAAACTTTGACGGTCGCTGTGGGTGGTTCAGCACCGTGGGATGAAGCATCAAGGTTGTCGAAATCAACATGTATGTAAGAGACGCCTACCCCTTGATGCAATTGCTGCAAACCTTCAACATCAAATTCCTCCGTCTCAACCATCACAATTCTACATCATCTGCAACCGCAACCATGTCTTCCTATCCATTCGACTCGGTTAGGCCCCTCGATGCCTACAAGCCCACACATATGGGACTCGACGATTTCAAAGACGCACTAGAATCGGCGTTGGAGACAAGCACCAGCGTTCGAGGCCATCACTACAGCCAAGTCCGGGCTTTGACGACGTCTTTTGCGTTCGACGAGCACGAAGGGCTCCAAATCGGCAACTATCCAAGACGCCTCGGAGACTTGTTCAGCAAATCTTATGCCTACGATCATGTACACGTCTCCCTGTCCTCTGAAGATGGGGCAAATGCCGAACAGTATTTAAACCACGTTCTGGAGGAATTCTTTGAAGGCATGAACGAGGAGTCTCCTCTCGTAATCTATTACATCGGACACGGAGAGATGATTAACAATACACTTCATCTCCGGCAACTCGACCAACTGGAAACCCGCCGACTGTCAATTTCGGCCGTCTGAGAAAGAGGTGGATCGTCGATTCTTTGCCCAGCGTACTCATGCTTTTCGATACCTGTTACTCAATTCAGGCCGCCTCACCGGGGGTGGACAACGAGCTGATTGGAGCTGGCGTCGATGACCAAGTTACCTTCGGTGACCCAGCTTCGTTCTCGGAAAAGCTCATTCAGGAACTCACCATGGCCGTAACTCTCAAACATATCTTGCCGACCCCGCAGCTCTATAACAGACTCGTCACGAAGAGATTCATTATCAATCAGAACACGACATGGAAACAGCCAAAGATCGCTACTATGCCAGTTTACGTCCAGAACTACCCCAGGTATAGGATGCCAATTTATCTGGCTCATCTGTTCCTGTACGATGGGCACCGATGGCGCCCAGTATATTGTCTGCCAATTCACTCAGAACCCGCCCAGACGCTCCTCCGTGTGCATCTCTGTGATACTACTGATGCAACGCTCAGACAAATGGACAGTGGACGACACAGAGGAGGGCCGCATACCGCCAAAAGGTTCGAGTTCGTTGGACAATACCCATCAGGCGATAAAGCGTCGCCATCGAGCTCTGCAGTTGTGAAAATCAAAGTCCCAATCGACGTTTGGGCCATGTTCCCAGCCCATCCTGCAGTGGCGTTCCTAGGTATCGTTCGGAACGAGTTAGTCAACACCAACACACCCCTCGATCTCCCATCCTAGAGAACCCTTACAAGTGAGTGCCTGGAACGCCTCTCTTCGGCGATAAACCACGAGATAAGCCTTCTCTTCAGCGAGAAACCATGGGATGAGCCTGGAATTTCAAACAAGTGTGTCACTTAGGAGCGGGTTGCAGCCGAGCATGTTGACATCGGAGTTTTACATGGTCGTCGTCGTTAGGGTTTGTTCATGCTGCACCCGTTGCCGCATCTAAAATAATAAAAGGGATAGCAAAATAAGACGGCAGAAAGGACGACAGAAAGGACGCTAAAAATGTCACTGGAAAGAACGCTGGGAAGGACAGTATAAGAGATGCCAGGAGGGACGCGAGGAGCTGGGGGTGGTGGGGCGTTCCGTTTGATTCATTTCTCCGTGAATCTAGCCATTTCAACGTTTCCGAATAACCACCAAGGGCTGTTGCACATCAAAGAAATAATGCTGTCCCGATTTCGCCTAGAAAAGGCATCGAGGGGCAGTGGAGCTGCTCTAGGTTATACAGGAGAACCCCTGAAAGGGACACAAGGAAGGACGATAACAGGGGCGGCAAAAGCGATGCCGGCTGCGTCGACGGAAGATATGCCAACAAAGATTTTTAGAGGAATACCAAAAAAGCAATAAACAAACCATTGTCAGAGGTACACAGCATGTATAAGAGGACATAGTGCATGCATGTGAGAAATGACCCACCATATGGAACATTATAACCCACACAACCCACAACCTGGAACCCACACAAAAAGGCAAAATACATACAACACCAGGTATTCGCTGGTCGTCACCGACCCAACTACTAATCCGGCCCTCATTAGCTTATCTATGGGAGAGCGGACGGGATCCCGAGTTTTCCAATGGGTATGGTCGTATGTGGGAGAAAGGGAAGCAAAAGGTTACTATATTGCCAACAATGGAGCGGAAGTTACTCTGACCGAACGTTATCCGTCTTCAACGGTACAACAGCCCTTGTTTAGTCTTCGACGTTTCGGAGCTCACCTATACACTGGGGTGTTCACGTATCATTCCCTTATCATATGACCATCACCAGGGGTCAGTAGGCTTGATGCCTGAGCGCTTCCACAGCCAAAATGTAGGGTCAGCTTTTGTTGTTTGACGGAACGAACTGTGGGTTGATTGGAAGAGGGCCACATACGCCGACAGCGATTCAGTTATCAACCCTACTGGGGTTGGCCGAGTCTCGCCTGCCGCTCGTGGCAGGTTGTGAGTAAAGGACCCAGGTGAAGAATTCCACCACGATTATGGCACATAAAACGCTTGTAGCAGTTGATGGGGAGGGCATCGTCTTGGTCAATGGGCGAAAGGATTCGTCGTCGTTCAATTCAGTTAGGGGCACGGCAGCTATTAAGTAAGTGTGGCGGCGGGCGCGTGGCTTGCCTATGTGGCGCAGCGCAGGATGGCCACCGAGACCTGCGCAACGAGCTTCCGACGCTTAGTCATCGCACCGGAAGCTATTTAAGCGGTGCGGATAGACCTTCTCAGTAGCTTAAGGAGACAATCACTTTCTGCCCATATGAAGTCTACCCGTACCAGTGAGATAAGTGCCACAGTAAGTAAAAAAGGGTTGACACGACAGGCCTGGATGTCGGATTCCGGACTTTGACGGCGATTGCCAGGGGACGGGGACCATTTGCAATGATCAATCAGCTGAGACAACATAGTCAAATGCGGGAGGACAAAATATTGAACCAGTCGCCACATATATTAGACCTTATTCGTTTTCTCGCCATATTCAAGAATCAAGCAGACCATATTCTTTCACAGTTAAAAGGCCCGTCGGAATTACACGTCAGAGTCAGACGATCTGATTGCGTCGTCTGGACCACAGTCCTGCATCTAGATCAGGTGTCCTACGATATTTTGATCCGCTTGGAGGGGATTGGCGTAACCCTCAGCATGGCTGGGAGCACCCGTCTCGCTGGACTAGCCCATGAAAAGTATATACCCTTACGCGTATCTCTGGACAGGAAAGGATGGCAAGGAGAAGAATCTGGAAGCAGGCATTTCTCTCGTGGCAGCAACCCAGGATGACGACAAGGTCTCGCAGGTCTACACTTCTTTCATACCCAAAACATCACTGAAGAGTAACCCAGACTCAGGAAGACCGGCAGATTTGGTTTGGAGCAGTGAGTTACCGTTTCATCCCCCCAGTGCCTCCATAGTGGCGGGGCGCGTACTGACGAAATGGCAGACATCCCCTGGAAGCTCATTGCTGATCCGAAGGGCAAAAAAGACGTCACCACCGTGTCATCAGCACGGTCAAAGGCCGGAACCAGAGCGCCTCGATCGTATGGGCAGGTACCAGGGAGCGTGGCCTCAAAGCGGCCACCTTCTACGCGATCGACCTGATACCCAACGTCACAGAACAGTGTGTTCCCTTCGCTCCGTATACTAGTGCTGATGAGGTCTTGGACATCCAGCCGGCAAGCACTGACCGCGAAGACGGCCTCTTTGTTTTCAGCAGGAAACTCGACCGTAGGGAGTGCATGGTATATACCATAACACCCGAGAGCCTGGAGCGTCATAACTCCAAGGCCACATTGCAGGGTGACCTTGGCAAGATCAATGCGATATACGGCATCAGAAACCCGTGGAAGTGAGTGAGCGAGCGCCCAACTCTGCCTATTTCTGGTTTCGCCCGATACTGATGTGATGCAGCTTCACAGACTTGGTCTTTGCCTGCGAGCAGGGCGTAGGATTCGTGAATTGGAAGACACCCGCCAGCAAGCCGGTGCCTGTCTCCGGCCTCCCCAAGATAGGGTTCCGTCAGGTCGTCTGCTCTGAGAAGATCAACAATCAGATCCAAACAGAGACATCTTTCGTCATCTTTGCCGTCAGTGACGATAATGTATTACATCCAGGGCGCCCGGCAGTGGAGAACAGACAACTCGGTGTCTCTAACGTCATCTGGACTGCCCATTCGCCAGAACGTCTCACACATATCGTGCCAGTATAACCAGGACATCAACGGCAGCGAATTAGTCTACACGGGGACCGGGGCAGACGAGGTCAAGCACCTAACCCGAGATCCAGAGACGACGGGGTAGTCCGAAAGCAACATTTCCTTCCCTGCGCCCCAGGAGCTCAAGAAATACCACGTCTTTGTCACTACCATATCGCTCCGCGACACGCGTGGTCGCAGTATCGGCGCAGACTTCCCTGTGGACATTAAGTCTGATTCTATGCACATCTTGGCCAACGATAGTTCCTACAGGTTAAGCACAGCCATCAGGCAGGTACGCAGAGACAAACAAGGCCAGGTCGTGTTGGTTGCGCAGGCTTCAGACAGCATCGAAAGTGCCGCCAATCTGAATCTCAAGGCCCCAGTCTACAACATCACGATTTCTCGGGATGGGATACAACACACGGCAGATATACAAGCCAGCCAACGCGTTTTCAATGGCCTCCAGAAGCTGGACAGTCCCGAGAAGCCTGCGAGTGCCCAATCGACGACGGGGGAGATTGTATTCGGACGCGACGCCCTCCAGACTAACAAAAATGGCTTCGAGCAGTCTGCGACCTTGCTGGGCGAGCTTCCATCCCTGCTCTCCAACGTGTCAGGTAATCCATATTCTACTAAGTAGATTACGCTAGAACGGAGCGATGCGATTTCAAACGGCCATGGGGAAGAGAAGAGCTTCCCGGGCTTTATTGGTGACGCTGTCGAGTGGCTCCGCCATGCCATCAAGACGGTTGCCAAGGTGGTAATTAGAGTCGTGGCGAAGGGAATCAAACTTATCCTAACGATCAGTGGCAAGCTGCTCTCCTTTATAGTCGACACGGCTGGACGGCTCCTCTCCACTGTTGGGGAGTTTTTGCAGGATAACTTGGGACTCGACTTCAAGAGACTCTTCAAGATGCTCGGTATTCTCTTCGATCCGACCAATACTGAAAGAAAAAAAGGTGAGACAAAGCCTTCCGCGCACTGGGCTCGGGCGTGGACTTGAATAATATTTACTGACACCAGGGTAGATACTTGAGAAGACTATCAAGACAGTTCTGAAGCTGCCTGGTCAGTTGATCAAAGCGAACGCAAATCAAGTGGACGATCTCTTCGACCTCATCGAAGTCGGTTTGAAGCTGTACTTGGGAGACCACACAAAGTTGGAGAACCCGACTGATCCAAACGATCTCATAAAGAACTCGCCGCTAGCGTGGATATTCGACAACCCCATCATCATGATACTGAAACAGCTGAACCCGCTAACGATATTGACGGAAGCCTTTTCGGAAGAGTTTGATGCTGCCGGACTGGGCGAATATTTCGAGACCCTGCAGTTGGGAACGTACCTGAGCACCGTGGCAGTGACACTCTGGGAGGGCTTCAAGTCCGTGGTGGCGCAGTTCGTGGACTTCTTCAAGGGGATTTGGGCCAAGATCGAACACAACGTGATGGATCCGCCCAAGGCCATGAACAAGATCAAGGAAGCGCTTCAGAAGTCCTTCTGGTTCCTTTTCAATGCGATCAAGACCCTGGTCAAGACGGCATGGAAGGCAGTCGGCGAATTCATGGACGGGGTGGTCGATTTCCTCGAGGCCAAGTGGAAGTTTCCCCTGATCACGACGCTCTTCACGGGGTACGCGGAGCAGGTAAGGAGATATGAGCGACCATGTTATGAATTATATCGAGCCGTCTTTCCCAAAGTGACCGATCGCTGACTACGGCGCACAGGACTTCACGATCAGCGCTGCCGCAAGTGCAATCAAGTCAATTTTGCCCCCCATACTTGTCAACTTGGTGATCTTTTTCTTAGGCTTTGATTATTGGCTAACTCGCAAGTATAGCAAGTTAAACACTATAGTAAACGACGTCATCACTATTTCCTAATCGGGTAATAAGTAAATAAAGTTATAATACCCTTAATAACCTAAAATAATTCTAAGATATTATTACCCCCCTCTTTAGTTAGTTTTTACTTAATTATAGAGTCTCTATAGTATTTAGTATTATTAAAAGCCTCTACGATGAGAGGTTTAACTTAGTAGTATTAAAAACCCTCTTATAGTCGGCTACTATCACTAATATAGTGAAAGCGTCGATAGTAAACTAGGAGAACTCCGGGAAGGTCTCCGTATAGTCTTACTACTACCACACCGAGTTAAAAGTGGTCTCTAAAAACTACTAAAAGTAGAAATTAAACTCATCCGTCCAAAGCGGCATCTAATAACATTAGCTATTAACCTATTACTAATAATAAATATTCTCTATATCTCTAACCCCGGGATTAATGACAAGTATACCAGCTTACTAACTTAATCATAAGATCTCACCAGGTTAATAATACTATTAATTAAAATACTCTATAAGGGTACTTAGAGTATTCTTAAATCATCTCTTTTAATAATCCTTATTCTATATATTTTATAAATATAAAATACTATACAATGGGTATAAAATAAATATACTAAAAAACAATAATAACGTGGTTCATCAGTAAGCGGACCACCATTAGTGACCAGGCCACTTTTCCCATTTTCACCACCTTCTAGTTTTAATATGTAATTTCTTCTATAAAACAATATCCGAAACCTTACCTGAACATAGGATTATTCTAGTAATTAATGCGATCCGATTAATACTGTGATTAAGTATCCGACGTATAATGATTATTTATAATGTTCTGAGAACTACTCTCTGGTTCAGAATAAAGGGTTAAAGTGTAAAAGTCGATAATAGGAATACGCAGCTGTGGCGAGTTCGCACGCGTGTACGAGGTTAAGTAGGAGAAGAAGGCTTAATCTATTCACTATCTGGTGGGTGTGTCCGGCAGAATAAATAAGCTGGCTCGGGGGCCAGGACGTTACGTGAGTGCAGACTTAGCTGAGCACAGCTCCCAGACGTCTTAGTGGCCTAGTATGCTTACGACACACCTCCCAATTGCACCACTAGGGCAATTGTTCACATCGAAGCAACGGCCACTAAGCTCTTTTATATGCATTCTAAATCAAATAATTTAATTAGAATAATAACTCTAATTAATTTAAACAAATTCCCTTATTTCATAATAGTTGTAATATCCGTGTTATGTTATTATTTTGGGCCTTTGTATTTACCCTTTTGTTGTTGTGATGTGGTTAAAAACTATGGTATCCGGGGTAATACGTGCATCTCGGTTTATGAGAAAGGTTGTTCTTAATTATTACGTACCCTATACTCCCAACGACCTATAAGCGAGGTGTGCACTGGTAACTAAAGGAAAAACCTTTTATTGCCCGTTACCTCTAGAAAACTTACTTTCCTTAGATCTTAATAAACCACTTTTCGTATATATTTTTATTGTATTTTCGTCCCCCATAGCTATTAATAGTTGATTTTTTGTATAAATCCACCAATTTAATATTATTATTATACTTTACGTCGGTAAGTATTCCCTTTTCTTATGTTTCCTCGTTTTCCGTATTATTTTTCTAATAATTATTTTTTAAGTTCTACTCTTAAAGCTAGTAGTAAAAAGTCCGGTTATACCTTGCACTTTACACTTACTAGGGGTAATACTTATATACCCACTAAGAGTATAACCAGTTTCACCATCACCTTACCCTCCGAGGCTCATTAAATGCACTTTAATGCTCACTATAAGCACTCCTTTTTCTCTATATATATTACCTCTACTACCCCCACCCCCGCTCTCGTACCTACTTCCACCCTTATCGAGGACGACGAGGATAATAAGTATAATAAGATGTAGTTAGTCCTTGCCCCCTTAGGAGGTGGGTCCTTTAACCCCTTTACTACCATCCCCGAGCCCGAAGAGAGCTCTGCTACTACTAGTGTATATGAGGAGGAAAAGAATAGCTTCGTAGTACCCGAGATTTTAAAGAAGGAGGAGGAGGTGGCTACTAAGGACCTAGAGAACGATATTCCTTACCTCGCCTACGTCCATAACACCCTCTAAGGTAAGAAGTATAAAAATGAGGAGAGTATAAAACTCCGCTATTACGCCCATGTATACATATACATTACTAAATACTAAGAATATTATTTTGACTATTATATTAACTATGGTCCAGTCCCTAAGGCTACTAAGATCATAGTTTTAGGCCTTTACTATGTCCTCTAGGACCCTAATACTAATTATATTTTAAGTTTTTATATATTAGCTTAGTTAGTACTTATACTAATAGTTTCTAGATAATCTAGTATATACATTTTACTATGCACTTCTTTTTCGATGAGGAGGAGGAGGAGGTCATTATCTTAGACGATAATACGGAAATGGAGAACAAATTCTCCCTTCTTTCTCTAATACCCACCACCCCTAAGGCTATACCTAAGAAGGGTACCCCTAAAAAGGTAACTACTAAGAAGTCTATTAACCGTATCTCATCTCATTGCACCTCCCAGGTTGTTGTTACCTTTATTATGCCTACTATTATTATTATTAACGAGGTTGTTGGTGGTTGTGAGGCTTATTTTGCTTTTATTTGCGGCTTCCTTAAGCCCGGCTTTGAGGAGGCCTATATGGTTATTTATTACACTTTTTACCCCGATTAGGGGTTATACTCACTTTTTATACCCTTTAGGGCTTCTGATACTCATATTTTGTACCCGGTTATGTGTATATGGGGGCCTTGTACTTAGGAAAAGTTCTTATTTTATTATGTTGGTGGTGTATATAGTTTACGGGCTTGAATATAACTATTCTTCACTTTTTATTGCTTCCCGTGCCCGCTGTGACTAATCTCTGTGTATTGTAGAGGTTGAGAAGACCTTTGAAGTACTTGAACTTCGCTTTTAAGAGCATTTTAGTGAGTCTATTTATGGGTATTAGGTTTATTAGTATATAGACTACGTTAAACTTGCTCTTAGTGTATTTTTGTTTAAGTTATATATTGTGAATGTTTATGTACCTTAAATGGGTTAATATCCGTTCTTTTTTGCCTATTATAAGCCTTATGGTTTACTGATTATCATAGTGAATCCTCTAAATATTTCCAAAGTTAAGTGAGAGGTCCTTAAAGAACCTCTGGAGAGTGATCATTTCTCTAGTAGTGTCTAAGAAACTTAGAAGCTTTACTTTGGTGGTGGATGTTATAATTATTGCTTATTTAGTGGCCTTTTATATAATAGGTCTACTAAAAAGGGAAATTATAAAGCCCTGTAAAGAGCGTCTTATTACCTCGTCGATTATAAACAAGGTGTTATCCGCAATTAAAAGTACTTAAGTATCTCCTTTACCCCCTACACCACCGTAGCTGATGATAAGGTAGTGTATACTAAAAAAGTAGTGAATAGCCTGATCTGCGGCTATGAGATGCTTTAGAGAGGGGTTTATTAGGAATAGGGAGAGCTTCGTTGTTGGATATATAGTATTAGGGTGTACGAAGATTGTAGTGTATAGGAGGGATCCGACTTTTTCCTAGAATTCCTTGATTTAAGCCCTTGTTGCTTGTTCCTTATATAGTATGACGTTTTTTGGTATAAGAGTATAAGGGGTTACGGTGTTATTTACGAGGCTAAAGTGTTTAGTGACCTTTTTAATATAAGAGTTATGAATAAAGTAGATTTTATGTATTTCATGGTCCCTGATGATTTATATTCTAAGGTACTATTCTACGGGGCCCTGGTCCTTAAGTTCTATTACCAACTTAATACTATTAATAACTTTAATGGCTACTTTAGTGTCATCATAGTAGTTCATAACTAGGATATTATCCATATAGAACATAATAAAGACCTTAAGGTTTTTTATATGGAAAATATAGGGTTCTTTAGGGTATAATATTAGCCTTGTATTTATTAGGATTTTTGAGAATATCTTATATTAAAGGATGGGTGCGTCTCAGAGCTTATAGAGAGTATGAATAAGTTTAGTGCATTTTCTAGGTTGTACAAAGCTGTCTGGAAATTCGTATATTATAGGTTCTTTATTTGGATCTATTTTTACGTTAAGAAATGTGTTTACCACGTTGTATTAGTTAACTTTGAGATTGAATTGAGTAGCTATAGCTATTAGAGTTCTAAAGGAGTATACTATAAGGGTAATAGTGTATATGTTTTATAGGGGATTAACCTTCTAAAAGTCTCTATATACGCATATCTGCGCTTTATAGTGTTTAAGGAAACCGTTTTTGTTAAATTTGTATATGAATACCCATTTTAAGGGGAGGGGCTTAGAGTACGCTGATAAGCGGTCCATCTCCCTTTAAGTGCCTTTAGAAATGAGTTTATGGATTTCTTTTTTTGTTGTGTTGATCTATTTGGTCCTTAATAGGTTTTCGATTTATTGGATGTTTTTCCACTTTGCTGGAGGTGTTGGTAAGGTATTTCTATGGTATTTAAGGTCACCCTTAGGGTCTTTAATAAGTGTGGGTTTTATTTGTTATATAGGTTGCTTTTTAGTAGCTCTGGTGATTATTGAATAAAGTGTTTTATGTCCTAAAGCACTCTTTTGTACCGCCTTCAGCTGATCAGGTATAAAGGTAGCGAAGAAATTATACTAGGGGGTCCTATAAGGGATCCCTTCTGGGTTAATTGCCGTATAGTATAGTGAATGGGGAGCTTCTAAGTTTTCTAATTGTAGGAAGGTGTTAAAATTTCACCTTAATTCCCCCCTGGAGGCCTCCTTTTGGGTTCCCTCCCTTCCCATAGCTCTGAGCCTCGTATTAGACCGGGTATATGGTTTATAAACTTTCTGGTGGTACTTTTTTTTCGTTTTTGGGGTACTTTAGTTAGTGAGTTGGTTAGAGGTTTAGTTAGCTACTTTAAGATCCGTCCTCTCTGCCTTTTGTGGGCTGTCCGGTATTATGCTTGGTTGGGTATTACCGTTGGATAGGGTAGTTTCCGAAAGGGTGGGTAAGTTTCGTGCCTCCTTGGTATCTGCCCCGATATCTCCAACTTCTTCTATTATTACACTTAGTATGCTCTTAGGGTTTAGTATAGGTTTAGGTGAAACTAGACTATTGTTGGCCTTTGTTTATAGTAGTATCCCTTATTTTATAATATCTTATAAAGTGCTAGTAGTTATGTTTTTTTGGGTAGGGTTATTTTCCTCTTTTTGTTTATATATCCCGAGGGCCTTAAGGACTATGCTCGGGTATAGGTCCTCTAGTTCGATTTCCTTTAATAGAATTTTTACTTTTTTAGTGGTTATAGTGGTTGTGTTATTAGTAGGATTATAAAAGGAGTACTCGTTAAAGGTGATGTTATGTGAGATAATAACCTAATTGAGTATGGGGATTTATATTCTAAAAAGATTGTGTGTGTATAGGACGTATTCTATGAGGTATCCTATGTGTACTTATGCCTTGACCTTGAATTCTCACTTCTCGTAACCTCCCTTATGTGCCCGATTTAGTATATAGGTCTTGTACCCGTAGGTGTGGAGGCCGCCTAGTTCAGGACACGGGTCTTAAGATGGATAGAAGGCTAGGTTTTTATTGTATTATCTGATGTGTTATTGTATCCATTCTATGTGGATCTAATTTAGCGATTTCTAGCCCTTTAATGCCTAAGGGTAATTGTTATTAATAAATATGGTTATTATCACGGCTTCTGGTCATAGTTTCTTTGGTAAGCTGGTACTAATTAATATTATAAGTACCTTATTAATAATATAATATCCTGCTTTTTCACCGTGTCCCATAAGCTCTTTAGTATCAGCTGGTGGGAGCTTAATATCGATTCCTATACACTTTGCTCAATGCTCGTATTCTGTCTCGCCTTGAATAGCGATTATCGTATGCTTAATGTCCTACCTTATTTTACAGATGGATAGGCCTGTCTGTAACGGTCCAAGCACGTATATTGCAACTAGCTATGGCGACTACTACGAGTATCTTTAAGATAAGAGAGAAAAGGAGAAAATGTCTTCCGCCCCATAGGACCCGTTTACTCTGATCAGGTCTAAGGTTGATCCGTTTTAGGTAAGCCGGGCTTAGGTAAGTAGAGTCCATAGCTAAGAGGCTACGAAGCCTCTAAGAGGGCCTAGCCCGTTATAATTACCCCCCCTCTCCCTCCTCCCCGTTTAAAGGGACTCGTCCATAACTAGCCTCGTAATAATCCAAAACTGCAGTTTCCATTAATAACTTAATTAGTTCCTAAGTAAGTTTTATATAATTCTTCTATTTAACTAAAACCTTTTAGGAACTACGAATCTTCTTAGCGTCCTAGATCTTTTTGACTTCGAATTCCTTTTCGTCGTCTACTAGTAGAGGTGGTGGTTGGGCGTCGTTTTGTTCTTGTGATGGTAGTAGGTCGACTCTTGTATACCTGATTAGGGATATATAAAAGATGTTATGAATACCCGGTGGTGTATTGAGTTAGTAGGTATGGGATCCGACTATTTCTAATATAGTGTACTTCGCATTTATTTAGTTTAACTTCTTAGATGATCTCTTAGAACGGACATTCTTAAGCCTTAACTAGACCTTGTCCCCTGGTCGAAACTGGTTAAAAGGTTAGCGTTGTATATTTACCGAGGCTTCTTGTTGCTCTTAGGTGGAGGCCATCGCCGCTTATGCCTATTCGGAGGCCTCCTTCAACTTTGAGATTAGGGCCTTTGCCTAAGTTGTGGGGGTCTTTCCTTTAGTCCATAAAGTCTCCTTTACTTTAATTAGGTCGATATTATAGCCGTGGGTAGTGAAGAAAGGGCTGAGGTTTGTTGATGAGGTAACCTTGTTATTAATAGTTATTATCGTTATTGGAAGTAGGTTGTCCTAATTATTTTAAGTGTACGAAGTATAAGCTTGGAGGTAGGTTTTTATTACCTGGTTAACTCGTTCTATGGTGCTGTTTGTCTCTGGGTGGAAGGCCGTAGATAAACGTCGTTTTATCCGTAATAGTTGATAAAGCCGTTTCTATATACGATTAGTAAATTAGGGACCTCTGTCCAAAATAATAGCTTTTAGGGGTCCGTGGTATTTAATTAAGCCAAGCATTAACACCGTAACCACAACGTCCATCGTTATATCCTTAAGTGGCTCGAAAATCACGTTCTTAGATAGTCGGTTTGTTATTACTATAATGTTCGTTGCTCTTATATGGTGGGTTGGTGGTAGCCCTGTAATAAAGTCGACTAATATCTTTGTTTAGGCCTGATTAGGGACGGGTAAGGGCTTTAGAAGACCCCTCTTCTTATCCCGCCATATATTACCCCGTCCATAGACGTCGTAGTTCCTTATGAAGCGTCGGACATCCTGCGATAGGCCTGGCTAGTGAAAGTGGCGGCTGATTAAGGCCTTTAACGCGTCTCTGCTGAGATGGCCACTAAGTATTAAGTTGTGGGACTCTTGGATTAACCGGGTTCGTAAGGGTTTGTAATAAGGGACCTAGATCCTTTCCCTCCAAAGGAGTTTACCGTCGTTATCCACTAAGTACTCTAATAGTATTATGGGTAATTTCCATTGTAATAGTAATTAACGGTCCCCCCTTTTTACAATTATCCTAATTAGCTAATAACGATTATTTAATTATAGTCCTTTAGTTTAAGAGGACTTTAGGGGCTCCTCTTCAAAGGGGTTTAGGATGGGTTTTAACCGATTAGCCTTAGGATCGTCGTCCTAATCCATATTACTTATTATGGTGTTTTCCATGGATTCCGTTATATTCATTTAATTCGTTTTGAGAGTTGCCCGGTTTACTATAACCATGTTCCATTTCCCCTTTAGGAGTTGTATCCTCCGTCCTTCTAATTGATTATCTCGCTGGGTGTTGGGAACGTCTTGTTCTCGTTTAGATAATGTATTAGGGACTATTACTTATTTACTAGGTCGGAACTGGATTATGAAATTATAATGGGATAGGAACTCCGACCATTTAACTTAGTGTTCACTTAATTACCTCTTAGTTATGAAATACTTAAGGTTAAGGTGGTCGGTTAGGATAATAAACTCCTTTATACTCCTTAATTCGGAGTCCTAGTGTTCTAAACAGTGGACTATAGCTAATAGTTCCTTGTTGTATATTAGGTAATTACATTTTACTGGTAAGTTCTTCTGTAAAAAGAATATAACAGGCCGTAAAATACCCTCGTCGTTGTATTATAATAAAGCACCACCCACCACATAACCTAATGAGTCTGTTTCTAGTATAGTAGCTCGATTAGGATCCTAATATGCTAATACGGGGGCACTAATTAGGAGGGCCTTCAACTTATTAAATACTTTTGCATATTCGTTACTCTATACGAATAGGATATCCCTTTTCGTTAAAGTTATAAGGGGGTGTATTAACCCCGAGAAGTCCGGTATAAATTGATGGTAGTAATTTGTAAAACCAACGAAGGTACGGACTCCTTGCACTAATCGGGGGACCTCCTATGTTTAGATGGCCTTAATTTTCTTTGGGTTAACGCGGATACCCTTCCCTGCATCGATGATGAACCCTAAGTATTTAACCCTCTTCGTCTTAAAGTCGTATTTATCGATATCGATTTCTAGGCCAGTAGTACCTAGACGGCTTAAAACCTTCTTGACTTTCTCCTTATAATCAGTGAGTAAGCCATCTAAATAAATCAGAACGTCGTTAATATAAGTGGTGCAGAATTCGTCCAGGAAGTCCCGTAAAGTATAGTTAATGTACTTCTAGAACGTAGTGGGGGCCCCTATTAAGCTAAAAGGAGTCACCATCCATTCATATAGGCCGTATCTTATTCTAAAAGCCGTCTTCTATTCGTCGCCTTCTTTAACCCTGATTTTATGGAATACAATAATAACGTCTAATTTCGTTAATTATTTAACTTTAGTTAGGGCTCTTAGAGTTTTACTAATTAGGGGTAAAGGATATTTGTTTTTTTTAGTGATAGTGTTTAGAGTTTAGTAATTAATATAAAACCTTAATTCTCCCCCGGGTTTTCAAATAAATAGGATAGGTAATAAAATAGGAGAGCTATTAGCACGAATAAAGCCTTTATCTAATAGTTCTATAAGGGTTCATCGAAGTACAATTAACTCCTCCCTAGACATCCCATATAAGGGTCCCCATATAACTGGCTTGTTTTGCCCTGTTAAGTCTTTTTTGATGGGAATTATGTGGTCGATATTATCTTAATGTGGTAGTAACTAATTAACCTTATCTTAGTTAAAAACATATAAAAACTTATGGTAATACGTAAGGAGTTTCGTCCTCGGGTTTATTTTTATTTTTAGTACTAGGGCTTTCTCGATATCGGCCAAACTTATGGAGAATATGTTTAGGGTAAATGTACTAAGAGGGGTCTCTTTTCTCTTCTATGCCCGCCTAATCAGGGCTAAGAATACTAATTTAGTTTACTATTGGATTAGGAACTTTGGATCTTGCTAGGCCTGACCTGGTTTCTTTTTTATTACTTAATAGTCCGCAATACTTATATATAAAGTGCCTTATGCTAGGTAAACTATAATATTATCGTTAATTATTTAGGACCTTCTAAGGATAACGTCGTTTTCTTAGTTAAGAATAATATAAAAGAATAATTAGTGTTATTTATAGTTATTAATATTAATATTAGTATAAGTGATGTAGTGGATTATATTAGGAATTATAGTAGTGATTTGTATTAAGTTCCGAGGTGTAATACTAATGCGTAGTAAGTGGAGTTTCTTAGCGAAGGCGTCGCTGATCAGGGTGTATATTAAACACCCTATATTAATAAGGGTAATTGTATAGTGTATCCCATTAATCCCGATATTAATATAAAATAGGTTATAGTTTATATTCTTCTTAATAACCTTCTATTCCTTCATAGCCTGTTCCTTTTAATAACAACTTCTACTAGGAGTTACTTTTTTCCCAACTCTTTAGAGTTCTAATTAGAGCTAATATCTATTTTGCTCTGTTCTTTGGTTTTCCTTTTCGAGGTTTTGGTCTCCTTGTTTTTCCGGTTTCTAGGGCATCTCCATTATATATACCCCTTCTTACCATAATTATAGTATTTGTGGGTTTCCTCTTAGTTTGACCTTTTTTGGACTGGTTTATCCTTAGTTATCTAGTTTACCTTAGTGGGTTCCTAATCCATCTGATCAGGTTAAGGTGACCTTATCTAATTATCCTGTTTAATTGGTGATTCGACTTTGTTCTGGCCGGGTATTAGTGATCTCCTGTATTAACGTTCACAGTAAGCTTAATACGATTTATTGTTTAGTTTTAATTTTATTGTTAAGAGTATCTGGGTTTATATAATATAGGTTATTAGTTTGTTAATTATACTAATTAAAGGGGTTCTTATTGTAATATTTAAAACTCCTTTTAAGTAGTTAATCCTAATGTTGTCCAGTTAGTGTCCTCCTCCCACTTTTACGAGCTCCTTTTTGAACTTGGGAAGGAAGTGGGTAAAACTCTCGTTCTCCTTTTAATGTATTGTTCTTAGTTGGTCAAGGGTTTATGCTTCTGCGTTAGGGTTTACGTAGTAACCCTTTAGGTATTCTATGAATTATTTAGGGTTCTTTAACTCATCGGCTTCTCCTTATGAATAATAGGTGCTTATTATAGTTTGTATAGTGTTTTCTAGTTTAGAGTAAATATAGGTGAACATTACTAATACTAAATTAAAGGCTTCCCTGTTTACACTTATCTTCCTTTTTATCTCGAGGTGCTATTATTAAAATCTTTTATGTGATCCGTTAAACTTTGGTGGATTGGGGATTTGGTGTTTTGGTTATCTGGGAGGTGGTGCATAGGCCTGATTGGGTGGGATCGGCGTCGTAGAGGGTGTAGGGGTTTTGTGTAATGTTGAGGTTGGGTACCTGGGTTTTACTAGGGTTTATTATAGTATTCGAATTTACTCTTATTAGGCCTCTTATTTAGCCGCTTAGGTGGTCCGCATCTCCTATAGTTGGGCTAATAACTAACCGATTAATTGCACTAGTTGTTGTGGGTTTCCGGATAGGTCGACGTTATCTTCTATTATAATATGGTTATCGTTCTTTTTATACGTTTTTATTTAGTAGTGATCGTAGTATACTAATTGACGTTGTTAAGGTATTCTACTACGCGGAATATGTTTTTTTGAGTTTATTAAAACCTCCTAGCCCTGATTAGACCTCGCTAATTAGTTTTAAGTGTTTAGGGACTTTTAGGTTAACCCGCTTAGGACTCTTTACTACTCCTATTAAGGTTATAGACTTATTTTTCGTCGATAATTATTTCTATACCCAGCGTATTCTTATTATCTCCGATGATACTAAGATCTTAAAGATAATGTAATGGTCTAAGTATATATATTATAACTAGTTATAGCGACTATTACGAGTATCTTTAAGATAAGAGAGAAAAGGAGAAAATGTTTTCTACTCTATAGGACCCATTTACTCTAATTAGGCCTAAGGTTAATCCGTCTTAGGTAAGCCGGGCTTAGGTAAGCGGAGTCCATGGCTGAGAGGCTGCGAAGCCTCCAAGAGGGCCCAGCCCGTCACATGTCTATTTTGAGATCTAAGCTATATACGTTTATAGGGCTTCAAAGCCTTTAGTGTACGTTTTACGTGTTATTGTGAACCCCTGGGATATATTAGTATATTCGTTGATTATTAGTAGTAACTATGAGGTGTTCCCATAGCCACTGGGGTAATCGAAAAGGTCCTAGGAGATGCACTAAAAAGGGTACAGGGTTATGTTTTCTAAAGGTCGTCGGGATATTATTTAGTGAGCTTTCACCTATGAACAAACTTAGTAATTAATTTTTACAGGAGCTCCCTCAATTTTCACCCCCCTCATCGCAAAAACTAGCTTCTGGAGAGTATTAGGGCCTAAATAACCGGTGTAAAGGTGCCAAAGGGTGGTGTCCGTAGTGTGGTCAGGTCTAGGCTCCCTTAAAGGGTGATTATGGTGAGAATTTGTTAAAAACGTGGTTGCGATGATATATGCTGTGCTCGTGGGAATATTTGATAAAGGGTAATTGTTAATAGAAATGTATTCGAATAGGACTATGTTGTATTCCCACTTAAGTTATCTAAGGATTATACCCTTTAAGAGGCTTCTATAGTGGAGGGTATAGTCTTAGCTATAGTACTAGATATTAGATTATTTTAAAAGCGTTTTTAATATTATATTAATATAAAAATCCGTTATATACACTATATTCTTTAAAATAAGGTCCTCGGTAATTGGGTTACGTACTCCGTTAAGCGTTTTCTCTATTCGTCGTTCCCCATATCCTATAATAGGTAATTTATTGTTTTCATAGTGGACGTATTAGTTACTAGGTTTACTAATGAACGTCCTTTTAATAAGTAAATCTTTATTATTAATTAGGTATATAACACCGTAGTTGTCTATTATAGTATTAAGTGAGAAGGGGTGATGTGGAGTGTTTATGGTGTTGAAAATGCTTAGGCCAGGCCCTCCGAGGTGTTCTATAATTGGGTTAATTAAGAGGAAAGTTATAACTAAGCTTGGGTAGGAGCCTTTTTTAGTATTGGAGGTGTTAGAGGTTGAGGATTTATTCGAGTTAGGTTTCCGAGTAGCTTCAATAGTCCCGGCTTTTAGGTTATTATTGGAGGTGATCCACCCTTTGTGTTTTTATGCGTCCTAGAGGTGTGTTTAGTTACCGGAGTTGAAAATCTTGTATTTGAGGTTATTAATTCGTTCCTTATTCATATTAATAGGTCCGTTAATAGCTCTAGTAGGTATATATTAGACTTTATAGTATAAGTTAAGTTTTTAATAGTGGTTTCCATAAGGATAGTTATGTGTTTTAGATGTCCTGGTGCCCGAGCTAGTTATAAAGGTGGTGCCTAAGTTAGACCTTCCGGTGAAAATTACGAATTGGCCTGAGGGCTTAGTTGGTTTTTTATGGATAGTATCGAAATAGGTGATAGTTGAGAATATTCTAGCCGTTTTATTGAGTATTAGAGGTTACTATACTAGTGTTTTGGCCTAATGAATTGAGTTTCGCATTATTTTAGCTTAATTTAGTGTAAAGTGGTTATTAATAACGTCGAGAAATGCTAATGTGGTATTTATTCCCTTAATTATGGGGACTTTATGGGAGTGGTACTCAGTGTATACGATTTCCTATTTTGTGTATTAACGGGTGATACTTATGTTGGTGGACGCTTTTTAGAGGATTAATGTGTATTCCGCGATTATAAGGGTCTCGGTACTCGTTTTAGTTAGAGTAAGTTGGTTTTATAGGTACCTGAGGAGCACTTAAAGTCTAATATTCTCTTCGTTTATTTATTATATACGAGCGGGTATGGGAATTAATTCCATAACTAATTTATCCACCTAATTTTAGATGTTTTAGTAGGAGGTTTAGAGAGAAGTATAGGTAAAAGTATTGGTCGTATATAACTTAAGGGCGTCCTACTAATCGGATTAGACGTCAACCCTTACAACAAGCGTAGGTCGTGCAAGCTCCGGGGGAATCATAGGGTGAGGTGCCTGTGGTGGTACTGGTTTATTGGTATTAGGGTTCACAGTTAAGTTCACCTAGTGAGTAGTATTAGCGATAACCTCAAATCGCTACTCATAAAGGTCCTGGTACTCGTATTATTGTTTATGTTATTTTTGTACTATATAATTCTTAATTGTAGGAAGTATTAGCAAGAGCTTCGTAATATCTGGAGTGTTTAGCGCCTAAGGATCGATACGTTCCCAGATCCCCTAGCCTTTAGTATAATATTAAAGAACAGAGTACTATTATAACTAATCCTAGTGACTACGAAGGATGGTCTTAACGATAACGGTTTCGTTAATAGATGATATATTAGTAAACAAAGAAGGGTATAAAATAGGCTAATAAGGTATAAATATATTAAAGTAATCTCTTTTATACCTATAGTGCTTATAAGAGTAGAGAAGGGTTTAGTTAAAGTTAGGCTTATAATTATGGTGAGTTTATATGCGTATACGAGGTTAAGTAGGAGAAGAAGGCTTAATCTATTCACTATTTGGTGGGTGCGTCCAGTAGAATAAATAGGCCGGCTCGGGGGGCCAGGACGTCACGTGAGTGCTGACTTAGCTGAGCATAGCTCCCAGACGTCTTGGTGGCCCAGTATGCTTGTGACAGCAGCTGAATTTAATAGAAACCGAGGAGGAGGCAATTGTTTGATATATTATTAACCTGGATTCTCGAGGATTCTCACCCTAATACGTGGATATGGAAGATATAATTAACATACTATTCTGGAAGTGTGATAGCCGACCGGTGGGGAAGTGCTAAATAGAACACTTTATTTAATAATGCCCAGAACTTAAAATGCGATTTTCTTATGTTTATGATTATTAGAGAGGCCTTTACGAAGATCCTATAATTATTAAGCCTTAGTTTCGACTTATAGCTAATATGTGATTGAAATATAATATTATGAACAAAGACTTTTATAATTTCGTTAAAACTAATTTTATGATGGGTATAATTTAGTTTAGAATAGTTATTATATATTTTAATTAGATTAGGAAATTAAAAAAGGTTTAACTTAATAATTAAAAATAAGTAATGGTGATTTATTGTGTTACTAGTAATAGTTATATAATACTGTTTTTTTGGTGGTTTAGGGCTACTTCCACTTTGTGAATTAGTACTCCGAGGCCCAGATTCCGGACAGCTGGGTAATTAAAATAACTTCCAATAAATGGACTAATAACGAGATTATTCTCTAATGGCTTTAGTATTTCGATAAACACTTAAAATAGTAATTAAGAGGTATATATCGGATACTAGTTGTTGATGGCCATGAAAACCACGTTAATAGTGATTTCGAGGAGTATTACAAAGAGAATAAGATTATAATTATTTGCCTAACTACTTATTTATTATATTTAACCTAGCCTCTGAACGTTGGCTATTATAGTGTGTTAAAGTTGAGATATAGTTCTCAGATTAAGTATTTTATTAAGGCCCGGATTACCTATATCACTAAACCCAAGTTCTTCCTTACATTTAAGGCCGCATTCCTTTAAACCTTTACTTAGGAAAACATTTATAAGGGTTTTAGAGAGGCTAAGTTTATTCCTTATAACCCTTAAGTTATCCTTTTTAAGCTGGATATGCAGTTACGGACACCAACAGCCCCGAATACCCCCATTAGGCTACCCGACCCTTAGGTTTCTAAGACGCCCCAAACCACTAACAAGGTTATCTCTTAGTCTTCACTTATAAAAGAAAGAACCTCTAAGTATTAGGGAACCTCACCGACTCTAATTTGTGAAGTTGCCGATAAGCTTTTAAAAGGTTTATAGTATATTTCCTATATAGTTACCCTTATAGAGGAAGAGCTACGCCATCTTCGAGATACAAATACGGCCCTTAGTAAGCGCCGGAGAGCTAAAAGAACTAGACTATAAGATGGAGGGGCATTAGATGGGTCTTAGGCGAGGGAAGTTATGGTTGTAAAGGGTGTTGTTGAGGAGGAAGGGTGTGAAAAGGAGGAAAACGAGGGGTCATCGAAGCGTCGTTGGACAGGTTTACGATATTGTGGTATTTGTTATACTAGATAAGTTCTACTCAACTTATATTAACAATATCCTAGTTTATTCGGACAGCTCCCTCTCTAATTATAAAAAGAAGGTCAAGAAGGTCCTCGAGCACCTAGGCGCTACAGACCTGTATATGGATATTAATAAGTGCGAATTCGAAGCTAAGAGCGTTAAATATTTAGGGTTTATTATTAATACTAGTAAGGGAATTCG
This sequence comes from Colletotrichum gigasporum, assembly GCA_024584535.1. NCBI lineage: Eukaryota > Fungi > Ascomycota > Sordariomycetes > Glomerellales > Glomerellaceae > Colletotrichum > Colletotrichum gigasporum. The sequence goes on from CP077951.1 coordinate 2,984,781, forward strand.
TATAAACCCTAAGAAGATTAAGGTAATCCAGGGGATAGGAAATACCCTAGTTAATGTAAGGAGTTCGTGGGTTCATCGGTTTTACTAACTACTACCAGCAGTTTATACCCAACGTCTCAGGGATCGCACAACCCCTAACAACCTTAACCAAAAAAGACATACTATTCATTTAAAACAAAGAGTACACTAAAGTGTTCAAGGAGCTAAAGACGCCCCTAATTAGCGCACCTGTATTGGCTCACTAGGACCCTAATCCAACTACAGTACTCGAGACCGATTAGTCTAATTATATAATAGGAGGTACCTTATCGTAATATAAAAACGAAGGGATCCTAAAACCTATAGCATTCTTTTCACGTAAGAACTTACCTACGGAGTACAATTACCCAATACACAACAAGGAATTATTAGTAATAATACACTACCTAAAGCACTAGGATTCAAAACTACAGAGTATAAAAAAGTTCACTATCCTAACTAATCACCTAGATATAAAGTGTCACGGGCCAAGGCCCGATCAGAGGCCTCGGAACCACTCGGCCATGTTCAACGCCAACCGCTGTTTACTAAGCCTGACTAGGCCTAAGTAGACCTGATTAGGATCCAACAGATTTGTGGGGTAGTAGACTTTTCCTTCCTTTCTCCTTATCTTAAAGATACTCGTAGTAATCACTATAATTAGTTGTAATATACGTACTTAGACAATTACATTATCTTCAAAATTATTAAAGGTAATTAATTGAACGCCTAGTATAGAAGCCCATGATTTATATGAGAATAGTAAGAAGTTCTAGACGGGTTAACCTAAGGAGTCCCTGAACGTTTGAAGCTGATTAGTATAACCTAATTAGACCTAGAGGTTATTATAAACTCGAAAAAACGTATATATGCATTCGTAGTAGAGTACCTTGACTATGTTATTAAGTATACTACGGTTACTACTAAATACAAAATACTAGGATAAACAATAATTATGTGATAATAGAAGGTAATGCTGAACTATCTGGAAACCCATAATAGTTAATACAACTAATTGGACAACTTATAACCCAATTATAGGAGATGCGGACCGCCTAAGCAACTAAACAAGAGACCTAACAAAAACAAATTCGATTATTATAGGAAACCCTAATAGAACCCAAGTACCCGACCTTAATAATAAACCAGTTCCTAATACCCTTTATAACACCGATTCCCCCCAATTAGGCTTATGTACCACCTCTAAAATAAACTAAACATTGGATTCCTAACCCACTAAAGTTTAATAGATTATATAAAAAGTTTTAATAATAGTACCTCGAAATGGGAGGGAAGATAAGTATGGATAGAAAAGCCTTCGGTTTAGAGTTAACCGTATTCACTTATATCTACTTTAAGCTAAAAAATACTATGTAAACTATGGCGAGCGCCTACTATGCGCAAAGAGGGGCTAATAGGTTAAAGAACCCGGATAAATTCATAGAATACTTAAAGGGTTGTTATGTGGACCTTAACGTAGAAGTATAAGCCCTTAACCAACTAAGGACTATACAGTAAAAGGAGAATGAGAGTTCCACTTACTTCCTCCCCAAATTTAAAAAGGAGTTCATAGAAGTAGGAGGAGAATATTAGTTAAACGTTATAAGGATTAATTACGTTAAAGGAGCCCTGAACACTATAATAAGAGCCCCCCTTATTAGTATAATTAGTAAATTAATAATACATATTGTATACACCTAAATACTCTTAAATATAAGCTTAGAATTAGATAGTGAATCCTATTAAGCCCGCCGTGAGTATTGGCGTAGGAGATCGCTAACCCCTAACCAAATAAGAACTAAGTCCCCTCGGAAATAGAATGGTCGATTAGAGTCCCCTTAACCTAATTAAATGGAGTGGGAACCTATAAAAGTAAATAAGTTAGCTAAGGATAAGAAAGTCCATAAACAGCTAAACTAAGAGGAAGCTCGTAGATGTTATAATTATAATTAAAAAGGGTATATATAATAGTAATACCCTGAGGATCGAAAAGAGATAAGGAAAACTAAGATTTTTAAAGGAAAAACTAAGGAATAAAGTGAAATAGATAATAATTTTAATTAGGACTCTAATAACTCGGGAAAAGAGTAACTCTTAGTGAAAGTCATCATTAGGAGGAACAAGTTGTGGAGCAATAGAAGGTCATTAAAAAGAGTATGGATTATGACCTATTTTATGTTAATATTAGGATTAATGGGATACATTATATAATTACCTTTATTAATATAGGGTATTTAATATACGCCCTGACTAGCGACGCCTTCGCTAAGAAACTCCGTTTACTATGTATTAGTATTACGCCTCGGAACTTGATATAAGTCACTACTATAATTCCTAGTATAATCCACTACGTCATTTATACTAATATTGATATTAATAGTTATAAACAACACTAATTATTCTTTTATATTATTCTTAACTAAGAAGACAATGTTATCCTTGGAAGGTCTTGGATAATTGACGATAATGTTACGGTTTACCTAGCGTAAAGTACTCTGTATATAAGTGTTATGGACTATTAGGTAACAGAAAAGAAACCGGGTTAGGCCCGGTAAGATCCAAAGTTCCTAATCCAATAATAGACTAGATCGGTATTCTCAGCCCTAATTAGGTGAGCATAGAAGAGAAGAGAGACCCCTTTTAGTATATCTACCCTAAACACATTCTCCGTAAATTTAACTAATATCGAAAAGGCCCTAGTACTAAAAATGAAGATAAACCCGAGGACGAAATTCCCTACGTATTACTATAAGTTTCTACATATCCTTAACTAAGATAAGGTTAATTAATTACTATTATACCGGAAGAACGTCGATTATATTATCCCTATTAAGAAGGACTCCTATGGTCAAAATAAACTAGTGACCTGGGGACTTTTATATAATATATTAAGGGAAGAGTTAATTGTACTATGCTGAACCCTTATAGAATTATTAAATAAAGGGTTTATTAGGGTTAATAGCTCCCCTACATTATCACCCGTTCTATTTGTCCAGAAGCCTGGAGGAGGGTTATAGTTCTGCGTTGATTACCGTTGTAACGGTCCAAGCACGTATATTGCAACTAGCTATGGCGACTACTACGAGTATCTTTAAGATGAGAGAGAAAAGGAGAAAATATCTTCCACCCCACAGGACCCGTTTACTCTGATCAGGCCTAAGGTTGATCCGTCTTAGGTAAGCCGGGCTTAGGTAAGCGGAGTCCATGGCTAAGAGGTTGCGAAGCCTCCAAGAGGGCCCAGCCCGTTACAATTACCCCCCCTCTCCCTCCTCCCTGTTCAGAGGGACTTGTCCATAACTAACCTCGTAACAATCTAAAATTGTAATCTCCGTTAACAACTCAACTAGTTCCTAAGTAGGCTCCATATAGCCCTTCCACTTAACTAAAACCTTCTAGGAACTACGAATCTTCTTAGTGCCCTGGATCTCTTCGACTTCGAATTCCTTTTCGTCGTCTACTAGTAGAGGTGGTAGTTGGGCATCGTCTCGTTTTTATGATAATAGTGGGTTAACTCCCGTATACCTAATTAGGGATATATAAAAGACGTTATGAATACCCGGCGGCGTATTAAGCTAGTAAGTATGGGATCCGACTATTTTTAATATAATATACTTCGTATTTATCTAGTCCAACTTCTTAAATAATCTCTTAGAACGGACGTTCTTGAGCCTCAACTAGACCTTATCCCCTGGTCGAAATTAGTTAAAAGGTTAGCGTCGTATATTTACCAAGGCTTCTTATCGCTCTTGGGCGGAGGCTATCACCGCTTATGCCTATTCGGAGGCCTCCTTTAACTTTGAGATTAGGGCCTCTGCTCGAGCTGCGGGGGTCTTTCCTTTAGTCCGTAGAGTCTCCTTTACTCTGATTAGGTCAATGTTATAGCCGTGGGTAGTGAAGAAAGGGCTGAGGCCTGTTAACGAGGTAACCCTGTTATTAATAACTATCATCGCTATTAGAAGTAGGTCATCTTAATTATTTTGAGTATACAAAGTATAAGCTCGGAGGTAGGTTTCTATTACCTGGTTAGTTCGTTTTGTGGTACCGTCTATCTCCGGGTAGAAGGCCGTAGATAAACGTCGTTTTATCCGTAATAGTTAATAAAGCTGTTTCCATATACGACTAGTAAATTAGGGGCCTCTATTCGAAATAATAGCTCTCGGGGGTCCATGGTGTCTGATCAGGCTAAGTATTAACGCTATAGCTATAATATCCGTTATTATATCCTTAAGTAGCTCGAAAATCACGTTCTTAAATAATCGGTTTATTACTACTATAATGTTCGTTGTTCCCATACGGCGGGTTAATGGTAGCCCTATAATAAAGTCGACTAATATCTCTATTCAGACCTGATCAGGGACGGGTAAGGGCTTTAGAAGACCCCTCTTCTTATCCCACCATATATTACCCCGTCCACAGACGTCGCAGTTCCTCATAAAACGTCGGACATCCTACGATAGGCCTGGCTAGTGAAAGCGGCGGCTAATCAAAGCCTTTAACGCGTTTCTACTAAGATGGCCACTAAGTGTTGAGTTGTGGGACTTTTGGATTAACCGGGTTCGTAAGGGTTCATAATAAGGGACCTAGATCCTCTCCCTTTAAAGGAGTTTACCGTCGTCGTCCACTAAGTACTCTAATAATATTATGGGTAACTTCTATTATGATAATAATTGACGGTCCCCCCTTTTCATAGTTGTCCTAATTAGCTAATAATAATTATTTAATTATAGTCCTTTAGTTTAAGTGGATTTTAGGGGCTCCTTTTTAAAGGGGTTTAGGATAAGTTCTAACCGATTAGCCTTAGGATCGTCGTCCTAATCTATATCGCCTGCTATGGTGCTTTCCACGGATTCCGTTGTATCCATTTGATTTGTCTCGAGAGTTGCCCGGTTTATTATAACCATGTTCCGTTTCCCTTTTAGGAGTTGTATTCTCCGTTCTTTTAGTTAATTATCTTATTAGGTGTTGGGAACGTCTTATTCTCGTCTAGATAGTGTATTGGGGACTATTGTTTATTTGCTGGGTCGGAACTGGATTGTGAAATTATAACGGGATAAGAGCTCCGACCATCTAACCTAGTGTTTACTTAATTACCTCTTAGTTATAAAATATTTGAGGTTGAGGTGGTCGGTTAGGATAATAAACTCTTTTATACTCCTTAATTCAGAGTCCTAGTGTTCTAAATAGTGGATTATAGTTAATAGTTCCTTGTTATATATTGGGTAGTTGTATTCTACTAGTAAGTTCTTCTGTGAAAAGAATGTAATAGGTTGTAAAATACCCTCGTCATCGTATTATAATAAAGTACTACCTATTATATAACCTGATAAGTTTGTTTTTAGTATAATAGCTCGATTAGGATCCTAATGTGCTAGTATAGGGGCATTAATTAGGAGGGCTTTTAACTTGTTAAACGCTTTTGTATACTTGTTACTTTATACGAATAGGATATCCCTCTTCGTTAAAGTTGTAAAGGGGTGTACTAACCCTGAGAAGTCCAGTATGAATTGATGGTAGTAATTTGTAAAACTAATGAAGGTATGGACTCCTTGCACTGATCGGGGGACCTCCTATGTCTAGATAGCCTTAATTTTCTCTAGGTTAACGCGGATACCCTTCCCTATATCGATAATGAACCCTAAGTATTTAACCCTCTTCGTTTCGAAGTTGTATTTATCGATATTAATTTGTAGGCCGGTAGTACCTAGACGGCTTAAGACCTTCTTGACTTTTTCCCTATGATCAGCAAGTGAGCTATTTGAATAAATTAGAACGTCGTCGATATAAGCGGCGTAGAATTCGTCCAGGAAATCCCGTAAAGTATAGTTAATGTACTTCTAGAACATAGCAGGGACCCCTATTAGGCCAAAAGGAGTTACCATCTATTCGTATAAGCCGTATCTTATTCTAAAAGCCGTCTTCTATTCGTTACCTTCTTTAACCCTAATCTTATGGAATACAGTAATAACATCTAACTTCGTCAACTACTTAGCCTTAGCTAGGGCTCTCAGAGTTTCACTAATCAGGGGTAAGGGATATTTATTTTTCTTAGTGATAGTATTCAGAGCCCGGTAATCGACATAAAACCTCAATCCTCCCCCGGGTTTTCAAATAAATAGAACGGGTGATGAAGCAGGAGAGCTACTAGCACGAATAAAGCCTTTATCCAGTAGTTTTATGAGGGTCCATTGAAGTACGATTAGCTCCTCCCTAGACATCCCATATAGGGGTCCCCATATAACTAGCTTGTCTTGCCTTATTAAGTCTTTTTTAATGGGAATTGCGTAGTCGATGTTGTCTTAATATAGTAATAACTAATTAACCTTATCTCGGTTAAAGACATATAAAAACTTATAGTAATGCGTAGGGAGTTTTATCCTCGGGTCTATTTTTATTTTTAATACTAGGGCCTTCTCAATATCAGCTAAACTTATAGAGAACACATTTAAGGTGGATATACTAAGAGGGGTCTCTCTTCTTTTCTATGCTCACCTAATTAGAACTAAGAATACTAATCCAATCTACTATTAGATTAGGAACTTTAGATCTTACCAGGCCTAACCCGGTTTCCTTTTTATTACCCAGTGGTCCACGACACTTATATACAAAATACCTCGTACTAGGTAAACCATAACATCATCGTTAATCATCCAAAACCTTCCAAGGATAACGTCGTCTTCTTAGTTAGGAATAATATAAAAAAATAATCGGTATCATTTATAACCATTAATATCGATATTAGTATAAATGACGTAGCGGATTACACCAGGAATTATAGTAGTGATTTATATTAAGTTCCGAGGTGTAATACTAATACGTGGTAAGCGGAGTTTCTTAGCGAAGGCGTCGCTAATCAGGGCGTATATCAAACACCCTATATCAACAAAGGCAATTATATAGCATATGCCATTAATCCCAATATTAACATAAAATAGGTCACAATCCATACTCTTTTTAATAACCTTCCATTCCTCCACAACTTATTCCTCCTAATAACGACTTTCACCAAGAGTTACTCTTTTCCTAAGTCCTCAGAGTCCTAATCAGAGCTACTATCCATTTCACTCTATTCCTTAGTTTTTCCTTTAAAAGTCTTAGTCTTCCTTATCTCTTTTCGATCCTCAGGGCATTACCATTATATATGCCCTTTTTTATTATAGTTATAACATCTGCGAGCTTCCTCTTAGCTTGGCCGTTTACGGACTTTCTCGTCCTTAGCTAACTTATTTACCTTTATAGGTTCCCACTCCATCTAATCAGATTAAGGGGACTCTAATCAACCATTCTATTTCCGAGGGGACTTAGTTCTTATTCGGTCAAGGGTCAGCGATCTCCTACGCCGACGCTCACGGCGGGCTTAGTAGGATTCACTATCCAATTCTAAGCTTATACTTAGGAGCATCTGGGTATATACAGCGTATATCATTAGTTTATTGATTATGCTGATAAGGGGGGCTCTCATTATGGTGTTCAGGGCTCCTTTAAGGTAATTAATCCTTATAACGTCTAACCAGTGTCCTCCTCCTACTTCTATGAACTCCTTTTTAAACTTAGGGAGGAAATAAACGAAACTCTCGTTCTCCTTTTACCGTATAATCCTTAGTTAGTTAAGGGCTCGTACTTCTATATTAGGGTCCACATAGTAACCTTTTAAGTATTCCATAAATTTATCCGGGTTCTTCGACCCATCGGCCCCTCCTTACGCATAATAAGCACTCACCATGGTTTACACGGTGTTTTCTAGCCTAGAGTAGATATAAGTGAATACAATTAACTCTAAACCAAAGGCTTTTTTATCTACACTTATCTTCCCTCCCATCTCAAGGTGCTATTATTAAAACTTCTTACGCAATCCATTAAACTTCAGTAAATCGGGAATTTAATATCTAGCTTATCTCGGAGGTAGTACGTAGGCCTGGTCGGGTGGGATCGGCGTCGTAAAGGGTATAGGGGCTTTATATAACATTAAAGTTAAGTACCTGGGTTCTACTAGGGTTTATTATAGTATTCGAATCTGTTCTCGTTAAACCTCTCGTTTAGCCGCTTAGGTGGTCCGCATCTCCTATAGCTGGGCTAATAACTAACCAATCAACTACACCAACTACTACGGGTTTCCGGATAGGTCGACGTTATCTTCTATTATAATACGGTTATCGTTCCTTCTACACGTCTTTATTTAACAGTGACCACAGTATACTAATCGACGTTATTAAAGTACTTTACTACGCGGAATACGTTCTTTCGAGTTTATTAAAACCTCCTAACCCTAATCAAACCTCGCTAATCAACTTTAAGCATTCAGGGACCTTCAGGTTAACCCACTTAGAACTCTTTACTACTCCCACTAAGGTCGTAGACTTACCTTTCGTCGATAATTATTTCCGTACCTAATGTACTCTCATTATCTCCGATGATACTAAGATCTTAAAAATAATATAATAATCTAAGTATATATATTACAATTAACTATAGCGACTACTACGAGTATCTTTAAGATAAGAGAAAAAAGGAGAAAATGTTTTCCGCCCCACAGGACCCGTTTACTCTAATTAGGCCTAAGGTTGATCCGTCTTAGGTAAACCGGGCTTAGGTAAGCGGAGTCCATGGCTGAGAGGCTGCGAAGCCTCCAAGAGGGCCCAGCCCGTCACAACCGTACCCTTAACGCTATTATAAAGAAGGACCGATACCCCTTACCCCTAATCAACGAGACCCTAAGGGCACTAGTAAAAGCGAAGTAGTTAATAAAGTTGAATATTATCGCTATGTTTTATAAGATCCGGGTTAGGAAAGGAAATAAATAGAAAATAGTGTTTAGGATAAAGTATAAGTTATATAAATAGATAGTTACCCCCTTTAATTTAACTAAAACCTTTATGATATTCTAGTAATATATTAATTATACCCTATGAGATTTCTTAGATGAGTTCTACTTAGCTTATATTAACAATGTTTCAATTTATTTAGATAACTCTCTCTCTAATTATAAAGAGAAGGTTAAGAAGGTCCTTGAGCGCCTAGGCGCTATAGGCCTGTATGTGGATATTGATAAGTGCGAATTCGAAGCTAAGAGTGTTAAGTAATTCGGGTTTATTGTTGATATTAATAAGGGAATTTACGTGGACCCTGAGAATATTAAGGTAATCCAGGGATAAGAAGTGCTCTAATTAGTACGAGGAGTTCGTGGGTTTATCGGTTTTACTAACTACTACTAGTAATTTATACTTGACTTCTCAGGGATTATATAACCCCTAATAACCTTAACTAAAAGGGATATACCGTTCATTTAGAGTAAGGAGTGCACTAAAGTGTTCGAGGAGCTGAAGACGCTCCTGATTAGTGCACCTGTATTAGCTCACTGGGACCCTAATTGAGTTATAGTACTCGAGACTGATTTATTTGGTTATGTGGTAGGAGGTGCCTTATCGTAGTATAACGACGAAGGGATCCTGAAGCCTGTAGTGTTCTTTTCACATAAGAACTTACCTATAGAGTATAGTTACCTAATACACAATAAGGAACTATTAGTAATAATACACTACTTAGAGCACTGGGATTCAGAATTACGGAGTATAGAAAAGTTTACTATCCTAATTAATTACCTAAATCTAAAGTACTTTATAACAAAGAAATAATTAAATGAATATTAAATTAGGTGGTTAGAATTATTATCCTATTACAACTTCACTATCCAGTTTAAACCTAGTAAAAAAGCAGTAGTTCCTAATACACTATTGAGATGTGAACAGGATATCCCTAGTACCCTACAAAACAACAAGTTAAAGGATCGGAAAATTAAACTCCTAAAGAATAGGATTAACGTATTATAAGTTAATAATATAATAGTAATTAGAAAAGTGTAGGCCCGATTAAGGTAAGTAGAGAAGGTTAAGTCTAATATAAGAGACTCCCTTAGAGATATGGATTAAATCAACGACCCTAGCCCAAATAAGACGGAACCCCCCTTAAACCCTTTTAAAAAAAAGCTATTACACTCCCAATGGGATAAAGCCTTAGACCAGAATAACCAATACTAGTTGATTAGGGGGGTAATATAAAGAGGAGATTAACAACTTCCCTCGTAGTGGAAGTTACTAATAATATTATTAGAATATATAATCGATGATAATAAGAGATTATTATAGAGGGATAGAATCTGGATTCCATATTATAAGCCCCTAAGGACGGGTTTAATCTAGAGGTTCTATAATTCTACGTTAACGGGATATCCGGGGAGGGATACTTTAAAGGTCCTAATTAGCTACTAGTTCCACTGATTTGGCTTATCCCAGGATATCCAAAGATTTATAAGGAATTATGATGTTTATGGATAAGGAAATGTATAATACGATAACAAGAGGGGCTTATTAAAACCTCTGCTTATCCCTGGATAGATCTGGGCTGAGGTTTTTATCGACTTTGTAATAGGACTGCCCCCTTCCCGCTGCGATGGGGCTATGAACGTCATAGTGATGACCAATCGTTTATTAAAGAACGTAATCTTTGAGTCGTTAAAGGATATTACAACGGATATAGTAGTAGATTAACTAATCCGAGGTCTGATCAGGCACCATAGGATACCTTATATAATTATATTAAACAGGGGACCATAGTTTATAAGTTTATATGGAAATAACTCTACTAGTTACTATAGATTAAATAAAGACTTTTTATAGTGTTCCACCTAAAAATAGACGGAGCTATAAAAAGGGTAAACCAGGTAATAGAAACCTATTTTAGAGCATACACAGCGTATACTCAAGATAATTAGGACAAACTACTCCTAATACTAATAATTATTATTAATAACTAGGTCACCTCGTTAACAAAACTCAGCTCGTTCTTTGTTACTTATAGGTATAACTTAGACCTAATTAGAGTAAAGGAACCCCTATAAAATAACAATAAAACCCCTACAATAAGAGTAAAAGCTCTGGTCTAAAAGCTGAAGAACACTTCTAAGTAAGCTAAAACGGTAATAACGGTAACACAAAAGAAATAAAAGATTACCGTAAACACAAGGCGCTAGCCATCTAATTAGTTTAAGCCTAGGGGTAAGGTTTAGTTAAAATTACGGAATATCCAATTTGATCGACTATTAAAAAAACTTAACTATGTTAATACAAAGTATACTATCCTCGAACTAGTTAAATACTATATTTACTAACTAAATACACTACTAGGGATTTATAACATCTTCTATATAAACCTAATTAAATATACTAAAGTTAATTTATTATTATTATAAAACTATAATAACACTTAACTACTTATAGTATTAATAACTAATAAAAAAGAATTTAAAGTTAAGGAGATTTGTAATACGCAGAAAATACAAAGTGGATAAAAGGTCTTAGTAAAGTAAAAGGACTATACCCAACTCACCTAGGAACCAATGGATATACTAGCGAATATAATAACCTTAGACCGTTATAAGGCCAATCACAGGAATATCCCTTAGGAAGGGAGTGGAGGAAGGGGGTAATTATCATAGGCCAAGGCCCGATCAGAGGCCTCGGAACTACTCGGCCATATTCAACACTAACCGCTACTTACTAAGCCTAATCAGGCCCAAACAAACCTAATCAGGACCCAACGGATTTATGGGGCAACAGACTTTTCCTTCCTTTCTCCTTATCTTAAAAATACTTGTAATAGTCGCCATAGCTAGTTGCAATATACGTGCTTGGACCATTACAGTAATACTATTAAACTCTTTATTTAATAAAGGAGAAATCTTATAAACATTATAGCTACTTTAGCTTTATTAAAGTGTAGGTTATATAAATTAAAGGCTTATAATTATATACTAAAGTAAGTACTCTTAGTTAGTAGTAATAGTAATAATACCGAATAACGTGGTTGATAAGCGAGCTGGCCAGACAAGCGAGCTGGCCACCCAACCGTGATTTTCCCACCTATATCATTATCATCTAATCCTTCCCACAATAAACATACCTACGCAAAGCCACGAATCCCAATTAAACTTAGCCATCCAAACTTTAAAACAAAACACAAAACTTAGTATCTGGGCAACTACTAAGATCTACTCGGTCCCTCGTTTAACTTTAGGTACTTAATTAAAGGGAATACCATCACAACACAATACTATAACTAATTCACAGGATTTAACGGAACTCAAAGAGGAGAAGTTAGTTAAGTATATTCTCAACTTAGATTCCCGATTATTTCCTCCTCAGATTAGTAGTATAGAAGATATAACTAATCGACTATTTATTAACCATAATACACACCCGGTCAAGAAGTACTAAACTTTAAACTTTATTAAATAATAACTATAACTCTAAACACACTTTTTTCGTAAATACAATTATAAAAGGGCCTAATACAAAAATCCTATTATAATAAACAGATAGTTTCACCTTATAGTAAACACAATTATAAAATATAATATTATAAACCTAGATATCTATAATTTCGATAAGACTAGGTTTATAATAGGTTAGATTATATCCGGAATAATTATTATAAGTATTAAAAGGTGTTTAAATACGAAAATAATATAACCTAGTAATCGTTAATAGGTTATAGTTATTCAGGCCATCAACTCATCGGGCTATAGTATACCACTATACATCATCGTTATAGGCTAATATCACCTCTCCACTTAGTACACCGAATCGAGTCTCCCACGTAACTAGGTCATCGTAACATCTAAAAACAAATAAACAATAAACAAAAGAGACCTAAATTAACTCTAATACTTTAATCAACACACAAAACCACATTTAAAAGGCCAACATCACCTCCTTATTATTAATAAATATAAAAATCACTATTTTATAAATTTCGACATATTTTATAAAAAAAAACATCATCACACTCTATATACCTGCTTATTCATCTCATTTACTCTAACCCTTAAACATTGAATATTTTAGGCCCCTTAAGTTAGTATATAATTAACAAATTAAAAATAAAATACATCGGAATAACACCCATATTACAAAAAAAATTTCTTTCCCGCATTTCACAAAACTTATACTTAGTTAATTACAAAAGAAAACATCCAGGGGGGATTTAGAGGTGCTGGACTTGTTCCTCTGAGGATGGAAAGTATATTATCGAAGTTTAATATTCAGTTACATACTCTAATACCTCTAAGGTCACTTGTAATAACCCCTCCACCTTAGACTTCTTAGACACTAAACAACTCGACAAAAACATCTTCTTAATTAAACCTTATTAAAAATCGGATCTCCCACCATCAAAGAAGCTCACTAACTTCAATAATTAAAATTATAGAGTATTTATTAAAGGGGGTATATAGTTTTATATACTAAATTACCTTACTAAAATCTAAGAATAAAATCCTTTAAAAAGAGAATAACCTACTTAGTTAACACCAGAGAGCTAAGAAAACCCATCTTAGATAAGGAGGGAATCTTATTATAACTAAAGGAGAGGACCTTTAGTCGTAGAGAGAGGCTATAACTTAAGTCGAGGAGGAAACACATCGGAGTAATGGTCGTCGACCAAAGACGGAAACAGTTTAACAGTAGTGTAGCGTCTATAGAAACTGTAACGGTCCAAGCATGTATATTGCAACTAGCTATGGCGACTACTATGAGTATTTTCAAAATAAGGAGAAAGGAAGGAAAAGTTTGCTATTCTATAAATCCGTTGGATCCTAATTAGGTCTACCTGGGCCTAGTTAAGCTTAGTAAATAGTGGTTAGCGTTAGATATAGCTGAGTAGTTCTGAGGTCTTTGATCGGGCTTTGGCTTGTGATAATTACCCCCTTCTTCCCCTCCCTTCCTAAGGGATATTCCCGTAATTAACTTTGTAACGGTCCAAGGCTATTATATCCACTAGTATATCCATTAGTTCCCAGGTGAGTTAGGTATAATCCTTCCACTTCACTAAGACCTTTTATCCACCCCGTACTTTCTGCGTATTACGGATCTCCTTAACTTTAAACTCCTCCCTATTGGCCACTAGTATTACAGGTAACTAAGTATTATTACGGTTTTGTGATGGTAACGGATCAACTTTAGTATACCTAATTAGGTTTACGTGGAAAACGTTATAGATCCCTAGTGGTGTATTTAGCCGGTAAGTGTAGGATTTAACCAGTTTAAGGATGGTGTACTTTGTATTAACCTAATTAAACTTTTTTAATGGTTGATTAAATTGGATATTCCGTAATTTTAACTAAACTTTGTCCCTAGGTTTAAACTGATTAAATGGTTGGCGCCTTGTGTTTACGGTAATCTCTTGTTTCTCTTATGTTGCCGTTATCGCTACTTAAGCTTATTTAAAGGTATCCTTTAGTTTTTAGACTAGAGCCTTTATTTTTATTATAGGGGTTTTATTGTTATTCTATAGGGGTTCCTTTACTCTGATCAGGTCTAAGTTATACCCATAAGTAATAAAAAACGGGCTAAGTCCTATTAACGAGGTGACCTGGTTATTAATAACTATTATTACTATTAGGAGTAGTTCATCCCAATTATCCTAAGTATACGCTATATATACTCTAAAATAAGTTTCTATTACTTAGTTTACCCTCTCCGTAACTCCGTTTATTTTTAGGTAAAACACTATAGAGAATCTCTATTTAATCCGTAGTAACTAGTAGAGTTGTTTCCACATAAGACTCGTAAACTATGGTCCTCTATTTGATATAATTATATAAGGTATCCCATGGTACCTGATTAGACCTCGGATTAGTTAGTTTATTATTATATTCGTTATAATGTCCTTTAATAATTCGAAGATTACGTTCTTTAATAGATAATTGGTCACTACTATGATATTCGTAGCCCTATTATAGTGGGAAGGGGGTAGTCCTATTATAAAGTCGATAGAGACCTCTGCCCAGATCCGTCTAGGGATAGGCAGAGGCTTTAATAGGCCCCTCTTTTTGTTGCACTATATGTTTCCTTGTCCATAAACGTCGTAGTTCCTTATAAATCTTCGGACATCCTAGGATAGGCCTGGTTAATGGAACTAGCGGCTAATTAGGGCTTTTAAAGTGTCCCTCCCCGGATGTCCCGTTAACGTGGAATTGTAGAACCTCTAGATCAAACCCGTCCTTAAAAGCTCGTAATATGGAATCCAGATTCTATTCTTTTACAACAGTCTCTTATTATTGTCGATTATATATTCTAATAATATTATCAGCAACTTCCACTATAAGGGAAGTTATTAATCTCCTCTTTATACTACCCCCCTAATTAGCTAATATTAGTTATTCTAATCTAAGGCTTTATCCTATTAGGAGTATAATAGCTCTTCTTTAAAAGGGTTTAAGGGGGGTTCCGTCTTATCTGGGCTAGGGTTATCGGTCTAATCCATATCTCCGGGGGAGTCTCTTATATTAAACTTATCCCTCTCTACTTACCCTAATCGGGCCTATACTTCTCTAATTACTGCTGCGTTATTAACTTGTAATGTGTTAATCCTGTTTTTTAGGAGTTTAATTTTCCGACCCTCTAACCTATTATTTTGTAGGGTGTTAGGGATATCCAGTTTACGTCTTAATAGTGTATTAGGAATTATTACTTTTTTATTAGGTCTGAACTGGATAGTGAAGTTATAGTGGGATAATAATTCTGATTACTTGATTTGATGTTCACTTAATTGTCTCTTTGTTATGAAGTATTTTAGATTTAGGTGATTAGTTAGGATAGTGAACTTTTTTATACTCTGTAGTTCTGAATCCTAGTGTTTTAAGTAGTGTATTATTGCTAATAGTTTTTTGTTGTGTATCGGGTAATTATACTCTGTAGGTAGGTTTTTATGTGAAAAGAATGTTATAGGTTTTAGGATCCCTTTGTTATTATACTACGATAAGGTACCTCTTACTATATAACCAGATGAATTGGTCTCGAGTATTATAGTTTGATTAGGGTCCCAGTGAGCTAATATAAGTGCGCTGATTAGGAGTGTCTTCAGCTCCTTGAACGCTCTAGTGCACTCCTTACTCTAAATAAATGGTATATCCCTTTTGGTTAAGGTTGTTAGGGGTTGTGTGATCCCCGAGAAGTTGGGTATAAACTGCTGGTAGTAGTTGGCAAAACTGATGAACCCATGGACTCCTTGTACTAATCGGGGCACTTCCCATCCCTGGATTACCTTAATCTTCTTAGGGTCTATGCGAATTCCCTTACCAGCATTAATAATAAACCCCAAATACTTAACACTCTTAACCTCGAATTCGCACTTATCGATATCCACATACAGGCCTACAACGCCTAGGCGCTCGAGGACCTTCTTAACTTTCTCTCTATAATCAGAGAGGGAGCTGTCCAAATAAATCAGGATATCGTTGATATAGGCTGAGTAGAACTTATCTAGGAAGTCTCGTAGGGTATAGTTAATATATTGCTAGAACGTCGTAGGGGCTCTAGTTAAACTAAAAGGGGTAACCATCTATTCGTATAACCTATACCTTATCCTAAACGCCGTCTTTTATTTATCTCCTTTTTTAACCCGGATTTTATAAAACGCAGTAATAATATCTAACTTTATTAATTACTTTGTTTTTATTAATACCCTTAGGGTCTCGCTAATTAGGGGTAAGGGGTATTGGTCCTTTTTTATAATGGTGTTAAGGGTACGGTAATTGACGTAGAACTATAACCCTCCTCTAGGTTTTTGGATAAATAGAATGGGCGATGATGTAGGGGAGTTACTAACCCTAATAAACCCTTTATCTAATAGTTTTGTAAGGGTTCGGTGTAGTATAATTAACTCTTCCCTTAACATGTCATATAGAGGTCCCTAGGTCATTGGTTTGTTTTGACCGTAGGAGTCCTTTTTAATAGGGATAGTATGGTCGACGTTCTTCCAGTGTGGTGATAATTAATCAGCCTTATCTCGGTCAAAGATATATAGAAATTTGTGGTAATACGTAGGGAGTTTTATCCTCGGGTCTATCTTCATTTTTAGTATTAGGGCCTTCTTAATATTGGCTAAACTTATGGAGAATGTGTTTAGGGTAGATATACTAAAAGGGGTCTCTCTTCTTTTCTGTGCCCGCCTGATTAGGGCTAAGAATACTAATCCAGTTTACTATTAGATTAGGAACTTTGGATCTTACTGGGCTTAACCCGGTTTCTTTTTTATTACCTAGTAGTCCACGATACTTATATGTAGAGTACTTCGTACTAGGTAAACCGTAACGTTATTATTAATTATCTAAGACCTTCTAAGGATAACGTTGTCTTTTTGGTTAGGAATAATATAAAAGAATAATTGGTGTTGTTTATAGCTATTAATATCGATATTAGTGTAAGTGATATAGCGGATTGTACCAGGAATTATAGTGGTAATTTATATTAAGTTCCGAGGTGTAATGCTAATACGTAGTAAGTGGAGTTTCTTAGCGAAGGCGTCGCTGATCAGGGTGTATATTAAACACCCTGTATTAATAAGGGTAGTTATGTAATGTATCCCATTAATCCCGATATTAATGTAAAATAGGTCACAATTTATACTCTTTTTAATGACCTTCTATTCTTTTATAATTTGTTCCTCCTAATAACAACTTTCACTAGGAGTTACTCTTTTCCCGAGTTTTTAGAGTCCTAATTAGAGTTATTATCCATTTCACTTTGTTTTTTAGTTTTTTTTTTAGAAGTTTTGGTTTTCTTTGTTTTTTTTCGATTCTTAGGGTATTGCTATTATATGTGCTCTTTTTTATTATAGTTATAACATCTGCAAGCTTCCTCTTGGCTTGGCCGTTTACGGACTTTCTTGTCCTTGGTTAGTTTGTTTATTTTTGTAGGTTCTTATTTTATTTGATTAGGTTAGGGGGATTCTAATTGATTGTTTTATTTCCGAGGGGACTTAGTTCTTATTTGGTTAGGGGTTAGTGATCTCCTATGCTGATGTTTACGGCGGGTTTAGTAGGATTTGTTGTCTAATTCTGAGCTTATACTTAGGAGTATTTAGGTGTATATAGTGTATGTCGTTGGTTTGTTGATTATACTAATGAGGGGGGCTCTTATTGTGGTGTTTAGGGCTCCTTTAAGGTAATTGATCCTTATAACGTTTAGCCAGTGTCCTCCTCCTACTTTTGTAAGCTCTTTTTCAAATTTAGGGAGGAAGTAAGTGAAACTCTTGTTCTTTTTTTGTTGTATAGTCCTTAGTTGGTCGAGGGCTTGTACTTTTGTGTTAGGGTTTGCGTAGTAACCCTTTAAGTATTCCATGAATTTATCCGGGTTCTTCGACCTATTGGCCCCTCTTTGTGCATAGTAGGTGCTCGCCATGGCTTGTGTGGTGTTTTCTAGCCTGGAGTAGATGTAGGTGAATACGGTTGACTCTGAACTGAAGGCTTTTTTATCTACGCTTATCTTCCCTCCCATCTTAAGGTGCTATTATTAAAACTTTTTATGTAATCCATTAAACTTTAGTGGGTTAGGAATTTAATGTTTAGTTTATCTTAGAAGTAGTATATAGACCTAATTAGGGGGAATTAGTGTTATAAAGGGTGTTAGGGATTGGTTTATCGTCGATGTCGGGTACCTGGGTTCTACCAGGGCTTCCTATAATAGTCGAATCTGTTCTCGTTGGGTCTCTTGTTCGATTACTTAGGTGGTCCGCATCTCCTATAGTTGGGTTACAAACTATCCGATTAGCTGCACCAACTACTATGGGTTTCTAAATAGTTTAGTGTTACCTTCCATCATTGTATAATTATCGCTTATCCTAGTGTTTTACGTTCAACAGTAACCGCAGTATACTTAATAACATAGTTGAGGTACTCTACTACGAATACATATATGCGTCGTTTTGAGTTTATAATAACCTCTAGGTCTGATCAGGCCGTACTAATCAGCTTTAGATGTTCAGGGACTCCTTAGGTCAACCCGTTTAGAACTTCTTACTACTTTTACACAGATTGTGGGCTTCTGTACTAGGTGTTTAATTGATTGCCTTTAATAATTTTAAAGATAATGTAACGGTCTAAGTATGTATATTGTAATTAGTTATAGCGATTACTATGAGTATCTTTAAGATAAGGAGAAAAGAAGGAAAAGTCTGCTGCCCCATAAATCCGTTGGATCCTGATCAGGTCTGCCTGGGCCTGGTCAGGCTTAGTAAGCAGTGGTTAGCGTTGGACATGGCCGAGTGGTTCCGAGGCCTCTGATCGGGCCTTGGCCCGTGACAGAAACACTGAACACAATACATAAATATGTCCAACTAATAAAAACATAACTAAGGAAAAGGATTCTAAGTAGTTTCAATTAATTTAATCGTTATAATACTGTTCTCTGGTTATATATAAAGTGGTTATGGTTAGGTGGCCAGCTCGCTTGTCTGGCCAGCTCGCTTATTAACTACGTTAGTTATAAAGTTCTTTTTATATTATATTATTAATAACATTAAGAAGAGGTATTAACTTAGCCTTATATAATCTCAACGAGGAAGTGGCCATAATAACGAATCCAACTTAATTAACCCCAACCTTACCTCTATAATAATTACTTTTTAACTATATACTTTTAATTACCTATAATAATACGAGGTAGGTCGTTAATCGTAGGATTCAGAGAGATAGTAGCAATAAGGGCATCCACAACTTGCGTCGAGATTCGAGCGCATGGGGCGCCCAAAACCGCATACGCATTAGTAGTAAACATAGAAGTAGTGGTAATAGTCGATATTATAAGAAGTATAAGTGTATAACTATAAATAATACGGAAAATATAGGATAATAAATATTTTTCATAAAAAACATCTAATTATAATACTCTATATACTATTCAAACCACCGTAATAACTTTTACCCCCTTAGAAATTTTTAAAGGGATTAACTAAGGTCTAATAATATAAGAGTAGTTTATACAGTATTAATTAAATATATAGATATTGTCAAATTGGCTGCCTAAAAGCACTCAGAATCACATAAGAGAGAGCTACGAGGATTACACTTTTGAGGATTATAACCCAGATAGAATAGGGCTCAGATATAACTCTAAATAATGGAGTATGAGCTGGGTTTAAAAGGGGCTTTACACAGACACACACACACACAACAATACACACATTTTTCAACCCCTCAATTTAACAAATATCGTAATAGTAATAATAGTATCATATTTCAGTAACTACATATACCAAAAAAATGGGGCGCCGACCAATCTACAACCTCTCATTAGTTAGGTCTATTTATATATAAGACATCAAGTCTAACAATTCAATCGAGGGGTATGAAATTGCTTACTTGGGTGGTGGCGATAGCGTCAACTTGGCCGATTGGCTTGTATGGCTTGCCAAGTGACTTGCACTGGCGGCAGCGCTGTTCACGATATTCAACCTCGTCACATTCGCCTTGGCGCGCCTGGTCGAGATTATAGTCGGAGAAGACCAGCTGGCAAAATACCTCGATCCTGGTCCAGGTTTTGACTCGCTGGGCAAGGTCGCCTCAAGCACCGACGCCTTTGGATCGAGCCTCGAGATGAGGCAGGCGCTATCGGAAAAGCACCTCTCCACAGCCTCTTTCGTGTCCCAGATGTCGATGAAGCCGAGTGCCAGGGTCCTTACATGTAGCGCCGTAGCACCTTCGGACGACACATTCGTCAACCTGAGCAATGAAGAAAAGGTAATCTTACCCTTCGCAGTCTGCTCTAAATACTGCGTTGATACATGTATCTGGTCAACGCTAATCATTCTCGTATCCGCAGTCCGCCGGCGTTGGTGTGGGCATTGTCATGAATCTCACCGCCGTGGGATTCTCACTGCTGAGCTACACGGCGTTCAAGCAGGGGCCGGAAGGCATGAAGCTGGGCAAGAACCTGGCGGGCATCTCTGGTGTGTGCCTATGCATCGGCACGTACGGCGATACGACGGGCGTGCACCTTGTCCCGGCGTTCCGATCGCAAGAGGGAGCGGCGTTGGACATTACGCTGGCCTCCATTGAGCTGGTCGGCAAGACAGGAGGTCTGGTGGCCCTTGGCGCCGCTAGGATCCATGAACCCGAGACCATGGGCGTCGGCCTCGCTGTTGATGGGCAGTGTATCTTTGCCTGCATGTTGACGGGTAAGTCTAGCTATTTAGCTTCTAATCTTGACTCGTCTAATTGTTTTCGATTGTGGTGGTACTGACAACTGCACCTAGGAGCTGTGATGGTTATCGCCGACGACCATTAGAAGAAGAGTTGGTGGACGGGTGCATCTGTCTACGGGCCTTACGTGCAACGATGTGTCGCGCTCCATCGCAGGACCTACTATTGAGCGTTTTTCGTTGAATTGGGCCCGTGAAGAGATCAGAGGTTTTCTAGGTTGAAAATTTTCTTTCTTGGATGTTGGCAATGCCGTAGTAATCTACCATTTGGAACGATAGATCGTTGACCCCAAGTGAACCTGTACCTAGGTTCCCAGGATGTCAAGAGCAAAACATCAATTATCTGCCAAATTTAGTCGCGGACTTAGAAAGACAGCGGCATATACGAATCATCCGAACAACTCTAACATCACTGAGAAATGTTAGTGACTTCGGGATATCATTAGCATAGAAAGCCTTATCGCCTTCGCATAGATCAATATGTCTAATCCCAGAGTGGACCGAATCCCGAGATCTCCAGTGGGTGTGGCCGTATGTGCTAGCTTTGCCATTCAAAGAAAGGTGCCTAGAAAGGTCGTGGTGATGGTGAGAGGAAGTTGAAGTTTGCATCTCAATCACAACAGAGGCGAGGCCGCCGCGCGGAAGTATTAATGGTACATGAGATTGAGTAAACGCCTCGTGGAACCGAGAACGCGCGGCGACAATTTTCAAATTGGTTATAATGTGGTCGATCGAGATGTCCTCGGAGGAAATACAAGAGTTTTCCAAACAGGCAAGGATCGGCTTAGTACGAGACGTTGCAGAAGGAGACTTGCCATACATCAATCAAGGCAACCGATGAAGCCTTATATTAATCTCGCAGATTCCTAACTACTGAAGAATGTCTAAACAGAGTGAATGAATTTGCGAAATGGCGACTTAAGTCCAGTTCCTCTCCTGTCAAGTACCTCCGACTCCGTTTTCTCTTGTCGGATTGATGCAAACTCCGTCTCGAAGTCCATTTGGGAATGTGAGATAACCCGAGACTTAAGGTAGAACTTGAATAACACGTATAATGCTGGAAACAGATTAGCTGCTGACAAATCCTTGCCGGCAAGAAGAAACCTTACCAGCAAAAATGAAGATATTCAAATAACAAGTCAGAAATCCGGAGGCAGTGAAGTTTCCTGCGGTGAAGACGTCGAAGCCCGAGAAGAAGACGACCAAAACGACAGCAACTAGTGTGATCCACGACACGTAGGGCTGGCCAGGGCTTCGATAGGGGAGGTCTGCCGTCAACGGGTTAGCGAATTTCTTCGGGAATCGCTGCAACACCTTTCTTCTTACCTTTACGAGAGTAGCCCTGTGCTTTCAGTCCTGCATAGAAGCGGAGGTAGGTAACCTCAATGACGATCCAGCCAATGAGATCAGCAACCGTTGTAATGTTCACGAACCAACCGAAGACAACGGACGTATTGTTTCCGACGTTCAAATAAACGAGCGGGAATAACACACAGGTCAAAGCTACAGCGATGTAAGGTGTCCCAAAACGGTTGCACTGCTGGAGGATCCTTGGGGCATGGCCGTCGCAGCTCAGACCGTAGAGCGTCCTGGAGGCAATGAAAACACAAGCTGATCCACTGATGATCGCTGACGTGCAAACGACGTCGTTGATGATTGGCGGCAGAATAGAGACGTCAGACCGGGTAAACGCGATGACGAATGGGGACTGCTGAGCAGTGCCTGTTGAGATGCTCAGTGCAGGGTCGTTGGATGGACTGCCACTGAATCAGCTTCAAGGTTGCCATTTCTTGAGGAAAAGAACTTACACAATCATCCCAACAATGAGAATGCTCAGAACATAGAAGACAAAGACACGGAAAAGGGTCTTCCTGTTGGCGGCAGGAATAATCTTCCTCGAATGGCGGGTCTCGGAGCCAGAGATAGCCACGACTTGGATGTTGCCATAGCTGAAGGCAGCAGAGAGCAACACGTTCCAGAAAGCCAGAAAGCCCCCAGCTGATCCTGGAACAATATAGCTGTTGAAGGCCCCAGTGTCTTGCCAATAACGAAAGCCTAGGCGTTCATGGTTGGGCCCGCCGCCAAGGTTGATCACGAGTCCACCAATGATAAGCCCAATGATGGTCTTCAGAGAGGCAAATACGACTTCAGTCTACTGGTAAGTGAGCTTTGGTCTCGTTCAACGCAGTTAATCGTGTCCTGGGGTCGAGGTAAGACGCGACTACGTACCTCGCCCTAGAGCCTGACTCCGCAGAAGTTGACAGCGACAATGAAGACAAGAAAGATGGTAATCCAAACAGGTGGGTTAACTGAGGTGTTCCAGAACTGTACAATAGTTGCCGCCGCACTAATCTGAGCTGGTACTGAAATCGCCATGGTATACCCTAGGAGGCATTAGTACGGCTATTCCAAGGACCGCACAATTCCTAACTCACAAAAGTTCCACCCGGTCGCAGCGCCTAGAGCCGGCTCCACGAACTTGGTCGCATGTCGGATGAAGCCGCCCGTCGTCGGCATGAACGAGGTGATCTCGCCCGTGGTGTAAGAAACTCCTGCGGTGACGAGTCCCATCACGATGTAGGCCAACAGCGCGCCTGCGGGTCCTGCAGTTGCGATCACCGAGCCTGAGCTGAGGAAGACACCAGTTCCCTTGAAGCGAACATTAGAAAGTCGTCAGATTCAGAGAAACAGTGAAGGACTCACAATCATTCCTGCAATTGCAATCATGTTGATATGTCGCGAGCTCAAGTCGCGCTTGATCGCGCCCTCAGAACCCGACACGGACACATTTTGCCCACCGTCCACATCTGGCACCGGGGCCGTGTCTGAAGCTGCGTCGTGCTTCTCTTTCCCTTCCATTGCATAGGTGATGAGTCCGAAATCGCAGGAACTTTTGGGCTCTCAATGAGCTGAATTGCGTTCCGCTCAAATGCACAGCGGCGCACTATTGACCATGCGACCCGGCGGTTCAGGCGTGGATAGCCATGTTATATCCGCAGCTGTGTCTTTGGCCATGAGTTAAGGAGCCAGCATGGCGTTGCTACCGAGCCAGGGGACTGCCGCCTTTGGCATTACCGGACGAACTTATCTGCTAGTGTCCGCGACCTATCAAGATAGTCGGGTGTTTACCGACTTTTTGGACGCCGGTGCGGGGCTCGACTGGTCATTTAGAACGCCGGTCGATACCATCCATGGCTGGGGTTCTGGCTGCAGGGACTCGCCATCGGCAAATTTACCCGTGAGATAAGACGCACACATTGCGTGTGCTGCGACTTAGTGTTGCATGCTTCATTAACGATTCCCCAACCTAGATTCACAAGAATCAAGCGATGACATCCGAATCAGCGGCAACAGACGAGTTCCAACTCTTCGACCTCCGGGTCGAAGTTGTTTGCCCGCCGGGCAAGCGAATCATGTGCGGGGCCAAAGAGAGCGACCACTTCACCCTGAAAGGCGAGATGTTGTACCTACCTCCAGACCAAGGGATCAGCATATACAGCCTAGGTACGTCTAGTTGCCAGTTGCTGTTGATTCGTAGTACAATAAATAACAGTACCTTGCAGCATCCGTACTGCCACTTCTTGCAGCCAAGCAGAGGGTCACGCATAAAAATGACTGGATGACCAGCGATGCATTGATCGCGTGCCCCGATCCATGCTGTCCCTCTCAGCTCAAAATAATTCGAGAGTGAATCCGAACTTTCCGTCACTTCGAGACAACAGCAGTGCCATTGACGGAAAATGCATCGAGTTGAAGACCGGTCCGAGTTCCTCAGGGAGACAGGGAGATGGGGAGATAAATCATCGTCAGGAGACTTCAATTAAAAATTGTCGACCAGAATTATCCAAAGAAAACAGTATCGTGGGCACTGAATCCAGCCTCGGCTATGAGACTAGCCCAAGTAGCTTCTTCTGGGGACTCGAAAGTCAGCCCCGGGCCAGCTATTTCTGTGCCCCTCATCGGTGCAATGAAACTTGCTGTCTCACTGGAGTCCCATCGCGCGCCGTCACAGCCTGGCTGCACATCTGGCACTCTGGTGGATTCGCCTCTTTCAGTTGCTGTCCTCTGAATACGTCCCCTGTCAGGGGCTTGCTGCCTCTCTTTCGGGAATCTTGTGACCAAGTTGTCGAGAAACTTGGCTTGCAGTGCACAACTCGAGCCGGCGGGAGCAGCTTGCTGTGAAAATACAACGGCAGCCCCAGAAATGGCACTTTTGATTGCGGACTCGATCTGACCTGCTATTGATTCTGGCGTGGACATCAAAAGCTGTATCTCAATGTCAAATTCGCACCGATTTAGGTAAGAATTGAGCACGTACTTTGATTAGAAAAGCTGCGCTGTATGCCGTCATCACATGCACCGAATCTTGTGCAAAATACAACCAAGATGAATGGCGGCATATGAGATGCAGCATCTCCAACGCGCTTAAGTATCTGACCCATAGTGCTTCCAGGCGGTGCGAGGACCCTTCATCGGGCTGACATAGAGACTCTTGGAGTGGCAGTGAGAAAAGTTGTAGCCGGAGGTGCGTTCCATAGAACTGAATCAAAAAAGGATGACAACTATCTGGACCTAGTCGTTGGTGAGAGATTCAAGTCACTGGTGGATGAAGGGTAGCATACCTTGATCTGCTAAATTGCGCCATCTTGACTCCCATTCTTCTATTCTCCCGTTTATAATGGCGAGAAGAGACTCGAGGGTATGCAGCTGGCCAGCACGAGCTCTGTTCGATCTTGACCCCAGTAGCCGGAAGACCTCTGAGCTCAGGAGTCGCAAAGTAACCAGAGCGCCAAGCAGACGGTCATTTGGAATAGCTGCAGGGTCTTTGCACCACGCCTCTACAGATTCGATGGACCCGCTTCTCTCAATCATCCACGGCTTTCCCGTTTGTTGTTGTTGTTGTTGTAGTATTTAACGCCATGGCGGCAAGGGCTACGGAACCCTCGCGGCAGACCTCCCTAGGGGTATGTGGCGTGGAGAGCCGCAGCTCAAGCTATATACTACAGTACATGAACCCGGCTAGCGTCCTCCAAATCATGCCTTAGTGGCTACGTAACTGTCATACTATATTGCTAGGTCCCGCTGGGTTGCCTAACTCAAGTTCGAATATAATGGTGAATGGTGAGTGCAGCTCGCAAATTTGTCATTCCGACCCGCCCATAACGGGTCCTTCACAGGTAGCGCCTTGCCCCTGATTGGTGAATCGGGATTGGTGGGCCCTTAATGGGCACCTTATCCCTCCTTAGTCGCTTGGGCACTAGGCCCTATATTGTTGTCCTGGGCCCTTAATGGACACCTGGAACGCGTGCTGGTTGGTGGCCCCAGGCCTCCTTTTAGTCTGATTGGTCTCGTTGACGACGTACCGGCCGCCGGTCCCGCATTGTTCTGGCTGGGGGAGACCGGAAGACCCGCATATAGCGGGTCCAACCATTGCCTATGGCGAAGCGCGACCCAAACGCTTTGTGCCCGCAGCTGGAATCGAACCAGCCCCCTCTGCGATGGAGAGGGGTTGCCAGACGCACGCCACTGCGCCATGCGGGCAAACGGCTTTCCCGTTTGAAGACTCATACTATCAATCCCAGTGAGATATTATCACGCCAATTTCGCAGGCTGTTCTACTTACCTTCGGTCATATACGAACAGAACGAGCCATATTCTCTCCACATTTCTAGCCTCTCGAATATCGCGGTCAGTTCCAAAGTTGGGAGCGTTGGGGCTGTAAGGGGCAAGACGGTGCCAGCCCAACTCCATTCCCATTCTGATGACGTATCCCAAGTGCATCCATGCGCGGGTATCTTCTGGGTCCTTCCAATAAGTCGTGATCATGATCGCTTGGGCTGTCTCGGTCGACTTCGAGCCTTTGCGAAAGCTCTCGGCGAGCATATCCTCTGCATGATCTCGAAGCCTTTCATTAAGAGCGGGATTGAAAGCCTTGGTTGTCGCTGCGAGTATGACGGTCAAAAGGAAAGCAGATTTCTTCCTTACGTGACTAAAGCTGTGCAAATGCGGGTCCAGCTGGCTGATGTACGGGTTGAGAGTTTTCATGAAACTGTTCATGTTGTTTGTTAATGACCAAGTTGATGGTTTTGGACAGGGTCCTTACTTGTCAAACAGTGATGATGCGATGGAGAGATTGACCAAGCCAAGTTGAACAGGATCATCTGCAGCAATTGAAGGGTCGTCTTCTCCAGGCTCAGGTAATGCTGAGTCTAATGCATTTAAGATACTTCCAAGACAGAACCACTTTTTTGTAGTTTGGCTCTTGAAGATCCCGGCTGGTTGAAGTGTGCCATTGTCCCAATCTGGGCTCTTCTGCATCGCTGTCGCCGTTGAAGGATTGTTGACCCTGTCTGTTCAGGGGGAGGAGTACTGGCAAGCTGCCGGGAAGAGGTCCTGTCTCCATGTCTCTTTGCAATTCTTGAATAATTTAGGGTCAACTTCTTGACTTGTGCGACATGACGGTTTGAACATTATCACGCACCTTGTTCCGGGTTTTTGATGGAAGTCAGTACAGCCAGCGAATATGCATGTGTGTAAACGAATGTATTGTAATAGTGAATGCGTCTAGCCCCAGAGTTGGGGGCCGAAATGCTACCTAAAAAGAGTGCATAGCTAATACCAGGTGAGAATGCCACGCTGGCCTGTTTCAGGGCTGTGGGGTCATCAAATCCTTGTTACATGCATGAATTGTTTAGGGACATGCATGGGTTCCAACAGTTTTCTTCCCCGGCGATGATCTTGAAAAATGCAACTGAGCGACTTGCGTAAACAGCGCTCACAGGTTGTCTCGCTTCCCCCAACAACGCATCGCATCTTCACAGCTCTGCACGGCAAACAAGCCTTGGCACTTGAATCGGCCATCATCTCATCAGCACCCAACTCATTGATCCATCACTACGCACACCTATGAAGCTTACACGAACTTTGGACCCTGTGGGACCTCATTGGTAACCTCCATCGTCTCTTTCCGGTCGGGCAACGTCGGTTGATTGGATTGAATTGCGCGGCCCACGAACGTGCGATAGTTGCCGTCGCCGGTGTTTATTGATCAGTTGGAGTCCGGCCCAATTCCAGGAAACCCCACCGGTATCTCGTCGGCTCTCCAATGCAGGGTTCACGTAGTTATGTCTCATGATAATTTATCAGCGCTATTCCCAAAACGTCTCCCCCGCTTCCCCGCCTCCTACTGGCTCCTTGTCAACTCCGATAACAGGGTCTTGCCGGCATTCCACAGGCGGGTTTGAACGCCGGCGGCGGGAATCCTTCAAGGTTGACGACATCGGCTTATTCCCGTATCCTGACGAGAAGACTTGCCTCTGATTTGAGATGATGTTCGTTTGAAAAGCGGGAGGCTATCATCTCGTACAACATCTTGCGTGCATAGCCATTCTATCGCTCTATTTCGACAATTTGTTTACACTATCGACAAGCAAAATGGCATCAGGCTCCAGGGGTCGGAGGGTCAAAACGGCTCATGTCAACATGATGACCGACAGCATCATTACGAACATGACGGCAGAGGGCATGCGAGTTATCGTGCGCTCGTTGTTAGCGTCTCATCCGGAAATCACGTCTACCTTCGAAGCAGAAACCAGGAGCTACATTCAAGACGTTGCACTCCCAAAGATTCATGGCCAGTCTACGGATCTGGACCTGTCATCATTGAAATCGACACAGAAGACAATCCGATGCATGATGGGATGCGGCCTCAGTTATGAGAGCATCTCACTCATGAGCGACCTGACTGTGCAGGGTCTTAATCTGCTCCTCGGTCAAGACGCGGGCGCGGTGGAGTTCCTGACATCCATCGACGGCGATGTCGTCCAGTTGATTACAGCCATTGAAAAATTCCTGCTCTCAGCTGGGCGCTCTGACCTCCTAGATGAGGAACGGAGGCTCTTGAATAGCCTTCACCAGGCGCTTCTCAACTGCAAGACGACTACCAAGGAGAAGGGACTCGATTACCCATATGCAAGGGCACTGGCAGCGACCTGCATTCTTCTAGAAGTTCCGATACCACAGCTTGATGCTGTCAACTTACCAGACACCAGTCTGCACGTCGCTCCCCCCGAACCCAAGGAAACTTTTGAAATGAACGGGCGCAAACTCCCCCGAATCTTTTCAGGTCTTTGGCAAATGTCCAGCCCCTCCTGGGGATCAGCGCCAACGTCCAAGATATTTGCACAATTTACCCAGTATGTCGGCTCTGGGCTTGTTGCTTTCGACATGGCTGACCACTACGGCGATGCGGAGATCGTCTTTGTGAGTTGCTTCGAGTATCACTGGTGAAGTTGAAAGATTTGCTGATTTCTCCAGGGACGTTTCAACGCTTCTTATCCTGTCAAGGGAGCAACATTCGCTGGTACTAAGTACTGTGTCTTCAATCCGATGGCAGTTGCGCGTGAGGCTGTACAGGCCAATGTTTCTCAGAGATGTAGACGGCTGCAGGCGGACAAGATTGACTTGCTTCAATTTCACTGGCAGTTTGTGAGTCCGCACCCCTTTTGACTATGTTATTTGGCTTCCATTCCTTTCTCTGACCAACGCATAGTACGAGGATCCCCAATACATCGATGTTCTAAGGTTCTTGGAGGAAGATGCACGAGTTGGTGCGTTGGGTCTCTGCAACTTCGATACGCAGCACATGGAGAATGTGCTTTCCCATGGTATCAAGATCCATTCAAATCAAGTTCAGGTAAGCTACACTAGCATGAAGCTTGCGATTATTATTTAGCTAATGGTTCCCCAGTTCTCCCTCGTCGATTCTAGACCGGTTGTGCGTATGGCAAAAGTGTGTGAAGAACATAATGTAAAGCTTCTCACATACGGAACTTTGGTGAGTCTGACTGAATTGACCCAACGTTATTTCCAGAGTAATACTCATTTACATGCCAGTGTGGTGGTTTCCTTGCCGAGAAGTGGCTCGGCAAGGAGGAGCCTGATCTCTACGCGGAGGCAATCACCCCGAGCCAGCGCAAGTACTACGCCATGATCCGAAGTTGGGGTGGGTGGGAGCTCTTCCAAGAGCTTCTGCGTGCGTTGAAATCAATCAGCTCCAAGTACGGTGTCAGTCTCTCGACAGTCGCAGTTCGCTGGGTACTGGATTTTCCCTACGTCGGTGCCGTCATTGTGGGTGCTCGGATGGGCATCAGCGAGCATGCGGACGAGAACATAGTTGCACTCGGTTGGTCGCTTGATGAAGAGGACCGTGGTTTAATTGAACAGATTCTGGAGAGAAGCAAAAGAATGGAGATGTTCGAGGACATGGGCGACTGCGGTGGAGAATATCGCTAGACTATCCAGCTCAAATCAAGGCGCGGTTGCCTGCATAATGTTATTTTGCCATCGTCTTGCATTTGGCATGCTGGTTGATGATGTTCGATCTCTGGTCAGAGACTTTGATGAATTCCTGGGGCCATGGTACATACTGGTAACTTTGTGTAAATAGTCGTGTTCAGCGCAGCCGCCAAAGCAACGCCAACAACGCAAAGTCCAACTAAATCAAGCAAATAAAGCTATTCAGACTACCCAAATAAGCAAGCCAGCCCCCCCGATTTGGATTAATTGATTTGACTTATAACTAAGGTGTTCTGACCAATGAGCGTACTGGATTTCAGTCTCCCTCTGTTATTACCTTACCTTCTATACTTCACCTACTAGCCCCTTTATCCCTTTACGAATCGGTGATTTATTTCCTAGACCTTCATTAACAATAAAAAGCGTCGTTCTTCCCATTTATTTAACCATATTTCCATCATTAACTTTATTTAACTTTACTTTCCTAAATCCTACCAGCGCAGCCGCCAAAGCAAACAAAGCAAATCGGCCCTCATATTTGTTGATTTGCCTCATCGCTGCTAAATCCTTACTTATTTGGCCATGTTGATAAATCCATCAAATCAAAGGCACATGACTGTTTATATTGCCTGATTAGGAAATAATTGAAGTTATTCACAGGTCTCTCTAGATGTCACGGATGAACTACTAATCCATCGATCCCTGATAGTCGCGTGAAGCTTAGCATGATAAAGATACAGCTATATGAGTGGGAAAATCGACGCCTTATATCGTCGAAGAGAGTCAAAAAGGCAGGTCACAGATCAGTAAAGGGATGAAGGAACTGGCGGGTGACAAATGTAGGGTGAGATAAATGACGGAGAGAGGCCGAAATCCGACGGTCCTATTGGCCGGATCACCTCAGTTATGAACCAAATCAATTAATCCAAATCTGGGGGGTTGGCTTGCTTGTTTGGCTGGTGGGAGCAGCTTCATTTGCTTAATTTAGTTAGACTTTGCGTTGTTGGCGTTGCTTCGCCGGCTGCGCTGACTCCTACTTAATCCTCCTACTATCACTACTTTTATTGTATATATAAAATAAAATTACCTTTTATCTCTTATATAGTTTACTAATAAGGCTATTAGTAGATATTAAAGCCTCTCACTCCGATTACCCTTACCCGATTAGGATAACCACTAGTAAGGGTCTTAGTGTCACACGTCTTTTAGCGTATGACCCTAGCAGACCTGTTTATGTCAGCAGGCCTGCTGCCTACTGTCGAATCCGCTGTACCAAGCGCCTAGTACGCTTCCGGTGTGCTCGAAGGGCCGCGCGCGGCGCGGAACAATGATGGGCCGAAATGCGCCCTTGAACTAGCCACTTTAAGGGCTAAGTTCGCCCCTAAAGAATAGAGAGAAGTAGAATAATTACATATTATTGAATATATTACGGATTGACTTTTGAATTCGATAATTAATAGTCTGATATGTGCTAAAAATAGTTATTAAACTAAACCCTACTTATAACCGCTATTCCTATGCGTAATACCTATTCGATAATAATAATAATGACCCTTATTACGAAGATTATATTTTAGATGACCAGGGACTGGGTCCTTTGGTTTAACTAATTATAATCCTAAGTGAAGACCTATAATTTGTGGGATACTATAGACCCATCGGTTGAGTATTCTGAGAACGCTAGAGAAGAAACCTACGAAGAGATTACTCGAATACCAGAGTGGCCGGCGATCTCCGATCACCTAAAGGTAATCCGCTGAAGGGCCAGAAGTGCCTTAGGAAGTAGTGCGATTTAGGAACTCGACGAAGTATTCGTCCTAGGCCCTGAAGTGTTTATGGAATGAGCTCACGTTCTCGAAGACTTATCCCCTGTGAACCTCGTTTTATATAAAAAACATGTCGTGATAGCCTCCTGGCTGAACTAGCCCGTTCGGTGTGCAGAGCTAGTCATGTGATACTGCACGTGACCCGTATTACGTAACTTCACCCTTTTTGTAGCCTATTTAGAAGCGGGCTTCGCCCGGTAATTAGATTTTTAGAAGATAGGCCATTTTTTACTAAAATCACTCTATTTATTACGTAGGTTTTAACACAGTTATGAGCCCAGCTTATCTAAGCTTCTGTATTACTATGAGAAGTTTTAGTAAGCGATGGATCGTCTATTAATTTTTATTTTAATCCCTTTTCGTTTTGTAACGAAGATGACCTCTATAACCTCCTTCAGACAACTTCCCTCTCGCCTAATTTTTCTTGGCATCCGCTATTAGTGAAATAGGTGATACATCACTAAGATCCTTAACAGCTAAAAACTCTTCACCTCTCCTTCCCGGAGCCCTCCTACGATGGCCACTTAGCCTCCGGCGAGCACCGGACTGTAGCCGGCCCCCCCGGCCAGCCCTAATCGAGGCTCTGGACGACCTCCAAAGCCGACCCCTACCTTAAGGGTTAAGCGCCGCTATAACACCGAGGCCTAACTATCCTAGCCTAGCCTTATGGGAAATTAACCTAATACTCCTAATATAGCCCCCTTTACGGTAAAGGGGCCCTTGAACATAAGCGGGGCGGCTACTAGATCTATCCTAACCACCTTAGATGAACAAACTAGACTCTACGAGGCCCGAAAAGATATCTTCCTAATTATCGCCTAGTCCATTAATAATATGGTCTCTAGTTTTAAGGGGCTTAGAAAGCAGATCGCAAAGGAGGCTACGACCTATGTAATTCAGGCCCAAAAGAGGTTTATGAAGAATAAAGCTACCCTTACCCCGACCCCACCCTAGAACTAGGTTACCGTTGTGGCCTTAACCCCGGCTATAACCCTGGCCCCAGCCCCGGCCCCGGCCTAGAACCAGGCCCCTACCCACCTATAAACCTAAGTACAATTAGAAGATCTCCGGATTTTTATCCGTATCCCCGAGGAAGGCCTGGAGGCTACCCGGAAGAACGCCCCCTTTACCCTACGCCGTACAGTCTACTAGGCCCTTGGCTTATAATTAGGAGACATCCCACATCTCTACTACATCTTAACTGGATACTCCTTAAAGCCCCTAAATAAACAAGTCCAACAAAGTCTTCTTAAAAATAAACAAAAACTAACGGATTACCTAGGGGCTCTAAAAATAAAAACCCCTATAAAATAGTTTATATACACCGTTCTACACTGCCCATCTAAGCTCCAAAGCCTAGATGGGAAAAGCATTAATATATTAACCCTAATTGAAGACGAGGTTATCGCCTAAACTAACCATAAACCTACCCTAGCCCAGCAATCCCGCCTTAGCCCAAACCCTACCATAAACAAAATCACTTAAGTTATCTCCTTTATAATTAAAGTACCACCCTTTAAACTATTTAACTAAAGTAATAGGGCCCAGATTATCCGGAAAAAGAGGACCCTACTTAAGCATAACCCTAGTTACTAGGGATACCACATAAACCAGTACTATAACCGGTGGCCACTTTATAACAACTATAGCAAGCCCTTAAATTCCCACAAAACTAAGCCCTATATAACTAAACCGAAGTATACTAACTACTTAGGGCTCTTCTAAGCTGGCCATATAAATTATCCAGTTAAGCCCCTAATGGTTAACGGTTATCCTATTCTTCTAAGCCGAAAAAAACGTGGACGGATCCAGAAAGTTGGGTAAAAGGCCTCTAAGGCCCGCAATAACACTCACTAAACTAACTAGATCACTACTCAGAGTAACACTCAATAACCCCAAAACTCCCCTCCTAATCAGGGCCAATAGCCTGGCTCTAAGCGCCCATATAATAGGACCCCCTCTTAAGGATTAATTGTTTGCTTAGGTGATGGGGATATAATTAGTAGTATGGATAAAAACGAGGCTGAAGATCCCGAAGCCCTCCCTTAGACCAACCGCCCTATCCACCCTCTCCGAAGCAGAAGCTAGAGGGTAGCTTAAAAGCCTAACTATAACATCACCAATGCCTATACCCACTTGGACCTCGATTCGGAGGCGTAGGCCTAAAGAGGCCACCCCTCGGGTACTACGTGTGGCCTAATGCAACGTGGGGAAAAAGCCTCCAGCATATACGGCTTTTCTAGAGCTCTGCTGGGCTGATTAGGTTGATATAGTGCTTATCCAGGAGCCCTGGATAGGCTATACTAATAGGATGCAGATTAATATACACCCTGGGTTCGATTCCTATATCCTAGTGGATTCCTGGAATAGTAGGGAAACAAGGCCCAGGGTAATGACTTATATACGAAAAGGGATAAGGCTTCAAATACAACAACAAAGGCCCATCCAGACCAGGGACATCCTATGGCTAAAAATTAACAACACTACAATTATTAATATATATAAACCACCAGGTAACCCTGATAACCATACAACTACCACTCTCTTAGGATACCAACCACTAGGAAGAACCCTAATAGCTGGGGATTTTAATACTCGTCATTTTTCTTGGGAACCCGGTTCCAATAGCCGGAATAGGGGAAACAATCTAACTAACTAGGCTAACAACCATAGCCTCTCCTTTATTAGAGAAGTAGGAGCTCTAACCCACACCCATAGTCACGTCCTTAACCTAACCTTCTCAAATATCCCCCTTACACACACAGGACCCTATCCATACCTACATCCAGGAGCTAATCACCAGCCTATCATAACCATCATCCCCCTCAACAATAATAAGCAACAAAAAAATACCAATTAAAACTAATATCGGTCCCGAATTCGGCCCTACCTCAGCTTTAAAACCTAATTAGGGTAAAGGCCTTAACTTTACTTACCCTTAAGGACCTACTCACCCCAGCTAAACTAGACACCTAAGCTAGCCGGATCGTCAACCTATTCTCAACAACTATCCAAATAATAGGGAAAAAACAATAAAACCGGGGAAAACGGGCCCCATAGTGGACAAAAGAGTACTCTAAAACCCACTAATCCCACCTCAAAGCCCGTATCCAACAAACACGGGAACCAAAGCCGGCCTCGGCCTCACCACCCTCTATCCTTAAAAAACAAAAGGTCTTCTTAGAAATAATTAAAAAAGCTAAACGGGCTTATTGGGTTACTAAAATCGAAGAGGCCATATCCAATTAGGATCTCTATAAAATAATAGGCTAATATAAGGCTAGACTAGTAATTAAAGCCCCCCCCTTAGTAGTTAAGGGCTAAATATATAATAATAACCAGGATAAAGCCCAGGCCCTACGGAGGGCCCTATTAGAGAGGTTTAATAACACAAATGACCTACCTAGGGACCCCTTTAACGTGGCTACGGTCCCAAAACAATAAATACCCTAATAAACTACGATTAGTGAAAAGGAAATAAGGGTAATTACCCTAATAAAAACTATAACCCCCGGTATCGACGAAATTACCATAAGAATACTTAAAACTTATTAGAACTTTATATCTAAGCTAATTCAATTACTCTTCTAAGCTTATATCCAGACCAACTACTTTCCCTAGCCCTTCCATAAAGCAAAGGTTATTATAATTCAGAAGCTTAGAAAAACCAACTTCTTAAAAGCTGGATCCTAGAGACCGATAACCCTCTTATCCTACCTGGGCAAAGGGCTCAAGAAACTTATAACTAGGAGAATAACCTACCTCACTATCCTAGAAGGGGTGGCCAACCCACAGCAAATAGGGGCCCTACCAAACAGGGCAGCTATCGACCTAACAACCTGTCTCACATACGATATTGAACAAGCCCTTAATAAGGGGCTTATAGCTATGCTAGTGACGATGGATATAAAGGGGGCCTTTAACTCTGTTCTCCGGAACCGCCTTATTATCCAACTATAATAACAAAGTTGGCTTAATAACCTAATTAGGCTAATTTATACTTTTATATTAAACCATATTACTAAGGTCAGGTTTAAAAAGATAATAATAGAGGACTTCCCTTTAAC
This sequence comes from Colletotrichum gigasporum, assembly GCA_024584535.1. Classification (NCBI taxonomy): domain Eukaryota; kingdom Fungi; phylum Ascomycota; class Sordariomycetes; order Glomerellales; family Glomerellaceae; genus Colletotrichum; species Colletotrichum gigasporum. The sequence continues at coordinate 3,021,019 of CP077951.1, forward strand.
CTATGGGTTACCTCAGGGCTCCCCACTATCACCCGTCATCTTCTTACTTTATATTACTGATATCCTAGCTAAAGACCTAAGGCTTCGGTTTAGATATGCAGATAATATAGGCCTCCTAATTACAGGCTTATCCCCCGAAGATAATGCTACATCCTTAAACCAATAAGTTACCCAAATTCTAAACTAGGGTACTAATAATAAGGTCTCCTTTAACCCAACTAAATGTAAAGTTATCCACTTCACTAGGAAACATAAACAACCAAAAGACCTACCTAGGATTAAAGCTAAAGACCTTAAAATCAAAGCCTCGGTCAAACCGATCCGTTAATTAAGGGTTTAGTTCGATAAAAGACTCTTTTTTTATTACTACGTCGAAACAAGGGTAACTATAACGAAGAAGGCAGCCCAGCACCTAGGACATATGATAAACATAAAAAGAGGGATCCCAGCGGCTATTGTACAAAAAATGGTCATCACCTATGTCCTCCCAACTACCTTATACGAATCCGAAACCTAGTTCAGGGAGCTAACCAAGTTAACTCAAAACAACAATACCTTTCCCCAAAAAGGGATAGTTAATATAAGCTAAAAGGGCCTCGTTCAAAAGATTAATAAGGTTATCACAATAGTAGCCCGGGCTATTCTCCTAATCTAGAAAATAACCCCAATATACAACCTCCTCCGAAATGCCGGCCTACTTACCAGGAAAGTGGCCTTAGAGGGGGCACACCTACGCTTCGCAGTACGCCTATAAAAGGTCGACCAATAACACCCATTAGTCCTAAAGCTCTTATATCAAGGGAAGTAGTAAACACGACTTTAATGGATAGTAGGCCTCGTCTCAAGGGTCCCAAGGCTAGCACTGCTCTAACCGTAATACCTCCTAAGGTCATAAAACCCAATAATCCTTTAAACAAAGGAGAAGGCTGCTAAGGCCTTTTAGAAATGGTTAAAAACTATCCCGGATAATTATATAATTATCTTTTTAGACGGCTCTAAAGCACCCAATAGGGCTACAGGATACGGGTTCATCATTTATAGGGGTAATAAGTGGATAGCCCAGGGCTGCGGCCGATTTGGCCTAGTAGAAGTGTTTGATGGAGAAGCTGAAGGGGTGAGAATAGGGTTTAGGTGGGCCCTCCTTACCTCCTAAGGCCGACCTATACACATCTGTATCGATAATACTAGTGTTATTCGGGGAATACGAGGCGAAGCTCTAGTATCCTCATAAACAGCTTTCCTCGAAATTCACGAGGTGGTTAGAATATATAATATACATACCCACTAGGCTTTAGAGTATTAGAGGATAAAAGGTAACGAAAAAGTAGACCGCTTAGCTAAGTAGGGCATTACACTCCTAGTACCTTTAGGCTAACTAGTAACCCTAATAGGGATTAAGTGATTCACTAAAAAACGGATATGAGCCTAATAAACATAATGGTGGTATAAGGAGGTAACGGATTGATACGCCCAACTAGGGCTTAAGGCCACCTTATCCAGCCCCCCTGAACTAGCCCTACCACGGGTTACCCTGCACCACCTCCTAGCAGCCCGATCAGGCCACGGAGACTTTAAATAATATTATTAACACTTTAATTATATAAAAGCCCTACTTACCTACTCTTATAGGGAAATAAAGGAAGTAGACCACTTAGTTTATTACCGAAAAACCCTAGCGAGGAGGTAACGGTGGCCTACCCTCTACCCTTCTAGTTTATTAGAGCCCATAGGACCTATGGGATTACTTAAGCAATACTTTAAGGGGCTAATCACCAATCTTAAAAACTTTAAGGCCTTCCTACGTATAATAAACTTTTTCTAAAAGATCTGCTCACACTATTAGGGGCTAGCCCGGCTGGGCTTTAAGATAATTAACTAACGTGCCCTATTAGGGGAACTAGATAGGAAGCAAAGGAACTGGAGGAACCAGCGGGATCCAGGGACAGACTGAACGCATAGTAGCCAATAGGTAAGATTTGGAGGACGCTGGCAATGGCTGTGTACTGCAGAATAGGTAGTCTGAGCCTGCGGCTCTCCACGCCACATACCCCTCGGGAGGTCTGCCGCAAGGGCTTCGCCCTTGCCGCCCTGGCGTTAAATACAACAACAACAACAACAACAATAACCTCCTTAACCACGAACCTCGATACGTCAGTCCACTTTACTACCCATCGAAACTAGCCATAATAATATATTACTCTATAATACTAGTCCTATACAAAGAACGTATAATAGTATATTGATTTAAATAATACTACTCTGAGGACTTTTTACATAGACGATATTATCCCCTTATTTTTAAAGTATATCGAAAACCGAAATACCTAACTTATAAGGGATTATACTTAAAAACTAGCCGAGTAGGAGTTCGCCTAGTAGTTTGAAATTCAAGGATAATTCGAGGATAAATAAAACGAAGCTATAGAGGAGGAAGAATCCCAGGAGATTGCCTGAGAAATTATAAATACGGTACTGTTTAATGGTTTAGCCCTAAAGTGACTAAAGGAGATCACTTTAAAGACCCTAGGAATTTACGATGAGTATAGTGCTTATATTAAATACTAGGTGATTATATAATACGGTTATTCAAAAAAGGAGAAAACCTATGAACTTATTAATACTTGGGTCTTTATTATAATTAACCTATTAATCCTTATACTAGCTCGTATAGAGCTTCTTAGGAACAAAGAGATTAATCTGCGAAATCTAATTACTGTTTTAAGACGACGATACGTATTAATAAAGTTAAGTAATCTAACTATCATTCGAGAAGATTATAATAATACGATGGTAAAAACTAATACTAGTGTTAATTTATTCGTTTAAATTGCTGAATAGCATAAAATCTTCCTTCGAGTTAATGAGTATGGTATACCCGAAGTTTAAGGCCTTTTAGCCACGAAAACCTTTCTATGAGTAGTTGGGTAATACTTCGCTCCGACGTAGGCAAATACAGAGTTTATATAAATTATTATACGGGAGTGTACTAAAAACCTAATTCTATTATTCGCTAATTACGGAGAGATCTTTATAGATTTACTTTATAAAAACATGGTTTACGGGAAATCTCGGGGCTGAACTATTAGTATTTTTGTAACCCTAATGGGCCGTTCCGGAAATAATATCCAAAATGACCAGGGTATTACCGAGAATAATATATAAACTAATTTATACCCTTATGGTATGGTTTGCCCGAAGTAAACTCTGGATAACTATGTTAACGTAGAATATGCCCTTATAGGCTCCTGCCCCCGTTTTAATTATATTAATCTGGATGAAAAGGAATATAATAGGATCTAAAGTCGGCTAAGTAATAAGAAATGGGACGACCTATGGACCAAAGTTACTTATAAAGGGTAACTTTAAGTTAATAGTAGAATTATATATAGAGGATTCTGGAATAAGTATAGTGGAAATGGACTGAGAAGAGGTGGTCTAGTTTACCCTTTAAAGGAAAAATAAGATCCTAAGGCTACTAAACCCCCGGAATACCCTAGTAATGTGATTATTGTTTATATTTGTCCCTCTCTCTTAGGGGAAGCGATAGATTAGACGAAAGTACCCCTGAACGTCTTTTCTACACCATTTTATGGACCACACCCTGTCTCAGATTCAATAGTTATGGATAATTGTAGTGCTACTCACCTTGTTAATAACCTTAACCTTCTAGAACTAGGATCCTATAAGATGGTTATGAGTAATAAACGAATAAAGTTGGGTATAACCTTATTCCTAATCCTCGGAAAAGGGAAACGTATACTAAGGAACGTTCTAGCCGGGCCTAAAGGACTAAACACCTAGAACCTCGTTTTGGAAAACGTTTATTACGTAGAGAACTTTTACGTTAACGTTATTTTAGAAGCCCTTTTGTATAAGGCTGGAATATAGTACTTAGGTCTAAATTATATACTTTGTATTAGAACTTATGAGAATAGTGTAATACTTAGATAATTAGTTAGAAAGGCTAATTTAGTCTTCTTCGAATATAAACCCCGTTCCTCTTATGGTCTATGAACTGTAATGCTTTTTAGTAATACTGGTATAGTTGCCCTAAATTACATTAAGACTTAGCTTAGGAAATGACTATTATATGAGATACGTGGTGAAAGGTAAGATACCGCTGACTTGTGGCACCTTTGTTTAGGACATCTAGGACCAGTAGCCTTAGAGCGTTTAGTTTATAGTACTCGGGGGGTTAGGATTAAAGCACCCCTACATTTGGAATACGAGTACTGCGCAACTACTTATACTAAGAACGTCGTTTCCCGAAGAACTTCGGAATATAAAGTTATTCACTTATACTATTGTATTTCGTGGGACTTTTTTGATTATCCAAAAGGTTATAATAATAATAAATGGGCTCTGGTTATTAAGGATGAGTTTTTTAGACGACCTTTTGTGTTCCCGTGTATAGAAAAGACTCTCCTATAAGTCTTCGAGGTGTTGCACCTGTTTAAACGCTGGGTCCGGAGATAACGAGGACTGTCCGTGTACAAAATACGGCAAGATATCGACCGTCCAGTGATTGTAATTAACGGCGAAATTGTATATTAATAATGGATAAAAAAGAAGGGATTGAAATAGAGTTACCCCCTCCTTATATAAAGGAGCTAGTGAGAGGTAGTGAGAGGGCCGGCTAGGAAATTATTACTAAAGTAATTAAGATGATGTTTACGGCTAGTTAATTACCGAAACTATAGGTGGAAATTATTTATGTAGTGGTTTACTTATATAATATAAGCTTAGGAGTGAATAACGGTTAGATTTTACTAAGTTAAGTGGAGGAAGAGTGGTTTTAGAACTATTTTCGATGGTGGACACCGGAATATATGGTTACGTATATTAGAGACCTCCGTTTACACTAGGGTTGGATTTACGCTTATAGTTATTGAGTATACCCTTTTAAATAAGAGTATAAGAAGGGAATTAATAAATAAAGGTTTAAAGTAGAATTTAGGGGATATATCGGATACCTAGTGGGTTATGTCCCGAATACTTATAACCTATATAGGATCTGGATCCCCTTGCTTAACTAGGTTATTATTATACGTAATATAACGTTTAATGAGACTAAGTTCTACTCGAAAAACGACATAGTAGCGGTAATCCCCGTTCTTATGGTTTACACCGTAGTAGAAGAGATTAGGGAACCCTCTAAGGAAACAAACCCAGTACTTAAGATCCTCGGAGTGATTGACTATACCGAAGTAGTAGTAATACTGGACGATCAACGGTTATCATTTTAAACTCTAATACCATAAGGATTTATATTATAGAGAGATATTTTAGTAGTAGAAAGAGGGAATCCTAGACGGCTTAGGGGATGGGCGTTAGCCCCCGAAACGACTTTAATACCAGAATATATACCTAGAAATAGAAAAAGGGGGTTCACTAGTATAATAACCAATATAGAAGTTGTTAAAAAACTATTAGTGAACATAGAAGATAACCGATATAAATTGGGCATCGAGGACAACGTAAGTGTTCAAAACAAGGACCCCGCGTAAACTAAATACCAGAGCAAAAAGGGTACTTTGGAAATACAAGAACTTAATGTTAACTCCTAACCTCGACCTATAAGGCCGTATACAATAGTTAAGGAGGGGAGCACCATAGGGGACCACGGCTAACCCGTGTAGAAAAGCCGTCAATAAAGGAACTTACCACCAGAATATAATAAATAGGATAACTTTCCTATATAACGGCGTTTTCCCTATACTTCTATATTGTCGCAAGCATACTGGGCCACCAAGACGTGTGGGAGCTGTGCTCAGCTGAGTCAGAACTCACGTGACGTCCTGGCCCCCGAGCCGGCCTATTTATTCTACTAGACGTACCCACCAAATAGTGAATAGATAAGCCTTCTTCTCCTACTTAACCTTGTATGTACGTGCGAACTCGCCATAATTATAAGCCCAACTTTGATTAGACCCTTTTTTACCCTTACGAGCGCTGCATATATAAGAGAGATTACTTTAATACATTTATACCTTGTTAACCTATTTTATACCCTTTTTCGTTTACTAATATGTTGTTTATTAACGAAACCGTTATCGTTAAAATTATTCTTCGTAGTTATTAGGACTAATTATAGTGGTACTCTGCTCTTTAGTACTACTGTTGGAATCCGAATCGGGCAATAGCCCCACTTTCGGGTTCCTGATTGGCCGGTTCCGACCGGACCAATTAGAAGGCAGGGATTCTGGCGCACCGACTAGATCTGGCAACAGCCGGCCTAGCCCACGTCGGAATAACCTCCCTCCAACAACAACAACAACACTACGTATTCAATATATCGATTATTACTATTCAACCCTATCGCCTAGGCGACCCTTTAACCTAGGGTCAAACATACACTAATTAGTGGTTAATTTAACCATTACCGTAGATTAGTAAGGAACGACTATTAGAAGAGATGACTTCACTGAGTAATAGAAAATTGGATTTTATTATTATATAAAACCCGTGGTTAGGTTTAACTGTTCCGGCGACGATGTATTAGAAGAGGAGGTTTTGAGACGGAGATATCGGAAGTCTCGTAGAACGAGTAAAGTACCACCTTTGGTGTAGGTTCCGTTTACGATAACTATACTCAACCACCTACGTTAATTATGCACAAAGACATCGAAGATTTTACGGAACGGGCAAAACTCAGCTTTTAGCGTAAACTCCGTTATTAACGCTCTTTACCCTTAATACCCTTCTCTACTACTATTCTTAGTTATTAATTATATATTTTATACGAATACCGAGGTGATACCTAAAAAGGATAGTAGAACTAGAAGAATTCCCTAATTTTTACCTACTATAACCCTCCCTCTTATACCACCTCTTAGCTCGACAAGAGATACTACACCCCTCGTAATAGACAATTATAATAACCACTAGCGCATTATTAAGGGTTACGAAGACCTCTAATAAACACCCTTTTTATATACTTAGAGAGGGCCCCGTAATTAATCTTAAATACATATTAAACGCAGAGAGATCCCCGAGGAGATTACCTTAGTAACCAGAATAATACTCAGATTACCCGGAATACCCAAGGTATAGAGGGACACTAAGGATAACACCCCTCCACTTTTCTAACCATAAAGGACTTACTTACTACAATACCAACGATATCAGAAGCTACTTACCTTTTTACCATAGTGATTACCATAAACGAAGATTACACTAATGCCTTAGACCTCAATTAGAATACTTAGAAGGACGACGCTAAAAACGACGAGCCTCTTAGGGAGACGCGGGAAACGTACCCTCACCCTCAGGATCCCATAACACACAATAAACACCACTACAAAGTAATTAAATCAAGTAATTCAATGAGATCCTACATAAAAAAAAAGACCACCACTAAGGGACGCTCACCCCTTAATATATACCCTCCGGATATCAGAATACACAGAATACACCACCACCAACGAAAACACCAATACTTTAACCTAACAACTAGCGGTAATTCGTCTAATGGACATTATACACCCTCAAAGCCGCGGTTTAGGGGAAACGCAGTATATTCGAAACGTTATCAGGCTAACTAAACGACCAGAATACTATTAATAACCTAAGCAAAAAAATAAACCAGTAATCGGGAAAAAACTCTAAAAGGAGTACCCCTCTAAAAAACTCTTCTCAGGTGATTACCCCTTAGGGAACTACATAACCCAAAGGAACACAATAAACCCTCATAAAAAGAACCATCTCACTAATCCCAATCCTAAAGGAATACACTACCCACATAAACCCAGAGATATAGGAGAAGTGGATGGACTTCGAGCTTATCGAAGGAATAGTCTAACCAGAGAAGGACATTATCGTCGCCTTCCTTCTAATTATCTATAAACGAAAAAAGCTTATAACTACGGACCTTTGAATATAATTCTGAATAAACTTCGAAGAATGGATAAAGGACATATAAAAGGACGTCAGTAAAGCGATAATAGGTTACACGATTAATACCCTTAGGGAGGGAGTAGTCTATGTCCCACTAAATAATACCACCTTAAATATCCAAAAGTTAACCGATATTATAACCAAAAAAGAGTTCCATATTTGGATAAACGACGAGATCCGACGGTTCTAAAAAAGCGGACCTCGAGGCCTGAGGGAGGTCCTCGAAGACTTAAAAATTATTAAAGAGATTACGAATAACTACAATATCCCCCTCCACTAAACAACTTAGGGGACAACTCCCCTAGCAGAGATGGCGAAGGAGGTAACACGGGCGACAACAGAGCCGTAGGAGAGCACCCCGTTAACATCGGGGTAACTAACAAGGGAATCAAACCTATTATACAAAATAAGACCACCTATAAACTCACAAATCCCACCAGTCTTTAAAGACTCCCCAATAACCACTTCCGTTAACCCATATGTATCCCCTCTAACAAATAATCAGATCCAAACACTCACAAAGCAGCTAAAGGAAGCAAACAAGTATAGAGGAGAGCAATACAAGGTCCTAAAAAACTCACTACGGCTATGGAGGCACCACTACGAGATCCTATAAATACCACCCAAATCAGCCACCCTAGTCATCAATACTACACTAAAGGATAAGGCCCTGGACTTCTTCACAGAACATATCATACAACCAGGCGCACCAGGGACCTTCCTATCCCAGGAAACCATCGTTAAGAGACTAAAAAACCGGTTTAAAACGAAGGAGGCCCATAGAGACTACCTGACGGAGTAGCAGACGACCAACTGGGCAACGATCAGAGACGAGAACCATGGGGAGAAGCCCAACGAGGTACTCGAGCTACTAGTCGAGAGGTTGAGGAAGATACAACGCACGCTCAGCAGCGAATACAATACCGACAGAGACCCGAAAGACACGTTTGAAGACCTCTGTGGCCAGTTACGAAGTGCTGTTCGAAATACTATGAGACTTAACTCGGGTACTAAACAACACTTCCTATAACAACCCGCCAACGAGGAAATAAACTACTTCTTCACAGAGAGACGCTATAACGGCCAAGGGAAGTAAACAAGATTCGGCCAGCGAGGAGGATTCAGTAGAGGGCAAAGTAACCGACGCTTCACCCCGAGACAACCCCTAAGGAATAAGAAGTACTACGTTTATAGGAAAGACGGCTACTAGTCCTCTAATTATCCGAAGGAGGAAGCAAACAAAGCCTTCCAAGTATTCCGAGATGGGTATAAGAGATAATTCCATATAAAACCTCCTAAGGGAGCCATAGAATCCTTCCTTTTCGAATACGAAGGCCCCTAGGGCAATAAAGCCGAGGATAAGGATAATAGAATCCGTGAGTTCTTTGTTATGGACCCGGAAAAGGAAAACTATAAGGATTAGACCTACGGAGACCAGTTCTATACTTCGATATTAGGCCCGGAAACCACTCTTAACAACGAGATCATCATAACAACCCTTAGGGACCAGGCAATATACTATGCCCTCATAAAAGAAGACCCATTTAACGAGGTTACCTTTACAAAAACCTCGGAGGCTTATATACTCAAAGGAAGATACACTAATACTATATTCTATGGAATTATACCGGATATAGGCGTAGCTAAGTCGTTAATAACAGGAGAGCCTTAGTTTAACGCTCTTAAACACCTATACCCAGAAATTACCCTCGGCAAGACTCGAGCTGGCCAAGCAAACATTAAATTCGGCCTAGGGGAGGTCATCTCGTTAATAGGGACAACTATAGTTACAACGCCCCTTGGACCGCTTACTTTCCACGTTATCCCTTATAATACTCCATTCCTCCTTTACTTTAAGGATATGGACCACTTAAAGGTCTACTTTAACAATCTAAGGAACACTCTAAGGCAGGGAGACGTTGTTATACTAGTTACTAGGAAGTTCGGCTACACTTGGATAAAACTGGGCTACTAGGACAAATCCGTTACATAGAACCACCTCATAAACGTCGAATTATAACACCTATACTAGCGTTTTAGTTACCCTTTAGTATAAAGATTCTATAAGATCCTCTAAAAAGCCGGAGAGGAAGTGGAATTAGTAGCTATCGAATACCTCATAAAGTACTATTACTATTACTAAATGAACCAGAAGGCTCCCCACCACTTTAAGTTCACGATCCGAAACGATACACCCTTTAACTATGAGATCGTTATTAACGTACTATACTTCGACGGGAAGCCTGCTCTTCAGGTCATCGACACGGCCACAAGCTTCAACGCAGGACAATTCCTAAGTAATATGAGCGCAAAGACGGCGTAGGAGATGCTCAGACTATACTAGATCGACGTATACTAAGGGCCACCCAACTAGATCGTTGCGAATACCGGTACCAACTTCAAGGTGTCCGAATTTAAGTAAGTAGCAAAGTTTATGGGGATCGAGGTTAAGATCGTCCCCGTGGAAGCCCACAATAGTATAGGGAAGGTCGAGAAATATTATGCATAACTTAGATGGGCGTACAGTATTATCCGGTAGGAATCCCCTTCTACAACGCCGGAAGCCGCCCTCCTGAGTACACTAAAGGCTATTAACGATACCGTAGGGCTAAACGGAATTATATTAACCCTGTTAGTGTTTAACGTGTACCCTAGGATATCAAATAACTCTCCCCCATCATCAAAAGTAATCTAATACGTAAAAGTTATTAGGAAAACTACGGAAAACCTCAGGAAGGCTAACACGAGACGTCAAATCTCGGATACCCTCGTAATAAGGAATAGACCTAATAATACTACACTAAAGAGTTTACCACTAAGCTCAGAAGTTAGGGTATAGCGTAAAAAGAAGGGATAGAGAGGCCTATTTACTTTAGTAACTATGGACGGTGAGAATTACGTCGTTTAGATACCCAGAGGCCCTAAGACCTTCCGTTTAATAGTTGTTAAACTATACCATCGAAACCCCGAAGAAGAGGCATAAAAGGAGCCCACCACCGTAAGCAATAAAGTAGGAAACGAGGCCACGGAAGGCCAAGAGAGCGAAGAAGAGGAAGACAACGTAGACGACGTTGAATTAGTAATTATAGATGAGATTATCATCAGAACGTCCCCTCCACTAAAAGAAGAAGAACCTCAGCCACCCAGGAGGCGACGAGGCCGGCCATAGAAGAACCTAGGCATTACTCATAACGTTAATACCGCCTACTTCCACCCAGAAACCAGTAGACTAAAGAGACCCTCTATCCACGTATACCTATTAGCAAAAGAGAAGAACGACCTTACGCTAACCGACGAGCTTCGGAAAAAAGGCGTAATAACTATACCGGGTACCCCCTACGAGAAATCAACGGAAAAGGAGATCGCTAACCTCATAGGCCGAGGTGTATTCGAATTCGTCCCCTACGACGAAGCAGAGTATAATAATACTAGGATTTTCAAATCTAGAATTATTAATAAAATTAAGGGGAAGACCGAGAAGCCCTATAAAAAGAGCTGCCTCGTAATTCAGGGCTACACCGACGATAGTAAAGAGGCCGTCCTCACATAATCCCCCACAATACAACGAGCAAGCCAGCGACTAATTCTCACCCTAGCCCCCTACTTCCTCGTAAAGGGCCACTCACTATGGCTACGGGACATCACTCAAGCATATACCCAGTCAAAGACGAAGCTTACCCGGACAATTCTAGCCCGCTTACCCGACCAAATCAAGGATAAGTACCCCCCCGGGATAATTATAAAGGTCGTAAAACCCCTCTATAAAATCACCAAAGCAGGGACCCATTAGTACACAACCTACAACAATCACCATAAGGAGAAACTCTAGATAAGAACTTCCACTTACGACCTATGCTTACTGTTATTAATACCCGAAAACGAAAACCTCGTAATAATCGGGATGCAGACCGACGATATAATAGGCCTTAACGACAAGAAGTTCTCCCAGAAGGAAGAGGAAGAGCTGAAGAAGGCAACGTTCACAGCGAAGGTGAAATAACAACTCACCGCTAAGGAACCCCTCGCATTTAATAGAGGGATCGTTTATTTAGACGGCAAAACTATTAAACTACGGCAAAAGGGGCAAGGAAAGAAAATCCAGCTCATGGAGATTGGGACGACGTCGAGCCACTAATAATACGTCGTCTAAAGAGCTCGCAGAGCATATATCGCCTTAGTCTACGATATCGAGGCTTATTACGACCTATCCGTGGCGGCCTAGCACCAAAAGCCCACGGAAGAACAAATAAAGGCCCTTAACAAGCGATTAAAGAGGTAGATGGAGACCCTGGACGCAGGGCTGGACTACAACTTCGTCCAGCTCGAAATAGCAACCCTCTTTGTCTTCGTGGACAGCTTGTTCACTAATAACAGTGACCTCTTATCACAACTAGGATTCCTCATTATCCTAGTCAACGAGACCTAAGCCGACGAGAGCTTCACCCTGATGGGCAACATCGTCCATTATTTATCCACTAAATCGAAGCGAGTAATACACAGTGTTCTAGCATTAGAGATCTACGGCATAGTAGCCGGCGTGGACATGGCCTACGCTATCTCCACGACCCTAAAGCTTATTATAAACCACTTAAAACTTCTAGAGATCCCCACGGTTATTTATACTAACTCATACTCGTTATACGAGTACCTCGTTAAACTTAGAACTACTAAAAAGAAGTACCTTATAATTGATATTATGGTACTCCAATAATCCTACGAACAACGAGAGCTTTACGAGATCCGCTGGATCAACAGGGAAAACAACTTAATTAACTACTTCACGAAAATAATATTAAATAAAACTCTAAAGCGTTTTCTCGAAAAAGGAAAAGTAACGGTTCGTATAAATGGATGGGTAACACGGGCCTAAAAAGAAGAGACGTCAGCAGGGCTCGAGAAACCACGAGGAACGGAGGGATCATCAATACCGTGGCCAGCACCGGCGATAACGTTAATTAACCGGTCCAATATAAGGACCAGAAGGCCGGCTACACCACCAGAAGCAGAATCCAATTCTACCACCTCTCACCGCCTTACACACTCAAACAAATTCGTCGTTTTATTACGTTTTTAAGCGTTTTAAGAGAAAAGTGGCCTTTACCCGATTAGCAAGCATAAAAAAAGAGTTTCCAGTATTAGAATCCGAATCAGGCAATAACCCCACTTTCGGGTTCCTAATTAGCTAGTTCTAACCGGACCAATTAGAAGGCAGGGATTCTAGCGCACCGACTAGATCTGGCAACAGCCGGCCTAGCCCACGTCGGAATAACCTCCCTCCAACAACAACAACAACAACACTACGTATTCAATATATCGATTATTGCTGTTCAACCCTATCGCCTAGGCGACCCTTTGACCTAGGGTCAAACCTACAACTACGCCAAAGGCCAGGGGATCTAGGAACGTATTAATCCTTAGGTACTAAATACTTTACATATTACGAGGCTCTTATTAATGCCTCCTATAATTAAGAATTATATAGTATAAGAACAACATAGATAATAATACGAGTACTAAGACCTTTATAAGTAGTGACTTCAGGTTATCGCCAATACCGCTCACTAAGCGAACTTAATTGTGAACCCTAATACCAATAAACTGGTACCACCACAAGCACCTCACCCTGTGATTCCCCCGGAGTTTGTACAACCTGTGCCCGTTATAAGGGTTAACGTCTAATCCGATTAGGAGGACGCCCTTAAGTTATATACGGCTAGCACTTCCGCTTATACTTTTCTCTAGGCCTCTTACTAGAACGTCTAAAACTGGGTGGATAAATTAGTTATAGAATTAATTCTCGTACCCACTCATATATAACAAATAAACGAAGAGGACATTGGACTTTAAGTGCTCCTCGGGCACCTATAAAGTTAACTTACTCTAATTAAAACGAATACTGAGATCCTCGTAGTTGTAGAATATACGTTAATCCTTTAAAAGGCGTCCACTAGTATAAGTGTCACCCGTTGGTACGCAAAATAGGAAATTACGTACACTAAGTGCTACTCCTATAAAATCCCTATAATTAAGGGAACGAATACCACACTAGTGTTTCTCAACGCCGTTAATAACCATTTTACACTAAGTTGGGCTAAGATAATACGAAACTCAATTCACTAGGCTAAAACGCTGGTATAGTAACTTTTAATGCTTAATAAAACGGCTAGAATATTCTCGGTTATCACCTATTTTAATATTATCCATAAAAAACTAATTAAACCCTTAGGCTAATTCGCAACCTTCACTAGAAGGTTTAACTCGTGTACCACTTTTATAGTTAGCTCGGATACCAGGATATCTAGAACGCATAACTATCCTTATAAAAACCATTATTAAAAACCTAACTTATACTATAAGGTCTAATATATGCTCACCAGAGTTACTAATAAACCTATTAATATAAATAAAAAATAAGTTAATAACCTTAAATGCGAGATTTTTAACTTAGGTAATTAGATGCACTTTTAGGACGCATAAAAACGCAAAGGGTAGATCACCTTTAATAATAACCCGAAGACCGGGACTATTAAAGCCACTCAGAAACCTAACTTAAATAAATCCTCGACCTCTAGCACCTCCGATACCAAAAAAGGCTCTTACCCGGGCTTAGTTATAACTTTCCTCTTAGTTAACTTAACTATGGAACACCTCGGAGGGCCTGGCCCAAGCATTTTCAGCACCATAAGCACTCCACGTCACCCCTTTTTACCCAGTACTATAATGGATAGCTATGGTGTTATACACTTAGTTAATAATAAAGATTTACTTATTAAAGGGATATTTATTAGTGAACTTAGTAACTAATACGTCCACTATGGAAATAGTAAATTACTCATCATAGGATATGGGGAATAACGAATAAAGAAAACACTCAACGGAGTACGTGGCCTAACTACTAAGGACCTTATTTTAAAGAATATAGTGTATATAACGGATTTTCATATTAATATAATATCAGAAATACTCTTAAAATAGTCTAGTATCTAATACTACAACTAAGACTATACCCTCCACTATGGAAGCCTCTCAAAGAGTGTGATCCTTAGATAACTCAAGTGGGAGCACAACATAGTCCTATTCGAATATATCCCTATTAGTAATTACCCTCTATTAAACATTCCCACGAGCACAGCATATATCATCGTAACCACGTTTCTAATAAATTCTCACTATAATTACCCTTTAAGGGAGCCCAGGCCTAACCGTACTACGGATACCACCCTTTAATACTTTTACACCGGTTATTTAGGCCTTAATACTCTCCGGAAACTAGTCTTTGCGACGAGGGGGGTGAAAATTAAGGGAACTCCTATAAAAATCAATTACTAAGCCTGTTCATAAGCGAAAGCTCACTAAATAATATCCCGACGACCTTCGGAAAACGTAGCCCCGCGCCCTTTCTGGCGCATCTCCTAGGACCTTTTCGACTACCCTAATAGTTATAAGAACACCTTATAATTACTACTGATAATCGACGAATATACTATTATATCCCAGGGGCTCATAATAACACGTAAAACGCACACCGAAGTCTTTAAAGCCCTATAAACGTATATAGTTTGGATCTTAAGACAAACAGGCCTATCCGTCTATAAAATAAGGTAGGACATTGAGTGTGTAGTAATTACTATTTAAAATAAAATAGAATACGAGCATTAAATAAAGTATATAAGAATCGATATTAAGCTCCCACCAGCTAATACTAAAGAGCCTATAGGACACAGGAAAAGAGCAGGATATTATATTATTAATAAGGTACTTATAATATTAATTAGTGCTGGTCTACTAAAGAAACTGTGACTATAAGCCGTGATAATAGCCATATTTATCGATAATGACTGCCCTTAGGCGTTAAAGGGCTGGAAATCGCTAAATCAGATCTACGCAGAGTGGATATAATAGTATATTAAATAATACAACAAAAACCTAACCTTTTATCCATTTCGAGACCTATGTCCTGAACTAGGTGACCTCTACACCTATGGGTACAAGGCCTATATACTAGATTGGGTGTATAAGGGAGGTCATGAGAAGCGAGAATTCAAAGTTAAAGTATAAGTATACGTAGGATACCTTATAGAATACGTCCTATATATATATAATCTTTTTAGAATATGGATCCCTATACTTAATTAGGTTATTATTTTATATAATATCACCTTTAACGAACACTCCTTTTATAATCCTACTAATAAGACGGCCACTATAACCACTGAAAAAGTGAAAGTTTTATTAAAGGAAATTGAACCAGAGGACCTATACCCGAGTACGGTCCTCGAGGCCCTCGGAACATATGAACAAAAGGAGGAAAACAACTTTACCCAAGAAAACGCGGTTACTAGTATTTCATAAGACGTTATAAAATAAGGAATACTATTATAAATAAAGGCTAATAATAGTTTAGTTTCACCTAAGCCTACACTAGACCCTAAGAACATACTAAGTATAGTAATAAAAGAAGTTGGAGATATTAGGGCAGATACCGAGGAGGTATGAAGTTTACTTACCTTTTCGGAGACTTCCCTGTCCGGCGGTAGTGCCCAACTAAGTATAATACCGGACGGCCCATAAAAGGCAGAGAGGACGGATCTTAAGGTGGCTAATTAGACCTCTGACCGACTCGCCGACTAAAGTGCTCTAAAAGTGAAAAGAGAGTATTATTAGAAGGTCTATGGATTATTTACCTGGTTTAGTGTGAGGTTTAGAGTTGTGGGAAGGGAGGGAACCCGAAAGGAGGCCTCCAGGGGGGAGTTAAGGTGAGATCTTGACGCCTTCTTATAATTAGAAGACTTAGAAGCCCCCCATTCACTATATTATATAATAACTAACCTAGAAGGGATCCCTTATAGGAGCCCCTAGTACAATTTCTTTGTTACCTTTATATTTGATTAACTGAAGGTGGTATAAGAGAGTGCTTTAGGATATAAAATACTTTACTTAATAATCGCTACAGCTACTGAAGAGTGACCTGTGTAATAAATAAAACCTACACTTATCAAAGACCCTGAGGGCAACCTTAGATACCACAGAGATACCTTACCAACACCTCTAATAAAGTGGAAGAACATCTAACAAATCGAAGACCCGTTAAGGACCAAATGGATCGACGTAGTAAAAGAGGAAATCCATAAACTCATTTCTAAAAGCACTTAGAGGGAGATGGACCGCTTATTAGCGTACTCTAAGCCCCTCCCCTTAAAATAAGTATTCATATATAAATTTAATAAAAACGGTTTCTTTGAACGTTGTAAAGTGTGGATATGTGTGTATAGAGACCTTTAAAAGGTTAATCCCTTATAATATATATATATTATTACCCTTATAATACACTCCTTTAGAACTCTAATAGTCATGGCCACTTAACTCGATCTCGAAGTTAGTTAATACGATGTAGTGAATACGTTTTTTAATATGAAAATGGATTTAAATGGAGAACTTGTGGTGTGTGAATTTCCGGACAACTTCGGATAACCTGGAAAGTGTACTAAACTTATTTACGCTCTCTATGGGCTCCGAGATGCACCCATCCTTTAGTATAAGACGTTCTTAAAGATCTTAATAAACACAGGGCTAGTACTATGCCCTGAGGAACCCTGTATTTTTTATATAAAGGACCTTAAGGTCTTTATTATGTTCTACGTGGACGATATCCTGGTTATGAATTACCGTAACGACGCTAAAGCGGCCACCAGAGTTGTTAATAGTATTAAGTTAGTAGTGGAACTTAAGGACCAGGGCCCCATAGAATGGTACCTTGGAATACGAATCATCAGGGACCGTGAAATACACAAAATCTACCTCGTCCACGACTCTTATATTAAGAAGGTCGCTAAACACTTCGGCCTCGTAAATAACTGTCACGGGCCAAAGCCCGGTCAGAGGCCTCGGAACCACTCGGCTATGTTCAACGCCAAACACTGCTTACTAAGCCTGATCAGGCCCAGGCAGACCTGATCAGGATCCAACGGATTTATGGGGTAGCAGACTTTTCCTTCCTTTCTCCTTATCTTAAAAATACTCCTAGTAATTACCATAATTAGTTATAATATACATACTTAGATCATTATATTATCTTTAAGATCATTAAAAGCAATTAATTGAACGCCTAGTATAAAAGCCCATAATCTGTATAAAAGTAGTAAGAAGTTTTAGATGGGTTAATCTGAGGAGTCCTTAAACATCTGAAGTTGATTAGTATGGTCTAATTAGACCTAGAGGTTATTATAAACTCGAAAAGACGCGTATATGTACCCGTAGTAAAGTACCTTAACTACGTTATTAAGTATACTATGGTTACTATTAAACGTAAAACACTAGGATAAGTGATAATTATATAATAATGGAAAGTAATACTAAATTATTTAGAAACCCATAATAGTTAATATAACTAATTGGATAACTTATAACCCAACTATAGGAGATGCGGACCACCTAAGTAACCGAGTAAGAGACCCAACGAGAACAGATTCAACTATTATAGGAAGCCCTAGTAGAACCCAGGTACCCAACCTTAACAATAAACTAGTCCCCGATACCCTTTATAATACCAATTCCCCTTAATCAGGTCTATATACCACCTCTAAAATAAACTAAATATTAGATTCCTAACCCACTAAAGTTTAATGGATTACACAAAAAGTTTCAATAATAGTACCTCGAAATAGGAGGGAAGATAAGTGTGGATAGAAAAGCCTTTGGTTTAGAGTTAATTATATTCACCTACATCTACTCTAAGTTAGAAAACACTATGTAAGTTATGGTGAGCGCTTATTATGCGTAAAGAGGGGCTGATGGGTTAAAAAACCCGGATAAATTCATGGAATACTTAAAGGGTTATTACGCGGACCCTAATATAGAAGTACGAGCCCTCGACTAACTAAGGATTATATAATAAAAGGAAAATAAGAGTTTTATTTACTTCCTCCCTAAGTTTGAAAAGGAGTTTATAGAAGTAGGAGGAGGACATTAACTAGACGTTATGAGGATCAACTACCTCAAAGGAGCCCTGAACACTATAATAAGAGCCCCCCTCATCAGCATAATCAACAAGCCAACGATATATGTTATATACACTTAGATACTCCTAAGTATAAGCTTAGAATTGGATAGTAAATCCTATTAAGCCCGCTATGAGTATCGGCGTAGGAGATTGTTGACCCCTAATTAAATAAGAACTAAATCCCCTCGGAAGTAGAACGGTTAATTAGAGTCCCCCTAACCTGATTAGATGGAGTGGGAACCTACGAAGGCAAACAAGCTAGCTAAGGATGAGAAAGTCTGTAAACGGCCAAGCTAAGAGGAAGCTCATAGATGTTATAACTATAATAAAAAAGGGCATATATAATAGTAATACCCTGAGGATCGAAAAGAAATAAAGAAGATTAAGACTTTTAAGGGAAAAATTAAAGAATAGAGTAAAATGGATAGTAGTTTTAATTAAAACTCTAAGGATTTAGGAAAAGAGTAACTCCTAGTGAAAGTTATTATTAGGAGGAATAAGTTATGGAGGAATAAAAGGTTATTAAAAAGAGTATAAATTATAATTTATTTTATGTTAATATTGGGATTAATGGGATACGCTATATAACTGCCCTTATTAATATAGGGTGTTTAATATACGCCCTAATCAGTAACACCTTCACTAAAAAACTCCATTTACTATATATTAGTATTACACCTCGGAACTTAATATAAATCACCATTATAATTCCTAGTATAATCCACTATATCACTTACACTAATATTAATATTAATAACTATAAATAACACTAATTATTCTTTTATATTATTCTTAACCAAAAAATAACATTATCCTTAGAAGGCCCTGGATAATTAACGATGACGTTATGGTTTACTTAGTACGAGGTACTCTGTATATAAGTGTTATGGACCACTAAGTAATAGAAAGGAAACCGGGTTAGGCCTAGTAAGATCCAAAGTTCCTAATCCAGTAACAAATTAGATTAGTATTCTCAGCTCTAATTAGGCGGGCATAGAAGAGAAGAGAGACCCCTCTTAGTACATCTACCCTAAATACGTTCTCCATAAATTTAACTAATATCAAAAAAGCCCTAATACTAAAAATAAAAATAAACCCAAGGACGAAATTCCCTACATATTACCACAAATTTCTACATATCTTTAACCAAAATAAAACTAATTAATTACCACCACACCAAAAGAACATTAACTATATTCTCCCTATTAAAAAGGACTCCTATAATTAAAACAAACTAATGACCTGGGGACCTTTATATAGTATATTAAGGGAAAAGTTAATTATACTACGCTAAACCCTTACAAAACTATTAAATAAAGGGTTTATTAGGGCTAATAGCTCCCCTGTATTATTGCCCGTTTTATTTGTCCGGAAGCCTAGAGGAGGGTTACGGTTCTACATCGATTACCGTACCCTTAACACCATTATAAAAAAGGACCGATACCCTTTACCCCTAATTAACGAGACCCTAAGGGCACTAATAAAAGCGAAGTGGTTAATAAAGTTGGATATTATCGTTGCGTTTTATAAGATCCGGGTTAAAAAAGGAGATAAATAGAAGATGGTATTTAGGACGAGGTATAGGTTATATAAATGGATGGTTACCCCCTTTAGTTTAACTAGAGCCCCCGCGACGTTCTAGTAATATATTAATTATACCGTACGAGATTTCCTAGATAAGTTCTACTTAGCTTATATCGACGATGTCCTGATTTATTTGGACGGCTCCTTTTTTGATTATAAAGAGAAGGTTAAGAAGGTCCTTAAGCGCCTAGGTGCTATAGGCCTGTATATGGATATCGATAAGTGTGAATTCGAAGTTAAGAGTATTAAGTATTTGGGGTTTATTGTTAATGTTAATAAGGGAATTCGCGTGGACCCTGAGAAGATTAAGGTAATCCAGGGATGGGAAGTACCCCGATTAGTGTAAGGAGTCCGTGGATTCGTCGGTTTTACTAACTATTACTAGTAATTTATACCCAACTTCTCGGGGATCGCATAACCCCTAATAACTTTAATTAAAAGGGATATACCATTCATTTAGAGCAAGGAGTACACTAGAGCGTTCAAGGAGCTGAAGACGCTCCTGATTAGTGCACTTATATTAGCTCACTGGGACCCTGATTAAGCTATAATACTTGAGACTAATTCGTTTAGTTATATGGTAGGAGGTGCCTTATTATAGTATAACAACGAAGGGATCCTAAAACCTGTAGTATTCTTTTTACGTAAAAACCTACCTACGGAGTATAATTACCCGATATACAATAAGGAACTATTAGTAATAATACGTTATTTAGAGTATTGGGATTTAGAACTACGGAGTATAAAAGAGTTCATTATCCTAACTAATCACCTGAATTTGAAGTACTTTATAATAAAGAGATAGTTAAGTGAACATTAGATTAGGTGGTCAGAATTATTATCCTATTACAACTTCATTATCTAGTTTAAACTTAGTAAAGAAGTAGTAGTTCTTAATACATTATCGAGATGTGAACAGGATATCCCTAGTACTCTATAGGACGATAAGTTAGAGGGTCGGAAAATTAAACTCCTAAAGAATAGGATTAACGTATTATGGGTTAATAACGTAGTAGTAATTAGAGAAGTGTAGGCCCGATTAGGGTAAGCAGAGAGGGTTAAGTCTAGTATAAGAGACTCCCCCGGAGATATAAATTAGACCGACAACCCTAGCCTAAATAAGACGGAACCCCCCTTGAACCCTTTTAAAGAAGAGTTATTATACTCTTAGTGGGATAAAGTTTTAGATTAGAATAACCGATATTAACTGATTAGGGGGGTAATATAAAGAGGAGACCGATAACTTCCCTCATAATGGAAGTTGCCGATGATGCTATTAGAATGTATAATCGACGATAATAAGAGATTATTGTGGAGGGACAGAATTTAGATTCCATATTACGAGCCCTTAAGGACGGGTTTAATCCAGAGGTTCTATAACTCTACGTTAACGGGATATCCGGGGAAGGACACTTTAAAGGCCCTAATTAGCCGCTAATTCCACTGGCCAGGCCTATCCTAGGATATCCGAAGATTTATGAGGAACTATGATGTTTATAGACGAGGAAACGTATAATGCAATAAGAAGAGGGGCCTATTAAAGCCTCTACTTATCCCTAAACGGATCTGGGCAAAGGTCTCTATTGACTTTATAACAAAACTACCCCCTTCCCATCGTAATAGGGCTATGAACATCATAATAGTAACCGATCATCTATTAAAGAACATAATCTTTAAGTCGTTAAAGGACATCATAATAAATATAATAGTAGACCAACTAATCCAAGGTCTAATCAGGTACTATAGGATACCTCATATAATTATATCAGATAGGGGACCGTAGTTTACAAGTCTTATGTGGAAACAACTTTACTAGTTACTATGGATTAAACAAAAACTCTCTATAGCGTTCCACCCAGAAATAGACAGAGCTACGGAGAAGGTAAACCAAGTAATAAAAACCTATTTTAAAGTATACACAGTGTATACTCAGGACAATTAGGACAAACTACTCCTAATAATAATAATAACTATTAATAACCAGGTCACCTCATTAATAGGACTTAGCCCATTCTTTATTACTCATAGGTATAACTTAGACCTAATCAGAGTAGAGGAACCCCTACAAAATAACAACAAAACCCCTATAATAAAAGCAGAAGCTCTAGTCCAGAAGCTAAAGGACACTTCTAAGTAGGCTTAGGTAATAATAACGGTAACATAAGAGAAATAAGAGATTACCGTAAACACAAAACACCAACCATCTAATTAATTTAAACTTAGAAATAAGGTTTAGTTAAGGTTATAGAATATCTAATATAATTAACTATTAAAAAAACTTAACTAAGTTAATATAAAATATACTATCCTTAAACTAGTTAAATCCTATGTTTACTAGTTAAATATATTATTAAGGATTTATAATATCTTTTATATAAACCTAATTAAGTATACTAAAGTTAATCTATTATTATTATAAAACCATAATAATACCCAGCCACTTATAATATTAGTGGCTAATAGGGAGGAGTTTAAAGTTAAGGAGATCTATAATACGTAGAAAGTATAGGGTGGATAAAAGGTCTTAGTAAAGTAAAAGGACTATACCCAATTCACCTAGGAGCTAGTGAATATGCTAACGGATATAGTGGCCTTAAACCGTTACGAGGCCGATCACGGGAATATCCCTTGGGAAGGGAGGGGAAGAAGGGGGTAATTATCACGGGCCAAGGCCCGATCAGAGGCCTCGGAACCACTCGGCTATATCCAACGCCAATCGCTACTTACTAAGCCTAACCAGGCCCAGGCAGACCTAATCAGGATCCAACGGATTTGTGGGGCAGCAGACTTTTCCTTCTTTTCTCCTTATCTTAAAGATACTCGTAGTAGTCGCCATAACTAGTTGTAATATACGTGCTTGGACCGTTACAATAATAAACAGTACTATTGGTAATAGTTTAACTTAACGTATCTCTAATATGTTTTCGGGCTCTTCTTTATTAGAGAGGTATACTCTTACTCTTCTTTTCTTATAAGTAAGTTAGTGGGTACTAGTATTATACTTCACCTTATTCTAAACTATCCAGGGATTTCCTAAAAATATATCCAGTTTTAAATCGTCCATTATATATACGTAAACTCGTTGTATATAGCCGCTGATTTCCATTTACATTACGGCTACTCCCTGGCTTCTACCTAGTGAGGGGCCGCTTATTGTGTAACCTCTTATAGGGTGTTTTATTATATTAATAAACGATAATTAGAGGTGTTATACGAAGTAATAGTTAACCATAGTATAGACTTCGTAACCGGTGTCCACTAGGGCATTAGTTAAGTGTCCTTTATTAATTCTAACTTTTATAATTATAAACTACTTACCCTGCTATGATTAGCTCCTTTAGTGTTTCTTCTATCGCTTTATTTGCTCCTTAGTGGGCTCCGGGGCCCGACTTTGTCCTAGAGTTATTCTTTTCCCGACTTATACTCATCGTTTAAGCTAGGGGTTATCGGTTGGTCTTCTTCTTCTGCGTTTCTTATTAGGTAAGTTTTAGCTATAAGGGGCCGGTTAGCTTGTTGGTGGTGTTCGGCCTTCTTCCGGTAGTTTTGTGTAAAGTGTCCTTTTTCTTTATACTTAAAGTATTCATAGTGGTCCTTATTGTGTTCCGGGTTTCTTTATTAGGAATAGTTATTATTCGTAGAGGAGTTAGAGCCTCTCTAGGGTCTAGTGGCAGTTATCTTTTTTTAGTTCTTATAGACCGAACCGTTCCCGTTATGATAACGTCTCCATTATTGTCCTTTGGATAAGCGGTGGGGGAGTGGGTGGACCTTTGAGGGTGATTATATTTGGAGGCCTGTTCAACCTTCTAAGTAATGTCCTATACTCGGGTGAGCTAGCCTAGGTAGTCCTTGGGAAACTACCATCACCAGCGTCTGTTATTATTTGTTTAAACTTAGGTAAGAATATTATAAAACTCTCGTTCTCTTTTTAGTATAGGGTTTATAATTAGGTAACAGCTCGGGACTAGGTATTTAGATTTAAATAAGTATAATTAAGGTAATATATAAAGTCCTCGGGGTTTCTGGTTCTATTAGGTCCTCCGGTGGCGTAAAAGGTGTTAACTACTTATTAGGGACTAATTTCTAAGTATAAATTAACTAAGTATTAAAGTTTATAGTTTATAGAGTAAAAGGGGTAATTTATTAAGATCTTATTTCTTATTTATTATGCCTAAGGGGTGTATTCCTTTCGTTTACCCGAAAACTTCGGGGGCTTAGGTAAGGGCTTCCAACGAGTCGACTCACTACTAAACACTAGTAGGGTATTAGTGCGGATACTATTAGGAGTGCAAAGGGTTTCGCTCCCAGGGGTCATTAACCTCTAGTTCTAACTCTTCTCCAGTTTCTCACTAATCTCTATTATTTAGGCTTATAGGGATCCTAAAATAGTATTCAATATCTCTTCTATAATTAGCTCACTATAGAGTATCGGGAGTGTAACGGTGTCCATTAGAGCAACTAGGCTATCTCGATTGTTCTTCTAGGGATTAGTGGGGAACCGGTGGTTAACTTGTTTGAGTCCCGGGAGTGTCGTTCTTCGCAGGGAGCTGTACTCGACCTATACTCCTTTCTGCTTAACCGGTGGGGAGCCGCGCTCAACCCAGCGTTACGGTAAGGTTGTAATCCTAAGCTTGAAGTATACGAAGGGCTAGGCCTAGGTGTTTTCGACCTCAGGGTGCTCTATTACTATTTACTTTAAACTAAGGAGTGGAAGAGAGGAAGTTCCTCGTAAGGGGGGCGGTGTAGGAATTTATACTACTGGAGAACAAAGGGGACCTCTGTTGGGGCGCCGGAGGTCACCGGAGGCCCTTTGATCAGAGGCCCCTTTGACCGGAGGGCTCTTTTGTTGGATGCTGGTTAACGCCTCAGGCAAAGCTTAGGCCATCGTGGGCATCAGCCTGTAACAGATAGCTATTTTAGATAATAGCTAAGAAGTTATTATAATTAAAAAATAAGGGTAACGTTTAATAAACTTAATTCGTACTTTAGGTAAGCCCTAGAGGAGACGGATAACCCTGTGTAATAATAGTTAAACCATTAAACGCAATACCCTTAATTAAATAAATTAACCCTTAACTTTTTTGCGACCCTAACTATGGCATTAGATTATAAATAAGCTTTTAGTATAGTAAAATTAACGTTAGCATTATAAAAGTTCTCGATGAAGATAGAGAGTATTAAGTGGCTATAGTTAACGAAGAATTAGCTAAAAAGGGATATATTACCCCTCTCTAGGATTAAGGGGTTTATTGTTTATTCATAGGAATTTTAGATAACTTTATTTATTGCTTAATTGGGTAATATAACCACTTACGTGCTTTTGATTTGATGGATTTATCAATAGGGCCAAACAAGCAAATGTTTGGTGGCCCTGAGGCAAATAAGCAAATAGGGGGGCCCGATTTGCTTTGTTTGCTTTGGCGGCTGCGCTGGCTGTATGTCGGATATCCTGACGAAGCGGAGGAACCGCCCAAGTTGCTCAAGTCTTTCGTCAAGATGAAAGTCCAAGCCGGCAGTGGTAAAGATTTGGAATTGGCTCTTCCGAAGAACGACCTTAAGATCTGGGATCAGGACATACGCGGTGAGAGGTTTGTGGAAGGGCTATATCACTTCATGGTAGGCTTTTCTGCGAGGGATATTAGACTGGAGGAAGCGCTGCGATTAAAGTAGCGTCTAGAAACTAGTCCTTCGTACGAATAAAAACTCTGGCTTACACAGCGGTACTTCTTTCAGCCTTGTTCTCTGTTATTTCATGCGCTGATTGTGCCGCTTTCTCGCGCGGGTGGAGATAAAACCTTTCCTAACGGAAGGCATGGGTAACTAGAGAACCGATATTTCGCACTGTTTATGATGAAATAGTCTTCAAAGCTCGTGAACCAACGCCGAACGAAACAGATATCCAACTTTAATTACTCCCCCTGCCGAAACCGGCACCGGTCCTTCTCATGCGTGTCCCTGTACCACTTCGTCGTCAGTACCTTGGTGCAAGGCTCGTTCCTGCACTGGTAGCGCTGTCGCTTCTCGCGAGTAAAGGCGCAACCCTCGCGGAGGTGCTTGTTGCGATTGCTGACGCTGCTAAAGGTCTTGTTACACTGCGGCGCCGAACACGGCAGCCGGCTTCCGCGGGGCTGGGCATGGTCGCGCGAGGCTGGTCTCGAGGGTGACGAGGCGGCGATGCTCCCCACGCTGCTGTATAGAGAGTCATTATAGGTCAAATCGGTGGTTGGAGAAGACTTACCTGATGCTGGACGAGGATACGTTGCGGCGAATGCCCAGCGTGCTCGGGGAGGAGAAGCTGCTCACTGGGGTCAAGCATGGCTCTGATGCGTGGGCTGGCGATGGTGGCACGAGGGACGGAGGTGCTACTAGGGAGGTCTCGGCATTGGACGAGGGAGAGCCATTGTGCGTCGTGAGATACTGCGCCAGAAGTAGACAGGCGCGGGTGTATCCCGGGAACGTGGTGGTAATCATTTCAACGACACGTGTCGCTGACCCCAGATGAAGCCCTATCACAGTCAGCTTCGTGAGATGAAAGGTCGAGAAGTATGGCTCACCAATGATCATGGAAAGAACCATGGCGAAGGCTACCGAAGCCAGCAGCATCATCGTGGAAGAGAGCGCATCCTCCCAACTGCCGTGCGCCGTTGGTGTTCTGGACTGTCCTCTCGTCGCGTTATCAAAGTCCTCAAAGCGATCCATGTGCAGAAAGTCCGCCCAATTCAAGTCTTCTTGTTGACTCGCAGATATTGACATGGCGGCCTGACTTGTTAGTGAACGACCTGGTATGGCTTGTGGCTGACCGGCGCCCTGTTCGGCTTCGTGGATCTCGAAGTTCCTCTGGATGGCGCTTAGTCTGCTCCCAGAGGCCGAGCTGCGTGATGGAATGGCTTCTCGGAGCCTTTCCAACGACACAAGACTTTGGACCAACTCTTGAAAGCGAGGGAGGCTGTCGGGGTCAAGCTCAGATGCTGTGTCAAGAATAGGAGTAAACGCCCACATGCCAAACGCCACGTCATCGAAAAGAACATGCGACGCCTCTGGCAAGACAGAACGCCAGCGATGAAGGTCATTGAGAAACCTGTATTAATGTTAGTGTGTAGACAGATGATAGAAGGTACGGAATCGGGCCCAGGAGACCCAAACTCTGAAGAAAGCGCTGTAGGTTAAGGTCGACTTACTCAACAAACCGCGAATCATCGTCCTTGAAAAACGCCAGACAGATGGCGTTTGCCACAAGAAGGGAGTCGACAACTTCGACCAGTGCCGACGGTGGATTGTCTTGCATCAAACCACGAAACACATCAAGGCCGCGGTCCCAGACACCTCTTTCGTAAACGTAGTCGTTTCCAAGGCCACGCACCTCGTCGTGAAGAGAGCAGTTGCAAACAGTGCGTAGTTGAGAGCAAAGCTTATGCATACTCGACACAAGGTCCTGCCCAAAAAGTTGGCGTCGTTGGCGGGAGCCTTTGCGCTGCATCGACCTCTTCGGTAGGCTGTTATGTTTTGGCGGGGTCGTTGTTGGGTCTTGCATCGCAGTGCCTGTTCCAGCGTGTGATGCATCGAACAAGTGTTTTTTGATATCGGCTGTATTTGACTGTGTTTGATGGACGGTGAGAGCTGGGTGCTGGTCCATGATGCTGAGTCCCGCAAAGGAGTCCACATCGTTGTCAGCCAGAGATGCCCCAAACGAGGTTACGGCCCCAGATGACAGTAAAATCTGCATGATCTCGGTGTCGTTCTTAGAGACAGCAATGGCAACCGCCTCTTTCAACCCTGTGGGGAGAGGATTACTCTGCAGTATTAGTTGCACAACCTCGGCCTGGCCCCAAAGAACTGCGGCAGAGAGTGGAGTGAGAACGATCTGATCTCTACTCCCACCGAAGTCATCATCGCAGTGAACACCCCAGAACGTAGCGCCCTGGCGCATGAGACTTTCCACGTGTTCCACGTGTCCGAGACGAATGGCTACGTGGAGAGGATCATGGGTAATGTCTGGAAGGCTTGACCCAGTCTGCGCGGTCGGTGCGTCTCTCGTTCGCGATGCAAGGTCCAGAACGTAACAATAAATGTCCATGCGGCCCAGATCCAGCAGCTGCAGCAGCAAGTCAGGGTTCGCCTGCCATTCGATCTCGCCAGAGCGAACCACAGGCTCGCAAAGATCGTGCAGCGCAGCAAGGTGGCCGGCAAGAGCAAGTTCAGTGAACCGAGAGATGAGAGCCTCGAGGTATGCAGCATCCATCACATCGGGAAGAAGACCAAGGGAGAAGCAGGCGTCAAGGTCGTCGAGACCGGCATCAACGCTTCGCTGGTGCATGTCATGCAGCTGTTCCAAAGACAGCAGACCTTTGGATCGATAGTGCTCAATGCCAATGCCGGCGTACAGGGCTCTATCAAGGACGAGATCTCGGACCAAGAGGCGAAGCTCGGCGGTAGTAGGATGGGATGGTGAGATTTTTTCGAGATGCTGCAAGTGGGATTTGAGGCCAGGATAATTGACCAGGATGGTGGGGAAGTCGAACGGGGAGGGCATGGCGATGGCGAGTGACTGCAGAAGCGAGATGCTCTGGATTTCGATCTTTATCGTCTTGGAGAGACGGCATTTTGAGATGGAAAATGCCGGCCGAGAAGATTGGGAATAGTGGAGAGGAAGATAGATTCCAGACCCGGGGGAGATGGCTTGGAAGACGTCGCCACTGATGACAGGGAAGATGTTAGTCGTGCCGTCGGGGAGTCGACGATTCGAACATGAATATCCAGATTCGTGAAAGCAAGGAAGAGTTCCCGATTCCTTGAAAAAAAGTCTCGCGGCTTCTTTTGACAACTAGTCCAGCCACGCCAAACCCCCAAGGTGTGTAATAACGCCCTCAGTCCCGAACAGCGCGGCATGATGAACAATTGGCGTACCTTTCGAACCCCTCGTCGTAAGCAAAGAATGGGGCTTCGTCAGTGAAGCGACGACGCATCGAGGGCGCACTGCAGCTGATACCAGAGATGGGCCATGATAAGGCAGCCGGATGAGACTTGAGGTTCTCATCAATATCGGCGAGGCGCAGATTGAGCCCGAGAGATAATAAGGAGGTCATCCTGACAGCCTAAGGGGTCATTGGCGGCGAGGGATAGGGTAGGTAGTTTGGGAGAAGAGGTTTTGCTCACGCCAAACTAATGGGTGACACACTGCAAAGATGGAGATACTGAGGCAAGAATAAGATGCGACAAGAGAATCCATGGATAGATACTGTGAAGAAAGCCAGAAGGCGGGTTGAAAAAACGGCCGGTGCAGTCTGAGGCTGACGAGGGGGCCGGAGGTGTGGTGTGGGGTCTTGATTTTAGGAATCGGCGACTGGTCACGCGGGGGGGAGTGGCTGACGCTGTGGTTGGGCAATTTGCGGCCTTCGGTATGCGTCGGTGTGTTTTTGGAGCGAGACGTGACGGACGGCGTGCAGCGTTGCGGCGGAAGGGGCCGGCTTTGGTGATTTGCTGAGGATGGACGATTTCGTTCGGATGGACCATCTATGTCCATCAGAAGAAGCCGCTGTTGTTGCCTGTTCGTGAGACATGGTGACGCTGATTAGGAATCAAATCAGGTTCATGCATGGTACTGCGTGTATCTGCAACGGTGATGTATTTCGACGAAGACGCAGTGCTCTAGATGTAGCCGATGCTAGGATTATTGAAGATGAAGAATCGGTCGAAATGAGGATCTGATAAACATTGGATCGAGATGGACATGCTGCGTTGAAGAAGCACTCACTAGTGAGTGACAAGTGACATCCATGGATCATTGGTGGAGATGATGCAAGTACAATGTATACCGTGTCTGTAAGTGGTACAGACAGTGTGTCCTTACTGTGTCCCACTTGGCTGATTTCAGCCCGCGTTCATTGGCCAACACCACTTAATTGAATCCCCCACGACGCGACTCGACGCGTCTCCCGACTCCCCCCGTCACCGACACCACGGCAACATTTCTCTTCACCACCAAGCCCGCCGAATCTTCAACAACCGCATGCCCGAATAACGCCAATATGCTGCGACAAGAATACAACCGCATCGACCCCAAGCGGCGCAATGTCGTCGACCACCGCAAGAAGCAGTTTGCTTCACCCGTCTACAAAAACATCGACTACCCCCATCGCCTCAACTTCTACGCCGATGCGCCCACCGCAGACATTACCCTCGAGGAGTTTGAGCAGTGGGCCATTGACCGTTTGAGGAGTGCGTCTGCCCGCTATTCCCTCCTCTATGCCAGTTACTGACATGCTCCAGTTCTCGGCGAGCTGGAAGCCTGTGCCTTCCGCAACAAGACCCCCCAAGAGATCGCGAGCCACATGAAGCCTCTCCTCGACAAGTACCTCCCGCTCGAGTCCAACAGCTCGCACTCCCCGAAGCTCTTTGCCCAGCGCCAAAAAGACCACTACAGCCACTTCATCCTCCGCCTGGCCTTCTCGCGGACCGAGGACCTGCGCCGCCGCTTCTCCCGCGTCGAGACCATGCTCTTCCGCCTGCGATTCAACAGCGATGACATGAGCGAGCGCGCTGCCTTTGTCGCCAGCCTGGACCTTGACTGGTGGCAAGCCGTCACTGAAGACGAGAAGCACGAGTATGCCTCCGAGCTGGCCGCCATGTCGCGTCCCTGGGGCAAGGGCGCGACTGCGACGGAAGACGATACCTGGTTCAAGGTCGACTGGGACCGCGTGCCGGAATTGGTCGAACAACGCAAAGTGTTCTTGAAGGGCGGCAAGGCATTTGTTCCTGGGAGGGAACAGGCCAGTATGGTGATTGGCGAGTTTGTCTCGCGACTGGAACGGCAGCTCGAGGTAAGCATCCACGACATCACGAGCTTCAGACAGGGACTGACAACCCACACCTAGCTGACGGCACGCGCGTTGCCCCGCCTCGACGAGGACGACCGCCTCACCCCGATCCTCGACCACCTGTCCAAGAACTTCATCACCCCCGACAGCTCCTACAGCTCCAACACGGCCGCCCCGCCCGGCGCCGAGATCACCGCCCGCAACATTGACAACCTCGCCCAGCACTTCCCGGCCTGCATGTCGCACCTGCACCGCTCGTTCCGCCGCGACGCCCACCTCAAGCACTACGGCCGCCTGCAGTACACGCTCTTCCTCAAGGGCATCGGCCTGAACCTCGAGGAGTGCCTCGTCTTC
The DNA here is from genome assembly GCA_024584535.1 of Colletotrichum gigasporum. NCBI lineage: Eukaryota > Fungi > Ascomycota > Sordariomycetes > Glomerellales > Glomerellaceae > Colletotrichum > Colletotrichum gigasporum. The sequence continues at coordinate 3,052,663 of CP077951.1, forward strand.
TGGCGGCAAGGCTTCCGCAACGTCACGGACGACACCTTCAACAAGGAGTACCGCTACAACGTCCGCCACTCCTACGGCGATGTCGGCGGCGATTCAAACCGCCGCGGCGGCGGATACAGCCCTTTCAGCTGCCAAAAGATTCTGACGGAGCACCCGCCCGGCCCCGGTGAGGCCCACGGCTGCCCCTACCGCCACTTTAACCTCGAGAACCTGACGGCACTGGTCCAGGCCATGGGTGTCAGCGACCGGGCCACATTGCAGGGAGTCAAGGAGGACAAGGAGAAGCAAAAGTTCCACATGGCGTGCAATCGGTACGTTTCGTTGAGGGGCTCCGTTTCATGGCCCAGCCCTATGACCGTCTGGCAGCTCTTTAATGACATATTTCCAGCGTGTTCGACCATTTGCATAAGCAGGAGCTCAAAAAGGCAAAGGACGAGGGCGTGTTCACGTCTGCACAACTCGAGACAATCGTGCACCCCAACGAGTACTTCAAGCGCAGCTACCTGCTCAAGAACCTCGACAAGGCGCAGGACGTCAAGATGGAGGGGTGAGCCGAGCAGGGCATGCAGGGAGAGAGCCACAAGAGTCACGCGAGGGCGGCCCAAGTATCACGGGACTATCTACGCAGTAGGTAGGCTCTGGAATTTTGGCCAGGGTAGCTTCCTGAAGCTCGAATAAGCTCCAGGCTGTGAGGGCGAGCTGAAGCTGAGCAAGCGGGCTGCGGTTAGGGCCGACTAATGAGCGTGGCTTGATGAAAGGACGAGAGTTCCACGACGGTCTGGGCCCTCTGGAGGAGGGACCCCTCCTTGGGGAGGCGTTGAATGACAATGGGCGAGACTGTCTCGCGGGATTACCATGATGAGCAAAACAGCGGTCTCACGGACCACGAGTGTATTGGCGTTTCGGGGGGGGGTGTAGGTGCTACATTGGCGGGATTTTGGATTGTTGCGTTTAGCTTAATGTTTGTCACAAGAGGGCACACTCACTCACTCACACACTCTCTCACTCAGTTGGTGACTCCACCAGCGCCAGCAGCATTCCCCGTGCGCCCTGTCTTGTCTGTTCCGTTTTGACGTTTCCCACGTGGCCGAGTGTCTTGTTTCATATGGATAGCTCTTGGGGGAGTGCCGACTTGTCTGCCAGCCAATGTTGTTTCCGTCTCCTTCGGCAGCGGACTGGAGTCTGGGCTCCGTCGGCAGAACAAAAGCCAAAATCCGTCGTCCCGACTCGACTCCCTTTTTCGGGGACCATCGTATTTTTGTTTTGTCTCTTTTGAAAACAGTTTCTCGTTTAGTTCCCCAATCCTCGGCATCCTCGGCGTCTCGACTGTTGGTGTTGGGGTTTCATCTGTGCAGACAGACGGACGGAAGACGGACTGAGCCGCGGCCCTACGAGAGAAAGGCAGGGGGGCTAAGAGACGGGCCGTTTTCTTTTTCGTGTTTCGTTTGAGGATACGCAGTATGTCACTGGTCCTTTTTTTTTCAGAATTTGGAAAGAAGGCTGGACCTCGGACGGCGCTGGTTTGAGCAAACGAGAAGAGGAAGGGTTCGAGACTTTGGCTCGGCAGATGCCAACCAACCCACACCCGGCAGCAGCAAGCAGCAGCAGCGTTTACAGAACGCCGTGCCGCGGCTTGGCGGTTTGGGAGGTCTAGATTGAGAAACACAATACAGTTTTCCACTGTCCGAAGCCGGGGGCCGCGACCAAGAGGGCGCATCACGGGATTCTCGCGGCATTGCGGACGGTAAATGTCACGAGATCATGCCTTGGACAACGGCACATGCTCCGATGCCCGGCCTCTCTGCGAATCGGGCGATCGCGGACGCATCTCCCCAAGCGTAGACATGCGCACACACGCGCGCACGCGCATGCCGCTGCTACATCGCACCGTGTGCGTGTTGTGGAATTTGCCGTGGAAATTTTAATTCTTGAGGCACCGGAGCTGCGATGGGAGACGTGTGATGGACCGCTGGGGCCGCCATCCATGCAAGGGCCCTATCTGTGTCTCTCTCTCATTCTGTCTCGCGTCTTTCTGGGGAGGTATCTATTATTATGAACCTATCAGAGGGAATGAGATGTGATATCAAATAAGGGTCTTGTGGAGGAACGAAAGGAGACCATGAGCGAGCCCTGTCTATCGGCACGCCTTTTGTGCAGAGCGAGGGGCGCGGGGGAGGATCCGGAGATGGGGGAGATGGATAGAGAGAGGGGATTCACATCTCACATGCCCCCCGCCAATACGCCCCCCGGGTCTGGGCCTCGGGTGGTTTGGTTTCCTTCGCAAACGGGCGATGAACAAGTGGCATCATGCCGCGAGGCAGCCCGGGCATGCACAGGTCAGTTATCACAGGCCTCTCTTTGGACCTGGCTCTGGCTCTGGCTCTGGCTCCGGGGGGGGGCTAGGATTTTGCGTTGCAGGCAGGCCATGGACCATGTCGGGCTGGCCGGCTGGCTGGGCAAGGGGAAATCAAACCACCCAAGAAATCATGCTCTCTGGCCTGGCTTGCTGGCTGGGTCAAGCCCCCCCCTCCGACCGTTCCATCGACAGCCAGAACGGCCATGGACCGGTCTAGACCGTCCGTCACCTTTTTTTTTCTGCTCCCGCTGGCCCAGGCGTCGGAGGGGGAGGGAACACGGGCCAGATGGTCGACGGTCTGGACCCCCGTCGACCGTTGCCTCAATGGCGGCATACAGGCCACAGGCTTGAACGGCTGTCGGCCTACAGCCATACAGTTCGTCGCAGTGACTCGGCTTGTCGCCTTGGACGCATTCACTTGCAATTCCGTTTTGGCCCAGGGATCCCTCAGCGGGGAAGAGGCAATGGTCTGGGTTGGGGTTGCACAGGCGTCAACCAGAGACTCCTCACGTTCGCGATGCGCGCGAGGGTCCTCCGTCCCGAGGGTCGGAATGCCTCGATCGTGAGGGGGGGGAGCGAGGTAGGTTAGGTAGCTGAGGCTCTCTGATGGATCCAGCATCATCTCGTCCAATCCATCATTTGGGAGGCCCTTGATCTACGGAGATCTAGACCTCTCTCGGTGGTGTATCTTTAGGAAAAGCACCATGAGGGATATGAATATTGGATCTGCAACTATTCGCAATTCCCGGGGCGGGGAGCTTGCAATGCAAGTATGCAACAACCAAACACACGCCTGTGGCCGCGCCCCATCCGTGTGTCTGTCACCGTCACCGTCACCGTCACCGTCAGGGTGTAAACATCACGGCCCTGTTTTTCGACCAAGGGGACCATTACTGCCCCTCCACCAGGACACCCAAAAATCCGGGAAAACGGAGGGCGCTATAACGGTGCCTGTCATGCACGATGAGGTCAAGCCTCCCTGCCAAACCACACTTGCCTTGCCTTGGACTCGCCTCACCCAACGAAAAACCGTCCCATGCCGACACAAAGATAGTACACCCCCTTGGCAGAGCTATACCGGCTTTCCAAATAATAGCAACAGTAAAGACGCGCGCTACTGCATACGACCTAAGGTAGGTAAGCCTGCCTACCTACACCTACCTTAGTCTCGGGTCTCAGGCAGGGTGTGCAAGTCCTTGGACTCTCTCTTTTACCGCAGAGACATACGCACTAGACATAGACAACCAAGGCCCTTTCGCAAGTCTCAGGGTCTCCAACTCTCCATCTCCTCCCATCACAGCCTCAAAAGACCCTGTCATCGGAACGGACGACGACGACGATTAGGGGACCTTGGCCCCTTTGCGCATTAGAGACCATCCTCGTCTGGGTAAAACCATCCAGACGAGAGAAATGCACACTGCCTACCTCTACGCAGCAGCCCTTTCGTCCCTTTCGTCTCTGTCCCAACACACTAAACCCTTTGAAAAGCCTAACGCCCTGTGGTGTGGCGGTGGGTTGGCAACACAACATCAAGGCGAGGCAAAAGTGCGAAACCTGCGGCGGCACATGTCTTGGAAACGGTACCACCGGCAGCTGGGCGGGAACCGCCGCGCCAGCCCTCTCTCTTGTGCGGGTAGCCTGCCTTGCTCTCTCTCCCCTTGCCTAGCCAGCTTTACCGTACCGTACCTAGCTGTTCCTGTCCGTGTGTCGTCGTGAATTGGTTATGACGCCAGACCGGACCCCGGGTGACGAAATCCCGTGTCTCCTAGCGCCCCAGGTTATTAGGTGGCTCCTGAGGTAGTGTGTGTAGTGTAGCGCGCACACTCTTCAGGCTGTCACTCAGTCAAGCGGGTGATGTGTCTTACTTTCAGGGACAGGGATCCGAGGTCAGGCCTAGACACATTTTTCGTGCGACGATTCTCTAAATAGTGGCATCCCCTCGATGTGATGCTTGGCCAGGCTGTTATCTGCTGATGGGCGCAGAATGCGAGTAAGGCTCCGGAGAGATCGACCTCGGGCTGCGCGGCCGCCATTGGGCGTCGACCCCGCCTCGAGAGGAAAAAAAAAAATTTTCAATCTTTATTACCTGCAGCGAAGATCAGTTTGAGATTTAGACAGAGGTCTGTTTGTCGCGGATGGGGCACCTCGCACGATATGCCGTCGAACCCGACTGAGCGGGTTAGGTTGTTGACTCGGGCGCCCGCCAAGCGGTGGGCATGCTGTCTTGGGCAGGCAGATGGACGGCGACGATCATCGGTCAGTCAGTCACTCACTCACAGTTGACTTGACCGCTGGAGGAGAGGGGGTGGACAAAAATCCGTGAAGCTATTCGCGACCGGTGCGGTCCTTCGCGCCAGAGCCCGTGTTGGCTGCCCAACCCGACGACACCGACGGGCGCTCAACACCACCTCGCATTTCTCTAGATGGAGGACATCGTCGTCATACAGGTCCCTTCGCGCATGCCCATGACGCCGACAAAACGTCTGCGCGCAGTGGCGCCGGCCCTCGTGAGCCTCATTCATTAGATCATCACCTCGTCCGTTTCCCCCTCCCCTCCAAGACCCCGAGCGTGCCCCGCCGCCGGTGCGTGCCGAGGCATCCTGCTGTCCTCCTCTCGCACAATTTGATCGGACGTTGGAGAAGGCGCGCGAGACACATCGCAACCGATCCTGAGAAAAATGGGCGGGACCTGAGATCCAAGACGCCGAGATTCCTGCGTGACCCTCACTCACGTCTTAGTCTTAGGTCTTGGACCGGCTTGGTAAGCGGCTCGCTAGCTCCAAGTCACGACGAGTCCTCCCGGGCCGTCGGGCTTGCTCATTTGATGGTTACTAAACCCGAGGTGAAGGGAATAGTCCGCGGATCGTACACCACCCGTACGCCACGGCACTGGCTGACTATTCCCAGCCGCCCTGGTAAACCGCACCCTTCAAAAGATCAATCCTGACTGACTGACACAAGACTCGCGGACAAAGGACGAAGGTGAAGCGGCGGTAAGACCACACTCTAAAAAAGGGACGAAAGGGAAAACCAGACACCACCGCCAAAGTGCCAAAACTACCCCCCCCGCCCCCGGAGCCGATCATCCCGCGCCATCGCCTACGTATACTAACACTAACACCTTACCCAGACGGCGGCGCCCACCTGCACACACCGTACCACACCCCCGGACCAAGGACGACGGAAAACCGTGACTTACATCATCACGACTCCGCAGACCGAGTCTAGACTGTTTCGACTGCGACACGCGGTTGCGACGGTGATGGGGGGCCAGCACAAGGGACGGAAACCGTAGCGTGGCAGCTATCCAAGGTGTAAGGTGTGCACATGGCTGGACCGCACATAGACCTCCAGACTATGCAACTGCCATGGCAGTTGTGACAATGGCACGCTGATGCTGGAGGGGTTCTCGAGGCGACCCTGACGGCGATGTATAATGGAAGTTTATCCAACTTACCCCGACGGTTCACGAAGGTCTGGAGCCTCTCGCTCGCCGAATGTGTATAGCTATGCCGGAGTCCAGAGTTTGCCTGCCGACGCGAGAGCAAAACGGATCTCCCCATGAGTCGATGTATGATTGATGATGACATCGTCGTGCCCCAGCCGGGAGGATCATGACGTGGGGTCTGAGTCTGGGTGCTCCCAAGTCCGAGGTTCCACCTTCACAAAACCAAGGCCTAACAACCAAGAAACCATTCAGACAGAGTGTTCCGCGAAGGGAGCTGTGTAACCGCGAACCGTTCCGCGATTCGTGCGACATCTAGCGAGTTACGACTCAAGCGGCCCCAGATGTGAAATTACCCGCCAGCGCGGAATTGCGTGGCATGAGTGGGACGACCAACCGAAAGAGAGGGGAAAAAAACACCTCGCGTGTGTAATCTACAGATTGATTGCGGCAAGTGGGTTCCGGTGTGGTTCCGAATAGCATCATCCGCCAAGGAAAGTGTCAGGAACAATATTCCCCGACATGTCAAGTTTTTTTTTTTTGAGATGTTTCAACGCACGACTCAAAGAAGCAAAATACACGCACCGCACACACATCCAAACCCACCTCTCATATCCACAATCGAAATTAGAAGTCACTGCCAGCGCAATCTCTCAACTTACCAAGATGGAGATACCGCAGTATGGTACGATGGAGGCCCATCAGCCCACAAACATGTCAAACACACAGTAGCTCGCCCGTAACCGTCCAGCCGCATGCGCATTTGACGTTCTTGCTCCGTCAGTCCCGTCACGTCCGACTCCTCCGTGACGTCCGGAGCCGGTTTCTCGCGAACATGTCCTCCACCGACGTGGTTAATCTGGGGGCTGAGGCGAAAAGCTTGGTGATGTATCACATCAGACGAGTTCATCGCCGTGCACCGCCCTCATTTACTCCAAATCCGTACCAGAAACCCGGGAAGCCGAGCAAGGGGTGCTTCGATAGTTTGTTGTTGAAATCTTGGTATCTGCGGCGCGGTGCACGAAAAACGGACGGCCAAGACTTTGAAGCCAAGAGCGTGGGTTACGAACCGCCCAAAAGAGTCGACCGTCTACCAATGTTTTCCTCGTTATTGCATTTCTCGCACGGCGCCCCGGTGGGCTCCCCTGAGCAACGGTGTTCTCGGAAACGGTGCAGAATGGCCTGAGTTCCGTCGCCCTCGGCCGTGGCCATGCCGTCAGGACGGACGGAAACCGGGCGCCGCCGTTCGCGAGGGGGCGTGCGTGTCCAAAACGGAGGGGAGTGGACGTGTCACACCTCCTCCACCACATCACCCACAGTAATATGCGGGGAGAGACGACAGACTGAGGGAAAGGGAGGCTGGGAACGGGTGGGCAAGCCGAGCAGTGACACCTGCCTCTCTGTCTCTGTCTCTCTTCTGCACACCTCCCTCCATCCATCTGCCCCCGTGGGATAATAATAATGACGACGATGCTGAGCTAAGGGAGATCACCCCCAGAGGGTTGTATGTTTCGTGTCTCGCGCGCAGCCGCATGCACAAGCACAAGCAGGCACAAGCAAAACGCAGCATAGCTTAGCACAGCCTGCCCGAAGGCGGACCACTCACGAAGCTTCAATGCCAGCAGCAGCACACCCCCGGACTGGCTCAGGCCTGATCAGAGCTGCCATTGACCGTCCGGCAGCAGAAGCCCGGCCGCACCGCGCTCGCCCTGCTGTCGCTCCCGCAAAAAGAAGCGGCATCTACAAGTCCCGGATCTACAACCGGGGCAACCAGCCAGCAGCAGGAAGTAAACACCCATCACAATACCTCGCCTCACTTTCTGCAAGTCTCACAGGGTTTTGGGGCCGAGGTTGGGAAACATTTCATGCACTTCTTGCATCTCTCTCTCTCTCTCTCTCTCTCTCTCTCTCACACACACACACACATAGCCCCAAATCAACCCAATGTCCGTCTGTCTATCTATCTGTATGTCTGTCTGTCTCTCAACGACCTGCGTTTTGTGTTATTCTCTCCCGGGCAGCCCTGCATGTCTCGTTCATCCCGAATGGACAGGCGGAGCCCTGTCTGTCGTGTGTGTGTTGGCTGCAGGCCGCCGCGGTGATGGGACCCTTACGCCATCCTTACGGCGGGCCTCGCTTTTTTTCTGAATGCTGCAAAAGAACCTAATGTCTTACGGCGAGGAACGACTCAAGGCAAGGGAAATGTTTAACCGGCCCCTTGGATTGGGCAGATGAGATGTGTGCAAAACCAAGGGAACAGGAAGCTGGGCGAACCCAGACGGCGCGCGCGATCCACGGACATGGCCATCTCGTGTCTGCAGGCGATAAGAGAGTAACAACAACAACAACAACACCACTGGTAAAGAGGCAACCAATATGCCCTCACTCCCTCCCTTCCCTACCTCGCCCCCGCCGGGGTTGCCCCCGAAAAATGCCAACTCCCCCCCCCCCCCCCATCCCCCATCTCAATCAAGCAAATGAGAACTTTCGAAACAAGACAGCACAGCTGAAAGTGTAAAGGGGAGCCAGTCGGGGGGTCCGCCCGGGCATCTTCGCGTGTTCTGGCGAAGATCTTCCCTCGATAGAGTAACCCGTCGAATATCACAGAGAAGAGAGAAGGAACGAAAAAGAAGGGGTCCAAGGGACCGACAGGGCCCAAACACCAGTCAGAGGACAAGAAGCAGTGAGGCTCCAGCTGGTTGGGTCGCTCTGCCCCCCGGCGTCCTGAGGGGACTGCTGCAGCACTAACCAAGGCGGCTCCCATGTCAAGGGGACCAAAATTAGCAGGCCTCTTGATGCACATGTGTGATTGAGTGCCTCTGTCCCTTCATTCTCTCATCTCTCACAAACTGCCAGGGCCACCGAGATGTAGATCTTGCCCATCTATCTCAAACCAGACAAGCAAGCCGTTCTCCAGAATATAGAGCTGGGGAGGCTGAGTCGGCACACCTCACAACTAACGCAACCTGCCAATCGGGCCCTTTCCACTTGCGTCCTCCATGCTGGCAGTTACACCTGGAATATCGTTGCATTCCCGGATGGCGGCGCCGCGTTGTCCTGGCTCAGCACCTACAACCGGCCGCTCCGTGCTTCGCTGCTGACAAGTCATCTCTTGGGGCCTCACCTCACCGTTACTCTCCCAAATCCTACCATATTGGCCATTTATGGCTATCTTTTGCCAACCAGCCCCGTTATCCCAAAACGGCCCGTCCCTGTCCCAAACCGCGTATCCCTTGCACACATACTGCACACACATAATGCCCACAGCTCAGCTTCAGCCCCGGCGGCCCGAGGCCTGCCATGTGCAAACGATGTCGTGACAGCCGCAGCCTTGCAGCAAAGCCTCCCCCGCCATTCGTCTCTGTCTTGTTAGTGGTCACCCCACATTCAGAACCACGGTTAATGCCCTCAATCCTACCGGCCCTCCCCCCTACCCCAAAGAGCTGAAAATGGCGATGTTCAACGTTTGAAACACACCCTATATCCTCCACTCTCACTCGCCTTGCCTATCGTCTTCCAGAGAGAACGTGTCGTGGCTCGTGGCGCTCCCACTTCGCGCGCAACCCTACTCCATGCCCAGCTGAGCGGAACCATCCATCAGACACGCCTTCCCAACCCATCATCCCTTCAGCCCAGCACCAGCGAACCCGAACTGATTTCCCAACTCGTCCTGTCGTCTCATGTGAAAAGAAGGGAGGACTATGGTTTGATGATCACACCTTACCTCTCCAAGATTCCCCACAGCCGGTACAACCAACATCCATCCCTTCGGACATCCGTGATATTATAGTCGATAAGCAGCGACGCAGCTCGATATCATAATCGACGGCCGTTATATCAAAGGCCCAAGAAGGACGTAAAGGCCCGTGAGAGAGAGAGAGAGAGAGAGAAAAGCCAAGAGGGGTGATCAGTCAGATCAGCGAGGAATACTGCGCTGCGGTCCGGAAAAGCCCCGGCAGTCACGTCTGCCATCATCCTGCTGCGCAGTTCCCCATCCGTCATCGCATCATCGCCGCCGCCGTCCCATCCCTCCTGACGCCGGGACGAAACCCAGCCCAGCGGCGAAGGAACGTGATCAGCCTAATGCTACAATGCTACGCTCTATTGCGGATGCCCTGAGAATCGGGTTTCTCCAGAATACTACAGAACGCCACGCATTATCCGTACAGCACACACACACACACACACACATACACACACATACACACACATACACACACATACACACACATACACACAAAAAAGGGGGTGGGGGGGCGCCTGACGCCCTACAGCCCTCCCGAACAGCGTCTGTCCTTGTAATCAAAGGGGTGCTCGCCTGAACCCCGAATAAGCTCTGCTACCACCCTTCGCCTGAATCCGAGAGGCCGGCAATACAGCAGCAGGGCGGATAGCAAAAAAAAAAAAAAAAAAACCAAAAAAAAAAAAAAGCCCACCAGCGATACCACCATGAGGGATCACATCAAACCCGTCTTGTGTTATATCGCACCTCCGTCCAGAGGCAGACGCAGCCGCAGGTGGGCTGCTGGGGATCGACTGTATGCCCACCAGCAGCAGCAGACTGTCGTCGGTATCGCTTCCACGCCTACCCGATACCCGCGCGGTTTCTGATACACCACGTCCAACACACACACACACGCCCATGTCCTAAGCGAGGCCGGGCTGAGCCCGTCACGGACATGCGCGACCGCTCCAACGAACCGCTCTGGCTCCCGGCCCCTCCCCAGAACTGACGATCCGCATAACAGGAACTATGCATCGTCTTCCTCGCTGCGGATTTTCCCACCCTTCCAGTGGATGGAGGGCCTGGTGTTGCGGCTGCCATCCTATGTTCCATGCCGCTGTCTGTCTGCTGTCTGTCGTTTGCATATCTGCATGCCCTGTCCACAGCCACCACCAAAACCACGCACACAAGCTGTAGTCCAGCCGAGAGTGGTGGGGGAGTGTGTTGTATCGTAAGCCAGCCAGGCCAGCAGCGGACGCATCCGTTCCGGGAAACCTGCCATCCAGGGCGTCCTTCCCAAAGGAGAAGCTCAGCTCAGCGCTCTCTTCTGGATTCGGTGGATTGCATCTTGCAGAACAGGGACGTAATCTGCATGCGAAGGGGCAATATTTAGAAACACACTGCATAGAAGAAGATTCGAATCTTGAATTTGCAATCTCAGCACACTCAGGAACACGAGATAGTTACATCAAACCTCACTCCATCCCTTCGACCCCCCCCAAGCTGCACCTGCACCGCGCAACGGCCTCTTCGGGACGGCGGCCGCGGCCATGAAGGAAGAGAGCCAAGCTTCCCATCTCACACATTTCCCTCTTTCGTAGACATCCAACACAACACAACACAACGCAGAATCCACATTCCGCGGAACCCTCCAGCTGCGTTTCGCATCTTTACAATTTTCAACGACGATACGGCCGGCAGGCCCAACCCTGGGTTAAGCATAGACACGCAGACGACGCACCGCTGAAGAAGTTCATAGCGTGGTGCTGGCGGAGAATACCCGCTTTCTCGGCAAGCAAGCCTGCCCCACGTAGATGTCCTTCCCAGTGCAGTCCCGACGGCGCGGGAGATTGGATGCCAATATGTCTGTCCCATACTGCGTACCTAGCCAGTGTTCGATAAGTAATTCCTCGGCGGCTTTCCGATGTTTCCTTCCGCGCCCAGGGCGGTAAGGCGGCTGAACGGCACCTTTGGACCGCCAAACATTACACGATGGAGAGACATGGGACTGCTTTTAATCACGCCAAGATGGGAAGTTGGAAAGGGATGAGTTTCTGAATTGCTTCATTTGATATTCTTTGTTCGGTTTCATGGTCGCATTATATAGCTAATCGGTCTTGAGTGTGGTATCTGCATGCTTGTTCCTCTCCGCCCCAAATCCCGTAGTTCCCAGATCCGGTTCATTTCGCCCGTAATGTTGTTGTACTGATGATGCCCCGCCGCTTTTTGTACGCCAACAGATAACAATTTTCTCGCAACAGACCGCTGAGGGTATTGTGATACACTTTGTTTCCACCTCTTCCTCTCCTTCCCATTTGAAACGCCAAGGTATACTGAACTTTTCAGCTTCGCCCGGAAATAAGAAGCGCGAGTAAAAAAGAAAAATCCAATAAACCGTACCCAAAACGGGACACGAGGGCTCCACGATGCCATTCCCAATCCCACCGCTTGACCCAAGACTTATAAAATAAAAAATCCCGCTGTGTGCGCGCGTCCACGCACGCGCGCAAGGAAAAAAAAAAAAAGTGACCCGCATGATTTGAAAATTGAAATGAGATATTCCAACACAGAAAGAGAACAGTGAGAAAAAAGCGCTCATGCGCGTCGACGTCAGAGGCCCGCCGGCGCCCAGTGACGCTAAAAATTGCAGCCCAATCAGAGCCGCCGGCGGCACCTTAGAGGAGTCGTGTAGGCGGAGGCCGACAGCAGTGATTGGCGGGGTTTGACCGCTCGCGCAGTTGGATCGCCGGCGTCTTCAGGGGAGGGGGGACGCTGCAAGAGCGAGAAGAGGGGACGCGAGGACCCCTATGATCCCGCAATGACGTCCGAATCGTCGACTTGTCGTCCACAACACACCAGCACACCCGAGACACCCCAAGACACACACCTCCGGCCCGCCGCATAGCATTGGCTCGGAGCTGGGCTGGGCGTTCCTTATGCCAAAGCGGCGCTAAGCCGACCAGAGTCTGATGCAGTTCTCTGGAGCGCAGTGTCGCGTCGCAGTGAGGGGAGAGGGGAAAGGGGGGGGGGTCTGCGATGATGCACAATGATGTCTTCGTGCCTCGCCGCTGTCGCAAAGGGCGCTAGCACCAAAGTCTAGTTGTAGTGAGTGGCAACCGTCTTTTTGCATTAGAGGACCGTGGGGAAATTGCGCGCCAGTGTCGGCAATTGGGCGACCTTTTTGTGATGAGGTGCATTCCAGCGCGAAGCGAAGTGGGTTTCGCTTTGCGTTGGAATTCGTCTTCATCGCATCTTTCGTCGTGTGACCAGCCTCGTATGGCGAGACGAGACTGGGCAACAGGCCCCATAGCGGAAGCCGAGGCAGGCGCAGTGCATCGGGCGCTGACTGACTTTGGCTGTGCGGCGCTGTATTGCTGCAACCGGCGGCAGAATTTTTTGGTCCTTCTAGCGGAGAAGGCGCTGTAGAGGTACATGAAACTGCTGCCTGTTCGCCCAATGTGAGTGTGGCCTTGGCTTTTTTTTTTTTTGCCGAGGGCGGAAATAAGCAGTCGTAGCCAATCCGCGTACCCGAACGGTCCAAGGTGGGTCCCTCGGGCCGGAACCAGCCAATGGGAGAGGCCAGGCTGCGGGATGACAAGCCCTGGGCAGAAGGAGAAGCGAAAGCGCGCGTGGCCAGCCAATCCGCCGAGAAACGAAAAGAGGAAACGCCAGCTTCAGCTGTCCATGAATATCCAGATGGAAGGCCCGAAGAAGCTTTTTTCCAGGAAGCGCCCAGCCACCGGTTGGGCAAACAGCGAAAGAGTCACTGTTTGTTGCCCGACCAGTCGAATTCAGATCTCGCAGACCAATCGCTCCCCCATGCGAGATTGAAAGGTAGAATCATCCGCAGTGGAGCCGCCAGCGAGATCATATCAGGCCATGACAACATCGTCATCTGGGCCGAATGATTGGCTGAGGTCCGCGGATGGTGGGGGGAGGCCCCGGAAATTCCGTCGGCGCCGACTCGGCACCCAAGTGGGTGCGTTCATCTGGAGATCCGGTGGCCGGCAGGCACAGATAGGGCAGCAGCTGACAGGCGACGGGTGCCAGAGGGGGCAGGGCAGGGCACACATGTTTGTGCCTGGCTTGACACTTTGCGTTGCCTTGTTGCCCTGCCGCGTGCTTGAATGTTGTGCTGTGCTTGCTGTGTGCTGTGTGCCATGTGCTGCTTGTGCCTGTCTGGGCTCGTGTTCGTGAGGCCCGTGTGGGTTTGTTTCATCGTGAACGGGTTGTCCCTGTGACGCTATCGAAGCGGCGTCGAGAAGAATCCCAGAACGAACAGACCAGCGGGCCGGAGACCCACCGCCTGACGAAATTTATCCCTCTTTTTTTTTTCCCCCTCTGCCCAGAGGATGGATGCTGCAACGAGGAGAAAAATAGAAGCAGAATTGATGAAGTGAATGGGCTAACGCAAGCCCGCGTGCGGCAACGTGCCGCCGTGCAGTGATCGGCAGCCCGAAGGCGAGAATCAGAGGACAAGACGGCCCCGCGGAGCTTAGTGCAAACTCAAATGCGGCTTGGGATCGCCCACCGACGCTGATCCTGGGGTCCTGGTGTTGGTTCCCTCGAAAGAGGCAGCCGAAAGCCAAGAGACAGTTGCTGCCGTCTCCTGAGCTGAGTAAGATTAAAGTCATACTCAGGCTTGAGTGGTGCCTTCGGCTGTCCTCCGCGGTCTGGAGGCATCGGATGCCTTCACACGCGTCCCTGGTCATGCCGTGATGGAGTGCGGGCCCCGTCCTGTGCCGTGGTGACGATGACCTAGTGCAGCCGTAGACGCCGTGTCGATGTCGTTGTTGGCCGTTGCCGCATCGTCGTAGATAGAGGTGTTGTTCATGTAGAGTAATCGTCGTTCAGTCTTCCGTCACCCATATACACATTCCGCCATTGCAGGTAGGGCCGCTCATTTGTAGCCGACCATCTTGGCGCACCGCTCGCAGTAGTAGAGGTTATGCGCGATGCGGACCATGCCGGTAGAGCTAGAGTCGTCGGTCGAGGTGGCCTCGACGGACCTCGCGCAGCGCAGGCAGCGGAGGACCTCGACAGAGGCAATCGGTCTGGCAACGGAGTCCATGCTGTGTCTGTAGGAAGAGGACGCGGAAGAGAGGTCGGAGTCGGACGAGGAAGAGGAGCTGTAGTGGATCTTGGAAGGTCGTGAGCTGGAAGGCATATTGTTGATGTGAGTGTGTGTCGTTGTAGATGTTGTAAGCTGGCAGTCAGTTGCCTTTGGTGTAGTTGAGTGTTGGAGTGGCTTGGTGTCAAAGTCCAGAGTTAGGTGGGAAGTGAAGCCAGTGTAAGTGGTAGTGGGAAGGCTTGATGATATATAGAGAAGAGAGCGTACACCCGGAGGGGGGTGGGCGTGCAGGGGAGAGGGTACTCTCAGAAGGGAAAAAAAGGAGTAAAAAAGCAGACGGGGGTGTGCTGGCTGCTCTGGCAGGGTGTGCGGTCCTTTTGGGGGGGGGCGTGTAGGATCGCCCAGACGGCGATGGCAGGCGCGAAAATGTGCAAGACAGAGACGGACGGGGCTCTGGAAAGGTCGGCAGCAGCGGTCGCTCAGTCACTTCCGTGTCCGACTGTCTTTTTTGTGCAGTTTTTGTGCTTGGAGCAGCGAGTGGGTGGTGCAGCAAGCAGCAACGCCAGCCCAGCAGGACAACGATGCGTGGTCTCTCTCCAGCCCAGCCCAGCGTCAAGTCAGAAGACAGGACAGGGAACCGGGGGTGCGTCGAAGAAGGAGAGAGAGACGGGGATGCAACGTCAGGCACAAGACTCGAGAGAGCCAAGCCCAGCGAAGCCGAGCGAAGGGGTGAGGAGAGGGGTGAGGAGAGGGGTGGCTTGTCCGGAAGGGGCGTCTGCAGCAATTTGTGCTCTGCCTCTCTAGCGAGATGGTGTGGGTGGAGCAGCAGCGAATAGTACAGCCCAGCAGGAGACGGTCGAGACGGTCGTGGCCGGTACGGGGACGGTGTGTCTGGCTGACGGAGGAGTGCGATCCGTAAAGTTGCTGTGGGTTTGCGTTTGGGTTTGGGGGGGTGGTGGTTTGCGTTCTGAACGGCGAGTTAGCCCATGTTGCATTTAGTGTAGAATATGCATGCAGTTATGCAGAAACCGAAGATGGGTGGGGCGATGCAGAAAAGGGGGGCCACGTACGGAGGTGGTTATGCTCTACCGGGGCGCCAGTGAGCAGAAGGGGGCGTGTGCAGCTTGGCAGCAACACCCGAGATGGCAGTGAGCAAGAATGGACGATTGATGGATGGTTGATTGGCTGCTGTGGTTGGGTAGATATCGACGCGTAGTCTGAGTCGTCTAGCTCCGGGCGGTGCACTCCAAACAGCGCATCTGTATGTAATCTTCAGGTAATGTTGGATTCGATTTTGAGGCCTGCTCTCTGTGTGTGTCTTTCTTTCGTTCTGAGGCCTGCTCGCTCCCGCACTGCGCAAAGCGTGTGTATCCTTCGAGGACGGGTTGGGTAGATCTGGGTCCTTTTGCTAGTTCCTTTCGAAGCAACAAGGGGACTCTCAATGTTTTCTCCAGCCAGTGGGGGGGGGGGAGCTAATGGTAGCAAGGAGCCAGCCGAGGTTGCGGTAGAAGAAGAAAACGTTTGTTGGTGAACTGCAACAAAGGATGCGTTTCCCAGAACGGCGACGGGAGATGTGATGGGGGAGGGGAGGGGGGGCTTCGGGGACTTTTAATACACATGGAGGAATTCAGGGTCCAAACAGAAATAAAATGATCAATCAGACTTCTAGACTCTCTCCTGGCCCTCTTTCCCATGTTTCCCACGCTGCGTTTGATCGCGTCAATGGAGGTTGCCCATCGCCGATGTCCAAGGGGTGCCCAAGACACCGCAGACAGGTCATCAGTCCGAGACGCTGGTAAAGAGTGGCTTGATTGCGCATCTCGATTACAGGAGGATGCGCTGGGGGACCGAGTGGGAGACACAAAACGGCGGAGCTATGGACCTGTAGCGCCAATTGTATTGGTCATCTCTTGCTTTGCTTTGCGCTCTTCATTACTGTCCATCCTGCCTTGTGATCCACGAGCCTGTGTTCGACGCCGCGGCCGTCTTACGTGGAATGGAGGCGTCTCATAGGGCGGCCGCGCGAGGGTGGGTTCCTCTCTCGCTCTTGGCCCTCAAAGGCAACCTCGAGGCAAGGGGGCCGCGAACATTCAACGTACGGCAGACGGACGACGACGAGGATGTGCCTGACCTCCAACACACGGCAGCATACGCACGCGAATTCGCCGGCTGCCCACGGAGAATTCCAGTGAGTTCCCTGTGGTGGACATCTGCCATCGTGAGATCGCCTCGTGAGTGGTTGTCGTCCGCGGCCAGACACTACCGCACATGGGGCTCAGAAGATGAAGAGAGGGGGGCGAGATGAAGCCAAGTCCCACGACGGGGACCACCCCGGATCGTCGACGGATCCCCCAATGTGGCTACCGTCTCGCACTTCGCTTCCTCTGGAGACTTGTGCAATCCTTTGATCAGAATCAAAACTGTGACTCTGGGTCGAGGGTCGAGCAGTCGAGGGATGTTCTGGACGGACGACCCCCCCCACCCGGTTCCGTATGGGATTGATTATCCACTATTCCCGTTCCCCCTGCACACATCCTCAGAAAGATGGGAAACATTTGTAGGATAAATTCCATGCTCGCTTCCGCGGGGGCAGACACGCACGCACCACGCAACGCCAAAACGCTAGCTGCTATAGCCATTGAGAGAAATATCTGGCTGGCGACCAGGAAGCCCGCAAGGGCAGCGCTTCAAACCGTGCGTGGGCACTCTGGCGGGAACGTCCTCAAACTCTGAGGGGCCTTGGGACGGACGGAGGGCCCGAACCATGCGACTCTGGAGGGAAATAGCATGTTCTCGCACACTGCCCTCGTAGGGGTCCTGGGGAAGTCTCAGTCTACGCAGTGCTAGTCGCCCGCGGACCATCGCGAACTGGGAGCATCCCTCCCCGGAAGATAGTTTGACAGTGCTGGCGCTGCGGAGGAGCCAATGAATAAAGGGTTGCGCCACGCGTGTGCCTCTCTATTCCTTACTGCGGCAATCCTTCGAGCACCATCGTCTCTCTGTGCCTCTCTGCCCCCCTCATCCCGAGGGCTATGCTCACGATGAAGGTCGTCAATTCGGGGTCCTCGCTCCTCCATCGACTCCATATTTCGGCGTTCTGGGGGTGGTCACTCGGCGAACCGACGGCGCCATCGCTGCAGCGTCGTTCGGGGGCCCGGGGTCGGGGAATTTGTTTGGCCTACAGGCGGTGCTGTCTCTTGTAAATGCGAACTGGAGCCGGCGAGACCCCCAATGGCCATCGAGCAGCCTACGAGAGGTCGACGGCCCCCAACGACGGCGGCCAACAATAGACCGCGCAGACCAACAGCACCCAAAGATAGAGGCGGCTGGAACGAACGGGCCAACGCTCTTCATCAATCTGCTTTTTTACCTCAGTTGCTATTTTGCTCCAGAGTGTTTGGTGTTTCTGTTGTTATTTTCCCAACCCACAGATCATGCCATTGACACCGACCCTTGGGGGTTAGGTAGGGCTGAGCGAAGCGAGGGAGTATCACGGAAACACACTCTTGTCTTGGGTGCTTGATGCAAAAGTTAGCCAGCCCCCCGGAGAGAGAGAACCCAGAACTATACACGCTACGGCAGTTTTTGGATCCATCGTGAAAGGAACCCGCTCGGCGCGGGAGCTGTCAGGATTCCGCCGAGATGACTCGGGGAGTAGGAAGCGCTCTCTCTCTCTCTCTCTCTCTCTCTCTCTCTCTCTGCAACCACCAATATTGGATTGAACCCTAAAAAAGAGGCATGAGCCAAACTCCGACGAGCCAAGAACTCAACGCGGACGTCCGGGCCCTCTGGGCGGAGAGCTTCTTCACGAGTCAACGCATGCTTTCTTTTTCCCTTCTTCTTTTTCGCTCTGGACAACAAGTCAGTTGACGGACGAGGGGGTGGGAGTGAAGCCCTGCCGTGGCATCCGTCACGCGCACCACGGGCTTTGTCATTTCCAGCTCTTTTCCACCATCTTCTCTTGCTGCCAATTCAGACTTCCCGCCATGGCATTTCTTAATTTCCAATCATCCCCTCAAATCACCCCGATCACCCCTCAAACCCGTCAAAGCATCAGAACATGAAGTCGCGCGCCCAGCTAGTCGCGAAACCTCTAACTACCCCTCTTCTAGCACCCTTCACAAGTGTTCTCTGGCTGGCGTTCCGCCCTCTCCCGTCCCCTTTTTCTTTCTTCTCAGACCACTTTTGCCTTTTCCCGGCGAATTATTAATCTTGGCACTACAGAAAAAGGATCGTGAGCTCCAACAAAGCCTCTGTACGGAGTTGGATAGGTAGGCTGCCTAGCCACACCCACACGTACACGCACACAACCCATACAATCTTGAGACGGCAGCTATCCTAAGAGCTTCAAGCCACAGGTCGTGGTGGTTGGTCAATTCTGCTGCTGCATTGACACGCAGCCTCTCCGTTTTGGCTCCTGTGCCACCCTCTTCCTGTGTCTTGGTATCGATGCTGAGCCTCCTGCCAAGAGAGTGTGTCTTCTGTCGGCTGTCTGCTGGCTTGTGGTGCTGTGCCTCACCCTCTCCACCGTCCTGAGCCCTCCGTTACAGCGTATGCAATTAACGGACACCTCTACCCACCGTAAGAGGCTCTCGCCTCGGCTGCCACGGTGTAGAGTCACACCCAGACGGCACCACCGGCTGTTACGGAGTCAACCACATGGGGATGACAGGGGTTCGAAGGGGTGACTAAGGTACGAAGGCCGCCCCGACGCGACCTAGCGCCTGATGACTCCCGCGAACTCTCGATCCTTGGGCTGTGTCCTGCGACTCCACCCCGGTTGATCTCCCACTCTTTCTACGATGCTCAATCCAGGGTCCCGTTTTCTTCAGCTCTGTGCCTGCCGTGATGTGTGGCGTGTGCGGGTGGGTGTGCGGCACCGTAAAGCCTGATCTTCCCACCGTCCCAACTCTGTCTCTCGCTCTCTGAAGAGGTGTGTGTGTGTGTGTGTGTGTGTGTGTGTTGTGTGCCTGTCTCTGTTTCTACCTCTCGCTTCTCACCCACTTGTCAGCCTACTGTCAGTCAGCCAGTACTTCCGTAGGGCAGAGACCAGCCCAGAGACAACTGAACGGGGGAAAAGAATGTCGTACGTACTACGTACGCAGTAGCGTGTAGTGTGTGGTGGTGGTGGTGCGTATGCAAGTACAGAGTCTCAGCGGGCCTCGCGTCTTCGCCCTCTTCTTCACCACCACTCACAGTTCACAAATGCTGCTACTGCTGCTGCTACCAAGAAGCTCAGCCAACCACCACGCAAGCATCCAGCAGAGCCTTTTGCCTCGGCGCCGAGCATTCTTGCCTCTTTGCACAAACTATGCATCGCGTTGGCCGGGAAGAATGCGCGTAGAGACTAAACAAGACACACAGAATGCCGTCCTCCGCATCGTCCGTCAGGTGCCCTCATCGGCCATCTCGCATGGCATCGTCCGTCGAACCCGCGACATTATCACGCCGTGAATCCGATGCGACTCTACAATGTCCCAACCCCACTCTCCGTGACTTCGTCTGGCCGTCCGTCCCGTTATCGCTGCTACTCTCCATATGCAGTACTGCAAACTGCGGTACTATGGTTCGCGCTTCTGTAATATGGCTCTTTCACGGGCCCTTCTAATCAAACACCCTCACTCTGTGGCCGGGACGGGAGAAAGCACGCACAAAGGACTCCGTACATCGCATATTCCCGTGGGCAGAGGCTGCCCAAACTGAAATGCCACGCAGATGCGTAGCGAGAGTCCGCGCAAGCCTCTCGCTTCCCCCCAGGCTGTATCCGTATCGAACCCTTGCCATGCGACTGCTTCCACCTCACATTTGCAATTGGCATCCATCTGTCTCCCCCCCCCCCATTATCTTTCTCACAAGCGAAACGCCCGTGGCTGTGACTGCAGCAAACCCG
Source organism: Colletotrichum gigasporum (assembly GCA_024584535.1). NCBI lineage: Eukaryota > Fungi > Ascomycota > Sordariomycetes > Glomerellales > Glomerellaceae > Colletotrichum > Colletotrichum gigasporum. Next base: position 3,073,149 of record CP077951.1, read on the forward strand.
CCGAGCTCTCCCCGCACCCCTGCTGCCCCGTTGCGTGTACCGGCCGCTGCTGCTGGCTAGTTTCTAGCTAGCTAGTCCGCTTCTGACCGGCTGCTGATGTGAACATGATATGATAAGCCGGGCTGCAGAATGCGTGTCCCGCTAATACAACATCGGACGCATCAAACAGTCGTCCTCGGCAGGGCGGGCAGGCAGCGCAGGCATGCATGCAGTGCGCTGTCGGTTTTGTCAGCGTTCGAGGCGGCGCCGGGCTCTCTTTTAAGCAGAGCCGAGGCGGGCGGGAATAACAACGACATGCAAAACAATACCGCGTACAGCACCAATGCCTCAGGATTATTAACCATCTCCAGCGGCTCCATCTTTCCCAGAGAGAGTAGAGCGGGACCAGCAGCAGCGAGGGGTGTGTATCGGAGGAACGGCGAGGTTTATCTCCTGATGCCGAGTGGGAACGAACGAAGCCTTTCACCATCTATCTCCCCATTATCCTCCCATCCACCTCCGGGATACCCGTTCAGTGCGAAATGCCGTCCTCCTAACCCGCCATCTCCACAAGTCCGTCCGCGCCGAGGAGACCCGCCGTGTTCTTCTCCGCGCGGTGCCGAGCCCGAACGCTCCTCTCCCCCCTTCCTCGCATTCCTCGCATTCGCATTCGGTATGGTGCATAACCCCGCGTGCCCTCCACCCCTTCACAAACCCGCACCACCGCGGAGGAGGAGAGGGGAAGGCTTGGGCCCCTTGGGTGTCGTCTCATGCTCAGCTTAGCATGCCGTAGAGCGACTAACTAAGTCTGCACCTTGCGCTCAAAGTTGAGACAGCGCGCCCAATCATCAGCCGGGATCGCGGTTCGGGCTCGGCAAGGTTGGCGGACTCCTTGATTCATCAGGAAGGACCCTTGCGGGAGGGAGTGATGGAGTTATCAAATAATCAGTCACCCGTCCCCGTCAGTGCGTGCGTGTCAAGTCAGTGTTTCTCGTCCCTTGGGGCTTCTTTGGTCTAAGCGGCGCCACGGGGTCTTATGTCTGGCTACCCTTGCCTATGCCAGTCTGCCTCTGCCGTGCCTTAGCTCGGCACGATAGAGATACCCTTAGGCAAGCCGCTACTGCGGTCGCACTGCAAAGAAGCAGGCAGGCAGCGGGAATTGGGGGGTGGGAGAGAAGAACCAGAGGAGGGGGATGGAGAGGGGGAGGGGTAGACTCACGTTGCCCATCGAGTTCCCAGTCCCGTATCGAACAGCCTTCCGAGTGCATCGTGATCAGACGAAGAATGCCATCCAGGCCGGCGCCAGCAAGATCGCGAACCCCCATTCTGCCATCGTCCCTGCCTGTCCCTCGCAACCCAAAATACGCGCAACCATTGTCAAACCCTCCTCCCGGTCTCTCCAATAGTGCACGATGGACGATGGTCCGTCCTCCCCCGCCCGGCGGTTCGTCGGCGGGATGTCTCTGACTCACAAGAGTCAACGATTAGCTACGCAGCAAGTACGAAGTATGCTTCGGCCTCCGAGGGTCGTTCTGCATCGTCGGGTCCCCCTCAACAATGGAAAGGTGGCCCCCCAAATCCAACTGCCGGACCGGACGACGAGAGAGCTCTCTCGCTGGCTCTCTCTCACAGGCACCCCCTTCCGTTCGTCGCGAGGCCCTCGCATCGCCGATGCAGGGGGTCAGCTAGACGACAACAGCACAGCACAGCACAGCACAGCACAGCACAGCGCAGCACGGCGACTCTGCGGCGACGACGAGCAATAAGCAGACAAGCATCCAAGACGCTGCAATCGCCACAACAAACCCACAGACGCGACAATCAGCGGGAGATCAAAGGGTGATGGACGTCGCGTCTTGCCCCAATCGTTGTCCGCCCGCATCGAACAATTCCACCGGCGGGCAGCAATCCAATCGCGAACGGCTGATCGGCATTATCAAGCTTTACCCGTCTGTAGCGGCACTCCATCGGCTCTCTCCTCCGCTCCCAGCAGCAAGGTAACCGTGTGGGGATTCTGCGTGTTTATTATTATTATTATTATTTTTTAATTTTTTTTATGTCGTTTGTTTGTGTGTTCTGGACCTTTGGAGCTGGAGCAATCCTGCCGGACACCGATGATGAGAGCCGCCGAATTCGCTAATGATCGACTTATGCGCTCTGCTGCACACCACACGGGAAGGTCGAAAGGGCAACATCATCAGCGCATCGGCTGCATCAAGCAGGAAATCACCACACGGGCAAGTGAGTGCCCTCCCCCCACGCGCACAAACAGGCGATGATGCGCATGGACGGCCGCCAAGGCTTGGTGTTTCTCTGTCCTCTTGTCGGCCGGCTAGACGACGGAGTGACGCTGGTGACGAGAGGAAGCACGAGAATATGGCCATGAATAGTGGTCTGGCCTGGAATCACCTCACCCAGGGCCAAGACCTTTCTCCCACCTCTCCCCCATCTCTCTCTGTCCAACAAACCCCGGTATTGACTCATTTCTAACCTGATGCCCATTATCAATATCGATACTCTCTTAGTCTTCCAAGAGCCTTGTCCGACGTTCCTGACACACCACACGGCACGAGGACGAACACCAGCGCCTATTTCGCGCCGAGTGCCGTGCATGTCGTTAATCCCGAGACAAAATGCCTTCTTCGTCCTCCGCAACCGTCCAGGTCGGCGGGAATGCGGGTGCGGCATGCACTGGCTGGGACCAGGGCTGGCTGTCGGGTGGCACTTTTCTGCCCCCTTTCCTTTCCCACCCTCCTCCATCGACAACCCGCCGGCGACATCGACAAACCATCGGCGACATCGCACAAAGTCACCGTGGGTTCGGAACTTCGATGGCGTCTCAGACTTTTTTGCACTCCCCTCTTTTTCGGCCTCGTACCCCGAACAGAGGCAGAAAAAAAAAAAAGGAGAAAGGGCACAAAGAAGAAACTCCCGCTCGTTTAAACCGTCCAACCCTAGCCCTCCATGTCCGTCATCGAAACGAAACACGATCGAAACGCTAAAGGTGAAATCCCGTACTTTTTTTTTATTTTTTTTTTACCCTCTTTCTGCTGATGCTTGTATCCGTTGTTGCTGTGCGGCCGGAGAGCCATTGTTCCCAATTTTCGGGATCTCAATGACATGCCAATATTTCCAACTTTCCTGCTCTTTCGTAACATCTCGATCCCAAGCCCTTTCTTCCACTTGTCCATCTTTTCCCCATTGGCCACCCTTTCCTGTTCCTCTTACCGGCCTTGCGCCCGTGCGTTAGCCGCGCGTTTCTTCCCCTTTGACTGGCTGACTGGGCGTGGGCTTTTTCTTTCTTCTGCCCGCTTGCTACCGTTCGTTCATCCCTTTGAAGAAAATCGTGCCCCGATTCGCATATACCCACGGCCGCTCGCTACCGCGCACCTGATGTTTGATCCCGCTACACATAGATTTGCGATCGCGATCAGAGCTGCCCATCACCCGATGCTAGGCATCGACTTAGCGTCCTCGCTATTGGCCAACGGTCCGGGTCACGACGTGTTCTACTATTGCCATCGAGTTATCTTGAACCAATCGCTCCCTCCCAACGGCTGACCGTCTCATGTTTCGATGGGCCATAGTCGTCGTCTGTTCGCCGCACGTCTTTCCCTGTACTGCAATCGCCTCTTCTGACTGTCGTCGTCCTGTCCGAGTGTTGAATTAGCCTGTATCTTCCCCCTGGTGGGGACATCGTTGCCATTCACTCGGCTCATGCTCTTACTGGATACCCGGAGCCGCTCTTTCTTATTCAATCGTTTGCGTGTCCCCCTCTCACGACAATCGCCTCCTCCCACTCCGGGTAGCTGGCATCGAGAAATGGCGAATTCGCCTCCCTCTCGCCCCATCACCCCAGACGTTCTCCCAGGCCCGCAATGCTCGCCCCGTGCCCTTGGCTCTTGCTTCTTCCCCAATTGACATCGCCGATCCTTGACTCGAGCTCTCCAGTCTGTCAGCCCGCCCGACGTAGGATCCTTACAGGGAGAGGGGTGCTCGGGGGGGAGAACACTGCAAGCCGGGGGGCCCGCCATATTGGAACTTTTTTTTCCTTCTTTCCAACACTGGGGACACCCGTGCTCATCGCTGTCCTGAGGGGGCCGCTACATTCTGAATGGGCCGCGCGCCCGACTCAACTCTCAGAAATGCCACCTCACAGCGTTCTAGACCGTCGTCGAACCTCGCTGGGATCCCGGGGCGTGAGAGGTTGTCAGGTTTTCCTGCCTTCCTGCCTACTGGGCGTGTTCGAGGCATTTTCTCTGGCCCGCTCCGACGAACCCCCATTCTCCGCATTTCATTACATAGTACGCCGAGGAGGGAAGGTTTCTGTTGCAGTCCGCTGGATCTCCGGCGTGCGGCTCTGTTGGGTCTTCCCTCAACATGTCTCCTTGGCACTCCTCTGCCTGACCTGTGCTGCCTTCTTAACCCCGAGGTTGGTTGGTTGATTGATTGGTTTAGGCCAGGGGTTGGTCGTCAGCAGAGCGTTCGTTGGCAGTTCAACCGACGCATTCCTCCAGTTTTCTTGGTTTTGGACGATGGTGTAACCATCTTGGAGACGGTTGAGCCAGTTGCTCGCCCCCCATTTGATATGGTGCCATCACCCTCTGGGCTGGCATATCGGCGAAGGAGTTCTTGACAGTTCAAGGACCGAACCATGCAAGAGAGCATGACGAAGTTGACCTCCAATCAGCACGTCGTGAGCCCTTCGGCGTTCCGGCTCCAGCCGAGATGCTCGTCATCGCATTTCCCGGCTGTTCATCTGAAAGGTTCGACTATTTACGAGCCCTCCCTCTCCATTGATGTCCCTCGACCAACGGAATGCCGTGTTCGACTTCCTCCGACGGCCGAGAGCCCAACTCGCCGATGACGGGCACATTGAACCTTACGGGACGCCAAAATATTCGCGCACGCGCCGAAAAGAAACGATGCTCGACTGTGAGGGCCTTCACTTACTGGACGGCATATGGATCTCTTCTTACGGGGTGTGTCAATATCTTCATGCAACGCAATCTGAGCTTTTTCAGGCCTTAAATCGACAAACGCGCTAGGCGCCCTACCAGCCGGTATTATTCCCTCGATAAAGCAATAGCAATCGAAAACCCCTCCCCCGTCCGGTCCCCTTTCGGGGCTCCGAGGGGCCCTTCACATTCTCACGATACCCTACACAGACGTCGCTTCTCCCCCCCCCCCTCTTCCTCCTCTCACCCCAGGATACTCCCGCCGGCACCGCGGACCTGAAGTCCCAAAAGAGAGGAACGCTAATTTTGCCCACCGAGACGGGGGTGGGCGTGGTTTCTGGGGGTGTGAGCGACGCGCGACTGACGATCTCGGGGTCTAGAGCGCCGTCGACGGGATGGCATGCGGCGCCAATGTACGATGATGAAAGCGTCTGCATGATTGACCGCCAGGAAAAAAGGAGCGGCAGCCACACCCGATCCGCGACCTTGGTTTGGCCCCTGTGAATCTGGATTCCGGCGCTGTCCTTATTATTTCAGGGGAGGAGGGGGGAACAATGACGATGGTGGTGTAGGCGAGGGCATGACGCCCATCGCCAAGCTGGTATGCCGGGCTCCCTCAACAACATCCCGGGCCCATCGCGACGAGAGGACGGCACGCGCATCGTCGGCATGGCGCTCACATATCAATTGAGTTGAGTCGAACCGGACGGGCATGATTGCGCCGTCAGGCTCATACCGCGACGCATCAACGAGACATCATCAGGCTTGCGATGCCGGCGCACATTTCTAGCCCCTTCCACGTCTGCTGCTGAGAGGAAATCGCGGCCGTTGAGGTTGGACTAGGGCCCTCGGCACACGGCGTCGCTAAGGCAGGCTGAGACCCTTGGGACTAAGGCGCGTTCGCCGTAGCGCGAAGGGGGACCCTCATGCGTGATGAAGTAATCTCGCGCACCTAGGAAAGGGTCGGACGGCTAAGACGGTGAGGACTGACAGACAGACGGTGTGAGCGAGGCTGGTCTGGACCGTCGGCTGAAAGAGGGGTTGGGCAGGAGGATGTCACTTTCCGTCCTGGGGGTGAACAACGGACGGGGAGTGTTGCCAAGACTGCGGCGCATGGGCTGTTATTCCTGCCATGGTGCCATTCTCTCTGAATTGGTTTGTCACAAGTCGTTTTCGACCGAGGGGTGAGGGTCCGAGGCGTCTGAGGCTCGTGATGCCGTATCCGTCCGCTGAGCCCTGTCCCCACCCCGAGCAGTGCGGGGCCGGGGCTGGGCACCCCGGAGGATTTGCTCCGAGAGAGGAACCTTCCAGCAGACGTCCAACGAGCGGGATCCGCTTGGCGTATGTGTCACAGTTTCAGGTGCTTATATTGACGAAGCATTTGTTTGGTTATGGTTTGATGATTTGTTACGGACGGGACTCTCGGCCTCGTGTGGGGGTCTCGTCTATATCGATCGATCGCGTGCTACCCTGCCTACTGGGCGGATGCGCATACGGTCCCGAAGGCTCCTGGAAGATAAAGGAAACTCACGAGGCTGTCTTCTCCACACCATCATGTATGGAAATGGATAGAAAGGAAGGCTTCAGCACGTGGCTGACGCGGGGCTACGGGTTGCTGGGGGCAGATGTAGAAGCCAACCGTATGCAATCCCCGGGCAAACAAACCATCGCCTGTGTCAAAGTGCATGCATTATCACGTTGAATACGGAGATAACAATTAACGTTGTACGGTGGTAGAACTCGAACTTGTAAAAAGATGCCGTTTCTTGAACGGCCGGGTTTCTCAACCACACGTTCGTTTTCTTTCCCGTGACTCCCCTCCCTTGAATTTGCTTGAATGTTGGCTTATCTATTGGTCAAAATTTCTACCTGTTGGCCCAACCCTAATGAGCCTGCTCTGTCACCGACAGGCCCAGATCATCGTCAAGGTTGCCACCAAGGTGGTAATGTGGTCTTGTCATGGGAGGTATAAAGTCTGCATTCTGCATTCATGTTGGTACCGGCAGGCGTGTCATGCTTGCTTGGTAGCCTGGCATGTCGGGAAAGAAAACCCAGACTCGTTCCTTGCACCGTGGCGGCATGCTGGACGTTAGCCGACAACTGGTTGTTTAGGGCAATGAACTTTCCGGATTACTTTACCCCTTCAGATGCTTGTCCAGCGCCTCTTCCGACATCCCTTTCGCCTACTTATTGGGTGCCAATACCCGCCGTACACCAATGATCGTCGACGTCGACGCCGACATGATGGCTGGCTGAGATGCCCGAAGGTCGGAACGCTAAGTCTTTCGATTCCTCTACCCAGATCACCGAGCAGTATTTCATTCTCACAATCTCCAGCTCCAACAAAACGGGGAGACCAAGCTGCACGTCGGCATTTGCGGACGTCCTGCGGTCTTGTATCAGATCTATTCCTTTTTAAACGTGCTAGATAACAGTGCACTAACTCATAAAAGTCTCGATAGAGTCATGTAAACACAGCAGCCACAACAGGGCGAAAGGGGTGCCGGTCTATCCTGCTCCGGGGATAGTTGATGGTTTGGCTGTTGCCACCTTTCCTGATCTTTCGTGGCTTGATAGAGTTCTACGGCAGAAACTCGCGCAAATTCGCTCTGCGTCCATTAAGGGGAGGCAACCGGCCGGTTTGAGGTCGAGACATGACATTGGCTGGCTTGCAACGAATGGCAAAGCCAATGATGGGAAGACACCATTACTCAAAATGGCATCAATACTGTATCCTTAACGCAGACCTCTGGTCCCAATTGCCTTAGCCTAGTCTCTTGCATTCTTCTGGTAGTTTTCTTCCATCGGCATTGCGGAGCCACTTGTGCCATTTTTCTTTCCGGGAAGGGGCTGGACCTTTTTCCAGGACATCCACAAGCCGAGGCGTCACTCCCCAGAAACTCAGACTGCGGGGAGCCCGCCTCGAGAGTTTCTCTAGTATGTACAGACTTGCATGACTATTGGATTGTCACAGACGGTGGATATAACGGGACCTTCGGGGTGTGGTCCTCAGAAAGATGCCAGCAACGAACACCTTCAGGACTCAGGACAGTTGAATTCAATAGGGCAGCCGGACATGATCACCTGGATGGTCAACCTAGAGTTCCAAGGAGGCTTTATATTCAACTCTAGTCCCATAGTCCCTAATAGTCTGCTTACCAAGGGGCGGTAGCGTAGTGATAAATCGTCTCTCATCCTGGCGACAGTATACCTATTTTGGATGAGAGGGAGACGGTGGTTCGAATCCATCTCGCTCCATTACTTTTGCAGCTTCTTTTTGACGCCGGCTTAGAGTATTGAAGCTCAGAATTGTAAATAATTAATGCTATTCGAGCTTCACTGGATGCATGCCCATGTACAAGCCTTAGTGAATTAACTTGGAACGTTACTCAACAGGTGGTGTTGTGGCATCATCCCTCAGAATGCCTGGTTATGTTCTGCCGCAAAAGGGAAGAAAGCGGATTTGTATCGATTGCATTCAGACGCAGAAAGATTGATCAGGCATTTCAATAAGTCAACTAGGCTTTGTCAGGTTTTCAAGCATGTCTATATTGAGAATACTGTGTGTATATATGTACCCTGCTGGTCAGCAGCTTTCCGGACTCACGGTCGAAACTTGGTCAAGATACGCAGAAATCAGGCGTACAACGTCGGATCTTACGCGAGAACAAGCCGGTAGGTCTGCAGCTGGAAAGGTCCAAGATCGACCTTAAACTTGCCGTCCACCAATTCAACCTCGTGCTCATCATCCTCAAGCAAGTTCGTCTTATGAACGCTGCCCAGCTTCCATTTTGCATCTATCGTCCCTCGTCCGCGCCCTCCAAGACTCTCGTAAACTCGGATGATCACGCTCTTGCCAGAACGCATAGGAAGCTCGCCGAGGCTGACGTCCTCGTCGTCTTCGCCACGCTTGATCGCGTCGAGCACAAGGTTTTTGTCGCCCGCCAGAGCGATCGGGAACGCCTTCAGCGGAGAGTCCGGAGACATTGACACGAGTCTCATAGGGTTGTTGAAGTTGAATGCCGCTCTCACCGTATCCGGGCCGAGGGAGCCTTGGTGAGGCATAATGGCCCATCGGATGGTGTGCTTGCCCATGTCGGCCTGGCCATCAGGGGCCTTGGGAGAGCGCAACAGGGAGAGCCTCATCGTGTTGCCAACGGTGGCGAAGCCGTATTTGCTGTCATTCAGGATCGAGACGCCGTAGCCATACTCGGATAGATCGGCGTATTTGTGGCAGCAGACCTCGAACTTGGCCATATCCCAACTGGGCAAAGCCATTAGTACCATTTCCCGAACAACCTTGGAGTTTCTTTCGGAGCATGTGAGAGCTTACGAAGTGTTGTAATGCGTCGGTCGTCGGATGACACCGTACTGCGTATCGTACGAAGCCTCGTGATGGCGAACATCAACCGGGAACTCGACCTTGAGGAACTTCATTGTCTCGTGCCAGTCGACCTCCGCGGTGCACTCCACGTACGACTGGCTGTCTTCGTCGTCAAGGGCGGCAGGTAGGCTGACAGTCGTCCTAACAGAGCTGACGTCGCTGATCTTCGTTTCGGTGACGACGCTGACTCTCAGAGGCGTCTCTTCAAGGATCGAGGTGGTTGAACTGTGCAGCTCCTCGCGCGTCTCGAGGTGGAACACCTCGACGTCCCAAGCCTGCCAGTAGATGGGCTTGTCATCGAAGATGACAAATTGGTTGGCATTGCCCGATAGGACTTCACGCCTTGCACGTCGGTCGTAGAGGGATGTGATGCAGCCTTTTTCGACTGTGACGGCGAAGTGGGCATTATGTAACTGGAAGATACCCTCTGAAGTTTCCTGAACGGTGACTGCTTTCTCAGCTTCGGTGGAGGGGGATTCTTGGATTGAGAGGGTACTTCCATTGCCCTGGGCAAGTATGTTCGCTTCATCTTTTGTGATGACTTCTGTGCGCGGCCACGCCAGAGTGTTGAGTGCAACTTGCTCATCGCTCTTTCCGCCAGCCTCTCTGATTTTCAGGGCTTTGTAGATATTCTGCAGAAGGACGTTTCCGATGTTGTAAACGTTGCTGTAAACCTGAAGAAGTAAGTTAGACAGAATATTCGTCAGCTCCGCACTACCGGACATACCTTGTCTGAGTCGTCGTAGCACATTCCGATGGCCGTTCCCGGAAGACAGTCGTGGAACTGGCACAGCAGGACCCCCTCCCACATTTCGTCGAGCTCCTTCTTTGGATACTTGTATGACGAGTCTTCGATGGAAGCAACTGTTGCTAGAAATTCAATGTCCCTGATGAGGAACTCGGCTCGTCTATTGTTGAGCTTGGTCTGCGCCTGCGTCGTGTAAACTCCGCGATGGAGTTCAAAGTAGAGCTCGCCGTGCCATGTAGCGAGGGTGTGCGCTTTCTGTTCCAGTCTGGCAAAGAATTCGTCAGGGGTACCACCGAGATGAACACGAGGTAGGAGTCCGGTTGTGTCAGAGAGACCCCTGAGTCGGCGAAGTCTCTCAATTTGCTGCCACGTCGGACCGCCGCCGCCATCACCTTTTCCAAACTAGCGAAGCGTGAGTAGGAAAAAACTGCTAGGAGCCATCGAACTTACTGCAAGTAGTGAAGTGTGATCCTGGTCTAGAGACTTGTGCTGCGTAATGCTCTGCGTGATGTTCGCAAAGGTTGCGTCTGCGCAGTACGTCTTCGCAGGCGGCATGTGGCAGATGACTTGGCTCCCATCAAGCGCAACCCTGAGTAAGATCGAAGTTAACAATTTTAAACCAACAATAAGACCTTTGGTATTGGTCTGCTTACCAGTTGAAGGTCGTGTGGGGAAACTCGTTCATGTTGTTGAAGCAAATCTTTTGGGTGAGAAAGCCCGTCATTCCTGCCTGTCGACAGAGCTGCGGTATCTGGCTCGCATACCCAAACGTATCCGGCAACCAACAAGTTATTGAACGACGGCCGAAGTTACTCTCAAAGAATCTCTGGCCATACAGAAATTGGCGCACGAGAGACTCGCCGCTGGGCATGTTGGTGTCGTGCTCGATCCAGCAGCCTCCGATGGGGAGAAACTGGCCCTCCTTGACTTTTGCCTTCACCCGCTCCCAGGCATATGGGTAGCCTTCCTTGAGCCATTTGAACTACCAAGAACAAGTGTCAGTACTTTTCCGTATCCTTAAATGGCAGCGATGCCAACTTCCGGACGGCCCTACCTGCTGAGCCTGAGAGCAGGCGAACTTGAGTTCAGGATACCGATCCATCAGGTCACATTGGTTCGACCAGGAACGAACGACCTTACGCTTCGTCTCCTCCCACGGCCATAGCCAGCAGGTATCAATGTGACAATGCCCGATAGCGTAGACACTCGGGTTCTTCTCGCCGCGCACGGCGAACACTTTCTCCGAGTTAACGTTAGGACCCAAGTAGTCCTCGGCAATCTTCCTTCCCTGCAAAATCGAGCCCCTATCTCCGAGCTTGAACGTATTTATGATTCGGGTCGCAATGTTTATCGCTTCATGCTGCTCCCACGAGTCCTCGGGAAACTCCTGCGCCGCCTGGTGAATAATCTGGATATCCGTGTGCAGCATCCGCGCCTGCACATTGACAGCCACGATCCCGGCCTTGGCGAGCACGAACCGCCTGTCCGGGTCCGGCGGCTGGATGGCGTCGCCGTTGGCATTGTTCTTGAAGATGGGGTCTCCCGGCGCGTTGCCGAACATGCCGTTGCACGCCATCTCCACGAAGATCGTGTGCGCGCTGCCGTCGCGGAAGGACTCCGGGATGATCCACTCGATGCGCTCACCGCGACCGGTCAGGCCCTGTAGGGGCTCACCAGCGGCGTTCCAGACCGTGGCCTCGTTGCTGCAGTCCCAGTGCAGCTCGAGGCGCTCCAGCTGGCGCATCTCCTCGGGGATGGTCATCTCGACTCTGAACCAGTGGGTTGACCAGGAGGGCCCGAAAGACTGGCCGACTTGCGCAGGCTGATACTCATTTTTATCGCTTGTCGCCTCTGAGAATGAGGGCCTGCTTGTTCCGGGACTGCTCCAAACTGAGAGCTTCAGATTTGGCGGTTGGGAGCATTTTGCCAGGTACATCATCCTACAGAAGCCATCTTAGTTAATTCTACTGGAACGAGTTCTCGAGAGTGAACACACGCGAGCAAATTGGCTTTCTCCCATTGTCCCGGAGAGTAGAAATTCGCTGTACGGTCCCTATACAGCTTGTTTACCCTCTTGCCGACGGGCGCGGGAGCCCGCAGGGGATACGGCCGCGACGACGCAGGAGGGCTGTGCCCGCAAGAGGCGTCTTGCCCACACATTTTAGAACTTTTGTCAGGAAATCAAAGGTGAACGTTGTGAAGAATAATCGGCGACCTTTCGGGGTAAATGCTGGGGTTCGCAGTATGCCTCGAACTTGTAGCTTGTTTACACAGCCAGAATAGTTCACGATGTCAACCGGACTACGGTCGAGACGACCCCTCCATCGGCATCTTCTCCGCACAAATGGCCGGTACTCGGCCGGTAATCGCGCCACGTCGACGCCGACGCCGACTGGCTGGGGGTTTCGGTGCCGAGGGTTAGTCCCCCACGCATGTAATCCATCGTGGCAAGCTTGGCTTGATGCGCCTTCCTTCCGGCCAGGGTTTGCCGGGATCACCGTCTTGGAGAACTGCGGTCAGATAACCATCAGAGGGAAACGCGACCTCGGCCGGAGATGATTAACCCAACGCGGACTCCTTGTCCGCTGCTGATAGCTCTAATAACCATAGGGTCGCATTTGCCCCTCTTCCAGCGCGAATGGGTCGGGTTTAAACGTCTGATCCACGTCCGACTAAGTGGATTGCCTGGGGTCCGGGGAACCAACCTTCTTCAATCCAGGGAGAAAATCGTGAGGGGAAGTTTTGGCGCTGAGGAGAACTGCAACGTTGCGACAAACAGCTTACGCAGTAAGGGAACACCCTGAAGCATCTGTTGGCGCCGTAAATATGCCCATCATGTGATTGTTTGAAGGACAAACAGCCAAGTCGCTATTGGTTGGCTGAAGTTCTGGGCTCGGACTTCAAATTCCGAAGGGACATGGGACAATATCGTGGATGACTCGATTTATCCAGGTGCAGTAGCACCCATGAAACTATCACGGATAACTCATTGGCTTCTATATCCTGAGAGCATGCCTATGTGATCAAGACTGCTTTGATGGTATTACGATAGGCCTCATTACACATTGCCACTACTGCTAATGCTTTATATCGCGACGCTCAATTCCCTTCTAGTAGTTGTATCTGAAGTTGACGTTTTCCTCCAAAAGGTTAGCATGATACTGCAGGATCGCGACAATAAACAGAAACGACTCACCTTATCAGTGATATCCTCGAACGAGTGCGTGTGGGCCGTGTCCGCAACGGCCTCTCCCCGCGCAATCTTGTTCTCCCGCGACTTGTTCTGCCAGACGTAGTACGTCCGCAGCGCAAAGAGTGTGATCTCCAGCAGCACGAAGCAGCCGACGATGATGGCCAGGGCAAGGAAGTAGCGCGGGGCGTCCTTGGCGCGGAAGACCTGCGGGCCGATGGCGTTGCCGGTGGCCCAGAAGACGAAGTTGCTGGTGATGACGACGCCCTTCTTAGTCTGTCCCGCAACGTTGCGCGTGACGAGCGAGAGCGCGAGACCACTGCACGCCCAGAAAGAGATCATGATGTAGTACGCCAGCAGCAAGCCGACCTTCTTGTCTGGGTGGAATGGCACAGTGATGAGCACAACGGTGCCGGCGATGGTGGGCACGACGGCCGCCATCATGGCGAGGATGGTCTGCTTGTAGCGTCGGTCGATCCAGGCGGCCGTGATCATCGTGATGATCTGCAGAACGCCGGTCACGCTCTGGAGGAGCTGGGTTTCCCAGGTGGTGTAGCCGAAGCTCTTGATGATGATGTTGGCGAACGCGCCCAAGCCGCCGGAGGGAAGAGTGGTCAGGAGCTGAATCAACGCGAAGCCATAGACTATGATGGTCAGCAACCAAGGATAATAAGAGGTTAGGACATCAGCCTACATACCTTGCGGGTCCTTGAAGACTTCAAAAACCTGCTCCTTACGGAACTTGCGGTTTTGCAGACCAGTCCGGTTCGAACGAACGCGCTCGACCATCAGTTTCTTGTCCTCTTCATTGAAGCAATGCGCCTTCATGGGCGAGTCGGGCATCCACCAAAGCACGAACAAGCCCCAGAAGACGGTGATGATGCCGTATGTCATGAACAACGCCTGCCAGGACTTAATGGGCGACGCCTTTGGGATGAACGAAAAGCCAAACGCCAACAAGCCGCCGATAATTTGCTGGAGGCCGTTCATCATGTACCTGCTCAGAGTCAGCAATCCACTCAAAGCCCAAGAATCACTATCTGCGACAGCGGGACGCACCAGAGGATGGCGGTCGTGGCTTGCTCTTCGCGCTTGTACCACATGGACGTCAAGAGGACGAAGGCCGGCTGGCACACGGCCTCGAAGGCGCCGAGAAAACCGCGGACGATGACCAGGCCGACGAAATTGCGGCACGCGGCGTGGAGGCTGAGGGTGACCCCCCACATGATAATATTGAAGGCAAGCCATTTCGCGATCGGGATCTTTTGTATGATGTAGTTTTCCTGGAGGAGTCAGTTTCCCGTCTGCGCCAAGAACACCAAAGTCCCTACCGGGTACTCGACGCATAGGACGACGATGTAGATGATGGTCGTCAACCACGCATACTTGGATTTCATCAGCAATGCCTTTCAAAAGACACCATCCAAGCTGCATGTCGTACCTGTTGCCCCACTAGATTTGTATCCGGAATAATGCCCATGATGGATGCAAACGACATCGTGCCCTTATCCAGCGACTGCATGAAGTATGTGAAGATCATCACACTCAAGATGCGCTTGTCGATCATTCTCTTCAACCGTTTGTTGGTCGCTTCGTCGATTTCGACAATAGCCTCGCTGGCATACTGGGCAACTTCGCGGTCGACGAGATCGTAGTTCGTCTGTTGCTTCGAGTCCACATCGGCGGGGTCCTCGACAGCCTCGACGGCCTCAGGGGCCTCGTGAATGTCGTTCTTGCTGGTGCTCATGGTGATCCGAGCTGGGCCAAGCAGAGTCGTATTCAGACGTCAATAGCGGCCGAGGAACGGACAGGGGTGGGCTGGGCAACAAGCTGGAAAAGCCCCAAAGGTCGAGAAGTCGAGAGAAGAGTTGTGGCGCAACTAAAGCTCTTTTATGGAAAAGAGCCGGTGCAACGCTTGGCCGCAAAGATCAGCAGGAGGGCTGTTCCGAACTCTTGGTAGGCCCGAGTGTCACCCATCGCAGCGGCCATCCCAAGAGACCACGCGACCCGGCCGAACATGCGTAGCGCTCTATTCCTAGCTATTCCCCCGTGCGCTTGCTCTGACCGCTACACCGAAAGGAGACGGACGACCGTTGACACTGTAACATTCCTTCACAACAACAGAGGCGAGCCTCGGGTATGTGGGAGTGCATTTGCCGTCCGTAAAGGCTGGGGGAGCTGGGTGGATGGTGCGGAGGCGGGGGTAGAGACCGGGGTGGCGTGCGGGGGAGAGAGAGTCCGGCCCGGGAGTCGAAAGGCATTTGGGTCAGGGACATGGGATTACTTGGCCAACCAGAGGCACAAGGTATGGTCTGTTGTGCGGAGAAGCCGGTGCCATGTCGATGAGGGGGGGGGGATAGACGTCCATCTGCTGATCCTACTCTCGTGAGACCCGGTTTTGGGTCCGGCTTCTTCGCCGGATTGGATGCCAGACCTTGTGGAGCAACCGACATCGGGCCGGAATACACCGGTAGTAGTTTTGGAGGACCGATCAGGGTCTGGATTCTCACAGTCAGCTTATTGAACCACTTGAGAAGCTATCCCGTTCGGGCACGAGGACAAGCTGCAATCGAGACGGCGCCATGTATGAGGAGCAGATTGTGACAGATTACGGCCGAGAGCTCGTCGAACCCTTCAACAAGCTCGCTGAACCCTCATTCAACTTGGTCGGCGCAACCGTCGTGGTCGACGAGTCGGACCCCGTCGGCGTTCACATTGCGGCACAGAACCTCGCGGGGGACTTCGGGCGTGTGACGAAATCCAACCCAAGCCCTTTCCAGGTTTTCAAAGCCGGCCATGGTGATGCCGCCCTGGACGCAGATACTGCCATCATCATCGGATGCATAGAGTCTAATCGCCTGCTTCAGAGTTTGGAGAAAGGCGGTAAGCTGAACTGTGACAGGATTCGGGTGAAATGGGAATCCTTCACTACAGCCCCTGTCGATCACCCGTTTCCAGGTTGCCGGAGAGCCCTGGTGGTAGCGGGCAGCGACAAACGAGGTGCTATATTCGGCGCCTACACCATTTCCGAGCAGATCGGAGTCTCGCCGTAACTATTTAACAGCACGTATTGAAGAACAGTGACCCGGCTGACATCGTGATAGCTGGCACTACTGGGCAGATGTCCCGCCCATATTCCACAAAGAGATATTTGCTCTGCCACAAACCACGCACCATGGAGAACCAAGCGTTCGATTCAGGGGCATCTTCATCAACGATGAAGCTCCGGCACTCACTGGCTGGGTCCGAAACAACTTTGGAGGCTACAATTCCAAGTTTTATAGACACGTTTTCGAACTCTTGTTGAGACTTAAGGTCTGGGACTTGCGTACGGAGCGTTAACCGTCAATCAATGCTGACTGTTGTCCAGGCCAACTTTATGTGGCCGGCGATGTGGCCCGGCTACCCAAACCCCGGAGCATCCTTCTTCACCGATGATCCTGAGAATGCCAAAGTTGCCGACGATTACGGCATCGCGGTGTCTACGTCACACCACGAGCCCATGCAGCGGGCTACGAACGAGTGGTTTGCGGACAACCCAGACGGCAGCTGGAACTGGCTCACCAACAAAGAGAAAATCACCGAGTTCTTCGAGGGAGGCGTGAAGAGGGCCAAGAACTTTGAATCTTACTTCACTCTCGGGATGCGTGGGGAGTACGACAAGGGGATGAAGACCGACGATCCCGCAGCAGTTGTCCGCGACGTGATCAAAACCCAGAGGGCCATCATTAAGAAAGTCCACGGAAGAGAAGATGCTGTGACGCGTAAGTAACACTGTCATTAACCCTGATGATATCTTTGGTGGAACTAGCTGACTTGCTATTAGAGCTTCTGGCATTGTACAAAGAGGTCCAAGATCAGTATGAAGGCGGTAGTCTGGAAGTCCCGGACGATGTTACTCTTCTTTTCGCGGATGACAATTTCGGAACCATAAGACGCCTCCCGTCTGGAAAAGAGAGGGACAGAAAGGGCGGAGCAGGTGTAAGTTGAATATTCTTGTGACTAGTATCTCTTCCTGCACAACCTGACTGAGACTAGATTTACTACCACTTCGAATATGTGGGAACTCCGCGAAGCTACAAATGGATCAACAGCAACTCCTTAGTAAAGATTCCCTAAGCCTTCTGCTTGCCTTGTTCGCAAATGCTCACATCTTGACAGGGAAAAACTTGGCACCAGCTCCGGGAAGCCCACCGGCGAAACGCAAACCAGATTTGGGTCTTCAACGTCGGCGACATCAAGCCGATGGAAATCCCGCTAACCTTCGCCATGACCCTCGCATGGAAGATCGACTCCATCGAGTCAGACGACTTTGAAAAGTTCTACCACACAATGGCGAAAGCCACCTTCGGCAAAAACATTGTGGCCTACGACATCAGCAAGATATGGCGGGGCTACGACGGCCTCGCCGCCCAGCGCAGACACGAACACATTCAGCCAACTACCTTTTCCCTCATACACTACGACGAGGCCGCTGTCGTCGTGAACCAATGGGCCAGTCTTCTCGAAGTCGCAGAAAGAACCCAGAAGAACGCCCCAGAGGAACAAAAGGCTGCCATCTTCGAGATGGTCTTGCACCCGGTCAAGGCCTCCTACATCTTCACTAAGCTCCAGACCACGATCGGCCGCAACCGGCTCTACGCGCGCCAGCGGCGGAACACGGCCAACAAGCTTGCCCGGGAGGCACTAGAGCTGTTCGAAGCGGACTATGCGCTCTCTGAGGAGTACCACGCGCTGCTGGGCGGCCGCTGGGACCAGATTATGCGGCAGACGCACTATGGTTTCGGGGATACCTGGCACGCGCCGTCCAGGGACATGATCGAGGGTCTGTGCTACGTCCAGAGGCAGCAGAACTCGAATCCGATCGTGGGGCAGATGGGTGTTGCGGTCGAGGGACACGAAGGTGTCCGGCCGGGACGGACGAATGAGGAGTCGGACAGGACGCATCCCAGCCGGCGGGACCTGGTTCCGGGCGTCGCTCTGGGACCGATGAGTCGGTACGGCCCGAACGATAGGTGGATTGATGTCTTTACCAGGGGTGCGCAGGTGATTCACTGGAAGGCCACCGCCTCGTTTCCCTGGGTGTTCTTGTCGGCTACCGAGGGTACGCTGGATCCGGATGGCGATGATGCTCGGATCAAAGTCACCATCGGCTGGAAGCAGGTGCCTGACGACTTTGACCAGGAAGTCCTGATTGACATTCGATCCGACGAAGGCGACTTCGAACAGGTCCACCTCCCCATCACCGGCCGACGACTCCCGCGCTCCTTCATGCATGGATTTGTCGAAGTAGATAGGCAGGTCTGGATACCCGCAGCGTGGCGCGATCAGCCAGGATCTCTGTGCCTACTCGACTGTGGCAGATCATCAGGGGCACTCTGCGTCGACCCAGCGAGCGATTTGGAGTCTCCATTTCAGTACAAGTTCTATGTCTTCTCGGAAACCGCGGCGCCGTCCCTGGTGTTGCACTTTAACATGACTCTCGACCTGGATCCCGCGGACTTGATGTCGTACGAGGTGCAGGTGGACGGACATCCCGCCCAGACGCACCGGCTCCTCCAAGGCACTGAGAAATCGGGTGATGTGCCAGACGGATGGTTCAACGCTGTGCAGGATTGTCAATGGGTCCGGCGTCATGACCTGAGCGAGCAAGGCCTGAGCCCGGGAGAGCATACCGTGAAAGTGCGGCTGAGGCACACCAACCTGATCCTGGAGAGGTTGATTGTAGACCTGGGAGGGCTGAAGGATCCATGTCATTATCTGGAACCGCCATACAGTGGCTTTATTATGTAACTGGATCCCGATATTTATCAGCACGCCCTTTGTTAGCTCCTAGTTAGTCATTGGCTATTTCCCAATATTTCAAAGGTGTTTCGCAATACTTTTCTCCCATGATGAACTAAATATTATCACTTGACTGGCTCTTCGTGTACTTGGTGTTTATTAGGATTAAATATTACTTATATGACGCTTCGTATCTATACTATCATGACAATCGGCTCTTACATGTCCATCTTCCTGGTGACAAACGGCATTCTGCGCTTGCTGTATCCCGTGTTCTTGTCCACGGCGACCTTGGCGGTGGCGCTCGAGATGGGCGCCTTGACATTGTTGCAGAGACCCTCGGTCTGCTCCTTGGGGAGGAAGACGCGGGGCAGACCGCCCTCGGGCATCTGCACCCAGAGGCGGCCGTGGGAGGCGACCTGGAAGGACTCGCAGTTCATGACGTCGACAACGTCGGAGCCGATGGCGAAGCCGTGGACGTTGCGGGCGATGGCGAACATGGCGTCGTTCTTGGCGTTGATGCCGCCGTTGGTGTACATGGAGAACATCTGGCCCTTCTTGAAGGCGATGACGCGGCTGCTGTCGGCGCCGGCGTAGGAGAAGACGGCGCGGGTGCGCTCGGTGGTCAGGAAGGCCGGGTTGGCGGAGGCGGCGCGGGCGCGGACCTTGTTGCTCTGCTGGAGCCAGCCGTACAGCTCCGCGTTGATGTCGTAGCCGGCCTCGTTGAGCCAGAGGGCCTCGCGGTTGTTGGGGGTGATGCTGCCGGCGAAGTGCTGCTCCTGGCCGTAGTAGATGATGGGAATGCCGTCGCGGAGCATGGTGAAGGCGAACAGGTTCTTGGCCAGCGCCATGTCGCCGTTGTTGAAGGCGAAGCGGTTCTGGTCGTGGTTCTCGGCGAAGGAGCCAAGGACAGTCGGGTCGATGCTGGCGCGGGTCGCCATGTCGTTGGTGCCCTCGTAGACGGTGTTCAGGTCAGCGTCGACCTTCTTGAAGGCGTTGGCGAGCCAGTGGTAGGCGCTGTAGTCCATGAAGCCGTCCATGACCTCCTGGTAGGGGGCGAGGGTGTCGAGGGAGGTGTGGCTGATCTCGCCGAGCAGGAAGACGCCGGCAGCCTCTCTGAAGCCGCCCTCGGTGAAGAACTCGGGCTCGATCTCGAGGACAGTGTCGACGCGAAGGCCATCGATCTTGTACTTGGTGACCATGTCCTTGATCCACTCGGCGTAGACCTCACGGACGTAGGTGTCCTCGGTGCGCAGGTCGGGCAGACCCTCGAGCCAGCAAGTCTGCTCAGACAGGAGGCTGTTCCAGTTGATAGGGCACTCCTTGTGGTAGTACTCGGGCTTGTTGAAGGGGATGTACTTGGAGTAGTCGCCGGGGCTGTCGTTGAGGCCGACGTGGTTGGGGGCGATGTCGACCATCAGGTACATGCCGCGGGCGTGGAGGGCGTCGGCGAGCTCCAGCAGGTCCGCCTCGGTGCCGAAGCGCTCGTTGATGGAGTAGATGTCCTGAGTCCAGAAGCCGTGGTAGGCCTCACCGGCGTTCGGGATGTTTCCCTCGATGTTCTTGACGATGGGCGAGATCCAGATAGCAGTGGCGCCGAGGTTCTGGATGTAATCCAGCTTGCTGGTTATGCCCTTCCAGGTGCCGCCGCAGTACAGGCCCTGGGCCGTGTCGCAGGCCGGAGCCGAGCCATCGGACGTGGCGAAGCGGTCAGTGATGATTTGGTAGATGCTCTGGTTTCTCCATCCAGCAGCGTCCAGGGCCGAGGCGCCCTGGAAGGCCCCGAGGGCCAAAAGAGAGAGGGTTGAGGCGTAAGAGCGCATGATGACAAGATTAAGATATTACGGCGTCAATTATGACTTAAGGACAGGGATAACAAAAAGGCAGAAAAAAAAAAAAAAAAAAAAAAGGGTTGCAAAGAGGGTCGGTAGGTGAGCGATTGGAATAAGATGCCCGACAGGGATCAAATGAACGAAGGACAGTAGCTCAAGGAGGAACGAGTGATGACCTTGGCTTCGACTGTGACGCCTGAGAGGGATAAAGACCAAAAGACCAAAAGACCAGAACACAAGTGCAAAAGGCGGCAGCGCCCATTATATTTGTGCCAACGAGGCCTGACGCCAAGGGCCAAAAATCGCCAGACTCCTGGTCGTGACTGCGCCGCTGCAGTGTCCCGCAACAAAGCGGCATCCCCTTCAAGCTGCCCTGGTAACATTGGCTGTGCTATACGAACCCTTTTCCAGATCGAGAGGACCCGGCCGATTCAGGTGGCCAGGTCGGGCCCTTTTGCACGGGATCCCGGACGCGGATCCATCGGAAGATCCACCATCGTGTCTACCGATGCGGGTCTATATCGTCCGTTCAATTGGAAGAAGCCCAACTCGGGGAGATTGAAACGGGCCAGCAAGCCCAGTGCGGAAGGGTTCAGGGGTTTGTCCTCCACTTCCTTCCCGATCGGTCAGTATTGGATTCCACTCTCCCCTTACTAAGATTACCCTCCTTATATGTGGATAGCGGAGGCGCTCCGAGGAGTGAGCGAGTTTTCCAACGGGCCTTTGTTTGTTTGTTGGCGGTTGGCCTGCACGTTCACAGCGTTGCATCGCGAAGTTGCCGAAGTACGAAACTGGGTCCGCCATGTCGGATTACCACCATCGTCACATCGCATTGCCATGCATTGAGGTCCAGCTGGCTCCGCATCGAGTTGAAGCAAGCGCAGCGAGCGCCCAAGCGCAACCTAAGATGGAAGGTTATTCTCGCAAAAGTACCCAAAAGGTGCTTAACAAAACAGCCAAAGACTTAACACGCACAGGGCATTCTCTAGCCGAAGGTGCAAAAGGTCGGTTAGCCCATGACGTAGAGAACAAGATGCAAGTTAAGAATCAGGAATGGTGAAAAAGAAGCTAGAATAACTAATGCCGAGAAATATGAGAAATGAGCAGTCTCGTATCCTTGGTCAGCAAAAAAGCACCTTGAACTCTGCTATATATCTATGCGGCAGATATGCATCCCAAGTTCTGCTTCTTGGAATTGAGCACTGCCACCACATTGTCATGCCCCTTCTCCTGAGCCCACTGCAATGGCGTCCGCCCGTTGTTGTCAGCTAGGTCGATGTCAACACCGTCTTTCTTCATTAGCACCCTGACAGCCTCCATATGTCCACCTCCTGCTGCTAAAGAGATCGGTGTCCGTCCCTCATCGTCACGCAAGTTGACATCAACGCAATCGTCGGCCAACAACTTTCTCATCGCGCGTGCTTGCTTTCCCGGGCGCCAGTTCGCCCACTCGTCAATGCCGACGCTCCAGGATAGAGGGCTGCGCCCACGATGGTCTCTCCTGTTGGGATCGACCTTATCAATGGCCAAAAGTATCTTGATGGACGTGACTACCCCATAGCCAGCAGTTTGAGTGACGTGGCTCCCATCATTGCTTCAGCTCTAATGTTTGTGTCGAAGTCCTCACGTCCCAAGAGAACTCTAACGGCAGCAACGCGACCTTGTGTAGCTGCATGGTATATCGGCGTCGCTTCATCATTATCCGGGATATTTGGATTGACTGATGTGTCTTTGATGAGCAACTCTACCACGGCGACATGTCCGCCTCGAGCTGCGGCGCCGAGTGGTATTTGGCCCTGGACGTTTCTGCTGTTCCGATCGGTCTCAGCTTTTTCAAGGAGCACGCTTACATTGCGGCGTGTCCGTGGTAAACTGCGTGATGAAGTGGCGAAGCGTCGTACTCATCCCGGGAATTGACGTCTACTCTGGTCCTTGTCAGCAACTCCCTGGCTACGGAGGTTATTCCTGCGCAAGCGGCCAGAATAAGAGGAGTTCTTCCGTAGATGCAAGAACCGTAAGACAGACGCTGACTAACTCTGAGCCAGTGCTGCCCGCAAGCAATCAAATCAAATATGACATCATATTTGATTTGATTGACTCGCTGGTAATCGGTATTTAATTGATTGGTAAATATTTAATTTAATTAACTGTATTTGACTGATGAGGCTATTCACAGACTGTGAGTCACTGCCCCCCCCCCCCTCAACCACTGCCTCAAGCATTGTATCTTCTCTAAGAGGGATGGATATATTGACTGCTTTTGCGACGTCTGCGTCAACTTCGCAGCGTTGAAGGCTGTTTCACAGTCTGCTAACTGTGAGGGTATCGCTAGAATATCCAGAGCCATCTAACTAAGGCGAGGAAATTAATCCTAATACTTAAACCACCACTTAATAGGATTATAGCCCTGTTACCTCTGAAGTTGGAGATATCTCTGGAGCTCGTCAGTCTTCTATACATCATCGTCGTCAGCCATTATAGCCTCAGCCTGAACCCATTCCTTAAAGCTATCCGGTTCTAGAGGCCGCTGATGAAGCTGGACTGGTGATGACCTCACGGATCCTTGCTCTGAGGGATACTAATAGTTGAAGTACTCAGCCAAGGCCACCTTCGCACTGGATACCCATATAACTTAACGGTCAGATCTCCAATTCCTCTCAAAGTATCATAAGTTAAAAGCAGGGTGGAGGAGAAGAGCAGAGGTATATAAAGGAGACTCTTTAGTTAAAGTATAATACTTATTAAGCTTCTTCTAGCCATTGTTAATAACCACTCTCATCAACTGGTGAGTATCAGGGCCCATTACACCGAAATTAGAGACTATAAATATATACTCCTGGTGAGTATAAAAGGGTAGGGTAATCTCGTTATATCACCAGCTTTATAATAGTTAAGTTAAAGGGGTATTAACCTAATAACGGCGACGACCTCGTCTTCCTAGAAGTGGCTGTGATACTAATTAGGAAAAGGCTTATGATGAAGCCTATGATACCTCAAGCTTAGCCTCTTCTTTAGGATCACAGTAGAAAGCCTTCTAATCCTCAAAATAACTCAGGAGATACTCCATCACAGTAATTACCTCCCATAAGCAATCATAAGTACTATCCTATCCAAGACCCTGGGTTCTCAGCGTTATCTTCTATATAAATCTCAGAATAGTCATAATCTCCACTAACTGCCTCCAATCATCTATAAATAAAACTTCTTCACTAGGGGTAGGATCGGCGTTATTCTGAGAACCACAAAAAGCATCAACCTCATCCTAAAGACGAATAGCCCACTCAATCATCAAATAAATAGAGTTCTATCTTATAGCGTTATTAATAATAAGCTTAACTTCTCATTATATCTCCTAGCACAAGAGATAGCCCCCAGGCTGACTATTGGCCTCATCTCAAGCAATCTTCTAAAAGCGTTAGGTTCGCTAGGGTGAAGATCTGATGAACTTCACGATATTATAAAGTTTACCTACTGGCTCTCTTCTTCGCCAGTGCTGGAGGTCTTCCTTATCCTATTAGAGGAGTCTATAAGCATCAGACTGTCGCTCAAAGCTATCAGCATCTTTGCTAAATAAGAAGGCCTTTAATACTAGGTTAAGGATATAGCTAAAGCAACGTATCCGCCGACCTTTTATATACTAGTTACTTATTAAGGGGTCAAGGTGAGAAAAGAGACTCCATAGACAAGTGTTATTAGAGCTAGTATTATCAGTAACAACCACAACCACCTTAATTCTGATTTCCCACTCTGTGATAATGTCGTTGAGTATAAAAGCAAGGTTCTGGCCATTATAGGTACCCAATTGGTTACAAAGAGCAATAAGACGGACCTGGGTACCTTTATCCTTAAGTTGGAAGTATACTATTACTGCTATTATTGCATGGTGGTTGGATAAGGTCCCGAGATTAAAGCTAAGTTAGATCTGGGTTGCTGCTATACTCAGCTCCTTTTTGATCTCCTCCTTCTTCTCATTGAAAAGGTCTTCGAGACTCCTATTAATAGTCTAATAACTCTAGGGTAAATGGGTTAATTAGGGGTTAAGCTAATTAATTAGTAACTAAAAGTAGGTATTCTAGAAGATGCTAAAGGGGAGGTTAGTATTAACAACTAACCTAACCGTTAACTCTTATATAATCTTAACCTTTTCTTTGTTAACCCAGTGAAATTAAAGTAAGGTCACTTCGAGGAAATATCTAATAATATCTCTAAATTACTAAACTCACCTTTAGTTACCCTATAAATCTTTTGGAGATAATCTAAAGTAAACGATGAAGCCTTAGCATTGAATAGAATTACCTTACTTTTTTGGTTATAAAAACAATAAACCTAGAAAATAATACTAGGCTAATTATCTTTACAGTGAACAAAAAACCAGCTATACTAGCTAATCCAGGATATTCGACCTCGCTATCCCTTTTACCAAAGTATTTCTTTTAATATATATATCCTATTATTAATATAGAAGCGATAAACCGTATTAAATATTAGATCACTAGGAGTATAGTGGTTTTTAACTTTTTCGAGTTACTCGGAAATAGTTCTCCTCTAATAGAGTCGATTGAAAGCAGAGGCAGGAGGAGGGGGGGCTTCATTAAGGAGACTAGGAGTGGATAACATCTAGGGCAGGTTAATATATACCATAAGAATCCATGGGAATAACCTCACCTTCAGAGTATTCCAGGGAAAGCTTAACGGACAACAGCAGAACCCAGGGATAAGGATAATAAAGAGGGGTGGTTTTTACGATTCTAATACAAATCTCAAGAACTTTATTATACTTTATTATATAATAATCTTTTAATTAGAGAATATTACTAATAATAATTAGCCCTTTATAGGGGTAAGTTGGTTAATGATATTAAAGTTGGGCAGGAAAAAGGGGGGAAATCATACCAGGGTGGCGTTAGAAGTGGGGGATACAGGGGTCGGACTGGGAATAGCCTCACTTCCGGCTTGGTAAATATAAGCTAATCAATCAAAGCAAATATGGCTTTATATTTGACTTGATTGACTGGGAATGGCCTCACATTTAATTGATTGATTGATTGTATTTGGTAGAATATTTGCTTTGCGGGCAGCACTGCTCTGAGCATCTCCAAGCTTGAGCCAGCGCTCGATTTCGGTTCCGGAAATCATGGCCTGCATGCCTTCGTATCGTTTGGTCAACGCCTCAACCAAAACACAACCCATTTGCCCTAAAAGACCGCGAGAATTAATGTGTGCTGATTGCGATCTATGGCATTACTCTTAAACGTACTCCATGTTCCCCCAGTAAAGTATCTTTTGGCTGCTGCAAGAAATGAAAGTACTGAGACGTATAGATTGACGATGTTCTCTGTCAACTTCGGTGTTGTTTCCAGGTAGAGCCGTTCAACGACAGCGTAGCGGGCTATCAGCTGTGACGCGAACTCGATGCCCTCGGCCTGGTTGGTGAATACGTCGATGCTCGACTTTGCTACCTGTGAAAATGTCAGAAGCTGAATCATCTAAATAAGTCGGATTCGGTGCCATACATCAATGAGAAACTTAACCGCTCCGCAGGGGGCGGCTGCATGGCCACTGCCATCGAAAGCAATACCCACATCAACGATTCTAACAAGCTCTGAGACCCAGGACGAGATCTTCTCGAGGACAGAACGAAGCTCGATCTCCCTGCCGCTAGGAGTTCGGCAAATTATCCAACCCTTCCCTCTGCATCGCTGCTTTGCTCGCTCAGCGGACTGGCGGATCTTCGACAGGGTCGGGGCAGTCAGTGGGATGCCAACGCTCTAAGTCGCAGAATAGTGGTTTACTCACGAGATTAAAGGTCTCAAGTTTGATACCCGTGAGCCTTGCCTCGTTGATCCTGTCCTGGAAACTAAATAAAACCTCTACTTCGTTAATTAAAGACTTCATTTAACCTATAGAAGGCGATATCAAGTCGCCGGCGGTTTATTAGGTTAAATAATCGTTAACTCGATTTATAGGAAAAATTTACGTTATTAAGGGTTCGATTAGCGCACAACCTAATCTACCCCAACGGGCGGCGGTAAACCGCGGGGACTGGGGCCCCCCTTAGCACCGCACTAACAGTACGCGCTAAAAGTGGTAGATGTTCGGTTGAGGTTGCTCTGCAGAATCATCACGCGTGTATAAAGGACCTACTAAAAGACCCTTCAGAAAGGACGGCTGCTTGATGATTCTCAGTCTTTTTTGTGTCTTCAAGTAACCGTGAATACGATAATGTAAGTCAAGTCATTACGTAGTACCGGCTGGGTCTATTATCAGCGTCCACGATGAGACAGCCATCCTCACTTCAGTGGGGAGCTGACTCCCCGAGCTCTAAACGAGAGTCATTCGAATTCCGCCATGGAGGAGCTATTCCGTATTTAGGACACCCGACCCGACCGACAAATACCACAGTCCCGGTCCTGGTGAGACTTTTAAAAGGTGTGGCTTAACTGACTAAAAGAGCCGCCTTTGAGCTTTTGGACACCGTTCGACCAAGACAGGTGCAAATCAATTGATTCTTGATATCGTTAGTTCTGGCCGAGGAGGGGCCTTGGTGCTTCCTCTAGACTGATTAGTACAAAATGACCTGAAGGATTGATGCCTGCCTTGTCTGTTTTCATGTTAGTTTGCTGGCATTGCATGCAAAAATTCGCACAGATCACCTGAATCAAGTTCTTAGATATATTCCAGTCCATTCGACTTTGTAGAAACGTCGTGAGTCTCTGAGCTACATGTGAAATCTATGTTCCGATCCTAAAGGTCGGAATCATTGCAGGTATGAGACTACATGCACGTAAACATCCCCCTCAGCTACCCCCTTGCAAAGCCACAGACCATAGCTAGAACAACCAACTCTTGGCACAGTTGCGTCTTCCCGAATAGAGAAACCCAGATGTTTTACCATAACCATGCGGCGCGATCAACCATAGCTGGAGCGGAATGTCTCGGACTCCACGAGACACTCAGAGCTAGCCTGCGGATCCATCGGAATGGATGCTTCAGACACTAGTTAATACCGATAATAATAACAAACGACAAACATCTCCTCTCATAAATTACCAGCTAGTAAATTGAGAACTACATAAACGAAAGGGAATCTCCAGACACTGATCGCTTCCCTCAAGGCAAGCCCCTATAGAGACCAAACACATTCAACACTCCTTGGCCTCCGGCAACATGAAAAGTTCTTCTGCTATTATTTCTGTCCTTGGACTTCCCAGGCTTACATCCGCTGCCATATGTAACAACAATTGTGGCCGAGCGGTGGCCGGCACAGGCAGACAGAACCCGCCTCTTTCGGCTCGACGATCTCAATGCGCAGCATTTGTCTCGGCCACGGTCACAGTAACACCTGGGTAAGTCAGAATTTCCCGTCTGATGTAAGGGCAAGCGTCTGAAAGCAACATGAATAGAACCGTGACCGTCAACGCGAACGCGGGTGCTGAAAGAAACGTCCATGGGCCCCGTCAAGTCAGCTCTGCGCCAGTGCCCACCGTCGCCGCCGTCCCGACTTATGCGAGCGCCTGCACCGATGTCGCGACATACTGGTCCGCATGCCAGTGCTTCTCGGGTATCGTGGCAACCACCGTTACCGTCACGGCTGCTACGCCTGTTGTGACAGTAACTGGTAGTATGGAAAGCTCTTCGGCCTCATCCGTCCCCGCTACCACCACCACACGTGAACCGAGCGGCATCTGTATCCCGAGCACACTGCCCAACCCCACAATCATTCTGCAGGACTTCGATGACGACTACGCAGAAGTTCAGCCCGGCTTCCCCCTTGGAGCCTGGGGTATCAACGAAGAGCCTATCTATGTTAGCTCTAACGGACTCATAACCCACGGCTACGGCTCGACTGAAGGGGACAACTTCCCGCTGCCGTCCAGCAGAATCCCTTCCTTATCGATCCTCGCGTACCACGACGACCTCACCCTCCGCGGTGATAACCTCACGTTCGACGACAACAGGTACATCCAGTATCAAGTTTTCGGCGTGCAGCCGCAGCGGGTTGTCACCTTCGAATGGGCTGCCGGGCGCTCTCTCGTTCCCAACGAGTTTTACCATTTCACTGTAACCTTTGAGGAGGCCGATGAAACGGTCATTACCTTTCGGTACTTCACCACCACGGGCAAGGGTAGCAGTGCGACAATCGGCGTTCAGATTCCGCATCCAGACACGGACTACAAATTCCTCCAGTACTCATACAACCAGGAGGGTTCTGTGCCGGACGGGACGTTCATCGTTTTTAATGGGTCCACCCGGTCGGGCTCGTTCACCACTGGCACCTTTGAAGCTTGTTGAACGGCGGTATGGTCGGGCCAGCATTGAATTTCAACATGACAATTAAACGCATGTACAAGTATGGTCAATTTCTATTAGTACAATACAAGACTCCGGGATGTTGAGACACCATCGAAGACAGGTAGTTGCCAATTCGCTTTGTTCAACTTCCCTCTCGCCTAATTTTTCTTAGCATCCGCTATTAATAAAATAGGTGATATACCACTAAGATCCTTAATAATTAAAAAGTCTTCACCTCTCCCTCTTAGAGCCCTCCCATAATGGCCTCACAACCTCCGGTGGACACTAGACTACAGCTGGCCCCTCTGGCCGGCCCTGATCGGGGCTCTGGGTCACCTCCTAAGCCAACCCCTCCCTCAAAGGCTAAGCGCCGCTATAACACTAAGGCCCAGCCACTCCGGCCCAGCCTTGGGGGAAGCCAGCCCAACTCTCCTAATATAACCCCTTTTATAATAAAGGGGCCCTTAAACGTAAGCGGGGTGGCCACTGGATTTATCCTAGCCGCCTTCGATGAACAAGCTAGACACTATGAGGACCGAAAAGATGTCTTTTTGGCCATCGCCCAGTTTATTAACAACGTAGTTTTTAATTTTAAGGGGCCGAAAAAGTAGATTATAAAAAAAGGCGATAACCTATGTGATTTAAGCCCTAAAGAAGTTAGTGAATAACGAAGTTACTCTAGTTTTAACCCGGAATTGGGTTACCGTTATAGTATTAACCCCGACCCTAGCCCTAATCTCAGCCCCGGCCTCCACCCCGGCCTCCGCCCCAGCCCAGCACTAAGCCCCTACCCGCCCACAAACCCAAGCTTAGTTAGAAGACCTCCGGGTTTTCGTCCATATCCCCGAGGAAGGCCTGGATGCTGCCCGGAAGAACGCCCCTTTCGCCCTGCGCTGTATAATCTGCCAGGCCCTTGGCCTACAACTAGGAGACATCCTACACATTTACTATATCTCGACTAAATACTCTTTAAAACCCCTAAATAAACAAATCCAATAAAGCTTTCTTAGAAATAAACAAAAATTAATAAATTATTTAGGGGCCTTTAAAATAGAAACCCCTATAAAATAGTTCATATACACTATCCCACGTTGCCCATCTAAGCTCCAAAGCCTAGATAAGGAAAGTATTAATATATTAACCCTGATTAGGGAGGAGGTTATCGCCTAAACTAGCTACGAGCCAGTCCTAGCTCGGCAATCCCACCTTGGCCTAAACCCTATTACAAACGAAGTTACTTAGGTTATCTCCTTTACGGTTAAGGTGCTACCCTTTAGATTATTTAGCTAGAGCAGTAAGGCCCAGCCTATTAGGGAAAAGAGGACCCTACTTAAGTATAACCCTGGTTACTAGGGATACTACATAAACCAGTACTATAACCGGCGACCACTCTACAACAACTACAACAAGCCCTTAAACTCCCACGAAACCGAGCCTTATATAACTAAACCAAAGTGTATTAACTATTTAGGGCCCTTCTAGGCTAACTATATAAATTATTTAACTAGGCCCCTAATAGTTAATGGTTATCCTACCCTCCTAGGCCGAAAGGAATGCGGACGGATTCGGAAAGCTGGGTAAAAGGCCTCCGAGGCCTACGATAATATCAACCAGACCACCACCTAGAGTAGCACTCAATAACCCCAGGACTCCCGTCCTAATTAGGGCTAATAACCTAGCTCTAAGTACCTATACACTAGGACCCCCTCCCAAGGATTAATTATATGCTTAGGTGATGAGGATATAACTAATAGTATGGATAAAGACAAAGTGGAAGACCCCGAGGCCCTCCCTCAGACCAACCACCCCATCTACCCTCTCCGAAATAGGAGCTAAAGGGTGGCTTAAAAGCCTGACTACAATATCACTAATACCTATACCCACCTGGACCTCAACTCGGAGGCGTAGGCCTAAACAGGCCCCCCCACGGGTGTTATGTATAACCTAATATAACGTGGGGAAAAAGCCTCTAACACACATAACTTTCCTAGAGCTCTGCTGGGCTGATCAGGTCGACATTATACTTATCTAGGAGCCCTGGATAGGCTACACTAACAAAATGCAGATTAATATACACCCTAGGTATAACTCCTTTATCCTAGTTGATTTTTGGGATAGTAGAGAAATAAGGCCCAGGGTAATAACATATATATAAAAGGGGATAAGGCTATAAGTGTAACAACAAAGACCTATCCAAACAAGGGATATCCTATGGTTAAAGGTTAATAATACTATTATTATAAACATTTATAAATAACCAGGCGATCCTTATAATTATATAATAACCACCCTCCTAGGATACTAACCACTACTATAAGCCCTTATAACTAGGGATTTTAATACTCACTACTATTCCTAGGAACTAGGATCCGTTAGCCGGAATAAAGGAGACGATTTAGCCGACTGGGTTAATAACCATGGCCTCTCCTTTATTGGAGAAGCAGGGGCTCTAACCCATACCCGTGGTTACGTCCTTGACCTGACCTTCTCAAATATCCCCCTTGTGCACACAGGACCCTACCCACACCTACACCCAGGAGCTGATCACCAACTTATTATAACTATTATCCCCTTTAATAATAATAAATAATAATAAATATACTAATTAGAGCTAATATTAGTCCCGGATTTAGCCTTTCCTTAGTTTAAAAACTTAATTAGAGTAAGGGCCTTAACTTTACTTACTATTAAGGACCTACTTACCTTAGCTAAGTTAGACGCTTAGGCTAGCCGGATCGTTAACCTATTCTTAATAGTTATCTAAGTAGTAGGGAAAAGACGATAAAGTTGGGGAAAGTGGGCTCCTTAGTGAATAAAAGAGTACTCTAAAACCCACTAATCCTATTTTAAGGCCCGTATCCAATAGGTATAGGAACTAGAGCTGGTCTTAGCCTCACCACCCCTTATCCTTAAAAAATAAAAGGTCTTCTTAGAAATAATTAGGAAAGCTAAACGGGCCTATTGGGCTACTAAGATCAAAGGGGCTATATCTAATTAGGACCTTTTTAAAATAATGGGTTAATATAAAACTAAACGAATAATCAAAACCCCCCCCTTAGTAATTAAGGGCTAGATATATAACAATAACCAGGATAAGGCCCAGGCCCTATAGAGGGCCCTACTAGAGAGGTTTAATAACACGGATAACCTACCTGGGGACCCGTTCGACGTAGCTACGGTCCTAAGACGACAAATACCCTAGCAGGCTACGATTGATTAGGAGGAAATAAGGGCAGCCACCTTAATAAAAACTATGACCCCTAATATCAACGGAATCACCATAAAACTATTTAAGGTTTACTGAGACCTTATAGCTAAGCTTATTAGGCTACTGTTCTAGGTATGTATTAAGGCCGGCTACTTCCCCTAGCCCTTTTATAGAGCAGAGGTTATTATAATTCAGATGTTTAAAAAGACCGACTTCTTAAAGGCTGGATCCTGGAGAATAATAGCCCTCTTATTTTACCTGGGAAAGGGGTTTAAAAAACTAATAACTAGGAGAATGGCCTACCTCACTATCCTAGAAGGGGTGGCTAGCCCATAGTAAATAGGGGCCCTACTAAGTAAGGTAGTTATTGACTTAACGACCTGTTGTATACACGATATCGAACAGGCCCTCGATAAGGGGTTTACAGCTACGCTGGCGATAATAGATGTGAAGGGGGCCTTTAACTCTATTCTTTGGAACCACCTTATTATCCGACTACGGTAATAGGGCTGGCCTAATAGTCTGATTAGGCTAATTTATGCCTTTGTGTTAAACTATACCACTAAGGTTAAGTTTAAAAAGGTAATAATAGAGGACTTTCCTTTAACCTATGGGCTACCTTAGGGCTCCCTATTATTACTTATTATTTTCTTATTTTATATTTCTAATATCCTAACTAAAGACCTAAGGCTTTAGTTTAGATATATAAACGATATAGGCCTTTTAATTACTAACCTATCCCTTAAAGATAATACTATATCCTTAAACTAATAAGTTACCCAGATTCTAAACTAGGGTGCCGATAATAAGATCTCCTTTAACCTAGCTAAATATGAAGCTATCCACTTTACTAGGAAATATAGGTAACCAAAAGACCTACCTGGGATTAAAGTTAGAGACCTTGAAATTAAAGCCTTGGTTGAGCTGATTCGTTGGCTAGGGGTTTAGTTTGATAAGAGACTCTTTTTCTAATACTATATCGAAACAAGGGTAACTATAGCGAAGAAGGTAGCCCAGCACCTAGGGCACCTAATAAACATAAAAGGAGGGATCCTAGTAATTATTATATAAAAAGTGGTTATCACCTATGTTCTTCTAATAACCCTATACAAAGCCGAAACCTAGTTTAGGGGATTAACTAAATTAGTTTTAAATAATATTACCCCCCCTTAGGGAGGGATTATTAATATAAGTTAGAAGGGCCTTATTTAAAAGGTTAATAAGGTTATTATAAAAGTAGCCCGAGTTATCCTCCTAGTCTAGAAGATAACCCTAACAAGCAACCTCCTCTGAGATGCCGGCCTGCCCACTGGGAAAGTGGTTTTAGAAGGGGTACGCTTACGCTTCATAGTCCGACTACAAAAGGTCGACTAACAACACCCATTAGTCCTAAGGCTTACACAATAAGGGAGGCAGTAAATACGGCTCCAACGGACAGCAAGCCTCGTCTTAAGGGTCCTAAGGCTAGCACTACTCCAACCATAACACCTTCCAGGGTCATAAGACCTAATAGTCCTATACATAAAGGAGAAGGCTGCTAAGGCTTTTTAGAACTAGCCAAAAACCATCCTAGATAACTATATAATTATTTATTTAGATAGTTCTAAAACATCTAATAAAGCCATGGGATATGGATTTATTATTTATAGAGATAATAAGTGTATAACCCAAGGTTATGGCCGAATTAGCTTAGTAGAAGTGTTTAACGGCGAGGTTGAAGGAGCGAGGGTAGGGCTTCGGCGGGCCCTCCTTACTTCCTAAAATTAGCCGATATACATTTATATTAATAATACTAGTGTTATTCGGGGAATACGGGGCGAGGTTCTAGAATCCTCATAAGAAGTCTTCTTTGAGATCCATGAGGCGGCTAGGATATTCGATATATATACCCACTAGGCCCCAGGGTATTAGGGGATAAAAGGTAACGAAGAAGTAGACCACCTAGCTAAGTAAAGCATAATACTCCTGGTACCCTTAGGCCAACTAGTAACCCTAGTAGGGATTAAGTAACTCACTAGGAAATGAATACGGGCCTAATATATACGATGGTGGTGTAAGGAAGCAATAGATTGATACGCCCAACTAGGACTCGAGGCCAGCTTATCTAGCTCTTCTGAACTAGCCCTTCCACGGGCTACCCTGTACCACCTCCTAGTAGCCTGATCAGGCCACAGAGACTTCGAATAATATTACTAACACTTTAACTACGATAAAGCCCTATTTACCTACTTTTATAGGGAAGCAAAGGATATAGACCACTTAGTTTATTACCGAAAAGCCTTAATAAAGAGGTAATGGTGGTTTATTTTTTACCCTTCTAGTTTATTAGAGCTTATAGGACCTATGGGATTACTTGAGTAATACTTTAAGGGGTTAATTACCGATCCTAAAGGTTTCGAGGCCTTCCTATATATAATAGGCTTCTTCTAGAAGATCTGCTCATACTACTAGGGGATAACCTCCGGCTAGGCCTTAAGATAACCGTCCTACACTATTAAAGGGACTAAATAAGAAGCAAAGGAACTGGAGGAACTAGTGGGATCCAGGGACAGATTGAACGTATAATAGCTAATAGGCAAGATTTGGAGGATATTGGTAAGGGTTGTGTACTGTAGAGTAGGTAGCCCGAGCCTGCGGCTCTCTACGCCATATACCCCTTAGGAGGTCTGCCGTAAGGGCTACGCCCTTGCCGCTATGGCGTTAAATACAACAACAACAACAACACTACTACTATTAGACGAAACCAGCTGAACTAATTAGTCGGGAGCTGATGCTGAACGGTTTAAACGGATTAGACTTGCTGGGAAATAAAAAGGACTCCTAATACCAGCGAGATAGGCTATAGAGATTAATTCAGAAGAATGGGAATACTGGTTATATATGGATATTAATAAGATAACCTTAATAAAGGTAATAACAATTATCGTTTACTTTATGGAAAGATAGTAAGTTAATGGACTATAAAGATTAGATTTATAAACTGTGTTTTAGAGTAATTTAAAAGGGTGAACTACTAAGATAATTAACCTAATACCTAAGGAGATTGTAAAGGTTCTCCGTGATTATTTATAGTCTTTTAGTATTGGAATACCACCCTATTACCTTATTACTAACTAATTATTTAAACTCCTAGTTACCGAGGAAATATATTATTAAATAAATACTAAAATTAACGAGGTTACTAAAAAGGACACCAATTTCCAGTAATAACTTAAACACCCTAAGTTCTATAAGGATATCCAAACACTACTAACTATTATCCTTATTAAAGAGATTTTAATTATAAAAAAGGTGCTCTTAATAAAATAATAATCTTAACACTAAAATATTCTATAAAAGGTCTAAATAACTTAACTCGACCAGTTATATTCTAAAAGTAATTAATAAAATATAAGTCTCTCTGGGCTATAAAGAAATTCCATGAAACCTCTCAACTTAGTAAAGAAT
The DNA here is from genome assembly GCA_024584535.1 of Colletotrichum gigasporum. Classification (NCBI taxonomy): domain Eukaryota; kingdom Fungi; phylum Ascomycota; class Sordariomycetes; order Glomerellales; family Glomerellaceae; genus Colletotrichum; species Colletotrichum gigasporum. The sequence goes on from CP077951.1 coordinate 3,108,971, forward strand.
TCAGTAAAACAGCGACCCCTTAATAGTAGGTTATGTCACGGGCCAAGGCCCGATCAGAGGCCTCGGAACCACTCGGCCATGTTCAACGCTAACCGCTGCTTATTAAGCCTGACTAGGCCTAGGTAGACCTGATTAGGATCTAATGGATTTGTGGGGTAGTAGATTTTTCTTTCCTTTCTCCTTATTTTGAAGATACTCGTAGTAGTTATTATAGTTAGTTGTAATATATGTGTTTAGGTTGTTATATTATTTTTAAGATTATTAAAGGTAATTAATTGAATGCTTAGTATAGAAGTCCACGATTTGTGTGAGAGTGGTAAGAAGTTTTAGATGGGTTGACCTAGGGAGTCCCTGAATATCTGAAGTTGATTAGTATGGTCTAATTAGACCTAGAGGTTATTATAAACTCGAAAAGATGTATATGTGTATTCGTAATAGAGTACTTTAATTATGTTATTAAGTATATTATGGTTATTATTAAATGTAAAATACTAGGATAAGTGATAGTTATGTGATAATAGAAGGTAGTACTAAATTATTTGGAAACCCGTAGTAGTTAGTGTAGTTGATTGGATAGTTTATAACCTAATTATAGGAGATGTGGATTACTTAAGTAACTAAGTAAGAGACCTAATAAGAGTAGATTTAATTGTTATAGGAAGTCCTAGTAGAACTTAGGTACCTAACTTTAATGATAAACTAGTTCCTAATACCTTTTATAATACTAATTCCCCCTGATTAGGTTTATATATTACTTTTAAAATAAGTTAAATATTAGATTCCCAATTTACCGAAGTTTAATGGATTGTATAAGAAGTTTTAATAATGGTACTTCGAGATAGGAGGGAAGATAAGTATAGATAGAAAAGCCTTTGGTTTAGAGTTAATTATATTTACTTATATTTATTTTAGGTTAGAAAATACTATGTAAGTTATGGTGAGCACTTATTATGTGTAAGGAGGGGCCGATGGGTTAAAGAACTCGGATAAATTTATGGAATATTTGAAGGGTTGTTATGTGAACCTTAACGTAGAAGTACAAGCCTTTAACCGACTAAGGATTATATAGTAAAAGGAGAATAAGAGTTTTACTTATTTCTTCCCTAAGTTTAAAAAGGAGTTCATAGAAGTAGGAGGAGGATATTGGTTAGACGTTGTAAGGATTAATTACCTTAAAGGAGTTCTGAATATTATAATAAGAGCCCCCCTTATTAGTATAATTAATAAATTAATGATATACGTTATATACACTTAGATGCTCCTAAGTATAAGCTTAGAATTGGATAGTGAATCTTATTAAGCCTACTATAAGCATCAGTGTAGGAGATTACTGATCTTTAATTAAATAAGAACTAAGTCCCTTTGGAAGTAGAATGGTTAATTAGAGTCCCCTTAACCTAATTAGATGGAGTGGGAACTTATAAAAGTAAATAAGTTAATTAAAGATAAGAAAGTCTGTAAATGGCTAAGTTAAGAGGAAGTTTGTAGATGTTATAACTGTAATAAAAAAGGGTATATATAATGGTAATGCCCTGAGGATCGAAAAGAGATAAGGAAGACTAAGATTTTTAAAGGAAAAACTAAGGAATAGAGTGAAACGGATAATAGCTCTGATTAGGACTCTAAGGACTTAGGAAAAGAGTAACTCTTGGTGAAAATTGTTATTAGGAGGAATAAGTTGTGGAGGAATGGAAGGTTGTTAAAAAGAGTATGGATTATGACCTATTTTACGTTAATATCGGGATTAATGGGATACGCTATATAATTACCCTTATTGATATAAGGTGTTTGATATACACCCTGATCAGCGACACCTTTACTAAGAAACTCCGCTTACTACGTATTAGTATTACACCTTGGAACTTAATATAAATTATTATTATAATTCTTAGTGTAATCCGCTACGTTACTTATGCTAATATTAATATTGATGTCTATAAATGACACCGATTATTTTTTTATATTATTTTTAACTAAGAAGACGATGTTATCCTTGGAAGGTCCTGGATGATTGATGATGATGTTATGGTTTATTTAGTATGAGGTACTTTGTATATAGGTGTTGTGGATTATTGGGTAATAGAAAGGAAACTGGGTTAGGCTTAGTAAGATTTAAAGTTCTTAATTTAGTAGTAGACTGGATTAGTATTCTTAGCTCTAATTAGGTGGGTATAAAAGAGAAAAGAGACCCCTTTTAGTATATCCACCCTAAATATATTCTCCATAAATTTGGCCGATATTAAAAAAGCCCTAATACTAAAAATGAAAATTGACCCGAGGACGAAATTCCCTATGCATTACCACAAGTTTCTACATATCTTTAACCGAGATAAGGCTAATTAACTACTATTATACTAGAAGAACGTTAACCATATTATCCCTATTAAAAAGGACTCTTATAATCTGTAGGTTTGACCCTAGGTCAAAGGGTCGCCTAGGCGATAGGGTTGAACAGCAATAATCGATATATTGAATACGTAGTGTTGCTGTTGTTGTTGGAAGGAGGTTATTCCGACGTGGGCTAGGCCGGCTGTTACCAGATCTAGTCGGTGCACCAGAATCCCTGCCTTCTGATTAGTCCGGTCGGAACCGGCCAATCAGGAACCCGAAAGTGGGGCTATTGCTCGATTCGGATTCCAACACTAAAAACTCTCTTTTTATACTCGCTAATCGGGTAAAGGCCACTTTTCTCCCAAAATGCTCAAAAACGCAATAAAACAACGAATTCGCTTGAGTGCATAAGGCGGCGAGAGGCGGCAAAATCAGATTCTGCCCTTAGTGGCGTAGCCGGCCTTCCGGCTCCTATATCGGACCGGTTAATTAACGTTATCACCGGCGCTAGCCACGGTATTAACGATTCCTCCGTCTCTCGCAATCTCTCGAGCCCTGCTAACGTCTTTTCCTCCTAGGCCTGCGTTACCCATCCATCCATACGAACCGTTACCTTTCCTTCCTCGAAAAAACGCTTTAGAGCTCCGTTTAACACTACTTTTGTGAAATAGTCGGCCAAGTTATCTTCCCCGTTAATCCAGTGGATCTCATAGAGTTCTCGTTACTCGTAGGATTATCGGAGCACTATAATATCGATTATAAGGCGCTTCTCCTTAGTGGTTCCAAACTTGACGAGGTACTCGTATAACGAGTACGAGTTAGTATAAATAACCGTAGGGATCTCGGGAAGCTCCAGGTGATTAGTCACCAGCTTTAGGGTCGTGGAGATAGTGTAGGCCATGTCCACGCCGGCTACTATACTGTAGATCTCTAATACTAGAACGCTGCGCGTTACTCACTTCGATTTAGTGGATGAATAGTGGATAATATTACCCTTTAACGTGAAACTCTCGTCGGCCTGGGTCTCGTTAACTAGGATAATAACGAAGCCTAGTTGTGATGAAAGGTCACTATTATTAGTAAACGAGCCGTCCACGAAAACAAAGAGAATTACCTCCTCGAGCTGGACGAAGTTATAGTTTAACCCGGCGTCTAGGGTCTCTATTTGTCTCTTTAATTGTTTATTAAGGGCTTTTATTTGCTTTTCCGTGGGCTTTTGGTGCTGGGCCGCTACGGAGAGGTCGTAGCAGGCCTCGATATCGCAAACTAAGGCGATATATACTCCGCGAGCTCTCTGGACGACGTATTACTAGTAGCTTGACGTCGTCCCGATCTCCACAAACTGGATTTTCTTTCCTTACCCCTTCTACCGTAGTTTAATAGTTTTGCCGTCTAAATAAATAATCCCTCCATTAAACGCAAGGGGTTCCTTCGCAGTTAGCCGTTGCTTCGCCTTCGCTGTGAACGTTGCTTTCTTCAGCTCTTCTTCTTCCTTCTGGGAGAACTTCTCGTCGCTTAGGCCTATTATATCGTCTATCTACATCCCAATTATTACAAAGCTTTCGTTTTCGGGCATTGACAACAGCAGGCACGGGTCGTATATAAAGGTTCTCATCTAAAATCTCTCCTTATAGTAACTATTATAGGTCGTGTACTAATGGGTCCCTGCTTCGGCAATCCCGTAGAGGGGCTTCACGACCTTCATAATCGTCCCGGGAGGGTGCTTATCTTTGATTTGGTTTAATAGGTGGGTTAGAATTGTCCGGGTAAGCTTCGTTTTCAACTAAGTATACACCTAAGTAATGTCTTATAGCTATAACGAGTGGCCCTTCACTAGAAAATAGGGGGCTAAGGTGAGAATTAGTCGTTGGCTTACCCGCTGGATCGTAGGGGATTACGTGAGGACGGCCTCCTTACCGTCGTTAGCGTAGCCCTAGATCACAAGATAGCTCTTCTCATAGAACTTCTCGGTCTTCCCCTTAATCTCATTAATAATTCTGGACTTAAAAATCCTAATATTACCATACTTAACTTTGTTATAGGGGACGAATTCGAATACACCTCGGCCTATAAGGTTCATAATCTCCTCTTTTATCGACTTCTCGTATAGGGCACTGGGTATAGTTATCACATCTTTCTTCCAAAGCTTATAAGCTAATATAAGGTCGTTCTTCTCTTTCGCTAATAAGTATACTACGAAGTAAGGTCTCTTTAGCTCATCAGTCTCTATTTAGAAGTAGATAGTACTAACTTCGTGGGCAACGGCTAGGTTTTTTCGTGGCCGGCCTCGTCGTCTTTTAGGTAGTTAAAGCTCTTTTTCCTCTGGTGGAGGGGACAATTTAACAATAATCTCGTCTATGGCCATTAATTTAACGTCGTCCTCGTTATTTTCTTCTCTTTTACCATTATTACCTTCTAGGGCCTCGTTTCCTACTCCATTATTAGCAGTGGCGGGCTCCTCTAATAACTCTTCTTCAGGGTCACGATAATAGGGCTTAACAACTATTAAGTGGAAGGTCTTAGGGCCTTTAGGTATCTGAACAACGTAGTTCTCGCTGTCCATAGTCACTAGTGTAAATAGGCCTCTCTATCCCTTCCTTTTATACTATACCCTAATTTCTAAGCTTAGTGGGAGGTTTTTTAGGGTAATATTATTAGGTCTATTCCTTATTATAAGGGTATCCGAGATTTAGTGTTTTACGTTAACTTTCCTAAGGTTTTCTGTGGCTTTCTTAACGGCCTCTATGCATTGGGTTACTTCTAGTGATGGGGGAGAGTTATTTAACGTCCTAGGGTACACACTAAAGACTAATAGGGTTAATATAATCCCATTTAATCCTATAATATTATTTATAACCTTAAGTATGCTCTAAAGGGCGGTTTCCGGCGTCATAAAATAGGATTCCTACCGGATAATATCGTATACCCGTCTAAGCTGCGCATAGTACCTCTCAACCTTCCCAATGCTATTATGGGCTTCCACAGGGACAATCTTAACCTCAATCCCCATAAACTTCGCTACTTACTTAAATTCGGACACCTTAAAGTTAGTGCTAGTGTCCATAACAATCCAGTTGGGTGGCCCTTAGTATACGTTAATCCAGCATAATCTAAGCATCTCCTACGCCGTCTTTGCACTCATATCACTCAGGAATCGTCCTACGTTAAAGCCTATAACCGTATCGACGACCTAAAGGGCGGGCTTTCCGTCGAGGTACAATACATCAATAACGATCTCGTAATTAAAGGGTATGTTATCCCGGATAATGAATTTAAAACGGTGGGGAGCCTTCTAGTTCATTTAGTAGTGGTAATAGTACTTTGTTAAGTATTCGATGGTTGCTAATTCCACTTTTTCTCCGGTCCTCTAAAGGATTTTGTAGAATCTCTGTACCGAAGGGTGACCAAAACGCCGGTGTAGGCGTCGTAATTCGACGTTTATGAGGTAGCTCTACGTAACGGATTTGTCCTAGTGGCCCAGTTTTATCCAGGCGTGGCCGAACTTCTTAGTAATTGGTATAACGACGTTTCCCTACTTTAGAGTGTTCCTTAGATTATTAAAGTAGACCTTTAAGTGGTCCATATCCTTAAGGTAAAGGAGGAATGGAGTATTGTAAGGGATAACGTGGAAAGTAAGCGGTCCGAGGGGTGTTGTAATTATAGTCGTCCTTATTGACGAGATGACGTCCTCTGGGCTGAATTTGATGTTTGCCTGGCCGGCTTGAGTTTTGTTGAGGGTAATTTCTGGGTGTAGGCGTCTAAGAGCGTTAAACTAAGGCTCTCCTATTATTAACGACTTAGTTATACCTATATCCGGTATAATTCCGTAGAATATAGCGTCGGCGTATTTTCCTTCGAGTGTGTAGGCCTCTAAGGTCTTTGCGAAGGTAGCCTCGTTAAATAGGTCTTCCTTCGTGAGGGCATAGTATATTACCTGGTCCCTGAGGGTCGTTGTGATAATTTCGCCGTTAAGAGTGGTCTCGGGGCTTAGTATTGAGGCGTAGAACTGGTCTCCGTAGGTCTAATCCTTGTAGTCTTCCTTTTCTGGGTCCATAACGAAGAACTCGTGGATCCTATCGTCCTCATCCTCGTCCCTCGCTTCGTCGCCTTAGGGGCCTTCGTATTCGAGAAGGAAGGATTCCATAGCTCCCTTAGGAGGTTGTATGTGGAATTATCTCTTATACCCGTCTCAGAACGCTTGGAAGGTTTTGTCTGCTTCCTCTTTTGGGTGGTTGGAGGACTAGTAGCCGTCCTTCCCGTAAATGTAGTACTTTTTGTCCCTTGGGGATCGTCTCGGGGCGGAGCGTTGGTTGCCTCGCCCTCTGCTGAATCCTCCTCGCTGGCCGAATCTTGTTTGCTTCCCTCGGCCGTTGTAGCGTCTTTTTATGAAGAAGTAGTCTATTTCCTTATTGGTGGGTTATTGTAGGAAGTGTTGTTTAGTACCCGAGTTAAGTCTCATAGAGTTTTGAATAGTGCTTCGTAATTGGCCATAGAGGTCTTTAAATGTGTCTTTTGGGTCCTGGAGAGTGTAGGCATACTCCTTTACGTTGTTGACTGCGGAAAGGAGTTGATCTCATAGTACTCTATTGGTATTGTATTCGCTGCTAAGCGTGCGTTGTATCTTCCTCAACTTTTCGACTAGTAGTTTGAGTACCTCGTTGGGCTTCTTCCCATGGTTCTCGTCTTTAATCGTTACCTAGTTAGTCGTTTACTACTCCGTTAAGTAGTCTTTATGGGCCTCCTTCGTCTTAAACTAGTCTTTTAGTCTCCTAATAATGGTTTCCTAGGATAAGAAGGTCCTTAGTGCACTTGGTTGTATAATATGTTCTGTGAAGAAGTCCAGGGCCTTGTCTTTTAGTGTAGTATTAATAACTAGGGTAACTAATTCCATTAGTATTTATAGAACCTTATAGTGGTACTTCTATAACCGTAGTGAGTTCTCTAGGACCTCGTAGTATTCTCCTCCGTACTTATTCACTTCCTTTATCTACTTTACGAGCACCTGGATCTGGTTGCTTGTTGGAGGAGATATATATGGGTTATTGGTAGTGGTTGCCGGGGAGTTTTTGATGACTGGTGGGATTTGTGAGTTTGTAGGTGGTCTCGTTCTGTATAGTAGGCTTGATTCCCTTGCTGGTTGCCCTAACGTCAACGGGGTGCTCTCCTGCGGCTCTATTGTCGCCCGTGTTACCTCCCTCGCCGTCTCTACTAGGGGAGTTGTCCCCTGAGTTGTCTGGTGGAGGGGGATGTTATAGTTGTTCGTAATCTCTTTAATGATCTTCGAGTTTTCGAGGACCTCCCTCAGGCCTCGAGGTCCGCTCTTCTAGAACCGTCGGATCTCGTCGTCTATCCAAATATGGAACTCTTCTTCGGCTATAATATCGGCTAACTTCTGGATATTCAAGGTGGTATTGTCCAGTGGGACGTAGACTGCTCCCTCCCTAAGGGTGTTGATCGTGTGGCCTATTATCGCTTTATTGATGTCCTTCCATATGTCCTTCGTCCATCCTTCGAAGTCCGTTTAGAATTATATCCAAAGGTCCATAGTTATGAGCTTTTTCCGTTTATAGATAGTTAGAAGGAAGGCGATGATAGTGTCCTTCTCCGATTAGACCATTCCTTCGATAAGCTCGAAGTCCATCCACTTCTCCCATATCTCTAGGTTTACGTGGGCGGTATATTCCTCTAGGATTAGGATTAGTGAGATAGTTCTCCTCACGAGGGTCTATTACGTTCCCTCGGGTTATGTAGTTCCCTGAGGGGTAGTTACCTGAGAAGAGTCCTTTAGAGGGGTACTCCTCTTAGAGCTTTCTCCCGATTACTAGCTCATCTTCTTACCTGGGTTATCCACAATACTCTGGCCGTTCAATTAACTTAACGACGCCTTGAACACGCTGCGTTTCTCCTAAGCCGCGGTTTTAAGGGCGTATAACGTTCATTAGACGAATTACCACTGGTTATCAAGTTAGAGCACTGGTATTTCCGTTAATGGTGGTGTATTCCGGGTAATCTAAGCATCGTTCTAACTACTAAGGTAATCTCCTCGGGGATCTCTCCGCATTTAATATGCATTTGAGATTAATTACGGGGCCCTCTCCGAGTATAAAAAAAACGTTTATTAGAGGTCTTCGTGACCCTTAATAACGCGCCGGCGGCTATTATAGTCGTCTATTATAAGGGGTGTAGTGTTTCTCGTCGGGCTAAGAGGTGGTGTAGGAGGGAGGGTCGTAGTGGGTAGAAGTTAGGGAATTCTTCTGGTTCTGCCGTCCTTTTTGGGTATCACCTTGGTATTCGTATAAAACACGTAATCGGTAACCAAGAATAATAACAGAAAAGGGTATTAAGGGTAAAGAGCATCAATAGCGGAGCCTACGCCGAAGGCTAAGCTTCGCCCGTTCCGCGAGATCTTCGACGTCTTTATACGTGGTTAACGCAGGTGGTTGAGCATAGTTATCGTAAGCGGAACCTACGCTAAAGGCGGTACTTTGCCCGTTCCGCGAGACTTCCGATATCTCCGTCTCAAAACCTCCTCTTCTAGTACGTCGTCGCCGGAACAGTTGAACCTAACCACGGGTTCTACACAATAGCAAAATCCAATCTTCTACTACTCAGTGAAGTCGTCTCTTCTAATAGTCGTTCCTTACTAATCTGCGGTAATGGTCAAATTAACCACTGATCAGTGTAGGTTTGACCCTAGGTCAAAGGGTCGCCTAGGCGATAGGGTTGAACAGCAATAATCGATATATTGAATACGTAGTGTTGCTGTTGTTGTTGGAAGGAGGTTATTCCGACGTGGGCTAGGCCGGCTGTTGCCAGATCTAGTCGGTGCGCCAGAATCCCTGCCTTCTGATTGGTCCGGTCGGAACCGGCCAATCAGGAACCCGAAAGTGGGGCTATTGCCCGATTCGGATTCCAACATAATCAAAACAAACCAGTGACCTAGGGACCTCTATATAGTATATCAAGAAAAGAGTTAATTATACTACGCTGAACCCTTATAGAGCTATTAAATAAAGGGTTTATTAGGGCTAGTAGCTCCCCTATATCATCGCCTATTCTATTTATCCGGAAACCTAGAGGAGGGTTACAGTTCTGCGTTAATTACTGTGCCCTTAACACTATTATAAAAAAGGACCGATACCCCTTACCCCTAATTAATAAGACCCTAAGGGCACTAGTAAAAGCGAAGTGGTTAATAAAGCTGGATGTTATCGCTATATTTCATAAAATCCGGGTTAGGAAAGGAGATAAATGGAAGATGGTGTTTAGGATAAGGTATAAGTTATATAAATAAATAGTTACCCCTTTTAGTTTAATTAGAGTTCCCGCGATGTTCTAGTAATATATTAACTACACTTTACGAGATTTCCTAGATAAGTTCTACTTACCTTATATTAACGATGTTCTGATTTATTTGGATAGTTCCCTCTCTAATTATAGAGAGAAGGTCAAGAAGGTCCTTGAACGCCTAGGCGCTGCAGGCCTGCATGTGGATATTAATAAGTGTGAATTCGAGGCTAAGAGTGTTAAGTATTTAGGGTTTATTATTAATGTTAGTAAGGGAATTCGTGTAGACCCTAAGAAGATTAAGGTAATCTAGGGATAGGAAGTGCCCCGATTAGTACGAGGAGTTCGTGGGTTTATCGGTTTTATTAACTATTATTGGTAGTTTATACCCAACTTCTCGGGGATTGCACAACCCCTAACAACCTTAACCAAAAGGGACATACCGTTCATTTAGAGCAAAGAGTGTGCTAGAGTGTTCGAGGAGCTGAAGACGCTCCTGATCAGTGCACTTGTATTAGCTTATTAGGGCCCTGATTGAGTCATAGTATTCGAGATTGATTTGTTTGGTTATGTGGTAGGAGGTGTTTTGTTGTAGTATGATGACGAAGGGATCCTGAAGTTTGTAGTGTTCTTTTTACGTAAGAATTTACCTATAAAGTGTAATTACCCGATATATAATAAAGAACTATTAGTAATAATATGTTGTTTAGAGTATTGGGATTTAGAATTGTGGAGTGTAGAAGAGTTCATTATCCTGATTGATCACCTGAATCTGAAGTACTTTATGACGAAGAGATAGTTAAGTGAATATCAGATTAGGTAGTTAGAATTACTATTCTGTTATAACTTTATTATTTAGTTCAGATTTAGTAAAGAAGTAATAGTTCCTAATATATTATTAAGACGTAAATAGGATATCCCTAGTACCCTACAGGACGACAGGTTAGAGGGTTAGAAGATTAAACTCCTAAAGAATAGAATTAACGTATTACGAGTTAACAACGTAGTAGTAATCAGAGAAGTGTGGGCCTAATTAGGGCAAACAGAGAGGGTTAAGTTTAGTATAAGAGACTCCCCCGGAGACATGGATCAGACCGATGACCCTAGCCCAGATAAAATGGAACCCCCCTTGAACCCTTTTAAAAAAGAGCTATTATACTCTTAGTGGGATAAAACCTTAAACCAGAATAACTAATATTAGCTAATTAGGGGGGTAATACAAAAAGGAAACCAATAACTTCCTTTATAATAGAAGTTGCTAATAATATTATCAGAATATACAATCAACGATAATAAGAGACTATTATAAAGGGACAGAATCTGGATTCCATATTATAAGCCCCTAAGGACGAGTTTGATCTAGAGGTTCTATAACTCCACATTAACAGGATATCCAGGGAGGGACACTTTAAAAGCCCTAATTAGCTACTAGTTCTACTAACCAGGCCTATCCTAGGATATCCAAAAATTTATAAGGAACTACGATGTTTATGGACGAGGAAACGTATAGTGCAATAAGAAGAGGGGCCTATTAAAGCCTCTACTTATCCCTAGACGGATCTAAGCAGAGGTCTTTATTGACTTTATAATAGGATTACCCCCTTCCCGCTGTGATGGGGTTATGAATGTTATGGTAGTGATTAATCATTTATCAAAGAACATAATCTTTAAGTTATTAAAGGATATTATAATAAATATAATAGTAGACCAATTAATCCGAGGTTTAATCAGGTACTATAGGATGCCTTATATAATTATATTAGATAAGGGACCGTAATTTATGAGTTTTATGTGGAAACGACTTTATTAGTTATTATGGATTAAATAAAGACTTTTTATAGTATTTTACCTAAAAATAAATGGAGTTATGGAGAGGGTAAACCAGGTAATGGAAACCTATTTTAGAGTATATATAATATATACTTAGGACGATTAGGATAAACTACTCCTAGTAGTAATAATAGTTATTAATAACCAGGTCACCTTATCAATAAAACTTAGCTTGTTTTTTATTACTTATAGGTATGACTTAGACCTAATTAGAGTAGAAGAACCCCTACGGAATAATAATAAGACCCCTATAATAAAAGCAGAAGTTCTGGTTTAGAAGCTAAAAAACACTTCTGAGTAGGCTTAAGTAGTAATAATAATAGTATAAAAGAAATAAGAGATTACCGTAAACATAAGGCGCCAACCATTTAATTAGTTTAAGCCTAGGGATAAGGTTTAGCTAAGGTTATGGAATATTTAGTTTAATTAACTATTAAAGAAGTTCAATTAGGTTAATACGAAGTATACTATCCTTAAACTAGTTAAATCCTATGCTTACTAGTTAAATATACCACTAAGGATCTATAATATCTTCTACGTGAACCTAATTAGGTATACTAGAGTTAATCCGTTATTATTATAAAATCATAACGATACCTAGCCACTTACAATACTAATAGTTAATAGGGAGGAGTTTAAAATTAAGGAGATTTATAATACGTAGAAAGTATAGGGTGGATAGAAGGTCTTAGTAAAGTAGAAGGATTATACTTAACTCACCTAAGAGCTAGTGGATTTACTAGTGGATATAGTGGCCTTGGACCGTTACGAGGCCGATTATGGGAATATCCCTTGGGAAGGGAGAGGAGAAAGGGGGTAATTATTATGGGCTAAGACCCGATTAGAGGCCTCGGAACCATTCGGTTATGTTTAACGCTAACCGCTGCTTACTAAGCCTAACTAGGCCTAGGTAAACCTAATCAGGATCCAACGGATTTGTGGAGTAGTAGACTTTTCCTTCCTTTCTCCTTATCTTGAAGATATTCGTAGTAGTCGTCATAGCTAGTTGCAATATACGTGCTTGGACTGTTATAGGTTAATCTTATAAAAAATATAATAATAATATAAAATATAAAAACAAGAAGTATAATATTCTAAATATTAAACTCTGGATTTCTTAGGAAACCTATAATAAGATTAGCGCTAACTAATTCCATAAAACGAATCTCTTACTAACCATACTAAAAGAAAGGGCTATAATACTATATTACGCCTAAATCAGTAGTATAAAAATAACCTGATCAACTATAAAAATTATTAACAAAATAAGAGGCTATTTCAAAGGAGACTAACACTAATAATTATATATATTTAATTAAAATAAGGTAAACCTCACTAAAATCATCCAAAAGAACCTCAATAAGATGAAAATCGAGGTACTCGAAATTCTCTTCAAAACCCTCATAAACCTACAACAAACTCTCACTCTAATACACTAAAGCAACGAATTCCTAAAAAATAAGCTGATTAGCGTTACTCTTATTATTAAAGAGTACCGAATAGGTGTTATGGTTAGAGCGAAGACCTCGAAGGAGCTCTATAACATAATAAGATAAACCTTAATTTAGAGGAGCATAATAGAAAAACCCACCACCATTACATAATATTAAATATTACTCTAAATAATACCTTTTAAACTAGTAAACACTTTAATAATAAAGACAAAAGTAATTATTATAGAAGCAAACAGCAATAATAAGAAGGCTCACATAATAATAAAAAATATTATATTTATAATAAAAAGGGTACTAATTAATAAAACACTTTACAAAAAAAATAAAGTATTTAAAAAATACAAATCAAACGAATACATTACTAATACCTCTCCTATAATATATAACCACTTCCTCACCGAATATAAAATGTATAAAAACTTAAATAATAAAAACAAAAACAATAAAAACCTCCACTAATACCTCACCAATACTATGATTAACAAAAACAATAAAAATAACTAGGAATTCCACATCCATTTTTCGATTACACAACTATATTAATTAATAAACAATTCACTTAAATACTAAGTAATTATACCACCTATTACAAAATAACAAAGAAGAATACTAGTAACACTACACTTCTCCCGGAATTACAAATCTATAAAACCTTCATCAATAACGACCGTTATTTAATAATAGTATTCTAAGGTATTATACTTAACATAAAAACAATAGGTATATTAATAATAAGGCACCCTTAGTTCCTTACCCTATAAGAAACTAATACTATTATAACCCTAAATATATTAAAAGTAGGCTAAGTGAGTATCACTTTCAGTAATAACCCTCTCTTAAACTTAATAGGGTTAGTTATTATTAATTCCCTATTTAGAAAACTATACTTTTATACTATAATAACGAATAACTTATTCCTTTTATATTAAAACAAATATGAACCACTTAGGAATTAAATTTAATAACCTCAATAATCTCCTATACTAAAGAAACCTTAAGGTCCCTATTATCCGGAAATAGGGATATTCGTAAATACCTATTTACACCCTAAAGCAGAGTTTTATTTAGAATTATATTACAAATACCGAATTACACCGGATATACCGCCGTTTCAACTACCCATCAATTCAAAAACTCCATATAATACTAAAGAAAGTAATAACAAAATAACCCATAAAGTAATTTAAAAGCTTACTAAATACAACTAATAATATCAAATAAATAAAAGAGCCCTAGAATAATTTAAGTTTACCTTAAAATAACATTAAGTTTAATTATAAAATAATTATTAACGTCTTTTACCTAAAAAGGAATAAACCCATCCTTTATATTATGAATGCCCCTATTACCTTTAACACCACGAAATTCCTCAATAATATAACCACGAAACAGACATAACAGATACTCTACAAATACTAAATCAATACCTACCTTAGACCACCTAACCGAATAGTCATAAACACTAGGACAAACTTTAATATAATAAAATTTAAGAATTCTATGAAATTTATAGTAAAGAAAATTAAAAAAGTACCCCTAAAAGCCCACAACAATATCAGAAAAATAAAATAATACCATACAACACTATAAGGAGTATACAAAATAGTCCGCTAAGAATATCCTTTTACACTACTAAAAGTTACCCTCTAAAACACCATCAAAATAATAAATAATACAATAAACCCTAATAACCTCATCCTAACCTTACTCATTTTCAACATATACCCGTATTTAACACCTAACTCTACACTATCACCAGAAATCCAACAAAAAATAAAAACCAACAAAAACACTATAACTAAATTACACAATCTCTAGACTAAATAAGTAACTATAAACGCTCTCATAATAAAAAGTAACCCTAATACCATACTAACTAGGGAATTACTCCTTAAATCACTTATTAGAGTATAGTATAAAAAAAAAGCTAAACTAGCCCATTTACACTTATCACTTATAATAACGAGACCTACATTACTAAACTTCCTTTTAACCCAAAAACGTTTTAAATAACTGTCGAATCCGCTGGACTAAGTGCCTAGTACGCTTCCGGCGCGCTCAAAGGTCCGTGCGCGGCGCAGAACAATAATGGGCCGAAATACGCCCTTACACCAGCCACCTTAAGGGCTAAGTTCGCCCCTAAAGAACAGGGAGAAGTAGGGGAATTACACACATTATTAAATACATCACAAATTAACCCTTAAATCCAACAATTAACAGTCTAATACGTGCTGAAAATAGCCATTAAACTGAACCCTACCTATAACCACTATTCCTATGCGTAATACCCATTCAATAATAATAATAATAACCCCTACTATGAAGATCAAACTTTAAATAACCAGGGATTAGGTCCTTTAATTCGATTAATTATAATCCTAAGTGAAGACCTATAACTTGTGGGACACTATAAACCCATCGGTTAAGTACTCTGAGAACACTGGAGAAGAAACCTATGAAGAGATCACTTAAATACCGGAGCGGCCAGTAATCTCCGATCACCCAAAAGTAATCCGCTAAAGGGCCAGAAGTGCCTTAGAAAGTAGTGTAACTTAAGAACCCGACGAGGTATTCGTCCTAGGCCCTGAAGCGTCTATGGAACGAGCTCACACTCTCGAAGACCTATCCCCTATGAACCTCGTTTTATATAAAGAATGATGAACGGAATATAATAATATCCATAAATATTATACTAAACGGATAAAAGGTGTATATGCACTTCAAAACTGGTTCCGCGAAACTATTACTCTAGACCTTCTTAAGTACTATTATACTGTGGATAAGGGACTTGATGAATAGGTCTCTAAATTATAAATCCGCGTCGGAGGTGCGTTATATGAGCACCGAGTGAACATAGTGGAAGTATATTCTAAAGTCTTGAGTTATCCTAATAAGAAGAAATTTATTATATAAAAGGATACTAAGGATTAGATTAGCTGCTGGGAGAGCGTTCTCCATGAAGCTTAAGTTATAGATATCCTATAGGTTAAATACTCGAGTACTTAATTTCCAGAGTTCACATAAGCCCTTAGTAGAAGCCTTATTAAACCATGGATTTAAGCCTACTAATTAATAATTAGAACTAAAGTAATAAACAACCTATTTATATTAAGTAAAATCCTCACTAAAGCTTAATAAGTCCTCTACTAAATAAAAGATATACGGAAAACTGGATAAGGAGTGTTTGGACCTATAGTAATAACCGGTAGACCGGCCAATAGCAATAATAAACCATAATAAATAAGGACCTAACCGCAAAAAGCCCGTAGTAAAGGCCGTAGAGGCCGTAGAAGGGGCAATGAGAAGAGTAAAAGTAAATGGCCGTACTCCCCAGCTAATAAATCCAGTAACTCTAATAAAGGTAGGACGTATATAATATACTTAAAACGAAGTTACTAATTTTCGAAGTACTAGTTAGTTTTCCCTAATAAGTGCCTTAACCATATATACCGTAATTAAGTACTTAAAAAACTGGTTACTAAGTGATTTAAGAATAACGAAGACCTTACTAAGCGCATCCAGAAGCTTAAACTTACTATAGAATTAAGTTAACTTATAGGACGTTATTAAGCCTGTGTTTGAGTTGCATTGGTAACCTTCTACGAAATATACTTATTTTATAGATCCGTAATCCTTAACTCTAGAACTATAATCCACGTTTTTAATGACCCCTTATGGTTCGTATAACTAATGGGAGCTGCGCCTAGTAACTATCTCTAAGTAAGTACTTAATAAATAGTAATTGATGGCTTCGGAATAGTGGATATTCGTGTTAAGGGGCGAGATGGTAAGCTGCTTAAGTTTCGCTTATATAATGTTGTGCTTTGTAAAGGGTTTATGAGTAACCTTATTTCTTTAAAACGCTTACGCTGAAAGGGTTTTTAGTGGGATATTAGTCCCGGTAATAATTATATTAGGTGTATAAATTGAAGTTACGTTTACGAGTTATTTAAAATCCATAATTAAGATGTTCTTAATTATAGACCTATAGAGGATAAAGTAGTACTCGTAATAATCGTTTTACTCCCTTAACCTACGCTAAAAAGCTCCCGAGAGTTCTGCGAAGAAACCGCTTTATAAATGCAATAATCTGTAAACCTATCCAGGTAAGTGTGGAAAGATGGTATTGGAGATTTGGATACCCAGGGAGAGATGCTGCAACGGAGCGGGGGATGCAGTGAACAGTATGTGCTGTATCGTACAACACACACACTCTACTGACCACAGGTCGTGCACCCTCCGTCCCGGGTCCGTGAGGGTGACTAACTCGTACGAAACCGCTCAACCAGAGCTACAATCTAGGTAAGGAGACACCTCAAGACCTGATCAGGGCCAAAGAGGGGTTCCGGCCTTGGATGTAGACACTAGTGAGTGTTGGGGCCTTGTCTGCTCGGTGGTAAAGCAACCTCCGTACTGTTCGCGGTATATGATCCAAGTGAACGGGTAAAAAGAGCTCTGAATACGTCTGTCTAATTAACGATGCTTGCTGACGTCCCGTGATGTGTTATTTTATGGTCCGTTGTTGTGTCCTCCGCTAGAAATGCGTCCCCAGTTCCCCTCTCTCAAATAGCTCGCTGTCGCCTGACTAAGGAAAAACCCGCTTAGCGTAAGCATTCCCCCCTGCACGGTTTCAATAGCCCTTAAGGTAATAATCCTATAAATATCCTATAAGTTGATCTGAGAATATTACCGTAAATGTATAACCTTTATATCCTTAAGGACTAATCGAGTAGAAGTTAAACACTACTCTTAATCCTAGTTTTACCCATATTATAGACTTGTGAGGGGTGCGTCGGACAACTCGTCTCGCCTTCCCCTTTTTATACACTAAGTAATCAGATAACCGATTACGTAAATTACCCATAATCTTTACACCTCGAAAAGCGTTAACGAGGTGCTTAAGTACCCCTTCGCCTAGATGACCTAGTTTTTGGTGCTAGTGGAACGGTCTTTTTGTGAGTTTTTTATATAGTGTAAATGATGTATAGTGTTATTTTGCTTATGTGGTGAACGCTGTTTTTGTATTGTCTTCGATAACTTATTATTTATGGAGATTATAAAGGTAGTAAATGAACGTCTTATCCGCTCTTTATATATAATTCTAGTTTAGGCAGTTATCCCACTATATACCTCGTTATCGTAGAAGCTAGTAGGAGACTAGATTCGTTATGAATTCTTTATAGTAAGTGATATTATATAAACGGAGTTTCACCTTCTTTCCTTGCTCAGCATCGGCTGTTATATCCACGTTCCTAAACCCTAGGATTAGGACTTATGAGGCTCCTACCCAGAGGTAATCCCCTATTTTAATTGTTTTAAAGTCTGTAAATCGAGCCCGATTATTAAATACATAGAGCGACGACCCTGAGTTATATATTATAGAATTATATAAGGGGTATTTGGTCTGGATTATGAACACAGAACGGTCGCTTATATACTACTTCTTTTATATTACGTTAACTAACCCCATACACTAATTATATAATTAGGTCTACTTCACCTCCTTCTCGTATTACTCACAGATCTTTTTTACATAATCTATAAGGTTATCGTCAATTTTAAAGTATTTAGTGACCTTTTTCATAATATTATTACTAGGCCTCCATCCTTTATACGCCTTTTCTGGGAAATAATAGAAATAGTTGGCTAGGTAGTGCTAAGTGAGTCCATATCCGTGGTACGTTGGTATACTATTTTGAGTTCACGATTTGGTCACTCTATGTTGTTTCTTGGACCTATTTTAGGGTGTAATCTTTTTAGGTCCTTTTCTTATTATACTTATTATAGTAAAAGCACCTTTTGAGATTCTCAGCCCTATTAATATGGTGTCTACGTGGATTCATATATATCGCTGGACCTCCACTAAAACCTTACTAATTATAGGGTTATTCTTTTTATAGAATTTCACTTTGAATATAGCGTAGAATGCGGAGATCGTGGTTTTCATAATGACCTTTAGGAAGTTTTTACTTTATTCACTAAAGTCTTTAGTTTAGGTAAAGTTAACTTCCTAGCCCTTTAGTATTACGGCCTCCCACTATTCAAGCCACTTCTCGATCTCAGCCTTTGTGGTTATCCACTTTATAGCCGCTTACTTAACGATCTTCTCGTATTCCTTATATACAATACTCTTTTATTCACTATTCGAAATTAAGGCTACACCGTTTAACTTCACTATCCAGGCGTAGAGGTTCTCCGTAGGGTCATAATACACAATTAACGTACTTCCCGGCTATTATTAATAAGACCTAATTACGGAGTTCTCGTAAAACCACCATTTTACACTTATAAACACGGATATTATAATTATAATCGTTCCGGAATTAAATATACTCCTCGTAATCCTCCTTAACAAGGTCTTAAAAGCGTTTAGCCGTCTCGTTTAATTATACTTCTTCAATATCGGGTATCTAGGATACCTCGATGGTTAACCCGCGGGTATATCATAGTGTATTCTTTTTTTTATAATCGGAGAAGGCCGGAGACTCCAGCTTCGGTATCCACTTTTCGGGTATTTCAGCACTAGGGTCCACTTATTCCTAAACATCTAAATCAGTGGCCTTACCCTAAAAAACCTTATACTAGGTGGGCTATTAGGTGGGGTTATTGAGGATAATGGGTTCCTTTGTTTCTATTGTTTAGTTTAGGCGTACTGCGTGGGTTTTGCGGCGCATAAGTGGGTTATTATGTGTTTTTAGCGACTAATCGGACTCTCGCATAGCTTCGTCTAGCTCGTAGGCTGGCCAATTAGTAGGTAATTAGACTATTAATTATTAAGAATTAAATATGGGCACGATGTAGGGGGTCAATTCGTAATGTGTATTGTCCTTCTATGTTCTTATCCCTGTGAGTGCCCCTGAGGCACCTGTCGGATTCAAGGGTCAATTCGTGATGTATTCAATTATTGTGTAATTGTTCTTGTTCTCCCTGTTCTTCAGGGACGAACTTAGCCCTTAAGGTGGCTGGTTTAAGGGCGCTTCTCGGCCCGTTATTATTCCACGCCATGCGCGGTCTTCGAGTGCGCCGGAAGTGTATTGGGTGTTTGGTATAGCGGATTCGACATACCCCTTTAGGGAGGCCTCCGTTTAGTGGACTTCCTGCTACCTAATCCGCCCTTTAATGGCTATTTCTAAGCGTTGTAATTATTTTAAGACTTAAATTCCGTTTTCCTTCGTTTAGAGCGCCTCTTATACATCCTTCCCGCGGGGTTTACGAGCCCCAGAAGTGTGAGGAATACGAGCCTTAACGTCCTATATGTAATCCTTGGCTATCCCGGCCTCCCAGTGGGCCTTATTTGCGGTGATATTGCGATGATGGTTGTTTTTAAGATGAGCCCGCTGGTTACTCATATTGAGCTGTGTAAAAAACACCTGAAAAGGCTGCTTTGGGAGCGTTTTTGTTAGTTCGTTTATTATTAGCTTAGTTGATGGTGTATATGCGATGTTAACGCGGTTGTTTTCGATTTTTTGATATAACTAGTGGTTGTGAATATTAACGTGGTGTAGGTGTGTTTATAATTGTATTTGTTTTGCGGTTACGAGGTGTATGGTTTGCTGGTTATCGTATTATATATGAATTTGTGGTTGAGAGTGTGTTTAAGGTGTGAACTTAGTGTTTTGAGTGTCCTTTGTGGGGAGTTGTATTTGTAAAGTAGAGATTAACCGGTTTATAAAGATGGCTTCCTTTGTTATATATGATAAGGTGAGGAGTTCGGCTTTTGTTATTGATGTTGTAATTATTTATTATTTACTTGCTTTTTATACAACGGTTCCACCAAAAAGTCGCATTGTGAGTGCTTAAGAGTTTTTCCGATTAAGTGTATTGTCGGCGAAACTAGTATTAGAAGCGACTTTTAAAGTGTCCTTAGGGCTCCCTAGCGCAGCTCCGTATTCTAAGTAGAGAGAACGTATTAAGTAGAGGTATTAGAGTGCTCGATCTACTACGCATTAGTGACTCGGCCCTGGGTTCTAATTGAAGTGTGCGAGGCGGTTTACGGTGAATACGATATCCGGGCACATCATCACAATTATATACATAATAGTTCCGACCTTACGTTAGTACTTCTTAATTTCCCATGGTTTAGTTACCCCGTTGTATAAGAACAACTTAAAGGTTGTTATAGGGGTTTTAAAATGCATTTTAAGTGGTTTATTAGTGTTTAATAGGAGTTTTCTCACCTTCTTAGCGAATACTGATTGTGATAACTAAATTTTCCTGATTGCTTGGTCTCTTAAGACCTCGATTCCTAAAAACTACTATAACTCGTGACCGCCTTCTAAATAATAGTATTTCTGAAGCTTTTTTATTAATGCTATTACTTTGTTATGAAACTTATGAAGAAAAGCTAAGACGTAGTCGTTAATATAAAAGAAGAATGTAATTTGTTCTTTTTATTAATAGTAGTTCTCTCCGGTAACTTGTTAAAAGCTGAGTTTTAGGAGCCCGTTTTTTAGGTACTTTTATTAGAGTAGAGGTGACCTCTTAAGGCTGTAAAGTGCTTTTCTTAAGTATAATACCCGTTCAATTTTTTGGTATTTAGGTGGGAGTTGTATATACACTTCCTTATTAATTATTATATACATAAAGGCATTTACTGTGTTATACTATAGAAGCTCCATATCGAAGTGAGTAGTTGTTGTAATAAGGATTCAGAACGATATACCTACGAGCATAGTAATGTACGTTTCTCGCTTGTCTCTTAATTGTTGATTTCCACGGATAACGAGGTGTGCTTTAAATTTTATGAGCCTCCCGTGCTTATTAAGTTTATAGGTATATACCCAGTAGTAGCTGAGAATCTGTTTACCTCGTGCTTGTTCTTTGTTGACCTCCTCCTAGGAGTGGGAGTCTTTATGGCCGCTTAGATGGCTTATTTTAGCCGTTCTGAAGTTATCCCTATACGAGTAATCCTTTAAGTGATTATATAACGTAGGGAGAGGGGGTAATTTCTTCTAATAAGTACTTATAGGTATACTACCCTCACGGCCCAACAGAGAAAATTCTTTACATATATAACCCGGAGTACTTCCCTTAATGGAAGTCCCCTTTTAACCAGGCTTTCTTAACCCACCAAAAAGGTCGCGTTATTAGAGCACTTCCCTATTGGCCTTTTAATCTAATGTATTTTTATTAAAGGTTCTAAGGTGACTAATCTCGTTAAGGGCACTGGGTTAACTAGACTATAAATGTATACCTGGGAGATCGTCCATTAATTACGTTTTGCGGTGTTATTTCTATTTTAAAGTTGTTTTTATTAGGAAAGTAGATTTGAATAAGATTTTATGCTTTACTATGCTTATGTTGTAGTCCGAGGTTGTGGTTTTGTATTACGCTTCTCCTTTGCTTTCCCCTCACCCTTTTATGGCCAAAGCCGCTTTTAAGGTAATGAAAAATAATGAGGGTCTTAGTGGTGACGTTTTAGATGTCGGGTATGGTGTGAAGCGCTTTGTGTTATACTATTTTGACTTGTCCGAGTACATCTCTATAATAGAGTTCGCCTTTGGAGCGCTTTTGTTGTGCTTTGGATTTGTTTTGAGAACGAGGGTGACCTCTTTTGTTTCCTTGTTAGCGTCTTATATTAACGTTTATATTTGGGTTTATTTAATAAGTTTTTGAATTTGTGTTTTAATTGTTTGTAGGTCTAAGTGGTGAAATTCCTTAATGGTACCCTTAAGGTTCCTATTAAAGTACGCTTTTTCGTTGAATACGATGTCCCTCGTTGTGAAGATGTCCTTTTTAAGAGGGTTCTATATTCTGAATTGATTGTTTAATGTGTAGTCCATTAGAAAACCGATCTATGTACGAGGGGCGAGCTTCTTTCGCTGTTGGCGCTTGAGTTACGTATTAGTCATCAGGGCATAGGCCTTATAACCGTAGGATTGTAAATAGGAGAGGTTAGGGATTATATAAATCTTATTTTCTCTACTCTAGAATTGCTTATAAAACTGCTTGTAAAGTGTTTTCTACCCGTGTATTTGTAATGGGGTTTGGTTATAGAGGTAAACTACTATTTTAACGATCTCAGGTTATAAGTAGTCTGGGAAATTCGTTATAATAGCTATTGCCCTAGTTTTAGTTTTAATAATTATAGTGAGCCTTTTAGCACCTCTGTTCTAAGCCTGCGTATTAGGTGTTAATGTTTTAATTGTTATTCTATGCTGTTTTAGGTCTATTATTAGGCGTGGATGTCTTAGAAGCTCGTTATTAGTTTTTAGGAACTTAATTTTCGTATTATAAATGCGTTTTAGATAGTTAAGTAATTTGAATAATACTTTTAAGATTATCTTTATTATTCTTTTTTATAAGTAAAAGTCCTATGCTAGTTCTGAGGCTTGGTTAGAAAGAAGTATAAGGGATGTATACCCTTTGTATCCCTTATTATAGTTGTGGAAGTTGAGTATTAGATGGTCTCCGGCTTTTGCTTGTTTGACCGACTCTTTTGGTGCTTAGCGGATTTGGTGTGTTGTATTCGTTATCCTATACGCATCGTATTCTACGGGGTCTCTGCTTTTTCGATCCAGGAGTCTCACCCCCCTTACTGCGTTGCTAAGGTGATTCAGAGCATTTCTCCCTGGGTGTCCGAGTCTCCGGTGCCATTTTTCTACGTTTGCCTGGATAGGTTTGCGGATTGTTGTGCTTATAAAGCGGTTTCTTCGCGGGGCTCTCAGGAGCTTATTTGGCGTAGGTTGAGGGAGCGGAATGATTATTGTGAGTGCCGCTTTGTCCTCTATAGGTCTATAATTGAGAACATCTTAATTGTGGATTTCAAATAGCTTGTAAACATAGTTTTGGTTTATAAACCTAATATAGTTATTGCCGGGGTTAGTATCCTACTAAAAACCCTTTTAACATAAGTGTTTTAAAGAAATAAGGTTTCTCGTAAACCCTTTATAAAGTACTGCGTTATATAAGCGAAACTTAAGCGGTTTACTATCTCACCCCTTAACACAAATATCCACTATTCTAAAACCATTAATTACCACTTATTAAGTCCCTACCTAGAGATAGTCGTTAAGCGTAGCTCCTATTAGTTATATAAATTATAAGGGGTCGTTGAAAATGTGGATTATAGCTCCGGAGTCGAGGATTATGGATCCATAAAATGAGTATATTTCGTAAAAGGTTACTATTATAGCTCGAACACGGGCTTAATAATGTCCTATAAGTTAACTTAATTCTATAATAAGTTTAAGCCTTTGGATACACTTAATAAGGTCTTCGTTATTCTTAAGTTACTCAGTAACCAGCTTTTTAAGTGCTTAATTACAGTATACGTAGTTAAGGCGCTTATTAGGGAAGACTAGCTAGCACTTTGAAAGCTGGTAACCTTATTTTAGGTATGCTGTACATATCCTGCCCTTATTAGAGTTACTGGATTTATTAGCTGGGGAGTACGGCCGTTTCCCTTTACTCTTCCCGTTGCCCCTTCTGCGGCCTCCACGGCCTCCACCGTGGGCTCTTCGTAGTTAGGTCCTTATTTATTATGGTTCATCGTCACTACTAGCCGGTCCACTGGTTATCGCTATAGGTCCAAATACTCTTCGTCCAGTTTTCCGTATATCCTTTATTTAGCAGAGGACTTATTGAGCTTTAACGAGGACTTTACCTGGTGTAAATAGGTTATTTATTGTTTCAGTTTTGATTATTAACTAATAAGCTTAAATCCATAGTTTAATAAGGCTTCCGCTAAGGGCTTATGTGAACTTTAGAAACCAAATACTCGAGTATTTAGCTTATGGGACGTCTATAATTTGAGCTTTATAGAGAACACTCTCCCAGTGGCCGATCCAGTCCTCAGTATCCTTTCGTATAATAAATCTCTTCTTATTAGGATAACTCAAGACTTTGGAATATATTTCCGTTGTGTTCGCTCAGTGCTCGTATAATACGCCGCTGACGCAAGTTTATAGTTCTAAAACCTATTCGTTAAATCCCTTATCCGTAGTATAGCAGTACTTAAGAAGGTCCAGAGTAACAGTTTCATAGAACCAGTTCTAAAGTATATATATACCTTTTATCCGTTTAGTATAATATTTATAATTATTATTATATTCTACTCGTTGTTCTTTGTATAGAGCGAGGTTCACAGGGGATAGGTTTTTGAGAGTGTAAGCTCGTTCTATAAATATTTTAGGGCCTAGGACGAATACTTTATTGGGTTTTTAAGTTGTACTGCTTCCTGAGGTGCTTTTAGCCCTTCGGCGGATTACCTTTGGGTGATCGGAGATCGCCGGCCACTTTGGTATTTGAGTGATCTCTTTATAGGTCTTTTCTCCGGTGTTCTCGGAGTACTTAACTGATGGGTTTATAGTGTCCCATAAGTTGTAGGTCTTCGCTTAGGATTATAATTAGTTAAACTAAAGGACCTAATCCCTGGTCGTCTAAAGTACGATCTTCGTAATAGGGGTCATCATCGTTATTATCGAATAGGTATTACGCGTAGGAATAGCGGTTATAGGTAGGGTTCAGTTTAATAGCTGTTTTTAGCACGTATTAGACTATTAATTGTTGGATTTAAGGGTCAATTCGTGATGTATTTAATTATTGTGTAATTGTTCTTGTTCTCCCTGTTCTTCAGGGACGAACTTAGCCCTTAAGGTGGCTGGTTTAAGGGCGCTTCTCGGCCCGTCATTATTCCACGCCATGCGCGGCCTTCGAGCGCGCCGGAAGCGTATTGGGCGCTTGGTACAGCGGATTCGACAGCACCTTTCTAACGTGCCTTGTGTGACTAAGCACGCCTTGTGACTAAGCGTGCCTCGAGCGGTCCTCCTGCGCCTTCAGCGCGTCCAGCGCCTTCAGCGCCTCGGGCCTGCCACCCCTTTTGACAGGGCCAGCTGTAGTCCAATGCCCACCGCAGGCTATAAGGTTATCGTAGGAGGGCTCTAAAAAGGAGAGGTAAAGAGTTTTCAGTTATTAAGGATCTTAGTAATATATCACCTATTTTATTAACAGCGGATGCCAAGAAAGATTAGGCGAGAGGGAAGTTGCCAAGAAGAGGGGTAATGAGCAAACAAAAATCAGCAATTTGAAGCAAGTTGGCCCCTCCGAATTTTCTTTTTTTGCTTTTATCACTTTTCAACCATCTTTTCGCTAGGAGACCCTCAGACATGTCTGAAAACAACGCTCCCGCTGGGACCGCAACGACTGGGCAGGCTACGTCGCCGAGTCCTCCGCAGGGGCCTGTTCAAGTCGACAACCAACTCGAACTTGCCGCCGACGAGGTAACTCCCAATGTCGAATAACGTCAAGCTTTGCTGCTAATTTCGCGTGCTTTCTCTCCATCAGTTCACCGATGACAGTGCATCTGACCTCGGAAGCGTAAGCGTTAGTGAAGTCTGCGTGCAGGCGTCAATAGTAACACGTTCTGTCAGAGCATCGCATCTTCAAGCACCAGCGTCTCAAGCTCGATTCGTGAATATCGTATTGAACATGGGCGAACCTATCACACGCACAAAGATGGAAGTCAGTCATAATAGCTTTCCCGGGGTTATGGCGGAGCATTGAAGAGTTACTGACACTATGGATATCCAGAATACAACGTTCCGAACGACGAGACAGAAAGTGACCGACTAGGTACGGCGCCAAGCAGACACCACATGTGCGCGTTCTCAGCGACACACTAACGCCAATGTCGTGAAGACTTGCAACACAACATCACACTCATGACTTTCAACAACAGACTAGGGCTTTCACCACCGAACGATCCTGACTCTAAGGTCCAGCGCGTACTCGACGTTGGAACGGGTACTGGAATCTGGGCTATCGAATTTGGAGAAGAACACCCAGAAGCACAGGTAATCAAACCACGATGACCATCTTCTAGGCCCATCTACATATGCTCACATGCCATAGGTTTATGGCACCGATCTGACCCCGTCCATGCCGATATTGTGAGCATACACCCTGCACACCTCGCCTTTTGATCATAGTGCTGATTACTTATCTCAAGCGTGCCTCCAAATGTGAAATTTGAGATTGCCGACTTGGAAGAAGAGTGGACGTGGTCCCAGCCTTTCGACTACATCCACAGCCGATTCATGAACGCAAGTATCGCGGACTGGAAGACATACGCCAAGAAGGCCTTTGAGTGGGTTTCCAAAGCTTTTTTTCTAGACATTATCTAATGTGCGTCAACAGCAACCTCACACCCGGTGGATACTTCGAAGTACAAGAAATGGCCCTTCATCCTACTTCAGACGATGGAACCCTCAAACCAGATTGTTCGCTGTCCAAATGCCTCGACCATTTGCGTGAAGCTTCGGTTATCTTTGGGCGCCCATTCCAAGAGATCCCACCCATTGCCGACGTACTGCGAGACGTCGGCTTTACGGACGTAAAAATGACCGTCTACAAATGGCCCATCAATTCTTGGCCTAGAGACCGAAATTTTAAGGAATTGGGGATCTGGGTGAACGAAAACGCGCTGAGCGGGTTCCACGCCTGGACTATTGGTCCCTTGACCCAAGTTATGGGTTGGACGAAAGAGGAAATCGAGGTTTTGTTGATGGGGGTGCGGAAGGACATGAACAACAGGCAAATCCACGCCTACTGGCCGTTGTAAGTTGAGACTTCTGTTTACATTGTTTCCTCAGACTAATTAGTATAGCTACGCCATTCATGGAAGGAAGCCAACGCAGCAGGAGTCCGCGTAGGAGTCGAGAATCAGTGAAGCTTGAAGCAATGGGTTTGGGGTGACCGTTCAAAGTACACGAGCAATACTGTAGCAAATTATTTTATTGCATACAAAATTACACCTCATCCTCCATCGTCGGTTTTCATAAACATCAGTTTCCACCGGCGAACCCCCGCCGAAGGATCACCTCGTGCATGTGATGCGCAAAGGCGAACGTCATGGCGTCGCAGCGCAGCATCCATAACCAATTAATCTTCCTGCTGCCATTGCATGCTTTAAGAGACCGCGTCAGATTCCAAGTCCCCTCACTGCCATCACTTTAGAAAGAATACTATGCCTGCGCGGACATAGTATTGATTTAAGATTCATGTTTGCTCCGAACATCTGGTATTCGCAAAGCACACCGGACAAAAGTTTACAATAAATACTGTCGTTTTTCTCAAGATAATGTCGAATAATATCAGCGTTGTAGTACTCGGGTGAGTTTTGAGGCTTTGTGCTTGGCGACATGGATTCAATCGGAAGAGCTGACTTGCGTAAGGGCCGGAGTCCTGGGTCTTACGGTTGCGTTGCAGCTGACAAGGCAGGGATTCAAGGACGTCACCATCGTCGCGAAGCACATGCCCGGAGACAGAGATCCAGAGTATACGAGCCCTTGGGCTGGAGCAGCTTGAGTCCCGTACGCACCTAATACGGATCGAATACATGAGTAGTTTATTGACTTGTGCCAAGCATCTCAGGAAAGGGCTCCGAAGAAGCCGAATGGGATGCAGAGTCCTGGGAAGAATTGAAGAAGTTGGCTGAGGATTCTCCTGCGGCAGGTGTCTGGATGCAAGGTATCTATGCGACGATCAAGCCTACTCCATGATGCCAGTCTGCTCACGGTTACTTGTTCATTGAAGATAGAAAGGCGTACTACAAGAATACCTTCTTGAAGTCGGACCAGTTTCGCCCGTGGTTCAAATATCTCGTCCCGAATGTAAGCCTCAGTT
This sequence comes from Colletotrichum gigasporum, assembly GCA_024584535.1. Classification (NCBI taxonomy): domain Eukaryota; kingdom Fungi; phylum Ascomycota; class Sordariomycetes; order Glomerellales; family Glomerellaceae; genus Colletotrichum; species Colletotrichum gigasporum. The sequence goes on from CP077951.1 coordinate 3,137,497, forward strand.
CGAGACCACTGGAAGCGACAACTAACATCTGCATATCTAGTTCAAGATTCTGAATGCCGGTGAAGTTCCGGAATTCGCCGACTGGGGAGCCTTTTACCGCACCATCGCGCTGGACCCTAGCGTCTATCTCCATTACCTGCAGTCTGCCTGCATCTCGAAAGGAGTCGTGTTCATCCGAAATACGGTCAAACACATCAAGGAAGCCTTCCAATCCAAAAGTGGCGAAACTGCCGATGTTGTAGTCAATTGTTCGGGCTTGCTGGCCGGAAAGTTAGGCGGGGTCGAGGACGCCAGAGTGACGCCAGCACGGGGCCAGATGGTCATCGTGGAGAATGAGAGCCACGGCATTTACGCGCTCTCAGGCGATCCTTCGATGAACAATGGAATCGACCGGTGTTACATCATCAATAGACCTTTTGGTACTTTGGATGTTCTTCGCATATTCAATTTGTTGGCTGACTGCGTTCTTAGGAGGCGGCACAGCCATAGGGGGCTCTTTTCACACCACTTGGGACATCGAGCCGGACATGGAACTGTCGAGGCGCATCATGGAGAGATCCATCAAGATCTGTCCAAGGCTTGTGCCTCCGGGTGGTAGTATCGACGACTTGAGAGTTGTGCGCCACCAGGTTGGGCTGCGGCCTGTCCGCGAAGGCGGACCCAGGATCGAGGCAGAAACCATTGACGGCCAGAATGGAGAAAATCTCCGCATTGTTCACTGCTACGGATCTGGTGGATTTGGGTTTCAGGCCAGCTATGGCATGGCGAGCAAGGCCGTCAAACTTGTTGCCGAAGTCGTTGATGCTACATGAAAGTTATGGGGAGTGCATGCCTGACGGCGTTCTGTACCCCAGAAACTAGAACATGTAAAAGGGGCTGTCGTATTTCCAAGACCATAGTCTTCTCGGACTGAAGCCCGCTCAATGCAACATGTCTGGCAAGTGGTCGATGCCGACTGGCCAAGATGCATCCATCAAGGGTCTCCACCAGGTCACCTGGTTGAAACTCAATGCCGATGAGTTGTTACCTAAAAGCGGCCAGGATGCAGCCAGTTGTGATGGACCGATAACGGCGCAACTCTGAACGGCAAGTAGAGAGTTTCTAGAAAGTACCTGGTAGCCGAAGAGAAAACTTCAATGAGGCAGACATTACTGTCTTCATTCTAACAAGGTTGTGTCGATGATGATCTCAAAGACACAAGAATATTCAATAACAAGAAATACACTTCAATGTTCACTGCTGAAGACCCAAGCCGGAGTGATTCATCAATTTGTGATATGTACCTCACCAACGCCAAGCCCATTACCGTCCATAAGTCGTAAAGTCTATACCGATCCTAAGTCTAGTGCGCCTCCTCCTCCAGCTGCCTCCTCCAGATCTTGACGGGAATTTCCCCGAGCAGCCAGTTCATCGTCTCCTCGTGCTGCAGCTCAAAGTCGCGCGGCAGCGCAAACTCGTAGCGGTGAACGACGGAGGCCAGCAGCACGGCCTGCTCGAGGTACGAGATGTTCCGGCTGATGCAGCCGCGTGCGCCCGCCGTGAAAGCGAGGAAGTACGGCTGGAGCTCCTTGCCCTTCTCTCCCAGCCAGCGGTCCGGCACATATTTGTCGGCGTCGGGAAAGACCGACTCGTCGCGGTGCGCCACCACGCCCGACATGCTGACCATCGTGTTCCCCGGAACCCACTCGCCCATGATGTAAATGCCCTCGGCGGGCGTCTTGCGCGGCAGGCCGGGGGGGTCAGCGGGAACAGGCGCAGCGACTCGTTGAGGCAGGCGCGCAGGTAGGGCAGGTGCTTGACCTTGTCGTAGGGGGCGATTACCTCGTCGGCGTCGAGCACGCTGTCGACCTCCTCGCGCAGGCGCTGCAGGTAGCGCGGGTTCTTGAGGAGCTGGTAGAGCACGTTGGTGACGGCGATGGCGGGGGTGACGCTGCCGGCGTTCATCATGATGCTGACGTCGGCGATGATCTCGCCCCACTCGAGGTTGTTGGCCTCGCCATTCTTGCTCTCCATGAGCGCCTGGAAGAAGTCGTCGAGCTTCTCGCCGGCGTTGTAGCGCTGGAGGCGCTGCGACGAGAGCTGCAGCACGATGCCGTCCCAGCCCTTGGAGGCCTCGGTCATCTGCCGGTAGCGCGGGATGATGTTGGAGAGCTTGTCGAGGATCTTGTAGTGCTCGTAGGGCCAGACGAGGGGGGATTGTTTGCGGGCGGTGGGGTAGAGGGAGTCGCGCAGGCCGACCTCCCAGGTGCTGCCATCCTTGCGACGGCCGGTGACTCTGTCGTGGCCGCGGTCGAGGAGACCGAGACGCTCCGAGAGACCGATGTCGGCAATGGCGTCGAGGGTGAAGAAGTTGGTCCACATGCGGTAGTCGACGGTCAGGCCCTTAGGCTCAGGGAACATCTGGCCTTTGGGGAGGGGATCGGTGACGCGCTTGTCGAGTTGCTGGAAGAGCCTGTCGACCTTGTCGGCGACCTTGTGCTCCCATTCTTCAAGGTTCTTCGGGGCATAGGCCGAAGACAGGACCTTATGCTTCCGGGCGTGATCAGCCTTGTCGACAACGTCGGCAAGGTGGAAGTGGGAGCCGGCAGTGATATCGTAGGACTCGTCCTTGGTGCAAGGGGTTCCATGACCATGGATGTCCTTGATGGCACGGACATCGCTGAAGGAGAGGGTGTTGGGCCCGGTGCGGAGGATCGGCCCCTTTTCCTTGTGGAGGCGGATGAGATGAGTTGATCGGGCACCCGTCCGGGCGAGGAAAATAAACGGAATGCTGGAGACGCCCGAGAAAGTACTGAAGTTTTGGAATTTCCGAAGTCCTACTGCTGTTAGCGATGGTTGACATCTAGTTGAGAAGGAAACTGCAAATTACCTTTTGTATCCTTAAAGTACACAACAAGAGGGTAGATGATAAAGTAAAATAAGGCAACGAAGAAGAAGCCCGTCGTATAGGGCGCGTGCGAAAAGACCGAAAGCGTTTCGAGCGCCATGTCGGTTGGTAGACCACAGAGATCTGTGAAGTAAATGAGACAAAAGGGGGAAAGCTGGGAGGACGATGCTGTGAGTAACGATGTCTGGCTCTTCCGTCTCAGGACCGGCCCCCCACTTGGACTAAATAATCAGCCACCGGTGGAACACCACAAAATACAAAAGTCACGAGAATGGCAAATGTCAACCGGCGAAATATTACCCACTCTGGCCATGTGGGTGCGAATCAGGAAAGATGCGCCGCGACCCAGCGCCTCCACCAGTTACGACACACCTTCTCCGCATTATGCGCGCCGCCAGAGGCTGTTGGGCTCGTCTCCTCCTTGATCTGAGTTGCCAGGAATAGCTGGGTTGCTGTCTAGGGTTCCGTCCAAGATGGGCAAGGGAGCGGGGCAGCGAGGCAAATTAGAGTAAGACAAGCAAAGCCCAAGCCCGCGGGGAAACCAGATGTGCCAGGACGCACGGGGAGATGCCATGTTGGTGTGTGTAGGTAGTACTGCGTGTACTGCGTTTGGGGCCACAGATCGTGGGGATATGTCGGGGACCATCACACATCGCCGTCTGGCCCCAACCCACCGGCGTTCGTCACACGGCGCTGGACGTGGGGTATCTGGGCGAACGAGGCAACAGTTTCCGCGGATATTCCTATTTAGAGTCTAGATGGCCGAGGACACTTGGCGGGCCGGTAGGATGGTGTTGCAGCCATCGACGGAAAAGGCCTCAAAAAGTTGGGGATCTCGGGGTCCTCGGCAGGGAACACGATGGTAACATGAACTTGGTCCCATCCCTTGCCGTGGCTCCGGTCGCTCCGCTTCCCTGCGCTACCTCGATCCCCGCGGGATATCTCGCCTATCTTGGTTTAGATGCATCCTCTTACTGGGTAGTAGTCCTTCTCCAACCCGCACTTTCGTGTTTCCCCCGCGGGGAAGTGGATATCTTCCCCAACGTCTGAATCTGCTTGCGACTGAAGCGGGAAATGCTTCCCGCACCGCGTGGGGCCCCGACTTGCCTCTTTCATTGAATTTGGGAAATTATTTCTGGAGGAGACGTAGAGGGGTGGGGGTTGACGACACTGGATCGGCGTGGCCACCGATCCCGGCTTGGAAACTTCTCTCACGAGAGTGGCTTACACGCTCTCCCGCTCGCTCGCATTTATTAGCCACCTCGACCTCTTCTGCCGCGTCCTCGCTATGGTTTGAGCCGGCAAGCCCATCAATACTTCTCTTCCCTTTGGCGAATCGTTTTCTTCCCAATTGTAATTCGTATTCCCCCAAGGCATCATGTCGATTCCGGGTCCGCTCCCTGAGCAGACGCTCAAGCTGCTGAACCAGCTTGCGCCCGCAACTTTCGCAGACACTGCTGCTCTTGCGGCTGCCGGACTCTTGTCCGCTGCGTATGTCCTGCGTGGATACACATGGGACAAGCCTGACCCGTACAACTACATCTTCTATGAGAAGCCGCAGCAAGGCGCCGGCGGCACCGCTGCGAAGAGATCCAAGAACATTGCCGAGAGGCTAGAGGAGCTCGTGAGTCCTCTCATTCCTTCTGTCACCTCTTGACATCGAACTAACCTTCTTCCTCCGCAGGGCAAAGATGTCGTCGTCTTCTGGGGCTCGCGGTCCGGCATAGCCGAGGGCTTCGCGAACCGCCTCGCGCGGGAGCTGCACCAGCGCTTCCACCTACAGACCATGTCGGCTGACCTCTCGGACTACGACGCCGAGACGATCGTGCAGATCCCGCAGACCAAGCTCGCCATCTTCATCCTCTCGACCTACGGCGAGGGCGACCCCAGCGACAACGTAAACACGTTCTGGGACTGGCTCACCAAGCTCCAAGACGCGCCCCGGACCTCGCTCCGCTACGCCGCCTTCGGCCTCGGCAACAGCAACTACCGCTACTACAACAAGGTTGTTGATGTCGTCGACGCTGCTCTCGAGAAGACGGGCGCGTCGCGGCTCGCGCCTGTCGGCCGCGCTGACGACGCGCAGGGGGCGAGTGAAGAAGACTTCCTCTCGTGGAAGGACGACCTGTTCAAGGTCTTCCGCGAGACGCTCAATCTCCAGGAGCATGAAGTCGTGCATGAGCCCTCGCTGGCTGTCGTCGAGGACGAGTCACTGGAGCCTCAGGATTTGCATATTGGCGAGCCAGTCCACCTCGACGGCAAGTCGACGGCCAACTCGGCCATCAAGGCGCTCAAGATCAAGAACGCCCACGAGCTATTCTCGTCGCCCGGCCACAGCTGCTTGCACCTAGACCTCGAGCTCGACAGCAGCTCCCAGCTCACCTACAAGACCGGCGACCACCTCGCCGTGTGGCCCATCAACCCAGACCTGGAGGTCGAGCGCCTCCTCGCAGTCCTCGGTCTGTCGGACCGTCGCAGCATCAGCGATGTACTCAAAGCAATCAAGTCAATTATGACCCCCATAATTGACTTGATTGACCCATTGCGAATGTATAATTGATTGATTGGCTTATTTTCGCTGAATAATTGATTGATTGATAATTAATTGGTTTGATTGACTGATGAAGCTATTCCTAACTGCCAGTAAGGTTGACTGTTCCCCTCTTTATTTATTGCCTTAGATATTGGAGCTTTTTAAGCTGGGTTGGATTTATACGTAATTGTTAAGATGTTAGACTAAGCTTTGCAGCGCTGAATGCCCTCTCGCAGTTAGTAGACTGTGAAGGTATTGCGAGGAGGTTGAGGGCTAGTTTGTTGAGGTGAGGATATTTAGCCTTATAATTAAACTATTAACGAATAGGGTTATAGTTGGGTTGTTGTTGAAGTTGTAGATATTTCTTTAGTTTATCTTCTTTTTCTTTCTCCTCCTCGTCTATAATAGTAGATTCTACTATAACTGTTGGTTTCAGTCACGTCGGGTCGGCCGTACGGCGTAGTAGAATATATGTATATTCGTATGGATCCTGTTGTTCTTATTGTTATTAATATAGGAATTATCACTAAGACCGCAATCTTAGATAATTGGGTTAGTGTATAATTCCTGCACTCTGATTAGCTTATTAAGTGAGCCAATAAGAGCTTTACGGTAAAACCTTAAATCACCACGCCGAGGTTATTCTAACACTAGTAAATCTCTCTTTTCACTATAAAGCTCGCTTTTCTAATTAACGAGTGGATTTTTCGCACTTTATGCAAAGGGCTCGAAAAACGACGAAAAACGACGTCTTTAAGATAAGTACATAAGGCGGTCAGCTATAGCAGAATACTACTTCTTATTATATTACCTTTAGTAGAAAAGAGTGTACTTTACGGTTCCACTGCGAATTAAGTAATTTAGTGTTAATTAACGTTATCTATGGTATTTACCTCCTTATTCCTCCTCTTCCTAGCTTTTATTAACCTATTAATACTATTTAGGGGTGTATAACCCATCCCTTTATCCTAATCGTTGTCTCTAAGCTGTGTAGAATTGTTATTAATACCCAATTCGGTGTTAATTTTATTAGTCTATCTACTAGGTTATCTTCCCCGTTAATTCATTGGATTTCGAAGAGCTCTCATTATTTATATAACTAGCAGAGGGCTATAATATTTATCATAAGTTTCTTTTTTTTAGTAGTGCTTAGTTTTACGAGGTATTCGTAGAGCAAATATGAGTCCGTATAAGCGATAGTTGGTATCTCTAGTGATTATAGGTTTTCGGTGATGATTTTGAGGGTTAAGGTGATGGTGTATACTATATTAACACCGGCGACCATATTGTATACCTCTAAGGTGAACACACTTTATATAACTCTTTTACTCTTTGTTAATGAGTAGTGGAAGATGTTGCTGCGGAGTGTGAATTTATTGTTTTTTTGGGATTTGTTTATAAGGAGGATTATAAACCCTAATTACAATATAAGGTCGTGGTTATTGGTGAACAATCCGTTGACGAAAGCAAATAACCTTATTATTTTAAGGTTAAGTAATATAAAAGTTAACGCTCTATTAATGTATTATATTAGCTATTTAAGTTGTTAATTTAAAGCTTTTATATTGTTGTTGGTGGGCTCTTAGTGTTGCGCTGCTGTGGAGAGGTTGAAAGCTGCTTCTGGTTGGTAGATTAAGGTAATATATGCACTGCGAGCACGTTGCTCGACGTATTCCTTCTTTGTGGTAGGGGACTTGGGATTGATTGGGTGTATTTTTGTCCCCTGTCCCTTTTATTATAAGGATAGTGTACTTCTGTTAATTAAGATGGTATTACTGTTAAAGATGAGTGGTGTGTTAGGTGTTAAATGTTTTTTTTATAGTGAACGTTGTTTTGTGTAGTTCTTCGTTTTCTCGTTTATTGAAGGCTTTGTTACTAAGCTTAATTATATTATTTGTTTGTATTCCTATTATTGCGAAGTCCCTGTTGTTGGTGTTTGATAATAATAAGTAAGGGTTATATGTGGAGGTCCTTATTTGGAGTTTATTTTTGTGGTGTTTTGAGTATGTGGTATATTAATGGGTATTGGTTTTTGTAATACCGTAGAGAGGTTGTATGATGGTTATGATGGTCCTAGGAGGGTACTAGTCTTGGATTTGTGTTAGTAAGTGGGTAAGGATTGTCTTTTTTAGTGTTGTTGTGGATTGTGTGTACGTCTGGGAGATGTCCCTTATTTAAAGGAAATGTGAGCCTTTTTTAATTAATAACGGGGTTATAGTGAGTATTAGATGCTGATTAGTGTGTTGGATTGTTGGTGATTGGGTTAGAATTATTTCCTTTTTTGTTGTTGTTGTTGTTGTTGTATTTAACGCCATGGCGGCAAGGGCGTAGCCCTTGCGGCAGACCTCCCGAGGGGTATGTGGCGTGGAGAGCCGCAGGCTCAGACTACCTACTCTATAGTATACAGCCCTTGCCCGCGTCCTCCAAATCTTACCTATTATCTATTATACGTTCAATCTGTCCCTGGATCCCGCTAGTTCCTCTAGTTCCTTTACTTCTTATTTGGTCCCTTTAGTAGGGTAAGATAGTTATCTTAAGGCCCAGCTGGAGGCTAGCCCCTAGTAGTGTGGGTAGATCTTTTAGAAAAAGCCTATTATACATAGGAAGGCCTCGAAGGTTTTAGGATCAGTAATTAACCCCTTAAAGTATTACTTAAATAATCCCATAGGTCTTATGGGCTCTAATAACCTAGAAGGGTAGAGGGTAAGCTACTATTACCTCCTTATTAGGGTTTTTTAGTAATAAACTAAGTAGTTTATATCCTTTGCTTCCCTGTAAGAGTAGGTAAGTAGGGTTTTATCGTAGTTAAAGTGTTGGTGATATTGTTCGAAGTCTCCGTAGCCTGATCGGGCTACCAGGAGGTGGTGCAGGGTAGCCCGTAGAAGGGCTAATTTAGGAGGGCTGGATAGGCTGGCCTCGAGTCCTAGTTAGGCGTATTGATTTATTACTTCTTTACACCACCATTATATATATTAGGCCCGTATTCGTCTCCTAGTAAGTCGCTTAATCCCTACTAGGGTTATTAGCTAGCCTAAGGGGACCGAGAGCGTCATGCTTTACTTAGCTAAGTGGTCTACTTCTTCGTTACCTTTTATCCCCTAATACCCAGGGGCCTAGTAGGTATATATATTGTATATCCTAGCCACCTCATAGATCTCTAGGAAAGCTGCTTATAAGGAGGTGGGAGTATTACCTTATATCCCTTAGATAATACTAGTGTTATTGATATAAATGTATATAGGTTAACCTTGGGAAGTAAGGAGGGCCCACTGGAGCCCTGCCCTCGCCCCTTCAGCCTCACCATCAAACACTTCTACTATACCAAATCGGCCATAACCCTGGGCTATACGTTTTTTACCTCGGTAAATAACAAATCCATACCTAGTAGCTCCATTAGACGCCTTAGAACCGTCTAAGTAGATAACTATATGGGTATCTAGGACGGTCTTTAGCCAATCCTGGAAGGCTTTAGTAGCCTTTTCCTTCGTCTATTGGACTATTGGGTCTTATGACCCTAGGAGGTATTATAGTTAGAGCAGTGCTAGCCTTGGGACCTTTAAAACGAGGCCTACTGTCCGTTGAAGTCGTGTTTGTTACCTCCCTTGTTATATGAGCCTTAGGACTAATGGGTGTTGTTGGTCGACCTTTTGTAGTCGGATTACGAAGCGTAGGCGTACCCCTTCTAAAGCCACTTTCCCAATAAGCAGGCCGGCATCTCAAAGGAGGTTACTTATTAGGGTTGTTTTCCAGACTAGGAGGATGGCTCGGGCCGCTCTTATGATGACCTTATTGACCTTCTGGACGAGGCCCTTCTGGCCTATATTAATAATCCCCTCTCCCTAAGGGGGGGTAGTGTTGTTTAGGGCTGGCTTAGTTAGCCCCCTAAACCAGGTTTCGGCTCCGTATAGGGCTATTAGGAGGACACAGGTGATAACCGCCTTCTGTACAACAGTTGTTAGGATCCCTCCTTTTGTGTTTATTAGGTGCCCCAGGTGTTAGGCTGCCTTCTTTGTTATAGTTACCCTTATTTTAATATAGTGTTAAAAAGAGAGTCTTTTATTGAACTAAACCCCTAGTTAACGGATCAGCTTAACCAAAGCTTTGATTTCAAGGTCTCTAACTTTGATCCTAGGTAGGTCCTTTGGTTACTTATGTTTCTTAGTGAAGTGGATAGTTTTATATTTAGCTGCGTTAAAGGAGACCTTATTATTGGTACCCTAGTTTAGGATTTAGGTAACCTATTAGTTTAAGGATATAGTATTATTTTTAAGGGATAGGCCAGTAATTAAAAGACTTACATCGTCTGTATATCTAAACTAAAGTTTTAAGTTTTTAGTTAGGATATTGGAAATATAAAATAGGAAGATGATAGGTGATAGTGGGGAGCCCTGAGGTAGTCCATAGGTTAAAGGGAAGTCCTCTATTATTACCTTTTTAAATTTAACCCTAGTAATGTGGTTTAATACAAAGGCATAAATCAGCCTGATCAGGTTATTAGGCCAGCCCTGTTATTGTAGATGGATAATAAGGTGGTTCCGAAGAACAAAGTCAAAGGCCCCCTTCACATCCATTATCACCAGTGTAACTATAAGCTCCTTATCGAGGGCCTATTTGATATTGTATGTAAAACAGGTTATTAGGTTAGTAGCTGCCCTATTTAGTAGGGCCCCTATTTACTATGGACTGGCTACCCCTTCTAGGATAGTGAGGTAAGCTATTCTCCTAGTTATTAGTTTCTTAAGCCCCTTGCCCAGGTAGGATAAGAGGGTTATCGGTCTCTAGGATCTAGCCTTTAAGAAGTCGGTTTTTCTAAGCTTCTAAATCATAATAACCTTTATTCTATAGAAGGGCTAGGGGAAGTAGCTGGCCTTAATACATACCTAGAATAATAGCCTGATAGGCTTAGCTATAAGGTCCTAGCAAACCTTAAGTAATCTTATAGTAATTCCGTTAATACTAGGGGTCGTAGTCTTTATTAGGGTAACTGCCCTTACTTCCTCTTAACTAATCGTAGCCTACTAGGGTATTTGTTGTCTCGGGACCGTGGCCACGTTGAAGGGGTCCCTAAGTAGGTCATCCGTATCATCAAACCTCTCCAGTAGGGCCCTCCGTAGGGCCTGGACCTTATCCTGGTTATTATTGTGCGTCTAGCCCTCAACTACTAAGGGGGGGGCTTTGATTACTAGACTAATTTTATACTAGCCTATTATTTTATAAAGGTCCTGATTGGATGTAGCCCCTTTGATCTTAGTAGCCTAATAAGCCCATTTAACCTTCTTAACTATTTCTAAGAAGACCTTTTACTTTTTGAGGATAAGGGGTAATAAGGCCAAGGTTAGCTCTGGTTCTTATACCTATTAGATACGGGCCTTAAAATAGGATTAATGGGTTTTAAAGCACTTTTTTATTTATTAGGGGGCCCATTTTCCCCAACTTTATCATCTTTTCCCTACTACTTAGATAACTATTGAGAGTAGGTTAACAATCCGGCTGGCCTAGGCGTCTAACTTAGCTAAGGTAAGTAGGTCCTTAAGGGTAAGTAAAGTTAAGGTCCTTACCCTAATTAGGTTTTTAAACTAAGGAAGGGCTAAATCCGGGACCGATATTAACCCTAATTAGTATATTTATTATTGTTTATTATTATTAAGGGGGATAATGGTTATAATAGGCTAGTGATCAGCTCCTGGATGTAGGTATAAATAGAGTCCTATGTGTATAAGGGGGATATTTGAGAAGGTCAGGTCCAGGATGTGACTATAGGTATGGGTTAGAGCCCCTGTTTTTCCGATAAAGGAGAGGCTATGGTTATTAACCTAGTTAGCTAGATCGTCTCCTCTATTCCGGCTAATAGATCCGGGTTCCCAGGAGTAATAATAAGTGTTAAAATCCCTAGCTATAAGAGCTTATAGTAGTGGTTAATATCCTAGGAGGGTGGTTATTGTATAATTATAAGGATTGCCTGGTTGTTTATAGATGTTTATAATAATAGTATTATTAACCTTTAACCATAGGATATCCCTTGTTTAGATAGGTCTTTATTATTACACTTGTAGCCTTATCCCCTTCCGTATATATGTTATTACCCTGGGCCTTATTTCCCTACTGTCCTAAAAATTAACTGGGATAAAGGAATTGTACCCAGGGTATATATTAATCTGTATTCTATTAGTGTAACTTATCTAGGGCTCTTAGATAAGTATAATGTCGACCTAATTAGCCTAGTAGAGCTCTAGGAAAGCTGTGTGTATTAGGGGCTTTTCCCCCATATTACATTGGGCCACATATAGCACCCGTGGGGGGGCTTATTTAGGCCTACACCTCCGAGTCGAGGTCCAGGTGGGTATAAGTATTAGTGATATTATAGTCAGGCTTTTGAGCCACCCTCTAACTTCTATTTCGGAAAAGGTAAATAGGGTAGTTGTTCTAAGGGAGGGCCTTGGGGTCTTCTACTTCGTCTTTATTTATACTATTAATTATATCCTCATCGCCTAGGTATATAATCGATCCTTAGGAGGAGTTCCTAGTATATAATCACTTAGAGCTAGGTTGTTAACCCTAATTAGGACGGGAGTCCTAGGGTTATTAAGTATTATTTTGGGTAGTGGTCTAATTAATATTATCGTAGGCCTCGGAGGCCTTTTACCTAACCTTCCGAATCCGTCCACGTTCTTTTTAACCTAGGAGGGTAAGATAACCATTAACCATTAGGGGCCTAACTGGACAGTCTATATAACTGGCCTAGAAGGGCCCCAAATAGTTAATACACTTCGGCTTAGTTATATAAGGCTTGGTTTTGTAGGAGTTTAAGGGCTTACCGCAGTTATTATAAAGTGGCCATTAATTATAATACTAGTTTATATGGTATCCTTAGTAACTAGAGTTATACCTAAGTAGGGTCCTCTTTTCCCTAATAAGCTAGGCTTTACTATTTTAGTTGAATAATCTAAAGGGTAATACCTTAACTGTAAAGGAGATAACCTAAGTAACTTTGTTTATAATAGGGTTTAGGCCGAAACGGGATTACTAAACTAAGACTACTTTATGGCCAGTTTAGGCGATAACCTCCTCCCTAATCAGGGTTAATATATTAATACTTTCTTTATTTAAGTTTTAAAACTTAGATGAGTAATATAAAATAATGTATATGAACTATTTTATAGGGGTTTGTATTTTAAAAGCCCCTAAGTAACTTATTAGTTTTTATTTATTTTTAAAAAGGTTTTATTGGATTTATTTATTTAGGGGTTTTAAGGAGTATTTAGTTAAGATATAGTAAATGTATAGGATATCTCCTAGTTATAAGTTAAGGGCCTGGTAAACTATACGGTGTAAAGTAAAAGGGGCGTTCTTTAGAGTAGTATCCAGGCTTTCCTTAGGGATATGGACAAAAACCCAGAGGTCCTCTAATGAAACCTAGGTTTATAGGTGGGTAGGGGCTTGGTGCTAGGCCGGGGTGGGGGCCGGGGCGGAGGCCGGGGCTGAGACTAGGGCTAGGGTCAGGGCTAATACCGTAATAGTAACCCAATTCCGGATTAGAGTTAAAGTAACTTTGTTATTTATTAACTTCTTTAGGGCTTAGATCACATAAGTTATTACCTCCTTTATAATCTACTTTTTCGGCCCCTTAAAACTAGAGACCATATTGTTAACAAACTGGGTGATAGCTAAAAAGACATCCTTTCGGTCCTTATAGCGTCTAACTTGTTCATCGAAGGCGGCTAGGATAGATCCAGTGGCCACCCCGCTTATGTTCAAGAGCCCCTTTGCCGTAGAAGGGGCTACATTAGGAGAGTTAGGCTGGCTTCCCCTAAGGCTGGGCTAGAGTGGCTGGGCCTTAGTGTTACGGCGGCGCTTAGCCCTTAAGGGAGGGGTTAACTCTAAAGGTGACCTAGAGCCCCGATCAGGGCCGGCCGGAGGGGCCGGCTACAGTCCGGTGCCCACCGGAGGCTATAAGGCCATTATAAAAGGGCTCTAAGAGGGAAAAGTAAAGATTTTTTAATTATTAAGGATTTTAGTAGTATATCACCTATTTCACTAATATGTTGTTGTTGTTGTTGTAGTATTTAACGCCAAGGCGGCAAGGGCGAAGCCCTTGCGGCAGACCTCCCGAGGGGTATATGGTGTGGAGAGCCGCAAGCTCAGATTACCTACTCTATAGTACGCAGCCATTGCCAGCGTCCTCCAAATCTTGCTTATTGGCTATTATGTGTTCAGTCTGTCCCTGGATCCCGCTGGTTCCTCTAGTTCCTTTACTTCCTATCTGGTTCCCCTAGTAGGGCATGTTGGTTAATTATCTTAAGGCCTAATTAGGCTGGCCCCTAATAACGTAGGCAGATCTTCTAGAAGAAGTCTGTTATATGCAGGAAGGCCTTAAAGCCTTTAGGATCGGTGATTAGCCCCTTAAAGTATTACTTGAGCGATCCTATAGGTCCTATGGGCTCTAATGAACTGGAAGGGTAGAGGGTAGGCCACTGTTACCTCTTCACTAGGGTCTTTTAGTAATAAACTAGGTGGTCTACTTCTTTTGCTTCCCCGCAAAAGTAGGTAAGTAGGGCTTCTATGTAGTTAAAGTGTTAATGATATTATTCGAAGTCTCCGTGGTCTGACCGGGCTATTAGGAGGTGGTGTAGGGTAGCCCGTGGTAGGGCTAGTTTAGGGGGGTTAGATAAGGTGGCCTTGAGCCTTAGTTGGGCGTATCGATCCGTTACCTCCTTATACCACCATTATGTTTATTGGGCCCGTATCCGTTCGCCCGTATCCGTTTTTTATCGAATTGTTTGATCCCTGCTAGGGTTGCTAGTTGGCCTAAAGGTATTGGGAGCGTAGTGCCCTGCTTAGCTAGGCGGTCTGCTTCTTCGTTGCCTTTTATCCCCTGATGCCCTGGGGCCTAGTGGGTGTATATATCGTATATTCTAGCCGCTTCATGGATCTCAATAAAGGCTTCTTATGAGGAGTTTAGAGTTTCGCCCCGTATCCCCCGAATAACACTAGTATTATTAATATAGATGTGTATAGGTTGGCCTTAGGAAGTAAGGAGGGCCCGCCGGAGCCCTAACCTCGCCCCTTCAGCTTCTCCATTAAACACTTCTGCTAGGCCGAGTCGGCTATAACCCTGGGCTATCCGCTTATTACCTTTATAAATAATAAACCCGTAACTTGTAGCCCTATTGGGTGCTCTGGAGTCGTTTGAATAGATAACTATATGATCGTCCATAATAGTTTTTAACTAGTTCTAAAAAGCCTTAGTAATTTTCTCCTTTGTTTATAGGATTATCGGGTTTTATGACCTTGGAAGGTATTGTAGTTAGAGTAGTGCTAGCCTTGGGATCCTTAAGACGAGGCCTATTGTCCGTTGAAGTTATGTTTGCTGCTTCCCTTATTGTGCAAACCTTAGGACTAATGGGTGTTGTTGGTTAACCTTTTATAGTTGGACTGTGAAGTGTAGGTGTACCCCTTTTAAAGTTATTTTCCTAGTAGGTAAACTGGTATCTCAGAGGAGGTTACTTATTGGGGTTATTTTCTAGGCTGGGAGGATGGCTCGGGCCGCTCTTGTGATGACCTTGTTAACCTTCTAGACGAGGCCCTTTTAGCTTATATTAATAGTTCCCCCTCCCTAAGGGGGGGTAATATTATTTAGGGCCAGCTTAGTTAGCCCCCTAAACTAGGTTTCGGCTCCGTATAAGGCTATTAGGAGGACATAGGTGATGACCACCTTCCGTATAGCAGCTGCTGGGATTCCTCTTTTTGTGCTTATTAGGTGCCCCAGGTGCTGGGCTGCCTTTTTCGCTATAGCTACCCTTGTTTCGACGTGGTATTAGAAAGAGAGTCTTTTATTAAACTAAACCCCTAACCAACGGATCGGCTTAACCAAGGCTTTAATTTTAAGGTCTCTAACTTTGATCATAGGTAGGTCCTTTAGTTATTTATGTTTCTTAGTGAAGTTAATAACTTCACATTTAGCTAGGTTAAAGGAGACCTTATTATTGGCACCCTAGTTTAGGATTTGGGTAACTTATTAGTTTAAGGATATAGTATTGTCTTTAAGGGATAGGCCGGTAATTAAAAGGCCTATATCGTTTATATATCTAAACCGAAGCCTTAAGTCTTTAATTAGGATATCGGAAATATAAAATAGGAAAATAATAGGTGATAGTGGGGAGCCCTAGGGTAACCCATAGGTTAAAGGGAAGTCCTCTATTATTACCTTTTTGAACCTAACCCTAGTAGTGCGGTCTAACACAAAGGCATAAACCAGCCTGATCAGGCTATTAGGCCAGCCCTGTTACCGTAGACGGATAATAAGGTGGTTCCGAAGAACAAAGTCAAAGGCCCCCTTTACATCCATTATCGCTAGTGTAATTATAAACCCCTTATCGAGGGCCTGTTTGATATTATATGTGAGATAAGTTGTTAGGTCGGTAGCTGCCCTACCTAGTAGGGCCCCTATTTGCTGTGGGCTAGCCACCCCTTCTAGGATAGTGAGGTAGGCCATTCTCCTAGTTATTAGTTTTTTAAGCCCCTTGCCTAGGCAGGATAAGAGGGTTATCGGTCTCCAGGATCCAGCCTTTAAGAAATCGGTCTTTCCAAGCTTCTGAATCATAATAACCTCTACTCTACGGAAGGGCTAGGGGAAGTAGCTGGCCTTAATATATACCTGGAACAACAGCCTAATAAGCTCAGCTATAAGGTCCCAATAAGCCTTAAGTAATTTTATGGTGATCTCGTCGATACTAAGGGTCATAGTTTTTATTAAGGTGGCTGCCCTTACTTCCTCCTGACTAATCGTAGCCTGCCAGGGTATTTGTTGTCTTGGGACCGTGGCCACGTCGAAGGGGTCCCCAGGTAGGTCATCCGTATCATCGAACCTCTCCAGCAGGGCCCTCCGTAGGGCCTGGGCCTTGTCCTGGCTATCGTTGTGCATCTAGCCCTCAACTACTAAGGGGGGGGCTTTAACTACTAATCTAACCTTATACTAACCCATTATTTTATATAAGTCCTGATCGGATATAGCCCCTTCGATCTTAGCAGCCTAATAGGCCCGTTTAGCTTTTTTAACTATTTTTAAGAAAACCTTTTGCTTTTTGAGGATAAGGAGTAGTGAGGCCAAGGCCGGCTCCGGTTCCCGTACCTACTGAGTACGGGCTTTAAGGTAGGATTAGTGGGTTTTATAATACTCTTTTATTTACTAAGGGGCCCACTTTCCCCGGCTTTATCATTTTTTCCCTATTATTTAAATAGTTATTAAGAATAGGTTAGTAATCTAGTTAACCTGGGTGTTTAACTTAGTTAGGGTGGGTAGGTCCTTAAGGGTAAGAAAAGTTGAGGTCCCTACCCTAACTAAGTTTTTAAACCAAGGAAGGGCCGAATCCGGGACCGATATTGGCCCTAATTAGTATGTTTATTATTATTTATTATTATTAAGGGGGATAATAGTTATAATAAGCTGGTGATTAGTTCCTAGATATAGGTATAAATAGAGTCCTATGTACGTAAGGGGGATATTTAAGAAGGTTAGGTCAAGGACGTAACCACGGGTGTGGGTTAGAGCCCCTACTTCTCTGTTGGATTCACTTCACTAGGCCTAGTGTGGAAGGTGGGCAAATAACGATATATTCGTCGTATCTGCTCTGTTGTTGTTGAAGGAAGGAATCGGGCCTACGGCAGCGATCTGACGCTGCCGATCTAAAACCGATTCCTGCCTTCTGATTGGCTCGCTAACCGGGCCAATGGGCGATAGGCGGCAACAGGTGGCACCAGTCCGGCGTGGACATTCCGACACTAGCAACTATCTCTTTTACCGCAAATTGCCCCTTTCTCAAATAACGAGTGAAAATTGAGCGTTATTCGGCGCGGGCACCAAATTACTCAAAACGCAATAAAAAAATCGACAGACGGAACGAGTGCATAAGGCGGTCGGAAGCGGCAAAAGTGCCGTTTTCGGCCGTACCGCCTTCGGCAGAAACGAGCGTATCCCATAACCAGCTACGAGCAAAGTCCGGCTCGCCGTCGCTAGCGACGGTAGCGGTAAATCTCGCGTAGGGGCCGTATTTGGGCCGTTTCTCATCGCGAGAGCGTCAACTATCACGCGTTCTGCGTAAATCTCTCGTAGCTTCGCCATAGCTTTCCGCGTAGCTTCTGCGCATTACCGTATCTCTGGTGATGGTGGTGAGTCTGTATTTATACGTGGGTACACTCCGAAGACGAGTAGGGTCGGAACAAGACCGTCTAAGCTAGCCGTATCGTTGATCGCTTTAATTACGCTCTGTAGGGCGATCTTCGGTAATGTAAAAGGGGATTCTTAGCGGATAATGTTATATACTCATCGTAGGGGCGTATAGTATCGCTCTACCTTCCCGATGCTATTATGGGCTTCAACGGGCACCTCTTTGACTTTAATTACTATAGATCTCACTGA
Organism: Colletotrichum gigasporum; assembly: GCA_024584535.1. NCBI lineage: Eukaryota > Fungi > Ascomycota > Sordariomycetes > Glomerellales > Glomerellaceae > Colletotrichum > Colletotrichum gigasporum. The sequence goes on from CP077951.1 coordinate 3,155,332, forward strand.
ATTCCTGAATTCCTCAGAGCTGAAGTTTCTACCAGTGTCCATAACGATCTAGTTAGGGGGTCCGAGGTAAGTATCGATCTAGTATTCGCATAATATCTCCTAGGTGTACTTTGCGTTGACGTTTTCCAGAAACCTAGCTACGTTAAAGGAAGTGGCCGTATTAACGACGTGGATCACGGGTTTATTCCCTTCTAAGTAAAAGATATTAATAATAACCTCATAATTAAAGTCCACATCGTCTCTAAGGGTGAATTTGAATCTCCCTAGAGCTCGTCCATTCATTTAGCACTGGTAGTAGTGCTTTATAAGCTTCTGGATTACTTCGAATATCACATCGTTACCAGCTCTCTCCAGGATCGTATAAAGCCTCTATACTAATGGGTGGCCGAAACAACGGTGGATTCTACGTAATTCCGTGTTTATAAGGTGATTCCACACAAAACTCTGTTCTAGAGAATATATGAGCATCCACGGATACCCCCATTTATATATAATAAGGACCTTCACATCTCCCTATTAGAGGAAGTTATGGATATTATCGAAACGGATCCCTAAGTTATCCATATCTCTTAAATAGAGTAAGAATAACGTACTAATATTCACAACGTAGAAGGGTAGTTGTCTAAAGGGTGAATTCACATAGGTTAGTCCCATGGAGGGTATCGGAGGGTTATCTCCAAAGGTAATGCTCGTCTGGCCTACTTTGGAGGTGTCGAGTTTCACAATAGTGTTGATCTTCTGTAGAGCAAGGAATTAAGGGTATCCAGCCATAAAAACGCCGGCTACTCCTATATTAGGTATAATACCCTAAAAGATCGTCACTACATAGTGGTTATCGCTAATAAACGCCTCGTAAGCTAGTAACTTTACGGGCGTACCATAGATATCCTTCCCCGTAATAGCGTAGTAGGCAGCTTAGTTATTCAGGGTTCAAGCAAGGTCTTCACTGACCAGAGTAGTAGTATGGCCGAAGAACGAGACGTGGAATTCGTCGTTATGCTCGTTTTCCTCGTTAAGGGCGGCGCTGGTGAGGTATTAGCTCAGATCTTCCTCGTCCCTAGTGTCCTCATCGTCGAACACTTCATCTCCTTCGTATTTAGTGAGGAAGTGGCCGTATACTTTAGGAGAGGTATTAAAAACGTCCTTATTTAATCTAAAACGTTTATATACTTTACTTCTCTCCTCTACGGAGTACTTCGTAAACTAACACCCTTCCCTACCATAAACATAACACTTTTTACTATAATAAGGGTATCCTCATTATTATTAGCGACCTCTATAACAATTACTTTACCCTTTTCCGTTATAATATTAATTAATCTAAAACTACTCATTTAATTTTATTTTTAACATAAAGTATTAATAGTAAACATCTCTTCCTCTTTCCTCTAAGTCGAAGCTTATCCTTATTGTATTATAAAGCTCCTTTATTATATTTACTCCACTTAGGTTAATAGAGCAGCACTCTTTTATAAAAATAATAGCTCCGATCAGCTTGTCCTTTAGGACCTGGTCTCCCTGGTAGTATAATACGAGAGCTTACTGGAGATTTGTTAGGTCGTTGAAGAGGGTCTCTAGAGCTTCAACCTTCGTCCTCTCGGGGTTCTTCTAAATGACTTTGTTAAGATCTGCTCTGTTCTAATTAATAATATAGGTTTAGTAGCGTTAGTCTCCTTCGAAGTGGCACCATAGTTTATTAACTACCTCCTCTATTAACCAAATAATTAGTATACCACTAATATAGCCGTAGTAGAACTAAGAAGCTCTCCCTTTTAGTATCGTAGGGAGTAGGCTAGCTGTTACGTAGTGGTTAACTCCGATTTTTCTATAGGCTTCGAAGAAAATACGGAATTTAGTGTTAAGGACGTCGAATTTCTCACCACTATACCTTATATCGTCGATATATACCTTAATAAGCATACTTTGTTACTAAGGGGTCGCTATTTCGCTAATCTCATCTATAGTGTAGTGTTCTTCTTAATCCGATAATTCCTAGGTGAATATAGGTTATTTAGGTAGTTATGGCCAATTCTGAGGGCATAGCCCGGTGCGGGCTTAGCTTATTCCCGTTCTCTCTAAGGGTGGCGGCGCTTACGGGGAGTTCTTTTACGCTGCGATCTCTTCTAGACGGGATTTAAACGATGGTAATACCCATTTCCTCGTTAATTCCTTATAGAGGACTGGGTCCTCTATGAGCTTCCTAAAAAACGGGCTTTTAAAGTTGATTTCGTTAACTTCTTCCTAGGTCCAGTAGTATAAAGCTGGGGTCTCTTTAAGGTTAAAGAGTTCGATTAGGATCCTCTACTTTTTTATAGGGATGAATACACTATAGTAGAGTAGGAAGTCGTATAGTCTTCTCACCACTTAGGTCTCGAGGATATTAAACGTAATTTAGGTCTAATCTTCGAAATCTAACTTAAATTCTGCTTCTAGGTCGTAGCCAACAATGCCTTCCACGGTCCATATCTTAATAAGGAATACTATTATTATTACTACTGATTTAGGGTCGGACTTAAGAGTCACCTCTTTTAGCCTATACCTAACCCATAGTCCCCATTTGTGAAGGTTAACCTCCCTCTCGTACTTCGTCGGTAGTGGGACCAAGGAGCCATTCACCATTCAACTCTGAGTACTAGCGGGAACTAGTACTCTTATTATCTCTTCTCGTAGAAGGTCCTGAGTATCCTAGACCTCCTCTGGGGTCGGATTCGCTATAATTAGGTTACTTCCCGACATCTTAGTAGATATTCCAGTGTATAAAGGTAAGGTTAACGACGTCTCGAATACGGGGCATTTCCTCTAAGCCGCAGCTTCGAGGGCGTATACCGTTCATTAGGTGAATTACTACTTATTATTTATGGAATACTACTTTTGATGGGTAGTGTAGGAAGGGAGTCTTCTTTCTTTTAGTGTTGTCTCTGGTCTTATATCCACGTCTAGGTCATCTCTAGGGGTAGGGACGACGATAATCAAATCGGGGTTCTCGTTGAATTTAGCCCTTCGAGCATTAGGTGTTGTGTTCTTAGTAGGTTACTCTAGTCTCGGTATCGGTTACCGGCTCTCTTTTATGGACATAATCAAAAGGTGGGGTTATCGTTTCTAGTATTGTGTTTACTGGGTAGTCAGGGTCACTACTCTAGAGGTAGGAGTAAGGGGCGACGGCGACGACGGTGAAGTCGGGGTTCTCATAAAAGTTAGCCTTTTAAACACTAATTCCGAGGTGTTTCCATAGCTACGGGGTAACAAAGCAGCGTCTAAAGAAAAAGGGGGTATCGATTATAATAAATAACTTCTCATCGAAAACGAAAGTCGGCGATGGAAACACAAGGGCACTTTATATCACTACTAATCACGAGATCTTCGTCGTAAACCATACGTAATAGACGCAGAGGCCGTATTCCATCACATCAAGCGGAACTTATCACTCCGGTGACTTCGTATAGACTCCTAGGAAGCTCCTACGGTATCCTATCGTTAATCATATCACTAACCAAGGGTATCGCAGATTCTTCCTATAGCGCGAATATCGTGAGATCCGTCGGACGGGCTATTCCGTCCCGGGACTTCGCAATATTACCTCTTCTAATAAAAGGTTCACCTTACTAATCTGCGGAAATAGTATTCAACCACTGATCAGTATTAGATTCACTTCACTAGGCCTAGTGTAGAAGGTGAGCAAATAACAATATATTCATCGTATCTACTCTATTATTATTAAAGGAAGGAATCGGGCCTACAGCAGCGATCTGACGCTACCGATCTAAAACCAATTCCTACCTTCTAATTAGCTCGCTAACCGGGCCAATGGGCGATAAGCGGCAACAGGTGGCGCCAGTCCGGCGTGGACATTCCGACATTCTCTAATAAAGGAGAGGTCATGGTTATTAACCCAGTTAACTAAATCGTCTCCTCTATTCTGGTTAACGGATCCTAGTTCCTAGGAGTAGTGGTGAGTGTTAAAATCCCCAGCTATAAGAGCTTATATTAGTGGTTAGTATCCTAGGAGGGTGGTCGTTGTTTAGTTATAAGGATCGCCTGGTTATTTATAGACGTTTATAATAATAGTATTATTAACCTTTAACTATAGGATATCCCTTGTTTGGATAGGTTTTTGTTGTTATATTTATAGCCTTATCCCTTTCCGTATATATATCATTACCCTGGGCCTTATTTCCCTATTATCCTAAAAATCAACTAGGATAAAGGAATTATACCCAGGGTGTGTATTGATCTGTATTCTGTTGGTGTAGCCTATCCAGGGCTCTTAGATAAGTACAATATCGACCTAATCAGCCCAGCAGAGCTCTAAGAAAACTATGTATACTAGAGGCTTTTTCCCCACATTATATTAGGCTATACGTAGCACCCATGGGGGGGCCTGTTTAGGCCTACACCTCTGAGTCGAGGTCTAGGTGGGTATAGGTATTAGTGATGTTATAGTCAGGTTTTTGAGCTACCCTCTAGCTTCTGCTTCGGAGAGGGTGGATGAGGTGGTTAGTCTGAGGGAGGGCTTCGGGATCTTCAACCTCATCTTCGTCCATACTACTAGTTGTATCCCTATCGCCTAAGTAAACGATTAATCTTTGAGAGGGTGTCCTACTATATGAGCGCTTAGAGCCAGGTTGTTGGCCCTGTTGTTGTTGTTGTTGTTGTAGTATTTAACGCCATGGCGGCAAGGGCTACGGAACCCTCGCGGCAGACCTCCCTAGGGGTATGTGGCGTGGAGAGCCGCAGCTCAAGCTATATACTACAGTACATGAACCCGGCTAGCGTCCTCCAAATCATGCCTTAGTGGCTACGTAACTGTCATACTATATTGCTAGGTCCCGCTGGGTTGCCTGACTCAAGTTCGAATGTAATGGTGAATGGCGAGTGCAGCTCGCAAATTTGTCATTCCGACCCGCCCATAACGGGTCCTTCACAGGTAGCGCCTTGCCCCTGATTGGTGAATCGGGATTGGTGGGCCCTTAATGGGCACCTTATCCCTCCTTAGTCGCTTGGGCACTAGGCCCTATATTGTTGTCCTGGGCCCTTAATGGACACCTGGAACGTGCTGGTTGGTGGCCCCAGGCCTCCTTTTAGTCTGATTGGTCTCGTTGACGACGTACCGGCCGCCGGTCCCGCATTGTTCTGGCTGGGGGAGACCGGAAGACCCGCATATAGCGGGTCCAACCATTGCCTATGGCGAAGCGCGACCCAAACGCTTTGTGCCCGCAGCTGGAATCGAACCAGCCCCCTCTGCGATGGAGAGGGGTTGCCAGACGCACGCCACTGCGCCATGCGGGCGTTGTTGGCCCTGATTAGGAGGAGAGTTTTGGGGTTATTGAGCGTTGCTCTGAGTAGTGGTCTAGTTGGTCTAATTAGTGTTATCGCAGACCTCGGAGGCCTTTTACCCAGCCTTCCGGATCCGTCCACATTCCTTTTAACTTAAAAGGGTAGGGTAACCGTTAACCATTAGGGGCCTAACTGGATAGTCTATATAGCCGGCTTAGAAGGGCCCTAAGTAGTTAGTACACTTCGGCTTAGTTATATAAGGCTCGATTTCGTGGAAGTCTAAGGGCTTACCATAGTTATTATAAAGTGGCCACCGGTTACAATACCGGTTTATATAATATCCTTAGTAGTTAGGGTTATACCTAAGTAGGGTCCTCTTTTTCCTAATAAGCTGGGCCTTACTACTTTAGTTAAATAGTTTGAAGGGTAGTACCTTGATTATAAAGGAGATAACCTAAGTGACTTTGTTTATAATAGGGTTTAGGCTAAGGTGGGATTGCCGAACTAGGACTAGCTCGCAGCTAGTTTAGGCAATAACCTCCTCCCTAATCAGGGTTAATATATCAATACTTTCCCCATTTAGGCTTTAGAGCTTAGATGGGCAGCATAGGACGGTGTATATAAACTATTTTATGGGGGTTTCTACTTTAAAAGCCCCTAAGTAGTCTATTAACTTTTATCTATTTCCAATAAGGCTTTATTGGATTTATTTATTTAGGGGCTTCAAAGAGTATCTAGTTGAGATGTAGTAGATGTATAGGATATCTCCTAGTTGTAAGCTAAGGGCTTAGTAGACTATACAGCGTAGAGCAAAAGGGGCGTTCTTCCGGGCAGTATCCAGGCCTTCCTCGGGGATATAAAAAAAAACCCAGAGGTTTTTTAACTAAGCCTAGGCTTATAGGCGGGTAGGGGCTCGGTGCTAGGCCGGGGCGGGGGCCGGGGTGGAGGCCGGGGCTGAGACTGGGGCTAGGATCAGGGCTAATACCACAACGGTAACCCAATTCCGGGTTAGAGTTAGAGCAGCTTCGTTATTCATCAACTTCTTCAGGGCTTAGATCACATAGGTTATCGCCTCCTTTACGATCTACTTTTTCAGCCCCTCAAAACTAGAGACCACGTTATCAACAAACTGGGCAATGGCCAAAAAGACACCCTTTCGGTCCTCATAACGTCTAACTTATTCATCGAAGGCGGCTAGGATAAATCCAGTGGCCACCCCGCTTACGTTCAAGGGCCCCTTTGCCGTTAAAGGGGCTACATCAGGAGAGTTAGGCTGGCTTCCCCCAAAGCTGGGCCAGAGTAACTGGGCCTCAGTGTTACGGCGGCGCTTAGCCCTTAAGGGAGGGGTTGGCTCCAGAGGTGACCCAGAACCCCGATCAGGGCCGGCCAGAGGGGCCAGCTACAATCCGGTGCCCGCCGGAGGCTATAAGGCCATTACAGGAGGGCTCTGAGAAGGAAAAGTGAAGACTTTTCAACTATTAAGGATCTTAGTGGTATATCACCTATTTCACTAATAGCGGATACCAAGAAAAATTAGGCGAGAGGGAAGTGTATTTCACTAATAGCGGATACTAAGAGAAACTAGGTGAGAGGGAAGTTGAAGTTCGAGGTGTTATACTAGAGATATTGGGAATCCTAGAGTTGAAGGGGAAATCCCTAGTATTGGTATTAATATTAATGTAGTTTTCGTAATCTCTTCTTTAATATAAAATGGTGGTTACCCTTTAATTTAATTAATTATCGTCCAATTAATTATCTTATAGGCCCTATGAGATTATATTTTCTTACTAAGTTTCCTTTTACTAATTTATAATAGTAGTGAATACGTAAATAATTTAACCACTAATTAGTATTAGTTTTAATTATGTCGGGTTAGCTGTACAGCGTAGCAGAATATACGTATATTCGTATAGATCCTGTTGTTCTTATTGTTGTTGATGTAAAAATCATCACTAAGACCGCAATCAATCTTAGACGATCGGGTTAGCGTACGATTCCTGCGCTCTGATTGGCTCGTTAAGCGAGCCAATAGGAGCTTTGCGGTGAAACCTTAAATCACCACGCCGAGGTTGTTCCGACAATAACCCATTGCTTAAAACTGTTTGGATTGTGAGGTTTAGGTTGAGTAGTAGGTGATTGGTGATCTTTTTGGTTTAGGGGGGTACTATTTATTGAAATGATAAACTAGAGTTGACTTCGTCGTTAATACCTATTATTGTTGTTGCTCGGATTACTAGTTTTTTTTTTGAGATAATTTAGATCAAATAAGGGATAAAGAAGAAGGGTAGAGGTATAGAGAGGAGACTCCTTTGTTAAAGTATAGTACTTATTTAATTTCTTTTAGTCGTTGTTAATAGAGGCTCGAAGTAAGTGTTGAGTATTATGTCAGGTTGGTCCCCGTAGAGTGAAGGAGTCGGCGATGCCCAGGTAGGGTGTGGTAGTGATTAGTATTCGAATTTGGCCTCCTATAGAGTTTCCTATTACACTACCACTTAAATCCCCTTCCCAGAGTAATTATTTTCCGTTGGCCCCACTCCGAGGTGCCCTTTTAGTGCCCCCCTGGCCCCTGCCGGTGCACCTGATATATTATAGCTTATATTATTATAGTTAGAGATATTGGTCATATATTTTTGGTGAGTGTGAGGGGGTAGAGTAGCTTTGTTAAAGTGAGGTTGTTGTGATGGCTGAATTAAAGGAGGGTCCCCCTGAGAATCATGTAAATAATTAGGGGGGTAGTGAGGACGTAGTGATTGCTTAGGTTGGGGTTGTGAATAGACTGGCTCTTCTTTTTGTGATTCTTGAGAGGAATTATTGTTCGTGACCCCATAGAACGTCTTCTATTCCTCGAAGTGACTTAGAAGATACTCTATTACAGTGATAACCTCCTAAAGTTGACTTTGGGTACTATTTTCGCTAAACCCTTGTGTTCTTATAGTTATTTTCTATATGGGCTTTAGGATTATTATGATCTCTATTAACTATAACTAGTTATTTATAGAAAGGAGGTCTTAATTAGGGATAGGATCGGAGGTATTCTGAGAGCTATAAAACCCGTTAATCTCGTTTTTGAGTTGGATTGCTTGCTTAATTATTAGATAGGTAGAATTCTACTTCGTTTTATTATTTATAACCAGCTCAACTTTTTGTGAAGTCTCTTCTAATAGAAGGAAACTATTGTCCGGCTATTTAGTTGTTTCCTTAGACACCTTCTTGAACTTCTGGGTATGTTAAGGTGAGGCTCTGATGAACTTCACGATGTTGTGAAGCTTACTAATAGGACCAGCTTTTCGCCAGTGGTGTAAGTCAGCCTCATCCTGTTGGAGGAGGACAAAGGCATCTGATTGATGCTCGAAGCTCTCAGCGTTGTTGCTAAATAAGAATGCCTTGGAGATGAGGTTGAGGATTTGACTAAAGCAGCGAATTCGCTGTGCTGTTATATTCCTTTGATTTTTTATGGTTGGGTTGAGGTGAGGAATTAAGTTGTAAAGATAAGTGTTATTAGAGTTGGTATTATTCGTAATAATTGTATTAATTTGATGGGTGATCTGCTATTCTTTAATAATAGTTAATAGAGTCTTAGGAAGGTTGATGCTATTGTGAGTGCTTAGTTGTTGTCTGAGAGTGATAAGTTGTATTTAAGGTCCTTTACTTTTAACTAGGAAGTGTATAGTAATTGCTATAATTGTATGATGATTTGCTGATGTTTATAGATTAAACCTAAGGTGCATATTAGAGTTAGCATTGGCTAGCTTTTTCTTGATAACTTCCTTCTTTTCTTTGTATATAGTATGGAGGAATTGAATGAACGATGTGTGAGACCAGGGGATAGATGAGTATTGTTGGTTGATCTGTTGTATAAGAGACTGGAAAAAGGAGTTCTGATATATAGTAAAAGGTAGGTTGGCGTTAAATTTTTGTTGTTGTTGTTGTTGTTGTTATATTTAACGCCATGGCGGCAAGGGCGAAGCCCTTGCGGCAGACCTCCCGAGGGGTATGTGGCGTGGAGAGCCGCAGGCTCAGACTACCTACTCTACAGTATACAGCCCTTGCCCGTGTCCTCCAAATCTTGCCTATTGGCTACTATGCGTTCAATTTGTCCCTGGATCCCGCTGGTTCCTCTAGTTCCTTTGCTTCTTATTTGGTCCCTTTAGTAGGGTAGGATAGTTATTTTTAGGCCTAACCGGAGGTTGGCCCCTAGTAATATGAGTAGATCTTCTAGAAAAAGCTTATTATACATAAGAAGGCCTTAAAACCTTTATAATCGGTGATTAACCCCTTAAAGTATCACTTAAGTGATCCCATAGGTCCTATGGGCTCTGGTGAACTTGAAGGGTGGAGGGTAGGCCACCGTTACCTCCTCGTTAGGGTTTTTCGGTAATAGACTAAGTGGTCTATATTCTTCGCTTCCCCGCACGAGCAGGTAAGCAGGGCTTCGATATGATTAAAGCGTTGGTGATATTGTTCGAAGTCTCCGTGGCCTGATCTGCAGCTGGGTCTGCGTCATGTTCTTTGCGCTCCAGCTCGACCGCGGCAACATCAATCAGGCCAACCCGGACAACATGCTTGCCGACCTCAGCCTCTCTACGGACCAGTACAACTAGGGCATGGCCATTTTCTACCTATGCTTTCTCTGCGCCGAGCTGCCCTCGCAGACGATCTCCAAGAAGCTGGGCCCGGACGTGTGGATCCCCATTCAGATGGTCTCGTGGAGCACCGTCGCCATCTGCTAGTGCGTTATCAAGGAGAAGGGCTTCTACGTCACGCACACCCTTCTCGGGTTAATCGAAGGTGAGTTTATTATAAGAGCTTTTGCGAAAAGGTGGAACAATGGCCATACTAACTAAGAAAAGGCAGCTTTATCCCCGACGCTGTCCTCTACCTATCGTACTTTTACACCAGCAAGGAGCTGCCCATCCACCTGAGCTACTTCTACTACGCTTTGCACGCGACGCAAATCGTCGCTGCCTTCCTTGCCTTCGGCATCCTGCACCTTCGCAGCATCGGTGGCTGGGAGGGTTGGCGATGGTTATTCGCGCTCGAGGGCGCGCTGACGGCCCTCATCGGCGTCTTCTCGTGGTTTTACCTCCCGCCTAGCCCCAAGCAGACGGCGAGCTGGTTTCGCAGCAAGGACGGCTGGTTGTCGGAGAGGAAGGAGATTATTATGGTCAACCGTATCCTGATGGATGACCCGAGCAAGGTTGGTGGTCGTGTACAATGACCAAGGCCTTTGTTAACTGGTTTCTAGGGCGGAATGCACAATCACCAAGGTTTGACGCTGAAGTTGCTTTGGTCTGCGTTTTCGGACTTCGACCTCTGGCCGATTTATTTATATGGTTTTACACTGCTGATTCCGGTCGGCCCGATTACTGTGTACCTAATGCTCAACCTGCGCGCTCTCGGATTCCACACCTTCCAGACGAACTTGCTTACCATCCCCGCCTACGTGCTGTTCTTGATCCAGCTGATCGGTTGGTCCCGGGTGTCGGAGCGCTTCAACAACCGCATGTTCATCGTCTTCCTGTACTCGGTCTGGGTCTTCCCTCTCGTCTTGGCGTTGGAGTTGCTTCCCGGAAGCGCAAGCCCGTGGAGCTGGTATGCGGTGACTGCGCTGATCATCGGCTACCCATATGTCCACTCGATTCTAGGTAAGTCTATGGTGAATCCTAGGTCTGCCCTGGTACCGTCGCTAACAGTCCTAATCGGCCTCACTTCCAGAAACGCGGGCTCAGTTCGCACGCGTACCGTTGGTAGCGCTCTGTACAATATGACTGTTCAGGCCAGCAGTATCATTGGATCGAACGTGAGTTGGCCACTGGCTGAAAATGAAGAGACGCGATGCTGACAGTATCTTAGATCTACCGAAAGGACGACGCTCCCTTGTACCTCCGGGGAAACAAGGTCTTGCTCGGCCTCATCGTGTGGAACGCCGTCTTTGCCTGGCTCATCAAGGCGTACTACATGTGGAGAAACAAGAAGCGCGACGAGACCTGGAACAGCATGAGCCAGCAGGAGAAGGACAATTACCTGGCGACGACCAAGGACAAGGGAAGCAAGCGATTGGACTCCCGCTTCGCCCATTAAGGACGGGGCTGTTCGCGTACATGGACTGGCGGAAAAGAATCCTTTGGGCAGAATAGGGATATCTAGACACCCAGAAAAGTTTGTTTGGGATAGAAAATAGACCATAGAGAAATTAGATTCATTGTCGTCCGGTGTTGCCAATGCCGTCCAGAAAACCAACCCATGATAAGTGTCTTCTTCACAGGACCTGGCCGCTAATCCCGAGCATCTATAGTTCAGCTGAAGTTTCAACTTGAGGGGTATCTGCCTGTAACAAGATAATACCGTGGAAGCAGTAGTACTTTCTAGTTGCGGAGCCAAACTGACAAAAGCATTCCAGGTTCCATGATGAATGACGTTGCTCAGCCCATGTCAAGCCCACCATGTTCGTTCCCCTTATGGGCGTAGAGCCAACAGCTTGGTAGCATTTTCGACGTAACAGTCATAGAAGATAATTAATAAATCAATTAAAGAGGTCAGTTCACTCAGTTAGCAGCAGATCTCCCTAGTTCCCTTGCCCAAGACACCCTGGCGTGGCAGCAACCCACGATAACGGCTTCAACTGTGTCAGCCCGGTGTCAAAAGACCCGGCCACTTGATGCTTGACAGACTGAACCCAGAACCTCAACTACTTGACAGCTACTCTCCCCTGAAACAAGACTCTCTAGTGAGGGAAGGACCGCTCCGTACAAAGGGTGCCCCGAAATGGGGAGAGACGTCCCGACTCCCTTCCGCCAGCCCTTTGAGGTCGCTCCTTCCTCAACTTCGCAGTTGCTCCTTCTACTTTGCCCAGCTCCTGCCAGGAAATCTCTTCTCTTCAATCCACTTCACCCTGAGCCCAGACCACCCGCCTGCTTCGTTTTCTTTCAGGAGATAAAAGGGCGCACGCAGGATTTTGAAACTTCACAACAATCACCACCTCCTCCAAGAAAACGCCACTCCTCGAACAGCGGAGTTCACAAAGACAACAACAAGACCAAGAATAACACAGACACGGTATGCTTTCTTTGAACCCCCAGACCCCTGAAAGGATAACTAACAGCAGAGACAAGAACAATGGCGTCAAACCTAGAGGTCTCAATTGCGCTTGCCATCACGGGCCATCGCGCCCAGACGGGCGCCTCCGTTGAGCAGGCAATCCATGACGCCGCAGCCGCTGTTCGGCGCATTCGACAGCAAACCATCCAAGCCGGAGTGATTATTCCTCCAATCCCTCTCATCCGACAGCCCAAGATGGATACCCGTGCAGCTCCACACACTTCCAATGAAGACGAGGACGAAGGCGAGGATGAAGACGACGATGATGGTTCATCCGGAATTCTTAAGACCAACACCCAACCTGCAGCCCATTCGGCGCCTGATACCGACGTTGCTGGCAAGAAACAGTGGATGTGTGACGTCGGCAACTGCCGTGCAGCCTATACGCGCAAGTACACGTTGGATCAAGTGAGTACCCCTGCCTCTTCTGCCCCTGGTGCCGGGCTCTTCTTTGAGTGTATTCATGCTGACTCTTGGGGAATAGCACAAAGACCTCAAGCACGGCATCAAGAAGATCTACCTGCGCAAGCCCACCACTAAGAAGACTAAGGGCATTGGCAGTGCCCAGGGCCACAAAGACGCCAAACAGGATGTTGTCGAGGAAGAGGGCGATGGCGACGACGTCGATGAGGATGAGACCTCTGAGGAGGAGGAGGAGGACGACGAGGAGGAGGAGGAGGAGGAGGAGGACCAGGAGGAGGAGGAGGAGGAGGAGGAGGAGGACGACGACGACGACGAGGATGAGCCGATGACGGATCAGTGAACGGGGACAAGCCAAGGCATAACCACGACCTCCACTCTCCTTGGATCATTGTATTGATGGCATAAGGAATACGCGGACAGGAAGAACGAAGAAAGACGCCAGCAACAGAGACGCTAAAGATGCAGAATCATACAATTGCCAATGCCGAAATATGTAACGTTGAGGACGCCGCAGGTGGTGAGCAGCAGGCGCTTTTGAAAGGCTCTCTCGACAAGACAAGAGGAGCGTAGAATACATTCCGAGTCGGCCGCGCTGTGGAACTTGAAGCCCATGGTGAGGGCTTTTCGCAGGTTGATACCCGTTCGATAGGCGAGCTACCACCAAGTCGTCCTTTTTAGCGACGATGCGGCCGGTTCAGCTCGTTTTCGGTTGGAGTAGACGATAAACGAGAAGCGACAGGGATCTCGGCCAGGGATCAGTGGTAGAGTTATCGCCATCAAAGCAATCCAAGGCTGACATCACCAGATAGATGGCGGCATGAACTAATACGCGATTGCCTTAAATGGCCCCAGACGGTCGGCAGTGGCCGATTGCGCAGGAGCCGACGACCTTGGCAGGGGAGCGGTTAAGGTGAATGGGGAAGGTCGCTGATGGCCAGGTTCCATGGCGACCCATGGCTCATTTCGGGGCATTGTCTTGGCTTTCCGGCCGGAATACGAGGTTTGACGACCTCGACGACATTGTGCAATGAGTCTTTCTAGCAGTATTGACGAAAATCGACGAAGAAGAGTCGATGAAGAGGGGGAAGGATGAGAACGAAAGCCACCAATTACTTAGCACCAAAACCCAGCATTCATCTCAACAACAATCAACAATCAACCATCAATCAATGAAGCCCAATCCCGGCCTCACCGATCGCGTCGCCGAGAGGAGCCGGCCGGGGTCGGATCTACCCGTGGCAGCGGCCTCGTCGAGCTTCCCGAATAGGACAATCTCCCGGTGTCACGCAATGCCGGCCATCCTCCCCGACTGATTTCACGAACAGGAGTCTCCGCGATGGCGATACGGCACTGCTTAAATAGCCACGTCGAGGACAACACCTCCACGACGTGTTCCTCGACCCAGCGCCACCACCCTCGCCCGTCCTCACCATGAAGGCATCGTCCATCCTCTCCCTCCTGGCCGCCGCCGCCCCCGCGCTGGCGGCCCCGAGCCCCCTCGCCCGCCGCGCCGACCCGGCCCTCATGTCCGGCAAGTACATCATCCAGCTGAAGCCCGGCACCTCCCCGGACGCCGTGACCGCGCACCACAACGCGGTGCGCAGCCTCCTCCTCCTCCGCCGCCGCGACGGCTCCTCGACCGGCGAGGTCGAGCAGACGTTCCAGATCGGCGACTTCAGCGCCTACAGCGGCTCCTTCGACGACGCGACCCTCGCCGAGATCTCGGCCCTCGACGACGTCCTCTCCGTCGAGCCCGACGAGGTCATCTACGTCGAGCGCACAGAGGAGCCCACGACCTCCAAGCGCGCCTTGACCACGCAGGCCAACAGCGTCTGGAGCCTCGGCGACCTGTCGCACCAGGCTGCCGGCGCGACTGAGTACGTCTACGACGATAGTGCCGGCGAGGGTACGACGGCGTATGTGCTCGACACGGGCATTCGGCTGTCGCACTCCGAGTTCGAGGGCCGCGCGCGCTTCGGTATTAATGGTGTCACCGGCTCGACGGAGCAGAGCGGCTCCAACTCGGACACAGACGGCCACGGCACGCACGTTGCTGCCACCGTGGTTGGCAAGACGTACGGCGTGGCCAAGAAGGCCAATGTCGTCGACGTGAAGGTGTTTGACGGCGACACGGTGCGTCCTTCCCTCCCCCTTCTCTTATTCAATTGAATGCTGACCCTCCCAGGGCTCAACCTCCTCCATCCTCACCGGCCTCACCTGGGCCGTCAACGACATCGTCAGCAAGGGCGCGCAAGCCAAATCCGTCCTCAACCTCTCCTTCAGCGGCGGCGGCACGACCATGGACAACGCCGTGCTCGCGGCGTACCAGCAGGGCATCCTCGCCGTCGTGGCGGCCGGCAACTCCAACCAGCCGGCGGCCGACGTCTCGCCCGCGCGTCTGCCGCAGGCCCTCACGGTGGGCATGACGCAGCCGGACCGCGGTCGCGTCAACATCATCGAGGACATCTACGGCAGCAACTACGGCCCGGAGCTCGACGTCTTCGCCCCCGGCCGCGACATCGTCAGCGCCAGCCACCTGTCCGACAGCGGCACGGCGACCAAGACGGGCACCAGCATGGCGGCGCCGCTCGTCGCCGGGTTGGTGTGCTACCTCCGCGCGCTGGAGACCGGGTTGGGCACTCCCGACGCCGCGACGGCGAGGGTTCTGGAGTTGGCTCTTCCGGGCGTCGTCGGGGACCCCAAGGGCTCGCCGAATTTGTTGGTGAACAATGGCAGCGGTCGTTAAGTTAGGTGGTTGGGGTAATTGAGGAGATGGGAGATTGATCTGCCGGAGACGCACAGAGATGAGCAAATATGGGGAGAATGCAGCCAAGATTGCGGCGGTGTGTGCGAATGGCACCCTCGACCATGATCTGACGTCATGTTGCAGCATCTAATACGTACTTGTAGGCATATTCAATGGCATTGGCGTGCTATTGTTTGATCATCTCGTAGCTCGCGAACAACGCCAGAGAATCAATCCATCGTGAGAATAGGGGGGGGGGGGGGCATCGGGTCAAAGCCCGCCAACAACAACCAACATGTGCCGGCCAGACGGTCGAAACCCCATCGGGCCCGAATGCCCTCGACTGAGTATTTGTCATAATCTTAAGGGTCCCTCCCTGACGGCCCAAAAGAAAGCGTGCTATGCTTGCTGTGCCGCGTCCGTAAGCATGCAGCCCCAAACTAACCTTCCCCCAAGACCAGCTCGGTTGAGTTAGCCCATGTGACTCTCCCCTCACCCTCAAGTATCACATACACTTCTCCCTTACCCCTCATAAGGCGGCCTTCATTCCCGAGCAAACCCTCCCGGATTCCAGCCATGGCACGTCACACTGAGACACACGGGGATGAATGAGTTACCGGTGCCATCCCATTGGACATTGTGAAGGGCTGGAAGTGAGACCCTGACGCCCCGGCTTCGCGCTAGGAGAGGGAGCGGTTCATCCGGGGTACTAATAGCTATTAGGGCCTCGTTTTTTGGTCCACAATCGCCTTGTTCGGGGTCTGCTCCAGGTCTTGAACGAATCACTCCCCTCCTCTCTTCACCCACCGGACCCAGCAGAGTGAGAGGTGTGCCGCACTCTGCAGGAAGCCACCCCTTGCTCTCCGAGGAAGATCGGCCAGGGCTCCAGATGCAGATGAATACCCCATAGTCCACAGTCGGCCATGTCGTCCGAGAGGCGTCAAGAAACAATGTCGACGAACCTGCGCCCGATCCGCCCCCGCGGCCAAGGCGCCGACGACAAGCCGCTCGCCGAGTCAGCCCCGGGCGCCGCCGCCTCCAAAGGTCCGAAAGGCCGCATAGCCTGCGGCCCGTGCAGGAGGCTCCGACAAAAGGTGCGCCCGTTCTTTCCGTCCAGCACCGCAAGGGAGAGGAAGCGCAATTGACGGTGGTTTTCTTTTTGCAGTGTGATGGCGCACGCCCGACGTGCAGTCGCTGCTTCTCGGCGAAGCACGACTGCGTGTACGAGGCCGACCACGGCGAGACGAGAATGCAGGGGATCCGGCGCGCGAATCGCCAGTTGGTGGGCCAGGTCGACACCTTCAAGTCGCTGTTCGAGCTGCTCAAGTCCGCGGACGACGATACCAAGGCCCAGATCATGGCCCGGCTGGCGGCCGACGATCCGCCCGAGGTGATCCTGAAACGGCTGAAGGAGGAGAAGAAGAGGGAGATTACCCGGAAGCACAGCAGCGAGAGGTCGAGCGGCGATTCCACGACAACGACCACGACAACGACGGAAAGCCGGAAATCACCTGTCAAAATGGAGCCAGTCGATGACTTCCGTGTTCCGCCCGGAGTCGTCCCGTGGACTATTGGCGAGATGCATTACCTTCTACAAAAGGTCGACAAGATGGGTCTCAACGAGGACTCGCTAGACCTATCGGTAAGTTGCCTACGAGTCGCAATCCTACAAGATACCCTAACTTCAAGCCAGCCGGAAACAACGGATAGCTCGGAGCAACCACAGGACGAAGACCAGAAAAGCACGGAGTTCCTCAAGGCCATCATCAGAGCCGACCAGGCCGCAAAGCACCAAGGACTATTTCGCTCCAGCCACGAACTGCCCCCAGGAGCAGTAGAGGGCTTCGGCAACTTGCCCCTATCGAGCGCCATCAGAGCAAACCACCATCCCGCCTGGGTGCAGCAGAGGCAACTCCTAAACATGCAGACAGAGGAGTACCGGTTTCCTTCATTCATGGTGTCGGACGGGAGTCCCCTATCCAATATATTTTATAGTTATAAAGAAGCGGCAATGGAGATGCTAAACAACGGCGTGTCGCCATATCAGGTCCTCGGACCATCAGATCATATAGATCTCGAGCTCTTGTTCCGAGATCGGGAGCTCGGCGACCCTTACGACATCCACTCGTGGGCGTGCGAGCTGGTGAAGAATGTTGACGGGTACGATATATTCGTCAGGTTGGCGAGCGCTGCTTTATACACGACTTACATGCGGGTAAGCCGCGTTTCTACCTCTTGTGAAGTAAAGTACTGACGATTCCTAGTGGAATATCCTCCCGACCGCCACGAATTACGCTCTAATGCCCGAGATGATCCGCCCGACAAAAAAACAGCGGTTCATACCGCACCGTATGACGATAGACCTAGTGCCGCAGTAAGCTTACCTCCCCCCTCGAGTCGCCCCATCGCCCTAACTTCAGTCAAAGTCCGGTCATTCGCGACGCGCTGATAAACAGGTTCCGCGACTGGCTGTCGCCGGGGACGACGGACACGGGGGGAACCAGCGTGGGCTGGCCGTACAGCCTGGACGCGGCGATCGACGTGTGTCCGCTGACAGGGCGCAGGATGCTGAGCCGCGCCTTCTACGAGCACGCGACCAACGGGTGCAACTGGAGTTTGGACAAGTCGATCCGCGCCCTATTTCCGGAGATCGAGGGGATGGGATTCAAAATCAGGCATTGATGGATGGCGAGGTGGATGTAATGGGCGGCTGGTGAAAGTATCGATGAATGGTGTTGTCGAGAAAATGGTGGCTGTGTTGATAAGAGTTGACGAGCGGACATGAATTGCAACGGGATCTATAATGACTGACCACTCCCCGGATTTAGGGAGGAATATGAAAGGGAATCGAAACGGAATGTGGTCCATAAAGGGACAAAGGACAAGTCGAGGCATCATCTGTCATCAAAAGGACGGGACAATAAAAGAGGAACTAGGGTTGGCTCGTTGCGCCTTCCTCCCAAGTAACTGCACCCAACCCCCTTGAACTGTATATGTCGTTGAGCGCTTGTTGGACACGGAGACATGCCCCAACAAGCGATGAACGAAATACACAATCCAAGGGACATGTCACCTGGCTACCGAGGACAATGTGACTGCACCCAACTCCACGAATTGTCTCAAAAGCGACGCATGAGATCGTCCACTGCGTTCGCCGTTTGGTGTCGAGCCTCGGACGCCGTATCCCCTGATCATTTGTTGAACTGAGCACCCATTTCCTTAAAGTCGGCTTCTTCGGACACGCTCCCAGTAGTATCTTCCTTATTTTCGGTTGGCTCTTGGCGAGGTGAGCCGGGCTCGGCTTTTATGGTCGAGGCGTCGCGTTGTGTCTCGATTGGTGAAGGAGGACGAGCCTCTCTGGACATAACTAGAAGTCAAGGTCAGCTCTTGGGGGCTTTTTGAAAGGGAAACCTTACCCTCCGTTTTTCTTTCCGGAGCCAGCCATTGCTGCTTTTCAGATGGTTCTATTGAGTATGTTCATAGAACTTCCACGGCCAGGGAGTCGAGATAGTCAGACACCAGTCAAGCGAAACGAGCGGGTTTGATGGTCAGTCAGGCTTTCAAAGAGAGGACACCTTAGTTGGAGAGGTGGTAAAGAGCGCAAGAAACGCGCCGAACGCAATTATTTTAACTCGCTGCAATCACCTTTGGTCTCTGATGCCACCTGTTTCTGACAACAAACCTCTCCGCTGTTGCATGGGTCCAGACCATGACCGCGAGGGACTTTGTCGCGAACTTTCCTTTTCCCTTTCGGCGGTCGACATGAGGTTCGGGCTCTAGCGCCGCGACGGGCTCTGTCCGAGGGGGGGGGGCCAATACGGCGATGGAGGCTGCCACGGCGTGCAGCGGCTAGTTAACACGTTGCACCATTGGGATCGACCGGAGAGGTTGCCGGCTTGGTGTGCTGCATTTCGGCATTTGGTCAGTTTCTCGATATTTTTTCTGCAGACCAAATGATAAACACGCCGCGACTGGGGACATTAAAGGGCATTTCGTGCAAAGAGAGGTGTATTGGGTTCGCTGAAGTTGGCAGTTCGTATGGCGAGCACTCCTGTCCTGGCGCTCTCAGCAGGAGGGGTCTGAACAGAATAGGGCTTGCCCTCTGTTCACGAGGAGGGGTCGATCCTGCGTCATCCTGTCTCAGGGCGGCCACTTCCCCGGACGGGGAAGTAGCATAGTTCATGTTCTTTCCAGGTGTCCGCGGTGACGGAGCCGGGAAGCAGCAGCGGTCTGCAAGTATGGGAGGGGCAAGCAGCACAGAATTTTCAAACACAGCGTTTTCCAGCCCGGTCCTGGGCCTAGCAATACTGGCTCTTTCTGAGGGTGGACTACCAGGCCTCGTCAAGGGCTAGGATGTCGGTTTATCCGGGCGTTGTTTGTCTGGCGCCCGCATATGCTCGAGGCTTTCTCTATGCTTGGCTAGACCAGGCAGCCGTTTGCCTCGCGGCCTGGCCAACGAAAGACTGCCCCTTTCGGTAAACGTGTGATGCTGTGTATATATCGTGGCATCAGGTCTGACCACCATCATCGAAATTGCCAAGTCTTAATGCCGACCCGCCTCTTTCCCGTGTCCGCCTGCTCATGCACGATGGGGGATGTGGGCATGCCCATCCCTGTCGAGGCCAAACCCTGGGGAGGTTGTCTGTGTTACACACACAACAATATTGCAGACTCTGAAAAGGTACATGTTTGCTGCTCGCCAGGTGTTCCCCTACCGATTTTATCATCTTCTCCGAATAATGATTTCTTAAGAAATAATTCATTGAGTCAGTACGAGGAAAACTGCCGGCCAAAACTTCATAAAACATACTCAAAAGAGAAATGTGAAGGAATCAGAATCAAGAAACAACGGCTTTGTGAACAGATACCCGATGCCAAAAGGACCAATCAAAGCTCCGCGAATACTGCTTACGGTACAACGTGAATTTAGGCAGCCCATATCGAAGGATTGCCCTCATTGCGAACCGCATAACCCAAGCCTCTACCGGTGGTAACCTGACCGTTCTCTCCATCTAATGGCGGCGTTGTCGTATCATTCTCAAAATCAGATCCTTCAGCGGCGCGGAGACCAAATTCGGCACTGAAACCCCCGCCCCCAGTCTTGCGACGAAGAAGCCTTGCTGCGTTGTGTACGCCCAAAGCCACAGCCTCGTCGGTCCAACCATTTTCCTGGATAGTCATGTAAACCTCTATAGCGGCTTTAGCCGAGAACTCGTCGTCTATTTTCCACAAAGATCCGACGACGTGTGGGAAACCCGCCAGCTGGCAAGCGCTCACGATGTGTATCGACTCGTCTTGCAGCCTCTCGGCTGGATTCTCTCCGGTCGAACAGGCCGAGAGGTAGGCCAGCCATGGCGGTTTCTGAAACAGCTTTAACGCAGTGGGGTCCTCAACTGTCAGCGGGTTTTCGGCCCAGTCTCTGAAGAGCAAGCAGCTCTTCGAAGGGTCCAGGGGGTTCGTGATACCGTGGCCTACGAAATGTTGTTGTTGTTGTTGTTGTTGTATTTAATGCCAGGGCGGCAAGGGCGAAGCCCTTGCTGCAGACCTCCCGAGGGGTATGTAGCGTGGAGAGCCGAGGCTTAGACTACCTACTCTACAGTATACAGTCCTCACCAGCGTCCTCCAAATCCTACCTATTAGCTACTATATGTTCAATATATACCTAGATCCCACTAGTTCCTCCAGTTCTTTTGGTTTTTATTAAATCTCCGTAGTAGGGTGAGTTAGTTATTTAGAGTTTAGCTGAGGGCTTATCCTTAATAACGTAGCTAGATCTTTTAAAAAAAGTTTATTATATATAAGAAGGCCTTAAAACCTTTAGAATCAGTAATTAGCCCCTTAAAGTATTACTTAAGGGATCCCATAGGTCCTAAGGGCTCTAGTGAACTAAAAGGGTAGAGGGTAGACCACTGTTACCTCCTTACTAACGTTTTTTAATAGTAAACTAAGTGGTCTACTTTTTTTGTTTCTCTATATGAACAAGTAAGTACGGCTTTAATATAGTCAAAGTGTTAATAATATTATTCGAAGTCTCCGTAACCTAATTGGGTTATTAAGAGGTGATATAGAGTAACCCGTAGTAGGGCTAGTTTAGGGGGGCTAGATAAGGTAGCCTCGAGCCCTAGTTGGGCGTATTAATCTGTTACCTCCTTATACCACCATTGAGTATATTAGGCCCGTATCCGTTTCTTAGTGAGCCGCTTAATTCCTATTAGGGTTACTAGTTAGCTTAAGGGGACCGGAAGTGTTATACCTTTCTTCGCTAGGTGGTCTACTTCCTCGTTCTTTTTTATTTTTTAGTACCTTAGGGCCTAATAGGTATATATATTATATACCCTTATCACTTCGCAGATCTTAAGGAAGGCTGTTTATGACGAGTCTGGGGCCTCACCCCGTATCCCCTGGATAATACTAGTATTATTAATATAGATGTATATGGGCTGGCCTAGGGAGGTAAGGAGGGCCCACCGGAGCCCTGCCCTCGCCCCTTCGGCCTCCCCGTCGAGCACATCTACTAGGCTGAGCCGGCCATAACCCTAGGCTATACATCTTTTGCCTTAATAAATAATAAACCTATACCCAGTGTCACGGGCCAAGGCCCGATCAGAGGCCTCGGAACCACTCAGCCATGTTCAACGCCAACCGCTGCTTACTAAGCCTGATCAGGCCCAGGCAGACCTAATTAGTATAACCTAATTAGATTTAGAGGTTATTATAAACTCAAAAAGACGTATACGTATACCCGTAATAGAGTACCTTGACTATATTATTAAATATACTATAATTACTACTAAATATAAAATACTAGGATAAGCGATAACTACGTAACAATGGAAAGTAACACTGAATTATTTGGAAACCCGTAATAGTTAATATAATTAATTGGATAACTTATAACCCAATTATAGGAGATGTAGACCACTTAAATAACTGAGTAAGAGACCCAACGAGAATAGATTCGACTATTACAGGAAGCCCTAGTAAAACCCAGGTACCCGACCTCAATAATAAACTAGTCCTTAACACCCTTTATAATACTAATTCCCCCTAATCAGGTCTATATACCACCTCTAAAATAAATTAGATATTAGATTTTTAACTCACTAAAATTTAATGGATTATATAAGAAGTTTTAATAATAGCACCTTAAGATAAGAGGGAAGATAAGTATGGATAGAAAAGTCTTCGGTTTAGAGTTAGCTATATTCACCTATATTTACTCTAGATTAGAAAACACTATATAAACCATAACAAGCACCTACTATGCGCAAGGAGGGGCTGATAGGTTAAAGAACCCGGATAAATTTATGGAATACTTAAAGGGTTATTATGCGGACCTTAACATAGAAGTACAAGCCCTCGACTAACTAAGGATTATATAATAAAAGGAGAACGAGAGTTTCACTTATTTCCTCCCCATATTTGAAAAGGAGCTTATAGAAGTAGGAGGAGGACACTGGCTAGATGTTATAAGGATCAATTACCTCAAAGGAGCCCTGAACACCATAATAAGAGCCCCCCTTATCAGCATAATCAATAAGCCAATAATATACGCTATATACACCCAGATACTCCTAAATATAAGCTTAGAATTAAATAATGAATCCTACTAAGCCCACCGTAAACATCGGTGTAGGAGATTACTAACCCCTAACTAAACAAGAGCTAAGTCCCCTCAGAAGTAGAACGGTTAATTAGAGTCCCCCTAACCTAATTAGATAGAGTAGGAACCTACGAAAGCAAATAAGCTAACTAAGGACAAAAAAGTCCATAAACGGCTAAGCCAAGAGGAAGCTCAACTTCCCTCTCGCCTAATTTTTCTTAGCATCTATTGTTAATGAAATAGGTGATACATCACCAAGATCCTTAACAGCTGAAAACTCTTCACCTCTCCCTCCCGGAGCCCTCCCGCGATGGCCTCTCAGCCTCCGGCGGGCACCGGACTACAGCCGGCCCCCCCGGCCGGCCCTAATCGAGGCTCTGGACCACCTCCAAAGCCGACCCCTACCTTAAGGGCTAAGCGCCGCCGCAACACCGAGGCCTAGCCATCCCAGCCCAGCCTTATAGGAAACCAGCCCAACACTCCTAATACAACCCCCTCTACGGCAAAGGGGCCCTCGAACACAAGCGGGGCGGCTACTAGATCTATCCTAGCCGCCTTAGACGAACAAGCTAGACTTTATGAGGCCCGAAAGGATGTCTTCCTAACTATCGCCCAGTCCGTTGACAATGTAGTCTCCAGCTTTAAGGGGCCTAGAAAGCAGATCACAAAGGAGGCTACGACCTACGTAATTCAGGCCCTAAAAAGGTTTATAAAGAATAAAGCCACCCCTACCCCGACCCTACCCCAGAACTGGGTTACCGTTGTAGCCTTAACCCCGGTCATAACCCCGGCCCTAACCCCGGTCCCGGCCTAAAACCGGGCCCCTACCCGCCTACAAACCTAAGCACAACTAGAAGATCTCCGGGTTTTCATCCGTATCCCCGAGGAAGACCTGGAGGCTACCCGGAAGAACGCCCCCTTCGCCCTACGCTGTATAGTTTACTAGGCCCTTGGCCTATAACTAGGAGACATCCCATATCTCTACTACATCTTAACCGGATACTCCTTAAAGCCCCTAAATAAACAAGTCCAGCAAAACCTTCTTAGAAATAAGCAAAAGCTAGTGGATTACTTAGGGGCTCTAAAAATAGAAACCCCTATAAAGTGGTTTATATACGCTGTTCTACGCTGCCCATTTAAACTCTAAAACTTAGATGGGA
Source organism: Colletotrichum gigasporum (assembly GCA_024584535.1). Taxonomy (NCBI): domain Eukaryota; kingdom Fungi; phylum Ascomycota; class Sordariomycetes; order Glomerellales; family Glomerellaceae; genus Colletotrichum; species Colletotrichum gigasporum. The sequence goes on from CP077951.1 coordinate 3,179,636, forward strand.
AAAGTATTAATATATTAACCCTGATCGAAAATAAGGTTATCGCTTAGACTAGTTATAAACCTACCCTAGCTCGGTAATCCCGCCTTAGCCTAAACCCTACCATAAACGAAGTTACTTAGGTTATCTCTTTTATAGTTAAGGTACTACCCTTCAAATTATTTAACTAGAGTAGTAGGGCCTAAATTATCCGGAAGAAGAGGACCCTACTTAGGTATAACCTTAGTTACTAAGGATATTACATAAACTAGTATTATAACCGGTGGCCATTTTATAATAACTATAGTAAACCCTTAGACTTTTATAAAACCAAACTTTGTATAACTAAACCGAAGTATACTAACTACTTAGGGCCCTTCTAAGCTGGCCATATAGACTATCTAATTAGGCCCCTAATGGTTAACGATCACTTTACCTTTCTAAGCTAAAAGGAACGTGGACGGATCCGGAAGGCTGGGTAAAAGACCTCTAAGGCCCGTAATAACATTAACTAGATTAACTAGACCACTACTCAGAGTAATACTTAATAACCCTAAAACTCCCCTCCTGATTAGGGCTAATAGCCTGGCTTTAAGTGCTTATATAATAGGACCCCCTCTTAAGGATTAATCGCCTGCTTAGGTGATGGGGATACAACTAGTAGCATGGACGAAGACGAGGCTGAAGATCCTAAAGCCCTCCCTCAGACTAACTGCCCTATCTACCCTCTCCGAAGTAGAAGCTAGAGGGCGGCTCAAAAACCTGATTATAACATCGCTAATGCCTATACCCACCTTGATCTTGATTTGGAGGTGTAGGCCTAAAAAGATTACCCCTTGGGTATTATGTGTGGCCTAATGCAACGTGGGGAAAAAGCCTCCAGCACATACGGCTTTCCTAGAGCTCTGCTGGGCTAATTAGGTCGATATAATACTCATTTAGGAGCCCTGGATAAGCTATACTAATAGGATATAAGTTAATATACACCCTGGGTTTAATTCTTATATTCTAGTTGATTTTTAGAATAGTAAGGAAATAAGGCTTAGGGTGATAACTTATATACGAAAAGGGATAAGGCTTCGGGTATAGTAACAGAGGCCTATCCAGACCAGGGATATCCTATGGTTAAAAATCAATAACACTACTATTATAAACATCTATAAACAACCAGGTGATCCTCATAACCATAGAACGACCACTCTCCTAGGATACCAACCACTAATACAAACCCTTATAGCTGGGGATTTTAATGCCTACCACCACTCTTAGGAGCCCGGATCCGCTAGCCGGAATAGGGGAGACGATATAGCTAACTAAGCGGACAACCATGGTCTCTCCTTTATTAGCGAAGCAGGGGTTCCAACACACACCCATGGTCACGTTCTTGACCTAACCTTCTCAAATGTCCCGCTTACACACACTAGACCCTATCCACACCTACACCCAGGAGCTAATCACCAACTTATCATAACTATTATCCCTCTTAACAACAACGAACAACAACAAAAATACCAACCAGGGCCAATATCGGTCCCAAACTCGGCCCTTCCTCAACTTAAAAACCTAATTAAAATAAGGGCCTCAACTTTACTTATACTTAAGGACCTACCTACCCCAACTAAGCTAAATTCTCAGGCTAGCCGGATAGTCAGCTTACTCTCAATAACTATCCAAGTTGTAGAGAAAAGATAACAAAACCGAGGAAAGGGGGCCCCCTGGTGAACAGAGGAGTACTCCAAAGCCCACCAAGCCTATCTCAAAGCCCGTAACCAACAGTCCCAGGGGCCAGAGCCGGCCACACCACCCCCTATCCTTAAAGAACAAAAGGCCTTTTTAAACACGGTCAGGAAGGCTAAACAAACCTATTGGACTACTAAAAATAAAGGGGTTAAATCGGATCAAGACCTCTATAAGATAATGGGCTAGCGCAAGGCCAGCGTAGCAGTTAAAACCCCCCCCTTAATAGTTAAAAACTAGACGTACAATAATAACCAGGATAAGGCCCAGGCCCTACGGAGGGCCCTATTAGAGAGGTTTAATAATACGGACGACCTACCTAGGGACCCACTCACCATACCTACAATCCCAAAATAACACATACCCTAACAAACTACGATTAACTAAGAGGAAGTAAGGGTAACCACCCTAATAAAAGTTATAACCCCTAGTATCGACGGGATCACCATAAAACTACTTAAGGCTTACTGGGACTTTATATCCAAGCTGGTTCAATTACTGTTCTAAGCCTATGTTCAGGTGGGCTACTTTCCCCAGCCCTTCCATAGAGCAGAGGTTATTATAATCCAGAAGCCTGGAAAACCCGACTTCTTAAAGGCTGGATCCTGGAGACCGATAGCCCTCTTATTTTATTTGGGTAAGGGGCTCGAGAGGCTAATAACTAGGAGAATGGCCTACCTCACTATCCTAGAAGGGGTAACCAGCCCACAGCAAATAAGGGCCCTACTAAGTAGGGCAGCAATCGATCTAATAACCTACCTTACCCATGATATTAAATAAGCCCTTAATAAGGGACTCACAACTACACTAACAACAATGGATGTGAAGGGGGCCTTTAATTCTGTCCTTCGGAACCACCTTATTATTAGATTACAGTAATAAAGTTAGCCCGCTAGCCTGATCAAACTAATTTATACTTTTATCTCGAACTGCATAACTAGAGTTAGGTTTAAAAAAACGATAATAAAGGACTTCCCTCTTAGTTATGGGTTACCCTAAAACTCTCTACTATCACCTATTCTCTTTTTACTTTATATTATTAAGATCTTATTAGAGAATCCAAGGTTTTGGTTTAAATATGTAGACGATATAGGCCTTTTAATTACTAGCTTATTACTCAAAGAAAACACCGTATCCCTAAACCAGGAAATAACCCAGATCCTAAACTAGGGCACCGAGAATAAGGTCTCCTTCAACCCAGCAAAATACAAAGTTATCCATTTTACTAGAAAACATAAACAACCTAAGGATTTACTAGGGATTAAAGCTAAAGCCCTGGAAATTAAAGCCTTAGTTAAGCTAATCTGTTGATTAGGGGTTTGGTTTAATAAAAGACTCTTTTTCCAACACTACGTCGAAATAAGGGTAGTTATGGCGAAAAAGATAGCCCAGCACCTAGGGCACCTAATAAACATAAAAGGAGGGATCCTAGTAGCTACTATACGGAAGGTGGTCGTCACTTATGTCCTCCGAATAACCCTATACGGATCCGAAGCCTAGTTCGGGGGGCTAACTAAGTTAGCTCTAAGTAATAACGCCTCCCCTTAGGGAGGTATTATTAATATAAGTTAGAAGGGCCTCGTCCAAAAGGTCAGTAAGATTATCATAAGAGTGGCCCGAGTTATCCTCCTAGTTTAGAAGATAACCCCAACAAGTAACCTCCTTTAAGATGCCGGCCTGTCTACTAGGAAAGTAGCTTTAGAAGGGGTACACTTACACTTCGTAGTACACCTATAAAGGGTCGACCAATAACACCCATTAGTCCTAAGGCTCTCACAACAAGGGAGCCAGTAAACGCAACTTCAACGGACAGCAGGCCTCGTCCAAAGGGCCCCAAGGCCAGCACTACTCCAATCACAATACCTCCCAGGGTCACAAAACCCGATAACCCTATAAACAAAGGAGAAGGCTGCTAAGGCCTTTCGGAACTAGCTAAGAACTATCCCGGATAATCATATAATTATCTATTTAGACGGCTCCAAGGTACCCAATGGGGTTATAAGATACGGGTTCGTTATTTATAAAGGTAATAAGCGGATAGCCCAGGGTTATAGCTAACTCAGCTTAGCAGAAGTGTTTAATAGAGAAGCTGAAGGGGTGAGGGTAGGGCTCCGGCGGGCCCTCCTTACTTCCCAAAGCCGACCTATACACATCTGTATTAATAATACTAGTGTTATTCGGGGGATACGGGGCAAAACTCTAAACTCCTTACAAAAAGCCTTCATTGAGATCCATGAGGCGGCTAGAATATACAATATACACACCCATTAGGCCCCAGGGCATCAGGGGATAAAAAGTAACGAAGAAGCTAACCACCTAGCTAAGTAGGGCATTACACTCCTAATACCTTTAGGCCAACTAGCAACCCTAGCAGGGATCAAGCGATTCGCCAAGAAACGGATACGGGCCCAACAAACACGATAATGGTATAAGGAGGTAACGGATCGATACGCCCAACTAAGGCTCGAGGCCACCTTATCTAGCCCCCCTGAACTAGCCCTATTATGGGCTACCCTATACCACCTCCTAATAGCCTGATTAGGCCACGGAGACTTTGAATAATATTATTAACACTTTAACTACATAAAAACCCTACTTACCTACTCTTATAGGGAAGTAAAAGAAGTAGACCACCTAGTTTATTACCGAAAAACCCTAGTGAGGAGGTAACGGTGGCCTACCATCCACCCTTCTAGTTTATCAAAGCCCATAGGACCTATGGGATCGCTCAAGTAATACTTTAAGGGGCTAATCACCGATCCTAAAGGCTTTAAGGCCTTCCTACGTATAACAGACTTCTTCCAGAAGATCTGCTCACACTATTAAGGGCCAGCCTAGCTAGGCCTTAAAACAACCAACCAACATACCCTACTAGGGGAACCAGATAAGAAGTAAAGGAATTAGAGGAACCAATGGGATCCAGGGACAGACTGAACGCATAGTAGCCAATAAGTAAGATTTGGAGGACGCTGGTAATGGCTGTGTACTATAGAGTAGGTAATCTGAGCCTGCGGCTCTCCACGCCACATACCCCTCGGGAGGTCTGCCGCAAGGGCTTCGCCCTTGCCGCCTTGGCGTTAAATACTACAACAACAACAACAACAACAACAAGAGGAAGCTCGCAGATATTATAATTATAACAAAAAAGGGCATATATAATAGTAATACCCTAAGGATCAAAAAAAGATAAAGAAGACTAAAACTTCTAAGGGAAAAAAACTAAGGAACAAAGTAAAACGGATAATAGCTCTGATTAGGACTCTAAGGACTCGGGAAAAAAGTAATTCTTAGTAAAAATCGTTATTAAAAGGAATAAGCTATGGAGGAATGGAAGGTTATTAAAAAGAGTATGGATTATGACCTATTTTACGTTAATATTAGGATTAATAGGATACACTATACAATTACCCTTATTAATATAAGGTATTTAATATACACCCTGATTAGTGACGCCTTTACTAAGAAACTCCGTTTACTATGTATTAGGATTATACCTCGGAATTTAATATAAGTTACTATTATAATCCCTAGTATAATCCACTATATCACTTATGCTAATATCGATATTGATGGTTATAAATAACACCGATTATTTTTTTATGTTATTCTTAACTAAGAAGATGATATTATCCTTAGAAGGTCCTGGATAATTAATAATAATATGATAGTTTACCTAGCGTAAAGAACTCGGTATATAAGTGTTATGGACTATTGGGTAATAGAAAGGAAACCGGGTTAGGCCCGGTAAGATCCAAAGTTCCTAATTTAATAATAGATTAGATTAGTATTCTTAGCCCTAATTAGGCAAGTATAAAAAAGAAAAGAGACCCCTTTTAGTATATCCACCCTAAATATGTTCTTTATAAGTTTAGCCGATATCGAAAAGGGCTTAATACTAAAAATGAAAATAGACCTAAGAACGAAACTCCTTATATATTACTCTAAGTTTTTATATGTTTTCAACAAAAATAAAACTAATCAACTACCACCACACTAAAAGAACGTCGACCATGCTATCCCTATTAAGAAGGACTCCTATAATCAAGATAAACCAGTGACCTAGGGACCTTTATATGGTATATTAAGGGAAGAGTTAATTGTATTACGCTGAACCCTTATAGAACTATTAGATAAAGGGTTTATTAGGGCTAATAGTTCCCCTATATTATCAACTATTCTATTTATCCAGAAGCCTGGAGGAGGGTTACGGTTCTACGTCGATTACTATACCCTTAACATTATTATAAAAAAGGACCAATACCCCTTACCCCTAATTAACGAAACTCTAAGGATACTAATAAAAATGAAATAATTAATAAAATTGGGTATTATTGTTATGTTTTATAAGATCCGGGTTAAGAAAGGAGACGAATAAAAGACGGTGTTTAGGACGAGGTATGGGTTATACGAATAAATGGTTACCCCCTTTGGTTTAATTAGAGCCCCTACGATGTTCTAGTAATATATTAACTACACTCTATAAGACTTCTTAGATGAGTTCTACTTAACTTATATCGACGGTGTCCTAATTTATTTAAATAGCTCCCTCTCTGATTATAGAGAGAAGGTTAAGAAGGTCCTCGAGCACCTAGGTGTTATAGGCCTATATGTGGATATTAATACGTGTGAATTCGAAGCTAAGAGCGTTAAGTATTTGGGGTTTATTATTGATGTTGGTAAGGGAATTCGCGTAGACCCTAAGAAGATTAAGGTAATTTAGGGATGGGAAGTGCCCCGATTAGTATAAGGAGTCCATGGGTTTATCGGTTTTATTAACTATTACCAGTAATTTATACCCAACTTCTCAGGGATTACATAACCCCTAATAGCCTTAACTAAAAGGGATATACCGTTTATTTAGAGTAAGGAGTGCACTAGAGTGTTCGAGGAGCTGAAGACACTCCTAATCAGTACACCTATATTAGCTTACTGGGACCCTGATCAAACTATAATATTTGAGACCGATTTGTCTGGTTATGTAGTAGGAGGTGCTTTGTTATAGTATGATAACGAAGTGATCCTAAAGTTTATAGTGTTCTTTTCATATAAGAAACTACCTATGGAGTATAATTACCTGATATATAATAAGGAGCTATTAGTAATAATACGTTGTTTAGAGTATTGGGATTCAGAATTGTAGAGTATAGAAGAGTTCACTATCCTAACTGATCACCTGAATCTGAAGTACTTCATAACGAAGAGATAGTTAAGTAAACACCAAATTAGGTGGTTAGAATTATTATCCTATTATAACTTCATTATCTAATTTAGACCTAATAAAAAAACAATAATTCCTAATACACTATTAAAATGTGAACAGGATATCCCTAGCACCTTATAGGACAACAGGTTAGAGGGTCGGATGCGAAGGGCTGGTCCTAGGCCTTGTCTCAACCGAAAGGTAGCCAAATACTGTTTATTTCAAGCTGAAGAGGAAAAGGGTAAACTACGATATGGCGCGAAATCTCTGCTTCTTAGGGGGTGGGCGCTAGTGGGGCACCGGTGGGGCACCAGTGTGAGCACGGGCATAGCCCGGGCATAACCACCGGGTTCGGCCCGTGACATCGGAAAATTAAACTCCTGAAGAACAGGATCAACGTATTATGAGTTAATAACGTAGTAGTAATTAGAGAAGTGTAGGCCTAATTAGGGTAAGTAAAGAGGGTTGAGTTTAGTATAAGAGACTCCCCTGGAGATATGGATTAGACCGATAACCCTAGCCTAAATAAGACGGAACCCCCCTTAAACCCTTTTAAAGAAAAGCTATGATACTCTTAATTGGATAGAATTTTAGACCAAAATAACTAATGTTAGCTAATTAGGGGGGTAGTATAAAAAGGAGACCGACAACTTCCCTCATAGTAAAAGTTACTAATAATGTTAATAGAATATATAATTGACGATAATAAGAGATTATTATGGAGGGATAGAATCTGGATTCTATATTACGAGTCCCTAAGGACGGGTTTAATTTAGAGGTTCTATAACTTTACGTTAACGGGATATCCGGGGAGGGACACTTTAAAGGCCCTAATTAGTTATTAGTTCCATTAACTAAGCTTATCCTAGGATATTCAAAGATTTATAAGGAACTACGATGTTTATGGACGAGGAAACGTATAATACGATAAGAAGAGGGGCCTATTAAAGCCTCTGCTTATCCCTGGACAAATCTGAGCAGAGGTCTTTATCGACTTTATAACAGGGTTACCCCATTCCCACTGTGATGGGGCTATGAATGTTATGGTGGTGACCGATCGTTTATTAAAGAACGTAATCTTCGAGTTATTAAAGGACATCATGACGAATACAATAATAAACTAACTAATCCGAGGTCTAATTAGGGACCATGGGATATTTTATACAATTATATTAAATAGGGGATCGTAGTTTATGAGTTTTATATGGAAACGACTCTACTAGTTACTACGTATTAAATAGAGACTCTTTATAGTGTTCCACCTAGAAATAGACGGAGTTATGGAGAGGGCAAACCAAGTGATGGAAACCTATTTTAGAGTGTACATAGTGTATACTTAGGACGATTAGAATAAACTACTCTTAATAATAATAATAGTTATTAATAACTAGGTCACCTTATTAATAGGATTTAGTTTATTCTTTATTACTTATGGATATAACTTAGACCTAATTAGAGTAGAGGAACCCCTATAGAATAATAATAAGACCCCTATAATAAAAATAGAGGCTCTAGTCTAAAAGTTAAAGGACACTTCTAAGTAAGCTTAGGTGGTGATAATAGTAGCATAAGAGAAATAAGAGATTACCGTAAACATAAGGCGCTAACCGTCGAATTAATTTAAACCTAGGAATAAGGTTTAGTTAAGGTTATAGAATATTTAATTGAATTAACTATTAAAAAAGTTTAATTAGGTTAACGTAAAATATACTATTCTTAAACTAATTAAATCCTATACTTATTAACTAAATACACTACTAGGGATTTATAATATCTTTTATATAAACCTAATTAGGTATACTAAAGTTAATCCGTTATTATTATAAAATTATAATAATACCTAACCACCTATAATATTAATAGTTAATAGGGAGGAGTTTAAAGTTAAGGAGATCTATAATACGTAGAAAATACGGGGTGAATAAAAGGTCTTAGTAAAGTAGAAGGACTATACTTAACTCACCTAGGAACTAGTGGATATATTAACGAATATAATAACCTTAGACCATTACGAGGCCAATCACGGGAATATCCCTTAGGAAGGGAGGGGAAGAAGGGGGTAATTATTATAAGCTAAAACTTAATTAGAGGCCTTAGAACTACTTAGCTATTTTCAACACTAACCACTATTTACTAAGCCTAATTAGGCCTAGGCAGACCTTATTAGGATCCAACGGATTTATAGGGTAGTAGACCTTTCTTTCCTTTCTCCTTATTTTAAAGATACTCATAGTAGTCGCCATAGTTAGTTGTAATATACGTGCTTGGACCGTTATAGTATTAATAATAAACCCCAAATATTTAACACTTTTAGCCTCGAATTTGTACTTATTAATATGTATATGTAGGCCTGTAGCGCTTAGGTGTTCAAGGACCTTCTTAACCTTCTCTTTATAATTAGAGAGGGAGCTATCCGAATAAATTAGGACATCGTTAATATAGGCTGAGTAGAACTTATCTAGGAAATCTTATAGGGTATAGTTAATATATCACTAGAACGTCATAGGGGCTCCAATTAAACTAAAGGGGGTAACCATCTATTCGTATAACCTATACCTCGTTCTAAACACTATTTTTTATTTATCTCCTTTCCTAACCCGGATCTTATAGAATATAACGATAATATCTAATTTTATTAACTACTTCGTTTTTATTAGTGCTCTTAGAGTTTTACTGATTAGGGGTAAGGGGTATTGGTCCTTTTTTATAATAGTGTTAAGGGTATAGTAATTGATGTAAAACCGTAACCATCCTCTAAGCTTCCGGATAAACAAAACGGGTAATAATATAGGGGAACTATTAACCCTAATAAACTCTTTATTTAATAGTTCCGTAAAGGTTTAGTGTAATACAATTAACTCTTCTTTTAATATGTTATATAAGGGCCCCTAGGTTATTAGTTTATTTTAAGTATAAGAGTTCTTTTTAATAAGAATAGTATAGTTAACGTTTTTCCGGTGTAATAATAGTTAATTAAATTTATTTTTGTTAAAAATATATAGAAATTTATGTTAATACGTGTCACGGGCCAAACTCGGTGGTTATGCCCGGGCTATGCCCGTGCTCGCACTGGTGCCCCACCGGTACCCGACTAGCGCCCACCCCCTGGGAAGCAGAGATTTCACACCATATCATAGTTTACCCTTTTCCTCTTCAGTTTAAAATAAACAGTATTTAACTACCTTTCAGTTAAGATAAGGCCTAGGACCAGCCCTTCGCATATTTCAAACTCAGTTTTATCTATTATATAAGATACCACTAAGTTAAACATAACTCCCTACTAATTACAAAACGGAATCCTAGGTTAAGCGCAGCTCCCTAATAATAAATCGATGAACATTGGACACTAAGTAAAACATAACTCCCCACTAATTAAAAAAAAGGATACCAACTAACATAATAGTTAACAAACTATAAGCCTAACTATAATTAGCCTTAAATAAGGCCCTCGGGCCCCTATAAGCGAGGATTGCTGAGCTCTCTAATAAGCTGGAGTGAAGCCGAGGTTTAGGGGTGATATTACTAACCCTTATAGAAGATGTAAACACCGAAGCCCCACTAGTGGGTAACCACCACCTTATAATAGAGATACCAATGTATTGTAAATGTAACGGTCCAAGCACATATATTACAACTAGCTATGGCGACTACTACGAGTATCTTTAAAATAAGGAGAAAGGAAAAAAAAGTCTATTACCCCATAAATCCGTTAAATCCTAATTAGGTCTACTTAGGCCTAATTAGGCTTAGTAAATAGTGGTTAGCGTTAAATATAACTAAGTGGTTCTAAGGCCTCTAATCAGGCCTTAGCCCGTAATAATTACCCCCTTCCTCCCCTCCCTTCCTAAGGGATATTCCCATAATTGGCCTTATAATAATCTAAGGTTATTATATCCACTAGTATATCCACTAATTCCTAGGTAAATTAGGTATAATCCTTCCACTTTACTAAGACCTTTTATCTATTCTATACTTTCTACGTATTACGGATCTCCTTAACTTTAAACTCCTCCCTATTAACCACTAATATTGTAGGTAGTTGGGCGTCATCACAACTTTATAATAACAACGGATCAACTCCAGCATACCTGATCAGGTTTACGTAGAAAATATTATGGATCCTTAGCGGCGTATCTAGCCGGTAAACGTAGGATTTAACTAGTTTAAGGATAGTGTACTTTATATTAACCTAATTAAACTTTTTTAATAATTAATTAAATTAGATATTCCATAACCTTAGCTAAACCTTATTCCCAAACTCAAACTAATTAAATAATTAGCGCCTTGTGTTTATGGTAATCTCTTATTTCTTTTATGTTACCGTTATCGTTACCTAAGCTTACTTAGAAATGTCCTTTAGCTTTTAGACTAAAACCTCTGCTCTTATTATAGGGGTTTTATTATTATTTTATAGGGGTTCCTCTACTCTAATTAGGTCTAAGTTATACCTATAAGTAATAAAGAATGGGCTAAGTCTTATTAATGAGGTGACCTGGTTATTAACAATTATTATTATTACTAAGAGTAGTTTGTTCTAATTATCCTGAGTATATACTATGTATACTCTAAGATAGGTTTCCATTACCTGGTTTACCCTCTCCGTAGTGCAACGGAGCGGGGGATGCAGTGAACAGTATGTGCTGTATCGTACAACACACACACTCTACTGACCACAGGTCGTGCACCCTCCGTCCCGGGTCCGTGAGGGTGACTAACTCGTACGAAACCGCTTAACCAGGGCTATAATCTAGGTAAGGAGACACCTCAAGACCTAATCAGGGCCAAAGAGGGGTTCCGGCCTTAGATGTAGACACTGGTGAGTATTGGGGCTTTGTTTGCTCGGTGGTAAAGTAACCTTTGTACTGTTCACGGTATATGATCTAAGTGAACGGGTAAAAAAAGCTCTAAATACGTTTATCTAACTAACAATACTTACTAATATTCTATAATATGTTACTTAATAGTCCGTTATTATGTCCTCCATTAGAAATACATCCCTAGTTCCCCTCTCTTAAATAGCTCACTGGCGCCTAACTAAGGAAAAACCCACTTAGCGTAAGTATTTCCCCCTATACGGTTTTAATCGTCCCCTTATCTTAGCTCCAAGCTCCTGCGTACTAAGATAATAAATAATATATAAGAAGGGAAATAAAGGAAATAATTAGATTATATAAATAAAAGCCTGATTAGGTTCGTCGGTGGTGTAGGCTATAGCGTTGTAAACCGTTAAGCCCCTCCTCGATCTTTGCTTTATGTGTGGCTTTTCGCTCCTCTTTCTCCTGCGTCTCTCTTTAATAACGCTTCTCGTCTTCACAATTATGTCCTTGTTAGTTATCGGGCCGAGTAGGGGTAAGGAAGGGCTCCTATGCTCCTGTACGCATTGCTATGAACTCGTAAGGGTCGTCTACCCACTTAGCGAACTCCTCCTCCTTATAGGCTATAACTAATTGAAGATTCGTAGTGGTCACCTTATTACGTCGTCTAATTAGGTGTTAATAACTTTATATAAGGTATTACTACTCATCTTCGTAGTTGTGAAGTGTGTTATGTGTAATGTTACTTAGGACGCTGGTATTATGAGGGTACTTAGGAGGTATTAGTGATCGGGTTATAGGTAATGTAGTAGGTTTTAGGGGTCACTATCTCAGCTTGTCCTTCCTAGAGGTCTAATTAGGCTTACCTCCCATAAGTATAATATCGTTGTTGTTATTATTGGGCGGAGCCGTTGCGTCCTCCATAGCTTATTTAGTGGTCCACATAATGTAGGCCTTGCGGGGTTTTGGGTATAACGGGCTTTTTTTAGGGTAGTCGTAGAACTCTTATGTAATCTAGTTAACTTATTGGTAATACATAGTTAGTTTCTGGGTATTTAATTACTAAGAGGTCTAAGGAAAGGCCAACTTATGGGATACTGTGTTCTCGTAGAAGATAATACGGAACCATTCTACTATATAAATACTACACCCCCAACCATTAGGTTATTAAGGGCCATTAATTATAACTACGTTTATACGAATACACCTAATCAGGGTCTCGGGGGTGCCCATAACCTTATACTAAGAGAAAAGGTTATGTATATTAATTATAAAGTACTACTTAAAGGAACCTATACTCTATAGATTATTGTACTAAAGTGTGCGTCCCATGGTCTGGTTTATAAAAATACTAGTGAAGTGATTACCACCATGGATTATAACGAAGTAGATTAGATTAACTCTACGGAGTTTGAGTTTAGTGTGGTCGATGTACGGGCTAAGTTGTTCTGGTTTAAGGAGCACGTTTCCCTAGGGCCGTGGAGTCGAATAAATTATGACGTTAGCCTTTTTTAGGTCCCGTTTCGCTAGCGCAATGGCTGCTTTAACTAAGCCCATCTCGAGTTACTTCTGCTATTATATGAAACCCTAAGCGTTAAAAAGGTCTTTTAAGATGTTATTGGCCTCAATACAACTCCAGAAATCCCAACTACCGTTAACTACGAAGCCGGCAACGTAACAAACCCGGAGTTCTACTATTATTATAGTGCTCATCGGTGAATACTATTATAGTACAGGGTTTAACTTATTATTAAGTGTCGGGGTACCTACTGGCCACCTCGGGTTTATATATCCAGTACTTAGGTTAAATATCGGGCTAAGTGGTCTCGTATTATCTGGTACTTTAAAGGTAAAATCTTCTACTCATTTAATATTACCTTATACCTGATTAGGTGTGTATTGGTGATCAGCAACACCACTTATAGTGATATAAATATTCAGGTGGTTCTATGCATATTAGGCATCCCAGATGTTTACTTGTTTTATAGGGGTAATTATAATTCCGGTTATTCTTATTGTGGAAAGAGTATTATAACTAAACTTAACTAAGAGAAAAGAAGTGGTAATATAGTAATGTTCGTATAATTACGTAGTTTAGTTACTAATTAAAATAAGGGAGGTAAAGGGATTATTTAAAAATAAGAAGAGTTTAGTAGGAAGGCGCTAGACCTGATTAGGGCTAAGGACATAGTAAAAAGAGCTTTAAGTATGCGAAGGAAGGAGGGTAGGTTATTATTTATAAGGTCCGGGTAGTGGAAAGTTAAGGGAGTAAATTAAAGTTATGTTTTAGATCAATATAAGAGTATTAATTAGTAGTGAGATACTACCCTGTAGATCGTTTTTATTCGTCTAGTTAGTGTATTAAGGTAAGTACGTGGTTATTAGGAAGGTAGGGGGGGCTGATTATTGTGTTGTTTTTCTTTTCCAGTGGAGTAGGTGTAGTGACTTGTTTTAGTCTTAATTAGACCAGCTGTTCCTTCCTTTTTCTGGCTACTACTGAATCCGGGTTATAAGCTCCCTACGTTAGTTCATTATAAAAGAGCCCTTTCTCTCCTTCTTAGATCTACTTCTTCCCAGTTAACAACAACCTTAACTACCTTTCGTTAATCTCTATTATTACGTCCCTAATTCCTCACTTTTAGACCTAATTAGATGGTCGTAATACCTCCTAAGGAAATCAATTATAAGTATAAGTGTACTACTCCGAGCCCTGAGACTCTATGGTTTTTCGATTACCCCTATCCGAAGAGTGGCCGGTATATCACCATTAATAACACTAACCTTATCGTAGGTCCTCCCATTTCATAGTCTTTTCTTCCTCTAGGGTTAATTAGAGTTATAGATCTCCACTTTTTTTATTTAGGGCCGTCTTAAACCACTTATTGGGTTATTATACTATGAGGTCCAGTTCACTAATGCTATTAAGTATGGTGATACTCATACTAAGGTGGCTTAACAATTCTAGTAGGCCCTTCCTACTTCTTATTTAAGCCTAATTATGCATAAATATAATCCTAATAGTATGTTTTATTGTTGGGTTTTTATGTTATTAACCCATTAAGGATACTTCGGACTTTTAGAATAGAAGCTTAGAGGCTGGCTAAACGCTAGTACGGCTCTTATTATTTATACGATTAGTGATCGGAACTGTGTTCCTTACCGCTATTATAAGGAACGGTGGTGTACGTTGCTCACCGGCCCTGATCACGGTGCTATTATAGTTCTTTTCTAAGAGTATATGTTTTTACTTAGTGAGTATAGTAATACTTACTTTAACTACCTTTTTCACGAAATTAAAACCCACTACTACTATTATAACCCTAATTTTTATATAATATACAACTACGGTGCTTAGTTACTTAATAAAAGTGTTTATAGTAAAGTTAGTTAATCGGTCATCCCTAATAACACCCCAACGGTTAATTCGCAGTACTACTTTTAGGAGGACATGGTCGTAATGGAGGCGGAGCAGTAGTAGGAACGCAGTTATGGGAAGGCCCAGTCTATCCTACGGTTGACGTTATTCAGCGATAGTAAGCGGTTTGTAACTCTAAAGGACATGGAGTATTCGGACTAGCCCTAATCAGGCCTATATATACTAGTCGGGATAGGAAGCAGGGCACTGGTCTTCGAGTTAAGGTGCTTCTTGTCCTTAAAGCGCTTTTAAGGGTCTTAAAAGGAAGGGCTTTTTATCCATCACTACAATAAACATTATGAGTTTTTCTTTAATACAAACAACGAAATACAAAAAGAATATAGTAAGTAAACTCTAATTAGGGGTAAAGTGCTTATTTAAGTATTTAAAGGTGATATTAAATACCACTAGTACGTCTTCGAAATATAGGAA
Organism: Colletotrichum gigasporum; assembly: GCA_024584535.1. Taxonomy (NCBI): domain Eukaryota; kingdom Fungi; phylum Ascomycota; class Sordariomycetes; order Glomerellales; family Glomerellaceae; genus Colletotrichum; species Colletotrichum gigasporum. Next base: position 3,195,210 of record CP077951.1, read on the forward strand.
AATGCTAAGGAAATACGTGGTAATATCGCCCCATATTAGCAAAACGTTGCCATAATACAGCTTAATGCGCGCGAAATATAAGGAAATATAACCAGATACAGCTAATCAGGGCTGCGATATAAGCAAAATACAGCTAAATGCAAGTTAAATGTAAGGAAATGTTGGTTGGATGTTAGGGGGGGGCCAATATAAGGGAACAGTGCACAATATCAAAGCATCTGGTTACTCAAATAATAATTCAAAAAAAAAAAAAAAAAAAAAAAAAAGGCAACAACTTTGCAACAATTGCACAAGGAAAACATATTTACTATCAGCTAATCAGATCCCAGTACCAGTAAAACTCTAGTATTATGCCTTTTCTACCACTAACAATAGTTACAGGTCAACTATAACCTTCTTACCCAACCGTTCCCATATCTCAATATTCTTTTCCAATTCTTTTTTTTCCTCCACCCATTAGGCTTATGCTACTTATAGTCTCGTAAAGGGCTATAAAGTGGCCTAATCAGGCGCATCGTCGTCGTCGTCGGCTCCTAAGCCGTCTAGTAAACTTAGGAGGGCATCTCACAACTCATCACAGAGTTCATTCTTTACCCAATAAGGGTCTTCTAATTCCCACAACCCGCTATCTTACTATACAAACTTCTTAAAACGGTATCCTCCGTACATTCATTACATTATTTCATCCCCAACCAGCGTCTCTAAGTGGTATAAAAAAGCCGTTAGGTATACAACCCTGATCCAGAGAGGGCCAATCCATCGGTAATAAATCTTTCACTCCTTCGACTTATCAATAACTCATTTCTCATCGCAAACCAATACAAAGTCTCCTAACTATAATCACTCTTTCCGGAGGGTTTTTACGTATATATTATTAAATTGGTCAATCCACCGTTAACGGACTTTAGTAACGCAAATAGCAGCTTCCTCCCTATCTTCGTCCAATTGCTGGAATACACGGATCCGCGCTGAGAACTCCTAATCAGGTGTACAGACATCGTTCTAATCCAAAATCCTTTATATAAGGGTATTAAGCTCGATTAGAATAACGGCTTCATAACCGTTTTCTAAATAAAAGGGCGTAAAACCAGTTAACCCTCTAATAGTCGTTCAGTCTACAAACAGCGCCGTATACAGTATAGTGCTCCAATTCTTTCTCCCTCCATTTAACCAGGTTAGAAGAGCATAAGCAAACACCTAGTGACCTTTCTTATTAAACCCGTTGGCCCTGGTGTTATACGCCGAGATAATTTTCCGATGAGAGTTATACTTCCAATTTAAATCTTCTATTACCCCTTTATTCTCTAATCCTCCGTTAATAATTATTATCTTATAAACCCCATAATAATAAATAACGTCTTTTTATAGGAAATTCCTAATGGCCTCAAATGTTACGGAGAGGGTTTAATAGGTTTCCGGCCAACTTAATAGGTAATTCCTTACCTCGATTAGGGCCCATTTACTAATCCATTATACATTAAATAAGATCCGGGTCCAAGGTAACCCTATAAGTATTATGGTGATATACTGGTCATCTTAGCGGCCTGGTTGGGCTAGTTGGTAAACTAGGTATTTAGCTATTTACTTTTTAATGTCCTCCTATACCCTTTACCAAAAGTAGAGCTTAAAGACCCGTTAAAATATTATATTACGTCCCCGATAACCAGATTCTCTATGGGCTTATTTAATTAGATCTTTTCGGAACTTTTTATTGTTAATAACTTATCGGGGGGTTAGGTATCGGTGGGTCGGGCATCGGAAAAGGTAACTGCCCTTCATCATAAATATCCATACCCGAACCTTAAATCTCGGGTAAGCCACCTTTATAATTTTATCCGGTTATAATAGGGTATTCAAATAATAAACAATCTATTATATCTCGTCTAACCAGGTCTGATGAGGGTTAAGTTATTCGTGAGGTATAGAAAAGAGAGGGGAGTTTAAGGGAATAGACGTAGTATCGGGTTGGGTAGCTTAGGATGCGTAAACGGATACTAAGTAGATTTATGCGTCGATGAACTCTTCTAACTTATTGGGGTCTTCATATTTAGCCTGATTAGATGGGCTTGGAGGTTTATACGATAGCCCGTTTACCGTTGTGTTCTTTTTCCTAGGTAAATGTTTAATATCGAAATTAAAAAGCCGAATTTATGCGATCTATTGTATAAGTAGGGCACTTAGTAAATCACTTACCCCGCTATTCAATTAACCGATTAGGACCTGGGTATCGGTCTCTAAGGTGAATTGTACACCGTAAATATATATCCTAAGTTTTTTTTAGAGCTATTAGAATGGCCCTTAATTCGAGTTTACCTAAGTTGTACTTAAGCTTAGTACCCTTTTAGATACTATTTTTGTACTGAGCAACTATACGGTGCCCGTCGATTAGTTAATAGAGCACCGTTCCCTAGCCCACTAGGCTAGTATTGGTGTAGATAATAATCTAACTAGCCTTAAGGCCGTAATTAAGTCTAATCAGGATAAGAGACGTCGTTAAGGCGTCTTTTAGGACGTCCATTACTCATTATTAAATACGTCCCTAAGTGAATAATACGTTCTTCTATAAAAGCCTATACAAAGGGGCCACTTTTTTAGTAAACTTCTTAACCTAGGATCAGTAAAAAGTAATAATACCTAAAAAGGACCGGACGTCCCTAACGGTGTAATAGGTCACCTATTTTGTAATCTTCTGAGTTTTAGCCTAATTAGGCGCCCAGTTATTATAACCACAAAGATAACCTAGTATTACCACTGCTTCTTATGCCTATTAAGACTTTTCGACCACCACTATGTACTCCGCTAATTCAAAGTTAATTAGAATTTTGTTAATATTAATTAAATATTTATATATAAAACACTGTATACTAGGGATCGAGGTAATCTCTTTATTATCGTATTAAGAGGTAGGGCTTTTAATAGTAATATCGTCGAAAAAGGTTTTATAGTAATAGGGGATAAGATTATATAAGATTCTCGTTATGATCTGTTGGAAGTATACTATAAAATTAATTTAACCTATTAGTAAAGAATAGAATCGTAGTAGCCCTAAAAGCGTCGAAAAAGTTATATAATCTCAGCTCGCTGGGTTAAGGGGAACCTAATTATAATCCAAGAAAAAGTTTAGTACTAAAAGGAGTTAATAACCACCGTATTCTTCCGTAAAAGCGTCTACGTTGGGGGGGATAAACGTATCTCGAATTATAATATTATTAAGTTTCGTAATAGAGTTAATAAGTTAGTAATTATTATCCTTTTTTTAATAAGAAACCAAGGGTTCTTATATGCGGCCTGCGATTATTTAAGTGTCCTACACCTAATCCGGTTTCGTAGCATCTCTAGGACATGGTCTTATAGTGCTACGGGGATTGGGATACCCTTTACTTACTATACCTTATGTGGAACCATTTTAATCTCCTATGGTGGGGCCACTAAGGGGTTAACACTACTCGTATGGGTCCAGTCCCACGCCAGTATTATCTCTTTATTTAGTAGGATTGCTTTTAGTAGATCTTTTTTGGGTTAATATAGGTGTAGGCACTTTTAGAGAATCGCCGCTTTCCTCTTATCCGTGAGGTGCGTCCTAGGGGTCGTTTTAGTAAAGTGTAGGGTGATCAGGCCTATAAAGTGTCCAGTTTATTATCTTATTTTTAGTTCCGCGGCCTTCATCTTCTTAACTTTCTATAAGGGGTCTCCCTTTGGAATTAAGCTATTTAATAGTTCGTCGTTAATTAGCCGGATCTTCTAATCTTTTCTCTTATATATTATAATAACAATAGAGATGGGCTTATTAGGTGCGGGGTTTATTAAAAGGTCCTGATTTCGTCGGGCTTATCGTCACTTCTGTTGTTGCTCGAAGGCGTAGTATGGTCAGAGGAGGCTGGCCACCAGCTTATCGATCTCGCACTGGCACTTATTTCTATAGTGGACCTCCTTCCTTATTATTACCTTAGTTAAGAATACGTCGATTTTCGGGGACTAATTAGGTTTATATAATATCTTCATCTCCATTTCGCAGTTTTTATAATTATATGGGTAGTTACTAGTCGCTTACACAACTTTATAGACTACCTCAATCAATAATTAGAGCTCGGGCTTTACTAATATCACCATAATCTCGGTTACCGTATCTTCGTCCAGGGCACACACAATTTCATCCCCACCTTCCAAATTAAGGTAGGTCTAATTAGGGCTAGGGTTATATATTCCCCCAGCAAACTCACTAGTATTATCACTGGGATTCAGTTTTCCTATTCCTTTAAAGCAGCCTAGTAATTTTTCTAATCGGGGAAATAGAACTCTATTCCCCCTTTTAATCCAAGGTTTATAAAACCCACTAGGATATGAATTATTATATCATCTATTTTAATTACAACCCTAATTAGGTCGTTTATATATTCCCAGGTGACTTAGTTGGTAATAGAGAAGGGTCCTCTAAGTAAAGTAGTGTTAACGAGGCTTATACTATTCTCTAGTGCTACGAAGAAGTTGGTTAGAACCTTATAATCTCCAATCCAGACGTAGCTATAAACGCCTCCATCGAACTTCGAGTAGCTGTTCTCTTCTAGTGTTAGGGTTTACATAAAAACTATTGTTTTCGTCGAAAGTAGGTCGTTCTCCTTAATATACTAGTTATTAACGATGTTGATTATTACCCTTGAATTAAGTATCGCTATAATCTTTTCGTTTTGATTAAGTAAAGAGCCGCCGATAGAGACCTCGATCTTAAAGTGTGGAGTTATCCAGGAACTAGGAAGACGATTCCTTTCTTCACTTTCAACAGGGGGTGCTAAAACACTAACTTTAGTAGTATACACAACGGGAATCCAGGCTTTATTAAGCTTATTATTATACTTATCGATAATCTTTATAGCTATTTTTCGGCTTATAACGTCATTAATAATACTAATTAGGCCCTGGGGTGTAGGTAGGTAAACGTCGCCGACCTAGGTCTTATTAGAAAGGTATTAAGTAAGGTTGGTTATATGGAAGTGGTATGCGGGCCAGATCTTTATTACGATATAGTTAAGCACCTAGACGGAACCACTAAACTTCCGAAGAGTAACCTAAGTAGCAATTATATTATCGTCGACAACTTCCTATGCCCGATCAGGCGTAGGGGTAGGCTTTCCGGTTCTTTTAATATCTATAATGGTCTAGGTTACGGGCAAAGTCTGGTTATGGGGGTTGTCCCCTGTTATTTAGATAACCTCTTCTACTTTTAACTCGTACAATTTTAACGAAGTCGAGTTAGTTTTCTTAGAGATTAGCTTAGCGATTCCACCCTAAATGATCTTCTGAAGTTGGGTAGGGTCGCTGCGTTTTAATCAAGGAAAGACCACTATACTTTTACCGCCTAATTTAGTAGTTGTAAAGGCCTTAGCTTTTATAGTTACGAGAATTATCGCCGTTGTTTGAGGGGTAGGCAGGTATACAAAAACGAAGCCTACTATCGCTGGGGAAGGCACGCTTTGAGGTGTCTAGACCTGGGGGGTGTAGGGACGACCAATTCCCTTATCTACAACCTCCTTAGCCATCGCTACAGCCTTTGGGAACGATTACTGGTTAACTAAGTAAGTAACTAATACTAGTCTATTAAGCTAATAATAGCGCCGAGCATCCCAAATAATCGTATCTGGAACCTAATTAGTTGTCCTTTAAGCTTTTAAGAGGTCACCGTATTAATAACTTCCTCTATAAAAGGTGATTAATCCGGCTTGGACGTCTTCTTATAGCTGAGTACACTTCCAGAATAGGCGACTCGTATACTCATTATACTAATAACGATCCGGCGGTCCAAGTACAAACCCAGGTTTCCAGAAGCTAGACGGGCCTCGTTATTCAAAATTCTAGTGCAGAGCATTATATAACTACTAGTATAAGCTCTACTAGTATCCACCAGAGTACTATTAACTAGGGGGGGGACGATTCGATGAGTAAGTCACTTAGTAACCCACATAAGTGACTTAGGCTGGCCCATAGGCCTGATCAGACGTCTATGGACGAGTCTCAAGGGCCTGAATAGTTAATTAAAGGGCGTTAAGTTTATTGGCGAGGTCGTTAATATTAACTAATTCCTTAATAAACACCTCCTTCACTATAGTAAGTTGGTGTTTAGTGTCCAGGGTCGCTGAGCGTCTAAAGTGGGGGCTATGCGGTTAATTAGGGCTAAAGTTACTGGTATGGACGGTATTAACGGTTTAAGTATTATTGTCCAAAGCGGTGCTATCTCCAAAGGCGTTGCCGTATCGGAATTCCTGGCTAATCCATACGAGTAGACTAATCTTATACCTACTAAAATCACTATACTCAAAGAGTTAGGCCATAGTCGTCGCCATCTGAGTTACTATACTTATCGTAGTAGACTTAGAGAAGTGGTGGGTAATAATTTCAATAAGCTTAGGGTTGGACATTACAGGTTTATTCCAAAGGAGGGCTTTAGCCTTAATATTTTCGACTTTCTAGAAAAACTTTACTACTCCTTTAAGGTCGTTATCCCTAATCAGGCCTCCTTCGCCAAACTAGCAAAGTTGTTTATTTAGTTAAAGGGTATAGTCCTTATCCAGGTGACCAAAGGTGTTAAGTATATACTTCTTAGTGGATACCCAGGTAACTCCCAAGGTTTCAACTTTAATAGCTAATTGGTATTCATCGGAAAAATACTAAAATAGTATTTTCGTCTTTTCCTTATCAGAGAAGTGGACAAAATTAATTTATACTTTGAACTTCTTTATAAAATTAAAAACGTTATTACCACGAAACTTAGGTACTCCTTAGGCTCCGGGCTAGGGCATCTTAATAGTCGCCCCTTTATTCTTACTACTAGTCACCTCCTTAAGGGCTTTAACCAGCTCAGCGTAGGGGGCTATACTCTAGGCCTAATCAGAACTTAATAAAATTTACAAAGTAGGTTACTCATCGATCCTTTTACCCTTAACATTAGGGACGTTACGGGAAGGTAAAGGCATATCGTCCTACGAGGCGTCCCTATCCTCATAAATCTCAAATACTCAGGGTTACATATTCTAAAATAATTCAGAAAGGTCTATAAACATCGTTATAGATTATTCGGGCTAATCAGGTCGGATATACTATATAACTAGTTATCTTATAATATAAGGAGGCTAAATAAATGAAAAGGGATCATCCATGGGGGGGGAGTCAACCTACATCAGGGAACACAATTCTAATAAAGCCCACCAAATAACTTCCCCCACCATTATCACTACCATCTTAATAACGAAAAACACAATAATCAGGCCAAAATACACAGCCATTCTTCCGAATACCCCAAAGTAAAGGGTACTCTACTTTATTAACCATCCCAAGGGAGCAAGATCTACGAGGCGCAATCCCACTTATAATGTCGTACTCCTAACTAACAACCATTCTTTCATATCTACCGAAACTATTCAATCTATTCGTTCTATTCGAACATAGCTAATCAGGCCAAGGGATCACATCTAAATTAACCCACTCAAATATCAACCTTCTATACAATACTCAAGGTCTACACAGTCCACAATATAAATCCTAAAATAATTCATAATCATACTATCATTCTTACTATTCATTCATACTATTCTTTCCTTTTTCTCAGGTTTAACGTCCGTTCACAGGGTCTAATCAGGTCTATAAGCCCATACTTAGCTCCTTGGCCGTCGTCGTTCAATTATAGTCCACTTTCTTTTTCTCGTTCAAGTATTACCTAGCCATCTTTCTTAGTGTTTTAACCAAGCCCGAGGTTTTTCGGGGTTCTTCGTATACCCACGTTTAACACATTAAAACCATCATAATTATCTAATCAAACCAAATATTCATCGTTCTATCAATATTACACCTTTATTATTTTCCGTAATAAGATTAGGGAGGGGATAATAATATCATAGTAATAAGGAGATCGGGCATTCAATTCGCCCATAAAGCACTAGTACAACAGAGCGGGGGATACAATAAACAATATATACTATATCATACAATATACACACTCTACTAACCACAAATCGTATACCCTCTATCCCGGGTCCATAAAGGTGACTAACTCATACAAAACTACTTAACCAAAGCTATAATCTAGGTAAGGAGACACCTCAAGACCTAATCAGGGCTAAAGAGGAGTTCTGGCCTTAGATATAAACACTAGTGAGTATTAGGGCCTTATTTACTCGGTGGTAAAGCAACCTCCATACTGTTCATAGTATATAATCTAAGTGAACGGGTAAAAAAAGCTCTAAATACGTCTATCTAACTAACGATGCTTACTGACGTTCTGTAATGTGTTACTTGATGGTCCGTTGTTGTATCCTCCGCTAGAAATGCGTCCCCAGTTCCCCTCTCTCAAATAGCTCGCTGGCGCCTGACTAAGGAAAAACCCGCTTAGCGTAAGCATTTCCCCCTGCACGGTTTCAGTAGCTTTGTTTATTTCTGGGTAGAACGCTATAAAGACTTTCTACTTAATTCGTAGTAATTAGTAGAGTTGTTTTTATATAAGACTTATAAACTATGGTCCCCTGTTTAATATAATTATATGAGGTACCCTATAGTGCCTAATTAGACCTTGGATTAGTTAGTTTACTATTATATCCATTATAATATCCTTTAATACCTTAAAGATTATATTCTTTAATAGATGATCGGTTATTATTATGATATTCGTAGCCCTATCGTGGTAGGAAGGGGGTAATCTTGTTACAAAGTTAATAGAGACCTCTGCCCAGATCCGTCCAGGGATAAGTAGAGGTTTTAATAAGCCCCTTTTTTTATTGCATTATACGTTTCCTTGTCTATAAACATCGTAGTTCCTTATAAATCTTTAGACATCCTAGGATAGGCCTGGTTAATGGAACTGGTGGTTAATTAGGGCTTTTAAAGTGTCCCTCCCCGGATATCCCGTTAACATAGAGTTATAGAACCTCTGGATTAAACCCGTCCTTAGGGGCTTGTAATATGGAATCCAGATTTTATCCCTTTATAAGAATCTCTTATTATTGTTAATTGTATATTCTAATAATATTATTAGTAACTTTCATTACGAGGGAAGTTCTTGGTCTCCTTTTTATACTACCCCCCTGATCAGTTCGTATTAGTTATTCTAATCTAAGGTTTTATCCCACTAAGAGTGTAATAGCTCTTTTTTAAAAGGGTTCAAGGGGGGTTCCGTCTTATCTGGTCTAGGGTCATTAGTTTAATTTATGTCTCCGGGGGAGTCTTTTATACTAGACTTAACCCTCTCTACTTACCCTGATCGGGCCCGCACTTCTCTAATCACTACTACGTTATTAACTCGTAATGCGTTAATCCTGGTTTTCAGGAGTTTAATCTTCTAACCCTTTAACCTATTATCTTATAGGGTATTAGGGATATCCTGTTTACGTCTTAATAATGTATTAAAAACTACTACTCTTTTACTAAGTTTAAATTAAATAGTGAAGTTATAATGGGATAACAATTTTAACCACCTGATCTGATGTTCACTTAATTATTTTTTTATTATAAAGTATTTTAGATTTAGGTGATTAGTTAGGATAGTGAACTCTTTTATACTCCGTAGTTCTAAATCCTAGTGCTTTAAGTAGCGTATTATTACTAATAGTTCCTTATTATATATTAGGTAATTACACTTTGTAGGGAGGCTTTTGTGTGAAAAGAATACTATAGGTTTTAGGATCCCTTCGTTGTTATACTATGATAAGGCACCTCCTATTACATAATTAGACGAATCGGTCTCGAGTATTATAACTCGATCAGGGTCCCAGTGAGCTAATATAGGTGCACTGATCAGGAGCGTCTTCAGCTCCTCGAACACTCTAGTGCACTCCTTACTCTAAATAAACAGTATATCCCTTTTAGTTAAGGCTATTAGGGGTTATGTAATCCCTGAGAAGTTGGGTATAAATTACTGGTAATAGTTAATAAAACCGATAAACCCATGGACTCCTTATACTAATCGGAGCACTTCCCATCCCTGGATTACCTTAATTTTCTTAGGGTCCACGTAAATTCCCTTACTAACATCAACAATAAACCCCAAATGCTTAACACTCTTAACCTCGAATTTACACTTATTAATATCCATATACAGGCCTATAACGCCTAAGGACTCAAGGACCTTCTTAACCTTCTCTCTATAATTAGAGAGGGAGCTATCCGAATAAATCAGGACATCGTTAATATAAACTAAGTAGAACCTATCTAAGAAGTCTCATAGGGTATAGTTAATATATTATTAGAACATCGCAGGGGCTCTAATTAAACTAAAGGGGGTAACTATTTATTTATATAACCTATACCTTATCCTAAACACCGTTTTCCATTTATCTCCTTTCTTAACCCGGATCTTATAAAATACAACAATAACATCCAACTTTATTAACTACTTCACTTTTACTAATACTTTTAGGGTCTCACTGATCAGGGGCAAGGGGTATTAGTCCTTCTTTGTAATAGTATTAAGGGCACGGTAATCGACGCAGAACCATAACCCTCCTCCAGGCTTCCGGACAAATAGAACGGGCGATAACACAGGGGAGCTACTAACCCTAATAAACCCTTTATCTAATAGTTCTATAAGGGTTCAGCGTAATACAATTAACTCTTCCCTTAACATACCATATAAAGGTCCCCAGGTCACTAGTTTATCTTAACTATAGGAATCCTTTTTAATAGGGATAATATAGTCGACGTTCTTCTAGTATAATAATAGTTAATCAGCCTTATCTCAATTAAAAATATACAAAAACTTATAATAATATGTAGGGAGTTTCGTCCTTAGGTCTATTTTTATTATTAGTACTAGGGCCTTCTTAATATCGGCTAAACTTATAAAGAACGCATTTAAAGTGGATATACTAAGAGGGGTCTCTCTTCTCTTCTATGCTCACCTAATTAGAACTAAGAATACTAATCCAATTTACTACTAAATTAGGAACTTTGGATCTTATCGGGCTTAACCCGGTTTCCTTTTTATCACCTAGTAATCCACGACACCTATATGCAGAGTACCTTGTACTAAGTAAACTATAATATTATTATTAATTATCTAAGACCTTCTAAGGATAACGTCGTCTTCTTAGTTAAGAATAATATAAAAGAATAATTAGTGTCGTTTATAGTTATTAATATTGATATTAGTGTAAGTGATATAACGGATTACACTAGGAACTATAATAATAACTTACATTAAATTCCAAGGTATAATACTAATACATAATAAATGGAGTTTCTTAGTAAAGGTGTCGCTAATCAGAGTGTATATTAAATACCTTATATTAATAAGGGTAATTATATAATATATCCCATTAATCCTAATATTAACGTAAAATAGGTCACAATCTATACTCTTTTTAACGACCTTCCATTCTTCTACAACTTATTCCTCCTAATAACAACTTTCACCAGGAGTTACTCTTTTCTTAAGTCCTCAGAGTCCTAATTAAAACTATTATCCATTTTACTCTATTCCTTAGTTTTTCCTTTAAAAGTCTTAGTTTTCCTTATCTCTTTTTAATCCTCAGGGTATTATTATTATATATGCTCTTTTTTATTATAATTATAACATTTATAACCTTCCTCTTAGCTTAGCCGTTTACGGATTTTCTCGTCCTTAGTTAGCTTATTTACTTTTATAAGTTCTCACTCCATTTAATTAGGTTAGGGGGACTCTAATCAACTATTCTATTTCCGAGGGGACTTAGTTCTTATTTGGTTAGGGGTCAACAATCTCCTACGCTGATGCTTATAGTGAACTTAATAGGATTCGCTATCTAATTCTAAGCTTATACTTAGGAGTATCTAAGTGTATATAATGTATATTATTAGTTTATTGATTATGCTGATAAGGGGGGCTCTTATTATGGTGTTCAGGGCTCCTTTAAGGTAGTTTATCCTTATAATATCTAATTAGTGTCCTTCTCCTACTTCTACGAGCTCCTTTTTAAATTTAGGGAAGAAGTAAACGAAACTCTTATTCTCCTTTTACCGTATAATCCTTAGTTGGTTAAGGGCTTATACTTCTGTGTTAAGGTCCGCATAGTAACCCTTTAAGTATTCCATATATTTATCCGGGTTCTTCAACCCATTAGCCCCTCTTTACGTATAATAAGCACTCACCATAGTTTACATAGTGTTTTCTAACCTAAAGTAAATATAAGTGAATACGGTTAACTCTAAGCTAAAGGTTTTTCTATTTACACTTATCTTCCCTCTTATCTCAAAATATTATTATTAAAACTTCTTATATAATCCATTAAACTTTAGTGGGTTAGGAATTTAATATCTAATTTATTTTAGAGGTAATATATAAACCTAATTAGGGGGAATTAGTATTATAAAGGGTATTAGGGACTATTTTATCATTAATATTAAGTACCTAGGTTCTACTAGAACTTCCTATAATAATTGAATTTACTCTTATTAAGTCTCTTACTCAATTACTTAGGTGGTCCACATCTCCTATAATTAGGTTATAAGTTATCTAATTAATTACACTAACTATTATAGGTTTTCAAATAATTCAGTATTACCTTCCATCATTACATAGCTATCACTTATCTTAGCGTTTTACGTTTAACAGTGACCATAGTATACTTAATAACATAATTAAGGTACTCTACTACGAATACATATACGCGTTATTTTAAGTTTATAATAACCTCTAGGTCTAATTAGGCTATACTAATCAACTTCAGACGTTCAGGGACTCCTCAGATCAACCCATCTAGAACTTCTTACTATTCTCACACAAATCGTAGACTTCTATATTAGGCGTTTAATTAATTACCTTTAATAATTTTAAAAATAATATAACGATCTAAGCACGTATATTATAATTAACTATAACAACTACTACGAGTATCTTTAAGATAAGGAGAAAGGAAGGAAAAGTCTACTACCCCACAAATCCGTTGGGTCCTGATTAGGTCTCCCTGGGCCTGATCAGGCTTAGTAAGCAGCGGTTGGCGTTGAACATGGCCGAGTGGTTCCGAGGCCTCTGATCGGGCCTTAGCCCGTGACACTAATACCTCTACTCAACGTATTCCCTCTACTTAGAATACGGAGTTATACTAGGGAGCCCTAAGAATACTTTAGAAGTTACTTTAGATGCTAGTTTCACCGATAATACACTTAATTAGAAGAGCTCTTAAGTGTTCGCAATGCGACTCTTCGGTGGAACCGTTACGTGGAAAGTAAATAAACAATAAACAATTACAACCTTAATAATAAAAGCCGAACTCCTTACCCTATTATATATAACAAAGGAAACCATTTTTATAAACTGGTTAATATCTACTTTATAAATATAACTCCTTACAAAGGATACTTAGAATACTAAGTTCACACCTTAAATATACTCTTAACTACAAATTGATATATAATACAATACCTAATAAACCATACACTTTATAACCACAGAATAAATATAGTTATAAATACACTTATACCACGTTAATATTCATAACTATTAATTACATTAAAAAATCGAGAATAACCGCATTAACGTAGTGTATACACTATTAACTAAGCTAGTAGCAAATAAACTAATAAAAGCACTCCCAAAGCAGCCTTTTTAGGCGTTTCTCGTACAACTAAAGATAAGTGACCAGCGGGCTCATCTTAAAAACAACCATCGTTGCGATATTACCGCAGATGAGGTCCGCTGGGAAGCCGAGATAGCTAAGGATAATATATAGGACGTTGAGGCTCGTATTCCTCACACTCCTAGGGCTCGTAACTCCTATGAAAAAGATATTTAAGAATTGTTTTAGATGGAGGAAGATGGAATCTAAGCCTCGAGATAATTATAGTACTTATGTCATGATATAGCCCACAATTACTGTCCCGTAATTGTGGTTCCACTTTTGCGACAACTTAGAAATAGCTATTAAAGGGCGGATCAGGTAGCAGGAAGCCCACCAAACGGAGGCCTCCCTAAAGGGGCGTGTCGAATCCGCTGTGCCAAGCGCCCAATCCACTTCCGGCGCACTCGAAGGCCGTGCACGGCGTGGAATAACAACGGGCCGAAACGCGCCCTTGAACCAGCCACTTTAAGGGCCAAGTTCTCCCCTGAACAACAAGGAGAACAAGAACAATTAACGTGGTTCATCATCGAGCGGGACACCATCATTGACCGGGACACTTTTCCCACCTCCATTATCCTCCCACTTTAACACATCTTTTTTTCCATTACATAATACTTAATACCTTATCCGAAAATAAGATTAATTTAGTAATTAAAGTAATTCGATTAACTCTATAATTAAGTATCCGATGCGCAGTAATTATTTACAACGTTCTTAAAGTTACCCTCTATACTAAAATAAACGGTTAAATTATTAAAGTTGATAGTACTAATGTATAATTGAATTTAATAGAGACTAAGGAGGAGGTAATTGTTTAATATATTATTGACCTGGATTCTTAAGGTTTCTCGCCCCGATGTGTGGATGTGGAAGATATGGTTAATACACTACTCCGGAAATGTGCTTCTTAACTAGTTGGGAAGTGTTGAACAGAACGCTTCGTCCAACAACGCCCAGAACTTAAAATATAATTTTCTCGTATTTATAACTATCAGAGAAACCTCTACGAAAATCCTATAATTATTAAACTTTAGTTTCGACTTATAACTAATATATAATCGAAATATAATATTATGAATAAAAATTTCTATAACTTCAACGAAACCGGTTTTATAATAGGTATAATCTAGCTTAGAATAGTTATTACATATTCTAGTCGGATTAGGAAACTAAAAAAAGTTCAACTTAGTAATAAAGAATAGGTAATAGTAATTTATTATATTACTAGTAATAATTACATAATACCACTTTTTTAATAGTTCAGAGCCACTTCCACTTTATGAGTTAATACTCTAAGGCCTAGATTCCGGATAACTGGGTAATTAAAACAACTTCCAATAGATAAACCGATAACGAGACTGCCCTCTAATGGCTTCAGCATTTCGATAAACACTCAAAACAACAATTAAGAGGTATGTATCGGATATTAGTTGTCGATGGCCATAAAAGCCACGTTAATAGCGATTTCGAAGAGTATTATAAAAAAACAAGATTATAACTATCTACTTACCTATTTATTCATCACATCTAACCCAACTTCTCAACATTAGCTACTATAGTGTATTAAAGTTGGGATATAGCTCTCAGATCGAGCACTTCATTAAGGCCTGGATTACCCATATTACTAAACCCGAGTTCTTCCTCGTATTTAAGGCCGTATTCCTTTAAACCTTTACCTAGGAAAACGTCTATAAAGGTTTTAAAGGGGCTGGGCTTATTCCTTATAACTGTTACGGGCTGATGCCCACGATGGCCTAAGCTTTGCCTGAGGCGTTAACCAGCATCCAACAAAAGAGCCCTCCGGTCAAAGGGGCCTCCGATCAAAGGGCCTCCGGTGACCTCCGGCGCCCCACCAGAGGTCCCCTTTGTTCTCCAGCAGTATAGATTCCTACACCGCCCCCCTTACGAGGAACTTCCTCTCTTTCGCTCCTTAGCTTAAAATAAACAATAATAAAGCACCCTAAGGTCAAAAACACCTAAGCCTAGCCCTTCGCATACTTCAAACTTAGGATTACAACCTTACCGTAACACTGGGTTAAGCATAACTCCCCACCAGTTAAGCAGAAAAGAGTATAAGTCAAGCGCAACTCCCTACGAAGAACAACACTCCCGGGACTTTAACAAATTAACCACCAGTCCCCAAAAGAACAATTAAGATAACCTAGTCGCCCCGATGGACACCACTACACCCCCGATACTCCATAATAAGCTAACCATAGAAGAGATATTGAATACTACTCTAGGATCCCTATAAGCCTAAATAACAGAGATTAGCAAGAAACTAGAAAAAAATCAGAACTAAAAGTTAATAACCCCTGGGAACGAAACCCTTCATACTCCTAATAGTATCCGCACCGATACTCTACTAATACTCATTAACGAGTTAACTTACCGGAAACCCTTACCTAACCCCCCAAAGTTTTCGGGTAAATAAAAGGAATACACCCCTTAGGTACAACAAATAAGAAATAAGATCTTAATAAATCACCCCTTTTACCCTATAAATTATAAACTCTAGTACCTAATTAATTTATACTTAAAAGTTGGTCCTTAATAAATAATTAACACCTTTTACGTTACCTGTAACGGTCCAAGCACGTATATTGCAACTAGTTATGGCGACTACTACGAGTATCTTTAAGATGAGAGAGAAAAGGAGAAAATGTTTTCTACTCCATAGGACCCGTTTACTCTGATTAGGCCTAAGGTTGATCCGTCTTAGGTAAGCCGGGCTTAGGTAAGCGGAGTCCATGGTTAAGAGGTTGTGAAGCCTCTAAGAGGGCCTAGCCCGTCATAATTACCCCCCCTCTCCCTCCTCCTCGTTCAAAGGGACTCGTCCATAACTAGCCTCGTAACGATCCAAAGTTGTAGTCTCCGTTAATAACTTAATTAGTTCCTAAGTAGGCTCCACGTAGCCCTTCCACTTAACTAAAACCTTCTAGGAACTACGAATCTTCTTAGTATCCTAGATCTCTTCGACTTCGAATTCCTCTTCGTCGTCTACTAGTAGAGGTGACGGTTAGGCGTCGTTTCGTTTTTGTGATGGTAGTGGGTTGACTCCCGTATACCTGATTAGGGATATATAAAAGACGTTATGAATACCCGGCGGTGTATTGAGTTAGTAGGTATAGGATCCGACTATTTTTAACATAGTGTACTTCGTATTTATTTAGTCCAACTTCTTAGATGGTCTCTTAGAATGGACGTTCTTGAGCCTTAACTAGACCTTGTCCCCTAGTCGAAACTGGTTAAAAGGCTAGTGTTGTATATTTGCTGAGGCTTCTTGTCACTCTTAGGCAGAGGCCATCGCCGCTTATGCCTATTCGGAGGCCTCCTTCAACTTTAAGACTAGGGCCTCTGCCCGAGCTGCGGGGGTCTTTCTTTTAGTCCATAGAGTCTCCTTTACTCTAATCAGGTCAATGTTATAATCGTGGGTAGTGAAGAAAGGGCTAAGGCCTGTTAACGAAGTAACCTTATTATTAATAATTATTATTGTTATTGGAAGTAGGTCGTCCTAATTATTTTGAGTGTACAAAGTATAAGCTTAGAGGTAGGTTTCTATTACCTAGTTAGTTCATTTTGTAGCGCCGTCTGTCTCCGGGTAGAAGGCCGTAGATAAACGTTGTTTTATCCATAATAGTTAATAAAGCTGTTTTTATATACGACTAGTAAATTAGGGGCCTCTATTCAAAATAATAGCTCTCGGGGGTCCGTGGTGTCTAATTAGGCTAAGCATTAACGCCGTAGCTATAACGTCCATCGTTATATCCTTAAGTAGCTCGAAAATCACATTCTTAGATAATCGGTTTGTTATCACCATAATGTTCATTGCTCCCATACGGTGGGTTAGTGGTAGCCCTGTAATAAAGTCGACTAATATCTCTGTTTAGACCTGATCAGGGACGAGTAAGGGCTTTAGAAGACCCCTCTTCTTGTCCCACCATATATTACCCCGTCCATAGACGTCGTAGTTCCTTATGAAGCGTCGGACGTCCTGTGATAGGCCTGGCCAGTGAAAGTGGCGGCTGATCAAGGCCTTTAACGTGTCTCTACTGAGATGACTACTAAGTGTTGAGTTATGGGACTTTTGGATTAACCGGGTTCGTAAGGGTTCATAACAAGGGACCCAGATCCTCTCCCTCCAAAGGAGTTTACCGTCGTCGTCCACTGAGTACTCTAATAGCATTATGGGCAGCCTCTATTGTAATGGTAACTGACGGTCCCCCCTTTTCACAACTGTCCTGATCAGCTAATAACGATTGTTTAATTGTAGTCCTTTAGTTTAAGAGGACTTTAGGGGCTCCTCTTCAAAGGGGTTCAGGATGGGTTCTAACCAATTAGCCTTAGGATCGTCGTCCTAATCCATATCGCCTACTATGGTGCTTTCCACGGATTCCGTTATATCCATTTAATTCGTCTCGAGAGTTACCCGGTTCACCATAACCATGTTCCGTTTCCCCTTTAAGAGCTGTATCCTCCGTTCTTCTAGTCGATTATCTTGCTGGGTATTGGGAACGTCTTATTTTCGTCTAAATAGTGTATCGGGGACTATCGTTTGTTTGCCGGGTTAGAACTGGATTGTGAAGTTATAACGGGATAAGAGCTCCGACCATCTGACCTAGTATTCACTTAATTACCTCTTAGTTATAAAATACTTAAGGTTAAGGTGGTTGGTTAGGATAGTAAACTCCTTTATACTCCTTAATTCGGAGTCCCAGTGTTCTAAATAATGGACTATAGCTAATAGTTCTTTGTTGTGTATTGGGTAGTTGCATTCTACTGGTAAGTTCTTCCGTAAAAAGAACATAATAGGCCGTAAAATACCCTCGTCGTCGTATTATAATAAAGTACCACCTACCATATAACCTAATAAGTTTGTTTCTAATATAGTGGCTCGATCAGGATCCCAATATGCTAGTACGGGGGTACTAATCAGGAGGGCCTTCAACTTATCAAACGCTTTTACACACTCGTTACTCCATACGAATAGGATATCCCTCTTCATTAAAGTTGTAAGGGGGTGTGCTAACCCTGAGAAGTCTAGTATGAATTAACGGTAATAATTTATAAAACTAACGAAGGCATGGACTCCTTACACTAATCGGGGGACCTCCCATGTCTGGATAGCCTTAATTTTCTTTGGGTCAACGCGGATACCCTTCCCTGCATCGATGATAAACCCTAAGTATTTAACCCTCTTCGTCTCAAAGTCGTATTTATCGATATCGATTTATAAGCCGGCAGCACCCAGACGGCTTAAGACCTTCTTAACTTTCTCCCTATAATTAGCGAGTGAGCCATCTGAATAAATCAGAACGTCGTCGATATAAACGGTGCAGAATTCGTCCAGGAAGTCCCGTAAAGTGTGGTTAATATACCTCTGGAACGTAGCGGGGGCCCCTATTAGGCTAAAAGGAGTCACTATCTATTCGTATAAGCCGTATCTTATTCTAAAGGCCGTCTTCCATTCGTCGCCTTCTTTAACCCTGATCTTGTGGAATACAGTAATAACGTCTAACTTCGTCAGCCACTTAGCCTTAGCTAGGGCTCTTAGGGTTTCGCTGATTAGGGGTAAGGGATATCTGTTTTTCTTAGTGATAACGTTCAGAGCCCGGTAATCGACATAAAACCTCAATCCTCCCCCGGGTTTTCGAACAAATAGGATGGGTGATAAAGTAGGAGAGCTACTAGCACGAATAAAGCCTTTATCTAGTAGTTCTATGAGGGTCCGTCGAAATACGATTAGCTCCTCCCTAGACATCCCATATAGGGGTCCCCATATAACTGGCTTATCTTGCCCTGTTAAGTCTTTCTTAATGGGAATTACATAGTCGATATTATCTTAATGTAGTAGTAACTGATTAGCCTTATTTTGGTTGAAGATATACAAAAACTTATGGTAATGCGTAGGGAGTTTCGTCCTTAGGTCTATCTTTATTTTTAGTACTAGGGCCTTCTCGATATCGGCTAAACTTGCGGAGAATGTGTTTAGGGTGGATATGCTAAGAGGGGTCTCTTTTTTTTTCCGTGCCCACCTGATCAGGGCTAAGAATACCGATCTAGTTTGCTGCTGGATTGGGAACTTTGGATTTTGCCGGGCCTAACCCGGTTTCCTTTTTATTACCCAGTGGTCCGCGACACCTATATGCAGAGTACCTTGCGCTGGGTAAACCATAACATCATCGTCAATCATCCAGGACCTTCTAAGGATAACGTCGTCTTTTTAGTTAGGAATAATATAAAAGAATAATTGGTGTCGTTTATAGCTATTAATATCAATATTAGCGTAAGTGATATAGCGGATTACACTAGGAACTATAATGGTGATTTGCATTAAGTTCCGAGGTGTAATGCTAATGCGTGGTAAACGGAGTTTTTTAGCGAAGGCGTCGCTGATTAGGGCGTATGTTAAACACCCTGTATCAACAAGGGCAGTTGTGTAGCGTATCCCATTAATCCCGATATTAACGTAAAATAGGTCATAGTCCATATTCTTTTTAATAACCTTCCATTCCTTTATAGCCTGTTCCTCCTAATAACGACTTCCACTAGGAGCTACTCTTTTCCCGACTCTTCAGAGTCCTAATCAGAGCTAATATCTATTTTGCTCTACTCTTTGGTCTTCCCTTTTAAGGTTTTGGTCTCCTTATCTTTCCGGTCTCTAGGGCATCTCCATTATATATGCCCCTTCTTACCGTAATTATAGTATTTGCGGGTTTCCTCTTAGCTTAACCTTCTTTGGACTAGTTTGTCCTTGGCTATCCGGTTTACCTTAGTGGGTTCCCAATTCATCTAATTAGGTTAAGGTGACCCTGTCCAACTATCCTATTTAGTTGGTGATTCGATTTTATTCTGGTCGGGTATTAGCGATCTCCTATATTGACGCTTACAGTGAGCTTAGTATAATTCACTGTCTAGCTCTGATCCTATCGTCAGGAGCATTTGGGTGTATATAATATAGGTCGTTGGTTTATTAATTACACTAATTAAAGGGGTTCTCATCGTAATATTTAGAGCTCCTTTTAGGTAGTTGATCCTGACGTTGTCCAGCCAGTGTCCTCCTCCCACTTCTACGAGCTCCTTTTCAAACTTGGGAAGGAAGTGGGCAAAACTCTCGTTCTCCTTTTAATGTATTATTCTTAGTTGGTCGAGGGCTCGTACTTCTGCGTTAGGGTCTACGTAGTAACCCTTTAGGTATTCCATGAATTATTCAGGGTTCTTCGACCCATCAGCTCCTCCCTATGAATAATAGGTGTTCACCATAGTTTGTGCAGTGTTTTCTAGTTTAGAGTAGATATAAGTGAACACTGCTAATACTAAACCAAAGGCTTCCCTGTCCACGCTTATCTTCCCTTTTATCTTAAGGTGCCATTGTTGAAATCTCTTGCGTAATCCATCAAACTTCGGTGGATTAGGGATCTGGTGTCTCAGTTATCTGGGAGGTGGTGCGTAGGCCTGATCGGGTGGGATCAGCGTCGTAGAGGGTATAGGGGCTTTGTGTAACGTTGAGGTTGGGTGCCTGGGTTCTACTAGGGTCTATTGCAGTATTCAAATCTACTCTCGTTGGGCCTCTTGTTCAGCTACTTGGGTGGTCCACATCTCCTACAGCTGGGCTAATAACTAAGTGATCAACTACACCAACTGCTACGGGTTTCCGGATAGGTCGATGTTGTCTTCTATCGTAATACGGTTATCGTTCCTTCTACATATCTTCATTTAGTAGTGACCATAGTATACTAATCGACGTTATTAAGGTACTCTACTACATAAAATACGTTTTTTCGAGTTTATTAAAACCTCCTAGCCCTAATTAGACCTCGCTAATCAGCTTCAAGCATTCAGGGACCTTCAGGTCAACCCGCTTAGGACTCTTTACTACTCCCACCAAGGTCGTAAACTTATTTTTCGTCGACAATTATTTCCGTACCCAGTATACTCTCATTATCTCCGATAATACTAAGATCTTAAAGATAATATAACGGTCCAAATACGTATATTACAATTAACTATGGCGACTACTACGAGTATCTTTAAGATAAGAGAGAAAAGGAGAAAATGTCTTCCGCTCCACAGGACCCGTTTGCTCTGATCAGGCCTAAGGTTGATCCGTCTTAGGTAAGCCGGGCTTAGGTAAGCGGAGTCCATGGCTGAGAGGCTGCGAAGCCTCCAAGAGGGCCCAGCCCGTCACATTACCAGAGGACCTAATAGAACCAGAAACCCCGAGGACTTCATATATTACCTTAATTACACCTATTTAGATCCGAACACCCAGTCCCAAGCCATTACTCAACTATAAACCCTATACCAAAAAGAGAACGAGAATTTTACAATATTCTTACCTAAGTTTAAACGAATAATAGCTAACACTAACGGTAGTAATTAACCCACCACTATATAAATATCACTCTTAGAGGCAGCCTTAACCCCTTCACTAAAGGACCGGCTACTCATAGTTAAG
Organism: Colletotrichum gigasporum; assembly: GCA_024584535.1. NCBI lineage: Eukaryota > Fungi > Ascomycota > Sordariomycetes > Glomerellales > Glomerellaceae > Colletotrichum > Colletotrichum gigasporum. Next base: position 3,217,242 of record CP077951.1, read on the forward strand.
CTTCCCAAGGACTACTTAGGTTAACTTACCCGAGTATAGGACATTACTTAGAAAGTTAAACGGACCTCTAAATACAATCACCCTTAAAGGTCCACCCACTCCCCCACCGTTCATCTAAAAAATAACAATAGAGATGTTATCATAATAGGAGTAGTTCGGTTTATAGGAGCTAAGAAAATAACCACCACCAGACCCCAGAAATGTTCTAGCTCCTCTACGAATAATAACCATTCCCAACAAAGAAACCCAGAACACAACAAGGACCACCACGAATACTTTAAGTATAAAAAAGAAGAACACTTTACACAGAACTACTAAAAGAAGGCCGAACACCGCCAACAAACCAACCAGCCCCTTATAACTAAAACTTACCTAAAAAGAAACACAAAAAAAGAAGACCAACCAATAACCCCTAACTTAAACAATAAGTATAAATCAGGAAAAAAATAACTCCAGGACAAAGTCGGACCCCGGAGCCCACTAAGGAACAAGTAAAGGGATAAAAAAAACACCAAAAAAGCCAGCAGCAGCAGAGCAAGCAGTCTACAATCATAAAAATCAGAATCAATAAAGGACACTTAACTAATACCCTAGTGAACACCGGCTACAAAGTCTATACTATAGTTAACCGTTCCTTCACACAACACCTCCGATTACCGCTTATTAATATAATAAAACGCCCTATAAGAGGTTACACAATAAGCGGCCCCTCACCAAGTAGAAGCTAAGGAGTAACCGTAATACAAATGGAAATTAGCAATTATATACAATAAATCTACGTATATATAATAGATAATTTAGAACCGGATATATTTTTAGGAAATCCTTGGATAATTCAGAATAAGGTAAAGTATAATACTAGTACTCACCAGCTTACTTATGGGATAGGAAGAGTAAGAGTATACTTCTCTAATAAAGAAGAGCCCGAAAACATATTAGAGATACGTTGGGTTAAACTATTACTAATAGCACTATTTACTATAATTTACCGTATAACACAAAAAAGAAAATAAAAAGATAACCAGAGATCACCAGCTGCTATTATAGTAGCCAACTTACAAAATATTAAGAAAGCTCTCGTAAAACTAAAACCACAAAAACAGGAAGACATTTCGAGGCTAGTACCAGAATAAGTGCATAAGGAGTTTAGAGACTTATTTAACCCAACCAAAGCACACCCAGTACCCCCCCACCAACCAAGTATAGACCACATAATCCCTTTAAAGATAGGGCTAGAAGGGAAGGAGCCCCAACTCCCTTAGGGACCTCTATATACTATATTAAAAAAAGAGTTACTAATATTAAAAAAAACACTTAACGACCTATTAGATAAGGGGTTTATTCGAACTAACTATTCGGTAGCCGGTGCCCCTGTGTTATTCGCTAAAAAGCTAGGAGGCGGATTAAGATTCTGCGTTAATTACAAAGCCCTAAACACTATTACAAAAAAGGACCATTACCCACTCCCATTAATATTGGAAACTCTTAGTAGAGTAACCACTACTAAGTAGTTCATAAAACTTAATATTATAGCTACTTTTTATAAGATATAGATCACCGAAGGAGACTTAGAGAAAACTATTTTTAGAATAAAATATAAACTATTTAAGTAAGTGGTCTGCTCTTTTAGGCTCACCGGTGCCCTAGTAACGTTCTAGTAATACATTAATACTTCCCTATGGAAATTCCTAAATAACTTTATTACAGCTTATATAAATAATATCCTCATCTATACTAGTAGCTTAAAAAGGGATCATAAGGAGAAAGTATAAGTGGTTCTCTAGGCCCTAGCTAAAACCGGCCTGAACTTAGACCCGAAGAAGTGCGAATTCTGCGTTAAAAAGGTGAAATACGTTGACTTTATTATTACCATGGGAAAGGGTTTATCGTATAATCCCAATAAGTTGAAAGCTATTAAAGAGTAGTTGACCCCTAAGTCCCTTAAAAGTGTATAAAGCTTCCTAGGTTTCACCAACTATTATTACATATTCATACTAGGGTATAATGGGTTAGTAGAGCCCCTAACCCAATTAACGAAGAAGGGGGTAATCTTCTATTAGGGAACAATTTAAGGAGAAGTATTCGAAATACTAAAGAGGATATTTATAGAAAAGCTGTTCCTATGGAAATTTAACCCGGATAACGAAACATACGTTAAGATAAACTACTTAGGTTTTACTTTAGGTGGTGTATTATCATAAAAAAACCTAAAGGGTTATTAGAGGCTAATTAGGTTCCATTTATAGAAATTCTCACTAATAGAGTATAATTACCCGATCCATAATAAGGAACTTCTCATAGTACTCACCTACTTATAATCTTAGAGGGCTAAACTCCGTAGTATCCAGTACTTCATTATCCTAATAAATTATAAGGGTCTAGAGTATTTTATAAAAAAGTAACGCTTAACTAAGAGACAAAGCCGCTAGGTAAAAGAGTTATCCTAGTATAATTTTAGGATTAAGTACTGGCTAGGAAAGGAAACGATGGTACCTGATATACTATTAAAAAGGGAGTAGGACATCCCCTAAGGATGGGACGATAAGAGGGAAAAGGGCTAGGTAATCCAAATAATTCCTAACTCTGCATAGCTAAGTTGTACTCTACCTAGTAACCCTCGAATTGGATGAATTACCGAAAATACATTAGAAATACCATAAGCCACTATTTTTAATATTAACCCTATACTATAAGCCCTTTAGGATAGAACTATAAAAGCCGATAGAGTATACTAAGCTACTTATCTAGTAGTAAAAGAAAGGAGGAGAAGTTTCCCACTAAAACTCAAATTAAAGGTTCAAATCGCTAAATATGAACTTAATGGGCTGGGAAGATTAATATGGAGAGATCGATTATGGGTACCGGGGGGGGAAAACGACGATAACCACCTAAACGAATTATGAACTAAGATTGTGTAAAGGTGTTATAACTTATACACTAGTGGCTACCTAGGACGGAACGGCACGTTAGTAATAATAAGTAGACAGTTCTTCTGGCTAGGCTAGTCCTAGATAGTTTAGAGGTTTATACGAAATTGTAATACTTATAGAGGGATACACATCTGGAGGTAAACTAAAAAAGGGTTCCTTAAACCCTTACTAATACTTACCCGCATCTACTACAACTTATTAATGGACTTTATCACCAACCTTCCTCTAATAAAAAGGAAAAAGGCCCGATACTTATGGGTTATTATGGATAGGTTATCGAAGAACCCCATATTAAAAGAGATGGAGATTATGGACACTGAAGCTTATACTTAGTGGTTCCTCTCCTATTACTATAGGTTCCACGGAATACCATGGATAATAATCAGTAACCAAGGATTAAATTGGATGAACTGATTTTAAAAGGAATTCTATAGGCTAACCGGTATAAAACGACTATTAAGTACTACTTATTACCCGTAAACAAATAGAGGGACGGAACACCTTAACCAGGAGATCTAAGCAATTCTCCGCGCATATATAATATACACCCAAGACAATTAGGGGGAATTACTACCTAGTATACAATTAGCCCTTAGGAACTGAACGAGTACTACTACGACGATGTCCCCATTTTTTATAGAGCATAGATACTATGTTGACCTTTTACTAATAGTAAAAGGAGATAACCAACTAGAAATGAATCGAGAGGAAATAGCGAAGCAACTAGTCCAAAGGATAAAGGATGCTATAGAGTTTATTTAAATAATAATAATAGCTGCTTAGTAGCGAAGCGAAGATTCTATAAACCATACTAGGGGACCAGCTGAGTAGTACAAGGTTAGAGATAAAGTGTGGCTAAACGTCGCCAACTACTCATCCCCAAGGCCAAGTAAAAAACTAGTGTAATTTTACTATAAATATAAAGTTATACAGGTGATCTCAGCTTACGTAGTAGAGCTAAGTATACTAACTAGTATCCATCCACACTTCCACGTAAACCTCCTCTATAGAGTAGCTAATGACCTGTTACTAAGGTAAAAAACAACTAATAAATAACTACCCCCGATTTACAATATAGACGGAGATCCTAAATAGCTTATAGAAGACATATTAGCGGTAAGGTGGTAGCCGGTGGGTAAAGGGCACCGTCACTAGGCCCTAGTTAAATGGTAAGGTTATATAGAGCTAACTTAGGAGCTTATGGAAGTAGTATCGGAGATAGAGGTTTTAGATAAGTATGAACGGCGGTATGGAGAAATTGATATAGCGGATGGGGACCCAGTGTACGCCCCGAGAAGACGTCGGAGGGTAGCAAATTAATAGCTGCTGGTACACCAGTAGAACACTAGTAGGGAGGGAGGGGAGAAAGGAGGGGGTATTTGTTATGGGCTGATGCCTACGATGGCCTAAGCTTTGCCTGAGGCGTTAACCAGCATCCAACAAAAGAGCCCTCCGGTCAAAGGGGCCTCCGATCAAAGGGCCTCCGGTGACCTCCGGCGCCCCACCAGAGGTCCCCTTTGTTCTCCAGCAGTATAAATTCCTACACCGCCCCCCTTACGAGGAACTTCCTCTCTTTCGCTCCTTAGCTTGAAGTAAACAGTAATAGAGCACCCTAAGGTCGAAAACACCTAGGCCTAGCCCTTCGCAATAACCCTTAAACTATCCTTTCTAAGTTAAATATATAATTACAAACACTGATAACCCCGAATACCCTTATCAGGCTACCTAACCCTTAGGTTTCTAAAATACCTTAAACTACTAATAAAGTTATTTCTTAATTTTCACTTATAAAAAAAAATCTCTAAGTATTAGGGAAACTCACTAATACTAATTTGTAAAATTACCGATAAGCTTTCAAAAGATTTATAATATATTTCTTATATAATTAACTTTATAAAAAAAGAGTTATACTATTTTTAAGATATAAATACGGCCTTTAGTAAGTGCTGTAAAACTAAAAGAATTAGATTATAGGATGGAGGGGTATTAAAAGGGTCTTAGGTAAGGGATATTATAGTTAAAAAGGGTATTATTAAAAAAAAAGGTGTAAAAAAGAGGAAAACGAGGGGTTATTAAAGCGTTATTAAATAGGTTTATAATATTATGGTATTTATCATAAAACTGGTTATAATATAAGAACTTATTCAGAGGTTATGAAAATAAGTAGTTTAAGTAATTCTAAGTAGTTATAATTAATTTAATTGATTTTAGTTGAGATATGGAAGTTGTTAATGATAAAGGTGGGAAAAGTGTCCTGGTCAATGATGGTGTCCCACTCGATGATGAACCACGTTACACACAATTGAATATATCACGAATTGACCCCTAAATCCGACACTTAGCCCTTAAAGTAGGGGTTAGCTCTGGAGGTGACCTAGAGCCCCGATCAGGGCTAGCCGGAGGTTATAAGGCCTCCGCCGTCATGTATTTACAGCCGTTGAGAATTTGTGGAGGTGGGTGTCTTAGACCTTAAATCGAAGCGACCTACCACACTTGGACGCCAATGAGCAATGCCGGGCAGAGCAAAATCTCCCTTTGTTCTTCATCCTTCGTTCCTCACAAATACCGAACGAAGAGACACTACTCTATATGTACCGTTTCAGGGCGAGGGGGGGCGTCGATGGCGGCCCGAATGCTGTTCTGCTGTCGTCATCGTGTCATGTTGGGATAATTGCATGTCATCTCGGCTTTTCAACTACTGGTATGGTGAGGTAAAACTTTTGAGTCAATGCCAAACTTCATCGATACCCGTCCTAGATACACAGCAACGCTGCTTTCGTGTCATCTGCGAGCTTGGCCCTCCACAACCTGTTCTCGTTGAGAATGAAAAGCTCACCATTTCGCCCGAAGCAAAAGTTAGCCGCGCCGCCGCTAATCAGAATCTTTCCCAGCAAAACACCGCCCGGCGACCAGATGTTGATACCATCACCGCAGCCGCTGTACACGTTCCCGTGAATGTCGCACTTGATACCGTCAGGAATGCCCGTGTCGGCCATGGCAAACAGCCGCCTGTTCGTGAGGAAAGGCTCCCCGGAGTAAGACACGATGTCAAATGCGTAACTACAAGTCGTCAGCCCTTCCATTTTCGTACACCAAAGCCAACAAAAGACAAATGAATGGACGTTTTCGCTTACATGGTCGACGCCCGCATGAGGTCCGTCGTGCCGTCGCCGTGGATCCAGTCCGTATCGGTCACGTACACGATCTTCTCGTCCGGGCTGAAGCAGATGCCGTTCGGCCGCCCAAACCCGTCGGCCATGGCCCGGATGGAGCCCCGGATCGGGTCGAAGCGGTACACTTGGCTCGGCAGCTGCGGGCGCGGCCGGATGCCCTGCTCCCAGCCGTAGATCGGGTCGGTGAACCAGATGGACCCGTCGGTGTGCGCGACGACGTCGTTGACCGAGTTGAACTCGCGGCCGTGGAATGAGCTGACCATTAGCCGCGTCTGGTACGGCGGCTCGGCCTCCATGAAGACGATGCCGCCGGGAGAGTCATTCGTGCCCTGCGAGCAGAAGAGCACGCCGTCAAGGTAGTTGACGCCGCCGTTGGCCATCAGCACACCGTCAGGGTGGATCTCCTCGCACGTCACCTTGGCCCCCGCTTCCGATGGCAGCGTGACGCGGCATATCTGGATCTTCTTGGCTCCCGTCTTGGGGTCGGGGAACTGGTTGCTGGTGATGAAGAGGGTGTTGTTGCGCTCGATGAAGACGCCCGCCTCGTGTGCGAAGGGGTAGTCCTTGTTCTCGTGCAGCAGCTCCAGTTCCGGCGCGGGGCCGTATAGGTCGTGGACGGTATCGTCGTACGCGGTGAAGACGGACATGGTCGAAGCTAGGGGTGAAGTGTCTCCGGTGGCATGAGTGGAAAGTCTATCAATGATTCCAAACGACCACTGGACGAACTCTTGGTCCTGTGCCGGCCTGGTCAATATGAAGCTCTCAAGCTGTTCAAAAGCGGTCAGGACCTCGGATGTTATGTTGAAGCTCCTGTCCGAGCTCTTGCGGGGCACGACGCACACGTTGATGTCACAGATTCAGAGCTTATGGGTCCGAGGATCGGCAAGTGGCTCGAAGCCGGGATGGTTGGAGAAGCCGGTCTGTGGGCTGCTATTCTCGACAAGGACGAAACCTCTGAAGTTTAACTGCGTCCAGAAGAGGTCGATCTACGGTCGACACGTGCGATGGATGCATCATCGGCGACGAACCAGATAGCGGCCGTTTGAATTGAAACTCTACAAGCGCTACTTTGTCATTTCTAGCAATCTGCACATTGAACGCCTGACTCGCGCTCCAACCCTGGAATCTCGATCCCAAAACTCATGCCCTATTGTCCTCAATATCCCACACTTCATGTTTCTCATCGGCGCCACGATTGATCTCAACCAAGTCGTCGTCGCCAAAAAATAGACGGTCTACGTCTTCCAGCTCCAAGCCCTTGGTTTCCGGGAAGAAGAGGTAGATAATGGGGACCCACGTAGCATTCAAGACGGCAAAGATGATGTACGTCCTCCATCCGATGTTTGAGATGGCGATGGGGGTGATTTGCACGACCATCTGAAAGCGTTAGCCAAACTTTGCAACGGTTATGAAAAGTTTGCGACTCACGCAGTTGAAGATCCAGTTGACCCCGCTTGACACGGAGGAGCCCAGTTGGCGGATTCTGAGTGGCAGAATCTCGGACCTGCGAGAGGAATTAGAGGTGCTTGATGTGTGGGTTGCAATTTCATTCTTACGGATAAACCCAAACGGTTGCTTGGAATCCAATGGTGAAGGCTCCTTGAAAGACGAAGAGCATCACGACCGCTCCGATGCCAGCAGTGTGGGCGATGGTGGTGGCATTCTGGACTTGGTAGATCAGGGCAGCCTGAACAGCCATGACTGCTGCCATGACACTAATTATAGACAAAAGCTTTCGCAGTTGTTAGTAACTTTTTCTTCTGCAAATAACTAAATACAGAAGAGCCATACCAGAGGCCTTCTTCCAACCAGCGCAGCCGCCAAAGCAACGCCAACAACGCAAAGTCCAACTAAATCTGTCGAATCCGCTGTGCCAAGCGCCCAATCCACTTCCGGCGCACTCGAAGGCCGTGCACGGCGTGGAATAACAACGGGCCGAAACGCGCCCTTGAACCAGCCACTTTAAAGGCCAATTTCTCCCCTGAAAAACAAGGAGAACAAAAATAATTAACGTGGTTCATCATCGAGCAGAACACCATCATCGACCAGGACACTTTTCCCACCTTCATCACTAATAACTTCCATATCTCAACTAAAATCAATTAAATTAATTATAATTACTCAAAATCACTTAAACTACTTATTTCCATAACCTCTAAACAAATTCTTATGTTATAACTAATTTTACGATAAATACTATAATATCATAAACTTATCCGATAACACTTTAATAACCCCTCGTTTTCCTCCTCTTTACGCCCTTCCTTTTTAATAATACCCTTTTTAGTTATAATATCCCTTACCTAAGACCCTTCTAGGGCCCCTCCATCTTATAGTCTAGTTCTTTTAGCTCTATAGCGCTTACTAAGGGCCGTATTTACATCTTAAAGATGGTGTACCTCTTCCTCTACAAGGGTAGCTATATGGGAAATATACTATAAACCTTTTAAAAACTTATTGGTAATTTCATAAATTAGTGTTAGTAAGTTTCCCTAATACTTAGAGATTCTTTCCTTTATAAGTAAAAACTAAGAAATAACCTCGTTAATGGTTTAAGGTGTCTTAGAAACCCAAGGGTTAAGTAGCCTAATAGGGGTGTTCGGGGTTATTATTGTCCGTAATTGTATATCTAATTTAAAAAGGATAGTTTGAGGGTTATAAGGAATAAGCCCAGCCCCTCTGAACCCCTATGGACATTTTCCTAAGTAAAGGTTTAAAAGAATACGACCTTAAATACGAGGAAAAACTCGGGTTTAGTGATATGGGTAATCTGGGCTTTAATAAAGTACTTAATTTAAGAGCCATATCTTAACTTTAATACACTATAACAGTTAATGTTAAAAGGTTGGGTTAAATGTGATAAATGAGTAGGTAAGCAGATAATTATAATCTTATTCTCTTTATAATACTCCTCGAAATCGCTGTTAACGTAGCTTTTATGGTCATCGACGACTAGTATTTAATATGTGCCTCTTAATTACTATTTTGAGTGTTTATCGAAATACTGAAGTTATTAGAGGGTAATCTCGTTATCGGTCCATCTATTAGAATTTGTTTTAATTACCCAGTTATCCGGAATCTAGGCTTCGGAGTACTAATTCACAAAATAGAAATAGCCCTGAACCACTAAAAAAAGCGGTATCGTATAACTATCACCAATAACATAACAAATTACCGTTACCTATTTTCTATTACCAGGTTAAACCTTTTTTAATTTCCTAATCCAATTAAAACATATAATAACTATTCTAAATTAGATTATACTTATTATAAAATTAGTCCTATTGAAATTATAAAAATCTTTGTTCATAATACCGTATTTCAATCACATATTAACCATAAATCGAAACCAAAGCTTAGTAATCGTAGGATCTTTATAAAAGCCTCTCTAATAATCATAAACACAAGAAAATCACATCTTAAGCTCTAAGCATCACTAGACAAAGTGTTTTATCCAGCACTTCCCAACCAATCGGGAAGCACACTTCCGGAACAGTATATTAACTATATCTTCCACATCCACGTATTAGGGTGAGAATCCTCGAGAATCTAGGTTAATAATATATTAAATAATTACCTCCTCCTCAGTCTCTATTAAATTCAATTATATATTAGTATTATCGGTTTTAGTAGTTCAACCATTCATTCTAGCATAGAGGGTAACTTTAAGAATATTATAAATAATCACTATACATCGAATACTTAATTGTAGAGTTAATTGAATTATTTTAATTATTAAATTAATCCTATTTTTCGGATAAGGTATTAGGTATTATATAGTAGAAGAAAAGACGTGTTGAAGTTGGAGGATGATGAAGGTGGGAAAAGTGTCCCGGTCAATGATGGTGTCCCGCTCAATGATGAACCACGTTACACACAATTAAATATATCACGAATTAACCCTTAAATCCGATAATTAATAGTCTAATACGTATTAAAAACAGCTATTAAACTAAACCCTATTTATAACTATTATTCCTATACGAAATACCCACTTAATAAGAATAATAATAAACCTTACTACGAAGATTTCCCTTTAGATAACTAGGGATTAGGTCCTTTAGCTTAACTAATTATAATCCTAAGTGAAAACTTATAACTTATAGGATACTATAAATCCATTGGTTAAGTACTTTAAGAGCACTAGAGAAGAAACTTATAAAAAGATTACTCGAATACTGGAGTGGTTAGTAATTTCTGACTACCTAAAAGTACTTCACTGAAGGACCAGAAGTGCCTCAGGAGGTAGTGTAACTTAGGAACCCGACGAAGGATACATTCTAGGCCCTGAAACCTCTATGGAGCGAACTCACACTGAAACCGTGCAGGGGGGAAATGCTTACGCTAAGCGGGTTTTTCCTTAGTCAGGCGACAGCGAGCTATTTAAAAGAGGGGAACTGGGGACGCATTTTTAGTGGAGGACACAACAACGGACCATTAAGCAACACATCACAGAACATCAGTAAGCATCATTAATTAGATAAACGTATTCAGAGCTCTTTTTACCCATTCACTTAGATCGTATACCACGAATAATACGAAGGTTACTTTACCACTAAGTAAATAAGGCCCTAATACTCACCAGTGTCTACATCTAGGGTAAGAACCCCTCTTTAGCCCTAATTAGGTCTTAAGGTGTCTCCTTACCTAAATTATAGTTTTAGTTAAGTAGTTTTATATAAGTTAATTCCCTTTACGGACCCAGGACGGAGGGTGTATAACCTATGGTTAGTAGAGTATGTATATTATATAATATAGTATATACTGTTCACTGCATCCCCCGCTCCATTATACTAGTACCTCGTGGGCAAATTAAACACCCGATCTCCTCATTACCATAATACCATTATCCCCTCCCTAATTTTACTACGTAATATAATAAAAGCGTAATATCAATAGAATAATGAATATTCAGTTTAATTAGATAATTATAATAACTTTAATATATTAAACATAGGTATACGAAGAACCCCAAAAAACCTTGGGTTTAACTAAAACACCAAAAAAATGGCTAAGTAATACCCGAACAAAAAAAAGAAAGTGGACTATAACTGAACGACGACGGCCAAGGAGCTAAGCATGGGCCCACAGACCTAATTAGACCCTATGAATGGACACCAGACCTAGGAAAAAGGAAAAAATAGTACGAATAAACAATAAGAACGATAATACGACTATGAATTATTTTAGGATTTATACCATAGACCATATAAACCTTAAGTATTATATAAAAAGTCGATATTTAAGTGGGTTAATTTAGATGCAATCCCTCGGCCTAATCAGTTATATTCAAATAAAACAAATAAACTGAATAGTTTTAGTAAACATAAAAGAATAGTCATCAATTAAGAGCATAATATCATAAGTGGGATTACACCTCACAGGTCTTATTCCCTTAGGACGGTTAATAAAGTAGAGTACCCTTCACCTTAGGGTATTTAGAAGAATAGCTATACACTTTAGCCTAATTACTGCGTTTCTCGTTATTAAAATAGTAACGATAATAATAAGGGAAGTTACTTAGTGGGCTTTATTAGAACTATGTTCCCCGATATAAGCTAACTCCCCCCCCACGGATAATCCCTTTTTATTTATTTAACTTCCCTATACCATAAAATAGTTAATTATATAGTATATCCAACCTAATTAGCCCGACCAACCTATAACAATACTTATGGACCTTTCTAAATTATTCTAGAATATATAACCCCGAGCACTTAGGACTTATAAGGATAAGGACACCTCGTAGGATGATATACCCTCACCCTCCCACAACATCCCCGACGTTAAGGGCAAAGGGATCAACAAGCAACCTACTTCGTAAACTCTATTAAACTCTGATTAGGCCCAGAGTATAGCCCCCTATACTGAGCTGGTTGAAGCCCTTAAGGAGGTAACCGGTAGTAAGAATAAAGGGGTGACTATTAAGATGCCCTAGCCTGGAGCCCAAGGAGTACTAAGTTTTACGGTAATAACATTTCTAATTTTATAAAAAAGTTCAAAATATAAGTTAACTTTATTTACTTTTCTAATAAGAAAAAAACGAAAATACTATTTTAGTACCTTTTTAATGAATATTAATTAATTATTAAAGCCGAAACCTTGGGAATTACCTAGGTATCCACTAAAAAGTATATACTTAACACCTTTGGCCACCTAGATAAGGATTATACCCTTTACCTAAACAGACAGCTTCGTTAAGTTGGCGAAGGAGGCCTGATCAGGGACAACGACCTTAAAAAAGCAGCAAAGCTCTTCCAGAAAATCGAAAACATTAAGGCTAAAGCCCCCCTCTGGAATAAACTTATAATGTCTAACCCTAAGCTTATCGAAATTATCGCCCACCACTTCTCTAAGTCTACTACGATAAGTATAATAACTTAAATGGTGACGATTATGGCCTAACTCTTTAAGTATAATAATTTTAGTAAGTATAAGATTAATCTACTTATATGGATTAACTAGGAATTCCGATACGGTAACATCTTTAAAAATAACACTACTTCGGATAATAATACTCAAGTTATTAATACCATTAATACTAGTAACTCTAGCCCTGATTAACTACATAGTCCCCACTTTAGACGCCCAGCGACCCTGAACATTAAACGCCAACTTACTATAATAAAAGAGGTGTTCGTTAAGGAATTAGTTAATGTTAACGACCTCGCTAATAAACTTAACGCCCTCCAGCTAGCTATTCAGGCCCTTAAGACTCGTCCATAGACGTCTGATCAGGCCTATGGGCTAGCCTGAGTCGCTTATATGGGCTACTAAGCAACTTATTCGTCGAATTGTCCCCCCCCTAATTAACAATACTCTAGTGAATACCAACAAAGCTCGTACCAGTAGTTATACAATGCTCCACACCAGAATTTTGAACAACGAGGCCCTTCTAACTTTTGGAAGCCTGGGTTTATACTTAGATCACTAGATCGTTATTAGTATAATGGGTATACGAGTTGCCCCTTCTAGAAGTGCACCCAGCTATAAGAAGATGTCCAAGCTGGATTGATCACTTTTTATAAAGGAAGTTATTAATACGGTGACCTTTTAGAAATTCAAAGGACAACTAATTAAGTTCCGGATACAATTATTTAGGATACTTAACACTATTATCAACTTAATAAACCAGTATTAATTACCTACCTAGTTAACTAATAATTGTTCCCAAAGGTTATAATAATATCTAAGGAGGTTATAGATAAGGGAATTGGTCGTCTCTATGCCCCCCAGGTCCAGACACCTCAGAGTATGCTTTCCCCAGCGATAGTAGGCTTCGTTTCTGCATACCTGCCTGCTCCTCAAATAACGGCGACAATTCTCATAACTACAGAGGTTAAGGCCTTTATAACTACTAGATCGGGTAATAAAAACATAATAGTCCTTCCTTAATTAAAACACAGTGACCTTACTTAACTTTAGAAGATTATTTAGGATAGAATCACTAAGTTAATTTCTAAGAAGGCCAGTTCGACTTTACTAGAATTGTATAAGTTGGAAATAGAGGAGGTTATCTAAATAATAAGTAATAACCCCCGTAACCAAACTTTACCCACAACCTAGACCATTATAGATATTAAGAGGACCGAAAATCCTACCTCTACACCTAATTAGGTATAGGAAGTAGCCGACGATAATACAACTACTACTCAAACTACTCTTCGGAAGTTTAGTGGTTCCATCTAAGTGCCCAACTACATCACAATAAAGATGTAACCCGTATACCACTTCCATATAACCAACTTTACTTAACACCTTTCCGATAAAACCCAAGCCAATAATATTTACCTACCCACACCCCAAGGCCTAATTAGTATTATTAATAACACTATAAGCCGAAAAATAACCATAAAGATTATCAATAAATACAACAATAAGCCTAACAAAACCTGTATTCCCATTATATATACTACTAAGGTCAACACTTTAGCCCCCCTTATTAGAAGTGAGGAAAGGAATCATCTTCCCAGTTCCTAGATAACTCTACACTTTAAAATCAAGGTCTCTATTAGCAGCTCTTCACCTAATTAGAACAAGAAGATTATGGTAATACTTAATTTAGGGGTAATAACCAACATTATTAATAACTAATACATCAAAAAGAATAACCTACCTTTAACAAAAACAATAATCTTTATACAAACCTTAACACCAGAAGAGAACGGCTACTCAAATTTTAATAGAGGTGTCTATAACCAAATTTAAATTAGAGATTATAAGGTTCTAACCAACTTCTTTATAACACCAGAGAACAGCATAAACCTCACCAACACTACCTTACTTAGAGGACCCTTCTCTATCACCAACCAAATCACCTAGGAGTACACAAACAACCTAATTAAAACCATAATTAGAACAAATAACACAACAATTCACATCCCAATAAGTTTCATAAACCTTAAACTAAAAGGGGGAATAGAGTTCTATTTCCCCAACTAAAAAAACTACCAAGCCGCCCTAAAAGAACAGGAAAACTAAATCCCAATAACAATACTAGTGAGTTTACTAGGGGAATATACAACCTTAGCCCTGATTAGACCTACCCTAACTTAGAAAGTGGGGACAAAATTATGTATGCCCTGGATAAAAACACGGTAGTCGAGATTATGGTGATATTAGTAAAGCCTAAGCTCTAATTATTAATCGAAGTAGTCTGCAAAGCTGCGTAAATAACTAGTAATTACCCATATAATTATAAAAACTGCGAAATGGAGACAAAAATACTATATAAACCTAACTAGCCCCTAAAAGTTAAGGTATTCCTAACTAAGGTAATAATAAAAAAGGAGATCCACCATAGAGATAAGTGCTGGTATGAGATCAATAAATTAGTGGCTAGCCTCCTCCGACTATACCACGCCTTTGAGTAACGGTAGAAGTAATAATAAGTCCAACGAAATCAGGACCTTCTAATAAACCCTGCAATTAATTAGCCTATCTCTATTATTACTATAATATATAAAAGAAAAAATCAGAAGATCCGGCTAGTTAATAATAAACTACTAAATAACTCAATTCCGGAGGGAGACCCCTTATAAAAAGTTAAGAAGATGAAGGCCGTGGAACTAAAAATAAAACAACAAACCAGACACTTTATAGGCCTGATCACCCCACACTTTACTAAAACGACCCCTAGGACGCACCTCATAACAAGAGGAAAGCGGCGATTCTCTAAAAGTGCCCACACCTATATCAGCCCAAAAAATATCTACTAAAAGTAATCCTACTAAACAGAGAAATAGCGCTAGCGTAGGACTAGACCTATACGAGTAGTATTAACCCCTTAGTGGCCCCACCACAAAAAATTAAAACGGTTCCACATAAGGTATAGCAAGTGAAGGGCGTCCTAATCCCCATAGTACTATAAGACCATATCCTAAAAATACTATGAAACCGGATTAGGTATAGGATACTCGAATAATCGCAGGCCGTATACAAAAACCCTTGGTTTCTTATTAAAAAAAAGGATAATAACTATTAACTTATTAACTCTATTATAAAACTTAATAGTATTATAATTTGAAATGCGTTTATCCCCCCTAATATAGACGTTTTTATGGAAGAATACGATGGCTATTAGCTTTTTTCGGTACTAAACTTCTTTTCGGGTTATGATCAGGTTCCCCGTAACCTAGCAAGCTGAAATTATACGATCTTCTTAACGCCTTTAGGGTTACTTTGATTTTGTTCTTTAATGATGGGTTAAACTAACTCTATAGTATACTTTTAATGGATTATAATAAGAATTTTATATAATCTTATCCCCCATTACTATAAAGCTTTCCTCGACGATATTACTATTAAAGGCCCTACTTCCCGATACGATAATGAAGAGATTACCTCGATCCCTGGTATACGGTGTTTTATATATGAATATTTAATTAATATTAATAAACTTTTAGTTAACTTTGAATTAGTGGGGTGTATAGTGGTGGCCGAGAAGTCTTAATGGGCATAAGAAGCAGTAGTAATACTGGGTTATCTCTACGGTTATAATGGACGGGCGCCTAATTAGGCCAAAACTTAGAAGATTATAGAATAGGTAACCTATTGCACCGTTGGGGACGTCCGGTCCTTTTTAGGTATTATTATTTTCTACTAATCCTGGGTTAAGAAGTTTACTGAAAAGGTGGCCCCTTTGTATAGGCTTTTGCGGAAGAACGTACTATTCACCTAGGGACGTATCCAACAACGAACAATAAACGTCCTAAAAGACGCCCTAACAACGTCTCCCATCCTAATCAGGCTTAATTACGGCCCTAAGGTTAGTTAGATTATTATTCACAGCAATATTAACTTAGCGGGCTAGGGAGCGGTGCTTTACTAACTAGTCGACGGGCACCGTGTAATTACTTAGTATAAAAGTGGTATTTAAAAGGGTACTAAACTTAAGTACAATTTAAGTAAACTCGAATTAAGGGTTATTCTAATGGCTCTAAAAAAACTTAGGATATATGTTTATAGTATATAATTCACTTTAGAGACTAATACTTAGGTCCTAATTGGTCAATTAAACAACGGGGCGAGTAATTTACTAGGCGCCCTACTTACACAATAAATCGCATAGATTCAGCTCTTTAACTTCGATATTAAACACTTACCTAGGAAGAAGAACATAATAATAAACGGGCTATCACGCAAACCTCTAGGCCCGTTTAATCAGGCTGAATATAAAGACCCCAATAAACTAGAAGGGTTCATCGACGTATAAATTTACCTAGTATCCACTTATGCATCCTAAACTACCCGACCCGATATTACGTTTGTTCCCTTAAACTCCCCTCTCTTTTCTATGCTTCACGAATAGTTTAGCCCTTATTAGACCTAGTTAGATGAGATATAATAGATTGTTTATTATTTAAATACCCTATTACGACCGGATGGAATTATAAAGGTAGCTTACTCGAGATTTAAAGCCTAGGCATGGATATTTATAATAAAGGGCGGTTACCTTTTCTAATACTTAACCCACTAATACCTAACCCCCCAACGAATTATCAACAACGAAAAGCTCTAAAAAAATCTAATTAAACAAATCTATAAAGAATTTGGTTATCGGGGACGTAATACAACGTTCCAGCGGGTCTTCAAGCTCTACTTCTAGTAAGGGGTATAAGAGGACATCAAAAAACAAATAACTAAATACCCAACTTACCAACTAACCCAACCAGGCCACCAAAATAACTAGTATATCACCATAATACCTATAGGGCTACCCTAGACCTAGATCTCACTCAACGTATAATATATTAGTAAATGGGCCCTGATCAAGGTAAGGAATCACTTATCAGGCTGGTCGAAAACCCATTAAACCCTCTCTATAACATTTAAGATCATCAGGAATTTCTTATGGGAAGACGTTATTTATTATTACGGGGTCTATAAGATAATAATTATTAACGGAGGATCAGAGAATAAAGGGGCAATAAAAGACCTAAATCGGAAATATAGCTCTCATCGGAAAATTATCTCAGCATATAATACTAGGGCTAATAGGCTTAATAAAAAAGGTCACTAATACTTACCTATACTCTTTTGACCTGGTTAGATGGAGGGAGAAAGAATTGGGGTACTATATTATATATAATATTATTTATAAACTAAACAACTATTAGAGGGCCAACTAGCTTTACACCCTTTTATCTAAAAAACAACTATAAAGCCGTTACTCTAATTAAGCTTAATACCCTTATATAGAGGATTCTAAACTAGAACAACGTCCATACACCTAATCAGGAGCTCTTAGTGCAGATCCGTGCATTCCAATAACTGGACGAAGACAGGGAGGAAGCTATTATTCACATCACCAAAGTCTATTAACAGCAAACTAACTAATTTAATAATATATACACAAAAACCCTCCAAAAGGAGTAATTATAACCAGGAGACCTTATACTGGTTTACGATGAGAAACGAGCTATTAATAAGTTAAAGGAACAAAAAATTCACTATTAATGGACTAGCCCTCTCCGGATCAGGGCTATACACCTAACAACTTCTTCATACCACCTAAAGACGCTAACTAAGGACAAAATAACATAATAAACGTATAAAGGATACCACCTTAAGAAGTTTATATAATAAAATAATAAGTTATAGGAACCAAAAAGCCTTTATTAAGCGAAAAATGAACTCTGCGATGAGTTACGAAATACCCTCCTAAGCCTACTAGACGACTTAGGAGCCGACGACGACGACGATACACTTAATCAGACCACATCACAACCCCTCATAAATTTATAAGTAGTATAAGCCTAATAGGTGGAGGAAAGAAAAGAACTAGAAAAGAATATTAAAATATAAGAATGTCTAGGTAAAAGGGTTATAATTGACCTATAACCACTATTAGCGGTAGAAAAGGCATAATACCAGAGTTTTACTAATACCGGGACCTAATTAGCTGATAATAAACATGTTTTCCTTATGCAATTATTATAAAATTGTTGTTTTTTTATTTTTAAATTATTATTTAAATAACCAGATATTTTAATATTATACACTGTTCCCTTATATTAGCCCCCCCCCCCCTAACATCCAACTAACATTTCCTTATATTTAACTTGCATTTAGCTGCATTTTACTTATATCATAGCCCTGATTAGCCGCATCCGGCTGCATTTCCTTACATTTCGCACGCATCAAGCTGTATTATGGCAACATTTTACTAATATAAGGCGATATTACTACGTATTTCCTTAACATTTTCCTATATTTCGAAGACGCACTAATAGCATTCAATATCACCTTTGAACACTTAGACAGGCACTTTACCCCTAATTAGAGTTTACTTATTATATTTTTTTTATATTTTATTATTTATATTAAAAAAAACCTCATAATATTTATTATAGTAATAAATAAAAAGCCCTTCCTCCTAAGACCCTCAGAAGCACTTTAAGGACGAGAAGCACCCTAACTCAAAGACCAGCGCCCTACTTCTTATCCCAACTAATATACACAGGCCTAATTAGGGCTAATCCAAATACTCTATGTCCTTCAAAGTTACAAACCACTTATTATCACTGAATAACGTTAACCGTAAAATGGACTAGGCCTTCCTATAACCACGTTCCTACTACTACTCCACCTCTATTATAACCATATCCTCCTAAAAATAATACTACGAATCAATTATCAGAATATTATTAGGGATAACCATTTAACCAACTTCACTATAAACACTTCTATTAGGCAACTAAACACCATAACCATACATTATATAAAAATTAGGGTTATAGTAATAATAATAAATTCTAATCTCATAAAAAAATAATTAAAATAAATATTACTATACTCACTAAACAAAAATACACACTCCCAGAAAGGAACCATAATAACACTATAATTAGGGCCAGTAAATAACGTATACCACCGTTCCTTATAATAATAGCAAAAAACACAATTCTAACCACTAATCATATGAACAATAAGAGCTGCACTAACATTTAGCCGGCCTCTAAACTCCTATTCTAAAAATCCAAAATATCCTTAGTAAGTTAATAAAATAAAAACCCAATAACAAAATATACTATTAGGACTATACTTATATATAATTAGGCTTAAATAGGAAGTAGGAAGGGCTTACTAGAATCGTTAAGCCACCTTAGCGCGAGTATCACTATACTCAACAACGTCAGCGAACTAGACCTCATAATACAATAACCCAATAAATAATTTAAGATGGCCTTAAATAAGAGAAGCTGAGATCTATAACTCTAATTAACTCTAAAAAAAGAAAAAACTATAAAATAGGAGGACCTACGATAAGGTTAATATTATTAATAGTAATATACTAGCCACCCTTCGGGTAGGGGTAATCGAGAAGCTATGGAGTCTCAGGGCTCGGAGTAGTGCGCTTATGCTTGTGATTAATGTCTTTGGGAGGTATTACAACCATCTAATTAGGTCTAAAAATAAGGAATTAGGGATATAATAGTAGAGATTAATGAGAGGTAGTTGAGGTTATTATTAGCCGGGGAAAAAGTAGATCTAAGAAGGAGAGAAAGGGCTCTTTTATAATGAGTTAACATAGGGAACTTATAACCCGGATTTAGTAGTAATTAGAAAAAGGAAGGAACAGCTGGTCTAATTAAAACTAAAATAAGTTATTATACTTACTCCACCAGAAAAGGAAAGCAACACAACAATCAGCCCCCCCTACCTTCCTAATAACTACGTACCTACCTTAATACACCAACTAAACAAATAAAAATAATCCGTAGAGTAATATCTCACTACTAATTAATACTCTTATATTAGTCTAAAACACAACTTCAATTCACTCCCTTAACTTTCTACTACCCGGACCTTATAAATAACAACCTACCCTCCTTCTCTTATATACTCAGAGCTCTTTTTCCTATATCCTTAGCCCTAATTAGGTCTAATACCTTCCTACTAAACTCTTCTTATTTTTAAATAATCCCTTTACTTCCCTCACTTTAACTAATAACTAAACTACGTAATCATATAAATATTATTATACTACTACTTTTTTTCTCTTAATTGAGTTTAATCATAATACTCCTTTTATAATAAGAATAACCGGAATTATAATTACCCCTACGAGATAAGTGAATATCTGGGATGCCCAATATGCACAAAACCGCTTGAATATCTATATCGCTATGGGTGGTGTTACTAATCGCTAATATACACCTAATTAGGTGTAGGGCGATATTAAACAAGCAGAAAACTCTACTTTTAAGGTATTAAATAATACGAGACCACTCAGCCCGATATCTAACCTAGGTACCGGATATATAAACCCGAGGTGGCCAGTAGGTACCCCAAAGCTTAACAATAAGTTAAACCCTATACTATAATAGTATTCGTCAACGAGCACCATAATAATAATAGAACTCTAGGCTTATTACGTTACCGGTTTTATAGTTAATAATAGTTGGGATTTCTAGAGTTATACCAAGGCCAATAGTATTTTAAAAAACCTCTTTAATACTCAGGGTTTTATATAATAGCAGAAGTGGCTCGAAATGGGCTCGGTTAAAATAACTATTACGTTAACGAGATGGGACCTAGAAAAGGCTAGTATCACAATCTATTCGACTCTGTGGCCCTAGGGAAATGTGCTCCTTAAACCAGAACAACTTAGCTCGTATATTAACTATACTAAACTTAAACTCCGTAAAACTAATCTGATTTACTTTATTACGGTCCACAACGGTAATTACTTTATTAATATCTTCGTAAACTAAACCACGGGACACACACTCTAGTATAATAGTTTATAGAGTATAAGTTCCTCTAAATAACACTTCATAATTAATATACATAACCTTCTCTCTTAGTATAAGGCTATAAGCACCCCTGAGACCCTGATCAGGTGTATTTATATAAACACAACTATTACTAATAGCCCTTAATAACCTAATAACTGGGGGTATGGTATTCATATAGCAGAATAGTTCCGTATTATCTTTTATAAAAACACAATATCCCACAAATTAGCCTTTTCTTAGACCTCTTAGTAATTGAACACTTAGAGGTTAATTATATATTATTAATGGGTTAATTAGATTATATAAGAGTTTTGCGATTACCTTAGAGGAGGCTCGTTATACTTAAAACCCCGCAAGGCCTACGTTGTATAAACCACTAAGTAGGCTATGGAGGACATAACAACTTTACCCGATAATAACAATAATAACGTTATACTTATAAAAAGTAAACCTAATCAAACCTCTAAAAAGGATAAGCTAAGACAGCAACCTCTAAAACTTACTATATTACCTATAACCTAATCATTAACACTTCCCGAGTACCCTTATAATACCAATGTCCTAAGTAACATTACACATAACACACTTTATAACTACGAAAATGAGCAGCAATACCTTGTACAAGGTTATTAACACCTAATTAGACGACGTAATAAGGTGGTCACCGTGAATTTTTAATTAATTATAATTTATACTTAGGAGGAGTTCACTAAGTGGGTGGATAACCCTTATAAGTTTATAGTAATACGTATAAGAGCATAGAAGCCCTTCCTTACCCTTACTCAGCCCGATATTAACAAGGATATAATCGTAAAAACAAAAAGTGTTATTAGAGAAAGACG
Organism: Colletotrichum gigasporum; assembly: GCA_024584535.1. NCBI lineage: Eukaryota > Fungi > Ascomycota > Sordariomycetes > Glomerellales > Glomerellaceae > Colletotrichum > Colletotrichum gigasporum. The sequence continues at coordinate 3,239,429 of CP077951.1, forward strand.
TAGAAGAAAGAGGAGCAAGAGGCCACACATAAAGCAAAAATCGAAGAGGGGCTTAGCAGTTCACAGTACTATAACCTACACCACCAATGAACCTAATCAGACTTCTATTCATATAATTTAATCATTTCCTTTATTTCCCTTCTTACACATTATTTATTATCTTAGCATACAAAAGCTTAGAGCTAAGATAAGGGGATAATTAAAACCATATAAGGGGAAATGTTTACGTTAAGCGGGTTTTTCCTTAGTTAAGCGACAACGAGCTATTTAAGAAAGGGGAACTAGGGACGTATTTCTAGTGGAGGACATAATAACAGACCATCAAGTAACATATTACAGAACGTTAATAAGTATCGTTAATTAGATAAACGTATTCAGAGCTCTTTTTACTTATTTACTTAGATCGTATACCGCAAACAGTACAAAGGTTATTTTACCACCAAATAAATAAGGCCCTAACACTCACCAATATCTACATCTAAAGTAGGAACCCCTCTTTAATCCTAATTAGGTCTTAAGGTATCTCCTTACCTAAATTATAATTTTAGTTAAGTAGTTTCGTATAAGTTAATCACCCTCATAAACCCGGGGCAGAGGGTGCACAACCAACCTATGGTCAATAGAGTGTATATATTATACGATATAACACATACTGTTCACTGCATCCCCCGCTCCGTTGCAACACCCTTGAAGAACTATCCCCTATGAACCTCGCTTTATATAAAAAAAAATAAACGAAATATAATGACAACTATAAATACTATACTAAAATAATAAAAAGTATACGTATACTTTAGAACTAGTTCTACGAAATTATTTCTTTGGACCTTTTTAAGTACTATTGTATTATGGATAAGGGGTTTAACGAATAGGTCTCTGAACTATAAACCCACGTTGAAGGTGTATTATATAAGTACTAAGTGAATATAATAGAAGTATATTCTAAAATCTTAAGTTATCTAAATAGGAAGAGGTTTATTATATAAAAGAATACCGAGGATTAGATTGGCCGCTAGGAAAGTGTTCTCCATAAAGCTTAGGCTATAGACGTCCTATAGGCTAAATACTCGAGTATTTGGTTTCCAGAGTTCACATAAGCACTTAGTGGAAACCTTATTGAACCATGGATTTAAGCCTACTAATTAATAATTAGAACTAAAATAATAAATAACCTATTTACACTAAGCAAAGTCCTCGTTAAGGTTCGATAAGTGTAACGGTCCAAGCACGTATATTGCAACTAGTTATGGCGACTACGACGAGTATCTTCAAGATAAGGAGAAAAGAAGGAAAAGTCTGCTGCCCGACAAATCCGTTGGGTCCTGATCAGGTCTCCCTGGGCCTGATCAGGCTTAGTAAGCAGCGGTTGGCGTTGAACATGGCCGAGTGGTTCCGGGGCCTCTGATCGGGCCTTAGCCCGTGACAGTCCGGACTGGGCATAACAACCGGGTTCGGCGCGTGACAAAAGTAAGGGTAATATTTAATAAGCTTAACTTATACCTTAGGTAAGCCTTAGAGGAGATAGATAACCGTATGTAATAGTGGTTAAATTATTAGATATAATACCCTTAGTTAAGTAAATGAGCCCTTAACGTCTTTGTAATCCCAACCATGGTATCAGACTGTGAGCGAGCCTTTAGTACAGCGAAATTAATGCTAACGTTGTAAAGGCTTTTAATGAAGGCGGAGAGTATTAAGCGGCTATAGTTGACGAAGAATTGGCTAAAGAGGGATGTATTGCCCCTCTCTGGGATTGAGGGGTTTATTGTTCATCCATAAGATCTCTAAATAGCTTCATTTATTGCCTAATCGAGTAATATAACTACTTACGTGCCTTTGGTTTGACGGATTTATCAACAGAGCCAAATAAGTAAATATTTGGTCGCCCTGAGGCAAATAAGCAAATAGGGGGGGCCGATTTGCTTTGTTTGCTTTGGCAGATGCGCTGCTTCCAACGCGGTCAATCAAAAGCCACGGAATGAACGAGGCCGCGAAGAACCACGTCTGTAAGAATCCAGACATGAAGCTCGACATGTGGTTGTCAAAGCCAATGCTCTTCTGGAAGAGAGTAGTGCTGTAGTCTGTTGGTTCAACGTCGTCAGTGCCTTGTTCAAACACATCTAGAACTAATCACTTACAAATAATGGCGTTGATGCCACCGAGCTGTTGGAAACCCTGTATGGCGCACGCAATAAGAAACCTCCGCTGGCTCTTGATGCGGTCGTGAACGAAGAGATCTCTCCAGGAGCCAGCGCTCACCGACTTCTCGTATGCCACCGTCTGCAGAATGGAGTTGTATGGGACTTTTACGGACTCTTCGTCCTCGTCGCACTTGAGACGCAGCAGAATGTCCAAGCACTCCTCCAGGCGGTCGTGAGAAGCCAGCCAGCGCGGGGTTTCGGGGATGATTTGCAGGATCACGAACATGGGCAGGATGCTGATACACTGAAGCGCTACCGGAATCCGCCAGGCGTAGCTTTGGATGTTTGATGAAAAGGCGTAGTCGATCCAGTAGATGAGAAAAATGCCAAAGTTGAGCGTGGATAACTGGGCGCAGACGTCTAGAATCTCAGTTTTAGTCGATGGTTGTTAGGCAGGAGGAGTTGGAACATATGGCAAGACTCACAAATACCGCGACTCGACTTTGGACTGAACTCTGCTTGTAGAACCGGAACAGTCGAGTTGACGATGCCCATCCCAATGCCAGACACCACTCGCCCCACGATGAGTTGAGCGCGGCCATAAGAGGAGGCCTGTAGAATAGCGCCGATCACCATGACCGAGCAGCCAGTTCCGATGGTTCTGCGGCGGCCAAGCTGCTCGCCGAATATCGCTGTTGCCACGCAGCCGAGGAAGCAGCCAACTGTTCCATTGATGGTCAGTAACAAACTCAAAGAAGTTGATATCGCAGCGAAACGAACCTTCGTAGATGGCGACGATGAGACCCGTCATCGTCGGGTCAGGTGAGTCGAAGGTTGCATTGAACGCCGGCGCGTTGACTATTTCGTTAGATGAGTTGCCACTTGCTGAGTCTCCAGAGTTGATGAGCCATACCGAGTCCCCCCATGAGACCATTGTAGTAGCCGATCAGCATAAACCCCAGCGAGGTCAAGACGCTGACGGCCAAAACCAACTGCTTGCCACGAAGCTCGCCCATTCTGTGCGTTCACGATGATGAATTGTTCACAGCCCGAGTATACAATGTTTTCTGTTCAATAGATGGTTCTGTCGCGGTTGTCTGGCCAAGCTCCTGTCATCCGAACGCCTTGCAGAACGGTTATATGACCAGAGTGACGGAGAGAAGTGCGAACGTCCAAGCAATATGTTCACCCAGGTTCGTGATCCACGACGGCAGAACCACTTTCCCGGGAATCCACACGGCGTGAAAGCATATCTGCGGGGTCTGGGGAAGTGGCCGAGGACCTCGAGGCAATTGAATCTAGGTTATCCAACCATCGGACGGCGATTCAGGTTGACTCAATTGCCGAGTTTACTGTGGTTTATGCTGCGGCTTTGGGTCTTGTAAGATGCGAGCGCCTCGCATAGCCGGTAATGCAGAAAACATCACGATCGCAACGACAGCAAGATATCAATCGGCAATAGCCATGTCAAAAGAAGCATCGAGGCATTGATTTGAATCCAGCTCTCCTCACGGCGGGATTCTCCCCGCCCTGTCATGTTAGTCCGCTTCTCGCATCGGCGACCGGTGAGCAACTCGACCAAAACTCAGTCATTTGACGATACGATGCAAGATTTAATCTGCAAATAGGCAGGTAATGGGGTGTCCGAAAAGCAAAGTGCGAGAAATACGATGCGAAAGGCCACCAGACCGGCCCCGATAGCGGCGGCAATTGCGCGTCGGCTATTCGGCTTTCGGGGTTTTGGCCGCCGTCGTGCAACCCCTCATTACCCGCTCAACTCACCAACACACTCTCGGAAACCGTCACTGAGAGACGGATTTACTCGAGTACCCCAATTCGTGACGAGCAGCTACTTTAAGACGAAGCCCGTGCTCCCTCCAGTTTACTTGCATACAGCCAAGCATCTTGACAAGGGGTATTTCATCAACATGGTCCAATATCAACTCCAGAACAAGGACAACCGCACTCAGGGCCGGCTGGCCTTGGTGACTGGTGCAAGGTGAGCGACCCCCAAACACCAAGACGTCGAGATCTTCTACTAACCAGTAGCCAGCGGCGGCATTGGATCCTATTGCGCGCACGCTCTAGCCGCCGAGGGCTGCGATATTGCCCTGCACTACTCATCCAGCCAAGTACGCAACACGGACCACGCCCCTATTCCGCACCTCATCTCGACCAACTAACACCTCTGCAGAGCAAAGCCGACGCCCTGGCCCAGAACCTCCGCGCAAAGTACCCCTCGCAGCTGTTCGTGCCGGTGCAGGCAGACCTCTCCTCGCGCGAGTCGACCCGCGCCCTCGTACCGGGCCTGCTCGCGAACCCTGAGGTCGCGCAGAAGCACAAGGCCGTCTCTATACTCGTCGCCAACGCCGGCCTCGGGCGCCGCATCCGCGACCCGGCGGATATTGGCGAGGACGACTGGGACGAGATGATGGAGGTCAATGCCCGCAGCCAGTTTGTGGTTACCAAGGCGTGTCTGCCGGGTATGCGAGAGCAGGGCTGGGGGAGAGTGGTGCTTGTCGGCAGCATCGCGAGTCGAGGAGGTGGGATTAATGGGTGTCATTATGCTGCGACCAAGGGCGCGCTGTGGTGAGTTTTGTCTGGTCAAGTTGTGTTTGAATGAGGTCTTTTGTGACGTGGTGCTGACTGATGAAGTTCAATGGGCCTCAACTTGGCCACGCTGTTGGCCCCTGAGGGAGTTACTGTGAACATTGTGAGTATTTGGCGCTATGGATGTTGAAGGAACGCATAACTAAATGATTCCAGGTCCTTCCCGCCATGATCGGAGAGACTGGCATGATTCCCACGCCAAAGTCAAGGTAACGTTCCTGCTATCAACACAGAAGTCCTGCAACTAACACCTCCCAGAACATGGGACCGCAAAGATGACCTCGACGAAATCAGAGCCACCGACCCCGGCCTGGCAATTGCCGCGAGCGTTCCCGTCCACAGACTCGGTGCTCCCGAGGAGGTGGCCAACGTCGTCACGATGTAAGTCACCGCCTATTCACCCCTCAAGAGATGCAGTGATTTAATTGCCGCCCAGGTTCGCGAAGACGGGATACCTGACGGGCCAGGAGATCGTCCTCAGCGGCGGCCTGAAATGATCCCCGAGTGACATCCCCGTCTCAGTCGCCGAGGACGAGTGCTTCAATATGATGCATTCCGTCGTGTATTTGTTCGTTCAGTATGAAAGAAGACGGTTATCGAAGAGTTACCAGCTGTCGGCGGCATACTCCTCACAACCTTGCTCTGCAGGGTTCAGGATATCTGTTTAGACTCGGACGCCGATCCCGGGTCGTCGGCAGGCTAGCTCACGATCGGTAATAGTTACGGTTTGGTCTGAATCTTGGGGTGTGTGAGACGGGGTGTTCCCGAAGAGCAAAAAAAACCTTCGGCTCCCGCGTTTGCGTCATGGACCTCGCGCCGAGGCGATCGGTCCCGTACATGTGTAGATCCAACATAAAACCCCAACTATCGCCGAGAAGGACATATTGCCGTTTATTATGCTGAATTGCCGACGCTCTTTCCCCGTCTTTTGTTTCTTGGTCATTGTTTTGGTAACACCCATTCAGTTAAGCAATAATACAACCACCGCAGGCCGGTCGGTATCATATCATATACCTCATACACCAAACAAGAAGCTTGGGCCCGGAGACCCAGCACACCATCCATCCATCCATCCATCCCGATATGTCGGTCGAAGCCGGCCCCCGGCAATCGATGGTCGGCCAGTCCCAGCAGGGAGGCCCAGCAACAACAACCACACCCGCCGCGCCGGGCCTCCCGCACGACGGCTACTGGAAAGGAGAGGCGGGTATCGCGAGCCTGTGTGTCGTGCCGGCTCAAAAAGACTAGATGCGACCTGTAAGCGGCCTCGCACCCCCCTCCCCCCCCCCTGATCCCGTGATTCATCCACATTCTCATGCCGCGGCCCGCAGGGTAGTATGAGAGCAGCTTCATTGGTCATGTCAAAGATATACCCGGCTAACTACCTGTCATTCCCAGAGACTACGGCGGAAACCCCGGCAAACCCCCTTGTCGCCGCTGCGTCCGCGGGCAAAAGGAATGCGTTCTCGCCACATCCCGCCGCCGCGGTCGCCGGCCACGGAAGTGCGTGCGCCTCCCGGACGGGGAGGTCTTCCCACCCCCGGGGACCATCGCAGCCTTTGAAGCGAGACCGGCGTCAGTAGACCACCAGAAACCAACCTCGGCGTCCCGGCGGCAGCAGACTGACCACTCGTGGCCACACTCCCCGGAAGACGAAGCCGCGGACGAAGACGAACATGTCCCAGCCACACCGGATCGCCCCGCCAGCTGGCCCGGCTCCTCCACCACGCAGAGCCCCGGCGGCCGCTCCCTCAAGAGCTCGGGCGACATCGAGGGCCACATCACATCGTCCGACCTTCTTAACCCGTCGGACGCGCTCAACCTCCTCGCGCAGGTAGCTGACCTCGACGGCGGGCCTACGTCCCGAGAGAATGACGAATCCGCGGCGCAGACGACGTCCTATCCTCCCATCTCGGACGGGGTGCTCTCCCTGTCCGTCGCCTCGCGCCTCTTGAAATCGTATCTACCCTATCTCCCCCAACTCCTCTTTCTAGTCTTGACTGACTCGAAAAAAGGTATAATGAGAACTACCACCCCTTCTTCCCAGTAGCAGACAAATGCATCCTCTCCCCGCCCTCCATCCCCCGCCTGGCCGAAGCCGAGCCGCACCTCCTAACAGCCATCCTCACCGTCGCCTCCAAGGACGAGCCCTCCCTCAGCGCCGTGCACGAGGCATGCTCGCGGCACATGGAGGCGCTCATCTCGAAACTCATCTACATCTACAAAGGCTCGACGACAGTCGGCGCCGTCGAGGCCCTGCTGATACTAGCCCAGTGGGCGCCCCAGCGCCTACAGGAGCGCCCGACCGTCGGCCGCGGCGAGGAGGACGAGGGCGCGTGGATGCAGATCGGCGTCGCGATCCGGCTGGGGTATCTGCAGAGCCTTGAGCAGACTGGGTTGTTGGTTGATAAGCAGAGTTGTTTGTCGGAGCAGTTTCGGAGGAAGAGGATGGTTTGGGCTGGTGAGCCCCCCCCCCCCCCTCCCTCCTTTCTCCCCTTCTTTCTCACTTACGTGACTAACCACTCTCGTAGCGTGTTATATGAGCGATCGCGAAGTCTCGATACGCGTCGGAAAAGGCTTCTGGTCCCGCGGTCCAGGCCCCTCCACGATCCCCCGCTCCGCCGACTTCCCATCCTTACGAGTCCAGCGCGCCGGGCCGGATGACCTCGGCCAGCTATTCCAGGCGCAGCTCGAGCTGATACAGCTCTTCAGCAGCGCGCACGATATCCTGTACTCGTCGGCCAGCCACCGCGCGCAGCTATACCTGGGCGGGGAGTACGTGCGGTAGATCGTAAGTCTGCCCTGCTTCCTGTCTAATTTGCAACTGACAGACCGTGTGAAAGGATGACTCTTTCGCCGTGCTGCGCAAGTGGAAACTCGTCTGGGGTAGTCTCAGCTGTGCGTACAACCAACCACCCATCACGGTCTTCACCACTAACTCCTCTAAAGTCACACCCCTGATCAAAGCCGCCCTAGACCTCTCGTACGAGTTCCTGAGGCTATACATCAACGCCTTCGCCTTCCAAGCAACCATCAACCGCGCTATCACCCGCGCGCGCCAACAGCAGCAACAATACCAAACGTCACAGCCACAACAGCAAACATCTGAAACTGCGCAGCACCAACAACAGCACGAACAACAGCAGCAGTACCAACAAACCCCCGCTCAAACAGCAACAGCAGGCCAGCCGCGGACGACGACGACAGCAGCAATAAACAGCCCCCTCTTCTCCGACCTCTTCAGCACCCCCCTTGGCCGAACCTCACTGTTTTGGTAACCGCCCTTGGCATTGATGTAATTTCCCATCACATCATGTGTGAACTCAAGTTGACACAGCACTCAAGGCCCGCCTAGCAGGCGCCCTCGGCGCCGAAGCCTCAGACAGCGTCCGCCGCTCCGTCTCCGTGACGGTAGACTGCCTCCAACGCTCCTCCGTCGGCGCGCACAGCCTCGGCCAGCGCTGCGCCCGCCTTCTCTCCCTGCTTTGGCGGAACCGGGCCCCCGAAACTTCACAGCCTCAGCCCCAACAGCAATCTCCCCAACAACACCAACAAGCAAACCAACACCACCAACAACGCCCCTCTTTCACGGGGGCCGCGGGCGGCACAACGGCCTCCCGCGGTGCCGAAATGGGTCCGATATCCGTCCCGCCGGCATCCGCCCCCGCCCCGAGCGCCGAGCACCAGCCGCAGCACCATCTGCATCACCATCTGCATCACCCGCATCATCCCACCGGGTTCTCGTCAACGACTAATACGCACGACGGGGAAAACTTGCTTCTTAATAATGGACACGTTCTCTCGCATTTGCACTTGCAAACACACACCCACACAGCCACCGCCACCAGTAATCCCCTCGCAGGCATGCCCTCGGCCGCAGCAGAACTGCAGACTAGAGTAGTAAATGTCAAAGAGGAGAAAACGACGTACCACTTCGTGAAAGAGTGCAGTCAATTCGCCGATCTTGACCGGCCGGCGATCCTCCCGGCCCGGAACCCGGCCAAAATGCCCGGGTGAAGCGGGAGTGTAGGGGGTTTGATGCGGCTACATGCAACACCAGAATCCAACCTCTAGATTTTCGTTACCGGCTAGGAAATGTCACCCTGTAGATCATAAAACCATCATAACGGCCCAGACTAAACGGGCCCGGCCGGACGGACACCCCGACCCATACAACTCCAAAACAAACACAAACAACAGAAAACAAAGAACCAAAACGGCCACACGTGTCTCGCCAGAAACGGTTCTGACGATCCTCAGCACGACGTTCGACCCGGTTCTCCCCTTTATCGTGAACGGTGCTACGTCTTCAAAGGCCCCGGAATACCGGCAAGTCTAGCTGACGCCACCAGACGAAAACCCTCCAGCTAGGTGGCACACACCCGAAGCCACAACGGAAACCAAAAGGCACCAAGTCTACACAAGTAGTTGTTAAAGTGATATATAACTCTGCTCTTATCGAATAAAAGGTTTCCGGGGTATTTTAAACTTAACTGACCCATGCCGACATCCGAATGTAAAGCCTTTTGCTCCTTCGGACACGGCACACACACGGTCAGGCAATGGAATAGACTCGACCGCAAAGGGCGGCCGGCCTCGTAACTGTACACCAAAAACACCCCGTCCAAAATATAACAACACCTCGCTGGCCAGGTCTAAGTTTTTCGTCGTGGGCTAAGTCTAGTAAAAGAAATGTGTGAAGACGGGACGTTTGGCGTCCCCAGAGGAAGCGAATGCTCCGACCCTACGTGCGAGGAAAAATGCATCTCGCGTTGAACTTGTTAAAAGAAAAAAGCAATGCCCACCAACGAAGGAGCATGTGGTATGAATGCCGAATGCCCGCCCACCAGCCCACCAGCCCGCCAGTCGTTCCTCCTACTCGTACATGCCGTCCTATACCGTGCCCTAATCCTGTTTCCGTCGTCAATTCCACTGGGTGATTCTCCAAATGTCATCAAACCTCTGCGCCTGCCACCTCGTCGCGGAAGCGCAGGCCGCCTTCCACCTGGGTAGCGTCCTTGACCCACTCTGTCTCTGCCACCTTTTCCAGCGTCCATCTGTGACGCGCGCGCGTCAAGAGCCCCTCGGTGATTTCCATGGCGCCCAGCAAACCGCGCTCGTTGAACTTGGCCACATCACCTTCGTGGTCGCCGTCTTCTCCGGCGTGTTCGATCCAGCGCCACTCCGCGCGGGCGATGCGGTGGGTTGTGCGGCTGCGCATGCGGTGATCCGTGTTTGGGTAGGGGTCAAACGGCAGACGAGCCTCCATGAGGGCGTAGAGCAGCACACCCAAGGACCAAGCGTCAGTAGCGCGACCGTCGTAGGGCGTGCCCAAGATAACCTCGGGCGCGGCGTAATCTTCGGACCCGCAGCGGGTTTCAAGCTTTTCGTCGTCGGCAATGCGGCGGGACAGCCCCAAATCCGTCAGCGTGATTACACTGTGTGGGTACGTCGTCCAGTCCATCGAGGGATCCGCTAGCTCGGGTGCCGTCAGGTTGACGAGCACGTCTATCGACTGTCAGCAGTGTTTGAATTTGGCTCGGCCGGGTCACCCACTCTCGAGCTTGATATCCCTGTGGACGATCCTGCGCTCATGCAGGTATCTAACCGCACCCACGAGTTCCGAAAACATGCGCCTCAGCAGCGCCGGCTTGAGCACCTGGCGATGTGCCGTGGCCACGTCGAAGAGATCGCCTCCGGGGCAGTGGCTGAGCACCAGGATGGCACGGCTGGGCTCGATATTCCACGCCTTCAGATGCACCAGCGAGGGGTGGCTGATGCTCTGCATGATTTCCAGCTCGCGCTTCAGCGACATTTCGATGCGGTCCTCGCTTGCCCCTCCCCTGGGACCATGTTCGCAGACCTTGATTGCAACGAGCGTTTTCCTTTGAGGCTGGGACAGCTCCGAGATCGGCGTGATACTGTCGGCGTGCAAAGAATCATCATCGTCTTCCACCTGGCTCGTTGCCAACATGACGCGGCTAAATGTGCCTTGGCCCAGCGTCTTGATTGCTCTCCATCTTCTCCTCTTGCGATCGCGGCGGTCGTAGGCTTCAAAGTACTCGGGCACGCTGGCTTTCGGTTTGATGGTGGCGTCGGCCGAGTCTCTCGAAGACTCGCTCGGTGGCGGGGTCGGGGGCTGGGCAATCGCAGGTGTCAGGCCTCTGGACTCGGCGAGGTTCAGCTCGCGGCGCATGTGAGGCTCTTTGGCGGACTCGGACACCTCTGACGGCTTGACATGGGAGCCGGAGACGGTGATTTGCCTTGTGGGGATATATTTGGGGTCAGGGATGTATTCGCTGACGCTGCGGTTTCGCGTATGCTGCTCTTTGCCATTAGGGGCTTCTTTTGAGGCTACATTTGCGCCGGCTCCCTCGACGCCTTCTGCGACCAGACTGGCGTAGAGATTGCGTTTCGGGCCGTGGATCAGAGCGGCGGCTATTGACTCGCCATTCGCTGTAACCAAAACCGAGTCTGGGGTTGGGTTGGGCATCTGGTCGCGGGACGGCGGTCGTACACCGAGACGCCTCCAGGGGCCGGGCGAGTCTCCAGATAGTAACGGGGAGGGCAACGGGGTCACGTCACTCATAGCCGATAGGATCGGGCTGGGCATGCACGAGCTCGTGGCCGAGGCGGGGCCCAGACTGTTGTGGATGGCCGCCTTGAAGCTGGGGGTTCGAGAGACGGGCTTCAGACTCGAGGACGATGCTTTCTTGACGAGACCGGCACTCGGGCGGCGGGGCGTCGAGTATATATGGTTGTTGGTTTGGGACTCGGATCGTGTCGGGACACTAGGGTGCAGGTCTGCGGTCTGCAGTCTCAGGGTGTTTGCGGTAGCAAGGGGACTCGGACCAGGTCTCTGGGGCTGGGACTCGGTTGACTGCGGCTCCAGCTGCTGAAAGGAGGATTCGGACAATGGCGGCGAGGGCGCTATCGTGTTTGTTCTGAACTGGATCTGGGGGTTTGGCACGACGTAGGGGAAAGAGATGTCGTTGAAGTCTGCATTGCGGAAGTTTGTATCTGAGGCGACGGGGTCGGAGCTCCCATCAACCTTGTTCTGGTGTTCCGTGTGAATCGGCATGGACTGGGGTGGACCGTTTGACATGATTATATGCAACGTGTGGCCGTGGTGGGTACAGACGACGGGACGACGGTCGTGCGAGTCGTAGGAAGAGTCGCAGCGCGCGGGGGGAGCGAGGAGAAGGAGGGATAAAGGCGCGAGGTGTGTTTATCAAAGGAGGGTGGCGACCAGCTGCGATTCGTAGGCCGGCGGAGCAGAACGGTGTCGGCGTGGGCGTAGACGTGGATTGGGATAGGCTTAGCTACACGCGGCAGCCAGGTGGCCAGCGTCAGTTTGGACGTTCTTCTTTTGGGGCCAACTCTTTTGTTCCCCGTTTGCAACTGAGAGAAACGGTCCGGCCGTGGGGGAAGGGGGGTTGGCTCGAGGAGCACGACGGGGGGGACGCAGAGACGGGGATGGACTCACTCAGACCAAACTCGCACAGTTTGGAGCCTTGGCGATGGATGGATAGCCTTTTTCTCTCTGACGGATTTGACTCAATCCCTCACGGTGAAGAGGGCAAGGGAGAGACGAAGAAAGATTGGAAGCCTGGGTGCGGCCTCACGTAGGGGTTGAGGGGGTAAAGAGCGGAAGGGAGAGGAAAGGAAAGGAGCAGAGTGAGTGAGCAAGGAGAGGCAAAGGAGAGGCAGAAGAGAGGAAAGGGAAGAAACGACGAGGGGGCTATGACGAGAACATGGGGGCTGCCAGTGAAGGGTGAAGGGCGAGCGAGGGTGTGCAGTGCAGCGCAGCGCAGCAGCGGCAGTGGTGACAGTGAATGACAGTGGCAGCAGAGCAGGTGAGCACTGAGCAACGGGCAGTGGGCTCTTCGTCTTTTCGGTACCTACGCAGTAGCGCCAAGCGTGTTGGAGGCACAATGCCTGAGGGGGTAAGCGAGTGCCAGTGCTGTCTGTGTGCCTGAGCGTGTGTGTTGAGCCATGCCTATGCCGTTGCCGTGCGAGGGGTTGAGAACAGGACACAAGGGGAAGGGGGTACTGGGTTCTGATTCTGAGCCTGTGCCTGTGCCTGTGCCTGTGCCTGTGCCTGTGCCTGTGCCTGTGCCTGTGCCTGTGCCTGTGCCTGTCGTAAAAAGTAATAAAAAAAAGATCGGGGGACGCAACGCAGCAGCGAGGCCGAGGCAGAGGTGGAAACAGAAACAGAAAGGGTGCGAGGTGCAGATGCAGGACTGGAGTCGCTGGACATGGATGGCATGGATGCGCGTTGGATGGGACGTGGGACGTGGGACATGGACAGGGAGGATGCCTTACGGCGGACTGCCACCCGTTGCTGCTACCGCTACCGCTACGGGCAGAGGGCGGTTGGCTGGAGCTGGGGGGCAGTGGGCAGTAGGCAGGAAATGCAATACTCAAAGAGGCATTAACAGAGCAGAATGCGCTGTATCTCTAAAGGTACAACCGCGGCAGTCTCGATGGAGCAGGGTATCCGCAGGGCAATGCTGCGGAAGCGTGGTTGGCTGGGCGGAAAAGGTACCCTGCGCACCGCGACGGCCTTGGCGCTGCTGACTGTCCCGCCCCTGCGCTCCCCCCATTGCAGAGTGCCTCGCCGGGTGGGCGCACCCAGCATTTGAAGGTGCCCTCCCTCTCCCACTCTCCCAGGGTATCTGCTGCTGCTGCTTGCTGCTGCACTGCACCTACCTACTATACCTAGGTACTATGCAGTACAGGCATGTAGTCTGCAGACTGCATCCCACACGCGTCGCCGGTACCCCTACGACGGCGGTACTGTGCTGTAGGTACATGCAACCTGATCTCGGGGCCCCGTCCGCCTCGCAGTCGTACTCCCAGTACCCGTACATGTAGGCATGTAGGTGCACGTTACCGCGCTGCGCTCCGTATTGGCCGTCTATGGTCCATGGCTGCGATCGAACGGATGCCACTGCGGAGCCCGCCCACTTTCATCACCGTCGCCCGTCATGTGCGCCGCTCAGCGGCAGACCATAATCATATTTCTTTTTTACACCCTGCGAGGCCAATTTCGGGTTTCTTTTCTTCCCGTGCTGCAAGATTGGAGATGCAGAGATATGGTTTTCCTGATAGACACCTAACTGGTGCGGGCACTTTAAAGCCACGGTACGTACCTTATCTTGCAGCTGCAAAAAAGGAGGGGGACGCTGGAGGAGGGAACAAAGAATGGACAGAGGTCCACATTTACCCGAACGGGCGATGAATCAGAGACTCACACGCTCCTCCTTCCCCCCATCGGGGGTACAAAGGAAACGACTGAATATTCAAATGTTGGCCTTCAGGTAGCTCTCGTACTGCGTAGTACCTTACTCCAAAAAGGTGTTGTTGGTTGTTTGTTTCTTTCAGTCTCCCTTCGACTCGACCCATAAACAACATCGCCTCACCACCACCCGCGTCGTCAGGGTCCATGTGGTTCGTGGCCCTGTCCCTCCGACGTCTCGCCAGCATGCCACCGGAGCCAGCCCAGACACGGAATGGCTGGTGTCTGAGCGGCCGGTGACGGGTGACAATGTGCGGCGCAGTGGTGCAAATGGGCCGAGCGGTCGATCAAGACTTTCTAGATTGACTCGTCCACCTCATGTACTTCAATGCCACCAATGCAGTAACACGCTGCTGTAAGTCAGTCCGGTGTCCAACAAGGGCCTCGCCTCGCCTCACCCACAATCCAGATGCCCTCTTGTACACCGTGACACGGCATTTTGCAACCCTCCTCCGTTGCCCCAAGACGCGCAGGCATGCAGTCATTCCAGAAGACGGCAATGCTGAGGCAGTACGGATAGTTCCCCCCCTCCCCCCCCAGCCAGCCCTGCGGCCAGTGCCAAGCGACCAGTGTGCTTGCAGTCAAAGTCTGGACAAAGGGCGAGGGATGCTTTGTAAGACATTTCTTCTTGGGATTCTTTCACCAGGAACTTCGAGAACACGGACTGCTGCCAATTGGCGCGCATTGCATTATCATAATCGAGACAATAATTGCCCTCGTAGGCGAGATTGGGTCGCCAGACGGACTTCCAAAGCCGGACCACATCCAACTGACTGAGGAAAAAAAATCACTGGTCACGGGTGATGGGCCGGTGACACGTCTGACTCTGACTCTGCCTCCAGCTCTGTCACGCCGCGAGGTTCTCATCCTCAAGCCCCTCCACCCTAACCCCCCCCCCAACGCGAACCCCAAGGCCCAGGACCGAAGCTACCTGCTACCCAACTGAAAATCCAATGTGCCCCTCGGATATTACGTTACAGTGCATCATCCATGATCCATCCCATCCCTCCCTAGTGCCAAAAGGCAAGTCCCTGCCACCTGGAGGACCGCCGTCGACAGCCGCCCAGCGGACGGTGGGGAGACCCCGTCGACAACCCTGACCGACCACTTGCTGTGCAAGGTATCTAATTGATGCCAACCCGGCGCCAGCCAGGCCAGCCCACGGCTCAGCATGTCATAGGGCCGCCGCCTCGACTTCGAGGCCCGGAACGGGCGAGTTAAAATTGCTGTCGCCCAGCGCTGCTCTCGTTTGCGCCGCTTTGAGACTCTGGGCCTTGACGGTGCCCACCCGAAAATTGTGCTGGACGATGGAGATGGATCCAGCGTCCCGTTGTTTAATTCTCCATTATTGCCATGTTACACCGGCTGACTGGTTGCGCCTGGCCCGCGCCGTCTTGTCCGTCTTTGCCCTGTCAGTGCCAGTTGACGACGCCGTTGGTCTCGGTCTCGTTCCCTTGGGCCAGGCAACGGAACGGCGCCAGGCAGAGAAAGACAGGCCCGCCGGAAGGCGTGTCGAGGCGACGGCACCGTCTTCCGCAAGACAACAACCTGCCGGCTGTATGTACAGCCTATGTACAGATACAGATGTGTTGTATGCATCTGCACCTACCGGCGTCTGACGTTGCCATATGCATGCTATGCATTCATTCGCCATTGGCCCGACTTGCCAACGGCAATCGCAACGTTTTTGCTTCTTCGTCGCGCCCGAGTCGCCAACGGTCGTCGTTCCTCGGCTGCCGCGTGGAATTGAGTTCAGCCTGTCTGTTCAGGGCCTCTGCTCCGACACTATCGTCATTGCCGTCGCCCTCGGTAGCGCACTAGCTATGCATATCGCGATTACTCTTGTCCCAAGGTTGGCGCTGTTGGTCGAGCCGGCCCCGTCCAGGGCGCTACCGCTTGATAGCGCCGTCTTGCCGATGTACCGCTTCGCTTTCTCGACGGTGTCTCGCAGGACGCAAGGCACGCGATTGTGTGCAGTTGCCGGTTGCCCTAGACCAGCGAGTCTGGCTCTCTCGCCCACTTGCGAAGCTACCGCGATGTTCGTATGCAAGTGATTGAGTTTCGACGATGCCCGCTGGCGATGCGTCTGCGTGGCCGCCTTCCTCGGTGCGCGTGATGACCTACTGCTAGTAAGTCGGGCTCCCCGAGTCATTCGCTTAGCAGTTGCCAGTGCTTCCTTGTTTTCGCCTCCAACGGCGGTCGAAATGACGGCTGAGAGAGAGTCAGGTCTCTGCAGGACCAAGAGACCGATTTCGGGCGAACTGGGCCTTCTCCCTTGATGCCGGGAAGAGTGGACAAACTGCACGATCGATGACTGCTATCTGGCGTTGATCTTATCTCTGCTCCGGCGATCCTTTGCCGGCGAATGTCCGGCACAGGTGCACTCGACCGTTCATGCAAGGGTGACGGATGTTGGTCAGACTGTGCTCCGTTTCGTAAGGCCGGCAAAACGGCCTGCAGCTCCCAGTTCCGACATCTCTGCATTGACGGGCTATCTCCGCCAGTCGTCCGTAGTCAGCCAGACAACACAACGTGCTCCTTCACCAGCACAGCATACTAGGTAGGACGCCAACGTACACCGGATCGCGTCCAGCTGCTCCAACAAAGACTAAGCAAGTGTGGGCGAGTGCGAGCCCGCGTCTCCAGAGGTTCTCAATCATCAGGACTGCGAATCTGAGTCGTCCCCGCCCGCCACTCAGATCGGCCTCCCGCTCCCCTCCCTCCACGTTCGGCAGGGGCGGCTTCGATTGGCTGCAGGCGTGCACGATGGCCCGGCGGTGCGACCCATTGGTGCATTCCGTGTCTGTGGCCCCAAGCGCAGCGCGCCAATGCCGCGATTCAAGGCAAGCGCTTTGGGAAGTCCTGGTGCGATGTCTGTCAGACAGTGAGCATGGAGATGCGTCAACCTGCGTCTTTCGGCATGGCAGCAGCGCACAATGACGTGTGTCGTGGCCATTTCGTCCCCGCTGTGTCCACCAGCGTCGAGATCGACACATATTCAAGGCGGACTTGGCGGAGCTGCACCTCTGGGTGGTATTCTCGACCGTATATGCGTATGTGCGAACGAAGTATCTCCCGAGACACCCGTGCCAGGCGGCCGGGTCCAAGGGTGCATCGAGGCCGACGGGCAGGCCGGGGCTCCGTTCCGTTTCGTGCCTCACCGGCGCCGACTGGGTAGGTAACCCGCCGGAGAACGGGGCTGCGACTTTGACGCAGCAGGTAAGGTGTCTGCCTGCCTGCTGCGGAGATACAAGTACTATGGAAGCCGCGCAATGCTGACGACAGTCCGGCTTCGGAAATTCTTCTCGTTCTGCGTGCGTGGGTCTTGTGTAGACCGCCGGTCTCGTTGCTGCAAGGCAGCAGTTGCAGTTGCAGTTGCAGTGTCGCATCTGCGTCCGCGTGTCTGCGAGGCAGGAGAGGAGACGCACCCCTCGGACCCGGAGTCACAATCCGCTGCATTCTCCACGGAAGGACCTCGGACTGCATCGACCGGTGGCGGTCAGGCCGGTGTTGGCTTACCAGTCAGAGTCGGGCCTTCAGCAAAAGTCCCTGGAGCGCAGGCTGCCGTCAATCGAACAGATTCTGAATTGCCTCTTCGGGCAATTTTCCAACGTGAGCAGGCAGCGGTCGGTTGGTGTTGGGTTTGTTAGTTGCGTGTCACAGTTAGGCACCCCATTGATTAAATATTTGCCATTTTCTAGCTTTCTTTCATGAAGTGGTTGGTATCTTATTTCGTTTGCCAAAATTACAATCGTGCAGAAGAACGCCGCTTCCTCCCTTCCTTCCCCCTTCCACGTCGCTCCTTCTAAGATACCTGTGGGTACTGAAGACGGAAAGCACTCTCCACCTCAGAGTCCCACGCTCCTTCCCATCAGACTGGATCAGACTGGGAAAGTGACAATGCCATCGTACTTTCCTCGGCAGGTGCTCTCGCCTCAGCTGAGATAGGTCCTACCTTCCATCGCAGGAGGTTGCCACCCACCCGGCCGGGCCTTCCTGTTTCCTCTTGGTTGCAGCCCGAGCATGCCTTCCCTCCTTCCAGTTTGCCCGCGAGAACGACGATGACTTCACCTCATCAAATTCAGCGCCATCCTTGATCGAGCAACAGCCTCATGCTTCAGCCCCCAGCACAGCGCGGCTCGGCTCTCCCGCAGCACTCTCAACAATGGCCAGTTGAACCGTGCTTGCGCCTGGATGTCACTCCTCCCTTCTGCAGTGTCCGGCTTCCCACTGCTCGGTTGCTCTTCCCTACACCGCACCACCACCGAGTCCGGCGATCAGGGACGCCTTTGACTTGGGGCACAGAAGCTGCCAACGCCGTTGCATCATGGCAGCACCCCTTGGCATCTCCTCTCGTCCACACCAGGCCATACTCCCAGCAGTCGTCGTCACGACTTGAACTGGCTCGTCCCGTGGCGTTGAGGCCACGGACTCCGTCGTGCTGTATCAACTGTTCCGCGAAGAGGCCGCACGCAGAGTGTGGCATGGCGGACTCGACTTATCAAGTCATCACTGCGCTTTCCGGGCCCTCGACGCTCTGCCCGTTGGCAGCGTCGCATTTACAACTCCGACTCAGACCGTCCTCAACGGATTTCGCCTTCATGTCCGAATAGATATTCAACACTCGGATCGACAATATGGGCCTCGTGTCGGGGAGAGAAATCAATCGAGAGCACGGCGGGCGACTCAGTGTGGGAAGTGTTCGGCCACTCCAACGTGTTGCTGGGGATTCCGACGAAGGAGCCTGGTGACGCTTTCTCGCCCCAGGTAAAAGGGGGCAACTCAAGCCACCCCGGGGTGTCTTCCTCACCGTCGTCGCTCTTCCACAGCCATTCCGGCAGATCCTCGATTTCGATCTCCGCCTCGTCACTGTCGTCGTCGTAGTCTTCAGAGAATCCCTTCGAAATGGACGCCGTTTTCTCCGCAAACGCTGCGAGCCGATCCATGCGGTATTGGTTGACTCGGTCCGCCTTTGTCGTCCTCCCCGTCTCTCGGAGCGTCTTCTCCAGGTTCGCCAGGGCCGTCATCTTCAAGCGCTCGTCCACGTCAGACGTCAGGGCAATTCGGGCAGCCGACTTGAAGGACGTGATCGCCGCCGAGATGTTGCCCATTCGGAAATACTTGACCCCCAACTCGAGGTTGATGGCTGCCTCCTGTTCGTCTGTCATGCTATACGCATTCATGTGGGACGTCAACACCTCGACCGCTTCGTCCAGGCGGCCCTGGTTCTCCTTGCAGGCTGCGAGGATGCCCGTATGCGAGAGCGCCATTTCGCCCAGCCACGAGTGGTCCTGTCCCGACGCCTCGGCACGATGACGATGACGCCTGAGAACTTCTTCACACTCCTCTGGGTCCTGTCGGGCCCATATGCAGTCGATATAATCGCTGTACAGAAGATGCGTCAGATAGTTGGCTGGCCCGGTCCGCTCCTCAATTTCTGGCAGCAGCATCCCGTATAACCGCATAGAAAGCTCATAATAATCGGTAAAGTCGGTCGCGCCCAGGCGGCGCCAGATATGGGCAAGAATGTGGTGCGGCCCCAGCACGATCGGAATCAAACCAGTGAGGTAGTGGAGGACGATCCGGAGGAGGTCGTGCTTGTGGTGTCGGTCCAGGTACCACAGCAGACAGACGGTCCTCGCAACGAAGTCGGGGCTCTCGGCAGCCACAATCTCCTTGAGCGACTCGAAGGCCGGGCCAAGCACGCTGTTGATGTCGATTTGGTCACCTTTGATCATGCACCTGTTGACCAAAGCAAAACTCGCGATGACCCTCTCGAATAAGTCGTTGCTGCGATCTCCCTGGTTGAAACGGCTGTTGATGCATTCGACGTCATATTCGCACCACCAAGCACCAGAAGAGAAGGATCCGTCGATGTAGTCCCGGAAAAGGACCAAGACCTGCTCAGTACTCTGAAGTTCGGCGGTCGGTGCCAGGGCTCTGAGGGGGGCTGGGGGCGGTGAGGGCGTCCGGCAAGTCACCTCCAGTGCCGTCTGCACGCTGGGAGTCTGGCCTGCTCTGAACTTGGCCATCAACGACGGGTTACGCTTGAGGTACCGGTTGATGTTCTCCAGATCCACGGGCTGGCCACGAATTCTGAACTCCGTCGGCCTCTTCAGTGCGTCACGCTCCCGCTTGAGGAGCATGATGGCGAGCACCTCGTCTCCCTTCAGCTTCTTGTCGAGGCCCCATTTCCAGATCCGCGATTTGTACATCTTCACGCTGGTTTTATTGATGAGCAACACTCAGAAGAAGAGCATAAGACAAACGAGACAACTTACGTTGCAACAAAATGATAGTCACGTTCCATGATTTCCATGACCTCCTTCAACGACTTCTTCTCTTCCTGGTACAGCCTCGTTATGATTGGCCGCTTGGTTTCCCAGATTTCCGCGGGCACGCGCTTGCGCGGCCTTGCTGACTGCCCTGGGCTCGTCATGTCGTCAGCTTCGGAGTCGGTGGAAGCTTTCCTCTTCGCGGGGACTGTCGCTTTGGAGGCTTTCACCGTTTCTGGCTTGATGACGGCGTCTGATGGACGCGATGGCGACAGTTTCGAGTATCCAAACAGCGGGCTGCAAGTGCAATACGTCGAGGTGGTTCTATGTCAGGATCTTGAGTTCCAACGTCATGTCTCAGGAGAACGCGGAACGCGGGGAAGCGGTTGGATATGTTTTTGAAGGCAGGAGAAGGGGGATTCGGCCAGTATGAGGACGAACCGCTAAGCCCGGCAAGGCTCCTTGTTGCCGCCCCCCATCCACCGCGGCCGGGTTGGTTGTGGTATTGGGCCCAATGCCACCCTTCTCTCAGCGGCAGCAGAACGACCCCTGCAGCGTGGCACTGGTCGCTCAGCAAAGAGACCTTGCATTCGCTGCCAATCGTCGAGCTTCCGCCAGCGGGCCTAGACAGCCACGCCTACCCGCTGAACCGCTCCCGACTCCCTCCCCGGTAAGGGGTTTTACCCGCCAAGGCCACAAGCGTCCCTACACCCTACAGGGGAGGTGAGCGTCAGTGGAGACGCGGTAGGGGTTCTCAACTTTGCAGGAGGAACAGGGAGCAGCGGGCGATCAACGGCCGTCAGATGGCAGCGTGTGTGTGGCTGTTCAGCACAGCACAGCACAGCAGCTGGCCAGCTGCAGTTGGAGGGTTGTGAGGAGCCATGAGCTTGTCGTACCACTCCGCCGCTGACCAGCTGCAGCAGCCCAATCTGGACGCCGCGGGTAAGGAAAAGGAAGGGATACACTCACAGGATGCTACAAGGATGCGGGAGAAGGTGCACCCAACTCCGGTAGGGCCGGCCGTCAACCGTCATTTCGAACATTTGGATCACATCGCGTCCACCGACCGCACACCACATATCCGGCTGCCTAATAGTGGCTCGACCAGCAACGAAGGCCTCCAAGCTCGACTGCCTGCCCAGGGGGTAGATCCGTCCTCATCTTGTTTCCGCAAACGCAACTGGGACAACGGACGTCTGCCACTTTCAGAATGTTGCTGCCTCGCGACGTGGAGAGGAGGCATCAAGGCAGGCATGACATGGCAGATGGAATAGACGCACTGGACGCTAAACCCCGTCTCGGACAGGGTTTAGAGCGGGTGCAATATAAGCGCAAGGTGACAAGGTCAGTGCTTCTGGGCTGGCACTACTGGGCTGGGTCAGCACCCTAACGAAACGGATGCCAGGACACAACACACCCGCTCGATGAGGCAGGGCAGTGGGCAGCGGACAGAGGCTGCTAGCCGTTTGGGGATGGAGAGAAGCGGAACAACGCCAATGATGCGGGCGCTTGTCTATACTCGATTCCGATTGGCATTTGTTACGATATCCTTCTCTCGCACGCACGCAGGAATGCAACAAGTTGAGCAACGGCCGCAGAGCCCCAGGCAGTCCCACCAGGAAACGGGGACTCGTTACCTCTAATGCTCCATCCGCGTCGAGTCGCCCTTCCTCTCTTGTCTCGCCGGTCAGTCGGGTCAATTCGCCGGTCGTCCCGTCTTACCCTCGGCCTTGTCCCCGGTGTGGACCCTCGGACAGCGGCCACCTACCATGGCCGACTCTGGCATGCTCTGGCCTACTTTGGCCAATTCTTGCCTGCCGAGGCCCGTCACCCATGGCCGTCTCTGCTGGCCCAAGGGTAACCTTCCAGAAACGAATCTCGGGCTTTGGAGTGAAGCGGGACGGTGCAGAATCCGAGGTGACCGCTCACAGCACGAGATCTCTCTGGACGCGGGTGTTAGTGTTGGGCCAGGACAGCGGCAAGGGTGGCATTCCCAAGACGATCTGAATCGATTTGATGTGCCACAGCGCACTGGCAGCCCCCATTCTCCTGACGGTCACAAGATTCCCACGATTTCCAGCAATCAGACGTGGGCCACGGAGGGCTCCAGCTTCTTCCGGCGAGCGTTTCGGTCGGCACCCGGAGCTCAGCAAGCAGTCAGCAGTGCTTGCTGGCGCTGGCACTCCGACTCTCCGCCCGGATGGGGGTCAGGACGGTCAGGACCTGAGAGCGGCCCCGTCTTCCCTACCAGGCCTGTCTCCCGCGCTGATTAAACTTACGCAGAGCCAACAAGCCCCCCGGCCACAGCGGTGGATCGGCCTCTGCACATCGCGTGGACCGCCATTACGGGTGACAAGTTTCCATCGCCCTGGTTCATGGGCAAACAGCGTAGGGCACAGAAGGGGTGATCGACTCGTCTCGGACGAGGCCAAACACGGACACGCGGGTGGGAGAGAACAATGCTCGCTACCTTACTCGGTACCTCCCTCCACGGTACACCTGATGCCCAGCCAGCTTATTTTCCATGTCTCGAGATGCAACTGCTGCCTGCTGCCTCTCCCGTCTATTTCTGCTCGACCTGAAGCCAACCCCGGCCGGTAGAAATGGACTTTTGGTGTTTTTCCAGGCTGCAGAATTCTTCCTTTGCGGTAATTCCTACTTTGCGGCAATTCTGTGCGATTCAATGCTGCCTAGAGACCAGAGCCTCCGACGCTATTTTCTACTCTCCGGACGGGTCTCATTCTCATCGCGGCTATCACACCAATCCTCATTCCATGGCCTCATGGAGTCTGGGCGACCGCCGTATCTCCATGACATCGTTGGGTGTTGAGATCCACCGATAATTTGTCGCGCGCAACGTTCCACGCGACGTCTCTTTCAGGCCCCCAAGTCCGGGACCAACAGTCAAGAGAATAGGCTGTCTGCCTAACACGAAGCCGCAAGCATGTCCGGGCTGACAATAACGGGCTCTTTCTTCCTTGCCGGAGCGGCGAGCAACACACAACACACCGCGCCGGAGAAAGAGTGACAGTGGCATCGCCGACAAAGCGATGACGTGCCGCGGGTGAGACGGCTGCATCATTTGCTCGGGCCATGGCACCTCGTGTTGAGGTGCAGAAGGCGACTCGTGTCCGTATGACTTGATATTCGTCATTGAAGCTGGCTGCGCTGCTTACATGTACGAATGACTCCCGATTTCAATTTCAAATCGGCGCCGGCGGGCATCTCACGGCCGAATAGACTGCCGCCGCACAAGTATACGGAGGCGGCATCGATCCTCCGATCATCTGGCCTCACTAGCGGGCCTTGGGATTGGGTCGAGCCTCAGCCCTATGCTCAAAGGAGCGGCCACATGCGGATGTGGTGATGCGGCGTTCCAAAAGTCGAAAAGTCCCTTCCTGCACTCGTCCATCTTTCCCAAGTCGATTCGGGCGGCACACGACTTGATCGGATCCTTCAGCCCTGTTGGGTAACATTGCCATTGCAGCGACGGTGATGGCGCATCTCGCATCTGCTGCGCAGCATCGTCGCATTGAGGCCATTCAGAATCGCACCGGTCTGGAATCTGGAATTGCAATCAGAAGACGGCCGAATCATGCCGACACGATTGAGTCGGCTATAGCCAATCACCCACTTGAAAACACATCCCGGCAACCCATGCTGACTGGAGACCCCCCCGAACTGCCACACGCACATGATCAGGCACGATGGGACTTTGGTTTTAGTCTCTGAGGGCACATCCGCTATGGCACCTCAGTGGGTTGGACAACTTTGGACGTGCTCTGCCGCAGCCCGGCCGTGTTCACCAATCCCTCCCTTTACAACCCTCGCGCCCCTATCCTGCCCAGAATGGTTTCGTTTTTAGAGTCCAAGAAAGAATAGCAAAAGTTCTTCCTGGAGAGGACAAAGACCGGTTCCAGAAACGGGGCACATCAGGCAGAGTTCTTCGAATTGTGCCTAGCAAGACCCCCCCCCCCCCCCAATCACGCCTCCGCTGCCTTTTGGGGGCGGGCCGGGGTTCTAGGTTCAACACAAGGCCAACCAACGAGACGATTATCTGCCTAGTTCCCTGGCCAAACGAGTGTTCGATGTCAAAGAGTTGCCGTGACAGTGTTTAGACGGACTCTTGTACATCTACCTTTTCAGCTTCGCCTCAAAGGCTGTTTTCAACCTTTCCCAAAGTTCTTCCCCTTCGACCTGTTCACTCGTACCTCATATCTAGGGATGGGTATAAGCTACGTCTGACTCCTCGTGTCCGAAGAATATAAACCTCGCTCGAGGACTGCCTTCAGAATGAGCCAGCAAGATCAACACCACCTCCGAAACCCCATGAGCTCTTCCTCGTCTCGCCAACCCCAAGCCATCCAGTCTGCGCAAGCTCAACAGGACGCCAGCGACCTCCTCCGCAAGCTCCAAGAGACCACTGTAAGTCGTTGCCCAAGCCGGTATGATGTCCATGGCTGACGCAGAGGCCCGTTAGATTGCTGCACTGAGAACTTCGAGCAACACGATGAACTCGCACAACTACGGCGGCAGCTCCAAGGGCACCTCGCCCGACGACAAAGGCAAAGGCTACGACCAGTCTGTCATCTTCGACGGCCTCCTCCCTCGGATAGAAACGCGAGGGCAGAGCAAAGGCTCCTCCAAGAAGAGCAGCGGCAAGAAGAAGGAGGGCAAGAGCTCACATCACCAGTACGTGGTCGCCGACGCTGTTGTCAGAGTACAGCACACTGACAGCCTGTATCACAGTTAGGAACGTTGCTACATCGAGCCGGTACCAGGCAGAGCCGCCTGCGGCCTATCCATGTAGGATCGACTCGGGCGTGCGACAGTACAGATTGATGAATGCCAAGTTGCATCATTGGACTGACTCGAAAACGGCCGAGACCTCGCGGCATTCTGACAAGCACAGACAGCATGGAGCAATAGGCTCAGTGGATGACTATGGATTGGATAATCTTGGCCAGGTGGATGTCGACCCTTGATGGAGGTCCAGACGGGGTACCGCGTCCCGCGGCAAGTGGATGTGGGGTGGAACGGCTCTCGAGTGGGATCATCGGATGGCAACGTCCCAGTGTCACCATGAGGGATCAACCGGACTTTGATGGGCGGAAAAAAAAGAAAAAAAAAGTCCGCTCAACGGTTCGTTGTGCGGGCCGACCAGATCACGGGCGTCTTTCGGCGTTGTCTAGAATATGGACGGGGTTTTTGGCTTGTGCGTATACGGACGGGCGTTGTTTCGGTTGGGCTGTTTTCGTGTTTCCTTGGTGTCGAAGCGCCACTCCTGTTTCTCCTAGAGTCTTGCCTCTTCTCCTTACCAGTCTCGACTTGAGCCGGCCAGCAATGGCCGAACGAGCAATAATGGACGAGTTATGTGAACAAAACGCCAGACGTTACTGCGGATGGCCCCCATCCGCCAGATCCTTGACGCGAAAGAAGCCGCATTCCCATTTGGCTAATAATTGGTGTGGGTTCGCATTCATTCCCCACTCTACATTGAAACTTGAAAGGGGGAGGCAGCGGCCAGCAAGGGTAAGGGTTCTCGACTGTCACTCACTGACGGCAATCAAGCGACATCAAGCGAGATCAAGCGAGAACGACAGCGGCAACCCACCGAGTGGCCGTCCGTCGCCAGATAGCGCTTACGGCGTGAAGACGAAAGCGCCCGTCCAGGCCAACACCCACGCCCACGCCCTCGGTGAAGCCGCGCGGGCGGTTCGGTGAGTATGAGGCGAGAATGTTTGGGACTTTGGTCGCGCCGCGCAACCCCCAAGGCAGAGACGGCAGTTGTTGGTGGAGGCTTGACGGTTAAGATCACCCGCAGAGGCTTTTCGAATCAAAGAAACAGCTTTCTATCGCCCCCGGGTTCTGGGCACTCGTGGGCTACCCATGCAGTCTCGTGCTAGGCAGAAGAGCATGGCAACTGATGAGAGATGAAGTTGGCATTGGAGGGGGGGGGGGCGTGTTCCCGCCTCTTTGGTATGCCATATGCCGTATGCTACGCGTAGCATTCACAGTGCCAGAGCACCAAGAGCACTGAACACAACAGCAAACCTGGCAAGGAAAAACTGGGGGCAAGGCGGTCCTCTCCCCTGCGCCGGAATCGGATGGCCACTGGGACAGAGGCCCTTGGCCTGGACGACGAGGCCCTGGGCCGCTGGGGCCCAGCTGGGTGAAGGCAGCTCCAATAAGTCCCGATCAGGATCGGAGTGAAGACGTCAAGGGAAGGGAGGGGTCGAGCCTCGAGGGGTCAACAACCAGAGGTAAGAGATTTGTCACCAACAGGCCGTCCCAGCGATGGAGCAGAGCGTGGGGCCCGCAGGGCCCATTCGTTATCCATGACCCCACGACTGGATCGCGACAGCTCGAACAACGCTGGGAAAGGAATAGCGCTGGGTCGACCGCCTCCACCGGACTACTCCCGACAGCGGGCAAGCAACGGGATCGCAACACTTGGTGTTGATTTATTTGCTGCCTGAAGCTGAGAACGACGAGCGGAGCTGTCGAGCAGCTTTCGAAGGCTTCGACAGCGTCGTCAGGATCTCGGGGCGAGGGACCTCGGGGCGTGTGCCACGCGACGACGGAGGCCGCGGAGCAGCCCGGATGAATGAGGATGAGTGAAGGGCGCAGATGGCAGCGCCAGGAGGAGGGAACCCGCCTTTGCAGGTCAAGGTCAGGTCCAGCAATTAGCAATTCGCACAAGGCCAACGGCGGACGGGGACGTACGTACCCTGTTTGCGTACGCTCTGGCTATGACTCTGACGACGGAGGACGCTCCGATGCCTCAGCAGCGCTGCGGCACAGAAGATTGGTGCCAGCTAGTGCCAGTGGCCTACGGCGATGCCAATATTATTCCCCTTGCACAGCTCACCACCCCATGCATACCAAGCTCACGCACGCGGTGCAAGGTGGAAGGGAGCCCGGCCCCCATGGCGCACCGCGTTGCGTTGACGGCTAGCGGCGCATCCAGCAATCTCACATTCACTCCCCGTCCCAGGCCCGTTCCCAAGGCCAGTCCTGGCAGTCCCAGACTCAAGACCCCGGTACCCGGACGCCTAGACTCCCGTCGTCAGGATGGCCGGCGGCGGGCGGAGGACGACGCAGGAAGCACGGTCCAAGGGCTCGGTGAAGAGGGTGAAGATTCAAGAAGCGACGACAACGACCGGGGTTGCGTCTTTGGCCACCGGTGATTGGCACCAGCACGCGAGGTGATGGTCGGCTCTTCGGTCCTCGCCTTCGCTGCCTCACGGCTGCGGGCTGGAGGCCGTAGGGCAGTGAAGTCTTTGCTGCATACACAGCACACTGCGGAAAGCTACCGGCAGGATCTCGCTTGTTCCCTCCGTGTACGTCGATGTCGCCGACGTTGGGACTTTGGGACCCCCCTCTTGGACCTCTGGGACTTTCTTGGTTGCAGATGCGCGAGGATTCAACTCCTGCCAGCCCAGGGCGCCGTTGGGGGTGGGTAATGGGGTGGGAGTGAAGGATTCGGCTACGTCCGTAATTGATGGGTAAGGTACCCTAGATCCTTGCTGCACGCTGCTAATGGCCCTCCTGTTTGCGCTGATTGCGCTGATTGCTCAGCCATAACGCGTAGTAGGCCTCTTGCCAATCTTGTCCTGGTTTGTAATCTTTTACATGACCTCTGAGGGCGTATTGCGTTGTGTGTTGCGTTGCGTTATGCTGCGCTGTTCCCGGTCGACGGAGATGTGAAGAAACGGAGTTACAACATTGCGATTTACCTTACCGCCGGTCCAGGATCACGAGCTGGCGTCGCGGTGGGTTCTCTCTCTCATGCAGCTCGGGCTCTTGGCTGGCCGCTTTGGGGGACCTCGAACCCCAGGAACTGATGCTACTACGCAGCACTGCGGGACTCTCGGGTCAAGGTCCAGGGCGAGGAGACAATAGCAGGCATCCTTGTCGTCGTCCCAAGTCTTTCAGCCCATTTTTCTTCGCCTCTGGTCCTCGCTGGGCTCCGCCGAGGCGGGGTCACGGGTATGCCCCTGGCTTGACACCGAGCAACCAAGGGAGAGTGTACCACAACTTGGTGGCCACATCCTGACCCAAGCGAGAGGAAGAGGGAACCACTTGACGTGCTGGCGGATTCCTCAACCCATGGCACGACGCTTTCCTGCCTACGGATACAGACTACGGGGGGCTATGTGCGGAAGGAGCATCAGCTATTCCCGGTATCGTGGGATTCTGGCCAGAGACTAATGATCCCCAGGCTGCCGAATAACGTTGGGGGAAGGAAGGATTTGGGTCTAGCTCGGACCATGAGGCTATTCAGACGTCAACGGGCGCCAATGATGGCAGCGTGCATCCTCATTACCCCTCCTGGACCGGTCCCTCCAGTGTAATTTGCCAGCCGGCGGAAAACGGACTTGCGGCTGCAGAATGGCCGCCGAGGGATGGACTTTGGTCGACTGTTCATTTATCTCCGGCCGGAGTTGCGACGTCAGGCCCCAATTCTCCGCCCGGCCTTACAGGCAGCCAGCAAACGGCCAGACGCCCAGACCTCCAGGTTTCCAGAATCCCAGACTCGCAGACCAAGGAAACTAACTCCCTGAGATCTCACTTGACTGAACTCCAGGCATACTGGGATGATGGATGATGGCCCTCTGCACGATCGCGGCGTGTGTCCACGGCAAAGCAAGACGCATGACAGTGCCTCTTCCCGACCGACCGGTTCGTGATCTCCCGCCCTCGGACTTTGCGCTTTGGGGGCGCCTTCTCTACGGCACAAAAACTTTGTTGTGCTCGCCTCCCTATCTTCACCAGATCGTCGGTATCTTTCCAGCCGATAACCCACAACGCGTGTGTATCCGGGCCCAGGACCGCGGGAGACCACAAAGGCAAGGCAAGGTAGGGTAGGGACGGGATAGGGTCCCGTAGGGGCCGTATTGCGTAGGGGGATGTTTTGGCCGCCTTGCTTGGCCTCTCGGTTAATCTTTTTTTTTTTGTTTTTTCGCGCCCCCCTGGTCATCAGGCGAGCGTGGTTCGTCTACCCGTTCGGTCGGTGCCCCCCACCCCTTGGAGGGCGGGTGGATGGTCGACTGCTAGGCAGCACCGAATGACCGGTTCTGGGAGATGAAGATCCCCCCTCTTCTCTCTCTCTCTCTCTCTCTCTCTCTCTCTATCTCTATCTCTCTATCTCTCTCCCCGCTCAATCGTCCAATGCTTCCCCCCGCCCCCGACGGGACGCTGCGTCTTCACGGGTAGGGCGGTCGCGCCCGGTGGTCTGGCTTTCGGGTTCGGGAACGCCCTCTCTCTGCTTTTCGCTTATGCGCTCTGGGCTTTCTTTTTTTTTTTTTTTTTTTTTTTTTTGGTGTCTCTGCTGGAGCTTGTCGTCGCGGCGGCTGCAGGGACGTCGTGTCGAGAGGGAGTTTGCGTGTGGGTATCTGGAGTTGGGGCTTTTGTCGGACTTTGGGGGGCCAGAGGCAAGTCGTCTCCGACCGAGTGCTTCGGGTTCGCTGGCACCTTGGGGGACTTTGCGACGAGGGTGGATGGGATGTTGGTTGCTCTTGTGGTTGGACAGCCTGCTGCTTGTCTTCGGGGTCATGTCGGTTTTTATAAGTTTTGGGTGCATCTTGGTGGCCCTCGTAACTGCGAGTGCGAGTATGCCTTGCAGGAGTCACCAGTCACAACAGGGGCCTTGATTGCTTCGTTCGGACTTGTCTGCTGGAGACAAGGCTGACTGTTCGCATCGCTGTGATAGTCCGCCCGGGTTCGTTTTGTTAAGCGTGGGGGCATACATGTATATTTATTTCATTAGAAGCAGTGAGACACACTACCACTTCCAAAGCAGCTTGCGTCGCGCGGCAGTCCATCATTTGGGAACAAGGCTTTGATGGATTTGAAAGTCGCAACACTTTTAGCTTCAGAAAGCCTTGGAGAATAGAGACTCCGTTGCACGCGGAAGGCGCTCTCCCGCGTCGCAGTCGTCCTCGTCGGTGTATCATGGCCGGGTTCTCCGGAGACGACGAGCCGCGATGGGGGCGACGGCGATGGCGAACTACCGCCGCCAGACGACTTGCCTCGTCGGTCGCCGTCAGGCTGCGTCCGTAGTCGGACTGCACCGACGCCACAACGTCACAGATTCGCCGAATACGGCTCAGGCTGTGAAGGAAACACAGCAGACTGGTCGATACCATTGCATCCCCTCGTGAAGGAGCTAAGCGACGTGGTTAATGCGGACAGACGCAAGAAGTTTGCCCATCGATGCCGGTTTTGAAGGCCATGGATCGCAACGCTGGGCCCCCTTCCGAGGCATCCGACAACCCACCTGATTCACTTACTTGAGTAATCGCCTGCTGGAGACGAGTTAGGTGGTTGAGGGGGTTTCGTGGAGTTGATGCAGTGTAAAACTGGCACGATACTCCATGACCTTGCGACAGCGGTGAGTATATAGACCCCGTCTGGACCGCTCTGTGGCAATTATGGAAGCACAAATGCGTCATGGCCATCATCGGGTGACCCATTCGGCATTTATTCCACTCTCGCTGAGGAAGTCCAGATTCTTCAACAAGTTGGAGTGTCGCTTGTCTGATATTCGAGCATTGAGAGTCCTGGCGGTCTTTGTCGTCGCCGTCGTCGTCGCTCTGCGAGTCTACCTGGTTATACCAACCGAATCAATGGATGAATGCGGCGGCGATGACGGGAACGTGTTGGAATCCAAACTCTTCTGAAGAGATTCTCTTCAGAAGAGACGGAGTTGGTTGCGCAACCGCCCAGGCCAACGAAGACATAGACGCCTTTTCCCTTGTTCTCCCCCGTGGTGGGCGGGGTGATGTCCGATGCCGTTACGAAAGACGCGGCTTCCCGCCGCTATTTAAAGCTTCATGGACGATTACTCACTTGAATAAGCGGGAACCAAGGCTGCTGAAGCACGGAGTGTCATGTGATGTTTGGTTAGCGATGGTAGTGACTGGTCCTTCTCAACAATATAAAAAGGCCAACATAGCTAAGCTTGCTTCCTCAACGGCTCTGGGATTTCTCCACTTGCGTTTAGTACCAGTGGCCGAATCCAAAACATTCGCTGGACAATGCTTAGGAGTAACGAGCGTTTGTTGGGAAGCCACGGGTCTCTACAGGGTTGGCAGTTCAATCTCATCCGGGCTTGCTTGTCATAGTCCTTTCTTCAGGTGGTTTAGTCTACTAGATGAATCAAAAGTTGAAAGGGTCCAGCGACGACGACGAGGAAGAGCGTGGGGTTGGTCTCATTTGGATGGATTCCTTGAGCGCCAGCAACTATGGCACGCCGAGCGACGAAACGAGACATCCAAGCTGCCCACAAATCGTGATGCAGCATATTCGATGCTCTGGTCGACGAGGATTCCGCCTTCCTCTCCGAGTAATTTGATATTCTTTTTCTATTTATATATTCATATTAGCCAGTATATCAGACCATCAGAGGAGACGGCAAAGAAACGACAACTCCCGCCGCCACTTCAGCACACGACGCGTAGATGACTGTCTTCTCATAAGCATGAAAGACAAAAGTCCACCCGGAACCGAACCGGATTCACGGGCAACTTGAAACATTCCATTCTGTTGTGTTTCTTGTGTGTTATCATGACGCCAGGTTGCTGTTTGCCTCAAGGCTTCTCTATCACCCATCCCGATCTCGTGTCTTGCGGGCGGCTATTCCAGCTTCGTCTTCACTTTTATGAGTATTGAAGTATACGAGCTGAATACAAAGGTAGAGAAGGACGACAGAAAGGACGAGTACGGGGTCCAATCTCGTTGGGACGGGTTTCGTTGTGCCGTCGACGGCCGAGATAAGTAACACAATCAAACCAGACTAACCCTGGCCTCGGCCCACAAGCACGGTGACTCGGGTGCTTGTGTCTTTGACACCTCGCACCATGAAACGGAAGGATTGAGGGTGTCCTAGATCACTATGTCAGTGGAATGAAGACTTGAGATGTAGAAGGAAGCACTGGGCGTTGGCGTTTAGTCTTTGTGACTTCGGTCGATGGTGGACAACCTCTTATATAAATAACCGTTAACTCGTCCACCTTCTGTCAGCAGACCAGACTTTGTTTGGTACCCTTTCTGTTCCGTACGAGGTCTCTGATGACATTGGGAGGTCTTTCCCGCAGTTGCAATTACCATCAGGAGGCAACTGTACGGCTGCACTACCACACGCGACATTACACGAGTTTCTTCGTCTTTGTTTCTTTGAATGTCCAAGTATACCAGCTAAGTAAAAGCAAAAGCAACGACGATGACGACGATGAGTACAAGTGAGGATTTGAAATATGAAGCAAACCTCCCATGATGCTAGGAAGCATCGTTTTATACCGCCACCACCACCACCACCACCAAGAGCAACCAATACCGGTCTGGTGTCCACAGATACAGAGCCCGATATATCCATGTTTCCATATTGATGGAACCATCGTCAACTCTATTTAAGAGCGCTCCAGGCACAGCCCCCACCGCCCGGAGTTTCGTGCACCAGAACAACTGAGGCGTCTTCTCGTTGAAGAGTAACCGAGTTTCGGCTTCGACGTCGTCAATCTAGGCTTCATCTTGACCTGGTTAAAGTGTTTCCTTCGACTCGTTACGTATGAACGGCACGTAGAGGGGCGCGCGCTCTAAACGAAGAACGAGTTGGAATTCATCTTGACCAATCCCAAAGACCACGGGCCGCACCTGCGACTGTTGCTTGCTCCCTGAACCGGTATGTGAGACCATGGAAAGGCAACGCGGCATTATTGTTGCTTTGAAGGAACGAAGAGGACGGCGGCGAAGAAGGGTACCGCGTTTTGACACTGGTGCCAGGAGATAGTTGTTCCTCCGTCAAATACATCTCTCGCATACCCCGTCCCCCTTGCGCTTAGTAGTTTCAAGCATGGGGACCAAAGGCAAAAGGACGCTGCTGCCACTGCCAGGAGAAGATGGTAGCCCCAGCATGTATCACCGCCGAGGGAGATCGAGCACTGAGCCGGCCATCCTCCCAGAACACTCGGAGAGACTCTCGAAGGGGCGGAGCACGACGATACGGACAAAAACATCGAGTATCCCAGAAATGCCGTGCCATCTGTTCAGGATAAATAC
Source organism: Colletotrichum gigasporum (assembly GCA_024584535.1). Classification (NCBI taxonomy): domain Eukaryota; kingdom Fungi; phylum Ascomycota; class Sordariomycetes; order Glomerellales; family Glomerellaceae; genus Colletotrichum; species Colletotrichum gigasporum. The sequence continues at coordinate 3,272,818 of CP077951.1, forward strand.
CTCACCCAAATCAGGGAATTCTTCGTGGTCCAGCGCTTTCAGGGCCTCCTAGTGCTTTGCACCTCGGATATTCTTGAGGCAGCGAACTTCAGTTTGATACCGAGGAGCTGCCACGGCTTCCTGAGGACGTAGTCGTATGTAAATACTACGAAACCACCCTCTTTGGCAAGGATCCATCTAGGGCCCTGGAACCCTTTCGTCCTCGTTGTCCTCGTCTGTTCATTCTGTCAGGATACTCAGAAAACCCGGGGAAGGGATACGAAGGACGGAGATGCTGGCCGTTCTAGAACGACACACAGAGAGCTCTGGTTCGCACCGCAGTCCTCTGCCTACCCGGACTTCGCATGTGAGCCGTCCGACATGCCACCTAATAGTGCTACCACAATGTCTGCCTTTGCAGAGTTGGCCGCTGCAAAGAAATGTAGAGGCTAGCCTCCACGACGATGTACTTAAATATAAGAGCTGTAGCTCCCACAGACTCTGCCTGTTGTCATTTATCCGACTCCGCCATCACAAACAAATCATGTCACATCGATCCAGTCGGCTCCCATCCGAATCTTGGCTGCATACACATCACCAACTCGCATATATCCGCACTCGTATGCCTCCCTTTCCGACGGTTCGCAGGACTTTCCAGGGCCTTGGCGGCGGGACACGTACCTCGCAGGACGCAGGCAACACACGGAAGAAATGCGACGATGATCCCATTCAACCCCGCCCCGCGCACCCGCAAACCCCGGCCATCTCGACGGCTCGCGCCAGATTTACCCCGACATGGGGAAACGCGGGGAAATTCTGCGATCCCCCATCCCCGCCAGCTCCCCCGACCTACCTTTACCCGCCGCGACAGCTCGCCATTGAAATAGCCCTGTTCGCCGGCACACATACACCCTCACGATGGCACGCTCAAGTCACACCCGTCCACGATGGCCCCCTTCCCCTGGCTCCTCGCCCTGATCCTCCCGGCCGCGGCAGCGGCAGCCAACGACCCGGCCCGGCCGTGGGAGGCCTACATCAAGAGCCCGTCCTCGCGCGAGGTCCTCCCGAAGCGGATCCACGCCGTCTCCGGGCCCGCCGAGGTGACCACCTCCGCCTCCGATGGGAGCTTCGTCCTCGCCCTCCAGCCGGGCGCCCAGGTCTCGCTCGACTTCGGCTACATCGGTGGCCTGCTTTCCATGCAGACAGAAACGGAAGAAGACTCCTCTGACGATGACGGCCCGCACTTCTCCCTCGCCTTCGCCGAGTCCCCGTCCTTCGTCCGCGCCATCTCGGACGACACCGGCGCCGTACCGACGCAGGACTACGACAAGGCCCTCAACGTGACCGTGCCCGCCGGAAGGAACCTCTACACTATGCCGACGGAGCGTTTCCGCGGCGGCTTCAAGTTCGTTACCCTCCACGCCTTCCGCGCCGTCTCCGTCTCCTCGCTGGTCTGCCACCTGGGCTACTCCCCCTCACAGCCCGACCCCAGCATCTGGACCGGCCACTTCTACACCCCGGACGATGACCTCCTCGTGCGCGCCTGGCACGCAGGCGTCTTCACCGCGCAGACCAACATCGCGCCACCAAACACCTCGCGCTGGCTCCCGCAAGTCGTCAACGGCTGGGCCTACAACGCCACCCTCGGCGCCGACGGTCCCGTCCTCCTCGACGGCGCGAAACGCGACCGCGCCGTCTGGCCTGGCGACCTCGGCATCGCGGGGACCACCGCCTACCTGGGTCTCGGCGACGTCGGGCTAGAGAGCGTCTTCCACGCCATCGAGACCATGTTTAGGTACCAGAACACTACCACCGGCGCGCTGCCCTTCGCAGGGCCGACGACAGGCTCCTGGCGCCGCGGCGCGCGGAGCGACACCTACCACGCCTGGACCCTCATCGCGTGCTTCAACTACGCCATCTTCACCATCGACGAAAGCTGGGTCGACGCGAGCTGGGCTAACATCACGGCGGGAGTAGAATACATCCTCCGCGCACTCGACAACGACGTCGGCCTCGCGGAGCAAGTCGAGCCGAACGACTGGGCGCGCCTCGGCGGCGGCGGGCTCAACAGCGCCCTCAACGCGCTCAACTACCACGCCCTCTTCACCCTCGCCTCACTCGCCGCTGACACCGCTACTGAAGCCAACGGCCGCGCGGCGCAATCACGCACTTGGTCCGCCGCTGCCGCACGCCTGAAAGAAGCCTACAACACCGTCCTCTGGGACGAGTCGACCTCGCTCTTCCGCGACAACGAGACAGACGCCGGCGCGCTCCTCTTCCCACAGGACGGCAACGCACTCGCGCTCGCCTACAACCTCACCCTCTCACACTCCCAAGCCGCCGCCGTCTCAGCCGCGTTGACGCGCAACTGGAACGACATCGGGCCCGTGACGCCCGAGCTGCCGGACACTGTCTCGCCCTTCATCTCGAGCATAGAGTTGCTGGCGCACTACGCCGCCGGCCGCCCTCGCCGCGCGCTGCGGCTGGTCCGACGAACCTGGGGCCACCTGCTCGATTCCCCGTTGATGACGGGCGAGACACTCGCCGAGGGCGTCAGCGCCAACGGGTCGCTGTACTACCGTTCGCGCCGCGGCTACAACTTCGACGCGGCATACACATCGCTCTCGCATAGCTGGTCCACCGGGCCAACGCAGGCGCTGAGCTTCAAGGCCGTTGGGCTCGAGGTCGTCGGCTGGGCCCGTCGCTGGGCGTTCAGACCCGCGCTCGGAGACCTGCGGAGCGCGCGCGCGGGCTGGGCGAGCGTCGGCGGGGAGTTTCTGGCCGTCATCGAGGTCAAGGAGGATGGTGCAGTGTTGGAGGCGGATGTTTCGACGCCCGAGGACTCCAATGGCACTGTTGAGATTCCATATTGCGAGGTTGTGTTTGTGGATGGGGTTGAGTGGGATGGAGGAGACGTCAAGGGAGGAAAGAGGAACATTAGAGGCGAAGGATGCCGCAGTTGTTAAACCTTCGAGACAGAGTGCAGCAGATGCACCATTTCCGATCGCGCAATGAGTGCAACTTGAACAATGTGGGAAGCCACAGTGATGGAAATCACTGTGAAAAAGTCGATGTTGAAAGAAAGCATTTGTCAGTTTAAAATGAGTGCCAAAAAGCAAAATAATTATTGCCCCCTCACGGGATTGAACCGTGGACCTTCGCATGTCACGTACAGTACGAGTGCGACGCTCTACCACTGAGCCAAAAGGGCCTACCATCGAATAATCGCTCTCGGTTGCAATCTGCGCTCCCAGCCGTGCCTATGATCCGCGCGCGGCCTTGCGTCAGGGCTTCGAGGGCGGGGCCGCCCTCCAGTGTTCGCGGGTTCCAGGTCCAAGGGAGGAGGAGAGTCGCTGCGGTGAGTCAGTGGCTTGAGGTTCGTTGCAGTTTTGGTAGTGGGAGGAGGCCACGAGGCAAAACTTTGCGTGGCCAATCGATTTTCAAGAGTTGACCATGATGCATCTCATCGGCCTTGCTACACAGTGTATCGCAGTGTTCTGCTAAGAGTTGAGGCGACAGTCGGGCCTTGACGACATCACTGGAGCAAGCACGTCACAAAACAGCAAATAACGCAAATGATTAACAAAATAATGTCTTAACCGTTCCAATTCTGTGCGTCTACCTCATCTGTCTCATGATCATGACGGGCTAGCTAGAATACACCCATAAACATCTATGGGGGGGAATTATGGAAACCCGAAGCCGCAAAAATCCGAAAACCGTCCAACTCCGATGAACTTTTCTCTGGTATCCCTATTTCGTACGAAAGTCCTTTAGTCAACCTCCTCCATGGCGCTGTCGCCGGTCTCGACGGCAGGCGCATCAGCAGCGGGCGCGTCCTCGACCTTCTCCTCGTCCTCGTCAATGTTCAGACCCAGCTGGACGAGCTTGTGGATGCGCTCAGCGAAGCTGGCGGGCTCGTCAATGGTGAAGCCACTAACAAGCAGCGAAGTCTCGAACAGGAGCTGGACAATGGACTTGACGGTGCGGTCGTTCTCGCCGTCGTTCTCGACCTTGCTCTTGAGCTCCTTGATGATGGTGCTCTTGGGCGAGATCTCGAAGGTCTTCTTGGAAGACATGTACGAGGACATGGAGGTGTCACGGAGGGCCTGGGCCTTCATGATGCGCTCCATGTTGGCAGACCAACCGAACTGGCCGGTACGGATGGCGCAGGGGGCGCCAACCAGCTTGTGGGAGACGACAACCTTCTCAACCTTGTCGCCAAGGACGTTCTTGAGAGACTTGGCCAGGCTCTCGTACTCCTTCTCCTCCTCCTCACGCTTCTTCTTCTCCTCCTCGGTCTCCTCGAGCTCGAAGTCCTTGGTGATGTCCACCAGCTTCTTGCCCTCGAACTCCTTGAGCTGAGTCATGGCGTACTCGTCAATGGGGTCGACGAGGAAGAGAACTTCGAAGTTCTTCTCCTTGAGGGAGTCGAGGAAGGGAGACTTGGTGACAGCCTTGATAGACTCGCCGGTGATGTAGTAGATGTTCTTCTGGACCTCAGGCATGCGAGTGACGTAGTCGGACAGCGAGGTCATCTCATCGCCAGACTTGGTAGAGTTGAAGCGGAGGAGCTTGGCCAGAGCGTTGCGGTTCTGGGAGTCCTCGTGGATGCCGAGCTTCAGGTTCTTGGAGAAGGCAGAGTAGAACTTGTCGAACTGCTCCTTGTCCTCAGCGATCTCCTGGAAGAGCTCAAGAGACTTCTTGACGATGTTCTTCTTGATGACCTTCATGATCTTGTTCTGCTGGAGAGTCTCACGGGACAGGTTGAGGGGCAGGTCCTCAGAGTCGACGACACCCTTGACGAAGCCGAGCCACTCGGGGATGAGGTCGGTGGCGTCGTCGGTGATGAAGACGCGGCGGACGTACAGCTTGATGTTGTTCTTGGTCTTCTTGGTCTCGAACAGGTCGAAGGGGGCGCGCTTGGGAACGAAGAGGATGGCACGGAACTCGAGCTGACCCTCGACGGAGAAGTGCTTGACGGCAAGGTGGTCCTCCCAGTCATTGGAGAGGGACTTGTAGAAGGAGGCGTACTCCTCCTGGGTGATGTCCTGGGGGTTGCGGGTCCAGATGGGCTTCTGCTTGTTGAGCTCCTCCTCCTCGATGGAGGTCTCCTTGACCTTCTTGGTCTTGGGCTTCTTCTCCTTGTCCTCCTCCTCATCGTCGACCTCCTCGATCTTGGGCTTCTTGTCGTCGCCCTCCTCGACGGTCTCGGCCTCGGCCTCCTCATCAGGGACCTCCTTCTCGGTCTCCTTGGTGACGTGGAGGTAGATGGGGTAGGAGATGAACTCGGAGTGCTTCTTGATGACCTCCTTAATCTTGGACTCGTTGAGGTAGTCGGTCTGCTCGTCCTTCAGGTGAAGGATGATCTTGGTACCGCGGCCAAGGGCCTCACCCTCGGTGTCGGGGGTGATGGAGAAGGTGCCACCGGCACTCGACTCCCAGATGTACTGCTCGTCATCGTTGTGCTTGGAGACGACGGTGACCTTGTCGGCGACGAGGTAGGCAGAGTAGAAACCAACACCGAACTGGCCAATCATGGAAATGTCGGCGCCGGCGGTCAGAGCCTCCATAAACTGCTTGGTGCCGGAGCGGGCAATGGTACCCAGGTTGTTGACGAGGTCCTGGACAGGTCAGTGTCTGCTTGGTAGGTCTGCCAGGTAGGCGGCGGGCAGGATTGACTTACAGCCTTGGTGAAACCAATACCGGTATCGCGGATGGTGAGAGTCTTGGCCTCCTTGTTGGGGATGATGTCGATTCTCAGGTCCTTGCCCGAGTCGAGCTTGCTGGGGTCGGAGAGAGACTCATAGCGGATCTTGTCCAAGGCATCGGAGGCGTTGGAGACAAGTTCACGCAAGAAGATCTCCTTGTTTGAGTAGACGGTGTTGATGATGAGCGACAGGAGCTGAGAGATCTCAGCCTGGAACTCGAAGGTCTCCGGGGAAGACATTGTGGAGGATGTGTGTGGGTATCTGGGCGTAACGGTCGTAAGTCTGCCAGGGTTTGTTAGTGGATGCTGGCAAAGGGACAGCGGTGAGGGCCGGGGCTGGATGGAGGGGTAGGGAGGGGTGAATTAGGATCGGATTTGAGCAGACGAGCAGATGCAGTCTCTAAAAGCTCGACAGAAGCTCGAAAATTCCATCACCGGGGGAAAAGAGATGCAAATGGCGAAGCTTTCGACGAGGCTGACGACGAATCGCAGGGCCAAATGCACACTGAAAAGGGAATGAGGGGTGGCATTTCGTTGGCGGTCCGAGGGGCAGCAAACTGAAGCGGCTTACCTTCAGAGGATGGATTCTCTACGATGCGGCAGTTATTTCGCTGCTCTGATCGAGATAGAGATTTTGTCTGGGAGAGAAAAGGAGAAATTGAAAGGGAGAGAGAAGTGTGATGCGAGGGAAAAGGTGAAAAGGTTTCGACGGCGGGAAGAGGAGGAGGCTAAAAAAGAAACCGCCAGAGGCCCAAAGCAGCGACGCTCACCCCCCAGCTCAGAAATTCTATGCGATTCCATCACCTCCCGCCTTCCAGACCCTTCTCTGATTCGCTTGCCCTGCCACCACAGCAACCGTGCAGGACCGCTGATTGGCCAGTTTCAGGCCACCCTGGTGGGACGGGGTCCTTCCCGATGGAAAAAAAGAGAAGGGGAAGGCGACATTCTACATTCTGCCTTCTCAGCGCTTTCAGAGACGTTCCCTTGCAGCAGCAGCAGGCTCTCTCAGCCCCACGCAGGCAGGCAAACATCGTCTTTGCGGTGCAATTGCCCTGCCCAGGTGGCGCTGAATGAACACTGTGAAGGTATCGCCGCCCCTCCTCTGCGGTCCCTTGTGGGGAAGCCCATCAGCGCCTACCCTCTTTTTTTTCCATTTGCAGTGCTGCCTGGCCCTGGCCACCTGCCCCTCCTTGGATTTTTTTGCGAATAGCCTCACGCCTTCGTGGGGTTTCCATCGTTCTGCTGGATTCTTCTGGTCTCGACAGAGCTCCTTGGTGCTGCGGGCGGGTCTGTCTGTCTACGCTTGTGGATGCAGGGCGAGAGGCGGCGGCGGCTGTGTGGGTTGCATTCGTCGCCTCCTCACATCTCCAATCCATCCCGTTTTCTTAGTTCGCCCGGTGCCTGGCTGGCGCCTGTTAGCCTCTGAAGGTGTCCAACAAGTCCCTGAGGTCCCTGAGTTCCCACCACAGCGAGGCTGAAAAGTGAGGCATCTAGGCCTCCGTATTCGTGGACAAGTAGATCACATGCGCAGCCGTTGGTGTTGAGTCTGCCTCTGCCAACGCATCGTTTCAACACCCCGCGATCGCGGGATATTGGGCCAGGCAGGGGTGTCGCACGGTCCAAATCTATTTGCAACATCCTCGTTCAGTGAAGGTTTTCAGTCCTGGCACGTCGTCAACGACATGACATCTACCTGTCTGCTAGACATGCCAGAGGATGAGCTGCGCTAGTCATTTTAGAGTTGCAGAAGGAACTTTGTGCTGCAATGCCATTGGGGATTGAGTCGAGTCTCTGTGGGCGGTTTCTCTGCGTCTACTTGCAGTATGTAGTCGGTAAGAAACAAGGGTCTCGACATGGGCAACACCGCCACCACGATCCCTTCAATCTCTTCTGAGCCTGATTTTGGTTTCCTCTCTACTGCGCATAAATGTCAACTTACTCTTCAGGTTCTTGGGATACGAAACCCATGCACCGGACAATGTGTATAAACTTCAACCAAGATCTAGTAATACAAGACCTCCAGACTTTCTTGGCCAGCAAGAGAAGCATTAATTTAATACCCATGATTCCCCAATCCTCCAAATGCCGTTTACTCGACCCCGCACAGCAGACATGTTTGGATCTTTCTAGAAACAACACCCTATAAAAAGCACAAAGGAAGGCCACACCTAATTAAACAATCAATCCCCTGCCCCCAATTCGCCCACCTAAACCCAGGTGCAGCCCGGGTACCCCTCCGCCCCCCACCGCCCTCTTAACGCAGTCCACCACCGCCTCCAGCCGCGTCAGCGTCGGGCAGTGGTCGACCGGGTACCGGACCACGTCCACGGCCCTGCCGGCCTCGGCCTCCACCACCTGTACGAACCTCTCCTGGGCCTCGGGCGACACCCACCCGTCACCGTCCGTCAGCATGTACGTGATCGGAATCGCCCGGTACCCGGCGTGCGTCAACCTCTCCCCGAACGCCGCCGCCGACTGCATCCCGTTCGTCGATGCCGCCAGCCGCAGCCCCTCGTCGAACGGTGCATCCGAGTACATGCACGCCGCCAGCGTCTCGCGGCCGTGGTACATGAACACGCCCTGTCCTCATCAGTCTCCATGTCCAACCACCACCACTTGAGAAGAGCAACTTACCGCGAACCCCTCAGGCGGTCCGCCGCCTAACGACCCCCCGACAGCCTCCCACACGCTCTCCCCCTCCCACGGCACGATGTCCGCGATGAAGAGCATCCTCACCACGCCCCCGCGCGAGAGGCCCATCAGCTCCTCGCGGCTCAACCCTCTGACGCTTTCCAAGGCCACGACGGCGCCATAGCCATGTGCCACGATCAGCACTGTCTTCCCGTCGCGGACTAGACCCTCGATCGTCCGCCGCGCGTTGGCCGCGTCGTCGTACAGCCCCGGCGCCGGCGCCGCGGACGGGTCCGTACAGGAGGCCGGGCCCCACGCCGACGGGTTATGTATGACGACGACCTCAGACCCAAGAGCCCGGCATGCGGCCGCGAGGTTCTCGTAGTGTCGCGGAAGGCACCAGGCGTCCGGGACGATGACGATGGCCGCTTGCGGCCGGTGAGCAGCGTGAGAGCGCTGGGGTCGTCTGTGGCTCGAGGCGTATGCCATCTTGAGGCCGACTGATCGTATTGTCCGAGTTTATGACGTTAGTGAGATCGCCTTGGTCGTGAGCGTCTGGTTTTGGTAGAGTGATATCATCTGCGCCTGAGGTCTTTGGTTATTGCCAATGCCCTCATTATCTCTCGAAACTCCCCATCAACTTATACTCCCATCTCGGACTCCCAAAGTGATGCAATCTCATCAGAGACTCCTAAGAGGCCTCTCCCAAACGCTCAGAGTCACTGCCCTCGAATCTCACGACCTCTTCGTCCCACACTCACTCGGCCACCCCGCAACCAGCCAATGGGCCATCCAAACCGCAACTTCTCACAAGCATGAGTCCGCAGTCTGAATCACTGGCCAATAACCAACTCACCTGATGCATCTCGTCGTTTTCTCTCTGAGATTCCTCAAGAGGCAACCGAAGCACACCCAACCCCTCCTCAGACGTGATTGGACGGTGGGCGGCTGTCGACAGCCTTACGGACCCCAATATTCGTGCTTAGCACGCGCAGCACAACGGAACCCAATGCAAATGCCACGCGCTATCCCCCATCGGGGCAGCTCGTAAGTCTCGTAAACCATTGGATCCCACACCGGGGAGGCTTGGATCTGCCGGCTTAGCTGGCTAGCTCGCGTGGCATCGTAAGCCGCAGCTGTAACAGAAAGAGGGAGCTCGTCCTTCTCGAAAACGCGGAGAAAAATACGTCATTGTAGCTTGGGCGTTGATACGCCACGATAGTCGGCATACGGGCTTGTCCGAGAAGATGAATCCTCTCTTCATCGCCTCTGGCGGCCTCATGTGAAGGGAGTCTCGTAGTGGGAGTTCATGCGCGGTTTGATGATGGACTGCGCAATTGCGAGATTGAACTGCGTCAGCCTGTACCTGCGCAACAGCGTTTTAGCCCAATCACCTCCTCCGAGTTGCCACAATCGTTCTCAAATGTTCACGAGTTTCTCAAATGTTGAGCGAGTTTCCATATTATACACTCTATCCGTGTTCTTTATACATGATATCGTACATCTGTCACACCTCACTCCTCCTTCACCAAAACCTCCCCAAGCGTCCGGTAGCTTCTATCAGCATAAACCAGCCCAAATCCCTTCCCCTGCCCCCTCACAACCTCCTTCACCTCCCCGACGACAACAACATGATCCCGTACCCTCACCATTCCCTCCCCAACTACGCGACACCTTAACACGAACAAAACCCCCCTCCCCTCAAGAACAGGCGCCTTCCCATCCTCCTCAACAACATCAACCCCGTCAGGCAAATCCCTAAACAAGCCCTCAGCGCCAGTATTGCCCCGCGTAAACCACTCCGCAACCTTGGCGCCCTCCACGCCCTCTGCGAGAACATGTACGTTAAACCACCCCTGTTCGTCCTCGATCGCCGACAACGTCCGGCTCGGCGTGCGCACGTTGAACGTCACCAGTGGCACCGGATCCATGCTCAAACTCACCAAGCTCGACATGGTCATCCCCCGCGGCTGCCCCGCCCGGTCCGTCGCCGTGCACACAACCACCGAGTGCGCCAGCCGCCGCATCACCCCGCGCAGCTGCTCCGGGAGCTCGTCCGTCGGATTCGGGGCCGTCGTCGGCGGCTGCGGCGGTTTAGTCCGCCATGTTGACGAGTGTCTTTGTGGTGTTGTGTGTATCGCTCGGAGGACGTCGGAGGGGGATGTCTCACGGCCGAGTGGCCATTGCGGTCTCGTCGGGGTGCGAATCTGGGCTACGAGGCGTTAGTAAACTTGCATAGAAATTGTAGAAAGGGCGAACGGTATACTCACCTCCCATAATTGCTCTCCGCGCCGTCTCCCCGCCAGCCCTCGCCCGGCCGCCCCGACGCACCGCGTTCGCCAGCACACGAGCTCCGCTCATCGCATGCCCGGTACCATTTCCCGTCTTCTCGTGACGCGGGGCTTACAATTCCGAAAGTTGGAATTGCGTATTTGAATAACGAGAGCGCGCGCAGACAGGCCGTAGAAATATCTCGTTTAGTTGTCTTTTTTTTTTTCGTCTTGTTAATCACCCAAGTAGGTCTTGTGGTAGGCCGCCCTTCCCTTGCGATAGCTACCTCAATTTAGCTCAGTGATGTAAATCCCCCAAGGAAAAAATCCTTATCGATAAGCCACCCGCAGCCCCTGACCCCGGTGTGCTCACCTCAATTGACGGCCCACACCGCGCACGGAACTCCCCGGTCCCCCAACCGAAATTTTGGTTCGCGCAGAACGAAGCCCGTCTCCAGGAGCCTCAATTCCTCACGCCAGACCGAAACCCACGCCTCGAGGACGACGCGCAACCCCCCAATTGCGCTCCGCCCACCCTCTCCTCTCCTCCGACGCCCATTTATACGGGTCGACATCTCTGCCCCCAAAACCCAGACCGACCGACGACCAAGATGGGCAAGCTCCCAACCTACCTCCCAAGGCCAACGAGCCTCCTCGCCCGCCGACCCTCCATCCTTCCCTCAAGTACGACGACGCCTTGCTCGTCACCCTCGCCATACAACTCCTCCACCCCGGCATCGATATCCCTCCGCCAGTCCCGTGCCGCAACCTTCATCCCCCGCCCCCGCCGCCCCTACCAGTTCACCCAACTCGTCCAGCTCTCCGACGGGAGCACCTTCACCGTCCGCTCCACCTCCCCCGTGCCCCTCGTCCGCTCCGCAAAGGACACCCGCAACCACGCCCTCTGGCAGCCCTCCGACAAGTCCCTCCGCAATGTCGAGGTCGACGAGGCCGGAAAGCTCGCCGCTTTCAGGGAGCGCTTCGGCCGCGGCTTCGACCTGGCCGCCGCCCCTACTGAGGAGCAGGTCGCCGCCGCCGCCGACGCAAAGGCGGAACCTAAGAAGGACGATGCCTCCGCCCCTGCTCAGCCTCAGGAAGACCCGTACGACCTGGGCGACCTCATCAGCGGATACGCCGCCTTGATGCCCAAGCAAAAGGAACCTCGCATCCCGATCGCCAAGAAGAAGAAATAGACGCTATCACAGTGGGGGAGACTGCAGAAAGATCGGGGGGAGCTTGTACGATGGATGGTGAAAGCTGTGAGATTCAGAGCGCCCAAAGGGTCCGGGCGAGAATGGTCGGAGAGGCGGATTACGGAGCCCTATACCCCGGGGGTCTACTGTCATATATGTACAACAACCAAGAAAGGCTCAACATGCGCTTGTTCCAACTCATTCACTCGGTCCAGCCCCGCTCATGCCTCAGTAGTAGAAACCAATGCCAGGAGCCAAAGCGGTAGGAGGAACCATGTAGTAGGTATGCTTGCGGCGTCGTAACTCGGCCTTCTAGTCAGAGTCGTCGTTGATGGTGGCGCGGGCCCGGTCAATCGCCGTGTCACCCGGCGGCTTGCCCGACGTCTGGATCACGGGCGGTCGGTAAAAGACCGTCTCGTCATCCTCGGCATCCAGCTGCATCAGGAACGTCTCCCACTTTTCGATCAACTGCCGGATGTGAGCTTTAGTGAGTGACGATAGACGGATTGCTGGTTTACCTCTTTTTGCGCCTCGACTGCGCTCTCCAAGAATGTCTCGACTCCGCTCTTGAAATCCTCAACCTTTTCCCGCTCGAAGCGGTCGAGCTCCGCTCGCATCAGCCGGCCCATGTCCTCAAAGAGGAGCCTGGCCTGGTGGACCTTTCTCTCCGCGTCCGCCACCTCGCCGCTAATCTGGTTCAGCCTGTCCTGCTGGCTCTTGCCCTGCCGCAGGAGTTTGTCCTGCGTATTCTTCTTCTTCTGCAGCTCCGACTCCGCCGAGTGCCACGAATGGAACGCCTTTTGTCTTTGCCCGAACGCCTGCTTGACCGATCCGATGAGGCGGATGTACTCTTCGATAATGATGCCAAACGTCAGCACGTCCTGCTGCGCCTGGCGGTCGTAGACATCGCGGATGGTCAGCTGGAGCTCCGACAGAGCGTCCAGGGGGCCCGACAGCGACGGCGAGAGCTCGACGGTGGACAGAGCGTGGAGTGATGCCGAGAAGTCGCCGGCGGCCTCGGCCATCATCTTGCGCTGGCCGACCATGGTCTCCATCGCCTTGAGCAACGCTTTGAGCTGGTTTTCAAGCGCATCGAGGTAGACCTTGCGGTCGTGGAACCACTGAATTCGTCAGTTTTGGCACACATGAAATACATAGCAACTTACATCGTCCTGCTCGACAAACTTGCTGCTGCTGCCGACACCGAGGCCAAGGCTTCCAAAGACGCCCTTGCTCTCACCCGGGATCGGCTCCCTGCGCTCCTTGTGCTTGACATCGACGTGGAACGCCTCGCTCTCGAGGAAGAGCTTCAGGTCCGCGTCGTGCTGTAGCGTAGGGTGGGCGGCCGTCTTGTTCAGCATCTTCTCGAGCGCAGCCCGGCGCCCTTCGACAAAGTTACTCTCGAAGCGGCCAACGGCCTGCTTCTCCGGCGGAGGCGGCACGACGACTCCGGGGTTGTTACCGTGGAGTGTGTTGTACAGCCAGAGGAAGTCGCGGTATCTGCGCTTGACCTCGAACTCGGGCTGCTTGTAGGCCTTGGAGGACGTCTGCGGCATGCCATTAGCGGCCGCCACCTATCTGATGGGAACCATGGGTCTCACCTTGGTCCGCACGGAGTAGACAATGTGCGAACTAGTCAGATCGCCGACCTTATGCGGGTCGCCCACAGTGATCTGAAAGCTCGGTTTGCTGGCCTGCTCTACGCTCACGCTGGGCTGGGTATGCGTCCGCACAGGGCTGGGGTGTGCGGCCTGGACGGGCGGCGGCTGCCTCGGGCCGGAGTGGCGGTCGTACTCTTCGTCGTCGATGCGGTGCGGGTCAGCCGGGCCAGCGCGCCGGGCCTGCTGAGGCGGCATCGTGGTTCGGATGACCATCTGCTCCTTCTGGGGAGGGACGGGCGGAGCGTCCTGGCCGGCGTCGGCGCCATTGTCGGCAGCAGGAGCACCGAGAGGGCCCAGCGGACCGAGGGGATCGTCGACGGCCTCGAGGCGGGTGGGCTGGGCGACTAGGCGGCGGACGGGCCCGGAGCGTGACGGACGGGGGGCGGAGGTGGTGCTGGGTGCGTCTGACTTGGCCGAGGCCTGCGACGTCGACGGCTCATCCTGCGAGGGCGGCTGCGAGGTGGGCTCGGAAGCGGTTTGCGAATCGCCCCAGGGCGACTCTTCGAGGGGATCCATGCTGGTGTGTCTGTCCGGTACCTGGTGCACAACTATCGGGATACTCGTGTGTAATGGATTGGCAGACTGGAACGACCACGCGAGCGGTTAAAGGTAGCCAATGCGGGTGTGATGTCGATGGTGGTGGAGGTTACGCATGCAAGGCCAGGCAAGGCAGCACGGCCGGTTCTGGTCTTACCTTCAGGTACTGACGGAGGGAGGCTCAATGCGAAGGCACAAGCTGCTCCGCACCATGTGATTCGCTGCTGCCCTGTGGGAGCTTCGGCCACCACCCCAATTGGCAGCCCCTCCAGGCCCCTGTACTTGTTCAGTAGCTGCCCAGCACCCAGCGCCCAGCGATCTTCCGGGGCTTGTCTGTCTCTCTAATTACCCGACGTCACCGGCCGCACACCGAGCCGGCCCGCGGGTTGGAGATGCTTGAATTTCTCTTACAACTACGGCATATATGGTCGAACGGTGAAACACGATGCGACAGAGGCATCTACTAAAGTGACTTTGATTTACAGAGACAGCAGAATTGCGTGCCGCCCATGGGTTATCCTACAAAAGCCATGCCATTCGTGCATCCGCCGCAACCCCCAACGCCAAACTCTGGATGAAAACAATCTAATTCCAGCCGCCGGGAAACATTAATCGGCGGAAATCTACCTCCGTCTAGCGATCGGGGTCGTAGCAGCCGCCAGCTACGATCAGGTTCATCCGGGTGAACTGCACCTTCATGACCGGCGTCTTCTTCGTCGGGAACGCGCTGATCTGGTCCGGGGTGATCATAACCTCTTTACCCTTCTTCTTGCTTCCACTCGGGGCGCTGGAGCTGCCGCCCGCAGGCCCTTGACCGCTGGCGTTCGGGCGCTCCGTTTGTCCCGTAGCCGCGACGATGGTGTCGCCGCCTTCCTGCGCGGGCGCCGTTCCCTGCTGCTGCTGCACAGCCTTGTGGCCCTCGGCGGGGAGGTCGACGTCCCATACACGCACCGTGCCATCCTGGCCGCCAGAGACAAGCACGTTAGACTCGACGCTGAAGCTCATAGACCAGATGCCACCCTTCCCGTGGCCCCGCGATCTCTTGATGCGGGTGCCCTTTTGGATATCCCAGAAGAAGATGTTGCCGCTGTTATCGGCACTAGCCAGGATCTTGCCGTTGGGGGCGCACTCGAGCGATGAGATGTAGTCCGTGTGGCCCGTAAAGACTCGCACACACTGGCCGGTGACGACTGACCACATGCGCACCGACTTGTCAGTCTCGTCTGAGGCGGTGAAGACGTACGTGCCGTTAGGGTGCCAGGTGACGGCGGAGATGCTCGAGTCGTGTCCCACGAGGATGCGCTGGGCGGACGCGTGGTCCTGCATCCAGATCCGGGCCGTCTTGTCCCAGCCGCCGGTCAAAAAGTAGTGGCCGTGAGGACCCCAAGTTGCCCTCAGCACGGGGCCGTCATGGCCCTTGAAGACGCACACGCAGGCCCAGATGTCCAAAGACCAGATGCGGACGGTGCCATCGGCAGAGCTGGACAGCAGCAACTTGGAGCTCGTCTCGATGGGAGCCTCTCCCTTGCCCTCGTCACCAAACGGCGCATGCTCAAGCCTGGCGATGGCGTCGGAGAACGACACTGAGAAAACTTGCCCAGAGTGGCCGATCAGTTTACGGTTGTTAAACTTGAAATCTTTTTCGTCGGCTCTCTTGGACTTCAGCGGCTTGCCCTCAAGGTGCCAGACACGGATGTACGAGTCCGTGGTGCCGACAGCAACAAGTTCGTGGTCGTTGGAAAAGTCCATGCATGAGATACTAATTTCGTCAGCCAAGCACCATATTTCTGAGGGCTCGCACTTACCTCCCGAGCGTGTTGTGGAAAGTAAACATGCATGCGCTGACCGGAACACCGACACCACCCGTTCGACCCTCGATCTTAAAGCGGTCGCGATTCTCCCTAACCTTTTGCATCTCCATCACAACGTCGCGAGCGCGGGACGGCGGAAGAGGAAGGTCGGCTCTTGTAGGGCCGTCCGCGCTCTCCTCGCGCTTGATTTTGCGGTCAAACTCGTCCACCAACGAGGGTCGGCCGTCGGGCGGGGGATTGAGCTGGTCCTCGTCCTGAAGCTCGGCCCGGACGTCGTCTCGGAGGTCCTCCTCCATCGGCAGGGGGCCCAGCTTGAGAGGCACGCTCTTGTCCAAAAGATCTCTGTTGGAGATGCCGGTAAACACTCCGGGAATGCCCTCCTGCATGTCCACCTCATCCACATCCATATTCTGGCTGCGGCGGTAGATGGCTTCAAAGCTGAAGGGCTCGATAGGTCCGCGGACCGTCGAGTCCAGCTGGCAGAAGGTCTGCAGGATGTAGATGATGACCGAGCCTCCGCTGTCCCGCTCGCGCTCGAGGAAATGAAAGAGGTTGCCGCTAACATGCTGGTTTAGGGGGATGCGGTACTTGTTCTCGCGATACAGCTTGGTCGTTGGGTTCTCCTTGGCATGCAGGGCGAGAGTAACGGTTGAGAAGGTTTTGAGGTCATCGGCGTGGATGTTCTCAAAGTAGGGCTTGAGGGTGTTAAGAAGACTCTTGGCGTCTTCTGAATAGTTCTGCGTGACTAGTTCGAGCCACGAGTAGACGAAGACGGGCCAGAGGAGCTTGTTCAGCTCGAACTGCGAGGGTCAGACAGCCCCGCTAGGCATGGACGTACGGCATACCTTGTAGATGTCGAGGTTGTTCTCGACCCATTCGCGTAGCAAGTTGAACGCTTTGAGATACTTCTTCGGACCAAGGTCGTCCACCTTGTTGTGGATGGGTCTACCATCGGGGCCGAGATGAGACGACTCTTGTCGAAAAATTGTCTCTGTCCGAGTATAGCCCCTTTTGAGCAGATAGTCCGTAACCTAAAGGGCTCGTCAGTGACTTGCCGGGCAGGAGTGAAAACAGTGAATGAATCTGCACAATCTTTATCTGGTCGGAGTGAGGGAGGTAATTGCCCATCTTGACTAAGTCTGTCAAAGCTGATAGAGGCATCGATACAGTGACGATAGCAACGCGTAGGCGATGTGGGTGATGATGAGACCAGCAGCGCCCTTGGTCGATGGTATATGATGTGCCCAGGCAGAAGCTATTTTGGTCTTGCCCATACATGTTCTCAACGACTTCGTGTTTGCGGGACAAAGGCAGAGCCTCAATCTGCGACCCGCGACACCTCAGGCGCCTTCCATCGCAGAGACGGCAGGTGCAGTCACCCGCTTGCTTCCCCACAGCACATCAGACAACGACAAACAGGCACTTACAATCTGGTTGAGATTTTGGTTCGACATCGGAGCAGTTGCAGGCGCGGGTGCGGGTGCGGGTGTAGTGGCGGGTGCAGGGGCTGGAGTCGTCGTCGCGGGAGCTGGTGCGCCTGGTGTTGTCGCCGGCGGCGGCTGCTGAGAGAAGGACCCCGACGCGGTGCCGCCCGCATTGGGGGCGCCCGGAGTGGTCCCGGGGCCCGGTTGGCCGGCGTTTGCTGACATTCTAGATGATTCCGTCTCTTGCTACGATTTGTTTGATGTCTTCTCCAATCTAGCTTCCCCTATGGCTGATGGTCCATAGTAGTCGTCGGGTAAGGCGTGAGGAATCGCGGTAAGTAAGCTGAGGTCGGCGGGAAACAGCGAGCGGTATCATTTAAGACGGAAAGAGTGTATATATAATAGTTCAACCGCAGTCTCGCGCTCGTGACCGCTGAAACTGATGAGTTCGATGAACTCGATGAACTGTCGCGTCTCTGATGAGTGAGGCTCAGTCCCCTGCAAGGCTGCAGAGGTGAAGGAGAAGGTTGGCGGCGGAAAATATCCATCAGAAGACGGCTAGCTGTTTTAGGGATAGCGTCAGCAGGGTACCCCAATCATTGGCAGGAAGCTTCGACCTTTCCGCAGGCGGTCCACTTTTATGTTTGACGCGGTACCTCACATTTGTACCTTTGAGATCCATCAATGCTCTCTCACTCGACTTCACACTTGACGTCTCATCTATTCAGCTAGACCTGCATTCAAACATCAACTCCCCTAAAACTTTCCTCTTGGGTCTTCAATCAACTAAATTCTGCCTCGGGTAACCCAATCAGTGGCATCGCAACACCATGGCCGACACAACCATGACGTCGGGCGATGGCCAACAGCCCTTCACGCTCGAGGAACGCATCCAGCAACTCTGCGATATAGACAAGAACATAGTCCAACTAATGCGACACACCTCCTCCGCAATGTCCTTCCTGAGCAACAAGCCCCAGCTCCCCTCCCAGCCATCCTCCTCCGACCCCGCCGCGCCGGTCTCGTCAGCAGCAACCACTACGGTATCCCCGGAGGACCAGAAACAGCTCTTCAAATCCTCAATGGACTCCCTCCTCTCCACCCTGCACACCGTTGACGTTCACATGAAGCGCCAGATCATGGGTCTAGAGGAGGCCGGCATCATCAAGCTTCGCACCGCCGGCGGCAACGACGCCTCCGCCAAAGAGGGAGCCGCCGCGGCCACGAGCTCCCTCGAGCCGAACGGCGTCGGCACCATCGGCAACCTTGATGTCGGCTGGCTCAACAGCCGCAACAACAAGGTCGAGCGCGACATGGAGGCCGAGCTGTGGGCCCAGATGAGAGAATTCCTCGAGGGGTACCACGCGCAGGAGCAGGGCGGCGGTGACAGGATGCAGCAGTGAGGCGGCCGGTCATCTGCGTGGGGGTGCAAAGACTTTCATCAGAAGGGACTGCGGTTGCGGTCTGATGGCAGGCAGTATTATGATAACATGAAAACGCGAGTAAGTTTTACGCCTCGAGGCTTGAACCGAGAAGCTGACCGGACAGACGAATATACCCCGAGCCAGCCCTACCTAGCTAGCTAGGCTTGACGATCAAGACAAATAGGCAGTCGTGGCACTGCTGGAGAATATAAACACATGAATAAACAATGCTTCTCATCGTATTATCATCCTCACTCCAAGGCGTCCGCCAATGATTATGCTGTCTCATAACTGATGCGTGCTGACAATGGTAACCAAACGGGCTGCGAAACGGTGATACTAGCTAGACGTACAGAAAGGATGCAGACGTGCCGGAAACGCCCGTCGAACAATGATGTGCCGTCCATGCTGCAGATAACAGTAGAGAAGGAAAAAGGAAAAGCGCCCCGGCACCTGGCCCAGCTTATGCATGTTCTCGTGCCTCTCATCACATCCCCGTCATCATCGTCCTATCTCGTCTCCCGTCGATCTGCGAGTCCAGGCTTATACCGTAAAGTCCTGGACACCCTGAACAAGACCGACGCCAGCCTTAGTGACGGCTATCCAATCCGGAGAGAACTGCAGGGCCTCATCGAATGCGGGAATGGTACCAAGAACGTTGGCATCACTCCATTCACACGCAATCACTCCCTTGGGCCCGGCCGTCTCAATCTCGTCTTGGTTGCGGACCCGCAGCTCCTCGTGCTTCTCCTCGCCGAGCTGAGCAGGAACAGGAACTTCGGTCGGCTTCGACTGAGAACGGGACTCGCTCCATTCAATATCCACGCTCCACGGCTTCGACCAATCTCTGCGCCACAGAATAATACCGTCTACGCCAGCGTCAGGAACCCGTCCTAAGACGGGTTCAATACCGGCACCCCCACGAACAGAGAACGTCGTGATCGGTTCGTCAAAGACCAGGGTGCATGCCTTGGAGTCCTTGGCATCAATGTCCAGCGTAGCCTTGGTCTTACTCGAGCTTGGGCGGCTGACGTTGAGCGTGACGAGGTCGGCATACTTTTTCTTGGAGAAATCGGCAAAGAGACTGCTGGTAAGCTTGGGCAGCACAGCGGATGCATCATAGCTGCAGTCAGAGAGTGACCCCCTAGTTGACGGCTCACAGTGAAGCTCTTTACCAGAAGCTGAAGGAAGCTCTGCGACCATCTTTCGAACATACTCCTCAATACCGGTAATGTGGACTGCCGAAGTTCCATTTTGAAGGGTGACGGTTTGCTTGAAGTAAACCTTGTAGCGGTTGGTGGCAGAGAAAGGGAAGGCTGCCAGGTTGTAAATGAGGCTGACGACCAGGATGAAGAGTAGGAACAGCGGCAGGTAGAAGGTAACGCGGTGGATGAAAGGCGTCACTGGCAGCAGGATCAGAATGCTGAAAATAGCAATCGCAACGTAGCTCAGCAACGGGTCCTGGCCATCCGCGCTTGTCGACTGGATCGCAGCTGTGATGAAGAGACCCAGCTGAAGGAAGATAATGATGGTGATCGGGGCGAGAACGAGAAGCTGGAGGAACCAAGTCCATGAGGGCAGCTTAGTCGACCACGGCTGTTCCTGCCCGTACGGCTGGGGTTCGTCCTTGGTTTCTTCGTCTTCGTGGCTACTCATAATGGCAGAGATGGAACGTCGGTAAGTAGTTGTGAAAGTCGTTCGAATCGTGCCATGAGTTCCGTTCTCGCCGCTCCTGAGCGGCGTGGTTTCGGTAGCCTCTTCCTCGGTATCGCCTTCTTGGTGCCCGCGACTATTATCAGCTTCGTCTGGTCCGGGGGCAATCAACGCATTAGCGTTCGGAACTTCGGAAATGTGGTCCCTGGCCTGCTGGTCATGATGGGAGTCCTCGGCGAATTCCTGCTTCGCAGGAAGCGCGAAGAGGTCCAGGAGCGTGATGAATGCTGAGACGAATACAGCGGAGTGGAAGAATGCGAAGGGGTAGCCCGAAGCAATCTTGAATCTGTCCGCAAAGACCGTAACAACGACTAGGATAGCCCAGCTGATGGTGAAGAGCCAAATATGGGCGTACCCTCGCTGGAGGGCGCTCGGTCTGACAGAGCTCGCACCTTTTGAAATGGTCCAGAAGCTGGCGAAAAACAGGGACAGTGATGTCGCCCACCTGTGATTGTCAGTTAAAAAAGTAAAAAAGAAGAAAAAGAAGAAGAAAAGGAAGATCGAGGACATGGACCTACACTGCGTAATCGCTGCTGTAAATGATGTGAGGGTTGACTCTGCGGATCAGAAAGGCGGCGGCGACTGTAATGGCGCCCGAAAAGACGAATGCAAATGGGAATCGGAAAAGGCCCTTCCAGCCTCCGACAGAGACCGCCTCATCATCATCTTCCACCTTGACCTTTCCGGAGAAGAAGTAGTACTTGTCCTTCCTGGCAAGAATGTAGGTAAGCAAAGCGAGTGTGAGCGGCGAGACGATGAGCAGAGTCAAGGTCCATGCGAAAAGACCCCGCAGCTCCAGCACGGCAAAGCCTAGGCCAAACATATCGAACCACACGCCGTCGGTGCCAGAACCGCTCGGCACCTTCTTCTTGTCCCCGTCGCTGCGCTTGCCAGTAAAAGTGCTCGTGTCTTTCTGGAGAGCATCTGCGACTGCGAGAGAGTTGGACAACATGTGCCACAGGCTCTCCTTGGACGCATGGCGGGTGTCGTCCTGGTTGGTGTGATAGCGCGCGCGGGGACGGTAGAAGGCGATGTCAAGGCCTCGCTGGCCAAAGTTGTCGGTCCAGACCGAGTAATCCGTGCCGCTTCTGATGAAGCCGAGTTTGAATCCGTCCGCTGCGACAACAGAGCCAAATGGGTGGGGAGCATGCGTGTAAGCTTTGGAAACCTCCAAGTCGGTCGTTCGGAACAGAATTGCTCGTCCACCGGCGCCGGCACCCTCAAGGTTGACAAACGTGGTGGTGAAGTAGTAGAGGGGGCTGTAGATGTAAGCTCTGGCACCGTACAGACCGTCCTCTTCGCCGTTGTTGAGGAGCAACACGACACCACGCTTCGGCTGCTGGCCCGGGGTCGTATAGTAGTTAAGCATTTGGAGAATGCTCACGCAACCCATGCCATCATCGGTTGCGCCCCAGCCTGAGGAAACGCTGTGGGACGTCAGTGCTAGAACAGAATGTACGCGAAACGACTTACGAATCGTAGTGGGCATTGACGAGAACACCGCCCTTGCCAATGACACGGCCGTCGCGGTTGCTCTTCCACCATTCGCCATCCTCGTCCTCGGTGCCACGAATGTAGACAATCTTGTTTGTGCCCTCAAAGTAGGTGCCCTGGCCGGGACTGGGGAGACCAATGCCGGTGCTCAAGTGTCCGCCCGTGTTGACGTATGTGACGTTCGAAATGTTGTCGTCGAAGACGGTCACAAGCGGACCCGCCGAGACTCGATACGTGGCGTCCTGTCTCGCAGGGGCCGGGGCATCGCTAGTTTCCACGGTCAGGCATCTTTCGGTTCTCGGCAGCGCGCACACTTACCCGACCTCCTTGGACCGGACAATACCACCGGCGTCCTTCTCCTTGGTCCACTCGACGCCGTTCCGGTCCAGAATCTGCTCGATACGCTCCAGGATGAAGTTGCCGACATCTTCGTTGGCGCGGCTGTTGTAGGGGTGGTAGCTCTTGGTGATGGTCGTCAGGTCGAGCCAGGCCTCGGTCAGGTTGACGCCGTGGTAGGGCGTCGCGCTCTTAGGGGCAGCCGGGACGGTCTCGTGGATCCAGACGAGCGGGATGAGGAACGCGGCGTAGACAACAATCAGCCAGAAGGTGACGGGTCCCGTCGTGAACCCGAAGGGATTGACAGCCATGGCTGTCGACGTCGGGGCTGCGCGAACCGGGGAGGGGCGGGGATTCTCAGATAAAAAGAACGAGGTGGATCTACAAAAGGCTGAAGCAAAAGTCAGCAAGGCTAGCGATGTCGGGCAAGCAAGGCAACCAACAAAAGTCGAGGCGGCAGAGACGGCAGAGATGGCCTGGACGTCGCGGCCGGCAGAAGGCGGGACACTGAAGGAGGCTGGAGTGGGAACATTCACAGAAACGAAGGCGTCATGCCAGGTCTGGGACATGACAGTGCTGACCCTGTCTGCACCGTGGCTCAGGATGATGCACAACATGGCGAGCGAAGTGGCCCAAGCTCCTCCTGCGGCCCCCCTCTAGGCCCCCGTTCCTCCTCCACTGGCTTCCACTCTTACGCGCAGGAGGCGCCAGCAGCAGCCTGTAGCGTGCGATTTGCATGTCATTAATGCGGGGTTCTATGCACCTCTAACTACCTTCCTAAGGTACCTTCCATACTACGACGTCGACCGCGCCATGCAGTTTGCGACTGGCTTCAGCGCCGTGCAATGCGGTCTTGGCTACAAGGTAGCAACTAAGTTGCAGTCGCAGCATCAGTACAATTTTCACAGAGTTCGTGTGCGTCCGTAGCCAACACTCGGCTCCCTACCTCGGATCCGACTCCGAGACAGCGCTTGGGCTCTTACGTTACAGACATATTCACGTGGTTTGATTGAATTCAAAAAAAATTAGGATGAACTTTTCTCCAAGCTGGAACATAGGAAGTCCTATGGATTAGTACCTTCTTTCAATCTATCGTACAATTTGGTTTACGCTTTCTGCTGTTTCTCGGTTGCGGTGTCAACGGCACCACTTCGAGCACTTTAGCAACCCTGGAAGTCATGTAGAATCCTTGGTTGTTAGTCCATCGTTAGCCAACGAATCCGGCCTATTGCCGTCAAGTGTCCTGTTAGTCGTTTGCTATGCCGCCAGCGGATCCAGTTACTGATCAGGCCCCCGGAGGAGGCGGGGGAGGCTGGTCGCTAGGAGGCGGAGGAGGGGCATTGTCGGAGGGCGGTGGGGGAGGAGCACCGCCAGCGTACTGCTGGATCAGGGCGTTGATACCGCCAGCTAAGCCAGGAGGGGCTCCGAGGCCGGGAGCACCGGGCGGAGGCGGGATGCTTGGCGGAGGTGCGCTCATGCCAGGAGGGGCACCATAACCGGGGTAGCCACCGTAGCCACCGTATCCGTTCTGAGTTCCGGGAGGTTGGTGCCAAGGGGCAGCGCCGGGGGCGGAGGCCTGGCCGCCATAGTAGCTGTCGCCGCCGCCGCCGTCGTCGCGGCGGTTGCGATCGCGAGCCCACGGAGCAGCAGAGCCACCGTCATCGCGGTCGTCACGCGAGTCGTTGTTGCGGCTACGCCAAGGGGCAGGACCGCCGGTCGGGCCACGTTGCCATGGCTTAGCATCGTTGCCGGGGCCGTTGTTATACGAGCCAGGGCCAGCTTCGATGCGAGCGGGGGCAGCGCCGCTGGAGGAGCCGCCACCGAGTTCTTGCATGAGTTGCTGCGGAAGAGTTAGACTTGTAAAGAAAGAGTGATCACGGATGAACGTACCTCGTACTCGCGGTCGACGGCGTCTCCGCCTCCAATACGGCCGGCAGGGGCTCTGCCGCCAGCACCGTCGTTACGCCAGCTTGCACCCTTCTGTCGATCGGGACAGTCCCTGGCCATGTGTCCTGCATTGCCACAGACTCGGCAGATGATGCTGGCCGTGTAGTTTTGTCGCTCGGGACAGTCGTACTTGCGGTGACCGATCTGGCCGCAGTTCTGGCAGGCCTGGTTCTCGTCGTCACGGAGGGTACCGTTGAGAGCAGCAAGCTCACGGAGTTGGTTCCTCTTGAGCTCGTTCTGGCCTTCGGGAATAGATGCGGCCTTGTCGAGTGGTTAGCGTACCGTAAAGTAGTTGGATAGGGAAGGTGCTTACCGTCTCAATGATGTTGTGGATGAGCTTCTTGGCCTTGTTGACCTTTTCCTCCGTATCGGCCATGATAAGGCAGTGCAGGTCCTCCTCCTGGTTGCTGGCGTGGGCGGCGTCCGACCGGCCCTTGCCCTCCTTGACGGAGCCCTTGCCACGAATGGCAATCTTGGCGCCGGATTCAGCTTCCATCTTTTTCAAAGTGTTGCCACGGGGTCCGATAAGTAAGCCAACTTCATAGGGAGAGCTACGCGTTAGTATCTGTATCAAAAGGGTGAAGCAAGTATGACGGTCCCGATCTGCAAACAAGGCCAGGTCTGACAAGACACCTGGAGGATGCATGACAAGCTTGGCCAGAGTCCAGGCAGGGAACAAGGGAAACAAGAAGTTTGGTTAGGAGGGTTAGAGGGTTAGCAATCATACTGAAGTTAATCTCTGGATAGTCGTTAACAGGCACGTAGACCTTTTCTTGGGTCTTGGTGGGCCTGCGGTAGTCCTGTGGCGGGTGGTAGTTAGGAATGGTCTTCATGGCCTTCTCGATGAGCTTGTGGCGCTCATCCTCGAGGCGCTTGCGGTAGCGATATTCGCGGGTGTTGATACGGCGACCGTGGTTGTCGTACTGCGGGGGAGGAGAAGGGGATCTGCGGCAGGAAGGTTAGTCTGAGTCGTGCGTGGCCGGGCGGAAGGGTAAAACGTACCTGTCTCCATCCGCGGGGACGACGTCGTCGATGCGAAGCTTCTGGCTGATTTCCGTGATGCGCAAGTGCAGCGTGTAGGCCTCCAGCTGCTCGCCAGTCATGTTGGCCGTGATGGCCGTGGTCAGGCCCATCAAGCCGGCAGCCTTGTTCTCCGACGCGTCGCCCCAGCGGTTTCTCTTCTTGCGGCGTCGCGGACCATCGGATTCGGTGCCTGGATGCGATGTCAGAAATAAGCGGGTAGACGCGACGGCGCAACGAGGGGAGAACTTACGAGGCTCCGGGCTGCGGCCGCGCTTGAGTTCGCCGTTGCCGTTGCCGTTGCCGTTGCTGAGGATGTCGGGCTCTTCATCGTCGCCGCCAAAGCGCCGCTTCCCCAGCGGGATATTGTTTGAGCCCGTGATTCCCTGATTTCTCCACGACATACTGGCTGCTGCGCGATGGCAATGAGTGTTGACAGGGAGGTGTGGTGTGATGGCGAAGCGGATCGCGATGAAGGAGGGAAGGGGAGTTTTATATGGAACCGAGTCAAGCAAGCTGCGGAGGTCAACCAACTTGGCCTCGTGCAACAAACAGGCTGAGCTTAAATGGTGGCGGCTGGCGCCAGCTGGCTATCAGTCTTGGTGGCATGTGCGGGCTCCACCTTTCCACGTGATTTGAAAACGCTCGACTAGGCCCGAACATAGCCGCCGCAAACCCAAAAGAAATTTGCATAGGCAAAAATTTCAGCATCCTGTAAGATGCACACACACACAGCACAGTCTCCGGAGAGAAAAATGTGATCAGTGGGAGGCTTGAACTCCCGACCTTGGCATTACTCAATGTATCCGATGATATATTAGTACCACGCTCTAACCAACTGAGCTAACCGACCTGATTCGGCTCACTGGAGCTTGGATATGCAGTCTAATCCTTGCTCCATGTAGGTAGGGACAATATTCACAATTCAGAGCTAGTGGTTCTGCGCCCACAGACTGTCATGCAGGCCCTCCATACCAGCACTCCTTGGCTGCTTACCTCACGACATATGGGACTTCTGCTCTTGACTTATACGTTCGTATTATGCGGCAACTTTTCACTGAAAGTACAACGACCTCATCTCCCTCATTTCTTCGCAGCATCCTCCTTCATACCCTTGAGGATCCACGCCGAGGCGCCCTTAGCCTGCTCGTCCAGCTCCTCCTCCGTCTTGCTGTGCTGCTCCAGCGCCTTGTGCGGCGACGGGATGTTGCGGCCCGCCTCGAAGCCGGGGCGCTCGACCAGCTTCCACAGCCACGCCTTGAGCGCAGGGAACTCGTCGATGTCGATGCCCGCCCACTTGCTGGCAGCCACCCAGCCCCAGCACGCCATGTCGGCGATGGTCACCCGGTCGCCGACCAGGTAGCCGTTGGGGTTCGCCTTGAGCTGGGTGTCCATGGTGCGGTACAGGCGCCGCGTCTCGTTGACGTAGCGGTCGATGCCGTACTGGATCTTCTCCGGGGCGTAGCCTGGTATGGTCAGTCTACTTCATCCATGGATGGCATATGGCACGGTTAGTGGAGTCTGGCGCCTTACGCTTGAAGTGGTTGGCTTGTCTGGATATCGTCAGCGTCCTGCCATATCGTGTCATTGACGGGTAACTCACCCCTGCATGGGACCCAGGCCGCCCATCTGCCAGTGCAGCTACATCATTTCGTTAGCTTGTGCCATCTCGGAGAGTTCGTGTTACCGTACCCAGTTGTTGACTTCCCAGTACTCGCGTGAGCCGTACGGGTACGAGACCTTGTGATTCTTGTCGTAGCGGTCCACGAGGTACTGCATGATGCTGCCGCTCTCAAAGAGGCGGATCTGCTTGCCGTCCTCGAAAGTGTCCGTGAGGGCCGGGATGCGGCCATTGGGGTTGATCTCCAGGAACCAAGGCTCCTGCAGCCGGTGCACTGATTAGCCTGCAACCTTTGATGGCCTTGAGCCAGCCGGAGAACCAACCTTTTGGGTATTTTTGGAGATGTCAATGGCGGTAGTCTTGTACTCCAGGCCGAGCTCCTCCAACAGAATCGAGACCTTGATTCCGTTGGGGGTGCCCATGGTGTACAGGTGGATGTCGGTCTTGGTCTTGGCAGCCATGTTGAAGACTTGTTTACTCAACTGTCCGAGGCGGGTGGTCATTAAACGGAGCGTCACTACAAAAGGTGTCTCTGTATGTCGTCAAGACAAGGTTGTGTGTCGGGGAGAGGAGATAGAATTGGTGAGGAGTGGGAGTGTGAGTGTGGGCTTGCTTTGGGCTCTAGCTGTTCCCTTCCAGGTTACTAAATAGCAGCCCACTCCCAGCTAGAGCTCAGAGTCAAAGTGTCTTAATAATATGGGGCGGCGCCGTGGAAGACTCGTCTGGAAATGCTTCCGTCGCAGGTACCCCTACCACTGTGACCCCTCCATCGCAGTCTATTGCTGGTGCTTAGAAATCACACCGGTGGGTTGCAGGGACGATGTCGTCACCTGCCCCGCGCCCGGTCTGCGACTCATACGCCCGTGGGTTAGCAGCAGCAGCAGCAGCATCATCCAATGCCTTTTAAGACAGTGAGACACAAATCGATCGGTAAGCAGTTTCCACCGCCGTCCATCTCCACCAGACGGCTGTTGCCGGCTGCACCGATTAGCCGGTCGCGACGCCGGCTCGGGCTGACTACCTACCCGCCCGGCCGACGTCCGTAAGCTCCGTAAGCAGCCGAGCCCCGTGGCGTTCCGGGCCCTGTTCACTGAATGAGGTGCACGGCACTAATATGGAATTCTGCATGGACTTTTCTTGCGCGGCAACCCTTCGAGATGGATTGCTTGTGTCAGACGCCTGGCCGGTTCAACTAACGTACATGATTTTCTCAATCTCCAATTTTTGCCCCAAATGCCCGTGGCTCGCGGGAACCTGGCTGGTCTCTCTCCCGCCCTCCTTCCCTCCGCTTTCACACCCAAGCCCAAGTTCCACCAATCACGCAACAAGTACTGTAGAACAATCTAAAACTTTTCGAAGCCACCTCGCAAATGATAACCCACCTCACTGACCCGTCCTTCTACCAAGACTCGGCATAAAAAGCAGCATGGCCTCCGCGCATATTGTGCTAGTGGCCTTGGGCCTCTTTACTCTGGAAGAAATCAGGGTTCCTGAGATATTTGGAGCCAATTCTATGGTAGCGTCAGTGTTGCTTCAGGTGAAGTACAATCTCTGTGCATCTTTCTTTAACTCACTCTTTGAAATATCCAGCATTCCTACTCCCCAACGCCATCGCTTAAGCTAACCCCAGAATTGATGCATACCACCCTCATTCCTGCTGACTGGGAGGCTTGGGTGTCGTCGGCGAGTCGTCTCTCTCAAAGTTCATAAACTGACTTATCATCTCATCACCATCCCGCTGTTCTTCCGCCGTCATAGATACATCGGTGTCCGCTCCCACGAATGGAGGATACCCGCTGGTCAGGGGAAGGCCTGGTGCGGGAACAAAAGATGGAAACTGCTGCTGTTGCATCTGCTGTTGTAGCAAGTATGTTTCCATCGGCTGCTGGTACGGTTGTTCCGTTTGTTGTATCGGTTGCTGTCGGTACTGGTGCTGTAGCATCTGCCCCATAGTGAACAACCCAGGAGAGGCATTTCCTGCTACAGGACTGCCGTCATAGGTCGGCTGTTGCCCCTGCTGCAGAGGCTGCATAGGCCTGGCAGGTCTGACTCCCCAAGGCTGTCCCGGCGGCTGGACTGGCTGCTGCTGTTGCTGATACTGGGTCCGATACTGCATCTGCTGCGGAGGCGGCTGATTCGAACTGCCAAACCCACCAACACTGTTTGCTCCGCGGCCAAGGAACAGCTCACCCTGCGGAGAGGGTTGATGAAGCGGCTGCTGCTGTTGCTGTTGTTGCGGCTGGCTCCGCTGCTGCGGCTTTCGCTGCTCTCTCTCCTTCTTCACTCTCCCGGCATGGTGCGTCTGGTTCTGTGCCGACCACTGCATGTGTGCGTCGTTCCCACGTCGACTCATGTGGGGGTGATTGCACGGGTGGTGGTGATGGGGTCTTCGGCCCGACACTGGCGGGGCCCCTGAAGGCTGGCCGGCCGGGATAGGGACCTGCTGCAGCGCGGTTGATGCCGACGAGGTAGGGGTATACTGTGTATGTAACCCGTGAAGTGGCTGAGCCGCCGAGCCCTGGGCCGCGTTCGGCAGTGACGGCTGGTGGGACGCTTGGTCCGGACTTTGACCCTCGGTCCTCTTGTCGGCCGCTTTTCCCGGTTTCTGATTGTTCTCTTTGAACTGTTTTAGCAGGCTACTTGAGAAACGGTGGACGAACGTACGGAAGGAAGTGCTGGGGACCAGGGTGAGTACGGACGAGAAGCAGCGGATACTAGCCGGCTGACGATAGGATGTTGGTCGTGCATAGACGGAGGTCACGACAGCGTGTCGAGGGTAACATGATGATTTTATGGAAATGAAGGGCCAGGGCAGCAGAGCCGTACAGCACGCAAGACACTGAAGAGGGGGAATGATAAGGAGACGGTGTTGGTAAAGGGAAAGGAGAGAGAGAGATGTCGTTCGAAGGGATGAACAGAGATATTTACATACCCATTGTGTTTAGAATCGCTGTCACAGACCTTCCAAATGAACCAAAATACCAAACACTTCTTTGGCGAACCAAAAGACTTCAAGTTAGGAGATCAAGAACAGCATTCGGTGGACTCTGTCGGGTCATTTTGTGTCAGCTCGTAGCATCCTAACGATATGGACATGGAGTTCTTACCAAGAGGTAGCCGAAGCACGATGTATGGGGCGAAGCTAGGTTGGAAGGGTAGCGAGGAGAGTTGATGACCGGTACGGCCTTAAATATTCCCCAGCCAGCCACTGACTGATTGCACTGTATGGGATAGGCCGCCTTGCTGGCGACCTACACGTCCCAAGAGCAGAGATAGGCGGTGGATGATACTTTCTGAGAAATTTACCTGATGCATTTAAATTTGCGGTAATGATATGTGTAGCCTAGATGTGGGTGAAAGAGAGGAGCCCACGTTTGCGCGTGATGGAAAGAAACGAGGCAGCAATCGACCAAGTGCCCTCTCGGCGTACGCGATGCTTCAGCTCCCCATTAATCATAGTTCCTCGGTTACCCCTATTCGATAAATATCGACTGCCACATACAACTGCTGCCCAATACCGGTCCTGCTGTCCAATACTTTCACCCCTACGGCGCAGGTGTTCCGATTCTTGCTTCGAGCTCGCATGCGTGTACTTGCTTGAACTCGAAAGTCGTGGGCCGAACTGCGGGACACGGCATCAGTCATTCGCTGGGACAACACACCGAGAGAGAAGGTTCGATGTTTCAGGCGCATGCCTCACTGCTCACCTGGAGGGGGATGCGTGTTTTGAAGGCAGCAAGGTTGGCCGAACCTGAACAGAACGCACAGGAGTTATTCGTCACCAAAGCCGCGAGGACTATTGGGAGGGGACTCATGTTTTGCCCCGAATCACGAAAATGGGAACACACGGCATCTTCAGACGTTGGATAAGTTAGCCACTAGTGCTAGTGCTACTGCAGAGCCTCATCTTACCTTACCCAGACAACATCCAAGATCTGCCTTAGTGTACCAGTGCTGGGGTTGTAGAGCCGTTTGGGGCTCAAGCCACCCGACCTCTGCTGTGTACGTCACTGCTAGTTCAGGTAGCCGTAGAGATCTCGGCGTCACTTTCCGCCCTGAGGGATACAGAAACATTTGGTCGGCGTGCTAGTAGTGGAGAGCGACAGGTTGACGAACACAAAACGTGAAGCCACCACCAATGATTGCCGGCTTGCATGCAGGCACAAAAGAAACGGTCTCCTAACGGGCCACAGTCTATGACGGACTGACATCTCTCCGCGACGGGACCACACTGCAACGTTACTTGGGTGCCTTGTGGCTCTGTTGGGTCATTTCCATGCCATGTGTCGGGCACATGAGCCATTTGAATGGCCTCCCATTGAACTGACACCTACGCGAACTCAACGGCCGGCCACTCCGGGGCTGATCTATGTGCCTCGACAAGCGAGGACGTAGACTCGAGGCCTACGATCCACACCTGCTCCCCAAAAAAATATGGCCTTTCTTATCAAGATGCCTTAATTCGTCGCCTCAGAGAGCCACGCGGGTGTGGGCGGCGTGGAAGCCACCCCACGCAGGATGCCTTGGTGTCTTCTGTCCACCTGCTCAACGGTGGAAAGTTTCAGGCAAGTAGCCTGGAGTGGATAAACCGGAGGGAAAAGCCCTGATCTGTGGGTCTCCAACGAAATGGACGCCTTATCAGATCAGAGGCAGCGTCGGTTGCCTTGCCGCGCTCGTGTAACCTAATGATGCTGCGATGCGTGAGAAGAGGCGTTGAAGCGCCAAGTTCATCAACTCGTCCATCATGTACTGCTCATGGCAGTCGAAAGGCAGAGCGTCTCAGGCTTATGGATGAGGTAAACTGGCCGTTACATGTTCTACCCAATACATTTACGTGTCGTCACACCGTCCAACGCGCCCCCTGCTCGATGCCGATCCATTACAGATGCTCACAAGAAAAATACATGCTATGAATTCCCTTCGCCCGAGTCTTCTCCAGGACTCGTCAAAAGCTTCAAACCCAGACTCCAGTGATGGCCCCCAAAACTCCAGTTTTTTTCCCGTATTCCATTCCCAACTCAGCGCGGCAGGGCCGAAAGACAGGCAATGTGAACAAAGAAAGCCCCCTCAAACCTACTGTGCCCTCAGGCCTACTGGCCGGCCCTCATCGACGATCATCTGCTCATCGATCCGCTTGCCGGTATCGCCCCATTCCACGCGCTTCCACGTGGTGATGCGAGCTTGGTTGACATCGACCTCGAAGACGCGTATCCGGCGGTGGTATCCACCGTACCCTGCGTAGCCGCCGAAGCCCACCCCGCCACCGTAGCACATCCACAACGCAGGCTTCTGTTGGCCATCCAGTGAGAGGGAGCAGTAGTCGTTTACGTGGTCACTACACCGAGTTAAAACGTTCCGGAAACCAATATACACCCGGGTAGAAAGAAACTTACTGTCCGCAGCTAACCATGACGACGCCCTGCTCGACCAGGGCGTCGCGGAAGCCAGAGTTGAAGTTTGGGGCGGTCACACCCTCCCTCCAGTCGCCCTTGATGGAGAGGTCTTTATCCCTATACTCCGGCAAGGGAATGTGGATGAAAGCCAGATCCATGTGGACTAAGCTGTACTCCTTGTGCGCCTTCTTGAGGCCGTTGGCGGTATTCTTGAACCAGTCAATCTGATTCTGCTTGATCCAGTCATAGCCATGGTACTTGCGCTCATCAGGAGAGTAGGCGTGGGAATCCAGCATGTAGAGGGTCAGCGCCGAGTGGTCGGACTTGCCCTTAGCAAGGACTTCGATATAGTAGTTGCCGACGCCGTCGATCTCCTCCGGTCCAGCCCTGGCCAGCGAGTACGGGAGAGACTCCAAGATAGACATCTGGGCGGCGCGTGGAAGCGAGCCCTCATCATCGTGGTTGCCAAAGATGGAAACATAGGGGATCTTCATTTTGATGAGGATTTGAGCGATTTTGAAAATGGCCTGTATGGTCAGCGCATGCACGCCCACCCATCAAAACGTAGCACTCACCGACTGCGCGTCAGGCGCCGTTTCGCCATTGACCTGGTCTCCGCTGAGAACAACCAGATGGGGCTTCTCCTCGATGAGGATCTTTTGCACAAAGTCTAACGTCCGGGGGTCCGCCTCACACACGCCTCCGTTGTAGCCCTCGGGCATGGCGTCACGACACTTTCCGACACCGGTGCTAAGGTGGAGGTCCGCGAGCTGAACGATCTTGAACCTGCCGTTGTCGGGTATGCGTGGCTGCGGCTTTGACGGTTCCTTCTGGCTGCCTCGCCTGACGGTGATGTGAGAGACGGGGATCTCGTCACTGACGGAGAGGAGCAGGGGTGTGCCGGTGATCTCCCAGCCGTCGCGCGCCTCAACCGCATCGTCCCCAAAGAGTACGTCGACACCGGTGACGGTCTTCTTCGAGTCGCTGTCCTTCTGGTTGGACGACCGCTTCACCCACAAGCCGTACGGCCGGCTCTCCCATCGCTCGTCCTCCTCGCCCTTCTTGGCGGTTGTCGGGTCCAGCCTGCCGACGGAAACGTCCATGACAACCTTGTCCTCAGGTAACAGCTCCTCCTCCTTCTTGCGCGCGACGTGTACGTATGCGTTCGCCGTCCATGATTTGCCGAGATACAGGTCCTTCTCCACACGGTGCCACTTCTCGGGGTCCAGCTTGCAGGAGGAGAAGACGTTGATGGTCGAGCATTTCGTTATCGTTATGTCGGTGACGATCAGGCCATGGTGGTGTTGGGGCATGTAGTGGTGCATGGACTTCGGGAGAACGCGGAAGTTGCGGTCGAGGAAGACGACGACGACGAAGGTCAGCAGCGTCACCGCAGTGAGCTGGATTATGGTGCGCACCTGGAGCGAGAACATCAGCATGCGCCGCAGCGGCGAGCGACTCGGGCAGGACTCACTATGCGGCGCGTCATGTTGGGCGACTCTGGGGTTGTCGCGAAGCGGGTGTAGGATGTTGGGGGGGGCAACTCGGAGTTGGCGGCGTCGGCGCGGCCAGGTGATGCGGTGGTTAGGGGAACGGGAACGGAGACGGGAACACGAACACGAATAATCGGCTCCGACGAGCCTAATTCAAGCTAATGTCTAGGCCATATCATGGCCCGCTGACTCGGGGTATTCAAAAAAAAAAAAATCAGGGCTCGCAGACGGGGCGGAAGAGCTTGATCTCGACTCATCGACAGCTCAGCAGGCGACAGGGGCAGAAAAGGAGCAAAAAGGCACGAGGAATCAAGTGAATCGACTCGTCGACACAGGTCCAATTTAGTGGAGCACCTGCCAGAATCCGGGGTAGCAGCACCTTCAAAGGTCAGCCCAGCCAGCCCGGCCTGCCCAGGTTGCAGCCCGCTGGTTGGTCGGCAGACGTGTGTGCGCCCCTTTCCGGTGGGGCCCGACGGTACGTACCAGCGATTAGGTTATCAGAGTTTCATTGGCCGCAGGCAATCGTACGCAGCACGCAGCACGCAGCAGCGCATCGCACTGGTAAGAAGAGAATGGCGAACAGGCCACTGTGATCGCTAAAGATGCGCAAAAGGAGGGGCCAGCACGTGCCTCCCGCCGCCGGTTGATTGTTCGACGCGTCGTCTCCTGTCTGGCCTCGCTGCCTTTGCGCTGGCCTCTCCTGCGCACACGGGCCAAAGTGCGACGCAGCACACGGCGACAACTACTGCGAAGCGAGTGACAGCTTCCATGTCGGTGGAGCTACCGTTCCATCTCTACCGCTACCCAACACGCGTAAGCTCGAGACGTGGTCTGAAGACAATAGACGGACACCTGCGGCGCACATCAGGCATGAGTTTCCTGCCCCGTTGACGCATTCGACACCCATCGGCCGCGCGTCAGCTTCGAATTGAGTTTGCATCGCAGCCATGGTCCCAGTTGCGCATGCCGTCGAGCGAGAAGGACGAGATGAATATCAGTCACCACGCCGCTCCAGCTAGGGATGACAGAAGCATAGATGGCGCAACGAGGCGATAGAGTTGAAGATCAGTTGGGGCTCTGCCGGCCGTGGGCCGTCTCGACGTCACCCTGCCCACCGGGAGCGACGCCAGCTTGAGTCAGTCACGACGTCCGTCCGAGGCCGAAGAGTTATGCTTATTCAACCTCTCTCGGGGCGTTGCGAGATGCTGCAGCCACATGAGCTGGCAGCCTGCTGCGGTAAGCTGAATGAAGCAACACTGGCCATACTCACTCCGATTCTGGTACAACGTGACAGCGACTCCGACCGATAGATGTCTTCACACATTTCAGGCCATGGCAATTACGCCCAGCTGATATATATGTACATGCGGTTTGCCACGCCGAAACACGGTAAGCCGTGGGAGCAAACACCGGGCTGGAAACAGCCACCCGCGATCCAACGGCCTGATTCACCTTGTCTCTTCTTTCTTCAACGGCTTTGATTCTGCCGTCAGCTCCAACCCAGGCAGGACAAAGACAACATGATGGTCTTCTCCCTTTTCCCGTTATCAGCGAATCCGATTAAGCAAGCAATTTGGTTCTATGCAGGAACAGTGGCCCGTGCACCCGCATCCTCGCTTAGATGTACTAATTAGGCCAGTACGTATCCACCTCGTCCAGCTCTGGCAAGTGAGCGAGGAAGGTTTGGCAAGCCGCAGCACCTACCTGAGGACCTGAGAACCTGAGCTGTCGTCCCGCGAACCAAAGCAGCACGACGCGCCTCAAAAATCGTCATACCCCGACG
Source organism: Colletotrichum gigasporum (assembly GCA_024584535.1). Classification (NCBI taxonomy): domain Eukaryota; kingdom Fungi; phylum Ascomycota; class Sordariomycetes; order Glomerellales; family Glomerellaceae; genus Colletotrichum; species Colletotrichum gigasporum. The sequence goes on from CP077951.1 coordinate 3,308,258, forward strand.
ATCCATCAACGACAACCCTTCCTCCGCCTCGCAACTCCCTCCCATCATCAAAACATTTCCATCTCCGTCTGCGCATTCTCACAAAGGATTGCGCAACACGTTATCACGCCAATCCCATCCATTATTCATTCACAAATCCAGTCGTAAACATGGCCACCGACTACAGCTCATTGAAGGTCCCCGAACTCAAGAAGCTTCTCCAGGAGAGAGGCCTTCCCGCCACAGGTAACAAGCTGGATTTGGTCAACCGCCTCAAGGATAACGACAAGCAGTCCGCTCCTGGTACGTCGATGAATTCTCTGATGCGCGCATTCCCCCTATCGAGCACAGGCTAACGACTGCAGCTGCCGCAGAGGAAGACGAGATCGATTATAGTGACGACGAGCCTGCGCCCGCCAAGGCACCCGACGCCCCCAAGCCCGTCGAGCCAACCCCAGCAGTTGCCGAGCCCGCGCCGGCCGCAGCTCCTGCCGTCGAGCCTGCCGAGCCTGCGACCACGGAGACCGCGCCCGAGGCTGCGCCAGCTGCGACTGAGACAGCTACCGAAGAAGAGAAGCCCGAAGCTGCCGCTGAGCCGGCCGCACCCAAGGAGAATTTTGCTCTCAACCTCGACGCCACTGACGCTTCAGAAGAGGCCCGCAAGCGCGCCGAGCGTGCCAAGCGCTTCGGCATCGTCGAGGACGACGAGGCGAAGAAGAAGGCCGAGCGCGCGAAGAAGTTCGGCATCGAAGCCGCCAGCACCGCGGGCCTCGACTCTGCGCTTCCCGAGAGACGTCCCAAGCGCGGCCGCCCTGAGCGGACCGACGAGCAGCCCGGCCGGGACGCTAAACGCCAGAGCACCGACGGCCGTGGACGTCGCGGCAGGGGCAACAGGAACGGGCGCCAGGGGGATAGTCGCCAAGGCGGCGGCGGTGGTGGTGGCGAGAGGCGCAGCGCTGCGGTTGACCCGGCCGAGAAGGCCAAGATGGAAGCCAGGGCGAAGAGATTCGCTGCTTAGTGGCGAAGCGGTCTGATGGGGAGGCGATCTGTATACTATGCCCTGTTGGGGAGATGGATGGCGTTTCGGTCTACGACAGATGAACAGGGAGATGCAAACGCAGAACTAAGGAACGATAGGTCTTGAAGACGGAACCAAGCGAGGTATCAACAACACGCGTCCTCTCAACAAGATATTTTTCACAGTAATGGAATAGAGCTAAAATAAAAGTCTTTTTGGTATTGGTCATCACGGTTCGTTTCTCTTGTCTGTTGGATGAGATTAATGTCTATCCAACGGTTGACCATGTACATTGTGACACAAGCGTACTGATTCGGGTCTTGGATGCAAAGAGCATGATTACATATTTCCACATTCCTTTACGTTTGGGAGTAAACATACGATCGGAGGGTTGATTTACTCATCCACGTGTGTTCCCCAAGTTGTCCGCCCGCATCATCTCCAGAGTATAACTCCAGAACCAACTTCGATTCATACTACCTTCATCCCGGCTCGCTCGTTTTGGTGGTTCATATTCTTACACCAGCCAGAGTGCCTTTTGGATAAGGGCACTTGCTAGCCCAGCTTCCCATCAGACTGGGACCCAGCGAGCTCCTATGTGGGGAAATGCTAGAGAGTCACGAAGGAAAGTATCATCACGAAAACAAGCATGTCAGTCAGAGAAAGCATGGATGTCGTATTGAATTTCTCATCCCAAAATTGCCTTGCGGCAGCCTATCAGACCCAAGCCTCGCCTCCAAAACGACATTTTCTCTCAAATCTTAGCCAAAATTCTGTGCTTTTTCGGTACTCAAACAACATAACCCTGCATCCTTCCAACGGCTGGTTCGTCAGCCTGCTCCTCAGAGCAAATGCCTTCGTATGGGCCCGCTCATATCTCATCCCAAGCCTTTGTCTTCTTATCTCCACGGTTTATTGCACTCGCGCTTCAGGAGCTCGTAGTTCTGCTGTACTGCCTCGAGGTCTCTCGTAAGCGGGTCAACCGGCAGATGCTTCTGGTTGCTGGAGTTCTGGGAGTAGTCGTAGGTCAACCAGAACTGCTTGCTCTTATCCTTGAAAGTGTTCTTCCAGACCTGCATTGCGAATTCCTTGGTCCAGGGGAAGCCGACGCCACCCTCTCGCACCCAAAGGGCTCGTGAAACACCCAAGCCCGCCCAGCACTCCGAGATCATGATCTGTGGCTTGTTCGCTCGAGATGCCAGTATGTGATAACACCCGCTTGGTAACAAAGGTTCTTCGGCGCAGGAATAAAATCTGTGTTCCGTCGTGTTGCACCTCGTACAGCCGTAGACATCCCCGAACGGGCCTGGCCAGATGCAATCAATCAGGCCATGCCCGCGGGCGGGAGGCAAGGACTGGATGATGGCGACTTTTGCGTTCGCATGCTTCTCTTCTTCACCTTCGACAAAATCAAGCTAGGCATGTCGCATGATATCGGTATTTTCTTCCTTCTTCCTCGTAACATTATTGGGATCTCTCAGTTTCCGGGGAAGCAGGGCGTTGATATATCTGACCAAAACTGTCAAACAGTCCAACCTTGTAGTCCGGTCAGACTCCCACTGCATGTGGGTTACGTCGGGCCAACTCAGCCAGTGCCCCCCTCCTTCGGTCTGCCTTCCAAGTGTCCCAGGTTCTGCTTGAATGATCCTCATCGATACAGACGTTCCTCACTCAAGTATCGTGGGTGACACCAATTTGGGAGCGAGGAACGTAATGTTCAGCCAAAAGCGAGTCGCCTCGGGCCGCCGCCAGAATATCCGTTCCAGTGGGCTTCTCCACAGGTAGGGAGGTGCAGTCATTCGTGGAGCAATCGAATCTGAGCCACGGATGCTTGAAGCTATTTCTGAGCATCAGGGCCTTGGTGAAGTCTTGAGAACACGGTCTGGGAATCCATGATGCCGGACGAAGAGGCGAGTAGCGAGGGATCACCGAAGATGGGGGAAAGCGAAAAGAATGAGAGACAGAGGGGGGAAAGGGTGCCGAGGAAAGTTAAGAAAGAGCTAAGAATCGGTGACAAAATAGAAAGATAGGCCCAGAACAACAGCCTAAATGGTCGTGCTCGTAGAAAAGGTGAAGCAAAGTGAAGTCGTGGGCTAGAAACTGCTATTAGCAGGTGCCAATCAGAAAGAGCTGGGCCGCGTGGTTGCTTGAAATCTTCACCCATTGCAAACTAACACTAAATGCACATGCTAACTACGTCCTACCAAGAGCCCTACCTCGTTTGCTCCCCACATAGTCTATGCGAATTTGCAGCGGAAGCTGAGAAGAAGATGCCATGACATCATGAGGGAGGAGAAAGCTACATTTCGGTATAAATTCTTGACACATGGTAGCCATAGACAGACTAGGATTACTTTTTGACCTTGTTGGTCTCGTTCAGATGCAGTGACTGGGTGAGTTCATGACAGACGTTGGCTTTGGTGCCGCTGGAAGTGACTGCTTACCTAACTCCGACTCCGGGGCACGGCGCCGAGTGGGACCAGTGGATGCTGCCGGAGATGCGCCTGCCTGCGTGCCTGGAATTGCCTTTAACGGCCCACCTTGACTATCACCTCACAGACAAGCCATTCCGCCCCGCGGTGTTGTCCAGACGTATTAAACCGATCTTCTGTTCGGCCACGTTACGAAATGGTAATGTCCTTAACCACCGTGAAGCTGAGTACTGGAGAAGCATAAAGTACCTGTCTTAATATTCTAGCACACATGTGTAACTCACTGAAAGTATCTGGTGCAGGCCTACTAAAGTCTTTCATCCCTCATTCATGGTGCCTAGATTGCTCCAAGGTAGGCACTAGCGATGGATTTCCGGGGCCAGGGCAGGTCCTCTGGGCTAGGACATGGGCAACTGCTTCAGGCAGCCGCCGCCGACGCGGAGGGTATATATCCAACACTTGTGCCGAAGCGTTCGGCTCGATGGGTCTTCCGATGGGAAAATCGGAGCACGACGGTGCGCCGCGGTAGCCGAGTGATTAACTAGAGCGGACAGAAATCCGACGTCAGTTGATTTTCATAGGATGCAGAAGCCGACGATTTCGAATCTGAACTTTTGCATATTTTGGTTCACATTTTGACTCGATCTCTACGAGGAGATCCTCTACAATAAGATGTTTCCATTTTACATCCACAATTCGCTGCTACCATTGCAAAAAGGTCTACAAATGTCTTGAGATCTATCCATGCGAGACATGATCATGTACACGGGAGCTGGAGTTGCATTGAATCATGTGACTTCCGTAAGTCCCGTCGAATAGCCTGGTTGTCTTCTTGAAATCTGTGGGTAATAGATTCGGACTGAGACGCAACCAAATGAGCGGTAGCATCGACGCTGTCTTGCAGAACAGGCAGCCGGTCATAAAGGCATCGACATACTTAATAATACTCCTACTGATCTGCAAACCCAGGGTAGCCAAGCCTACGCCCTCGGCCGCCATACTTCCTCGACTGTGTAAGCAATCGTAGGCTATTGGGGTTAAGCTGGCAACTGTTGTAGGGAAGATGTGCAATGTCGATTACAGACTTGGTGCTGGGTTTTGATAAAATCTGGGAGTCGATGATGCTCAAAGGAAGTGGGGTTGACGTTGGGCTGACTTATTGGGCTTATGGAGGGATGCGAGTGACAAGGCTCGACGCCATGGGAGTTCGGTTAGGTATGCCGGGCTGGGCTGTGCTGACGAGAGAGTACAACGACTTGCTCATTGCCGCCAGGGCCCTGAACAAACAAATTGGCCACCATTTCTTAGATGAGCCCTTTGCCGTGTTTGTTTCAGGGCGTTAGCTAGCCAGCTCGATCGTGAGAGCAAGTTATGTTCCGTATTAGTGAGATATGAATAGCGAGAGCAAGCCAGCGTGTCTTTTGTTTGTATGTGGTGATTTTCGTGGGCATGGTAGAAGGCAGATCAGGGGGAAATGGCAAGTTACAATTTCCTCGGCCGATGTCACGTGGCGGAGAAGAAAGGTCAGGCCTTGTGAGGGCACCTGGTGAGGGGCAGCGGTTGAGATATGTTCAAAAGCGGTTTTCTTTGTCCCTTTCTACTAAAGAAGGTCAGAGTTGACTGTTGCAACCTCTCGCAACCCATCTTTGATCCTTGTTGCTGAACTCCTTGGTTGATGTCTTCATTCTGTGCCACACCACCCTGACACATAGCTTTACTATTCTACGTTGCCAGCCAATCCGTCTCATTTGTTCGCTTGCTTTCGCCGAGTAGACCCGTCCTAAATTCGTGTCTCGGATACAGATTCCAGTGCATAAAACGCACAACAAACCATCCTTAATGACTTCGTCGTCGAATCCAAGCCCGAGATTAGCGGGCCAAGCACTAGAGCACATACGGACTGTATGCGGTGTCATTCTCGAGCGCCTCACGGTAAAGCCTCTTGTTGGGCCGATGAAGCAGGAACTTCATAGTCAAGCCACAAGCAATGGCCAGCCAAGCCATGCTGAGCATGAGAATGAAGGCCATCATATAGCGAGGCTCATCAGACCCCACAAAGAAATAGGGTCCGATAAAAGTACCAATCTGGCCGAGAATGTTGTTAAGAGCCACACCGACAGCGCGCTTCTCAGGTGTGCGTCCCAAACAGCTGGGAATCCAGGTGTTGATCAGAGGATTCGCGGCATAGAAACCTCCAATGTAGAGGAATGAAGAGACATATCGCGGAATCGTGTCCATCCTAGACATGCATACGATGTAGCCGATCATACCCAGAACGATAGGTCCCGTGAAGTGATATCCACGTTCGCTGAAGCGGTCGGAGCTACGGGCCAGGACCACGGCACCAATAGCTGCGACAACATAGGGCGGGAATGTAATGAGAAGTGTTGTCGTCCGCTCAAAGCCGAATCCTCGAACGATAGAAGGATAGAAGTTGGAGAAGCCGTAGGCAGCAGAGATAAAGATGTTCATGCCGAAAATGAGCCAGAGTTTGTAATCGACAATACAGAGTCTCAGGCCATACCAGACTCCGCCCTTTGCCTCGGCCACAGATACTCGGTCGGCAACCATACGAGCTTCGCAGATCTTCCTCATATCATCTGTCAAAGCCCACATAGCACTACCGGTTTTGGAGTGCGGGTAGTCGGGCAAAAGGAAGAGACAGATGACTGCCAACGATGCGCCACTGGTAGCCAGGACAATGAACAACCATTGCCAGCCAGCCATACCGTGCTTGCCCTCGAGCGTGGCGATTACGCCGGCGGCAATGAGTCCGGATGTTCCTTGTGCCAGGATGTTGGCCGTGTAGAAGAAGGCAACCCGAAGGCCAATCTCCTTGCGCGTGTACCAGCAGGACATGATATAGATGGCCTAGTCAGATGAGTTTCAGCCTAACTTTTAAGATTTAGTTAGGATTTGATGGCAAGTACTTACCCCGGGAAATAGGGGAGCTTCGACGATCCCAAGACAGAAGCGCACGGCGATGAGACCTTGGTAGTTCCCCACGCCGCATGTTGCAGCTGAGACACCTGACCAAATTATGGTGCATGCAGGGAGGTACAAACTAGGCCGGATTTACGGGAGGATCATGTTGGACGGAAGTTGATCCAGCACATAACTAAGCAGTCAGCAAATGCCAGTTAGAGAAATGTTTTTGAACACTCACCCAACACTCAAGATGGAAACGGCAGTGCTGAACTGGTATCCCTCAAGTCCAAGATCCTCATCAAGAGAACTCAACCGACCCTGACTGAAGTTTCGTCAGCAAACGGGTCCAAACGGGATGTTTTGTTTTTTCCCCTTTTCAAACTCACGCGATCGAGGCACGGTCCAAGTAGTTGAACAAGTAGAGAACCAACAATCCCGGCATAAGAGTCATGTCCGGCCGCCTGACAGCCTTCTTTTCCAGATCCCTCCAGTTTGGAATGCCCAGGGCTTCAATGACAGCCTCAGTACTGGGGAGGTCATCTTCGCTAAAGGGCTTTGAGTCGCCTACAGCGTGCTCGATGGTGACTTGGTCATGGCTGGCTTCCTTGGTGGTTGCCTGTTCAGGGGTCTTTTCGTTGGACGCCATAACGAATTTCTGGTCTTAAGGGGGGGTGACTCGGGAGAGCTGACGTATGGCGGGACACTTTAGAGCCTGTCTGAGAGTCAAGAGTCAAGAGTCTAAAAGCACAACGGATGTTGCTGTCTTTTGTACACCTCCTGACTCGAAGCGACCAGATCCCTGCATTCTCCCCGCAAACCCCCATATAACAAGCCATGCCATGATCTCTCCATATGGGGGCGGGGAGAGCATCGCGCCAAGAGCAAAGATGCGGAGATGTTGATGCCAACGCTCCACCGTCATGATGAGTCCGACTTGTGAGAAAACCGATCTTGCTCCTTCTATCATTCCGGGCAGAACCCGATCCCTTGGCATCGGCTTTTCTCCGTAACTTGCCAACCTCCAAGTTGCCAAGATGGAAGGAACTGCCGATGTATCTTGGCGATGGAGTCGATGCAAGGCCTCAATAATTGATCCGACGTAGACAATGGTACGATGAGCTGTTTACATCGGATGCATCCGATATACCAATGAGGGCAATGGGGGGGGGGGGGGGGGGGGACGCCACAGTCACTTTCGCCCGCAAGCTTCCACACTCTTGCTCAACGATCTGCACTGGTCGTGCCTTGCGGATGAGGTTTCGAAGCGCCCGGCCTACAAAGAAAGCTCCGGGGCAATGCCGCCTTATGCGCCGCCTGGTGCATCAGACAAGACTGTACCTGGATGATTCAGACTGCCCAGGCCGAACAGACTGCCGAGACTGCTCAGAACAAATTGAATGCAACTGCGGGTCACAATGAGGAGAAATAGTTAGTACAGGAGACTCTACAAGGTTATGATCTCTTACTGTCCTGATACCCAAGTTTGTATTCAAGGACGTCGTCAACAAAATAGGAATCTTCACAAAGGTTATGCTCTGCAACGAAGACCAACAGCATGCCCTCAAGAAAGAGCCCCTTGAAAAGAAATCTAGACGAGTTGATGCAGTTTGGCGAGGCATTCAGTCAGAGCATCTTTTCATGGCGGGCAGAGCCTCAACGTGGCAAGACTACACACATCCTTCTCTCTGCAGCACCACACCTCCTAGGCCTTAGTCCATTGAGCAATATGTGGATTTATGGTCCAAGTGAAGAGAGGCTCAGGGATTACATGGCGCCAAAGGCCTCGGCGGCGGAATCTGTCCACAATTGGGTAGTCCCATACACACCGGTGGGTCGGAGGTTTGCCGCCAGCATGAAGAGCACGGCAGTACATGTGGCTCTTCTCGCAGATAAGCCAATAGAAGCAACAAACCCATGAGTTCTAGGTCTTTTCAGCTCCTTGTCTAGCTTTTAAACTCTGTACCTGTGGCAATCATGGAGAGAATTTGCTGTACCACCTACTTGGCGCTGATCGAGTAGTGAATGTCCAGAAGACTGGGCTTGGATTTTCACTACGATCTCCGTGATATTTTTAGATGCGATTGTTGAATAATCGCGTGATTTCGTGCTCATGGTCATCGCAACTCAAACGTTACTCCATATGATCACCGTGACGGCCAAGATGTGCCAAGGGGACACTCTCCACATTCGGCTTTTCGCCGGTGGAAGAGATACTATGGTTTAACTATACGCTCTTCATTTTTATGGTATTTCTCCGTGTGGTTCTCTCCTTTCATTGCGGAGTATTCCGGGATTCCGAATACCCCTATATAAACGCCACCGTGGTGCCTGAACAGTATTACGCGACGGTAACTGGTGTAGACGAGGGCCTGTTCTGCCAACCAATTTCCACGTGGATACTGATTGATCTTTCCCGCAAAGGTAGACAGAAGGCAATGCATGGGTGATAGAATCGCCACCATCCCTGTGTCTACAACAGGTTAGACAGTGATGACTGATAATCACATGGCATAATACCAAGTTATGCACATGTTGCAGTTTGACCTTCAGATTGTTGTCTCAATTACGATCGAAGGTAATACAAACTGCCAAGCTTTTACTTGCCAACAGACTGTGAAATGTCCTTGCCAGCACTCAGTTGGAAGTAGGTGAGAGAGAAAGACGAAGGGGTGGTCCTCCAATCGACCTAGAGACTCTCAGCTTCTCGGCCAATAACCCCTCGATACCATCATTCGCCACATTCAAGATACTTTCCTAGCTTTTCTGTCAGCCTGCTCCAAGCACCGAAGACGCGTACCCTCCCTGTCAAATTTATGCCGAGTCGATGACTTGTGTGGACTGCACCTTTTGTGGACTTTCAACGACAACTTTCAGCGCGATGCAAGCTTCGGGCCGCTAAGACTAGCATCACGCTTCAAAATAATAAATCCAGGTCTATCTATCTATGACAGGACGCCTTTAAACGGGCATGCGATTCTTTTTATCTGCAATCTGGCGAGATGCCTGCGAACACAATGTAGGTCTCCCAAGGACGTTTTGAAAATGAGTTGGGTCTGCCGGAAGCACTACTCACTAAAAAGCCAGGGCTACAAGGGTTTTATTATCTCAGGAACATGGCTTTCCAGACGAGCCGCTTCGCTTTACATACCTTGAGGAACCACGGCAGACTTAGAAATCGCTGATGGGTTCCCTAGAAGTTTGTTTTCTCACCTCGGACGCTCTACCCGGGTAAAAACCAGACTTTGGAATGCAGACGTTACAAGTCGGAAGAGAATTTTATCAATCCAGTGAAGTCGTCTGATTATGTGAATATTGAGGATACAATCACGCATGCCTTTATTTCTCAAAGGCTGGCTGTTGCTCTTGTTGTGTTCAGAACCACGGTCATCACTCCTTATCTCATACGCAAATGTCTCCCCTAGCCCAAGAGGAAAAGCTAAGATAATACCAGCCATACTTTACAGGGAATAAGCCTCAGGAATGACGTGCGCCGCTTCGATTTCAGACATCAGCAAGCGCGAGGTGCCTTTCTTGTAAGACTGGGACAGGAAGATTGCCACACGAGTATGGAAGAATTTGAAATAGTCGAACACCCCGATATCTACAAAGACCATTTGATGCAACTTAAAAAAGGCTAGAGTTGCCCAGCTTGGAAGATGACCAAAACCTGGTCTTCCTCTGCGCAGCCTTCATGGCGTTCATGCTAGGATCCCCCGACGGCACAATAAACCGTCCGAAATCCAACAAAAAATCGACTTCGGTATCATAGGTAGGTTACCATCCCCCAGTCCTGTATATGCCCACTCCCACCCTCCAACACCATAAACGCTATGCCACTCAAAAATAAAATACAAAGGCCAGGCCGCAACCAGGTCATGCAAAGGACGAGCCGCAGCTCGGGGGGAATCACAACATAGGAAAAAGAGTTTATACAACATAAAAAAGGGACGGGACGGTACTACTCCCTCAGCTCCACCTCCTGGTGAACGAGCCTCAGCACCCACGAGGCCTCAGCCACGCTCGAGCACTGGAAGCACCACTTCTTGACGGACCCCGCGGCGCCGCCTGTCTTGGGGGCGACACCAATCTCGCCGTTCTCGTCGCGGATCTCCTCCCAGATGCCGCATACTATGCCTCTGCTGCCCATCGGCGTGAAGCATCCGCTGCCGAGCACCGCGTCGAGCACGATACGCGGCTTATTCTTCTTTGGCACCGTCGTAACCGTGACGCGCTTCTCGAGGCCGTGGTTCGCGCGTAGATCCTGGTGCCATCCCGGCGGCGGGCGCCGGATCTGCAGGATGCAGTTGCCGTAGTCCTCCCATTTGGTTGATGTGACGAGCAGGTGTAGGCGGATCTTGATGTTGTCGGACGACAAGGGGCTGCGGGCCGGGTTCGAGTACATGCTGATAGACGGCGAGCGGGGATAGCCGTACGACGACGAGTCGGACGTGTACAGGCTTCCGCTGCCGGAGAAGGGCTGCTGCTTGTCCACGGACGACCGAGCGAGATTGAAGGTGCCGGCGCCCGTGAGCCGTTTGAGGAAGCTGGTGGCCGACAGACTGGATGAGGGCGTGCTGCCATCCTGGGACTGGGAGGGAGCACGGGTCGACGCGCGGTAGCTGTTCTTCCTTCCGAACCAGCTGCGGCGGCGGCTGCTGGTGTCTTCGGCTTCTTCGGCTTCTTCGGACGGACGCTCACCAAACGACTTAAACCTCGCCTCGTTTTCGAGCTGGATGAATTTCTGGTTGTTGAGACGGGCGTGGTGCACGGCCATGTACAGGTTAAAGCACTCAGTGCTTGATGGGCAGCGGAAGCGGAAGTTGCCACCGCCAATGTTCTTGTGTTTGCAGTTGCCCTTGACGGCGGAGCGGATTTCGAGATCGACGACGGTCGACTGGCGGAGGAGCACCAGCGGGGTGAGCTCCAGAGACAGAACGGGCAGGTCGGCGTGCGCACCGGGGCTGATGACCAAAGAGTAGGCGTCGATGACGCCGGCGGCGACCTGGATAGAGCACGGGTCGACGGAAATATCTTTCCATAAGCCCTTCTTTTCGTTCCAGTATGAGATTGAAGCAATGAACCTCGTGCAGCTCTCCGACGACTTGCGGCCGTGGAGGCCGGCTTGGGATGCCGAGTTGGAAGGCGTAAGACTGCACACGGAGGAGACCATGGACTCTTGGGCGAATGATTCGTTGAACGTCTGATGCAGAACCTCGGGCTCGGGCAAGACCTCTGGCTCGGGGAAACGTTCTGGCTCAGGGAAACGTTTTTGTTGGGGGAGTCGTTCTGGCTCCGGATATCGTTCCGGCTCTTCAAAATCTGACTCTGGCTCCGGCTCTCTAATACTGAAGCCTACTTCGGTCTCTGGGATATCGTCGTCGAACTCGTCCTCGGACGACTCCCAGTCTGATTCTGTTTCGCTTTCGGATGTTTCTGTGATGGAGCCGGACGTATCGGACGACTCTTCAGACGGGAGGTACTCGTGCTTCAGAGGGGACGACCCTCGTCGCTTCACGCGAGGGCCTTGGAGGTCGACAGGCGGTAGTAGCGGAGGTGACTTGGGGCTCAGCGAGCGATGGATCGGGGGAGGCGGGGCTCCGTCCTCGCGGTAGGGGGTTGTGTTGGGTGCGGCTCTGTGCTTGCCCTCGTCTTCGTACGACTCTTGCGTTGGCGTGCGCTCAGGCGACGGGCTGTACGGGGGAGTGCTTCGGTTGTGGTAGCGGCTAGGTGTCGGTCGCTTCGGCGTGGTGGGTTCAGGAGACGCTGCCTCTCGGTCGTAAAGCTTGCCACCGACAGGAATGTCCACCCTTGACGGGGACTCAGGCATTTCCTCTTCGACAACAGGAAGCCGCTCCATTGGGGGTACTGGGGTCGTCCCGACAATCTCGAGCCAGTCTGCAACCTGGTCCTCGATGTTCGTGGTGAGATTCAGCAGTTCGTACCAATGCCTGCCGTTGTGGGTGCCTGAGACCATCACGACGAGCTCGAATTTCGTGTCTCCCCGGCGGGCGGAGACTACATGCATGGGCATTGGGGGGAACAGAAGCCACGTCCGGCGGCCGCCTCCAGTCTCGCGGATGAGCAGGTCGCCCTTGTCATTGCTGGCGCCCGGGAGGTCGCGGTGTACGAGCTCAACCTGGCACTCGAGTCGCTGTCCGTTGGAGTGTGCCAGACTGAGGGAGAAGAGATCCTTGGCGTTGACCTGCCGTTTGGGGTCGATCCTGATGGGCTCCATGGGGGCGAGGGTCCGCAGGTCGCGCATCCTAGTCGTGTCTGTGCTGATGGCATCCTCGTCGGCCAGCCGGGCCGACTCTTCTCTGTGACGACGGCGGACCTTTTCTTGCAGGCGGTCGTAGTCGCCGACCAACGCGAGCGTGTCGTACGAGCCGAGAGTTGCGTGTAGACCCTAAGGTTGTCAGTCTCGTCCGTAAACAGGTGCACGGCAGCGGTCTTACCTTTGTAAACTTCGCAAGCGTCCGGACGCGAAGCAGGGGGCGCTTTAGCAGGTGTGCAACGTCAACTCTCTCCCCATCTTCGTTGACGACGTCGCCCTCAGCGTTACGCGGGAGGGCGTTGATGAGCGAGTCCTCATCGTCGAGCCGGTCTGCAGCCGGAGCCAGGTTGACAATGAGGTCCTGGAAGCCGAGCCGCCAGGCGTCCATGTAGCTGTCATAAATGGGTGACGTGTTGTGCAGCCAGGAGACCAGCTTGTTGACGTCGGTGTGGGATGCCCTCTTGTGGGCGGCCTTGAGCTTCTCCAAGGCTACTCCCATGTTGACAACGGACTTGGACATGCTGTTTGCCTTACGGCCAGGTGACTCAGGCCCAAAGAGATCCACAGAGCTTGAAGAGTCACCTTGAAGGACGGTCGTCAGAAGGACAGGAATAACACCGTCCACCAAAGTCTTGAGCTCCCTCTCGTACAGGTTTTCATCGTCGGCGAACTCCCTCACTAGGTCGTTTACAGTAATTGAGTCTGCACGGTGGGCCGCCTTCCTCACGCTCGGCCGCGGTTTGATGCTCTTGAGGCTACCCGGCACCTGGCTGTCATCAGGCAGTGACAGCACCGACACGAGGTCGGAGTGTTTTGTCAGTCTCCTCTTCAGCCCTGACTTGTTGCTTCTGCGGCTGCTCCTCCGGCGCGAGACTTCCGAGTCTCTTGTAAAGGCGGCGGTCTGCGTGATGGTGGTTTCGGACAGTTGTGAGGTCATATCAGACTCGCAGGTGCTATAAGTGTCGGCAGAACCGAGGATGGTGGATAGCTCGTGCACGCCGTTCGTTGGCGGCTTCCGCCTTGTCGGTGTCCTGTCCTCTCTATATGAGGATTCGTCCGAGTATGTTCTATCCGAATAGGATCGGCTGGAGCCAGAGGAGCGCCGGCGTTCGTTGCGCCGCCATTCTTCATCCTCGTCGTAGCTATCGTACTCCTCCTGGCGTCTCTCTTCCTCGCTGATGTACTTGGTGGGGGGAGTCTGGTGGCCGGTCGACTCTCCCCTGAATGCTTCTTTTAAAATCTCTCGGAACGGCTTCTTCGCCGTCTTGGGCGACGCCGCTCCTCTCGTGGCCGCCCGTCTCCGCAGACCAGCAGGCGTTGGAGTCTTTGGCTTCTCCTTAGGTTCAGCACTTTTGGGAGCCACGTTTTCGTCGTTCTCCGTTGACGCAGTTAGGTCTGTTGATAAGTCTGTTGATAGGTCCGTCGACAGGTCAGTTGACAAGTCCGTAGACAGGTCTGTGGAAATGCCTGTCGACTCCGTCGTTTGAGTCGTATTTGTTGTTTGCGTCGAGTCAGTGATCCCCGTCGATTCTGACAGTTCTGTCTTTGTAGGAAGAGATGACTTCCTCTTCGCGCTGACTGACCGCTTGTGAGCGCTACTGGGTCGTTCTTCAAGCTTCTTCTCCGCAACCTTTTTCTTGGGCTCCTCCTTGGGCTCGTCAACGAACGGGTCGACAGTCCCGTTGAGCCACTTTTCGATGCTCGGTGGTTGGTTGGCAACGGGCTGCTTGGGTGGCTCCACTGCATCGTGCAAAATCTTCTTGCCCTCCGTGACCACCTTCTTGAGCACATCGGCGGCCTTGAAGCTCGGGTTGCGCTGAGCCTTCTTCCTGGTCTTGCCCCGTTCGAGTGGGAGGTCCAGCTCACTGAATGCAGAGAACCCAAAAGGAATCTCATCTAGCGGCTTCGCTCCAGGTGCGCTGGTGAGTGAGCTGGGAGCCAGCTCCGAGTCGTCCGGGCCCGTCCTGGTGGCAGATCCTGAGCTGCTAACAAACGACTTGTCCTCAGACGTAGCGTGCGACGGGGCGCTCTTCTTGCGGCTGACTTTTCGTGTCCTCGACGGCCTTCGCGTGGGTGTTTGCAAATGACTCTCGTCGTCTTCAATGACCTCTATAACCTCGGATTCGTCCTCTTCCACCACCACGATGTGATCAGAGTGGTTCCTCGAGCTAGCCCCACGACTGCGATCGCGTGACTTTGCAGGCTTTGGAGTCTGAACGCTGGAGCTCTCGGACGGCGTCTTGATGGGCCTGACCCGAATACCATCGTCGTCAAGCTTCTTCCGTAAGGGAGTGACACGAATGCCGTCGTTGTCTGCTTTTGGCTTCTTCGGCGTCGACTGCCTTTCCTGGAGCTCCTTGAGCTCCTTGAGCGTTGCTTGTATCCTGCTGCCATCGAGCGAGTCGGTCGACTTTGAGGCTCTGTGCCTGATCGGCGGAGGGTCTGGCAGCTCGACTTTCATCGCCCAATCCTGAATCTTTTTGGCGACGGGCGCTTGTATTGGAGTCTTTTGCACGAAGGTCTTGGGTAACGGACTTGGACTTGGACTTGCGTCCTTCTTCGGCGCGGGGCTCTTCTTATTCTTCTTGGCCATCCAGTGGTCGTCGCTGACCACCCGCTTCTTAGGCGGCACCTTGGCCTGTCCGCTGGGGAGGTCTTCAGTGCTCTCTTTCTTCTCCTCCTTCACCTTCTCCTTCTCCTTCACCATCTCCTTCCCCTTCTCCTTCTCCTTCTCCTTCTCCTTCTCCTTCTTCTCGTCGGCGGCGTCGTTGTGCACCTGGACCTTGGGCGTCGACGGCTTCTTTTGCCGTAACTTGATGCGGACGCGGTCCTCCTCGGTGACGCTATCGGTCTCGCCTGGGAAGGCAATCTCTGTGGGCTCGCTCGGGGTGGCCATGGGGTCGCCGGCGGCCATAGCAGCGGCGTTTGCCTTTTGCCACTTGTTCACGCGGTCCCTGACACCGCCGGGCTGCTGTATCTTGGCCACCGCCGCCTGCCGCATCTCGGCCCGCATCTCGGCCTTGACTGCGTCGAGGCTCATTCTGCGTTTTCGCTCAGCGGCGAGGCGCTGGGGCGAGGGACGGCCCCTGAGGAAGTCGGCGAGCAGTGTCGGCGGCTCAGCCGGCCTCCTCGCTGTGTTGGCGCGGGGGCGGGCAGGCGCGCTCTTGGGTGTGGTCGCCGCCGGAGCCGCGGCCTTGCGGGGAGTGGTCGGCGCATTGTCTTCGTTCTTTGGGGTAGACGGCTTGCTTGCCGCGGCGGCCGCTACGTCGGGCGTTTCTTTCTCCTCGGGGGGTTTGGGAGACATGGTCTATCGTCTGTTAGAGAAGCTCGCGGTGGTGGAGGTGCGTCGTACAGGTGCGTCACCTCTCAAGCTGACGTGGGAATGGGTGACCTAGGTGAGCTGCATGCTGCCGCAAGGCTAGACAGTCTGGCGCAAGGTGAACCGTCGGTGGCAAAGTTGTAGAATGACTTTGAAAGACAACCAAGTACGAAAGGCAACAAAAGTAAAAGAGCGTAAGGAAGTCGGTGAGTCAAAAGACCGCTGAGGCGTCAGAAGCGGCCGGAGAGCAGGCCGCAGGCGTCGATGATCTGAGCAGAGGGGCAGAGAGCAGCCATTCGGCTCGCGAGGCAACGTTATGGGTGGGCAGAATGCATGGAGAGTGCAGCGTCGACGACAATCCCGTTGTGTAGGCGGGCTGGATTGTATTGTATCAGGCGCAGCGGCAGGTCTTGGTTGCGCGGCGTTGATTTCTGACGAGCAGACCGGCCCAATCCGCCCCCGTCGTTGAGCTGGCACTGCCGGAGTAACCAGTGGATGTTGACGCCGGAGCTCAGACATAAACAAACCGCTGCGGGTGGGGCAGTCAGCACCTTCAAGGTTGGGATGGGCGGGACACTGACACTGCGAGGGTTGGGACGGGGGCACTGACTGGCGGCACTACGTACATAAGGCACTCAAGCAGTCCCTTACCCACGGTATCTGCCTCGCCGCGGTACACTACGTACCAGGGACAGCAAGTACATACCCAAGGTAAAGTTGGATGCCGGGCACAGACTCCCGACTAGCAGCCAATGGGCGGCCGCCGTCTCAGGCTTCTGGTCCAGGCAGGCCTGTCCCTTTGCCAGGGAAGCTGCCCGCTGAGCTCTGGTGCGCCTTACCCAGTAGAGCCCAGCCGCAGCAGCAACGGCAGCAACGGCAGCACCAACAGCTCTAGCAGCCTGTGCGAAAACAAGCGACAGCTCGGCACGGTAGGATCAGTGCAGGGGTCCCCTCGCCCCACCCCGTGGTTGTCATTGTTTTGCTCCGACCATCCTCTCGTCTGTTCGCTTGCTCGACCTGGCACTTGGGGTTCGCAATTTGTGGCCGTCCATCACTGCCCACCTCACGTCAATCTCCAGACGCCGGCATCGCGGCCTCTCGCCTATCTCGGGGTCTCGACCTGCGCGGGCCAACCGCCGCCTGTTCCTCGCCGCCCTTGATCGACATCCCGACGCCGAGCAGCGCGCGCAGCGACCGCATGAGAGAGACCACCTCACACTCACCCTCCTGCGTGTCTCGCAGTCGAACCGAACCCCTCGCAGTCGGCCTCGCTGGCGCCGCATCACCGGCCATCCTGGACGGGACGGGCGCTGGATATCACCCCATGATGCCCCGCCGCATCCCAGACCTTGTCTCTGGGCCTGGTTGCGACTTACGTTGGCCCGGCTCTCTCTGATAATGTCGATGACATTCATGCTCATGCTCGTTGTTTACCATAGCACACATGTGATATACGCCGCAAGAACCGGAGAAACCCCCCGCCCTCGGGACACCCATTTCCTCACCCGGACTAGCCATGGTCCGCATCCTGTTTTCCCATCTTCGGAACCAGACATTGTCTCAGACGCCGCGGCCAGATATCGCCGTCGCATCACGGGTCCTCGAAGCCCCTTGTACGTGGCGGGGCCTCCCCGACGCTGGACCCCGTTGAGGCTACATCGCGTGGCTGCCATCGAGATCGCCAACCCTCCAGAGGAACTCCAGTTCGCACCGCGCCCATTCCGCATTCCCCGTGTCCGCCATGCCTAGCACCCGTCTCTGCCGTAGGGTAGCACGATGTGGGATGTGGCTTCTCTCACATATCATCCATCACTCGCTGCACACCATCAGGCGGTAGATCATGTTTAGTCGCCGAGGCGATTTCCATTATGCTCCTAGCTGTGTGTCCAGAATGCCATCTAAATTACCATCCAAAATGACGGGTATTGTGCAAACTCCCATCCATGCGACCAGCCCTGCCCGAGGACGTGCGTGTGCCGTGTATCAAAGGAAAATGCCTCCCGATGCTAATAACAATACCCCCAACGCCATGAAATGCTATGTATCCATCGTTGCTCACTCCTTGGCGGGCAACAGAAACCGGACCTTCTTCTTTGGCTTTGAAGCCTCTATGTCTTTGCCCATGTTTCCCTCCTCCTCGCCCTCCATGTCGCTTCCAGCCCCGATGCTGCTGTCCATCTCGCTGAGCAGCTCCTCCTCCGTCTCCTCCTCAATGGACCACACGTCAGGGCTGGGCTCGCGCCACACGTGCTGCTGTCGGTGGCGGAAAGAGACGCTCCGCTGCCGGCCCCGCCCGCCGGGACGCACCGGGACCCGCCCCCGAGTCGGCGGAAACGATGACGGCGCCAGCAGCGAGTCCGCGTGGCCCTTGGACCGCTTCGCCTTGACGCCGTCGATGGTGAAGTCGCGTAAGCTGAACGGCACCAAAAAGCCGTGCGGGGCAAACCGGATGTAGTCCTCTTCGTCGTCCTCGTCTGGTGTGGCCAGGTCTGAAAGCTCAGGCACCGGTGGCGACTTGCGCCCCTTGGCCTTGTTCAGGCCGTCCAGGCTCGACGGGCTAACGCTGCGGACGATCTCGCGCGGGTTGTTGTCCTCGATTCCAGCGTCAAAGTCCATCATGTCGACGTCCTCGGCGTCTTCTAGATCAGGCGCCGGTGTAAGGAAGTAGGTGAGAGGGTCCTCGTCGATGTCGTCGAGCGAGGGGTAGTCCTTGGGAATCGTCGGCGCCAGACGCACCTGTGTAGGCGGCCACGAATCCCGTCGTGTGGGTGAAGTTGGTGTCTGAGGCATTTTTTGTAGTTTTGTAGGTGTCAACTGAATCGTGGCAACCGTGTTATAAATGTCGAGTATTAGGCGTCCACAGCAATTACTGGAAGACGTATTCGGCCCACGCCGGCCTGGCCGGCTCAAAGGTTGTACCAAACGAATGCAACGAAACAAATGCCCTTACAGCAATGGTCGATGCAGTGGAACATGGTGAACAATACCGCCGAGGCGACGGCTCGTACTTATAGCCGCATCGCAGCCTCGACAAGGCGGACGTTTTCCGACCCTGCCTGCTCACACACCTAAAAGGCCTCCCACACCGACAAGGATGCGGGCTGGCTGGTGATTCGGTTCAGTCATGTCGGCCAGCCCAGGGCTGCCTTGTATGGCTGGAAGAAGGTGGTCACCAGCGTCCATGGTCCGGCGCTGAGGTCTCAAAATCGCGGGGCAGCCAGCCACCACCAGCCCCCACGTGGAAGAGGCCTATGAGAGCGTGACTCTTCAACCGCCATCGCCGACCTAAAGAGCAGTGCATGTCGCCAACCGGCCGGGGGGCTGCCGCAATGGCCGTTGCGCGTCCAGAAATGGTGGTAAGCTGAAGCCCGGCTGGGATCCGTATTGATTCTATCACAATCCGCTTGGCTGCGAGAAATCCGGCATTTTGGTTGCTTCGCGCTGGTCCGTGAGGGTGTCATCAGGTGCGCGACTACCGCGGCTTATATGAATAAGCTGAGACAGGTAGGCAACCACCACCCATTTCTGTTGGAGGCCGAGTCAGGCAGATGACTACTGCTGCCCGCCACAGCCAACCGAAGCTGCCGGATCTTTGCAGTCAGGTCCGCTCTTCGGGCCAACTAGCGTCCATTTTCGAGGCCGGAAGCTGAGAGCAAGGAATGCGCAAGACAAAAGCTCGCTAGGCCGGGGGAGGAACAAGTTTTGATCGCCCTCCCACGCTTGTCGGAGCGACTGGCGTACCTTGCATGACGCCCCGAGGTGGCGCATTTGAGTCAGCTCGACGGCCTCACGCTGAAAATCGGGTAGAGCAATCGCAGTTTCTCGGTGAGATGGGATTCGCCTCGTATGGTGGTCGCTCGGCGAGTCACCCGTCCGAATCTTCAGCCCCAGAGGGATCGCCAAGCTGCATGAACCGCTCCGAGATGGCTGCAGCGAATGCAATGAAATAAACCGCCTGAGGCCGAGTTCTCTTTTCTCTGGCATCCGACTTCTCTTTTCTCAGGCGACACCTTTGCTTTGAGACCGTCATATCTTTTCTCGGCGACCTTGTGAAGCAAGTCAGTAAGTCGTTGACATGACACGAACGTCTGTCCCAAACTTCAACAGTTTGTCTTGACTTCGAGTCAGCTGTTTCCCTTCTGCCTACACATTGCGTCATGACTTGGATTTGACAAGGCCAGACGAACATCCACTGGGACTATAACCACTGCCATCCCATGAACATGAATCACGACCCGTGGTGGAACTGTATTCCGGCTGCGGGCCGTTGATCGAACGTGACCGGTCTGTGGAGTCTCCGTGCCGGCATCAGCCAGCCGCGCAAACACACTTGCCGGGAGCAGTCGGCCAGGAGGGATCGGGTGACACCAGCAGATTACCATTTGGGTAGTGAGTAATCGACCCCTAGTAAGATGGCAGCCCCCGCTTACATCCCACGTAAGAGGGCACCACCGTAGTCTTGGGACGTTGGGAGGGAGGGAACGACATCGTGTCGTAATTGGCAGGCAATGGGCCGCGTACGGCTGTGGAGAGCAGTAGGCCGGAGGCGAACCAAGATAAGCCGGATGTGTCCAGGTGCCAGGACAAGAAAATGACCCGGGATAGCGACTATTTCTGGCCTTGTCAGATCTCGTTCTGACAAACAGTGGTGTGCAGTGCGTGAGTCGATGGCTTAGCTGAATTTCCCAAAGGCTGCAGTGTGGTGCAGTGTGTGGGGAGCTGGGAGCGTTTGCCCAGACCGCCCAAGAGCGGGAGCTTGGGCCACTGTTGACTTCCGGGTTCTCCACTTTCGAGATCCGCCACGTGACCCACCCAGCAGTTCCGTCTGGGGAAGGAGGATGCCTGTCTGTCTTCCGTCTCATGCTTCAGCTTTGTTCCAACGTCAAAGGTCTTCCTACGACATCTGACCCAGCAGGTGCACCAATTCAAGTTCTGGACTTTTTGTTTTGTTTTGCGACCTGCATCAGTACGAGCCAACAGGTTCAACCAATCCGTGGACAGCTTCGAACAACAGCCTGTCTGTCCCCCGTCTAGCTCTCACTAGCGTGGCGAAGCTCCCGCAAACGCCCCTCGCCAACATGCTTGTCAAGCTTCCCTCCTCAACGGCCGCTTCGTCCATGCTGCTTCGCATAGTCAGCCAAAACGTCCGGTACGCCACAGAGAACCCCACCCCAAAGGAGAAGCTGTGGAGCGTTCGTGGCCCCATGCTCGTCAACCAGCTTGACTTCATCACGTCTGGCCACGAGGCAGCCTTCATCTGCCTTCAAGAAGTGCTTTACTCGCAGCTCGAAGACATCCAGTCGTACATGGGTCCGGGCTGGGCGCACATTGGACTCGGTCGTGACGATGGCAAACGAGGTGGCGAATTCTCGCCTGTGTTCTACCAAGTCGATCGCTGGAAGTGCGAGCGCAACGAGACCCTGTGGTTGAGCAAGACGCCTGAGAAGCCATCTCGAGGATGGGACGCTGTGCTCAACCGCATTGTTACGGTCGGCGAGTTTGTCGACACGCAAACCGGCGCGAGAGTGGTCGTCATGAGCACCCACTTCGACCACCGGGGCGTCATAGCCCGCGAAGAGAGTGCAAAACTGCTTCTCAAGATTGCTCAGGACTGGAGCAAGGACGTCAAAGGTAAACCACCAACCGCTCTCCTGCTCGCCGGCGACTTCAACAGTATGCCCGAGGACAATGCATACAAGACAATGGTGGCACCAGATTCGGGCATGGTCGACGTGTCAACCAAGGTGCCAAAGGAGAAGCGGTACGGAAACGAGATAACGTACACGTCGTTTGATGAGCCGAACGAGAAGCCAAAGAGGATCGACTTTCTGTTTGTCAAAGACCCGAGTCCAGCCACCGTCAGAACGTTCGGTGTGCTATCAAACAAGTTTGACGATGACGTTTACCTATCCGACCACAGGCCAGTCGTGGCCGACGTGGACATTCCCGTCTTACGGACCGCCAGAACTTGATCCGCTCGTCCGTAGCTGGCAGCGTGGGCCGCAGTGAAACGCCACGCAATCTTGGGTAACACAGATGAGGCAGATCTAGACTGCCCGATTCTCCGAGACTCCTGCATGACTAGCATGCTGGACAGCGTCAATAGTCAAGACTGAGATTTCTCCTGCAAGACATCTAGGCGTTGATAACAATGGCAATAAGTCTCCGAGCGAGCGGGCAAGCGAGCACTGGCAGCTGCACGGCAAGATTGGACGGTCTCGCCATCCCGTAGCTTCCCGCGCGCCGGACTGTCGCTGTTCGTCCCAAGTCAAATGCGGCTCTCGTTCGGCAGACTTTGTTGTCTGTGGCCGATGTGGCGCGCTGGGAACGCTTTTGCAGTGGCGTCAAGGGATCATGCCTCAAGCGAAAAGGCGGTGTGGTCCGGGGGTGGTGTCGGGCCTGCGCTTCATAGCCAACGACGCCCGCCGTCGATCCGTCCGCCTTCGAACATCTAGACAGTTCGGACTACATCTTGTCTCTGAGGCGCCGCTCGCTTACGGCCTCTTGCATCTCGAGAACGGGGGATAGGGTTCTCGGGCAAATCGCGGCCTCACAGACAGTCTTGGTTCAGTGCAAGGTTGCTGAACAATGCAACCATGGCGTGCATCCAGATCTGGGGATCTGAGGCTTGCGTCGGTACAGGTCGACAATTTCTAATCGGTTCGACTCTCAACGCGACGAGCCCGACGTTCGAAGGGTCTGACTGGGCAAAGATTCTCCGCGCTCGAACCCCGCTGCCCCTCGTCCGTTCGTGCTTGATGCGACGGTGCTCCACATGTCAACGTTGGGAGGATCAACTGCTGCTAGCCTCCTCGATAAGACGGAGCCACGAGAGGCTCCGGGATGACCTCAGTCAGTCCCCATTCGGGTATGTCCTCGCGCTAGACGGAGTCAAGCAGGGCGCTCGTCTCCGGTGCCACTGGTGGTATGGGGAGTGCATTGGATGACATGCAGGCGGAATGCGCAGTTGCGTACAACACGAATGGAGAAGGGCAGCATCACCAATCATCAGAGTGGCCAGATGGGCATGTTTCTTCAGGTTTCTGCTTGTCCTGATACTGCAGTCGGGAACCCCTCCGCACTTGTCGGCCGCAACGGCACGTCAACGAGTCGTAGTCTACTTTGGTGGATGGAGGGTGTACGGGAGCCCGATTGAGAGACTCGCCAATGGGACGGCAAAGGTCGAAGCCGATGGCAGCACTCGTTCGAGACCACGCCGAGCGATACAACAGCCAATTAGAGAGAAACAAAAACGGGCCGTGGCGATGTCTGAGGACACTACAACGACCTCAACGACTGCAGGGTGCTGATCACGACTGTGTCTCCTGAGCGGCCGGCAAACAGTCAAGGTCGGCTGCTCTGACGGGCGCCGTACCCTCTCCGTACCCCAACCTCGATGCTCCCGATTCTAAACCAGACATGACGATGGATCTGGAGCGCTGCAGCGTCCCAGCACCGTGATGCCATCTTACATGGCGGCCGTGGAGCCAGTCCCTTGCTGGTCGAGTGGGAGAGAGGAGCGGCCACTCAGGCTGGGGATGGAACGATGACTCTCATTGCCGTCCCGGATGGGCCCTATAAGAAGAGCAAGCGGGTCCGGGTTGCATACACTGCATTCCAGGCCGAGTGGGTCGGGCCATGATTGGGCTCGCCGGAGCAGCGTGTTGTGTTGGCCTGCGAGCAAAAATCTGCATTGTGTGCAGTTCTGCCTGCCAGCAGCGAGCGCTGCGAAGGCGGCTGGTTGGGTTGCCTACTTCTGAATTAGGTCCCTAGGACAGCACCGAGGGGTCGAGCAGAGTCTCCTGATGCTTGATTTGAGAACGCTCTTCTGCTCTGCGAGTTTGATGCTGGGCCGCGCACCAAACGGTCCCATTCGACAGATCAGCGGTCGTGAGGTTTTTTGCACGCACCAAGTCGACACCAACCTTTTCAGTTTCGCAAACAAAAAAGCCGGTTTAGCCAGACAAGAGAGAGAAAAGATTGCGATAGCGCGGCAAACGATTGGAGACGCAAGCTCGTCGTCTGTCAGCACGCTGGCCGTTGATACCCAAAGGCCAAGGCTGGTGCAGGGTCGGGCACTAAAGACGCGAGAGAAGAGTGAAAAAAAAAAAAAAAAAAAAAAAAAAAAAAGAGGAAAACCAGCTGAAAAGGGCACAACGCGCCACACACAGCGACGCTCCGTCATCTTCGAGCGGCACCCCCGTCTCGTTCGGCCCTGGAGGTGGATCTCCCGCGCACACGGAGGCTCTCCCAGCCAGATTCCAGAGCCCAAGGGAGCCCATCTGTCTCATCCAGACAGCTGGCAGCGTGTTCTTTCGTGTGTTTCTGTGCTCACACCCCCCCACCCCCCAGCCTGGGTGGTCCGCCAGCGTTGTAACTTGTGGGCGTCTGTCGCATTTCGAGATTTCGATCCTCCAGTCCTTCTGGACAGCAGAGCACACAGATTGACTCACGAGCCGAGGAATACCTGCCCACCGCACACGCATACGGCGCACACGACGTCAGCGCCCGTCGGATTGAATTTCAGTGACAGCTGGTGGCACAGGAATAGGATAGCCCTGGCCCGGCCACGGGACCAAGCACGCATGGCCGTTCAGGGAATCCACTGCAACGGTCGCGGACGGGAAGAAACGAAGACAAGCTTCTCCACAGTTAGGCCTGAGTGCTTCGGGCGCTCTGACTCGAAGCCCCAAAGCCCGCTGCCCCAATGTGAAAGCCCCAACCCAGGCCTCGATTCGCACCGGCGCCAACGCAAACCGCATCCCAGGGGCCGCCCAGTTTCCCGACTTTGTGGTCAATTGCTGTGTCGAGGATTCCCCGGCTGAACCAGAAGAACGACAGCCAACGGTTGTCGAAAGTCGACGTCCAGCTGAGCTTTTCCTTGCTCCCACGCGGTGGAGCTGGAGCTGCTACTACTGCTGTCTTACCTAGCTCCTTTGCCTGTGGGTGGTGTCTGGAACGGTTCCAGTTCTCAGGGCACCTCAGACTGCAGAGACCGTCCGCAGCGTCCGCAGCGACCCGACCCAGTACCTACCTAGCCCAGAAGACTCCAGTGTCCCCAATGCCACGCTCCGATTTCGATAGCCGTACCGTACCAAACTGTCGCCTGCCAAACCGGCCTCCCTGGGCCCTGGCTCTACGCTACACTGCCGAGTACACTACTCCAGACTCGCTCCATGGCCCAGGCCGCACGCAATGCCAGCTGCATAATCCATAACCCATTAACCACACCCTCAATGTCCGCAGGACAGAGTCCGTCCAGTGCTCCCGTCCGCCTCGGATGGCCTAGAAGCAACGCCGGAGCAGAGCCAAAGCCCATCAGAGAGTGCAGGCAGTCACAGCCACACCCCCTCCCTCGCGTTCGCCCAGCGCTGGCCGGCCATTGGAGTGACACTGGACGGCGGCAGAGCACCCCGGGCAACGAGACGACTTTGCTGCTGTCAGGTCCTTTTTCGCTGCAAACACACCCCTCCCCCTGCCAGGAGGTCGACCCCACGATTGGCTTCTGTTCTTTTTTTTCTTTTTTTTCCCCCCCTTGACAGAGTGCTCGGCTGCGTACACACCTCCTCCCTTCCCTCCGGGCTCTTCCTCTCACAGCAACAGCCGCAGCGTAGCCAGAAGAAGAAGCCAGAGCACCGCGCGGTGCACGGCAATGAGCGAGCATTAATAAGATGTTGGGCTCGTCCAGTCCGCCCTTCCTGGACGACCTACTCGCCCGTTTTTCATTAGACCACATTGCCTCTCCTGACGATCGAACTGAACGAACGCTTGCTTGACAGAAAAGAAAGGAGAGCCGTTGAGCGCAGTGCAGCACACGCCCAATTTGACACCCCATCCCGGTCGATTTTCATACCCACAAATACGGGCCCTCCCTCCTCCAGCAGATAGTGGTCGCATCCCCTTCCGGATCCCCACCGTCCTTCTCGTCCGCCCTTCATACAAAAAAGTTCCCGCTCCCACCGCACTCAACTTCCCTCCGCTTCACTCCACCACATTGAGAACTCGTTACAAGCCTACGATTGCCCGCCTCCCCAGAGGCTCATTTGCCTCTACATATTAGAGACGCTCGCCCACGAGCAAAACCACCTACGCACCGCTGCCACTTCTACACCGCTATGGCAAGCGGCAACATCGCCCACGTACAAGACGCCGAAGAGGACACCGGCGAGGTAATCGGCCCCATCAAGTACGCCCGCTCCAACGCACCCGGCAGCCCGACCAAGGAAAAAGCCAACAACGGCAAGCCCCGCAAAGACAACATGAGGAGAACTTCGTCCTCCCCCGAACACGGTATGACCGACTCGTCGGATGAGACCACCGTCCACCCCGTCATGGACAAGAGAGAGAAGGCGAGATGCGCCAAAGAGAGGGAGGTCGAAAGGGCCGCTGGCAGAGAGGAGCGCCGCCGCCCCCAAAAGGAACGAGAGAGAGCCGAACGCCGCGCCCAGGAAAAGGCTGCCTCCAAAAAGCCCACCAGGCCCTCGGCCAAGCAGATGAAGACGGACCCCATCGTCCACACCCACGCTCAACAACAGCCTGAGGAATACCGGAGGCCACGCTTCGAAGACGACGCCTCGCAGTACGGCGTCCCCCAGCCTGCCCCAGGGCCCGCGCAAGGCCATCGGCCCAGAGCCATGTCGAACCGACCCGCCAGCTACTACGGCCAGGGCTCTCGGCCGCCGCCATCCAACGAGCGGTGGTATGCCAACTCGCCCTTTGCTCCTCAGCCTCAGCATGTTCCTATGCAAGCACCGATGCCGGTACCGATGCCGGTACCGATGCCAGGAGAGTCCCCATTCACTCCTCCCTCGTACCCTCCGAGCTGGCAGCAGGCACAAGGCATGCCGTATGGCGGCCATGCTATGCCACCTCCATCGAACGATTACTTCCCGCCTCCCCATGCGGCTCCCACTCCCCATGCGGCTCCCGTTCACCAGCAGAACCTTGCCCACCGCTTCCAGACCAGGCCCTCATCTTCCCTGGGATACCGCTCCATGTCAGGCTCGTACGAGCACGAGCCCTTCGAGAAGGAGAACATGCCCAGGAGGCGGTCTGTGAAGATCCGTGAGGAAGATCGGAAGGCCATGCCGCCCCCGCCCCGCCCCAAGACGAGCCAGCCACAACGACACGCCCTTCGGCCTCCTCCACAGCAGCGACAGATCGCTTACGAAGCCGAGGATCTCACCGACGACGACTCCATGCTTCAGGAGCTTGTGCCGCACGGCGCCTACGATTACGAGGACGGCGTCCTCGACCGGCCCTCCGCCCACCGCCGAGGCTCCAGCACGTACAGCCGTGAAGCCTACCGCATCGAGCCGGCGTCCACCCACGGGCGACGCCACTCGTACATGGGCGGCGGCGGGTCCAGCTACGAGTCCAAGTACGAGGGCGCTCTGGCATACCAGGCCGGCGTCACCGGTGGGCCTTCGATGCCCTTGACCGCGGCCGCCCTCAAGGCGAACAAGAAGAGCAAGAGCAGCCGATCCAGCGGCAGCAGCGAGAGCCGCGACGAGAGCGAATTCCGGCAGAGCGCCACAACGCGGACGACCCGGTCGTCCGCCATTGACAGCGAGGATGTCACCATCAAGGTCACCGGTGCGGCCGTTGTCAAGTTCGGCAACGCTGAGATCCAGTGCCACGATGGTGGCGAAATCAATATTACGCAGCCCGGCCGTATTGGCGGCAGCAGCGACAAGGCCAGCACCGTCTACTCGGAGGAGCGCCTGCCGCGCAAGGAACAGAAGCGCCTGCCCGTCCGCGCTCGGTCATCGAGCCAGGCTGACACGTTCAGCCGTGTCAGCAGCACGTACGACTACCCGCTGCAGGGCAGGCCGCCTTTCTTTTGAGGAGTATAATGATGTTGACGATGACGAGTTGATGAAGCGATGGAGTTTCCTTGTCTGCACGATTTCATTGAAGCGAGCGTTTTGCATTCACATTGAGCTGTATCGATACGATTGCTTCTCTTCTCTTCTGCTTGCACTGCCGCGGTTGATCTTCAAAAGCTCATACCCAAGCGTATCGCTTTCAGCATTTCTTATACCATCTGGACGATTCATGTATATGCGGGCTCAGTGCGGCGGATGAGACCCGAGGACATTTTGAAATTGTATGGCCGGGACACGATAATGGATTTGTTTTCTGGGCATATGCGGAGGAGAGGCCGCGACCGGCCTTGGGCCAGGTCACGGCTGTCGTGCTCCTGCGACATTGCTCTGCCCCCAGGCGGCGAAGCGCGTGTCGCATTTTTAGCACGGCGTACGAGTTGGACATCTTGATAGACAACCTGTATCGGCAAACCGGGAAGTTCGCACTTCTGGTGCTTTAGGGAAGGCGGGTGGCATGTGGGAAATTGTCATGGCCATCGCATGCGGGGATATTCTTTTTCATTTCACTTCTAGATCATTTGGAGGATACCATTTTCTTTTTCTTTTGGTTTCCGGGCTGGACTGCCCCAAGCATAGAGGGCGGTCGGCCCCGGCTCGGGCTCTGGAAAAGGATGAGGGATGGGACGGACATGGTGTTGCGGATGACTTGCCCTTTTCGCGGCAAGACAGATACCCCTAGTAGCATGGCTGAGCCATATGCCAGGCCGCAGCAATTGAAAAGTGTTGGAACAGCAACCGCGCAGCCGGCCAATTGTGTCGTGATGATGGTGAAAGATGTTGCCGCCAGTCTGGCAGAGTGCGTCTGCGCTATGAATACGGCCACCCCCTTTGCTGTCCCCATCTTTTGGGACGGGTGACGGGGGTGATCAACTTCCATTCCGGGAAGTCCGATCGACGAACGGCTTTTAGTGACTGCCTCAGAGTTTTGCGTCTCCTATAATGACAGGGTTTGATGTCTCGCCGGGCCAGCCCATAAGGTTCCCGAACCCAATAAGAAGGGGCGAACATGTTGGCCAGCTCCTCCCCACTGGGGAATGCCCGAGCCCGTCAGCGTGCTGCGACTGCGCAGTTTGGCGCCGTCCGGTTGTGACACAGACTTGAAACGGAGTCGCAGGGACGGGTCGACGATGGGCTGCTTTGACGAACGGCCCTCCGGACGACGCAGAGGGGGTTTGGATGGGGGATGGAACTGTCGCGGACAACATCGGATTTGGGGACGTGAAGGCGGCAGTCCGCTCACATGCGAGAACCGTTGGTTCCGTGCGGTAAGGCGGGATCCACCGTCGTCCGTTGGCTGCCGTTTGCCGTTTTCGCTGAGATGGGAATGGGATGGTTCTGTGACGGGACGACGAAACGGGCAGGTTCGTCAACGGTGGTGATTGGCGGGGCACGGTCGCCCGGTGACGGGTGGGTATGTTTACTTTCGACGTCATTGGAGGGGCTGGGGTAGGTGGTGGTGAGTGTGGTGAGAGGAAGGCGCGATGCGCGCCGGGCGAAAATTAATTAATCAAGGTACGTAGCTGCAACGCAACAGCTCATGCTGAAAAATAATCTCTATGGCGGAACCGGATTTCGGCTGATCGAGATTTCCATTCGGGGAGCTCGCGAGGCAAAAAAGGAAGCAGGGAAGGAAGCCTTGGCTGACCCCCCGGCTCGCGTATTCCCCCACCAACCACCTCATTGTCTGCATCCCAGCCACGGCAATTTTTGGTTTCTATAGGAACAACCATCCACCGCGCAGCTGGCCAGGCAACTCTTCTGCACTCTTTCCACACCTCACCCGAATTGCATTTCCTGCCCATCGTCAGCCTGCTGCCATTTCGCGAGCGGGTGTAGCGCATTCCATCACCACCACGAACTGTCTCATCAATAGCCACACCAGACCAAGAGCATCACCGTCAGTAACCGACATCGACATCTACAACACACCGACATCATGGCTCCGGCCGTCGTCACCGGCCTGGCCCACCAAGCCCGCTCGTACATCGCGGGCAGGCTCCCGGATACCGCAGACATCACGGCGCGGACCTTTGACGCCTCAGTCGGCCCCATCGCCGCCCGCTCCCTTCTGGTAGCCCGCGATGGCACCACACCGACGGAAAACCCGTCAGTCGGCGTCACCAACCCGCACGACATCAACAACACGGCCATCTTCGTGCTGTTCGGCCTGATCGGCGCCGCCTTCGTCATCACCGGCATCTGGTTCTTCTTCTGGGCCAAGAATGGCGGCTTCTACTTCAAGGAGAACGACTGGGACGACTACAAGTCGACGGTCCTGCGCCGCAAGGGCCCCAACGGCACCATCCTGTCCAACGCCACAAAATCAACGAACCTCGGCGGCGGCAGCGTGTACAAGGACTATGACGACAACACCACCAGCATCTCGGGCACCACTCTGTCAGGCATCACGGCCGGTGCCAGCGACATCGCCGCTCGCGAGAAGCGCGAGCGCAAGCGGGAGAAGCGGCGCCGTGAGAAGGAGGCCCGCCGCGGCGAGAAGCGGTCGTCTCGCAACCACGACGAGACGGGCGTGCTGATCGACGAGGAGGCGGAGCGCGAGGCCAAGCACCACCTGCGGAACTACCGCCACGAGAAGCCCGCCCGCGTCGGCGGCATGAACAAGGAGTCTGAGGCGTCCGAGTGGGACGGCTCGACGAACCCGACTGAGTCGTCTGTCTCTTCGAACCTGCTGTCGAACCGCGAGACCACTCCGACGTCGACACCGACCAAGACGGCCAAGTCAGGCGGCATCCGCAAGGTTTACAGCACGGCGGACCGCAACGAGGAGCGCGAGCGGCAACGGATCCGTGCTGAGGCCAAGAAGCTCCAGGAGAAGGGCCGCTCGGCGGGCAGCTCGAGGCGCGACTTCAGCTTCCAGCGGGCCAGCACCATCGCTGAGAACGAGGCGACGCGGGGCTACGCCCTGCCGCCACCGATGGAGGAGCCCGAGCAGAGCATCCCCGGCAGCTGGGCCGAGAGCGATATCACCAGCGCCGTCGACAGTGACTACGGCAACAAGTCGTACCACCACGTCATCCCGGGGTTGAGCAACGAGAGCGCCGTCAGCAGCGAGTATGCGGATGAGAGGCGGAAGCGGAGACAGGCCCGTCGCAATCGCGATCACTAGACAGCTGCGTAGACTGCGTTTTGGTTTTGAACTGGGGAATTGAGGATGGCATCAATAAGCCCGGAGGACAAATTGTGATTGGCAAGCATTGACTCACGGCGTTGGGACTGCGAATAACGAGCACTGGGACATGTAGATTAGCGACGCGATCATGTAGATTGACGGGATGAATGAGAAGAGTTGTATTTGCAAATATCTGGCCATTGTCTCTACGCAGTTTGTGTCACTATCTGCTATTTGTGGCCCATGACGTTATTCGACTATTGGTGAAGGGAGTGAGTTGAGTCGTCGTTGGGCATCGACAATGTACGTACAGAGCTCAACAGGCGGTGCCCCCACTAATCGTTGCCGATTGGTAAGCCGGGGCTCAGTGTTCTAGCCCCCGAGGCCAGGGGTTCCCGACCAAACGGGGGGGTAGCAACCATGCAAATGCGATCGCGGCGCCGCGCGGGGGGTTGGTGAGTCGCAAAAAAGGGACGACCCTATTTTTTGTGGGAGGAGCAATGAGCCGCGATAACCCCCATATTCCTCCATTCAACTTCCTAGGAAGTCGTGGACGGCCCCAGTCGACCTGAGCACTCTGACGTTGCAAGTCCCCAGACTTGGGCGGAGCACCTTGTCGTCACAGCGCTCGCTGCCCCTCCTTGCATCACCCGCACAGCGAAAACTCAGAACCGGACAGGTGTTGTTGCTTCAACCGGACATATCACATATCGCGACGACCCGAAAGACCGGTCCCAAGATGGCCGACAATGAACAATGGAGCGGCATGGAGAATACCGTTGATGACCCGGAGGAGACAAAGGTCATCTTTTGCGCGCTGGACTCGTTTCTGTGAGTGTTCTGGCCCGGCCAACTCGTCTTTGGTCGAGTAAGACGGCCTGTCTTGGCCTCTCATGGCCGTCTTCTATATCACTCACTGACGCCCGCCAGCCAATATGCCAAGGTGGCTCACTTCAACGTCACCCACCTGCGCCGGCAGTCCTTCTACGCCCTGCCCCAGGCCCACTGGCAGATGCTCGCGGCGCCACCCTTCAACTTCCTCGAGACGCTGGAGCGCACCGACGAGGCCATCGACTCCAACGCCGCGCTCGCCCGCGCCATCGCCCACAACGGCCTGCGGTCATTCCATCTCGCCTCTGCCAGTGATGAAGAGCCCCGCATGCCCGACGAGTGGGTAGGCGTGGCCAAGCACAACGACACCGACAAGGCCCGCAGCACCCTGCGCCAGTTCTACCGCGACTGGACAGCCGAGGGCGCGGCCGAACGCCATGTCTGCTACGACCCCGTGCTGGACGCCGTGGACCGCGAGCGGCGTGACCGCCCCGCTGACTCCGAGCCCCTGAAGGTACTCGTTCCAGGCGCCGGCCTGGGCCGCCTGGTCTTCGACCTCTGCCGCCTGGGCCACGACGCGGAGGGCAACGAGATCTCGTACCACCAGCTGCTCGCCTCATCGTATATCCTCAACTGCACGTCCGGCGCGGGACAGCACACTATCTACCCCTGGGTCCACACCTTCTCGAACCACCGCACGCGGACCAACCACCTGCGTAGCTACGCCGTCCCAGACATCCACCCAGCCACGGAGCTCGCGACCAGTGCCGTCCCGGGTGGCTCCATGGCCATGTGCGCCGCCGACTTCCTCTGCCTGTACGCCGACGAGGAGCATGCCGACGCCTATGACGTCGTAGCCACCGTCTTCTTCCTCGACACGGCCCCCAACCTCGTGCGCTATCTCGAGACCATCCACCACTGCCTCCGCCCCGGTGGCGTGCTGATCAACTTCGGTCCACTGCTGTGGCACTTCGAGAACAACGCCCCCGGCAACCACGGCCGCGACACGGACGGCGACGGCGAGCACGACTACAGCAACTCGTCGGGCATCGCCGATCCGGGGAGCTTTGAGCTGAGCGACGACGAGGTCATGGCACTCGTCGAGCGCGTCGGGTTCAAGGTTGAGCGCCGCGAGACGGGCATTGAGGCCCCCTACATCCACGACCCGGACAGCATGCTGCACACGACGTACCGGGCTAGCTTCTGGGTGGCACGGAAGCTGCGGTAGCACCGATCAATCTCCCGCGGTGGGTTTCCATGGTATAAGGATTCAAACGGTCACGGCACATGGTAGCATATAGACGGCATGGACGATAATACACATTCGTTCACATTTTATTTTTCAAGTAATACAGCCCCACTACTACAACTACAGCTTGGACACGTTCAGCTCCCCACGCTGCCATAGCGAGCCCCCGTCGATGGCGATGACCTCGCCGTTGACGTGCGACCCGGCGCGGCTGGCGAGGTAGACGACGGCGCCCGCGATGTCCTCGGGCTTCCCCAGCCGGCCCATCGGGTTGCCCTTCCCGATCTTGTCAGCGCCACCACCGATCTCGAGCAAGCCATTGGACATCTTGCTGGGAAAGAAACCCGGCGCGATGGAGTTGACGGTGATGTGCCGCGGCGCGAGCTCGAGCGCCAGGTTGCGGCCCAGGTGGATCACGGCCGCCTTGCTGGCGCTGTAGCCGTACGTGCCCTGCTTGCCCAGCGTGCCGACGCCCAGCCCGGCCACCGACGCCGTGATGATGACGCGCGCAGGGTCCGCGGTCGACGCCGCGCGCTCCAGCAGCGGCGCGAACAGCCGGATTGTGTTGAAGACGCCCTTGACGTTAAGGTCCATGACCTTGGCGAAGGCCGAGTCGGGGTGCGTATCGAACGCCTCGCCCCATGTCGCGCCCGCGTTGGCGAAGAGGATGTCCACCTTGTCCGTGTGCTTCTTCACCTCGGCGAGCAGGTGCTCGACGCCCTTGATGGACGCCGCGTCGGCGGGGACGGGGATCGCGACAGCGCCCGGTGACCGGTTGGGGAGCGCGTTGAGGGCCTTGCACGCCTCCTCGCAGGCGTTGCCCTTGCGCGAGGAGATGAAAACCTTGGAGGCGCCGGCCTGGAGGAAGCTGCTCTTGTTAGCATTGCCAATTACTAATTTTGGAGTTCGGGCAGGAGCGGGACGTACGCTGAGGCGGCGTGCAAACCCAAACCACGGGAGCCGCCCGTCACGATGGCGACCTTGCCCTTGAGGGAGAAGAGGGAGGGGAAGTCGTCTAGCTGAGCTTCGGCCATTGTTGCGGTGTGTTAGGAGAGAGGAGGAGAGCACAATTGGCGAAAAGGGGGAGATAGTGGATGGAGGGAGAGACGTCGGGAATTTGAACCCGGCAGCGGCGGTGTCCCTGGCAGCTGTCCCCTTCTCGGGGCGACGATCTCGCGCGCGCGGACCACCCCCGGTTGGTGACGTTTGCGGGGATGAGATACCGAGCCTCGGCTGTGCCGCTAGCGCCCCCAGATTCACCGAGACCCACCCCCTGGCTGGAGACGTGGGATCCCCCTCCGCCGACTTCCATTTCCATTTGCACAGCAATGTAGATGTGCACGATTACAAATTCAAGGATGCAAGGTACCGGGTGCGAGGTGTAGCCCTGCTGCGATCTGTAATGATAAAAAATGAGATTCTTGGCCGTTCATTCATTCTGATGGTCGTTCAATCTTGGTTGTGATATGGTAAAGGAAAAAAAGGAAAAAAAAATTATATATATATATATATATATGCCAGATGCCGCGGAGAGATTCACGCCAGAAACTTTCATGCCCAATCTGCCCCATGGCCTGTTTCCATGTGTCTGTCGCTTTACGGCTGCATTGATTCTGCTGCCGCTCTGTCAATGACCCAAGCGCATGCCCAAAGGAAAACCCCCAAATGTGTATCATTAGATTCGTCATGCAAAAAAGAATTCGCAGAAAGCGTGTCCAACCCAAATGGAGATTGTCATCTCCGGGCAGGAAGGGGGCAGAGAGTTTTCCCCGCCCCCGGAAAAACGTATATAATCGTAAAATTGTATGTCGCCGCACGGGAAAAGTGGTGGCGGGCGAACAACGTTGGCAGGCGGGATGCCACCCGCCATAACATTTCTTTCAGTGTCTCCTATGCTTCTTATGGAACTTCTGTTCCCAGCAGTAGTTGACAGCGTCGTCGAGGGCCTCGGCGTCCTCGTTGATGATGTGGCCGATGAAGAAGACCTTGACGTTGTGCTCGACAGTGACGATCTTGGAGTAGTTGATCCGAGACTCCTTGGCGAGCTTCTCCCCCTCGACGTAAAGCCTGGCCCGGATAGGACCGAACCCGAGGTCTGGCTCGCCCGATAGCAGACGGGGCTTCTGGTTCTGCGCGACGATGATGCCGTGCTTGTTGGCCTTGACGCCCTTCTTCTTGCAGGCCTTGCCTTGGTACGTGAGGATTGGCCTAAAGGGTCAGCGGGCGCTACGAGGTGGTTGCGATTGCTACTTACACGCATTGGCAGTGGCCCTCGTCATTGGCGACTACGATGAAGCGTCGGAACCCGACGTGCACCGATCCGCCCCAGCCGTCACGAATTGTCTGTTTATCGGAAATGGTTGGCGTTCCCCTGACGTCGTTGCCCAGCGGCTCGGGCCAAAGCACTTTGAAGATCTAGTCGTGTTAGTGCAAGCGATATCTTGGGGTCTTCAAACTTACCGATCCAGGGCTGAACTTGCTCGACGGCTCAATGATGTATCCTAGTCTCTGTTAGCGGAGGCGGTACAGCGGGAGAAGCGACATACTTGGATCCAGTGTCTCAGCATACCCATTTGTGCCCCTGATGTCGATTTGTCGCTCCGAGGCTTTTGGTGTCGAAGCTCCTTCGTCCTCTTCGCTGTGCGCCATGGATACTATGGCGGTTAGCTAGAGAAACTATCATGAGGTTTCGGTACCCACCATAAGCTGAGTCATTGGACGACTCCCCTTGGCTCTGGCGCCGTCCGTACATCTGGTCGTGGCTCTCTGCCATGGCCTGTTGTAGTCGCGGATCATACTCGTCCCCCACTCCGTATGTGTCTGCCGTTGTCAGGTTGGTCCACGACACAGACCCGCGTGGCTTACTGTTGGTGTAGCCGCCTGATGTCCCATACCCCGACGGGTAGCTGGCCGGTTCATGGTACAGATTCTCACGTGTGGATTCGGAAGGAGGAACTGTTGCCGCGTCAGCCATTGCGTTCGAGGCTCGCTGGACGACCTACGCTCTTGCTCCGTCACAGAAGAGGCCGGGTAAGCCTGTGGTGTGTCGGTAGCCCGCCCCGCACCGTAAAAGGGGTCCAGGGGCGGACCATCGTCGTTGGTGTCCGGTGGGCCCGCATCCGGCTCGTGGTAGACCTCTTTGCCCTTTCTTGACCGACCCGATTTGGATGACCTGGATCCAGCGGGGTATGAATATGCCGTGTCTGTGTCGACGGTCAGCCACGGAATCATGCCGGTGTTATCCAGCCTACCGTCTGCGCCGCCAGCCGACGACCTGGGGCCGTAGCCGTAACTGTCGTTGGACGGCGAGGTGGACAACTGGGCGACGCCGGCCGTGATGTCGTCCACCTCGGCCTGGCGTGGAGTTGCCTCATCTTGTGGCTGCGCGGGAGTTGTTGCCTCGCCCCAATTATACTCGGTTTCGCCTTGGACCGTCAGTTTTGTCCGGGGGCCAAAGCACATTACTTACCATTTCTCTTTATGCGATAGCAGTAGTATCTGTTATGCTCGGGAGACCAGACCCAATCGCTCCACGCGCCATCGTGCTTCGACCTGTGCTTGCTGGACGTGCTATGCTTTGGCATAGTGGCATCGCTTGTCTACGCCTTTGGAGAGCTTGGTGTAGGCGCTGATGCTGATCATGGGCAGGAGGCTACCACGACAGACAGACTCGGGGGAGCAGCCGGGTCCTGATGAAGCGTCGACTTGAGCCTCAATAGAGACAAGAGACAAGCAGAGCTTGATAGGCGAGCCGGGCCTCGAGACGTCGGGGCGCTGCAGAGGATAAATGAGCAGGGTATCGGCGTAATTGGTGGACGGCAGCTGCGAAGCGACGCGTGACGTATCCTGGACGAGATCTTACTGGCGAAGGCGGCAGGTGTCGGCGGGATGGGGTGACAGCATGGGAATTCAGCAGAAGTCCTGCATCGTCCTGCATATCAGACCGCGAGCGAGCTGTGGAGGGGAGGATGCGGTCTAGGGCTCAGGAGAGAGGGTGAGGAAGAAGAGCGGGAGACGGAAGACAGGCGATGAGACAGGCGATGAGACGAGACGAGAGAAGAGAGACGAGAAACAGAAACGGCGGCGGGAGACGGGAAGTGTGGCACGGCACGTTTGCCTTTTCTTCCCGACTCTACCCTTGATAAGAAGGCTCACGGTCTCTATCCGGTACAGTGTATTCCACTCCAACGTGGAGAAAAACGACAAAAACAGCCGCCAGCTTGCCGTCCCGTGAGGTGGTTAGAGTGACCCCCCCCCCCCGGTCCGCGCTGCTGCTGGTCTGGCGTGCAACCCAAGGCGCCATCCCTGCTGTATGAAGGCCCGAAGAGGGCGGGGAGGGCGCTGGCGGTGCTGGCCGGCGGCGGTTGGCCCACGGCGTGATGGAATTGCGGTACTGAGTACAAATGCGAAAGGCGACGAGATCAGGCTGTGGTTTTCGTCTTGATACTGGCGGGCGATTCCACCAGTAGCGAAGGCGACCCCGCGCTAGAGGGTGCGGGACGCGACCTCAGCGACTCCACAAGTGCCCTCGGCAGCCCACTGTACCCACTCGTGCCAGTGGGCCGCCAACGCCAACGCGCCCACGGGAGCTTGCGACTCCATTAGCAGAGCACGCACAGCTCCTGACTCACATCCGGCTTAGCGTTCCCAGAGCCCCAGCCGCGCTCCTCATTGGCCACATATTCGAGCCTGGCAGGGGTGGCAGGGGCCGCGGGAGGAAAGTGGGTACGCTTACCCAGAACGTCCAGCTGCTCCCTCTAACGGTCTCGCTCAATCACCCCAGACTGCCCACGTCTTGCGTGGCATGTAATTAACTACCAGTATTCTGCCCGCAGCCGTGCCAGGGCCACAGCCCGCCGTTGACGGCTCGTTTCCTCGTCGAGATTCGTTTGTCCTGTCGAAGTCACTGCTTTGAAAGACACGCCCCATCGCGAAGAATGGAACAGTATCACGACCAACACGCACCCTAGCCGCCCCTCATGGCTACTACCGTCGAGTTTCCCGACCGTCAGTCATTACCTACAAGTCCGTCGAGCCATGCCTTATCTCACGAGTACGACCTGCCGTCTGACGCGACGTCAACGAGAGAACGCATCGACTTCGAGCCGCTCCCGCCTCCCTCTCTGCCTCTGCCTCCGCCGTCACTCTATCTGGCTTCATCGATGCCGCCCAGACGAGCATCGCCCAACTCTTCGGCCGCAAGTCCGTCCACGCAAAGACAGCACGATGACGTTCACCGCCCGGACAACGGCAGCCAGCCTCGGCAGCCCATCCCGCGTCCAAAGCATCGCGATGCACGATCGACCTCAGGAATACCACCAAAACCTAAACTTCCACCTCCGCCGTCACCTCCACCCCCGGGAGGCACGCTGGCAAACGCAACATCTCCCCAACCTCCGCCGCCGCCGCCGCCTCCTCCCCCCTATACAGGCGCCAGACAAAAGGGAGCTTTGATAGCACCAATACGTAGCCTATCGCCGTCCATGTCGTTTTCCTCGGGGTCATGGCCCCACGACTTTACCAGCTCAGACTCTGGAGCGAGCTCCGAGGTGTCTGAGGATATTTTCGAGCAACAAAACCGGGCCTTTCCCCCTCTGATGCCTACCTTTCAAGCACGCAAGGCCGTGAAGCGAGAAAGAAGACAAATCATCGACGTGATTACGCACAAGGTATCGCGTCTCAAGCACTCGCGTAGCTCCGTCCCCAGCTTAGAGTCCGACTCCTTCTCCGTGGCGTCCGCAGCCTCGTCGGACGACGACATCCAGAAGTTGTGGACCGAAATGAAGGAGCGGCGCCAGAAAGTCAACACCATCAAACAGGAGATGGCTAGTAGACGTAGGGTCCTACGTGAGCTGCGACGCAGGAAAGACGAGGCCGACAATGCTTTCATGAACATGGTCCGTCCCATCCTTGTCAGGGGCCGACGGGGCACGCGCGGGCCGCTGGAAGAGGTGCTGGACGAGCGCTTCACCGAGATGCAGTCACTCCGCACCAAGTACCACTGGCAAGAGTCGGGCTACGAAGGACTGGAGGTCACCCTGGATGAGGAGGAAGAGGACCTCAACAACATTGAGACGCGCTTCTTTAGCCAGCTGGCCGCTGGGAGCTCGAAAACCGCGCGGGCGGTCCACGCGGAAGACTCGGAAGACGAGCCAGAGGACCAGTCAAACATGCCGTACGAGCTGCTGGGGATCTCTCGTCACGGGCCGCCTGAAGACACTCATCCTCTTTGGCGAGACCTCGTGTCGGCCATCGGAGATTTGAACAACGCCAAAGACGAGTATGACGACCTGATCCATCTCCACGGACAGTACGTATACGATATCGGAGTCAAAAAGTCCGTTGGAAAGGACCTGAGTGCGGAAGAAGTCGAGTTCATGAATGATTTCCCTGAAGAGGAGCGTGAGAAGCGCGAGAACCTCGACCACCTCGGCAAAGAGGTCGCCAGGCTCAGACAGACGTGCGAGGAAAAGGGGGCTATGAAGAAGCACCCGTCGTTCAGGATAGCGTATGCTCTCAACCCTGACATAGGAGAGGATATGTCTCTCGACGACGTGCCACCTGCGTCGAGTCTCGCTCACGACCAGTTTGCGGATCTCTTGTCAAGTGCTGACAACGTGTTGCGGGATCCGCCCCTGACGGCACTCGGAGAGCTCAAGCAGGCGGCAATGCTCCCCGCGGAAGATCCCATGCGGGAAGCGCGGTTGTACGCGGCGCAGAAGGAGTTTGGTATCTCTGGACTGATCAGCAAATCCAGGGCGGAGGACAAACCGGATTTCATTACGCGGTGGCTCCTGCACCACCTACGGACGAGTCCCCTGGCAGTCGAGGTGCTATACACGACGTTCGTTCACACACTCAGGCTGAAGATCGAAAACCGCAAGCTCTGGCAGCAGGACGTCCTCTTCCACTGGTGGCGAGACGGTGCTGTCAGATCGGCGGAGGATTTCTTCGGGCCACTTACAGGAAGCGGAATGGTGTCGCCGGAAAACGAGGTGCTGGTGCAAGCCTCGGTGCCCGTCGAGGGCGCGCAGCGGTCTCCCGCGTCGTCGATGGCGGCCACGGAAGGTGGCGGACGCGTGTCTCTCGACAAGATGAACCGGACGACGGAAGTTTTTGGATTTGCTTAGCGAGCGAGCGTTGGATTTAGCGGGCGCTGGAATGGTTGGAATTGGTGCAGCGTTCTCGATACACGATGGCCGGTTACAGAACGACATCGATAGATTGTGTTTGGGTTGGTCTGACGAACTATTAGGTTACTTTCATCTTTGTACCTGTCTTCCTAGCTTGTCATTTTCGGGGCGTTATTTGATATTCTGAAGCCCGATTCTGTTGGTAAGGTAATGAACGGCATGGATGGCGTCTTGGGACAGGGTTGGAGCTTCAGATAGCGCGCAGGTCTTGGACATTTATTTATGTCATGTCATTGTCCACGGTGAATACACGCAAGGGTGTTGTTCTCGAACCTGGCGTCCTCGTGCATCAGTGACCAGGCCAGGTAGACGACCTGCCCCCGAAAACGCAATTGACTTTCTGTGCCTCTGAAGCTAAAGGGGCTCGCGGTTCAGCTGATGTCTGCTAACGGCCGTCGGTTGCCTAGCGCGCGGGACCCAAGAGGAAATCCCCACACTATTTCCTCGGGACGAGCCATGGCGACACAAACGGCCAGGACGTCAGACGTCTGGCAGACAGAGAGGAGGTATCTGGTACATGAGCGCTATCGCGCGGTTGAGGCTAATGCACGACGCCGCGTTCGGCAAACTGCAATGGGGAGTAGGTGAGGGGTGTGTGTCTGCGGTGTGTGCAGTTTGTGGTGTGCGTGTGGTGGTGTCGATGTGGGTGCGGAGCAAGCGAGCGAACGCATGTGATTCATGTACATCAGTATCCGCTTCGCTTGCAGGGAACAACAGAAGCAGAATGCATGGAACGCGGGGTTCTCGTTCGTCGCGGTTGACTCTTTTTGCTGTTGCCCGTTCGTTCTCGGTCGAATTGCGTGCGTCCGTTTCGGGGAGAGAGAGAGAGAGAGAGAGAGAGAGAGAGAGAGAGAGAGAAGGAGAGTCATCTTCTTCCCCCATGCAGCAGGCATAGCAGGGTTGGGTTGCAGCCATCGCCGCGACAGGTGCTTGGAGCATGGAAACACACTCACCTCTCTCTCACTCACTCACTCACACACAGCCAACGAGGCTCCGGACAAAGAGGCGGTGACGACTTTCCGAGGGGTGGCATATCATATGGATTTGGAACTACTTTACGTCTTGGAATTTCCAAAAAGGCGGCTGAGGGGAGGGTGTTTTGGAATTTTGCGGCTGCCTTTCGGGGCGGCGAATCGGGAGCTGCGCCGTAGGGCTGAGGCGAGACAGAACAGCAGAAAAGAACAATTCCATCCCGCCTGTCTCTCTCTGCCTGCCCCTCGCCGTCGCCGGAATCACAATTCTGACGTCCTCCGGACGCACCTACGCACGCAACATAACGGCGAGAACAGACCCGGTGGTGCCACGTTCGGGGGAACCGTCGTAAATCGTAATCGTCTTGCGGCAGGCCCCGACGGATAGGTAGGTAGGCTCGCGCCGTGGTTGCGCTGCATTGAGAGGGGAGGAGGGGTGGGTGGTGGTGGGTGAGATTTCGTCGTCATGGCGCGTGTCCGGAGGGCTGGCGATGCGCAGCCTGATTTTGGCAGCCCTCTTGTTTTTTGTGTCTCTGAGAGAGAGAGAGAGAGAGAGAGAGAGAGAGAGAGAAAGGGAGAGGGGGAGGGATCGCTCCTTGTTCTCTCGTCTGGCTGACCGAGTCGGTCTAGCACCCCATCCTCTCCCGTCCGCGACCGCAAGGGCAACCGGCGCCGTCCCAGGGCGGAGCAGACAACCGTGAGGCATTCTCACGAAACATGCGTCAAAAATCGAGTCGCGATCGAGGGCCGGCGGCCCCCAAGGAACCCCTACCCAGCAATCCGCAGCCCTACGCGGAACCCGATCAAACGGATCAGCTTAGCCCGCCGTGCTGCAAGAGACAGCACTTTTGCCATTTAGACTTCCAAAGGGGTCACCCTGGCTGCAGACGAATCGAGGGGTGGGAGGTGGCTTGGCCTCTGCTGAGCCCAGTGTGAGTGTGAGGCGGTGAGAGTGGCGGTCGACGGCGTGCAGTCGTTGCTGGGCTCGGCCGGATTGCTGTGAAGTTGAGATAGAGTGGAGAACTGAGTTCCCCGACGGTTCGACTCAATTCAACCGTCCAACGGCCGTCCAAACCGGTTTCCGAAACGGGGGGAAATGAAACACAGTCAAAGGATACAAAAGCGATATTGAGAACAAAAACAAAAGATCAGCAGACACGTAGACAGATTATCTTATCCAGTGGATCATATAATGTTGCCTCGTGGGCGAATCGAACGCCCGATCTCCTCATTACTAGTGAGGCGCTTTACCACTGAGCCAACAAGGCTTGATATTCCAACACGGTCAATTAGATGCTATATCGCGCGCGAATGCAGGGAGCACCACTTACAGGCGCGTCACTCTTCTGTCGAACGGATTCTGAACGCAAATTCTGAAGGTTTGCAAACAGAGCCGTTCCTTGCTTGCTTCACGCTTCACGATGCACAGTGAATATGCGAAAATCTCATGTATTGACCCGTGGGCCTCGCAACTAATGCCGCAACGACGCCAAACAGCCGCTCATGTCTCTAGAATGTGCTGCCGATCCGGTAATGACTAGGTAAATATGTGTTTGTGGTTAATATACAATGGTATCTCCTCCACGGGTAGCAGCCTCCAATTAGCCTATCCAAGACCCAGGAGCTCCAGGCCCCGACGCCGGAAAGATGTGTCTGTATGCACGGGGTACTGTCCATGGTGTTTTTTAATTACCGTCTCCCCCCCCCCCCATGGAGACTGGTTTATCCTTTTTTTTTGTATGCCACCCCGTGCGCCCCTCACGCCGCTGTCCGCCGCCGGAACAGCACCTCCACATTCGGATCGGGCGACTTGCTCATTACCATAACCATCGGCTTTGGCCGCGTCTCTCCCTCCTTTAGTTTGATGTCGTAGTTGAGCAGGAAGTATGCCAAAATCATCTTGATCTCGTTTCCCGCGAAGAACCGGCCCGGGCACGCATGCTTGCCGGCGCCAAAGTTCATGTTGGTATCGCTGATGCTGGTGAACTGCCACCTGTTTGCGTCCTCGTCGGACTTCTGTCGTAGTTTGTAGAAACGCAGTGCGTCAAATGTATCGGGGTTCTCAAAGTATCGCTCGTCGTGCGAGATGCCGGCCTGCGGTGCCAGCAGCTTGGTGCCCGGGGGCAGGTGAGTGCCGTCCGAGAGATCAATGGGCTTCACGACCTTGCGGATGAAGGAGGCTGTGGTCGTTAGTTCAAGCCGTACGGATAACGCTGCAAAAGAACTTACTGATGTTTCCGGCGAGGCGCTGGGTCTCCTTCATGAAACTGTCCAGCTTCTTGAGCTTGGCCATGCTCTCCTTCCTCGCCCAGCCATGCTCCACCTCGAGCACCTGATGCGCCTCCTCCCGGAGCATCTCCTGAGCCTCGGGGTGCGCCGCGAGATCGTAGATGCAGTCGGTGACCAGGTTATTTGTTGTGTGGATCGACGCAGCCGCCAGGATGAGCTGCAGATGCGCTTGAGCCCGGATGTCTGTCTTTTCCTCCGCTGGCAGCGCCTCTACTAGCCACTGAATCAAGTCGTCTGGTGCCTGCTCGTAGCTGGGCATCTCCAGATCCCGAAGTCGTTCCTCAATGACCGGCTTCAGCATGTCACTCGCAAGGTCGACGTCCTTGTGGATCTGTCGCAGTTCCGAGACCATGTACTGCGCAGCGGGACGTGCCCATTCGGGGAAGAGCTGCATCTTGACGACTGCAATGAAGACGTGTATCGCAAAGTTGATGCTGATGTCCATCCACTTTTCCTGGCGGTTGATGTCAGACCCAACAAATGCCCGGCCGCTGATGCGCGCGATGGCTCGGAGCGCAAAGGGCTGGAACTTGACAGGCGTCCAGTCTGGCGTTGTTAGCTGAGTGTAGCAGAAGGGCGGAAATCCAACATACCCTTGCACTCGGGGAACTCAGTGGCCACGACGTACTCGAGCTCGCCCTTGAGCTGCGGTACGAGTCTGGCCAAGTTCTGGGACAGCTTGCACCTCACCAGTGTTGACAGCAGGTCAGCATGGTGACCCAGAGTGAAGTTGGTGTATCGGCTCAGCATGGCCTAAACAGTCAGTACTGCAGTTGGCTCGCGCTAGGTGGTACACACCTCGTCAACTGCCTCTGTCGCGCTGAGGACCTCCTCTGGCAAACTTCTCAGCTCGCCGATGAGCTTCGCGGGGATCAGAACCTGTAGACCCTCGGTCGCCTTGATCTGGTATACTGAGTCGCGGAACTAAGAGAGTCAACACGAGCCACAGAGCCAACACACACAACCACATACCTTGCCATAGCTGTCGCGAATCAGCGTCTCGGCGTCGAACATCCACTTTGTCTTGGCGGCCTTGTAGAAAGGCAATGGTAGCTTCTGTTTGCGCGACTGGAACAGCCAGGCAACTAGCAACACGGCGCTGATGGCTACATAGTAGCTGATATGCTTGCCCCCAGGCACGACCTGGGGCAGGTTGATCTCCATGGGCATGGACGACATGGTCGAGGTTGACTGGTTCATCGGGAAGAACAGAACGCAGACGGTAGTGAAAGAACGAGGACCTATGCTCAAAACAAGTCTAACAGGGTATCGTATCAATCCAGCGCGCCAACGAAATGGTACA
Source organism: Colletotrichum gigasporum (assembly GCA_024584535.1). Classification (NCBI taxonomy): domain Eukaryota; kingdom Fungi; phylum Ascomycota; class Sordariomycetes; order Glomerellales; family Glomerellaceae; genus Colletotrichum; species Colletotrichum gigasporum. The sequence goes on from CP077951.1 coordinate 3,353,062, forward strand.
ACGCAATGGCGAGATTCGATTCGAGTCGAGTCGGGCCGGTCGGGATCACGCAGTAAAGAGAGCCGTCTGGAGATGAAGACTTCCCGGGACGAAGGGGGAAGTATGACGACTTGGGTATGTCTTCAAGACATTGGCCATTAGAATCAAAGATTAACAGCCAGGCCCTGCGCAGGGTCGACGGGGCGATGATGGCATAAAGGGGAGCTTGGCCAGGAAGAGCAAAAGGCAAATAGGCGTATGACGAGAGTTGACGAGTGTTGGAAAGGCGGGATTTCCTTGGCCGCGTCGCCCGTCCCTGAGTCCCCGTCCCTTTGTCTCTGTTTCTCTTCTAAGCGTCGTCGATGTCGTCGTCTCGGGCGGCGATGAGTATCCAGCTCTGTCGAATTGCGTCTTCCTGAAGGGCCGCGGGTGCAAAGAAGAAACAATAACGTGAAACACGAAAAGAGACGGGGCACCAGAACAGTAAAGTAGGAATCAAGAACAGAAGACAAAGAGAATACAAAGAGAATACAAGAGCAAGGGAGAGGAGGGAAAAAGGTAAAACTCGGAAATCGATGCTTGCTCGCATCAGCAGCAAGGCAAAGCAAGGTAAGGCAATGTCAGGTACCTCGCCCACAGCAGCGCTGCAGACTGCGAGCGCATGTCCCCCGACGTGCACACACCAGAAACACGGACGACATGCAACGCAAAGCAGGGCTTCCCGCTTCCTTCCCGACCGCTACCCACGGCGCAACGCAAGCAACCCCGACCTAGGTCTGAAGAGGCATGGAGTGCTGGTGCTGGAGACTGGAGTCGTCCACTCACCACTGCGACGTGGTTACGACCACGGGGCGCGCGCAACCCAGTCCCAGTCCCAGACCCAGACAGCGACCCAAACGGGCGCCCCAGGCCCCAGGTCCCAGGCCTCACTCAACACCCAGGTCCCAGGGCGTGGAGGCAGAGGCAGAGGCAGAGACAGAGGACAGAGACAGAGGCAGGGGCCGCTAGGCTTGACCTTGCGCCCGGGCCGGGCACCTGGATGAAATTCGTAGGGTTTGGGAGTTTGGACCGACTGGGACGTGATCGACTTCTGCTTCCTTGGGCGTCTCTGGCGGTTTCGCGGACTTGCCAGGCGCATCTGAAACATGGATGGTCAACAGGAGTCGTTCGGGAACAGCCACCTCCGGATTTTTAGCTTACTGCCCACTCGTGCCTCGCAAGAGCCCCAAACATCTGCTGCTGCTGGCTGGGGCGGATGTTTGCATTCCCATCAATCGCCGCCGTCCCTGCGCCGATACAGAGCTGCATCTGCTTCGGGGCCGGTCGTCAGCCCGCGTTTTGACGTCGCAGCCTGTAGAACCCGCTGTAGCCCGTACCCGTCGTGCTGGTGGCGGCCCGTTGCCTAGCGCAGCGCTTCATAGGCTGGCAGCGTGCGCCGGGCCATTAGCGACGCGACAGCTCTTAGCCCTTAGCCGAGCATTCAGGGTCGCCAAGCCGCCTGTAGCTATAGGTAATCTGCCTTCTAAGGTAGGTTAGCACCCTAGAAGGTACCAAGATAAGGTAGCTGCCGAGGCAAGAGACAGGAGACTGGAGACTGACTGACGTTAGGATGAAGTGAGACAGACGTCTTAGGTAATCCCCGGGAAGGGGGCAGCACCCCAGGTACTCGCAGGTCTCTCTGCGCCAAATCTGCCCAGTGCAGCTGCAAAAAGAACCAAAGACTACCGCTGTGGACCCACTTGCCTAGTCTGGCACGCAGGCAGGGGCTTCTGTCGGCTCGCTTGCTGGCCGAGACGCGCCAGAAATTGTTAGTGTAGCGCAACTCCTCCACATTCGTCCCATCTCCGCCGTCTTCTAACCTCCATCCACCACTCCTTCGCCTTCGAGAAGCGCCGCCTCAACAACAACAACCTTACGCTTCAAGGTAAGCTTCTTCGCTGCTTGCGCGGACCTCCTTTCTGTCCGATCTGCCCTTGTCCTGTACCCCCCCCTTCTCCCCGACCACCAATGCAACGTCTCTACCAAATCCGAGATTCCATATCGGCCAGCCTATAGATCTCCTGCAAGCCAAGTCCTGAACTCTAAAGCCACCCGCTCCAGCTCCAAAGGAGTCAGACACGCTCACCAGACCGCCGCCGCCGCCCGGGAATCCCTCTCGGTCGCTTCCTTGACGAACCAAGTCGCCCTCGGCCAGCCGTCGTGACAACACCCAGGCATCCCACGACAACCAGACAGCCCTGTGTCTCGGAACCTGCCGCCGGCCGCTGGTTCTCGTGGCAGCCATGGTCATGGCCTTCGCCATCTCCGTCCGCCTGCAGGCAACGTCGTCGTGCCCCGTACCCTGCCACTGATCAAACCCGCGCTTTTCGAATTCTCCGTGCTCGTGAGCGCGTCAGCAAGCGCGCAGAATCCAACAAAAAGCCGGCGCTCGTCTATCACTCTCATCGCCTGCGACTCGCAGAGGAAACGCATGGCCTGCCAAGAGTGATTTTCCAAGAATAGGCACAGGGGTCACCGCCGCGCGGGCAGGATTAGCCGGCAACCCGTAATGCTTAGCTGTTTGCCTGCCTGTCACCGTCTCCGGCTGGTTCCATCCATGCGTCCCTATGGCGTCCGTCCGCCGCCTTCGACGAGGCTGTGCACCAAGATCGCCTGCTCATCTGCTACCGGACGTCACGCCAGGCCGTTTGCTTTGGTGGCCGCGCGTGCTTCGTGTGGCCCAGCGCTGCTTCCAAACAGAAGGATTCGAACGGATCTGCACGCTAGCAGCCCGGATCCCGCAACCTTGAGCGCGTATTGCCACGACACGCAGCCACTACGGCAGGCAGGGGAGGGGCGGTAAACATCGCAATCACCTCGGATCGACCACGGGCATCCCTTGGAGCCGTGACGTCTCCCAGCCTGTCCCCGGTCGGCGTCGTTCTCGCTCCTCTCGTGGACGCCCCGCCTCAGGATCGTCGAGGTGCCGTCTGTTCGACGTGGGCATGGCGCTCGTCTGGGGCTCTGAAAATCTGCTCATCAGTTATGCCGATGCTCCCTCCCCATGACCATGCACAGCCGTCTTGCTGCCAAGACGGTAGCCGGCGTCCACAACTTGAGAAGCTTGTTGCAACTTGACACGTTCGACCCCAGAATGGAGCGGTACCGTCATCGGCTCCGAGGAATGCGTGGGCGCGATATCCCGCGTGGAATCTATCTCTCACAGTGGTGGCGGCCTCGAACAGGTGCTGCGCCAGTCGGGACTGCAAATCTGAAAACGCACGGCGGTTCGGGCGCCGTCGGGCCGTTCAGCAGCTTCGTCGGATGGCCCGCAACAGTCTCCGATAGACGTTGCTTTGCAGTTCTGATGCTACAATGCGCGACTTCACCTGATGTCTGCGGAAGGGCACTGACCGGACCAGTTGGGGATGCCCTCCGCAGGGCGCCGAATGATTGTTTATCCCACAAATGGAAATCCAAACGAACGACTGAACCTTTTTCTCTGCCCATCTGAACCCGATCCCAAGTGTCGCGCCGCGTAACCGGACGAGCAACAGCTGGTCACACCCAACAGCTGTGATGACGCACAGCGTAAGATCAAGAGAGAAGAACAAAAATAACAAATCGCTCGCTCGATCGATCCCGAACCGTTATCCAGATTCGCTTGCAGATCCCACCCAGCCACAGGAACGGTTGGGGCCGGTATCAAGGCGAGGCCGGCCGCCTGCGATCTGACGTCCGCCCAGCCAGTTGAGCCGCACGCCACCCTCGGACGTCCCTCAAGATCAAACATTTTTCAAGCACACGGACAACAGACAGACAGACAGGCAGGCACAACAACCCGACCCACACACAAAAGCATTTCGGCTGCCACTGCAAGCAAAAGATGAAGATGCGGCCAGTGTGGATTGAACACACGACCTTCAGATTGATTGATTGAAGTTTCTCGGATCGAGATCCGCTTCAGTCTGACGCTCTCCCAACTGAGCTATGTCCGCCACGATCTTCGGAAGTTGCCGGCGAGGCGAGGCATATATTGCCTGGTTCCACACTGCGTACCCGCCTGTCTCTGTCTTGGCTCTCGACTCTCGACTCTTCGGTCTTCACCATCGAAGTGGCCCGAGGACCTGGTTCCATCGCTGCACCAACTGCCAAAGTCCCGAAAACGAACGAAACAAATGCACCTCAACAGCGATGATCTGAATACGACGGTGACAATGTTGTTTACTCTCTAAACTTCCGGGTCCAAGCTTGGCCGTAATAAGTGTTGAATGAAGTATGACCCTTGTCACATCATTGGATGCGACCTTGTGATCGAATTTGGCTGTGTTGGGCCGTCCACCATGTCCCCCGCCACCTTTGGTTTCTTGACTCTGTAGTTGATGCGTCCAGCCTTCTCATTAGTCACGCACCTCAAGCAGTGTTTGGCCATCAAGCTCTAGACAACGACGAGTCAGCCTCCCCGCAGGCGGCATCAGGGTCCAAAGTCGAGGCGGAACACTTGGGCTTAACCTCCAGCCACCACCGTTCGACAAAGGCTTCCAAAGTTGACTTTTTTTTACTTTTGGCGGACGATTGTGCGTCCTTCTTTGGCCCCAGTCATCCGGAATCAGTAAGGTAAGTTTGGAGACCCTGAGCCCCACCCGCCCGCGTCCTCCGTCCCGCCAGGTTCACGATGCCGAGACCTGCCCTAAGGGTGGTCTTTCCGCGCACCGACATCAACAATTCAACTGGTCTGGTGGTGTAGTTGGTTATCACGTCAGTCTAACAGCGCAGAGCGTCACTGACTGCCCTCGTCTGGTTCACTGAAGGTCTCCGGTTCAAGTCCGGGCTAGATCATGTCGTTGGGCGATTGGTTTAGTGGTATAATGACCGCTTAGCATGCGGTAGGTCCTGGGTTCGATTCCCAGATCGTCCATCTTTTTGTTTCGTCGTCTGTAAATAGCAGCAGCGGTCAGTCAGTCAAACAGGCATGGGGCTACAGCCTCCCCATCCGTCTCAAGATTTGCGTTTTGTTTTTGATATGTCGGGCGCCTTCCGAGACTGCACGACCCTGACTCGGTGCGAGACTGACTAAATAGAAGCTGCGCGCGGAAACATTACCCGATAGCTTGGTTAGACTTGAGACTGGTTTCCGAAGCTTGCGACCACGTCGTTTCCGTCTCAAAACGAGCTGCTTGAGGAGGCGTCGAGACGTCAATGCCAACTGAGAGGTCCAAGGGCACATGACGAGAACGCTCAGGACGCCACAGTCTCTGTCAAAACCTTCCTCGAGAGAGCGTGTCAAGATGCCACCGCACCTGTGGCATGGTTGGGCGTCGCAGCCTCGCCTGCGAAGTCTTGACTTGTGCGCGGGAGCCAATGCAAGAACCGACTCTTGGGATGGACGCCAAGCCACGGGCCAGGCTGGGAGCACGAGCGTTTGGTAAACGCAAATCCCCTCCTTTCGGAGAATTCTGTTGCTCCCGTGCCTGTTGCAGATCCGGCTGCGATGCAGAACGCGGGGACGCGCGTCACGGAAGGGTACCGTTCCTGGAGCTCACAACCATCTTCGGTTTTCGGCAGCCATGCACACTCGCGCAAGGCGCACATAGAGCGCTAACGAATTTGCAGAGGTAATGGCAGAGGTGTCTATGCCACGGCCTCAACCAGACCAACCCATGGCTTCGTCCTTGCTTCAGCCCGGGGAACCGAAATAGCTCTGCATGCGCTGGCATGGCCGCTGCTCGACTGGAGCTGAGCCTTACGACCCCTAGATAGTTTTCTTGGTCAGTTGGAAACTACGGTCCACTGGGCGACCCATACTGACCGATGGCCACGCACCCGATGGAAACCGTAATCCGAGAGGTCGGATTGGAGCGCTTCAGCGGACAACCGGCTAGAGAACAGAGATATGATGAACAGTATCCGTAGTGGTACGAAGAGCTGACTCTGGACGAACGGATGTCTGCGACTGAGATGGCTGTCGTCCGCTGGAGAAAGACATCATGCAGGTGATGAGGGCGCCCAGCAGATTATTCCGGGAAATTTCGACGTGCTTGCTTTTTGCTCACCTCCGTTAAGTCAGACCAGACTTTGGCCCTGCATTTTCTGACTCACAAATTCCATCTCTTCTCTGGAACCGAGAAAACTCCAGAGAGCAGCTCGAGCCTCGAGGAAGGTCGAAGACGAGCAAGCCGGAGCTCTTCTGCGACTGGTCGGCAAAAGCTTAACCAGGACTCTGTTTGTAGTCGTTTCCCGGACCCCAGCCCATTTCAATGCGGACGAAGCTCTGCCCAGAATCTGTCGTAGACGCTTCTGGCCTCAGTGTTGCTAATTTCATATCTGCCTGAATCATTCCGCCTTGTCACGGACATGAGACCATGTTGACACCACGAAGGATGCGGCGTCGTTGAACCCCCCGTTGAAACCGGCAGCGAGGCGTCAGATTGGTGCGCGAAATATGCGCTTTAGCAGCCGCAAAGAGCGGTCAACTCGAGTCACAAAACCTCGACAGTTGTTGAGATCAGCAATGTCGACTTGCCTTGGGGATTTGCAGAGTTTTTGAGGCGCGTGGTGGGCGCACCCTCACGCCACTTTGCAGCTGTTGATCGGAATCGCGCAGAACAGCGGCGCAGAGCAACGGCGCAGCAAAGATGAAGGACGCGCCAAGCACGACAGACAGCACGCAACCCGAGCCCCTGAGCTCCGCAACTCCCGAGCCCCTCGGACCGAGCTGTCGATGACCGGTAAGGCCAGATCGATCACGTTGGCTGTCATCTCGCTTCCACGACTTCCAGAAGTCTCTGCGAACGCGTCGAAATGAAGGTGAGCCGGGGTGCTTGGCGAGAAGCCTGTTTCGACCAGCTGACTGGAACAAAGACTGGCATCATACCAGCCCAGGCAGGCGGTATCCGGGAGAGACCCGAAATGACCGGACAGCGGTCGCAATAAGGCCAGGGCCGCATTCGAGCAGGGAGAGTGTTTCTGGGCCGGCAGCTAGGACGAGTTCCCCGGAAACGCAGGAACGCGCTCGCTTTGAATAACGCCGTGCCTGCCGGTGTGGATGCCAAGTTGTCAGTATCTGCACTGTGATTGACGAGCCAGGCCGATGCGGGCTGCTTGAGAAACGAATACCGGGATACTTCACGTGCGAACACGAGAATGCTGGGGCGACATGGGAGGGAGGCTGGAGGGATCTTTTGAGCGACCCACGGCGAAGATGTTGAGCCCGTGGTTGGGATAGATTGTTCATTTGTTGCTGGCCTGGAGGCTGGAGGCAAGCTGATGCTTTCATCAAAAAGCAAGAATGCAGCGGCTGATCTGCTCAGTGCTGGTTGCTGGATTTCAGTGGCCACGAGTACGACCCGTTGGTGCTGCGCAGACTCAGCTGCTGCTGGCAACCACGGCTGCAAAACAGTATTCCAAGACTCCGAGGCCCAGCGCATTCTGGGATCAGCCCAACCAGATTTGGCAGGGTTTGACGGGGAAGCAGGCTTACGAGCCGCGTAAAGGGAAAGCGGCGGCCGGACGTGGTTGGGAGCGTTTGAAACAGGGCTACGGGAGGAAATGTCGGTAACCGATCAGGTGAGCGGTTGGGGTGGTCGAAACGCCGAATTGCGAGGCGTTGATCGGGCACCGGTTTGATTAAGGGAGAGCGAATAAAGTTATCAGATCGAACCCATGCCGTGTCTGGGCCGTGGTCCCGTCCCTGTGAAGTCGCAGTGGAGCCAGGTCGAGCGGGAGCAGGAGCCTCGTCCACGACGGAGACAACACGTCGAAATGAGGATGCGCCAGAGCGCGCAGGAGACGCGAGCGGGCCTCGGCTGCGACAGGCCCATAATCTCAGATCTTGGTGGCTGTTTGCGCTGGCAGGCCTAGCTTGGCGCGGCCTCAACGGGACGGCCGGTCTCGGAGATTGACTAGATTAGATGCGATTGATTTGATGAGATTGATAATGGGCGATAAGATTCAGGATTCGCGTCTGACGGAAGGCCGAAGAAAGTCAGACAGCTCAAGCTGGGGTGACTGGACGGGGTGATTGGACGAAGGGTCACGGACAGGGATCGGACGGCAGCGTGGGCATTCCTCAACGTCGATGGTTGGTCGATTGGGCAGCACGGAGACGTTGCCTCCCTCTTTTTCGGTTTCCCCCTCGGCTGTGTTTGGGTGTGATGTTTGTATTTGCAATGCCTTTAGCGGCAGCAAAGGCGCATGACGAGATGACGAGGGGAAGCTTATCACGGCAGCAGACGGGACGGCCACCGACGGAGCCGAGGATCACTGCAAGAATGGCAGCTGCCGACCTGATGATGGTCAGCGCGGATCACTGAGCATCGGAGCGGTGCTGGAGAAGGGGAGACGTACGGAATTGCTCGGTTCGGTAACGGCACCCGCAGCCACAGCCGTACCCAACAGCACAAACCGGCGAATTTTTCCCCAATCTTCGCGCGGGAGTGCAGAGTCGCATTCCGAGGCGGTCTTTCGTCAGCAATGCGCCAACGCTGCCGTGCTTGGGTCTGGCCTTGTCTGGCCCTGGTGCTGGATGAATGACGGGTTGATGCGCAGCAATTGGAACGCTTCAGACGAAGATCCACTGGTATCGGAAGACAGTGTGCGGGACAGTGCAGAGTGCGGCCTGCGGCGTAGCGACTCCGGGGTGGAAAGGATGGAAGAGGTGGAAAACAACGGAAGCAGGTGGCGACTCAACGGCTCGGGAGCCGGGCGGGTGGTCTGATTCAGGAAGGCTTTTTCCCGACTCTTGCTCGCGGCGTCTTTGCTTCTCGGTGAGCGGTGAGGGCGACGGCCATTTGCGACCAGTTATTTTTGGCGCCGGCTGTGTGTCTTCGTCGCGGTCGAACGAGCGTGGTGCGCAGAGAGATTGCTTCATTAGCCGCGGCCTCGTCGGCGCTGGGGGCTGGGGGCTGAGCCCAGGAAGAAGTCGGGGGGGACCGCTGTCCCGTCGCGAGCGAACCCTACCGATCCCAACGTGCTGGGCCACACTGTACGGCATAGATTGGCGGTGCGTAGCCGTGGTACGTAATCACACAGATTGCAGGCTTCGACGTTGCGATAGCGTAATAGGGGTGTAGGACGACGTCGACTGGAGCTCCTCAGAAACCTCACACACACATACACATGGCGGAGCTCAGGCGGCGAGAGTGGGAGTAGTGGTGGTGGTGGTGGTTAAGTGGTTCAGTGTCTATCTCCGATGGTGGAGGATGCGGTCACCTCATCGTGCGGCTGCACGATGGGAGCGGCAGGCAGGCGTGATTGGGAGGGGGAACGGTGAAATGTGTGTGAAATGGCGAAATGGACAGCGTCCCAGTGGCCCGCGAGTCCGGAGTAAAGCGTAGCGGAGGTACGGTAGCGTCAGTCTGGTGACGTATGGGCTGAAACCCCACACTCTTGTTCTGGTGCCGATGTGCGATTCCGCGCGATGCCAGTCGTCGCTTTCCAGCAATGCGGGACGAGTCCACTACGCTGCAGCAAGAAAAAAAAAAAAAAGCCCAACAATTGTGGGTGTCGCTGCAGCTGCTTGCCTTGCCTCACCTTATTCTACCGGCGCTGGCTCGGGGCACAACACCTCGGGCGAGAGTGATGGGGGAAGGGAACGGGACTGGGCAAGAACAGCCGGGAAAGGGGCAGAGCCAACTCAACGACACGGGCTGGGCCAAAGGACCAACACGCTGCGCTGCGCTGCACTGCACTGTGAATGTGCCCCCCCCCCCCTCTCAAGGCCCTCAGGAATGGGGGTGGGGTGGCCGAGGAGGATCGGATTCGGAATGTGGAAGGAGAAAAGATAAGAGATGCCGCCATCAACCTTGAAGCGCCGTGGCAGTGGCAGCTGATAGATGGCAGTTGCGTAAGGTAGCCTATGCCTTAGCCCGGGTAGGGGGGCGGCTTAGTTTAGCACCCGAGGAAAAGCACAAGCACTGGCTGTTGACTGGCACTGCAGCATGGAGTCTGTATCTGGATGTGAGTTGCGCTGGAATACGCATGCTTCGTCCACGTCGCAGGAGGCTCCATGCTTGCAGACTGTGCAGACTGACTGCAGTCACGAGCAAGCGACATCGGCGGGCCGAGGTCCCACAGCGTGTGCGCTGCTCGTCCGCACATTTCTGCGCTGATTGATAACTGTGACAGAGCACAGACTAAGCGATGAAGGCACGCGGATGGTCTGGCATGCGGTGGCCCGGTGTTCTGACATATTTTTGCTTTTGCCGTGTAAAAAGGTCATCATCTGCGAATCCCTTGGTCATTAATCTCTTGTCGCTGGTGTCATTGCCCACTACCAGGTAGGTATGGACACCGCGTACAGCGTAAGGTACCCTAGGTACTAACCTGGGTAATATCAGCCAGGCCCTAGGCCAAGCCCGACGCGGCCCACCCAAGCCGCCAAGCCGTGTCGGAGCACAGCGCTGTGGACGCGGTGGACGTGGACGCTGACGCTGAGCACCGCTGAAGCCCGTAGGAGCCCCCCGGAGTGCCCAGCAGCAGCAGCAGCAGCAGTAGGTAGCAGTGGACACTGAGGTGAGGTGAGGTGGACAGTGAATGCTGCTGTCTCGCCCACTGTCCGGCTGTGGCCCCAGCCAGGGTCGCGCCCCACGGTACCATGGTGGTGGCGGCTAGGCCTAACCGGGGCATTCCAGGCCCCCCCTGCCTGCCCCAAAACGGAGACTTTGCATGTCCATTTTCCTCACTTCTCTGGAATCGCGTTGCCGCACCTAGTCGCACCCGCATTGCAGCCCATATTCCCCAACCGCAGAGCCCTGTCTCGTCCCAGTGCGACCTCGTCCTTCTCTCATCGCCGTGCCCTGTTCTGTCCGCGAAAAAACAAAAATTGAAAAAAAAAAATAAAAAAAAAACCTCGGGTCGAGATCGACAAACCCTCACGCCCTTTCCTTTCCGGCTGGGCCAGTCCTCCATTTTTACCTCATCGGCCTCCACGTCGCTAAAAACCTTACCGCCTTCCCTCCCTTTCCTCCGATTACACTCTCTCCTCTCTCCCTCACCTCAACCTTTAAGGTACCCAACGCCTTACCTTATAAAAGGAGTCTGGCCGCTTATCTGATCAACTTTATCTGATCACGAATTCCCACCGCCTGTTTCAGTCAGCAAAGCAAAGCAACGCACAGCAAAGCAACACCCACGCCCGCCGCAGCATGCTAAATACCTCCTGACTATCCGCCCCCCGATCCTACCACCACCACTCACGGCCACTTTACGCCATCCTCTACGCGAAAATCCTCAAACCCCCTGCCACCCACCCCAATCGCGCAGGTCATCTCATCCGACACCTAAACATCAACACACGCAGCACGCGATGCACAGCATGATGGCGACGACTGCCACGGCCTCGACCCTTCTCGCGTCCTCTGGAAACTGCATCCCCGAGGAGCCCAAGACGCCCTCGGTTGCCCCCTCTCTGACCTATTCCGAAGAGTCAGAGGACCAGGATGAAGAGCCGCAGCCTCCCCGCAGGCGGCGTGCTTCCACACGCCTTATTGCACAGAGCCCCGCCGACATCCAGCGCATCACGGGCGAGTCAACGGCCCAATTGATCCAGAGATGTTGCGGAGGTGGGTGCTGCATGAAGGCGGGCGGCAAGAAGGATGGCCTTGAGTACGAGAACATTCCCTTCCCAGACAACGACGCCTACCGGTCACTCGCCCTTAAGATTGGCCAGATCCCCACGACTCTGACCAACGTTGCCGAGTTGCCCGAGCAGACCGCCTTCTTCGAGCCGGTGCCGAGGCCCGCAGCAGCCGTCCCCAAGGTGCCCTCCCCCACAGACTCGGCCATCTCCCTGGGAGCCGACACCTGCGAGGTCAAGACCGCAGACGTCGCCGCCGTCCAGGCCCAGCTGAGAGATTTCACTCTCGATAACCTCGACACCACTAGAGAGCCACCCAAGTTCGTGCAGCCGCACCCGCCCTACCATGTCTACGCCGCCCGTATCGACTCGACCCGCGAGCTGACAAAGCCTGGCGCCGAGAAGCGCACCTACCACTTCGACCTTGATATCACAAGCTACCCCGGCGAGGAGGACATGGACTTCCGCGTCGGCGGTGCCATTGGCGTCATGGCCCCCAACGACACGGCATGCGTTGATGACGTCTTCGATGCTCTTATGGTGCCTCGGTTCCTTCGGGATAAGCCGGTTCTCCTCCGCACGACCCGTGGCCGGTGGCCGACCGTGTGGGGCGACGACCAGGCCCGCGAGATGGTCACCACCCGCCGGGACTTGCTTACCTGGTGCTCCGACATCCAGTCCTACCCCCCGACTAAGCACCTGCTGCGCATCCTGGCCGAGTACGCCGAGGACCCGAACGAGAAGAAGCTGCTGACGTTCCTGTGCGCCGCTGAGGGCCAGGGCGTCTTCTGTGACTTCCGCACCGGACCCCACGTCTCGCTGTCCCAGCTGTTGCACGCGTTCCCCAGCTCCCACCCGCCCCTAGACCTGTTGTTGACCGCCTTGAACCCGCTGATGCCCCGCTTTTACTCACTCTCCAATGACCCCCACGACGCCTATAAGACGCGCGATGGTAAGGTTCATCGGCTGATCGAGATCGCCGTCACGGTTCATGAGACCGCCGACTGGCGCCGCGGTCTCCGCACGGGCATCGGCTCCGGCTTCTTCGAGCGCCAGGCGCAGAAGTGGCTGGAGGCCAAGCGCAACGGCCAGACACCCGAGGTGTACATCCCCATGTTCAAGGGCCTCATGGCCAACCCACTCGCTAAGCAATTCGTCTCGGACGGCCCTATGCTGCTCATCGGCGCTGGCGTTGGCATCGCTCCCTTCAGAGGCTTCGTGCAGCGGCGTCTCAAGACGGCCAACTGTGCCAACAAGGTCTGGGTGCTCCAGGGCATCCGCGACTCGCTCGTCGACGAGATCTACAGCGGCGAGTGGGGCGTGCACGAGGACGAGGTGAAGCGGGTGGTGCAGAGCCGCCGCGGCGAGAGTCGCTACGTGCAGGAGGAGGTGCGCAACCAGGCGGACCTGGTGTGGTACATTGCCAACGCCGTCGACGGGCGCGTCTTCGTCTGCGGCAGCTCCAGGGGCATGGGCGAGGGCGTGGAGGATGCCCTCGTCGACGTGGCCATGCAGAAGGGCAACCTCGAGCGCGAGGAGGCCAAGAAGTACTGGGAGTTGAAGAAGGAGGCCGGCCAGTACATCGCCGAGACGTGGTAAGGGGCGGGGCCGCCGCCTTTTAATACGCAGGACCCCAAGTCCGCAGCATCCGCATTTCCCGAAGGATGCGACTCGGGGAATTTATGAATGGGCGGTGTTTGGCTGACGCGGTCGATTGATTGCTGTGCCGCGGGCTCGGATTTTTCGGGTCACGGCTTCGGCCATCGGACGTAAGACGTTTTAGGCCGCAGCCGCATCTGCCGACAATAAGAACAAACGAAAGGGCATGGAGGGTTTCGCACATCACGCAACAAAAGCACCTAGAAGGCGTTTCGGCTGGGTTGGGTTTATGTTTGACACAAAAGACTTGTAGGGCTGTTGCGAGACAGGGACATTTTGATTTCACGGGGTTCAGGCTGCGGGTTGCATTTGAGGGCTCGAGAAGCCACCGGCTAGCATTCGTTGGATCATGGCGTTGCTACTTTCACAGCGTCGTGCATATGCTATCAATGACAGTTTCGAAATACGATGTGTGTGTGCGGATGCGTGTGTGGTTCAGTGGCGCCATCGTCATGCTGAAGGCAGCTATGCCACGCGGCTGCCTGCTCCCGTCCACCGACCTCGGATTTAAGATGAAGTCGGTAAATTGACTGCCTAGGCGATGATCAATGATCAATCTATCATCCACTAGTACTGTTCTCGTCACTGCATCTGACCAGCTGGCGATGGGTCTTCAGGCAGACGGTTTCCAAGGAACGAAATAGCAAGGCGAAAAAGAGCCAAGCAACACAAGAGGGAGACGGTTTCCTTCGGACAAAACCAATCATCACGGCAGTCTCCATTACGGATGAGCACCGTCGAAGCCGGACACGGAGTGCCAGCTGGGAATGGATTCTCGGATAAACTGAAACCTAGCAAACGAAAGGGCTTCAGACTGCTGCCGGTGTGCTCCGTACCGAGTGCCGGAGGCAGGGAGGCAGGGGATCGGGGAAGAATCGCTGGCTGCCGATGCAGCTCCCGAAAGCCCGTTTAATTGACCACCGCGGGTACGGCGCCGGGCAGATTGTACTTTAGGCGTCGTGCCGGGCGGTCGCACGACTCCGGCATCACAAGTCCGCCGGGAAGAGGTACGTAATTCCGCCCGAAATAAATCCGCGGCCGCCCGTGGGTTCGTCCCGGACTCGCCCTAGCATGGAGCCGTGGGACCCGCGGCCCAGTCGCGCCATGGCCGAGTACGGCACAGGCCTGGAGGGGAGACCTCAGCACTGGACTCTGGCGGGTGGAGCCTCCCCCGCGGTTATGGATCAAACCTGTAAAGGCTTAATCAGCGGCTAGTCATCGCTCGCTGCCACCCAGGGGAGTCGCGCGCGCGAAAATGTACGCCTGTCGAGCGTTGCGCCGAGGGATGAATTGCGCGGTGCAGCTCCTGCGTCTCTCGCCTTTCTGAGCAGCCGCCGAAATGCCAGCATTTTTCATCAGATCCGTAAACAAGATGCAATTGATTGTTGTTCAAAATGCCCTTGCCACGGCCGTTGCGGGTGCTTTGACGTTCCGAGCCGCGCGGGAGGGCGCGCGGGACGACGTCCCTTGATTTTCGCGCGCCTTAGGTAAGGTAGACCAAGGTACACGCCCGGCAGGATCAGTCAGGCCAAAGTCAAGCTGGGCGGTGTGCTTTGCGCTAGCCTCATTATCGTCGTCGTTGTCGTCTTCCCTTGGTCAAGAGCATCATCTCCTAGCAGCGAGACGCAAGGCTCAGACGATCAGGGGGTCTCGCCCGGTGGATTTAGGGTGCTTACCTTCTGCAGCGGGGAAACAGCAGCATCACAATGCAGGGCCGGCACCCGCCATCGGCAGAGGCCAACGGCCCCTGCCTCATGCGGAAGCTGGTTGATGGATGACTGGCGACGCTGGCGGCTCTCTCACCGCCCTGGCGAGAGGTTGCAGCAACGCCAGGTGAACGGTGCAGCGCATTCTATAATTTTCGCAGCGCGCAGCGGCAGCGGTAGCCCGTTTCGCAATCCCCACGCCATCGGCCGAGTCGGTCCATGTCGACCATTTCGGCGATTTCCCAGATTTTGCAACATTGCCAGAAAGCTCTTCGGAAATCCATCGTGCAGAGCGTTTAACCAGATGCGACGGTAAACCAGCGAGCAGCAGACCTTGTGCCGGCTTTTCGAGAGATGGCGAGTAAGTCGTGGTAGGTCCAGGCCTCAAGCTCCCAGCGAAACCGAGGTGCACCTGGGAAGTAGCACAGGTACGGTACCCCGCCAAAGGGATGATGTCAACGCTAATATAGCCGCTTTGTCATCCAGGCTAGTCCTGAAACCGTATGGCGACAGGGGTCGGGCAGGGTTCATTCTTCAGCAGTTCCTGTCAAGAAAAAGCTCCGCCGGGCTCTTACAGGGCAGCGGCACGTTACCGAGTCCAATTCTCTCTCGCCCGTTGGGGTCCTCTACGCCCACCGCTACAGCCCCATCCGTGGCTCTCGGGGCTGTCCCTCGGCTGGTGCCATCCCAGGTTGGTAATCTCATCCCTGATTACCACACCTTTTGCTCAGCGGCCGGCCCAGAGCGTTTTGGGTACCGCGGCGCCCCGAGCACCTCCTCTCGCCCTCTCAGCGCCACGACACGACGGCCCAGTCCCCGTCTGATGATCGGGACGCCTGAAGGGCCGGATGGGGAGGCAGGGGCGGGCAGTCTGGCGGGGTCCTTGGAGCTGCTCGTTGCTGCGCTGTCGATGTGGGGGCTTCCAATGGGTTCTGAGACGCCTCGGAAAACAAGGTAGGTGGCATGGCAGCTGCTCCGTGTTGGTGGTGGCCCTCCTCAAGCGTGGTATATAACCATCGCGGCCGCCTGCCCTCGTCGAGAACAGACAGAAACATGATCTCCATCACTCAAACAGCTCTCTAAGCAACTCGCAGACTCGCCGGTCCCATCACCACTACCACCACAACCGTCTACAAACCAACCTTCAGAACCTTTGCCACATCCCGCAAAATGTCTGCCCCCAGCGCCAACGTTATCCTCGACGCCGTCAAGGCCCGCCGCACCTACTACCCCCTCTCCAAGGACCTGCCCATCTCCAAGGAGCGCATCGACGAGATCGTCAAGGACGCCCTCGCCCACGTCCCCTCGTCCTTCAACTCGCAGTCCAATCGCGTCGTCGTCCTCCACGGCGCCGAGCACGAGAAGTTCTGGGACATCGCCACCGGCATCCTCAAGGCCGTCGTCTCCGCTGA
Source organism: Colletotrichum gigasporum (assembly GCA_024584535.1). Classification (NCBI taxonomy): domain Eukaryota; kingdom Fungi; phylum Ascomycota; class Sordariomycetes; order Glomerellales; family Glomerellaceae; genus Colletotrichum; species Colletotrichum gigasporum. The sequence goes on from CP077951.1 coordinate 3,369,372, forward strand.
CCAGCGGGAGGGCATCGCCGGCAAGATGGCCATGTTCAAGGCCGCCGCCGGCTCCGTGCTCTTCTTCGAGGACCAGGACGTTGTCAACGGCATGCAGGAGAAGTTCGCCCTCTACGCCGACCGCTTCCCCGTCTGGGCCAACCAGTCCGACGGCATGCTCCAGTTCGTCCTCTGGACCGCCCTCGAGGCCGAGGGCCTCGGCGCCAACCTCCAGCACTACAACCCCCTCGTCGACGAGAAGGTCGCCGCCGAGTGGAAGGTTTCTGCCAGCTGGAAGCTCAACGCCCAGCTCGTCTTTGGCGGCAAGACCGGCGAGGCCAGCCCCAAGGACTTCAAGCCCATTGACGAGATCTTCAAGTCCTACAGCTCTTAGACGGATAGACCGTGCCATCTAGAGGGAGAGAGAGGAGGAATAGGTAAACTGCATCTGCCGGAGTTGCAAGAGGGAACCGCCTCGGTGTTAGACATCCTAGCGATTGGCTTAATGAATTTACGCATTGAATGATTTAACTATCGTTGACCCTGTGAGGTGCTGTTTTATTACTTCATAAGAAGACTTTTGGTATTTCTTATTACTCACTCACAATTGCAGGCTTCAACCTCGAGCCGCGGAGATACTGAACATCATTTCGAGAATTCTGCTACCTGGGAGGTAGCCCACTTCCATGGATTTCATTAACGTTGTTATTGTCGATGTTATCGCCGTCGTCGGATAAGTGATAATTACCAGTAGCCAGTGTGGACAGAAGGTTATGCCGTAAGGTAATTAGCCAGAAGATGGGCTACTTCCGAGAGAGAGAGAGAGAGTAAGCGTCGATCTGTCTGCGAGCTCAGGCAGACGAGCATAGTACCTACCTTAGTATGTGACCGACTGAGGTACAAAATAGCAAGGCGAAAAGGATCCAAGCAATACAACTATTTACACAGAGATATTTAACCCATTTGATGCTTATTCCCAGCATTATTACACATTTCTTAGTATAGGACCTCAATAGCAAAACTCCACTTCAATACGCCCCCTGTCCAAAAACGGACTAGCGCCTTCACATGGTCGCGCTGCGTCATGCCACAGCACTGGGACCTCAAAAGAAGCAATCGACAGACGCCCAGCAAGTGTTACTCTGCAAGGCCGAGCTCACAGCTCGAACTCCTCATTCCGATTGAGGCCTGCGCACTATGGCTACGCCACGGGCCTCCAACCTCGTCCACGGGCCCTTCTCCTCGACCCGATTCTTCTCCCAGTACCAGCAGCCGAGCTTCTCCTCCTGCCGGCGATTCTCCCAGTACCAGCAGCGCCCGCGCTTCTCCTCCCGCCTGCGGGCCGCCCTCAAAAACTCCAAGGTGCAGTGGTATCAAATCCCCGTGGGGGTCGGCATCGGCTTCCTGGGCCTCGTCCAGTTCTACAAGGTCTCGTCGCGCGAGCGTGAGAAGCAGGAGCGAAGCGAGGTTCAGGATGCTGCGCCGCCCAAGAAGCGCGCGAAGATCAGGCCCGACGGCCCGTGGCAGGTCCAGGTCATGTCCACGCTGCCCCTGAAGGCTATCTCGCGGATCTGGGGTCGCTTCAATGAACTGGTCATTCCCTACTACCTTCGCGCTCCCGGATTCAAACTCTACTCGTGGATTTTCGGTGTCAAGTAGGTCACACCATGGGCCCGTCTCCTGGGCACTACTAACGCTCGACAGCTTGAACGAAGTCGCCGAGCCCGACCTTCGCACGTACCCGAACCTTGCCTCCTTCTTCTACCGTCAGCTGAAGCCCGGTGCCCGTCCTCTCGACCCGAATCCCCATGCCTTGTTGTCCCCGTCCGATGGCCGGATCCTGCAGTTTGGCCAGATCGAAGGCGGAGACATTGAGCAGGTCAAGGGCATGACATACAGCGTCGATGCGCTCCTCGGAAAGAACACTCCTTCTTCCAGCGGCTGGTCTACACCACAGGAGATCGAAGCCGCCAAGGTCGGCGACCGTGATTTTGCCCCTGATGAGGAGCTGGTCAAGACAGACGAGGAGTTCGCCCGCGTCAACGGCATATCCTACACGGTACCCAGCCTTCTGTCGGGTGCCGCCATGTCCCAGCGTGCTAGCTCTCTCAAGGACGAGGCTGGTGAGCCCGACTCGCCATCTGCCGTCTCCGAGGTCCGCGCCGACCTGGCTCTCGGCGAGAAGCCCTGGTACCACCTGCTTGGCCCTGACAACAAAACCTCGCTTTACTTCGCCGTCATCTACCTCGCCCCCGGAGACTACCACCGCTTCCACTCCCCGACCAACTGGGTTGTCGAGCGTCGTCGCCACTTCGCCGGTGAGCTCTACAGCGTCTCTCCATACTTACAGCGCACACTTCCCGGCCTATTCACCCTCAACGAGCGTGTCGTTCTTCTCGGCCGCTGGCGCTACGGCTTCTTCAGTTACGTCCCCGTCGGCGCCACCAACGTCGGCTCCATCAAGATCAACTTTGACCGCGAGCTCCGCACCAACAGCCTGACCACCGACACGGCGGCTGACCGCGCGGCCGAGGAGGCTGCGAACCGGGGCGAGACGTATTCTGGCTTCGCGGAGGCGACCTACGCGTCGGCGAGTAGGGTCCTAGGCGGCCACGCGCTGCGCAGGGGCGAGGAGATGGGTGGTTTCCAGCTCGGAAGCACGATTGTGCTGGTGTTTGAGGCGCCTACAGAAGGCAACACGGTGGAAGAAAAGGGCGGCTGGCGATGGTCGGTCCAAAAGGGCCAGACAATCAAGATGGGACAGCCGTTGGGATACATTGACGAGGAATAGACCACGCCGGGCCGGTAATTGGAATCTGGCCGGTGATGACCCACGCTGCAGTGGTAGCATCAAAAAAAGAAGACACAGCCGGTTTGTTGTAGATATGCATCAGACATTAGTCTTGCACTATTCGACGCTCTCATCTGCCCTTTTGAGATTCAGATTCGTATTTGTGTTAGTCCTAATACTGACTGTGAGGTGCATCTAAGGATCTGCATGTGGCGCCCAATTGGGGGTCACCGGCGCGGTGGCTGAAATAACAATTAATCTTTATTCCTGTCTTTTTTTGCATGTCTCTCGGCACATTATGACAATGCTTGACGTGCTCGTCAAACTCAGACTCCGTGAAGCTGGCGCGGAAAAGCTTCCAGGTGCGATATCACCAAGTGTTCTCCTCATCGTCCTTCTCATCGTTGTCGGCAATATCCCTATACTCCTCCTGCCATTGATCAAGGAGCAATCGCACACCATGACAGTACTTGGTGTGCTCGTCAAATTCAGCGCTGGTGAGGATCTGCCACGCAGTAGCTTCCAGGTAAGCTCTAATTAACTGGTCACCGTTTCCCTCCAATCCAGGGAGCACCAGTTCTAGTGACAACCCTCGTAGCGAGGGCCCCGACATGGACGCTAGGCTAGTCCTATCGGCGTACTGGCAGCCCTCGCAAAAGCGTCCGTAATCCACGCCGCAACTTGTGAGCGAAGGGAAATGTACGAGTGCCATTCCTTCAAAAGCATCCTCAACATCCCCATTCAAATAAGAAGACGGTTGTTCCCAGGGGTTTGGGATAAGCCGCGGTGGTATGGGATTGTGCGGTACGCGTGACCGTGACGTGAGCTCTATGTCCGCCAAGTACATATTGCATCGCGGTGGCTCCAGTCTGAGTTCGTTAAATGCATGAATGGCGACGGTCCCATCGGTATCGTCGAGTGCAGGCTTGAGCTCGGCCAACTTTTCTTCTGATGCGCGGACATGAAGCCCAAGCAGCTTCGCCTGTTTCCCATTAACAAGTCGGATCGGTTTTTGATGCGCAACCTTTTCGTCATCAAAACCGTATGCCCCCGGGATGGTGTGCATAATGGGAATCATTTTGAGTTGCTCATCTGTCAGGCCGAAGCATCGCTTGGCCAAGCCCTCTGTCGTCATCTTCATGGTATGGTTGTGTATTAAGCATACATGACACACCCTCTCGCAGGTTGGTAGGAGGAGGCTGCCGAATCGGAGACAGGATACGCACTTCTGCGACCTGAGTTATCGCCGAAGAGTGGTTGCAGAATGATAGGTGATCAACTTGGTCTTCACCAAAGCGACCAGAACGCGCGGGGCATGCTCCATCATCTCGGCGAATGCTGGTAAGTTTTCGACGATCGCTTTTCCCTTTCTTGAAGTACGTAAGATGCGTGAGAGGGACTGGAAGTCGAGATCCTCGAGAAGGAGCAACAGAAGTTCTTGAGGCAGTCGATCGAGAGCCCCAAGGGACGAGCGACTGGGGTCCAGTAGCAAGGTTGACGGGTGAGCAGGGTCAACCTGAATGCAACCTCTGATAATGCTGGCAAGGTGGGTTTCGTCATCGAGATACTCGATCATCTCCTCCGGGGAGAGTGAAGGTAGCGCCACCATGTTTGCAAGTTGCAAGTGAGGGTGAGAGACGTTAGGTTGAGGTGTCTATTCAGGCCAGTGTTAGTGTTGAGATGCAGGATTCTCTCTGCACCCACAAGAGAAGTATTTGCAGATGGAAAAACGAGAGCTTTTCAATTCTAATCAGCGTCTTCCTCTTGGGAGCATCGAGAAGGATAAAGGAAGAGAGACTGTTTCCAGAAAAATAGTGGCAGTATCTAGAAAGACGGAGAAGACCAGGCAGAAATAGAGACAGCGAGACAAGGAATACGTACGCTGAGTAGTGTCTCGGGGTGTCGCGTCTTACTAAAACCGTCTACCCAACTCACCTTGAGGGGAGCCGGATCCCAAGGCAGGTGCCTTCCGCTACGAACATATTGGCCCTCTTAGAAACAACCTGGAAGGACAAGTTGTAGCAAAAAAAGGCCTCTCACCTACTTGAAGGTACCTTAGGCTTCCGACCCAAACCCGTCGGCACCTTCCCTTAGGTAAGGTATCTAGGTAGGTGCTACTGAATTCGCGTCCGTAAAGCTTACATAATCCAGCTGTCACCGTCCGCCAGATTGGGACAGCCCGGACGTGCATGGATCGGGGCTCCCGGCGCCCAGGGACCGGGTACGTACCCACGTTTTAGTGAGGCCAGCGGGTCTGTACCTGAGCTACAGTCTGCAGTCGGAGCAACACATGTCCTAAATTTCCAGTCGACCAAAGCACGGTGACATGAGCATCGTGTCCTCTTGCAACCACCATCCGTCTCCGCGGACACATCGACGAAGCTGCCGCGCTGCGCTCTGCGTGGCATGACCGATAAGCCGTCAACATGGCCTCCGAAGCCTCGCCGTCGGCCGCGCCGCCCACCCCAGCGGCCGCTTCCGACCACCTGTCCGTAAACTTGCAGGTCCTGTCGCCATCGACCGCCGCGAGCTCCAGCCGGCCGCTCGTGTTCCCAGGCCTCGCCGCCACGACTACAGTCCGCCAGGTCAAGGAGAAGATCCGCCAGGCGCTGCCTCTGAAGCCGACCGACGCCCAGCAGCGATTGATCTACAGGGGACGGCCCCTGCAACAGGACGGGGATACTCTCCTGAACGTCATCGGCGAGGAAGTGGTACGCTGCCCGCCCTGCTGACATTGCGCGTTGCTGATCGAGCTGCACAGATTCGCAACACCGACCAGCAGACCATTCATCTTGTGCTGCGAGACGTCGCAGAGACACACCGCTCGACAACACCGACACCCGCCCTTGCCCGCGGCTCGAGCCCGGCGCCGCCTGCCCACTACCCGCACCCCTTTAACACTGCCGCCCAGCCTCACGCGCATCACCATGGTAGCCAGCCGACGGCCGCCACCTTCACGAGGAGGACGCCGCTGCATCCCACCTCGAACCCGCTGCCGTTCCCGACGCCGTCCCAAATACCCTCGAACTTGTCGCTGCAGCAGCTGCAGCAAATGCAGGCGCAGCAGCACCAGAGCATGACCGCGTGGATGACCGGGCTGCAGCGAGAGGCCATGAACAGGGCCATGGCCAACCAGCAGATCAACCAGAACCAGTCCATGAGAGCTTCACTGGGTCTCCATGGCATTGGTGACCCGAACGCGCCGCCAGGAGCTAATCCCGCGGACCCTACCCGCGGACGGGTCAGCCCCGCGACAGACACGCACACGTTCGTCAGGGAGGGCATCATGCCGAATGGACAGCCGTACCGGGTCACCGTCAATGAGACGTTCCTCGGCGGCTCGCTGAACATTCACCAGCCTGGCGGCCAGGCTAGCACGGCGCCGCTATCGGCTTCCGAAGTCCAGAGCATTCTCAGAGGTGCCGATGCCGGTCAAGCAACCCTCTCCATGACGAACGCCATGCATAGGAGCGCATCGGGGACTTCCCTTGCCAACGGCTCCTCTGTTGGTGTCACCACCCCCTACTACCCGACCCCAGGCTCCAGGGCCAGCAGCAGACGGGCCACGCCTGATCCCACCGCGCGCTCGGTCAGCGGCGGCAGCGGTCACTCTACGAGCATCCATCGCCAAGTACCGTCTGGCCCAGAAGTCTACATTCTAAACTCACCTCAAGGCCCGCGTGCTCTGCTGATGAATAACAACTCGGAAACATACTACACACCGAGCGTGAGAATGCCATACCACCAGCCCGTCTCGACCCTTCACCAGACGGCATCGGCCCTCGCTCGGATGAGAGCCCGCCCACAGCATGTGGCGTGGCCGGGAGCTGTGCTCACACCACCAGTCCAGCAGGAGGAGCAGCCGCCCGCTCAGCCGGAGCCTGCTCAAGCACCGCCGCAACCCGAGGCGCAACCGCAAGGCCAACCCCCGATCGCCGCTGTGCCTGCACATCACAACAATCCTGGTATTGCGCCGCTGATTGCGCAAGTGTGGCCGCACTTTTGGCTGATCGTTAGGCTCGCCCTGTTTGTGTGGTGGTTCACTTCGCCCAACTCCAGCTGGTCCAGGTGGTTCACCGTAGTCGGCATTGCCATCAGCATCTTCGTCCTCAACACGGGACTTCTCAATAACTTTTTCGACCAAGCCGTGGGACCGGTCAGACGTCATATGGAGAATCTGATCCCCCTAGCCGCGCCGAACAACGGCAACGAGCCGGTGCGCCCACAGGACGGCCAGCCAGCGGTCGGCCCCAACGGCAACCCCGACCCGGCACGCGCTGCCGCCAGATTAGTGGAACAGCGCAGACACGACAACGCAAACTGGCTATTAGATCAGGTGCGGAGGCTTGAGAGGGCCGGCCTTCTCTTCCTCGCCAGTATCGCACCTGGCGTTGCGGAACGGCACATTGCCCATCTCGAGGCCGAGGCTCGCGCCGAGCGCCAAAGGCGGGAGGAGGCCGAGGCCGCCGCCGCCGCTGCGGAGGCGGCCAACGCCGAGAACACTGAAACCCAAAACGACGAGACTATCGAGAATGCAGGACGCAACGACACAGAGAATGGACAAAACGAGGCACAGGACAACACACATGGAGAGGAGCAGCGGCGTGAGGAACAGCAGCCATTGATGGCTCTGTGAGGGGGGAGGAACCAGTAGCATGTAAAATACAGATTTCCCACGACGCCAGCGGGCGTCTCTTTCGCATGGAGTCGGGTGTAGAGCGTTAGCATCAGGTCTCAACACAGGCATCTTGATTTAGCATCATCACTGTCTTCTTTGTCAGCAATGGAACTGTCTGATTCTGAACAGCCCTTGAGTTGGTCCCACACAAGCATGTGTGTCCTCTAGCCAAGTAGTCACCGCTGAACAACCCTCTTAGTGTTGTGGTGCTTTGTTGTGAAGGACCTTCGGCATCTTTCGGGAGTATATAAATCCCTGCCTTTAACGACCTTCCCTCGGAGCTTTCCTCTTTCCTCTTCAACCAACCCATTGATGCCCGGTGTACGGGAGGTCAAGAAAACCCAGACACACAAGGAGTGTGCTAGTCCGCTTGTTCTTGATTTTCCTGACCACGGGGGTCAGGCTACCTGAGACGCAATTTTTTTCTTCGTAGAAACCCAAATTGTGTTAGATTTTTTGGAACCTGACGTAGGAGTCTTTCTCTCCCGTGGAACCCTTTGTTGGATACTTAGCCTCCAGGGCCGGGGGTATGAAGGTCGCGATCGCGGGAGGTGGCTACACCTGGCGGATGGCTGAATCTGAAGAGGTCATTGTGATTTATTTACCTAGTTCCCTCGTCACTCAATAATGGCTAAATATATGCAGATGCAGAAATTCCAATAGCAACCGTAACGGAAAGATTCCCAGGCGCCGTGCTATGCATGGGCTGACGTCAAGAGCCCGGGTATACCAACCAGTTTCGATTTCCTGACCGCCATAAACCTCATTCCCAAACACAAAGTGAGCCGGACCAAGCTGGGAGCTTAACTCGAAGTTCCTTTCGAGAGGGGCATCTGCCGTCGACGACAAGGGGCTCCTTCCGCTCCTGATTGCTCGAGGCACTCGATGGCTCATCCGGCATCTCTTGCGTCGGCCCTTCGACGGTGGTCTCGGTTGAAGAGTCCAACTCTTGCGGCGTGCCTTCGCCATTGGCAGCGAGCTCCGCAGCCGGCTGCCGGTTCGGTGCCCCGGGTTGTTGGGGCTGGTAGCTAGTGGTCGGGTATGCGCTCATACCCGCGCCGAGGTAGATGTACGGACTAGTTGGCGCTGTGGGAGGGCCGTACATGTTGCCGTTGACCAAATGTCCATATTGCGATACAGGAGGTGGCGGTTGCGACGGCATCGCCTGTTGACAGGGGTAATCAAAGTAGGGGTTTTGGCCGCCGTAGTTGACGGCTTGGGCGGCTTGTGTGTAGCCCCCGGCATGCACAGGGGCATACAACGGCTGTTGTTGCGGTTGCCAAGCTCCGTCAACCCGCTTCTCTTGGTGAATCTTCTCTCCGCCGACGTACAAGGTGATGATGGTACATTGGCGAGTCTGAGTCTGGAAATACGGCGGAGGGCCGCTCCTGGTTTCCAGCGCCGGGATAGTGTCTCTGTGGACAAAAGGGCACTTGTCCCGTATGCAGCGCCACTCTTCGTAGTCCGTACATAAGGCGGTCTGGTTTGGTCTTCTTGGTTCTCCCTCATGGAGAAATTTGCAACTTGAGCCGAAGTTGCACCGGCCATTCGCCCAATGCCTACATTTTCGCCGTCCATAGGAAGAGCGTTGTTCGTCCGTCTTCGTCATGGTGAAAATGCTTGCCTTTGCTTGGAGGACAGTTCTGTAGGCGGGGACTGGAGCAACCGAGTTTAGAAATTGAAAAGTTGGAACCAAGGGAGAAGTTGTAGATTATGAAACTTACTAGGAGAACGGAAGGGTTATCTGGCGGACGGGGGAAAGACCTCAGGGTTGAAGGTATCAGAGAAAGACTTGGATGTGAAGATTCTGGTAGGAGGACTGACGATGGGTCTCGCGCTCCGAGAAACTCTATATAAGGCGAACAGAGCCGCCAAGGTTGATCAAGGTATCGGAGAAAGGGTTAGATGTTGCGAATCTAAACAGGAAGATCGAACATGGTTGTCGCGCTCTGGGAAAGCTTTTATAAGGAAGGGACAGCTGGTAGGTAGGGCTGGTGAAGGCATCAGAGAAAGATTCAAATGCTAGTGATTCACGACAACAACCCGTCACCACACGTGAGTAACAGACACCTTGATAGCTTTACTGAAGAGCACGATATCACGGAAAATGGAAGCATAACGATAGGGCTGTGTGAGTTTCTGAAACACAGTGCCTGGGAGTCATCACGGCTTCTAGTGACTGGGAGCATGTTTGGGCACATGGTGATTCAGGAGTCGGGAACAAACCCAATCAACCCAGCAACAAAATCAAAATGTTGCACTGGTTGCCTTACGGAGCTAGAATACAGAGTGCAATGGTGAACAGTGCTTTGGGTTATGTCCCTCGCAGCCGTCATTGGTTGGCCGTGCACAGCTGCCGGAGCGGCATCACGGCCGGCGCCGAAGTGGAGCAGTCATGCCCGGCCGGCGATCTCCCGTGAAGTGGGAATGCAGGGGCGCCCTACGGGCGGGGACCCCTTTTTCGCAAAAGGTAGCATCACAGATGGCGTCCCGCCCGCCCCCTCCCTCCGATTAGCGACAGTGCGCGTTCGGGCGCCGTCCTACGGACTGACACATTGACAGCGAGAGCGGGATCCGATCCATCGTGGTGGGCGGCTCCAAGCACTGACGGTGTTTTCTGCCCTTTTTTCTTGCTTGCCGCGCCGTCAGCACTCCAGGCTTCCAACGCCGACGGGCCCGAACGCGGACTGGAGGAACGCACACATGGACGCCGTGCTCCGGAAGCACACGAGGGAGGATTGCAGCTTGGGCTTTTTTTGGCCTTGGCGGCGAGGGAGTCTGTCTCCCCGACGATTGCGGAGGCCGGGGAGGTGCGAGTCTCCAGAGCTGTGGCCGTTGCGAGCATAACGTTGCCCCAAGGAGGGCGCATAACGAAAGTACCCTCAATAGGGGGGTGTTTTGGTTGACGATGGCGGCGCGAGTCGGCGGCTCACCAAGCCAAGCAGGCATGCGCTTGTCTTTGACGCAAACAAAGGAGGACACTACTGGCTGTCGCCCTGCCCCTCCCTCGACGAACGAGAGCGCTCAGCAGCAGACAATGGGCGCCGCATAGGGCAACGTTTAAAAAAAGGGATGCGGGCTGAGCACGGCCGGCTTCGAGACGACGAGGGAACTCTTTGGGAACAAAGCATGAAACCCATTGCGATTGTGTTGAAACTAGTGGGCTGCGCCAGCCTACCAGCCACCCTGCCCGTCGTGAAGAGGAAGGGAACTTCAATCAACTCCCCCGACGCGGGTGTTTCCCCTCCCCCTTCCCCTGGGCCCTTGCTCCGGGGGGCTGCTGTCCTTAGCCTTAGCTTAGGCTTAACCGCCCGGGCGGTGTTTATGCGTTCACCGTGTGGAAGAGTCCCTTTCGCTGTCGACTGCCGCTCGCCAGCTGCTGGCGGGTGATGGTGCGGCTTGGGAGGGCGAAAGGGCAAAAAGGGGTTGCCGAGGGCTCGATCGACGTCCCAGCATCAACAATAGTCGACAGTCAATACTTGTACCCTGCAGCATCCGTCGTCGATGGCGGGTGGGCGAGGGCGGATGACGGATGACGGAGGGGTAAAAGGGGACGGGGCTCGATGTGGTACGCGAGCCAGCAGAAGAGAGCAGAGAGTCTGGCTTGCTGGTAGCGAGCCTCTGCACCCATGCCGTGACCTTGGGCCGCTTAGCTGGTTTCGTCACTGATTTGTTTCTCTGCACGCTGCGAGTGCAAGTCGAAAAAATGTCCCGTCCCTCTCCGGCGTCTCCTGCGTGGATTCCCGGCGACCGCTGCTGGCTGGCTGCTGCACCTCACCGGCCCCTTCGGCCCTCAGGCCCACCCGTCCCTTCATTGCATACATAGCAGTTAGGTAACGTGGGAGGCGTCCGGGCCTGTGGTGGTGGTTGGTTGTTGGACAACCCACTTCGCGCCGCAGGTACCGCCCGTCCTCCGTCCTGTTGTGCCCTCCAGGCTTCACAGTGTTCGCGGGCCTGGCAGCTAGGAGCGGAGCTGGGTCCCCGTCAGCCAGCGTCATCCACGCCTGGAACTGGGCAGCGCGACCGGCAACAGCTGGGCGCGGCGTCTCCGCAGTACAGCAAAGCCCCCGCCACCTGTTAGAATGCACCACCGCAAACAGGTGGCTGTTGCTAACACTACCCAGCCAAGCATGAGGTACCGCAACCCCTGTGCCACCAATGCCCCAGCACCAACCTTACCACTTTGGCCAGGCACCGCGCTGGGCCAGGCACGGTACTGCATAGTACCTCCGTCCGCACCACCCGCCGCCCACCACCGCCGTACTTCTTTTTCCCAGTCCTGGCCAAGGCAGTGCCACTGTCATTCTGCCTGTCCATCCACGACCTGACGACGACTTTCCATCTATCTCCGTTTCTCCGTTTCTCTGCTTGTCTGCTTCTCCTCTGCCGCGCCGTGCGTCCTCTGCCCGCCGCCGACCTATTGATTTGAATCCTGCAACGCCCAAGCCCTGGCTTTTTTTTTGTCCTGTCATCATCGTTAAACCTTTTCTCCCTTCTGCTTCTCCCCACCAACGCAGCACCACAACATTGCATCCCAAGCGACCGGTTTTCGTGTTCAGCCTCCCACCCTCTTTTTCTTTATTTTGTTGCTTCTCCCTCTCGATTCATCCCATCACCGATTCGCCCTCGTGCCGCTAGTATACATATATGCTACCCTGGATCTCTGGCACCGCTCGCAGCGACCGCTGTCCCCGGAGTGTTATCTAGGTCCTTGAGCTGGCTGCCTACGGGAAGAACAGGATAGGCCACAGCCCAGGCCACCACCACCGCCGTGCCTTGCCGACGCACAGCGCCCAGCGCCCCCGATCTCAGCTGAGGACCCGCCACAAACAAGAGCATCCCAGGCCCCATCAACCTGCGACTTGGGTCGGTCGGAGAGCTGTGGCAACCATTCGCTGCACTCGCTGCTGCACGCACCGCTTGCTCTGATCTGCTCTGTTCCGCACTGCACCGCTTGACGTGGTAGCGCCCGACGACGACGAGCACTCTCGTCTGACCTTGCAAGCTACCTTACTACAACTCCTCGACGACCAACGTCCCCGATCCAATCCACCCAATCTCTCCCGCCTCGCCCCGTCCCGTCCGTCGACGACGGCCTGTTCCCTTCTCCTGTGCCCTTTTGCATCGCCTCTGTTCTTGCCGCTCCCCTGCCAGTCGAGTCGACCCCCGAATGCTGCTTTCGCGGCGGTGACGCCAGCCGTCCCTACCCTCGATCGACCGATCCCACCACTCCCGACGACCGACCGGATTGACTCGACGAACGTCGCCGCCTGCCCGTCATGGCCCCGACGACCCCGTCATCAGCCCTGAACGGCGTTGTCATCGGACTGCTGTCGTCCTTTGGCTCCGCTGTTCTTATCGCCGTCATTTTCCTTGTCATCTACTTCTTCCGATACACGGCCAGCGGCCGCATCTTCCTCGATCGCATCGGCCGACCCGGCGAGTACGACGATGAGCAGGCCTTTGCGAGGGAGGAGGCCGAGGCTCTCGAGTCCATGGACGACATGCAGCGGACCGAGTACTTGAGAGCAAAAGGTACGCCCGCCGCGCCATCCGCTATTTGCTGGCGACCAGATCACTGACCATTGCAGCCTTCATCAACGCGAACCCGCCCGAGTCCGTCCAGACGGATATTTCCCTATCCCAGTACCTTGCTATCCAAGAAAAGGGCGTCTCTGCCTGGGAGTTCGAGCCCGAGCTGGAAATCGCCAACTGCTTCGTCGAGGGCCGCACCGAGATCGAGTTCTTCGACTCCGAGTGCACCGTCATGAGCAACCTACCCGTGCCCAAGCAGAACGAAGTCTACTACTGGGAGGCCAAGGTCTACGACAAGCCCGAAAACACATTAATCAGTATCGGCATGGCCACGAAGCCGTATCCGCTCTTCAGACTACCTGGTATGTCTGACATCCCCCCGCATGCGCAGACGCTAACCTGACAGGCTTCCACAAACACTCCGTGGCGTATCTCTCCACGGGCCAGCGCCGTTGCAACCAGCCCTTCGCCGCAACCCCCTACGCTCCCCAGTTCGTGCAGGGCGATGTGATCGGCGTGGGCTACCGCCCGCGGACGGGCACCATTTTCTTCACCCGCAACGGTAAGAAGCTGGAAGATGTCGTTCACGGTGTCAAGTCGCAAAATTTCTTCCCCGCCGTAGGCGCCAACGGGCCTTGCGTCGTGCACGTCAACTTCGGGCAGGCTGGCTTCGTCTTCATCGAGGCAAACGTCAAGAAGTGGGGGCTCGCCCCTATGACCGGCAGCCTAGCGCCGCCGCCGCCTTACGGCTCCGAGCAGGGCGACATTCTGCTGGAGGCCGGCCGCAAGGACGGGTACACGGGTAGCACACAGCAACAGCCGCCGCCGCCGCAGCAGCGCGGACACTCGCATTCGCAGTCGTATTCGCAAGCCGGCCTGGGACCTCAGCATGGACGGACGAGGAGCGGAAACTTCAGAGTACTACCACCGAGGAGCCCCGGTCCCGTGAGAAGCCCAACTGACATCTCCCTGACGCACTTTGTGCCCAGCGATGAGGGTGGCGAGCCGAGCGGCAGCAACGCCGGGCACGAAGGGGAAAGCGTCGTAGGGCTTGGGCTGCAAGACGCCTTGAACCCCCCTCCCGAGTACACGAGCCCCGACCCGTCGGAGGCCGGGAGCCGCCGGAACAGTGCCGACAGCGAGAACACGCCCCTTATCCGCGTCCTCAACCGGAGCCGCGGCGCCTCGTCCGCAGCGGTGCTGGCCGGCCCCTCGCACCCCCCGATACCCAGTTACACTGACGCGGTACGGGCCGGCGCGGGACGGGAGGGAAACAGCACTCCGCGGCCCAACCGACACGGCAACAGGTCAAGGTCGCAGAGCGCGCAATGATGCTTGAATTGAGTTTGCTGGGCAAGACGACATGATACCATACCCCCAAAACGTACGAAGCTCAGGCGGAGCGATTCTGCGACTCCGCCGCCGTGGATCTTACACACGCCACGGCTGATGGGCTTGGAGTTGTGGCAAAGCGGTTTCAGGCCGTTTAATGTGGTTCGGGTAGCCGCCCGGACATGGCGATCTTGGAGTTTGGCATTTTGGAATAGAACGGGATGCGTTTGTGTTTTATCGAAGGGAATACCGGAAAGGGGAAACGGCTTTGTTAGGAGGTTGGTCCGGCCGCGAGCGTCATGATACCTTTGGACCTACCCGCATCGAATTGACGCGTCTACTCTCTTTTGTTCAAACTGGTGCGTTTGCTCCGTTCCGCTTCGATTGTATGAAGAATCAAAAGCAGGAGTCTCGGGAGTGCCCGCGGCCGACCGCGCGGGCCATGCATATACACAGACATATCTGCATCAATATACCAGTAGTTGCGAGTAATTTCGGTAACGGGTTGGCATCCTGCGTGAGAGAAGTTACTTGATTGCTTGGGCAAAGGTACTGATTGTGGACTGGACGTGGTCGCTGCTTTGCGGCTGTGACAAGTAGGCCGTTGGACGCCGGTGTTGCATGGTGGCGGTGTCTGGCTTTACTCAGTCAGTGCCTTTACGGAAAATAGGTATTGTTGTGCGCACGGGAGTTTCTGCGGCCGTTCGACATTACAGCCAGCCATTGCTCGTAAGCCTCCTCTTTTGACGAGTTCTGGGAACTGTGAATGTTCGGGTAAAGTCAAAATCGACGTCTAGCTTTAATTCGTTCTTATCATGCCTTCACGTGGTGGAAGCAGAAAACAGTTGCGATCAGTCGCCTCATACCAAAATCCCCCACTGTGACGAACTTAGTATCTTGAACTCACTCGGTCAACATGTTCCGTCCATGTGGTGAGTTCTCACATCGAAGGGGGTCGACTTTGATGGCCAACCTCCTTGGGTGTAACAGCCTTCCATGGCTGGTCTGTATGTGCTTAGACAGAAACTGGAATCACAAGGCTTGCAGCAACGACAATTCATCTCAATCCCCTCATAATGATACACTTAGAATATCGAGGTTGGCCAATAGGCTCTATCTCTAATGTAAACTTAGATTAAGTGGGGTTGATTTTAACAATCGACCTCCTTTGGTCTAACTGCTGGCCTTACGGTTGGTTGATCGGTTTATGTTGGGACGAAGACGATGACCTTGAGGTCTGTAGCAAGGGATACTCCAACGAAAAGAAAAGGAGGACTACGGATAAACAACGACTCGTCTCAACCAGCTTGGCCATCTGTTCTCGAATGATCGCGGTCTCTGGTAGTCATGGGGAGCTATGTGGAGCTGCGGCATCACAATAGGGTATGTTGGGGTTTGCAATAAAGTCACAGGCTTACACTCAGTTCGCAGTCCCGTCTGGCAACCATCGTCAGTTGTCGTCCTGCGCACTTGCAACTTCAGCCTCGAGACCCGGAAACTGGCGGTTCACCCGTTTTGAAAGCAGCCACATGTTCTACATATTTCTTAGATAAAACTAGACGTCCTCGCCAACAGGGAACTTCGGCAACTGCTGCTTTTGTCTCCTTAAACGTCGGCAAGGTGGCAGCAGCCGGAAGAAAGCATGGTTTCAAAGACTCTTCCTCGAAACCCTTTCACGAACCTGTGGTTTTCAAGCTCTATCATTTGTTGTTCGGTGCATGGAAAGAAAGGTCAGACGATGGCACGACCCTCGCATCGCTGAGAGACGAGCAACCCCTCCATGGTATTGTGCCTCTGTTGATATCTGTGTATTATCATGGCCGTCCATGAAGATGATGCAGCCCCAGATGGATGCATCCTCCTGTGATATTCTCGGCAGACAAGACTTGAAGTGACAGGCAGACCTGCCAAGTAGCAGCAAAAGATGCTTATTTTCAACCAGGTACGCTGCAGAATTTCATTGTCCAGCTCTCCCATGTTGCGAGCCAGTGACCCTCTACTTCTGCGTTGGCAACGACCTACGCGGTCGTGCAGAAGGTCTCCGATCTCACTTCATCGTCCCAGTCAGCACACGTTATTTCCCGAAAGCATCACACAATAGCTAGACCACTAGGAGACGCCCCTATCCATTTATTATTTTCTTCTGATAGTGTTAGAGTAATCCGAGCCCCCTTTTGAGTCACTCGAGAAACAATCTTTGACTAGTCCGCAAGACTCTCTATGCCTGCGATTCTAGATGCCTCAAAGTCTTCAGATGCCTGCTATGTGCGCCTTGATCTATTGCGTTCCTTGCGCTCTTGAAGCAGACCTCATTAACAAGCCTTTCCACGCACTACAAGCGGCTGCTAAGTGCCCTCTGAAGTAACCTTCGGTATCGCACACATCGCTGACCTCGGCGCACTCGAAGCTGACATCAAACACTGCCGCGGGACGACACACGGGGATAGTCCACGCTGAATTTGATTCGGACCAAGAAGAGAACGGACTGCTAGCCGGCACTCTCTTGGTCTCAACCTTGAAGCTCAGGGTGGCGTGATCGAGGCAGAAGGGAGTTCCCATCCGGGCGCGGTTGCCGCCTCCCAAGGTGCGTATGACCCGTCAGCCTGGAACCCGCCACGTTTGCGAGCAGTCGTGGTTGGCAGGATTGATAACACTAGAGACTCGTTTTGCGATAGCTTTTCTGCCATCGACTCACCGTCTAGAGCCTCGATGTAGAACCTTGGTTGCTTGGCTGCGTGCATATTTGGAACTCCGTACAGGTTGCGTTTGAACCCGCTACTTGATAGGAACTACTAAGGGTCTCGTCCAGAGACCGCATCATCTATCCTCAAGCACCGCCACAACTCAAAATTACTATTGGAAAGCTTTCGACATTAATAGCTGGGTTTCTGACCATTTCGATTCTTATATCACGACCTTTAGGAACCACTGGCCGCTTCAACGTAAATCTGAGAGACCGTCGTGCAAACAAGAAACACAATGCGACGTATCTAAAAGATCACGAATAATTGGCAAAACCAGCAAAATAAAAACTTCCCGGAGAGGACAAAAAGACAGATAAATACCTGCTTACAGGCTAACTCATTCGACGGTGGAATTGAACCACTATGACTCCCCGAGGTGGGCTCGAACCACCAACCTCCAGATTAACAGTCTGACGCGCTAGCCAATTGTGCCATCGGGGATTGAGCTGTTATTGAATGGATTCGCTTCTGGGGCCGCTATGAGGCGAGACGCGCGCCGCTGAGCACCAAGCCCGATGCAACGACCCACGGGGCACTCGGGGCCGGCCAACGCGACCAACGGCGACAACGTCCAAGAACACCTAGGAGAAGGAAGTTCGAAACCTAGCGCAAGTGACGGCAATCACAGTGTTGCATGCCCAGAGTTTACGCTGATCTCAATTTCGCGCCAGAACCGACAACTTTCGCCTGCCTGCCGGAATGGCTCGACTTTTTCCGCCACGCAGACGACCTCTCAGCTCCAGCGTCGCTGACTGTTGATTTAAATCCTTCCAAACCCAAGCCTCTCGATCAGCGGCCGTCTGCAAAGCTCGTCTGATCTAGTGTCTGGCCTGCGATACGGCGGAATTCCGTTGACGGAAAAATAACAAAAATCAGTCAGCGACTCGCGTGAGGCAGCCCGTCCGCGGCGCTTCTCCGCCGCCCCTCCCCTCCGGCGGCAATTTTATAGAGTTTGGCATCAGTCACGCCCCTGAGTTTCTAACGCCGACGACGACTTGCTTTCTGTACACTTCCCCAACCATGTCCGCTGAACGCCTCAGCCCTCGCCAGCCGAACCCGGCAGTCCGGGCCGCGAGAGGCCCAGCAATCCGAAGATGCGAGTCGATGGGAAAAGGGGGCGAAGGAAAGGGGCGAGTCGGCGCGGCACCGAACTCGGGCCCGTGAGTACATCCCACCGGGTTGATCGCCGTTGCCGCGTTTCTGTACAAACGGGCGGGGTGCGCCGATGTCAGAATCCGGCCATGCCTTGCGGCTGTCACTTTTTTTCTGACCCTCCATGCTCTTGATGGATGATGCCGGCTGCTTGCTGACCCAGATTCTCGGATGCCCGCGGAGTAGGTTTCTCGACCGTCAAACGCACGCCTGACTCGGGCTGACAGCGGCATCGTTGCTTCTCCAGATTAGCTGCATCTGGACCGTCTCAGGACGCAAAATTAACTTTTGGGTTGTCCGATGGTTCGGCACCAACCCTTCAAAAAGCAGCAGGTCGGTGACGGTGTCAACGGCACTGGTTGGCGCGGTTGAAAGGAGATGGCGTTAGTCAGGCGCCACACCGCAGAGCCGGTAAGCCTCAGGAGGCCGGCGAGCACGCGAGCCCTTTGATATGACGACGGGATCATGCCATCCTACACGCACGCGACCAAACCCTCCAAGTGGTCGAAATAGATTGAATTCGAGGTGGCAGCGTCCCGCGAAGCTACTTCGAGCCGAGCGAGCGCGGCAGCATTCCGGAGCAGCCCCCTGGAGCCGATTATCCCAGGCCTCGCACGCGTTCTCTGACAGTGCGCCTCTCCTGAACGGGCGAGCTGCGAGATGGCGACGAGACTTTCACGCCACTGCGGATTCTCACCGGGCAGGCGTCATGCCCATCAAACACTAGCGAGGAGGAGATTCTGGAGACGCGGTGGCAACGGTTGGGTCCTTTGGGCGGAAGTTTAACTGCATCAAGCACTGGCGAGGGGATGGATGGGAGACATGGGAGGCAACCCCCGAATTTTTGATAGGGCTCTCTCAGCTCATGCGGTTTAGGCGCCGGTCCAAGATGCTGGAGATTAGGACTCCGTGTGATGAGTTGGTTGGTCACGGAGGGGGCAGGACTGACACGTCAAGTCTAACAGACAAGCCGCCGGGGTGCCGCTGTGGTGTCCAGGGCGTGAGTGACATAATGTACAGCGAACTAGTGACGGTATTCTCGCGCGTCTGGCATCAACACGCCCCGCGAGCTGAGAGATCGCGATCAAGTTTGATCATCACCGAGGCATACGGCCTGAATCCCCAGAGAGGGGAAGCAGAAAGAAGATCCGTACTTTATCGGAGACGAGTGCTGCATCTCAAGGATTGGGCCTCGGTCACGTCTCACCATATGGCTTCATTTGTTGCAAGGAAGCGGAAACCCACGCAGGGCAATCATGACGGACGATGATCTCGCCAATCTCGGGCTCGGGGCATGCAGAGCTCGCAGCTGTGGATGCTAGCGCGGACGCAGCAGAGGCACACCGCACCGTAGACCAGCGGTCGACGCCGCCGGCAGAGCCATTGGACATCCGTGCTGTTGAGCACAGCAGCAGCCGTACAACGTTGCTTGATGATCTAGAGTCTTGGGTGCAAGAAGCCGTCGCGAGATCGGGCTAGGCGTTCCGGCTGGGCCAGAGGCCAAGGGGAAACTCCAGAAAAGGGGGTGTGTTGTTGGAGGACCGTAGGAGGGGAGACTGCGGATGGCGGGTGCCGTGACAAGCTCGATGCAGATGGGAATGTCGTCCGACATAACATCAGGAACTTTTTTGCGCGCAGCGAAGATCTTGGAACCGGCTGCAGGGGGCCCTTGGTGTTAGGGACGGAGCGACTCGACGGCCGACTGGCAACGAGCCAACAGAGATTCGCCCAAGCTGCTTACCACGTGGAGGCAGCAGGGTGACAGCGGGCAGGGCGGACCCGACTAGTGCCTGTTGGGAGAGAGTTGCGTCCAGCAGAGACCGAGGCGAGGGAGATTGGAGTCGATGGCCGCGGGGTGCGCCTGTTATGCGACGGCACATCCATGCGCCTGGAGCCCTGTGGATAGCGAAAAAAGCAGACGGCGTGGTGTTTTGGCTGCGCCGAGTAAAGTGTTGATAATGAGCGATAATATGCCAGCGCAGTGCCGAGTCAGAGGGGTACAGTGTCGATCAAGCCGGATCATATCATCGAAGCGGCCCAGAGACAGCTGCCGACGCTGGGCTTGCAAAATCAAGGCAAATTAGGTGCCAAGCGGGTGGGCAAGCAGTCCTGGGCATAGCCCGTTCCACGAAGCCAGCAGCTGGCTGCCCTTAGCTCCAAGCACTTGTCATGCCGTGAACTGTCGAGGCCCTGGTCACGGGTCAGTCTGAGGGCCTCTCTGCGAATCGTCGTCGAAGGGGTGGCTGGCTCTCTTAGCCTCCGTCTCGCAGCATAAAGTACAGGACGCATGCAGGTAGCCAGCGGTTCTGCCCCGAGCTGCGCGAGGCCGAGGCTGGGATAACGATGGGGAGTTGGAAATAAGGACGAGGATGATGGCCGTCGGGGAGAAGCGGCCCACGGCGACAGGACAGGAGACACCGGGGCGCCCATCAGCGGATCCAGGGTCGAACGAGCGGGTTCAGACGGCGATGACCTCCGAGGTCCTGCCAGGAGTCTGGTCGAAAGCTGTCACATGGCCGGTCCTTGGCAACGGCCCCCGGGGGGGGGGGGGTCGACTGGAGACAAGAGTGAAGGGGCGAGATGGATCATGAAGAATGGTGGAGTGGCGCGCGGTGGGGACGGCAAAGCAGTCGGACCTCGGGTTCGGTCCCACGACGACCGGCAGATGGGCAGACAAGATATCGTGAGGCTTCATGGTTGTAACTTGTAGGTAGGGTAGGTTGTCGTTGTGGTGGTGACAACGGTGGTTCCTTGACGATTAAGGCATCGGGGCCGTCGGTATCGCTTCTTGTTGCCTGAGTGAGATTACCGTTGCGTCTGCTAGAGCGAATGCACGTCAAAAGAGGACTGGAAGCCGCTAGAAAGAGCAGGCCAAGCGCAAGGCCATCTGGCGCCAGACCGAGGTAGGCAAGGGCTGTGAGGTAAAGGCACCCAGCAGGTGGAAGGTGCGCTCAACTCTCACCTGTTCCTGCCCGGGCACCATTACCGACCGGCCACTACTGGCTAGCCCGTCCCAATCAGGCAATCTTGTGCTTCTAAATATAGCCACAGGCAGCCACGAGCCGGGGGGGCGACAGGCCAATCAGCGGCGGTTTGCCATCCGCTTCTTGCCTTTTTTTTTCTTTTTCTGACCACACAGTCCAAGGCCCACCACAGTCCATAGTCCACAGTGCCACAGCTCTAAGTCGAAGGAAAAAGAAGGCACGCCTCTCTCACTTGCCCGAGCTCGGCAAATCGGCTCTCTGCGCTGGGTGCTGGGGACGGAGACGGCGGCGCTAGCCAAGTTGGGCAATTGCACTCTCTTAGGGCAGGACAGGGTCGGCGACGACAGGATACTGGGCACTGAACTGCAAAGTCACCTTCCTGCCTCTTGGTACGCTACAACCGTACCGATGCTGCACTAGGGAGAGCGCCGCGACGGATAAGGCCAAGCAAGGGTTGGGCAACGATCAATCGAGGCAGCAGATGAAGCCGTTGTTGTCATTCTGAGTCTTCCCCGGCTAGCGCGCGCGCGCCGGCACAGGAGCCCTGAATCTCTCTTAGAGGGTCAAAAAAAAGACGTCATCATGGGACGGATGACCCAAGCCGTTCTTACCTAACCTCCGACCTCCGTGCTTCCTCGGCGTTGATTTTGACACGGCGGCCTCGCATCGACTTCTTCAGTCCAGCGCGCCAAGAACCGGCAGCTGCTCACTCAAGGTAGCCTTTACGTGTTGCCGAATAGTGAGGCATCAATAATGCCGCCGTCAACTGAGCAGAAAAAAAAGTGGTCGGCTGGCACCGTCGCCGTGGGCACATCATGTCAATATGCACAACATCATCGACAAGGTACCGACCGCTACAGACGGCAGTACCAGCGACGAAAGTCAATTCTCGAGACAACAGACAACAAATAACCAACCACCACGCATGGTCGTCACCCACACCTCTCAACCGGCCACTCAGGACATGGCCACACCCCCCCGTCATCGGCCTCCCTCTGCGTTCCTTTGCCCCCGCCAAGCAGTGGAACTCCGACGCCTCCCCTGCCGATTGTGCCCGGCGTGCCGTCGAAAGCGCGGTGGAGATGGATGGCCTTGCATTTTCCAGAAGCCCAGCGCCAGCCCTCTCTCCGCCTGCCAACAGTTTACAGGTCAATTAACGACAGTCTCCGGCAGCGGCGACGGCCCACGGGGGGGGCTGGGGACATGAGGGAAATTCACACGCCTCGCTATCCCCTGTCTTGGCCCTTGGCCTTGGTACAGGCGCGCTGTGTCTCTGTGTATCTCTGCCAGGAGCCAGGACCCGGCCGGCAGGGAGCATCGACGAGGCTAGGCGGCTATCTCTCGGCCGATTGGCCGCTGGCTTGACTGACTGACTGACTGACATTTGGTGGCAGTCAAAAATCCCCCAGGGCTGCCAGACCATGCCTGCCCCCTGCTCTCGCGGTCGCAGCGGATAAACTACCTCATCAGCAAAAGTGCACCGCAGAGTCGCATCTTCTCCGCACCGAGAATTGTTCTCGATGCGGAGCAAACCTTGGAGACCCTGGCCAGCAGCCTTTGGTTGCGTGAATGAAGCCGCCCCCCGGCACGTTGAGGTCATGCGCCGTGTCAACAAATCACCTTTTGCCCGCCAGCTGATTGGCATCATCGCTTGCATGCGTCGGTCTCGCCTCTCTCCGTCTGTGGCTGATCAATCAGTTCATGTCTATCTGCCAACCACCAACCACCAACCAACCAACCCAATCTGCCGACGGTTGCCCGCGCTGTTGACGAGACCTGCACTTCCGCAGTAGCGTAGCTCGACATTTGTCTTCTCACCGCCTCTGTCGTCTCATTGAAGGCCTGCCGCCGGCAACTCTGATCTGCTGTGGTCACCCACGGCGGTAATTACAATGTACAGCAATGGAGAGAAGATGAGCCCGAGACTCCGCTAGTCCCGTGGCGAACTGGAAACTACCCACAGACGTGAGAAGGAGGCTCGCCGTCGCCGGGCAGCCGGACTCGACCCAAGTGATGGATGGACACAGGACGGACCCAGAGTCGTAGGGCCAAAAACTTTTGTGGGAGACGCAAATGATTGTCGAGCAGATCTCTCCCGCCTGGGACCCCCATGCATCATCTCCTCACCGCGTCCGGCCGCGGCGGCTCGCACAACGCTCGACGTACATATGCGGGTCGATGATGCGCACAGGGTTTCCTCTCCCCAGTCGCCTGTGCAGCCAATGGCGACCGCCCGACGCATGCCATCACCATCACAGAGCGATCAGCCCGCGCGCGCTGAGAAATTTCACCATTTCGCCGTGACGGCCGCGGTGGGGACATGTCAGATCAGCTATCTGCAGGCCCGATTTCGATTCCAACCGTCCGCCTCTAGCCTCTAGCCTCTAGTCTCTATCTCTAGGCGAGACTTGACACCTCCCGAGCGTGGGAGTTGCCTTTGCGCCCAAATCATAAGCACCGGCGGGCGTCGATCACTAAGAAGTCGCCCGGAGACGGAGCGGACGGGATGCGCACATGGCCCGCCGTAGCAGGCGAGCGAGCGGCATAACACGCAAAGGGACCAAACCGGTCTATGCGCATTGGTCCATGGACGGCTTGCTATGGAACGTTGCGTCTCTCTCAGCCACAATCTCCGGCGCACGCGCATAAAGACGCTGACAGTACCGAGAGCGAGAAACAAAACAGTGGCCCCCAGCCGCAAATGCCGTTATCTCAAAGGACCCTGAGGCCAAATTGCGGCGGGCAAAGAGACTGCCAGCAGGCCCGCGACGTATACAATGTACGCAGCAATGTATTTGACCGAATTTTTGCAGAGGACAGCGAAAGAAGGTTATTTAAGAATAGAAACCCGCCATGCCCTATCCGGCAAGGTGGTGATGACCTCGACCATGCCTCTGCATGGGTGATGGCTGAGGCCACATCTCAGAGCCTCAGGCCGCATCTTGTCACTCGCCGGCCAATCGACTGAGACACACAGCGACTTCTACCGTTGGGCGAGGAAGGAAAAAGTATCGCGACGCGGCGCTGTCACAGCCACCCCGTAGGACCGACTGACACAGACGGCCCGACAAGTAGCCCTTTGATGTCAGAACGATGCACATCTCAGCTCTCCTGCGAAGGTCGGCGATGCAGTTTCCTGCGTCGAGCGCACCTCCCGTTCCTGCATTACGGCTCCAGCCTCGATGGCCCTCGAGTCTCGACTTGTCGAATTGAGTCGCCTGACTCGAGGCCCCAGAAGATCAGTCGCCCTGCCCGTTGATCTTGTTCGTTATTGTTTCTTGCGCAACTTCCGCCCTACGCTAGAGGCCCCCATCCCCAACCTCGCAATAAGGCCGCCTTCACTCACGATACATCGTCGGAATATTACCGTCTATTCTCACCGCTGCTGATCAATAAATGACTGACTCCATGTCAGTCAAACGCCTGGTGCGCTGTCCGTGGCGCCCAGCGCCGTGAAGGGCATCTATCCCTGGCAAATTGACAGGGTGGGCAGGGGACGCACACGGGGCGGTCAGAAACAAAGCTTTGAACCTCACGCGGGCCAGAAACAGGCGGCCATTGACGCGCGCTGTTGGACGACGTCAGGTACAGCCACCACCGGACCATCACTTACACCCCGCGGGCGGCGGTGATTCGCCGCCGCGCGTTGGCGCTGCCTCGTGGTTTGCGATGGCCATCTGAGATGGCCATCTATCTGGTCGACTATTCGGGAATCCTGCTTGTGACGCGCTCCCGTTCGCGGCTGTCGCTCCAGGGCTGGAAAAGAAGCACATGGGTATGATACCCCCGGCACGAGGACCAAAAATGGACACGAGAAACTGTTGTTTCAGCCAACCAGAACCAGAAAGAAGCCCTGCAACTCCGATCTCCCAACCCCTTGCAGAATACTGGAAGGCATGTTCAAACAACTCCAAAGCCAAGAGACCCTGGAAAGCGACCCGTCCTCGACCCCCGGTGCGGCGGACTGCTGGACGGGGCTAGGGCGAGCGTTCTCGGAGGAAACGCGACGAAGGGCCTCGGGAGACGCTGAGATTCCCCGAGGAGTTTCGTTCTATTCGAGACGGAGGGCAAAAACGTCACATCTTGTTTTGCTGGGGGTGATTTAACGTTTTTTTTTGTCTTCGAATTGGCCTTCTCCACCGTCCGACCATGCTCTGACTCGCCGCACGATGCACCCGCATCCCAAGCGACAGGGCAGAGCTGCACTAACGATCCACCACCGAGGTGAAGTTCGAAGGACCGGGGGGCGGCGTCGCGAGGTTTTTCCCTCTCGCAACGCGCTCGGCGGGCAAGATGGTCCGATGGCTATGACATAACGGCAATAACCTCAAACCTTGGCCCCAAGATCCGACCAGACGGCCTTCAAGGCCCGCGTCTCGGCTGCCTCCGGCAACCGACTGAAGCGTGTCGGAGTACTGCCGAAGGTAAGATCTCAGCCTCAAGGGGCAAAGACGTACGGCATAGCACGCGCTGGGGACTCGTCTACTGTCGTCCAGGGATATGGCACGCGAGTCGGAGAAATAAGATAGGGAGACGACATGCCCCCAACCGTCTCGCGGGAAATGGTTGCATGCCGTGTCAGTAATTCAAGAGCACAAACCACAGGCTCTCTGGGCGGTTTGTTTGGCAGCGGCAGCAGCAGATCCATCCACTATTACTACCTACTACCGTGGACGGTGGATCTTCACAAGAGTCGCCGTTCCCTGCAGCGACAGCAGCCCAGGTCTTGGGAGGAACTTGTGCGAGTGCTGTGGTTCGAAAGCTCGGACGCCGGCAGCCATGGCCCGTGGGCATCGGCTTGAAACCATGTCTTGAATGATCGTCAGGTCCCTCTTCCTGATGTAACGCGGTTGGTAGCCGGCCGTTTCTGGCGTCGTGGGTTTGGTCTCGGAGAGCTCTCTTGCTCGCAGAATGGAGCTTCGCCTTCAGGCCGGTCCCCACTAGCTGGGCTGCTGGCTGGGCGCTCTCAATTCTCGTTGCCGCCGCGCCGCGCTCGCCTCCTTTGGGCCTAGCCTGCCACGGGGCAAGGGCCGCATGGGTGATGGGATGCCCAAGGGGGAGAGGCGCACGGATGCCCATGATCCATGACCGCATAACGTTCGTTAAGGGAACAGGGTCCTTCCTCATCCGGACGAGATGGGAAAAGCTGGCTCTCGACGGCCAGGGACCGGGGCGGGGCACCAGCCGAGAGTCGAGCTCGCCGTGCTCCAAGGTTGTGGCATGATGGACGTCGAAGCATGCCGTCTGCTTGGACAGTTCTCGCCGGATGTCAGCTTCCAGCGGCATCAGAAACGCTGCGGTGAGCAACCGCGACAGCAGTCGTCATCCAACTTGAGACGATTGCATGTGCGACTTCGGGAGGATGAAGTTTCCGTCGACGTGGTTTGGAGCCACAGGCAGCAGCAGGGAACGCAGCACAGCGGCGACAGAGGACGGAGGGTAGAGGGCAACGGACAGCGGACAGAGAGGCAGCACAGCTTTGCAAAGTAAGACAGACCCATGCCGCGGAGGCTATCTGTTGGACCCAGTGCTGGGGCCGCCCGATTGGGGTCGTAGGGCGGGCAGTACAGCAGCAGCAGCAGCAGCAGCAGCAGCAGCAGAGGAAAAGTCGGGTGTCTTTGGGAATGGAGCGGGCCACTCGCTGTGGGTGCACGCACGGAAAGAACCGCTTCGAGTGCAGCGATGGGCCAAGGTGACGGAACCTTTGTGTAGGGTTTTCTGGCAACGACTGCTGCATGTCACCACACTAACAGACGCAGAGGAAGCAGGCCGGGGCGACGAAGGAGAAGCAAGTCCACATGACGATGTCGCTACTCAGGTCGGGCACTAACCGAAATACATGATGGGCAAAAAAAAAAAACAAAAAAAAAAGCACCCTTTCAGCTCTGGGGGCACTAGTCGGATGCAGACCGAGTCGGGGCCAATGGCGAGTGCCGATGCAATGGATTGTTACTCTGGGCGGTGTTCAATACAAACTCATTTCTCGCCGCCGCCTGCTATTTACTAGGCCCCGCAACTTTGTTGTAGACGCTATTACCTAAGGCAGGGCACAGAGAGACGGTCGTCGACCGAACCAGGTCCAATGGAGATGACCTTAGTCACAGCTTGACAAGTGAGGCCCATCTGGAGAGGGGCCGCGGGGATTCGCACCCGCGCAACAAAGTTGAACTCAGTTGAAGCTTACTCGGCGGCATGGAGAGATGTCATCTTGGACTTGTTGGAGTCTGTAACCCCTTAATTCTCGCCATTATATCCATCCCTTCATGTCGCCTCCCAGAGTTGGCGTACGCAGTAATGCGCGGCAGCAGTTGGGACGGACGAAAAAAGCAGCGGATCATGCTGCCGCCCGGGCTCCGGTCTGACGGGACACTTTGGCTTCGTCTGCCCCAAGATTTACCTTTCTGCTGAAGGATGTCAGGGACAACGAGACAGCGACGACCGCATGAAGCTGAGGCCGACCTGGACCAAGTGGTTGTTTGGGGCTGGATGGCGCGCGGTGCTCTGTCATCAGCGAGTGGTGGATGAGTTGCACGAACAAGAGCACGAGCGTGTTTGCATGAGCATGAGCAGGCGCAGGAGCAGGGGCGGACAGCAGACGGCAAAGATGGGATGGGATGGCAACGGCATCCATGCTCATGACTGGCTCGGCATGGCACAGTCATCGGCACGGACAGAGGCACAGACAAAGATGCAATGCTGCTGGCTGGTGATTGCTTCGCCTCGATCGTGTTGGACTAGCTCCCTGCCGACAGCGTGGCATTGGGCTGGATCAGGACAAGATTGGCCTTTGCCCCTATTCCCCTACTCGGGCTCGGGGGTTCTCCTTCAGCTCCGGGGCTCGCGAGCGTCGAGGGCGGGAGGAAGCAAGCGAGCATCGAGAATAGAAGCTATACGGAGCAGCATGGCATAGGCATGGCACGGCATGGCATCAGCGGCGCGATGCGGTGATGCGATGATGGGTCGGTAGCGGGGAGAGCAAAGGTAACGAGGCCATGCCGCAAGGAGACAAGCCGGCGAGGGCAGCGAACGCAGCCGCGAGAGACGGGCGGCAGAAGCAGCGGTAGCAGTAGTAGCAAAGACAAGACAGCGGCTGCGGCCAGAGAGGTAACAGAGGCAACGGTGCCGCTGAGGATGGGCAAGCGACCAGCCACGGCACGCCTGGCTCGCTGGGAAGGGCATGGCAAAGGAAACGCTAGAAAGTCACCGGCAGGGGCGGGCTTTGGCGCTGCGAGCGTGTTTCCCGTCGCTAAGCTTTGGGTGAAGCGAAGAGCGAGAAGCCTGAGGCGCAGCAGGCTGCCAGTGGCCAGCTCGTTTTTGCAGCGCTCAACCAGTGGCCGGCTCAGCTTGGGATAGGCTATTGGAGGGGAGTGAGAGAGAGGCGTGAGGGAGGTGGGAATTTGAAATGGGCGGCACAGGGGGCGTGATGTCGTTTGGACATGGAGCCAGGCCGAGTCGGGCGTAGCGGCAGCAGGCGTGGGGAGAAGGTCTCTTGAGGGTGAGGTGAGGGACCCCAAAAGGTCACCCGCTTTCTGCGCTACCTTACCTTACTGCGTATGGTCTACTTGGGCACCCAAGGCAGGTACACCACCAAGGTACTATGTAGAAAAGTAGTGACCCAACAGTGAGAGTCCCGTCCTCACAGCAGAGTCGGTCAATCATGTGCGTTCCGCTGGCAAAGGGACGGCAGCAGACCCCACCGCCTGTTCTCATTGGTGGTCCCCTGGCCCCCCGGTCTCTCCCTCGCTCTGCGTTAGCCTTTGCTCGCGGCCGCCTCTGGTTGGGGCCCAAGAAGCCGGCTCGCCCACGGGAGGAGGGCCAGGTTATTTTTAATTCCTGGCTTTTTGGGTTGAGTTAGGCTGGCGGATGAACGGGGATGCGCCGTGGGCGAGCAGCAGCAGCATGTCTAAGTTATGCCGCCATTCCGGGTGTGCCTGTGCCTGTTCTGTGCCTGCCCATGACATAGGTACTGCATTTCAACATCGACATCGACAGGCGAGTCCTGACCGATACAGACTCGACTCGGGTGCCTCTGGTGGTCTTGGCCTTGACAATTAGTCGACAACAACCTTTGGAACAACTCGCACCCCCTCCCCCCCCCCCCCCGACCTGTTGTTCGGTCTACTATACTAGCACTCCAGGTGCTGCTCAAAGGCAAGGTAGGTTGACATCAAACATCGGCCTGTACGTATCTTTTTCGCCTTCCCTGTATGTCTGTGTTTCTATCCGTCCCATCCTCAGCCATCCTCGTCTCCCATCCTAATCCTAATCCCCCCATGCATTAAAGTACACTGCATGCACACACCTACTTCAGTACATAGAGTACTTGTCGTCTCCTCTCGTCTCTGGCTGACCATGCTCATGATCCTTGCCCATATCCCCCATCCTAGGCCCAGGTGTCCTATCTCATCCCATCCCCATCAGCATCAGCATCACGATTCCTCCTTCTTCAGAAAGCAGGAGCACCTCCGCGATTCCCACCGACCACACACGCCCCTTCGCGACAGGCTCACCTTCACCTCGCGTAGCCGGGGCCAGTGTGTCATATCCCACACGGCGCAACCTTGCCTGGCAGGTTGGATCTGTCACTGCTTGCGCCCCTGCTGGAGCCTTAAGTCCGCTGCTGCTTGTGCTTGTGTTTTTTTGCTCCCGGCCTCTGCCACTGAGCAAAGAGCGGGAGGGAGCCATCCCTACCAGTCAGTAACCCGGTACGTACGGAGCATACCCAGCAACGATCCCAGCACGAGCGGCCCCTCCCATCCACAGCCCACACCCGCACCCTGCACCTTGCAGGCATAGGCTACCTGGCGCTGGGCTGCCAGCACTGGGCTGCCACTGGCACTGGCTGGCGTTGGCAACTGGCACCTGCATTGCCTCACCCCCTTCCCTTCCCCTCCCCCGGAGACATACCGCTGGCTGGCTGCTGCTTTCTGGTGGCTGCTGCTGGCTGGCTGCACAGCTCCTGTTCTCCTGGTTGCTTTTCCTCCCCTGCCCTTCCCTGTCAGTCAGCCAGTCCCCTTCCCCTTGCCCACCGGGCTGCCCTCGTCTTTCCCACCCGGCGGCTCTGTCTTACCCGATTAGGCCGGACCTGGTGTGGCACCTCAACCGTGTGCCTTCCTAAGCCTAAGCCTGTGTCTGTGCCTGTGCCGTGCCAGCGCCTTGTGCATTTACCTGTGCCAGTCCCCAGTCCCTCTGCTGCACCGCTGCTGCGGCCTCTCTTGGAGCATGGCATTATTTAACTGATTCGGTCCCCCAGCCCTCGACCGCCGCCCTTCCTGTCTCCCCTCTCAGCCTACATCAAACATCAATCTCATCAGCCTCGTTGAGCTGCTCGCGCTGCCCTCAACCACATTCGCTTTTTCCTAACTCTCTACCCTAGGAAGTCCTCGTTGACTCCTGTCATTCGCTTTCGCGTTTTTGTTTTTTTCCATTTCCCGCCAGTCTCAAACCATCCTCCAAAGCCGCCACCTCCAACCACCTTTTCGCACCAGATACTCGAGAGAGAAAAGGAAACAGAAAACCCCCCAGGAACCAAGACCCTCCAGCCTGAACCCGTCTTGCCCCGTCACCCCCCGGCAGCCTCGAAGCAACATCGTCACCCTGGTCTCGTTAGCCTCAACACCTCTGGGACACGCTAGTCAACCCGCCCCGCTTTCCCACGCCCAGGCTTATAACCAGCAAATGCTTCGCAACTGAACACCGGTCTTTTGATCAACCACACTCGCTTTACAGAACAGAGGATTCAGAAGGATTTGGGGAAACAGAAACTCGCCCACCTACGATCGCTACTACCTTAGTATCAGGAACTGGGAAAGACTGAGAAGCTGCGTCGAGAGAAAGGAACCCGAGCACCAGAAAGAGTAAGGAATCCGCCTAGTCTTACCGAGCATCGCGGCATTCTCTGCAATCTTCTGCCAACACCACCAAGCATTTGACCATCTTGCTGCCAGCTGCTTACACACCAAAGGATCTATACTCCTTTGGATCTTGCCCTCGTCCATCAACTCAACTACCTGCAGTATAAAGCCAGTCTTGGGACGCAGCCTCACCGCTCCCCAGTGACGACACTACACTCGCTTCTCATACACGGTCCTGCCCGTGTATCTTCATGTTAGTCTACCCCGCCTCGGCGCCTTGCTGCCGCTCATCGCTGACATGCCCAGTTCTTTCGTTAAGTTCTTTCTGAGCTCACAATGGCCGGTCCCGGTGGTGGTCCTCCCCGCCGCAGTCACACCAAGTCCCGCAAGGGCTGTGACACTTGCAAGCGCCGCCACATCCGATGTGATGAGAACTTCCCTCAATGGTACGTATGCTGCCTGCCGCCCACGGACGCTCGCTCACATGAACAGCCGCAACTGCACCAAGCACAAGATTCGCTGTCCCTACAACGACATGCCCGTTGCCGAGAGGTCGACGACGCCCGACAAGCCCGATCTCATGTGGACCCCCGAGATCGAGGCAGCAATCGACCGGTGGCAGCAGACGGGACTCTTCCCCTTTCCCAACCTCAACATCTACCCCGCGCCCAACCCTCAGTACCTCTCGCTCGAGGATCTCAGGTTGATTTACCACGTAGCCTCAATCTGCGACGAGCTGGCCGCATTCGACGCCAACGGCTTCACCCTCTGGACTCGCCAGATCCCCACGTAGGTGCTGCCAACAGCTGACCTCGAGCCATGCTAATTTAAAATAGCATCATCAAAATTGGAGCAACGAACGGTTATGTCATGCACGCCCTGCTTGCCTTTTCGGCCTCGCACATCGCCTTCCTCACCGACTGCCCCCTGGTCGGAAACATGGCATACGAGCACCGCGGCGTCGCTCTCAAGGGCCTGCAGGAGGCCATTGGGACCTTCAGCCGCGACACGTCGGACGCCGTCTTGGCGGCCTCCCTGGTCCTGTCGTGGCAAGCCACGGATTGGTAGGCATATCTGCATTCAGCCGCCGCGGGACCTCGCTAACTTACTTCACAGGCGGAGCTGGACCCAGCTCATGCAAGGAACCTCGTCGGTAAGTCGCCTACGCCGCGAACATTGAGGAGCACTGCTAACTTCTCTTTAAGGTCATCGAGGCCATGGACCCCTGGAAGCACGAGTCCCAGTTTGGCGACTTTATTGCCGAGAGCTGCACCTTCCCAACCGCGCCCGCCTCGCCCAGCCCGGATCACAAGCCGAGCCAGCCACGCAAGGAGGATATTGATGCCTTCACCCGCACGCTGCAGCAGCTGCAAAAGGTCGAGGTCCACCTCAAGCACAACAAGGAGGACACCAAGTCGATCCAGCAGTTGATCAGCTTCCTCAAGGGAGCCCGCAAGGTCAACACGGGCCTGTCCGTCTCGCAGCAGTTCGAGCGCTTGCGCCCGCTGCGCACATGGCTGTTCTGGCTGCCCATCATGCTGCTCAAGCAGACGGGCGGCTCGCCGAGTGCCCTCGTCATCATTGCCCACTACTACACGGTGGCTCTAGTGACGGAGCGCTTGTTCCCCGACATCGGCGCCGCCTACTTTGGAAGCCTGTCCATCGGCCCCGTCGAGGAGATTGCGCGCCGCCTGCTGTCCATCAACATCTCGGGCAGCCTCGATGGTGACCTGCAGACGCCGTTGACGCTCATGGAGTACCCCATCGACACGGTCAACGAGTTCCGCGAGCGCATGGGCTGGGTCCAACCCGCGCGGACGCCGTCATTCCCGCGGTTCAACCCGCCGAACTTCTACATGAGTGAGCCCGTGCCGCTGCCGCCCGTCAGCGATTCGTACCTGCCGTACGGCCAGAACCCGGCCTTCAGCTACAGCACCGAGTCGCTGCAGATGCTGAACACCGAGTCGGCTCCGCCCAACAACCTCTCGCCGCTCGTGCTCTCGTCGCCGTTTGTCAACTCGCAGTACCTCAACATCCCCAGCCCCAACTATGGCGGCTACAGCCCCGCGTCGTCGACGTTCGAGGGCTCCGTCGTGTACAGCGACAACGAGGACTACGGTTCGTACGAAGGCTACGACTTGAGCGGCATGCCCGCGGTCAACAACAACTTAGGCGTCGGGTTCGTCTCTCCCATCCAGTCCGTGTGGATCTAGAAAGGCCCTGCCCTCCCTCCATGGCACCCTCGATAACCACTACGGCCAACAATGTCGCTTGCAAGAACTCCGGATTGACCGCCGTCCAGGATGCCAACCACACCGACATACCCGCCGCCCGAGGATCAGACCATCCTGGCATCATCGCTGCACACCGTGCCCCCCTCTCCGTTCCTCCACTCTGAACAATTTGGCATGCTCCCCCTGCCCGAGTCCCCCGTTCCCCACGGCCTGCCGCGCCACCGTCACACGCCCTCGTCGTCCGTCACGGAGTCGCCGCGGTCGGTCAGCGCGCCGTTCCCGCCCCGCAACCAGTGGTTGCCTTCGACGCCGGCTGTCATCAAGACCGAGAAGGGTAAGGAGCGCGAGGCCTAAGCCTCCCTCCGCCCTCCGTCTCGACCAGTTCTTTTTCAACACCATCGCTTGGGACCCTTGATTTCGAAACACCTTTAATACTGCTTCTGCATCGACACAGACGCCAATGTACACCACGCTCCTTTGAAACATACAACCCGGCGACGCGGGGTCCGAGCTAGCCTCGATGCCGTGTCCCACGACACTCCTTTGTTCCAACTACACACGACCCGACGGTTCAACCACCGCATTAATAATCTACGACGTACGCTCCTTCCTAATTCTCGAAGATACCCCCGACCACCCCCACCACCGAAACTTAGACGTTCCCTACCGGCACCGGATGATACCCACTGCATCACACTCCTTATCATGACGTTACGATCCCAAAAAAAGCATCCCGGATATAGAGGGGGGAGGAAGAAAAGAAGACACACTCCTTACGGATTACATTGGCCACAATCCAAACTGCATAGCGACTGTTTAACGTGTTCGACGCACAAGACGCACACCAACACCTCGGCGTTACGGGAAACCACAACAAGGGAATTCAGTGGCCTTCTGCCACATTGCATTGGGCGGCGTTTATCTGAATGTTTGATTTTGAAAGAGTTTTTTTTGTACGAGGCAGGCTTGCCTCGCAGGAACGCGCGCGCGCTACCTAGTTAAAGCGTTTGGATTTAATGATTTTGAGTGGAGGATCAACTGCAGACGAAGTTGGATTTTAATGAGTGTAAGGTCAGCAACTCCCACGAGAAAGGGAGGTGTAGACGGAAGAATATACCGAAGTTGATGACGCGCAATACTTCTCCATTATCCATCTGTCTCCGCTGATATCCTTGAATCGAGATGTGACTGCTTAACTGCCTGCAAGAAAGCGCTGGACAACCTAGAGAGCATGACTCCCTCAATACTACCCACGTCGTACATCCCGGATCAATGCTATCGCAACCAACTGGCTGGTTCCCGTTTCTTTTCTCTCCGAGCTGAGTGCGATCTCGCAGCGTCGTATCAGCTCGGAGGGTCCTCGTTTCTTTTGCCTGCGCCCCTGATCTGGTGTCGCTGCCGCGCCAAGCGAGCCAAGTCTGAACTGCCACGTTGAGGCATCTGCCACAGGGTCCAGCGTCGCAAGTTGCTTTTCCCGGAGGATTTGGACGACATGTTTTGCATATGATCGACCGAGACGGCGCCGTGGCTGGGGCGGGCTGAATCAATCCTTGGTGGTTGGGCGTTGAGGAAGCCTAGCAACGTGGTCTTGTGGGGGACCCATCAGGCCCTGGTCACGGTGTTGAGTGCACAAAAGCATCCTTCCAGTGAAATGTCTGTAAGTCTGCCTCTCGTTGAGACTGAGATATGTTGTTGGTGGTAGGCTCGGGCTTCGGTCTCCCGGACATCGTCTTCCACATTGCTGGGGTGGCCGGGAGAAGTAGGCAAGGCGTCGACGGCTTTCAGTTGGAGGGAGTTGAAGAGATTCTTCTTGCTCGCTGGTGATACTGTGCTTCACAAGTACGTCATCAGACGCTGCTGTCATGATGTCAGCGAAGGTGCTCACGTCGTTGGCCCTGTTCCTACTTCCGGGACCAACGTGGTTCTGGGAGGGCCTCGTCCTTCAGGGGAGTATCATCGACGAACGACCCATCCAAGAGAGAACAAGAGGAGGCAGGAGCGGTGCCGCTGGGCTTGCGGCCGACGGACAGCCATGAGAGATGGGATGTAAAGTTTGCGGTGCGCAGAGGTCGGGACGAGGCCTCCTCGCCTAGATGACTGATGACTCTATACAGAGTCAGGAGCAGCAAGTGATCACGAACCTCTAGAAGTCCAAAAAGGGCCTTCAAAGTTCTCTATTACCCTGACTCGACGACACCGTTGTGACGCCTATCGAGTGTCTGTAGTTACCGGAGATAAATGCACCATCAAGTCGATACAGACCTGCCGCGCCTCCACGTCTCTGACCCCGTTGATGAATAAAGAGTTCGGCCGTAGCAGCGTACGTCTTGGTAACTCCTTCGCATCAAACATTTCTGGTGGCCTGTAAGCGTCAAGACTGCAGGACAGAACATGATATTGCAGGCCAAACTCCGTCCATTCCGGCCCCGTGGGGCGTTGGTGTACCCTATGCTAAGCTATCTACCCTATCTACCTATCTAGGACAAAGTCCAGTGCATCATGACGCCTCTGCCGGCCGTATTCAATTCTCATTTTTCTGCAGCCGTTACTTCGGCTGGGAGCATCCCATTACTGATCCTCCGCGTGGCTTGTCCCTCAAGATTCGTCTTGGGTGCTGCCTCCCATGGCCGTCACACGATGCTGGCCCTGTCAGTATGCCGTGAAAGAAATCCGCCCAGCGTCAACCAGCACCCCCTAAATCACTCGTCGCAAAAGCCATCTCGGCATGGTTCACGTCGCAACTCCATCAGATTCTTTCTTTCGTGCTGTGGTCTTTCTTGCTGCCCAATTACAAGCCTTTTTTGCTCCCTTGATATGTTCAGCCTCTCAGAAAGCGTCGTCATCACTCATTCGTAAAGACGCCAATGGTATTTTCCTCCCCAGGTCATATTGTAAAAGCATGCTCAGAAAAGGGCCCTTTTGGTTTTGACTTCATCTCGACATGCACACTCCATCATGTGGAGTAGTATGCACGCAGTGCCTGCTGGTCCTGCGGCTGCATCTGGTTCACAAAGTCGTTGAACTGCGGAATCAGTTGCCGGTAAATGTTGATAGCCTGCTGCTGTTAGCTATACCCTGGTTATGTCAACAAGTGTCCTTGT
This sequence comes from Colletotrichum gigasporum, assembly GCA_024584535.1. Taxonomy (NCBI): domain Eukaryota; kingdom Fungi; phylum Ascomycota; class Sordariomycetes; order Glomerellales; family Glomerellaceae; genus Colletotrichum; species Colletotrichum gigasporum. The sequence goes on from CP077951.1 coordinate 3,405,756, forward strand.
GCTCACCTTTTGGAAGTGCTCATGAAGCTCGTGCTTGATTGGGTTCTTCAGGTTAATGTCGCGGTACCGAGCAATGGCGACAAAGAACTGCGGCAGGGCCTTCTCCATCGCCTGCGGGTTTTGCCCAACCACCATGGTGAAGCCCTTGAAGGCGGTGGCCTTTTCCTCGAGGAAATCGACATGCTCCATGGCTGAGAGGAAATCCTCGGCAAATGTCGGCAGCATAGGGGCAAGGATCTCGTAATTGTGCAGTCCGAGGCGGCCGAGGGCAATAGCCGCATTTTCGCTTACCGCAGACTGTACACCGGGGTTGGAGATGATTTCGACAAATCGCTGGAGCAGCTCCGGCACGAAAGGGGAAATAGTCTTGGAATTGGTCATGACAATCTCGCCAGCAGACCAGCATGCGTTGTTAACCACGCTGAAGCCACTGTCAATCTCCTCGTCAAGAATATTGTCAAGGTCCAGCTGCTTCAGCAGGATAGGGAATATCGAGGGCAAGTGGTTCTCCAGTTGCGGGAAGACGTATCTCGCGCAGTCGCCCAGCAGCGCGTACGCCGACTGCCGCACGTCATCCTGGGGGTCCTCGAGACAGAAGCTGAGCAGCTCGAAGAAGGATCCCTCGGAGCCACGCACGAGCTCCTGCTTCTTCGCCTCGTCCAGCGACTGGATGATGGCGCTGAGTAGATCCAGACTCGTGACGAGGAAGTCCTTGTCGGGCGACTCGAGAGTGGTGTTGTTGGCGGCCTGCAGGCTCTGCTCGAGGTTTACGTGGATGATGTTGACACACCGCGTGAAGATGGGCTGCGCGTAGGGCGTGAAAGAGCTGCCGAGTGCCATGGCAACGTACGACAGGCACTCCAGAAGGGGGAACAGCTCGCGCGAGTCATCGCTAACCTTCTGGTAGCGGTCGATCAGCGCAGGCATCAGCAGGTTCATGGCGTTGGGCTGGGCGATAACGGGGCCAATGTTCTCCGCCAGCGTCTGCACGCAGTCGTAGAGGATGTACATGTTGCGGTCCTTGTACCGCGCGAAGCACTGCACGAACTGCTGTAGAATGGGTATGCAGTAAGGCTCAAGCACCTTGCCGGCCTTCTCCTCGAGATTCGCGAAGGCGGATGCGGCTGCCTCCTGGACCTTCTTGTTCTTGTCGAGCATCTTGCGGAGGATGCCGTCCATAAGTGGCTCAAAGTACGTGACCTTCTGGTTCTGGTCGAGGTTGGCGGCCCATTGCGAGTAGCGGCCGAGCGTCCAGCAGGTGATTTGCCTGACAATGGGCTCGTTGTCCTCGAGCAGGGAGAGCAGATAGGGTACGAGCTCAGGCAGGTGCGGCGTGACGGCGTTGATGGTGCCCTCGGCGACGGCGCCGAGCGCAAGAACGGCGGCTTCTCGGTACTGCCACTCCTCGTGCTTGAGGTTGCTCGTGAGGTACGGCAGGATGGCGGTGAAGACGGGGTCGGAAAAGTCGCGGGCGAAGACGTCGAGCGCGGCGGCCGAGCACTTGCGGATGGTCCAACGCTCGTCGGGGTTCTCATCCCCATCGTCGAGCTCATCAATCTCGCCCTCTTCGAGGTCATCGTCCATGCTCGCGAGCTTCTCATAGGCATTACCGTTCTGCGCAGGGTCGGCCGAGGCCTCGCCTCCATTGACCGTCCGGGCGGCCGACTTCTTGGCAAAGGTGGGCTTGATGTCCTGCTCGCGGTCCTCCTCGTCCTCGTCATCGGACGCGCCGCCGAGCAGGGCAATGTCCTCGCCGCTGTAGACCATGCACTCGAGTAGCACAGGGATAATCTTGTCGAGATAGGGGTTCAACGAATGCCACAGGTCGTCGTGCTCGCCGACGGCCAGCCAGAACTCGGCGGCTTCGCATGCTAGGTCCTCATCGTCGCTCTTTTGCTGGGTGATGATGTAGTCGACGAGGCCGGCAATGTGCGGCTGTAGCTTGTCGGGGCGGGTCTCGACGAGCTGGACAAAGGCGTGGCACACCTGGCGGCGCACATCGGGGTTCTGGTCGCCGGCCAGCACGAATAGGTGGGACAGCAGGCTGTCAATGTTGTTGAGCATGGCCTGCGACTTGCGCGGGGTGAAGACGTTGATAGCGGTCAAGGCCTGGGCGCGGACCTTGGGCAACTCGCTCTTAGTAGCCTCAATGAACTTTGGAAGCAAGAAGTTCAGCGGGCGCTGGCCGTTGTGCTCACGCTCCAATACCTTGACGTTGTCCTCGCAGATCTTGGCCATGGCGGACATGGCGCCCTCCTGGGCCTCGTTCGAGACCTGGCCGCCCTCGTTAGAGATGAGGCTCAACAGCTGGGGCAACAGCTCGGGCCAGCTCAGAAGACCGCCCCTCCTGATGATTTCGGTTGCAATGTTGCCGGCGTAATTGCGGATCTGCGAGTTCTTGTCCTGGATGCCCATGGGGACGGCCATCTTGACGAGGGCGAGGCTGCTCTCGGAGATCTGCTTATAGCTGGTGCGCGCGTTGTTCTTGAGCATGATGGCGGCGGCGGACCGCACAAGGTGATAGTCCTGTGCGGAGCATTGCAGGCCAGCGGGGGGCTCAGAGCTGGAGAAGAGGTAGGCGAGGTAGTTGTTGATGTCGGGAGAGGCCTTTGCCTGAGAGAGCATCTGCGCATCAATCGTTGGTCAGCGGGGGAGCAGCAAAGACGGGTCGATGGCGGGCTCACGAGCTCTGCCTGCTTCTGCGCATTCTTGTCGAAGCCGCTGAGCGAGTCCTTGAGGCAAGCGGCCAGCTGGCTCAAGGACTCTGGGGCCGGCTGCCAGGCCATGACCGGCGCCGATCGGAGGGGGGGGGCGGGGAAGAGGTCAAAAGACGGTGGAAGGTCGGGAGTCGGAAAAGGGTCCGGCGACGCGATGATGTGGTGTCGGAGGTTGAGAGAGAGCAGGGCGGAAGCGCAGAGAGGGGCAGTCGTTGAAGTTGTTCACCAAAACACAGGCGTAGACCGGCGGCACTGGCACTGGGTGAGGGCAGTGGCAGTGGGCGTTGACATTGGCGACTGGCGAATGGTGGGGTCACCCTGTCAGCTTTTTTTTCGCGATAACTATGGTGCGGCGGAGTAGCGAGTAGCGGGTGTGAAGCCTGGAGCGCTATCTATTGGGCCAGGCGTGGTCGAAAGGTACGGGCAGGCCAGTGTTGCAGCGCTAGTGGTCCGCTGTAGTGTATCTGGACCCGTCCGCTTAGGTACCGGGCCTCTGTAGGGTACCTGGGTACCTCAGCGCGTGCAGGTACCTTGCCTTACCTCTGGGGACTTCGTGGAAGTCTGTTCGCTGCTGGCTGTATTGTGTATTCACGGAAAATGACGGGGCGCAAGGTCTGTGGAAAAGAGCAAAGGGAAAGCAAGTAAATGCTAATTTTAGCCGTGCTGTCTGCGCAGTCTGCTTCTGCGTGGCCCAACAGCGTCGCCAGAGGGCCGAAGTATAATGTGGTGGTTGCGCTGTGTAAGGTAAATTGTAGTGTAAACCTGGGAGCGTGACTTTGCCTCCCCACCCGTCCCCCAATCAAAGATTTGCTCCCGCTGCTGGTGTTGGGTTGAATTCAGTGAGTGCTCGGTTCAGGGTGCAGAGGTATGGCCGGCTGGGGTTGGGGTTTGGGGCCGGTACCTAGGTACTTCAGCGTACCTTTACTTGGTACGGTACCGAAGGTAGGTGAGGTAGCTAAAGTAAGGCAAGGTCAGGTCAGTTGAAGTACGTAGTAGTGCACATCATCATAGGATTCAAGGAAGGAGCGAAGCAGGAGGAGCGGGAGGGAGGAGCAACCCGATGAGATTCAGCAGCAGCCGAGCGAGCAGAGGAGCAGGCAAACCTGAAAAAGCTGGGGAATGGGAGCAGCGACGGGTCGGGACTCAGGAAAGGCGGAGGGGAAAGTGGGACGCAGCAAAACTCGTCCCTGTCCGCCGCCAGCGCCCAGCGTGTGTCCGCGTTCGCAGCCGGCCGTGTCAGTCTGCCAGTCCGCCAGTCCGCCAGTCCGCCAGTCCTCCATTTTTGCTAGCGCTGCTGCACTGCTGCGCTCTAGCTGCACCTGCGCTGTTGCCCACCACCACAAAATAATTGAGTAGTGAGCCAGGAGCCCCTCTGCCCGCCCTGAGCTAGTCCTGAAGAGGTGGCCCGTGCTCACTCTCTACCCCTCGCTCCTGCTTCGCCAGCTCAGTTGACCAGACCCAGTGGTCGGGGGGCGGCCGGCCGTATCGATAAAGTCAAAAGGGCAACCCCGACTGGTGACCCCGCCAGGGTTCACATTTATCTCAGACAGTGGGGACCGCCTGCTCTTGCCGTTTCGCAGTCTGGAATTTGACTGAAGGTTTCCAGATTCCCTCCCCTTTGGGAATGCCATTTTTTCTTATCCGCCATTTTGTCCAAATGCCGTTGAGGCAGGACGACCAACGGAACACGGCGAGAGTCTGCACAAATGCCCCCTTGCTGTTTTGTCCCCCAGCTGTGCTGCACTCTTTTGGCGTTGCCAAAATGCTGTGGGACTCCACCACGTTGCACGAGCAACGCATCACATAGGTAGAAAGCGACAGGCGCATCCACAAGTGACAACCCGCCGCCGTCCACATCAGACTGTCGTCAAATGTCTCTCTTGCTTCTCCGCTCGCGAGATCTCATCGCAGCCCGCCCGCAAGCCCTCGCGGTGCTCCAAATTCCCAAGGGGCGAGGATCAAACCCATGGGACCCCATTACCCTAACGCTGCCAGGGGTTCCCGCCCAGCCGCCCCTTTTGAGTCGGCGGCCGGTCGCGCAGAGAGTTGCGGGCGGACGGTTCTGGACCAGCAACCAGCAGACTCATACTTTCGCCGTCGCCCGAGTCATCGGCAGCAGGCCTCCGGTCATGGGAAACTGCGTGCGGCTACGAATCCCAGGTTCAAGGTATTACGTGCAGATCCTGTGACTTGTCAGAGCGTCTTTGCAAACATGAGCCGAACTTCTGCCACGAAACAGGACCAAACATGGCCATGTGGCCAGAGGGAAATAACGGATGAGCACAGCGTGCTTGACATTGCTCGTCTTTGCATCTTCTGCGTTCGCCAGCAAACATTTCCAGAAGGCGTCAAAACGCCGGCACGGGGTGTAAATGACATCAACAGATTTAAATTCGCGGCCAAACCGTGGGGGCATGGCTCGCCATCAGCTCGTCTTCTGAATCGCTCGAGCACCGTGACACACCAGTCATGGCACACACGCGCTCCATAATTTCGATGGCCAGGACGTTGGATTAGTCGGTTGCCCTGTTGACAGCCGTCAGGCTTCGTCCAACTCGTACATGCTTCGTGCCATTCCACGCCTGTCCCGTGATCTACCTGGCGGCCCGAAGCCACATGTCTCGCCCGCTTTTGCCATCAGTCCGCCGAGACAGACCCGCGAGGCCCGGCACGCCGCATCTCCCTGCCCCCTCCTGAGCCCGCCACAACTCCGTGTAACCGTTGCCCAGCCGCTTCGGGAAGGCGCAAGCAGCGGACTGTCTGCTTTGGAAAGAGCTTCTCGAACGAACACAGCGAGCGGGCAGCTGCTATGGGAGGCGAAAGGCTGCGTGGCACAAGCCCATCGCAGGCCGTCTCCCCTGCGCCATGCCTCTATCCGAAGGCCGCATCTCAGGAGACCCCGTTGACCGCCGGCTCAACCCCTTTGAGCCTCGCCATGACGACGTCCACGACCGCCCGGAACGCCTCCATCTCCTCTTCAACGGAGAGCCCCATTGCAGCGCCGCCTAGGTTCATCGAGCAGCCGACGTAGACGGGCAAGTCAGCCCGCTTGGCCAGCAGCTTGGCCATCCGGGTCGTGAACTCGAGTGTCAACTCCACCGAGTAGATAGCCGTCGACAGCGGCTGCGCGGGATCCAGGCGCTGTTGATTGTCAGAAAGATTCATTCAAGGGGTCGGGGGGCTCACGTTCGGAAGGGCGTAGACAAAAGAGCCAAGTGCCGCCGTCGTCGAGGGCTCGTCCTGCGTCGCTGAGGTGAGGAAGAGGGTGACGGTCTTGGCCTTGATGGTGAGGTGAATGTAGATGCGAGTGTCGAGGGAGCGGGGGAGGGGAATAGAGAGCTGAGCCACGCTGCTTGATGCCATTTTGCCGGTCTCTGGCGGTTCGTGTAATTTGAGTCGATGTTGGCTGCAGCTTGACGATCGTGGTTGGTGATGTAAACGCTGTCGAGTGAGTGGGCGACTCCGTGCATCAAAGCTCTTTCACACTGTACAGACACTGTGCTCACCACCACTCCTGCCTGCGGGTTGAGATATCCAGCCATCTGGCGTTGTTTATGTATCCGAACTGACATAGGTCTTCAGACGGTACAATTTTTATAGTTGAGTAGTACATTAGCAATCTCGATACCACGATCATCCAACAGTCGTCAACCGTTGCTGACGCATGACCGCCAGTTTATCGTGCAAGTGTCAACTATAAGCAGCTTCCTTCGCAAGATCTTGCACATACGACCATACCCACCGGAAAACTCGGGATCCCGTCCGCTCTCCCATAGATAAGCCAGCGAGGGCCAGATTAGTAGTTGGTTCGGTGACGACCAGCGAATACCTGGTGTTGTATGTTTTTTTTTTTTTTGCTCCGCTGAATATGTATGTATGGTATACCTTTCGCCACTAATTTACAGATATTTACACATATTGATAATCAGTCACATTATTCCGTCATCTGCAAGTCTTTCCTCCGTATCATATACCTCTCCCCGTTTATTCGTTTGTGAATATACACTACTATACATAATGTAATACAGTGGAACGGCAGCCGTCTAGTGCGTGCCTCAATTGTAGGACCATTCAGCTATATGGCTGTCGTTTTCGAGTCGGAGGCGTCACTGCCTAGTATCTGACCATTGTAAGACCGAGACTCGGTCACCGCATCGGCAGAAGTGTCGCTGCCGGGTGTCAAACCGTCGGACTCGGCCACGGAATTCAACTCTGTCGGCTCCATCTCGTCAGCCGGCTTCGGGACAGTGCGGTCCGGCTGCGGCATTCTGGTAAAGACGGCCACAAATCCGCCTCCGACGACCAAGCCGCCGACCTTGGGCCGGCAAACCACCCCCTGCGCCGCCTCACCCTCCAGAGACGCCTTGCGGATGCTCACCGTCTTGACGTCCCAGTGTCGCCCACCCAGGCCGTCCCGAAACGCGACGTCGCCGTCCGACGTTGATGTCTGCAGCTCCACCACTCGTTCCAGCACGAGCGGGTGCTCCTTGGCCCAGACCACGAAGTCGAGGATCTGCGTGACGGAGGGGAAGAAAACAACCACCTTGCCGCCGGGCTGCAGCGCCTTGACGACGAGGTCCGCATGCTCCTGCGATGCAGGCAAGTCCAGAATCGCGTGCGCGAGGAACGGGTCGCTGCCGTTACGCGACAGGCGAGAGGCGAGGTACGACCGGATCGTGCCCACGTGGAAGTCGACGTCGAGGATGTACTGGCCACGGCGGAAGTGGCGGACGAGGCGGTGCGCCTTGCGGCTGGAGGCCGGGTTGTTGTCGAGCGTGTGGATAATGGCGCGGCGGCCCGCAACGTGCTTCTCGTGCAGCGCCGTCAGCTCTGGGTCCGCGAGGCTGAGTGCGTGTGGCGGGACATCGTACACGAGCTCATCGTCGTCCGTCACAACCTTCCGCGGCATAGTGACTTTTTCGTACGCCGCCTCAGACAGCGCCTTGCGGAGCTGCGGCGGCAGCGGCGGGTTCGCGCCGTGGATGGCCCGCGCGAGGTGCAGGGTCAGCGCGCCCATTCCCGTGCCTGCTTCGAATATCTCGACCGGCGGGCCGGCGTCGAAGTCGGGGTCCTCGCCAGGATTGGGGAGGTTGATGTCGAGGAAGGAGACAATCAGGTTGGCGTCCTGCGGGTAGATCTGCCCTGCATTGTTCAGCTCTTGTTCGGGTATCAGTGGGCAGCAGTTCGTACCGGCGTCGTTGGCCGCGGGGAGTTCATGACGTATTGCGCCAAGGTGGCTTCTAACAGGCGCACAATACGCCCATCGCTGCCGGAGAGCCTGTCCATGAAGGTCTTGCCGATGACATCGGATCCATTGACTGTTGCGCCGTACGCAAGCTGAATGGAGGTGTCTTCTTTCAGCGGGGGCGAGAGGTGGAATTTTGCCTCTCTGGCGCCGTGCTGGCGCAAGACGATCACATCGTGTTCTAGACAAGTCAGCCATGGGTTGTGGAGGTAGAGATAGAAACGAACCTTTGATGACCCTTCCAGAGCTAATGGGCTGGCAAAATGGCCGTCTGATGTGTCTTGAGAGACTCAATGGCCCGATTCTGGGCGGCATCGTCAGAATTCTTCGTGGTCTGTTGAATCGCCTAGAAGGACGCAGGTTCGCTCGGCTCAACACGGCAAAGGGTCCACTTATTATCCCTGTACACCAACTAAGGCCCCTTTACATCTGTCCAAAAATACACATTGTGCACATTATAATATCTGTCTTGTTGATCTCTAATTTGGTTTCTATTGCTGCCTCTACCTCCATTCTTACCTTCGTCTTTTCTCTGCCTCTGCTTTTTTCTCTGCTTTTGGTAGCTGCTTACATGGAATTTGGCTCAGACTGGGCCATGCAGGCTAGCAGGAATTACTGATAAAAGAATAAGCTTGGTGGATGCATCAGTCATGCGTATAGGCAAAATACCCTCCTTATCCAATCCTACAAATGATACTTCACAGCTTCCCTTGTCAAGCCTCCATCCATTGCCATGCTTCAGCGCCGAGCCTCTTCCTGCTCGTCAAAAAGTCGGCAAGCAAGGCAACCCTCGCCTCGGCAGGGTTTGTTCCCCCAATGCCCGCACGCCCTGCCTTGGAAGAATCTCACCGTCATATTGGTGAGCTTGAGCCTTTTCGTGGCTATTCTCTTCTCTCTTTCTTTCTTGAACAACGACTTCCGCTTCTTGCGCCGGGCTTTTGAATGTCCTCGCTTTGATGATTGGTGCTTCTTGGCCTGTTGGTGGTCCCGCTGTCTCTGCTTCCAAAGGGCAACATCCTTCTGCTTGCTTTCGGCATAGGCATCAATGGCTGTGATCGGGTCAAGCAGTGTGGCAACAGCGTCGATTATGTGATCTTCTGATACCCCATGCTGATTAATTAGCTGAGAGTTGGGTGCAGGTTCTGCTGTACGTCTCATGGTCTGATTTAGCGATGCGTTGAAGTCGGCAGCATTCTTGGCCTGGGAAGCAGCAACAGAGACAACAAACTCCAATGCCGGGTTTGGTTGACTGCTTTCGATAGCGCCCTGCCATACTGTGTGACCTGAAGGTGCCCATTCCGTGCTGTGAACGAATGCTCCGTTGGCCAGGAGAACATGTGCTGCGCCGTACTCGCGATTGCAGAGAGCTAGGTGGAGGGGACCGTGTATAGAGGTAACATCTCCGAAGATATCAACACTGACACATGGGCAGAGGTCGGTGCACATTTGGTCGATGGGGACGCCGTGGCTAATCAGCCAGCGGACAGCTTCTGCTTGGCCTGACATAGCAGCACAATGCATTGCTCCCTCGCCAGGTTGTTGTGTTCCTGTAAATCTCATACACGGGTGATGATAACGTCTCTGGAAAGCCAGATCCTGCCCATGAATCCGGAGAAGCTCCAAGGATCCCAGCTGGCCGGTCCCAGCACAGTGCATAAGAGCATTGTGGTTCTTGCGACGGACCTCTTCCTCGTACAGCGCCCATGTGGCGACCTGGTTCAGCCGTCGGTTTGTGTTGGCCAGGGATGCGAGATCGTGAACTTCCCCAAGTTTGTCGGCAATCCTTGCAAGCACTTCGTTAGGCAGATCCTCGAGGCTAACCATGATCTCTGTTGTTGATGTTAACACCGTCAGTGTCGCCCAGGGTTTATTCCTTACATGTGTATTGTGTGTAAGCGCTTCAAATACAAGTGTGATATTTTTTATTTTTTTTGTTCTTGTATCGGAAAGAAAGGAAATAAGCAGTTGTGTGGTGGGGGTACTGAAGTGTTTGATGGTGTTGTGGTAAAAGAAGAGGAAAAGTTGAACAGCGTGAGAAGAATGTGCAGCCCTTGGGTTGAAGGTGGAAGCAACCGACCTGACCAGCACGGGTCGCGACTGCCTTGGGAGCCACCCAGCAGTGTGCAGACTTGCAAGTAGCCCTTCATCCAAAATGCAACACATCACCTGGTTCTCGTACTCCATCCAACATTATGGGACATGGGTCGACTATCAAGGTGTGCAGCACGACCAAAGGCAAGGAGAGAAAATAATCTTTGTCCATCCACAATCCCACCACGGCCATCAGAGAAAGACACCAAACGTATATAAGCAAGCTTGCCAGTCCCCTGAGCCTATTATAGCTGTCATAATCCTACCGTAGACACAACTCTGCTGTAGACACGTTCATTCTGTTTCTTAGCCCGTCTTAAACCTCATGTCTACTCCCGTGCAGCACTCGCCCAAGGGCCCCAGCCCTCACGATACCCCCGATGCCTCGTTCATCCGAGCCGCCGCTACAGAGATCAAGGACTGGCTTAACCTCATCCTCTCCAAGAACGAGAACCAGAGAATCATGCGACCGGCAACGCAAACCCGCGCCGAGGAGCTGCGTCACATCTGCCACCTCGTCGGGAGTGGCGCCCTGCCGCCGAGGAGTTCCTCGCCATGAGCCGTAAGCCCGGCGGTCCCATTGTCCGCTGTCCCGCCGAGGCGGCAGCCGTCTTCGCCGTTAGGGCCTGGGTCGACATCGACCGCATCCTGGACATCGAGTGGAAGGGGAGAATCAAGTGGCTTCAGATGTCCGGCATGGCCGCCTTCGTGCTGCCGCCGGCCACTGATGCAGAGCCCATGATGTCGATGAATGATTTCGTCAAGAATACGGCTAGCTCCTGTGAAGATTTCGACTGGGACAAGGCGAGGGCAGCGATTAGCGCATACGCAGCCTACGAGAGTCCTACCGACCCTGTCGACCTCATTTGCCGTCGGTAATTCTGATACCAAAAGTGAGAGCCGCTCTTGGCAGGACTGAGGTGGTACTACGAAGACGGGTACTGCAAGAACTATACACAGTTTTAGACGTGTTCTAAAAGCTCGCTACCTTGGCAACCAAGGGGTTTTCCGCCGAGGAAGGGAATTTGGTCCGATTTGGTGTTCAAGTCAACCTTTGGGATTGGGGAAAAAAACCCACGGCGGCGTCCCACCACCAAACATCCTTATGGACATACCCCCCGCTACATTGTATTGAGCTGTTGTTGCTGGAGCCTGATCCTTGAATTGTGTATTTCGCTCAACGCTTGTTGGACATTAACGAAGTCGTCCACCACGACGCAGATAGGAGCCAGGATTGAGAAATAGATTGATCATTCGCTACCAAAGATTTGGGGGGGGTATCTCATGCCATGCAAAACGCTAAAGGACAGTCCAGACATATCCAACGCATACATCATCGTGTCATGCTCTCATTTTCCGTCAATCCGTCAGTACGGGGCGTCAAGCCAAACCGCGCGCCTCGCTTCGTCCGTCTCCGCGAAGAGAACACCAAAACACAAGCCACCACCCCGCGGAACAATAGACGAAGTCAACGAAACGCAACAGCCCAGCCATCACAATATTGCCGCCCAGTCCAGTCCCATCCAATAAAAGTCCAGTCCAGCCCTTCTTTCCCTTTCTTTCCAATAATCCTATCGCAGATGGAGCAGAATAGAAGAAACAAACATTAATATCGTGTGCGTTTTGCTTTTGTAAAAGAGAAGAGATAGAAGGGAATCTGGCCTCGGCACCGCCAGCCGGTTATAACAGGACCTCGGAATTTCCGTGACCCAATACTATGGTATTACAACTGTTGTCAGTGGGTTGTAATGATAAAAGGAAAAAAGGAAAAAAGGATAGTATGTGGGGAGGGGAGGCTGCCCCCGGATACCACTGAAGGACTCGGGGCAGCTGGCAAACGCCGTCCTGTGTCTAACCGGCTGTTTTGCTTTTGTTATATAAGAGTAAAGATAAAAGAGCTCAACCACACGTCTCGCGACGGTGGGAGCGACGATGGGCTTGCACCCTCTTGGAATCTTTCATGCGAGTGTTTTTCTCTTTCGTCCGAAACCTGATAATGGAATGTCTTTGTTTTGGGACAGAACAGGGGTGCTGAGGGAGGTCAGAGTGTATGTGCGGTATAGGAAACGAAGGTATTAGACAACGCTTAAGACAAACAAAGAGAGTTTAGGTCAAATGCTTGCAGTGCGCGCCCTCTCGGGGACGCGCGCGTAGCAGACCATAAGCTTGAAGCTAGTCCGCAGTTCCTCGCACTCAGAAAGCAGAGCGCGGTCGGCCCAGATACTGCGGTTAGTGGCGGTACCCGCAGCGCTCTCGTAACAGCGGCTGTACCACCAGCGGCCAACCTTGGCTACCATCTTCGTGATGTTCTCGTCCGCTGAGTCGCCGTCGTCGTTCATCATCTCGGCGAGACTGCGGACCTCCTTGGCCTTGCGACCACCGGACACGGGCGGTTTGCTGCCGCTCTCGGACCGAGAGACAACGCTCGCGACTGGCACACCAACGCGGCAAGTCTTGATGTCAGAGAAGCCCTTGCGTCCGAGAAGTTGCAGAATGAGGTCGGATGTGGATCTGATGCTAACCTCAGCGTCACGCTCATGGATGCGCTCCTTAAGGCGGCGGATGGTGCGGCGGCCACAGTTTCCCATGTTGTTGAGGTCGACGTCGAGGATCGACAGTTCGAGGTAACCGCCAGGCTTCAGCACGCGGCGGGCCTCGGAGACAATGTTACGGTAGTGAGACTCGGGGGCTGCGGCGGGGAAGCGGAAAACGACAGAGGTGAAGCTTTCAGGGCCGAAGGGGAACTTTGCGGTGTGCGACAGGTACTGGATCTGGTGGTGGTTCGGCGGGCTCAGAGGAAAACTCGACGAGTTATTATGCTCCTCCGGCAGAGGCGCGCGAGGGGAGAGATTGAAGAAGGTGGCAGCGGGGTAAGTCTCAGCGGCGTAGAATGACCAGTCGTCGTTACCAAGACCGTCGACGACGAGAATAGAATGACGCTTCAGCGAGCCGACCACATCCAGGAGCTGGTCCCGGGCGGGACTAAAGAGCACATGGCCAAACGATAGCCACTTGCTGACGGTCATCGACCCGATGCGGAGGTTGACTTGAGAAAGAGGCGACTCGTCCTCGGAGGATTTGCAGCTGCAGTCAGACTGCCTCGATTTGCGAGACGAGTTACTGCTTCTCTGCGAAGCAGCTGTCGCCCTGCGCGCCAGCTCAGTACTCTCACGGTCAATGGCGCTGGCCGGAACCTCCGCGACCGGAACAAGTGTGGTCGAGTTGTCCTCGGGCTTCAGCGCAAATGCGGCCTTGAGTCGCTCAGTCATGTCTGCGCTGTAGATGCTCGAAGTTGTGGCGCCTATGTCGATCTCGGTGTTCTTTTCGGGGGCCTTTGCCGTGGGCACGATGGTGGGAGACTCCAGGGGCATCAGTGACCTCTTCGAAAGCCTCCCGTCGTGACTTTCGAGGTGAAACGGAATGCCCTTTGCAGACGTCGCCGACTGGGGCACTTCGCCGATGAGGTCGTTGTATTCATCCCAGATTTCATCCTCGACGAGCGGGGCGTTGGGATTGGGAACATACGCCATTGCGTCCGCGAGAGTGTACATTCCGCAGCTGCTGGAGGTCGTGCTAGTGGTGCATTCGGAGTTCTTTCGGGGCGAAAAAGCCAAGAACTCGCGACCGATCTGGATCATCTCGGGAGTCTTGATTGGTACCAGTGAGGAACGCGGGTCTGAGTTGGTCTCGCCACTCGTCGCCATGGACTCTCCTCGGGAGAGCTCCGGCGTCGACAGCTCTGGCGGGCTGGGGCCCGAAGTGACAAAGTCTGGGTTGAAACCCGCAGTTTGTGGCTGCATCTGCAGGCTGGTCCTGTTGAACGGGCGAGAGAAGCTCCTCGATGATGTGTGCTCCGGCCGAGAATTGACCACCTTTGGAATCCTACCAACCTGCGGCAAACGGCTTGGGCGAGGCTCGGCCGGCTTCGCTGCCGCCTGCGAGGTATGCGTTGGCTTCATGGATCGTATCGCCGGGATCGACGTGGTCTTTGCCGATGCCGAGTTCCTGCGAGCCTGCGACGATTTGGTCGGCTGGGTAAGTCTGCTCAGGGACTCCCGTCGTTGGTCCTGGCTTGCTGTGGAAGATCGTCTCTCCTTCATGACTGGGGGTGGAGACGGAAGGTCGAAGACCTCTGCTTCACGAAGGATCTCCTCGACGTCTGGTGGGCCGGCATCTTCTTGTTCGGAGCCGTCCATCATCGTGTAAAAGGCAGCGGGCTTGTAGTGTACGACTTGGGAGGTAACGGCAACAGGCACAGCTTCGGCCTCTTTTTTCTTGTTGTTCGGTTGGCTTTGGGACCGACTGAAGAGATTCCACTTCCTCGGAGAGCGAGCCCTCTTGGTCAGCTTCTTCGGGGTTGCTGTGGTGGCCGCAGCCATACGGCCACGAATGACCTCCCTGTGCTTCTCAAACTGGGAGTCTTCCGACAGGATGGTTGTGTCTTGGCTGTCGATCGATGGTGATGTGATTCCTGTCGTGTTGATCGGCTTGGGTAGCTTGAGAGGGCTCTGGTCAGGGGATGACCTCAGTCGTTGGACGGATCTCCTAAAGGCTAAGGTGGACTTCATGGTGACGCCCTCAGAGTCGCTGCTGTCCGAAGGCCGGCGGCGACCAACAGGTTGAGTGCCTCGGGGGATGGCCGAAGGAGCCAGTCCAAATCTGCCCGTGCTGGACGTCGTCGACGCCTCGGAGCTGTATCCAAGGCTATGGTTGCTCTCTGATCGGGCCATGTCCACGCTGTTGTTTCTGTTCTCCACAATCTCTCCGCCAGATATGATCACCGGGTTCATCCGTTCTAAAAGGAACGAATCAACCGGCTGGTTGCCGAGGCTATCTTGAGATGATCCAGGCCCCAGACTTGCGCGAGCCAGGTTGGTGGCGGAGCTGCCGCTGCGTCTTCGAATGCCCCCAATGCGTCCATAGCCCTCATGTCCAGTGCCGGCGGCAGGACCTTTGCGGGCTGGCTTTTCTTTCTTGTCGACCTGGGGGACCTCGGGTGCCGTCTTGGAACGCCGGCCAAAGAAGGGGAAACGGCTGAATGTCGACGTGTTTGGGCTTGGGGTACGAGTTGGACGGCGATCGTTCTTCTTCTTAGGATCCGGGGCATTGGCGGGGCGCGGCGCCGGCGTGGCTTCTCTACCGACAGGCAAGCGAGACTGTTGCTTGTCGGGATACGAAAGAGGGGTGGTAGATCTCGGAACTTGAGGCTCGGGTCCGCGCCGGTCGCCAGACAACGACGTGGACGACAGGTTGCTGTGGATGATCGGCAGCGGACCGAAAAGCTGCGACTGTAAATCCGGAGTGTTTTCTCTGCTTGGCCGGATTGGCGGCGTTTGACGAGGCGAAACAGCTGGTCCTAGACCTGGAGGAGATTGGACCGGCGACGGCGGGGTCATTACTGGCTGAGCCGGCTCTCGGGAGGTCTTCGATGGCGACTCTTCATTGTCACGGCTCTTGACAAACTTTTGCGATGATTTGCGCGGCGGCGGGCTCGGCGGCAGCGGCGAGAGCC
Organism: Colletotrichum gigasporum; assembly: GCA_024584535.1. NCBI lineage: Eukaryota > Fungi > Ascomycota > Sordariomycetes > Glomerellales > Glomerellaceae > Colletotrichum > Colletotrichum gigasporum. The sequence goes on from CP077951.1 coordinate 3,421,321, forward strand.
GTTTCTTCTTCTTGGTCTCCTTGCGGTCAGCCTCGCGCACCGTAGAATTGGACGAGGACGACGTCAAGGACTCTCGGACCGCGGCCAGACCTTGAGGGTCGGCGCTAAACGCACCCATCTCATTCGGTATGCTTCCGGCTCGTCTCCGGGTGACCGGCGGCCGTGTTACAGCCGGGCTAAGCTGCCTCGTTCTAGGCGCAGGGAGCCGCATTGGGGCCACAAGACCCGGCGACTGTGACGACATGGACGTGGGGGTGGTGTCGCGGCTGTATGGACCAGGCCCGGGCGACTCGGAGAACCTGGTGGACGGGCTGCCGCTGAAGGCGCTCAGCTGGCTGCTGGTACCGGAAAACACGGGGGTCGGTGGTGGTAGGTCATGCGTGGCCAGTCTGTGGAGGAAGTCAACACTGGAGCCCTCCGAAGAGGTTGACGGCCTTCCAGAGATGTCTCGGTAGCGGTCCAGCTCGGGGTATATGGTGACGGTTTGCGCTTGAGTCTTGGGCAGGTCAACGACGTGGGCAATTCGGATCTCCGTTGGGCTCTCGGTGATGCTCCGGTCAAGCTGCAGGCCAGCAACCGGATCGAGCGACGTCCGTGATCGTGGAGCAGACGACGACGAGCTTGTGCGAGTAGATTCGGTCTGGGAGTCATGGCGCAGGCTTGGGGTTTTCTGAGCGACTGGTGACTTTTTCCTCCGCAGCACGTTGCGAGCTGGCTTGAAGACGACGGCCTGGGAGCGCCCCGAAGACGAGGAGTCTGACATGGTTGAGGCGTGGCCAGGCCTCTCCGATGCCGTGCTGTTGGAGCTCCACAACTGTGTCTGGTGGGTTAGAGGAGGTCGGTTGGTAGGAACCGGAATAGCTGGACGTCGGGCGGAAGCATTGGGTTGGGGGATCGGTTTGTTCTGTATCGGTTGTTGGATGGCAATCCGAATGTTCTCTCCTTCTCTGCGAACCCTTCGCAGTTGCTGCTCGTCGCGCTCCATGGCGGCGGCGGCGGCGGCTCTTCTCGCTCGTATCGATTCATCTGGACGACTCGGCAAACCTGAACCCATGCGGAGGGTTGCCATGATGTCCCAGACTTGAGTGTTCTGGGCCTGTCCACCATAATCCGACGCTCTCAAAATCTCATGTTCAGTCCGGGATTAATACGTGAGACCTACTCAGAGGTTAGCGGCGGGAGTCGAAAAATGGTGACGGGAACAACCTAGCAGAAGGCGCGCCCGGTAATTAGGTGCTGACTGTGGCCGTGTTGCCCAAGGCACAGCCAAGCGGATCAGACACGGGGTCACAGGGAGGAGGAATAAATCCTCGACCTCAGAGGCCGACTAACAAAAAGGCAAAAGGGTGTCCGGCAGTCCCAAGACGGCCGAGCTGGGATGCGATGCCGAGCACAGCCAAGGGGGACGAGATAGTGTTTTATGGAGAGGCAGATTAAAGAGGCACAGCAGATGGGAAAAGGAGTCTCCTGGATCAAGCAGAAAAGAGGAAGAAAAAAAAAGTCAGCAGGGAATGCTGGCGCGGAAGAGGGGGACAGATTCCGGGCTGAGATGGTGAGGTGTGGTGGTGGTGTGGTGGTGGGGTGGTGGGATGTTGCGCGGCTGTCGTGGGAGAGCCGATTCGGCTGGATGAGGGTGGTGGAGGGGTTCAGAGGGGTCCTCGAGATGGTGGGGAGAAGCCGCGTCTAGACACCAGCGTTGGCGCCGTCAGGAATATGAGCCAGCCTCTGGCCGGTGACGGAGAGCTGGTGGTGATGGTGAAATTGCGACTGGTCTGGCGTCTGGGGAAGAGCGAGGCCGCTGGGGTTAGCTCAAGATGGGGAGGCCAGTCTAGATAAGTGCGGAGGCACAGAGGCGAGATCTAAGTGAGGCAGTGGCGAAAGGAGGGCAGCAAGGAAAGGAGCAAAGGAGGAAGCATCAGCACGAGGTAGAGTAAGGTAAGGTAGGTAGAAAAAGAAAAGGAAAGCTACGGTAGCAGCGGCCAAGTTGGGCAAGAAGGCAACATCGGATTGTATATAGCAGTACGGTACGTTGGGTAAGGCATCTCGTCTCGTTTTCTTTTGCTTTTTGCCTGGAGCCGGCCTGCTGGAATCCGGACGGCGTGAATGGACGACGCTGGGTCAAGCGGGCAGGCAGGGGTATGACTAGCAGAGTACCTATGTAGGAGAGACCAGAGGAGAGCAGACGGTACTTCTGCAAGGCTCGATACTGCGGAAGTTGGGAAGGTACTGCGGTAGATACTGCGTACTGCGTACTGAGCATCTGCATCTGCATCTGCAGACTGCAGACTGTAGATGGGGCGTCGATGCCATTCTTTGCGCGTGGCGTCTGAACCCCTGCCCCCAGTCCCCTACTACGCAGTAAGCCCTCTCAAGCCTAGGACCATGCAGCGGTCAAGAAAAGGGAATCATGGGCCCAGGTCAGGTGAGCTGCTGGAAACGCCGAGGCGGCGCTTTGGGATTGGGCAGCAGCGGCAGGGAAGGCGCGCAGGAGGGAGCAGATCAGACAGCGGCATGCGCCAGTCAACAGTTGACTCATCCTCGCCAGGGAAGTGAGGCCTGGGAAGGGGAAGGGGAAGGGAAGGGCAGCAGCAGGGCTCGGCTGCGAACTGCTGTCGCGGTGGAAACGGGCCCGTCTGCAATCTGCAGATGCAAAGGAGAAGCAAGACACCGACCGAGACGAAGGAGGGGCAGCGACATGGACATGGGGAGCCAAGACGACGAAGAGACGCTGCGGGCGGCACGCAAGTCGATGAGAGGTTGACAGGTACAGGGCATGGAGAGTGGTAGCCACCAGCGACCCAGCGCCTGGCGTCAATCGCCGTGAGGCGCACAGCTGCGCCGCCATGCGGGTAGGCTCGCCCTGGACGATGCATACACGACCGTCCTATGGCAGCACCAAGGACCGCTGAGAAGCCGCCCTGACGACGCCATTGGGCCGCACCCCCCTGTGTGCCCTTGCCCGGATTCGGGGTCGTCCGCATCTTCTGGGATGCTGCGATGCTGGAATTCCGGGGTGGGAGACGAGTCCAGGGGAATTAGTCGGCATGTTGGCTTCGATGCTTTGCTTTTCGAGAAGAGAAGAGTCGACGAGACAACAGAATGGAAGGGGGGCATGCCATCATCGCAGAGCCTTGACGATCCGCTGGCACGCTGGCCACCGACAGACATGGCTGTGCTTGCCGCCGTCGGTTCACGCTACCATGCGCTACACCCGACCGACGGCGGGCGCCGTAGTTTCTTTTGGGTTGCGTGGTTGTTAACGGCACGGGACTTGCTTGACGTGGATGGAATTGGCTCTCGGGCTCGGGGACACTGGACGGGGGGGGGGGCAACGCCCAAGCTGGCGGCTGGGGACGTCCCTGAAAGCAAAGGGGATGGCCCGCCCCGCCAGTGAGAAAGATGAGAGGAAAACTCAAACTCTGTCGTCGTGTGAGGGTACCTACGCAGTAAGAAGGCAAAAAAAGTCTTAGGTTGGCTGTATTATGGATAGAGAGGCAGGGATGCCGCTGGGCGCTACGGCGAATGGCCGGCGGCGACGGGATATGTTGGACGACATGTTTGTTAATGAGAAACGGAGACTGGGCGGAAATGCCCACGAAAGGCAAACCGCCAAGGAGCGAGCAGGCGAAGGGCCTACAATGAGAGGCGAAAACGAAAGAAGCGAGGGACGAACACTGAAGGACGTGGAGAAGGGAGCGAACGGAGGGCCCAAAGAGTGGGTCCACAACGCACCTGCCCCCGAATGGCCTTAGCGCGGCAGCACCCGTACAAAGTACCTAGGTACCTGCGGGTCCGGACGGCTCAATTGGAACGTGCGCGCCCACGCCTCAACTGCCCGGCGGGGCCAACAATCTGTCTTTTGACTCTTTCCCACCACGTTTTTGCTTGCACCTGGACGCTCAGACTGCTGCATGCGCTTGCGACCTCGACCTCCACCCAGCTGTCCAGCCCTGAGATGCTCGATAACTCGACAGCCTCTCGCAGCCATGTCGCCTCTAGCTGTATGGAACTCAACCCACTTGCACACAAGTGCCGGATGGGAACCCCACAAACGGACAGGCGGGTGCCGTACGCGAGTCGACACGCCAGTACCCGAGGTACACTGCAACCTTGGTCTCCCCTGTGTCGCTCCCCGCACCGGCCGACGTCAACTGTCGAACCGCCGGCTACCGAGAAAAGCAAGCCAGAACGTTTGATTCACCAGCCTGACGACTGTCGTCAACATGTCATCTATCAATGATCCACTGCATGTCTCACTCTGCACTGTCCGAGAGGCCAGGTTTCTGCATGTCTTACTCCTGTGCCACCCTCCCTGTGATCGCCCACGCTACCGATACCACCCCTCCTCCACTGCCCGGCGCTTGTTTGGCGACCTCGGCCGTCTGGGCGAAGAGGGTGTGGACGGCTCGGGCTCTGGACACAGACCAGACGGACGCACCCCACCCCAATGATATCAATATCTGATATTATCATCTTTCGATAAATCTGCTCAGTGCTCAGGAGAGCTGCGGACGCCTACCGCCTCACGGCAACGACTTGATTTTCTCTCCATCTCGGGGCCTACTCCTGCGAGAAACCAACAAGGCAACATCGGCTGGAGCGCTCGCTCCCACGCTGCTCGATCGAGAGACTCGCAGGATGATCGACAGAGACCCCGCGATGAGGGAACCATACTAGATAGTGTACTTGGCGCAGACAGATGACTGCAGCACAAAGCCTCAACGACGCGTCGTAGCCAACAAGGGAAGCGCCACCAATGCGCTCTCCCACTGTCTAATTAGGACTTTGGTTGAGGGTGTCGACGACCTGGACCGGCCTAGTCCGTAGGCACCCTTCCAACCTCAGTCCTCCATCAAAGTCCCAAAAAATACGGACAGAATAGTCGACGGATTCGAGCCATTTCTTGCAGACCAACCAACGATGTAATTCTCCGGCTGGGCAGGCAATGATACGCCCTCAAGAGCCGTCCGTCCGCTGCTTACCACCAACAGAACTCGACTGATGGAACCCTCGCGCAACCAACTTGCGAGCCTGCCGCGCCGTCAGGTTCGGAACACCAACTGAAGAAGCCATTTGGAAGATTTCCATTCGTACGCAGTGCAACGCCACGTCCAATCTCCCAAGCCCTTGTTTTGGACAGAAACAGGAGTCTGGAGATTGTCTCATCCCCAATTCAGATCCGCTGCGGCATCGACCATTGCCCCAGGCTCACGTAAACCATCCAACCACCGCTAACGGGAGAAACCTGCCGTTTTGTTTGCTCGGGGGGCCATGCAATCTCGTTGTCGCCATTGGCCCAGCGGAAATGGATTTTCTGGGCAGCAGGGAGCATAATCCCTTTCTCTCTTTTTGATTGGCTACCTCGCCTACAATTTTGGCCAATCGTCTGCCTCGACTGAGACATTTTACCACCTCCAGTTGCGTCCCTGAGCGGCCATTTCCCCTCATGCGTGTCTCTCCTTACCCGCATCGTTCGGAAACGGCTCTTCACCAATCGACCGCACCGGGTTGACGAGATTGCTCAATTAGGAGTATTGGAATGAAGGAGTGATACTGGCGTCATCGCCCTTAGTCAGAGATGACCGTCTCATCTCGCGTTTGACCCGTGTCGAGGCTCCCCCGCAACGCCGTCGTCTTTGGGCCAAGGCTCAAAGTGACAGCTCCCGTCGCACATGGCCAGACATGGAGCAACCTTGATTCGGCGAGCTCGACCCTGAAAGAAACGCGAAATATGATATCCGTCGTGCTGACTATCGACTCACATCGACTCTCTCCTCTTGTGCTTGCTACCGACATCGGTGATAATGAGCAAGAAATGACGAGAATAGCAGCACGGCCCTCGTCTGCGGCCACGACGGACGACCAAATAGCGCGGCATCAAGCAGGACAGAGCAGCTGAAACCTGCAGCTGGACTGTGGCGACTATTATGCGCTGGCGCATCTAAAATGGGCATTTGCAACTACAAGCCGCAAGGGCAGTCGAGTGCCGAGGCGGGCTGGCAGGCATGCAGCAATTCGGAGCGGCGTCGTGGCGCTCAGAGTTCACAGTTGTGAGGCAGCCTGAAGCCACAGAATATGCACTCCGCCACACGCCTCTCCCGCAGCCCTTGCAATCCGGTTTGTGAGGCTGGTGACGTGGCTTTCAGGCCCGATGGAGCGGGTCTCGGTGGCTCAGTGCCAACGGAGCCGGGCTCGGCTGCCAGAAACACCCTGCCCCGTTGCATCTGTGGCTTTACCCGGCTTTTCAATCGCAGATCTCGGTTTTCCGCGGCCATGTATCTGGTACCTGCGGCGGTACCTGCGGCGGTACCTGCGGCGGTGAGCCAGGATCATCTCGCTGACTCCGAGGACACAGCCTGTTATCCCAACAACGCAGAGGTTGACCGTGAACCACAGACGGCCTGCAGACGAGACTGGCGCAATGATGAAATCGGACGACCGCTGTGCTCGCAATGACATCGAGCTCCGGCTTGCAGTACATGTCGAGCCCACCACGGCCCCTGTCGTTTCTCCTATCGTAGCCGCCAGAGATCCCGCAACTGGGGGTCTGTTCAGGTGAACAGGGGTTTCGACACTTCCATTGGCCTGTGGCTCTGTGACGACAGGGATGTGCAATCTGAGCCTTCGCTCTAGTGAGTAACGTGACGGCGACGACGTGCGAGCAGCCACAGCTCTCACACATTCCTTCACACCTTCACGGCGGCTGTTGAGCAGAGTTTTCTCTCCTGAATCCGTCACCGTCCCACGGTTCCGCACAGACTGGGAAGCCAAAACTGCCGTACCCAACCGCAAGCGGCGCATTTTTCGCAGACGCGGGACTAGCGCGCTGGGTAAGGCGACTGGGGTTGTGTAGGACACCATCGTCTAAAGATGGTGTGTGGGCTCGCGGAAAGGCTGGGCTGTGTTGAGACACGAGCTAACATCAGCTGTCCATGTACAGTCCAGGACTGCGGCGTTGGAAGGTGGAAGCTCGACTACTTATCGGCTGCGTCCCCTAGGTAAAGCATTGGAACGGCCTGACTACCCTTACCCTTTGCGCACAGGCTCGCTCTTCAGGACTAGAGTCGCCCGGGAGCTAACGTCACTAAAAACAGACGACTATGGGACCAGCTTGCCTCAGAGGGCCTGGCTGAAATGTAAAGTACGACTCCTAGTGGAGTGGCGGTCGTGTCGGCCACAGCGAATAGACGTAAAGGCTTGCTCATCAGGACTCGTTGCTAGTGCCGTTGGACGATGGGCCGGGCCTGGCCTGCAACGATCAACATGGAGTCTTGCCATGCATCTTTGCGGCGTGGCTTGCGGCGTTGAAGCTGACCGGATGAATGGTGCCCTTCTATGGCCTTCCGGATCACAGCCCATTCCTTGATTCCTCCTGGATTTGGGATGCGGACGCTGAGGAGCGACCCGCATGGCATCTTTCACGGCCACTGGCCGCCCGGATGGGCACCGGATTCCATCCATGAGCTAGTGCTGGGCCAGACTTGTCTGTGGTAGTGGGGGCCTTAAAACGCCGTCGCGGATGGCAGTCCGCCCAGTCGGGTCGAGCATCACGGCGAGACGTCGTTGATGCTGGCAAGGGAGGAAAGTTCGCTTGTCGTAGGCATCAGGACACATGCATGTCTTGGCTGTCAAGGTGCCGCAAGTGAATTTGCGGTAGTTCCAGCTGGTGCCTACACTTGGTGTTCATTGTTGATGATGTAGATTGTGAAAGAAGAGTTCATTTGCGCCTCCTAGTCGGAGTTTGATTCAGAGTGCATCTAGGTGCATGTGCTGCGTGGACAGCTTCCTTGCTGTAGGCCTTTTCCCGGTGCAGAAATCCGGTAGTTGATGGCAAAGGTCGGCCCAGATCTCTTTAAGGGGCCGACTATTCGTCAGGCCGAGTCCGGTCGTAGCCGGTGGAAGCTGGGTGGGATACGATTACTATTCAATCCAGACTGCCACCATCGACAAGCGTCAGTCAAGTCAATGTAACATCTCAACATGCGTCCTTCCTTTTTGGATAATATAGGTTTCTGGACATGTGGCTGACACGGGTTTCGCACTCTTGAGCAGAATTCTCGCCTAGTCCGATGTATTAACGGCCCCAAGATGGCCCCAGAGCTTTACCAGAGGTTATTTGTCATGAATGACGAGGGCTAGATGCAATTTAGTTCCCCTTTCCGGTATATGCGATATTACTATTAATCTCTGAAAGAGTTTCGTTGATGAGACCATGAGAGCCATCAAGGCAAACCCTTGGCTAATTTTCCATCCATTGCCATGGCCACTGGACACAAATATTCACTCTTCTCCTTTTTCCATAGTAGCCGGACGGATATACAGTTAGTGTGGAGTAGCTGAGACTCTGAACAGTGCCATGGCTCTAACCCAAATGTTCGAGCCGAGTGTATGGATGTACCACGAATTTGACCAACACGCCCACTCACCCTCAAAATACGAACATCATGAGACGAGGACTCGTGAGAATTTTAAACCTCACCACGGCGGCCACTGTCGGTAACGTTGTTCGCAGTTCCAGTGGGCGTTCAACAAGAGACACACCCAAGAAGTATGGGACCAACTGCATGGACACCGAGACACAATTCTAGGCCGGTTATGAGTTATGTGTTTCTCGAGGTCAGTCCCCCTGAACACCAAAGGACCTAGCTATAAATCATACTCAAATTTATGAGGTTTTAGGAGTGTCTTTACGAGCCAAAAGTTTAGGTGGCATAAGCTTTTTGAACTACTGATTTGTTTTTGGTTCCCTGGAGAATATCTGCAGCCATATATCGGATCTTCATCTTATATAGCGCTTGGGTCTCGGCCCTGCCCTCGTTGAACGCAGACACGGAAGAATCCCCAAAAAGGAGCGTAAAGGAAGCAACGCTCCTCGTGGAGCGGTAGGTTCTTTGCAGTCTGAGGGTCTAGCACAGTAAAATAACACAGTCGGGTGAATTGCAATGGATTACTCCTTTTCTGGATTAATAACCCTCTTCCGACGTTCTTACATAGTACTCGGGGTCGCGGTCGTCTCCCAAAAGGCATCACGACCTGTTCATCTCTACTCTGGTCAGGTCTCTCTCTCTCTCTCTCTCTCTCTCTCTCTCTCTTTCCACCCTAAATACTCAGAAAATGAGCAGACAGACCATCGTAGAAGCGGCGAGGGGCAACAAAAACGACGGAAGTGCCAACCGTGTTATAAGAATTCCATGGTCAGTCAAGGCAACGCCGGCAAAGGGCGTCGACCTTGCCTGGGACACCATCAGTCAGCAAATAGAACTCCGCTGGACAAATGGCGAGGGCTTTCCGACGGAGGAGTCTAATGCGCGCACTTTGCTTGTCGAAACGCGTTCTTATTGAACCAGGATTCGGCCAAAACACCCGAAATTTCCGATTCTGGCAACGACGCAGGCGACACTGCATGTGAGCCAGGTGCCGATCTCTGAAGCCGCGCAAGAAACGAGGTCACTCCCGTGCCGAGAATCAGCCCCGCGGTCTCGTAAGCGTCCACACAAAAGTCTAGCTCAGACACCACAATAGAAGCCGCAGAAGCTCGGCGCGACCGATCCAAGCAAGGCCGCGATGTCCTTCTCCAGCAAGTGACAGAGAGCTTGTAGGCTACAGTCTGTCTCAAGGAGTTCAAACTGATAACACCCGGCTACCGTCGTGCCCTGACCAACTGAAAGCGATGATATCCAACCTCAACGACCGGGTGTTCTGGGTCGACGAAGATGAGACGCAGCTGGCGGAGGACTTTGACTCACAGCCCGGGGTATTAGAGGGTTTGAGGACGAAGACGTGATTTAGGATCACTCTTTGGGCTGCTTATAGCTGACCATCGCAAGGCTTTTGCGCTGCCCCCTCCCCATGCTCCGATACATTCAAGAATGGGCAGAAAAGGCTGCCAGGCAAGCACCAGGACAAGCCCCTGATAATGCCGGAAGACTCGTCACACTGGAAAGTCCTGCTGGCTTCATCGTCATCAGGGTGAGCTCTAGGATGTTGAGGGTATCGGACATTGCGCTTGAGATGGTTTTGCCAGGAAGTATGATCGATAATGTGGAGTTGCGAAAGAAGCCGTGGAGGATTTGTCCCTCCCCCGATGGTCTAGGAGGTTTCGCAAGCAATCAAGAAGCGTCTCACGGAGAATATGACGTGGTTCACATGAAGTAAGAACACGGAGGAGAGAGGTTCGGTCGAACAAGACGCATCGCCTGGCAAGGATGAACAGTCCTCAGCAGAGAATAAGAGACGATTGGCAAGACGGCCATGATGATGGGTTGAGTGTTGATATCGAGCCCGACAACGTAGCGCCGGAGCTCGTCATACCAAAGTCGGAGGACGGTTGAGTGTTTCACCAGCCCCGAAAAGGCAGAATTTTGGTGGAGACTTTGGGAAACAAGCTGTCGGCTTTATCCGGACTTATTTGCATAGATTCATGGACCGGAGCTCGGCGCACACTTTCTTGACAGACTGACGCAAATGGCTCTGATTGTTCTAGTTCCGTAAAGCTATGCCATACACAGAATCCCGGATAACGTCTCATTCCTTCCTAAGTCGTGGTATCATCAACCGGCCATCTCCTCGTCCTCGTCTCCGCCGCCCATCTTCCGCCGCAAGCGTACGGCGTCTTCGTCGCGCTTCCTCCGCTCAAGACCGTCCTTAATCCAGGCATCATAATCGGCTTCACAGGCGTCGACCTTTTGGGCGACAACACCCTTGAGCACCTCGCCTGCGAAACCGACAAAATTATGCCGTCGGAGAGCGTTCTCGAAGCGCCAATTACGACGCTTCTCGTTCTCGCGCTCTAGTGTCTCAGCGTCGCCGATCTCACGCGCGCCGATGCGGGGGTCGCGCACCATGGCCAGCACATTGAAGCGAATCTCGGAGCTGGCATAGGTGAGTACGCGCTCTTGCAGGATCCGGGTGACCTTCACGGGGAAGTCGTCGGCGGTGCAGGCGCCGTGCGAGATAGGAGCGGGCTGCAGACCATCAAGTTCGTACAGCTTGCCGTCGATGGGAGTGTAGGCAATAAAGTGGAATGCGTCCTCGGCCTCGCCTGTCTTCTGCGTCTCGTCGACGAAGGGACTGCTCTTGGCGAAGCTGTTGTGAACGTCGCGGATCAGCTCCGAGTTGCTGAGGGCCTCGCCGCGAAACTCGGGTGGCAGCACCATGGTGAACTCGCGGAACTCTGATAGCTTATCGCCAATTTCCACCTCGACCGTCTTGTTGAGCACGACGCTCAGCAGGGCTTGCGTGCCGCAGGCATTCTGGATCGTCTGTTGGGCGAAGAAGAGGCGCTCGGCGGCGTCGCGGTCGTAGGATTCCTGCAGTCGTGCGGGCAAACCCTCGGACGGGTAGCGGAAGAGGAATATAATGCCGTAGATGGGCTGCAGCGGGGCCAGCTCTTCGGGGGAGAGCGTCAGCAGCTCCTCAAATTGGACGCCTTTGACACCGAGGTTCTCGAGGAGGTAGGTGAAGACACCCTGGTCGGTTAGCTGGGTTAGGCAGGCGGCGGGTGTCACATACTGCGTCAGACTCGACTGCGCGGGTTAGCGGGAACAGCAATTGGAGGGGCGTTCGTACTTGTGTTCCATCCACTCATCTTGGCTGTTGATGGAGTTGCAAACGTGAAGCTTTACCTTACCTACCTAGGCACAGTGTGTTGACGTAGAGCTTTGGTGGGTCACAAATTGTAGTGGGGCGGACCGGGGTCAAAGATCCGCCGGGCCGAGAACTTTATCCTCACAACATAATTGAATGGCTGGCTATCTACAACTAATGTTCATGACCAGAGACTGAAATCTGCAGCAAATCCTCCAATGGTTCAGTTCACCGAGTGCGGCGTGACAGCGCGCTGTGGGATCGTCACCATAGCGCCGTCCTTCTGGTCCGACGAGCCCAGGCGTGAGGCCGGGCCAAACGAGCTCTCGTGGTCGGCGTCTTGCATGTTGAACGACCGTTTGCTATCTTCATCTGAGTGGCCGAAGCAGCCCTGCGTGCGAACAGCCCGGACGAACCAAGGCTTCTTGCCGGAGCCCTTCCAGGACCAGTACTCCTTCATGTCGTACTCGCGGGGCTCTAGCCGGCCACCGGAGAGCCACACGGTGAGGGCGATCAGGCCGTTGAGGACAGTGTATACGAATACGCCACTGATTTGTTAGCTGGGATGATGTGCAAGGGAGCAAGGGAGATACTTACGCAATGAGACCATAGGCCACGCTGTAGGAGAACGGAATGAACGTCATGACAACAAACGACGGGAGGACGTCTCCAATGTAGCGCCAGTTGATCTGGGTGATTTGGCGGATCATCATGCATCCGACTAAGATGAGCGTGCAGCCGGTAGCCCAGGGCGGGATCGACGCAAAAACGGGGGCGAAGAAGATGGAGACAAGGAAGCACAGGCCGGCGACCATGGCCGTGAGCCCGGTGCGGCCGCCCTCGGCGATACCCGCGCCGCTCTCAATGAAGGCCGTGACGGGGGAGCAACCGAACAGGGCCCCGATGGAGATACACGCTGCGTCGCAGCAGTAAGCAATAGTGGACCTTGGGAAGTCGCCGTCCTTGGGGTCGACCACGCCGCAGAAGCGGACCATCGAGTAGAGCGTGGCCGTGGCGTCGATGATGTCGACGTAGAGAAAGGTGAAGAGGGCTAAGGCGAACTGCGAGCTGTTCTTGGTGACAGACCAGTCGAGGGCGTTTAGGGTGTGCTGGATGGGGTGGAATGAGACGACATTCTTGAAAAAGTTGAATCGCGCATCGCCCTCATCGGTGTAGGGAAAGTACGTGATGGAGGTGTTGCGACTAGAGGGTTAGCAAGAGTTACACAGAGGGGTTATTGACTCACGGCCACGACAGGATCGACACCAGGGCTATGCCCATTATCAGGGCGTACTTGACACGGAACGACATGAGGTAGGCCGTCACGACGCCGCCGGCAAAGATGGCAGTCCACATCTGGTGCTATTAGCGTCATTCGGCGGCGGCGTTCTTCAGCCATACCTTTGGACTCGACATGAGACCGCCCTTACACATTTGCGTATCCTGGTCAATCATCTCAATAGGGCATCCGGCAATGGCGAGTGGCGTGGCCTTCCAGCCTCCGGTGATGGCGCCGATGCCGGTCGAGTACGAAAGCCCGATCTCGGTCAAGAAAAACCCGATACCGACGCCGGTTGCCGTCTTAATGGTAGCGGGGATGAGCTTGACGAGCCACTGACGCATGCCTGTGAGGGCGAGGAAGACGAAGATGAGGCCCTCCACAAAGACCGCCGTCAGGGCCACCTGATACGGGATGGCACCGGATCCATTGGGGCCGACAACTTGGAATGCAAAGTAGGCGTTGAGGCCCATGCCGGGACTGCTCTGTTAGCGTCGTCTTAGGCGCGGACGGGAGACTTACGCCAGGGCCACGGGGAGGTTTGTGAAGAAGCCAAAGATGAAACTGGCTAGGCCGGCGATGGCAGCGGTCGCAGTAATCAGGTCGCGTCGGACGTCTGCGAGGTCAGCACAATTCAGACCAGGGCCGGGGGACTCACCCTCTTTGCACGCTTTGTAAGTGTCTATTTTGTCGCAATCGGCGCGGTTGTCCAAGTCGCAGACGCAAGTGCCGCCTGTCTGAGAGAGAATGATGGCCTACTCTGTTAGTAGTGTCCACGGCGCAAGGGACCTAACTCACATTCACGGCAATGATGTAGGCCATGGTCGCAAAGGTGGTGGCGCCGGCGCGGATCTCCCGGAGGAAGGACGAGTCGGGAATCTCCTTAGGCTGCGGGGTTTAGCATAAGCAACGCCAACGGCAACGGCAGGCGACGTACGTGACCGCTGCCCTCCAGTCGGAAGATACGCCCGAAGGTGGACGAGGATATCGTCTTGTCAAAACGGTCGACGGCCTTCCATATGCCGCGAAACTTGGCGTGGGCGCGGCCCATGGTAGAAGACCTTTGAACGGGAGGTTCGACTTCTAGGCGCTCCATGTTGGAGTGTGTCGACATGTTGCTCGTGGTGGATGAAGGAGAGTCGGTGGGCGGGCGGGCGACTCGGTGGAAGAGGTGCGGAGGTGGCGACACAAGACTCTGTACAGAACAAGGTTTAGATGTCTTGGACTTGTGCGAGGGAGAAGGAAGTGCTGAGGTTGGGGGCAGAAGCCGAAGTCCAACAGAAACGAACGCCGAGTGGTGTTGCTGTGCCTGGAGGCTGCAAGTCTCGAGAGCAGCACCGTTGAAAAGGAAAAAGGAGCGTGACGGAAGGTGTGGAAAGGCACAGCGAAAGAAGTGTTATAATATCCTTGCTCTGATGGCGATCCCTTGGCAACGCCGGCGAAAGAAGAGGTGTCAGTGTTTCTTTTCCATGCAGCGCCAATGCCGCGTGGAGGTGGGGACGGGAGAGAAGGTCCAGGCCGCCACCTCTGGGGCAGCTTCCACGTTCGTGACAGACGTGCTAAGTTACCTACCTACCTACCACCTAACTACCTACCTATTAGATACCTGCCTAGGTAGATAAGGTAAGTAGGTACCTAGAAGCAGGTAAGGTAGGTGCCGATATCTAGAGGTGGGTACTAGCTTATCTAGCTGTCGCTGAGTTAAGCGTGGTGTCAAAGGAAACGGGGAAGGAATGGCCTGAACGGGCTGCGCTGTCAACGCCACTGACTAAACGGGCCTGCGAGGACAGGCAGGAGCGGCACCGACTCGGAAAGGCCTCAAAGACGGCGCCTGCCCGACTTGAATCTCACCTCATCTCGACCACCTCGTGCTGGCCATCCCATAAGTCCCACGCCACGCCGCCCGAACGTCCGCTCTCGTACGAGCTGCCAGAAAGTCGGAAGAGACGACACCCATCGTCGCTCGAGTCTCGGACGAACTCCATCTGTGCGCAACGCCTCGCGAACCTTCAGCCCAGCCATCGGCTCAGACACACGCCTTATGCGATCAGTAACCGCTCGGCCTGCCGACGAACGAGCCATCTGAACATGACATTGACTTCGTTAAGTCAAACCTTATTTTCTCGTGTCGTCTCGTCGCGATGACTTCACGTCGAGTCACCGCAACGCCCGATGCCTGTTGACCCTCGCGATGCCACTTTCGACCGCTCACCGTCGATGGCCTTCGACGGTCCCCCGCCTCACGCGATGAAGAGACAACAGACGGCGGACTGGCAGCCCAATTTCGTCCTGCAGGCTACCGTCCCTATGTTGGACATGGCAAGCGAAACATGTCTCGAAGCTCCTTGATAGGATCGCCAAGGAGGCCAACGGTACTCTGCATCATATGCGGGAAATTTGTCGTCTACCGAAATTGGGCTTGTGACAATGCCCTCCTTTCTTGCGTCAGCCCCTCTTGGTGTTGGCCGCGGCTGACCTTGCCTGTCCTACAGCTGTCCATCATCGGCCAGTCTCTCGCGAACCCCCAAGATAAATACGTCGCACTTGCGGTTCATGCACTGCTACATAAGCCGCTCCTTCCTCGCCAATCTTTGTCGCCGCCGCTACGAAAGTTAGGCCCGAGGCCGCTCCACGTGGGTTGTCTGCGGTCAGTCAACATCAGCAGATCTGATGCTCACAGCGCTGGAAGTTAGAATGTGTTTGGCCAAGCGTTAATCAACGTTGGCAAACCCGCTCGCGCGACAGGTCGCCGGGCTGTTGGAGGACACCGCCAAGCGCGTTTCCCTGGCAAGGCGGGTAAGGGTAAGCCTCTGATTCAGAGCCCCTGGGACCTGATCCTCCGGTCGAGTCGAACCCACTGCTGGCCTTTGTTGGAAAAAGCAACGGGCGAGATATGTTTGCTTTCTACTGTCTTCGTTGGCAGCAAACTTGCTCGAAGCAGTTAGGTCAGCCGCAAAAAGTGCCTGCACCGGTGAGGGAGGGTGGCGTTGGCCACTCCACGGCGTATCTGGCTTGGCCGAACGATGCATCGCTGACTTGTGACTGGTCAGCTGCTTTTTAGGATCAGGACGTGCCCCGCCGCCCTTGGCACGGGCCCATTGGCGGTGCCAGTCCCCTGGGATATTGAAACCTGACCATTCACAGCTGGCTTGTCCCCCAAAGCTGGCTTCGACCCCTGAAGCCCAGGGGGTAGCCCTGCCCCCCCTGCAGATCCGCCCGTGGCCCATCCATCTCGCTTGGCCGCGTCGACGAGATCCCGGCGGCCATCCTGCCCTGCCTCTCACTCCATCTCCCTCGACCACTCGCGTTGGGCCGGCATGCACGACTTCACATTTACAGCTAGCCTCGTTGCGCCGCCTGCGCTGCCAGCCCTGAGCCTAGGCCCAACTGGCAAGTCGAGTCCGAACCCGCCAAGTGATTGCCTGGACAGCTTTGCGGATACTGGGTTGCATGCGCCGATACCAGGCATGAAGCTGCCTCCCGCGAAACGGACAGTTGGGACCTCGAGATCGAATGCACAGTTGACAGCTAGAGAGACAGCACCTGTCATGAAATTCAGTACGACGAGTCCCACGGACTAGCCGACGAGGTCGAATCAGTAAGGTCACAATGGGAGGAGAAGGCAGCTTGCAGCTGTTTGGAGTGGTGCGATGGCAGTTTGCAAAGGTCGAGCAAACATCCACCCGAAGCCAGAGCAGGCCTGCAACCGACCCAGATTCCAGTCAGATGGCTAGCACCAGACCATCGCCCACCTGGCACGGCTCGACGCGGACCTATCGATAGTCACGCCCAGTGATATGATCCGAGCTCGCGCTGCCATGTGGTCGGTAGTCCAAATCCCACCGACTAAATTCCACGCCGGCTTATTACTGAAGTTCCGACGCGCCGGTACAAAGGCACCGGCTCAAAGGGCACATGGCAGCCGTCGTGGAATTCCGACATCTACATAGTATGCAGCTTCCATTCCTATGGCTAAGGGCTGTCTACTGTCGGAGGATGGGAATGAATCCTCCCATCAATCAATCAGCTTGGCAATGACGACAAGGACAGATGTCTATACTCAGCACTACCAGACTCCAGCCCCGGAAGTCTTGGCTCCAACACTCCCGACCAGTATCACGGATGCCGGCTCCCACACGTCGCCGCTGCTGTACTCGGTGCTACTGGAGGCCGGGCGCACAGTCGCGGACGAGTCGACGATGCCGCCTAGGCCGCCCTTGTCTAGTCGTTGAAGAATAAGCAACATAGAGGAGACGGATTGAGACAGGGAAAAACACTGACTATGGCCGCCCAATGATGGTGTTCCAGATGGACGGGCGTCCAGGGACAGGCCGGGCGGGCGCCACAAAATCTCAGATGACTGCATGGGTTGTCGGCGAGGGAGTCGTGTTAGTCCCAATTCAATATATGGCGAGCCGGGGAGCACAAATTGATGATGGACCTGGATCTGCACCGGGTCGGTTTGGTAACGTGCGTCTGGCCATACACGGTACATAATTAGACGAACGCGCACGATCACACAGCGATGCGGTTCCGGCTGGGGGACTGTAATTATTTGTACGAATGCCATTTGTAGACGCGGCTTCCCCAGCTCCCGCCTCTCTTTTACCTTAGCACCAAAGGCTGGCCCGTCGGATAGGGAGGTTGCCCTCGAAGTACGTATGCGTTGGTGCACAGTTGAAGCATATCGACACGACACACGACACGGCGCTGCAGAATCGCGAGCACTCGTGCCAGAGAGACGACCTGCCCGCACGCCAACCGTCAATTGCAACCGCAACTCCAACTGCGACTGCAACTGCGACTGCAACTGCCAGCCAGTCCCGTCAGCTTCTCCATGCTGCTGGCTTGATTGGTGCGGGTTTGTGTTTCCTTTGACACGCTAGCGGTGTTTCTCCGTGCGCTGCTCCTGCCTCCTGGTCCTGGGCCATCGTGCCTGCCTTCTATCCTTTTTATCAACACCGCAACCACTTCCTCCCATCTACCTTCCCCACCCCGCCGAGCCCGACGATAACTCCTGTTAATTTTTTATTTCTTCCTGGCGACTCGTCTTTTCTATTTCTTGCACCTTTCCGCTCGACTGCAGTCCTCCTCGACAGTTCGGGCTCCCGGGCATCACGGCCGTTTTACCTTTGACACCTGCGACTTCCTACCACCGACGGTAACTGTATCTTAACTTCATCCTCAACCACTTCGACTCCAATCATCGGACGAACGACGTTCCCGGTCCTCCTCGAGGCCCAAACATTGCCAATCACCGTTTCTCCGATTTTCGGGCATGGGACTCGGCCGGGCCACTCCTGCAATCTCGAGTCTCAGTCATTCCGCCTGCCCGAATATAACTAGCATCGCTACCGCCAACTCGATTCTTTTTCTTTTGTCACCACCGCTTTCTTGGAATCTAACCGCCCGCCATGTGGGAGGTCGTCTGGACTGATCCCGACAGGGAGTCCAGAAAAGAACACCGCGAACGCAAGGCCAGTGAGCGAGAGCAAAGGGACAGGAACCGCGCAGCTAGAAGCTCAATGTCTACTCGCAGCTCGTCGTCGTCGGACAACAAACCGTTCAGTTTCTTCGGATCTAGGAGTCTTAAGAGAACGCTCACACCCTCGACCACCAAAACCTCCGCCTCGACAGCCCTTAAGGCCCCAAGCATCGAGAGCACCTACAGAGGCTCGCTACTCTCGGCTGTCTCGGAGCCGCCACCGCTGCCACCATTAGAGCTGTCCTGCAGTCCCGTAACGAATACTTCGGCTGTAGAGCGCCCCTTTCTGCCGGAACACTTTGCTGAGTCTTCCCAGAGCTCCCCTAGCTCATCCAACAGAGGTACTTTGCCCCTCCCCACAACCCTGCCACAGCTCACTGATGTCTAGGTTTCATAGACTCTGTATTTTCAAAATGGACGGACCACTCTCTGGTGGCACCGTCGTCCCCGTGCAACACGTCGGTGGCCGAGTCGACGGCGGCCAAGGCTTCCCACTACGTCCAGACCCTCGGGCCGACCTCGTTTATCACTAAGAGCACAGAGGTGACCATTCTGCCGCGGACTGGCGAAAATGACCTCGCGGGTATGGTCTCGCACGTCACCATCACAGCAGAACCCGTCAAGGAGGACCCTCCGACACCTCCCCGTTCGCCTGCAATACAGTAAGTATTCTGAACCCTGCGAAGGCCTCACTAACGAGTCAGGCCCCAAGTGCCAGCTGTCGTGGACACGCCCGTCAATTTGTTCCCAGGCCAGCCAACGCCGAGGCGCTCCCTGCGGAGGGTGCCGTCGTGGACCACGGCATTCAAGCCCAACAACCCCGACGCCTGGAAGCCACCTGATGCCTGGGACTGCGGCCCTTCCCCGGAGATGCGAACGCTCATGATCGAGGACGCCATTGCAGAAAAGCCAGAGCTCGAGGCGGGACTTTCCATGTCGATGGATCTCGTCGGGATGCAGCGCGAGGTGAGGCGGATGGCCGCCGCCAGCCCCGGCATCCGTCTGCTACGGTTAAAAGAGGTATGGGGCGAGACGTCTGACGCAAGCCTCTACAAGGAGCTCGAGATGGAGAAGAAGCGGTGGGTGCTCTCGTCCTTACACGACATGGACAAGCCCGTAGACCTAGACCAGACGAAGAGCGCCCCGAACAAGATCACGCCGGCCAAGGCGAGAAAGGTGCTGGCTCTATACGAGACGCAAGGTGAGTACAGCGACACCAGTGTGTGACCCGACTGACCATCCCAGCAACCACATCGTACCTGGCCGCTCTTCACTTCAACAAGCAGGTCTACCACCTTTCATCTGCGCCGCTGTCGCATACCCTCTTCCCTAACATTCACCCGATCCTTGTGCCGGCAATTTCGCCGTCAGCATTCCCCGTCGCCCCGTCTCTCTTCGGGGCAGTCTACTCCCTCGGCCTCCCTGCGCTGCTCCCCTCTCCAGAGGTGCCGGGTCTCCTCAAGAACGTTTACAAATGCCTCACACCCGGCGGAACCTTTCACCTGACGCTGATCGACCCCCTCCCTGTCACGAGCACCCTCGGCCCCCGCATGCGCGCGTGGATTGAAGACAACCTCATCTTCAACTTGGAAAAGAACTTCCGGTGCATGAACCCGAGCAAGTTGTTCCCTCTCTGGCTGGCAGACGCTTCCCTTCGTGCTGAAGGCAGTACCATCACCACCGTGAAGTTCTTCGCCATGCCGCCCACCGACAAGCCGGACACGGCCACGACGGACGCTGAGCAGCTCGTGGAGAGAGCCATTAAGCAGGAGCTCCGCAGTTTGGTCGGCCGCATGCTCTGGAAGGAGGTCTGGGGGCAGTATATAACCGCCGACAAGTGGTGGTGGGAGCACGATGACATTGCTGAGGAGTGCGACCAGCTCAAGACGGCATGGGAGTACAGCGTCATCGAGGCAGTCAAGGATGTGTGAGGTTTCTTCGTCTAGTATATGGACGTTTCATGGAGGAGCAGATGTTTTCTGATATGGCGTTGGAGGCCAGATTTCTTTCACAATACCCCAGATGGCCCAGAGCCACTTGCTTCACCTTGCTCGGGAAGCTTTGGCAACTGCACCGGACTTGGTGTGGATGCCATGTTCGCCGCTGTGCTCCCATTTATCGGTTTCTTGGGGACACTGAGCAGAGGTTACAGGGTTATGGGGACTGAGCTACTTTACCTTGGAATGAGATGTTGGACTGGCTATGGCTATGTGAGACGCAGGTTAGAATGGGTTACTCAACTAATGGTTAACGTGTGTCGCGACTCACGCGGGCGTTCAATGTCTGTGTGCACCCGAGGCGGACATGCGGATAAGGTTTACATCGCGGAGTTTCGGTCCTCGTATTTCTGGTAACTTCGGATCAGGCGGGCGGCTGACTTCGCCTGGTCCTGGCAGCTGCCTCACTACGGTATCCCGAGTTTCGTCGTCCCAGGATCCTAGTCTACCTTCACGTCAAACGGCCAATGGAGCCTCCACTCGGAGAACCATTGTCGATCCCTGTTCTTCCCCGCATAACCCACGCGTTTCTCCACAGCTCCATCGCGGAGTGGATGGTGAAGGCGGCTCCCGTTGACAGCCCACGGACGCTTTGGTAGCATTCCCTCTGCGGGCATCATCGGTGGTGACAGGTGTCAATTAATGCAGTGATCGTAGTCAATGCGGGAAGCAGTGTGACGGTGACGGTGACCTCGGCTGCAGAATTGCCTCGACGAAGGCAGCCAAAGGGTATTCTGTCAACCGACTTGGCTGCGCTTTGACCCTCTGCGGCACGAACTGGGAGCGTTGTGCCTTGGGTCCCAGAAAAAACAACGTCACTGGTGATTCCTTCAGCCACTCCCGCTAAAGAGCGACTGATCACGACCGAACGCGCCGAGCGGCCAAGACACGGGGGGCACGCGGCGTGGCGTTCCGGCCGGGACCTCGGCTAGGCGTGGCCGTGAAGCTGCTTCCGGTGTGTCGGGAGGCTGGAGTGGGATGATACAGTGCCATTCAAGCCGCTGTCCGTGCTGCACGCCGCAGGCGGTGATGGCTCTTGCCTTGAAGAGCGACTTCGGTAGGCGCACAAACCATGGTTCGTTGGTTCGTCGTGCTCTTGCGACGTTATAACATCAGCATCTGGGTATCCCAAGTCAGGGCACATCAGTGCCCAAACTGGTGGGCGGTGCTTGCTCAGGCAGCTAGCTATATGTCGCTACCGGGCAATTTAACGATTTGGAGCAGGGATGCTGTGTTGGGAAAAGTCTGAAGCCTGGATGCGAGTCAGCGCAAGCCAGGACGATGCTATGATTTGGCTCTGGGCGGGAACAACAAACACGCCGTTTCCATGGCTGTAATTTGCCCACGCGACTGTCTTCGCAAACCGGGTTTCTAGAAGGCGCAGAGGATGAGTCTGCCCGGACTACGCACCGTCCGAGGGCTGCAGGTTGAGTCGGTGACGAAGCTCATCTCGGGGATCGTTCGGTGAAGTCAAAAGCTATGGTGGTCGACTGGTGAAACAGATCGCCAGGAGCGAGCAGTGTTTCGATGGACTTCGTGCACATGGTCTCGTGTTGAATTGATGCTCGCTCTCGTTCGGGAACTGATCTTCGGTTTGGCATTTCCTCGTTGATTCCGTTAACAGGGCTTGTACGGCCGGCCCACAGGCAAACGTAGGGATCTACTCCTGTGAGGTCCGGCTCACACCACGGCTCAATTTTCGGGATTTTGTGTTGTTGATGCAGTTTGGTGATGGAGTAGAGGGAGTTTCCTAAATGGGGCACCGTTGGTTCTTCGCTTGCAGGCCGCTGGGCAGCAGAAAGCTTGAGGTCATGCACCAGAGCCAAGACGTGGAGGCATGCTGAACTGAGCTTTCTGTTGCCAACCGCTCCAGGGGAGGGGGCGACGGCCTGGTGCGTTTGGCGACAGACCCCTGCAGCGGATTGCATGGGGTCCGTTCCCTCTCCAGGAACCCACCGGGCTGGAAGATGGACAGTACTGAGGAGCCCTGCCCTGCAAACCGATCCCTGTCCGGGGAAATAGGGGGCCTCGACCCTGCCAAGCACACCTTTGTTGATTGAACAATGCCGCCGTTGCCAGGCCTTTGAACAGCAATCTATTAAAATTCCTCGGCAACAGAAGACGGAGTCAGTCAGATGTGACGGGCACCAGACGGTAGCGAACGGCACGCCAGACACTTGTGATACAAGGACACGCACGGAACGGCCACCGACGGACGCGCCCTTGCAGCCGTCAGGGCGGACGGCAGAGATGACGGGGACAATGACATATTTGCTCATGCGGGCATACCGTCGCTGACCGCCTGTCCGCCGCCGCTTCATCAGCGATCCGTCTGGCGAACTCCACGAGGTTGCCCTGCCCACAGATCATCCATCGATGATCCTGGCGCTCCCGCCTGCTGTGCCAGGCACTGCCCTGCGGCAACGCTATGGCGTTGAGGGATCAGACCAGACGAAAATGAGCATAGTTAGACTTTCGGGAAGAACGAACCGTTGGGACAAAGCAGAACGCACCCTGATCTCGAGACAACACGTGGAAGTGGTATGTTTTGCATCGCGCCACAGCCCTTCTTGTCAACTAAATACATGGCGATTGCGCAATTCTCTCGAGTCGACGGTGCGAACAATATCAACGTGTAAATAACTTCTGGTTTTTCCTCCCAACACATGCATGCCAAGGCAACCGTGATCGTACGACAAAAGGCACAGCTCCACCAACTCCGACTACAAACAACATGGTATACAGCAAAAAGAAATATCTATGGCAGGACAGCACTCGCATGCACCGGGTATCATCCGCAAAACGCTTCACAATTGTGACAAGTGCGTGGCCCCCTACACCTGTGAGAACTGCTCGTTGGAGCTCGGTCGGCTGTTTGCGAGCTCCGTCATGCTTTCACTCTCGTATGGCTTGTTCCTGCGGCCTGGGCTCGGGATCTTGAACTGGTCGCTGTGGGGGAAGCTACCCACGAGCTCCGTCACGTCTGGCCGCCTGGATGCGTACCGAATATCGGTCCATAGCGTCTTGCAGGCCTTCCACGACGTCACGACGTAGATGAGGGCATTCCAGAATCCCTGGAGCGGCAGTACAAAGGCGCTCATGAATTCGAGTGGCGTCGATGACTCCTTTGTGTGGATGACCGAGTATACGCGGTTGGCACTCGACGGGACCCACGTGATCAGTATAACGGTGAAGAACAGGATGGAGCACTTGGTATAGGCCCAAGCGGCGTTGTTGACCTCGTAGTTGCGTCGCCGCGCGGAATTCGTCGGACGCTGGGCAGCGGCTTCAGGCATCGTGTTTTCGATTGGTACAACAGCGTCAACCTGTGACTCGGCATGGCCGTGGCGGTTGGCGGAGATGCTGACCGAATACGCGGCGTTGGGCATCCGCGGTCCGGGACCTGCTTCTGATCCACGCCTCGCTATCGAGGCCATCCCGATGGAGCCACTTGGTTGGTCGATCGTCTCCGAGGTGACGAAGACCTCGGTCGTCTTCATTGAAGTGAGGGCGTCGTGAAAAGAAGACAGATGTTCGGGGTCCGAGGAGCTGAAGTTGCGTAGCTGCTTGCGCTTCTGGTAGATTTCACGACCGGCGCGGATGTAAATGAAGAAGGTGATCAAGATGGCGATCCTGCAGACGTAAGTATTAATCGTGAGTCCAGGGCATAGCACCTACCAAACAGGCCCGTAGAAGGTGAGGATACGCCAAATCTCCCACTCGGGTGTGACCCAGCACCACAGGGTCGCATTCCCGTAGACCCTCTGGCCGTCGCTGTTTGTGACAAAGATGTAGGTCAATGCTGGGATAAAGGGGATGCCGTAGCAGCAGATTAGGTATGGAATCTCCATCCTCCGCAGTCTCTCGGCATCAAACTTGAAGTAAAACGTCAAATAGACATTGATGGCCATAGTGAGCGTCCAAAACGCATCAGCCGGCATGAACCTTCGTTCGTCAGTCGTGTTCGAGAAGGGAGGTGATGTACCAACATTTGAATAAGAAACGCCTGAAACTGGCAACCAGGAGACAACGGCGAGCCGAGATACGACCTTGCCATGAGGGTGCCGACGTTGGTCATCATATTGCCAAAGGACGCAAAGAACACGAGACGGTTGATGGGCTTGTGGAACGCCCTCGACGAGCAGAACGTGACGATGATGAAGACGCATCCGAGTAACGAAAAGACCGAACACGTCCGTTCAATAACGCTGAGGAGGTCGAGATCCACCTTGTCCAGCTTCATTTTCTCTTCTGGCTGATCCATGATGCCGATGTTCCGTTCTGATGCGTCGTTTGAAGTCTAGGGCTCAAGTATATATCGAGGCCGACGTCCAACGGCCGGACGGAGCTGTCGTCAGCGTGCTCGCAGATCTTGCCAAAGCTGCGGTTCTGTTTCGGTGGATGGCCAATCGTTCAAGTAGTCCTCCGCTTGGATCGGGCAGACGGCCCAGGCCAACTACAGTCAAGTCGGCTGCCCGCTCGAGATGTGCGGACTCCTGACCGGGGTGAGCTTCAAGAGGACATAGGCGGATGTGAACCAGGTCGAGTCGGCAAGCACCGACATGATATGGGGGCAAAGACGAGGACGGCAAAATGTAGAAAAGAAGAAAAGTCATCGAGTTGTCGGGGCGCCGCAAGCCCTTGACTGTCGCATGGCTTACAGCAGGGGGTGTGTACAGGGCAGGATTGGCCAGGACGGTGTCGAGAGCGTGTTCCATGTCGGGGCAGGGCGCGGTAGGTACCTGGTGCGGGCGGAAAGCGGGAGGTGGCCGTCGAGATGCCTGAGAGAAGCTGGAGATTGGCTGCCGTCGCCATGTCCCCTCGAGGGATTACGGTAGTCGTAACTGGAACAGGCCAAGTGAAGGACTTAGCTTACTGTGTGCTAGCCCACACAGCCATCTTGGCGCGGGGTCGGACGAACCTGGGGACGCCAGGGTGCCCCCCGTCATTCCCACAGCTCATGTCGCTGGCGTGACGTCGCAAGGCTCCCTTGGAGTTCCCCACCGTTGGCTGCAATTCTGCAGTGTCGGTGAGTGGTAGAAAATTGCACTTTCTCCCGAGGTCTGCCATCCTACTCCTTCCGCGTGGCCTTCCATTGCCCCTGAGATGCAATCCAGATCGCAATCTGTCATGCTGCCCTATCAGATATACCCGTCAGCTTTCCTACGTCGCTCTCGCGAGCTCAAGGAGCTAGACAGCCGAAACGGTCAGGGCGGCGGAGACAGGATGGTCGGCAGAGGCATACCAAGGTGTCTTGCCTAGAGGCATCTTCTTAGTTCGCCGCCACCAACGACTCTGCGAAGCCGTCGAGTCACTCGTTGTGGTGAAACCCTTGTCAAGCCACAGGACAGGGTAGGGATCGCGTGGTGCAATAAATTGGGGCCTCGTCTTCCGGACAGAAGCCAGCAGAACAACTCGTGTTCTCAGCTAGAGCGGCACTAGCAGGTCGCCTTGGCCGAAGAATACGGGCGCAGTTCGGGAATTGTGCTAGTTATTCGTCTAATGAGAAGCTGAGCCGCGAGGTAGCATCTTGCTGTGGAACAGAACATTGGCCTGCCTGTTGGTGCGAAGCTTCGCACGAAGCCATCTGAAGCGACGGCAAACTCTGAAGGCTGCAGCTAGAAACGACAGATGTTGCTTTCCACCGTCGTATCCGACCTGCTGGTAACACCGCGGCAGTCTAGGCATTCGACAGACGAAGGCGCTCGCTTCTGGCACGATGTGGAGCGCCCATTCCAGTTTGGCGCCAACGGCAGCGTTGAAATATTGGCTGGCTCGGACGTGACAATAACTCTTACTCGTTTTCCGAAACGGAAGTCGTCTAGCGGGCAACCGAGTGCTCAGAGTGTATCGAATCACAGTCTCCTCTGATCCGGCTGACGGCGTTGGCCACGTGGAAAAGCCACTATCGAAGATGGCCTCAAGTAATCACTGCCGGGCCATCGTCGACGCTGGTGAAAGCGGAGGCGTCGTCTCTCGTTTGAAGATGGGACGAGATCAGAGATATGGCAGCGCTGTGACAGTGCTTCGAAAATTGGGGTGCCGCCTGCTCGGAGCAGCCATTGTCGGCTGCAGGACGGTTAAGTCGCTGGCTGAATCAAAGTTCCTCGGGACCCGCGGTGGATGGACCTAGTGTTGAGAGAGGCCCAACTGCAGGACGGCCATTTCAGGCATACGTGGGGTGTGCCGCTGGTTGAAAACTTGTTCAGGATGCAACGATGCTAGCGAGATTCGTGTTGGTGGTCCCGAGTGAGCTCTGATTAGCTCTGGGATCGGGTTTGGCACAGAGCTGGGACGGAGAGGCATAGAAGAGGTGGCAGCGTGTGCAGATTCTGAAATGCAGGCCCTGAGCTGGCACCCAGGGGCAGAAGCCAAAGAGCTGCCTGTGTGGCCTGGCGATGACAAGCGAGGGTGACATTGGCGGTGGATATGTACCTTACCCCAACTCAGCTCCGCTCCCTTGCACGCTTTCTAAGCGGGGAATGTGGGACCGTTTCCCGGGTCGTGGGTTCTTTTCTGGGAAACGCAACTCCCAAGCTTCCCAGCCCAAACACGCCGTCTTTCCAACTATCCAAAGCCAACCTTATACGGATCCATCTGTAAGGCCTAGGAGGGAGCCTGCGTCGGGCTTCCCAGTGAGATGTGCCCGTTATAGCCTACCCGTGCGCCATCGCCCAATCTCCTTTTTGCCGTCCTATTTTCGACGCCCAACCAAAGTAGTAGTTGGCGTGATCAAACGGTCTCTCGAAACCTTCTGGACGCGGCATTAAGTTCCGATGGTCTCAGTAGACCAAATTTCCTGTGAAATCGCGCCTCTGTGGTCTTCCATCGTGCAAGAGTCGACCAAGCCGAGCAAACTTTGGTTCAGCCCTGCAACACGACCCGCTCTCCTGGTTCCGTCGGACCTACGTCTCTGCGAGGAGGCAGCCGTTTCAAGGATCACAAGCCACGCAGAATACTACCGACTGTTGGTCTAGCCAGCCACCGTCTTGGGCTGTTTTCCAGGTAAATCTAAGTTCAAATCTTGGCTTCCGCGTAGTGCTGTTGCGAGCCCAAACTAACGAGGTTACATGTGACACTCCACCTAATCTCAATCGACAATTGAGGCAGGAAAGCAAGATGATTGCGGAGAAGACATGGTCTAGCGGCTTGGCCTGGCTCACCTCCGACAGTACATTTTTCATGGCATCAGCGAATTCGGAGCGCGGGTACCGTCAGGCGATGGTGCTCTATCCATAGGTGCTCTCCGATACCCTTCTTGTTACAGGGGCCGGGCTCGATGAACAACACCCTGTCCAAGGTACAACAGCTTGGTGGCCCGCGTGAGGCCCCTCAAGTGAACAACACCCTGTCTGTTCAATAGGTGAGCCCTGCCGCCCGACGGGTTTGGTCTGTGCGTTGTGGTCGGGATATTGATATTAGCCGTTGCAACACTGGAACGCACTTGCTCTCCAACCGCTGATAGGAATGGTTTCAACTCCTCTCCTCGACCAGTTACACTGATGCTTTGGTTGCTCTTGGCTGTGCCGTCTTTGCCATGAGGATGGGGGAGTGCAACCAACCGACTTGATGCGGGGATGTGTGTCTGGGCCTGGACCTCATCGGTCAGTCGGCACATATCGCTGCAGCTGTCGTCAAGTCGAGAGGACATGTTCCTCATGGAAACACGTTCCACTGGTCCGGTAATGTTTTGATCTTGACATCTTCGCATGGCTGTGCAGATTTCGCTGGTGCCACTCTCATGTTGAGCCGTCTCTCCTTTGGGACAAGAACCCTGCGATCTGACAGCACCACGGTGTATTTATCTGGGAAGATCTTCCCTTTCCTGTCGACAAGGAACATGCGCCACCAGGGGTAAACCACGAAATCGACAGCAACGCCACGCTTTGGCACACCTGACATACTGCGCGGGTCGTCCCAAAGAAGAATCAATTTTCCGTGTGGGCCAGCCACCTGGAGCTGCTGGTACAAACAGTTGAAGTCGAAGGCCAGAATCACAAGGACTTCCTTCGACAAGGGTGGGGGGCAGACCACCCACACCGTGGTGATCTCCCTGTGATGGGAATTGTATCCTTGGGGTCTGAGCGCACCGCTCTGCATGGTGATGATGTGCAGTCCCTTGGTTGAGCTGATATCCCGTCTTCTCGGTTCGCTTGGCCTTATTCGTAACGCCATCCGCTGTCAAATCATGCAGAGTCGCGCTCAGACAGGAACTCGAGTTGGATACGGGGTCGCGGAGTCTTGGCTGGGGCAGGTCAACTTGGGGGGAGGGGAGGGTAGAAGAGATTCGCTGTGCCGCAAAGTATGACGGGGTTCTGGGCCATCTTACAGTCCCTTGCCTGCGGCCTTGTCGAGGCTGCTGTCAGTCGAAGACACCCCTGGGATTGGGGGCCTTGACTGGGTTATACCACCTTCATGGATACAGGCTGGGCTGAGACTGAAGATCGACAACCTACAGCGATGGCTCTGAGGCCTGGACCGTAGAGCATATGCGTCCTATATTAGCGAAAAGTGAAGTTGGGCGTTGGCGAATACCAGGTAAACGGATAACATCGTCTTCCTTAGAATACGTGTAAGGCATAGGAAAAAAACTGAAAAGCCATCTGCCCAATAGCTACCTCAACATTGACGAGGGTAAGTGAGGCGCCTGTATGGAATTGTATGTCGAGCACTACTGTGACCTGGAATGCGAGTGTCAATTTTTGAAACAGAGCCGCCTGCAGGATTCTTCACTTGACGTACAGTAACCTGTGTCCGGTTTTAAGCCGTCGATTTTTTTCATCAGCCAATAGACTTCAGCAGCTGGAACTACGAATTGGCATTACAGGTTTTCCAACCGATCTCGTCACTTCACCGAGGTGAATTAATAAGTACCTAAGCTAATTCCTATGTTTTAGTTTTCTAGGTCTTTCGAGGGTCGAGGTTGCCGCCTGCCATTCGGTGATTAAGAGAAGGTTCTCTCGCGTTTAGACAAGAGATAGCAGAAACAACAAAGGATTGACAGAATGACTCTAGTGACCATCGACATAGTCCCACTGCCTCGTGTTCAAAGGCTCACTGCGTCAAATAAGTATGAATCGAGATGCCTGTGAAAGAGTTTCAGCTTGAACTAGGCCGCTCGCTCTAGCTGCCCGCAACTTGCATCTTCTCTTCGCTTCCGCTTCCTTTGCAGCTTGTCTCTAGAAACCTGCTATGAACACAGTCGGCTTCGTAAACAGTAACTCTTCAACCTTTGTCTGGAGCCTAAAGGGCCCATCTGCCAGAAACCTGACGTTCAAACCTCGCCAAGACGCAGAAAGCCGTACATAATGGCATCGTTGCCCAACACTCACGCCTAACCCTATTGCCGTGGTTCGGTCAGCTCAACGGTGTCGGGCCATCACCTCGAAACCACACTTGAATACGCCCCTGCAATCAAGCCATGATGTCGCGCAGGCACAGATCAAACCGCCGCCCCGTCAAGCACAGGCGCAACGCACTGGAGCCCGACTTCAGCCTAGAAGGTCGCGTCGTCAAAGACAACACCAACTCCCGAACCCGGAAGGATCGCAACGGTGGTAGCAAGAACCGAGCCTTCGACTCTGCGGAGTCTCTTCGCTCACGCCGGCACCACAGACACGGTCGTCGTATCAACTTAGAAACTGACACCGACGGCGACTTTTCCATGCTCCCGACGCCACCGTCCACGCCCCAGTCCCCGTCGACAGCGCATCCGAACTCCAAGCGGGGTGTAAACGGACTCGGCCGCGGCAGACGCCACGCCCCCGAGCGTGTCTTCGGACGCCCGTCCACGTCAGACCGGGAGACGCCAGAACAGAGCAGCGAGGTGGCCTTCAAGAACTTCCGCTTCCGCCACCAAATCCTGGCCCTGCTCGATCAGCAGCGCGCGACCGTCGAGACGTGGGCCGAGAGCGTCGGCGCCGGCGGCCCCGCAGAGCCGATGGACTGGCAGCCCGAGCAGGAGCGGGTCGTCTACTTTGCGCGCACGCCCGTGGAAGACCGCTGCTATGCGGACCGGTGGAGAATCGGCGAGGAGACAAAAGGCATACCGCCGTCCGCCCCAGAGTCGGGGTCGTGGGCCACCGAACGGTGGCTTGATGCAGGTGGATCAATGATGTGCGGGGCGCCAACGCTTGGGTTAGGCTTCTTGGAGGAGATTGATTGAGCCAGCGACTGAGGGAGGCCTTGGATGTCATTGGATTGGTTAGATTTGCGGGCTGTCAAACGCAACTGTCAAATGCAGCTATCAACCTAGTGCAACTCCAGTGTCAACTACAATTGTCAACTGCAAGCGTCTACTGCAACTTTGGTCACATGCAGAACTGCAAATGCTTAGTTCAATGTCTCCACAGCCATTACCATGTCATTCACAAGGACTTTTGATACCTATGGGCAAACATGCAAGTTCTGAACTAGACCGTCCTAATTTCCTAACGCCTGTCCAGATGAAGTCCGACCGACCATAACCATGAAGCAAAAGTCAACCATCTTGGGAATCTCGCAAATGTACAGATTCAACCGCTCAATATCCCCCTCCCTGCGCACGCATGCATTTGGTGCTTATTTTCCGTAGCGGTTGTACTCGCCGTAAACCAGGCAGTGGTCACGTTCGAACGGTTCTGCAAAGTGTTAGTTCTTTAAACTGTAACGCTCGGCCTGGGAATACATACCTAGCGTGAGCTGCTCCTTGGGTGTAATGCGCTCGGCTCTCAACTTCTCAACTTCCATGGCAAACACCTTGGCAGCAGGCGCCGTACTGTCGATACAGTTGGCCTTGATGGAGATGAGAACGGCACCGCCAACCTTGAGGAACTGATGGGCGTTCATCGCAACGATACGGGCCTGGTCGGGCTGGGCAACATCGGCAAAGATGGCGTCGACCATGGGCATGAGCATGCGGTACTTCAGGGGCTGGCGGGCGTCCTCCACAATGGGAACCACGTTGGTTCGCTTGGAAGCCATGCCAATCAGGTCACGACCGGAACGAGGGGAGAACTCCACGGCGTAAACGAAACCGGTAGGGCCGACGATGTCGGCGACATGACTGACCGATGTTCCTGCGCCAGTTAGCAACGAAGAGGATAACAGGGAATGTTAAAACCCTACCGGAGGCGGCTCCAAGGTAAAGCACACTGGATCCTTTTAAGGGTTAGCAACTGTTGATGAAGTTGTTGAGGTTGGAGAAATCTTACCTGGTCCGAAACCAAGCTTGTCCAGACCACCGATGACGGCGGCAGCGAGCTTCGACCTATAGGAACTTCTGTCAGCACTATTTCATGATGAAAGAGATCTTGTCGCGTCCTACCGGAAGGGGTTCCACACTCTCCACTCCTGCTTGGTGGTTGTAGTTGTGCCGTCCTCGTTCTGGACAACCTCATCGGTTGAGACGCGCTTCTCGCCATAGACGGACTCGCCAGGGACCAGGTTCTTGGTGGCGATGGCGTCCTCCTTGCCGCGGACGACGAAGATACCCTCGTGACGATGGGGTTCCTAAGCAGAGATCAGCGACAGCCTTGTGTCTTCAAACCTCGATACATACCACGATGACCTTGTTTCCACCCTTCATTCCACCAGGGCCCTTGCCTCCCCTGGCACCGCCTCTGCCACCTCCTCGAGGGCCTCCACGACCACGTCCTCCAGCACCGCCGCGGGGACCACCTAGCATGATGTTAGTCCAAAAGCATCGACGTTGGCAGCGACTCTGGAAGCTTACCGCGACCGCCGCGGACGCCGGCACCTCCACGACCTCCTCCAAATCCTCCACGACCTCCACGAGCGCCGCCACCGCGGCCGCCTCGATCACCAAAGCCGCCACGGCCGCCGCGACCGCCGCCTCCACGAGGTTGGAAAGGAGCCATGTCTATTGTCGGGTGTTGGTTGTAGAGAGTCCTGCGTTATAGAAAGAATATCGCAACGTAGGAAGATTCTCGCGTTGTAGGAAGAAGCCCGCGTTGTGCAAAGTCGAATTGGCCAGAGGCGCAGGTGCTGTTCCTCTGATGGCGGGTTGACACTGGAGATTGCTGGGTGCTAGAAATTTTTTGTCGAACTTTTTTCCCGAGAGCTTCATGAGGTACGCACGGGCCAGACAAGCATTGGATGTGGGGTCTCAATTGTGATTGGCGGCTACGGAACTTTGTGCCGCCGACTCCGACATAAGTTTTTTTTCTCGTTCTGGCGATTAGATAACGGTGCCACACTTGGACGCTGGGCTGGCTGCATTGCACGCAAGACGCAGAAATTCCCATCATTCTTGACAATTGCAAAACAGCCCGGATCTTCACGAAAAAAACCAATCGAGCTACTGCATCACAAAAACCCCAGGTACGCTCATTTTCCTCATTGTCCTGCCTCTTTCCTGGCCGAGAGACGGCATTTTACCCTGTAGGGTTGCGGAGCCCTAAGGCAGACCCCTGCCATCCCCCGATCCGCAAGCGAGCCAACCCGAGCAGGAGGGCTAGGGTCAGTCAAAGTTGTGAATTTCTTCTAACTCACTCAGCCAGCCCAGCTACGACGACACGACGCCGAAACCATCACCACACCCAACGATCAAGATGGTAAGTGCTTGCTGCTCCCCATCTGTGCCATCACCAAGCGGAGGGAAAAACCGATTCCCACAAATTACACTCGTGTCGCCGCCGAGAAATTGCTGCCCCTCGCCGCTGGAGGAATGTCACCAGAGATGGGAAAATTCGCAACGACCGGGACCTTGAGGGCGTGGGGGAACTGAGATGAAGAAGACCTGAGACTGACATGGCCGCCACCCACAGGTTCGTTACGCTGCGACCGAGATTCTCCCCTCGAAGTCGGCCCGCGCCCGCGGTGCCTACCTCCGTGTGTCCTTCAAGAACACTCGTGAGACCGCCCAGGCCATCAATGGCTGGAAGCTCCAGCGCGCCGTCACTTTCCTCGAGAACGTCCAGGAGAAGAAGGAGGCCGTCCCCATGCGCCGCTACGCTGGCAGCACTGGTCGCACGGCGCAAGGTACGACATGATCAGCACGAAATCCGACGAAGAGGGGTCGATTGGAAGACCAAGGGACAGACAGACAGGTGCTGACCCCCTCAACAGGCAAGCAGTTCGGTGTCTCCCGCGCCCGCTGGCCCACCAAGTCCGCCGAGTTCCTCCTCACCCTCCTCAAGAATGCCGAGGCCAACGCCGACGCCAAGGGCCTCGACACCGGCAACTTGATCGTCAAGCACATCCAAGTCAACCAGGCCCCTAAGCAACGGAGACGAACCTACCGTGCTCACGGTCGCGTGCGTAGACCCCTTACCGAGGCGCGAGTCTCTCTAACAATCTGCAGATCAACCCTTACATGTCGAACCCTTGCCACATTGAGCTCATCCTCACCGAGGGCGAGGAGGTCGTCCAGAAGTCCGATGCCGTTGTTGGCCGTGAGGATGTCCGCCTCAACTCCCGCCAGCGCGGCGCCCGTGTCCGCCAGGCCATCACTGCCGCATAAGCGGGGGATGTAGAGTGTGCGTGACGACTGGGATAGACGCGAACCTGGAAGGTCTTGGGTTGATGGATGCGTGGAAAAATTGCGGCTTTTCATATGCTGGTGTACAGGAAGGCTATGGTCTCATGGCATTTAGGGATTGGCATGCGAATTCACGCAACGGTCTTTTGGGCCACCAATAAACAAACGTGCAAAATGATTCCCTAATGTGGTCCTAGCTACGAGCACTCATGACTGGCGTCAAATGGAAAAAGGAAATGCATTCAATGACTTTAACTTTGTCTTCCGATGTCACTGCGCGACGTGATTACATACTAACTAATCCTTACATCGTAACCATACCTTAGCCTTTTCTCTAGTCGCCCAAAGTTCCCCCAATCCAGTCCAGGGCCGTGATCGACCTGTGGTATAGCAACCCAAACGCCGAGGGGGCACTGGGGGCACCCCTTTCCCCCTTCGCAAAGCAGCATATCTAATTATACAACCAGTAGTCCTCGTCGAGCCACACCAAATATAACTAAGCGGCCGCCTTGTTGATCGTGCCGCTGAAACGGCCTTTGCCTGGGCTAATAATCCCGTCCCGCTTTGCGGCCTCAATGACCTCTTCGTCGTAGACAGTGGTCCACTCAGTGTCCAAGCCAAAGGCAGTCGTCAAGTTGAAATGCTCCTGAGACGTCAGGTAGTTGCTGACCTTAGCGACCAGCTTGTCATTACAGTGCTGCATAAAAGGCGCTAGTTCCCTGCGCCGCGTCGAAATCTCTTGAGGCTCCTGCCAGGGAGAGTGGATCGGCAAGATGTTGTGATTGTCGATCAAGCCAACATCGAGGGTGACGTAACCACACGATTTGAACGACAATTGCTCGAGCCGAAAGTGCCGTTTTTCCTTAACAAGGGCATCCGCTCCCGGAATGCGCGAGTAGCCCTCGTCGTTCTGTACCTTCTCGGCCCAATAGTCGTGGTCGTCTTCATCATCGTCTGGCTGAGTCAGCAGCTCCCTCACCGTGGGCGCCGGCGCAAGGCACTCAATAATACCCGCCCACGTGAGTAGCTTAGGCTCCCTGAGGCGCATCCCGCTCCAGTTCAACGGAGGAGGTGCTGGCTGAGCTATTTGCGCCGCGGCGTTAACGGCCTGTTGTATGTGCGGAGGACCTTGAGCGACCAGTCCAGCGGGAGCGAGGCCTAAGCCGAGCGCGAGCTGTCCGGCGGCCCCCGGAGCAGTCGCGTTGGCTTGGGGTTGAAGGGGGGCGGGCGGCAGAGGTGGCGGTTGCGGAGCCGCCTGATGCTGTTGGGCGGCGTGATGATGCTGTTGAGCCGCCTGCTGAAGTTGCTGAGCCACTTGGTGATGATGCTGGGCCGCGTGTTGAGGCTGCTGTTGAGCCTGCGCCTGCGCTTGTAACAACGCTGCCATGGGAACGTGAAACCTGGTAGGGGCACCAGTCAGAGACACCGTCTCAAGCTCTAGCTTTTCCAGAGAGTGGCACGCCATGTTTCTGAGAACCTGGAGAAAGACGTGGGGCGTGCTGTAGCAGTTCTTGAGTGAGAGGTGCTTGATGTGTGGTAGCGAGAGCAACGCCGTCGGCGAATTGGCAGTGTCGAGCTGAATCATCTGCTGTGGGGTGCAGAACGGCGCAGGCAGAACATACTGGTTTCTCTGGGTGATGCCTGGAGCAAACTCGCCGCCACAAATCCACTCGAAGTGGAGGAACGTGATGTTGGGTTGCTTCGCGATGTGATCTCGCAGGAGCCGGTGAGCCTTGGCGACTGCATCCACAGGCGAGATATAGGTATCTTCCACGCATCCAGGGGCGACCTTGGCGACCTGGCGCCAGTCGGCAACGACGGCGAGAGCGACGTTTGTCAAATTCGGCAAACTCTGCCAAAAGTCTGCCCGCTGGAACATAAAGATGTGACTGCTGGGGATCTTGGCAATCGTCAAGGTCGTCAGTGAGCTGAAACTGTTCATGCGGGCATTGTCGATAAGCGCAATCATGTATGACTGGATGAGAGCCCGGTGAGCCCATTCAAGCTCCAACAACATCTCTTTTTGTGCCCTCGTCAGATTCCTGGGTTGCAGGGGGTGGCCCGATGTCGACTCGTTCAACACCGCCACCGCGGCACGCTGGAGGGCCTCAACGTCGCCTTCTTCTGCCGCTGCAGCAACCGCATCTACGTTGATTTGGACGTTGGCATTCTGGTTGACAAAGAGGTGGCGATTCGGGTGGGGATTGGGATTGGCACCCGGCTCGGGCGGGACCATGACAGCGGCGGCGCGCTCGTCAAAATCTATGTTCATCAAAGACACGTTCTCCGTGTGCAAGAGTAGGTCGATGGCATCCTTGGCTTGCTCCTCCGTATAACCGGCGTTCCTCACCATCGACTGTAACACGCTGTATTTGAAATCTCGAGGGTTCTCAAAGGCGGTCTTGCGCTCGCTCATGCTGGCCGAATCAGCCCGTGCCAGACGCCGCTGCAGGGAGCTATATCGCAGATTGCGAAGGCCGAATACTGGGTGGGGCACAGGAGGGCTCTCGACCTGCTGGTCCGGCCCCAACAGGTACCCCAGCCCCGCGTCGCAGCAGAGACCCAGCTCCTGAACCTTGATCAAGCACTTCAGGGCCTCCTTCATGGATGCGGTCTCGTCAGCGGTCTGCTCCAGGCCCTCCAGTTCCGTGTACCGCAGATACGACTCGTGAGGCCACCGATATATCCCCCAGTATGACGTGACGGCTTTCTGGGTCGGCTTGATCGGCGGATAGGCGAGACTCTCTTCGTCAAGCTCGAGGGACAGAGCAAAACGGAGTACGTGCTCTCCAAAGGACTGGAAGATGCGCATGCCGCTCGAAAACAGCGTGTCGGTTGGCTCGACCTGCTCGACCTGCTCGACCTGCCCCTCCTCATCTCCACCCGACATCTTCTGCCTGGCCTTGTACATTTCCGAGCGGAACGGAACGACGACATTGCGAAAGTATTTGGCGGAGACCATGCGGTCAAACTCATGGTTCACCAGGCGTAGGCTCTTAACATCGGAGCGGGACAGGTAGCTGGTTATTTCGTCGAATATCTCGACCGGGACTTGAGAGGGCGGCCAACCTGGCTGCGGTGGATTCTCCATGGAAGATTGAGAGCGAAGCCTTCGTCGTTTTCGTGGCCGCTCTGGGGTCGTAGCTACCTGTCTAGTCATAGCCGCAGAGGTAGCTGGACTGCCTGATGGAGGGGTCGTTCAGTCAGCAGATGGTCATGTGACGGCGCGGTCCGTTAACGTTGCTGTGCGAAGCCACTGAATCGGTTGCGCGATGTACAAGTGGAAAAGTAACAGGGCGATGATGCAACTCTATCCTCTGGCGTTGAGGAAGGCTGAAGGAGCCGCCGGTCGGCGGGAAAGCGGCGATAGCAACGAGAACAATCGGAAGCACGAGGCGAGAACGAATCAACGGTTTCGCGACTTCGGATGACAGCAATTCCGATGCGTAAATAAACGAATGCAAGAAGTACGTGGTATTGACGCGGTCGTCTTCGGACGAGGTAACAAGATGATGGGGGCTCAATGTTGAGTCGAGGGATGTTGTAGAGAACAAAAGGCTCAGTTGAGAGAAGGCCAAGCACGTTCGATATTGGCCTTACGCAGTAGTGCAGGAGCGACCGAAGTCACAAGGAGCCCCGCCCACTTTTAGCGTGCTCCGAGTGCCTTGGGGCCATCAGTATTGGCTGCCGCGCAGGGACCTCACAGCATGTGGCCAGGGGGCAGATCAGAGAAGTTGCTTCTGGGCGAGGGGCACATGGGATTGTTGTCGGCTCAGCACTCACTGGGCCTGGTAGCGGGGCCAGAGGCAAAGACCGGGGCTAAGTACAGATACAGTGTGTGTACGTACCTCACTTCCCATCGTCCACCACGACCTTATCTTAACGATTGTGTGGGTCAGGGTCCAGTTTGAATTCTAAGGTATTTTCTGTTCCCGGCTTTTGTGGTCAGGTACACTGTACCAGCTTCTCGCACCCAGCAGGTCTCAATAAGCATTGCGCGCTGCACGAAACCAAAGTCGCAGACGACCATTTAGAATTATCGCAGTGTTATCTAACGGCTCAGGCTAGGCCGGCCAACTCAACCACGGTGGCGCCGTGGTAATACATGATGTGATGCTGGTATATCGAAATGAAATGGTACATAATCTGCAGACGGGACCCCAACGCCTTGAAGCAACTATATTTCTTTCCACGCTTTGCCGCCTATGGAGCTGCAGACTTGACGACTGGCTTAGGACCAGACCAGAACCAGTACCTGCATGCCGTTAGTACTAACAACCTGGAGGAGCACGAGTGGGAACATACTGTGCTGCGTATTGGACCTCGAACGATGCAGGCTGGTCCTTGCACGTCGCAGGCGGGCTGCCGCCGACGGTAGTTATTCTGTACACCTCCTGGAGGTCGCCGGTGCTGTTGTCGGTCGTGAGCAGCTTAAGCCAGGCCACGGCGTTCTCGCCCTGCTGGCCGGCGGTTGCAGTCAAGGGGGCGGGAATCGACGAGTTCTTGGAGCAGTATGCATCGCCAAGCTGCTCGCCATCCGTCTCAAGCATGAAGAGGGGTACGCCGGTGGACGTGAACATGTGGTGTCCGGAGATGGCAAGGCTACTGGGGCCGAGCCGTTGGCGTTCCTCGCTGTCGGAGAGGTTGAACTGCATGGCCACAAAGGGCAGCTTCTCGAGGAGGTCTGGGTACATGGCAGCCACGCAGCTGGCGTTGAAGAGGGTTGCAACGGCGCCGGTGGCCACAGGGATGGCCGTGGAGTTGCTGGTGTCGCACGTGTAGTTCTGGGTGCCGCGGCCGACGGCGACGTGCTTGAGGGTGAGGCCCTCGGAGGGTGAGGGAAGGTCCTCGGCGGCTGGGCAAGTGTTAGCCATGTCCGGCTGCTGAACAATAGGTCACTCACGAGAAATCATCTTGGCCTTGGACATGTCGCAGATTGGCTCAGCAGACAGGTAGCGGAGGGCTTGGACCTTGGTGGCGAGCATGTTGAAGTACTCGGAAATGTCCTCGATATTGCCCGGCAATGCGGACTTGAGGTTGAGTGTGGGGTATGTGGGCGCAGCCAGGGCGAGGGATGCCAGGGCCGGCACCAACAGACTTGAGAAACGCATGTTGGCGGTTGTGTTGTCGGTTGTAGGGACGGAGAATTCGTAGATGGGGGCGGCGGAGATGTCGGCTGTTGGTGATTATGCTCGTTCCCAAGAGAAAAGAAGCGACCCAAATCCAAACAAGAAAACCGAAGAAACCCAAAGAAACTGGAGATAGGAAATAACGAAAACGGAAGACGACAAGGAAAAGGAAAAGGACTCGTCTCTGTATATATGAGATGAACCGTTGCCAGGACGAGCAGCGGGGTTTCGCCGTGTAAGCGGGCAGCCGCCTCTAATATACCACGACATCATGAACTGTTCCGTTCCGCTGGCGGCAAGGACAGCGACTGGCCGCTCCACGACTGCAGGCGCGACCTGCCCAGAACGGTATGGGTTGGTGGTTAAAAAAAAGATGGCGGGGGGTAGGGCCAGGGTCTCTCCCGCGTGTGTGTGAGGCAACGCGTGGGTATTCGCAGCATCCAAAGACCAAGACTGGCAGCCGCCATGCCATGCAACCATACGGCAGCGGGAGCGCTCGAGGGCCGGGGGTGAGGGGCTGGGCGACGGCGAATGAGTGGAGGGCGAGCTGCAAGTAATGTCAGGGTGGGAGGACCGTCAGCGATCTCCGCCAGGGTCAGCGAGATGCAAGCGCCCGGCCCGCTCGAGGGCCTGATTGAGGGGAGTGACGCGGTTCATCTAAACCATCTCCGCGGAGTCGGTCGGTTGTTCTGTCGGTTTCCCAGCGCAGATCCAGGAATCTCTGTCGGCTGAAATTGATCTCAGTCCAAATGCCGCTGCTGCGGACCCGCCTGCTGGGGACTGCATCGTCGCATCGTCGCATCGTCGTGGTTCAACTCGATTGTGGACAAACGCCTCCACGCCCGTCGGTGCTGGGCGAGCCAGGCCAGACCCAGACTGCCTGCCAAAGCCGAGCAGGGCGGCTAAGAACCTGAAATAGCAGCACAAATTGCGTCAACGCTGAAAGGCGATAGGTCGGCCGAGATTGCCAGGGACGGTACCACCCTGTACCCGTCTTCTCCCCGGCGACGCGCCCACGTTGCAGGTATCCGCTCTTGTACATTGCTTTTGCCGCGCTGCACCACCCGCCGACGGCCTCCCATTGGTTGCGAGGCCCGACGCCATTTGGGCCGCAGAGAAGGTCCAGCGCCAACGGCTCCCGTCGAATCGCCTGCCGCCCTGACATCGGGTGGCAGCGGGAGCGCAGGGCCAGCGCCCAGAAAGAAGACAACCTTAGCTTGAAAGGACGATAGCCTGCTTGCTTGGTGGAGAGCCACACGCTCCGGATACCAACTTTTTTCGCCCACGACATCTTGCATATGGTAGCCGTAGACGCTCCCGACCAGACTTCAAGTGATCTGGTATCTGTATTCTGATGAGATCCCCACTAATGCCGCAGTTCATACCCATACCTAGCCCGACGCCCAATCGTACAGATGCCCAATAACAAATAATGCCTACAGTCTGCCCCACGAGTTGCGTCGTCGGGGCCTCTCTATTGTCGCCAGTCGTCGTTGCGCCGTCTCGGCCACTCTGCCTGCCCAGCCGTCGAAACGTCGACGCTAGTGCCCGTTGAACCCTTCTTCGTGCCAGTCGCCGTGGCCATCGCCGGCCCCATGGGCACCACCCGCGCCGGCCGCGGCGGCTGCTGCTGCCGTCTTGCCAAGGTTGCTGGCGTGCTTCTCCACGTCTACCGTACCAAGCCAGTACAGGGAGAAGAAGACGAGCAGATGCAACGCGACGCAATACGCTGCAAATAGATTTCTGCTCATTCTGGATGCCAGCACCATCCGCGTCACCGAGTACACCACCCGCTCCGGGAAGCTCATTCGCTTGTACGCCCTGGCAGACTCGCGCCCTCGGAAGGCGGCAAACGGCGAAATGTTCGACTCATACGCCTTGCGGTACCTGTCCATTGTGATGCCCGGGTTTCCGGTCCCGCCAATCGACACCGTCGACGGATTTGGGTTTGATGAGTATGCCGCCGACGACGACGATGCCGAGGGGCCGGCGCGGTTGTATGTCGATACATACCGCGTCTTTTCGTACAGGTTGAGGTTGTCCTTTTGGAGCGCCGATACCTCCTGTCGCAGCTGCGAGACGGTGCGGTGGCTGTCGGACAGTTCGCCCTCCAGTTGGGCGATTCTCTTCTTGAACCGGTCGCGCTGCGCCGTGATCATTGGTAAGATGCCAGAGCCGCCGCCCATCGGTTCGCCGCCAGTGGTGCGGGGGTCCATTCCGCTGATGATTGACGATGTCGGCGACACCCTCCCTCCCCTTCGTCCCGGCGCGACTGACGGTGCGTACCGGTTGAACGTGCCTGCAACAGACGCACCAGAGGGGAATGCGTTGGAAGACTCCGACTGCAGAGTGGCGAGGTCGTTCTCGAGCCGCTCGTTCAGCTGCTGGGACTTTTCAAGCTCCATGTTTGTCCGCGACATCTCCTCCTGCAGGTCAGACAGCTTGGTCTGGAGGTCCTGGTGGGACACTCGCAGGATGGTGAGCTCGTCGCCAAGCTTCTTGTTACGCGCCAGAAGCAGCTTCTCCAGCGTGTCGCCCTGACTCTTGGCCTCGGCGGCGTTCTCGGCTGCCTCTCGCACGTCGTCGTCGTCGCCCGTGGAGAACTCAATGCTCTTGAGCACCTCGAGCTCCTGCTTCACGTCGTCGTAGTCACTCCATTTTTGCACCTTGGCCTTGAGGTTGTCCCTCTCCTCCTTGAGCAGGCCGACCTCTCGCTCCAGACCGCGCAGCCGGCCGTCGAGGTCGCGTTTGAGTCCCTCCTTTTCCACCCGCGCGGCGTCCAGCTTGCGGATGAGCGACGAGTTTTCAGAGCGCATACGCATATATCCCGGGTCGTCCTCCAAGGCCATAGGCGCCTGAGACGGAACGGAGGACTTAGCCTGTGCCAGATCCAGCCGCAGCTGCTCGTTTCGTGCCTCGACCTCGGCCAGCCTGGCGCTCGTGCGGTCCAGGTCGGAGTGAAGCATCTCAATCTCGGCACTGGTGACATGACCGGCCTGGCCTTCTTCCCCTTCATCCGTCTTGCCCAGGCGCTGGTTGACCTCGTAGCTCGCCTTGATCTCGTTGAGCAGGCGTTCCTGATTCTCCACCTTTTCCTCCAGGGTCTGTTCCTTCGCGGCCCAGTTGTCCTTCTTTTCGTCGAGAACAGCGACCCAGGACGCCTCCACTTCCTTGACCCTACTCTCTAGATTGCTCTCGAGCTCCTTCTTCGCAGCAGACTCGGACTGTAGTCTCGACTCGGTGTCTTCCAATTGCGTCGTCAGCTTGGCGACCGACTTCTGTAGGTGCTGGTTTTCCTCCGTCAATTTCGGCAGGGTGTCCTCGGACACGAGCATCGAATCGACGGACGCCTCAAGCAGGGGATACGGGTCGGGCGCATCGGACAGTGACGTGTAGGCTTGGAGGAAGGCGGAGTTGATGGACTTGGAGTGGTTTGTGAGAAGGTCGATGAAGGTTTGGTAGGCTGACGCGGTTAGCAGCGTCTGTGGCAGAATCGAGGCAGCTTACCCTTCAAAAGGCCCTTGATTTCCGTTAATTTGGTGGCATCGTCGAGCTTTCTGAAGTCCTTCGTCTTCTGGGCCAATTCCTTCCGCTGGACGGTCGAGTCTCTCTGATATGCGACAATCTCGGACGCAGTGTTATCGAGGTTTGAGATAAGATTCGTGTAGTCAATGGCTGCCTTGGTCAGTCCGATACACAGGAACGGCGGGCAAGCTCCCTCTTACTTCTCCAGGCCGAGATGGCGTGCTGGAACTTGTTGCCGCCGTCCGGGAGCGCTGGGCCGGGCTTCTCGGTGTGCTGCACGCTGGCATCGGCGGCCAGTACTGATTCGACGAGATCTGCCATGTTTGCGTGGTACGGCGTTAGATAAGGTAGATCACTTCATCACCGGCGTGGACAGGTAGGGCAACATGAAAGAGCCACCAAAGGCGAATCGTGAAGGTTGAGCTTGCTCACGGAGGTGTTTCGGCTGAGCTCTGGTTCGAGAACGTGTTCCCTTCCCGGGCAGCCAATCAGTGGGCTGCAGGCTGCATTTAGGGGTGCACAGGCAGCCAGTTGATCGCTTCCATCCCTGTGGAGCCGCCCCAGGCACGCCGCACATGCCTGCGCCGGTAGGCCGGCAACCTGGCGCATGAGCCCACCTCACTGTAGTTTGCTGAAGACGCTAGGTTGAGTACGTCTACCTACCTACGTAGGTACCTACGTAACGGGCCTGGAGCTCTGGAAGCCTGAACCCGGTGTCATCCACCACGCCCACCAGCCTCGGAGCTTCCCAGCCGCATCCTACATCGCCAACTCAGCCCTGCGCGACGTCGCATCGCACTCGACATGGCGTAGCAGCACCGATGACTGCATCTCCTGAACATGGCCTCCGAGGATCCAGACGACCAGCGCTCGTCTGCGTCTGGAAGCTCCAGTGCGATGGCCCGCAATGACGGGCCCTTTGTTTTGCATACGCTCTTGGACGAGGTGCCCTTGTCTGCAGAAAGCGCCGCCGAGGGAGTCAAGATCAACTGCGTCGAATACTTGGGTGAGTCCTTCGTATCCCGCCGAGTCGCTGTTCCTAACCGCCGCCAGACCACAACCTCTACGTCGGCACGAGCGCATCCGAATTGCTTCACTTCGTCCAGATACCCCCCGACCCCGCCGACAGAGCCGGACGACCAACTTTCATACTCGCCTCCCGTCTGCAGCCGCCGTTTGCCGAGTCGACCAACTCTCGCCCAGGTGTGCAGCAGATCCTCCTGCTGCCCAAGGTCGGCAAGGCCGTTGTGCTCTGCAACTGGACCGTTACATTCTACTCGCTCCCGGAGCTTAGTCCCGTCTTTGGGAGCACGCAGGCGAAGAACTGCAATTGGGTTGGCGGTGTGGATTTGAACGAGTCCCAAGATGATGTCGGGGACCAGGCAGACGGAGTTTACATTCTCTTGTCGCTGAACCGGAGGATACAGGTGGTGAAGATTGGGGAGGCCGTGAGAGCCGTCAAGGTAGCCGTGTTGTTCCTTTT
The DNA here is from genome assembly GCA_024584535.1 of Colletotrichum gigasporum. Lineage (NCBI taxonomy): Eukaryota > Fungi > Ascomycota > Sordariomycetes > Glomerellales > Glomerellaceae > Colletotrichum > Colletotrichum gigasporum. The sequence goes on from CP077951.1 coordinate 3,465,285, forward strand.
CGTTGGAGGCCACGACTAACGCTTGCAGAATACTGACGTCCCGGGAACTACGATAGCAGTCCGTCGGGATTCTATTGCATGCGTTGCGGACGCTAGGAGCTATTCACTGGTTGATATCGACAGGCAGCAGCGCATTCCTCTAATGACTATTTCGTCGCTGGACGACTCGCAACCCGCGGGAGAAATCGGCCAGGCCCAGAACATCGCCGGTAGCGCGGATGGCGGCATCTCCAGAAGTGCGTCGGCAGCCCAGAACCGGCCGCTTCTCGCTGCCGGCGACCCCCATGGTCACGCTAGAAGCACGAGCCTGGGCGGCCTGCTTTCCAGCGGACGGAGAGACCAAAGCCCGCGGCCAGCGGACGATCGCTCGGTTCAGGGATCGTCACCGCCGACCCCGTCTGCCAGCCCCAGGCCCTCAGGTGAAGCGCAGATACCGCCGCCGCCCTTAGACAAGCCTCTGCTTGCTGCTCCGGGCGCGCTTGCAGAGACCTCACCAACGAAGCCGACCCCTGTCTTCCTCAAGCCTCATATTGCATCACCCACTGCTTATGAGTTCCTGATCGTCACCGGCACCGGCCCCTTAGATCCTGGCATCGGCATGTTTGTCAACCTGGACGGCGATCCTACGAGGCCTACGGTCGAATTTGACCGGTATCCCAGAGAGATTGTAGTCGACGGCGGGTCGTCCGATTTGCCGTCGTCCAATATTGCACCCATGGATAACGAGGAAGGCTACGTTATCGCGTCCATGACGAGGGACTTCGAAAAGGGTTTGCGTCACGGTCTTGAAATCCAGCGATGGGACTCTGATGGAACTCAGCCGGGAACTGCGAAATGGTGGCTGGAGGCAGACACTGCGGACAAAGAAACGGCGCCTCTGGGCATCCGGTCTGTCGTCGGTGTTGAGTACACGCACTTTGAGGAGATTGTCGACAGGCTCTGCCAGAGAAAGTTTTCGCCGTTCGCTGGCGGGCTGCCTGAAAATCCCATATTCTCTCCCCGGACCGCCGACTCCCGCACGGCATCGTCGTTAGAGCAAATGACCAAGGAGCGAGAGCTCTTCGATCGCGATGCGGATTCACAAGAGGAGGAGCCATTGCCTGAAGGATGGGAAGGCAAGCGGAACGCAGAAGAGGAAGAGTTTGCGAGACGGCTGGCAGGTGCCAGCTCAAGGATAGCAGTCTGGTCGGGTGACCACATTTGGTGGGCGCTTCGCAACCCCCTACTGCTGCGGCTGGAGGCGCATCTAGAAGCTGCGTGCGAGCAGGACGGCGTGTTTAACCCCGCCAAACTCAACCGAAACGCGATATTTACTGTTGTGAACTCTTTCGAGGGCCAGGAAGCCAAGTCGGAGCTGGAATACATGACTTTCAGCTACCTGCGGCAACGAGCTGGCGTGCTGCTCTTGACGAGCTTGTTTCACGAAACAGAGGCGCCGTTCTCGGACTCTGAGCTGAGGGCGTTGGAGAAGGTTCTGTTGGAGAGCAGCCTAGACCCCCGCGTCGTTGTATCCCTGGTACCCGGGCTACGCAACGAGATTGTCGAGAGCCGGAGGGGAATCTGGATCTCGGGAGGCGTCAAAAGGACTGCGGAGAACTATCTCGAGAGCGAACACTTCCAAAAGGCCACTCACACTATCGAGAAACTCGACGCCAGGGTTGTGCAGTTCTTGCGGCGGTTCCTAGGGGCGTGGAGAAACAAGAAGGGGTTCGGCAGTGTCGCGGACGAGAGCGAGGTGTTCCAGACCGTCGATGCCGCCTTGCTCTTAGTACTCCTCGAACTCGATCAGAACTCTCCGCCGGGACGGAAGAGCTCGCCTGTCAGGTCCGAACTGTACGCTGTCGTTGGCAATGGAGTGGCGTGCTTCGACAGAGCGATCTCGCTTTTGGAAACGTACCACCGCCTCTACGTGCTCAGCCTCCTGTTTCAGAGCCGTAAAATGGCCGGCGAGGTGCTCGCGACGTGGCGGCGCATCATTGAGGATGAGCAGGATAACTGCGGAGAGATGCGCAACGGCGAGTTGGATGTCCGCAAGTACCTCAAAAACATCAGCAGCCAGGAACTCGTGTGTGAGTACGGCGTCTGGCTGGCCAATCGCAACCCAAAGTTGGGTGTGCAGGTGTTAGCTGAGGACAAAGCCAACGTACCCGCGTTCAATCCGGCGGACGTCGTGGCCACCCTCCGTGAAGCAGCTCCCGGTGCGGTCAAATATTATCTTGAACGCCTCGTCTTTGGCAAAGGCCACACGATCTACGTCAACGACCTCATCGTGCACTACTTGGACGTCGTAATCGGCGACCTGGAGATGTCCCAGGAAAGTCGGAACGCATTTGCCGGTACATATGACGCGTACAAGGCACTCCAGGCGCCGAAGCCGACGTACCGGCAGTTCCTCACGGACAACGCGCCCGAAGACGATGAAGTCTGGCACAGCCGGCTGCGACTGCTACAGCTGCTAGGGAGCACCCACGACTACGATGCCGCCGCCATCCGGGAACGCATCTCGGCTCTGCCAGACGAGCTCCTCGTCCCTGAAACCATAATCCTGGACGGGCGGGAACGACGGCACGAGGACGCAATCAGGCTGCTGGTACACAAGCTCGGAGATTACGATACGGCTGTGTCGTACTGCTTGCGCGGGGGCTCCAGCATCTACACGCGTCCCGGCGGCAGGCGGGAGAGTACGCCGACACACGAGATGCAGGCGCGGCTCTTCCGCGCAGTTTTGCGTGAGTTCCTGGCGATTGAGGACGTCAGTGACCAGATCGAGCAGACGGGTGCGCTGCTTGAGCGCTTCGGCGGGTGGTTCGACGTCGAGGACGTCCTGACGCTTATCCCCGACGAGTGGTCCGTCGACGTCGTCGCGGGCTTCCTCGTCACGGCGCTGCGGCGCATTACCCAGGAGCGACACGAGACAACGCTGACCAAGGCGCTCAGCTCAGCGGAGAATCTTCGAGTGAATCACGATCTGATTGTTAGGGTGGACGAAAAGGGGCCGTCGATCGAGGCGCCCAATTAGTACCGGGTGATACTCACGATGTAGATAGCCATGTATTGACATGATACTAGCGAAATTTTGACTTCAAGCATGATTTGTTTGTTCCCTACCAGGCTCAAAGGCGCGGCCGGGGCACTCGATTAGTGTAGCAGCCGGCGAGCGCCGCCAGCTTCGATGTCCGGCTACGACCCGTTTGGATGCGGCGGAAGGCCGGGATGTGTCCACTAAGGCCTCCCTGGATCACCGGACAGTCGTCTGCGAAAAGCCGTGATGCAAAGGCACGGTGTCCTGTGTTGGTCTGGAATGACCTCGACCGCCTCAGTCTCAATCATTTCCACAGCGTCATCACGACACGACAACTATACGAACGCCTAGATGAGTGTTTAAGGACACGAAGGTCGGGAGAGTTTAAAGCACGTATAGCTAAAGTCAGGGCGGGAAAGAAGGAGCGAGATCGGGAGATCCAACGCATGATGAATAATGCAAACGGTCTAGTCTCTCTCTAGGTAGGCATGTGGGCGCGAAACACGATCATTGGGATCGACGCCTGTGGCCGGCATCTCTCATCTGGCCCTCGGTCCCAAGCCAATCTCTTCCGTAGGATAGACCATGCAAACGTATCCCGTCGTATCAGACGCCGCCGCGCAAGACGCGAGTTCCTGTCCCTCCCACGAGGCGATTAGTGATCCCGCGGCGATCCTGTCTCAAACCCGGAGATCCAGAACGTGTGAACGTGTGAAGCGAGCTCAGCTGGAACGCGGACATGACGCAGTCCGCGGCGCGGGAATGCGTTGAGCTGCCACCGCACTCGCAGGCCAGCTTCAATGACGCACGGAGCCAAGGGGAGACACCACGGGGACGCATCACGACAGCAGGGTGAACAGAGAGCGCGCGCTCGCAGACCGAACCAAGGTTGACAATTCCCTAACGACTGACTGGCCTTCCATTCCGCCCCACGGTTGGCTGGGGACATGCGCCCTTGCCTTCGCCGTCGCCCGGCATCTCAGCCCGACTTCGGCCCTAGCACTGCGAAACTCAAATACTGTCGCTGTAGCGTGCTCCAAGTCTGCTTACGCAGGATAGCTCGACGATGACACACGATGGACCAGCGTGAGCCATGCCGCCCAAACGGGGGCAGTACATGGGCTAGGCCACGCCACGCTCGACGCAGGGAGCCAATCGGGAGCGGTAGCCGAGACCGCTACAGCTGAGATGGCGGTCCCATCTCAGCCGCACCGGGGCCAGCTCGGGCAGGATGCGGGCGGTCTGGCAGGTTAGCTGCTTCCGCCGTGCGGGCGCTCGCCTCTACAAGAGCAAAAGTTCCCCCGATGAGATTGTGCTCAGCTGAAAATGCGTGCCTTGGTCCGGATGTTTCGGGAAGGGGGTGAGAATGTGAAGCGGGATGCGGGGGTATGACGCCCGCGGTGACGATGGCCCGCCGTATAAGTAGGGCACCTCATGCCGTCGCTTTGCCCTTCAAGATGGCGACGGCCAGCCAGCGCTTCCTGATGGTGACATCCTCGACGCCGCGGTCCCACACCCACTCACGCTCCTCGCCGTCGCAGTCGCGCTCCCAGATGCGCTCGACCTCCAGCCCGGCCCCGGCCAGCGCCGCCTCCTCGAAGAAGCCGCGCATCTTGGTCCGCCCCGGGTGGAAGCCGGCCACTACCCAACAGCGAGCCTCGGGCCCGTCCCGGAGGAACCAGGCAACGGACTTGCGCAGGTTTGCGTGCTGCCACGGCATCCACAGGCAGTCGGCGACGAACACGCGGTCGAAGGCGTGCCTATTCGCGACGGAGAAGGGGTCGTCCAGCTCGCCCCATGAGTGGCCCTCGACCAGCACCTCGCGGGCCGTGACGGCGCCGGTGGGGGAGACGGAGGGGTCGATGTTGCAGGCGCCGTTGGCGCGCAGCGTCTTGAGCACGACCTCGGCCGGATAGTCGGTCACGGCGGTGCGGACGGCGCCCAGCAGCGCGGACATGATGCTCGGCAACGCGGTGCCGGCGCCGAGCTCGAGGGTGGTTAGGGCGCGGACGTCGAAGTGGGATATCGGGGGCCCGAGGCGGATGGTCACGGCGTCCAGTCCCAGGGTGCCGGCCTCGACCAACTCGCCGAGCTACAGGCTCGAGTTCCACAGGTAGTGGCTAAAGAGCTTGCGGTCTTCATTGGCGCTGGGCTCGGCGAGCTCGAATAGCAGGGGCTTCCGGAGGTGCGGGGAGGCGTACTCAACGCCGTGCTGGTTGGTGACGTCGTCAGGGAAGATGACGCCCAGGGGGCTGGTGAGGAAGTCCTCAGGGGATTCGGCGGGCGGGCCGGCGAGGGAAACGCGAGACGTGAGCGCCATGACAAACGGAGGATGCAAGAGCGCGGGGGTGCGAGCAGGACAGGATCCGGCCGCGAGGGAGCGAGGGAGCGAGGTAGCGAGGCTTGGCTACGACACGCCGGGCGGGACGGACGACGCGGGGGAGGCGGAGTGTCAGACGAGGCCGGGACCGAGCGATTGCGATTGCGATGACGAGCACGAGTCGACGCGGCGTGGCGAACCCCGGTGATTGGAGTTGCGTATGTAAAAGTTACGCAAGGAGAAGGGGAAATTCGTCGCGTGTGCGCGTGTGGAAGGGCACCTACCTGTAGTGCACAGAAGGCCTACAGAGGGCATGCCGGTAAGTCGAGTGGGCTGCCAGTGGATGGCAGCGGAAACGCACTGCCACAGGGCAAACGCCAGGAACCGCACCTTGCGGCGGTTGAGCCTCACTGCGGCATGAACGTACACAAGGGGGTTGTAGGCCTGTGAGGCCACGGGCACAGCGCGCCGCATCGCTGTCTATAGTGGCAGCTTCGCGGCCACGGTACCCATACACATGTGGGCAGTCCGACCAAGACAAGAGGTTCCTGGTTCGGATCTGCAGTCTCTCCTGGTTGAGTGGGCCGACCTGGCGGATGCTGCCGCTCCACAGCCACACAGCCACACAGCCACACCGCTCGCCGCGTTTCCGCGCTGTTTCCTTCGCTCTCACTGCGGGATTGCACCGCCCCGGACCCCGCTGACGAGTTCCCGGCGGTGTACCTCCCAAGGTTGCAGCTGCAGCTGGGCGTACCTGAAAAATTAGGTAAGCCGAGCTTCGGCGACGGGGGTCCCGGCCTCCGCTCCAGTTTACAAGGTAAGGGTATCCTACCAACCTACCTATGGAAGGTGCCCAAGACGCTGAGGTGGTCGCCGCCCGCAAACTCCACGAGCACAATTCGGTTTGGCCGGATGTCAGTGCTGTGCCTCGCTCCCGCTTCCGCCGTCAAGTGCAACCAACACACAGCAGGCACCCAACTTATGCATGGCTATTTTCGAGTCGGGTCATCTTCACAGGCCTCCCGGCCCAACCCAGATCCCGACCGATTCGTTTGGTGAAGTCATCCCTCGTCACCGGCCTGCCGTTTCTCGACCAGGGCAGAGGCTAGGGCCAGATCTGACCCCGTGACCTCGTCGCCCTCTCGTCGCCGACCGGGGAGAGAGCGGGCCAATTGTTTCAGGTATCATGGCTGCCTGGCATCGGGATATTGCGCCAACAAATGTCTTGTCAATGGCGCTAGTCCTAATATTCACTGAATGTTTTGTTTTAGTTAGTGGTTACGAATTTCCGCATTCGGTCGTGCATGCGGCCTGCAGCCCGAACCCTCCCCTCCCCTACCTTAGCATCGCGTGGTGATCAGCAGCAACATCACGGTTCAGGTACGCGGGACCAATCGGTGTGAGAAGAGCCTCGTATTATACGATAAGCCTTAAGAGTTAGGGTATCAACCAATACACCTTTTCCCGGTGCCAATACACGAACCAGTCCGTCCAATCATGAATCCTCGTGCCCGATTCCTCGTAATCCAGTCATCGTAGCCATACAAGCGTGCGCCAGCCATGCTTCTAACAGGATTTTCCGCCCTTCGCTCCCGTGCCGTCAAAGTATAGGTAGTATATGCAAGTGTCCAAGTCCCCCGCCGCCATCCATTACAGGCCAGGCCGTCTAGCAGCTCTCGAGCATCTCGTGCATCTGCTGGATCTGCTCCTCGGTAGGATCATCCGAAATCCACGGCCCCTTCTCCTCGTCTGTGGCGCCGAGGAAGCCCTCGGCACGCTTCAGCGTCTGCACGTCTAGGTCCGTTACGTAGTTATTGCCGTCCGCCAGCTTGATGCGCACTTCGTGATCCGTAGAGAGCATCATGTCGTCCTTGGCTAGCCGCCGCGGACCGTCGAAGACGGCCATGACGCGCTTCTTCATCGTCATCTGGCCCTTGTCGAAGCCCCAGGACGAGGGGTAATCGCGCCGGTTCTTGCGGCCCTTGGTCTTGACGGGGATGGGGCCGCCGCCGCGCGTGTGCGTGAGGCCGCGCGACTTCTGCACACCGTTGACCGGGTTACCCTTGCGCTTGGTCGGCGAGTTGACGCGGAGCTTGCTGTCCTCATCGTCCTCGTCGTCCATGTCCTCGTCGTCGTCGTCCTCCTCGGTGGCGGCCATCTGCGTCTGCGTCGGCAGGTGATTCTTCTCCAGAGTATGATGCACCTCCTTGTCGTTCTCGACCTCGGCCAGGCGCTTGGCGTTGATGGCCTCGGCCGGGTCCTCCTGCTGGACAATGCGCAGCACACAGTCGTCCAGGTGCTCGTAGAAGTCCTGGGCGTTGGAGAAGGTCTGCGAGCAGGTCGAGCACTTGCCGGTAGCGTCGGGCGGGTAGCCAGCGAGCTTCTTGCCGCTGCTGGCGCTCGTGCTCTTCTTGCGGCTATTGGGCGGAGTCTGCTCGACGCCGTGGACGGCCGTCAGGTGGCGCTTGAAGACGTCGGCGCGGTTGAACGACTTCTCGGCGGCAGAGCCGGAGCCGGGGCAGAAGCCGCACACCATGGTGCCCTTGTAGTGGGTCAGGGTGTGACGGTTCTTGTCGTACTTGCGCGCAAAGCCCTTGATGTGGTAGTCGCAGGTGACGATGGGGCACTTCTCGGGACGCTCGTTCTGGTGCGTGAGCATGTGGGCCTTCAGATCCTTGAAGGTCTTGCCGCACTCGGGGTGTGGGCATCGCTGCTTCTCCTTGGACTCGTCGCCGCTGTAGCCGTTGCCGTCCGAGTAGGTCGAGGGGAACGAGTGGATGCTGGGCCGGCGCACGACGTCGGCGGGGGTGGCGTAGGGACTGAACTGCTGCTGGAAGCCGCTGTGCATGAACGGCGACTGGCTGCCGTTCCGGACCATGGACTGGGACGACGCGGAGAGGGCGGGCGACGCGGGATACTGGGGGTGGTGGAAGCTGGGGTCGAAGCCGGGCATGGGCATCGGCCGGCTGATGTCGGGGTGGATGAGGGACGGGTCTGAGGCGCGGCACGGGTCAGTATTGAGTTCTCGGCAAGGATGGCGCTGTTCGACAGAGGAAAACCAACAAGAAGAACCAAGAGGAGCGATGAAATGGCCGCTGCTCTGAGAAAAGAAAGTAGAGACCCGCGGAGTCTTGGGCGAGTGGCTCCAGGTGGGTGCCGGAGGAGAAGAACGAGATGTAGAGCTTGGAGAGACAAAAGACGCGCTGGATTTGCGCGACGCGGGAGACGCGGGCGACGAGGACAGGCGAGTGTCCACGGCAAGCGGCGGCTCGCGCACAGTACAGGACGAGCCAGCAGACTCGTGCGAAGCAGAAGAAGAAAAAGAAGCCTTGTGCGAGGCCGCGAAATGAGACGTAGAGACGTTCTGCAACTCACCCACGAAACCCGGAGGCTTGGTGTTTGCAAAGTCGAAAGCCGCAAAGTCTTCCATACCTGGGCCGGCGTAGGTCGAGTACTCGGTACCCGTGGTGTTGTAGTAGTCGTGGGGCACGATGCCCGGGGTCACAGCGATGCCGGGGTGCGCCCATTCGGGGACGGGCGCTGGCTGGTCGTGATGAGACTGGGGCGAGCCCACGTTGGATGAGGCCGCCGAGGGCGCCGACGTGGTTGAGAGGTTGGATGAGGGCAATTGGAAGTCGCCGTCCTCGTAGAGGCCCGGCGAGGTGCGGCTCTGGTACATGAAGGTGGCCTCGTAGACGGGCGAGGCGTCCATGGCCATGGTGGTCGGGAACATGTAGGCGGCGTCGGCAGGGATGCTCATTTCCATGGGGGCAGTGGTGAAGACTCCCTGGGGCGGCTCGGGGTAGAGGATGTAGTCGTCCTGCTCGGAGCCCAGGTGCTTGGGGAGCACGGTATATGACTGATCTAGGGAGACCATCGTGACGCTTCGGCCGGGCGGAGAGTCCGAACTGGCGATGCGAGGCCTGGTGTTTATAGCGTTGGGTTGCTGTCGCGTTGTCCGGAGCAAAGCCACAGTGCGTTATGCCGTCACTGCTATCGCCGCCCGTGTTAGTCGTCTGTACTTTTTTGGGGTGCTTCTAAATGCTGCGCTGTGCTGCGCCTGCTTTCATGTGGGGCCGATGAACGCACCTGCAGCGATGTTCATGCCCGCGGCGTTTCCGCGTGCGAGATACCGGCGCTGTGGATGATTGGCGACGGCTTTTCAAGCTTTGAGGGTGGCAGCCGTGTAAGTGTGCGAGATGCCTCTTGAGGTAGGTGGGTGGTGTGGTGAAGAGATGAGTTGGAAATGAGAGTGAAGGAGCCCGGCCAGTGGTCTAACAACGCTCTCTTGGTCGAATTGGCTCAACACCTGTTCTTCTTGTGTATAGTCGTTCCTACAACTCGTCTCCTTGAGGCCGTTCGGGTCAGGTTGTGTGCGTGGGTGGATGTGTGTAGGTATGTGTGAGTGATGCTCTGAAGCGAGGGTGAGGGAGGAGAAGGTGATGATGTCTTTCTCGAGGCACGAGAGAGGCAAGATCGTTGTCGTCGTCGTCTGGGACCAGAGATCTGGGACTTGATAGAGATGAAGACCGATGGGGGCGGGAAACAATCTCGGAGAGGCCTTGGGGGCTCCACGACTGATATAGATGGCCGCGAAGCCGCGCTGCTATCGAGAGACACCAACCCGTAGACCGGGGGGCACATGGGTTGTGGACGGCCATGGCTTGCTTGTTGATGGCGCTCTCCCCTCCCAGAGCACCTACCTGGTAGTGTAAACCCCCCAGCAGCAAGCAGCAGCAGCAGCAGCAGAGGCCGAGTGGGCAAGGGACCATGGCGCCCAGAGGGCGGAGGGGTGAGGTCCTGCACTAGGAACTCGTAGGGCAGAGCAACAAGCAAGCAAGCAAGCAAGCAGCACCAGCAGTGCAGAGAGGCGGTACACTACAAGCAGCAGGGGTCAGGGGTGGTGGGTGTGGTGGATATGGTGGGCGTGGTGGTGGTGGTTGTCGGCGTGGGTGTGGGCATGCGGGAGTGGGTGTGAATAGCGGTGGCTTTTCGTCGCTCGTTCTGCTCCACGGCTACCTCATTTAGCGCAAGATGCGCACGAAAATGAACTAGTGTAGCTCTGCTTGGCCTTGGTCGGGGCTTGGCTAGGACGCCGGGTACTAGAGCCACGAAACAGGCCCATTCCAGACTCGGCCGTCGACCTAGGAGTCCTTCGAAGGGGGGGTGGCATGCTCGTTGTCTTTGCCAGCGATGTGGGATACCAAGATATGTCTCTGCTCTGGTCTCTCATTTCTATCCGTCATGCCTCTGGGCCGTCTGCCGCGGTGGTGTGCGACAGAGACAGACATTAGCAGCCCTCTGGAGAAAAAGGAACACTTCAAGTGCCAGCTAGACAAAATGCTGATTGATGCCAACGAGGGACAGCCGAGTGACTCGTGAGTGAGCAGCAGCAGCGGTGCGGTCGAGAACAGACAGAGGCCGCGGTACTGGATACTTGGTCTGGCTCGCTGGTGGCCTCCCGCTACCAGGCCACTCGCCCACTGCCACCAAGTATGATGGCTGCCAAAGCACCCCTCGACAAGACCCCGGCAGCTTGGGCCTTTGGGCACCCCAGCACAAAGAAGACTCGTACAGGATACCTCCCGTGGGTGCAGAGTACCGGTGGCTCCCAGCGCAGCGCAGAGAGAGCAGGTTGCGTCCAGGCTGGCTCGACCCCCTGGCGGCCCAGCGACGTCCAGTGTCCGTCCCAGCAGGCGCGAGGACTTTTACCTCTCCAACCTACAGGGGCCCCAAATGAGACAGGCAGCCATGGTAGGCACTTGTTGCTGTACGAAGCACGCCCAAATGGTGACTTGCCCGGGGGCCCAAGTGAAAGTCTCCGCCTGCAGTTCTGTGTGGTTCGGTCGCGGGCAAGAGGCCGCTGAGCGTTCCCCCGCCAGTCAGATGAGGTATCGCACGTCGCTCTCCGCCGCGGGATGCCGAGTTTACTCTCGAGGCCCTGTGATGATTGGGCCCGCCCTCTGATGAAGGCTATCAAGAGCTCGTCCCATGGGTGACGAGCGAGGAGTGATGGATCATGGGTGATGGATCATGCCGCCGGAACCAGTCTCTGCGACGCCGTCACCGCGCTGACGGAAGACTGAGGATGCCGTTTTCGCCCACCTTGAACGCTCATTAAGTGCTATATTGGATCTTCATTCGCGAATATGCAGGTCACATTGGGGACGGGTCTCGCCCAGCGCCAGAGGTCTGTCTCCTGGTCAATGCAAACTTTCTTTTTCTCTTTTATTCCCCGTGCGCTCCTCGCATTCGACGGCCTCGTAAAGCCCTGATGGAAATTTTATTTCAAGGACCGAGGCGGGACTCGCGGTGTGTGTGGCCTGCATGTACTATGCTATGCCGCTGACGGCGGTAAAGCAACGCGAGGTGAGCATCTAAAAAAGAAAGAAGCCAGAATATTGGGCATGAGGCATTCTGCATGATGTGATGGTATCCAAAAAGACACTCTCGGCGAGCCACAGCCCCTTTTTCGACAAAGATAGCCGAATAGGGACAGCCGCCAATCGCGGTGCTAGGGTCGCGGTGTGCGTCTGACGTCCCTGTTCTGGCTCCCAGCCTGGCTGCTGGATGCCTTGTCCCCGAAAGGGCAAAGAGCGTCTCCGAAAGGGGTTCGTTCGTCATGTGCGAATGGGAAACCCCACGAGTGCTGCTGCGCAATGCGCAATAGTGTAATGTGAAGCCGTCCTTTGGTGGAGGCTCTGGCGGGAGGGCGGCAGGTTGCGTTGCTTAGTCTTGGTACCCAGGCAGTTAGCAGTGTAGCAGTAGCAGCAGCAGTCGTAGTTGGGGATATTTTTATTCACTGCTGCACACAGCGAGCTTGTGCCGTGCTGAGCAAGCCCCGTTCCAGCATCTCCTCGCCGTGCTGGAGATGCGGCGGCCCAATGAACGGCGCCCCTCGCCTCCCCACGCTTGCAGACCGTGGCATCACCCAGGCGTGCCAGCCAGGGAGGGCCCCAGGGCTCCAGGGCCCGCCTCCGAGTTGTTGGTGTGCACAGCCCGGCCTCATCCGTCCCTCTACCACATACTACCTCACGCAGTACCTACCTGGCGGCGGTGCCTGGTGTGTGGGTTGCACTGGCGACTGGCAAAGATACTACTGCCTACCTTAGATAGTACAGCGACGCAGCCTGTGCCTCCTCGCGAGGTGACGGGTTGCTGTACGGCCGGCCGGACAGACGCGCTCTCTTGTCGACCACTAGGCGATGCTGGCCCTCCCGTCCCGGCCGTGGATGGCGATGCGTGTCAGCATCTTGTTCGCATCGCCGTGTCCCGAAACAGCAACATGCCAGCTCGGCCTTGTCAAGCCCGCGAGTCTAATGAGCGAGGGAGCCTGCATCGCACATGCCCGACTGCCAGAGACAACAAGAAGCCTGCATCGAGCATCCAGCTTCCAGCTTCTCTCCTAGGCGGAACGGCGTGACTAAGAGCCACGACTCTCGAATAGAGTTTCACCAGCCAACTGCAACTGAGTCTCTTGTCTGTGATGCCATGCCAATCCGGCGTGCTGGGTTGGCTGGCTGCTTCAGGGTTCAGACGTTGGAAAGGTTCCAGAGTCAATCGGTAATAGTCGCTCCCCATCGCGGCGCGCTAGACATGCGCAACACGGCACCGCTCTTTGGGGCGTATTTCGTCCAGTCGACGACCAGCTTACGAAATGGGCCGTCCGAGACTTGATCTTGGTGCAACCGGCCCCTTGGGAAATGTTTGTGCTGTGGCCGGCGGGGACCAGAGTTTTGTCGTGGTTAGATGCCTTCTTCACTCATGCCACCAAGCACCGGCCGTCATGAGACACGGAGCTAGTCGCACGCTCGAAGCTTCACTTGGGTTGCCATTTGCGCCTCCTTCCATTGTGGCACTCGGGCTGGCTTCTAGATAGTGTAGCACGCCGCGGTTTGTTGTTCATCCGGCGCCTCCTCGTGACCACTTGCCCGCCCATCTCTTGCAAGCCCAAGGCGGACAGCACGACGCCGTCCAGCGCCAAGAGTCGTTGACAGACTGTTGAGTCGCATCGAGCGAGCCGCGCCCAACGAGACCATCGCAGACCCAGGGCCCAGGGGGAAGCAACAACAAGGTCCGTCGCAACAGACAATGCCTGCCCGTGCTAGCGCGCCAGTTTGTACATGATCAATAATCGCGGCATTCTCGCTAGTCTCCTTGGTTTACGGCCGTTAACGCACGGGCGACATGGCCAGGCCGGCGAGCCACCTCTTACCGACATGCAAGATTCGACCATGTTGCCCTTCACCTAGTCCCTGGTTCCCGGCAAGAAAGTGGCATTATCGAAAGCATGGTGCGGTGCTCGGCTCGCAATATCAGTCGGATACAGATGTAGGCGCATAGGGGCCGTTTCGTTTGACGAGAATCCATACGCTACCGCCCAAGGCATTCCGCATCATGGGTCGCCGGCTGGGGCCATCGCACACGCGGCACCCCTGAGCAAGCACAGAGTCGTCTGTCGTCTCCCCACTGCGAGAAACCGACGAGAGTCGGTCGGCATGATCCAGCACCGTCCGTCGAGACTCGAGACATGGAGCCCGAAGAGGAATAGCGGTGGCTCGCCCATCCAAGACCCCCAGCGGCGACGTCTAATTGGTGCTTATACGGCATCGACCATCCTTGTCGTGGAGATAGTCAAAATCTTTAAAAAGAAATTGAGGAGGCGGTGCAACCCTGGCTTGCGTTCACCAGCCCCGACGAACCCCACTTGCCAAGGGCTGCCACCCAAACAGCCTACAGCGTACCTAGCCTGTGAGGTGGCATGGGCATGGGGCAGGGTGGGCCGTGTCCAGTGACATGTTCTTCCACCAATGTTTCATGCCCGTGGCACGTAGCGGTACTTGGTAAGCTTGACTCCATCCCGCTTTCCTGGTAACATGGAGCCGACACGAGTTCTTGTCTCCCAAGAACCCTGCGGTCATCAAACATAGCAGCATGTCGATAATATCATGTACTATAGCATGTCTCCATCTGGAAAGGAGCCGCCTCGCTCGATTCTTCCCGCCAGTGCCCATCATGCGGTGCCTGGCGCGACGTCATGTATTAGTGGTCGGTCAGTTAATGTCCTCACAGACTATTGGCCTCGGAAGCCTCGTTTCCTTGCCGTCATCGTCATGCCTCCGTCAAGGGCGTGTGGGTTCGCTCCGGCTGTCACAAGCGTATGCTCGTGTTGGACGAGATGAATGTCGTCTGGCAAAGTCAAAGCAGAGCGGTGCGGTGCGGTGCGGTGCGGTGCTTGCCAAAAGTCGGGATGGTCGCCGGGACCCAAGACAGCCGTCTGATATGGCGTTCCGAGTTTGACATGCCTAAGCGGCTCACGGCTCCGACTCCCTCATAGATGAGTGCAGTGCCCTGCCCCGGGAACCTGCCGATTGGGCCCTCGTGGTTGTCGTCTTGGCGCGCTTGCAAGTGTCATTGAATCTTTGCACTCGCGTGCCGGCGCTTCAGACAAAGCAATCCGTGAATGAGACCTGATCCAGCTGACAAACCGCGAGGCAAAGTCTCCGGAGCTTCGAGCCCGTTGGATGCAGTCGTTCGTCCGTTCTTCCGGTCGTTCTGTGGCTTGCTGGGCTCGCTCTCAGGGTCCTCGTGTGGAGCCAGCCCAGAGCACGGGGTGCGATCCCGTCGTTGGAGTGTAACCAGCCAGCCGGCGCTGACTGAAGAGACATGCAGCACGCACGCTGCTCCTGTGCTGCCCAATCAGTCGCTGGGTTCCGCATGCTGGGAACTCGTTCCAGCGCCGCCGTGCATCATGTCAATTGCAACGAGTTTGCGTCCCCGGGAATGGCATCCAGGACGCTCAGCCCTACGGCGGCGACAGCGCGTCCCATGGACAAATGCCTGGTGTCGTCGCCTGACGGTCCCTCGCGGGATGCCGCCGCCTCTCGTCTCTCGTGCTACTCTTGCAGATGGAACTCAGGGATCCCGGCATGCATGTCAGACCGTGGTGAAAATTCTGTCGCAAAATATCGCCAAGTGAAATTTGCCAGTCGAATGCAGGGAGAACGACACGTTCGAGGCAGAAGCCGCCGTCCACCGTCCTCGGCATCTGACTGGCTCACCCAGCACCACGTATCTCGCCGCCGCTCTAGCGTCCGTTGTACTGGCTCGGTGTTGGCTGATTGCGGCCTCGCATACCGCCTCCGAGGGACGCCATTGGCCAGGAGGAAAGTGCAAATCTGTAAGGAATAGGGGCAATTCCCTCCGATTGCTCGTTCGCCGGAGCAGCGGACGTGCCCGGTGAGATGGGAGATCACGACTGCCGGTGATGACGGGGGCATGTGCTGGTCAATGCTGCTGGGCCGTCAGCATGGACCAAGGGCGAATGGAAGGCGAATGGCGCGCGAATGTCGAGGCATGGGTCAGGATAGTTGGTAACTTGGTAAGCAGTGATATCAACAGGCGGATGGGGAGGTGTGCTGATGTGCGCGCCCATGCGTCAATGTGCCAAAAAGCCCCCTGCCATTTGGGTGCCGCATCGCGTCTTCTGCGCCCCGGTGGTATCCTATTGAAACCTCGTTCGTATAATGGTCCCATGACGGTAAGGCTCTTAGGATGGGCGAGTTGTCGGGATGGCAGGCAGGCAGGCTTGGCGGGTGCGAGCACGGCTGCATAAGCCATGAGGTAGGATGGATAAGACGAGGGGATGGGACGATCTTGACGATGTGGAATGAGATGCAATACACCCGCC
Organism: Colletotrichum gigasporum; assembly: GCA_024584535.1. Taxonomy (NCBI): domain Eukaryota; kingdom Fungi; phylum Ascomycota; class Sordariomycetes; order Glomerellales; family Glomerellaceae; genus Colletotrichum; species Colletotrichum gigasporum. The sequence continues at coordinate 3,481,317 of CP077951.1, forward strand.
TTGGCATCTCCAAGCAGGCCGTCCGTGGTGCGTTCGCTGCGACGTGGTCCATGACGGACGCAGGCCAACGAGATGAACGACGATGGCTCAATTGCGGCAACGAGAGCGACGCATTGCAATGCGGACGGGCCAGGAGAGGCTTGTCTGAGAGCGTTACATGGCGCCGAACATCTTGCGGGCTTGCGTCGAGCTCGGAGACAATAGATCGAAGAGGCCGCCTCGAGCAGATTAGGGCGGAGCCAGAAAAGCACGGCGAAAGCATCGAGTTTGGCCTATGGAGAGCGACATGTCGTACGTTTCTGACCGAGAGGGTCTTCGCACCGAGTTGGATTACTCGATTACTCCATCGGAATCAGCAGTGCAGCCCAGTGTCGACGACGTTGGCGCCTGACGACCGAATGTGTTTGTGTCCGAATCGCCGGGTACCAACCCCACCGGTCTCATGATGCTGCTGGGATGCTTCGTTTTTCTTCCGTCTGCTTGTGCAAATTGTGCAAGATTAGGGCGACGGCGAGAATGAGAGGTACCGACCAACCTTGGCGGAGGGGTGGTACCTGGGTACTGCTGCGTGTGGCTGGGCACTACCTTAGGTAGCCTGGGAGCCGGGACGGGCTTGGAGGCATAGGGCTGAGCCTGCCATCGCAGTGCAGGATGTGTGTGCAGGTGCAAGTGCAGGGAGGGGGAGGCAGGACAGGCCAGGGCAGGCAATGGCCGCAGTGCACACTGCACAGTGACACACACCTCACTGAGCTATTACTGTCGCTGTCCACTCCTCGACCACTCGCTGAGCCCACTGAGGGTCCATGGGGGTGCGTATTTCTGGGCATGAAGGTACGTCCTCTCCACCCTCCACTCTCCACCCCTCCCACCCAGTGTCCAAGGTTCAAGTGTTGTGTTTTCCCATTGGCGATCCACCCGCGACTCCCCCTGCTGTGGGTGATGTAACCTCGCAGAGAGAATGCCACAGTACCTGGGGCTTCCCAGGCAGTACCTAAGGCACGCAAGGCAGAGGCGAGCGACGGTACCTTGCCTCCTCGACGTGGTCTCTCCACCGAAACGAATGTTTGCTGGGGGAGCACGGCGCCGCGAGCATCCGCTGTGGAAACGGCGATCCTTCATCATCCTCGGCCTGTTTGCTCTGATGCAGGCCAGCCAAGAAGTGGAGAAGAGGCGGAAAGAGCAGAAACGGAAGCACAGAGCCACTGGCCACAGGCTGCTGGCCGCAGACATACATACTGCATAGTGGTACCCCTTGCCTTACCGAGCACGGATACATGGGCGCTGGAGACACACACACAATCCATCATCCGAATGCTTGGGACAGGACGGACGGGACGACAAGCAGGGACGGTGCAGGGTGGAGGGCCCAGGATGGGGGGCCTCTGCACGGGCTACTCGACTTCCTAGTTGGGCAAGCTGTGCGATAGCCTCACCCTCGACCCCCGTTTCCTCACCAGCAACCTACCGCACTGCGTAGCATAGTCGCTAAATTATACTGAGTGCTGACTAGCTCGTGGGCAATGACTGCAGATTGCAGATTGCAGATTGCGCACTTGGGGGTTGCCTTTCTTCTATCGCCTCGGGCTCGGACTGATGCCGCCGCTCTTGACCGGCGCTATCTGCGGCCTGCAATGGAGCTACCGCGCGAGCCGTGAGTGTGATCTGTTCATCAGACAAGGACAGGCTTGTTTGACAGCGAGCTCTGTTACGATCAAGAACGAAGTCGTTTCTGCACGCCTGGTTCGCTTCCCGTACCACCTGATGATTCCCATCCTGTCTAGCTAGTCTGGACATACTGTCGCGAGGACCCTTGATGCCCATGTAAAACTGACTCTCGGCAAAAGCAGCCATAAATCAAGGCATTGGGGTTATGGGTGTCCTGCTCCCTTGCCCGTCGTCACGTCTCGACGGGACGGCATCGTCATTGTCCACCGCATTTCCCCCAATCATCTGCTCCAGGTGAAGGCACTAAACGGCACATAGGTACTTGTAGCAAGAGCGCTGGACTGTAGCAGCCTGGACTGGCACGGAGGTGCGGAATAAGGGAAGTTGGGGAACACGACGATTGGTCAAAATCTCCTGGCCTCTTATTGGCTTCTCAAGCGACGATCGATTATTAAGGTTGCCAAGATCGGCGTTGCCGAACGGAATAGCGGCAGGTGTGGAGACGAGACTCAGAAGAGAAACGTATCGTGGATACGTACCGACTCCGGCGAATGAGAGCCCACGCCGACGCCCTCCAAATTCCGTTTTCTGAGGTAGTGCCACGGAATGGACACACGCAGTGGGCCGCCCGCTGTCCTTCCATGCTCGCGGCCTCACTACGCAGCGCGTTCTACTCGCCTCTGTTGGCCCCCTTTGGTGGAACTCCGCGACACAACCGTTGACGCCACTTCACTTCTCGAATGTCGATAACGTTGGCTGGAATGCCGTATCAGTGAGACTCGGGCCACTGGCCGTGGCAGACAAGAGGGACAATCTCATCGGCATGTCAACATACCTCTGCCAGCATTCATGAACCATTGCAGCCAACAGTGCGGCATCAACGTCCTGGGCCGCGGCAGTCGGCGAGGGATAACCGCTAGATGCGCGTGAGAGCGTATCACCACCAATACTCGGCCCCGGCCTTCCTTCCGCGGCCCGTCGAGGGTCCCAGGATGTCAGATTCGCCAGTTCGCACTCTCCTCGGACGCCGTGGCCCGGTCTTCGGCCATCCACACTCACGGTCGAATGCATCGCTCTGGCTGCCTTGCGAACTGCCGTCGCCGCATCTCGCAAGTGGGCGTGACGGCAGGCATGTCTCGTCGGCGTCATGATCCACGGGGGTCATGCCATAAACGCGAGCGGGGTTGGAAGCCACAGGCCCAAGGCAGCAGCAATTGACCGTTATTGCTTTTCTGTATCAAGTAAACGAGATGCTACTTTGCAAAGACAGCGCTAGCGGGTGATGACTGCCTGCCCTGCCTGGAGAGCAGACTCATGTTTCTCCCCAGAGGGCCAGACTGCGCCGGGGTGACGCTTGATGGGCGGCAGGGTTGGGGCAAGCGAATCGACCTGTGGCGGACCCGTTTCTCTGGATTCCGCAGATCTCACATGGCAGGGCCCTCCCTGCCTTGCGAAATAGAGCAAAAGGCGCTTGCGTGAAAAGAGAAATGGTAAACGAGAATGCCCAGGAGCCATCCCGAAACGGCATGGGGCGGGCTGTCTTGGTCGACGGGGAAGTTGGGAAGAAAGCGGGCAGAGCGGGGCGAGAGGAATAATGGAGAGACGTGGACAAGCCTAAGAACCACACGACTCTTTCGACGGCTGACTCTCGAGCGCGAGCAGCGGTAGGCCCATTGCGACGTTGGCCAAGTCTAGCCTTGGCCTCGACCGTGTTAGGGGCGGCGCGGCGTGATCCGGCGTGGTGGTTTGGATGAATGGATGGATGGATGGACAGGTAGGGCCAGGTCGACGGTTTTGCCCGTGCCGCAATGGCTTGTGACGGACCGGTGGCATCTACGCAAGCTGCCAGCGCAGGCGGGACATGGCGCGCAGCAACCAGACTCCTGGGACGACGGTTTGATTGGGGTGTGAAGAGTCTTTGCGCGAGCCCCTTTGAGCGAGGCCGCGGCCTGACACCGGTGGGCAACCGTCTCTGCCACGGCCGTACTAGAGGGAGACGGACCTTGGGGGCCAGGACCGGAATACAGACGAAGGCGTCCGCCCCAAAGCTTCGCCCACAGCCCTGGGGCCTCGGGAGAGCCGGGAGACCCTGAGATTTTTGCGTCTGGCATCGTTCGGACGCCAAGCACGTCGTCCGTCGAACTAGCTCGGGATCGAGGGTTTCTCTAGCCATGGACGCCGCCTGTACGTATCCTGCTAGTGCCGTCCTTCCCTCCCTCCGTCTCAGGGCCCTTGCCTTAGGTAATGAGATATCTCCTCAGTACCTTACCTAAGATACATAGTACTAGTTCAGGGTACCTAGGTAGGTAGGTAGTGTACGCCACCTCTGAGACCCCACTGGACGACGAGACGAAGAGTGGGGACGCTAGACCGGGATGTCTGGAAAGACCAAGAAGTGGGGGGAGCAGCAGGCCAGCAGACCAACCAGAACGCGGGCGGCAGCCGGGGGCCGTGGAGGCAGCGAGGAAAATTGAAAGACACTGGAGACCCCACACGCGTCAATCAAGGTTTCTATCTTTAACCCCAAATGAGATAAACTCCGAACACGCGCATGACAAGCGCGTGTGGATAAGTGGGCCGCGAGGCATTCACTCCAGTGTCCAGCCTTTACAGAGCGTCTTAGCGGCATTGCAGGCCAGAGAGCGCCTTGCCTACTTGCTGCAACACCGTACCTAGAACAAGCAGCAACAGAAGCAGCACCTACTGGCCAGTGGCCCGGCCAGCCATGTCCTGAGATCGCGATGATGACGATGGGATCGATTTCGTCGCTCTGTACCCTGTGCGGGCTTTCAAGCCGTCTCATGTCGATCACTAGAATCCAGCATTCATACTGTTACGGGAAGAATTGGTGAGCTTAGGTGAGAACGAAAAGAAACGAAACGAAATGAGGATGCAAGGCCATCTATAGCAACACCTCAGTCCCCTGGCATGAGCCTCTCTTCGCTCCATATGCCCAAACAGACATGCACCTCACTGGACGTCGTTGAAGACAAGACGGACTGCGAGTGGCCAAGTTTCACCCGTGCTCCTCTCGGCCTGGCTGTGGTGTGCGGGTATTCCTCCTCCTGCATGACACTTGCCTACCCCCTGGCCGCCGTCCACAGCAGACCAAAACCCCTCATTGCTTGCTGGCTGGAGTCAAAGTAAGGGCCGGCGAGATGCGAAGGACTGCTTTCGGAGCACCGGCAGTGCCAGGTAAGGGAGCGGGGGAGATATGATGCCGATGGCCGTCTGCACACGGCGGCACCCGTTCCTCGCGCCCTCTGCCGTTCGTGATAGGCCGACCGCGAGAGATTTGTCTCGCGGGGGCCTGCTATTGTAGTATGCAGGCTTTCCCAACCGGGTTTGGCCTCCTTGCAAATGGCAAGCTGACGGCAGGGACGCGCCCCTGTCCCGCTCTCCCCTGTACCGTGGATGTTCTGTAGATCTCGTGAATAATGATCGACATATCAAACAGATGCCCCTTTGAAAGAGCGTGAGAGTGACGGGATGATGTGATGTCAAACAGGCAGAATCGCATCGATGAACGACATCACGATCGTCCGCGCTCAACTGGTGGCTCGGGATTGTGTCTCCCTGCAGGCGACGATCCCAGGCCGCAGGAAGAGGTCGTAAGCGCGCTCATCCCATTAGCCTTGCGCTGGGCCGGCAAGATTCGCCTGGGACCGGGCCTGTCTCGACCGGGCCGCTCATCAGACCGGCGGCAGTGTCTTATCGAAATCGAGCCTCGCGCGGACCCTCTGGCAATTTCACCGTCGGGGCTTGTTTTTAGACTTCTAAGCCCAATAGTTTCCGTCCCTACCTCCCAACGGCAATATCCAGTCATCACATTCCCGTCCATGGTGACTAGATCTCGATGGCAAGATTACACGAAATGCTCTCCCAACTGCCGTCGCTCGCGTGGCCCCGAGACGAACAAGTCATTTTCCTTGCAGCTAGACGGGCGCTGGCGGACGTGACTCCTATCCAAGCTCTTTGTAAGCCAATGCAGGCAGTTGGCCTCTAGGGCCGTTAGCAACGAGGCTGGGCTCGCCCCCCAGCAGGGTCTGCGGCCACTTCTCCAACGGTTGTGGGCATCGAAACTACCGCAAGCTTGCGTTAGAGGCAACCCTCACACCGAGGCGCAGGGTCACTGGGCCGCCGCAATGGCAGATGCAGCTAAATCGACAACCCAGCCAGCTCCGTCCGGCAGTTGATCGCAGCCATCGCGATGTAGGGCTGGGCCAAAGGGAGGGCTGGCCGCTGCGATAGCCCCTTGAGATGCTACTCGATTTCGCTGCGACGCCCTCTAGGACTCTGGCAAGCCCGCCACGCTCGCGGCAAGACGACGCCTGCCCGGCCCCCCCCAAGCGCTGACTCCCCTCCACTCGTGCCGTGATGGTCAGACGGCGTGTAGGCCATCTCCCAGGACAACTCACCGGGCACACTGCGTAGCACGGGCAACTCCTCACCGAGGATTTGTCGAAGGTGGCGCCGTTGTGCCGGTTCAGCACGCCTCAAGTACCCTCGTAGCATTGTCTTACTTGCTCGGGCGGTCCTTCACGGGTCCGTACTGAAAAGAATCACTTGACTTTGGCGCAAGGTCTAGAAGCACCACAGAAGGGGGCGAGACATCTGTGTCGGTGTATGGCTGGGACTCCCGGCCAGTCGCCCGTGATGGAGGCGACGGGGACGGAATATGCCATCCACGTCGCCTAATACTTCTTCCCGCGGACACGTCGAGAACGGAATATCCCAGGCGCATGGCCATGCGAGGTTCTCTTTGCCCGGGTTCTTTATGTCCCGTCTTGCCATTGTCCAGGATAGCGCCTCGTTTTGCCCCCGTCAGCAATCTCCGGTCAGCAGCTCGCGATAGCTGCGCTGCGTCTTTGACTGCGACTGTGTCCCGTCCCAAGCAGTGCAGTGGTGGTGGGCACCTGCGGAGTTAGCCGTAGTTCGCGAAGAAAGGGATCACTCGAACTCGAGGTGCGCGGAGATGGCAACAGTGCAGCGTCCCAGCGTTGCAGGCTACTGCTGCCATACCGCAGTCCTGGGTCCATCCAGAGCGGCGGGACTGTACATCCCAGCAGGAGGCGTCGCGGACCTGCAAATGTAGGCACTAGCCCGTGTCCAGCGCACTTCCCCGCGGACAATGGATGCCGTTGAAAGGGCCAGACTCCCAAAGACCAAAGATCATTGACCCAGGACCAAAGAAGCGCGGCCCTCGGCCAGCCGTGAGCATGTGCGCTTGAAAGGGCTGCGGGGGGGGGGGGCGGGGAACAATGGCGATGTTGCCGTCTGCTCCTGTGCGAGGCGTCTAGGCGAGACCCCTTGGGCAGCCCAAGTTGGACTGGACGCGGTGTCGAGAAAAGACGGCTGTTCCCAGGAGAATGGCTCCATTGTCCCAAGGAAGCGGCGAGGACAGGGGGGGGGGAGTTACAAACGGGTCTCACAGAGAAGCCATGGACCCGACGCAGCGGGTTTCGACCGGCGCCACGCCGCCCCCGATGATGGCTCGAGCTGGACGACTGCCACACCAGACAAGACGGGTCGAGGTTGCCCCAAAGGCCTTGAGATGCGCCTCGAACCCACGTGCAAGGCGAAGAAAAGAGCCTTCAGAAGTCAGAATAGACATTGCAGATGTCGGGCAGTCGGGGTTGGCACGGGGTTGGCACGGGGCTGGCGGCAGCGGAGGGCAGTCAGTGCATGACTGGGTTCCGATATCAATACAATACTTGGACGATGGTGACAAAACGGAATCAATAGTTTCATCCTTTGCATCCACTGCCGACTTGGGCGCGGGTACGGTGCTCGGAGGCAACATCGCCCGTCGGCCTGCCGTCTGGCATATTTGCCCAATAAGCACTGAGCATGCAGCAGATGATGGCGGACTGGGTCCTCAGCTCACGGACCGAGGAGGAGTGATATGAGCGAGGAGAGTGCGGAGTGGGTGGTTGAGGTGCTGTGGTTGTCAACGAATCCGGTGAGAGACGAGGCAAGGGTGTGCTCCCGGACGAAGAGGCTTCCGAAATTAATTGCTGCAAGATGGTCGCCGACCACTTCGCGCCAACTTCCCCGACCGACCCCTCCCCCCATCGACTTCTCTCTCTCTCGCGTGCCAGCCAAGCGCTCTCTCGCAGCAAAGATCAGCACGCCAATGCTGTCATTGTTTCTTCTTCCACTGCCGCACACGGTAAAGAGCCAAAGAGTCTGGTGCCTGGCTGGCCCTTTGGCCTGTCCGCTGCGCTGTCACGCTGTCTCTTCTCTCTCCACCCCAGCGGTAGCCAAGCAGAGCGCCCTCGCTGGCTACAGGCTGCAGGGGCCGGGGGGTTGCTGGATGATGTGTTGTTGCATCGAGACCGTGGTATACTGGGTCTTCTTACTAGCTGCACTCCTCGCCTCCGGTCTTGGATCGTCCATGCTGGCCGTCTGTGGTGATGCCTTCAGTTTGCCTGCCCATGGACCAGGCCGCTGCCCTCCCCACCATCCCGGCCAGGCTCCACTATTTTGTGATACAGTACAACACAGATCTCCACGGGCGAACATCCCGTATGTATGGCCCGAGGCTTGGAGATCCCAGCGCGAATCGGGTCCCGGTTGGCCCATCCTATGACATGACATGACAGGACAGGACAGGACCTGCGAACGTGCCTCCCCATATTCGCCCTTTCACTCGGAAGGATTCGCCTGCGACAACTTACAAGTCAATACGGATACATGGCCATCTGCAGTTGCTTACGGCCGTATGGTCACCCACCAAGACCAATGTCTGCAGCCACTTGCTTGCTCGACGTACCATGTCGTACCACGGTACGTTGTCACGGGAGCACAATATCACATTTAGCATTGGGTGCACTCGCCTCGCCGTCAATCGCTTCTTTTCTCGCCTATTGCGGAACTAATTCCCGTCGCGGAACGTGTGTGCTTGAGCCTCATCAGCCTCGTATCTGAATTGCGATGTCCGTGACGGTGTTGTCATAGCTGGTCCTATGCTGGCTTGGGCAGTTTATCGGACGACATCGCCGAGTCTTTGCCATGATATTGCGTCCTAGAGCCCCGCCTCGTATCGAGCTCGATCAAACAGTCGCAACCTCACTGCGCCAGCCCCATCCACCAGGTGCATCCTCGCCAAGCTGCTTCATGCCTGATGCCTCGCAGATTTCCATGACAATGTCTCGTACAGCTCTCACCTCGTCTACCGACGCACCACCGTTGAGAGCGCCTCGGAGGTGTCCCTTGAGTTGCGGGTTGACCTGGACTGATCTGTCAGAATGTTCCAGTAGTAACCAGGGATAAGCCTCACATCCTGCGGTATTAGCCCAGCAATGAGAACGTACGACGTCTCCACGGGAGACAGGACGTTTGTGTTGCTCAGGATGTAGCCGTACATCAGCCGCGCAGTCAGGCCCAGGTCCTCCGTGCCAGACCTGTCCATCTGGCTCATAACCCGTCTGGATACCTTGCCGTATATGTTGTTCCAGAAGGCCTGACCCCGTTCCAAAATCTTTGACGACGGCGTGCGGTGAACGTCCCAGTGCCGCGCCGTTGGCGACGCAGTCGACAGCTCGTCTGCGTGCGGCTCATCCAGGAGGTGCTCGGGTGTCACCTTCTTGAGCTCCATAAGCGAGTTAATCGTCTATTACCCGTCAGTGAAGCTCTAGGCTAGTGGGGTTTGGAGATTACCTTTGGCAGTCCCCCAACAGCCGACGCTTTTATGAGCGCCTCCCTCAGCTTCCTCGATATCGCGAGCTGTTCCTCCAGACCCGGCTTGACGTCGTCGGGACCAACGCCATACTTCATGACATGTTTGTAGATGCTCGGGATCTCGTCCGGCCGGTTGAGTATGGTCAGTGTCGTGGCCGCCACGAAGTACCACACATGCTTGGGAATATGCGGTCGACTTCTTATTGATGCGAGGAGTGCCGGGGTGGCAATGGGAGTCAGTGCAGAGGCCATCGTGCACTCGAAACGAAGCATTCGTCGTGCTCATGGACAGCCGGCCATCTTCAAGTGGACAAATGCGCAGAAGTGGTGGCTAGATTTGGCTTAAGAGGGTTCCTCGCTAAACATCCCGTTGCCAACCCAGTCGCTCGTTGACTTCCGCCGGGAGACGGATGCTGACGACAGAGCGGCCGTCAGTTGCGGCGCCGGAGACTGTCGGAGTTTCGGCAGAGACCCGGGCGACGGGTCACGCCGGGTCGGAGTCGGCATAAGCTAGTTCCGGGACCCCGCCACGCGAACCATCACGTGCCCAGCTCTGGCCTTGCTGCGCTGGGGGCCCTGCGTCACTGCGCTCAGGTAATCCACTACTACCTCGCAGCCGAGTGGATGCTAGTCATTAACGTGGCATCAACTACAAGCTCCGAGGTGCTACGCCAACACCGCGCATCCGGACTCTTTTGGCCTCCATCAACACCATGGGCACTTGAGGGCCTCCCTCATTCCAACCTACCAAATACCGTGCTTCTAGCCCATCAGACGTCAAGATGAGGCTCGCGTGGTACGCAGGGGTCAGTCTCTCCACGGGAGCTATCGAACAAGCTCCCGCCGCATAGCTCCCTCCCAATCCGCCCGCCATGCCGCCTCGAAACCTCCACTGCTGACTCTGCTGACAGGTATCCACGGCCCTGGCGGCTACGGTGGTCGTGTCGGCCTTCCACCAACGAGCGAACTTCTATTCGGCCATGGTGTACCTCGCGCAGAGTAACTTCTGCCTGCTGGTCCGTCGCTCTGCACAACCGCGCCGAGAGCTCAGCTGACATGGCATCAGGTCCTGGTCAACTTCATTTACCTCATTTATGGCATCATGATTTACGGCCTGCAACGCCTGCTGTACGGCCCGCTCCGACAAGTTGAGGTCGAACAGCTCTCCGAAAAGGCGTGGTTTGCCATCACCGAAACATGCCTCGCGATGACAATATTCCGGGAGGAGATTGGCCCATGGTTCCTCGTCATGTTCACTGCCCTGGTGACAGGCAAGGTTTGGGGCTGGATTGGAGACGGGCGTGTCGAAGTCCTAGAGCAACAGCCGCCGGCGAACCCTGGCCTCTTCCACACGCGGCTCAGCATCTCGCTGTTTCTGAGCCTGGTCTACGACATATGGCTGCTTCGATACACGGTGAATACGGTCATCCAACAAGCGCGGCCCAATATGATGGTCATGTTCCTCTTTGAATTTGCCGTTCTGGCAACATGCTCGGCGCGGACGGGGATCCGCTACATGGTTTCCGTCATGGAGCAGAACATTATCAAGACGCAGACGCGGCAGCGCATGGAGGAGCGACGCAGACAGGTCCGTGAGGAGCGCGAGGAGATCCTCCGACAGCGAGAACATGATACCGGTGCGGCGAGTGACGAAGCTGATTTGCCGCGCGAGGAGGACGTTGACGAGATGGACATCGAGGTCCCCGGATGGGAGGCAAAGGGCCAGTGGATCCTGATCCTGGACCTCGTTGCCGGTAAGTCGAACAACACGTTGGCACAGAAGCATGCTAACGATGCAGATTGCGTAAAACTGGCCATATACCTCGTCTTCTTCGGTATTCTGCTCACATTCTACGGTTTGCCGATCCACATTATGCGGGATCTTTTTATGACAGCCGGATCCGTTATCAATAGAGGATCTGCTCTGTGGCGTTACCGCAAGGCGGTTGAGGACATGAACCGATACCCTGATGCTACACAGGAGGAACTGGTACGAGAGGACACTTGCATCATCTGCCGGGAGGAAATGCGGCCCTGGGACGCCAACAACGGAGCGGTCGAACGTGTACGACCCAAGAAGCTACCTTGCGGACACATCCTCCACTTCGGATGTCTCAAGAGCTGGCTGGAGCGTCAACAAGTGTGCCCCACCTGCCGGAGCCCAGTCGTTGTCAACAACAACGCCGTGGCGCCGCAGAATCGGGAAGCCGTCCTCGCAAGAATTGGCCTGGGCGGGCTCGGAGCCGCCCCGGCCGCGCCGGCTGGCCAGCAACAGCCCGCAGACAACGCCCCGGCTGCTGCACCCGGCGGGCAGCCGGCACAGCAAGCGCCTCGTAACAATGGCAATGCGCGTGTCTTCCAGCTCGACCCGCTTCGACTTGGATTTGCCCAAGGAGAGAACATGCAACAGCTGGCTCAGCAGATGGGTGTCCCGCCCGAGGCTATGCCTACCCCACTCGCACAAGGAGCCCCCGCCGGCCCCTTCACGCCAGCCGCGCAAACGCCGGGTGGCAACAACATGCCAGCCATTCGCCAGCAAATACAACAGCTGGAGCAGATGATACAGCGGGAGGTTCAATCCCTCCAGCACATGCACCAAGAATTGCAGACGCTCCAGCTCCTAACGGCAGAGCTGGCCCACATTCGCCAGCTGCAACAGCAGCAAGACCAGGCGCAAAACGCGCCGCCTAATATCAATGCGGCCCCGACGGTCGTCAACCTGGGGACCACCCAAATTCCCCTCCCAACAGTGCCGCTGTCGCAGGTACCGATCCACCCGTCGCTGCGGGTGAATGGGCCTGTCGTGACAAGACACGGCGCCGCGAACCATTCTAATGCCATTCCCGCCGGCAGTTCTGAGCTTCCGGAGGGTATTGTGATTCCTCCTGGGTGGTCGCTGCTGCCGCTCCAGAGGCTCGACGGCGCTCCAGTGCAGTTCACATCCCAGCCGTTCTCGGAGCCGGGGCCCTCTGTCTCGGGCGAAACACAGCCATCAGATGTTGCTGGATCGGTCCCGCCTCCCCCAACTGGTGCTGCTCAAGGCTCCGAAGTGCACAGCTCCGCCACGCAGGCCACGGCTGACTTCTCGGTCCGCTCAAGCGAGCCAGAGCCCCGGCAGGAGACTGCATCGGGCTCCGGCGTGCCAACAGATCAGACCGGCTCACCTCCCGTCCTCGCCCCGAACCCCGTCCTGCCCAACTGGGGCGGTGCGAACCAGCTCTTCGGCAACGGACGAGGTCTCTCAGGCCTGGGAAACCCGGCACCGTCCGAGGCGTCGACCGAGGAGCATAGACAGGACGAGCCCGCGACGAGGGTCTCGGAGAGGACGCCCGCCGCTTCGACGCGGGAGGAGAGCGCCGAGGAGGACAGCGGCAAGGGAAAGGGCAGGGCCGTGACGGTTGAGGAGGCCGACGAAGACGAGTAAACGAGGGCAGATAGCAGGCATCACGCGGCGTTTGGGCGGGTCTGGCCTAGGTGTAAAAATCATACCACTTTTTTGTAGGAATACTAGCGCATGCCTTACGCAAAACAATACTTGACAGCGTTCCTTTGACAGGTCAACGGACCATCGCCATTACTTCACAGCTCACACGCACCCACTTGGATTACGAGATGGTGAGATATGTACCTTGCACTACCCCAGTCTCCAGATCTTCTCCTGACATTATGCTCCTCGGCATACATGGCCACTCCCGCCGGTATAATACAGTACAACTCCTCTGTCCACCCCCGTTTCCTCTTCGTCCCTCGCATGCGCGATTATAGCTGCTGCGGAAATTAAATATTAGACAGGAATGCTCACGGTTCATCGTCCGCTACGTGTCAAGCACGTCGCGCTCCTCGTCTGTGGGCAGCGCGCGGCGCCAGGGCCCTGGTAGGACGGCTCCGGAGTGTTCGAGGTCGTGGTTGTCGACGTTGTCGTGGCATACGACCGCTGAGTTGTCGAGTGTTCCTGCTCACCACCCAGATTGCGCACAATGCTCGTGGTCACACCGCCTTTCACCGGCTGTGGACTGAGCACCACCCCTCCAGATGACTGCGCAACATAAGTAGGTGAAAAGACACCCTCAGAGCCGAAGGGCAGGGGCCGTGTTGGGATCTCGCGACTCACACCCTCTGAACCTTCCTCACCGCTAAGCTTCCTCAGCAAAGCTTCCGACTGCTGCTTAGCCAGTTTCTGAAGCTGAGCTGCAGGGTCCTTATGATGCCGAAGCACGTTAGTCAAATCGCAAAGGCAGTCTGCAGGAGTCCACCTAATCCCATGCACACATACCCAGTCAGACTGCGGCGGCACGCCCTGGGCGGCCGGCAGCGCCTCCTCGTCTTCGCCTTCGCCGGTTCTGGGACCACCACCGCCCCAGAACTTCGGCCGGCGAATCGGCGCGGGAGTGACTGGAAGACTAGGTCGCTCGACTACGCTTGGGAAGTCGGTGAGCTTGAGCCCGTGCTCCTTCGCTGCCTTCTCACCAGAGGCGCCCACCGAGCCTTGGCTCTTCCCACGACGATGCTTTTGGAGACCCTCAACGTAGCGCTCGATTTCGGGTACTTCGTCCCATGCATTGGTACGTGTGAAGGCGGTCCAAGGGTCTGATGGGGCAATTTTGATGGTTGGGGTGGCTGGGGTGCTGGGCTCGCTCTTCTGACCAGTCGTTGATGATCCTAAAAGAGACGGCTCAGCGGGAGCCTGGGACACGGACGACGCCGTTTTCTCACCAGTCGGTGTGCTCGAAGGCCCCTCGGTTGTCGGCGAGGTCAGGTCCCCGGTAAAGATCCGAGACGGCCTGGGCTGGTTCATCTCCCAGGGGAAGATGGGCCGAGGTTTCTGCGTCGGGGGCGCAGGTTTCTCTTTGGGGACCTCGTACCACATGTTGCGTGGCGGGCTCGGGTATCGTTCGGGGGGCACGAACGGAGCGGGGTCCTGAGACATCTCGTATACTTGCGAGGGGAAGTTGAGCGCCTCCGGTCTCGAGTCTGCTGGAGGTGGTTGTCTGGGACAGTCAGCATGAGCCAGCCATACGGTCGTGAAAACATACCTCTGAGCATCCCATGTTGGCGCCGGAGGAGGGCTTGGCTCTCGAGGTGGCTCCGTTGGTGGTGGCGATGGACCCCGCCCCTGGTACGCTGAAACCTGCTCTGGTCGAGCCTCAGCTTGCGTTCCAGCAAAAGCACTAAACGACTCGCTGGGAGGGGGGAACGAATGGCCAGCCTGATACGCAATCTCAGGCCGTGGTCCTTGACCGGAGTCACGAAGTGGCGGTTCATGATTAAGGTGCGTGTGTGGCTCTTGGAAGGGGCCTGGGCCATGGGCATCGTGGTGGGGAGGGCCACCAGCGGCGTGGGAGGGTTGCGCCACGCGATAGTGCTCACCCGTTGAAGCTACATGAGCAGCCTGAGGCTGTGGCTGGAATTCTCCCTTCGTAAAGTACTGTACAATCTCGGGGACCTTGTGGTCGTGTTGCTGAGGCTGCGAGGGCGCGTCGTGGTGGCGATGTTGCTGCGACTGTTGAAAAGCAGAGCCCGTTTCCTGACAAAAAAAAAGTAAGCGTTTGTTCTGTCGAACTGGCTTGTAAGACGCACCTTGGCTCTGTAGTGGCGGTCGTAGACGGCCCACCATCTGCCAACCATGTCCTCGAACGGCGACTCGCCCTTGCTTGCTTGCCGGCCCTGAAACCAGGGCTTATCGGAGCCGATAAAGTGCACCATGTCGATGCTCGACTGGAAGTGTCGGTAGGCGGGGACGTATTGGTAGTGCGCTGAGGGAGTGACGTTGTAGGTGAAGCTGATGCGGTTGTACGTATTCTTGAAGTGCATATTCAGCAGTCCCTGGTCGGCACCGTCGAACGAGATACCCCTCTCGGCCATTGCCATGAGGGCGTAGTAGTCCCCCATGTTGGGGGCGAGAACCATGACACCCGTGTTGAATAGGTCCGGCCAGCCGATGTCGGGCGCCGCGGAAAAGGGCGCGGCAACGTCGAACAGCTCGTCGGGAGCCCGGTACGCGACAACGTCGGCGTCAATGTAGACGATTTTGGAGAATTGGGTTTGTTTCCAGAGGTTGACCTTGGTGAATGCGGAGTGCAGGTCGGCTCGGTTCATGAGGTAGAGGTTCGCCGGTCGGTCGTTGCGTATTCGCGGGACAGGAATGATGTGGTCGTAAACGGCCTGCGAAACAGCACGTTAGTCTCAAGCTCGAAGAAACTCGGGAAGCTCAGGGAGGTGAAGTGTTGAAGCCGGCCGACCTTGAGTTCGGTGATGACCTCAGCAGACACGGTATCTAGCGTGACCAGGACGGCCAACTGCTTCGAGGTGCCAGCATCGCGCAGAGAGTGAGCGAGAACTAATGCGCCTATCGAAAAGAGTCAGTCAAACTAGAGGATGCGAATTGAGGACGGAATACCAACCCGGGAGGTACGTATCGTTCAACAGAAGCTATACGCATGTGGCGGTTAGCTCTTTGTTTACTTTTGTTTTTTTTTTAGGGAGGGGGGAGATGCGATGACGATTGGGACTGACGAACCGTTGCATAGACGTGATCCCCTCCGCGAAGCGCCGCCATTGTGTGTACGAGGCGTTCCGAGACACGAAGCTAAACAGAAAAAAAACCAAGGGGGCAATGACAGTTATGGCTCGTGTCAGCAAATGGCCATGGGCGATATAATACAGGTGTTGTGGCGGGGCTGGTGGTGTAGCACGGTAAAAGATGATGTAGGGCGACGGCTGGCGGATGGGTGTGGCGGGGATGGGAGCCGTGCGTTGTAGGCCAGGTCCAGGTCCAGTTCAGTCCACCTCAGTCCAGCGCGGTGCGGAGAGAGATGAGGAGGCGTGGAGTAGGGTAGGTGGGAGGACGGGTCCGAGTGGGCACACACAAGAAGCCAGGGTACCCTGCCGTGTTCGTATCTACCTATACTAGGTAGTGCGAGGTAATAATGTGAGGCAGCTGGCGAGGGAGCCCAGACTGAGGCCGAGAAGAGCAAAGAAGGACGAGCGGCGAAAAAAAAAGGAGAAAAGGGAACAAGAGGGGAGAAGCCAGGAAATGAACGTCACTATGTGTGGGAGTTGTAAATGTTCACCGTAGTCAGGCAGAGGAGCAGGCATGCGTGCAGGCAGGCAGGACTGATCCGTCAGTTGTCTGTGGCTCGTAATCATATCATTAGCGGGAAACCGGTGTTAGTCGCGATGCAATGTCATTTCCCCCCCCGGCAAGGAACTTCAAGTTTGTGCATGGAACGTACCGCGAGGAGGCGCTTGCAGGATATCGGCGGCCAGAGACGAGGCGTTGTAGGTAGTTCTACCTCGTGCTCCGTGGTGAAAATGAACGTCGCCGGCAGGGTAGGCGATGATGCACGACCAGGGGGGCCCCAGAGTCAGAACGATGCGGGTGCACACTTGAGGACAGGGCGGACAGGGCGGACGGACGGCGCGGGTCGTGGCAAGCAACACTCTAGGAGTAGCAACGCCGTTGCGGCATGGCAGGAGATTGCGTTGGCGGCCGTGCTCGGGGAGTTGAGATGGGCGAGCGGCAAGTCAGCGTCGGCGTTGGTTTTTTTTTTCACTCTTTTTTTTCAGACAAGGTGGCAGTTGACAGCAGGAGCGCGGGATGAGAGCAACAAACGCGTCTCTCGTCCACTGAATGGCAAACGGACGAGAGGGACGGGGCTGCCAGTCGGAAGTTGAGACGATGTTTCGCGCTTCAGTGCAGCGAGTCGGGTCCTCAACGCCTCTCCTGCTCTGCAGACCGCATGCAAGGTCGTTGCTGCTTTGTAAGTAAGGTAGGGGAGGTAGCGGAAGCCGCCCCAGGAAGTGAGCTCCAGCTGCACCTGGACTTACCGTATGGGTCTGTCTGGGTCTGGGTTTTCAGGTGGTGTGGTACCCTCCTTGCCTGCAGATGCATTAAATGGCTGTATTCAGGGTTGCGCTTCTCCCATCCCACCTCGATCCCTTTCGCATCGACACTGGGCTTGAGAAGCCGCTCCTTTATCCTCCGCCGACCCTCAACCATGACGCGTGAGAATCGTGCTCGTGATCCATTCCTGGCTCACGGAATTTTAGAGACGGAGACGAATTTCCACCGGCCAAACACGACTCAGATATTTCGGGCCATTCTTCCCACAGCTCGGGACCCGTCTGTCGGCCGCCCGAGGCATGTTCCACAATATTCAATGTCACCAGCCGGGATTCCGCGTCTTGCAGGGTTCAAGTGCCACTCGAGGACGCAAGACATCCTTTTGGTGCTGATGCAGCTTTGCTAGGCCATCGTGGTCAGATTCTGCGGGAAGAGAAGAGGCCTAGGTCCACAGCCCATTCGAAATTAGGTCGAATTACAGCGGATGCGCGTCGCTTTGTTGAAAAAGAAACAATATTGTGAACCGCTGGCCGTATATGTGGTTGTATGGATGGATGCATATCAACTGCCAAGTGCCTGCTTCTCTCAAGCATTCGTTGAGTAGCATTCAATGTCCCAACAACTTCCCCATTGGCTGCTTGCTTGCCATTGACAGTCGACGACCTGACCTGACATGACCTGCCGGCCGCGGTTGACAGGCCGGGCCTCAATCGCATAAATCGTCTGATATGGAAACAAGATCACAAAGTTCGACTGTGCATAACCACCTCTAGCCGCCGTAGCCATGCCGGCCGGCATGCATGGATGGAAATGGAAAAGAGGCAGAACCTGGAGCTGTCGCCCCAACACATGCTGCGTAAGGTAGTTGTAGTCTGTAGATGTTGAAGACGGAGCCGACCGCCCCCCAACTCCCGATCGACACCTTTGCTCCCAGCAATGTGACAGTCCGTCCTTCTCCAGTAAAAAATGGGAGCTGGCCCGTGAGGAAACACCACCTGCGGCAGCCACCACGGACTACCTGTACTTACGTTGGGTACCTACACTGTACTCCTAAACGAACCCCAACTCCACCTTCCCCTCTCGAGCTTCGAAGCTCGAAGCTTGGTCCATTCAGCGCCCTTCCCCGAAGCTTCCCCGCACCCGCCACATCTACCGCCGGGTCTTGCCTGCTAAGGTAGAGCACCAGCACCCCTTCCATCCAGCCTCCATCCAGCCTCCACCCAATGATGATGCTTGACTTGTTGGCTACGCAGTTGGGCGTCTTTGTCTCGGGCTTCCTTTCCTTTTGGCCTCCCTCGTTATCTCCCAGTTGGAGATGCGAGTGAAAAGGTAAGTTAGTCCAAGTCCGAGGCGGCACCAGGTGGCGTTAAACTACCTGGTAGGTAAATGCGCAATTCTCAACTCGCATTCAAGCCCGCTGCCCAACCTCATCACTTGCATCATTCATGCTTCCCGCCCTCCCACAGCGACTCCATCAGAGGCCCATCTTGTTCTGTCGCTCCATGCCCAAAGGGACCACGGAAGCCAGCTCGCGCGCCATGGAAACGGTTGAAATCGACCGACCCGGCCCTTCAGAAAAAACCTCTACATCCCTCGATCAATCGATTGAACTCCCGACCCTGTCAGGTGTAAGTTCCATGCGCGTTCCATCTTGCTTTGGCCGTTTGTGCTGCTGTAAGCCGACCTTCCTGCATGCACTTCTGCCTTCGCACGATCGCTATGCCCCGCTACGGCATGGTCGGGCATTTCCCTCCTTCATGTTCTCACCACGCAGAGACGTACTGCTGGTCACGAGTGTGGATCGTCCGGGGAAATCGCACCCAGTAGGCTCGTCAGCTACGTCACCTATGCCGAAGACCACCTTTCGAGGGCCAAGGCAGGGTCGGATAGATGTCGAAAACCGCTGCTCAGCGGCCGACCTCTGGATCGTGACGTGCGGCGATGCAGCATCGGGTGGGATATGCCACGGATCTGCACCTAGGGTCCACCAGTGCCTCACATCGACTACACTTGTGAATTACAGCCGTCCAGTGCCCTGTCGTCATGTCTGCACATCACCATAACTCTTCTGGTTATTGCATGATAGGATATTTTCCCTACAGCTCGCCTGCAAATCCATCTCTAGACGTTCAGACTGGTGCTGACTTGCATCTCCTTGCTCCCCCGCGCAGCCGCTGCCATCTGTCATACCGAGACCAGGCGACCTAACCCTTCTCGATCTCCCTTACGAGCTTCGCCTAGACATCTATGAGCTCCTCCTGCTCGCCCGGGAGCCCATAATCGTGTCCAGCCGCCGCTGCCAGCTTCGCGTGAAAATCGAGCCCCCGGAACACCATAATGCCTATTTGCGTGCGCCCCATCCAACGCCCCGCGCCGTGGCCCTCGACCACGGGAAACCCCATGTCGAGATCCTGCAGACCTGCAGGCAGGTCAATCGCGAAGGCACCCCTGTGCTCTACCGCAAAAATGACTTCATCGCGGGCTTGAAGCTTTGCGCGAGGGGCGAGACCAGAGTCGGGCCAGCAGACGTCGCCGGCTTCTTTGCCTCATTCATTCGTCAGTCGACGTTGCTCCAGCTGTCCTCCGTCACTTTCCGGGGCGCCTGCCTCTGCGACCACTGGCTCATCCTTGCTAACCCCGCGGGCCGCTCCATCGCCGGAGCCGAATTGAGCTGTATGTGCGCTGACGACCGTCAGACAGCGTATCTGTTGCTCTGCGATAGCCTATGGGACCTTGTGAAAGGTTTGTCCCGCCCTGCATCTGACGGTTCTGGTGCATATGCTGATTTGTCTCTCGAGAATTCGGGAAGTTAAAAGTCTGTGCCTTTTGCAATGCTAGCTACGGCCAGCATTGTTTCATTTAACGCTGGGTGTTCTGGGTCGGTCTCCCACGGCTATTGGAGTTGTAGTTGGCTATAAGATTCATCTTGGAGACGCACCCGTGAAGCCATGACAAACTTGGGCCAGATGCCACGAGAACTAAACATTGATATTTGATTATTAATCTCATAATGATACAGTCGTCGATTTGTCCACATATTCCGTATGTAGCCCAGCTGTTTGTCCTTTGAACCGTAACCACGGCCGGAGCCGACGATACTGGCTTTCCCATAACGCCATTTCCGACGTTGGAAATATGCGTCACCGGCCCCCGCCCAAGGCCCGGGCATCACAGATCTTTCCTGAAGGCATGCTCCGGCTTGTGGGTGGTCTCGTAATCGATATGTACGTAGGCCCGCTCCACGTCCGGCAGACTCTCCAGCTTCACCTGCAGCGCCTCAGCCACATCGTGCGTCTCGGTCAGCGTGTTCGCCGGATTCATGACGATGTCCACCTCGGCAATGAGGCGCGGGCCTGAGTGATAGACACGTACCGTGTCGATGCCCTCGACGGCCGGAGAGTGCGTCAGGCAGACGTAGGTGATGAGCTGCTGGGTCTCGACTGAGGCGGTGACGCCTACGAGCAGCAGGAACTCAGCGATTGCGGTGCGCAGCCAAATGCTCGACACGATGACTGATAGAATGATGGCGCCCATAGGGTCGATGAACCACTTGAGCTTCGAGCCGCCGACGGATGTGAGAATGCCGAAGCCGTTGACTAAGAGGTCGTTACGGTGGTCGGACCACAGAATGCGCACCTGTGAGTATCGGTTGCGCAAGGAGAAACAGTAGAGGAAGAGGGCGAACTTGGTGGCAAACGCAGTGCATACGGCTATGATGGGCTCAAAGCGGAACGGCTTCGTCTCATCCTCCTCGGGCGGGCTGCTCAGGTCGCGCGCGGCGAAGGCGATGATAATCAGGGACACTGAGATCATGAGAAAGCAAAAGACGATGTTCCCAACCGTCTCGAGGCGGGCCTTGCCTGCCGGGAAGCGGCGGGGGTTGACACGCTTGATGGCGCGGGCGGACAGGATGAGCGTCAGGTTGCTGAGCGGGTCGAAGACGGCGTCGGCCATGGTGGTGATGAGAGAGAGAGAGCCCGTGCTGATTGCGGCGTAAAGCTGCAAGGCTGTCAGGATGATGTTGGCACCGAAAGAGCCCCAGACAGCGATCCTGAACTGCAACTGATCGTCACCGGCTTCCTGCCGGGCCTCAGCAACGTGCTCGTCGACGGACTTGAGCATGCGTTCGATGGCGGCGTTCTGGGTCTCGTAGAACTGTTGAATCTTCTTAGCCCGGCGCCATGGTGCCTTGCTGGCGTCCTTGGGGTCCCTCTTGCAGGATGTGTTGGCTTTTATCTGGGCAAGGTCCTCCGGGGTCTTGAAGGCCGACGACAGGCCGTACGGGTCGGAGTCGGAGCTGGACCGGGGTAGGCGGCCCTGGTGCTCGACATCGGTTGCGGCGCAGGAGTGGCGGGGGACGGGCTCGTTCTTCTCGTTTCTGGCACGGGCCACGGCCTCAAGGGCGGTGCTGGAAGCGTTCGCCGCAGCTTCTTCGTTGCTGAGACTAATCGAACCGGGACGGGAGAGGTTGGCGAGGTGCGAAAGCGTGTGCAAACGGAATGGTCCTGGGTGCATGGTGATGCTCTTGGTCAAATCGGGCTCCATGGCGGCGATAAGGCAGGAGGAACCGATAGCCGGGGCGTCCTGAATTCACTTGACGTTGTCAAACTGAAACGAAGCAAGCCGACGAGCGAAGGGCGAGCAAGTGGCGAGTCGCAGACGGAAGAAAAGGGTGTAGTAGAAACTCTGGGTTGACCTTGTGCTTCGGAGAGCACATTAGACTCGCCCACAGGTAGGGTTGCAGGCCGACAGATACTCGCGCCGTCGGAATCGGCCGGTCGGGGTGAACTAACGGTCGCAACTGACCAGACTACCTTCTTGAGCAGTGCGGGGGTATGGGCGGCGGATGAGATTATGGCGGATGAGTTGTCGGTGAATCGTCTCCTGCTTCCCTCTTAGGTAGGGTACATTTTGCTGCCTGTTAGCTTATCACACGGGGAAACACCAACAAGGTCACAGGAAATCAAGCCGGGCCAATCGTTTGCCCACGGAGGGGTCAGTAAGACGAAGGCGCGAGGTGAGGTGCCGGTCGCCCGAGGACATTGTGCGCAACTACCTAAAATAAATAACGGAGTAATAGACGGACAAGGATGGCTGAAGAGCTTGCTGATGAGGCAGCACTACCACTGGGCAGTCTGTCCGAGTCGGCCTCTATACAGCCCGTAGTCGGCTGCGATGCTTGCACACGACGGCTTCGTCGAGTGAACAAAAAGGTAAAGCGTCGGATGCCATTCACACGAGGTGGGCGTCGAAGCGAGGATCGGGGGTGACTCCTCGGTTGAACCGGCGGGCTACACCATCAGTGTGAGGGGTAACCAACAGCGGAGGTGGTGATATTATGTGCGGCGTGTTCCTTTCCAATCCCGGGCCGTGGTGGGCAGATTGAAGTGCTAAGAAGGCCGCCTTCCGGCGCCACGAGGATCGACATGGAAGAGACGATGTTAAAATACCCTGGACTGCGGCTCTACTTATATTTCGAAACGAAACGTCACCTGGGGCCGAAACACACGGGAACTGGCTCCTGTTGGCAGTGCCGTGAGTGTGGCGCTTCGGGCACGACCGGAACCCAGTTTGCGGGGCATCCTACGGCAGTCCGCAGGAGCCACTCCGCCAAAACAATTTTTTTGGAGTTAATTACTCTAAAAGAGCCACAATTCGTTAATACATTTACACCACCGTACAAAAGGGTTTTCTTTTTTAAGCATTTAACGCAACATGTAATTATACCATAGTGATTTTTTAGCGAAACCCTATACACAAAAGTTAGAAAACGTACAAAACTATACGAGCTCGTACAAAAGTGAACTTTATTTTTACATCTTCTTAATTTCATATCCCATTATTTCAAAATAGTATACAATTACCTAAAAAACCACACAACAAATCACTTTACTACTAGGTTTAAACGGAAATGGTCAACTTATGCATTTTATTCTTAGGATCTTTTTAACTTTAATAAAGTCCTAAATGAACCTATAATCGACCTTACAGTTAACAACGACTCTAATTCTATACCCTCTAAGTTACCTACCTTAATTAAAGAGGAGTTAACTTACGTACCTACGGCTATTAACTTCCTTCGGGTTACCCAAAAAAGCTCACAACAACGCGAAACCAGTATCTAATAAACGAAAAAGCCTACGAAGAACTCCCCTACTATCCTAATTAGTATTAATCTTTAGTTTACCTTATACTATAAGATAGATATTAATGGTATTCCTGTTACTACGTATATACGTATAGTATCGCCTAAGAAGTTCTCTAGAAACTCCTCCTTTTTCTTAATAATAACGTATACATCACACTTAGATATAATGTATACGGTACTATTAAAGTTCACTATAGAAAAACACTTTCTTAATTATAAATAGAAAGCTATGCCTATTAACCCGAAAAACCCTACCAATATCTACGAATACCGAAGCACTACGTATAAAACCAATACCCTTAATTCGTTCTTTAACAAAACCTCAATTCTTCCTAAAAAGGATATATACCTACTATCTCTTATGTTATTAACACATATAAAAGCACCTAAGACTACATCAAAAGTCTTAAAAAAGTAACGTACAACAAAGAAAACTACACTTACCAACGAAGTCCTATAAAAGTAAAATAGTAATCCTATATTTACACGGTTAAAAACAGGGGCTAAGCGAAAACCTACCCTTAAAATAAAGGAAGCAACAGAGTACACAAAAAAGTAGGCTACTATATATAAGTGGAAATACTTATAGGTCACTAAGGATAAGGTTATAGTTAAGGAGGATAATAATACAATTAAAAAAGAGATTTTTATAGTTATTAAGGAGAATATAAATATTAAGAAATAGTATATAAACTTCTACTTTATTCTTTAATTTTTAGATTATTTACCTTAGTATATAGGAGTTTATTTATATTAATCCCAGCATCTTATAATCTTTACTTAATCTAATTAACTCTGTTTATCTACTTTCCAAATAGTGTAATCTCTAGTTAACTTCCTGACCTTTGGTACTAATCTAGGTAGTGCCGTAAGTACTCGTACGCCTTAACCTGGGGGTATTGATCCCCTTCAAAGTAGGTTACTGCTATAAAGGAGTCTACTCTTTTAAGTAGTTACGTACATAATAAGTAGGTCTCTGGTAGTAAATAACCATTAAGGACTACCTTATTATACTCTAATACGTTAAGTATAGTTTGGACTTTTAATAAGTTAAATGAATAAGTATAATCTTATATAAACTCCTTATTAAAATTATAGTAAAGTTACCATGGTTACCCAGGGATAACATTTGGCCTACTTTTTTATGCACGAATCCGATGATTATTCTAAACCTCAACAAAGTTCTTAAAGTCCTAACGAATTAAGGGCATAAACGTATACAGTATTATAACCTTATTAGTAAAACTATTTAAGTTAAATAACCTAAGCTGTTATAAGTGACCAAAGTATTCCTTTTTAAGTAATTAATACTAAGTTATAAAGCTGTGTATTAGTGCGAAGGGCTAGTCCTAGGCCTTATCTCAACCGAAAGGTAGCCAAATACTGTTTATTTTAAGCTGAAGAGGAAAAGGGTAAACTACAATATAGCGCGAAATCTCTGCTTCCTAGGGGGTGGGCGCTAGTGGGGCACCGGTGGGGCACTAGTGCGAGCATGGGCATAGCCCGGGTATAACCACCGGGTTCGGCCCGTGACACTACCCCCCTCCTCCCCCCCGTACGACCTCTAGTTCCTGGTTGGCCTCCTGGGGGTCACGTGCGCATACGCCGCGTCTCCGTTATTCTCTAATATCGGCCCATAGCACTCCTCGTAATGGTCTAACGCCTCCGTTTCCTCTATAGCACCAGCTAGCTCCTACGTGGAGTTAATATAGCCCTCCCACTTTACTAAGGCTTTACGTTTTCTCCCTTTACCCACTATTTTCTATTTAGTAGTATAAATCTCCTTTATCTACTATTTATCCTTATTATTTACTTCCCTAATAAGTAGCGGTTAATAATCCAACTGAATTTGGCCTAGGAGGGGGTCACCAGCTGACCTTCGGAGGACGTCTACGTGGAATCGTAGGTAAATCCCTCCTAATACATTCAACTCTACTATGTATATACTCACCACCTTAGTAATTTGGTATTAGTGGTATAATTATATAAGTTTTTTACTTAGGTACGGGGACTTATAGTTTACGACGTTAAACCAGACTTTATTATTTACCTAGTACTTATTTACTAATAACCAGCGACGGTTAACACTCAATTCGTAGCACTATTACATTAAGGTTATTATAGCTTAGGTAAACACTATAATATCTTTTATTTTGGTCACTAGTTCATCTACGGCCACCTTCCTACGATTAGGTGGTCCCTCACTATTTTCTTTTATAACCGGTAATGGGTCAACGTGGTACCTGTGTTTTATGAAGAACGGAGAAATACTAGTTACTAAGCTGGTTCTATTCCATAGGACCAACTACACCATAGGAAGTAACTCTCCCTAATCGTCCTAGGCCTAGGTAATATAAGCCCATAAAATAACCTGAACCTCCTAGTTTATATACTCTGTTCCCCTATTAGTTTATAAGTAATAAATGGTATTTAATAGTTAAGTAACCCTGGTTAACCTATAGAACTCCTACTAAAAGTCATTAACCTAGTTTAACCCTCTATTACTTATAATTAACTAAAGTATCCCATAAAAACAGTAATAACTATAAAAGAACTACTAAGCATAAGATACTATGTCCATAATCTCCATCTCTTCTAGTATTAATATTTTACTTAGCTAATTAACTATAACCCATATATAACGGGACTTCTTCTTTTTTATTAATAGTAGATCAGTAATGAAATCCATCGATAAATCACTACTTATCCAGAGGGGGACAAGTAGGGGCTTAAGTAACCCCTTCTTAGCTTACCTCTAAATATGGATATTATTATATATATAGTAGTTCCTCGTAAACCTTTTAACCATCTAGGAGTACCCCGACCAGTAAAAACGTCGGCTTATAATCTCGAATATACTATTATACCCCGGGTAACCACTAGTATTAGAATTATGATACTCTTATATAACCCTTGTCCATAATAAGCTCGAAGGGTCATGATTATCTTTTCCTCTGGGAACTTATATTTTATCCTAGAACGTTAACCTCTACTATTTATTGATCACATATTCCGTAATTTAGACCTTTAATTATAACTCTAGTGGGAAGTTATACTATCCTTACTTCACCACCTCGTAAACTCAACGGTATAATCTATCTTTTTCAATAATCTAATCCCAAAGTATTTATAATTTACTATTATTTATAAACACTATTATATATAAGAGTATTAGTAAATTATTTATAGTATAGCCCACCTAGGGGGCACCAATTCCTTCCTTTAGGATAGTATAGTTAAGTATTAATTAGAGTACGTATCCCTATTCTCTCTTATCGTCCTAGCCCTAGGGGGTATCCTATTCCCTCCAAAAGAGGGCATCGGGGACTACTACTTTTTTTCCTAACCGGTACTCTAAATAAAAATCGTATTAAGCTAGCTCTTCTGCTCACCAGCTCTACTTCTCGGTAAGGTGCTACTTCATTATAAAGTATTTAAGGCTTTTATAATCCATAAAAATATTAAAATTACTTATATTTTATAGTTCTACTCTCTAAGCCCTAAAGTATACGAGTATAGTAAATAGTTCCTTATTATGGATAGGGTAATTATACTTAGTTAGTAATAGCTTTTATGAATAGAACGTAATAGGGTACTAATACCCATCGGAGTTTTCTTATATAAGGGTACCACCTAAAGTAAACCCCGAACAGTCTATCTCCACTATTGTTTTTCCTTCAGGGTTAAAGTAGCGAAACACCAACTCTATACTAAATAGCCGCTTAAGCTCCTAGAATCCTTCTTCTTAACTAGGTCCCCAGTGGAACATAGCCGACTTTTTCGTAAACCTCATAAAGGGCTTAATAATAATAGTATAATTAAGTATAAAAATACAATAATAATTCGTAAACCTAAGGAAACTTTTAACCCCTTTTACAATTCTAGGGGGTAACTATTTAGTAATAGTTTTTAACTTCTTAGGGTTATATGAGATCCCTTTCTTAGTAATAACAATAAACCCAACATACTTCACGGTTTTAACTAAAAAAGCATACTTCTTAGGGTCTAGTCGTAGTCCGGCCTTTGCTAGGCGCTGGAGGACCACCTATACCTTCTCTTTATGCTTCTTCTTTGATTTAGATGTGTAAATTAGGATATTATTTAAATAGGTGGTGACGAAGTTGTTTAGGAAGTTTTGGAGAGTTGTATTGATATACCGTTGGAATGTAGTTGGGGCTCCGGTGAGTTTAAAGGAGTAAATTAATTACTTAAAAAGTTTGTATTTTATATAAAACGCTATTTTTTCGACGTCTTTTTTTGTAATCCGAATTTTATAGAACGTAGTTACGACGTTAAGCTTCGTATACTATTATATAGTGGTTATTCGTTGGAGGGTCTCTAATATAAGTGGTAGTGGATAATGGTCCTTTTTTGTGATATTATTAAGGGCTTAGTAATTAACGTAAAACCGAATTCCCCCACCAGGTTTCTTAATAAATAATACTGGGGTACCCGCTGGTGAGTTACTGGTTTAAATAAACCCTTTATTTAGTAGGTCCTCTAGTATTTTTTTTAAAACTAAGAGTTCTTTACGGGATATCCCATATAAGGGTCCCTATAGAAGTGTAAACTCCTAGTTATGAGTGTCCTTAATAAGGGGGATCTTATAGTTAACCCCTGGCCTCTTAGGGGGTATTAAGTACACTTTCTCTGGGTTAAATAAGTCTCTAAACTCCTTATAAACCCAACTTAGGACGAGTTCTTTTATATCCATAAACTTCTTTTTTTTTAGTGTATCCTCGATGTCCCTTAAGCTTATAGTTATAACCTGGGCCTCTAATGCCCTCTAATACTTCACTTATTAGTATATAATTATAAACGTAGGGGCTATTAATAATCGGGTTATATGAATTTCTTTTATAATAGTTAATTTTTTTTAATTAGAGAAGTATACGTTTACTCCTTTTTTATTATAATACACCTACTGGGTAATGGTGTTATATATTATATAGTTCACTTTTATTTATAGTTTCTCTAGGAATATGGGGGGGTCTAGGCCTTTTACTATGTATATATAAACTTTCTAAGTATAACCATTTAATTCTAGATTTAGGATAGTTATACCCTGGGTATTACTAGGTGATAACCCGTTTTATGTATACCCTCGTAGGGTACGCTTTTTCTAATTTATTAGTAATAGTTGGAGGTGTTTAGAGAGAGATTAATTTACTATTATGTAAACGTCGTAATTAGTATTGATGAGGGCGTATATTAAGTGTCCTTTATTAATCCTTATCTAAATAATAGTTAACCCTTAGCTCCTTTATTACTATTTTTTTTAGTGGGACTCCTATTTTTTGGTTTCCTCCTTCGTCGGCTTTAGTACCCGATTTTGTATTAGAGTTATTTTTTTTTTGAGTTATCCTTATTAAAGGAGGTATTAGTGACTTTTCGGTCCTCTTTTTTTAACCCGGGATCCTTTTACTTTTTTATTACTTTAGTATGGGTAACCTTTATTTACTTAAGAACCTTTTTTCGGTAATTCCTAATAATATAACCTTTTTTATTATAATAAAAGTATTTATAATAGTCTACTGGTGGGTTACCTAAGGAGTGGCGATGGTGGTGGTCCTTTTTTTCTCTTCGAGTTAATAAAGTACGGGTAACGTTAATTATCTAAATATCTCCATCGTAATCCTTCCGTAGAGGGGCTGGGGTTAGGGATTAACGACGCTCCCGTTTAATAGTGATGGGTATTATACACTCTAGTTTCTAAGTAATATCTTATACCCTAGTAAGTTATTAAGTGTATTCCCTTAGTAAAAAAATGGTGATTAGGTGTTTTTTTAGGTGGGAAATAAGGGTGTTTTTTAATATAATAATTTTAATGGTATTAGGTTATACACCACCTCCTATGTTTATTATTATTTATTTAAACTTTAGTAAGAAAATAGTTAACTTTTTATTATTTTTTTAATAGAGGGTTTATAGTTAGGTTATGGTTTGGGGTTAGGTGTTTAGGTCTCGGTAAATCTTATTAAAATAGGATATAAAATCTTTGGGGTTATGTTAACTTTTAGGCTCCCCAGCTACGTAAAATATAATAACTACTTATTAAGGACTAGTGTCCAAATAGGAGTTAATTAAGTATTATAGTTCTTAGTTAATAGAGTAGAACACTTTATTTATAGTAATCTTATTCCTTATTTACTACACTTAAGAAGAGTAGTCCTTCTATTTCCCTGAGAACTTTAAGGGTATTAATAGTGGTTTATAGTATATTAGTATCTCTATTACGAAGTAGCGGCTACCCACTAGCGGGGCTTCGGTGCCTACATCTTCTATAAGGGTTGGTATTGTTACCCCTAAACCTCGGCTTTGCTCCAGCTCATTAGAGAGCTTAGTAATCCTCGTTTATAAGGGCCTAAGGGCCTCGTTTAAGGTTAACTATAATTAGGCCTACAGTTCATTAACTATTATATTAATTAGTATCCTCTTTTTAACTAATGGGGAACTATACTCTATTTAGTATCCGATATTTATTAATCTATTATTAGGGAGCTACACTTAACCTAGGATTCCACTTTGTAATTAGTAGGGAGTTATACTCAACTTAGTAGTATCTTATATAATAGATAAAACTAAACTTAAAATATATAAAGGGCTAGTCCTAGGCCTTATTTTAACTAAAAAGTAACTAAATACTATTTATTTTAAATTGAAGAGGAAAAGGGTAAACTATGATATAGTGCGAAATTTCTACTTCCTAGGGGGTGGGCGCTAGTGGGGCATTGGTGGGGCACCAGTGCGAGCACGGGCATAGCCCGGGCATAACCACCGGGTTCGGCTTGTGATAATTAGGAGGTAAATACATATACACTATTATGCTGATAATCCCTAGTATAGTCGCCCCCACCAGCTTTTAATTTTAACGTTATAGATACTTTTACCGAAGATCCAATAATCACAAAACTCAATAAGAATATCCTAGTCTAGTACTTAAGGGTTCCTTTTTGTATAGTCTTATGAGAGGAAGTAGTGGCCTCCAGCTACTAGAACAATTTTAATATTATGATCTAATCGAATTTTTAAAAGTATAACCTTTTATTTAAAAATAACATGAAAGTATTATAATAGTATAACCCTAATAGTATATACTTTAACCCCTACGTAAAACCACATAATATATTAAGAGTATATATTAATACCTATGTATATCTCAAAACTCCACGGAAATAACTTATTATACACATTAATTAATTAAATATAATTAGGCCTAGGGGTTGTATACCCTTTCCGACGGTATCGTAACTCTTAGAGATGGTTTTGTATTTTATTAGGAAAAACTTCGTAATAGGCTTCGTATATAATATAACAACTAATTACATAGCCATATTATCGTATATAAGTATAAAAAAACTTATGACCAAAATTACGGACTACTTGGACACTATCCTTAGTTATACAAAAGTGCTTAATTACCTTATTATAGGCTATAATAATTTGCTTTTTTAATTATTGTTAATATAGATTATAGTATCGTCGTAAATCTGTAAAACCTTTTAATGAAATTTAGTACCCTTCGTTTTTGAGTACTTAGAGTATATAGTTATTTGTAAGTTGTTAGTTGAAAAATAACTCGAAAATACAGCGGAGTAAGGTATTAGAAAAGGTCATTCAGATCTCTTAACGAAGGTCCCATTTTTAAAGTTATTACTTAAAGGTTTAAAGGGATATTCGAATAAATTCGGATTTATATAAAAAAGTAATAATTACAGGTTATTTCTAACCAGCTTTAAACTTATTAGTAATTTATTAGGGAAAGGGCTTAAGGTTAATTAATGGACGAGGTATTTTATACGATTTTTTCATAAAGGTGTACAAAGGTGTATAGAATAGTAAGATTAGGTATCTAAAAACCTGAAAAACTCAAAAGCAGGGCGGACCCATAAACTTCCTTATATAAGCGTAAAAAAGACCCTATACTTAAAACCGACTATCCCAAAACACCCTATTATGTATCCTTTTATAGGGTTCTATATACCCCTAGGTATTTCTGTTCATTACTAAACTTCCCTATACAACTTTGTACAACCCCGACTAATCCCGTATAACCCCGAAACACCAAACTTAAAAATAACACTGGATATGCTAATACGTATAATTCCGTATATAATTATAAAATTAATCACTATCGGAATTAAGCTCAACAATCTTAATAACCTTAAATGGATTTATAGGAATATATAAGTATTTGTATAGAATAGGTATATAGTTATATATTTATATACTATAAATAATATTATTAAATTTATTTATAAGGTTAATTATAGCCTTACTTAGAAGGTGTAACTAATTAGGACGAATACCATGGATTATTATAAGAAAGTCCACTTTTATACAGGACATTTTAAGTTTACGCGGGGTCGTAAAGCTCAGAGTACTAGTACACTTTCCCTCTTTATTTTATATAATTAATTATATAACTCCTACGGATATGTACAACTTCGTAAAATACTTATAAAAGGAGCACTTATTTACACCACTATTATAATAGTAATTACTATACACACCACCTTATATAAACTGGATATAGTTTATAAAGGGATTATTACCTTTTATATAATTAGTATAGTATAACAGAGTAGGGGATGCAGTAAATAGTATATATTATACTATATAACACATATACTCTATTAACCATAGGTCGTGCACCCTCCGTCCCGGGTCCGTGAAGGTGATTAACTCATACGAAACCGCTTAACTAGAACTATAATCTAAGTAAGGAAACACCTTAAGACCTAATTAGGGCTAAAGAGGGGTTCCGGCCTTAGATATAAACACTAGTGAGTATTAGGGCTTTATTTATTTAGTAATAAAATAACCTCCGTATTATTTATAGTATATAATCCAAATAAACGGGTAAAAAAAACTCTAAATACGTTTATCTAACTAATAATACTTATTGATGTTCTGTGATATATTATTTTTATGGTCCGTTATTAGAAATACGTCCCCAGTTCCCCTCTCTTAAATAGCTCGCTATCACCTGACTAAGGAAAAACCCACTTAGCATAAGCATTTCCCCCTATACGGTTTTAATCGTCCCCTTATCTTAGCTCCAAGCTCCTGCGTACTAAGATAATAAACAACGTGTAAGAAGGGAAATGAAGGAAATAACTAGATTATACAAATAAAAGCCTAATTAAGTCCCGGTATTAGTAAATGTCGGAATATCCACGCCGGACTAGCGCCACCTGTTGCCGCCTATCGCCTATTGGCCCGATTAGCGAGCCAATCAGAAGGCAGGAATCGGTTTTAGATCGGCAGCGTCAGATCGCTGCCGTAGGCCCGATTCCTTCCTTCAACAACAACAGAGCAGATACAACGAATATATCGTTATTTGCCCACCTTCCACACTAGGCCTAGTGGAGTGAATCCAACACTAATCAGTGGTTAAATACCACTTCCGCAGATCAACAAGGTGAACCTTTTACTAGAAAAGGCAATATTACGAAGTCCCGGGACGGAACAGCCCGTCCAACGGATCTCACGATATTCGCACTACAAAAAGAATCTACGATACCCTCGGTTAGCGATACGATCAACGACAGGATACCGCAGGAGCTTCCCAGGAGTCCATACGAAGTCACCAGAGCGACAAGTTCCGCTCAACGTAACAGAATACGACCTCTACGTCCATCACACACAACTTACAACGAAGATCTCGTAATCAGTAGCGATACAAAGCGCCCTCGCACTTCCATCGCCGACTTTCACTCTCGACGAGAAGCCATCCATCATACTCAACACCCCCTTCTTCTTCAAACACTACTCCGTCACCCCGCAGCTACAGAAAACACCTCGGAATCAACGCTCAAAAGGCTAACCCTCACAAGAACCCCGACTTCACCATCATCGCCGTCGCCACTCACTCCTACCTCTAAAGTAGTAACCCTAAATATCCAGCGAACACAACACTAAAAACAACAACCCCACCTTCCGACTACGTCCACAAAAGAGAACCGGTAACCAATACCGAGACTAGAGCGACCTGCTAAGGACACAACACCCAACGCTCGAAGGGCTGAATTCAACGAGAACCCCGACTTAACTGTCGTCGTCCCTGCCCCTAGAGATGACCTAGACGTGGATACAAGACCAGAGACGACGCTAAAGGAAGGAAGACTCCCTTCCTATACTACCCATCAGAAGTAGTATTCCACAGATAACAAACAGTAATTCGCCTAACAAACAGTATACGCCCTCGAAGCTGCGGCTTAGAGGAAACGCCCCGTATTCGAGACGTCGTTAACCTTACCTTCGTACACTGGAATATCTACTAAGATGTCGGGAAGCGACCCAACTACGGCGAATCCGACCCCGGAGGAGGTCCAGGATACTCAGGACCCTCCACGAGAAGAGACGGCAAGAGCACCAGCCCCCGCTAGTACTCAGAGTCAAACGGTGAACGGCTCCTCGGTCCCACTACCAACGAAGTACGAGAGGGAGGTCAACCTTCACGAATGGGGACTATGGGCCAGGTACAGGCCAAAAGAGACGACTCTCGAGTCCGACCCAAAATCAGCAGCAATAGTAGTAGCATTCCTTATCGAGATATGGACCGCGGAAGGCACTATTAGCCACGACCTAGAAGCAGAATTCAAATCAGACTTCGAAGACTAGACCCAAATTACATTCAATATCCTCGAAACCTAAGTGGCGAAAAGACTACGCAACTTCCTACTCTACCATGGTGTATTTATCCCTATAAAAAAACAGAGGATCCTAATTAAACTCTTCAACCTTAAGGAGACCCTAGCTCTACACTACTGGACCTAGGAAGAAGTCAACGAAATCAGCTTTAAAAGCCCGTTTTTTAGGAAGCTTATAGAGGACCCAGTCCTCCATAAGGAATTAACAAGGAAATGGGTATTACCATCATTTAAATCCCATCTAAAAGAGATCGCAGCGCAGAAGAACTCCCTGCGAGCGCCGCCACCCTCAAAGAGAGCGGGAACAAGCTAAGCCCGCACCGGGCTACGCCCTCAGAATCGGCCATAACTGCCTAAACAACCCATATTCACCCAGGAGCTACCGGATCAAAAAGAACGCCGCACCATAAACGAGATTAGCGAAATAGCGACCCCTTAGTAATAAAGTATGCTTATTAAGGTATATACTAATGATATGAGGTATAGTGGTGAGAAATTCGATGTCCTTAACACTAAATTCCGCATCTTCTTTAAAGCCTATAGAAAAATCGGAGTTGACCACTACGTAACGGTTAGCCTATTCCCTATGATGCTGAAAAGGAGAGCTTCTCAGTTCTACTATGGCCATATTAGTGGTACGCCGACTGCTTGGTTAACAGAGGAGGTAGTTGATAAGCTACGGCGCTACTTCGAAGGAGACCAACGCCGCTAAGCCTATATTATCGATTGGAACGGAGTAGATTTTAATAAGGTTATTTAGAAGAACCCCGAGAGGACGAAGGTTGAGGCTCTAGAGACCCTCTTCAACGACCTGACGAATTTCTAGTAAGCTCTTGCGCTATACTACTAAGGAGACCAGGTCCTAAAGGATAAGTTGATCGGAGCTGCTATCTCCGTGAAAGAGTGCCGCTCTACTAACCTAACCGGAGTAAATACAGCGGAGGAGCTTTATAACGCGATAAGGATGAGCCTCGACTTAGAGGAAAGAGGAAGAGATGCCCACCGTCAATACTTTACGTTAGAAATAGAGTTAGACGAGT
Organism: Colletotrichum gigasporum; assembly: GCA_024584535.1. Taxonomy (NCBI): domain Eukaryota; kingdom Fungi; phylum Ascomycota; class Sordariomycetes; order Glomerellales; family Glomerellaceae; genus Colletotrichum; species Colletotrichum gigasporum. The sequence goes on from CP077951.1 coordinate 3,516,351, forward strand.
AGTTCTGGACTGACCGATGCTATAACGGAAAAGGGCGAAGTAACCGCTACGGAGGTCGCCAACAACAGCGAGGATACCCTTACCATAGCAAGAAGTGCTACATTTGTGGTAGGGAAGGGTGCTGGTCTACGAAGTACTCCGTAGAGGAGAGAAGTAAAGCGTATAAACGCTTTAGGTCGAACAAGGACGTCTCCGACACCTCTCCTAAAGCATATGGCCGCTTCCTCGCTGAATACAAAGGAGATAAAGTGCTCGACGACGAGGATACCAGGGACAAGGAAGATCTAAGCCAATACCTCACCAGCGCCGCCCTCAACGAGGAAAACGAGCACAACGACGAATTCCACGTCTCGTTCTTCGGCTACACCACTACTCTGGCCAGCGAAAACCTCGCTCAAACCCTAAATAACTAAGCCGCCTGCCACACCATCACGGGGAAGGATATCTATGGTATGCCCGCAAAGTTACCGGCCTACGAGGTGTTTACCAGTAATAACCACTACGTAGCGACAATCTTCCAGGGTATTATGCCTAATATAGGAGCAGCCGGCGTTTCCACGGCTAGATACCCTCAATTCCTCGCTCTACAGAAGATCGACACTACCGTGAAACTCAACACCTCCAAAATAGACCAGACGAGCATTACCTTTAGAGATAACCCTCCGATACCCTCCATGGGACTAACCTATGTGAATTCACCCTTTGGACAACTACCCTTCCACGTTGTAAACGCCAGTACACCATTCTTACTCTATCTAAGAGATATGGACGACTTAGGGATCCGTTTCAATAACATCCACAACTTCCTCCAACAAGGAAACATAAAAGTCCCTATTATACGTAAATGGGGGCATCCGTGGATACTTATACACTCTCCAAAACAGAGTTTTACGTAGAATCACCTCACAAACACGGAATTACGCAGAATCCACCATCATTTCGGCCACCCATCAGTACAAAGGCTCCATACGATCCTGAAAAGAGCCGGCAACAACGTAACGTTCAAAGCAATCCAGAAGCTCACAAAGCACTACCACCAGTACCAAATAAACGGACAAACTCCAGGGAAATTCAAATTCACCCTCAGAGACGATATGGACTTTAATTATAAGGTCATTATTAATGTCTTTTACCTAAAAGGGAACAAACCCGTGATCCACGTCGTTAATACGACCACTTCCTTTAACGTAGCTAGGTTTCTGGAAAACGTTAGCGTAAAGTACACCTGGGAGACACTATGCGAATGCTGGATCGATACCTACTTTGGATCCCCTAATTGGATCGTCACGGACGCTAGCAGAAACTTCAGCTCTAAGGAATTCAGGAATTCAACGAGATCCATGGCGATCAAAATTAAAGAGGTGCTCGTTAAAGCCCACAACAGCATCGGGAAAGTAGAGCGATACCACGCACCCCTACGACGAGCATACAACATTATCCGCCAAGAATCTCCTTCCACGCCACCGAAGATCGCCCTATAAAACGCAATCAAAGTAATCAACAATACGGCTAGCCTAGACGGTCTTATTCCGACCCTACTCATCTTCGGAGCATACCCACGCATAAATACAAACTCACCACCATCACCAGAGATACGATAACGCACAGAAACTACGCAGAAGGCCATAGCGAAGCTACGAGAGATTTACGCAGAACGCATGATAGTTGACGTTCTTACGATGAGAAACGGCCTAAATACGGCCCCTACACGAGATCTACCGCTATAATCGAAAGTTATTATTTGGCGTAAGAGAAGGGGCTAGACAAGCCCATATACACTCCTCGCTAACGAAGGCGAAGACTACGTTGTCCAACTACCCTCTAAACTAAAAACTTTCAGGTCTACTATTGTTAAACCCTTCCTGGAGGATGACGACGAGAATACAGTCCCAAAGATACCGAGAAATAACGAGGAAAAGGAAGTCCGAGACGAGATTATCGTCCAGACGGATACACCACCCCCGGAGGAAGAGCCAACGCCACCACCTCAACGCCCAAGAAGTAGACCACGGAAGAACGCCCAGATCAACCTCCTGGCAAAAGTTGACGCCTTTAACGACGCCAAAAGCGAGGCCACAACAATAGCCGCGTTTATAAGCGCCAAGGAAGAGGCAAATCACACCCTTGCACTCGAGCTACACAAAAAGGGTATAATCAAAGCCCCAGGACCCCCGTTCGAGGAGTCCACCAAAAAGGAGATCGACGCCCTAATCGAACGAGGAGTCTTTGAATTCACTCAGTACAACGAAGAAAAACACGGAGGGATGTGTATATTCCGCTTAAGGATCGTCAACGAAGTGAAGGGTAAAATAGAGACGCCCTACGAGAAGTCCAGACTTGTTATTCAGGGATACGCAGACGACGGCAAAGAGGCTATCCTCACACAGTCTCCGACTATTCAGAGCGCCAATCAGAGACTGATTCTCACCGTCGCTCCGTCCCTCATCCAAAAGGAGGGCTATTCACTATAGATAAGAGACATCACTCAGGCGTACACCCAATCCACAACAAAGCTCAAAAGGACGATCCTCGCAAGATTACCAAACCAAATAAAGGAAAATTACCCTCCAGGAACCATCATAACCATCGTACGACCATTATACGGCATCGCAGAAGCTAGAACCCACTAATACACAATATACAATAAGCACCACAGAGAGAAGTTCTAAATGAGGACTTCTACGTACGACCCCTGCTTGCTGTTATTAAATAATAAAAACAAGAACTTTACGATGATCGGTATGCAGACTAATGATATTATCGGCCTAAGCGATGAGACCTTCGCTTAACGAGAAGACGAGGAACTCTAGAAAGCGATGTTCTCGGCGAAGGAGAAACAATACCTCTCCACCGAAACACCACTCGTATTCAACGGAGGGATCGTCTCAACCAATAGAAAAACCATCTTCCTACGCCTAAAGGGCCAGGGAGCGAAGATACGCCTGGTTAACGCCAAGTCCACTACTACGAAAGAGCAGTACATCGAGCAGTGCACCAGAGGCGCGTACACCGCCTCAAAGTGCCAACCAGAGGCAGCGTTCGATCTATCCGCGGCAGCCCAGCACCGAGAAGCGACGCCAGAGCAGATCAAAACTCTGAATCGACGCCTACTATAACAAATGGAGCACCCAGACCGAGGCCTCACTTATGTGCCTCTCGATCTAACTACCACTAAGCTCTTCGTTTTTATTAATAGCTCCTTTACTAACAACAGCGACCTAACATCCCAGCTCGGATTCGTGATCCTCCTCGCAAATAAGACCAGAGGAGAAGAGGACTTTACAGTAGAAGGAAATATCATCCACTACTCCTCAACAAAGTCTAAGAGAGTCACGAGGAGCGTCCTCGCATCCGAGATATACAGGATGGTCGCTGGCGTTGATATGGCCTACGCCCTCTCCACGACCCTAAAGATCATAACCGACAAGCTCCGAATACCTACGATCCCGACCATCGTGTATACCAACTCATACTCACTCTACGAATATCTCGTTAAGCTTAGAACCACAAAGGAGAAACGCCTAATGATCGACATTATAGCGTTAAGGCAGTCTTACGAGAGACGAGAACTATACGAAATCCAATGGATCCACGGAGACGACAACCCTGCCGACGGCCTAACAAAGGCTACACCAAACCGAGCCCTCGCGAGGCTTATCGAGGAAGCAAAAGCAAAGATTAGGATAGAGGGATGGGTTACGAGACCCTAAGGAGCGCCTACGGCGCCGAATAAGAGGAGGAATATAAAGGAGATTAGGGGATATAGGAGGAATACCACTACCGTCACCAGCGACGGCGAGCCGGACCTTGCCCGTAGCTGGCTACGGGATACACTCGTTTCTGCCGAAGGCGGTACGGCCGAAAACAGCACTTCTGCCGCTTCCGACCACCTTACGCACTCGTTCCGTCTATCGATTATTTTATCGCGTTTTAAGCAATTTGGCGCCCGCACCGAATAACGCTCAATTTTCACTCGTTATTTGAAAAAGGGACGATTTACGGCAAAAGAAATAGTTGCCAGTGTCGGAATATCCACGCCGGACTAGCGCCACCTGTTGCCGCCTATCGCCTATTGGCCCGATTAGCGAGCCAATCAGAAGGCAGGAATCGGTTTTAGATCGGCAGCGTCAGATCGCTGCCGTAGGCCCGATTCCTTCCTTCAACAACAACAGAGCAGATACGACGAATATATCGTTATTTGCCCACCTTCCACACTAGGCCTAGTGGAGTGAATCCAACAGTAAAACTTTAATATTATACTTTTTTTACCGTTAATAATGGTTATAGGTCGGGTTTTTATTATAATATAGTTAAGCACCTAGATGGAACTACTAAATTTCCGAAGAATAACTTAAATAGTAACTATATTATCGTTAATAACTTCCTATACCTAATTAAGCGTAGGGGCAGGCTTTCCGGTCTTCTTAATATTTATAATAGTTTAGGTTACGAATAAAGTTTAATTACGGGGATTATCCCCTATTACTTAGATAACCTCTTCTACTTTTAACTTATATAATTCTAATAAAATCAAACTAGCCTTCCTAAAGACTAATTTAGTAATTCTACCCTAAATAATTTTCTAAAATTAGGTAAGGTTATTGTATTTTAATCGAGGAAGGACTATTATACTTTTATTACCTGATCTAATAATTATAAAGGCCTTAATCTCCGTAATTACGAGAATTGTCGCCACTATTTAAGGGGTAAATAAATATACAAAAACAAAGCCTACTATTACTAGGGAAAACACACTCTAAGGTGTCTAGACCTAGGGGGCATAGGGATAACCAATTCCCTTATTTATAACCTCCTTAACCATCACTACAACTTTTAAGAACAATTATTAGTTAACTAAGTAAATAACTAATACCAGTTTATTAGGCTAATAATAATACTAAGAATCCCAAATAATCGTATCCGGAACTTAATTAGTTATCCCTTAAACTTTTAAAAGGTCACCATATTAATAACTTCCTCCATAAAAGGTAATCAATCTAATTTAAACGTCTTTTTATAACTAAGTACACTTTTAAAATAAATAACTCGTATACCCATTATACTAATAACAATCCAGTAATCTAAATATAAACCCAGGTTTCCAAAAATTAAAAAAGCTTTATTATTTAAAATTCTAGTATAAAGTATTATATAATTACTAGTACAAGCTCTACTAGTATCCACTAGAGTATTATTAACTAGGAGGGGGATAATTCGATGAGTAAGTCGCTTAATAGCCCATATAAGCGACTCGGGTTAGCCCATAGGCCTAATTAGATATCTATAAACGAGTCTTAAGGGCTTAAATGGTTAGTTGGAGGGTGTTAAGTTTGTTGGTGAGGTTATTAATATTAACTAATTCCTTAATGAATACCTCCTTTATTATAATAAGTTGGTGTTTAGTGTCCAGGGTTATTAAGTGTTTAACGTAGGGGTTATATAGTTAATTAGGGTTAAAGTTATTAGTATGGATAGTATTAATAGTTTAAGTATTATTATTTAAAGTGGTGCTATTTCTAAAAGCGTTATTATATTAGAATTCCTAGCTGATCTATATGAGTAGACTAATCTTATACCTACTAAAGTTATTATACTCGAAGAGTTGGGTTATAATCGTCGCCATCTAAGTTATTACACTTATCGTAATAGACTTAGAGAAGTGGTGAGCGATAATTTCGATAAACTTAGGGTTAAACATAATAAGTTTATTCCGGAGGAGGGCTTTAACTTTAATGTTTTCGACTTTCTAGAAGAGCTTTACTACTCCTTTAAGGTCGTTATCCCTGATCAGGCCTCCTTCACTAAGTTAGCGAAGTTGTTTATTTAGTCGAAGGGTGTAGTCCTTATCTAAGTGACCAAAGGTGTTAAGTATGTACTTCTTAGTGGATACCTAGGTAACTCCCAAGGTTTCAGCTTTAATGGTTAATTAGTATTCGTTGGGAAGGTACTAAGGTAATATTTTCGTCTTTTCCTTATTAGAAAAGTGGGTAAAATTAATTTATATTTTGAACTTTTTTATAAAATTAGAGATATTATTATTATGAAATTTAGGTATTTTTTGGGCTCCGGGCTAGGGCATTTTAATGGTTACCCCTTTATTCTTATTACCGGTCACCTCCTTAAGGGCTTTAATTAACTCAGTATAAGGGGCTATACTCTAGGCCTAATTAGAACTTAATAAAGTTTACGAAATAGGTTGCTCGTCGATCCTTTTACCCTTAACATCGGGGACGTTATAGGAGGGTAAGGGCATATCGTCCTATAAGGTGTCCCTATCCTTATAAATCTCAAATACTTAGGGTTATATATTCTAGAACAATTCAGAAAAGTCCATAAGTATTATTATAGGTTAGCTGGGCTAATTAGGTTAGATATACTATGTAACTAGTTGTTTTATAGTATAAGGAGGTTAAATAAATAAAAAAGGATTATCCGTAGAGGGGGAGTTAGCCTATATCAGGGAACACAATTCTAATAAAGTTCACCGAGTAACTTCCTTTATTATTATCGTTATTATTTTAATAATAAGAAACGTAGTAATTAAGCTAAAGTGTATAACTATTTTTCTAAATACCCTAAGGTGAAGGGTACTCTACTTTATTAATTATCCTAAAAAAATAAGATCTATAAAGTGCAATCCCACTTATAATATCGTACTCCTAACTAATGACCATTCTTTTATATTTACTAAAACTATTTAATTTGTTCGTTTTATTTGAATATAGCTAATCAGGCCGAGGGATCACATCTAAATTGACCCACTCAAATATTAACCTTCTATACAATACTCAAGGTTTACACGGTCCTCAGTATAAATCCTAAAATAATTAATAATTATACTATTATTCTTATTATTTATTTATACTATTCTTTCCTTTTTCTTAGGTCTAGTATCCGTTTACAGAGTCTGATTAGGTCTATGGGCCTATACTTAGCTCCTTAGTTATCGTCGTTTAATTATAGTCTACTTTCTTTTTTTTATTTAGGTATTACTTAGCCATCTTTCTTAGTGTTTTAGCTAAGCCCAAGGTTTTTCAGGGTTCTTCGTATACCCACGTTTAACATATTAAAACCGTCATAATTATCTAATTAAACCAAATATTCGTTATTCTATTAATATTACACCTTTATTATATTACATAGCAAAATTAGGGAGGGGATAATAGTATTATAATAATAAGGAGATCGGGTATTCAATTCGCCTACGAAGTACTAGTATAACAGAGCAGGGGATACAGTAAATAGTATATATTATATTATATAACACATATACTCTACTAACCATAGGTCGTACACCCTCCGTCCTAGGTCCGTAAAGGTGATTAACTCGTACAAAACCGCTTAACTAAAACTATAATCTAAGTAAGGAGACACTTTAAGACCTAATTAGGGCTAAAAAGAGGTTCCGGCCTTGGATATAAATACTAATAAGTATTAGGACTTTATTTACTCAGTAATAAAGTAACCTTTATACTATTCGTAGTATATAATCCAAATAAATAGGTAAAAAAAGCTCTAAATACGTCTATTTAACTAACAATACTTATTAATGTTCTGTAATGTGTTACTTTTGTAGTCCGTTATTAAAAATGCGTCCCCAGTTCCCCTCTCTTAAATAGCTCGCTATCACCTAACTAAGGAAAAACCCGCTTAGTGTAAGCATTTCCCCCTACACAGTTTCAATAAGTAACCACACCCTCCTTTACGATTCCGTACACATAAATAAGAACCACCTCGGCGTTCTATAAACACTTAGAATTGAGTTTACAAAAGCGTATAGCTCCATCACTAACCTAAGAACAAAACTTAATTATATTCTTAATTTAGATATTATATAAAATAGTATATAATTCCTATACGGAATTATATAAATAATTTACCTTCTCCTTAGTTTTAGTTAAATAAGTGAGGGTAATAAAACTAGTATTCTTAATAGTAACTAGTTGTACATATTAGTATAAAAATATACGGAGGTACATATATATAAATATACTATAAAGGGCGAATATAATAATGAGCTTAGTATTAGCGGGGAATGCCGGAAACGTAGTGGGAACGTTATTTCCCTTAAGAAGGTTTACAAAGCTGATCCTATCCGGGATAAGGTTTATAATAACGTATAGAATTATCAGCTAGTGTATTATGGTGTTTTGTAATATATAAAATTATAAGGATTAGTGGGTAATTCGTATAAAAAGGATTACTTGTGTATATATAACGCTAGGTATGTATAGTAGTGTACTAAAACTCATAGAAGTTAATAAAATTATAAAAAAAAATTATAAGAAGGTAAGTAGGTATAGCTATGTAACTACCTACGCTTACCCAATTATACGAAAACTACGAAAATCGCAAAAACCACCCAATATTATCAGAATGTCCACGCTGGACTGGCGCCACCTGTTGCCGCCTATTGCCCATTGGCCCGGTTAACGAGCCAATCAGAAGGCAGGAATCGGTTTTAGATCAGCAGCGTCAAATCGCTACCGTAGGCCCGATTCCTTCCTTCAATAACAATAAAGTAGATATAATAAATATATTGTTATTTGCTCACCTTCCATACTAGGCTTAGTAAAGTGAATTTAATACTAATTAGTAGTTGAATACCATTTCCATAGATTAGTAAAGTAAACCTTTTACTAAAAGAAGTAATATTATAAAATCCCGGAATAGAATAACCTGTTCAACGGATTTCATAATATTTATATTATAAAAAAAATTTACGATAACCTCGGTTAATAATACGATCAACAATAGGATACTATAAGAGCTTCCTAAGAGTTTATATAAAATCACCAAAGTAATAAGTTCCACTTAACATAATAGAATACGACTTTTATATCCATTATACACAATTTATAACGAAAATCTTATAATTAATAATAATATAAAACACCCTTACATTTCCATCGCCGACTTTCACTCTTAATAAAAAGCTATCCATTATAATTAACACCCCCATCTTTTTTAAATACTACTCTATTACCCCGTAACTATAAAAACACCTCGGAATTAGTACTCGAAAAGCTAACCCTCACGAAAACCCCAACTTCACCATCGTCACCATTACTACTCACTCCTACCTCTAGAATAGTAACCTTAAATACTTAGTAAATATAATACTAAAAATAATAACCCCATTTTCTAACTACGTCCACAAAAAAGAGCCGGTAACCGATACTAAGATTAGAGTAAACTACTAAATACACAATATTTAACACTTAAAAAACTGAATTTAATAAGAACCCTGAATTAACTATTATTATCCCTACCCCTAGAGATAACCTAAATATGGATATAAAACTAGAAATGATACTAAAAAAAAGAAAACTCCCTTCTTACACTACTTATTAAAAATAGTATTCCATAAATAATAAGTAGTAATTCACTTAATAAATAATATACACCCTCAAAACTATAATTTAGAGGAAATACCTTATATTCAAAATATTATTAACCTTATTATTATATACTAAAATATCTACTAAAATATCGGGAAGTGACCTAATTATAATAAATTCGACCCTAGAGGAGGTCTAGGATACTTAGAACCCTTTATAAAAAAGATAATAAGAGTATTAGCCCCCACTAATACTTAGAATTAAATAGTGAACAACTCCTTAGTCCTATTACCGATAAAATATAAAAGGGAGGTTAACTTTTATGAATGGGGATTATGGGCTAGGTATAGGCCAAAAAAGGTGACTCTTAAGTTTAACCCTAAATTAATAATAATAGTAGTAGTATTCCTTATTAAGATATGGACCGTAGAAGGTATTATTAGTTATAACCTAAAAGTAGAATTCAAATTAGACTTCGAAAACTAAACCCAAATTATATTTAATATCTTCGAAACCTAAGTGGTGAGAAGATTACACAACTTCCTATTTTACTATAATATATTTATCCTTATAAAAAAGTAAAGGATCCTAATTAAACTCTTTAACCTTAAAAAAACCCTAGCTCTATACTACTAAACCTAGAAAAAAGTTAATAAAATTAACTTTAAAAACCCATTTTTTAGGAAACTTATAGAGAACCCAATCCTCTATAAGGAATTAACGAGGAAATAAGTATTACTATTATTTAAATCCTATTTAGAAAAGATCGTAGTATAGAAGAACTCCCCGTGAGCACCGCTACCCCTAAAAAAAGTAGGAATAAACTAAACCCGTATTATACTAAGCCCTTAGAATCAGCTACAACTACCTAAATAACCCATATTCACCTAGGAGCTACCGAATTAGGAAAAACACTATACTATAAATGAGATCAGCGAAATAGTGACCCCTTAGTAACAAAGTATACTCATTAAGGTATATATTAATAATATAAAATATAATAATAAAAAATTCAACGTCCTTAACACCAAATTCCGTATTTTCCTTAAAGCCTACAAAAAAATCGGAATTAACCATTATATAATAATTAGCCTACTCCCTATAATACTAAAAAAGAGAACTTCTTAGTTTTATTATAATTATATTAGTAGTACACCAATTATTTGGTTAATAAAAGAGGTAGTTAATAAACTATAGTACTACTTCGAAGGAGATTAACGCTACTAAGTTTATATTATTAATTAGAACAGAGTAAATCTCAACAAAGTTATTTAAAAGAACCCCGAAAAGACGAAGGTTAAGGCTTTAAAGACCCTTTTTAACGACTTAATAAATCTCTAGTAAACTCTTATACTATACTACTAAGGAGACCAGGTCCTAAAGGACAAACTAATCAGAACTACTATTTCCGTAAAAGAGTACTACTCTACTAACCTAACTAGAATAAATATAATAGAGGAACTCTATAATACAATAAGGATAAGCCTCAACTTAGAGGAAAGAAGAAGAGATACCTATTATTAATACTTTACGTTAAAAACAAAACTAAATAAGTAATTCTAAACTAATTAATACTATAATAAAAAAGGGCAAAGTAACCACTACGGAGGTCACTAATAATAATAAGGATACCCTTATTATAATAAAAAGTACTACGTTTATAATAGGGAAGAGTACTAGTCTACGAAGTACTCCGTAGAAAAGAAAAGTAAAGTATATAAATATTTTAAGTTAAATAAGGACATCTCTAATACTTTTCCTAAAATATATAATTACTTCTTCACTAAATATAAAGGAGATAAAGTACTCAATAATAAGGACACCAGGGATAAGGAAGATCTAAGCTAATACTTTATTAACACCGCCCTTAACGAGGAAAATAAGCATAATAATAAATTCCATATCTTATTCTTCAGCTACACCACTATTTTAATCAACAAAAACCTTACTTAAACCCTAAATAACTAAGCTGCTTATTACACTATTACGGGGAAGGATATTTATAATATACCCATAAAGTTACCGGCCTATAAAGTGTTTATTAGTAATGACTATTATGTAATAACGATTTTCTAGGGTATTATACTTAATACAAAAGTAGTTAGCGTTTCTATAATTAAATACCCTTAATTCCTTATTCTATAAAAGATTAACACTATTATAAAACTTAATACCTTTAAAATAGGTTAGACGAGCATTACTTTTGGAGATAACCCTCTAATACCCTCCATAGGATTAACCTATGTGAATTTACCCTTTGGACGACTACCCTTCTACGTTGTGAACGCTAATACACTATTCTTATTTTATTTAAGAAATATGGACAACTTAGGGATCTGTTTTAATAATATTTATAACTTCCTCTAATAAGGAGATGTGAAGGTCCCTATTATACGTAAATGGGGGTATCCGTGGATGCTTATATACTTTTTAGAATAGAGTTTTGCGTAGAATCACCTTATAAATACGGAATTACATAAAATCCATTATTATTTTAGTTACTTATTAGTATAAAAGTTTTATATAATCCTGGAGAGAACTAGTAACGACTATGAAGGGCTGGTCCTAGGCCTTATTTTAACTAAAAGGTAGTTAAATATTGTTTATTTTAAGTTAAAGAGGAAAAGGGTAAACTATGATATGGTGTAAAATCTCTACTTCCTAGGGGGTGGGTGCTAATGGGGTACTGGTGGGGCATTAGTGTGAGTATGGGTATAGTTTGGGTATAATCACCGGGTTTGGCCCGTGATATTACCCCCCTCCTCCCCCCCGTATAGCCTCTAGTTCTTGGTTAACCTCCTAGGGGGTATGTGCGTATACGCTACGTCTCCGTTATTCTCTAATATCGGCTTATAGTATTCTTTATAATAGTTTAGTACCTCTGTTTTTTTTATAGTATCGGCTAGTTTCTATGTAAAGTTAATATAATTCTCTTATTTTATTAGGGTTTTACGTTTTCTCTTTTTATTCACCGTTTTCCATTTAATAGTGTAAATCTCCTTTATTTACTACTTATTTTCGTTATCTATTTCCTTAATAAGTAGTAACTAATAATTTAACTAAATTTAGCTTAAAAGGGGGTCATTAGTTGATCTCCGGAGGACGTCTACGTGGAATTACGGGTAAATCCCTCCTAGTATATTTAATTTTATTATGTGTATACTCACTATTTTAGTAACTTAGTATTAGTGGTATAATTATATAAGTTTTTTATTTAGGTATAGGGACTTATAATTTATAATATTAAACTAAACTTTATTATTTACTTAGTAAAGAATGAGACGGCTTGCCTGCCTTCGGAAATGGCGGCGCTGACATGCCATTTTCGGTACCTGCCACATCGGGTAATTCTCGGCCATGCCATCCCTCGCCGTTTTTGCCGTCCCATAAATGAGCGTCTGCCCCGCCCAACGCGCCGATGTACCTCGAAGTTCCCTTTGTATCTTTCCTTTCTCGCAGCATTGCCTGCGCCACTTTCATGTTCCGCCGGCCTCAGCCACATCCACACCACGACGTTCGCCCTTCGTCAACCTGTATTCAACTCCCACTAGCGACAACAAACCACGATAAACCACAGCTTTTCCCACCGACAGTTTAGGCTGGCCGTTGGAAGGTCAAGGTATCTCTTCTCCGCTATCTGTACCCGTTGTGCCGATGCTAGGTGTATCGTGCCCTACACCGTAGGCTCCGGTGTTCTCCTGCTGGAACAATGTTGCTAATTTCCTCAGTGCATTGCCGGTTATGGTAGTCTTGTCGACCCTCCTCTGCTGCCCTGCGCCTTTCCGATTCCGTTAATCGTCGATGTCGAGAACCCGAATACCCCGACGGAACGCCTAGCGGGCCCATTGCCCACTCTCGAGGGTTCCCCTTGCCGTCCGCCTGCCCTTTCCGTCCGCCTCGCCTTACCATCCGACCCAAAATTGCCTCTTCTAGTAATTTGAGGACTTAGGAGGGATCATGGGATGAGCTGCGGGATCATACCACAGGTCAACGCTGGTCCGAGGTGCCACTTCTCGCGACTGCTCCGTTGCGGCCGCCCAGGAGTGAAGCCGCGGGTGCCTCGCCTTCCCTCAGACCTAAAATTCCCTCTTCTGGTAATTTGACAACGAAGCGGGGGTCGTGGGATGCGCTACGGGATTATGCAACCATGCAGCGGTGGTTTGAGGTGCTGTGTTAGGTATCACGACGAGCGCCCGTGGTGATATCCCTGATAGTCCATCCTCGGGCGAAAGGAGGCAGGGCTTGACCGAGAAATTGCCGTCTTTGGTAATTTCCAAGCCTTTAACCTTGTTAGCGGTTGGGAGTTGGCAAAGAGGGCGAGAAACACCGTATGTCGCGGAGATTGGCATCCGGCTAGGCTGCTAGTCGAGAAGGACAAAGTCTGCCTCGCTGAGGGAACACCCCCCCCCCTGGGCTTCAGGGGCCACGATGGCTTGTGCCAACAGAATTCCTTTGTTGGGTAATTCACGTCTCGACTGTGGTCTCAACGTCCGGCTCACCTACCCCTGGCGAAGTGCCACCGACGATGATGGCCTCATATGAAGCACGCGAGCCAAGCCATGTACGCCCCGCGGCTCCGCCGTTGAACGACAGCCTGGACACATCATCCTTGAGATAGCCTGCTTCTCGGTGGCTTGGCTCATGCAACGTCGACCCAGACCTGGAATATGGATGGTAAAGAAGTCTTCTATCTGAGACCCCGAGAACCGGCTGATGCTGGCACCTAGGCATCTCTGTTAGGGTGCAACAATTCGGGAACCGCCGTAAGGAGTCGCGGAGGTCGCCATGATACCGCTGTCTGCCACTGGACGGGATCGTATTTCTCGCAGCACTCTCGCAAGATGAGGAGGGGGTCTCGCCGACGAGATTGCCCCATTGGGATGCTTCTAAGCCGTGGGCAGGACTGCTAGTCCTTAAACCTGGACGTCCGTACATCGATGCCCAGTAAGACGAATGGTTGGACGTTACTCCGGCGTATTGGGTAGCTGCTAAGCTGGCTTCCCGAGTCCACAAAATTGCCCGAAGAGGCAATTCTCGTCTCGATCATGCCGTTCGAGTCTGCCTGGTTTGCCTCCGACAAAGGGGTGCCAACATCAATCACCTTGCATATACGAGACGGAGGTCGCTAGGAAGCTCGAGCACAGCTCGAAGTGCCGGCGCAATATTCCCAAGACGATCAACAGCTCCGCTATGAATACTGCCTCATCCTAATAGCTTGAGATTGTTGTACGGCTTCCGAGGTAGCATTCCTGATGGATCGTGGCCTTAGCCCTGGAAAATCACAGCGCACTTCCCAGGAGAGGGAGCAGATGACCTCTCTCCCCCATGTCAAGGGGCCGAGTCGTTACGCCGGCTGACAGGTTGGCCGGGCTCGATGGACGGTCAGGTTCAGCCGGACAGGCCTCTCTCGGTGCAACTACAAGTCCGAGAGTTTGCGTCAACGGACGGGTGCCTATCTCCATCCGACAACTATGATTCATGGCGCCAGGAGCGGCCCTGGCGGCTGAGATTGCCCTGGCCTGCTTCAAAATTGGTGACGTGGCTTGCGGGCTTGGCCAGGGGCTCAGAGCTGCAGGCTACTGCGTCAATGGCCAACGATCAGCCCGGTAAATGCTCTGTAACAACTATTTTGAAAAGGGGAAAAACGCCGCCAGCGCGTCAGGGGCATCTCCGAGGCACAGAGTGAAAAAGGCACGCCATCAGGGGTCTGCATAGCAGAGGCGTTGCCATGAAGCTGTGGGCTGCCGGTGCTAGGTCTGGATTCCAGCGCGGATGTGGAAGCTGCAAGCTCCTCCATGGTTTGGTGAAGAAATAGTTTGATCCGACCGTTGTATGCAGCGAGGGGCTTTCCGCTTGAAAGAAAACCTATATAACACCCTCCTTCCGCCACAATCACGGCAGCCGACTGATTCCAGATTGTTCATGCTCAACCAACTCATTCCTCTTTCACCTATGATGGCTCAACCTCACTTCAGAAGAACGCATGACGTGTAATCCTTTGCAAAGCTCTACCAAGAAAAGGAGCGTAGATAGAAGGAGCGTGAACAACAGAAACGTTAACGCAAGCGCAAGGAGCAGCAAAAGCAACAGCAAATATCACCACCCATATTAACGGCACCGGCAACACCACTCGATCAAAATGTCGGGGCTCTAGTTTTGACAGAGACTCAGGCCTCAAACTATACGTCAGGTATGCTTGCATTATGTCCTCCGAGGCATTGACTTACAATAAGCAGATGGTTTTCCCAACTTTTTTCCTGGTATTAATAACCTCGATCTCAATTTTATTGAGGTCTTCGAGATAGCCGAGTTATGCGATGGTAATACTTTGGGCGACCTTAAACACACAACAGTACCTTTTACCCCGATCTCTGAGATCGATGGTTTCACAGCAGAAATTACAAAAACCATCTCGCCAGATGAGATCAAGTCTTCGGAGTCCTGGTCGCTTTGCGCCCCTATACTTGTCCAGCCTTCTACAGAACCGAGCTACCAGAAAGTGGCAAATCCTTCTGCGCAAAGCCAACTGCCCCTAGCTCCTCGCCTAGTCAGATGTCCAACTGGGTAGCTTTGCCCATTAAGTTGTTGTATAAGCGATATGAACGTAGGTGAGTGGTCAAAAACGTAAATGGGACGATAATTGAGATTAACATAAATATTCACAGATATTACTCAAGACGAAGAGAACAGCGAGAGCTGTGACACCTGCGAAAGCTGTGATGATGACGGCTTAGCCAACAATGACAGCGGGAACTCTGCTGATAACGATACTGATAGTGAGAGCTGTCCTAGGGACTTAGTGGCTCTAGGACCCAAACTCACGGATTGAGATTTGTCGGGAATCACCGCACCACACGTCCTCTCGACGAGCAACTCCGCGGCGTCTGACTCCGCGGGGATCACGTCATGCGTAACAATTCTTATTACTAGTTTTTCGATCGATACTCCCGCCGCTCCCTTAGACATGGTGGAAGAGCCACAAACGGACGCTTTTGCGCTTCCTACTCCAGCCTCAGATCATGCCTCGGTCTCACAGCAAGGTGGTGATGCCATAACCAGCCGGACGAAACGGGGTCACGAGGCAATTGAAGAATGCAGCGAGAGCCATGATCCTCACTTGCCTAAACGAAAGAGATCAGAAGACGCCAGCAGTGGGTCAACATCATCAGTTCTGTCAGCCAGGACTTTACGCGCACTACCGTCTCGAGTCTCGGAAGACAAGCCAGGCAAGAGGGGCCTCATAACCCAGTGCGACAGACAGCTCCGGCGCTCCTCTAGATCACAGCCACGGTCTCACGTAGCTGGCCACATGAGGTGTGACGATGAGCAACCGCGCCCTAATGGTCTACCTGCGCTGGACGTGAATAATGTTTCCAGAAGGGGCAAGCTGACGGGAAGACAACGAGATCGATCGCCAACTGCACCCAAAGTTGCCTCACCTCCCCCCGACCACTCTTGGACCAAACCTGGTCCCCAAAAGTCTGGGCGTGTTCCCTTCCTTCCTGTCGTTACCACAACGAATACATCCTCAGGCACATGTCACGCCTGTGGCTTTTCTGCAAAACACTTGCTGCGGATGAGCAATACCGTACAGACTCTGACCAGGAGCAGCGCCGAGTTGTCTAGCAGTGAAGTGGGAATGGACATGCTTGAGCTACTCCTTGGGTTCATCAGGGATTATGCCACGAAGAGGCTTCCACACAACGCAACAAGCGCAGCAAACAGCGATCCCTGCGATGTGATGGATCAGGAACACATATCGAAGGCAACTGCCGAGATGTCACACTTCGAGACAGTCACGAGTGACGAAAGCTCAGACGACAACTCTGGGGACGACAGCGACGGCGACGGCGAAAGTGTGAGTTCCGATCGTAGCAACAGCCCTGATGTTCCTGAGGAAAGGAGCAGAAGGCCTCAGCGTCGCCGTTGGACATCCTTGGAGGAATCACGTCTGCACGCATGGGTTCAGGAGGAAAAGGAATGGTCGTGGATTGCTGGTAAACTGCAGCGAAGCGAACAGGCTATTGTTCAGCATTGGGCGATCATGGGGAAACAGGATAAGAAGTCAGCAAAGGGGTAAATAAAATAGACTCTCCCTAGATCTATAATTGGCTTTGTTCGTCCCTATCTCTTTTCCCTCCAGGCCTTTTCTAGTTAACCGCTCACCTTGCCTCTCGCCGTTCCATCACCCTCAACAACTGTGAGGTCACCACCGTCCGCCGCCTCCTCAGCAACATGTCAGCCGCTGCGACTCACGCACAGTGCCTCGCGGAGGCCACCGAGACCGTCGAGGTTCTAACACTACTAACAGCTATGTTGCCTTTTCATCGGGGGACCGGGGACCGGGGGCCGACTTTTCAGCGGCCTTGAGTCCGGCTACAGCTACAGCTACGGCTTCAGCTCCGTCTCCGGCTTTTAGCTCCGTCTGAGCCAGACTAGCGGTACCCAGCGAGGTTGGCTCTACGAGGATTTCAGGCTGCATTACATGAAACTAAATGCTAACTCTGAGGGAGAAGGGGAGGACTTTCTCAGGATTATTTAGGTTGAGTAAGACGGGAGGTTCGCTACCCCGCTCGACGTTGGCATCGATAGAGACGAAGAAAGAAAGATTTAGTCGTCGCGTAGGATAAAAACCCACAGTGCCGAACGCGAAGACGCCGTGGATGAGTTCCGTCGTATGGCCGACCATCACGTAATTGAAATGGCAACAAGGAGAATTTCCACGACTGCTGGACAGCTCATGGGGGAGACTAGGACTTCATTTACGTTCCCGTCACTCCACAAGAAGGTTTCGGAGGCTGTCTGTAATGACATTCACTGCAAATGGATCAAAGCAGCTACCCCCCGCCCGGGCCCCAACAACGAATATTCGACCTTTGTTATGGGTAGATTCAAATGCAATCACGGCTGCATCGATGCCAGGTGGACCAGCAAGAAGGTGGCGATATTAATCAGAGGATATCCCGGAAACGGGTACAACGCCACTGTGTTCAACCAGCGCTGCAGGGTTTGCGAGAAGCTCGGTACCTTTACTCTTGACAAGAAGTCTTACATCGAGCGGATCGCGTACCGACTCAAGAAGTGGGCAGGCGTTGAGATGGAGCCAGAATTTCACGGTGGAAAAGAAGGACCGCCGCACCTGTCGGCCCTCTGTGAGGGTTGCAAGCGGGGTTATTGTCAGGGCTAATCTGGACGTCTTGCTAAGGCTGCGGATTGGGCTGAAAATGGATGGTGGGTGTATTTGTTTCGTGTAGTTAGTGTATGGAGTATGGAGACCAATTGTTGGAGCTTTTTGACGTGTAGCCAATCGCAATGGAAGCAGTCACGGAGATCCCCGCGGGGCCCACAGCGGAGCCCGCCTTGTAACCCGGGTTCAGGGGCACCGGCCCGACTTTGTGCCGAGAAATCAGGGATAAGACCAGCAAACCCACCGGAGGCTGACTTATTGTCACCGGAAGATTGGAAGGTCCTTACCGAGATCCGTTATATACTCGAGCCCTTCTACCTCTAGACGAAGAGGACGGAGGGGTGGGGTAAGGCTGACGGTCATGGCCGCTTGTGGGAGGTTACGGTTGGCATGGAATACCTCCTGGCCCATCTCCTCGAGTAGAAGACCTACTACAACAGTGAGGTTATTCCCCTCGATCAGACGATTGATCTCACGGACGAGAACACCTCACAACCGTCTCAAGGAAGGGGGGATCGCTCTCGTCGTCGGGCGGCGGCCACCCAGTCCCGTAAACAACGCTTCGACGAGACCACCCTTCCTCTTCATGTGAGGATGGATTGGGGCGACCACTCCCCTCGATCGATCTCACGATTCGGCTCCCTCGACGACAAGTACCAGCAGCATCTTCAAAGCTCTATTGAGCAGGCATAGCAGAAGCTCTTCTACTACTACAGTCGTCTCGGTGAGTCTCCTCTCTTCGCCGCCTCAATCATCCTCCACCCCTCACTTGGTTATTCCTACCTTGAGGATATATGGGATGCCGAGCACCAGGTCTCGTGGTGTCTCAACGCGAAGGAGGGGCTGGTCGAGTATTTCAACAAGTGGTATCGTCATCGGCCTCCTCCGGGCTCTCCTACGCCGGCTGGGATCCTTCCTATTAACCTTCCTATTACAACACACGAGGACAGTCACTTCAGACAATGGGTCAATAGTCGACGGCGTCAACCGCCTGCTCAATCAGACGAGGTAGATCTCTTCCTTCGTCGGCCCTCGGAGCCTACCCCTGACCCTGCGAAGTGGTGGATGGAGCATCGAGAGACGTATCCTCAACTTAGTCAATTCGCCCTCGACGTCTTTGCGATCCCTGCTATGGCGGCCGACTGCGAGAGGGCCTTCTCCTCCGCCAAGTTGACCCTGACCTCACAAAGGCTACGCTTGAAGCCGGGTATGATTGAGAAGCTGCAGCTCATAAAGAATTGGCTGAAGAGGGGGACCCTGGGTTGTGGAAAGGGGGACATGGGTCTATTAGTTACATCGCGAAGTCGTTCTGAATAGCCTCATACCTTTCCTAATCGAGTAATCTAATCACGTGAGGCCTCACGTATTTGATTGACTAAAAGTTGGTCAACAGGCAAGTAAGCAAGTATCGTGGAAGAGGCATGCCAAGTAAGCAAGTCGAGGGTCAAAGTTGACTTGATTGCATTGACGGCAACGCTGCCTGTTAGCGGGGTGTTATTATATTTATGCATACGTTTAACAGCCCAAGAAACAACTCTCACTTAACTTAACCGTGATAACACGACTCCTGAGCTTCCCCACCATATATAATGGATTCGGGGCCTGAATATGGCGTACTTTTGTCGTCCCGCTACCACACTGTGGGTTTACCCCTTAATCACTGTGGTCTTACAATACACGGACGGAACATATCCCGGGAAGCAGAGCGGCAGTGTAGGCCTAAGGCCGTCGCACTTCGTCCACTAGTACCTGGTACTTTCAACCCGTAGGAACCTCCATCGTTTCTGTGCTGTCCCGCAAGCCGCCGGTGGGTTGCGTGACGCCCCTTCAAACGGCCGATGGTGCAAACCGAGACATTTGAACCTGAGACTTGAAGGTTGCCGTCAATATTGACCCAAACAAAGGAAGAGGTAGCAGTCTACTACTTCACTACCCAGGAAGCCTGTAGGCACCCAATAATTTTCCACTACTTAATTATGAGGCCATTCCCGGCTGATAAGAATTCCCGGCCACATCACCAACGCATCAGGTATTTCGAGTCATTCTACTTGATCTGCATAATTCACCGTCGTCATAGAGAGCATTAATGTAGAAGGGCCTCCGCCCAATCCTCACCCTCATGATGACGAAAGGGATCCCGGAACACTCGGCTCAACTCTCGAGGACCTACAAACCGAAGACCAGCGAAGGATCCTCGACACCATCACTCAATTACGGAAGTGTGGTCTCGACGGAATTCTCTCCCTGCCTGACATCGTCGTATGCGGGGATCAGTTAGCCGGCAAAAGCTCCGTGTTGGAAGCATTAACGGAGATACCTTTCCCAAAAAACGATAACCTCTGTACGCGGTTTGCCACAGAAATCAGCCTCCGTCGAGAGCTTACCGAGAACCTTACCGTTAAGGTGATCCCGGACAATAATCGGAGCTACGAAGACCAAAAGCGAATCAAAGACTTCTCGGAATCTATTACCGATTTTAAGGACCTACCTTTCATCATGGACGCTGCGACGAAGGTTATGGGCATCGGCAATGGTGGCAATGGTAGCTCACAGCCGGACCAGGCACCGGGCAGCGCTTTCTCCAAGGACACGCTCAGCATCGAGATTAACGGACCTAACCGCCCGTAGCTTACCCTGATCGATATTCCAGGCCTTATCTAGTCTGCGACGAAAGGTGTCTCGGAGATGGACGTGGCTATGGTCACGGAGATCACAGACCGCTACATTAAGCGGCCCCGTACTATCTGTCTGGCCGTTGTGTCGGCGACCAACGACGCGGCCAACCAGCCGATCCTTCAGCGTGTCCAAAGATTCGACCCATAGGGCGAGCGTACCCTTGGCGTTATTACGAAACTAGACCAGTTGCCGAAAGGCTCTGGCTCCGAGTCCAAGTTCCTCGAGTTTGTGCGTAATGAAGACGTCTTCTTCAAGCTCGGATGGTACGTTATTAGGAATCGCTGTTTCGATGAGAACGGTTTCTTATTCGAGGAACGTAACGCAGCTGAGGCGTAGTTCTTTTGTACGTCGAACTTTAGTATCCTGTCGCCGGAGATGGTTGGCATCGAAGTGCTGCGGGCGAAGTTGAGCTACCTCTTGTTCGAGTACGTTAAGGCTGAACTCCCGCAGCTCAGTGAGGATCTCGAGCGGGTTCTCTAGATAGATAGGCACGAATTGAATTTGTTAGGCGATATCCGGTCGACCCCCATAGTATGCTGTGTATACCTGGCACAACTCAGCATGGAATGTCAGGAAATCTGTAAGGCCAGCCTTAACGGGAACTACGAGCATGGATACTTCAAGATGGGCACCGAGGAGATGTTCTCGCTGAAAAACAAGAGCACCATCACCCGACTACGAGCTACTATATAGTACAGTAATAGTAAGTTCACCGAAGAGCTCCGAAAAAAGGGCCATAAGTACTTATTCTCGTCCATAGCGGAGAAAGGACCGGCCGTAGAAGAGAACCTCGACCAGAACTACACATTAATGTCGGCTTCGCCGAAGCCGCTTTCCAAGAAAAAGTCAGTAGCGTAGGTTCAAAAGATGCTTCTCCGGTCGAGGGGTACAGAGCTGATTAGGAACTTCAATTCGCATCTCATCGGCGAGCTGTTCTGGGAGCAATCTCAGCCCTGGGAGCATTTAGCCAGCAACCACATCGAGCAAGTTAGCTAGTTGTGCAAGAATTTCCTCGCTAATCTGCTGGAACAGAAGGCCCCGAAGGAGATACAGGATCGCATCTGGTAAGTAACTTTGCTGTAAAAGAGTTGTTAGCACATTTTCGAATTCTGACACCGTCTGGTGAAATACAGGGCATTTATGGTCCAGGACACGCTGAAACAGCGGAAGCAGGCA
This sequence comes from Colletotrichum gigasporum, assembly GCA_024584535.1. Classification (NCBI taxonomy): domain Eukaryota; kingdom Fungi; phylum Ascomycota; class Sordariomycetes; order Glomerellales; family Glomerellaceae; genus Colletotrichum; species Colletotrichum gigasporum. The sequence continues at coordinate 3,538,731 of CP077951.1, forward strand.
GCATATGACGAGTTAGCCAAGCTCATTACCGACATCAAGGCATTTCCCATCAACTACAATCACTATTACACGGATATCATCGAGCAGCGGCGCCAAGAGAGGCTAAAAACACGGTTGGAATCCTTGGTCCCCGGCAACTTCTCACACGTGTCACACATGAATTACAGCCGTGGCCTCCACTATAACAAGTTCGATCCCGAAATAGAGGTCAGTAAGGTCATCTCAGCCTGTGTAAAGAGTAACGCAACTACTGTCGACATGGACAAGTTTAGCGGCGAGGAGGCCCTAGACTGTTTACGGGCCATCTACAAAGTGCAGTACAAGACCTTCATTGCTAACGTAACGACGTAAGTGATTGAGTGGCAGATAGTCCAGGGGCTCGATAAGGTATTCTCACCGCTGGTCGTCATCAGCATGGCAGACGACAAGGTTAAGGCCATCGCTTCGGAGCGGCCGGCAACCAAGCAGCGGAGGACCTTCCTGACGAACCGTGTTCAGAAACTGGAGGAGGGCCGTCGGATCTTTCAGCAGTTGATTGGTACGCAGTTCGTGCTCAAGGTGAATGAGAATTGAATGGGGCAAATGGGCGGAGCTGTTAGCGTTGGCAGCCACACTGTGAGCATTGACCTGCAATGGAATCCGATAAACGCATCTTTGTATGTAAGTAGTTTTATGAAAAGATTTATTACGGGGGACTTGATTACACTCCCCGTTTCATGCCGCATATGTCGCCTCATCTGGAGGTCGATCTCCGGCTCGGCATAATCAGCCACTCATTGAAGGCGAGGTCTTTAGGTTTAATCAAGCGTCGCTGGTTGATGGGCCTGCTAGACTATTACTATTCTTGGCGGTAGATAAGGTCTGTTTAAATAACTATTTCAATTTCTTAGGAAGCTATCGCTTAATCGTACAGGTTGGAAAGTAGACTATGATCGATATGTCTCACATCCATCGTCGAGACAGCGGTGAAATATCGTGAGCTCTAAATGAAGTGTGGAGTTAACATGCTTCAGAAAACTACAGCAGTCTTCACAAACAGGTCAGCACACCAGAATCTTTCCCTTCTTGATGGTGGCTGAAGGCTCAACTTCCCTGAGGCTTAAAAGCTTCTCCCTGTGACACCTTTCAATCTCCTCCACTTCTTTGGATAAGAAGAGATGCTTGTTGACGAAAAATACGACCAGCTGTTTCTCTGCATGGTAAGCATGATACCGTCCAGGCTACCCCTAATCTTTTTGATGTGACGTAAGTGTGTATCCAATGAAGTCGCAGAGCTAACAGACCTCCATCGTCCACTCCCTACCTCCGACTTAAACATCGGAGTCCTCTTCGTGGGCCCAACCGCTCATGGCGACCACAGTAGGAAGTTAACTACCCCGATATAATACCGCCGCGGTCTTCCACTAGTTTAGGATATTAAAATTGGAGATCAATGTCAATAAGTTTTCGTCCTCTGTCGACCAGCTAAATGCAAAACTGGACAGGATTGGCAGCCGCTCTTCTAGGCTTTCGCTCAGCAGACGAACAATCGCTCCCCGATCCAAGTCTCTCTAGTATATGTCTTCCTTATAGACCCTTCCAGCCCGGCGGTACCGTTCCTTACTATTGTTTCGTAGCGGTCTAGCGAAGTCCACAGCCCGCAAGCGTTGGCCGTGACAAGCGCAATCGATTTGTTTATTGGCACCGTATTCCAAGAGAAGTTCGACGTTTCTCAACCGTCCCCAGAGAGCAGCTTCCATCAGCGGAACTCGCCCGTCCATGTTGACGGCGTCTGGGTTCGCTCCCTTCTGTAAAAGAAGCCGAACCATCTCATATGACGCCTCACATACAGCGAAATGAAGCGCCGTATTGCCAGTTACTTGGACAATCTCGTCATCCAGCGGTTTGGTGCCATCAGTACTGCCGTCGCTATAAGAGTCGGAATCGTCAAGCTGAGGGACAGAGTGGCCGTCGCTATAAGAGCCGGAATTGTCAAGCTGAGGAACAGAGTGTGCCTCGACGCCATGGAGAAGTATATCCGCATCCTTGGATGATTCTAAATAATTGCGTACTTCTCCCACCCTTCCCTCAACTAAGGCGCTCACCACCTCGTCAATCCTTTCAATAGTGTAGCCACCAGGAAGTCCTGAATCGGCCTCGCTGATATAGACCTTCTCGGTTGCTTCAGTCCACTTCTTTCTGTCTCTGAACTCATCAACTATGGGTCCTAAATGGTTGTCCTCCCTGGATGTGTAATATTCAGTTGGATCGGCCGTCCCAGACACAAATATGGCTTTTTGTTTGTCGATTTCGTAGCTAGCAAGACCTAAGGCCTCATCGATGGGAAAGATAATTCTGTAGTCCCCACTGTCGTTTTCTCGGCCTGGGATGACACAGTGCGGTCGCCGTATTTGAGTCTTATATAGGCCATTAAAATGGTGGCGATGGATCTCGTCATAGTTGGGGCAGCGGACAAAGACGTCCGACTTATCCCACCATTCCACTTTTACCTGACGTAGTGGAGATGTCGAATTGAACTGGTGTGTCATTGTTCCGCCGGAGCCCGTCCTAGGCCTGATGTATTTCTCCCTTAACTCGGATGGAATGGCCTTCTTCTGCTTGTCCCTCCAATCCCAAGGGTATAACCGGGGCACGATTCGGTCGGGTCGGCGATGGACGCGCTCGGCTGGTCGCTGAAATGGGAGACTGGGTACTACTGTTGAATTAGTAGAAGATCTACAGAGCCGTTGGCCTACCCACCAGGTGGAGTCCAGAGTAGATGAGTCCCCTCGGCATTGCGTCTTGCGCATGTCGCTAGTGGATGAGGATATTCAGTAGGAACTTAAAAATACCTTCACACCCGCGCGTGCATCCCCACGTGATGCAGCTGCAGGCATCTGGTACGTGCTGGTTGACGTGCGCCGTAACGAGATACTTATCGCTTATATCCATAAGCCTGTCTATTTCACGAATTGCACTTTATGTGCACAACCCCGGGAGGCATCCGGTGCACGGACCATGTTTAACGCTGAACAAAACGGCGAGACGCGTCGACGCGTAGTAAGTTCTCACATCCATGCTTCAACAGCTCCGGATGCTGTTATAGTCGAGAACGCAATAACACCGCCATCAGGAGATAATTCAAGGTTAAGGAACAGGATACGGAATATCAATAACTTTAATGTCCGAGGTTATGATGCAGGGAGAAGAGATGGATTGGGAGTGGACAAAGCCGGAAGAGACGAGGGTTCGGGAGCCAGTGGTGACGGATCACGAGGTTCAAGAGGGCGATCCTATGATCATTGATGAGAGCACGAACGGAAGAAACAATGGGAGTATGATGGTGCGGGACGGAACAATGGCCGATGTACAGCAGACGCAGATAGTGGGTATTTGGAAGATCAACATTGAATTACGGGCTCCATGTCCCACCCGACCGGGAAGTGAGGTTTAGTATCCGGACAACTAGTGTGACGTTACAATTCGTGAGAGAAAGCTGGAATAAAGGCATACGGGGGTTGTACGAGAAATCTGAGAAGGGGTGCGTATGCGTACAGTTTGGAAAGAATAGAGTCATCTGAATATCAATATCATGGTCTCGTATCACTCTTGTCCGTGAATGATGCTATCGCTATGCACTCGACCATCAAGGCCAGAAAGCGATCCAACATAGGCATCAGCTGGCAAGCCTCTTGTACTAATACCGAAGTTTGCCCTCCTGATGGAAATAAACAAGGAGATCATAGGCAAGTAAGCTTAGTCTCTTCACGACCGCCTTTGCTTCATCGCGATCTAGCAGGTCCTCGTGCTCAGCGAATGCCTCGACGACAACGTCCCGCAAGCCCCGACCAGTATCGGTAGCGGAGGTGTACGCCTCCATAGCAGCGTCGAGAAAATCGCTAGTATCCCAGGCTTGTGTAGCTGCAGTCTTGAACTTGGCCACAGCAAGGTCCTTGAGGTCAGCGATCGCGTACTTTTCCGCAAGCGTATATACCTTGGCGTGAAGAAGGAGGCTGGGAATTTTCGCATGATCGTTCTGGTCTTGCTCTGGTGACTCTGGGTCACGGTCAGGGTCTTAAGGTTGTCGATAGTCAAGACGGTAAAAGTATTGGACCATCATATCGACAATAGATGGTTCATCGTCGGGAAGGGAGATAGCGCCGTCAGAATACTCCTATATGCCCACATCAGCTCTGGCGACTTTGCTGAGAAACGTACTTTAAGAGGATTACGGCATACTACTGCGAAGAATTCGGACCGCGGACAGACGATAGCGCGGTGGACGGAATAGTTCTTGGGGTTGGAGGATATCGTTTGATCCGAGTAGATTCCGGTCGAGTAGAGGCTAGTGCAGTGTTAGTATAACACTGAACAGAGAGATGACTAGAAGGCGAGACTTGCCTCTCGAGGGATTCATAGAGGTCTGTCTGTGGTCGACCGGTGGTTGTCATCGCGGGTTGGGCTGGGAGGGATACGGGGTCAGGGGCGGGGGGCGGGGCGTGGGCGGTATCTGGCGCTGGTCGTGTGGGCTCTGGAGGTGGAAAGAGCTCCGGGAAGGCCCTGCGGGCAGAGGAGGAGTATTCAAATATTTCGTCCTTCTGAAGGGATCGTAGGACGGTGACCAGGCGTTCAGTCGAGAAGCCGGGGACCCAAAGATTACGTTGGTGGACAAGGGACGTGATGGCCTTTCGCTGGCGCAGCCGTGTGTTATCAAAATCGGAGAAGATAACTCGGCAATCGGGGTCACAATAGACTCTAATTCTTTCGGACCTGGAGGGTTCTGCGTATACACTGAGTTTCTGGTTAGTTTTACGTGGCATATCTGCTATAGGGACTTGTTACCCGAAACGAGAAAGCCCATCGCTAGGTTAATGGGCCTAGAGAAACCACTAGAGTTGGACGCATTAGGTGGGGCATAGTGAGGAACTGTTGCCTTACCAACACTACCAAACGAATACCATTAGACCACTAGGTCTTAATGGAAAATACAAAAACAAAAAACGACCCGTTAATAAATATTCACTATTCTTAACGATCCAAAATAAACAAACAATTCTTACTCCCTTTCAGCATAGTATACTTACTGCTCCGTCGTAATTAAGTCACTCTCTAGCTAATATACGTCATAAAATTATACAGGATATCTCTCAGACGGACCATCCAACTCTAGAATTATGTGGTCCTCAACACTAAAACTACCGTCATTACCCCACTAACCACCCCACGAGTTAAGGAAAGTAAGCGAGTTAGGACTACAGTCGATTAACACAACAACGTGGCCGCCCTTACTGAGTAGTAAATGGTGTTTTACTATCTAAGCTTTTATGAGTACCGGTAAGGAATTTGTTAGCTCTTCCAGAGTATTAGATCGCTCTCCAAAGTGCTCACAAAACAGGTCCTAACCCGGATCTAAGAAATGGAACATTATAAGCACCGGACACCAGCGGAGGACCACTTATTGAGCACCATCCTCATATACTCTTTTAAATTAGAGTCAATACCTAATAATAACTAACCTTAATACCTTTTTAATATTAGTTATATTTTATTCGGGTAAAAACTTCTTTAAAATCCATTACCGAATTTCTTTAATACTAAGATAACTATTATTATAATTAACAATACAACGGATTACTATGTGGACCACGACGGCAATAGTATACATATAATAGGTGGACAACTATTCCTAGTCCAAGGGATCCTTACATCTATGAACGTGTTCATCGTTGAAATATGAGTTATAGTTAATAGGCCGTATAATACATAATAGTATATTTTCGACTAAACTAAGATGTACTAACAAAAATTACGAATAGAACTCATTAAGTATTATAGAACTAAACACTATAGTGTACAAGGTAACCTCGCTAACTAAGGGAATCTCCTAACCTATGGACGTAAACACCGGAATCGGATACTTTATATTAGCTACCCTAGCCGCTATACTAAAGAGAATATATTGGCCTGAATCCCACCCTTCAGCTGGTTGGTAGTATAAGCAGTGATGAGCTGCTATTTTATTGTTAATAAGGTAAACCGTTACGATGGTAACTTTTGTTTTTTGTAGTTTGCGCATAAGCGACAACGGGTTGTTATTAGTAGAGTGACCGTCTAATATAAGAATAAGAATACGGTTTTTAGTATTGAGATGTTTTTTGAATATCCTTAATGACCACTTTAAGGTGTGTTGTATTGGTGTCCGACCATATATATACTAGTGAAGGGTGTCCAGTAAAGTAGTATTACTTATTCCCCCTCCTTTATTAACCTCTTTTATATTTAAATACTCTTATAGTTGTTCTAATAGGCGAATAACGTTGCCCACTGGTCGCAGTATAAATATAGTAAAGTTTTGTAATTATTCTGCGTAAATGCGGTATATAAGGCCTAGTATTTCCGATTTCTCTACTATAACATCTTTTACCTCGTTTATACTCATTTTTACTATGAATATACTACTAATAGCACCAACTATTATACCCAAAGGCCTAAGTATAATACTAGTATATACACTTATAGCAACTCCCGTAAGTATACTTCCTCCTTTTATTTTAATTATTATTTCCTTAATTAGGATTACATTAATAAATTCTTTAATCTAACTCTAATATTATTTAAAGTACACATTAATAATATATACTTTATTATCAATAAGTTTATCTCAAATATACTTTATAATATAAAGTACGTTTTCCCTATTAGCCTGCACTATAAGAAGGTTATAACCGGAACTATGATTACCAGAATTTCCGAGGAACGTATCGGCGGTTACACAAAGATCAATTACTGGCGGGCATTTATTGTCGGTGTCCAACCCGAAAACACCTATAAAAATAAGAGCATCAGGGTTATGTCGCTGTTCTAATTAAGCGAGCTTTAAGGTTGCCCGGAGGATAGCATAGAGACGATTAGTTACCCGCTCATCGAAACGGCCCGCCTCGAGAACTTTACGTATAGAACTGGACACATCGAGAAGGTAACCGACCACCATAGCAGGCGATAAACTGGACATCGCAAGGACAGCTTTGGTGAGGTGGTTAACATAAGTAACTATAGGGTTTAAATAAGTAAAGATTAAGAGTAGGATGTTCTCCAGTTCTACTAATTAAAGGCTACTATTATCAAACTTCCCCGCACTAGGGCCTTATTAAGGCTAATCTCCCTACCCAATAATTTGAGCTTTATTATTAGAAAATGCTTTACACATTAGCAATCACAAGTTTAACCTCGTTACACAGAGGGTAGGGAAGTACCAAGGACAGTAACTTCTATATGCATATCTATACATCTATACTCGAAGCTCAGCCCCTTCTCCCTTTCACCATGGCCGAGGACTTCCGAGGCCCCCGAAGGGCCCAGCCCATCACAGCGATGGCCTAACATAAGATACTTGTCATTGTGAGATAGCCGAAGAAAGTAAGGCATCGTTGTCCGAGTACTAAGTAAACACTAGGAAAAAGGGGGTGGAGGGGACGGAAATGGCGTTAACCTCATCTTGGACAGCAAGTGGTGTATTCAGAATGTTTACACGGTGAAGCTATAGCTCTATTTAGAAGCCGCGTATAGCAATCGCTGCAAAGGAGCGTATATCAGGCGTCGACCACTGGGTGTATACGACGACACCGTACGTCCATGCAAGATCGTCAATCTTTCTTGTGAGCACTCAAAATATACCATTGCGTGCGGTCTGTGGAAATTCGGGGCTATGGAGTGTGGTAGTATGCAATTTAACAAACTCGAATAGCTTTCGGGTACTATAACCATGATGTTTTCCATTTTTCACTTGACCCTTATATTAAATATTATTACTATTCAAAATACGGTGCTATAAATCTTGAATATATGATTCTGAAGGTGCATCTTGTGTTCTAGTGTTATATTGCAAACCTTATACTCTATTATGTCACTGTTTATAACTTTAGATAAGTGTTTACGTCGGAAATACTTAGTTAAGTCACTAGAAGTGTAGAACTCACGGGTAAGGTCATCCAACCGATGCTTATTATCCGGTGGTAGGTCCATGGCCTGTCCAATGTATACGAAGCATCTTCGTGGGCGCGGTTTTTCACGGGTAATAAAAATAAATAGCGTGGTAAGATATAATGGGCTACCCTCCGATGGGTCATAGGGTAAGTCGGCAATTGTGACCTTTAACGTCGACTAGGCCTGAGACCGGCGTATAATGCATCCTTCTTGCACAAGGCAGTACGCAGACACTACGTCGATAGCATCGTCTCTCCGTCGGTATTGGTCTTCGAGGGTGACGACGATTATGGCTATGAGTTTTGCGAATAACCGCTTTTATACTGGGCCCTGGGGACAACAGGTGTCTACTATTATAAGCTTGGCAAAGCCAACGCTGTGTATTTAGTGCTCGATGTTGTCCGTGGTCTACTTATTAATCTACTTATTCCTGATTTTCTGTTTTAGCTCTTTCCTTAGCCTCTACTTTTCATTCCGTATTACTCGTTTAGCTTCTTTATATTATTAGGAACTAATACGTAGTCCTTGGATAGTTTTCGTTAACGCTCTAATAGTTAGATGTGTAACTATAAATGTAGATTACTCTGGTGTGAGATTAATGGGGTGGTGTTTGGAGATGGAGTAGCTAATACTATAAGTTTGTTTTATAAGTGCCTGTTATAGTACTTATCCACGGAGGATACCCTAGAGGTTAATAGAGATGTTCCACCCGAGGTAATACCTTTAAAAAGGATCGGAGTTACTATATCCTATGGCCAGGTTTTTAAGGGCCTCATTAACGTCAATTATTATAATAATTAACGTAACTAGTTACCGAGGTTTAAATAAAATAAGCCACTCTAGTTAAACACATTAACTACATTATACCGTAAACTATAAGCTATTATAAAATACTCAAACCCCAGAATCTCGCCAATTCTCTTAATCCACGTTACTATTATACTAAAAGATATACGTTCATCAGAGGAAATTTAATAGCCCATTAACATCTTTACAACTCAACGGAAAACAAAGGTGTCATTCAGGTCCTCCCTTAATAACAAGGGAAGCTCTACCTCACCAGGATAAATATCGAGATTATTAAAATAATGGGATAAGGTAAGGCTGGGTATACGGAAAGCTCGATATCGGAAAAGGATACCTAAAAGAAAAACGTAGGGGCTAAGGAATAAGGACGGATTAAACATAGTCTCGGGAACTATATATATTTTCCTAAAACATTAATATACCACGTTAATTACAGCATACTAACACCACACCTACTATTCCTTTTCACCAAAGTATATTTTAGTGAACTCCAGAGTAAACCAAAGAAAAAGCTTATATAGCCCGCCTTCTGGATCTCTCGTTAATATAACCCTAATATCCTTAAACCATAAGTTCAAAGTCGCTTTTAGCCGAGACCCGGCTAGAGCAAGCAGGAGGAGGAAGAGTACTACGAGAATACATAACTCTCCTAGTTTAAACAACTTTTTCATTATACTCAGCGTAATCTCAATCTACTACTTAAGGTCGTCGATTATTATATAACAATTAACTCACCACTATTCACTTAAACTATACTTCTTTACTAAAGTTTACAGAACCTAGGTTAATTAATGGGAATATTAGTACTAGTTTAGGAGAAATACCTTCCCTATGTATACTACGGTTCAACTTCGGGTTAATCTTATAGCCTACGGCTTTCTCAAAGACGAGCCAAAAGACCTTCTAGTATATGCCTAAAAAGCTCGTCTTTTTAATTCCGCGTTTCTTCCTACCATCCTTACTAACCTTCTAATTTAGAAACCAATCGAAGAAGTTATAAAGGAGTTTAAGGGAGAGGGTCGCATAACACTATTTAGGGTTACACTTAAGGACATCATAGTATCTATACGTATAATAAGTAAGTAGGTTAAGTAATTAAAGGGAGTCTACGAGCTCCTCACTAGTGCCACTACCCTTCCAGGTCGTTAAAAAGTACGGTCATCCTAGGACTATAATCTTTATAGTCATAAACGCTCTCGTTGAACTCCTCCACTATACGCTAATAGTATTCGGGTAAGTGGACGTTCCCACTAAATAGTTGGACCTAGTCCTCTACATCAAAGTCGAGATCTTCGCAGAGGTCTTCGACATCGGTTATATTAGTGTCCAGGTTACCGTTTTTCTTATTAACATCAAAAATGTCGTCGTCATAGTCGTCGCGTTCATTATTAGGCGAGAAAAAGGCATCGGAATTATACTCGTCCACATTTTTACGTTAGTACCGTAGTATAATAGAATAAGGAGGGACATAAGTTCAGTAGAAGGCTTATAGGCGGAGGGGCTAGTCGAATAAAACGTAATAATTAGTAGTTAGGACCAAATAGCTTCAGGTAACCACTTACTAAAAGAGGGCAGCGACCACGGTTTATATAATACTAGAAGGTGAGCCATCATACCCATTATGGTGGTGGCTATTTTTGGCTCCTAGAGAGCGACGCGCAAAGCAGGAATTGAAAAGCGGAAAACGTCAATATTAAAGGAAGTAACTAGTGGGCCATTTGGGCAGTTCTAGGCGGTATAGCTAAAGTACTTTAGGCAATACCCCGCGGTACATACCTGGACTGGACAGGGGACCGGGCGCTTGCCGCCTGGGTTAAAGCGGCGAGGGGTTTGTGGCAGATGGCCCGCTGAACTTAGCGGCAGAACCTGCTCAAAACGGCGGCAAATACGCCGTCTCTTTTTTTAAGAGTACTTATTTATTAATAACTAATGATGGTTAATACTTAATTCGTAGTACTATTATGTTAAGGTTATTATAGTTTAGGTAAACACTATAATGTTTTTTATTTTGGTTACTAGTTTATTTGTGGCTACTTTCCTACGGTTAGGCGGTCCTTTATTATTTTCTTTTATAATTAGTAATAGGTTAATATGGTACTTGTGTTTTATAAAGAATGGAGAAATACTAGTTATTATGTTGGTTTTATTTTATAGGGTTAGTTATATTATAAGAAGTAACCCTCCTTAATCGTCCTAGGTTTAGGTAATATAGGCTTGTAAAATAACCTGAATTTCCTAGTTTATATATTTTATTCTCTTATTAGTTTATGGGTAATAGGTGGTGCTTAATAACTAGGTAACCCCGGTTAACTTATAGAACTCTTATTAAAAGTTATTAACTTAGTTCGACCCTTTATTACTTATAATTAACTAAGGTATTCCGTAGAAATGGTAATAGTTATAGAGGAACTACTAAGTATAAGATATTATGTCCATAATCTCTATTTTTTTTAGTATTAATACTTTACTTAGTTAATTAATTATAATTTATATATAATAGGAATTTTTTTTAATAGTAAATTAATAATAAAATTCATTAATAAGTTATTACTTATCCGGAGGGGGATGGGTAGGGGTTTAAGTAACCCCTTCTTAGTTTACCTTTAGATATGGATACTATTATATACGTAGTAGTTCCTCGTGAACCTTTTAACCGTCTAGGAGTGTTTTGGCTAGTAAAAGCGTTAGCTTATAATCTCGAATATATTATTACGCCCTAAGTAATTATTAGTATTAGAATTATAGTACTCTTATATAACCCTTATTTATAGTAGGTTTAAAGGGTTATTATTTTTTTTTCCTTTGGGAACTTATATTTTATCCTAGAATGTTAACCTTTATTTTTTATTAATTATATATTCTATAATTTGGACTTTTAATTGTAATTCTGGTGGGAAGTTATGCTATCCCTACTTCACTGCTTTATAAGCTTAGTGGTATAATTTGGTTTTTTTTAATAATTTGGTCTTAAAGTGTTTATAATTTGTTATTATTTGTGAATATTATTATGTATAGGAGTATTAGTAAGTTGTTTATGGTGTGGCCTACTTAGGGGGTATTAGTTCCTTTTTTTGGGATAGTATAGTTAGGTATTAATTAGAGTATACGTCCTTATTCTCTTTTATTGTCCTAGCTTTAGGGGGCGTCCTATTCCCTTTAAGAGAGGGCATTGGGGACTATTATTTCCTTTTTTGGTTAGTACTTTAAATAAAAGTTATATTAGGTTAATTTTTTTATTCACCGGCTTTATTTTTCGGTGAGGTGCTACTTTATTATAAAATGTTTAAGGTTTTTGTGATTTATAAGAATTTTGAAGTTACTTATACTTTATAGTTTTATTTTTTAGGCCCTAAGGTATACGAGTATAGTAAATAGTTCCTTATTATGGATAGGGTAATTATACTTAGTTAGTGATAGTTTTTATAAGTGGAATGTGATGGGGTGCTAGTGCTTATTAAAGTTTTTTTATATAAGGGTACCGCCTAAGGTAAACCCTGAATAATTTATTTTTATTATTGTTTTTCTTTTAGGGTTAAAGCAGTAAAGCACCGGCTTTATATTAAATAACCATTTAAGTTCCTAGAATCCTTTTTTTTAACTAGGTCCCCAGTAGAATATAGCCGACTTTTTTGTAAGTTTTATAAGGGGTTTAATAATAATAGTATAATTAGGTATAAAAATATAATAATAATTTATAAACCTAAGGAAACTTTTAACCCCTTTTATAGTTTTAGGGGGTAGCCACTTAGTAATAGTTTTTAACTTTTTAGGGTTATATGAGATCCCTTTTTTAGTAGTAATAATAAACCCGATATATTTTATGGTTTTGATTAAAAAAGTATACTTCTTAGGGTCTAGTCGTAGTCTAGTTTTTACTAGGTACTAGAGGACCACTTATACCTTTTTTTTATACTTTTTTTTTAATTTAGATATGTAAATTAGGATATTATTTAAATAGGTGGTGATAAAATCGTTTAGGAAGTTTTAGAGAGTTATATTAATATATTGTTGGAATATAGTTAGGGCTCTGGTGAGTTTAAAAGAGTAAATTAATTACTTAAAAAGTTTGTATTTTATATGAAATACTATTTTTTCGATGTCTTCTTTTATAATCCGAATTTTATGGAATATAGTTACGATGTTAAGTTTTATATATTATTATGTAGTAGTTATTCGTTAAAGGGTTTTTAATATAAGTGGTAGTGGATAACGGTCCTTTTTTGTGATATTATTAAGGGCTTAGTAATTAATGTAAAACCGAATTCCCCTACTAGGTTTTTTAATAAATAATACTGGGGTACCCGTTGGTGAGTTACTGGTTTAAATAAACCCTTTATTTAGTAGGTCCTCTAGTATTTTTTTTAAAACTAAGAGTTCTTTACGGGATATCCCATATAAGGGTCCCTATAGAAGTGTAAACTCCTAGTTATGAGTGTCCTTAATAAGGGGGATCTTATAGTTAACCCCTGGCCTCTTAGGGGGTATTAAGTACACTTTCTCTGGGTTAAATAAGTCTCTAAACTCCTTATAAACCCAACTTAGGACGAGTTCTTTTATATCCATAAACTTCTTTTTTTTTAGTGTATCCTCGATGTCCCTTAAGCTTATAGTTATAACCTGGGCCTCTAATGCCCTCTAATACTTCACTTATTAGTATATAATTATAAACGTAGGGGCTATTAATAATTGGGTTATATGAATTTCTTTTATAATAGTTAATTCTTTTTAATTAGAGAAGTATATGTTTACTCCTCTTTTATTATAATACACCTACTAGGTAATGGTGTTATATATTATATAGTTCACTTTTATTTATAGTTTCCCTAGGAATATGGGGGGGTTTAGGCCCTTTACTACGTATACATAAACTTTCTAAGTATAGCCACTTAATTCTAGATCTAGGATAGTTATACCCTGGGCATTACTAGGTGATAGCCCGTCTTATGTATACCCTCGTAGGGCACGCTTTTTCTGATCCATTAGTAATAGTTGGAGGTGTTTAAAGAGAGACTAATCCACCATTATGTAGATGTTGTAACTAGTATCGATGAGGGCGTGTATTAAGTGTCCTTTGTTAATCCTTACCTAAATAATAGCTGACCCTTAGCTCCTCTGCTACTGCTCTTCTTAGTGGGACTCCTATCCTTTAGTTTCCTCCTTCGTCGGTTTTAGTACCCGACTTTATATTAGAGTTACTTTTTTCCTAAATTATTTTTATTAGAGGAGGTACTAATAACTTTTCGGTCCTCTTTTTTTAACCCGGGATCCTTTTACTTTTTTATTACCTTAGTATAAGTGATTTTCGCTTACTTAGGAACCTTTTTCCGGTAATTCCTAGTAATATAACCTTTTTTACTATAATAAAAGTATTTATAGTGGTCTACTAGTGGGTTACCCAAGGAGTAGTGGTGGTGGTGGTCCTTCTTCTCTTTTTAAGTTAATAAAGTGTGAATAACACTAATTATTTAAATATCTCCATCGTAATCCTTCCGTAGAGGGGCTAGGGTTAGGGACTAGTGACGCTCCCGTTTAGTAGTAATGGGTATTATACGCTCCAGCTTCTAGGTAATGTCCTATACCCTAGTGAGTTACTAAGTATACTCCCTTAGTAGGGAAATAGTGATTAAGTACTCTTTTAAGTGGGAAGTAAGGGTATTTTCTAATATAATAATCTTAACGATGTCGGGCTATACACCACCTCCTACGTCTACTATTATTCGTTTAAACTTCGGTAAAAAAGTAGCTAGCTTCTTATTATTTTTCTAATGGAGGGTCTATAGCTAGGCTACGACTTGGGGTTAGGTGTTCGGGTCTCGGTAAGTTTTATCGAGGTAGGACATGAAATCTTCGGGGTTACGTTAACCTCTAAGCCCCCCGGCTACGTAGAACATAGTAACCACCTACTAGGGACTAGTGTTTAGATAGGAGTTAATTAGGTATTATAATTCTTAGTTAATAGAGTAGAATATTTTATTTATGGTGATCTTATCCCTTATCTACTATACCCAAAAAGGGTAATCCTTTTACTTCCCCGAGAACTTTAAGGGTATTAATAGTGGTTTATAGTGTATTAGTATCTCTATTACGAGGTAATAGTTACTTATTAGCGGGGCTTCGGTGTTTGTATCTTTTATAGGGGTTAGTATCATTACCCCTAAACCTCGGCTTTACTCTAGCTTATTAGAGAGCTTAGTAATCCTCGCTTATAGGGGCCCGAGGGCCTCGTTTAAGGCTAATTATAGTTAGGCCTATAGTTCATCAGCTATTATGCTAGTTGGTATCCTCTTTTTAATTAGTGGGGAGCTGTGCTCTACCCAGTGTCCGACGTTCATCAATCTGTTATTAGGGAGCTACGCTTAACTTGGGATTCCACTTCGTAACCAGTAAGGAGCTACACTTAACCTAGTGGTATCTTATATAATAGATAAAACTAAGCTTGAAATATGCGAAGGGCTAGTCCTAGGCCTTATCTTAACTGAAAGGTAGCCAAATATTGTTTATTTTAAGCTAAAGAGGAAAAGGGTAAACTACGATATGGCGCGAAATCTCTGCTTCCTAGGGGGTGGGCGATAGTGGGGCACCGGTGGGGCACCAGTGCGAGCACGGGCATAGCCCGGGCATAACCACCGGGTTCGGCCCGTGACAACGACGTAACATTTAAAGTAATCCAGAAGTTCATAAAGTATTACCACTAATACTAAATAAATGGATAAACTCTAGGGAGATTTAAATTCACCCTTAAAAACGATGTTAACTTTAATTATAAGGTTATTATTAATATCTTTTATCTAAAAGGGAATAAACCCGTAATCCACGTCGTTAATACGACCACTTCCTTTAACATAACCAGGTTTCTGGAAAACATTAGTGTAAAACACACTTAGGAAATACTACGTAAATACTAAATTAATACTTACCTCGGACCCCCTAATTAGATCATCACGAACACTAGTAGAAACTTCAACTCTAAGGAATTCAGGAATTCAGTGAGATCTATAACGATTAAAATTAAAGAGGTGCCCGTTGAAGCCCATAACAGCATCGGGAAAGTAAAGTAATACTACGCACCCCTATAATAAACATACAACATTATCCGCTAAGAATCCCCTTCCACACCACTAAAGATCGCCTTATAAAGTGTAATTAAAACAATTAATAATATAGTTAACCTAAACGATCTTATTCCAACCCTACTTATCTTCGGAGTATACCCACATATAAATACAAACTCACCACCATCACCAGAGATACAACAACGCATAGAAGCTACATAGAAGGCCATAGCAAAACTATAAAAGATTTACGTAGAACACATAATAGTTAATATTCTCATAATAAGAAACGGCCCAAATACGGCCCCTACATAAGATCTACTATTATAGTTGAAAGTTATTGTTTAGCATAAGAGAAGGGGCTGGATAGGCCTATATACACTCCTCGTTAATAAAGGCGAAGACTACGTTATCCAACTACCCTCTAAACCAAAGACTTTCAGGTCTACTATTATTAAACCCTTCCTAGAAGATAATAACGAGAATATGGTCCCAGAGATACCGAGAAATGACGAGGAAAACGTCCTTAATAAGGAGGAGGAAATCTAAGATGAGATTATTATTTAAATGGATACACTACCCCCGGAGGAAAAGCCGGCACCACCACCTTAATACTTAAAAAATAAACTATAAAAGAACACCCAAATTAACCTCCTAGTAGAAGTTAACACTTTTAATAATACCAAAAACGAGGCTATAATAATAACTACGTTTATAAGTACTAAGGAAAAAGTAGATCATACCCTTATACTCGAGTTATGTAAAAAGGGCATAATTAAAGCCCTAGGACCCCCGTTCAAGGAGTCCACTAAGAAGGAGATCGACGCCCTAATTGAACGAGGAGTCTTTGAATTCACTTAGTATAATAAAGAAAAACACGGAGGGATACGTATATTCCACTTAAGGATTATTAACAAAGTAAAAAGTAAAATAGAGACGCCCTATAGGAAGTCCAGACTTGTTATTCAGGGATATATAAACGACGGCAAGGAGGCTATCCTCACATAATCTCCGATTATTCAAAGTGCTAATCAAAAACTAATTCTCACCGTCGCTCCATCTCTTATCCAGAAGGAGGGCTATTCACTATGAATAAGAGATATTACCCAAGTATATACCCAGTCCACAACAAAGCTCGAAAAGACGATTCTCACGAGACTTCTAGACCAAATTAAATAAAATTACCCCCCTAAAACTATTATAACCATCGTATAACCGTTATACGGCATCGCAGAAGCCGGAACCCACTAGTATATAATATATAATAAATACTATAAAAAGAAACTCCAAATAAGGACTTCTACGTATAACCCCTATTTATTATTACTAAATAATAAAAACGAGAACTTTATAATAATTAGTATATAAACTAATAATATTATCGGCCTAAGTAACGAAACCTTTACTCAACGGGAAGACGAGGAACTCTAGAAAGTGATGTTCTTAGTGAAGGAGAAATAATACCTTTTTACTAAAATACTACTCATATTTAACGAAGGGATTATCTTAATTAATAGAAAAGCTATTTTCTTATACCTAAAGGGCCAGGGAGTGAAAATACACTTAGTTAACGTTAAATCTATTATTACGAAGGAGTAGTACGTTAAATAATACATAAAAGGCGTATACACCGCCTTAAAGTGCTAACCAAAGGCAGCGTTCGATCTATCCGCGGCAGCCCAGCACCGAGAAGCGACACCAGAGTAGATCAAAGCTCTGAATCGACGCCTGCTATAGCAAATAGAGTACCCAAACCGAGGCCTCACTTATATACCCCTTAATTTAACTACTACTAAGCTCTTCATCTTTGTTAATAGCTCCTTTATTAATAACAACAACTTAACGTCCTAACTCGGATTTGTAATCCTCCTTATAAATAAGATTAAAGGAGAAGAGGATTTTATAATAAAAAGAAATATTATCCATTACTCCTTAATAAAATCTAAAAGAGTTATAAAGAGCGTCCTCGTATCCAAGATATATAGGATGATCACCGGTGTTAATATGGCCTACGCCCTCTCCATAACCCTAAAAATTATAACTAATAAGCTCCGAATACCTATAATCCCGACCATCGTATATACTAACTTATACTCACTTTACGAGTATCTTATTAAACTTAAAATTATAAAAAAGAAATACCTAATAATTAATATTATAGTATTAAGGTAATCTTATAAGAGATGAAAATTATACGAAATCCGATGGATCTATGGAGACGATAACCCTACCGACGACCTAATAAAAACTATACTAAACCAAGTCCTTATAAGGCTTATTGAGGAAGTAAAAGCGAAGATTAGGATAAAGGGATGGGTTACGAAACCCTAAGGAGTGCTTATAACGCTAAATAAGAGGAGGAATATAAAAGAGATCAGGGGATATAAGAGGAATACTATTACCGTCACCAGTAACGATGAGCCGGACTTTACCCATAGCTGGCTACGGGATACACTTATTTCTACTAAAGGTGGTATAACCGAAAATAGCACTTCTACTACTTCCGACCACCTTATACACTCATTCCATTTATTAATTTTTTTTATCGTATTTTAAGCAATTTGGCGCCTACACCGAATAATACTCAATTTTCACTTATTATTTAAAAAAGGGGTGATTTACGGTAAAAAAGATAATTACTAGTATCGGAATGTCCACACCGGACTAGCGCCACCTATTACCGCTTATCGCCCATTAGCCCGGTTAGTGAACTAATCAGAAGGCAGGAATTGGTTTTAGATCGGCAGCGTCAAATCGCTGCCGTAGGCCCGATTCCTTCCTTTAACAACAACAGAGCAGATACGACGAATATATCGTTATTTGCCCACCTTCCACACTAGGCCTAGTGAAGTGAATCCAATAAATATAAATATCACCAATTACTATTATATACTACGTAATTATAATATAATAATAAAAAGGTATTATTAGAATTACTTTTATTTAGTGATATAAAATATCGTATTAATTTTAGGGTAAATGTGGAGGATTTTACTGTTTTGACGGTGAAAGTTAGGGTCACTTATAAAAAGTCGAAAAAGCGTAGAGGAAAAAAGAAAAGGAGAACAGGACCTTACTAGAAGGAAAGTAGCCTATTTTGGTGCCTGCCCTATTAGCAGCCAATTAAAATGGAAGGTGCTAGTGATATCTACAATCTCGTATGGACTAAAACAGAAAAAGGCAACTGCGACAGGAGGGGTAGGCATAGTGTCACTTCTGTTTTGGCGGAGTGGCTCCTGCGGACTGCCGTAGCATCCACCCGGTCGGCCTCCGTCAGCAGGTCGCTTCACGAAGCGGCGACAATCGATTTTAACCCGCCGGCGGGAGGCTCTTCAAGTTCCTATCTCACCCAAATCCCAGTCACCCCAGCCATGGGCAGATTTCATCAAGGCAAATACAAATGCAGCGCGCTGGACTTGTGTCCTACAACTTGGGCTCGGGCTTCGTAGACCCTGCCCGCTCCAGGATCCAGTCTCCCACGTCCTTGAAGAACTCGTCCTTACACAGGTCCGCGTGCAGCTGGTGGTAGGCGCCATCGTACGGCTTGTGCGTGCAGTCGTCGATGCTCTGCGCGCCGAACCACTTCTTGCTGGCGTCGAAGCACGTCGTCTTGTCCTGGGTGCCGTGGCCGAGCCAGAGGCTCTTGACGTTGGGGCTGAGTTTGAGCTTGCCGTGGGCTAGCGCGTCAGTCCGCTCGAGCATGCCGGCCAGGCCCTCTAGTGTGCCCATGTTGTGCATCATCTCATCGTCGCGGATGCTCTGCTGCACCGCCGTATCACGCGTCAGGTTCTCGGCGGGGATCTCGTTGACGAGCTGCTGCCGCGGCAGGACGCGGCTGGCGAGTTTGCCGAAGAAGACCTTGAGGAAGCCCGGCTCCTCACCCGGAGTGAAGGCGATGAAGGGGCTCTCGAGGAGCCAGCCGCGGACCTCACTGACGAGGTCGCTATACTGTGGATCGCTGGCGAGGGCAAGGACCTGTCCACCACCCATCGAGTGGCCCATGACGAAGACAGGCGCGTCGGCCGACGGCAGCTTGTCGCGGATGAAGGCGGCCACGTCGGCGAGCACGCGCGGCGTCGGACCTGTGAGGCCCCTTTCGGACGGCTTGGTCGCACTGCGGCCCCATCCGCGCTGGTCCCAGGCAAAGACCTGGATGCCGCGGCCGGCAAGGTAGGGGAAGAACTCATGGTAGCGCCCCACGTGGTCGCTGAAGCCGTGGACGAAGACGAGCTTGGCCTTGACAGGGCCTTGGGGCTGCCATGGGCGTCAGTGAAGTGTGTCTTGCGAACGACCGGCAGGCAGGGGCTGCCACTCACCGTCCAGGTCTTGGTGTAGAGCTTTTGGCCATCCACCTCGAACGTGCCTTCAGCTTCGGTAGTCATGATGTATGTAATTGACGGCAGTCGTGGGCAAGTCTGGCGTCCAAGTCCCCGGTCACACGTGTGGTCCGAATATGGTTGGTAATGGTTACGGCTGAAATAGCAGCAGAAATGTGATGAGATGCGGTGCGATGGCAATCAAACAGCTCTCCCTTGTCGAGGCTTTCACATGTTATTGAGCAACGCCCAATACAATCGCTACGTCGTTCGGTGGTGGAGGCGCTGGACGCTTGTGGCACGGTGGCACGGTGGTACCTGACAGGCCGAGACTCCGCTTGCGGACAGCGACACTCAGTGTCGCCGAGCTGCCCGGGGCTGCTGCTCACACTTTTCACACTGGCAGCAACACAACCCGCTTAACAAAGGAATCGGAAAAGAATCGCCAATGCTTGCGTCAGGTAGTTATTGACGGTGCTAATTACCTAATACCTAGTGACCATGACGCGCCCAACTGGACGCGCACGCCGTTTGGTACCATGCCATACCTACTCTGACAACTCGCCGACGGCCACTCGCTATTAATTGCTCTCGATTTTGCTTCCGCAGTCTCCAGACGTCCTCCCAGGTCGAGTGGAGTTGTTCTATCATGCTTATTGTGTAACGGTAATGTTGTAGTACATGGGATGACGGCTTGGAGAGCCGCTTCGCGCTGCAAGTTGCGCCGTTGCTGCGAAACGCCTGTGAACAGCCAGGCAGCATGTTGATATAAAACACAGGTGTAAACCTACAATTCCTCCCCTCCACGAGGCGGTGCACCCCGATTGCCCAGTGCGCGGGCTGATAAAACATGCAACTTTACCTCCGTGACTCTTCCTTCGCCCTCTGCTGTTCTTGGTTCTCGGCGGCTGCCTCTGCTTGGGCCTCCTCAGCCTCCTCGGCCTCCTCCCGCTCGAGATCCGACTCGATCTCTTCCACCTCTGTAATGTGACCTCTGTCGCTGCGAGAGTCAGGGATATCGCCGCCGCTCATCTGCCACTCCATGAGCTTGCTAAACGCGCTGTCCTTGTCCGACGAGAGCTCCGAGTATTTGCCAATCTCTGCAACTCTGCCATCGTTGGAGAGCACAATAATCAGGTCGGATCGCTTGATGGTCGACAGTCGGTGTGCAATGGAGATTGTCGTATTCTTGCCCTTGAGAAGCGAGGCCAGGGCGGCGTTGACGAGCGTCTCAGACTCGGCATCTAGCGCTGACGTGGCCTCGTCGAGAATAAGAATATCAGGGTCCTTGATCAGCGCCCGCGCAATGGCGATGCGCTGCTTCTGCCCGCCTGACAGTTGCGAGCCCCGGGCGCCGACCTGTGTATCCAGACCGGCGGGCAGGTCGCTGATGAAGTTGCAGTTTGCCTTCCGTGCGGCCGCGATGATCTCGGCGCGGCTGGCGTTGGGCTTGCCGTACGAGATGTTCTCAGCGATGGTGCCGGAGAACAGGACGGGCTCTTGGGCGACCATGCCGATGCGACGGCGCAGCGACTTGATATTCATCTTGGAAATGTCAACGCCGTTGATGGTGATGGAGCCAGCTGTGGGGTTGTAAAAGCGCAGCAGAAGGCCTGCAACGGTCGATTTGCCGCCGCCAGAGGGGCCCACGACGCAGACGTTGCTGCCGGATGGGATCTCGAAGTTGAGATCATTGAAGATCTTGACCGCCGGGCGCGTAGGGTACGCGAAGGACACGTTGGTGAACCGAATGGGGCCCTGCGCCGACTGCACTTTGATTCCCACAGTCTGCGAAATGCCCGGCTTTCTGTCCTGAAGCTCGAATAGACGGCTGGCAGCACCTACTCCCTTCATCAACTCAGAGTAAAACGAAGAGAGGCCAAACAGACTGGACCCCGCGAAAGCCGTATACATCATAAACGACGTGAGGTCTCCGAGAGTCATGGCCCCGTTACGCACGAAGTTGCCGCCGACGATGAGCATCGCCAGAATGGTCATGTTGCCAGCCCAGCCCGTCGAAGCGAAAAAGGTGGCAGCGATTGTGGACTCCTTGCGGCCCAAGGCGAAGATCTTCTTGACCTGGTGGTTGTAGCGGCCGACCTCCTGGACCTCACCAACGAATGCCTGGCTGGTCTTAACGTTGCCGAGACGCTCTTCGGCAATCTTGGTCAGGGTGCCCAGGTTCTTCTGGATTCCCTTACTCACGTTCCTGATGGCTCGTCCGTAAAAGAAGGCGCCGATGGCGACCGGCGGCAACATAATGAGGAGCAATCCGGTGAGCTTCGGGCTCAACCATACCATGACCACAAAACCGGCTCCTCCACTGAACAGAGCCCTTAGGCCGTCGCTGATGTTCTGGGTAATGGATTTGCCGACGATGACGGTGTCGGAGCTCAGGCGAGAGATGAGGTCGCCGACCCGGTTCGCGTCGAAGAACTCGGCGTCTTGGACGTACGTCCTCCTGTACAGTTGCGATCGGAGACGAGCGACGACTCTTTCGCCGACGATGCGAAGGAGAATGACTCGGCCGAAGTTGGCCATAGCTCCGACCGTCAGGATGACGCCCAAAGCCATGAAGAACTGCGGCATGGTCAGGCCAAACAAGCGCGCGTCTTCAGATGGGTCCTTTGTCGCAATGTCGAGGATTCGGCCGACGGAGAAGGGAATGGACATGGTGACGCTGGACGAGACTACGAGGAAGATCATGGCGAGCCCCAGCCATCTTAGCTCTGGCCGGGCAATCTTGATCAACCGCCATATCTCGCCAAAGCCGGCCTTACCCTGCGTCTTGCCTTCCTTAGATAGCTTCGCGCTCAGGTTGACTTGGGCGGCCTTGGCGGCCCTCTCGCTCTTCTTGAAGTCGTCGGGCTGATCGGCATCTTGGGCTTTGGGCTCGGCCTCTCCCGCATCCTCTTCTTCCTTGCGGGATGTCTTGGGCTGCGCAGGCGTTTGGGAGTCTTGCTGGGCGCGGAATCCGTTAGAGAAATAGCGCAGGATTGCGATCGGCTGGGATATCGGGGGCTTTCGCGCGGGCAGTATTGGTCGCAGGCTCAGCGACGACAGGCGGGAGGCGAGCAATGGCGGGGCAGAGTGCTTGACGGGCTTGGAACTGAAGCTCCTGACGCATGACAGGAGCGGATGTTGAAGGACTGAGGGTGAGGGTGGTGTCGCGACGTTACGCAAGCCGGGGAGAGACGTCAGCAGCGAGGCCGTCTGGCAGCTCCCGACGCGGTGCGGGAGCAGCACAGCTGTTCGCGCTGCCCCCGTGGCCATTTCGAAATGGAGTGGAACAATTTTTTCTATCTCATGGGCGGCGCATAGTCAGGAGGCGTGGAACAGTGTTGCTTCATCATACGGGGAGATTTGGGTGAGCTGCGCATGAATTCAGCCGCGGTCTGGCTTAAAAGGAAAGATTCCGTCATCGGTCTGGCCTAAAATTTACCTTCCCTCTGGCTTCCAGGTTGGGGTTGGGGGCGCTGACACGCGCAGCAGCCGGCCCCCTCTCGCTCTCGGCGATAGTCGGGCCGGCCGCGCCTTCCCCGAACTCCCCTTCCGCCTCTGCCGAAGACGGGGAGCAGGGAGCCCTAGCGTGTCTCATCTGGACCCGAACCGCGCCGGCAGTTTATATACATACATACGTATACGGATACCCGATTTCACTGGGCGCGAGCCGCTTGCTAACTCTTGTTTTTTTGGTCCCGATGTCCCCTCAAGTTTCTCACGTACATACATATATGCTCTGCCACGGAGCCCGATCCGGCCGATCGCCAAGTCGGGCCCGCGCGCAGATGGCCCCAGACACCTCCCTAGCTCCCTGCATGGCGGGCTCCAGCACTGAGCATCAGCAGTGCTGTGGTCTGCCCCCAACGAGGATCCTGAATTTCACCCAAGTAACCGTGCCGTAACTGGCCCTAAAATAGGTAGCCCAGACTTCGACCGTGGCCGCATTGGCCAAGACGCCTCCTGTTGGCTTTCTAAAGTAATATTACATGCTCCCTCCTGATGTCCTTGAACGTGCTGGTGGTGCAAACTGCTGATGTTGGACTGCCCGTGACAAAGACGTCTCTCGCTCCTCTACGCATTGCCATTGCTGTCCTTGCGTAGCATTTCGGCTACGTCGGCATCGATTCCGTCGTCGCCGCCGAGATCGGGGAAGTCGTCGCCGTCAAGCCGGCGCCTCTTGTTGGATCCGTTGGTTGAGACGGGAATCGACTGATACTGGGAGGCCAAGTTTGAGAGCATCTCAATGCCCGACGCGGGAGTCGTCTGAAAGCCCTGGCTTGACGCTGATCGCGCGCGCTCTGCCTCCGCGGCTTGAGAAACTGGCGGCTCATCGGGGATGGGCGGAGGCGTCAGGACCTCCATGGGCGGTGGGGTAAACGCTTCCCCGGCAGGGGGCGTGAGAGCCTCAACCTCTGGTCTCTCCGGCTCTGGGCTCGCCGACGCTCCGTTACCTGGCGACTGTGAGGTCTCATGTGTCGGCAACCCGCGCATGATGGCGAGCTCAACCTCACGCCTCTTCTCTTCCGTCTCCGCCTTACGCGACGTCAGATCGGCGTACTGCTTCTCGTCTTGGGCTAGCGCCTCCTGGTTTGCGCTAAGCAGCTTCTCCAGCTCGCCGATGAGGTCCTTGCGAGCCTTGACGCACTCTGCGACAGCGCCCTCTGCACTGGCTAGACTCTTGAGCAGCCCGTTCAGGCGTGCGGCATAGACGGGAGCTGAAGGCACAGGCGTCGCGGGATCGGTGAGCTTCTCGAAATCTTGGTTGGCGGTGCTGATGGCCGTCTTCGTGGGTAGGTTGAGCTTGGAGACATTCTGGTAGGAGGTCACGACGGTAGTGAGTTCTGCAGGGACAGACGGGCCACCGATTCCGGGGCCCCCGAAGCTTGCCTTGGCGGTTCCACGTGCCTTGTCGAGTTCTGTTCGCAGATGAGTTTGCGACGCTGCAGAGCACACCTGATAGACTCACCATCGATGCGCGCCTCGATAGCCTGCTGGATAGGCGGTTCAAATATGAAACGGTCCTTCCAGACGTCAACCACTCTTCTGAGCTTGTTCTGGATCTCGGCCGGCGCGCCCTTGTAGGCTAGTGACGTTGCTTCGGCAATGACGGGCGAGAAGGCAACCAGGAAGTCCTCCTTATGCCGCGCCTTTGACTGCTGGGTGACCTCTGCGATGAGTCAGTGGGCGCCCCAAGGGGGGCGGTTCGTGTGCCAAGCACGCGGTCGGAAGCTTACCGTTCGCAAGATAAATCAGACTCAGTCTCTTGGTGCTTGAGGAGTCCCGCAGGCGTTGGAGCCATAGCTGGACAGTGCGATCCGCGTGTCTCCTGCGAGGGCCTGTCAGCTCATCGACTGGCGGAATTTCGAGGCCGGAGGGCTTACTTATGGAACATAATCCACTGCGCCGCAGTCGCGATGCTGTCGTGGCTCTCATTGAGGGCCGACAGCTTGGCCAGGACTGCGTCGTCGTTGTATGCCATGATGGCTCCGAGTGGTGGTGCTTATGTCTGTCTGCGACTGGGATGGGACAGCAGGTGTGGCTGCAAACACGCCTTGGCTTGTCAGGGTCGAATATTTTTTTGGGGGTTCCGTCCTTGGATGACGGTTGTCGAGGGTTTTGAGAAGTGATTTATAGCACTAATTCCGAAGTCTGGAAGATGCAAGGTTGGGACCCAGGGGTGAGATCAACTCAAATATCGAGTGCTCAAGGTAGGCGAAGAAGGTCTACGATCAATCAATCACCAGGGACTGAAACTCCAGCAGCAAACACCTTGCTTGCGCAAAAGTGTCCGGATCAGCGCATGAGGCGGCCCTTGTGTATGCCAGGGCCAAACAGTGCGACTGAAAGACGGTAGACCTAGTAAAATGTCTGCTTCCTGAGATGAATTGAAGGGATTGCTGGGGAAGAAGGGAAACGACACGGGTATCAGTCAACGGAGGTCGAATGAGATCAAAACAATGCAATGCTGCTGGCGCAGACGTGGATGCTCTTAATCAGGTGGAAATTCACTTCGCAGTGTCAGGGCTATGCTTTTAAAGCGATGGCGTCCCCCCTATTGCTGCGCAGCCACACACCCAGCTCGGACCACCAATGCGACACTCAAGAGGTACATTCAACTATCCGATGGAGACAGCTCCCCGGTGCTGGGCACGGCAATCACCGCTGCTCCTGGACAAGGTAATGTAGCCTTACCTACCTCACTGTACATCCCAAGTACCTTGTCTTGTCTTGCCTTGAACTGCTCCTTCCTGTCTACACCACGCCCGCACCCGAACGTCGCCAGCGATCACGCCTTTGACGGAGCCGTTCTTCGCGCAATCCTTTTGACTGCTCTAGCATCGCTTTTCAGCCACACGTGGCCTCCGGCGTCTGATCTCAAGCACCCACGTTGACATCCGTCCTCCTTCTTATCCCCATACACCATACATTCATCATCAAGATGGCCGACAGGTTCCCTTCATTGGAAGATTTTGACTCGGGCGGTACGTAAACACCGGATTGCAAGACCGTTTCAAGCTGACAATGAATGTCCAGCCCAGACCGATATCAAGGACTCGGGCGCTGAGCCGTCCGCCGACGATTTCCTTGCCCGCGAGAAGGCTCTCCTCGGCGAGGACGCCAACCAGTTTGCGACCAGCGATGACGCCGTCGCGTTCAGTACCGGTGATGACGACCTCCTTGGTGGCGGAGGCAGCAGCAACGTCATCGCCGAAGAGTCCACATTCGAGTCGCAGTTTCCCGACCTTGCCAACCAGAATGAGGTTCGTTACCCCCCCCCCCCAACCTGTATGACTCTACGCCAACATTGCGTCAAACAGGCGGTCGCTCCCGGTGCTATCCCCGGCGGGGGAATCACAGCCCCCAGCGTAAACTACAACTCCGGCTACAGCGCTTACGTCGAGGAAGAGGAGGAGCCTACCGTCATCCGCGAATGGCGCGAACAGAGAGATGCGCAGATCGAGAAGCGGGCGCAGCAGTTTGCCGCGCAGCGCGAAGAGACGATCAAGGAGGCCAGAGAAAACATCGATGACTTCTACAACAACTACAACGCCAAGAAGGAGAAGCAAATTTCCCAGACACGAAAGGACGCAGAGCAGTTCCTGGCTAGCCGCGAGGACACCGTCTCTGGAGGCACGAGCTGGGAGCGGATCGCGAAGCTGGTTGACGTCAGCGGAAAGGGGGCCAAGGGCGGCGCCTCTGGCTCTGGCAAAGAGCGTTTCCGCGAGCTCTTGGTGAGCTTGAAGAAGGACGAGAAGGCACCTGGTGCCAGCGGCTATTAGATGCGAAGGGTTGACGAGACGAGCGGCCGCCGCATAGATATGTCGACTGCTGCGTGAGCGGCCAAGGGTATGATGTAACATGCGGGTGCCGGCGAGCAAAATGTATTCTAGATGACCTTTTCTGCCAAAAGGAGCAGGTAAAGGTTGCCATTCGGTAATTCTGGCGGGCATAGTCAAGAAAATCCATGGATCAGGACGACGTCATTTCACTGCGCAACATCGCTGGAGCGAGAGTCGTCGTGTGCAATAAATGAAAGGTTCGTCTAGTGCCAATTCGGTCTATTGATCGCCTACGAATCATACAATCCGCCTCCGAGTCTCTCGCTGCCGTGTTGCATGCATGGCGGGCCCCGTCTAGTTGCCGAAGTAGCTGTTGTAGCCCAGGACCTTGCGGCCTGCGCCGTACATGGAAGCTGTGCTGTGTGAGCGTTCCAGTGGAAATATAGGTGAGAGATGATGTTGATGACGTACCACCGAGGGCTCCCCACATGAGGATGGTGTAGGGTGCCAGGTAGAGACGGCTGCGAGGGTTCTGCGACATTTGGGTCAGTACGTGTCGGTCGGCGCTGTTGGCGAATGCGGTGCAGCAATTCGACGTACGATCTTCCAGACACGCTGGTGGTCCTTGTAGGCCGCCTGGTAGAACTTCTGGAGCTCCGGCACCTTGTTCTTCGCGTCGACGAGACTATGTGAACGTCAGAAATGCCCTCGTACGATGTTGTTCCTGGCGCCCGAAGCAGCCATTGACAGCAACGGCGACAGCGTCGGCGTACGGCCAATCGTCCGCCGGCTTCTCAAGACGCGGAGAACCACGTACCCCATTTTTATCGATTCAATTGCGCGATTCTCGACGGGTTGTGGTGGTTTGCGGCTTCGTGAGCTTTCTCGATATCGGCTGTGAAGGATGGTCGGTTCAATCAGGACTTCGGAAGATGGGATGATGCCTTGGATTGGTGGCCGAAAAGCCCGACTGACTAAGCAGGCCCATCTTAGTGCTCCGGACTGCCCAGGCGGGCGGCTCTGCCGTCGAATGGAACGGAGCTCAATTCAATTGACTGATGGGGCTGGTTGGCTGGCAACTTTTTGGCCGGGTCGAATTATTTCTTCCAGTCTCACGCAACACTAGCTCCCACACGCAGCCTCAGCGTCGAGATGCAGCCAACACCGCAACCCGCATCCTCGTAGGCGCGTCAGATGCTATGCTTCACTTTCTGTCTTTGATATTCGTGTCTTGTCTGTTCTCTACGCGGGGCAATGCAATTGGCGTCACAATGCCTCCGCCACTTGATTAGAGCACGCCGAGGCCAGTGGCGGCCATCTCAAGCATTGGACACCACTCGACAGACGGTCTCATCTCTGCCAACGGCTCCGCGCACAGAATTTTCAAGGAAGCACGATTCTGTTGCCGAGTCTCTCGCGCCCGGTCACGCGCGAGCTGACACTTTCCGGCACCCCAGTGTTGGGCCCGACGCTCCCCATTTCCGGAGAGTCAAGGCGAAGGCGGCTACGGGACCGCGAAGCCTTCCGAACAACCCGAGGGCACATTCAGCAGCTCGAGAACAAGAAAGGAAAAGTCTCGTGCCTCGGATTGGACCCGACCTTGAGGGCCAGCTCGACCTGCCCACGGCGAGACAGTCCCTTCGAGAGGCTGATGTCGGCCTCGTTGATATTCCCGAGAACGAAAACGGCGTATCGGTCTGGCTTGGTCTCCTCGATGCCGCTAAAAGGGAGCATGGTCAGGATGGCGTGCATGCCATATGGGATGCCGTGGAACGGCGGAGGACGTTATACGAGGTGAACAGTGACGGAGCGGAGTTGTTCTGGGACACGGTTCTGAAAGCTGTTCTGCACGATGAGGGCCGGCTTCAGCGCGTTGTTCTGTACGCTGAGTGGATGCTCAAAGCCCATACCGTTCAGTGGCCGTCGCTCTACTGCACCACAGTGTTCCACTGCCTCCGCCACGGCCAGCATAGAAGAGCGATACAGTGGCATTTACGCCTCATGCCAAGGTTCGAACCCGGTGCGGAAGCCTTTGGGGCATTGCTACGAGAGTTCATCGCCAGCCCCGAAGCCGAGTTCCAACAGACGTTAAAAGCGCTCTACACCACGACCCTCTACCGCAATATGTACGATGAGCTTATTCCGCCTCTGTACGAGAGCGGCCTCTCTCTGCTCTGCGCCGAGTGGCGGAGCCTCTTCATACGATACCGCGATCTGCCGCAGCCTACCGCCAAATCGCAGCCCTATTTGAGATTCCTGGTGCGATACTACCCAGGCACGCAGCTCGAGCTAGAGGAGCAACTGGTAGTCGACCTGCACTCGCCAGCGTACTGGGACCTGAGGAACGGATATTTGTGGGACGCCATGAATGGCACACATGACGACGATAACGATCCGTCAGGGAGGCGGTACAGCGACACCCTGGGCGCGCGTTGGTTCGCGAGCTCCTGGGTGCCTCTCGACTTCGCCATCCACGCGGTCCATGCACTAGGAGTACGTCAAATCGGGCCGTTGTCGTTGCAGTCGATTGCCTTGCGTGAGCCCACGCCCGAAGCTGTCATGTCCCGCATCAAGCAATTGCACAAGGTCAATATCGGCATTGGACATTCCACTTATGCCCGGGCTGTGAGGCATTTTGCCGAGAGGGAGAACAGCGAGCTATTGGCTGAACTGCTAAATAGCGACATACATCCAGACGTGTTTGATGACCCCGCGATGCTGCAGAGCATCCGTGACAAGGCTCTCGAGACGAGTGCTTGGAGAACACATCGGCTGCTGCTCGAGATCCAACCCGCGATCGTCCAGCACTCCATCGAATCTACCTCAAACCTGCTGCTGCAACAACAACTGAAGCAATGCCAAACCACGCAAGCGCTGGCATTGATGGACGATATGCGGTCCATGAACATTGACATGTCAGCGACATCGCTCCAGCACATCCATTCCCACATTCTTGACCCCCTGCCGTGGAGGATAAACGTCGAACCCGCCAACTGGGAGAGCTTGAAAACGGCCATCACTTATCTCAATCGTCTGGTGCTGCTTCGGAAGCCGGTGTATTCGAGATATTGGCAAAAGGTGTTCTTCGGTCTGGGCAGGTTTGGTCGCTTTCGGGAGCTGGAGGCCCAGTGCCTTGGTATCCTCGACGCCCACCAAGCCTGGAGCACATCAGAAGGGGGCTTGCTGCCAGCACACCCCATGGACGCGCCGCCTTCCACTGTGGGAGGCTCCGGCGAGAATGTTCTCATCCCGGCTGACTTACCCGTTGCTAACACTCATCACCCCATTCGCAAGATCTTCAACAACCGTGAGTTACACGGTGCAATCGTTCGTTGGGGTTTCAAGGCGAGCATGTCCCAGGAAACGGCCGATCAGGCCAGGCGCCTTGGAGACGTGCGAGACGCACCCGAGTTCGTAGCCACACAGGGCGTGCGGTTGCTCGCTAGGTTGCATGAGCGCGGCGTGCCGTTCGAGGCAGACATCGTTCGGGAGGAGGTTATCAAGTGCCTAGCCAAGCTCTATCACCCCCAGAGAGGAAATGGCTCTTATCCGAATCGTGTTTTGGGCGGTCTGTCGTTTACGAGAAGATTAGTCAACGAGGCGGCTGGGCGCGCGCTACTGCCAGACATTATTAATCTAAGGAATGCGATGGCGCGTAAATGGAGAACACGTGGGCACGAGACGGAAAAGATATAGATGAAACGCATCTCTGAACCAGGGCGTACAGTAGAATGTCATTGAGGCCGTTGATGGACTCCAGATTCGCTCGACATTAATCTAGAAAGAAATTCATACACAATAATTTACACCTCTCGTCGCTCGTCAACATGGCACCACCGAGTGCGTTTTCGATGCCTACTCGTCGCCACCGTGCTTCTTGGGCTTGACCAGAAGCAGAATGAACAACCCAGCAATGATGATGAGCAGGAGGAGGATGATTTTGCGCTTAGTCGTCTTCTTTTGATAGCCGGACGCGACAACGAGCTCCTTGTCGGCGTCCTTGACGTCGGTGGCCATGCGCTCGACGTTATAGTCTATCCTGTCCAACATGGTGCCCTGGTCGATGACCATGTTCTGCAGGTCGCGGAATATGTCGGCTAGCTCGATGATGCCCTGCGCAATATCTTCAATCTCACGCTCGCGCTGGACGATGGCCGCATCGTTGGATTGGAGAAGCTTCTGCTGCGTGGCTTGGAGGGTCGACTGGGAGAAGGACCTGTCGGCGTCAGATTCGAGCATCGAGGGGTCCATGTACGAGCTCGAGGGCTGTGGTATTGACCCCCTGTCGCCCGCGGCACCCACGCCGCCGAGGCCGCCGAGGCCGCTCATGCCACGCAGCTCTATCTGGTGGTCAGCCGGCGGTTGAGATTCGGCAGTGCAAATCCCACTTACTCTTCAAATATGCGCTCTGCTTCTTTCTGAAGAGTGCGCTGGCCTCCTGCACCCTCGCGGCCAGCGATATCTGTATGTTCTTCGCCATCGTCTCCTCGGCGCTGGTGATGGTCCCTGAGTGCTTGGAGTCCCTAACCATCTGCTCGACGCGCTGGATGCAGCGGTGGCAGTCGTGGAAGCCTTTGGTGATCTGCTGCGTGAGCGTCTCAATCTCCCTCTCCTCGGCTTTCTTCGTGTCCTCGTCGTTGAAGCCAGGCAGCACGTGCTTCTGGTGCAGACGCTCGAGGGCCTGGCCTTTGGTGGCTATGTCAGCCAGCAGGTCTGTGATCTCGTCGGATGTGTCGGCCCACCGCGGGGGCAGGAGGTCCATCTCTATGACGGCGTCGCCATCGTCCTCGAAGGCACCGGCCGAGAGGAGGCCGCGCGTGTCGTCGCTCCCGCTGGCATAGCTGCTGCTGCCGCCAAAGGCATCACCGAAGCTGTTCCCACCGGCCGCACCGCTGTACTTGGACCGTTTTGTCGGGTGGTGCGCGTACGACTGCCGATAGGAAATGTATCTGTAGCAGTTGTCAGCGAGAGAACGGAGGGCTGTTTTCTTTCTAGGCTGCGGCAGGGATGCGAAGCGCAGTCAAGCGGGCGACGTACAGGTTCGTGCGGTCTCGCCACATGGCGGACGCCAGATGGCCGCGATGGTGCTCCTCAGCCTGGTGTCCTTTGTCGCTCGCTGCGCGGGCCGCTCAGGGTCGTCGTCATGAACGAGAGGTCGCGAGTGCAGAGCAGAACACCATTGGCATGGGGCAGTTTGCAATTGGGTATGTGTCCCTCTGGGCGAGTCGGGTGCGTCCGTCGAAAAAGGCACGTCAGATGTGCTGTAGTCAAGCAAGGCCAGGCTGGCTGTGTGAGCTGTCCAGAACGTCAAGGTTCAGCTCCAAGCCTCTAATCGCATTACTATTCGCAGCCAGGTGTGGTATGTAGTATGTGGAATGTGATTCGCGAGGTAGCCAAGCCTGGTCGCAATAAGTGATCTCGACTCGAGCGAGATGATGCAGACAGGGCACCTCGTGCATTAACACATTGATGAAATGAACAAGTATCTAATGCCAGGAGCCGGCTAGGTATCTGAGTAGGTACCTACCTTAACTACCTATCGACTTGGGACTGATTGCGTCAGGCCTTCCGTCTGCGGATTGAGCCGCCTGTGGGCCGGGTGCCCCGTACCTTACCTCTGGAGTCTGGAAGTACTGGAGTCAGTCCGTATCTACCTAGGTAGATAGTACCTAGGTAAATTGAGAGATCTGATAGTGTCCAAAGCTAAATAACACTGTCTACAAGCAGTGGTTTCGGCGGCTTCCACAGTGCGGTATTCGAGGAGGCTCCCCTTATGTCAGCAAATTGCTGGATTAAAGGGAGGGAGGTGGGTGCGTGGACCTCAGGTACAGGCTGACACCTGGCACGTCTGGCTAAGATGCCTTACCTTAGGTACCTACCTAAGGCAGTCACCCTTTATTCAGCAAGGGGAAGGGTCCGTCCCAACGTGAAGCTGCTGGAAGGCTCAGGGCGCCCAGCCAGCAATACCTTGTCCAACCCAGCTCGCTGTCGCTGTCGCCGTCGCCGCCGCTGTCTACTCCGTACCGGGCTGCCCACCGCCTGCAAGTCCCCTCCCACAGGCCAGCCCGGCCTGTCAGCTTCCAGCCTTCCACACCCGCGGACCCCCTATCGCCCGACATTTCCCCCCTCCTGCCCCATTCCTCCCCTCGAGCTGCACACTAAAGAAAAGCTCGACCTCCAAGGCATCCAGTGGCATCTAATCTGGCCAAGACTTGCGAACCTTCTTGCGAATATACTCCGACTCAAAACACCTCGGCCTCCCACTCACCTCGAACGCCTCTTGACCATATCCTCTCGCCCGCACGACATCACCCCTATTCGACATGGTCAGTCTCTTCTCCCTCCCGAGTTCCAGGCCCCGGCCCGCGTCGACATTCCCTCCAGCAGGCCAACCCCGCGGCTGAGGGGCTGTTGACTCTCGTTTTCGACGAGCTGAACTGACACGACCTCTCTCGATCCAGGCTGACTCCCTCACCGAAGAGCAAGTCTCCGAGTTCAAGGAGGCCTTCTCCCTCTTTGTGAGTCGCTCCATCACTGTCGCCACCGCTCTGCGCTTTCTGTGACTGCCGTGGCCTCTGCTAACCCACCGCAGGACAAGGATGGCGATGGTCAGTGCCTTACCCCTTTCCCCTTGCTACCGAGACTGCGACTGCTTGCGCCGCCCGCGAACGCTTCTGATGGACGCAGCGCCGGATCGTTACGCGAGACAGTGGGGGGATTCATTTTGGAGCGAGGCTAAAGACGTTGGACAGGCCAAATCACGACCAAGGAGCTGGGCACCGTCATGCGCTCTCTGGGACAGAACCCGTCCGAGTCGGAGCTCCAGGACATGATCAACGAGGTCGACGCCGACAATAACGGAACCATTGACTTCCCCGGTAGGTGGATGACCAGCCCCAGTCAGGTTACACATCGCACGCAGGTCGGCTGACTGGTGATCCCAGAGTTCCTGACTATGATGGCTCGCAAGATGAAGGACACTGACTCCGAGGAGGAGATTCGTGAGGCTTTCAAGGTAGGAACCGGCCGCGCGCTGCTGCACGTGAGCGATGTTAACTCGACGTAGGTCTTTGACCGTGACAACAACGGATTCATCTCCGCCGCCGAGCTGCGCCACGTCATGACCTCGATCGGCGAGAAGCTCACTGACGACGAGGTTGACGAAATGATCCGTGAGGCTGACCAAGATGGTGACGGACGTATTGACTGTGAGTACCCGGCGCTGCATCGCTCTTATCTCGTGCGGGTGCTAACAGACGGTCCAGACAACGAGTTCGTCCAGCTCATGATGCAGAAGTAAGGCGTCAAGTTGCTCGAGCGACTGTCATCTGAGCCCACCGGGCTTGGCTACGCGGCGTTTGTTTCTTTGCGAGGAAAGACGCGGGCAGGTTTTACCGGGTCTGGGCTGGTTGGAGGGAGGGTAATTTGTCCTCTTTGACCGCGGAATTTCGATACGACGATATCCAGCGGAAGGACGAGTTCGACATTCGGACGGATGGATAACTCTATGCTTACGTCTCACTGCCACCACGCTTGCCTGTTCCGTTCCCGCTCTCTCACGATGCTTTTATAACGAATACACACACCCCAGACGCAGACACAAGACATTTCAATGAGACGGGAGTTACGCTTAGAAGGGAATCTCCTCTAGGGCGACGAATGCAAAAGTCAATTAGCACCCAGCGCTGTGTATGCCATGATGTCCTGGACAAGTGTGACATGCTGAAGCCGAATGGGGGCTTTCGCAGCGGCGATGCCATGCCCCTGACCCGCCTTGCTGAGTGAGGTGACGTTGTGCCTGACGGCGCATCTTAAAGAAAGGAAAGCCTTAGCATATCGACCGGACAGCGTGGTATTCTAGGCGTATCCATGGTCCGATCTCGGGATCATTTTGAGCAGAAGCTAAGCCGGCAGAGCGATCTAGCTTGGCAGGGCTGCAGGCACCGCCCCGATCTGTCCCTCTATTGAGCCAACATCAATAGACGCCGGAAGACAAGTGTCTTCTGCAGTAATGATGCTCCGGCGGACGTGTAACTTGGCTCAGCTCAAGTGAACAGTTGGTGGACCAATGGATTCCCGACGGTAACTTAAGGTACGGACAGTTGCAAGTAGCTGACAGCGAACAATTGTTGTGCCAGCAACATGGTACATTCAACACAGGAGCCACAGAAACTCTCGTTATTGATGGGCATGCCATTGCTGGCAGCTGCAGTGTGTCAATGGTCCTTGGAAAAGTATGTGCTACTGGCAATGAAGACGGGACAACGAAGACGGGACAGCCTAAATCAAGGCACTCAGGGGAGGAACCGCCTAAGGACCCCTAGAGAGCCTAAAACCCCATATTGGCAGCGCTCACCGACTGCTCCAAACGGACCCAATTTACGCCTGAGATTTCGGGCTGTATTCCTGCTCCGGCCCCACAAGCGTGACAGCGCTGGGACCTGCGACTGCCAGGCTGGGCACTGGGCTGCACTAGGTGCACCGCTCAGCCCGCCCGGACCTGACATCCTGGGCACGTCTATCTGGTCTATTTGTCGTCCATTGGGATCTCTGCCGCACACGACCCCGACACCTTGACGAAGTTGACAACTCGCAATTCGACAGCTCCCGACGAGCCTGCAATCACCTAAATCTTCCTCGTAGGCTCGATCAGCCTGTTCAAGGCCCTCCGCGGGCCGCCCCTTGTTGCCCAACATGAGTTCCTGTGCGAGAGAGAGCCCCTGCCCCTCTACGTCTATGTCGGTGGCCTGGAGCTGACCCGGGTGACACGCCAGTGAAGCAATTCATCCGCAACGTGCGTGCCGCCAAGACCATTGCCGACGAGCGAGCCGTCATTCAAAAAGAGAGCGCGTCTATTCGAGCAAGCTTTAGAGAGGAGAGCGGCGACCACAGCGTGAGGTGCGCATCCGATTCGAGACTGTCCGAAGCAAGGCATCAAAGACCGTGGCTGACAGTTGACTAACAGACGGAACAATGTCGCCAAGCTCCTCTACCTCTTTACCCTCGGCGAGAGAACTCATTTCGGCCAGATTGAGTGTCTAAAGCTGCTCGCTTCGCCGCGTTTTGCAGACAAGCGCCTGGGCCACCTGGCCACGAGTCTGCTGCTTGACGAGAACCAGGAGGTGCTGACGCTTGTGACGAACTCGCTGAAGAAGTAAGGGGGCCACACTGCGACGATATACACTCGCATTGCTGACAAATTGTAGCGATCTCTCCCATTCGAATCAATATGTCGTTGGTCTGGCCCTCTGCACCCTGGGCAACATCGCCTCCATCGAAATGTCTAGAGATCTCTTCGCCGAGGTCGAGGCCTGCCTCAACACAACGAACCCCTACATACGGAGAAAGGCAGCCCTGTGCGCCATGCGCATATGTCGCAAGGTCCCTGATCTACAAGAGCACTTCATCGAAAAGGCTCACCAGCTACTGGCTGACCGAAATCACGGCGTCTTGCTGTGCGGCTTGACCCTCGTCACCAGCTTGTGCGAGGCCGATGAGGAAGAAGGCGGCGAGGAAGGCATTGTCGAGAAGTTCAAGACCTTCGTTCCCGGCCTGGTCAGGACTTTGAAAGGACTCGCAACGTCTGGCTACGCTCCCGAGCACGACGTCACGGGCATCACCGATCCGTTCGTGCAAGTCAAGGTTCTGCGACTCCTCAGGGTCCTGGCTATGGGAGACGCGCAGGTCAGCGAGCAGATCAACGATATTCTGGCACAGGTTGCGACAAACACGGATTCGTCTAAGAACGTCGGAAACTCGATCCTGTACGAAGCCGTCCTCACGATTCTCGACATCGAGGCCGATTCCGGCCTTCGCGTGCTCGGTGTCAACATTTTGGGCAAGTTCCTCTCCAACAGGGACAACAACATCCGCTATGTCGCACTCAACACCCTTATTAAGGTCGTGGCCATCGAGCCGAACGCTGTGCAGAGGCATCGCAACACAATTCTCGAGTGTCTGAGGGACCCAGACATCAGCATCAGACGGCGAGCGCTGGAGCTGAGCTTTACCCTGATCAACGAGAGCAACGTCCGCGTCCTCATCCGCGAGCTACTTGCGTTCCTGGAAGTCGCCGACAATGAGTTTAAGCCGACCATGACGAGTCAAATAGGCATCGCCGCCGACAAGTTTGCGCCGAACAAGCGCTGGCATGTGGACACGATGCTTCGGGTGCTGACACTCGCCGGCAACTACGTGAAGGAGCCCATTATGTCTTCTTTTATCCGCCTGGTTGCGACGACTCCCGAATTGCAAACATATGCCGTCCAGAAGCTTTACAGTAATTTGAAGAAGGATATTACGCAGGAGAGTTTGACGCAGGCTGGCGCATGGTGCATTGGCGAGTACGGCGACGCTCTGCTGAGAGGTGGCCAGTACGAAGAAGAGGAGCTCGTGCAGGAGGTCAAAGAGCACGAAATCATCGACCTGTTCTCGTCCATCCTCAACAGCAACTACGCGACGCAAGTATCGACCGAGTACATTGTCACGGCCCTCATCAAACTAACGACGAGGCTGTCGGACTCGACACAGATCGCACGCGTCCGCCAGCTACTTCAAAATCACCAAACAAGTCTGGATGTAGAGGTGCAGCAGAGAGCTGTCGAGTACAGTAATTTGTTCTCATACGACCAGATCCGCAACGGCGTGCTCGAAAAGATGCCGCCCCCTCAAATCAAGGAGGAGTCTCGTGTGCTGGGCCCCGCAACCACCAAGAAATCCTCCAAAGCTGCAAACAGGAAATCGCGAGTCGTCAAGCCCACGGAACAGGATCTGCTTTTCGACCTCATGCACACCCCTGCCACCACAACTCCCGCCACTGGTGGTGCCTCGAACACCGACCTCCTTGCCGATATCCTCGGCGGCACCTCGTCGCCCCCTCCCACCTCCGCTTCCCCCCAACCGCAACAGTCAAACGTTGCCTCAATAATGGACCTCTTCTCTCAGGGTCCTGCCCAGACGGCAGCCTCTCCCGCGCCCGCAGTGGGTGGCTCGAATCTGGACTTCATGTCATCAATGTCTGCCGCGACCCCTCCGCCTCAGCCGCAAGCGGCTCCGCAGGCGCCGGCAGGACTGCCCGTCTACAACAATAACGACCTTAACGTCACCTTCCAGGTCCAGCGCAACGCGGAAGGCTTGATCCAGGCCATTGGCCGGTTCAGAAACACCGGCCCCGGGTCCCTGTCGAATGTGGGGCTGCAGGCGGCTGTTCCCAAGACGCAGAAGCTACAGCTCATGAGCATCTCGAGCACAGAGCTGGGGCCTGGAGCCGAGGCAACCCAGAAAATGATTGTTTCTGGGGCCAAGGGGGTAAGTTATCGATGAATGCTGTCCAATGTGTCGTGTCTAGCTAACTTCTTCACAGCCACTGCGGTTACGTCTGAGAATTGGATACGCGCATCCCTCCGCCGGAGAGGTAATGGACCAGGTGAACTGGACCGAGCCGTCTTGAGACGGGAATTCGGCGGGATTGGCATGAACGTACATGACTTGGGCTTGTATATTTAATATGGCAAGGCAAGCGTGGTCAAATAGACAAATCTGCGAGGATGAAAAGTTGAGCAAATACAGCACGTAGCCTTGATGTCCTCGTTATCATATTGAAACGAGATGACGTTTGTCCCGCGTTAGCGGCTTGACTCAGCTGAGCCCACATCCCTGCATGCCACATGCAACATTGTCTTTGCGGGACTTGACAGGCTTAGTCAAGATATGCGACCTTTGTCAGTCATCCTTCGCTCCATCCAGCCCATCAAACGTTGAGCTTTAGGGGACTACTTAGGATTAAAAGTGTTAACTTTGCGACTCCTCAGGCTCGTGGATTCTGTTCGTGGATTGTAAAAATGGAGCCGGCCTGCACGAAAAAGTCGCACATCGAACGGACAGCAAGCGAGCCGCGGGACTATGTAAGCTCGCCTCTCTTGTTCGTTTGGAACGGAATCAGTCAAATGTTGACATTTGCCAACGAATAGCAAATACACAATGTAACCATCAGCCGGATTGTCCAAGTAAGCGACACCATTCGGCTATTTCGTCTAGGGATCCAGGAGGGGTCGAGTATCAAGGTACCACACCTAGCCGACGGCAACAAAGCCTCTGCCCTTGGCACGTAACACAATCGTTGCCCTTACTGACATGGGAAGTTCCTTCCGGGCCAGTGGCTTGACACCTTCGTGCCCGGCGTCGCCAAGGCGGGCGGCTTCACCCTCACCAGCCCGCCCTCCAAAGCGCGTCTCGCCGCCACGCCGTACCTCGAGCTCGCGGTCCAGAGGTCGCCGGCGAACCCGCCTGCCGCCTGGCTATGGAAGAAGTCGTCCGTCGGCATCCAATTGCGGGTTCGTGTCGGCGGGGCATTCATTTGGCCGCCGCGGGGCGTTGATCTTGGCTCCGTGCGCCGCGTCGTCCTCGTCGCCGGCGGTGTCGGTATGAACCCCCTGATGAGCATCTTGAGCCACCTGGCCGAGGACGACGAGTGTCCTTACGATGTCCAGTTTTTGTATTCAGCCAAAGCGCCCGAGGGGCTCGACGCGGACAAGATCTTGTTCATGGAGCGGCTGGCCATCATTTTCGGGCGGGATAAGGTGCGAGGCCGCCTGCGGCTGTTTCTCACGGGTCGCGGTGCTGTGTCCAGTGAAACAGTGTTGCCGTGTAACGAGATGGACGTTCCTTTCCAACCCCGCCGCATGACCATAGATGATGTGGCCGATGCCTTGGGGCCGGAGGGGGAACGCGGCTCCGCAGTGGTCTACGTCTGCGGGGTGCCGTCCATGACGGATGAGTTTGTAGAAAAGTTAACCTCTCCTAGGGGCCCCAACCTTGGTTCTCAGCAGGTTCTCTATGAGAAGTGGTGGTAGTCACCATCCTAGCTAGAGCTGCGTACTTCCCGGTCCACAACATTGATGGGATTGACACCTGGGTCGTGAGATCGCTCTTTTTGACGGGTTCAAGAGCTACCTATTTTGATTCGAAATCTTCTTTCCTTTATTCTTGTTCCCCGATAGAACGTCACCACGGTTTGTACCGTCCATCGCTTTATTGTTTCATAGTGAAACAAACGAAGGACAGAAGACCAGGCGAGGAAGACGGTGAGGAAGAGAAAGAGACGGTGGAAGGGGTGTCGGAGAAAGGAAGGAAAGGCTGATCTCATTGTCTTCTACCTCATGATACGCTAACGACTGATGATATTAAACCCCATCGGTCACCATACATAACAGTACCACGCAGTCTATCAATCGATAAACGGCCCGATAACCTGCAATTCTCATGTTGATATCTTCCAATTCAGACCGTCGGCGTGAGAGGGCGATTCCGAATGTGGGAAGTGGCAAACGGTACCTTACTCCAAGGCCTGGTTTTTGAGCCTCCGTCTTGTCTCCAAACAAACCCTTGCGTGGATGTTGTGCTGAGAGGCAACGGCTGGTCGATTGTCTCTCAGATTCGTAAAATTCTCAGGGCCAAATATGTTAATTTGATCGACACCATTTGTTCCCCGGTCTAATTACCGAGTCACAGGTAGGGTAGGCTAACCTGAATGGTATTTTGCTATTGAAGTCTTTCTGAACTGTGCATATCGTTCAACACTTTTGAAGCTAAGGAACGACATGATTTTTTCCCCTCGTGCAAGGCTTCGAAGCGGGCGTACCCGGCAGAATGATCGGTCTAGCGTCTCCATTCTTCTACATTACTCTCTCTGCATTTCACGGACCATCCGCGGGAAATATGTCTGCGCTGCTGCCTTGGACGTCTCTGTCGTAGGTTTGCTCTCTGTGCCGGCCGCTGCTTTGACTGCAATACATAGTTTGTCGAGCTCGCAACACACCCTGTTGAACCTCCCCATGCGATCAACATTCTGCTATGTGCAATTTACCTTTTCCCCCACCCCCCGACGAAAACTCATCCGAACAATGGTCCCTAGTGTGAACTCCGGGCTTGGTCAAGTTTGCCCTACCCTGCTTTCGGCGCAGTGGCGATGGGCTTCTTCTAAGCCACTC
This sequence comes from Colletotrichum gigasporum, assembly GCA_024584535.1. Taxonomy (NCBI): domain Eukaryota; kingdom Fungi; phylum Ascomycota; class Sordariomycetes; order Glomerellales; family Glomerellaceae; genus Colletotrichum; species Colletotrichum gigasporum. The sequence continues at coordinate 3,580,139 of CP077951.1, forward strand.
GCCTTCTGAGATGCTCGTGTTGCCAAAGTCGACAGTAGCTAGTGCCGTCTCTGTGTCGTAAGTGGCTGCCCTGGATTCGGACACGTTATACTCCGTAATTCGCTGTTCCCGTATGGCACCCGTAGTAACCATGTGGTCTTGTAGCCCAACAGGGTTGTACACCACTGAGCACACCGAAGGAGGCGTCATCTCGTGATCGGAAGGCGAAGAGGCCGTCGGTGGTGTAGGCAGGGGCCTTGCTGGAGTCCTTGTTCTGCTTGGTTCCTTGTGGGCAGAAGAAAGTACAATCTGCTTGGCAACTCCAAGCTCAATCTCTTCGGCGCCGCTCGACTCATCCGCGTACCGTTGAAGCGAGGGCGTGACGGAGGGGGCTCGAATAGACTCCAGTGAAATTTTGCGTAGGGATGTATCAGTATCCAGCAGGACTGGCAGAGGATGCCGAGAGTCTGAATCTCGTCTAGTGTCGCGAGCCACTTTGCTGGGCTGCGGCATCTTAGATCGGGTCGCCAGCGGGGGTTCTAGCTTCTGTGGCGTTAGGAGATGAAATAGTGCTTGGCTGTATTGCCCTCTCTGCTTCCCTTTATCGGTCGCTGCGCTGCTTTCCTCGAACATCGACCCATCGAAGGACCCAAGTCCGAAGGATGGCGACTCGGCGCTGGTTTGTCGAATTTCCGATGGATTACTCCCCTGAGGTTTTGGTGTCGCCATCAATTCGTTATAGTACGTCTCTGGCAAGAGATTCAATGCTCTCAAGGACTCCCATGTACGATAGAAGAAGCGAAAAGTGGCGTAAGGGGAGTCCAGCGGATCGACCAGAACCCAATCGTAGTAAGTCAAGTCCTGCAAGCAATGAGAGAAGGAAAGGGGTAAGGGATTCTTGTAATTTCTGACCTGAGGAGACTCAAGAAGGCCACCAGTCGGAGACCTGTGTCCCTGGTTATTTTTAATGATCCAAAGGTTGCTAACGGGCGACTTACGTGATACCGTACTGGTCCTGGCTTCGGAACTCAGTAAGCTCGGGAGCTCTCTTCTTCCTTCCTTTGGATCGGAAAACCTGGAGATCAATGACACCTCCATCCATAGCAGCTGAAGTCTGTTTGGAGCGCGGGGTGAAATGGAAGTATCTCTTCTCGACCCCTTCGCGCTTGTAGGTCACCCCGCTCTCGCGATACTGCCACTTCGTATCAGGCTCGTAAAGGGAGTGGCTCACGATCTGGTTGGAGACAGCCCGAGACTCGATGCCCCAGCCGACCACAAAACGACCGTTCATCGACATCCTGAAATGCAGATATCTGGCGCTGGCAGGGGGGATATTGATTCCATAACAGATGTGGAATTGAGCACCTAAGTCTGAGTTAGGCAACCTGCAGCACAAGAGGGCATGTGTGGAGCGTCAACCTGGGGTGGACGGAATGTACACAGAGGTACTTGGATTGCGCTTTCCGAGCGTCGATTGCACACTGGAAGCTGGGGATGACGGTGTACCAATAGAATGCGGTGAAATGAGATGATGCGAGGATGAATCGGGATGAGGCAGCTCCGGAAGGGCCTCGAGAAAGTCGTCGTCGAGGCTACAGACAACCGAGACGTCGAGGTCGCGAAAGCTTGGCATCTTGGTCGAGGCTAGTGATTGAAGAAGCGACGGGTGGAAGGTGCGCGAGTCTGCAGTGCGGAAGAGATGCTTCAGTACCGGGAGACGGCTGCATTCTGTGACGTCCTAGCTATTATGAATGCTGAAGAATCCGAGCCCGCAGTGAACTGGAATGGCAAGCCACGTACCGGTGGTTAGAGACAACAAGGGTGCCCTCGCAGAGGGCGCAAGAGGCATTTGTTAGATGCTACTACCTATTTCGCTTTTGGGGGTAGGTGTTAACAAATAGGACCTTGGGTCGCGCCTTCCATCCAGAGACGTGAACTGGGGACACTGCAGCCATCCAACTCGGTGCCCAACGCCTTCTACACTAGTGCACACACTCCCACCTGCCTTACCTTACTTGACAGTACTTATAGTAGGCTTTCAGACACACAGCCAGAACCAGTGGCCATTTAATCATGCGGCTACAAGGGAGGTGTCCGATATCATGTGAAGTTGAGTGCGCGAAAATACGTGAAGAGCTAACGCCTGCCTGCCAGCCCACACATGGAGCACGTCAAAGTAGTATCGGACTGACCTTGGATCAGCACGATATAATCATCCAATGCCTAGAAAAGAGAACGGTGATTTGCCATTTGTTGCTTGTGACTTCCACTTATCCGGCTCGCGCTATGTACATGCTATCACCCCATCGCAAGCCAGCGGATTTTCAACTCGCCCCCGTCACGGCCTTTGTGTCGTCCTCCTTGCCGATAAGGCCGAGGTTGCGTATTTGACCGGCACTCGGCGCGTTATCTCGTGCGCTGACGGACTCGGCCTGTCGGTAGGCTCCCTGAAGTGCCCTCGTTTTCGCAGCCTGTAGTTGAAAACATTGGTGAGTTGACGTTTGCTTTGCCAGGGTCAGTTAAGGGTAGTCCAACCTCCTTCTTGTGGTGCAGGCACTCGTAGTAGTCCTCCAGGGGTAAGGCGCACTTCTTCTTGGTAGCGTGGTCCTCCCCGTTGACGACATAGCAGCCGAGGAGATCCTGCCAGAAAGGGAAGCACCGCGACGGGCCTGCACGGTGTCTCCGGATTAGCACGGCATCAATTGGCAGAGAAATTCAATCCTACCTCCGTGTAGACCGTATCCAGAGGCCATTGTGAAGGTGCAGGCGCAGTTGGGTGGTGGGTGAAGCTCTATGGTTCTCAGGGTTGTCGTGTAGACGCAATCGCGAAGTCGAAGTCTGGAGTGTCCAACGGAAGAGCCCGCGGCTGTCAGGAAATCTCATCCTATCAGAAGGCACCTGATTCCAATTGCGGCTCCGGTGCTGACGCGGGTTATCTCAGCTAGCGCGCGTCTAAGCACTCAGCATCCCCTGCGTGTCCCACTTAATTATGACGAAGCTACCTCAACGGCAACTTGGCGGAGCTTTGATGTCCACTTGCATGCTGACCTGTCTGATGCTCCGATAATCATCGTCGGCCTCGCGATAATTCTTCAATCCCCGATCAACCCACCGGAAGGCTTTCCGTGCGGACATGCCCCAGGAAACAACACGATGAGCCTCGTTTTGTCTCCGCCGAAGCTGGTACTTCTAGCCGTTCGCCTGGCCATCAACGCCAACATTGACAGTTTGGCCTTTCTCACATCTCGTCACGTCGCCGTCTTGCGCAAGGATCTCGTGCTGCGCATTCTGTTGACCTACCTACCGGAAACGGTCAAGTCTAGCGAATATGTTTCATTTCTCGAGGAACTCTCGTCGGGCGAGTTTACTGACCGTGAGGCTGGCGACATTGACTATACCATCGTAGAGAATCTATCGGACGAGGATGCGGCGAGAAAGGTTCGCAAGCTGCACCTGCTGCCTCTGGCTTGGAAAGATGCACCGCTCGAGATCGAAGAAGACCCTGTCGCTCTATTTTTGCTTCGGCGGGCCCATCGTGTCGACGAGGAAGCCGGCTTGCTCGCCCAATTGCCAGAGCTTCTAGGCCCCTTTCTTCATCATACCCCGGGCATTCGTGTGTGGATGGTCTCGACTCTGCTTCCGCTATTGAGAAGGAACTGCGAGTACTATCCTTCGGAAAGCATACCTTATACGGTCGCCGAGTTTCAGGACCTCCCTGACGGCGTTGCCGTGGCCGCTCTTCTATCCCAGACAGGCACACGCTCGGAGGATTATGCCTTGATCGGTCGGGACCTAAGGGGTCTTCTTGTACCCTGGTTGCACAACGATACGCGGTGGAAGCGGCAAGTGGAGGGCAACGCAGGAGAATCCCCGGACGGGGGCCTCTACAGCCCGGGCTGGGAACGAGCCCTCGAATGGCTTCTGTCGCAGAGTTCCAACTCCTGGAGGGTGGCTGCGTCTGCTGTCGAGCAGTGGGGAGGCGCCGTGGACGTCGACCTGGGCGACTATGACTGCGTATGGTTCAGCGAACAGCAGCAACAATACCTCGACCGCCGGTATGCTCGGGCCGTCCTGGCTTGCGCTTACCTTGTCCCCGAAGGGACTGCTGAAGCCCTCGAGGGCGCCCACCAAATGCTCAGAAAGGTGATGGATTTGCTCGGCGAGGATGATACACTCCCTTTACGTGCGGCGGCAGACGGGTTATTTCCGGTGCTGCATTTGGAAGGCGACGGCATTTTAAGCCACAAAAACACAGCTTTCATGCGAGACGACCTTCTCAAGCAGTCAAACCCTCTCACCACACCGTCCAAGAAGGCGACGCATTTGTTACAGGGTTTGATCATAAGTGCTTTCATTCTGACCCGGTTTGGGCTGCCCTGCACCGTCAAAAGGGCAGGAGACCTGACGTTCATCCAAGACGAACGAGACCAGAAAGCTGAAGCCATCAAATTGATACACGCCATTGCCGAACAGGCTCCGAAACAAGACGAAAATTTCTGGGTCAAAGCAAGGAATGAAGTTCTGTGGCTCAGGGACTGGGGCATGGCGTCCTCGCCGGAAGGCCCAGTACTGGGAATATTTGCAAAAGTCAAGTCGGAGGTCATCGAGACGGAGATTCTCAAATCACTTCTATTCAGTGCGCGTAAGTGCAACTGCTACGAAACCCCGAGACCGACTTGGCTAACCATGCGCAGGGTTTTCGTTGGCACGGTCTCTGTACGAGGATGCCGACGACGACCCATTGCCGGCCAAGGTTCTCCAAGACACTGTCGTTGTGGCGGCCCTAAACGCTTACGACAATGCGTCAAATCCGAACCGAACGAGGGGCGGACTCAAAAAATGTGATGAAATGTGGGCGACAGTTTCACCCGAGGTTGATAAGTGCTGACGTATACAGTATCAACGCCTTTCCGCAGACCGTTCCAAAGTCCCTGCCCGAGCGGCGGCGGATTGATATCCTGCTCAAGGCAACGCATGCTCTCAGCGATTACCGTCTAGTGTTGAGACAGGGCGAACCCTTCAGCCCGGTCGTGCTGCGGGTGCATTCTGACCCCATCTCCATCATCGGCAAGGTGCTGGAACAGAACCCAAAGAGTTACACACGCATCCAAGACCTCGCGGAGGTAGGGTCCAACATGGTTCGTGCAGGGCTGGTGGACAGAAGCAAAAGTGGGCTCATCACTCAACCTCGGGAATATGAAGAGGCGCACGTCACGCTCACGGAAAAGCGCATCACGGCGATGTGTATCGAAGCGGCCTTGAAAGAGGACGATTTCGAGACGGCGTACTCGTATGTCGTCAACCACCTCAGCGGCAGAACCGACGACTCATCAACGGATCCCGCGGTGAAGCTTGACGACGACTGGTCATGGAGAGCTGCGCTGCAGGCGGGGCAGTACATGCGGACAGCCAGGACGATCCGCCCAACGCACCTTGGCAACGCCAGCGGCAACCCTGAGATCCGGCATCTGGAGCAGCGCATCGACTGCCTGGCCACCGCGCTCCGCATCGCTCCGCCCTCGCAACTCCAGGAGATTCTCAAGACCTTCCGGCGCTGCGAGGAACAGCTCGACTCGTCCCTTAAGGAAGAGGCTGCCCGTGAGGCGGACCTGGACGCCGCCGCCGACCTCCATTCTCATGGCATGCCTGGTGGCTTCGACGCTGGTCTCGCGGCAGCCCGTTCCCACGGGCCGTCGGTCAGCAAGACCCGGTCGGCGGTGGGGGTGGCTAAGGGAGGCGGAAGCGACGAGGCGCCCATGTCACTGTTTGACCTATCCCGTGCCACGGCCCGCGCGGCGTCACGCAATTTTTCGGCGCTTTCAGCGCTGCAGCAGTCTGCCGGCGGCAAGTCCCCGGCTCCTGCTCCTGCGGCGCCGGCCCCGGGCGAAGGGGACGCGCATGACGATCACCCGAGGGCGAGGAAGCGCGATCAGCTTCGTGATGCTGCCATGGGAACCTTGACGTCGGGCGTGGGCTGGTTGATTGGAGCGCCCGCACCTAATGAGCACCGAACACACGGGGACAACTGATGGAAAATCGTTTGTGTACATTATGTAGCACCCACCGTTATGACGATGAATGAAATATATCTTCCGCATGGCCAACACACAGGCGACGCGGAATAAGGCGGAACTTAGACAAGTGTGCAGATATGACTGCCAAGACCATCGAACTCAATTCTTAGTTCAACCCGCAAGGTAAGATGGTTCTTTCTAGCCTGCAAACCTTGATGCTCAAACAGACAGGTGTCCTTTGCCTGACTTGAGACGACGTTATTTTTCTGACACCCCGTAGAGCCATTGGTCTATAGTCTGGTAGCATTCAACAGCTGAGTGGCGGACCTGCTTAGGTCTTTGGCGCATTAAGTCCGCTCAATGAGCGATCTAGAGGGTTACTGGGCATACATGCATGCCACCGTCGCTATCCTGATACATGAAAGTCGCAAGAGAGCCATCGCTGTTGATTCACCAGGGGCGATTGGTCGCCTGAGACATCCGATGAGGGCCTCACGACATAAGTTGTTTGGCCATTTTGCCTTTGACGACCTCGTCGCCCAGGTAGGGGATGCCCTGTCCGGCATATCGTCTGGGATCAAGACAAGCCTGCCAACAATGTAGCAACGCGTCCGATCCAGCAAGTTGTGGGCACCATCTGTCAATGAATATAGTCTGCGGTCGCGACGTTTAACTCTCGTGTGTTCACACTAAGTCGTACGCCGAGCTGGCGCCTTTAAGAACGCAACGAAGGGTGCTTTGAAATCAGGCAGAAGCGAGTGCCGAGTTCACGAGGCGCTCAGTATGTCCACCGAGACATTCTATCATGTGCAGGTCGTTAGTTTCGCTCCATCTCCAACAGGGGAAGATACCTTCGAACGACCTATTGCCGTTCATGACCGAAGGCCGCTCGGCTGTGAACAAGCTTGCATGCGGCATTCAGCTTCGAGCAGGTGAAGCAACGGGGGCCACGACTTCGTTGTATCCCATGTTGCTGGTACTGTGCAAATAGGACGGCTAGAGGAGAAATAGTGGGCGCGAACGGCGACGAGGCGTTTCATTTACGACTGGAGGGTTGAAATTTGGCGTTCAGGCGGCACAGTTACGGTTTAGGTGTATTTAGGGACGCGGGTTGTCATTCATGTTGCATTGCTGGTCAACACCTTATCATGCTGAAATTGCATCGAAAGAGCCATGCCGGATTTGCGAAGCCGTTCAAACTCGACTCGACCCCCGAAGCGAGACGCGATAGATAATGGTACAAGGTGGAAAGAGCTTTGCGTGAGGGAAACAATCATGGACCGCCGCCGGCCCACGACGTGGTGTAACGAAAGTGCTGATCCACGAGGGGGAAGTGACTGTCACTCTGGCCAAAGCCTGTCGACGCCTGCCGTTTTTTTTGCCGTGTTGATTGTTTGCCAAAGCTACCAAAGAAACCGCCAGAGATTTGTCGTCTGAAAATGGCCCGATTCAAGAAGCAGGCGCCAAACAAGGTGCTTCTGCGTCTCGCGTTGAGCCCTTGCCAGCGAGAGGCTGGAGCATAGAAACGGCATACCACGCAGGCCGAAAACCCCTTTTTGTGTTTCCATCCCCGACTAGTTGTAGTGCACAAAAACTCCATGACGCAATTTTTGGGATATCCGCCGTAATCGATCGCACTAGGAAAGGTGGAAAGGGAAAAGTTCGTTGGCCGCCGGGAATTCGGCGCATCAACGACATAGAGAGTGGTGAAATCAGCGAGAACCTGGACGCGTTAGACTGGACAGACGTCTCGACAAGGGGGGAGTGATTAGAGATTCCAACCTCCGTAGGTCTCCCGTGCCTCCGAGCGGGCAGGGGCATCGCCATAGGCTGCACCGCCGGCAGGAGCGTCACGAGAGCGGGCGCCGTCGCGCTCAGCAGGTCTGTCATAGCGCTCACGCTCGTAACCAGGACCGCGGCGGTCGTCAGGGCCGCCACCACGCGCGTAGCGGTCACCACGGTCCTCGCGTCCGCCGCCGCCGTAGCGATCGACCCGGCCGCCATAGCCGTCGTCACGTTCGCGTCTTTCGTAGCCGCCGCCAGCACCACCGCCGCCGGCGCCGCCGGCACGGTCTTCGCGGTAGCTGCGATCATAGCCACGGTCCTCGCGGTAGCCGCGGTCATAACCGCCGCGGTCGTCGTAGCCACGCCTATCATAGCCGCGGTAGCGGTAGGGGTCATCACGGTAGCCACCACCGCCGCCTCCGTAACCGCCGCCGTAACCACCACCACGGCGTCTGTCGTCGTAACGGTCGTTGAGTCGGCCACCGCCGCGTCCCTCTATTTGATGGAGTGTGAGCACAGAATCACAAGCACGACGACGTGAAGAATGGGGGGACTTACCACGCTTGGGCGGGCCGAAGTACTTGCCCGGAGTGGGCGTACGGGGGCGAGCGCGACGAGCCTTCTCAATACTGAGAGTGCGGCCCTCGATCTGCTCTCCCTGCAGACCCTCCTTGGCAGCGTCGGCCTGCTCCGAAGTCACCATCTTGACGAAACCGAAGCCGCGGGACTCCTTGGTGTGAGGGTCGCGCATGATCTGGCATTTCTCGACCTCGCCGTACTTCTCGAAAAGACGAGTGACCTCAGACTCGGTCAGACGAGGATGAATGCCGGTGACGAACAGGTTGGAACCCGGGTTGACGGCGCCATCATCGTCGCCGCCCTTGGAACCAGTCTCGTCCTTGTTGCCCCTGTGATACCGAAAAAAAAACGTGTCAGCAAAAGTTAAGGGGGAAAAAGTTTATTGACACACAGGGTGTCGCTGGGAAGGGGCTGCATACCGATCGCCATTGCCAGGCGAGGCAGAGCGGCGACGGCCGGAGTCGCCATCGTCGCGCAGGGGGCGAGGTGAGGCGCTGCGGTTGTCGCGCTCGTAACGAGGAGCCTCGTCTGAATGGCGGGCGTCTGTCAGTGGCAAGTCGTGATGAGGGCGCCGGGTAGCATCGAGATAGAACGAACCATCGTAGCGGTCGCCGTTGGCGGCCTCGTAGTCCATGGAAGTGGTAGCCATGGTGAGAGTGAGCCGACGTGATTTTATCGTCAACGTGTTTGATGAAATTGCTAGTTGCAAAGCAGGCCAGCGACGTGGGTGCTGGTAATGCAGACTCTTCTGTTGTGATGCGGTTTGGTCAGAAGGAAGGGATTGAAAGCGGATCGGACCAAGAAGGCGGCTTTGATAAATAAGAGAAAGCAGCGAAGAGAAAAGGGAAAGGGAAGAAATTACAGTCGTCGGTAAGGAATTAGATGCAGATGGCAAAGAGCATCAATGGGAGGAAGGGACGCGGCCTTGAGATGCCAGGTGAGAGAGGGAGAGTGAGGTGAAAGAGGTAAGGTAAGGTGAAGGAAGGGACGTTGGAAAGCAGGTGTGTGGGTGGAAGGAGTGTGCGTACGCGCCGCCTTACCTTACTGGCTGCTGGTGCTGGTTCCTGGTGGTGGGTGGAGGACCCGTGGACGCATAGACAGCCTGGGGCAGGTGAGGCGGACAGGCGGACAGGCTAGGCAGGTGCAGGCAGAGAGAGTTTTGTTGGTGCTGGTGCTGCGAAGGAAGGAGGGCGGGCGCAGGGAGGCGAAGGGGAGAGGGAGGAAGAAAAAAAAAGAAAAAAAAGTCCTCTGATTGACCGATTGCTTGATTGATTGCCCGTGACCGTGGCCGCGACCAGGGATGGGGAAAGGTAGAAAAGGGAAAGCTGCAGCCGTGCGTGAATGAGCTTGGCGTACCAGCCTGCTCTCCCTGCGGCCCACGGGCTACTGCGATGCGTGGGTCTAGTTGGCTGTTCGGCTTCTCCTCAGGTACCCTGCTGGGTGAAGACGGGGGCCAGAAAAGGCACCAAGGTACTTTCAAAGTCTCCCCTGCCTGTACCTGCCTTGTAGCGAGTGCCCCATGCCCATTTGGCGAGATTTAGCGTGATGCCATTCCAGAACAAGTTTGGCGACCCCACAAGCAGCACGGGCCAAATCTGGTTGCACTGGACTTCTTCGTCGTACACAGTACCACTTCATTGCCGTCCTGATCCAATTTCTCAGAGTCTGAAGCAATGGCCGAGTTGACACTTGCTTGCCACTGAAGATGCTCTTAAACACACAAAGCTATTGACTCCTTCTGGAATGACTGCAGTCAAATCGCGGAAAGTGCCAAGTTCGAGGCGGTTTAAGATGACCCGAGAACTAGCAAACCCAGCAACCTGGATTCAGTCATGCCATAGGCGGCACAATCAGGCCTTTGACGCCGTCTGTTCATCATCTTCAACTCAACAACAACCCCTTTACTCTGGCATCCGGCCTTCTCGCACATTGAGGCGCGTCCGTTGTAGTTGGCCATCTCTGTACAACAATTTATCTTATACTGTTATGCTATGTCTTTGTTGCCCTTGTTACACGACTGCGCCTCGACGCTTCAGCTGCCGTCGCCCTGCGTATCCTGCCACCTTGGCCCTTGCGGTTCCCCAATGCCCTACAAATCTTCCATCACGGCCTGTTGCTCCCCTTGCTCCGCCTCTAAACCTCCAACAGTCTCGGCCTCGAGAGCCTTGAGCACATCCACTTCCGCGAATGCTTCCGGCTCGTCCAAGAAACTCAGAGCCTCCAAGGCCTTTCCTCCACATGCCCTCTCCAGCGCGAGGAAGGCAAAATGCCCTCCGACCACGGGTCTGGCCATGAAGTGGGGCCCAGGCCATCCGCCAGTGCCCTCCGTTTCGTAAAGGTCCGTGAAAGGCCGGTCTGTCGCCATCAAGGTCAGCATGTAATGTACGCACACTTCCTTCGTCAATCTTACCGGTCGTTGTCTCGTTGACCCAGGTCGCAATGCTTTTGAGAATCTCCGTCCGAGTTTTCTTGCTCGTGACTGCCGCCGCAAAGAACTCCCAGTCGCTCTTGGTGTAAAGGTGTCGGCTGTCCAGTGGCAACCCGTAGTGCTGCAGAACCGCGTGGTACCAGTTGCTCTGCATGCTGTAGACCTTGTCGGGTATGAAGGTCGACTTCGATTCGACGCCCATGGCCTTCTGGAGCCACCCTGCAATCCTTCCGCCTAGCGAAGGTCTTTTTCGGTCCGGCAAGTGGAAGCAGAGAAGCGAGTCGGCGTATAGATTGTAGATGGTCGTCCACGAGCCGTACCAGGTGTACGCCAGTTTGGCATGGGATCCGTCCCTCGAGATTCCGAAGCCCTGCCACTTGTCAATGTACTCACTCGCGATGTCCGTGTAATATTTAAAGTCGTCGGTCTTGCCCAACACGTCGGCAATCTCGGCCATGGCCTTGATGCCGATGATGCCCTTCAGGGCCAAGTTTGTCTGGTTGGCAAGCCATCCCGCAAAGTCATCCGTGCAGAGCTGGTTAGCCGGAATGAGCGATTCACGGACAAGGTATCCGGTCCATTTGGTCCAGAGCTCGTACGATCTCGACACCCATTGCTCGGCCTCTTTTGACCCCGTCGTGGCAACGCCAACTGACGAACGGTCCATGCCGTAGGAGTCGAAAGACAGCGCCCAGGGTCGGGCACCCGCTGTATCTGTATCGAGAGATTCAAGCGGTCGCGCGTAGCCGTCCACGGATCGGAGGAATGCCGGCTGGGTATCGTATCTGAAGGCATTGACAAGAGCCAACCCCATGATGAGCATGTTCCCACACTCCTCAACCGGCATGTACTCGTCCCTTCCATCGGAGTGGCCGGTAGCATTTGGAAAGTGGGCCCCTAGATCATGCATGCTGTAGTCGTGCGGGTACTGGCCGCTCAGCTGGTGCTCCAGGAGAGGCTCCAGCAGGTACGCGAGCCAGCGAGGGTTCGTGTACAAGAAGAATGGAAACGCGGGAAAGATGACGTCGACGGTCTGGAAGTTGCCGTTCGAAGAGATTTCCTTGAGGAACAAGATGGGGTCGTCAGGGGTTCCGGAGAATTGGGTTGCGCCCAGGACCTGGCGAGCAGAGAGAGCAGCAATGTCCTGGTAGTCCTGGGAGCCCGAGGCAAAGGCGTCGACGGCCAGCTGATTCGAGTAGTTCCTAGCCAGCAAGGTGGCTGCCGAAAAGTCGTTGTAGTGGTACTGGACAAGCTCTGTTGGAGTAGCAAAGTAGAACGACCACAGAGGCCGCATCATGGTCAATCCTCTGGCAGCGGCGAACTGGACCACGGGATCTTGCACGAGGGCGAAGGTGAACAGCACGCTTTCCTCCGAGGCGAGTCCAGCGCCGGTCTTGTTGCTGAGGTGGAACGATTTGGAAAAGGCGAACACGGGCTCCTCGTCCATGATCTTCCTGAACGAGCGGTCGACCTCGTTCTTCAGAGAGCCTTTTGCCGCGAAGTGGTGTCGTAAAAGGGCAGATGTACCTGCCTGGTGAGAGGCGTCGGCAGGCCCCGTGAAGTGCAGCGTACCCCATTCTGCGTGGTCGGCAAACTCAGTCAGAAGCTGTTGGGTTTGTCTAGACACCTTCCAAGTCTTGAGGGGAGCATTCTCGTCCTGCGCGGCCGTTGGACGGTCCAGCTCCCAGACGATAGTATTGCCCCTGTTGCCACTAACCCATTCGCCGTTCAGGTCAGTGTAGACATTGATGTCGAAGGTCCCCTCGGCGTGGATAGTAAGATACGCGGCAGGAATCGACTGACGGAAGGTAGATGTCGGCGTGATGGGAGACAGGAACGAGAGCACGACCTTGACTGGCCCGGAGGACCCCTTGGGAGCAGGAATCGAGTAGGACAGGTTCGTAGTCGACGCGTCAAAGGCGGCGCCAAGGTAAGTTGGGAATGCTACTTTGTAGTTCCAGGAAGGATGTCAGCTCATGAGGGTATGGGGTACGGGACCAAGCCGACACACTTGGAAGACTGCGACAGGGAGTCCTGCGGCCGCCCGAGCAGCGGATAGACCGTGTCGGAGTCTGGCACAGAGGCCATGACCGAGAAGCCAACCTGGAGCGCAACTTCAAGTCAGCCAAAGCGAATGCGCCGGCGGGCGGCATCGCGGGGGCTTACGCTGCTTCCAGTCCAGAACATGGGCCAGTGTTCCCATGGCGCATCGCGGGCATCGCCCAGCCAAGTGCTGAGGTATGGGTTGCGGACGATCAACGGGAGGACCGGAGGCGTCAGGGAGGAGGCGCTGGCCGTCACAACGGCGGCCAGCAGCGAGGAGAAGCGCATTGTGAGGAGATCGTCCCGAGAACCAGCCCCAAGAACAGACAGACGCTGCTTGTCAGGCGGTCAAGTCACGGGCAAAAGAGCACAAAATTACGAAGAATACCAGATCAAACGAAAGCTGTATGGGTACATGGGGGATGATGGATAATGGCAACGGCTGCGTTCCCTTGGTGCGCACTGGTGATCGCAAGAAGGGAGCAGCAAGACACAGCGCAATCAGGGGGGGGGGGAGGAAGACGAGCAAACGGGAGGATGAGGAAGAGAGTCAGTCAGGTGAGGCAGGACGGAAAGAAGCAGGGTGGCTCGGACAGGACCTTTCCTCGGCCCTGTTTTGCGCCAGCACCAGCGCCAGAGCTCCAGCCAGCTCCGATTCAGCACGAGTAGTGGACGACGGGCGGCGCGGGAACCGTGGCAGTTGGAGAAATCTGGGGTTCGGAGCTGCCTCTCACTGCAATGCCGCAGATCCAGCCCACGTCCGCGTCGCAGGTAAAGCAGCTGGCAGGCGCATGTACGTCAACGTCAGGACACCTCGAGACGCTCAAGCTGGTGGGTCAGGTGGAGGAACAAACCAGGCTGGGCTCCAGATGCCGTCAGCCGGGTGAAACATGCCCAATCAGAGAGCTTTCTGTGGCGCCATTGGCACCAATCAAACAGCCAGTGCCGCACCACAAGCCCCTGCGGGGACAGCGGGGTCGCTTTGTGCGGGGTTGAGCTGCCCACCGGCCGAACCCAAGCCAACGCTTCTTTGGCTACCAACCATCTCTTCAAACCTACAAGTACAGAAGCGTGGCCGATCTCTGCTGTCACCTGCGGAATCGAGTTGGGACGGATGGTTCAGCAAAGTTGAGGCTGCCACTTGCGGAAGTAGTAAACGGTGTATTCGTACCTAGGTAGTTCTTAGAACGTGCCCGAGAAGCCGGGCTAGCAGTCCGTGGCCTCTGCCCTGTTACTGGACACCGGGTCGTCTTGATCTGTTTTCCCCGATTCAGCTCTGTCCCGCAGGGTTCGGGACATCGGACCTGAACCGCCGGCCGCGGCCCTGAAGATTTCCCAAAAGACCTATCTCACTTGCGTCGGCCCGGGTCAAGTCTATGCGAACAAGATCGATTCAGCCGACGCGGACGCCATCTGATTGGCGGTGGCTTTGTGTCGGAAGCGCGGACTCCAACCCACACTCCGCCCCTCGCCGCCAGGGCTATGTCCCCTCGCGATGCACCGTTGTGGCCATAGACGATTTCAGTGGACGCCAATCTTCTCGCGATTTTAAGGAGCAGAATACCGCAGCGCCTGACCTGATCACTCGCACGACTCTCGGACACCCACACCTGTAATCTTGTACAATGTCACTTGACGGAAAGGTCTATGCCATCACGGGCGGCGCCAGTGGCATCGGCCTTGCGACAGCAAGGATCATCGCAAAGCGGGGTGCCACAGTGTGCCTCGCAGACATCGACTCTGACGCCATGAAGGAGGCCGAGGCCTACTTTACGGAGCACAAGACGCCGTTCTCGGTGACGAGGGTTGACGTCTCTAAGAAGGACGAGGTTGAGGCATGGATAGGCGGCATCGTCAAGCAATTTGGCCGTCTGGATGGAGCGGCCAACGTGGCGGGTGTCATTGGCAAGCACCACGGCATCCGCGCTGTCGCAGACCTCGAGGACGACGAGTGGCACAAAATTATTGCCGTAAACTTGACGGGCTGCATGTACTGTCTCAGGGCGGAACTCAGGAACATTGTAGACGGCGGTTCGATTGTCAATGTGGCTTCGATTCACGGCGTCAAAGGTACACCCTCCCTCCCCCCACTCGACAAGCCCAGTACACGATACTCGTCTGACAGGCTCATACTAGGATTTGCCAAGCACGGCGCCTATGATGCCAGCAAGCACGGCGTCATCGGCCTCACGCGCGCGGCGGCCAAGGAAAACGGGGCTCGGGAGGTCCGGGTCAACGCCGTAGCTCCCGGCGCCATCTATACGCCCTTGATGGAGAAGGCCTGGAAGTTCCACAACAGACCGTCAGACGCCGCGTTCGACGAGCCATCGGCATTCCAACGCCAAGGCACCGGCGAGGAGTGCGGAAACGTCATTGCATTCCTGCTCGGCCCAGAGAGTTCTTTCGTGAGTGGGAGCGTCTACTCTGTCGATGGCGCGTGGCTCTGAGCTCGCGGCAGCCTGTCATGGCGTATGGATGGGGGCAGGCAGGCTGTGCTAGCAAGCGACGTTGAAGGCTCTTCACCAAACATCGGATGGATCAACCTCGTACTTTTCGCCGTCGTCCCGAATGTGCTGAAGTTTCGTGTCCCTCTTCATCGGCTTCCTCATGTCGTAGGCGTCCTCGCTATCCTTGGTGGGGTCGGTGGCGTGGTCACCGTAGTAGTCTTTGACGACGCGGAAGACGCTGTAGCCCATGCTCTTGTAAAAGGTGATGGCCTTGTAATTGCTCGTGCGGACGAACAAGTCGACGAACCACGCATCGTTGGCGTCGGCGGCGGCCTCCAATTGCTCGGATAAGATCTTGCCAATGCCCAATCTCCTCGCCTCGGGCGCAACGGTTAGGGCGGTGATGTGGGCGTGCCAGGGCAGGTAGTGTTCGGAAAACTTGTAGACGTCTGGCGACGACTCTAGCTTGCCCATGACTGGAACATCAGGTTAGACACGGCAGCCGAACAGCAGGTGTAGTATCAGACGTACTGTAGCCGATGATGTTCCCGTTCATGTCCTCACAGACCTGGAACATGGAGGGCCACTTGGCATGGTATTGGAGGTAGAAGGCCAGCTCGTACGTCTCGGTCAGAGGGTCGAGATTGCACTTGGAGAACTTGTTGACATCGTCGGGGCGGAAGCGGCGAAAGGTAGCCATGGCAGCAAGACGGGGTCGGAGGCAGGCGTGGGGGGGGAGTCGGAGCGGTCAGTTGAGGGGAGAATGCCGGGCGATGGCAATCGTCTGCCGAAGAGGAAGATGATGGACGGGGTCCGACAACCGGGCAACCTAGGAAATGCAATTTTTAACGGGGATCCAGGGCAGGCCGGTGCAGGGTGCGTTGGGGCGTTACCTACCTGACCTGGTACCTTGGGTGCCTTAGTGGACGTAACGGCGGCAATCTCCCTTGGTCTCGGGCTCTCTCTCAGCCGTCCGGGCCTTTTATTCTCCCCCTCTCCCTCTCTCCCTTTTTTTTTTTGTTTCTTGTTTTTTCCCCCTCTCTCCGGTTGTTGTTGGGTGGTGTCGATAAGGGCGATAACGGCCACACCGCATCCATGGGGAAAGTGGCCCGGAGGAAAGGGGAGGAGGGGATCTGTTGACCTACAGGTACCCAGGTGAGAGCGCTGCAGCAGAAGGCCGATCAGGTACACGGCACGCTGGGTGGCATGATGACTTGGCTGAGGTACTGAGTACCCTTGCTGCTTAAACACAGAGCAAAGTACATTGGTGAATGGCGGTGCTAGCAGGATGCAGGGACCGGCAGCGCCCAAGCCACGAGGATGGAGTGACAGATGCACCGAAGCACCCCAAAAAATCCCCTTCTGGCCAGACTCAGCGGTCAGCGTGTTTGAGAGCAACCCAACGCAGCTGCACAAAGCAACGCAAGTCGACGCCAGTTACTTCTACTACACCACAGCGCGGCGTGTCTCGTATCAAGCCAGCGCGCTAGTACACAGCAGCATCCCGACATTCTTCCTCCGCGGCTTCTACGCCCGAAGCCGCTCGTTGGTCTGTTGGTCGGACTTCCATCGTCCATCTACGCCGGCACCCAAGACCAGGACCTAAGACGCACCAAGGGTGACGCACAGGCGCAGGGAGTTGGGACTCGAGCCTTGGCTTCATAAGGAACCTTATTACCGTCCCCATCGCCCGATCTTTATCAACAACAAAGCAGCAAGCCCGTCTTGCCCACCCAAATTTGCATTAATTGGATGCCGGTGCCGGTCGTCCTATATCAGCCCGCTCCAAATTAACAGGAAAGGTAATAATCTCAAGCTCGCCCTCCCCCCGCCCTCACCTGCCCGGCAAATCGCTCCATGACCCGACCGTGGCTAACCTCCGCTCCGCTCAGAGTTGTTTTTGCGCGACCACCTTGCCCCGCCGCAACGCCCTCCACCTGGGTCTTCCTTGTCGTGTATTTGATGCGACAACCCTTGTTGTTTGTTACTGCGCCAGCAACCCTGGAGTAAGCAAAGCAACAACATTCAACTGCTCGACTTGTTGGCTGTCAGCACACGTACGCCGTGGAGCGTCATCGACCCGGCCACTCTTATAAGGCTCGTTCGGGCGGCATCTCCGGACCTGCACTGCATTTTTACCACCGACCGTCCGTCACTCCCTCGAACCAACCGCTACGATGCCTTCGTCTCCGCAGACCCCGGGACACTCGCGCCATGCCTCGAGCGTGGATGTCTCGTACCAGTACACCAGCGTCAACTCGTCGCCGCGAAATAGGAGGCAGTCGAGATCCTCCGCCAACGACCCTGCCACGCCCTTGCGGAGCAGCTTCAACAATCAAGACGCCTTGGATATCTCCTACGCCAGCGGGGGCATGGGTGCCGGCAACGGCCTGGGTAACCTCGCAGACGAGCTGGCTGATGCCTTTTCCGATTCCGGGGAAGAGGGGGAATACTACGAAGACGACAACGGGGCCCCGAACATCAACGTCCAAGAGGCCGATGGCCGAGCTGCCGCCGAGGGAATACGTGACAGCGGTGTCGATGTTGCCAGCGTTGGCGAAGCTGGCGGCAAGACGAGGAATCTGAACCTGGGCCCTCCGTCTCCCCCGCGACGTGGTCATCGCCGGAGTGGGAGCGAGTACGATGGAAGCGAGTATGGATCTGAGTCTGATCTCGACTCCCCCGGCATGCTACCAAGTCTAGTTGCTAAGATCGACGCTGTCGAGTCTCTGGCGAGAAGGGGGACAGAGAGCAACGGAGGACCCACGGATGGCGTGTTTAACCGCGTGACGGAGAGCTTGAGGGATCTGGGATCTCAAGCTGGCGTTGAGGGGAGCGCAACACGGTTTGTGATCAGCAGCTCGTCACGTTGATTACGTTTTTCTAACTTGTCTAGACTCATCACCGCTCACTCGGCCCTCACAACCCACCTCACGCACCAGACCCGTCAACTGCACAACCTGACTTTCCCGCTTCTCTCTCCACTCGTTGCACCACCGGACTCGGAGACCGTTGATGAGCTGCTACCTCTCCTCCTCGAACTGTCCGAGTCGATGCCGCGGCCGACAACGAAAGCCTACGACTCGCTGACAGCCCTCCACACCCTGACCTCCGATCTCATCCAGAGTCTCAATTACCTATCAGACACGCTCCACATGTCGCGGCAAACGACTACTACGGCCACACGCCGGCTGAAGAGCGCCAAAGAGCTGGTCGCCGAGATCAGGAGGGAGGATCAGCTCTGCGAAGAGGGCGAGAGGTGGCTAACGCGAGGCAACTGGAGTGAAAGACTGCGGAAGCGTGAGTGCGCGGGGATATGCGGTGAGGTAGTCGGCGGCTTCGAGGAAGTCTGCGATGGTTGGCGCGCCCGGTTACTGGAGCAAGCTGGCTCTGCCCAGGCCTAAGAAAGACATGACCCAATTTCCCCAGTGAGTAGGCGAATAACTCACGTCCCGAGGTTGGGTAATGCGGGGCTTGCCATGGGATACAAACATGGGTACTTTGGGTAGACTTAGGGATGGACCGCTTTGCTGGTACAGCTCTCATACTATTAGACTACATGAATTTCACGAGTTGATGAATACAACAGCGACCATCAAGTAACTTGCCAATGACCGACTAGTTCAAATCCCGTCCTCATATAACAATGACTCCTATGTTTTCCCGAACTCTTAAGAGGTGCCACAAGGAAGCTTCATATCCGACTGACCGGTGAATGACGTATTCGCCGATGGCGGCTGAGTAAAATTGCGAAGGGTGGCAGAAGGGAAAGTCGTGCGGGGGAGAGTTGAATGTGCCGAGTGTGGAGTGCATCTCGACAATGACTTTCTGGTTGGGCAAAATGTAGAGTAACTTCTCGTGTAGAGTGACTTCATGCCAAGTTAGAGTATATACATTATGGTGGAAAGAAAAAAACAGAAACAAAGAAAGACAGAGAAGCCGGTATATGGGTTGGCGGAATGTATCTGGTGAGCACTTCCATCTCCATTTTGCTGTTTCAATGCTAGCACCAGAAACGAAGAAACAGCCCCAGCAAGATACAGTTGCATGTGGTATCAAGTACATGAAAACAAACGACCATCATTAGGTCTCAGCAGACTAGTCCTCCTCCAGCCGTACCGTGTAGGCAGGCCTGGGTGGCTCATCGCCTGCGTCGGAAGCTGGGGGTCTGTAGCCCCCGAGTCCTCGACTCAATCGACTGGAGCGGCTGGCGCGGCTACCGGGCCGATCGATCTCGATGTCGAAGTCCGCGGGCGCAGCATCGACCTCCTGCGCCTTGTTGTTCATAGTGGCAAAGCCCGACAAGCTCATATTGTCATCCTTTGACGGACGATGATGGTGCTGCAAGGCGCCAGCCCTCCGCAGGCGGCCGTCGACGGGTGGAGCATCCTTGCCTTTCCTCGTCCCAGCTTCAGACTCGTCATCAACGAGGACAACCATCCACACGCCGACGGCGCTGTTACTGCCAAGCAGAGGAGTGCAATGAATCCACCGCAACCTGCCATCGCCCCCGGATTTACTTATCCACCGAACCTTGGCAGTAACACCGTGGCCGTCGGCGAAGGCCTGATTAAGTCCATCGCGTACTCGGTTGGACCCGCCAATTCTGTCCATGAAGTTGGACTGCAGGATGCCGGGCATTCTCAGCGACGGCGAGGCGAAAAGGATCCGCAGGCTTGGATACGGACGGACGAGAAGGTAGTGTTCATAGACTCCGGAGAGCTTACCGCTCGTCGGCAGCGTCGCAGGGCCAGGTTGTCGGATGGATGATGTCTCGTCCTGGATGAGGATGCGGGGCTTGTGCCAATTGGTGGATGACTGAGCTTGCGACTCGTCCTGCGGCACTCGGTGCATGTTGCCGCCCCGTCTTCGGACAGTCTCCAACTCCGCCATGTTGAACATCTCGCTGAGATCCCGAAACTCATCTTTCTCTTCCTCGACCTCCTCATCAGCGTGGGCGGCGGCGACGGAATCCCTTTCGACAACCAGACCTTGAAGGGCGTCGAGACCCGAACTTTCCTTTGCGAGACCTGAGACATCGACCTGTGCTCCTATGAAATAACGGACTTTGCCACGACTGTCATACAATGGAGCGACCATGAGCAGGTTCATGAAGGGCGAACCGTCCCGGCGGTAGTTGAGAAAGGTCTCATAGTGCTCCTTTCCAGCCGCGATCTTGTCGCGAATCCTCTTTACGCTGAAGGGATTTGTTTTTGGGCCCTGAAGAAAACGGCAATTGCGACCGATCACGTAGTTCATTCCATACTGTGTTGTCCTGTGGAACTCTGCCGAGAAATTAGCTCATGTGCTTTTCGCTTTGAGAAAGTCATCACGACATACCTTCGGAGGCAAACACGATGGGGTTGTCATGTCTCGAAGGATCTGTCAGACAAAAGACTTCTGCCAAACCCTCGGACATCTCCCTGAGTTGCACTGGGAGAGTTCCCGTAATCCGTCGCTTGATCGACACGCTGACGGTCTGAATCCACAGATGCGTAATGTAGGCGGGAAGATCTTGTTGCACAAGGATGTCAAACGCTGCCTCGGCTTTCTTCTCCAAGGAACTATTGGCTGTAGTTTCGGTGTTCTCCGCAGAAAACTCGTGCTCTGACAACGCCTCTAGCCCGCTTGAAATGGCGTTGGCGTAAGTAATGGCGCGTAACGCTTTGAGGCAGTCGAGATAGTACGTCAAGAGAGGTAGTGAGCCGGGGCGGACGGAGTGCAGGAAGTCGGTGAATCGCTGGAGAAGGACATGGTCTTGGAAGATGGCCTTGAGGTGATCCCTCGAGAAGAGCAGCTCGGATCGCGTTTCCAACGAGTAGATTCCGTTGTCCCCATGAGATGGCACTACAAGATCAAAAGAGCCCGGTTCAACCTCTTCCTCTGCCAAGGGCTCCAGTATCTCATCGTCTCCTGCACCTTTAGTCTGCAACGCAGGCAGGGAGGTGGCATTTGTCTGGTAGGATGACGCTGTGGAGTTGGCCCTGGACCTCGAAGATCGAGTCCTTGGGCTTCTGGGCGGACTAGAGGAAGGCTGCCTCTCCTGAACATGCAGGGGTTCGGGTGACCTAACTCTTCCTCTCGTCAGGGGCTCAGGAGATTGGGCTGCGCTTCAGAGCATGTTAGTCCACCGTCGGCGAGCATGGACAATCTGGATTTCTTCGCACCTTCTGTCTTTCCTCGGGGTTATTGCATTGGGGTTGATGGGCCCATGATGTGCCGTCCAATTGCCGTCCTCCTCAACCCAGGCTTCCTCAAACCGAGACGGGTTGAACGCCTGTTCTGCCTGCAAACGATTCGGAGGCCGCTTGAGAGGAATATCCGGGATCTCAGCACCACCCTCGTCCACGTCCATGTCTCGCTGTTGGCTGTTGAGGGATGTAACACTCAGAGAGCTGTAGGGTCCGTTGGTCTGGGGTTGGGTGAGTTCACCGTGCCTATGTCGGCGATGGTTGGGGCTGGCAGATACTTGAGCCATGTGCTTCATCCGCCGGAATCGTGCAAAGACTGAACGGGGACCAAGCTCACGGGCCAAAGAAGAGACGGGTGATTGAGACATAGCTCTAGCTGGGAACGGAGACTGCTTTATAGCGGGGGTCGTGGATGTTCTTGAAGGAGGTGGGAGAGCATCGAATGTCAAAGAAGAATATAGCCGTGGCACTCAAACCATTGGCTTTTGCAACGTCATTCTACCAGTGTCGAGGCGCCGCCAAATGGACAGCGGGGAGGTGATCAAAGAGAGGGGCTCGGCAGAGATTTAGATAGTCCTTGGAGGGCGTGCAGGCAAAGATCGACGACGACACGACTGGACAACTATTGACGGGCGAGACGAGAAAGCGCAAGCGGCCATGTCAGGGACACACGCCCGTAGACGAGCCGAATCACGGTGCCAGGTACCCGCCCAGCGTGCCCTTCGCTCGGGCTGGGCAAGCGAAAAAGACAAACCCACAGCGTTGTGTTGCAGCGAGCGTTCGAGAGGCCGTCACAGCAAGGGGATGGATATTACCATTTGACTTTCGGCCGAGCACGTCGATCGCCCACTAGCCCAGCTGGGCAACGCTCTGGTCATGGCTGAAAGGGGCAGCATCCGGCTGTCGACTAGCCTTTGTCGGGGTTGTTGTCAAGTCTGGACACATGTGACGGGTTGGGACTAGTCTGATGGTTTGTCCGATAGCCACGAACACTGCACGGCTCTTGGGCATTGGCCTCGAGGGATTCTTTACCAACGGTTCGGCAGTGCCAGGATACCCGTATTGCCATAACAGGTGGTGAGAGGCGAAGAGGTCGCTTAAAACGGGACCGGCAGTCAAAGATGCGTCCAGGGGGGCATGTAGCCTCGCTGTAACCCCGATGAGAAGGCCAGGTGCTCCAACACTGGACGCGGTAACTACCAGCTATGATGAAGGTGAGAAGCGGCGAGGTGCGTCCAGGGGTGACAGGCGGGCTGACGGGGAAGCACGACCGGGCTTCCTAGCATGAAGGCGGCTTGGTGAGGTAGGCAGCAAGCTGGAGCGCTCGAACAAGGATACATGCCCTGGAGGCTGCTGGCTCAGTGCTATCGTTAACTGCCACCCTGACTCGACGGGCAATAAAGTGGGTAGGGAACCAAAGGAGCACCAGGTAGGCGAAGAGGTAAGACACGGTCGTATGGGGGTGACAGCATGTCATGCCGCGATGCCAGTGACAATGGCGATGGCTGTGATATCGTCGAGCTCCCTCCAAGACTAAGAGTGCTCGGCAAGTTGGTCTCTCGCAATGACCAAGGGGTAGGTGAGCAGGGGTCTGCTTCGTGCTGACATTGGGTGAAAAGAGCAAAACAGTCCGTGCGATTGTTGCCATGACGGGCATGTAATTCTTCAGCGGCCAGCCAGCGACCTCAGTCGTGGGGAGTCGATGTGCCGGCCCTGTGGGGGGGTTCTCCTGCAGCCCGCGCTTCGACCGATTCGGCATCGGCCCCACCGCGGCCGACCCCCGGACCACGTCCATCATCCTAATCGGGACAAACGGCGGCGGCGCCGACCTGAGGGGTGGCATTTGGCAGACGAACTAGGCTTGGGACCATTTCCCAATCGACCCGCACGTCACCTTCTCTCCAAACTATTTGGGACCGATACCGTGAGCCCAGCCCAGCTAAACGAGCCAGAACGCAGCTCTGTGCCCGTGCTTCTTCGATCCCCAGAGCTGCGATCGAAAGCTCGAATCGGCGGTCGGACAGCATCACCCGCAAAAACGAGTTGGAGGGCGATTCGTAGCTGATTATATACCTACCGACAGTGGAGAACGGCCAGGTCATACGCCCGGGCCTCAATGCCGCTCTTGACATCTGTCGCTAGCCGCGGTTGTCAGTGGTCTTCAGTCTGGCCGTCAGTCGTGAACAGTGGCTGGGATATTGATAGGTGTGCCCTTTGTCCACGATGGGCTATCGCTTTCTCGCAGCAGAGTGCCACTGCCACCGCGTGCGGATCAATATCTTGCATATGATCTACGCACGTATCCGGGGCGGGAAAGCACGCGACAGGCAAAATGGGTAAGCCAAGCGGCGAGACTCCTAGACAACGATTTACAGCGTGGTTCATTGCCAACAGTGTAATGGGTAAGCAAAGTAAGACCTAGTATATAAATTAGTTGAACTACTTTACTAACTTTGCAAACACGTTTTAATAATAAGTTAGAGTTTTTAAAAGTATTTTTTCTTAGAAAATTAAGATTAAAATAATAATTTAAAATTATATTTATTTTTAACGTAGTTTATCATCGAGCAGAACACCATTATCGACCGGGACACTTTCCCCACCTTTGTCGATAAAAATTTATATATCTTAACTATAATTAATTAAATTAATTATAACTACTCAGAATTACTTAAACTACTTATTTCCACAGCCTCTGGACAGGTCCTTGCGTTATGGCCGGTCTTATAACAGATACCATAGTATTGTAAACCTATCCGACGACGCTTTAACGACCCCTCGTTTTTCTCCTCTTTACGCCCTTCCTCTTTTATAACACCCTTTTTAGCTATAACCTCCCTCGCCTGAGATCCATTTATTGCTTCTCTGTCCTGTAGTCGGATTCTTTTGGTTCTCCATTGTTTACTTAAGGCCATATTCGTATTCTAAAGATATTATACCTTTTTTTGTAAAAGGGTAGTTATATAAGAAATAAATTATAAACCTTTAAAAAGTTTATTAACTATATCGCAAATTAGAGTTAGTGGGCTTCCCTGATATCTAGAGATTCTTTCTTTTATAAGTGAAAACTAAGAGATAACCTTGTTGGTGGTCTGGGGTATCTTAGAAACCCAAGGGTTGGGTAGCTTGACCGGGGTACTCGGGGCTATTAGTGCCCGTAAATGCATATTAAGTTTTAAAAGTACAGCTTAGGGGTTAAAGAGAATAAGCCCTGCTCCTCGGAAACCCCTAAGAACATTTTCCGGGTTAAATGTTTAGAAAAAGGCCGTTTTAAATACGAGAAAAAACTCGGGTTTAGTGATATATGTCACGGGCCAAGGCCCGATCAGAGGCCTCGGAACCACTCAGCCATGTTCAACGCCAACCACTGCTTACTAAGCCTGATCAGGCCCAAGCAGACCTAATCAGGATCCAACGGATTTATGGGGCAACAGACTTTTCCTTCCTTTCTCCTTATCTTAAAGATACTCGTAGTAGTCGCTATAACTAGTTGTAATATACATACTTAGACCGTTACATTATCTTCAAGATTATTAAAGGCAATTAATTAAACGCCTAATACAGAAGCCTACGACCTATGTGAGAGTAGTAAGAAGTTTTAGATGGGTTGACCTAAGGAGTCCCTGAATATCTAAAATTGATTAGTATAGCCTAATTAGACTTAAAGGTTATTATAAACTTAAAAAGACGTATACGTATACCCGTAGTAGAGTACCTCGACCACGTCATTAAGTATACTATGGTTATTATTAAACGTAAAGCACTAGGATAAGTAATAGTTATATAATAATGGAAAGTAACGCTGAATTATTTGGAAACCCGTAATAGTTAGTGTAATTAATTGGATAACTTATAACCTAACTACAGGAGATGCGGACCACCTAAGTAACTAAGTAAGAGACCTAATGAGAGCAGATTCGATTATTATAGGAAGCCCTAGTAGAACCTAGGTACCCAACCTTAATAATAAACTAGTCCCCGATACCTTTTATAACACTAATTCCCCCTAATTAGGTTTATATACTACTTCTAAAATAAATTAAATATTAAATTCCTAACTCATTAAAATTTAATGGATTATGTAAAAAGTTTTAATAATAATACTTTGAGATAGGAGGGAAAATAAGTATGGATAGAGAAGCCTTTGGTTTAGAGTTAACCGTATTCACTTATATCTATTCTAAGCTAGAAAACACTGTGTAAGCTATAATAAGCACTTATTATGTGTAAAGAGGGGTTAATGGGTTAAAAAACCCGGATAAATTTATAGAATATTTAAAGGGTTACTACGTAGACCTTAACGTAGAAGTATAAGCCCTTAATTAACTAAGGATTATACGGTAAAAGGAGAATAAGAGTTTCGTTTACTTTTTGTTACGGGCTGATGCCCACGATGGCCTAAGCTTTGCCTGAGGCGTTAACCAGCATCCAACAAAAGAGCCCTCCGGTCAAAGGGGCCTCCGATCAAAGGGCCTCCGGTGACCTCCGGCGCCCCACCAGAGGTCCCCTTTGTTCTCCAGTAGTATAAATTCCTACACCGCCCCCCTTACAAGGAACTTCCTCTCTTTCGCTCCTTAACTTAAAGTAAACAATAATAGAGCACCCTAAGGTCGAAAACACCTAAGCCTAGCCCTTCGTATACTTCAAACTCAGGATTATAACCTTACCGTAATACTAGGTTAAACGCAGCTCCCCACCGGTTAAGCAAAAAGGAGTACAGGTCGAGCACAGCTCCCTACGAAGAACGACACTCCCGGGACTCCAATAAGTTAACTACTAGTCCCCAGAAGAATAATTAAAATAACCCAGTTACCCCGATGGACACTATTATACCCCCGATACTCCATAACAAGCTAATTATAAAAGAGATGTTAAACACCACTTTAGGATCCCTATAAACCCAGATAATAGAGATTAGTGAAAAACTGGAGAAGAGTTAGAACCAGAGGTTAATGACCCCTAGGAGCAAAACCCTTTATACTCTTAGTGGTATTTACACTAATACCCCACCGGTGTTCACTAGTAAGTTAACTCACTGGAAACCCTTACTTAACTCTCCAAAGTTTTTAGGTAAACAAAAGGAATACGCCCTTTGGGTATAATAGATGAGAGATAAGATCTTAATGGATTACCCCTTTTACCCTATAAACTATAAACTCTGGTACTTAGTTAATTTATACTTAAAAGTTAGTCCTTAATAAGTAATTAACACCTTTTATACCACCGGAGGACCTAATAAAACTAGAAACCCCGAGGATTTTATATATTACCTTAATTACACTTATTTAAATCCGAATACTTAATCCCAAACCATTACCTAATTATAAACCCTATACTAAAAAAAGAACAAGAGTTTTATAATATTCTTACCTAAGTTTAAATGAATAATAGCCGATACTGGTGGTAGTGATTAGCCCGTCACTATGTAAATATCACTCTTAAAGGTAACCTTAACCCCTTCACTAAAGGACCGACTACTCATGGTCGAGTTTCCTAAGGACTACCTAGGCTAGTTTACCTAAGTACAGGACATTACTTGGAAGGTTGAACAGGCCTTTAGATATAATCACCCTTAGAGGTTTACCCACTCCCCCGCTATTCGTCCAAAGGATAATAATAAAGATATTATTATAACGAGAGCGGTTCGGTTTATAGGAGTTAAAAAAATAACCACTATTAGACCCCGGAGAAGCTCTAACTCCTCTACGGATAATAACTATTCTTAATAGAGAAACCCGGAACATAATAAGGATCGTTATGAATACTTTAAGTGTAGAGAAGAAGGACACCTTATATAGAACTACTAGAAAAAGGCTAAATACCGCTAATAGGCCAACTAGCCCCTTATAGCTAAAACTTACCTAAAAGGAAATACAAAAAAAGAAGACTAACCAATAACCCCTAATTTAAGCGATAAGTATGAATTAGGAAAAGAATAACTCTAGGATAAAATCGGGCCCCGGAGCCTACTAAGGAGTAAGTGAAGGGATAGAAGAAACACTAAAGGAGCTAGTAGCAGCAGGGTAAGCAGTCTATAATCATAAAAGTTAGAATTAATAAAGGACACTTAATTAATGCCTTAGTGGACACCAACTACGAAGTCTATGCTATGGTTAACCGTTCCTTTGTACAACACCTCCGATTACCGTTTATTAATATAATAAAATACCCTATGAGAGGTTATATAATAAGTGGCCCTTTACTGGGTAGAAGTTAGGGAATAGTTATGATGTAAATGGAAATTAGCGGTTATATATAACGAGTTTATGTATATGTAGTGGACGATTTAGAACTGGATATATTTTTGGGAAATCCCTGGATAGTTTAGAATGAGGTGAAGTATGATGCTGGTACTCACTAGTTTACTTATAGGAAAAGAAGAGTGAGAGTATACTTTTTTAATAAAGAAGAGCCCGAAAACATATTGGAGATACGTCGGGCTAAATTATTACTAGTAGTACCGTTTATTATAGTTTGTTGTATAATGTAAAAAAGAAGATAAAAAAATAATTAGAGATCACCAGCTATTGTTATGGTAGCTAGTTTATAAGATATTAAGAAGGCTCTCGTAAAGCTGGAACTATAAAAATAGGAAGACATTTCGAGGCTAGTACTAGAATGGGTGTATAAGGAGTTTAGAGACTTATTTGACTTAATTAAAGTGTACCCGGTGCCCCCCCACTAACCAAGTATAGACCACGTAATCCCTTTAGAGATAGGGCCAGAAGGGAAGGAGCCCTAACTCCCTTGGGGACCTTTGTATACTATGTTAAGAGAAGAGTTACTGGTGCTAAAGAAGATACTTAACGACCTGTTGGATAAGGGGTTTATTCGAGTTAACTGTTTAGTAGCCGGTGCCCCTATGTTATTCACTAAGAAGTTAAAAGGTGGATTAAGATTCTATATTAATTATAGAGCTCTAAACATTATTATAAAAAAGGACCGTTACTTACTCCTATTAATATCGGAAATTCTTAGTAGAGTAGTTACTATTAAGTGGTTTACGAAGTTTAATGTTATGGTTATTTTTTATAAGATATGGATCGCTAAAGGAGATTTGGAGAAGATTATTTTTAGAATAAGATATAAGTTATTTAAGTGGGTGGTCTACTTTTTTAGGCTCACTAGTACCCTAATAACGTTTTAGTAATATATTAACATTTCTCTACGGAAATTCCTAAATAACTTTATTACGACTTATATGGATAATATCCTCATTTATACTAGTAGCTTAAAGAGGGATTATAAGAAGAAAGTATAAGTAGTTCTCCAGGCCTTAACCAAAACTGGCCTAAACCTAAACCCGAAGAAGTGTGAATTCTATGTTAAGAAGGTGAAATACGTCGACTTTATTATCACCATAGGAAAGGGTTTATTATATGATCCCAATAAGTTAAAAATTATTAAAGAGTGGTTAACCCCTAGGTCCCTTAAGGGTATATAAAGCTTCCTAGGTTTCACTAACTATTATCGTATATTTATACCAGGGTATAATGGGCTAATGGAGCCCTTAACCCGATTAACGAAAAAGGGGGTAATCTTTTATTAGGGAATAGTTTAAGGAGAAGTATTCGAAATACTAAAGAGGATGTTCATAGAAGAGCCGTTTTTATAGAAATTTGACCTGGACGACGAAATACACGTTAAGATAGACTATTTAGGTTTCGCTTTAGGTAATGTATTATTATAAAAGGACCTAAAGGGTTATTAGAGGTTAGTTGGGTTCTACTTATAGAAACTCTCGTTAATAGAATATAATTACCTGATTTATAATAAGGAGCTTTTTATAGTACTCACCTACTTATAATCCTGGAGGGCTGAACTTCGTAGTATTTAGTACTTTATTATCCTAATAGATTATAAGGGTTTAGAGTATTTTATAAAAAAGTAATACTTAACTAAGAGATAAAGTTATTAAATAAAAGAGTTATCTTAGTATAATTTTAGGATTAAATATTAACTAAGAAAGGAAGCGATAGTATTTAATATACTATTAAAAAGGGAATAGGACGTCCCCTAAGGATAGGATAATAAGAGGGAAAAGGGCTGGGTAATCTAGATAATTCCCAACTCTATATAACTAAGCTGTACTCTACCCGGTGATCCTTAAATTAAATGAATTACTAAAAATACACTAGAAATACTATAAGCCGTTATTTTTAATGTTAACCTTATACTATAAGCCTTTTAGGATAGAACTATAAAAGCCGATAGAGTATACTAAGTTACTTATCTAATAATAAAAAAAAAGAGGAGAAGTTTCCCACTAAAACTTAAATTAAAGGTTTAAATTGCTAAATACGAACTTAATAGGCTGGGAAGATTAATATGGAGAGATTAATTATGGGTATTAGGGGGGGAAAACGATAATAACCACTTAAATGAATTATAAACTAAGATTATATAAAGGTGTTATGACTCGTATATTAATGGCCACCTAGGATAGAATAGCACGTTGGTAATAATAAGCAGATAGTTCTTTTAGCTAGGCTAGTCCTAGATAATTTAGAGGTTTATACGAAATTACGATACTTATAGAGGAATACACATCTAAAGGTAAACTAAAAAAGGGTTCTTTAAACCCTTACCGGTGTTTACTCGTATTTACTATAACTTATTAATGGACTTTATTATTAACCTTCCTCTAATAAAAAGGAAAAAGGCCTGATATTTATGGGTTATTGTGGATAGGTTATTAAAGAACTCTACGTTAGAAGAGATGGAGATTATGGATACTAAAGCTTATGCTTAGTAGTTCCTCTCTTATTATTATAAGTTCTACGGAATACTATAGATAATAATTAGTAATTAAGGATTAAATTAGATGAGCTGATTTTAGAAGGAATTTTATAGGTTAACCGGTGTAAAATAACTACTAAATACTATTTATTACCCGTAAATAGATGGAGGGATGGAACGCCTTAACTAGGAGATCTAAGTAATTCTCTGCGTATATATAACATACGCCCAGGACAATTAGGGGGAATTACTACCTAGTGTATAATTAGCCCTTAGGAACCGAATAAGTACTATTATAACGATGTCCCTATTTTTTATAGAGTATGGATACTACGTTAACCCTTTACTAATAGTAGAAGGAGATAGTTAATTAGAAATAAATTAAAAGGAAATAGCGAAATAGTTAATTCAGAGGATAAAGGATGTTATAGAGTTTGTTTAAGTAGTAATAATAGTTGCTTAATAGCGAAGTGAAGACTCTATGAACTATATTAGGGGACCAGCTGAGTAGTATAAGGTTAGAGATAAAGTGTGGTTAAACGTCGCTAACTACTTATCCCTAAGGCCAAGTAAGAAATTAGTGTAGTTTTACTATAAATATGAAGTTATATAAGTGATCTTAGTTCACGTAGTAGAGTTAAGTGTACTAACTAGTATTCATCCACGTTTCTACGTGGACCTCCTCCGTAGAGCAGCTAGTGACCCGTTACTAAGGCAAAAAACGACTAATGAACAACTACCCCCAATTCACGATATGGACGGAGATCCTGAATAGCTTGTAGAAGATATATTAGCGGTAAGGTGGCAACTGGTGGGTAGAGGGTATTATCGCCAGGCCCTAATTAAATGGCAAGGTTATATGGAGTTAACTTGGGAGTTTATGGAAGTAGTATCGGAGATAAAGGTTTTAGATAAGTATGAACGGTGGTATAGAGAAATTGATACAGTGGATAAGGACCTAGTGTACACCCCGAGAAGACGTCGGAGGGCAGTAAATTAATAGCCGCTGGTGCACTAGTAGAACACTAGTAGGGAGGGAGGGGAGAAAGGAGGGGGTATTTGTTACGGGCTGATGCCCACGATGGCCTAAGCTTTGCTTGAGGTGTTAACCAGTATCCAATAAAAGAGCCCTCTGGTTAAAGGGGCCTCCGATTAAAGGGCCTCCGGTGACCTCCGGTGCCCCACCAGAGGTCCCCTTTGTTCTCCAGTAGTATAGATTCCTACACCGCCCCCCTTGCGAGGAACTTCCTCTCTTTCGCTCCTTAGCTTGAAGTAAACAGTAATAGAGCACCCTAAGGTCGAAAACACCTAGGCCTAGCCCTTCGCACTTTTCCCCTAAATTTAAAAAGGAGTTCATAGAAGTAGGAGGAGGATATTAGCTAAACATTATAAGGATCAACTACCTTAAAGGAGCCTTGAACACCATAATAAGAGCCCCCCTTATTAGTATAATCAATAAACCAACGATATATATTATATATACTTAGATGCTCCTAAGTATAAGCTTAGAATTGGATAGCGAATCCTACTAAGCCCACCGTGAATATTGGTGTAGGAGATTATTAACCGCTAACTAAATAAGAACTAAATCTCCTTAGAAATAAAATAGTTAATTAGAGTCCCCTTAACCTAATTAAATAAAGTGGGAACCTATAAAAGCAAACAGGCTAGCTAAGAACAAGAAAGTCCATAAACGGCCAAGCTAAGAGGAAGCTCGTAGATGTTATAACTATAATAAAAAAGGGCATATATAATAGTAATACCCTAAGGATCGAAAAGAAATAAGGAAGACCAAGACTTTTAAGAGAAAAACTAAGGAATAGAGTAAAATGGATAATAACTTTAATTAGGACTCTAAAAACTCGGGAAAAGAGTAACTCCTAGTGAAAGTCGTTATTAGGAGGAATAAGTTATAGAGGAGTGAAACCGTGCAGGGTGAAATGCTTACGCTAAGTGGGTTTTTCCTTAGTCAGGCGACAGCGAGCTACTTGAGAGAGGGGAACTGGGGACGCATTTCTAGTGGAGGACATAATAAGGGACCATTAAATAACATATCATAGAACGTTAATAAGCATTGTTAGTTAGATAGACGTATTTAGAGCTCTTTTTACCCGTTTACTTAGATCGTATACTATGAATAATACAAAGGTTACTTTACTACTAAGCAAATAAAGCCCTAATACTCACTAATGTCTATATTTAGGGTAGGAACCCCTTTTTAGCCCTGATTAGGTTTTAAGGTGTCTTCTTACTTAGATTATAGTTTTAGTTAAGTGGTTTTGTATGAGTTAATTACTTTTATAGACCCGGGATGGAGGGTATATAATTTGTGGTTAGTAGAGTGTATGTATTGTACGATATAGTATATACTGTTTACTATACCCCCTGCTCTATTATACTAGTACTTTGAGGGCGAATTGAATACCTGATCTCCTTATTATTATAATACTATTATCCCCTCCCTAATCTTATTATATAATATAATAAAGGTGTAATATTGATAGAATAACGAATATTCGGTTTGATTAGATAATTATGATGGTTTTAATATGTTAAATGTGGATATACGAAGAACCCCGAAAAACCTTGTGTTTAGCTAAAATACTAAGAAAAATGGTTAGGTAATACCTGAATGAGAAAAAGAAAGTGGATTGTAACTGAACGACGATGGCTAAGGAGCTATTAGTATTACACCTTGGAATTTAATATAAGTCACCATTATAATCCCTGGTGTAATCCATTATATCACTTACACTAATATTGATATTAATGGTTATAAACAACACTAATTATTCTTTTATATTATTCCTAACTAAAAAGACGACGTTATCCTTAGAAGGTTTTGGATAATTAATGATAATGTTATGGTTTACTTAATACGAGGTACTCTATATATAAGTGTTATGGACCACTAGGTAATAGAAAGGAAACCGGGTTAGGCCCGGTAAGATCCAAAGTTCCTAATTTCATAGTAGACTGGGTTGGTATTCTTAGCCCTGATTAGGTGGGCATAGAAGAGAAGAGAGACCCCTCTTAGTATATCTACCCTAAATACGTTCTCTGTAAATTTGGCCGATATCGAAAAGGCCCTAATACTAAAAATAAAAATAGACCCGAGGACGAAATTCCCTATGTATTACTATAAGTTTTTGTATATTTTTAACTGAGATAAGGCTAATTAATTATTGTTATACTAAAAGAATGTTGACTATGCTATCCCTATTAAGAAGGACTCTTATAGTCAAAATAAACCAGTGAACTAGGGACTTTTATATAATATATTAAAAGAAGAGTTAATTATATTATGCTAAACCCTTATAGAATTATTAGATAAAGGGTTTATTAGGGCTAATAGCTCCCCTATATCATTGCCCGTTCTATTTATCCGGAAGCCTGGAGGAGGGTTATAGTTCTATGTTAATTACCGTGCCCTTAATGCTATTATAAAGAAGGACTAATACCCCTTACCCCTGATTAGTGAAACCCTAAGGGTATTAGTAAAAGTGAAGTGGTTAATAAAGTTGGATGTTATTATTGTGTTTTATAAGATCCGGGTTAGGAAAAGAGATAAATAGAAAATGGTGTTTAGGACGAGGTATTTATACGAATAAATAATTACCCCCTTTAGTTTAATTAGAGCCCCTACGACGTTCTAGTAATATATTAACCACACTCTATAAGATTTCCTAGATAAGTTCTACTTAGCTTATATTAACGATATCCTGATTTATTCGGACGGCTCCCTCTCTAATTATAGAGAGAAGGTTAAGAAGGTTCTCGAGTACTTAGGTATTACAGGTTTGTATGTGGATATTGATAAGTGCGAATTCGAGGTTAAGAGTGTTAAGTATTTGGGGTTTATTGTTGATGTTGGTAAGGGAATTCGTGTAGACCCTGAAAAAATTAAAGTAATCCAGGGATAGGAAGTGCCCCGATTAGTACGAGGAGTTTGTGGGTTCATCGGTTTTATTAACTATTACTAATAGTTTATACCCAACTTCTTAGGGATTATATAACCCTTAATAACCTTAACTAAAAAAGATATACTATTTATTTAGAGTAAGGAGTATACTAGAGTATTCGAGGAGCTGAAGATGCTCCTAATTAGTACACTTATATTAGCTTACTGGGACCCTAATTGAATTATAATACTCGAGACTAATTCATCTGGTTATGTGGTAGGAGGTGCCTTGTCGTAGTACAACGACGAAGGGATCCTAAAATTTGTAGTGTTCTTTTTACGTAAGAACCTACTTATAGAATATAATTACCCGATATACAATAAGGAACTATTAGTAATAATACACTACTTAGAGCACTGGGATTCAGAAATATGGAGTATAGAAGAGTTTATTATTTTAATTGATCACCTGAATTTGAAGTATTTTATAACAAAGAGATAATTAAGTAAATATTAGATTAGGTGGTTAGAATTACTATTTTGTTATAATTTTACTATTCAATTTAGACCTAATAAAAAAGTAGTAGTTCCTAATACATTATCGAGATATGAATAGGATATCCCTAGCACCCTATAGGACAACAGGTTAAAGGGTCAGAAAATTAAACTCCTAAAGAATAGGATTAACACATTACGAGTCAACAACGTAATAGTGATCAGAGAAGTGCAGGCCTAATCAGGGTAAGCAGAGAGGGTTAAGTCTAATATAAGAAACTCCCCCAGAGATATAGATCAGATCGACGACCCTAACCCAAATAAGACGGAACCCCCCTTAAACCCTTTTAAAGAAGAGCTATTATACTCCTAATAGGATAAAACCTTAGACCAGAATAACTAATACTAGCTGATTAGGGGGGTAGTATAAAAAGGAGACCGATAACTTCCCTTATAATAGAAGTTACTAATAATATTATTAGAATATATAATTAATAATAATAAGAGATTATTATAGAGGGATAGAATCTGGATTCTATATTATGAACCCCTAAGGACGGGTTTAATTTAGAGGTTCTATAATTCTATGTTAACGGGATATCCGGGGAGGGATATTTTAAAAGCCCTAATTAGCTACTAGTTCTACTAGCTAGGCTTATCCTAGAATGTCCAAAGATTTATAAGGAACTGCGATATTTGTGGACGAGGAA
The DNA here is from genome assembly GCA_024584535.1 of Colletotrichum gigasporum. Taxonomy (NCBI): domain Eukaryota; kingdom Fungi; phylum Ascomycota; class Sordariomycetes; order Glomerellales; family Glomerellaceae; genus Colletotrichum; species Colletotrichum gigasporum. The sequence continues at coordinate 3,615,450 of CP077951.1, forward strand.
ATGTATAATGTAATAAGAAGAGGGGCCTATTAAAGCCTCTGCTTATCCCTGGACGGATCTAAGCAGAGGTCTTTATTGACTTTATAATAGGACTACCCCCTTCCCACTATAATAGGGTTATAAATGTTATAGTGGTGACCGATTATTTATTAAAGAATGTAATTTTTGAGTTATTAAAGGATATTATAATAGATATAATAGTAGACCAACTAATCCGAGGTCTAATTAGGTATTATGGGATACCTTATGTAATTATATTAGATAGGGGACCATAGTTTATAAGTTTTATGTGGAAATAACTCTATTAGTTATTATAAATTAAATAAAGACTTTTTATAGTGTTCCACCTAAAAATAGACGGAGTTATGGAGAGGGTAAACTAGGTGATAGAAACCTATTTTAGAGTGTATATAGTGTATACTTAGGACGATTAGGATAAACTACTCCTAGTAATAATAATAGTTATTAATAACTAGGTCACCTCGTTAATAGGACTTAGCCCGTTCTTTGTTACTTATGGGTATAATTTAGATTTGATTAGAGTAGAGGAACCCCTATGGAATAATAGTAAGACCCCTATAATAAGAGTAGAAGTTTTAGTTTAGAAGTTAAAGGACACTTCTAAGTAAGCTTAGGTGGTAATAGTGGTAATATAAGAGAAATAAGAGATTACCGTAAATATAAGGCGTTAACCATTTAATTAGTTTAAGCTTAGGGATAAGGTTTAGCTAAGGTCACGGAATATTTAGTTTAATTAATTATTAAAAAAATTTAATTAGGTTAACACAAAGTATACTATCCTTAAATTAGTTAAATCCTATACTTACCGGCTAGATACACCACCAGGGATCTATAACATCTTCTACGTAAACCTAATTAGGTATACTAAAGTTAATCCATTATTATTATAAAACTATAATACTACTTAGCTATTTACGATATTAGTGGCTAATAGGGAGGAGTTTGAAGTTAAGGAAATCCATAATACACAGAAAGTACGGGGTGGATAAAAGGTCTTAGTGAAGTGGAAGGACTATACTTAACTCACCTAGGAGTTAGTGGATATGCTGGTGGATATAATGGCCTTAGACCGTTACGAAGCCGATTACGGGAATATCCCTTAGGAAGGGAGGGGAGGAAGGGGGTAATTATTACGAGCTAAGGCCCGATTAGAGGCCTCGGAACTACTCGGCTATATTTAACATTAATTATTGCTTACTAAGCCTGATTAGGCCTAGGTAGACCTAATTAGGATCCAACGGATTTGTGGGGCAGCAGACTTTTCCTACCTTTCTCCTTATCTTGAAGATACTCATAGTAGTCGCCATAGCTAGTTGCAATATACGTGCTTGGACCGTTACAATATATATAATTCGGGCCTTAATAAAATGCTCAATCTGAGAGTTATATCTTAGCTTTAAAATACTATAATAGCTAATATTAAGAGGTTAAGTAAGATATGATAAATAAGTAGGTAAATAAAGAGTTATAATATTATTCTCTTTATAATACTCTTTAAAATTGCTACTGATGTGGTTTTCGTAGTCATCGACTACTAGTATCCGATATCTACTTCTTAGCCGTAGTTTTGTATATTTATCGAAATGTTGAAGCTATTCTAGAGTAGTCTCATTATCGGTCCATTTATTAGAAGTTATTTTAACTACCCAGGTGTCTGGAGTTTGGGCCTTGGAATACTAATTCGTAAGGTGGAAGCGGCCCTGAACCACTAAAAAAGGTGGTATTGTATAACCATCACCGGCAACACAACAAATCGCCGTTACACATTCTCAATTCTCAGGCTGAATCTTTTTTAGTTTCCTAATTTAATTAAACCGAGTAATAACTATTCTAGGCCGAATTATACCCATTATAAAGCCGGTCTCATCAAAGTTGTAGAAATCGCTGTTAAGGATACCGTATTTCAATTGCATATTAATCACCAATTAGAACCAAGGCTTGATAATTGCAGGATCTTCGCAGAGACCTCTCTGATAGTCATAGACGTAAGAAAAACACATCTTAAGCTCTGCGCGTCGTTTGACGAAGCGTTCTGTTCAGCGCTTCCCGACCGGCCGGCTTTTACGCTTCCGGAGTAGTGTATTAGCCATATCTTCCACGTCGACCCGCTAGGGCGAAAATCCTCGCTTATCTATATTAATAATATATTGAATAATTACCTCCTCCTCGGTCTCTGTTAAATCCAATCGTGCATTGGTATTATCGGCTTTAATAGTTCAACCGTTTATTCTAGTGTAGAGGGTAACTTTTGGAACGTTGTAAATAGTCGCTGCGCGTCGGATACTTAATCGTGGAGTTGATCGAGTCGCTTTAATTACTAAATTAATCCTATTTTCGGATGAGGTATTGGGCATTATTTAGTAGAAGAAAAAACGTGTTGAAGTTGGAGGACGATGAAGGTGGGAAAAGTGTCCCGGTCGATGATGGTGTTCCGCTCAATGATGAACAACGTTATATATAATTTAATAAAGCTTATATTAAATAAATACTTATTATAATTATAATACTATAATAATCTATATACTTATTTTTATATATTAATATAGTTTCTTAGTATTTGCGGATTTCACGTTAATTCCGTACACAGCCAGTGCTTTACGCTAGGACGGAACAGCTAGCAGAAGTGGCTGTGTCAACGGGCCCACGATAATAATGACGACGGGGACGAGACCAGTCTTTCTCAGTGTTGGTTGAATAGATTAAGCGTTCATGACCACGTCAGCCACAGAGAGCTATTTTGCAGAGTATCGCAGGACTTGAACGATGGCAGACGAGACTCGGCGGCAACCCTAGCGCGACCGGCTAGAAGAGCCTCAACTCTATTGAACCTCGTTTTGTGGCACTCGGGAGAAGCAGGCGAGTTGACTTGGAGCGGCAAGGGGGCCAATGACCGCGCCGACTGGCGTGACTGATGCTGACCGTTATTGATGGATCAGCGATATGTTGTCTGCCAATGAGGTTCAAGTGCTGCTTGGAGGATCGTGCTAGGCAGATGGATGTCCTGCTTGTGGGAGAGATTGCCTGAGGTTGGAGGCAAGATTAGTCATTGCCAAGCACCTTTTCATCTTACCTACGCCGCAAGTCAGGACCTCAGGCCAGGCACATCACAGGTACACTGTACAGTGGGGATATGTATGGGAACCCGTGGGTACACACTGTAAGGGGCTGGGCTACAGGACCTAACGCAGGTAACGCGTAATGCGAAGCGCTTTACGCGTAGAACGCGTCGCGTACCGTTGCCCAGCCATCATTAATCTCGCAGGCGTCAAATGACGTACCCGCGGGGACAGCGCGGCATGAGCGCTGGTCGGGTCAGTGCAGTTGCCTTTCTCCCTCGTCATTATTCAAGAGCTGATGAAAACGATTGTTTAGGCTCGGGGCTGAAAGTGGGCATCGCGCAGAAAGGCGCCGCAGGAATGGGCGACGGCCATAACAAAGGCGAACAACAGAGGCAAAAACAAAAAATAATGCAGGGAAAACATTCCAGCGCAGCAAGCTTTGTGGTCCAGCGCCCGTGTGGTGTCTGGAGACACCTGTAACGGCAGGTGGCTGGGGTCTCCCACTGAGGCGCGGGATGAATTTAGGGGTCCAACGCTGGAGCTCAGCAAGCGAATCACAGAGAACAGCGGCTTCGTTCACCTGTTAGTTTCCTCCCGTCCCGACCTGAGACCCCCCTGGCATCGTCAACAAAAACAAACACTGGAGCGCTATCTTCAGACCCCAGCCCCTCGCTCGTTACACTTCAAGTAGGTCCCATGCCAGGGATGCGGGAAGCTGGAATCCAGCGCGGCTTCACGAGACACGCTCGCCAAAGAGGCGCGACCCGTGGAACCCATCACAGCCGGCCACCGTCGTTTCACCGCGAGCTGGCGTGAATGCTAGCCATGCATCTTGTCCGTGCCTTGCAGGTGTAGATGCATTGGCCTGGTGTTGTCCACGGCAAACGCAGTACTGGGTAAGGTAGGCGATTGCGAATAAGGCAGCCGTTTGATACGGAATCTATGGGTACCGGACCTGGCGATGCTGAGACAGATGCCTCACGCAACCTAACCTAAGCAGACTCAGCCTGCTGGTTGACGCTCCATGGTTAAAACGAATGTCCAACCTGGGGTGCCCAGGTCATCTCATGCTATAACCACTGGGTGTGCCAATGGCGGGATATTCAGACTTCTTCTGGCCCTCCAATTGCAGGGCAGTGCACCAGAGAGAGAACGGGCCAAGTCGGTTGAGATGATGCGCATATCATGTAATAGGCGGGGTGGACTGATGCGGAATTGGGCACCTGCAAAAGTGCCTTGTTCCCTGGCAACTGAGGAACAGAGACGGAGGATAGAGCTAGAAGAAGGGCCTCAACATTGAGATGCTTGAGCAGCCTGGGCCGAGGCCAAGGCAGTTGAGTGTCCAACTTAAAGTCTGGAAGTCTGTCGTTGAAAGCCATTTTAGGCCTCCGTGGTCCAAAAAGAAACTTGACATCGCGCTCGCTCGCGCACTCGCAGGCGTTTTGGCGAGTTGTTTATTATTGTTGTCAGCCCCTCCTTTATTGTTGTTGTCCTGGACGAGCGCGGGCACGGCCGCGGTACGGGTACGGTGCGTTTCTCACTGTTGGTCGCGTCTGCAGAGACCCGTTGCGTTCTGTACCTACCTACCCGACCTACCTACCTAAGGCAGGAAGTGCCTAAGGGGCGGCCCAGGTAGGTACTCAGCGTCAGTCAGTGTTGCTCTGCCGTCAATGGTAGCCACCCCAAATCGGACTAGCGCCCTATCTAGCAACCTCAATGGACCAGCCAGTAGAGGCCCGCTGCACTTGCACTCGCACCCCAGCCCAGGGCACCCGTCCCGTCACCACTCGCTCACTACACCTCCTCTCCGCCGTGCAGTGCTGTACTACCGCCTTCTGCGACCTCTGCACCGTGGCCACAGACATATTGTATCTGTACCTCTCACGATCCGCCGACGGCCAGCTCTGCCCGACGACACGGCGTCTCTGTGTCTTTCTGTCTCTCTCGCTGCTTCTGGGTGTTTTTCTTCTTCTTTTAATTCTAAATCTATTCTTCGACGACCCTGTGACCAGTGGACGACGCCCGAGCTCTTGCGACTGCCCGAGAAGCATGCGATTGATACCAAGCTGAGCGCCACCGTTAGGGATAAGGTGGTGATTCGTTTGCCCGCGCCCGATTGAAACGACCTCCCGACCCGTCAACGCATTCTTGTTGCGCCTGCAAGTCGCGATAAAAGCATCCTTCTCAACCATCGCAGAGCACTGCTGGTCGGCTTGCGACCGCGCTACCCCTTCCACCCGCAGGTGCTTGCTCGGCCCCCGCCATCTCCCCCCGACCTCGCCGTTTGTCCCAGCCGCCTCGCCGCGCCTCAACATCTTGCCGCTGCCGCCCTCGATCTCTGTCGCCAGTTTCGACTCTGCAACCCAATATGACGCCTCCCACCGATTCGTCGGCAGTCTCCGCTGCCTCTGCTCCGACCAAGAGACCGGTTGCCGACTCCACCAATTCCACTACTGCAACACCCGCCCGCTTCGCAACACCACCTCCTCCGCCAGATCGAGGTCACCTCGAGACCCGGCAGCACCTGGAGAATGCAAACCAGCGCAAGGCACAACCCACTAGACGGCCCAGCGAACCAACCCGCGCCAATGCCTTTGACGCCGACGCCGTCGATCACGCACTGCTGCGTGAGATTCACCATCGCCAGCAGCGGGAAAGCACTCCTGGTGCCAGTCCACATCGCAAGCGCCAGAGGATAAACGGTGACAGGTTCGTGTGAAGCAAGATTGCTCGTTGTCGGAAGCGTTACTAAGATGTGGCATGCTAGGTTCATTCCCACACGATCCGGCCAGGACCTTCAAGCAAGCTTCAGCCTGCTCCATGAAGATGGATCGCCAGCGACGCCATCGAAACAAAAGAAACGCACCCCTCACGGAGAGCTTCATTTTCAGAAAAGTGAGTCGAATTTGTTCCGAGAAGCGTAGGGCGGTGGGCTAATTTTTCCCAGCTGAGGAAGCGAACCGTACATTTTCGACACTGCTCCGTGCAGAGCTGTTTGAGGGCTCAATACCACAGGCAACTCCGCCGACGCTATCTCCAGAACATTCCCTTTCTACAGTATCGCATTCAGCCAATGTCCGCGATGGTACGAGGTCCCGCACGCCGCCAAACAACGTGTCCGCCACCTCTCTTCCATCCACCTTGACCCCTTCAACTCCTCACAAGAATCTCTTTTCTTATATGTCACCACGACATCACAGCAACGCAGGTCACCTGACGCCGTCAAGAACACCTCAGAGCCGGCATGGCCCCAACTTGGACACCCGCGCCGAGATCTACAGTCTCTCCCCGGTTCGCTTCAATAGCCAGCAAATGTTACTCAGCCCGCGGCGACAGCCCAGGGCGGTAAGCAAAGTGCCCTACAAGGTGCTTGATGCTCCGGACTTAGCGGACGATTTCTACCTCAATCTCGTCGACTGGGGTAGTGCCAACGTGCTGGGAGTCGGTCTTGGATCCAGTGTCTACATGTGGAATGCCCAGACAAGCCGAGTTAACAAGCTGTGTACGCTCGAGGACGACACGGTGACGAGCGTATCGTGGATTCAGAAAGGGACACACATTGCCATCGGCACTGGGAAAGGCTTAGTCCAGATTTGGGATGCCGAGAAGACGAGACGGCTTAGAACGATGACGGGCCACACGGCGAGAGTCGGCTCGTTGGCCTGGAACACCCACATCTTGACGTCAGGTTCCCGCGATCGCCTTATCTATCATCGGGATGTTCGCGCGCCTGATCAGTGGCTGAGGAAACTTGTCGGCCATAAGCAAGAGGTGTGCGGTCTCAAGTGGAATTGCGAAGACGGCCAGCTGGCCAGCGGTGGCAACGACAACAAGCTTATGGTGTGGGACAAGCTCTCAGATACACCTTTATGGAAGTTTTCAGACCATACAGCTGCAGTCAAGGCTATTGCGTGGTCGCCGCACCAAAGGGGACTCTTGGCATCGGGTGGTGGAACGGCCGACCGCAGAATCATCTTTCACGATACTGTTCGTGGGACGGTCATCAACGAGATCGACACCGGAAGCCAGGTCTGCAACATTGCATGGTCGAAAAACTCCAACGAGATTGTGTCTACTCACGGCTACAGCCAGAACCAGATTGTGGTTTGGAAGTACCCGTCCATGACGCAGGTCGTCAGCCTCACAGGCCACACGTACCGCGTCCTGTACCTCGCTATGAGCCCTGACGGCCGGGTCGTCGTGACGGGCGCCGGCGACGAAACTCTGCGGTTCTGGAATGTCTTTGGCCGGCGGCCTGGGGCTCGAGAAGACAGCGACGGTGGACGACTCGCTGACTGGGGCGTCATCCGGTAGAGAGGCCTCCGCTGTCGTTCGCTCGCTCCACGGCGGGTGGACTCTACCAAATAACACGATATCATCTCCCTCCATGTGCCATGGGGAGGTTAATACGACTACAAATGGGGATGCTGGGAAACGGAGCGAGCACTCGAATTATCTTTTTATGGGATGTTGACGGAGGATGAAATACCCTGCTACCGGCTGCGTTATGTGCATGAAACGGCGTCACGACGGGGGAAGGGAACACGGGATTGGGTGTTTTTTTAGGAGTGATTTATGGGCTTCTATGGCTTAAGCGGGTTCACGGGAGGGAGTGAGACGAAAGCTTAGAAGCCCACAGGTAGTTGAAGGGGCGGCAAAACGGGAGCGTACATCAGCCGCTCGACTGCAGCAGTATCTATCGCCATGTTGGCCAAGGGGATATGGCATATATCAACCCTTACCCAAGTGCAAAATCAATGATGAATCTTGCTCATGCAGATGCCCTTTACGTGAGACTCGGGGTTTGATAGTCGGTAAACTGCCTTGGACGACTCGCACAGTTAATTTTGCTTGATTGTGGATAGAAGAGGAGCAATTCGACACGGCATCCTGGTCTTTTGCCGAGACTACGGGTATCCAATACATATACCGACCAGAACGACGATAACGCCCGCCCCGATATTCCGTAGCGATGGCCATCATTTCATGGAAAGAGAAAAATCTTTCGTCATACTGTTGCGCCCATGTCGCCACACCGTGCCCATTTTGAGGCGGCATCCAACGACCTCCTCACCTGCTGGCAGCGGTCGTCTTCCTCTCCCTAGCAACATCCCTGGCGCCGCCATCTACACCGCTAGCGGCAGCTTGGGCTGAGAGTTCCTCGCTCATGAGCGGAATCTTGTCCACCACAGGCCCGCCAGCTTGTACGCTCTCCTGGATTACAGAATTCTCGTGCTGCAGCTCTGAATCGAGCTTTTCTTCATCCGCCGAGTCGTTGACAGCTGATAACTGCAGCTCGCTCGGCGTGGGGCCATCAGGATTCGGTGTGATCAAGGGCGAATGGCCAGCCATCTCCGGCGTGTTTTGCCACTGCTTGACCTCGGCCTTTAGCGCCTCGAGCTCCTTCTGGAAGCGCGTGCCGAAGACGTCAATGTAGTAGGTCGCTCCGTTGTAGACGCTCCATGTGAACACCACCATCAGAAAACCCGCCGAGGCGTATCTGCTCATGAACCAGATGGGGCAGGGAAGCATGGTGAGCACCGCGTACGAGTACTGAATGAGCATGAAGGCTGCTTCTTGAAGGGATTCTGGCAACGATAACACGAACTTGCCGATCCAGCTCTTGGAGTATGACTTGCGCAGCCAGGTGAAGGACGTCGGCCGCCCCGCCGCAATCTTTTCTCGCCGACGAACTGTTATAAAGAAGTAATAAGAAAGTTGCCAGACCGCATAGGGGATCGAGCTCCACGCCAGCATGGACACCACATTACCATATGCCGTTGGTGAGCCAGCCGGTGAGTGCTTGATCGTCCATATAGCGGGAAAACGGCTCGCCAGCAACTCCTCAGACCACAAGTGCACCATGCAGTGAAGCGTCGCGCAAGGCATGATGTGGATGAATAGCGAGGTGACTTTGTCGAAACTGTGAAAGACGAGTGAGTTTCTCCACATGATTATGGCGACAGCGTTGTTGCCAAAAGCGAGGCAGTAGACGGCCAAGAAGAGTCGCTTCGAACCAGGAAAGCCCCAGATACTGAGCATGAGAAGGAAGTTGACAAAGTAGCAGAGGTCGGCTAGGAAATAGTGATAGCCGCGGCTGTGGTAGGTGAAGTAGCGGATGGGCATGAAGTACAGCAACTGAGCGGTGTACCAGAGATGGAAATACTCGGGGTAGCCCCCGACGAGGAAGCCGCTGGCAAAGATATTCATGACACCGCAGATGAAGGACACCTTTTCTCGCAACGTCACCACTCGTGTGTCGTTCCATTGCTTTCCAAGCTTGTCGACGCCAACACGCATGCGCTTCCTGTACCTCTCCAGCTGTTCTTCGGCGGTAGGCACGCGACGTCTCCATTCCTCAACCATGCGCTCCCGGGCGTGCTGGCTCCTGTGTTTGAAAGCATCCCTCGACTTCCGTACCTTTTGCGTCTGCGCAGAGATGCCCTTTTGTAACTTCTCAAGCTGTTGCGGGAGGGCGAAATTGTCAAGGAGATCGAGTACAGTAAGGCGGTCCAACGGCGGGAAGGCGTCCCAGTCTTCGTGATAGGAGCTACTGCCTGAGAAGGAGGGGTTCCTCGACAGTCTGGGACTTCCCGAGTTGGTGGGGCCCAGAGTGGGAGTATGAAGCGCATCGTTGTCCGTCGGCGAGGAGCTGGGGGATTGCGCCTCGGTCGGGTCAGGAGTGAAGGTTGTCTCGCTGCCGGTCTGGACATCGTCGCCCTTTGTGCTGGGTATGTCTAGAGGTTTTGACTCGGCCATCTTTGACTAGTTGCAAAGCTGGGCGGGCGGGACAGGGTCGAAGATAGCAACACTCTGTTGGAAGTCTGCAGTATCGGCCAAGAGGTGTCAGTTCCAAGACGTGTGCTACAGCAGGAAAGCACGGGGCGGGAAAGCGGATTAGAGCGACGAACATGTTCTTAAGAAAAATCCACGAGGATACGGTGGTTCTGAAAATAGCATGCCCTGAAAGCTGCGACTTTCACGGGAAAGGTGTGAGGATACGATACCTTGGTTGGTTGAATGCCTCTCTGAGCGTGGAGCGTTCGGAATACTAGGTAGGTTTTGGATGAGGAAGAACAAGCCTAAGCGCGAAGGCGGAGGAGTATGTGGTGATGAAAAGAGGGTAAGTCTGTCTGATCGCAAGGTAGGTAATAGCAGGTGGTGTGGTCGGTCGCTTGATGCAGGAGGACAATCCGGCTAGAGACGTGGGCGGGGAGGCGCCAGGCTGGATCGCGGTATCGGTTGACGCCGCAGCTAGACCAACAGCGTGACTCGGACGGGCACGGGCACGGGCGGGGAAAGCAAATGACGAGCCAAGGTGGTGGGCTTGTGATGTTGGCAGAATGAGGTGGGCAGAAGGCTAAGGTAGAACACGTTGATGTGAGGCGATGATTTACACGTGTTGGTGTTGACCGCTACCGCCAGGGACTCTCACAGTGCTGCTTCCCCGGTTGCTTGACTGGCGAGAGCTGGAACGCATCCTCGAACAGGGGTTGATGCGAGAGAGATACGTCACAGGGCAGGACAGAGCTTGGCTGAGGCAGGGTCAGGCACTGTACCCAGAGCTTATCGGGAGATCCACGCCTCTCCTTCGCTGCAGGACGACCTGGGAGATTGTGTGCGCATTACCTTGGGCTGAGCTACCTCAGTATCCTCATCGACAACGGAAGCATCGTCTGACCGATACTGACCACACTTGTGATGAGAAACGGCCCTTTGTTTCGCAACACTTACGCCGTACCTGGATGATAGTCAGAAGACAGTCAAGTACGAGTGCCGGCAGCCTCTGCCTTGATGCACCCCGGTGAGGTAGGTACCTGCTAGTGTAAGGTATTAGCGTGCAGCTGGCCCGTAATTCGTGCAGGTGCTGTTGGCCGGCTATCTGGTTGGTTGAGTGGCCATATTCGGGCCAAGGTACCTTTCCTCAAGAGCTGCATATGAGTAAGACAGTACTAGTACTGATGCTTAGCTAATAGAGACCTGCTGACATACCCCGACCTCCTCAGGTGCCTAAGGTAGGTAGGATACCTCAACGAGCTCCCGTGTTAGGTCACGTGCTATTTATGGCCCGAGCTCGTTGCGCGCATTGCGACTCAGTCAGTGGCCCGCCCGCAGTTCCCAGTCGCGTCCAGCACTCAGACGCGCGTGGGGAAATTCAGATTGAGTAACCATCTCTTTATCGCCAGACGCAACAGCCGTTAGACGTGCCTCTCCGCGATGCACCAGGCCAGCTCGAGGCCCCCAAAACACCATTCCCTCATTGCCGCATATTAGCAACTTCGACGTCCCGCACCCCAATCGAGGCGCCGGTGTCCCTTGAACTTCGTCGACTCTTTCCCCCCTCACGCGCCGACACCTCCTTCGCGTCTGCGACGAGTCCGCCCCGACCCCGACCCGCCTCGACACCAGGACACACACGACTGTCGTCGCCTTCCCCGCGACCACGGAGCCGACAATATGGGCAAGCTTATCCGCCTCGAGCTCTTCAGTATGCTTGACACGTTGTCTAATTCCCTTCCGCTGCTGTCGCGCTGACACCTGACCACCACCCAGACTTCAAGTCCTACAAGGGCCACCACATCCTGCTATTCGGCGATTCCTACTTCACGTCCATCATTGGCCCAAATGGATCCGGCAAGTCAAACTCGTAGGTCTACCCCCTTCGCATGCTGCACAAAGTTTCCGCCAATTGACTTGTCTCACACCGCAGCATGGACGCAATTTCCTTCGTGCTTGGGATTAAATCATCGCATCTTCGATCAGCCCACCTGAAAGATCTCGTGTATCGTGGCCGTGTGTTGAAGACATCTAAAATCAATGATGACGGCTCCGCCGAGGCCAATGGACAGACAAACGGCTACGCCAACGGGGACGGGGACGAGTTGTCGCAAAAGGCATCCCGGACCGACCCGAAAACCGCATGGGTCATGGCCGTCTACGAAGACGACGCGGGCGACGAGCAGAAGTGGAAGCGCTCCATTACGAATCAAGGATCCAGCGAATATCGCATCAACGACCGCGTCGTTACGGCCCAGCAGTACAACGAAGCCCTCGAGTCCGAGAACATCCTCATTAAGGCCAGGAACTTTCTCGTCTTCCAAGGAGATGTCGAAGCCATCGCCGCACAATCGCCTCAGGATCTCACGAGACTGATTGAGCAGATTTCCGGAAGTTTGGAATACAAGGCCGAGTATGAGAAGCTACAGACTGAGGCCGAACAAGCTGCCGAGAACCAGAGCTTCCAGCTCCATCGCAGGCGTGGCATCAACTCCGAGATCAAGCAGTACCAGGAACAAAAGAAGGAGGCCGACAACTTCCAGAAGAAGACTGAGGAGAGGGATGAGGCCATCGTCAAACATGCTCTTTGGAAACTCTACCACTTCCAGCGGGGCATGGATGAGTCCACGGAAAAAATCCACGACCACCAACAGAACCTCCAAGAGTTCCAACGCAATGTCGAGTCATTCAGGCGGAAACTGGAGGCAGCTCAAAGGGAGCAGGCTGCCGCAGCCAAGGAGGTCCACGGCGTCGAAAAGTCCATCAACTCGAAGAAGAGGGCCTTTGACGAATTGGAGCATCAGTTGATTCCTATTGATGCCAAGATCGAAGAGAGGACTCGTAATATTGAGCAATGTCGCTCACGCCTGGAGCCGGTCCGCAAAGACCGTGACAAGCAGGTCGAGCTCATCAAGGAAGACGAGAATCGGCTCAAAACGCTCGAGAAGGCCCAGCAGCATTTCGAGAAACAGCATAAGGAGCGTATGGAGAAACAGGGCAAGGAGCTGAGCGACGCCGACCGGAAAGAGTACAACAACTTGCGTTCCCAGGTGATGACTAGATGTGCTGGCAACCAAGCAAAGCTCGATAACTTGATTCGTCAGCAGAAGACGGACGAGGTTACGGTGAATACCCTCAAGGGCAAGGTTGACACCATTTCGGCCGCCCTGGAGAAATACGAGGGGGAGCTGGAGACTATCAGTGAACGCAAGGCGTCGACTGAGGGCAACATTAAGGCGTTGTCTCAGGAGATCGACACTAAAAAGAAGCAATACCACCAGATCCAGTCAGAGCGCGTCAGAACTAGCCAAAGACGCACTGAGCTGGAAGAGAAGCTCGACACTGTCGCCAAGCAACTCCGGGAAGCCGACGATGGCCGACGCCAGAACGACCGTGAGGCCAGGATGAAGGAGATGGTCAATAACCTGAAACGGCTGTATCCCGGCGTTAAGGGAAGGGTAGGCGATCTTTGCAAGCCCAAGCAGAAGAAGTATGACGAGGCCGTCAGCATCGCGCTGGGTCGTGACTACGAATCTGTCATTGTCGACACGGAGAGGACAGGCCATGACTGTGTTCAATATCTCAAAGATCAACGCTTCCCCCCAATGACGTTTATTCCTCTGGACAACATCAAGGTCAACGCGGTGAACTCGGCCATCAAAGGCATCTCGGGCGCACGGCTGACAATCGATACGATTGATTTCGAGGCCGCTTACGAGCGTGCCATGGCATACGCCTGCGGGAGCTCGGTCGTGTGCGACAACGAAAAAATCGCCAAGCTCATCTCGTACGAGAAACGCATTCCCGTCAAAACGGTCACGTTGGATGGCCTGGTCATCCACAAGACGGGTATGATGACCGGAGGTCGTGGTCCAGAGCCGAAGGGCGGCAAGCGGCGTTTTGAGAGCACCGACCTCGAGTCCCTAAAGAAGATGGCCGCCAAATACAAGGAGGAGATAGAAAAGCTTCCAAAGTCGGGCCGGCGCAGCGCCGCCGAAGAGTCTCTCCAGATTGAGATCCACAGCCTTGAGCCGCGTCTGGCAGCTGCGAAGGCGGAGCTGGCGCATCTGGAGAAGAACTTCAGTAGCAAGAAGCGAGAAAGGGACAACGAGAGCAGGCAGCTGGACGAGCTTGAGCCCAAGTATGAGGAGAAGAGGGCGGAGCTCGAGGCAACGCAGCGTACCGTCAAGGAGTTCTCGGACGCGATCGCTCGGGTTGAAGACGAGATCTTCTCCGACTTCTGCAAAAGGCTCGGCTTCAGCGATATTCGAGCCTATGAATCCGAGCACCGAGACCTACAACGAGAGGCTGACGAGGAGCGGTCCAAGTTTGAGGTGCAAAAGTCTAAGTATCAAAGTCAGCTCACTTGGGCGCGCGACATGCACAGCAACTTTGAAAAGCGCCTCAGGAAGCTGCAAGAGGCGCTGAAGGCCTCGGAGCGTGATCTACAGGCATACCAACAGGAGAAGTCCGATATCGAGGATGCCAGCCACGAGGTATCAGACGAGCTGGACGCGCTTCGTGAGACGCTCGAGAAGTACCGCGGCGCTTTGGAAGAGAAAAACCAGAAAGTGGCTCAAGCCAAAGCCGAAGTCCAGAAGCGAAGCAAAGAGATCGATGCTAGGCAAAAGGAGATCAACGCGCTGGAAACAGTGGTACAAAAGAACAGTGCGGGCAAGTTCGCGCTGCTCAGGCGTTGCAAGCTTGATCAGATCCAGATTCCCTTGCACGAGGGCTCGCTCGACAACTTGCCCAACGAGGACAACCTGCTGCGACAGGACGCCGATGCCATGGATGTCGATGAGGAGGATGACGAGGAGATGATGACCGCTGCCCTAGACAACCACGGTATCGAGGTTGATTATGACGGCCTCGACGAAGACATGAAAAACGTAAGCCCGCCTTCTTCACACGTGCCCAGCAAAGGTACAATCTCTAACAGGAAATGTAGTCGGATGATCCCAGTGTCGAGGAGAGGTTACAGGATAAGATTGCGTCTATTACCTCGGAACTGGAGAAGCTCAATCCCAACATGAGGGCAATCGAGAGGCTGGAGAGCGTTGAGTCGAGGTTGAAGAACACCGAGAAGGAATTCGAGGACTCCAGAGCGGCCCTTAAGGCGGCCCGTGATGCGTTCAATCACGTCAAGGCCCAGCGGTACGAGCTCTTCAACAAAGCCTTCACTCACATCCAAGAGCAGATCTCGCACGTCTACAAGGACCTCACGCGATCTGAAGCATACCCTCTCGGAGGCCAAGCGTACCTGGATATCGAGGAAGACACCGACACCCCCTACTTGTCAGGCATCAAATACCACGCAATGCCCCCCCTCAAGCGATTCAGAGACATGGAACATCTTTCCGGCGGCGAGAAAACAATGGCGGCTCTGGCTCTTCTGTTTGCAATCCACAGCTACCAGCCCAGTCCGTTCTTCGTGCTCGACGAGGTGGACGCCGCGCTGGATAACGCCAACGTTGACAAGATCAAGAAGTACATTCGCGAGCACGCCGGACCAGGGATGCAGTTCATCGTCATCAGTCTCAAGACTGGCTTGTTCCAGGACAGCGAGAGCTTGGTCGGTGTGTACCGTGACCAAGAAGTGAACAGCTCCAGGACACTCACTCTAGATGTAAGTTGGGCCCATGCAAGGTTGTCTTTCGCCGTATAATGACCGTGACACAGCTTCGGAAATATGCTTAAATAGATGGAGAGACGTACATAATGGTGGTCAGGCAGTGAGGGCGAGCACGCACGCGGACGGGGGAGGTAGAGACGAGTCACGATACCAGCTCTGCATTCTTGACTTTTTGGCCGTTGGGTTTGGGGGCGGAGCAGGTGATTTCCAGCCAAGACGATACCGAAGGTGCTGCAGCCACACAACGATTCGGCGGGGCTGCGATTGGAGTTTTGGGCTGTAATGCATACGGCCGATGGATTGTTCTATCCACGTTGTTTATGATATTCCTCTTGTGATCAATGAGCCAAACTCATATTTGCCGTGCTCAGTAAACCAGGTGGTTAGCTCATTGTCAATCAACCCTTAGACCTCTCCTTTGCGGCGTTCTCGTCAGGGTTGTCGTCGTACCTCAGGGTATCTAGGTAGTCGCCCACCAAACTTCAGGCCCGGGCGTCCCTACTTGGTTAGTAAGCATTGCTGCTCTAGCTCAGGCTCGCGTCACCCTTGCTCAGTGATGCTCAGGATTTAAATCACCTCGACCACCCCGTCCAATAGGATATAAGCTGACTGTCCACTTACGACTAACACCGCCTCGCTATTACCCGAATCTTGTTAACTTTATGCGATCTTACCATAGACGAGGAAATAGCTATTACCGCCAGGAGAGGAGATAAGTGTAGGTTGGGTAAGGGGCCCGATTTCCAGTACCCTTAATTCCCCCGATATCCAGAAGCCTGTTACTTAGTTTAACATAATAGGTGCTGGGCGATTAACCGACCACCTCTGCTAATAGGAGCTGTTGCGTAAATCCCATATTTATATGAAGTTGCACTTTCCCGTATTTGCTGCGTTCCTATTTCCTACTACTTCCTACTCCTGATTCCCTCTTAGCCCTATTTAGTGACCTTAAGGGAACTTTGCATACGCACCTACTGTCACGGGCCAAGGCCCGATCAGAGGCCTCGGAACCACTCGGCCATGTTCAACGCCAATCGCTGCTTACTAAGCCTGATCAGGCCCAGGCAGACCTAATCAGGATCCAACGGATTTATGGGGCAGCAAACTTTTCCTTCCTTTCTCCTTATCTTAAAGATACTCGTAGTAGTCACCATAGCTAGTTATAATATATATACTTGGACTGTTATATTATTTTCAAAATTATTAAAAGTAATTAATTAAATACTTAGTATAGAAGCCTACAACCTGTATAAGAGTAGCAAGAAGTTCTAGATGGGTTAACCTAAGGAGTCCCTGAATATCTAAAACTAATTAGTATAACCTAATTAGACCTAAAGGTTATTATAAACTCGAAAAGACTCATATATGCACCCGTAATAGAGTACCTTAACCGTATTATTAAGTATACTATAATCACTACTAAATATAAAACACTAGGATAAGCGATAATTATATAATAATAGAAGGTAATACTGAACTATTTGGAAACCCATAGTAATTAGTGTAACTGATTGGATAGTTTATAACCTAATTACAGGAGATGCGGACCACCTAAGTAACCGAGTAAAAGACCTAATAAGTGCAGATTCAACTATTATAGGAAGCCCTAGTAGAACCCAAGTACCCGACCTTAACAATAAACTAGTCCCCAATCCCTTTTATAATACTAATTCCCCCTAATTAAACTTATATACTACCTTTAAAATAAATTAAATATTAAATTCCTAACTCACTAAAATTTAATGGATTATGTAAAAAGTTTTAATAATATTTTAAAATAAGAGGGAAGATAAGTGTAGACAGAGAAGCCTTCAGTTTAGAGTTAACTATATTCACTTATATCTACTCTAAGTTAGAAAATACTATGCAAACCATAATAAACACCTATTATATGTAAAGAGGGGTTGATGGGTTGAAAAACCCGGATAAATTCATAGAATACTTAAAGGGTTACTATATGGACCTTAATACAAAATTATAAGCCCTTAACTAATTAAGGATTATATAATAAAAGGAGAATAAGAATTTCATTTATTTCCTCCTTAAATTTAAAAAGGAGTTTATAAAAGTAAAAAAAGGATACTAATTAGATATTATAAAGATTAACTACCTTAAAAAAACCCTAAACACTATAATAAGAGCTCCCCTTATTAATATAATTAACAAATTAATAATATATATTATATATACCTAAATACTTTTAAGTATAAACTTAGAATTAGATAACAAATCCTACTAAGCCCGCCATGAGTATTAGCGTAGGAGATCGCTGACCCCTAACTAAATAAGAACTAAATCCCCTTAGAAACAAAACGGTTAATTAGAGTTCCCTTAACCTGATTAGATGGAGTGGGAACCTATAAAAGTAAATAAGTTAACTAAGGACGAGAAAGTCCATAAACGGCTAAACTAAAAAGAAGCTCATAAATATTATAATTATAATAAAAAAGGGCATATATAATAATAATACTCTAAAGATCGAAAAGAAATAAAAAAAAAACTAAAATTTTTAAAGGAAAAACTAAGTGTTGGATTCACTTCACTAGGCCTAGTGTGGAAGGTGGGCAAATAACGATATATTCGTCGTATCTGCTCTGTTGTTGTTGAAGGAAGGAAGGAATCGGGCCTACGGCAGCGATCTGACGCTACCGATCTAAAACCGATTCCTGCCTTCTAATTGGCTCGCTAATCGGGCCAATAGGCGATAGGCGGTAACAGGTGGCGCTAGTCCGGCGTGGATATTCCGACACTAGCAACTATCTCTTTTTGCCGTAAATCGTCCCTTTTTTAAATAACGAGTGAAAATTGAGCATTATTCGGCGCTGCGCCAAATTGCTCAAAACGCCATAAAATAATCGATAAACGGAACGAGTGTGTAAAGTGGTCGGAAGTGGTAGAAGTACCGTTTTCGGCCGTACCGCCTTTGGTAAAAATAAGCGTATCCCGTAGCCAGCTACGGGTAAGGTCCAGCTCGCCGTCGTTAATGATGGTAATGGTATTCCTCTTATATCCCCTAATCTCCTTTATATTCCTCCTTTTACTCGGCGTCGTAGGCACTCCTTAGGGTCTCGTAACCCATCCCTCTATCCTAATCTTCGCTTTTACCTCCTCGATAAGCCTTGTAAGGGCTCGGTTTAGTATAGCCTTTGTTAAGCCGTCGGTAGGGTTGTTATCTCCGTAGATCCATCGGATCTCGTATAGTTCTCATCTCTTATAAGACTACCTTAACACTATAATATCGATTATTAGGTGTTTCTCCTTTATGGTTCTAAGTTTAACGAAATACTCATAGAGTAAGTACGAGTTAGTATACACGATGGTTGGGATCATAGGTATTCGGAGCTTATTAGTTATAATCTTTAGGGTCGTAGAGAGGGCATAGGCCATATTAACGCCGGCGACCATCCTATATATCTCGGATACGAGGACGCTCCTTATGACTTTCTTAGACTTTGTTAAGGAGTAGTGGATAATATTTCTTTTCACTATAAAGTCCTCTTCTCCTCTAGTCTTATTTACAAGGAGGATCACGAATCCGAGTTAGGACGTCAGGTCACTGTTATTAGTAAAGGAGTTATTAACAAAAACGAAGAGCTTAGTGGTAGTTAGATCGAGGGGTACGTAAGTGAGGCCTCGGTTTAGGTGCTCTATTTGCCATAATAGGCGTCGATTCAGAGTTTTAATCTACTCTAGTATCGCTTCTCGGTGTTGTGCTGCTGTGGATAGATTGAACGTTGCCTTTGGTTAGCATTTTGAGGTGGTGTATACGCTTTTGGTGTGCTGCTCGATGTACTACTCCTTTGTAATAGTGGACTTGGCGTTAACTAGGCGTATCTTTACTCCCTAGCCCTTTAGGCGTAGGAAAATGGTTTTTTTATTAGTTAAGATAATCCCTTCGTTAAATACGATTAGTGTTTTAGTGGAGAGGTATTATTTCTCTTTCACTGTGAACGTTGCTTTTTGGAGTTCCTCGTTTTCTCATTGAGCGAAGGTCTTATCGCTTAGGCCGATAATATTATTAGTCTACATACCAATTATTACGAAGTTCTCGTTTTTGTTATCTAGTAACAGTAAACAGGGGTCGTACATAAAAGTCCTCATCTAAAGCTTCTCTCTGTAATGCTTACTGTATATCGCGTACCAGTGGGTTCCAACTTTTGCGATACTGTATAACGGTTGTACGACGGTTATAATGGTTTTTGGAGGGTAATTTTCCTTTATTTGGTCTAGTAATCTTACGAGGATTGTCCTTTTGAGCTTTATTGTGGATTGGGTATACACCTGAGTAATATCTCTTATCCATAATGAATAGCCCTCCTTCTAAATAAGAGACGGAGCGACGGCGAGAATCAGTCTCTGATTGGTGCTCTGAATAGTCGGAGACTGCGTGAGGATAGCCTCCTTGCCGTCGTCTGTGTATCCCTGAATAATAAGTCTGGACTTTTCGTAGGGCGTCTCTGTTTTGCCCTTCACTTTATTGACGATCCTTAAGTAGAATATACGTATCCCTTTATGTTTTTCTTTGTTGTACTGAGTGAATTCAAAGATTCCTCGTTCGATCAGGGCGTCGATCTCCTTCTTAGTGGACTCTTTGAACGGGGGTCCTAGGGCTTTAATTATACCCTTTTTGCGTAGCTCAAGTGCAAGGGCGTGATCTGCCTCTTCCTTGGCGCTTATAAACGCGGCTATTGTTGTGGCCTCGCTTTTGGCGTCGTCGAAGGCGTCAACTTCTGCCAGGAGGTTGATCTGGGCGTTCTTCCGTGGTCTACCTCTCGGGCGTCGAGGTGGTGGCGCTGGCTCTTCCTCCGGGGGTGGTGTATCCGTCCGGACAACAATCTCATCTCGGACTTCCTCTTCCTCATCAGGGACGTCTTCCTCGTTATTTCTCAGTATCTCTGGGACCGTATTCTCATCGTCATCCTCCAGGAAGGGTTTGACGACAGTAGACCTAAAAATCTTTGGTCCAGAGGGTAATTGAACAACACAGTCTTCGCCTTTATTAACGAGGAGTATATATAGGCCTGTCCAGCCCCTTCTCTCACACCAAACAATAACTTTCAACTATAGCAGTAGATCTCGTATAAGGGCCGTATTTGGGCCGTTTCTCATTACGAGAACGTCAACTGTTATGCGTTCTACGTAAATCTCTCGTAACTTCGCTATGGCCTTCCGTATAACTTTTATGCGTTATCGTATCTCTAGTGATAGTAGTGAGTTTGTATTTATGCGTGGGTATGCTCCGAAGACGAGTAGGGTTGGAATAAGACCATCTGGGTTAGTTGTATTATTAATCACTTTAATTGTGTTCTATAAGGCGATCTTCGGCGGCGTAGAAGGGGATTCTTAGTGGATAATGTTGTATACTCGTTATAGGGGTACGTGGTATCACTTTACTTTCCCGATACTGTTATGGGCTTTAATAGGCACCTCTTTAACTTTGATCGCTATGGATCTCACTGAATTCCTGAATTCCTTAGAGCTAAAATTTCTATTAGTATCCGTGATAATCTAATCAGGTGGTCCAAGGTAGGTATCGATCCAGTATTCGCGTAGTGTCTCCTAGGTATGCTTTACGTTAATGTTTTTCAGAAACCTGGCTGTGTTAAAGGAAGTGGTCGTATTAATAACATGGATTACGGGTTTATTCTTTTTTAGGTAAAAGATATTAATAATGACCTCATAATTAAAGTCCACATCATCTCTAAGGGTGAATTTGAATCTCCCTAGAGCTCGTCCATTCATTTGGTATTGGTGGTAGTGCTTTATGAGCTTCTGGATTACTTCGAACATCACATCGTTGCCGGCTCTCTTTAGGATCGTATAGAGCCTTTGTACTAATGGGTGGCTGAAATGACGGTGGATTCTGTGTAATTCCGTGTTTATGAGGTGATTCCACGTAAAACTCTGTTCTGGGGAGTGTATAAGCATCCACGGATACCCCTATTTACGTATAATAGGGACCTTTACGTTTCCTTGTTGGAGGAAGTTGTGGATGTTATCGAAATGGATCCCTAAGTTGTCCATATTTCTTAGATAGAGTAAGAATAGTGTATTGGTGTTCACAATGTGGAAGGGTAGTTGTCCGAAGGGTGAATTCACATGGGTTAGCCCTATGGAGGGTATCGGAGGGTTGTCTCCGAAGGTAATGCTCGTCTGGCCTGCTTTAGAGGTATCGAGTTTTACGGTAGTGTTGATCTTTTGTAGAGCGAGGAATTGAGGGTATCTAGCCGTGGAAACGCCGGCTGCTCCTGTATTAGGTATAATACCCTGGAAGATTGTCGTTGTGTAGTGGTTATCGTTGGTAAATGCCTCGTAGGCCGGTAACTTTGCGGGCGTACCGTAGATATCCTTCCCCGTGATAGTGTGGTAGGTGGTTTGGTTATTTAGGGTTTGAGCGAGGTCTTCGCTGGTTAGAGTAGTGGTGTGGCCGAAGAATGAGATGTGGAATTCGTTGTTGTGCTCGTTTTCCTCGTTGAGGGCGGCGTTGGTGAGGTATTGGCTTAGATCTTCTTTGTCCCTAGTGTCCTCGTCGTCGAGCATTTTATCTCCTTTGTATTCAGCGAGGAAGTGGCCGTATGCTTTAGGAGAGGTGTCGGAGATGTCCTTATTCGATTTAAAGTGTTTGTATGCTTTGCTTCTCTCCTCTGCGGAGTGCTTCGTAGACTAGCACCCTTCCCTACCGTAGACGTAGTACTTCTTGCTGTTGTGAGGGTATCCTCGCTGTTGTTGGTGACCTCCGTAGTGGTTGCTTCGCCCTTTTCCGTTATAGCGTTGGTTAGTCCAGAACTGCTTGTTTAGTTCTGTTTTTAACGTAAAGTGTTAATGGTGGGCGTCTCTTCCTCTTTCCTTTAAGTTGAGGCTTATCCTTATTGTGTTATAGAGCTCCTCCGCTGTATTTGCTCCGGTTAGGTTGGTAGAGTGGTACTCTTTTATGGAGATGGTAGCTCCGATTAGTTTGTCCTTTAGGACCTGGTTTCCCTGGTAGTATGGTGTGAGAGCTTGCTGGAGATTTGTTAGGTCGTTGAAGAGGGTCTTTAGAGCCTTAACCTTCGTCTTCTTAGGGTTCTTCTGAATAACCTTGTTGAGATCTGCTCCGTTCTAATCGATAATATAGGCTTGGCGGCGTTGGTCTCCTTTGAAGTGGCGCCGTAGTTTGTTAATTACCTCCTCGGTTGACCGAGTAGTTGGCGTACTACTAATATGGCCGTAGTAGAACTGAGAAGCTCTCCTTTTTAGTATCGTAGGGAGTAGGCTAGCCGTTGCGTAGTGGTTAACTCCGATTTTTCTGTAGGCTTCGAGGAAGATGCGGAATTTGGTGTTGAGGACGTCGAATTTCTCACCATTGTACTTTATGTCGTCGGTATATACCTTAATGAGCATACTTTGTTGCTGAGGGGTCGCTGTTTCGCTGATCTCGTCTGTGGTGCGGCGTTCTTCCTGATTTGGTAGCTCCTGGGTGAATATGGGTTGTCTGGGTAGTTGTGGCCGATTCTGAGGGCTTGGTACGATGCGGGTTTGGCTTGTTCCCGCTCTCTCTGGGGGTGGCGGCGCTTGTGGAGAGTTCTTCTGCGCTGCGATCTCTTCTAGGCGTGATTTGGGTTGTAGTGGTATCCATTCCTCTGTTAATTCCTTATAGAGGACTGGGTCCTCCATCAGGTCTCTGAAGGATTTGCTCCTTTTGCTGACCTTCTCGATTTCTTCCTGGGTCCAGTGGCATAGTTCTTCTGAGTCCTTAAGCTTAAAAAGCTCCTCTGCGATCTTCCCTCCCTCCATAGGAATATAAACGCCATGGTGGAGTAGGAAGTTGCGTAGTCTCTTTGCCACTTTTCCTTTGAGTATTTTGAAGGTCTCCTGGGTCTATTCCTTAAAGTCTTCTTTGAATTCCTCTTCCAGCTTATGGCCAACAACGCCTTTTGCGTCGTATATCTCCGTGAGGAACGTTACCACCGTTGCTGCTGATTTGGGGGCAGATTTAGAGGTCACGTCCTCCGGCTTGAATCTGGTCCATAGTCCCTATTCGTGGATATTGACGTCGTCCTTATACTTCTTTGGTAATGGGACCGGGGAGTCGTTAACTATAATATAATCAGGTTCCTTAGTAGTTGTTACTCTTGCCGTCTCTCTTTGTTGAGGGGCCTGAGCACCCTGGGCCTCCTCCGGCGTCGGATTCGCCGTAGTTGGGTCGCTTCCTGACATCTTAGTAGATATTCCAGTGTACAACGGTAAGGCTAACGACGTCTCGAACACAGGGCGTTTCCTCTAAGCCGCAGCTTCGAGGGCGTATACCGTTCGTTAAGCGAATTACTGCTTAGTGTCTATGGAATACTACGTCTAATGGGTAGTATAGGAAGGGAGTCTTCTTTTCTTTAGCGTCGTCTCTGGTCGTGTATCCACGTCTGGGTTGTCTCTAGGGGCAGGGACGACGATAGTGAAGTTAGGGTTCTCGTTGAATTCAGCCCTTCGAGCGTTGGATGTTATGTCCTTGGCAGGTCGCTTTAGCCTTGGTATCGGTTACCGGCTCTCTTTTGTGGACGTAGTCGGAAGGTGGGGTTATCGTCTTTAGTGTTGTGTTTGCTAGGTATTTAGGGTTATTACTCTAGAGGTAAGAGTGAGTAGTAATAGTAACGACGGTAAAGTCGGGGTTTTCGTAAGGGTTAGCTTTTCGAGCGTTAATTCCGAGGTGTTTCCGTAGTTACAGGGTGACGGAGCAGCGTCTAAAGAAGGAGGGGGTATCGATTATAATGGATGGCTTCTCGTCGAGAACGAAAGTCGGCGATGGAAGTGCAAGGGCGTTTTGTATTACTACTGATTACGAGATCTTCGTCGTGAGCTGTGTGTGATAAACGTAGAGGTCGTATTCCGTTACGTTAAGCGGAACTTGTTATTTTGGTGATTTTGTATGAACTCCTGGGAAGCTCCTGTGGTATCCTATCGTTGATCGTTTAGCTAACCGAGGGTATCACAGATTCTTCCGGTAGTGTGAGTATCGTGAGATCCGTTGAATACGCTGAGTCGTTCCGGGATTTCGTAATACTACCTCTTCTAATAAAAGATTCACCTTGCTAATCTACGGAAGTGGTATTCAACTACTAATCAGTGTTGGATTCACTTTACTAGGCCTAGTGTGGAAGGTGGGCAAATAACGATATATTCGTCGTATCTGCTCTGTTGTTGTTGAAGGAAGGAAGGAATCGGGCCTACGGCAGCGATCTGACGCTACCGATCTAAAACCGATTCCTGCCTTCTGATTGGCTCGCTAATCGGGCCAATAGGCGATAGGCGGCAACAGGTGGCGCCAGTCCGGCGTGGATATTCCGACACTAAGGAATAAAATAAAATAAATAATAACTTTAATTAGGACTCTGAGGACTCGGGAAAAGAGTAACTCCTAATGAAAATCATTATTAGGAGGAATAAGTTATAAAGGAATAGAAGGTTATTAAAAAGAGTATAAATTATAACCTATTTTACATTAATATTAGGATTAATAGGATATACTATATAATTACCCTTATTAATATAAGGTGTTTAATATACGCCCTAATTAGCGACGCCTTCGCTAAGAAACTCCGTTTATTATATATTAGTATTACACCTCGGAACTTAATATAAATTACTATTATAATCCCTAATATAATCCATTATATCTGTTGGATTCACTTCACTAGGCCTAGTGTGGAAGGTGGGCAAATAACGATATATTCGTCGTATCTGCTCTGTTGTTGTTGAAGGAAGGAATTGGGCCTACGGCCGCGATCTGACGCTGCCGATCTAAAACCGATTCCTGCCTTCTAATTAGCTCGCTAATTAGGCCAATAAGCGATAAGCGGTAATAGGTGGCGCCAGTCCAGCGTGGATATTCCGATACTGGTAACTATCTCTTTTGCCGTAAATCGTCCCTTTTTTAAATAACAAGTGAAAATTGAGTGTTATTCGGTGTAGGCGCCAAATTACTTAAAACGCAATAAAATAATCGATAAACGGAACGAATACATAAAACGGTTAGAAGCAGTAGAAGTACCGTTTTCGGCTGTACCGCCTTTAGCAAAAACGAGCATATCCCATAGCCAACTACGGGCAAGGTCTAGCTCACCATCATTAACGACGATAACGGTATTCCTCCTATATCCCCTAATCTCCTTTATATTCCTCCTCTTACTTAGCGCCGTAAGCACTCCTTAGGGTCTCGTAACCCATCCCTCTATCCTAATCTTCGTTTTTACCTCCTTAATAAACCTCGTAAAGGCTCGGTTTAGTGTAACCTTTATTAAACCATCGGTAAAGTTATTATCTCCGTAAATCCATTAGATCTCATATAATTCTCATCTCTTATAAGACTACCTTAACACCATAATATCAATCATTAAATATTTCTCTTTTATAATTTTAAACTTAACAAAATACTCATAAAACGAATACGAGTCAGTATACACAATGGTCAGGATCATAGGTATTCGGAACTTATTGGTTACGATCTTCAGGGTCATAGAGAGGGCGTAGACCATATTAACACCGGCGACCATCCCGTATATCTCGGATACAAAAACACTCCTCGTAACTCTCTTAAACTTTATTAAAAAGTAATAAATAATATTTCCTTCTACTATAAAGTCCTCTTCTCCTCTAATCTCATTTACGAGGAGGATTACGAATCCGAACTAGGATATTAGGTCACTATTATTAATAAAAGAGCTATTAACAAAAACGAAAAGCTTAACGGTAATTAAATCGAGGGGCACATAAGTGAGGCCTCGGTCTGGGTGCTCCATTTGCCATAGTAGGCGTTGATTCAGAGCTTTAATCTGCTTTAATGTCACTTCTCGGTGCTGGGTTACCACGGATAAATTGAACGTTACCTTTGGTTAGTATTTTAAGGTGGTGTATACACCTTTAGTGCACTACTTAACGTACTACTCCTTTGTAGTAGTGGACTTAGCGTTAACTAGGCGTATCTTCGCTCCCTGGCCCTTTAGGTGTAGGAAAATGGTTTTTCTATTAGTTAAGACGATCCCTCCGTTGAATACGAGTAGTGTCTTAGTGGAAAGGTATTATTTCTCCTTCGCCGAGAACATCACTTTCTGGAGTTCCTCATTTTCCCGTTAAGTAAAGGTCTCGTCACTCAGGCCAATAATATTATTAGTTTACATGCCGATTATCACAAAGTTCTCGTTTTTATTGTCTAGTAACAACAAGTAGGGGTCGTACATAGAAGTCCTTATCTAAAGTTTCTCTCTGTGATACTTATTATATATCGTGTACTAGTGGGTTTTAACTTCTGCGATACCGTATAATGGTTATATGACGGTTATAATAGTTCCTAGAGGGTAATTTTCCTTTATTTAGTCTAATAATCTTACGAGGATCGTCCTTTTGAGTTTTGTTATGGATTAGGTGTATACCTAAGTAATATCTCTTATCCATAATAAATAACCCTCCTTTTAGATGAGAGACGGAGCGACGGTGAGAATTAGTCTCTAATTAGTGCTCTGAATAATCGGAGACTACGTGAGGATAACCTCCTTGCCGTCGTCTGCGTATCCCTGAATAACAAATCTGGACTTCTCATAGGGCATCTCTATTTTACCCTTCACTTTATTAATAATCCTTAAGTGGAATATACACATCCCTCTGTGTTTTTCTTCGTTGTACTAAGTGAATTCAAAGACTCCTCGTTCGATCAGGGCGTCGATCTCCTTTTTAGTGGACTCCTCGAATAGGGGTCCTAGGGCTTTAATTATGCCCTTTTTGTGTAACTCGAGTACAAGGGCGTGATCTGCTTCTTCTTTGGCGCTTATAAACGCAGTTGTTGTTGTGGCCTCGCTTTTGGCGTCGTCAAAGGCGTCAACTTCTACTAGGAGGTTAATTTGGGTGTTTTTCCGTGGTCTCCCTCTCGGGCATCGAGGTGGTGGTGTTAGCTCTTCCTCCGGGGGTGGTATATCCGTCCGGATAATAATCTCATCTCAGATTTCCTTTTCCTCGTTAAGGACGTCTTCCTCGTCGTTTCTCGGTATCTCTAGGACCATATTCTCATCGTCATTTTCTAAGAAGGGTTTAATAACAGTAAACCTGAAATTCTTTAGTCCCGAGGATAGTTAGACGACGCAGTCTTCGCCTTCGTTAGCGAGGAGTGTATATGGGCCTGTCCAGCCCCTTCTCTCACACTAAACGATAATTTTCAACTATAGCAGTAGATCTCGCATAGGGGCCGTATTTAGGCCGTTTCTCATCACAAGAACGTCAACTATTACGCATTCTACGTAAATCTCTTATAACTTTACTATAACTTTCCGTATAACTTCTACGCATTACCGTATCTCTAGTAATAATGGTGAGTTTATATTTATACGTGGGTACACTCTAAAAATGAGTAGGGTTAGAACAAAACCATCTAGACCAGCCGTATCGTTAATCACTTTAATTATACTCTATAGGGCAATCTTCGGTAATGTAACGGTCCAAGCACGTATATTGCAACTAGCTATGGCGACTACTACGAGTATCTTCAAGATGAGAGAGAAAAGGAGAAAATGTCTTCCGCCCCACAGGACCCGTTTGCTCTGATCAGGCCTAAGGTTGATCCGTCTTAGGTAAGCCGGGCTTAGGTAAGCGGAGTCCATGGCTGAGAGGCTGCGAAGCCTCCAAGAGGGCCCAGCCCGTCACAATTACCCCCCCTCTCCCTCCTCCCCGTTCAGAGGGACTCGTCCATAACTAGCCTCGTAACGATCCAAAGCTGCAGTCTCCGTTAACAACTCAACTAGTTCCCAAGTAGGCTCCACGTAGCCCTTCCACTTAACCAAAACCTTCTAGGAACCACGAATCTTCTTAGCGCCCTGGATCTCTTCGACTTCGAATTCCTCTTTGTCGTTTATTAGTAGAGGCGGCGGTTGGGCGTTGTTTTATTCTTGTGATAGTAGTGGGTCGACTCCCGCATACCTGATCAGGGATACATGAAAAACGTTATGAATACCCGGCGGCGTATTGAGCCGGCAGGCATGGGATCCGACTATTTCTAACACAGTGTACTTTGTATTCATCCAATCCAACTTCTTAAATGGTCTCTTAGAACGGACGTTCTTGAGCCTTAACCAGACCTTGTCCCCTAGTTGAAACTGGTTAGAAGGTTGGCGTCGTATATTTGCCGAGGCTTCTTGTCGCTCTTAGGTGGAGGCCATCGCCGCTTATGCCTATTCGGAGGCCTCCTTTAACTTCGAGACTAGGGCCTCTGCCCGAGCTGCGGGGGTCTTTCCTTTAGTCCGCAGAGTCTCCCTTACTCTGATTAGGTCGATATTATAGTCGTGGGTAGTGAAGAAAGGGCTGAGGCCTGTTGACGAGGTAACCCTGTTATTAATAACTATCATCGCTATTGGAAGCAGGTCGTCCTAATCATCTTGAGCGTATAAAGTATAAGCTCGGAGGTAGGTTTCTACTACCTGGTTAGCTTATTCTGTAGTGCTGTTTATCTCCGGGTGGAAGGCCGTAGATAAACGTTGTTTTATTTGTAATAGTTGATAAAGTTGTTTCTATATGCGACTGGTAAATTGGGGGCCTTTGTCTGAAATAATAGCTCTCGGGGGTCCATGGTATCTGATCAGGCCAAGCATTAACGCCGTAGCCACAACGTCCATCATTATATCCTTAAGTAGCTTGAAAATCACGTTCTTAGATAGTCGGTTTATTACCACTATAATGTTCGTTGCTCCTATACGGTGGGTTAGTGGTAGCCCTGTAATAAAGTCGACTAATATCTCTGTCTAGACCTGATCAGGGACGGGTAAGGGCTTTAGAAGACCCCTCTTCTTATCCCGCCATATATTACCCCGTCCACAGACGTCGCAGTTCCTTATAAAGTATCGGACATCCTATGACAGGCCTGGCCAGTAAAAGCAGCGGCTGATCAAAGCCTTTAACGCGTCTCTACTGAGATGACCACTAAGTGTTAAGTCGTAGAACTCTTAGATTAACCGGGTTCATAAGGGTTCGTAATAAGGGACCCAGATCCTTTCCCTCCAAAAGAGTTTACCGTCGTCGTCCACTAAGTACTCTAATAGTATTATGGGCAACTTCTATTGTGATGGTAATTGATGGTCCCCCCTTTTTACAGCTGTCCTGATTAGCTAATAATAATTGTTTGATTATAGTCCTTTAGTCTAAGTGGACTTTAGGGGCTCCTCTTTAAAGGGGTTTAGGATGGGTTCTGACCGATTAGCCTTAGGATCGTCGTCCTAATCTATATCGCCTATTATGGTATTTTCCACGGATTCCGTTATATTCATTTAATTCGTCTCGAGAGTTGCTCGGTTTACTATAACTATGTTCCGTTTCCCCTTTAGGAACTATATCCTCCGTCCTTCTAGTTGATCGTCTCGTTGGGTGTTGGGAATGTTTTGTTTTCGTTTAGATAGTGTATTGGGGATTATTGTTTATTTGCTAGGTTGGAACTAGATTGTGAAGTTATAATGGGATAGGAGCTCCGACCATCTGATCTGGTGTTTACTTAATTACTTTTTAGTTATAAAATACTTAAGGTTGAGGTGGTCGGTTAGGATAGTAAACTCCTTTACACTCCTTAATTCGGAGTCCTAGTGTTCTAAATAGTGGATTATAGTTAATAGTTCCTTATTGTGTATTGGGTAATTGTATTCTGCTAGTAAGTTCTTCTATGAAAAGAACGTAATAGGCCGTAAAATACCCTCGTCGTTGTATTATAATAAAGCGCCACCCACCATATAACCTAATAAGTCTGTTTCTAGTATAGTGGCTTGATTAGGATCCTAATGTGCTAGTACGGGGGCACTAATTAGGAGGGCCTTTAACTTGTTAAATGCTTTTGTATACTCGTTACTCTATACGAATGGGACATCCCTCTTCGTTAAAGTTGTAAGGGGGTGTGTTAACCCTGAGAAGTCCGGTATGAATTGATGGTAGTAATTTGTAAAATTAACGAAGGTATGGACTCCTCGCACTGATTGGGGGACCTCCTATGTCTGGATGGCCTTAATTTTCTCTGGGTTAACGCGGATACCCTTCCCTATATCGATGATGAACCCTAAGTATTTAACCCTTTTCGTCTCAAAGTTGTATTTATCGATATTGATTTATAGGCCGGTAACACCTAGACGGCTTAAGACCTTTTTGACTTTCTCCCTATGATTAGTGAGTGAGCCATTTGAATAAATTAGAACGTTGTTAATATAAGTGGTGTAGAATTCGTCTAGGAAGTCCCGTAAAGTGTGGTTAATATACTTTTAGAACGTAGTGGGGGCCCCTGTTAGGCTAAAAGGAGTTACTATCCATTCGTATAGGTCGTATCTTGTTCTAAAGGCCGTTTTTTATTCGTTGCTTTTTTTAACCCTGATTTTGTGGAATACAGTAATAACGTCTAGCTTCGTTAGCCACTTAGCCTTAGCTAGGGCTCTCAGAGTTTCGTTGATTAGGGGTAAGGGATATTTGTTTTTTTTGGTGATAGTGTTTAGAGCCCGGTAATTAACATAAAACCTTAATCCTCTCCCGGGTTTTCGAATAAATAGAATGGGTGATAAAGTAGGAGAGTTACTAGTACGAATAAAGCCTTTATCTAGTAGTTCTGTGAGGGTCCGTTGAAGTATGATTAGCTCCTCCTTAGACATCCTATATAAGGGTCCCCATATAATTAGCTTATTTTGCTTTGTTGAGTTTTTTTCGATGGGAATTGCGTGGTCGATGTTGTTTTGATGTGGTGGTAACTGATTAGCCTTATCTTGGTTGAAGATATATAGAAATTTGTGGTAATGCGTAGGGAGTTTTGTCCTCGGGTTTATTTTTATTTTTAGTGTTAGGGCCTTCTCGATATCGGCTAAACTTATGGAGAATGCGTTTAGGGTGGATATACTAAGAGGGGTCTCTCTTCTCTTTTATGCCCGCCTGATCAGGGCTAAGAATACCGATCTAGTTTACTGCTGGATTGGGAACTTTGGATCTTGCCGGGCTTAACCCGGTTTCCTTTTTATTACCTAGTGGTCCGCGATACTTATATGCAGAGTGCTTTATACTAAGTAAACCATAACATTATCGTTAATTATCTAGGACCTTCTAAGGATAATGTCGTCTTCTTAGTTAAGAATAATATAAAAGAATAATCGGTGTTGTTTATAGTTATTAATATCGATATTAGTGTAAGTGACGTAGCGGATTACACTAGGAATTATAGTAGTGATTTATATTAAGTTCTAAGGTGTAATACTAATGCGTAGTAAGCGGAGTTTCTTAGCGAAGGCGTCGCTAATTAGGGCGTATATCAAATATCCTATATTAACAAGGGCAGTTGTATAGCGTATCCCATTAATCCCGATATTAACGTAAAATGGGTTATAATCTATACTCTTTTTAATGACCTTTTATTCCTCTACAGCTTGTTCCTCCTAATAACGATTTTCACTAGGAGTTACTCTTTTCCCGAGTCCTTAGAGTCCTGATCAGAGCTAATATCTATTTTGCTATGCTCTTTGGTCTTCCCTTTTAAAGTTTTGGTCTCCTTATTTTTCCGGTCTCTAGGGCATTTCCATTGTATATGCCCCTTTTTACCGTAATTATAGTATTTACGGGTTTCCTCTTAGCTTAACTTTCTTTGGACTAGTTTGTCCTTGGCCATCCGGCTTACCTTAGTGGGTTCCTAATCCATTTAATTAGGTTAAGGTGATCCTGTCCGATTATCCTGTTCGGTTAGTGACTCGACTTTATTCTAGCCGGGTGTTGGCGATCTCCTATATTAACGTTTATAGTGAGCTTAGTATAATTCATTATCCAGCTCTGATCTTATCGTTAAGAGTATTTAGGTATATATAGTATAGGCCGTTGGTTTGTTAATTACACTAATTAAAGGGGTTCTTATTGTAATATTTAGAGCTCTTTTTAGGTAGTTAATCTTAATGTTGTCCAACTAGTGTCCTCCTCCCACTTCTGCGAGCTCCTTTTCGAACTTGGGAAGGAAGTGGGTAAAACTCTTGTTCTCCTTTTAACGTATTATTCTTAGTTGGTCGAGGGCTCGTGCTTCTGTGTTAGGGTCTGTGTAGTAACCCTTTAGGTATTCCATAAATTATTCAGGGTTCTTCGACCCATTAGCTCCTCCTTATGAATAATAGGTGCTCACCATAGCTTATGCAGTGTTTTCCAGTTTAGAGTAGATATAGGTAAACACTATTAATACTAAACCAAAGGTTTCCCT
Organism: Colletotrichum gigasporum; assembly: GCA_024584535.1. Classification (NCBI taxonomy): domain Eukaryota; kingdom Fungi; phylum Ascomycota; class Sordariomycetes; order Glomerellales; family Glomerellaceae; genus Colletotrichum; species Colletotrichum gigasporum. Next base: position 3,648,142 of record CP077951.1, read on the forward strand.
GTCCACACTTATTTTCCCTTTTATTTCAAGGTATTATTATTGAAATCTCTTATGTAATCCATTAAACTTCGGTGGATCGGGGATCTAGTATTTCGGTTATCTAGGAGGTGGCGTATAGGCCTAATCGGGTGGGATCAGCGTTGTAGAGGGTATAGGGGCTTCGTATAACGTTAAGGTTAGGTACCTGGGTTCTACTAGGGTCTATTGTAGTATTCGAATCTACTCTCGTTGGGCCTCTCGTTTGGCCACTTGGGTGGTCCGCATCTCCTATAGCTGGGCTAATAACTAACCGATTAACTACACCAGCTGCTGCGGGTTTCCGGATAGGTCGATGTTATCTTTTATCGTAATACGGTTATCGTTCCTTCTACACATTTTTATTTAGCAGTGACCATAGTATACTAATTAACATTATTGAGGTACTCTATTACGCGGAATACGTTCTTTTGAGTTTATTAAAACCTCCTAACCCTAATCAGACCTCACTGATCAACTTTAAGTGTTTAGGGACCTTTAGGTTAACCCGCTTAAAACTCTTTACTACTCCCACTAAAGTCGTAGATTTACCTTTCGTCGACAATTATTTCCGTACCCAGTGTACTCTTGTTATCTCCGATGATACTAAGATCTTAAAGATAATATAATAGTCTAAGTACGTATATTACAACTAGTTATGGTGACTATTACGAGTATCTTTAAGATAAGAGAGAAAAGGAGAAAATGTTTTCTGCCCCATAGGACCCGTTTACTCTAATCAGGCCTAAGGTTAATCCGTCTTAGGTAAGCCGGGCTTAGGTAAGCGGAGTCCATGGCTGAGAGGCTGCGAAGCCTCCAAGAGGGCCCAGCCCGTCACAGGTAACGTAAAAGGGGATTCTTAGCGGATAATATTATATACTTATTATAGGGGCGTATAGTATCGCTTTACCTTCCCGATACTATTATAGGCTTTAACGAGCACCTTTTTAACTTCGATCATTATAAATTTTACTGAATTCCTAAATTCCTTAGAGCTGAAGTTTCTACTAACATCCATAACAATCCAATCAGGGGGTCCAAAGTAAGTATTAATCCAGTATTCGCATAATATCTCCTAAGTATACTTTACACTAACGTTTTCCAAAAACCTAACTATGTTAAAGGAAATGGCCGTATTAACAACGTAGATCACGGGTTTATTCCCTTCTAAGTAAAAAACATTAACAATAACCTTATAATTAAAATCCATATCATCTCTAAGGGTGAATTTAAATCTCCCTAAAGCTCGTCCATTTATTTAGCACTAGCAGCAGTACTTTGTGAGCTTCTGGATTACTTTGAACATTACATCGTTACCGGCTCTCTCTAGGATTGTATAAAGCCTTTATACTAATGGGTAGCCGAAACGACGGTGGATTCTGTGTAATTCCATGTTTATAAGGTGGTTTTACGCAAAACTCTGTTCTAAAGAGTATATAAGCATCCACGGATACCCTTATTTACGTATAATAGGGACCTTCACATCTCCTTGTTGAAGGAAGTTGTGGATATTATCGAAACGGATCCCCAAGTCGTTCATATCTCTTAAATAAAGTAAGAATAGTGTATTAGCGTTCATAACGTGGAAGGGTAGTCGTCTAAAGGGTGAATTCACATAGGTTAGTCCCATGGAGGGTATTGGAGGGTTATCTCCAAAGGTAATGCTCGTCTAGCCTGCTTTGGAGGTATTGAGTTTCATAGTAGTGTTGATTTTCTATAAAATAAGGAATTGAGGGTATCCAGCTATAGAAACGCCAGTTATTCCTATATTAGGTATAATACCCTAGAAGATTATCGCTGCGTAACGGTTATTACTAGTAAACGCTTTGTAGACCGGTAACTTTGTGGGCATACTATAAATATCCTTCCCCGTAATAGTATAGTAAGTGGTTTAGTTATTCAGGGTTCGAATAAGGTCTTCACCGACCAGAATAATGGTGTAACCGAAAAACAAGATGTGGAATTCGTTGTTATACTCGTTTTCCTCGTTAAGGGCAGCGCTAGTGAGGTATTAGCTCAGATCTTCCTTGTCCCTAGTATCCTCATCGTCGAGCACTTCATCTCCTTTATATTTAGTAAAAAAGTGGTTATATATTTTAAGAGAAGTATTAGAGATGTCCTTATTCAACCTAAAGTGTTTATACACTTTACTTCTCTCCTCTACGGAGTACTTTGTAAACTAATACCCTTCTTTACCATAAACGTAGTACTTTTTACTATGGTAAGGGTATCCTTATTATTATTAGTGACCTCTATAACGGTTACTTTGCCCTTTTCCGTTATAATGTTGGTTAATCCAGAACTACTTATTTAACTTTATTTTTAATGCAAAGTATTAACGGTGAGCATTTCTTCCTCTTTCCTCTAAGTCGAAGTTTATCCTTATCGTATTATAAAGCTCCTCTACTATATTTACTCCGGTTAGGTTAATAAAGCAGTACTCTTTTACAGAGATAATAACTCTAATTAGCTTATCCTTTAGGACTTAATCTCCTTAATAGTATAGCGCAAGAGCTTACTGGAGATTTGTTAGGTTATTAAAGAGGGTCTCTAAAGCCTCAACCTTTGTCCTTTCGGGGTTCTTCTAAATAACCTTATTAAGATCTACTCCGTTCTAATCGATAATATAGGCTTAGCGGCGTTGGTCTCCTTCGAAGTGGCGCCGTAGTTTGTCAACTACCTCCTCTATTAACTAAGCAGTCAGCGTACCACTAATATGGCCGTAGTAGAACTAAGAAGCTCTCCTTTTCAGCATCATAAGGAGTAAGCTAACCGTTATATAACGGTCAACTCCGATTTTTCTATAGGCTTCGAAGAAGATACGGAATTTAGTGTTAAGGACATCGAATTTCTCACCACTATACCTTATATCGTCGGTATATACCTTAATAAGCATACTTTATTACTGAGGGGTCACTATTTCGCTGATCTCGTCTATAGTACAGCGTTCTTCCTAATCTAGTAGCTCCTAGGTGAATATGGGTTATCTAGGCAATTATGGCCAATTCTAAGGGCTCGGTACAATGCGGGTTTAGCTTATTCCCGCTTTCTCTGGGGGTAGTGGCGCTTATAGAGAGTTCTTCTACGCTACAATCTCTTTTAAGTGTAATTTAGGTTATAGCGGTATCCATTCCTCCGTTAATTCCTTATAAAGGACTAGGTCCTCCATCAGGTCTCTGAAGGACTTGCTCCTTTTACTGACCTTCTCGATTTCTTCTTAGGTCCAGCAGCATAGTTCTTCTAAGTCCTTAAACTTAAAAAGCTCCTCTACGATCTTCCCTCCCTCCATAGGAATATAAACACTATAATGGAATAAGAAATTACGTAATCTCTTTACCACTTTTCCTTCGAGTATTTTAAAGGTCTCCTAGGTCTATTCCTCAAAGTCTTCTTTGAATTCCTCTTCCAGCTTATAGCTAATAACGCCTTTTGCGTCGTATATCTCCGTGAGGAACGTTACCACCGTTACTACTAACTTAGAGGCAAATTCAGAGGTCACGTCCTCCGGCTTAAATCTGGTCTATAGTCCCCATTCGTGGATATTAACGTCGTCCTTATACTTCTTCAGTAATAGGACCGGGGAGTCGTTAACCATAATATAATCAGGTTCCTTAATAGTTATTACTCTTGCCGTCTCTCTTTATTGAGGGGCCTGAGCACCCTAGGCCTCCTCCGGCGTCGGATTCGCCGTAGTTAGGTCACTTCCTAACATCTTAGTAGATATTCCAGTATACAACGGTAAGGTTAACGACGTCTTAAACACAGGGCATTTCCTCTAAGCCGCAGCTTCGAGGGCGTATACTATTCATTAGGCGAATTACTACTTAGTGTTTATGGAATACTACTTCTAATGGGTAATATAAGAAGGGAGTCTTCTTTCCTTTAGCATCGTCTCTAATCGTGTATCCACGTCTAGGTCATCTCTAGGGGCAGGGACGACAATAATAAAATCGGGGTTCTTATTGAATTCGGCCCTTCGAGCATTGGATATTATGTCCTTGGCAGGTCGCTCCAGTCTCGGTATCTATTACCGGCTCTCTTTTGTGGACATAGTCGGAAAGTGGGGTTATCATCTCTAGTGTCGTATTCACTAGGTATTCAGGGTCACTACTCTAGAGGCAGGAGTGAGTAGCGACAGCGACGACGGTGAAGTCGGGGTTCTCATAAAGGTCAGCCTTTCGAGCACTAATTCCAAGGTGTTTCCATAACTGCAGGTAACGGAGCAGCGTCTAAAGAAGGAGGGGGTGTCAATTATGATGAATAGCTTCTCGTCGAGAACGAAAGTCGGCAATAGAAGCGCAAGGGCGCTTTATATCACTACTAATCATAAGATCTTCGTTGTAAACCGTACATAATGGACGCAGAGACCGTATTCCATCACATCGAGCGGAACTTATTGCTCTGGTGACTTCGTATAAACTCCTAGGAAGCTCCTATAATATCCTATCGTTGATCGTTTAGCTAACCAAGGGTATCGCAAATTCTTCCGGTAGCGCGAATATTGTGAGATCCGTCGAACACACTAAGTCGTTCCGGGATTTCGCAATATTACCTCTTCCAGTAAAAAGTTCACCTTACTAATCTACGGAAATAGTATTCAACCACTAATTAGTGTTAAATTCACTTCACTAAGCCTAGTATAGAAGGTGGGCAAATAACAATATATTCATCGTATCTACTCTGTTGTTGTTGAAAGAAGGAATCGGGCCTACGGCCGCGATCTGACGCTGCCGATCTAAAACCGATTCCTGCCTTCTGATTGGCTCGCTAATCGGGCCAATAGGCGATAGGCGGCAACAGGTGGCGCCAGTCCGGCGTGGATATTCCGACAATATCACTTATACTAATATTAATATTAATAATTATAAATAAAATTAATTATTCTTTTATATTATTCTTAACTAAGAAGATGATATTATTTTTAGAAGGTCCTAAATAATTAATAATAATATTATGGTTTACCTAATACGAAGTATTTTATATATAAGTATTATAGACCACTAAGTAACAAAAAGGAAACCGGGTTAAGCTTAGTAAAATTTAAAATTCCTAATTTAGTAGTAAATTAGATTAGTATTCTTAATTTTAATTAGGTGAGTATAGAAGAGAAGAGAGACCTCTTTTAGTATATCTACTCTAAATATATTCTCCGTAAGTTTAATTAATATTGAGAAGGCCCTAATACTAAAAATAAAAATAAACCCGAGGACAAAACTCCTTATATATTATTATAAATTTCTATATATTTTTAACTAAAATAAAATTAGTTAATTATTGTTATACTAGAAAAATATTAATTATATTATCCCTATTAAAAAGGACTCCTATGGTTAAGATAAACTAGTGACCTAGGGACTTTTATATAATATATTAAGGGAAGAGTTAATTATACTATACTAAACCCTTATAAAACTATTAAATAAAGGGTTTATTAGGGTTAGTAATTCCCCTATATTATCACTTATTTTATTTATTTAGAAGCCTAGAGGAGGGTTATAGTTCTACGTTAATTACTATACCCTTAATATTATTATAAAAAAGGACCGAAACCCCTTACCCTTAATTAGTAAGACTTTAAGGGTACTAATAAAAATGAAGTGGTTAATAAAGTTGGATATTATCGCTGTGTTTTATAAGATCCGGGTTAGGAAAGGAGATAAACAGAAAATAGTGTTTAGGACGAGGTATAGGTTATACGAATAAATAATTACCCTTTTTAGTTTAACTAAAACCTTTACGACGTTCTAATAATATATTAATTACACCTTATAAAACTTCCTAGATGAGTTTTACTTAGCTTATATTAATAATATCCTAATTTATTTAAATAGCTCCCTCTCTAATTATAAAGAGAAGGTTAAAAAGGTCCTCGAGTACCTAGGCGTTATAGGCCTATATATGGATATTAATAAGTATAAATTTAAGGTTAAGAGTATTAAGTATTTAGGGTTTATTATTAATATTAGTAAGGGAATTTATATAAACCCTAAGAAAATTAAGGTAATCTAGGGATGGGAAGTACCCCGATTAGTATAAAAAGTCTATGGGTTTATCGGTTTTACTAACTATTACTAGTAGTTTATACTTAACTTCTTAGGGATCGTATAACCCCTAATAACCTTAACTAAAAAAGATATACTATTTATTTAGAGTAAGGAGTGCACTAAAACGTTTAAGGAGTTGAAGATGCTCCTAATTAGTACACCTATATTAGTTTACTAGGACCTTAATTAAACTATAATACTCAAGACTAATTCGTTTAGTTATATGGTAAGAGGTGCCTTATTGTAATACAACGATGAAGGGATCCTAAAACCTATAATATTCTTTTTACATAAAAACCTACTTATAAAACATAATTACCCAATACATAATAAAGAACTATTAATAATAATACACTACTTAAAGCACTAGGATTCAGAACTATGGAGTATAAAAGAGTTTACTATCCTAACTAATTACCTAAATCTAAAATATTTTATAATAAAAAAATAATTAAGTAAATATTAGATTAGATGATTAGAATTACTATCCTATTATAACTTCACTATCTAATTTAAATCTAATAAAAAAGTAATAATTCCTAATACATTATCGAAATATAAATAGGATATCCTTAACACCCTATAGGATAATAGGTTAAAGGGTCGGAAAATTAAACTCCTAAAGAATAGGATTAATATATTATAAGTTAATAACGTAATAGTAATTAGAGAAGTGCGGGCCCGATTAGGGTAAATAGAGAGGGTTAAGTCTAATATAAAAAACTCCTCCGGAGACATAGATTAGACCAATAACCCTAGCCCAGATAAGATGGAACCCCCCTTAAACCCTTTTAAAAAAAAGCTATTATACTCCTAATAAGATAAAACCTTAAATTAGAATAACTAATACTAGCTAATTAGGGGGTAATATAAAAAGGAGACCAATAATTTCCCTTATAATAGAAGTTATTAATAATATTATTAGAATATATAATCAATAATAATAAGAGACTATTATAGAGGGATAGAATTTGGATTCCATATTATAAACCCCTAAGGACGGGTTTAATCTAAAGGTTCTATAATTCCATATTAATAGGATATCCGGAGAGGGATATTTTAAAAGCCCTAATTAACTATTAGTTCCACTAATTAGGCCTATCCTAGGATATCCAAAGATTTATGAGGAACTGCGATGTTTATAGATAAGGAAACGTATAATACGATAAGAAGAGGGGCTTATTAAAGCCTCTACTTATCCCTGGACGGATCTAAGTAAAGGTCTTTATTAACTTTATAATAGGATTACCCCCTTCCCACTGCGATGGGGTTATAAACGTTATGGTGGTAATTAATTATTTATTAAAGAATATAATCTTTGAGTTATTAAAGGATATTATAATAAGTATAATAATAAACCAACTAATCTAAGGTCTAATTAGGTATTATAGGATACCTTATATAATTATATTAAATAGGGGATTATAGTTTATGAGTTTTATGTGTAAATAACTCTATTAATTATTATGGATTAAATAAAAACTCTCTATAGTGTTCTACTTAAAAATAAACAAAGTTATAAAAAGGGTAAACTAAGTAATAAAATTTTATTTTAGAGTATATATAATATATACTTAGGATAATTAGGATAAACTACTCCTAATAATAATAATAGTTATTAATAATTAGGTCACCTTATTAATAGGACTTAGTTCGTTCTTTGTTACTCATAGGTATAACTTAGATCTAATTAGAGTAGAGGAACCCTTATAGAATAATAATAAAACCCCTATAATAAGAGTAAAAGCTCTGGTCCAGAAGTTGAAGGACACTTCTAAGTAAGCTTAGGCAGCGATAACGGCAACATAAGAGAAATAAGAGATTACCGTAAATACAAAGCACTAACCATTTAATTAATTTAAGCCTAAGGACAAGGTTTATCTAAGGTTACGGAATATCTAATTTAATTAACTATTAAAAAAGTTTAATTAGGTTAATATAAAATATACCGTCCTTAGACTAATTAAATCCTATACTTATTAACTAAATATATTACCAGGGATTTATAACATTTTTTATATAAACCCAATTAAATACACTAAAATTAATCCATTATTATTATAAAACTATAATAATACCTAATCACTTATAATACTAATAATTAATAAGGAGGAGTTTAAAGTTAAGGAGATTTATAATATATAAAAAATATAAAATAAATAAAAAATCTTAGTAAAATAAAAAAAATTATACTCAATTCACCTAAGAACTAGTAGATATACTAATGGATATAATGGCCTTAGATTATTACGAGGCTAATCACGGGAATATCCCTTAGGAAAGGAGGAGAGGAAGGGGGTAATTATTATAAGCTAAAGCCCGATCAGAAACCTTAGAACTACTTAGCTATATTTAACACTAATTACTACTTATTAAACCTAATTAAACCTAAGTAGACCTAATTAGGATTTAATAGATTTGTGGGGTAGTAGACTTTTCCTTCTTTTCTCCTTATCTTAAAGATACTCATAATAGTCGTTATAGCTAGTTATAATATACGTGCTTAGACCGTTACACCTACTAATCCTAATTACTATGAGACCCTATTACTATTATAATACCAAAGAAGAGTGCCTAAGAGTTTTTCCGCAGGGGGAGAGAATATCACGGGCCAAGGCCCAATCAGAGGCCTCGGAACCACTCGGCCATGTTTAACACCAACTACTATTTACTAAGCCTGATCAGGTCTACCTAGGCCTAATTAGGATCCAACGGATTTATGGGGCAGCAGACTTTTCCTTCTTTTTTCCTTATTTTAAAAATACTTATAATAATTATTATAACTAGTTATAATATATGTACTTAGATTATTATATTATTTTTAAGATTATTAAAAGTAATTAATTGAACACCTAGTATAGAAGCTTATAATTTATATAAAAGTGGTAAGTGTCACGGGCCAAACCCGGTGGTTATACCCGGGCTATGCCCGTGCTCGCACTGGTGCCCCACCGGTGCCCCACTAGCGCCCACCCCCTAGGAAGCAGAGATTTCGCACTATATTATAGTTTACCCTTTTCCTCTTCAGGTTAAAATAAATAGTATTTAGCTACCTTTTAGTTAAAATAAGGCCTAGGACTAGCCTTTTATATATTTTAAGCTCAGTTTTATTTATTATATAAGATATTATTAGGTTAAGCCTAGCTCCTTATTAGTTATAAAGTGGAATCCTAGGTTGAGTATGGTTTTTTAATAATAAATTAATGAATGTTGGATACTGAGTAGAGTATAGCTCCCCACTAATTAAGAAGAGGATATTAGTTAGTATAATAGTTAATGAATTATAGGCCTAATTATAGTTAGTTTTAAATGAGGTTCTCGGGCCCTTATAAGTGAGGATTACTGAGTTTTCTAATAAGTTAGAGTGAAATTGAGGTTTAGGGGTAATATTATTAACCCCTATAAAAGATACAGGCACCGAAGCTCCGTTAGTGGGTAGTTGTTATTTTGTAATAGAGATACTAATACACTGTAAACCGTTATTAATACCCTTAAAGTTCTCAGGGAAGTAGAAGGATTACTCTTTTTAGGTGTAGTAGATAAGGGATAAGATTATTATAGATAAAGTGTTCTATTCTATTAACTAGGAATTATAGTACCTAATTAACTCTTATTTAAATATTAGTCCCTAATAGGTGGTTGTTATGTTCTACGTAGTTGGGGGGCTTAGAGGTTAACGTAATTCTAAAGATTTTATGTTCTATTTTAATAGGATTTACCGAGACCTGAACACCTAACCCTAAACTATAATCTAATTATAGACTCTCCGTTAAAAAGATAGTAAGAAGTTGGTTATTTTTTTATTGAAGTTTAAATAAATAATAGTAAATATAAGAGGTGGTGTGTAGTTTAATATTATTAAGATTATTATATTGGAAAATGCCCTTATTTTCTATTTAAAGGAGTACCTAATTACTATTTCCTTATTAAGGGAGTATACTTAGTAGTTTATTAGGGTATAGGACGTTACCTAGAAATTGGAGTGTATAGTACTCGTTGTTATTAAACGGGAGCGTTGCTGGTCCTTAACCCTAGCCCCTTTATAGAAGGATTGTAATAGAGATGTTTAGATGACTGGTGTTACTTATACCTTATCGACTCGAAGAGAGGAGAAGGACTATTATTACCACCACTCTTCGGGTAATCCGCTAATAGACTATTATGAGTATTTTTATTATAATAAAAAAGGTTATATTATTAGGAATTACTAAAAGAAGGTTTTTAGGTAAATAAAGATCACTTATATTAAGGTAATAAAGAAGTAAAAAGATCCCGGGTTAAAAAAAGAGGACCGAAAAGTTACTAATACCTCCTTTAATAAGGATAACTTAGGAAAAGAGTAATTTTAGTATAAAATTAGGTATTAGAGTTAATAAAGGAGGAAGTTAAAGGATAGGAGTCCTACTAAGAAGAGTAGTAGTAGAGGAGCTAAGGGTTAACTATTATTTAGGTAAGGATTAATAAAGGATATTTGATATACGCCCTTATTGATATTGGTTACGATGTTTACGTAATAGTGGATTAGTTTTTTTTAGACGTCTCTAATTATCGTTAATAGATTAGAAGAAGTGTGTTTTACGAGGGTATACGTAAAACGGGTTATTACTTAGTGATATTTAGGGTATAGTTATTTTGGATTTGGAATTAAGTAGTTATACTTAAAAAGTTTACGTATATATAATAAAGGGCTTAGACCCCCTTATATTCCTAGGGAAGTTATGGATAAAAGTGAACTATGTAGTGTATAACGTCGTTACTTAGTGGGTATACTATAATAAGGGAGGAGTAGATGTATATTTTTCTAATTAGGAAGAATTAACTATCATAAAAGAGATTTATATAGTTTAATTATTAACGGCCCTTATGTTTATAATTATATACTAATAAGTGAAGTATTAAAAGGCATTAGAGGCCTAGGTTATAGTTATGAGTTTAAGGGATATTGAGGATGTGTTAAAAAAAAAAGTTTATAGATATAAAGGAACTTATTTTAGGTTAAGTTTATAAGGAGTTTAAAAACTTATTTAATTCGTAGAAGGTATACTCGGTATCCCCTAGGAGGCCAGGGGTTAACCATAAGATCCCCCTTATTAAGGATACTCATAATTAGGAGCTTATACTTCTATGGGGACCCTTATATGGGATATCCTATAAGGAACTCTTAGTCCTAAAAAAGATATTAGAGGACCTGTTGGATAAAGGGTTTATTTAAGTTAATAGTTTGCTAATAGGTGCTTTAGTGTTGTTTATTAAGAAGCCTGGTGGGGGAATTCGGTTCTACGTTGATTACCAAGCCTTTAATAATATTACAAAAAAGGACCATTATCCATTACCACTTATATTAGAGATTCTCTGATGGGTAGCTATTATGTAGTGGTATATAAAGCTTAATATTGTGGTTATGTTCTATAAGATTCGGATTATAGAAGAAGATATTGAGAAAATAGTATTTTATATGAGATACGGATTCTTTGAGTGGTTAGTTTACCCTTTTGGATTTACTGGGGCCCTAGTTATATTCTAGTAGTATATTAATATAATTCTCTAAAACTTTTTAGATGACTTTGTTATTACTTATTTAAATAATATCCTAATTTATATATTTAAATTAAAGAAGAAGTATAAAGAGAAGGTATAGGTGGTCCTCCGGTGCTTAGTAGAGGCCGGACTATGATTAAACCCTAAGAAGTGTACTTTTCTAGTTAAAACCGTAAAGTATATCAGGTTTATTATCACTATTAAGAAAGGGATCTTATGTGACCCTAAGAAGTTAAGAGTTATTACTAAATAACTGCCCCCTAGGATTATAAAGGGGGTTAAAAGTTTCCTTGGGTTTACGAATTATTATCGTATTTTTATACTTAATTATACTATTATTATTAAGCCCCTTATAAAACTTACAAAAAAGTCGGCTATATTCTATTAGGGACTTAGTTAAGAAGAAGGATTCCAGGAGCTTAAGCAGTTATTTAGTATAAAGCTGGTGTTTCACCACTTTAACCCTAAAGGAAAGATAATAGTGGAGATAAACTATTTAGGGTTTACCTTGGGTAATACCCTTATATAAAAAAACTCCGATAAGCACTAATACCCTATCACGTTCTACTTATAAAAGTTATCACCAGCTAAGTATAACTACTCTATTCATAATAAGGAATTACTTACTATACTCGTATACTTTAGGGCCTAGAGAGTGTAACTATAAAGTATAAGTAATTTTAAGATTTTTATGGATTATAAAAACCTTAAATATTTTATAAGGAAATAGTATTTTATTAAGAAGTAGAGCTAGTGAGTAGAAAAGTTAACCTAATACGATTTTTATTTAGAGTACTAGCCAAGAAAAGAAGTAGTAGTCCCCGATGCCCTCTCTTAGAGGGAGTAGGACACCCCCCAGGGCTAGGATAATAAGAGAGAACAGGGACGTGTACTCTAGTTAATACCTAACTATACTATCCCTAAAAAAGGAACTAATACCCCCTAAGTAGACCACACTACAAATAACTTACTAATACTCCTATATATAATAGTATTCATAAATAATAGTGAGTTATAAATACTTTAGGATTAGATTATTAAAAAAAACAGATTATATTATTGAACTTATAAAGTGGTGAAGTAGGGATAGTGTAATTTCCTACTAGAGTTATAACTAAAGGTCTAGATCGTAGAATATGTAATTAATAAGTAATAGAGGTTAATATTCCGGGATAAAATATGGGTTCCTAAAGGAAAAAATAATAACGACCCTTTAAGCCTATTATGGATAAGGGTTATATAAGAGTACCATAATTCTAATACTAGTGGTTACCCGGGGCATAATAGTATATTTAAGATTATAAGCCGATGCTTTTACTGGCCAGGGTACTCCCAGATGGTTAAAAAGCTTACGAAGAACTACTACGTATATAGTGGTATCTATATTTAGAGGTAAGTTAAGAAGGGGTTACTTAAGTCCCTACTTATCCCCCTTCGGATAAGTAGTGACCTATTAATGGATTTTATTACTAATTTACTATTAATAAAAAAAAGTCCTGTTATATATGGGTTATAGTTAATTAGCTAAGTAAAGTGCTAATACTAGAGGAGATGGAGATTATGGATATAGTATCTTATACCTAGTAATTCCTTTATAACTACTACTATTTCCATGGGATACCTTAATTAATTATAAATAATAAAGAGTTAAATTAGGTTAATAATTTTTAGTGGGAATTTTATAAGTTAACTAGGGTTACCTAGCTACTAAGTACCACTTATTACCTATAAACTGATGGGGGAATAAAGTATATAAACTAGGAGGTTTAGGTTATTTTACGGGCTTACGTTACCTAGGCCTAGGATAATTAGGGAGGGTTACTTCCTATAATACAGCTGGCCCTACGGAATAAAACTAACTTAATAACTAGTATTTCTTTATTTTTTATAGAATACGGGTATTACGTCGACCTATTACTGGTTATAGAAGAAGATAGTGAGGGATTGTTTAATTGTGGAAAGGTGGTTATAGATAAATTAGTGGTTAAAATAAAGGATGTTATAGTGTTTACTTAGGTTATAATGGCCTTAATATAATAATACTATGAATTAAGTATTAATTATTATTAGTTATTAGTAGATAAGTACTAGGTAGGTAATAAAATCTAGTTTAATATTATAAACTATAAGTCCCTATACCCAAATAAGAAGCTTATATAATTGCACCACTAATACTAAGTTACTAAAGTGGTAAGTATACACATAATAGAGTTAAATATACTAAGAGGGATTTACTTATAATTCTATGTGGACGTCCTCCAGAGGTTAATTAATGACCCCCTTTTAAGCTAAATTTAATTGGATTACTAGCCATTACTTATTAGGGAAATAAATAACGAGGATAAGTAATAAATAAAAGAGATTTATATTATTAAATAAAAAACGGTGGGTAAAAGGAAAAAACGTAAAGCCCTAGTAAAGTGGGAGGGTTATATTAACCCTATATAGAAGTTAACCGGTGCTATAAAGGAAACGGAGGTACTAGACCGTTACGAGGAGCACTATGGGCCGATATTAGAGAACAACGGAGACGCGGCGTATACACACATGCCCCCCAGGAGGCCAGCCAAGAACTAGAGGCCGCGCAGGGGGGAGGAGGGGGGTAGTATTACGGGCCGAACCCAGTGGTTATGCCCGGGCTATACCCATGCTCACACTAGTACCCCACCAGTGCCCCACTAGCGCCCACCCCCTAGGAAGCAGAGATTTCGCGCTATATCATAGTTTACCCTTTTCCTCTTCAGCTTGAAATAAACAGTATTTGGCTACCTTTCAGTTGAGACAAGGCCTAGGACCAGCCCTTCGCAGAGAGAAGGTTAAGAAGGTCCTCGAGCACCTAGGCGTTGCAGGCTTGTATATGGATATTAATAAGTGTGAATTCGAGGTTAAGAGTATTAAGTATTTAGGGTTTATTGTTAATGTTAATAAGGGAATTCGTATAGACCCTAAGAAGATTAAGGTAATCCAGGGATGGGAAGTGCCCCGATTAGTATGAGGAGTCCATAGGTTCATCGGTTTTACTAACTATTACTAGTAGTTTATACCCAACTTTTTAGGGATCATATAACCCCTAATAACCTTAACCAAAAAGGATATACTATTTATTTAAAGTAAGGAGTGTATTGGAGTGTTTAAGGAGCTAAAGACGCTCCTAATTAGTGCACTTGTATTAGCTCACTAGGACCCTAATCGAACTATAGTACTCGAGACCGATTTGTTTAGTTATGTAGTAGGAGGTACCTTATTATAGTACAATGATGAAGGGATCCTAAAACTTATAGTGTTCTTTTTATATAAGAACTTACCTATAAAATATAATTACCCGATATACAATAAAAAACTATTAGTAATAATATATTACCTAAAGTACTGGGATTTAGAACTACGGAGTATAAAAGAGTTCACTATCCTAACTAATCACCTAAATCTGAAGTACTTCATAACGAAGAGACAGTTAAGTGAATATTAGATTAGGTGATCAGAATTGCTATTCCATTATAACTTTATTATATAATTTAGATTTAGTAAAAAAGTAGTAGTTTCTGATACGCTATTAAGACGTAAATAGGATATCCCTAGTACCCTATAAGATAATAGGTTAAAGGGTTAAAAGATTAAACTCCTGAAGAATAGGATTAATGTATTATAAGTTAATAACGTAGTAGTAATTAGAGAAGTGTAGGCCCGATTAGGGTAAGTAGAGAGGGTTAAGTCTAATATAAGAGACTCCCCTAGAAACATAGATTAGACCAACGACCCTAGCCTAAATAAGACGGAACCCCCCTTGAACCCTTTTAAGGAAGAGCTATTATACTCTTAGTGGGATAAAGCCTTAGACCAGAATAACTAATACTAGTTAATTAGGGGGGTAGTATAAAAAAGAGACCAATAACTTCCCTTATAGTGGAAGTTATTGATAATATTATTAGAATATATAATTAATAATAATAAGAGATTATTATGGAGGAATAGAATCTGGATTCCATATTATAAGCCCCTAAGGACGGGTTTAATCTAGAGGTTCTACAATTCTACGTTAACGGGATATCCGGGGAGGGACACTTTAAAAGCCTTAATTAATTACTAGTTCTACTAGTTAAGCTTATCCTAAGATATCCGAAAATTTATGAGGAACTATGATATTTATGGATAAGGAAATGTATAATGTAATAAGAAGAGGGGCTTATTAAAGCCTCTGCTTATCCCTGGACAGATCTGGGTAGTGCAACGGAGCGGGGGATGCAGTGAACAGTATATGCTATATCGTACAACACACACACTCTACTAACCACAGGTCGTACACCCTCCGTCCCGGGTCCGTGAGGGTAACTAACTCATACGAAACCGCTCAACCAAAACTACAATCTAAATAAGGGGACACCTCAAAACCTAATCAGGGCCAAAAAGGGGTTCCTGCCCTAGATATAGACACTAGTGAGTATTAGGGCCTTATTTACTTAGTAATAAAACAACCTCCATACTATTCACAATATACGATCTAAATAAACGGGTAAAAAAAGCTCTAAATACGTTTATCTAACTAATAATACTTATTGACGTTCCGTAATATGTTGTATTTCTAGTAGTACCTTCGTTATATCCTCCACTAGAAATACGTCCCCAGTTCCCCTTTCTCAAATAACTCACTATCACCTAACTAAGGAAAAACCCGCTTAGTATAAGTATTTCCCCCTACACAATTTCAATCGTCCCCTTATTTTAGCTCTAAACTCCTGCATACTAAAATAATAAATAACATATAGGAAGGGAAATAAAGGAAATAACTAGATTATACGAACAAAAGTCTGATTAGGTCCGTCGATAGCGTAGGCTATAGCGTTATGAACCACT
Organism: Colletotrichum gigasporum; assembly: GCA_024584535.1. NCBI lineage: Eukaryota > Fungi > Ascomycota > Sordariomycetes > Glomerellales > Glomerellaceae > Colletotrichum > Colletotrichum gigasporum. The sequence continues at coordinate 3,664,590 of CP077951.1, forward strand.
GAGCCCCTCCTCGATCTTTACTTTATGCGTGGCCTCTCGCTCCTCTTTCTCCTGCGTCTCTCTTTAATAACACTTCTCATCTTCACAATTATATCCTTACTAGTTATTAGGCCGAGTAAGGGTAAAAAAGGGCTCCTATACTCTTATATATATTACTATGAACTCATAAGGGTCATCCACCTACTCAGTAAACTCCTCCTCTTTATAAGCTATAATTAATTAAAGATTTATAATAGTCACCTTATTACGTTGTCTAATTAGGTGTTAATAGCCTTATATAAGGTATTACTATTCATCTTCATAGTTGTAAAGTGTATTATACGTAATGTTACTTAGGACGCTGGTATTATAAGGGTACTCGGGAGGTATTAGTGATCGGGTTATAGGTAATATAATAGGTTTTAGGGGTCGTTATCTCAGCTTGTCCTTCCTAAAGGTCTAATTAGGCTTACTTTCCATAAGTATAACATTATTATTATTATTATTAAGTAGAGCTACTACGTCCTCTATGGCCTACTTAGTGGTTTATATAGCATAGGCCTTATGGGGTTTCGGGTATAATAAACCTCCTCTAGGGTAATCGTAGAACTTTTATATAATCCAGTTAACCCATTAGTAATACATAGTTAACCTCTAAGTGTTTAATCACTAAGAGGTCCAAGAAAAGGCCAACTTATGGGATACTACGTTCTCGTGGAAGATAATGCGGAACTATTCTACTATATGAATACTACACCCCTAACCATCAGGCTATTGAGGGCCATCAGCCACAACCACACTTACACGAATACACCTAATCAGGGTCTCGGGGACACCTATAACCTTATACTAAAAGAAAAGGTTATATATATTAATCATAAAGCGTTACTTAGAGGAACTTATACTCCACAAACTATTATACCAGAGTACGTATCCCATAATCTAGTTCACAAAGACACTAGTAAAGTAATTACTATTATAGACCATAATAAAGTAGATTAGATTAGTTTTACGGAGTTTAAGTTTAGCGTGGTTAATGTATAAGCTAAGTTGTTCTAACTTAAGGAGTACATCTCCCCAGGGCCATAGAGTTGAATAGATCGTAATACTAGCCTTTTCTAAGTCCCATTTCGTTAACATAATAACTACTTTAACCAAGCCTATCTTAAGCTACTTCTACTATTATATAAAACCCTAAGCATTAAAAAGGGTTTTTAAGATATTATCGGCCTTAGTATAACTCCAGAAATCCCAATTACTATTAACTATAAAACCGGTAATATAATAAGCTCAGAGTTTTATTATTATTATAATACTCATTAGCGAATACTATTATAATATAAGGTTTAACTTATCATTAAGCATCGGGGTACCTACTAGCCACCTCAGGTTTATATATCCAATACTTAGGTCAAATATTAGGCTAAGTGGTCTCATATTATCTAATACCTTAAAAGTAGAATCTTCTGCTCGTTTAACATCGCCCTGCACCTAATCAGGTGCGTATTAGCGATCAGTAACACCACCCATAACAATATAGATATTCAGGCGGTTTTATGTATATTAGGTGTCCCAGATGTTCACTTATCTTATGGGGGTAGTTATAATTCCGATTGTTCTTATTATGGAAGGAGTATCGCTCCTATTATAAAAGGAGTATCGCAACTAAACCTAACCAAAAGAAAAAAAGCGGTAGTATAATGATATTCGTATAATCACGTAGTTCGGTTACTAATTAAAGTAAAGGAGGTAAAGGGATCGTTTAAAAATAAGAAGAGTTTAGTAAAAAGGCGCTGGACCTAATTAGGGCTAAGGATATAAGAAAAAAAGCTCCGAGTATACAAGGGAAGGAGGGTAAGTTACTATTTATAAGGTCTAAGTAGTGGAAAGTTAAGGGAGTAAATTAAAGTTGTATTTTAGATTAATACGAGAATATTAATTAATAGTAAAAGACTACCCTACGGATTATCTTTATTCATCTAGTTAGTGTATTAAGGTAGGTATGTGGTTATTAGGAAGGTAAGGGGGGGCTAATGAAACCGTGCAGGGGGAAATGCTTACGCTAAGCGGGTTTTTCCTTAGTCAGGCGCCAGCGAGCTATTTGAGAGAGGGGAACTGGGGACGCATTTCTAGCGGAGGACACAACAACGGACCATAAAACAACACATCACGGAACGTCAGCAAGCATCGTTAGTTAGACAGACGTATTCAAAGCTCTTTTTACCCGTTCACTTGGATCATATACCGCGAACAGTACGGAGGTTGCTTTACCACCGAGCAAACAAGGCCCCAACACTCACCAGTGTCTACATCCAAGGCCGGAACCCCTCTTTGGCCCTGATCAGGTCTTGAGGTGTCTCCTTACCTAGATTGTAGCTCTGGTTGAGCGGTTTCGTACGAGTTAGTCACCCTCACGGACCCGGGACGGAGGGTGCACGACCTGTGGTCAGTAGAGTGTGTGTGTTGTACGATACAGCACATACTGTTCACTGCATCCCCCGCTCCGTTGCACTAATTATTATATTGCTTTCCTTTTCCGGTGGAGTAAATGCAGTAACTCATTTTAGTCTTAATTAAACTAGCTATTCCTTCCTTTTTCTAACTACTACTAAATCCGGGTTATAAGTTCCCTATATTAGCTTATTATAAAAGAGCCCTTTCTCTCCTTCTTAGATCTACTTTTTCCCTAACCAACAATAACCTCAACCACCTCTCATTAATCTCTACTATTACGTCCCTAATTCCTCACTTTTAAACCTAATTAAACGGTTACAATACCTCCTAAGGATATTAATTATAAATATAAGTACACTACTCCGAGCCCTAAGACTCCATAGTTTCTTAATTACCCCCACCCAAAAGGTGGCTAGTATATCACTATTAATAACATTAACCTTATCGTAGGTTCTCCTATTTCATAATCTTTTCTTCCTCTAGGGTTAATTAGAGTTATAAATCTTAACTTCTCTTATTTAGGGCCATTTCGAATCACTTATCGGATTACTATACTATAAAATCTAGTTCACCGATACTATTAAGCATAGCGATACTCACACCAAAATAGCTTAACGATTCTAATAAGCCCTTCCCACTTCCCATCTAAGCTTAATTATATGTAAATATAATCCTAATAACATATTTCACTATCGGGTTTTTATTTTATTAACCCATTAAGGACACTTTGGACTTTTAGAATAGAAGTTTAGAGGCTAGCTAAACACTAGTACAACTCTTATTATCCATACGACTAGTGATTAGAACTGTGTTCCTTACCGTTATTATGAAGAATGGTGGTATATATTACTTACTAACCCTAATCACAATACTATTATAACTCTTTTCTGGGAATATATGCTTTTACTTAGTGAGTATAATAATATTTACTCTAACTACTTTTTTTATAAAATTAAAACCCACTACTATTACCATAACCCTAATTTTTATACAACATACAATTACGGTGCTTAGCTACCTAATAAACGTGTTCATAGTGAAGTTAGTTAATTGGTTATCCCTAATAACACCCTAATAATTAATTTATAACACTACTTTTAGGAGGATATGGTTATAATAAAAGCGGAGTAGTAATAGGAATACGGTTATGGGAAGGCCCAGTCCATCCTATGGTTAACGTTATTCAGTGATAATAAGTGGTTTATAACTCTAAAGGACATAGAGTATTCGGACTAGCCCTGATCGGGCTTATATATACTAATCGAGATAAGAAGTAGAGCACTGGTCTTCGAGTTAAGGTGCTTCTTATCTTTAAAGTACTTCTAAGGGTCTTAAGAGGAAGGGCTTTTTATCCATTACTATAATAAATATTATAAGTTTTTCTTTAATATAAACAACAAAATATAAAAAGAACATAATAAGTAAACTCTGATTAGGGGTAAAGTGCTTATATAAGTGTTTAAAGGTGATATTGAATACTATTAGTACATCTTCGAAATATAGGAAAATGTTAAGGAAATACATAGTAATATCACCCCATATTAGCAAAATGTTGCCATAATACAGCTCGATGCGTGCGAAATGTAAGGAAATGTAGCCAGATGTGGCTGATCAGGGCTACGATATAAGCAAAATGCAGCTAAATGTAAGTTAAATGTAAGGAAATGTTGGTTGGATGTTAGGGGGGGGGGCTAATGTAAGGGAACAGTGCACAATATCAAGGCATCTGGTTACTCAAATAATAATTCAAAAAAGAAAAAAAAAGAAAAAAAGAAAAAAAAAAGGACAACAACTTTGCAACAATTGCACAAAGAAAACATGTTTACTATTAGCTAATTAGGTCCTAGTACCAGTAAAACTCTAATATTATACCTTTTCTACCGCTAACAACAGTTATAGGTCAACTATAACCCTCTTACCTAAACGTTCCCATATCTCAATATTCTTTTCTAGTTCTTTTCTTTCCTCCGCCTATTAGGCTTATACTATTTATAATCTCATAAGGGGCTATGAAATGGCCTAATCAGGCGCATCATCGTCGTCATCAGCTCCTAAGCCGTCTAATAAACTCAGGAGGGCATCTCACAACTCATCGCAGAGTTCATTCTTCACCCAATAAGGGTCTTCCAATTCCCATAACCCACTATCTTACTATATAAACTTCTTAAAGCGGTATCCTCCATACATTCATTATATTATTTCGTCCCCAACCAGCATCTCTAAGTAGTATAAAAAAGCCGTTAAGTATATAACCCTAATCCGGAGAGGGCTAGTCCATTAATAATAAATCTTTCACTCCTTCAACTTATCAATAACTCGTTTCTCATCGCAAACCAGTACAAAGTCTCCTAACTATAATCACTCCTTCTAAAGGGTTTTTATATATATATTATTAAATCGATTAGTCCACTATTAATGGACTTTAGTAACACAAATAACAGCTTCCTCCCTATCTTCGTCCAGTTACTAGAATACACGGATCCACACCGAGAGCTCCTAATTAGGTGTACGAACATCGTTCTAATCCAGAATCCTCCATATAAAAGTGTTAAACTCAATTAAAATAACAACTACATAACCGTTTTCTAAATAAAAGGGCATAAAGCTAGTTAGCCCTCTAATAGTCGTTTAATCTATAAATAGCACCGTATACAGCATAATACCCCAATTCTTTCTCCCTCCATCTAACTAGGTCAGAAGAGCATAAGCAAGCACCTAGTAACATTTCTCATCAAACCCATTAACCCTAACATTATACACCGAAATAATTTTCCAATAAGAACCATACTTCCAATTCAGGTCTTCCACTACCCCTTTATTCTCTAATCCTCCGTCGACAATCATTATCCCATAAACCCCATAACAACAAATAACATCTTCCCATAAGAAATTCCTAACAATCTTAAATATCACAAAAAAGGTCTAACGGACTTCCGACCAACTTAATAAGTAATTCCTTGCTTTGATCAGGGCCCATTTCCTAATCTATTATATATCAAATAAAATCTAGGTTTAGGGTAACCCTATAAGCATTATAACGATATACTAGTCATCTTAGCAGCCTAGTTAAGCTAACTAGTAAGTCGGGTATTCAACTATTTACTTCTTAACATCCTCCTATACCCCTTACTAAAAGTAAAACTTGAAAACCCACTAAAACGTTATATTACATCCCCGATAACCAGATTCTCTATGGGCTTATCTAATCAGATCTTTTCGGAGCTTTTCGTTATCGATAACTCATCGGGGGGTTAAATATCGGCGAATCGGGCATCGGAAAAGGTAACCACCCTTCATCATAAACATCCACACCCAGGCCTTAAATCTCAGGTAAACCACCTTTATAATTCCATCCGGTTATAACAAAGTATTCAAATAATAAACAATCTATCGTATCTCGTCTAACTAAGTCTAATAAGAGCTAAGCTATTTATGAGGTATAAAAAAAAGAGGGGAGTTTAAGGGAATAAACATAGTATCGGGTTAGGTGGCTTAGGATACATAAACGGATACTAAGTAAATTTATGCGTTGATGAACTCTTCTAACTTATTAGGGTCTTTATATTCAGCCTAATCAGACGGGCCTAGAGGTTTGCGTAATAGCCCATCTACTATTATATTCTTTTTCCTAGGTAAGTGTTTAATATCGAAGTTAAAGAGCCGAATCTATGCGATCCGTCGTGTAAATAGGGCACTTAGTAAATCACTCACCCCGCCGTTCAACTAACTAATCAGGACCTGGGTATTGGTTTCTAAGGTAAATTATATACTATAAATATACATCCTGAGTTTCTTTAAAGCCATTAAAACAACCCTTAACTCGAGTTTACCTAAGTTGTACTTAAGCTTAGCACCCTTCTAAATACCACTTTTGTACTAAGCAACTATATAATGCCCATCGACTAATTAGTAGAGCACTACTCCCCAGCCCATTAAGTTAACATTGGTGCAAATAATAATCTGACTAACCTTAGGGCCATAATTAAGCCTGATTAGGATAAGAGACGTTATTAGGGTGTTTTTCAGGACGTCCATTACTCGTTATTGGATACGTCCCTAGGTGAATAGTACGTTCTTCCATAAAAGCCTATATAAAGGGGCCACCTTTTCAATAAACTTCTCAACCTAAAATCAATAAAAAGTGATAATACCTAAAAAAGACCGGACATCCCTAATAATGCAACAGGTCACCTATTCTATAATCTTCTAAGTTTTAGCCTAATTAGGCGCCCATCTATCACAACCACAAAGATAACCTAGTATCACCACTACTTCTTATACCCATTAAGACTTTTTGGCCACCACTATACACCCCACCAGTTCAAAATTAACCAGAACTTTATTAATATTAATTAAATATTCATATATAAAATACTATACACTAGGGATTAAGGTAATCTCTTTATTATCGTATTAGGAAATAGGGCTTTTAATAGTAATATCGTTGAGGAAGGTTTTATAGTAATGGGGGATAAGATTATATAAAATTCTCGTTATAATTCGTTAGAAGTATACCATAGAGTTAGTCCAACTTATTAGTAAAGAATAGAATTAAAGTAGCTTTAAAGGTGTTGAAAAGGTTATATAATCTTAGTTCATTAGGTTAAGGGGAACCTAATTATAACCCGAGAAGAAGTTTAGTACCGAAAAAAGCTAATAGCCACCATATTCTTCTATAAAAGTGTCTACGTTAAGGGGGATAAACATATCTCGGATTATAATACTATTAAATTTTATAATAAAGTTAATAAGTTGGTAATTACTATCCTTCTTTTTAATAAGAAACCAAGGGTTCCTATACGTAGTTTATAATTATTTAAATATCCTATACCTAATCCGGTTTCGTAGTATCTCTAGGACATGGTCTTATAGCGCCGTAGGGATTAGGATGCCCTTCACTTACTATACCTTATGTGGAACTATCTTAATCTCTTATGGTGGGGCCACTAAGGGGTTAATACTACTTATATGGGTCCAGTTCTACGCTAATGCTATCTCTTTGTTTAATAGGATTACTTCTAGTAGATCTTTTTCGGGCTAATGTAGGTGTGGGCACTTTTAGAGAATTACCACTTTCCTCTTGTCCATAAGGTGCGTCCTAGGGGTCATTTCAGCAAAGTGTGGGGTGATCAGGCCTATAAAGCGTCCAGTTTGTTGTCTTATTTTTAGTCCCACGGCCTTCATCTTCTTAACCTTCTATAAAGGGTCTCCCTCCAGAATTGAACCGTCCAGTAGTTCATCGTTAATTAACCGGATCTTCTAATCTTTTCTCTTATACATCGTAGTAACAATAAAGACGAGCTAATTAGGTGTAGGGTTTATTAGAAGGTCCTGATTTTATTAGGCTTATCGTCACTTTTACTATTACTCGAATCGAAGGTGTAGTATGGTCAGAGGAGGTTAACCACCAGCTTATCGATCTCGCACCGGCACTTATCTCTACAGCGGACCTCCTTCCTTATTATTACCTTAGTTAAGAATACGTCGACTTTTAGGGGCTAATTAGGTTTATATAATATCTTCGTCTCTATTTTATAGTTTTTATAATTATGTGGGTAATTACTAGTCGCTTACACAACTTTATAGACTACCTCGATCAATGGTTAAAGCTCGGGTTTCACTAATATCACCATAATCTCAGCTACCGTGTCTTCGTCCAGGGCATACACAATTTTATCCCCACCTTCTAGGTCAGGGTAAGTCTAATTAGGGCTAGGATCGCATATTCCCCCAATAAACTCACTAATATTATCGTTAAGATTTAGTTTTCCTATTCCTTCAGGGCAGCCTAGTAGTTTTTCTAATCGGGGAAATAAAACTCTATTCCCCCTTCTAATCTAAGGTTTATAAAACCCACCAGAATATGAATTATTACGTTATCTATTCTAACTACGGCCCTAATTAGGTTATTTATATACTCCTAAGTGACTTAACTGGTAATAGAGAAGGGTCCTCCAAACAAAGCAGTATTAGCGAGGCTCATATTATTCTCTAGTGCCATAAAGAAGTTGGTCGGAACCTTATAATCTCTAATCCAAACGTAGCTATAAACACCTCTATTGAACTTCGAGTAGCCGTTCTCTTTTAGCATCAGGGTTTACATAAAAACCATCATTTTCGTCGAAAGCAGGTCATTCTCCTTAATATACTAATTATTAACGATATTGGTCATTAACCCTGAATTAAGTATCACCATAATCTTCTCATTCTAATCAGGTGAAGAGCCACTAATAAAAACCTTAATTTTAAAGTGTAGAGTTATCTAAGAACTGGGAAAACAATTCCTTTCCTCACTTTTAATAGGGGGAGCTAAAACATTAACCTTAATAGTATACATAATGAGAATCCGGGCTTTATTAGGCTTATTATTATACTTATTAATAATTTTTATAGTTATCTTTCAGCTTATAGTATCGTTAATAATACTAATTAGGCCCTATGGTGTGAGCAGGTAAACGTCTCCAGCCTGGGTCTCGTCAGAAAAGTATTAAGCAAAGTTAGTCATATGGAAATGGTATACGAACCAGATCTTCATTATAATATAATTAAGCACTTAAACGGAACCACCAAACTTCCGAAGAGCAACCTAAACAATAACTATATTATTATTAACTACTTCCTACGCCCAATCAGGCATAGGGGTAGGCTTTCCGGTCCTCTTAACGTCCATAATAATCTAAATTACGAATAAAATCTAATTACGGGGGTTATCCCCTACTACTTAAATAACCTCTTCTACTTCCAACTCATATAATTCTAATAAAATTAAGCTGGCCTTCCTAAAAACTAACTTAGCAATTCCACCCTAAATAATCTTTTAGAGTTAAATAAGGTCACCGTATTTTAATTAAAAAAGGACTATTACACTTTTACCACCTAATTTAATAATTATAAAAATCTTAGTTTCCATAGTTATGAGAATTATCGCTGTTATTTGAGGGGTAGGTAAATATGCAGAAACGAAGCCTACTATTATTGGGGAAGGTACACTCTAAGGTGTCTGGACCTAGGGGGTATAGGGATAACTAATTCCCTTATTTATAACCTCCTTAGCTATCACTATAGCTTTTAGGAATAATTATTAGTTAACTAAGTAGGTAACTAATGCTGGTTTATTAGGCTGATAATGGCGCCGAGCATCCCAAATAATCGTATCCGGAACCTAATTAGTCGTCCCTTAAGCTTCTAAGAGGTCACCATATCAATAACTTCCTCTATAAAAGGTGATTAATCCAATTTGGACATCTTTTTATAATTAGGCGTACTTCTAGAAGGGGTAACTTATATACCCATTATACTAATAATAATCCAGCAGTCCAGGTACAAACCCAGGCTTCTAGAAGTTAGAAGGGCCTTGTTGTTTAAAATTCTGGTGTAGAGTATTATATAATTGTTGGTATAAGCTCTGTTAGTATCCACTAGAGTATTATTGACTAGGGGGGGGACGATTCGATGAGTAAATCGCTTAGTAACCCACATAAGTAACTTAGGTTAGCCCATAGGCCTGATTAGATGTCTACGGACAAGTCTTAAGGGCCTGAATAATTAACTAGAGAGCATTAAGTTTATTGGCGAGGTCGTTAACATTAACTAATTCTTTAATAAACACCTCCTTTATTATAGTAAGTTAGCGTTTAGTGTCCAGGTGTTACGGGCTGATGCCCACGATGGCCTAAGCTTTGCCTGAGGCGTTAACCAGCATCCAACAAAAGAGCCCTCCGGTCAAAGGGGCCTCCGATCAAAGGGCCTCCGGTGACCTCCGGCGCCCCACCAGAGGTCCCCTTTGTTCTCCAGTAGTATAAATTCCTACACCGCCCCCCTTACAAGGAACTTCCTCTCTTTCGCTCCTTAACTTAAAGTAAACAATAATAGAGCACCCTAAGGTCGAAAACACCTAAGCCTAGCCCTTCGTATACTTCAAACTCAGGATTATAACCTTACCGTAATACTAGGTTAAACGCAGCTCCCCACCGGTTAAGCAAAAAGGAGTACAGGTCGAGCACAGCTCCCTACGAAGAACGACACTCCCGGGACTCCAATAAGTTAACTACTAGTCCCCAGAAGAATAATTAAAATAACCCAGTTACCCCGATGGACACTATTATACCCCCGATACTCCATAACAAGCTAATTATAAAAGAGATGTTAAACACCACTTTAGGATCCCTATAAACCCAGATAATAGAGATTAGTGAAAAACTGGAGAAGAGTTAGAACCAGAGGTTAATGACCCCTAGGAGCAAAACCCTTTATACTCTTAGTGGTATTTACACTAATACCCCACCGGTGTTCACTAGTAAGTTAACTCACTGGAAACCCTTACTTAACTCTCCAAAGTTTTTAGGTAAACAAAAGGAATACGCCCTTTGGGTATAATAGATGAGAGATAAGATCTTAATGGATTACCCCTTTTACCCTATAAACTATAAACTCTGGTACTTAGTTAATTTATACTTAAAAGTTAGTCCTTAATAAGTAATTAACACCTTTTATACCACCGGAGGACCTAATAAAACTAGAAACCCCGAGGATTTTATATATTACCTTAATTACACTTATTTAAATCCGAATACTTAGTCCCGAACTATTGCCCAATTATAAACCCTATACTAAAAAAAGAACAAGAGTTTTATAATATTCTTACCTAAATTTGAACGAATAATAGCTGATACTAGTAATAGTGATTGGCCTGCTATTGTGTAAATATTACTCTTAGAGGTAACCTTAACCCCTTCGCTAAAGGACCGGCTATTCACAGTTGAGCTTTTTAAGGACTACCTAGGCTAGCTCACCTAAGTATAGGACATTACTTAGAAGGTTGAACGGGCTTCCAAATATAATCACCCTCAGAGGTCTACCCACTCCCCCGCCGTTTATCCGAAGGACAATAATAGAGACGTTATTATAACGGGAGCGGTTCAGTCTATAGGAGCTAAGAAAATAACCACCACTAAACCCCGGAGAAACTCTAGCTCCTCTATAAATAATAACCGTTCCTAATAAAAAAACCCAGAATATAATAAGGACTACTATGAATACTTTAAGTATAGAAAAGAAGGACACCTTATACGGAACTACTAAAAGAAGGCTAAACACCGCTAATAGGCCAACCAGCCCCTTATAACTAAAACTTACCTAAAAGGAAACTCAGAAGAAGAAGACTAACCGATGACCCCTAGTTTAAGTGATGAGTATGAATTGAGAAAAGAATAACTCTGGGACAAAGTCGAGCCCCGGAGCCCACTAAGGAGTAAGTAAAGGGATAGAAAAAACACTAAAAGAGCTAGCAGTAACAGGGCAAGTAGTTTATAATCATAAAAGTCAGAATTAATAAAGGACACTTAACTAATACCCTAGTGGACACCGGCTACAAAGTCTATACTATGGTTAACCGTTCCTTTATACGACGCCTCTAATTACCACTTATTAATATAATAAAACGCCCTATAAAAGGTTACATAATAAGTAGCCCCTCACCGGGTAGAAGCCAGGGAGTAGCTGTAATATAAATGGAAATTAGCGGCTATATACAATAAGTTTACGTATATATAATAGACAATTTAGAACTGGATATATTTTTGGGAAATCCCTGGATAATTTAAAATAAGGTAAAGTATAATACTAATACCCACTAACTTACTTATAAAAAAAGAAGAATAAAAGTATACCTCTCTAATAAAAAAGAGCCCGAAAACATATTAGAAATACGTTGAGTTAGACTATTACTAGTAGCACCGTTTACTATAGTTTGCCGTATAACGCAAAAAAGAAAACAAAAAGATAACCAGAGACCACCAGCTACTGTTATAGTAGCTAGCTTATAAGATATCGAGAAGGTTCTCGTAAAGCTGGAACCACAAAAATAGGAAAACATTTTGAGGTTAATACTAGAATGGGTATATAAGGAGTTTGGAGACTTATTTAACCCAACCAAATCATACCCGGTGCCCCCCCACTAACCAGGTATAGACCACATAATCCCTTTAAAGACAGGGCCAGAAGGGAAGGAGCCCCAACTCCCTTGGGGACCTCTATACACTATGTCAAAAGAAGAGTTACTGGTATTAAAGAAGACACTTAACAACCTACTAGATAAGGGGTTTATTCGAGCTAGTTACTTAGTAACTAGTACCCCCGTGTTATTCGCTAAGAAGCCAGGAGGTGAATTGAGATTCTGCATTAATTATAAAACCCTAAACACTATTATAAAAAAGGACCATTACCCACTCCCATTAATATCGGAAACTCTTAATAGAGTAACCACTACTAAGTGGTTCACAAAACTTAATATTATAGCTACTTTTTATAAAATACAGATCACCGAAGGAGATTTAGAAAAAACTGTTTTCAGAATAAGATACAGGTTATTTAAGTGGGTGGTCTACTTTTTTAAGCTCACCAACACCCCAGTAACGTTCTAATAATATATTAACACTTCTCTACGGAAATTCCTAAACGACTTTATTACAGCTTATATGGATAATGTCCTTATTTACACTGGTAATTCAAAGAGGGATTATAAGGAGAAAGTATGAGTGGTTTTCTAGGCCCTAGCTAAAGCTGGCCTAAACCTAGACCCGAAGAAGTGCAAATTCTACGTTAAAAAGGTGAAATACGTTAACTTTATTATCACCACAGGAAAGGGTCTATTATGTGATCCCGATAAGTTAAAAGTTATTAAGGAGTAGTTAACCCCTAGGTCCCTTAAGGGTATACAAAACTTCCTAGGTTTCACTAACTATTATCGCATATTCATACCAGGGTATAGTGGGTTAGTGGAGCCCCTAACCCGATTAACGAAGAAGGGGGTAGTCTTTTATTGGGGAACAGCTTAAGGAGAAGTATTCGAAACGCTAAAGAGGATGTTCACAGAAGAGCTGTTCTTATGGAAATTTGACCTGGACGACGAAATACGCGTCGAGATAGACTGCTTAGGTTTCGCTTTAGGCGGTGTATTATCATAAAAGGACCTAGAGGGTTACTAGAGGTTAGTTGGGTTTTACTTATAGAAATTCTCACTAATAAAGTATAATTACCTAATCCATAATAAAGAGTTTCTCATAATACTCACTTATTTATAATCCTAGAGGGTTGAACTCCGTAGTATCCAATACTTCACTATTTTAGCGGATTATAAGGGTCTAGAGTATTTTATAAAAAAGTAACACTTAACCGAGAAATAAAGTTATTAAGCAAAAGAGTTATCCTAGTACAATTTTAGGATTAAGTATCGGCTAGGAAAGGAAGTAATAATACCTAATATATTGTTAAGAAGGGAGTAGGACGTCCCTTAAGGATGGGACGATGAGAGGGAAAAGGGCCGGGTAATCCAGATAATTCCCGACTTTATACAACTAAGCTGTACTTTACCTGGTGACCCTCGAATTAGATAAATTACCGAAGATATACTAGAAATATTATAAGCCGCTGTTTTTAATGTTGACCTTATACTATAAGCTCTTTAGGATAGAATTATGAAAGTCGATAGAGTATACTAAGCTACTTATCTAATAGTAAAAAAAAGGAGGAGAAGTTTCCCACTAAAGCTTAAGCTAAAAGTTTAAATTGCTAAATATGAACTCGATGGGCTGGGAAGATTAATATGGAGAGATCGATTATGAGTACCGGGGGGGGAAAACGACGACGACCACCTAAACGAATTATGAATTAAAATTATATAAAGGTGTTACGACTCGTATACTAGTGGCCACCTAGGACGGAATGGTATGTTAGTAATAATAAGTAGATAGTTTTTTTAGTTAGGCTAATCCCAGATAGTTTAGAGGTTTATACGAAATTGCGATACTTATAGAGGGATACACATTTGGAGGTAAACCAAAAAAGGGTTCCTTAAACCCCTACTAGTGCTTACCCACATCTACTACGACTTATTAATGGACTTTATTACTGACCTTCTTTTAATAAAAAGGAAAAAGGCCTAATATTTATGGGTTATTATGGACAGGTTATCGAAGAACCCTACATTAGAAGAGATGGAGATTATGGACGCTGAAGTTTATACTTAGCGGTTCCTCTCCTATTATTATAAGTTTTACGGAATACTATGGATAATAATTAGTAACCAAGGATTAAATTAGATGAGTTGATTTTAGAAGGAATTTTATAGGTTAACTAGTGTAAAACGATTACTAAGTACTACTTATTACCCGTAAACAAATGGAGGGACGGAACGCCTTAACTAGGAGATCTAAGTAATTCTCTGCGTATATATAATATACGCTTAGGACGATTAGGGGGAATTACTACTCAGCGTACAACTAGCCCTTAGGAACTGAACGAGTACTATTACGACGATGTCCCCATTCTTTATAGAGTATAAATACTACGTTAACCTTTTATTAGTGGTAGAAGGAGATAGTTAACTAGAAACGAATTAAGAGGAAATAGCGAAGCAGTTAGTCCAGAGGATGAAGGACGCTATAAAGTTCATTTAAGTAGTAATAGTAGCTGCTCAGTAGCGAAGTGAAGACTCTATGAACCGCACCAGGGGACCAGCTAAGTAGTACAAGGTTAGAGATAAAGTGTGGTTAAACGTCGTTAACTACTCATCCCTAAGGCTAAGTAAGAAATTAGCGTAGTTTTACTATAAATATGAAGTTATATAAGTGATTTTAGTTTACGTAGTAGAGCTGAGTATATTAACTAGTATTTATCTACGTTTCCACGTGGACCTCCTCCGTAGAGTAGTTAGTGACCCGTTATTAAGGTAAGAAACAACTGATGAACAACTACCCCCGATTCACAATATAAACGGAGATCCTGAATGGCTTATAGAAGATATATTAGCGGTAAGGTGGTAGTTAGTGGGTAAAGGGCACCATTACTAGGCCCTAGTTAAATAGTAAAGTTATATAGAGCTAACTTAGGAGCTTATAGAAGTAGTATCAGAGATAGAGGCTTTAGATAAGTATGAACGGTGGTATGGAGAAATTGATATAACGAATAGGGACCTAGTGTATACCCCGAGAAGACGTCGGAGGGTAGTAAATTAATAACCGCTGGTGCACTAGTAGAACACTAATAGGGAGGGAGGGGAGAAAGGAGGGGGCATTTATTACGGGCTGATACCCACGATGGCCTAAGCTTTGCCTAAGGCGTTAACCAGCATCCAACAAAAGAGCCCTCCGGTCAAAGGGGCCTCCGATCAAAGGGCCTCCGGTGACCTCCGGCGCCCCACCAGAGGTCCCCTTTGTTCTCCAGTAGTATAGATTCCTACACCGCCCCCCTTACGAGGAACTTCCTCTCTTTCGCTCCTTAGCTTAAAGTAAACAGTAATAGAGCACCCTAAGGTCGAAAACACCTAGGCCTAGCCCTTCGCACCAGGGTCACTAAGTATCTGAAGTAGGGGCTATGTAGTTGATTAGGGCTGGAGTTACTAGTATGGATAGTATTAACGGCTTGAGCGTTATTGTCCAAAGTAGTGTTATCTCCAAAGGCGTTGTCGTATCGGAATTCCTGGCTAATCTATACGAGCAGACTAATCTTATACCTACTAAAGTCACCATACTCAAAGAGTTGGGCCATAGTCGTCACCATTTAAGTTATTATACTTATCGTAATAGATTTAGAGAAGCAGCGGGTAATAATTTCAATAAGCTTAGGGTCGGATATCACAAGTTTATTCCGGAGGAGGGTTTTAGCTTTAATGTTTTCGATTTTTTGGAAGAGTTTTGTTGCTTTTTTAAGGTCGTTATCCCTAATCAGGCCTCCTTCGCTAAACTGGCGAAGCTATTTGTTTAGTTAAAGGGTATAGTCCTCATCTAAGTGGCTAAAAGTATTAAGTATATACTTCTTAGTGGATACTCAGGTAATTCCCAAAGTTTCGGCTTTAATAATTAATCGGTATTTATCGGGAAGGTACTAAAATAGTATTTTCATCTTTTCCTTATTAGAAAAGTAAGTAAAGTTAGCTTATACTTTGAACTTCTCTATAAAATCAGAAATATTATTACCATAAAACTGGGGCACTCCTTGGGCTCCGGGCTAGGGCATCTTAATAATCACCCCTTTATTCTTACTACCGGTCACCTCCTTAAGGGCTTCAACTAGCTCAGCATAGGGGACTATACTCTAGGCCTAATCAAAGCTTAATAAAGTTTATAAAATAGGTTACTCGTCGATCCTTTTACCCTTAACATCGGGGACGTCGCAGGAGGGTGAGGGCATATCGTCCTACAAGGTGTCCCCATCCTCATAAATCTCAAATACTCAGGGCTACATATTCTAGAACAATTCAGAAAGGTCCATAAGTATTATTATAAGTTAATTAAGCTAATTAGGTCGGATATACTATATAACTAGTTATCTTATAATACGGGGAAGCTAAATAAATAAAAAGGGATCGTCCATAAGGGGGGAATCAGCCTACATCGGGGAACACAATTCTAATAAAACCCACCAAACAACTTCCCCCACCACTATCACTACCATCTTAATAACAAAAAACACAATAATTAGGCCGAAACACATAACCATTCTTCCGAATACCCTAAAGTAAAGAGTACTCTACTTTATTAACCATCCCAAAAAAATAAGATTTATAAAGTGTAATCCCACTTATAATATTATACTCTTAACTAATAACCATTCTTTCATATTTATTAAAATTATTCAATCTATTTATTCTATTCGAACATAACTAATTAGGCTAAGGGATCGCATCTAAATTAACCCACTCAAATATCAACCTTCTACACAATACTCAAAGTCTACACAGTCCATGGTATAAATCCTAAAATAATTCATAATCATACTATTATTCTTACTATTCATTCATACTATTCTTTCCTTTTTCCCAGGTCTAATATCCATTCACAGGGTCTAATCAGGTTTATGGGCCCATACTTAACTCCTTAACTATCATCATTCAATTATAATCCACTTTCTTTTTCTTATTTAGGTATTACTTAACCATTTTTTTTAGTATTTTAACTAAACCCAAGGTTTTTCGGAGTTCTTTATATACCCACGTTCAACACATTAAAACCATTATAATTATCTAATTAAGCCGAATATTCGTCGTTCTATTAATATTACACCTTTATTATATTATATAACAAAATTAGGGAGGGGATAATAGTATCGTAGTAATAAGGAGATCGGGCATTTAATTCGCCCACGAAGCACTAATACAACGAAGCGGGGGATACAGTAAATAGTATATACTATATCGTATAACACACACACTCTACTAACCACAGGTCGTATACCCTCCATCCCGGGTCCATAAAAGTAACTAACTTATATAAAACCACTCAACCAAAACTATAATCTAAGTAAAAGAACACCTCAAGACCTAATCAGGGCTAAAAAGGGGTTCCTACCCTAAATATAAACACTAATGAGTATTAGGGCCTTATTTACTTAATAATAAAGTAACCTCCATACTATTCGTAGTATACAATCCAAATAAACGGGTAAAAAAAGCTCTAAATACGTTTATCTAATTAATAATACTTACTGACGTTCTGTGATGTATTATGTTTCTGGTGGTGCCTTCGTTGTGTCCTCCACTAGAAATGCGTCCCCAGTTCCCCTCTCTCAAATAGCTCGCTGTCGCCTGACTAAGGAAAAACCCGCTTAGCGTAAGCATTTCCCCCTGCACGGTTTCAGTAGAGGTCTTTATTAATTTTATAATAGGACTGCCCCCTTCCCGCTACGATGGGGCTATAAACGATATAATAGTGACCAATTATCTATTAAAGAATATAATCTTTGAGTTATTAAAGGATATTATAATAAATATAATAGTAGACTAATTAATCCGAGGTCTAATTAGGTATTACGGGATACTTTATGTAATTATATTAAATAGGGGATTATAGTTTACGAATTTTATGTGGAAATAACTCTACTAGTTATTATGGATTAAATAGAGACTCTTTATAATATTCTACTTAGAAATAAACAGAGTTATAGAGAGGGTAAACTAGGTAATAGAAACTTATTTTAGAGTATATATAATGTATACTTAGGATAATTAGGATAAATTACTCTTAGTAATAATAATAGTTATTAATAACTAGGTCACCTTATTAATAGGACTTAACTTATTTTTTATTACTTATAGGTATAATTTAAATTTAATTAGAGTAGAGGAACCCCTATGGAATAGTAATAAGACCCCTATAATAAGAGTAAAGGTTTTAGTTTAGAAACTGAAGGACGTTTTTAAGTGGGCTTAAGTGGTGATAATGGTAATATAAGAGAAATAAGAGATTACCGTAAACGTAAAGCGTTAACCATCTAATTAGTTTAAGCCTGGGGATAAGGTTTAGTTGAGGTTACGGAATATCTAATCTAATTAACTATTAAAGAAGTTTAATTAGGTTAACGTAAAATACACCGTCCTTAAATTAGTTGGATCCTATACTTACCGGTTAAATATACCACTAGGGATCCATAATATCGTCTATGTAAACTTAATTAAGTACACTAGAGTTAATCTATTATTATTATAAAGTTGTAATAATGCGAAGGGCTGGTCCTAGGCCTTGTCTCAACCGAAAGGTAGCCAAACACTGTTTATTTCAAGCTGAAGAGGAAAAGGGTAAACTACGATATAGCGCGAAATCTCTACTTCCTAGGGGGTGGGCGCTAGTGGGGCACTGGTGGGGTACTAGTGTGAGCATGGGTATAGCCCGGGCATAACCACCGGGTTCGGCCCGTGACACTACCCCCCTCCTCCCCCCCCGCGCGGCCTCTAGTTCCTGGCTGGCCTCCCGGGGGGGCACCTGCGTACACGCCGCGTCCCCGTCGTTCTCCAATATCGGCCCATAGTGCTCCTCGTAACGGTCCAGCGCCTCCGTTTCCTCTATAGCACCGGCTAGTTCCCACGTAGGGTTAATATAACCCTCCCACTTCACTAGGGCTTTACGTCTTCTCCTTTTACCCACTATTTTCCATCTAATAGTGTAAATCTCCTCTATTTACTACTCATCCTCGTTATCTACTTCCCCGGGTAACCACTAGTATTAGAATCGTAGTACTCCTATATAACCCTTATCCATAATAAGTTCGAAGGGTCATCATTATCTCTTCTTCTGGGAACCCATACTTCGTCCTAGAACATTAACCTTTACTACTTATTAATTACATATTCTATGATTTAACTCTTTAATTATAACTCTAGTGGGAAATTACATTATCCCTATTTTACCACCTTATAAGCTTAGTAATATAACCTATTTTTTTTTAATAGTTTAGTCCTAAAGTATTTATAATTTATTATTATTTGTGAATATTATTATATATAGGAGTATTAGTAAGTTGTTCGTAGTATGGCCTACTCGGGGGATACTAGTTCCTTCCTTAGGGATAGCGTGGTTAGGTATTAACTGGAGTATGTGTCCCTGTTCTCTCTTATCGTCCTAGCCCTAGAGGGCGTCCTACTCCCTCCGAGAAAGGGCATCGGGGACTACTACTTCCTTTCCTGGTTAGTACTCTAAATAAAAGTTGTATTAGGTTAGTTCTTCTACTCACCAGCTCTACTTCTCAGTAAGGTGCTATTTCGTTATAAAGTGTTTAAGGCTTTTGTGATTTATAAGAATTTTAAAGTTACTTATATTTCGTAGTTCTACTCTCTAAGCCCTAAGGTATATAAGTATAATGAGTAGTTCCTTATTATGGATAAGGTAATTATATTTAGCTAGTGATAACTTTTGTGAGTAGAATGCGATAAGGTGTTAGTGCCCATCAGAGTCTTCTTATATAAGGGTATTACCTAAGGTAAACCCTGAATAGTTTATTTTTATTATTATCTTTCCTTTAGGGTCAAAGTGGCGAAGCACCGGCTTTATACTAAATAACCGCTTGAGCTCCTGGAATCCTTCTTCTTAACTAGGTCCCCAATAGAACATAATCAACTTCTTTATAAACTTCGTAAAGGGCTTAATAATAATAGTATAGTTGGGTATAAAAATGCGATAATAATTCGTAAACCTAAGGAAACTTCTAACCCCCTTTATAATCTTCACGGTCTTAACTGAAAAGGTATACTTCTTAGGGTCTAGTCGTAGTCCGGCCTTTATTAGGCGCCGGAGGACCACCCGTACCTTCTTTTTATACTTTTTTTTTAACTTAGATGTGTAAATTAGGATATTATTTAAATAAATAGTAACAAAGTTATTTAAGAAGTTTTAGAGAGTTATATTAATATACTATTAGAATATAGTTAAGGCCCCGGTGAGTTTAAAGGGGTAGACCAACTACTCGAAGAGTTCGTATTTTATATGAAATACTATCTTCTCGACATCTTCTTCTATAATCCGAATTTTATAAAACACAACTACGATATTAAGTTTCGTATACTATTATATAGTGGTTACTCGTTGGAGGGTCTCTAATATAAGTAGTAGTGGATAACGGTCCTTCTTTGTGATACTATTAAAAGCTTAGTAATTAACGTAGAACCGAATTCCCCCACTAAGCTTCTTAATAAATAACACTGGGGTACCCGCTGGTGAACTACTAGCTCGAATAAACCCTTTGTCTAATAGGTCCTCTAGTGTTTTCTTTAGGACTAAGAGTTCCTTATAGGATATCCCATATAAGGGTCCCCATAAAAATGTAAGTTCCTAGTTATGAGTATCCTTAATAAGGGGGATTTTATGGTTAACCCCTGGCCTCCTAGGGGGCACCGAGTATACTTTCTCCGGGTTAAACAAATCTCTAAACTCCTTATAAACTTAGTTTAGGACGAGTTCCTTTACATCCATAGGCTTCTTTTCTTTTAGTGTATCCTCGATACCCCTTAAACTTATAATTATAACATAAGCCTTTAATACCCTCTAATACTTTACTTATTAGTATATAACTATAAATATAAGGGCCATTAGTAATTGGGTTATATAAATCTCTTTTATAATAGTTAGTTCTTCCTAATTAGAGAAGTATACATTTACTCCTCCTTTACTATAATATACCCACTAAGTAATAGTATTATATATTATATAGTTTATTTTTATTTATGGTTTCCCTAGGAATATGGGGGGGTCTAGGCCCTTTACTATATATACGTAAACTTTCTGAGTGTGGCCACTTAATTCCAGATCTAGGATAGTTATACCCTGGGTATTACCAGGTGATGGCCCGTCTTATGTATACCCTCGTAGAGTACGCTTCTTCTGATCCACTAGTGGTAGTCGGAGGCGTCTAGAGAGAGACTGATCCACTATTGCGTAGACGTTGTAGTTAGTATCGATGAGGGTGTGTGTTAAGTGTCCTTTGTTAATCCTTGCCTGAATAGTGGTTGACCCTTGGCTTCTTTGTTGTTATTCTTCTTAGTGGGATTCCCATCCTTTGGTTTCCTCCTTCATCGGTTTTGGTACCCGATTTTATACTAGAGTTACTCTTTTCTCGAGTTATCCTTATTAGAGGAGGTATTAGTGGCCTTTTAGTCCTCTTTTTTTGACCTAGGATTTTTTTACTTTTTTATTACTTTAATATAAATAACCTTTACTTACCTAGGAACTTTCTTTTAGTAATTCCTAGTAATATGACCTTTTTTATTATAGTGAAAGTATTCACGGTGGTCCACTAGTGGGTTACCCGAGGAGCGGTGGTGGTGGTAGTCCTTCTCCTCTTTTCGAGTTGATGAGGTGTGGGTAGTGTTAATTATCTGAATATCTCCATTGCGATCCTTCCGTGGAGGGGCTGGGGTTGGGGATTAGTGATGTTCCCGTTTAGTAGTGATGGGTATTATATACTCTAATTTCTAGGTAATGTTTTATACCCTAATGAGCTACTAAGTATACTCCCTTAATAGGGAAATGGTGATTAAGTACTCTTTTAGGTGGGAAGTAAGGGTGTTTTCTAATATAGTAATCTTAACGGTGTCAGGTTATATACCACCTCCTACGTCTATTATTATTCGTTTAAACTTTGGTAGGAAAATAGTTAGTTTCTTATTATTTTTTTAATAAAGGGTTTATAGTTGGGCTATGGTTTAGGGTTGGGTGTTTAGGTCTTAGTAGGTTTTATCGAGGTAAGATATGAAATCTTCGGGGTTACGTTAACCTCTAAACCCCCCGACTATATAAAACATAATAACCACTTACTAGGGATTAGTATTTAAATAAGAGTTAATTAGGTACTATAATTCCTAGTTAATAGGGTAAAACACTTTATCTATAATAATCTTATCCCTTATCTACTATACCCAAAAAAAGTAATCCTTTTACTTCCCCGAGAACTTTAAGGGTATTAATAGTGGTTTACGGTGTATTAGTATTTCTATTATAAAGTGGTAATTACCCACTAATAGGGCTTCGGTACCTACATCTTCTATAAGGGTCAGTATCGTCGCCCCTAAACCTCGGCTTTACTCTAACTCATTAGAGAGCTCAATAATCCTCACTTATAGGGGCCCGAGGACCTCGTTTAAGGCTAACTATAATTAGGCCTACAGTTTATCAACTATTATACTAACTAATATCCTCTTCTTAACTAGTGGGGAACTACGCTCTACCCAATATCCAACGTTCATCGATCTATTATTAGGGAACTACACTTAACTTAGGATTCTATTTTATAACTAATAAGGAGTTATACTTAACTTAGTAGTATCTTATATAATAAATAAAACTAAGTTTAAAATATGTGAAAAGCTAGTCCTAGGCCTTATCTCAACTAAAAAGTAGCTAAACACTATTTATTTCAAGCTGAAGAGGAAAAGGGTAAACTACGATATAGCGCGAAATCTCTGCTTCCTAGGGGGTGGGCGCTAATGGGGCACCGGTGGGGCACCAGTGCAAGCACGGGCATAGCCCGGGCATAACCACCGGGTTCGGCCCATGACAATAATGCTTAATTACTTATGATATTAGTGGTTAATAGGGAGGAGTTTGAAGTTGAGGAGATCTGTAATGTGTAAAAAGTACGGGGTGGATAGAAGGTCTTAGTAAAGTGGAAGGATTATATTTAATTCACCCAGGAGTTAATGGATATACTAGTGGATATAGTAACCTTGGACTATTACGAGGCCGATTACGGGAATATCCCTTAGGAAGGGAGGGGAGGAAGGGGGTAATTATCACGGGCTAAGGCCCGATTAGAGGCCTCGGAACTACTCGGCTATATTCAACGCCAACTACTATTTACTAAGCTTAATCAGGCCGAAGTAAACCTAATTAGGATTTAACGGATTTATGGGGCAGCAGACTTTTCCTTCCTTTCTCCTTATCTTAAAGATACTCGTAGTAGTCGCCATAGCTAGTTGCAATATACGTGCTTGGACCGTTACAAGGCCCGCTGGGAGGCTGGGATAGCTAAGGATAGTATATGGGATGTTGAGGTTTGTGTTCTTTATGCTCCTAGGGTTTGTGATTCCCGTAAGAAGGACGTTTAAGAAGTGCTTTAGATGGAGGAAGACGGAATTTAAGTTTTGAGATAATTATAGCATTTGGAAATAGTTATTAAAGGGTGGATTAGGTGGTAGGAAGCCCATTAGATGGAGGCTTCCCTGAAGAGGTGTATCGAATCCGTTGTACTAAGCGCTTAATCCACTTCCGGTGTGCTCGAAGGCCGTGTATGGAGTGGAATAATAGCGGGCCGAAATGCGCCCTTGAACCAGCCACTTTAAGGGCTAAGTTCGTCCCTGAAGAACAGGGAGAACAAGAACAATGACACACAATTGAATATATCACGAATTGACCCTTGAATCCGACATCTATCTGCACCCTGGCTTACACCTCCAGCATCCTAAAGGTTAGTTTGGTACCTAGTAGAACTTACCTAATCAAAAAGGCCAACAGGAAGAGCGCCAGGCGCCAGGCCTCGGGAAAAGCATTAGATAAGCAGGATAAACTCTGTGCGTCAGTGTAGCCAGGAAACCGAGACACGACCGAGCGGTTCCTAAAGGGTGGGAGTCAGATAACAGGCAGCAATCTAACCCAGGGCTGGTTTACCCGAGGGATAATACGATGCCAAGCATTGACTCAGGGGGGATCACCCCACCCTCACCCTCAGCTCAAGGTAAAGCGGCCACTGCTCAGGTTCCACACCCAGTCCAGATTCGGGGGAGACTTGCTGTTGGGGAAGACTATAGAGGTAGATTGTCACTGGTGCCTTAGCGGCCCCACCCCCACCGCTGCGCGCCCCTTGGTGCCTGCCTCTGCTACTTGGTAGGTACCCATCCCCACTACCTTAAGGTAAGGTAGGTTGGTAGTTGATCTTGTTTGCTTAGGTACAGAGTATTACTTTGTTGCCCTGCGACTTTTCCGAATTTCAGCCAGCACGCACAGCAACTTGTCAAACAACCAACACAACCATGGCGCAACCGCTAGATCTCGCGAAGACGCTGGTCAAGTCGGTTATGCGCGCATTCTACGAGACGCGTCACATTCTGATCATTGACGCGTTGATCATCCACTCTGCGTAGGGACGTTATCCACTCACTTCTCTACAGCTGGCCTAACTTCCTCGCAGGCTCCGAGACGACGACCTCGCCTACTTGATGGCAACGAACACGAAAGACCTCCACAAGGCGTGCGGAAAGCTGAGAGAGGATCGATTTCTTGCAGTGTACGCTCGGTACATTCTCTTGTGGGCTCTGCTTGAAGCTGACGCCGGGCGCACTTCAGGTACACGAGATTAGAATATCGCGAAGATCCCAAGAACCCAGAAGCGAAGCCGCGCCCCGTGAACCGCACCTATTACTATATCGACTACCGCCAAACCATTGACGCCATCAAGTGGCGGGTATATACCGTCGACAAGCAGATCCAGGGCACGACCGTTCCCGCAAGCGAGCGCAAAGAGTATTTCTGCGGACGATGCAAAGCAGAATGGACGCAGATGGAGGTTCTAGACAATGTTGGCCCAGAGGGCTTCGTTTGCCATCGATGCGGTTCGCCGCTCACCCATGACCTTGAGCGCAACTCGACCGGCCACGAGCAATCTACACGGCTGAACAACCAGTTCAAGTTCATTACTGAGCTGCTCCCCCGCATCGATGAAATGGTGGTACCGGACAATACGTTCGACATTGCCATTAACAAGGCCCTGCCCGTTGTCCGAGATGCAACCTACGCGACAGTTACCTCAATCCCCGCTTCTGCCTTGCAACCGACAGCGGTCAAGGGCCTCGATAACGTCGGGCCCAAGTCTATGTCGGTCAACATATCAACGACAGACGGGCCATCCGAGGCCGAAAAGGCGGCAGAGAAGGCGCGCAAAGAAAAGATTGCGCAGCAGAACGCACTTCCCTCGTGGATGTCCAACAGTACGGTCACTGGAGAGTCTTTCTCTGCCCAGGCCGGCCCAACACCAGCGACCAAGGTCGAGGAAGTCGACGACAAGGACACCGTGGCCAAATCAGCAGATAATCGAGACCACGCAGAGCTGGACGATTACTTTGCTCGCCTCAAGGCAGAACAGGCTGCCGAGGCCGCGAGGGCGCTCGAAGAGGAGGGTTCAGACGACGAGGAGGACGAGGAGGAAGACGCCTTTGAGGACGTAACACCCATAGGCAATACCACGCCCATGCCCAAGCCAGAAACGCCAGCAGAGACAGAGGAACTGCCCGCTAAGAGGGTCAAGGTTGAGATGCCGGATGACGGTGAGAGCGATGAAGACGTCGAGTTTGAGGACGTCTAACTATCACGCTCTTGCCCATGTTCCATTCTTGTGTACTACTAATTAAAAGCGTCTCTGGAGCTGAGGAAGAATAAACCATGATATCCATCTACTATGGGTGGGACTTTTGTGATAACTTTGCAGTGCCTCGTCTTCAACCACTGTTGATGTCGCCGTTCATCCTCAGCGAGTGGCGATGATGTCAGCTTGTCAAGGGCTACCAATACTAGGTAGGTCCTGCAGCATAGGTACTGTAGTATAACTGTAATGAAGCAAGGAAACCCACTGTTATGCGCGCTAATTTCCCACTCGAAAAAGCCTCTCCTCCGTTTCAGCCTGCAGCGGGCTAGTCTCGTTGGCGACTTCCCCCCGTGCGCGATGTCTACTACCTTTTGATGCACTACCTTATGAAGGAGGGGGATAAGGTAACCAGCACCTGCGGGGTTTTCAAGTCTAGCTCAAGCCAAATAGGAAAAATCACACGTGACTTCAGCAATCGCCGCCTCGGACTTTTCTCCTTTCTTGGTATCGTCATTTCGTCGTTGATGATCTCGAACTTGGCCGTCGTGGCCTGTCCCAAGATATGGCGATGCCTTTCGATCTGCCTCCCGTGTTTTTGCTTCCCACCCACTTGGAGCCAGACTGCCTTCACGAGCTTGAAGGGAGAATCCCAAGCTTAACCTACGACATACACGAAGCCGATATTGTTCTTGGCAACATATCGAAGAGAGAAAGGGCGTTGTTTGAACTGAGGCACAGGAAGGTGCAAACTGATCCCGTTGAGGTGGCAGAGACCGCCAAGTCACACTCCACAATACCTCGGAAACGCAAAAGCGACTATGCTTCAAACGACAGTGAATCCACAACATGCACAGAAGATGGGGAAGGGTCTGGAGTTGGAAATACTCGAAGTCCGCGAATGTCACCCGCGGCCAATCCTGCTGGCCTCAAAACTGTCAAGGTTGTGAAGCTTGCTTGGCTGACAGAATCTCTCTCGCTGGGCGAGGCTCTGCCGCTTGATAGTTATGTCATATACGAGGGTCGCAAGAAGGGTGCGCCGGAAAGGCAAGTCGCGGTTCAAGGCAGTAACATGCCTTCTCGGGCTGCGGCAGAAGCAACGTCGCCTCGCCGCAACACCTTACCCCGGCTGATGACGAGTAGTTCATCGCAAACTATTCATCGAACGGCCCCGTCGCTGGTCAGACAGACAACTTCGGAGCATGACTCGGCTCTGAAGCTGCCGCCCGTACCGTCTTCTCTCAGAACAACATACGCTTGTCAGCGAGTCACCCCCCCCAACCCGCAGAACGCTGCCTTCATACAAGAGCTAAAAAAGATCCGAACAACACGAAAACTCATGGGCGACCAGATAGGGGTGAGAGCATACTCAACGTCAATTGCAACAATATCGGCGTATCCTTACATCGTATCGAACCCGCAAGGTGAGCAGGCACCGCAAATCGTGGGTGGAAATAGTGATACTAAGTTCGGAAACATAGAGGTTGCAAGGCTGCCCGGTTGCGGCACTAAGATTTCTGAATTGTGGCACGAGTGGAAAGAGGACGGTAGGCTTCGTGAGGCAGAGGACGCTCAAGCGAACCTCAGGCTTTCGGTGATACAGATGTTCTACGATATCTGGGGAGTTGGCGATACAACAGCCCGAGATTTTCATAACAAAGGCATGTTGGAACCATCAGAGGGACGGGCTGTACGCTAACCAGTGCGTCTAGGATGGCGAGACCTCGACGACGTAGTCGAGTATGGATGGGACAGTCTGACGCGCGTCCAACAGATTGGCGTCAAGTTCTATGACGAATTTAAGCTGAAGATACCGCGAATCGAGGTTGAATCCATCGCCGGCACCATCCTGAAGCACGCCCGCAGATTCAACTCCGGCTTCCAATTAGCAATCGTCGGTGGCTATCGTCGCGGCAAGCTGGAGAGTGGTGACGTGGATGTAGTAGTTAGTCACCCAGACGAATCTGCCACTATGAACTTTGTCGAAAAGCTGGTTGTGAGCCTGGAAAAGAGCAGGCATATCACACACACGCTCACGCTGAGCAATCACAATAGCGAACGTGGCCAGCTGCCCGTCAGCTGGAAGGGGAATGAAGGCAGAGGGCGCGGCTTCGACACCTTGGACAAGGCGCTCATTGTATGGCAGGAGCCGGGCAACGAGGGCCTGGGCGATTCCAGCGGCGACGCCTCCAGTGACCGGACCCATAGGAGACCACATCGGCGAGTAGACATCATAGTAAGTCCTTGGAAGACCGTTGGCTGCGCCGTCCTGGGCTGGAGCGGAGACACGACCTTCCAACGAGACCTGCGGCGCTATTGCAGGACACAAAAGAGTTTGAAGTTCGACAGCAGCGGCATTCGCAGCCGCCTCGATGGCAGCTGGGCAGACTTTGAGGGCTGCAAACGTGGAAAGGCGGCTGATATGTTGACGGCGGAGAGGAGGGTCTTCGAGGGGCTCGGGCTGGCCTGGATACGCCCAGAGGACAGATGCACCGGATGAAGACAAATGGAGCTTCCTGTCGTTGACCCTGCTGGACCACTGTGATTCACCGCCGGCATGCCCGGAGTACCTGCAGAGCCTTCCGTACTCGTCGCGGTTTGCGCCGCGGGAGGTAGTGAGGCGCTCGCCGGCGGGCAGTCCCGGGGACCCGATCCAAGATCCCGGTAGCACATCGATCGAATGTTTAAGCGGGAGTTAAAATGGCGTGCTGATCTCGTCAGCAACTTATTGGAAGAGAACAACGCAGGCACCGGCGCAGCTTTTTGGGCCATGAACACATCAACATCAATCTGAAGTGCGAATAGCCTCATTCACGACGCGGCCCAGAGCTGGAACGAACCAGGCCGGCGGCTGCTGTTCGGCCGTTGCCGACGCTGTCTCGCGGATCAAGAAGCGCATGGTCCAAACTCCGCCCGAATCCGCACTTCGAATGCCATGGAAGACGAAAAGACCGCTTTGAATGTTCCCACGCCATCTCTTCTCGATACACCTGATTGGCCGGAATTCCGCAGCGTCGGCACTCGGGGCTAGAGTGTAGCCGGCTCCATCCCGCTGGTGCTTGAGAGGCAGAATTTGACGTCGCACATGAAGTGGGCAGGACCTTGTACGCTTCGTCAGGGATCGCAGCTCCAGCCCATAGAGGGAAACGGACTACCTTAGCGAGCGGAGATTCGGGCGGAGAAGAACCCAGACACCAAGCGTCTGAGCCCAGCTAGAAAGTAGCAGAGCAGTGCCATGATATTGGTGCGATCCCACAAAGCTCCCTCGCGACTAATTGAGCTGCTCCCCGCGCCATTGAATACATATACGACCTTTAGCCCCCCCTAAACTTGCTCGATCGACATCTCGGCCCTAGAGAGAGCAAATTAAATTGGTTCCTCCCCAATCCACCGACATACACCTGTCCCCGCCGCCATAGCTCGCCAATATGCCCATCGCGCTGCAGCTCCCCAACGAGTACGGGTATGGAACAGCTCCCCCTCCCTCGGAGAGCTTTACACGCCTCCTGGACCAGGCCAAAGGCTAACAGCAGTCACGATGCCGCAGCTACGTCCTACTCGTGGCCGCATCGACCTTCTTCATCAACACTACCCACGTCCTCCTGACGTCCAAGTTCCGCAAGGCCAGCGGGCTGGTTTACCCGGCCCCCTACGCCTCCAACGAGGCCGCCGAGAAGGACCGCAAGGCCTACATGTTCAACTGCGGTTTGCTTTAATCCGCCGGACTTCCCCCACCGGTATGTCGGGGTCAAACCACAGCGTAGACTAATGGATCCTACAGCGCAACGCGCCCACGCGAACTTTACCGAGAATCAGCCATCCTTCCTCGGCGCCCTGCTTATCTCCGGCCTCCGCTACCCCATTGCCAGCGCCGCCCTGGGTGCCGGATGGGCTCTCTCTCGACTCGTCTACGCCTTTGGCTACACGAGCTCGGCCGGACCCGCGGGCCGAACTCGGTGAGTGCCCCCTCCAATCATCTCGGTAGCGTACCGTCCGGGCTAACAATGCGACTCAGCGGTGCTGGCGGATCCTTCCTCTTTGACGGCATCCTCAAATTCACGGCCGTGTACACGGCTATTGCCATGATCATGGACTGGTAGATCAGCCACCGGGGCTGTTGGTCGGCATCGAACTTGACCGCTCATATACGCAAAGACGCTGTAAAGAAGAAGAAGAAAAGACAACAAGAGCGGGTTGCGTGCCCGCGAATACATGCATGCGAGTCCTCCTGTGTACTGCCAAGTTGCCTGACACTGCTGCGGACTTGTTGTGAATACCATGCCTTGGAATGAAACCTGTAATAACCGGAACGCCATTCATTCGCACATACCAGTCAACAACAAGACCAGCCTCATTTTCTCCGCCGCATGCGTCTGAGCTCCATGCCACGATCCGAATCATCCGCCGCCGATTGTGCCGAGATGTCCTCCGTCGACTTCTCGATACCGTTGTTCCCAAGCAGGTAATCTCCAAAGTACTTCATGGCACTGAAGATCTCCTCACCGACGGGAACGATGTTGTCCTTGGGAAGCAGGAAGCCGTAGCTGCCGGTGTCTCGGAGCTTTATCTGGTAGCTGTAGTGCGCATGCAGTTCGTGGTAGAACCAGTCAATGGCCGATCCGCCACCCGTCTCGATGCGGCGTGCATGGCTCTTATGGCCTCGCGCCGAGACTGCCCCCTCGCACGCCGATGTGACCGAGTACAGCTCCCCGTTTGACAGACGGATGGCCTTGGCAAGTCCGGCTGCGAGCTCCTCTAGATTCTCGACGTTGGGCGGGTCCACGTCGCAGGAGTAGGCAAAGGGGAAAAGGACCTGCTGAGAATACGAGTGTAAGTCGATAAGGCCCACGAATTCGGCATTATCCTGAGACTCGTTTTTGGCCCAGTTTGCGAGCGCAATGGCTTCCGTGGCTTCCCATGGCTCCGTTCCGCCGTAACTTTCGGAGCAAGGGTCGTTTTCAGAGTCGAGGCCACTCCATTCAAAGCCAAAGGCGTGATCTAAATCGAAACCGCGGCACCATTGCATGCCCGTCTGCTGTCGGGACTTGCGCCAAAGGCGGTCGACTTGCCAGGTGTACTCGACGCCATCGGGATTGACCACGGGTATGAAGACAAAGTCGAAGTGCTCCAACAGCTTGCTGATCATGGGCTCCTTGTTGAATGACGTGATGAAAGACCATGCGACATAGTTTGTGGTTGTCGTGGAAATCCACTCCCGCGCGTGCATGCCCCCGGTAACAACCACAGTCTTCCTCTTCGCGCCGAGCTTTCCGGGGGTTTTGACGCCCACTTTGAGGGCCGGGATGTCTCGGCCTTCATACGACTGTCCGATACTAATCAACTCGGTAATGGAGGGGAACATAGCCTCCATCAGGCGCATCCAAGGGACGATTACCTAGACTGAGTCAGTTCGGGTTTTGCTCGGCTTATGCCGGGAGTCAGTCACCTACGGAAAGCGGCTGGTACTCTTGAAAAAAGACGTTGTCGCCTTCCCGACGCGACAACTGGAGAGATGTTCGGCCATCTTGGAGACGCTGGATCTGAGTTGGTGTGGCGACGGCGGGATAGGTGTCATACACTGCAGCGGCCAGGTCTGGAATCAAAGTGGAATAGGAGGACCTCAATGACCTGGGCAGGAGACCCAGGAGGGAGGCAATATCGTCGTTGCGCACGCGGACGTCGACGCACTCATTATTGAAGGCCCAGATATCGAGGAACAAGCGAGCGGCGGACTCGGAGAAGGCAGTCTCTTCTTCAGGCGTGGTCAAGTTGAAGCGCAAAACGACCTGGTCGTTGTATTTGGTTCGGAGGCTGGCCCGGACATGCGGAGCAGGACGAGTCGTCGCTTTGGCGGGAGGGGGTCCAAAGACGAGCTCAATGGCACCATCACGCAGCCAGGTCAACAGGGGGAAAAGACGGGACCGCGCGGGTGCGGGATTCAGTGCGCTGTGATCGTAGTCGGGATATGGATCGAGACGGGCGGCGTGTGCAGACGGGGCGAGGAGAGCAAAGCCAGCCAACGAGAGGACCGCCTGAGGCCGCATCTTGACAGCAGATGCCGTCGCAAGGATGCTTCGCACAAGACAAGTCGTAGATGTGGGTGATCGAAGTCGATGTGTATTGGGACTGGAGATGTCGACCACCCCCGGTTTCGGGGTCGAGGAAGAGGCTGCGCGTGCTTGTAACAATGCAATTGAAGAGGTTGGCTAGAAAGGCAAGACCCGCGAGTAGACGTCGTGCGGTGGATGCGGAAACGGAGCAAAGACGAGATGAAGACTGCAAGATGCAGAAGCGAGAGATAAGGGACGGCAACAATGTCTTCAGCGGACGTACAGCTAAGGTAGAGACTGCCGGGCGGGCAAGGAAGCAGCCTGGGGCCGGGGTGGGCAGGTACCTTAGGTAGGTATCCTATCGACTGAGAGGGCCGATATGGATTACCTCGTAGGCAGGTAGTGAGGCACTTGTGAATACAGATGGGCAGTACCTATCCAGTACCTAACTGCGCTATGAGTACGCCGATGACCATGCTTCACGTTGAGGATGGAATGGTGCAGATTCTGAGCTAGCACTGTAGATCTACGGCAATTACAACGGGGCTGGAGGGGCCGCTGCGCAAGAACGGCAGCTTTAAGAACGTCACATGGGCTTTGGTCTCTGGTAGGTCAGCGTAAATTTGGGGGCTACATGGAGTCTGGTCGCACTGTGACCCGCTGCAGGGCAGCCGGGATCCAATAACCAAACTTGCCAGCAATGCGGCGCCATGTACATCGCACTACGGTCTGGGCGAGGTGTACATTGATGGGTCGGGAGAGACCAGACCCCTGAGACGGATCCGCGGATTAGACAGGGAACTTGGAAGAGGTAAGGTAGCGGACTCAAGGACGTTGGGGTGGAGGGTACTTTGGAGTGGGCTGGCTGGGCTGAGCTGGGCTGGACTAGACTGTTGTCAATAAAAAAAAGTCTCGTCCGCTGCCCCAGCCCAGGGCAAATGGCAGCCAGAGCAGCACCGGGCCTGACCCTGCCTCGCAGGCTCGCTGCCACACCGCCCACTAACAGCAACAGCCCAGGGCAGTCCGCGCCACTACTGCAGGCCCTTTCAGCCCCCGCCAGGCAAGCCCACCACCGTGGAACCTAGCCTCTGGCTCAAACTACTACCTAAGTTGCCTAGGTACCTAGTTAAACCATACAGTAGTGCTATTGCCCCTAAGGTACCTATTTACCGGCATTGAGGTTAAGCACCTTAGGGAGGTATAGGCACTGTAGGTAGGTGCGACAACCCACCTCGCCTGGCAACCTCACGGCAGACCTCACTTTAGAGCGCAGCCCAGCGTGCCAGTCAACCCAGGCCAGCCCAGGCCAGGGCTTTTGGAGACGAGACGGGACGCTGCGACAACACGACGCCATTGCCAATTGCACTTGTTATTTTCTGGTGTTTTTTTTTCCTTCTCCCCCCCCTCTCTCTCCCTCTTCCCTCTCCCTTCCCAACATCCACGTCCATCCAGTTCTGTCTGCGTTGCCATCTGTCCGTCCCTGTCGCTCATCTCATCTCAGGCGTCGTCGCCCATCTCCATCTCCTTCTCCTTTAGCTTCTCAGCACCTCTACACCTCTTTCTCTCCACACCTGGCCTGTCGGTCGCCCTACCTCCCTCTCCCTACCTTGCCTACCTGATCCACCACACCCTGCATTGCCTTCCTTGCCTGCCTTTCCTTGCCTGCCTTTCCTTGCCTCGCTTTGCCGTGCCCCGTCGTAGGATGCCCGGCCGTCCTGTCCTTTACGTTGCACCGCGGCCGGCATAATAATATCTACCCTTCCATGGGTATCTTACCTACGTTGCCTTGCCTTGCCTTGCCTTGTCTACCTGTACCTTAGCTGGACCTCACCTCATCTTGCTGACCGACGCCTCCTCCTTCCTTCTTCCTCCCTCCCTTTGTGTCGCCCATCTCGACCTGTGCCCTCCAATGTGGCCGGTCTCCCTGCTCAATCTCCCGCTGCGCTGATGGCTTAATCCCCGAACCCAACGGCTTCGTACCTCACCTTGACTGTGGTTCGTCATCCTCCCGCCTCGACGTCGTATCCCTGGCAAACCATGACCCATCGCCGCCATGCCTTTTCTACGCCGTCGCGGCAACATGGTCAGCGAGACCGACATGAGGCGTCATACCATTCTTGATACCGATTCTGCGCCCCAGCTCCCGCCGCTTCCGCAGCACTTTCCTCCCCAGCGACCGCAATCCCCGTCGCAATTCCAACCCCAACCTCATCATCAGCAGCAGCAGCAGCAGCAACCGCCGTCAGAACCGCAACAAGACCTCCAGCTACACCAGCACCAGCACCAGCAGGACGTCCCCCGCGTCTCTGTGTCGACCTCCGTCAACGAAGCTCCGTCGACGTTCATGGCCGCGCCTGCGCAACCCGACGCCGACTTCCTCGACCCTTCAGCCCGACACGACGCTGACGATCCCGACGCCCGACCAGACACTCCTCCCATCCAGGAAGAGACACCAAAGCATCGTCGTTTCTCTATATTGAGGTTTCGCAATGCCTCCGACTCCCAGCTGTCCCTCAGGGCGAAGCAACAGGCGGAAAAGCCTCCCCCTGTTCCTCGCCGTATGTCATTGTCCACCCCTTTCTTGGCATCATCGCGTCTCTCGACTAGCTCATCGTACTAACCAGCTGCGCCAGCCCCTGAGATTATTACGACTGCCCCTACTGTTGACTTCCAGGTACCTCAAAAGAAGCAATCTCGCATGCGACTTGCCGACCGATTTCGACGATCCGGCGAACTGCCAAGGAATAGCGAAGATGTGGGCAATCGGTCCATGACGTGGAAGTCTAGGAGAAAGACTGGGCTGGAAGATTTGGCTTCAAGGAACAGGCCTACGCTCGTTACGTTCGAAGAGCCCAGCCGTTCCTCTTCTTCGAGGGCTCCTATGAGTGAGGACCATCACGATGGCCCTGCACTATCCCTTCCTGCAAACCGAGCCTCGGAATCGTCACGCTCCGACGCGAGCTTAGGAGACCAGATCCGTCCCACGACCACCGCGGGCACTTCACCCCCGGTCCATCCAAGCACCAGCTTCTTCCGCCTGCCTCGAAGAAAACCGCGAGCCCCAGCACCAATGTTCGACCTGTCGCACCTGCCGCAAAAAGGCAAGTCTCCGAACGGGATGGACAACCCCGCGACATCATCCTCTTCCCTCAGTGCATCTCAACATCCGGCTGTGTCAACCTCTAGAGAGGGAACCCCGCGTCCCCAGCACGGCTCACGGCCGCCGTCTAGCTACAGCGCGCACGCTGATTCCGTGGCATCATCCGCCCCTGATCAGCCACACAAGCCAAACGCCTCGCCGGCCACAGCCCTCTTCCGCCCGGGCTCCACCCATTCAGGCCAGTCATCGCCGACCCGCGCTCGTTTACAGCGCCGGGGTAGGTCCTCGACGATGAGTTCTCTGGGCAGAGAGTCGGTGGACGGACATCTTGATCCGGGAACCAGCCGAACATCGACATCCATTGGGCGCAAGAGTTTCGGCGACCTGTTCGGCCTCAACAGATTACGTCAAAACTCGGACCTGGGCCAGAGCAGACACGGGACCCTGACACCGGCCACCCCTGGTTCAAACACGTCCAAAAACAATTCTCTGCAGATTGCACGAGAACCGATTGCTTTGCCCGAAAAGTTTGAGGATGAGACGCCCACCAAATATCTCGCTCGCATCGAGGAGATACTTAGTCGTGGAGTCATCGCCAGCGCGTTGTCCAAGGGAAGTGATGCATTCTCTTTGGCCGTCTTGCGGAGCTACATGCGCCGTTTCAGCTTCTTTGGCGACCCAATGGACATGGCTATCCGAAAACTGCTCATGGAGGCCGAGCTACCGAAAGAGACTCAGCAAATAGACAGGTGTTTGCAGGCTTTCGCGAACCGTTACCACGAATGCAATCCGGGCATATACGCCTCACCCGACCAAGCCTACTTTGTGGCCTTTTCTCTTTTAATTTTGCATACCGACGTATTTAACAAGAACAACAAACACAAGATGCAGCAGCCCGATTATCTGAAGAACACTCAGGGGGAGGGCGTGTCAGACCCGATTCTGAGGTGCTTTTACGACAACATCACATACACTCCGTTCATTCACGTCGAGGACGACTTGGACCTAAACGGTGACCGGCTGATGGCAAACAGGGCTAAGCGGAAAACACTCTTTCCGGGGGGTACACCCGATGCAGCCGCCAGGCGGACCAACCGAGAACCTCTTGATCCGTATACGCTTATAATAGACGGCAAACTGGATATCTTACGGCCGAGTCTGAAGGATGTAATGGAGCTCGAAGACCACTACGACTACCTAGGGACGGCAAAGGGTCTTAACGTCAAGGAGCTCCAGAGGACATTCTTCAGGACCGGCGTGTTACAAATTGTGTCGGCCAGATCGCGACCGGATGCGTTCCGTGACGAGAAGAGCGCCACTAACCCGGCTGAGGCGGCGCAGGGGGTGGTGGACATCAAAATCACCAAAGTAGGCCTCCTCTGGCGAAAAGATGCCAAGAAGAAGAAAACTCGATCTCCATGGCAGGAGTGGGGCGCCATTCTCACGGGCGCGCAGCTCTACTTCTTCCGCAACACCGCGTGGATCAAGAATTTGATGCACCAATACGACACCCACATCAAGCAGGGTCTTTATGGCGAGCCAATTACTTTCAAGCCGCCGCTACCAGACTTCAAACCGGACGGATACCTTCCGACAAAGGAGGCCGTCGCCCTCGTCGACTCCACGTACAAGAAGCACAAGAATGCCTTCAAATATGCTCGGCCGGGTGCGTACGTCGAGGAAGTCCTATTAGCCGACAACGAGGAAGAGATGAACGATTGGCTCGCCAAGCTGAACTATGCCGCTGCCTTTACAACGTCGGGTGTTCGCATGCGAGGCGTGGTAGGCGGCAACTACGAGGGGCAGAGCCGAAGAGGCATCAGGAGACTTGGCAGCTCGGCTTCTGCGCAGGTCATTCAAACCCCCACCGGCGACGTCAGCATTGTCCGTGGCAAGATTGACCACAAAGAGGCCGAGTCTATCCAGGCGCAGCGACGGCAAACCATGATGGACGCCGTTGCCAAGGCAGATGAAGAGATCGCGATCAAGGAGCAAGAGCTAGAGATTCACCTTAGGAACGCCCGGCATCTCCAGATCCTGTCGCCAATTCAGGCGAAGACCAGAGACCAAGTTCTTTCCGCTGCAGCTCACATGGACGTCAAGATCAAGTGGATCCGCATGGACATGTGGAAGTCGAGGTGTCATCGTGATGTCTTGCTGAAGGATCTGGTCGAGGAGCAGCGCCTCCAGGGTCTGGTGTCGGCGAGGGCGCAAAATGGACACGAGGCCCGCGAGACGTCTCCTTCTCGGGAAAGGCCCTCCATTCTCGATGCCGGATCGGCATCGAGTGTGGCGCGACGACGCCGACGGTCTTCGACCGCCATCTCCAAGGTCCAGGGGTCTGCGAAAACGCCTCAGGCGGACCCTGAATCGCCGGTTACTGAAGCCTTTCAAACACCACCGACAAGTGCAACATTTCCCCCCCACAAACACCAAAACTCGTGGGATTCATCAAAGTCCAAGGAACCGATCCAACGCAAGAGGCCCGGCTCCAGCTCCAGTCAGTCGTCTGGCGAGCCGACATTTTACAGCCCGCAACAACACTCGACACCGAAGAAGGGCAAGGGCGTTGAACACGTTGAACAATTGGCAGCTGAAGACCACCAAGACGATGTTGACGCGAACGAGCGCGTGCTTCTCGAACAAGCAGGTCTTCTAGAATCAGCCCCCCGCGGCAGGACCCCGGAGAGAAAACGTACTGGATCGCTGTCTGAGGCCAGGGACACATCAGAGTCGCGTGATACTCCAGGTGCAATCGACAAACAAGATAAGACAAAGATCCGGCGGAGCCTGCAACGTACACTCAGAGAGAGTGCTGGCCATCTTTCACACCATCGCAGCAGGAAAGGAAAAGAGGCACTCACTATTGGTATTTCGGATGATGCAGGCCGAGAAGATGTCCTCACGAGAGGCACCGGAAGCTTTGTGGTCCACGGCAAGAAGGCATCTGTTATTAACTTTGGCTCTGAGCTGCAGCAATTGACGCCAGAAGAACGCCTGAAGCAGCGAATGCAAGGCCAGCGCGACGAGCCCGCTTCTCCAGCAAGCGTCGATGAAGATTTCCACGACGCTTTGAACAAATCTTTGTTGCCGAAGGAGCGAAGGGAATCGGCCGCGAGCGCCAGTACTGCAACGGCCAGAAGTTTCCGTGAACTCCATCGGAAGTACTCTTCAGCACACGCGTCCAAATCACCGGCATTCGGTGGGCGGCTCTCGGTGCCTTCTGACGGCGAAAGCGAGGCCGCTGTCAGTTTCTCAGAAGGTCGGCGGACGCCGCTGCCCCCAATCGAGAACGAATCTGGAGATGAGGAGGAGAGCCTCGTTACCGTCGCTAGCCCACAGCCCATTCCTGCCGCTTTGGCGGGTCTCTCTGAACCGACGACGCTATTGGAAAACGACAGGGGACGAGGGGACGAGAAGGGCGATGAGATGCAACGGCTACCGAGTCCGCCCATCCAGGCGGTTAAGGCTTAGGTGTCCGAGTTACGCCGCATGGTAGCTTGTCAAGGACGATCAGAAGATGCCTATGCACGCCGAGAAGCACAAATAATCAAAAGACATGCTCAATAGCTACTTGACGGATCAAGTTGTCAGTCGAGGCAAATGCTGGTGGACAGGTTGTATATGAGGGTCGGGTGGAGCACGGCGATAAACCCGGCCCAGGAGGAGGCTTTAGGGGCACGACGAAGAAGGGACTTTCTCACCTGCTTGCGCAGACGGGACGCACCTCCTCCAGTTTACTTTTATATTCTTTTTCTCAATAACAGCGAAAAGGAGGTGCAGTTGATCTAATGGCAGATGTGTACATATATGGGTTCATGGCTAAGCGGGAAAGGGCACTGGACTTGGGCATAGCATTGTGGCGGCGAAGGGTCAACCAAAGGGGCCAATGTGTAGAGTAGAGCGCACAACGGTTAACAAATTCTAGTGGACTTGTTGTACAGCAAGTCCGCTTTTGTCTTGTTTATTCGTCTTTTAATCAATTCCTGGGCCATAAGAAGTTACCGCACACGGCCTGTGTCGCACAGA
Organism: Colletotrichum gigasporum; assembly: GCA_024584535.1. Classification (NCBI taxonomy): domain Eukaryota; kingdom Fungi; phylum Ascomycota; class Sordariomycetes; order Glomerellales; family Glomerellaceae; genus Colletotrichum; species Colletotrichum gigasporum. The sequence goes on from CP077951.1 coordinate 3,703,815, forward strand.
GCCCGTCACTCACTAACTGGTTCATTTATTTCTTGCCCTTCTTCTTCTTCTTGTTTGACGATGACGCCGGTGCCTTTTCGACCTTGACAGATCCGGCGCCGCCCGCCAGTTCGAGCGTCTCCTCCTTGACGATGCCGCCTTGTGTGGCCTCATTCGCCTTCTTCTTGCCCTTCTTGCCCTTGGGTCGGTACGAGGAGCGGTCGCGGAGCGGCAGCCATCGCTCGGGATCCATCTTCTTTCCCTCCTCGTAGTTTTTGGGCAGCTTTCTCCTCCGCTTCTTCTTGCTCGCCGCCTCGGCCGGCTGCGACTCGAGTCGCCGCTTCTTGGCTTGGCTGGCTGGCGTCGCAAGGGTAACGACTCCTTCACCGACAAGTTGTTCAACGTCGATGCTCCCTACAAGGCTATCGATGGAGGGAAGATCGGACAGGTGTGTCTTAACCTTAGCTTTGTCCGATGTGGCGAAAGACGCCACAAGGCCGGCGGTTGCGACGCGGTCTGCGCTAGGCATCTGGCAGAGCTTCTCAAAGGCGGCGCCGGCGGCTGCCAGGTCATCCGAGTCAGAAGACTTGAGCAACTCGGAGCCGGCGCCTCGGAGGAGGGAGTCTGCGTGACGCCCGTCACGCTTCTCCCAGAACGACGATGCCTTCGCCAGTTCTGATCGTATACTGCCGTAGCGCCCTTGTTGGCGGTAGAGGGAAACAGTCAACGCGACCAGTCCAGGGGAGAATCGGACGTCCAAAGTACCCTGTTTCTCCAAGTTTTGCAAGAACGTCTCGAGAACGGACAGCGCGGCACCGGGGTTGTTCGCAGCGAGGTAGAGCTGCATGATGGTGAGTAGCAAACCAATATCTGCAGGACGCTTCTCAATCAAAGGGAGCACGTCCTTGACATCAACTGTCTTGGAGGAGCGCAGGGCGCGGGCCGTGGCGTTGATGGCCGACAGGCCGTTGGTGTTGACAGAAACGGTGGGCGGGGCATCGAGGAGCGCTCGCGATGTGCTCTCGAAAACACCAGCAAACCTTTGCGCCTGCAAGCCCAGAATGTACTTGCTTCGCCTCAACTGGCTCTCCTGGTACTTGAACAACTTGGCCTCCTTGCTCATGACCGATGCTGAGTCGACTTCTCGCTGGGCGAGGTATGGGTTCTTGCCCTCAGTTGCCAAAGCTGTCTTGTTGTTTTGAGCAATCACCTTGGACTCAGCGTCCCAGTTGCTACATGACAATATTAGTAATCTTCCAAGACAAAAGGTCGGAAGGAACCTACTCGGAAATGGACAGGCGCTTCTGAATTTCGAGGGCTTCCTCGACTTTGCCTAACCTATAGTAGACGTGGACCTGCTGCACCATAATGGGCACCATCTCGCCTTTTTTGTCGTCCTCAGAAAGGTCTTCAGACTCGTCGCAGAGGCGCAACGAGCGCTGCAGCAGCACGGCGGCCTTGGAAAGCTCCCCGCGCGCGATGCAGCCGCAGGCAACGTTGTATACCAGTTCAAAGGCATCAGTGTCGCCTTCGGCAACAGTTGGCACGCTGCCGCTGCTGAGGTCGTTGGCGCTCTTCCATTCCCACTGAGCAGCAGAAGCCAGAAGATTGATCCTAAGGTCGCTCTCCTCGCCCTGCGGGTCATCTAGCAAGCTCTTGTAGACTTCGAATGCGTCTTTAAAATCCTCTGCTCGGTAGGCAACCTGGGCGGCAACGTGGCGAAAACTGCGTTGGGGTTTGGATTTGACAATCTCGCAAGCCTCATGGAGCTTTCCTGTCTTGTACAAGGCGTAGGCCTTTTCTAGGAGGCAGGCATCCGCAAGCTTGTCACCACCGTCAGCAATGGCGCGGAGGGCATCGTCGAAGCGGTCGAGCTTGAGAAGGGCGACGACTCGGGTGCGGTGGGCGGTAAGGTCGGCCTTGGAAGCCTTTATAGAGGCATTTGCAGCCTTGAGTATTTCCTCGTGGTCTTCTATGGAGGCGGCGCGCAACAGGGCGCTAAGGTTTGCGGCAGGATCCGAAGGAGGCATCGTGAGGGGCGCAACGTGTGGTTTTGCGTCTATAGTCGAAGCTGCATGATCGGTCGGCCGAGACGATTGAGGGCGGGAAGTGGTTTGCACCTTGCGTGCGACAGAAGCGACAGGCAGTGATTGTGCTTTGACGTGTTGTTGCCCTTGCCGTTGCTGCGTGTCGCTGTTCCCGTCTCATGAGCACAAGAAGTCAACGGTGAAGACACACTGCAGCCCAGCTCAGGATGAAGAGAGATGGATGGTGGGGCAGATCCAGTGACGTCCAGTGTGGGAGTGCGGTACGTACCCTTGTAGCCCCTCTCGCCGAGAAGGCACTCCAATTTGGGGGGATTTCCCAGGCATTTCCTTGAGCACAGAGATAGTCGGCCACTTCAAATGTCTCAAGGCGCATGGAAAACATATCGTTCTTGTCACTTGGCCGTTTGTCTTTCTTTGAAAAGCTCTTCTGGTAGTGTGGCTCTCCGCAACATTTAATTAAGGTATCTGTACTGAATGCGACAGAGCATTGGCGCCGGGTTACCTCTTTCTTCATTATGGTCATAACTTGGATATACCCATCAAAACACTATAAATCAGGCTTGTGTGTGCCTTGTCCCCGTTTCCACCTGCTTTCCCTGACATGGTGGCTATCCTCGCCACATCAAGGCGGAGTTCCTGGACAACAGTCTACGCACATTGCTCGGCCACTCGTTTATCACGGCCAAAATAAGAGACTCCCCTTAACAAGTTGTTTCACCCGCGCCCGAACAAGCCCCAGAACTTCTTGCGCTTGGTCTCGGGGTGGTAGGGTCTCAATGGGTATGTTGGTTGTATGTTGAACTCGTCAGATACTGCCGACTTGTTGGACTGCCGTCGACGGAGCTTGTTGGGGACAATTTCGCCCAACTTGGTGCTCCCTGACGACATTGTGGCCATCGAGATGCGCTTCTTCGGGTCCATCTGGAGAATAGGGCGAGGACCAGCAGTCAGAGCAGGCAGGGCGTTTGGGTCGTCCTCTTCTCCCTGGCCAGACTTGACACGAGCAGATTTCTCGTGGTTTGGCTTTGATGTCTTGCCTGAGGCCTTGGTTCTCTTCTGGCGCTTGATTTTCTCCCCGGCGCTCGAACTGGACTTGATAGACGAGGTACTCAGCCGGCGTGAGAGATTGTTGATAGTCTTGACAGAATCGATACGTGAGGAGTTGGACAGCGTCCTCAACGACTGGTAGTCGATAACAGGGTCCTGAGCTCGGGTCATGACACGCAACAGCCTTGTCATGGCAGATGTGAGACGTTTGATAACTCTTCTCAGCGACGAGCGAGCCACAGCTATGATGTAAGGTGAGCATGGGAACATTTGCAATGCCACACCAGGGCATGCGTACCGTCGCCTTTTTCAAGTTGACTTCCGTTCAGTGACAGCCGTGACGAGTATATCCGCCGCACTTTTGACCGGTCTGAACGGATACATTTTCGAAGTTGCCGCGGCTGGTCACTGTTGCCTGGCCCTTTCAAGCCTTTGAGAAGCGACAGGCATTTGGAGTATGTCTCCAAGAGAGAGTCTACAGTGTTGCTGAATCCAGCCATTTAAGACACTCCGACTGGCATATGCGAGATGGTCGAACGTCGGAACGGTGCACTTCAAAACTTTCCAAGCTTGTGAAAGGGAAAGGCACTGAGCATGGGCAGCCCTTCTCGGGTACTTTCTCCTCTCCGCACCCTTCGAGAGGAAAGGCCAGGCCTGGTTTCGGAATCAGGGGCGCGGCCAATCCAACCACCAGCATGCGCTGTCAACGACAAAGGGGCAAACGGCGCGATCTGGTTGGTCCACTAGCCGCCGCAGTGGTCTGTCACCGACCACCAAGGCTCAAGGCATCAAAACCAATAGCTGCAAAATTCACGGACGTTTCCGTCAGAAGTGGTAGGCAAGGCGGGCTGACAAGGCGTGGGAACCGGAAACCGAAATGCGTCGTCGTAGTTGTCGTCGTCCCACGCTGCCCCTGCCCAGCTCAGCCCTGTCCAGCCGGCAACGGACAACTGAAAGTCGTCACACTTGCCTGTCAGGCGCGAAAGTAGGAAATGGAAAATGGCGCAGCCAGACGGAATGCCGTTACCAGATAATGGACGTACGAGCATAGCATGGCACGGCAGAATAGCAGCGATAGGCAGGTGCAGATACAGACAGATAGGCGTAGATGGAAAAAGTACAAATGCGCTAGACCGCCGGAAGATGGCGCAGCTCAAGACGACATGCAGAGTCGCAGTGTCGCCATCGACTGTCAGGAGCACGTGTAATTCAGGCATGCTCGTGCCGGCAATGTCGCTGGCATTTGGTGTCCGGCCTGCCTCGACCACATGGGCTGCCTCGATCGGCGGCGAGTCAAAGGCAGATCGAGAGGGTTGATAAGCGGGGGTGGAGCAGGGAGATTATGCAAACAGAGCCCACAGGTGGCAGCAGGGATCTACTTCGTACGACAGTGACGCCCGACACCGCAGTACGGCTCAATTTTGTCCGCACGCAAGCAGAGGGTGAAGTTAATGGACTGTCCTTGGGACCAGACGGCTTTCCCGTAGTCCATGCATCCGTAGTTGCCTTTACAAAGGAAGAACAAACATATAGAGGGAGAGAGAAGGCTGGACGTGGAACGAGCGACGAGTGTGGCTGACATATCTTGACTTCGTTCAACGCCAGCCATGGCAATTGCAGCAATTGCAGCGGCTGTCGCCGTTGTATAATTCGAGGTAAAGCACTTTTTCGTAGCGGGTCGTCAATTCAACGACGGGTGGGCGGCAGAGGCGACGCAGAGGCGACGCGGCGTCGCACTGGGCGTGTCTCAATGACCCATTGTTTGGACATGTGTGGTTGGCCCAACGAGCAGGTTTATCTCGCAGATATGGGCAGGTTTTTCATGTCTGGGTAGCGAATGTCTTGCCGTGTGTTTGCGACGTGTCTGGGCTGGGGTATCGACAATGTACGAAAACATAACATGTGCTGCGTGAGGAAGGATAAGGTATCCGTAGGCTGAGATACAAAGCAAGGCAGGGCACCTCGAAGGAGACGGGCCCGGAGCCCGGCCAGCGGCACAACGGGCGAAGATCGCTCGGTGCAGCCCACGCGAGTCTACCTAGGTTCCAGGCCGCCCGTTCCTGAGTAGAGCGAGGACTAGTGCGCACTGCTGCGCTAAGAGTGACGTGCTGCCAATGGAGGTGCGGAGCCAAGGTCGAATTGTGGATGGCCGCTGATTGTGGAAGGGTCTCGTCTCGTCGGCCGAGGGGTTCGGGGGCCGCAGTGAAAACACCAAGGTGAGGCAGGTAACCTCGCCGCGAACTGACGATACTTGCTTCTTGTGTTACACGGCGTGGGTTTGCTTTTACAGAGTTCTCGGCACGTTTCCTTACGTAACCAGCATGGATTGACATGGAAGCGAAGCATGGGCCACTTGGCGGCTGTAATATTACTGCGTGGCTGGCAGACGGCTGAACTGCTAATTACAAAGGTACATTGCAATGTCCTCCCCCCTTGGAGAGGCCTCAATCGCACCGCGGTGGCCCCTACTTTGCAGCGCCAGCAGTCGTGAAGCGGCAGGGTAGGTACGAAAGGTGCGAAAAGTGTACCAATACAGGAGACTTGCACGTGCAAAAGCAGACTCAGGACCAAAGGGAGGTTATAGAAGATACCTTATCCTCTATGTAGGTACCTACCTAGGTACAGATAGATGGCTGCACCTCAGCGCAGAACCCTTCCTTGGCAGCTTACCCAGAGGCCAGAGGTGCCCAAGGTGCATGTAGAGCAAGGTTCCTGAGGTACAGCTTCAGGAGTCTTATCTGGCCAACCCCCACATCCACCAGTCACAGGCGGCGCATCCAGAACCTGGCGGGCGCTGGCGTGGGCTGCGGCAGGAGAGCGCATCGGGTTTGTTGAGCTGATTGATAACTGTGATGTAAAACGGTGCGACATGCCACGCCTGCCAGCGGGATGCCCCGTACGGTGTACTTTGAACGGAGCTCCCTCTGCACCAGTGTGCGCGGCATCGTCAAGGGCCTCTCTACACAGTAACAGGTACCTATCTGGGGGCGGGGACAGTGTCACAGTGCGAGCCCCCAACGCTGACCCCTGCAGATGCCCCCCCCTCTCCCCCAATCCCGCGCAAACCCCACTTTCCCACCTGCCGCCTCCCGGTTCCCCGTATCACCGTCGCCTTCACTAAGGTATCGCCCTCGCCAGCCGTCACCCATCACCTCAGTCAAACGTACTCGGTGTAATGGGCCTGCCAGACTCTGGGCCGAATCACAAAGAGACACCCGGCCAAACAACAATAGCAACGATACGGATCTTCAGCGCCAATCTCGTGCCTAACGGATGGCCCACCGACACAGAGCAGATACACTCACTCGCTACCTGAGCTCGAGTCCTCCCAGATACCAGATACCAGATACTTTGCACAGTAGTCGCTGCCCCGTACCCAATTCCCTCATTTTCCCTGGTCCTTGCGCATCCGGCCCCTCGACCACTTCCCTCCCTATCATCCGTCCGTCCATCCTCCCTCCTCGTTTTCCTTGATCCTCTATCCCACATCACACACGCACTCGCACACACAAACCTTGACACCCCCCGGTCCAGACTGCAAAACTTGACAAACGGCTCCCCTTCTAGGTTCCCCTCCACCACCCCCTTGCCGCTCGACACGACACGCCCTTTTTATCTCCATCCAATGCCACTTTCCTCCTGCTGGCGCAACGTCTTCCCCCATTCGCCTTACCAGCCCGATGCCCTCGTCCGCGCCCGCAACCTCAGTCGCAGTCGTCCCCTATCGTCGCCTCCCATGTATTGCAATCGCCCGGTCGACGATTCCAGGACCTTGCCAAACCCGGCCTATCCACCAGCCCATTGAGCTGAACATTACCACCTGTCGCCCGACCTGGCTCATGTCCATATGCACACGTCTTTGAATACGCTGCCACAGCCCAAGTACCACGCCAGTTACGGACAAGGTACCTTGTTGAAAAATACAACTACCCACCAGCGCCCCTCAAGCCCCGTCATCCCGTGCCGCGCCCTTGGACCTCTACGCAAACAATACTGTTTCCTCAGATATCGCACGTCTTGGCTCGGTAACGGTTCCTCTCATTTCAGCCCAGACTCTCGAATCCACTTCGCCTAGACCCATGCTTTCCGGTCCCGGCTCACGTCCCGGCTGAGTCTCAGCAAAGCCATCTAAAGAGCCGCCCCCGCCTACCCACACAGAACTCGGCGTCTCTCCTTGTCACAAGGTACTAAAAGCCGTCTTCACCTCTCTGTTGGATCCTGACCCAACAACAGCCTCTATTAACGCTGCCGACGCACTGCTCTCTACTCCGTCGCCGGCTGCTACAACACAACGCATCCGCACGACATCGTTCCATGGACCCCCTACTCTTCCGTACCGCAACTTGTCACTCATCTTGCGCTCGACCCTATCTGGGCTGCGCCTGCTGCCTGCGTCTGCGGTAACATTACCCTTGGAAGCCCTGCTTGCTATCTTCCGCCCGCTGTTTTAGCAGCAGTCGATTTTACGTGCCCCGACTGTCCAGCTCACCTCCATGTCGGTGACTTCTTCTCTCTCGCCGTTGCAGGGTCCTAGTGGCCGCATCGACGAGGCGAGCCTGCCGCAGGGCCAATGTCGTTATATTCTCCTGGTTCCTGGCATCAAAGGCCAACGATGCGCCTGTGTACACTTTTCACTCAACCAATCTACCCCAGGAGCTAGTTGCGACTGCGGCCACATGGCTTGTTATCACGTCAAGGCCCCGGAACCGTCCACAACCAGACAGGAGGTTGAGCTACTGAAGCAGCGCCTGCAAGGCTTGGAGGAACAGCTCGACCGCGAACGACAGGGCGGTCTGGGGAGTGTCATCACCAGAGTGAGCGAGTTGGAGGAGCTAGTCGACAAGAGCCGCGAGGAGATCGGCCAGGAAATCAAAGGGTCTTATCGGAACATCACGAGAGTGTGGCAATCGGTCGATCAATTGGAACAACGAACTAGTCAACTGCATGGAAGCGTGCGTTCTCACACGAACCGTTTAGACACTGTCGACAGCGTATTGCAAAATATCAGTAACCGACAAATGGAACTGTTCGACGCCGATGAGAGCATGGAAGAGAGATTGGAGCAGCTGGAGTCAGATCACGATCTGCTGGCAACGCACCATAAACAACAGACAGACGGTGGCATGAAAGCGACGACTCTACACAGCAATGCCACTATCACTCATCTGCCACAGATGACCTTGCCCAACAGGCTATCCCGCGACGAAGAGAACATGAGACCCGAGTCCCAGGCTTCGTCGTCCCCGGGCGCGACCGGTTTCGCCGGGAACCCCAGCAACTGCGGCGCGTGGACCGTCCATGTGTCCCTCCTTCCGACGTCTTCGCAGCCATTCCCTTTCGAACGGGATACCAACGCCTACAAGCGCTGCCTCTCACGGGGCCTTCACCGGACCGTGGTGGTTGGCGGTCCTGACAGTAATTCATTTGTCGAGGCTGTGACGAAGGCTTTTGATGGTCTTCTGAAAGGGCGAGCATGGATGCCGCTGCAGGCGAAACTTTGCGACGCAGAAAGACTGCAGGGACTACCGATGCTGAGACCGCTTGAGCCAAAGCTCGTGGACTGCGAATATGACATCGACTTTTTGCGAAAACATTGTGGCGTATGCGAACCCAGTGGCAAGATCGAGTCGCTGTACATTGCGATGCGCGAAGACAAGCTATCGTGGCACTTTCTCCGCAACTCTCCCAAGTTCATAGACGGCCTCGAGAACTGTTGGGTCTACGACCATTTTCTGGATCCAAACGATCCGGTGGAAGACGACAGCATAGATGAGCATGATCGCCCTTCAGCTGGAGACATCGTTCCCAGCCTGCCGTCCCTTAAACGAGCCGCGTCCGAAATTTCTCGAGCGAACAGTCTGGCATCCGCCGGAACGGCCAGCGAAGGTGACAGCTCGCGAACCAAAGCTTCTCGGAAAGCTTGTCTGCCTGCTTTGGTAGAGTCGCGGAGACGGTTGGAAACCGTATAATAATCTGACGGTGCCCTTTCTAGACGAATATTTGTTCATAGTATAATAGACGGAGAAATTCGGCGTTAAGGAGCGGGGGTCTCCTTGACATTTTATTTGCGAGAGCGACGGCAGATGCAGAGCCAGGCGCTCGGGCGGGAGGATATGCCACAAGGTACTTCTGAAATTATGTAGAGCTAAGGTCAGATGTCGTGGTACGATATCTTAGAAGGCAATTATACCCATTTCGTTGGTGCCCAATGGTAGGGATGGAAACGAGGCCGTATCGTTAGAGAACCATGGAAAGAAAGACATAGATACTAAAACCAAAAGTCCATCACTGTGCCAGAAGCAACAATCATGATGGATGTAAGAGTGGAAGAAGAAATTTCAGAGCGAGGGTGCCTCATCGCTTTGAATTCATCGTTCGGTTACGGGCCATCGCCATCCGTTAGTCCCAGGTAGGTAAGGTACGCCGTGAGGTGAAATAGGTCCAGTCGGTCGTTGCCCCCGCCGTCAAAATCACGGCGCCGGCCTTCCGATTCGCCTGCAAGCCCACCTCGGGCCGCGCTTGCCCCAAACCGGCAAAGGCACCCACCGTCCATCAGCGGTCAGCCTCATTCCCCACATGCACTTGAGATCTCGTGTGAACCTACCTACCTACCTAAGCTCTCTGGGCCATTCAACTCAAGCCGCCAACAACAAAACCAAGTTCTATTGCAACACAACGGCCCCTTCCATGCCCGCGTTTTCGAGAGCCTCAGCGCCGTGCGATTGGGCCTAAAGGTTCCAACACAACTCCTGCCGCTCCGGCTCAACCTAACCCTCGCGCACCGACTACATAGTTCCTTCCATCTTTTCTCCACACCATCATCATAACTGACATCTCTGCCCACGCCACCATGGACTGGGACGTAGATATGGACGATGTGGCCGAAGGCTTTGCCCCACCTAACGCGTCAATTATTGACAATGCGGTAAGTCGCCGCTGGCCTCATATCCAACACAGCTGAGTCTCGCTAACCTTTGACGACAACAGAATGCTGCCGACGCGATCGCCGCTCCTGCCAATACGGCCGATAGAGACCCGGAAAGCTCCGTATTGGTACCTAACAAAGTGCACATACGAGGACTCGAGACTTTGACCCCGGACGACATCAAGACATACGTACGGGATCATCATGGCTCTGTGGACAGGATCGAGTGGATCGACGATGAATCTGCAAACTTGATCTTTGGCTCCGATGTCGTGGCACAAGAGGCACTGAAAGCTCTGAGTGCCGTCGAGATCGCCGATGCAACTCAGCTCCCAGTTCTAGAAATGATACCAGCCAAGTCCATAGCAGCAAACCCGGAAATCAACGTGCAGATTCGATTTGCAGTCATTTCCGACAAAAAGGCGCCAGGTGCAGCGGCAAGAAGCCGGTTCTATCTCTTCCACCCCGAGTTTGACCCCGAGGAAAGGCGGCGACGGCGGGAGGGAACACGTGACAGGTATCGCGACCGCGAGGGGGGCGATCGCTACCGCCGTAACGGTCGAGGGAGAAACGACCGAGAGCAAAGCGTGGAAGCTTTTGATGCAGGAATGTACGACGACGACGAGGCGACACTAGCGGATCGCGAAGCTAGGTCAATTCGGCGTCGAAGGAGATCACGGTCCAGAGACTCGAGCTCGCGCGAGGACCGGTCGTTCGCGCGCCGCAACCACGACCAGGAGCTTTTCCCAAGCCGGGGGTCCGGAGCGAACAGAGGCCAGCGTAATCGCTCAGCCTCGCCCATGCGAGACAGCGACGGAGATGCGAGAATGGATGCCGAAATGGATCGGGCGGGTACAGCAAGCAACAGGGAACTGGCATCTGGCATGAGAGACCGCCTGGCCCAGGATAACCGGTCCAAGGAACTATTCCCCACGAAGGGGCCATCGGGCGGCAAGACGCACATGGACCGAGTAATGGATGGTGCAGATGAAGCTGCGCAGCTCATGCAACGCAACATGTCAGTCGGCAAAGACGGGCTCAGTAAGGGCGACCTATTTGACATCCGTGGTAAGGCCGAAAAGGGCGGGGCCAACACAGGTTTCGCAATCAGGGGCGCGGCGAGCGCGAATGTCAAGGAGCTTTTTCCCGACCGTTTCGGTAGCAACACAGGAAAGGAGCTCTTCGCCGACAAGTTGGAGGGCCGCGGCAGGAGGAGGCAGAAGGCCGAGGATTTGTTTTCCTAGCACAACTGCCTGGCGATCTGGCAACCATCATGGTGGCGAAGGACTGGAGATGGCCGTATGGCTTTGGACAAAGGGCAGACTGCATGGGGCACGTAGATACCATAGATCTGGGGAATCGAGCGTGGGTTCTTTTGGTAAGGGAATTTTGGTGAGAAACGAAGTGAGTGCTGGTCGTGTCTGAACGCACCTTCCCAGCAGGTGTGTTCGATTGGCCTGGGGATCCAGTAACAGCCCGATGCTGGCTGCCGGCGCAAACAAACGGTGGAGGTTAGGCTCGCAGAGGCAGGTACGCGTGGCGAGGGCATCACTCGTGCCTGCCGACTCCTACATCTCGAGTCGTTGTTCTCGCTAGCTAGCCTCGTCTCGCCCGGCTTCACCTTCTTTCGAGGTGAGCAAGGCACACGCGTCAATTGAAGGTACGCCCTCATCCAGTCTTGTCTATTCCTCCCTCCACCTCCTCACCCCTCACCCAAGTACCGGTCTTCATCTGCTTCTCTCAGCGGGCCTTTTACCCCTTCACTCTGAACCCAGGCCGTCTCACAATTCAGGCACACTTTGCCTCGACATATGCTAGCCGGGGCTGCGCAGCTATCTCATATTTTCGGGCCTTGCGGCCATTAGCACATTCCTTAACGCTACCGCAGCTCTTTGTCGCGGCTATCGCGCATCATCCAACGCAAGTCATGTCGGACTATGAACAACTTAGGCCATTCCCTCAACGGAGGAGGTCTGACATGGTATTAAAACAGCCTGCAGACGATGCCGCCTCGTCACGGTCGGCCGCACACGGCACTGGGCTACGCCAACAAACTTCCATCCCTCGAATTGCCAGTCTCGACGTACTTGTCACTGCTGCGAGAATCGACGGGGCAGATTGTCCCAGCATCAAATCCGACGGATCCCAGTCGTCTTCTCATCGACTGTCACCCACCCCAGCAGAACAAGGCGACGGCATCTTCTTCCAGGGCCGAGATCACACTGACCGTTCGGTGTCACTGGATCTTATGGTCAACACTTTACACTATGTCATGATGACCAAGCCTGTCCTCAACCCGGTTCCCATCGAGTACAACGCCTGTATCCTGCACCTGCTTGAAGGATACTGGAAATTGCAGGAACAGTTGAGAAAGACAGAGCAGGCTCTGAATGAGGAGAAGGAGACGAAAGAGCGCAGCCTTGAGGAGTTTACCAAGATGTCTGCGGAGTGGGAAAAGAAAGAGGCCGACTTTCTTGCCGAGATCAAGCGCATGGAGCTGGTATTGGCCAAGGTTGCCCCTGACGGCGTTGGCGCTGTTGTTATCGCCAGGTCGGGGAGCGTTGTGGACAGAAGCTCCAGAAGCTCCAGGCTCTTCAAGGACAGAGTCGAGAAGGCGAAGGGTAGTCCCGAGAAAGGTCTGCATCATCTTCCGACCAACTCTTGACCCAGAACCATCGAGAAGCTGACATTCCACGCACTAAAGGCCAAAACACCGACAACCATGCTATCGTCGATGACTCCTTCACTTCTGTGGTGTCGGGGAGCCCACGTCGTACGCATACAACAGTGTGTAGGTTACCGCGAATATCACCACTCAGGTCGTACGCGCTAACGAGCCAGTGTCGATGCGCCCCAACCTAAATGGAAATGCGGATGCCGAGTTGAGCGAACAGTTGAGAAACGCTCGACGCAGACAGTATTGGGCGACGAAGTATTTTGGCCCAGAGAAAGTTCAGGTTCGCAGCGAAGCCGAAACGACGCCCCATCGGGCAATGGATGACTCGGAGGAGGGCCAGAACACGGCCGGTTTGTCTGCCAGGTCCACAACGACTGACTTGCCGCGGCGAGTGGTGACGATGACAGATCCTCTGCAAACAGCCATCGGCCCAGTGGAATCGTATGTCAACGCAGATACGACGCCCGGCTCCGCATCCTACAGGACTCCCGGCGTTGACGAAGAGCGGACCGAGACGGCCACTTCCGGAGACAAGCTTGGTCACCGGTCACTTACTAACAACCTGGAAGCCTCAATGGGAACCTTTGGGGAAGGAACAGACGATCCCGAACGCAAGCATTCTGAAGTTCAGCGTCACAGGAGAGACTTTTCTTTTGATCCGGGAGAGGATGGAATCCCACTCGCGCCTTTAGCCAGCAGGATTCGCTCCCCAGATTGTCAAGACAAGTGCGCCGACGACGGCAAGAATACATCTGAAAACCAAGCGACGAAGCAATCGGTTTTGGAGGCGTGAAGATGAGCGGAAGGTAATCATAAAGCCACGTTCGCCTCGTGATATCAGGCGGAAGCTGCGCCTCGGCACTATTGAGACGATTACTTCACTGCAAGTTACCAACAACAGCACACACATAAGCAAGACAGGCCCCCGGGAACTCTAGTGCCTTCGCTGCACCCGGCGAAGGTTTATCAGATGTTTAGTGTGCTCCATCCGAAGAGCCCGTCGGTTCGGAGAGACCAGCCGACCGGCTGTCTACAGGACGGGCGAGGATAGTGGCATGTCAGAAAAGGGAGAAAGGCGAGCAACGATGGATATGGTGGTAACCGACAGGGACTACGGAGAGTCGAAATCGACATTGCAGATCGGTATCTATGGCGGGATGAGCTGGGGACAATGAATAAGCTGCTGGGTAGCACCAGTCGATCGGGGTATTTCGACGTCTATCTCTTCCTTACATCAACCGCTGCCTCTTCCGCTACCACACTCAGTCCTTGAACAAACCAGTCTCTTCTGGTTGCAGGTTTTGGTGTTAAAATGCCGTAGTCGTCAGATCAGTGAACGTACGTCCATGTACTCTTACTCGCACCTGCATAGTGTCCCCTCAACCGGCCATCAGCAGCTAGTCTCATGGCTCAAGTTGTCCTAACCGGAATGCCCCGTAAATTCTTTGGTCATGGTCCAGATTGTCTCCGAGATACCGATGCCTTGACCGAGGACTGGCAGGCCTCGTCCAGCGAAACCGGGAGAGATGCCTTCTAGGTCTAGTCGACGGCGAAGATGGCGGGCGGTAGATGGCATGGAGACGCAGGTCGGGCTTGGGCGCAGTCAGATACCAGGAGAATCCCATATATTGTGGATAATACACTGCCTGGCCGACCCAACATCGACGAGGGTTCTGAAAAGCACAGAACCATCCCGTAACACACTTGGTTTCGCTGGCAATACGCCAGAACCTGCGACTGACCCCGAAGAGTAGCCACTTTCCCGAATACATAAACGCCATGGCAATGATAAAACAACTAGACCCGATGGGACGTAGCCTCTGAGCCGGGGGGAAGACGGGCCGGGGAAGCGAGGGGAATGCCGAGAAACCAGAAACAAGTGGACGGCTACGGATTAGACCACAAACTTTACATCGAGGAGTCAGCACGCCTGCGGTCAGCAGAAGCCACCAAACACCCCTGGGCGTAGTATAGAGGGGGATTGATGAGGCGAGTGCAGCGATGGAACGCGGTAGCATTTAGCACCGTCGATTGGCGAGGCGTTTTGTTACCAGATCGCCGGGTCGGGAGATGCGCAACGGATACTTCTCTCTCGTGTTCTATTTTCTCACCATCTGCCACTACCCGGTCAGGGTAGCCTAAGGCTCTCATGTGGCGGCCAATTTCCTTGTCGTTGTGATGTGCTGTTCTATACGCTTGTTCGCCTGAACGCTCCAAGGACAAGGTTTGAGCCGGCCGGTGGAAATGACACTGGCATGGCAATACTGGCTTTACAGTCCGTTGCGTTAGCGGCGTCCGAAACTCACTTTTCATTTAGGTATAGGGGGTACAAATGTCACCCTATGAAAAAAGTCGTTTTTTTAGTATAAAAAGCTTTATTTTTATGTTCCTTAGTATTATAACGCTAATAATATACTAAGAATAGTTTCAATTAATTGATTTAATATAATGTATATGATAAGCGAGCTGATTAGATAAGTGAGCCGATCACCCAACCACGACCACTTTATAAATGCGACTGAGAAGTAATAATAAAAACTTCAAATTAATTGAAACTATTCGGAATCCTTTTCCTTAGATATCGTTTTATTAATTAGATATGTTTATGTATTATGTCTAGTGTTCCCGTAGACGCTATATCGCCGTTGACCTAATTTGGTCCTCGGTTTGCGACGACTACTCTAGTGCGTTTCCTTTTCCACCTAGGCTGTTGCTGTCGGATTCAAGGGTCAATTTGTGATGATTCAATAATGTGTAATTCCTCTACTTCTCCTTGTTCTTTAGGGGCGAACTTAGCCCTTAAGGTGGCTAGTGCAAGGGCGCATTTCAGCCCATCATTATTCTGCGCCGCACACGGACCTTCGAGTGCGCCGGAAGTGTACTAAGCGCTTAGTATAACGAATTTAACACGCCCCTTCAGGGAGGCCTCCGTTTGGTGGGCTTCTTGCCACCTGATCCGCCCTTTAATAGCTATTTCTAAGCGCTATAATTGTCTTAAGATGTGAATTTCGTCTTCCTCCGTTTAGAGCACTTCTTATATGTCCTTCCTACGGGGTTCACGAGCCCCTAGGAGCGTAAGGATCACAAGCCTTAACGTCCCATATGTTATCCTTGGCTATCCCGGCCTCCCAGCGGGCCTCATCTTCGGTAAGGTCGCGGTGACGGCTGTTCTCGAGATGAGCCCGCTAGTTACTCATATTCAGCTACGTAAAAAACGCCTAAAATGGCTACTTCGAAAACACTTTTATTAGTCCATCTACTATCAGCTTAATTAATGGTGTATATACGACGTTAACGTGGTTATTCTCGATTTCTTAATGTAATTAGTAGTTATGAATATTAACGTAGTGTAAGTGTATTTATAATTGTATTTGTTTTATGGTTATAAGGTGTATGGTTTACTAGTTATTGTATTATATATGAATTCGTAGTTGAGAGTGTATTTGAGGTGTAAACTCAGTACTCTAAATGTCCTCTATAGGGAGTTGTATTTATAAAGTGGATATTAACCGGTTTACGAAGATGGTTTCCTTTACTATGTGTAATAAGGTAAGAAGTTCAACTTTTGTTATTAATATTATAACTGTTTATTACTTATTTACTTTCTACGCAACGATTCCACCAAAAAGTCGTATTACGAGCACTTAAAAGCTTTTCCGATTAAGCGTATTATTAGCGAAACTAGTATCTAAAACGACTTCCAAAATATCCTCAGGGCTCCCTAGTACAGCTCCGTATTCTAAGTAGAGGGAACGTATTAAATAAAGGTATTAGAGTGCTCGATCCGCTGTGCACTAGTGACTCAGCCCTGGGTTCTAATTAAAGTGTATAAGACGGCTTATGGTGAATACGATGTCCAGGCGAGTTATCACTACTATATACATAATCGTCCTAACTTTACGTTAATACTTCTTAATTTCCCATGGTTTAGCTATCCTTTTATAAGAGAAAAGTTTAATAGCTATTATAGGGGTATCGTAGTATACTTTAAACAACTTATTAGCGTTTAGTAGGAGTCTTCTCACCTTCTTAGTAAACACTAATTATGAGAACCAGATCTTCTTAACTTCTCGGTTCCTTAGAACTTTAATTCCTAAGAACTATTATAACTCATAATCACTTTTTAAATAATATCGTTCCTAAAGTTATTTTATTAATACTATTACTTTGTTATAAAATTTATAAAGGAAAGCTAAGATATAATCGTTAATATAAAAGAAGAATGTGACTTATTCCTTCTGCCAATAACAGTTCTCTCCAGTAACTCATTAAAAGCCGAATTCTAAAAGCCCACTTTCTAGGTGCTTTTACCAGAGTAGAGGTGACCTCCTAAGGCCGTAAAGCACCTTTCTTAAGTGTAGTACCCATCTAGTTTTTCGGTATCCAGGTGGGAGTTATATATACACTTCCTCGTCGATTATTACGTATACAAAGGCATTTACCGTGTTATACTATAAAAGTTCTATATTAAAACGAGTAGTTATTATAATAAGGATTCAGAATAACATACCTACGAGCATAATAGTGTACATTTTTTACTTATCTCTTAATTATTAATCTCTACGGATAATAAAGTGTACTTTGAATTTTATAAGCCTCCTGTGCTTATTAAGTTTATAGGTATATACCTAGTAATAGCCGAGAATCTGCTTACCTCGTGCTTATTTTTTGTTAACCTCCTCCTAGGAGTGGGAGTTTTTATGGCCACTTAGATGGCTTATTTTAGTTGTTCTAAAGTCGTCCTTATATAAGTAATCCTTTAAGTAATTGTATAATATAAGGAGAGGGGGTAATTTCTTTTAGTGAATGCTTATGGGTACACTACCGTTATAGCCTAGTAGAGAAAACTCTCTACGTATATAACCTAAAGTACTTCCCTTAGTAGAAGTCCCCTCTTAACTGGGTTTTCTTAACCCACTAAAAAGGTTACGTTATTGGAGCATTTCCCCATCAGCTTTTTAATCTAATATACTTCTATTAAAGGTTTTAAAGTGATTAATTTTATTAGGGGCGCTAAGTTAACTAGACCATAAACGTATACCTGGGAGACCGTCCATTAATTGCATTTCGCAGTGTTATTTCCACTTTAGAGCCGTTCCTACTAGGAAAACAGATTTAAACGAGACTTTATACCTCGCTGCGCTTATACTATGGTCCAAGGTTATGGTTTTATATTACACTTCTCCCTTACTTTCCCCCTACCCCTTCATAACCAAAGCTACTTCTAAAATAAAGTACGCCTTTTTGTTGAATACGATGTTCCTTGTTATAAAGATGTTTTTTTTAAGAGGGTTCTATATTCTGAATTAATTACTTAATGTATAGCCTATTAGAAAGCCGATCTATGCACAAGGGGCGAGCTTCTTTCACCGTTAGTACTTAAGTTACGTATCGGTCATCAGGGCATAAGCCTTACAACCATAGAATCGTAGGTGGGAGAGGTTAGGGACCGTATAAATCTCATATTCTCCACTCTAGAATTGCTTATAGAACTACTTGTAAGGTGTTTTCCACCCGTATATTCGTAATAGGGTTTGGTTATAGAAGTAGACTGCTATTTTAATGATCTCAGGCCATAAGTAGTCTAGGAAACTTATTATAATAACCATTACCCTAATTTTAGTTTTAATAATCGTAGTGAACCTTTTAGCACCTCCGTTCTGAGTTTGCGTATTAGGTGCTGACGTTTTAATTGTTATTCTATGCCCCTTTAGGTCCACTACTAAGTATGGATATCTTAGAAGCTCGTTATCAGTTTCTAAGAACTTGACCTTCGTATTATAAATGTATTCTAAATAATTGAGTAATTCGAATAACACTTCTGAGATCGCCTTTATTATTCTCTTTTATAGGTAAAAGTCCTACGCTAACCCTAAGGCTCGGTCAAAAAAAAGTATAAGGGACGTATACCCTTCATATCCCTTGTTATAGTCGTAGAAATCGAGTACTAGATGATCTCCGGCTTTTACCCGTTTAACCGACTTTCTTGGTGTTTGGCGGATTTGGTGTATTATATTTATTATCCTATATATATCGTATTTTACCGAATCTCCATTTTTGTGATCTAACAGTTTCACTCCCCTTATTGTGTTGTTAAAATAATTTAAAGTATCTCTCCTTAAGTATCCAAATCTCTGATACCATCTTTTTACACTTACCTGGATAAGTTTACGGATTATTGCATTTATAAAGTGGTTTCTTTGCGGAGCTCTTAGAAGCTCGTTTAGTGTAGGTTGAGGGAGTAGAACGATTATTATGAATACCATTTTATCCTTTATAAGTTTATAATCGAGAACATCTTAATTATAGATTTCAAATAACTCGTAAATATAGCTTCGGTCTATGCACCTAATACAATTATTACCGGGGCTAGTATCCCACTAAAAACCCTTTTAGTGTAAATATTTTAAAAAAATAAGGTTACTCGTAAACCCTTTATAAAGCACAACATTATATAAGTAAAACTTAAGTGGTTTACCATCTCACCCCTTAATACGAATATCCATTATTCTAAAACTATTAATTACCATTTACTAAATACTTACCTAGAGATAATCGCTAGGCGTAGTTCCTGTTAGTTATACGAACTATAAGGGGTCGTTAAAAATGTAGATTATAGCTCCGGAGTCGAGGATTATGGATCCATAAAATAAGTACGTTTCATAAGAGGTTACTAGTATAGTTTGAACACGGGCTTAATAACGTCCTATAAGTTAACTTAATTTTATAGTAAGTTTAAGTTTTTGGATGCACTTAATAAGGTCTTTGTTATTCTTAAGTTACTTAGTAACCAGCTTCTTAAATACTTAATCGTAGTATATGTGGTTAGGGCACTTATTAGGGAAAACTAGCTAATACTTTGAAAACTAGTAACCTTGTTTTAAGTATACTATATACATCCTACCCTCATTAGAGTTACTAGATTTATTAGCTAGGGAGTATAGTTGTTTACCTTTACTCTTCTCGTTACCCTTTCCGTAACCTCTACGGCCTCCACCGTAGGCTTTTTATAGTTAAGTCCTTATTTATTATAGTTCATCATCGCTACTAGCCGGTCCACTGGTTATTATTATAGGTCTAAACACTCCTCGTCTAGTTTTCCGTATATCCTTCGTTTAGTGGAGGACTTGTTGAGCTTTAATAAGGACTTTACTTAGTATAAATAAGTCATTTATTACTTCGGTTCTAATTATTAACTAATAAGCTTAAATCCATAGTTCAATAAGGCTTCCACTAAGGGCTTATATAAACTCTGGAAACCAAGTACTTAAGTATTTAGCCTATAGGACGTCTACAATTTAAGTTTTATGGAGAACGCTCTCCTAGTAGCCGATCTAGTCCTCGGTATTTTTTCGTATAATAAGTCTCTTCTTATTAGGATAACTTAAGACTTTAGAATATACTTTTATTATGTTTACTTAATGCTTATATAATGTATTTCCGATGCGGATTTGCAGTTTAGAGACCTATTCATTAAGTCCCTTATCTATAGTATAATAGTACTTAAAAAGGTCCGGAGTAACAGTCTCGTAGAACCAGTTCTAAAATACATATACGCCTTTTATTTATTTAATATAATATTTATGGATATTATTGTATTCTATTCATCGTTCTTTATATAAAGCGAGGTTTATAGGGGATAGGTCTTTAAGAGTATAAATTTATTCTATAAACACTTTAGGGCCTAGGACGAATACTTCGTTGGGTTCTTAAGTTACACTATTTCCTAAGGCGCTTCTGGCCCTTCAGCGGATTACCTTTGAGTAATCGGAGATCGCCGGCTACTCTGGTATTCGAGTAATCTCTTCGTAGGTTTCTTCTCTGGTGCTCTTAGAGTACTTAACCAATGGGTTTATAATATCCTATAAGTTATAGGTCTTCGCTTGGGATTATAATTAGTTAAACCAAGAACCCAGTCCCTGGTCATCTAAAGTGTAATCTTCGTAGTAGGGGTCGTTATCGTTATTATCGAATGGGTATTACGCATAGGAATAGTGGTTGTAAGTAGGGTTTAGTTTAATGGTTGTTTTTAGTACGTATTAGACTGTTAATTGTCGGATTTAAGGGTTAATTTGTGATAATTCAATAATATGTAATTCCTCTACTTCTCCTTGTTCTTTAGGGGCGAACTTAGCCCTTAAGGTGGCTGGTGTAAGGGCGCATTTCGGCCCATCATTGTTCTGCGCCGTGCGTGGACCTTCGAGCGCGCCGGAAGCGTACTAGGCGCTTGGTACAGCGGATTCGACAGTTGCCTCCCTTTGGGACTATATCTCCTTTGCCTTAGCTATAGTAAGACTCCCTCCTTGCCTTAGATGTATTTTCTTAGCCCTCCGGCGTTAACTAAGTAGGTTATTTTCCTCTTAAAGTACTTTAAGTTTAGATTATATTAAGGTAAGTTTATATATCTCTTATTGTATTTTTATAATATAGTTAATAGTTTATAAAATAGGTGTTGGGGAGTTATTCTAATGATGGGAAACTCGTTTTTTAATTAGAGTTAATTAAGAACTCGCTTTAGTTGGGTTGTTTGGTGTTTTGGAAACCCAAGGTGGTGATATTATTAGGAGGGACCCCGGGGGTATTAGAGTGTGTAACTTAATGTCCAGCTTTGATAAGATACTCTTTGTATTTAAAGGAATAATTCTAGACCCTCTAAAACCCCCTTCGATGTTCTTTTTTATGAAAGCTTATGTAAAAGTATTATAGAAGGCGGGGAAGAAGTTTTCTTTTGTGATATGGGTATTACCTCGGCGTATCTTATTCTCGATTTCTCGACTATACACCGTTTTAAGGGGCCTAAAATAATCAACATTTAAGGGCTAAAGGATATGCAACGAATGAGCTGGTATATAAAGTATAATAATATTATTCTTTTTATAAAATATTTGGAAATTAGTAGAGTAGTGATTTTCGTATTTGTTAACGACGAGGAGGTGATATTAACTTTTTAAACATGGTTTTATATACTAATTAAAGTATTAGAGCTAATTTAGGCCTCTTTTATTTATTATTTATCCGTTTTTAGATATTACGATGACCTAGTTGGGTAAGAGACCCGATTTAGTATACTAAGTAGAGAGGTGATATTAGCCTACGACGATAATATATAATAATAAACTATAACCCGACGAACTAATAGCCTAAATTACTATAACCTATTCCTAATTACTAAGTTATATTATTTTTGTATTTAAACGCTTTTTAGAGTTTATAATAACTAATTTAATTAAGATTTAGCTTATTATAAACCTAGTCTTATCGAAGTTATAGATATCCAAGTCCTCGATACTATACTTTGTGATTATGTTTATTATAAGCCGAAATTACGCGTTTATTATAATGGTATCTTTGTATTAGGCTCTCTCATAGTTATACTGATGAAAAAATCGCGTCCAGAGTTACAGTTATCGCTTAACGAAGTTTAATACTTAGTATTTATTAACTAGAGGTATATTATGGTCAACGAGCAAATAATTAGCTATTTCTTTTATACTAATTAACTAGGGAGGAAATAATTAGGAATTTAAATTAAGAATAACGTGGTTCATCATTGAGTGGGCCACCATCATTGACCAGGCCACTTTTCCCACCTTCATCACTAATAACTTCCATATCTCGACCAAAACCAATTAAATCAATTGCAACTTCTCAGAATCACTTGAACTACTTATTTCCACAGTCTCTGGACAGGTCCTCGCATTGTGGCCGGTCTTGCGACAGATACCACAAAGTCGCAAACCTGTCCGACGACGCTTTAACGACCCCTCGTTTTCCTCCTCTTCACGCCCTTCCTCCTCAACAACACCCTTTTCAGCCATAACGCCCCTTGCCTGAGACCCTTCTAGTGCCCCTCCATCTTATAGTCTAGTTCTTTTGGCTCTCCGGCGCTTACTAAGTGCCGTATTTAATTCTCGAAGAGTGCGTAACTCTTCCTCCATAAGGGCAGCTCTATAGTAAATATACTGAAAACCTTTTCTAAGCTTTTCGGTAATATTATAAATTAGAGTTGGTGAACTTCCCTAATATTTAGAGATTCTTTCCTTTATAAGTGAAAACTGAGAAATAGCCTCTTCGGCGGTTTAAGGTGTCTTAGAAACCCAAGGGTCGGGTAACCTGTTGGGAGTGTTTAGGGCTATTGGTGTCCATAAGTGTACATCTAACTTAGAAAGGATAATCTAAGGGTTATATGGAATAAGCCTAGCCCCTCTGAAACCCCTATGGATATTTTCCTAGGTAAAGGTTTAAAGGAATGCGGTCTTGAATACGAGGAAAAACTCGGGTTTAGTAATGTATATAATCCGGGTTTTAATAAAGTGCTTAATCTGAGAGCTATATCTCAACTTTAATATATTATAATAATTAACGTTGAGAGGTTGGGTTAGATGTGATGAATGAGTAGGTAAGTAAATAAGTATAATTTTGTTCTCGTTATAATAGTCCTCGAAATCGCTATTAACGTGGTTTTCGTAGTTATCAACAACTAATATCCGATATATGCCTTTTAATTATAGTTTTAAGTGTTTATCGAAATACCAAAACTATTCTAGGGTAATCTCGTTATTAATTCATCTATCTATTAGAAGTTGTTTTAATTACCTAACTATCCGGAATCTGGGCTTCGGTGTACTAATTCGTAAAGTGGAAGCGGCCCTAAACCACCAAAAAAGCGGTATTACGTAACCATTAATAGTAATACAACAAATCACCGTTACCTATTCTCAATTATTAAGTTAAACCATTTTTAGCTTCCTAATCTAATTAGAATATATAATAACTATTCTAAGCCGGATTATACCCATTATAAAGCTAATCTTATTAAAGTTATAGAAATTATCGTTTATAATACCGTATTTTAATTACATATTAGCTACTAATCGGAACTAAAGCTTAATAATTATAGGATCTTCGTAGAGGCCTCTCTAATAATCATAGGTACGAGAAAATCGCGTTTTAAGTTCTGAGCGTCGTTGGACGAAGCGTTCTATTCAGCGTTTACCGACCGGTCGGCTATTACACTTCCAGAGTAGTGTATTAGCTATATCTCCCATATTTATACGTCTAGGGGAGAATCCTCGAGAATCCAGGTTAATAATATATTAAATAATTACTTCCTCCTTAGTATTTATTAAATTCAGCCGGGTATTCCTATTATCGACCTTCGTATTTCGACCCTTTATTCTGGACTAGAGGGTAGTTCTCGGAACATTATAGATGGTCGCTATACGTCGGACACTTAATCGCAGTGTCAATCGGATCGCATTAATTACTAGAATAATTCTGTGTTCGGGCGAGGTTTCGGGTATTATTTTATGGAAGAAAGGACGTGTTAAAGCTGGAGGGTGATGAAGGTGGGAAAAGTGGCCCGGTCAATGATGGTGGCCCACTCAATGATGAACCACGTTATACTTAACTAACTTCTTTTTTTTAAGTAACGTTAAATTCTATAAGTTTAGTATATTATTGTGTTATAATACTGTGCTCTTTAATTAGTTACGTAAAGTTGAAAATGGTATAGAGTAGATCCGGGCGGCTACTCGGAGATTAAGATTTGGGGTCTTTGCGATTGCTTGGACCGTTAATATGACCTGGGCTTCTTTGTTTGATGACGGTATTCTTTTTGGTGGATGGACACGTGTTAAAAGTGGGAAGATGGATTATTGTGGTTAGGTGATCGGCTCGCTTGTTTGATCGGCTCGCTTATTATGTACGTTATGTTAATATTATTATTAAGTTTAATATAACGTGGTTTATTATTGAGCGGGACACCATCATCGACCAGGACACATTTCCCACTTTTATTAATAAAAATTTATATATTTTAACTACAATTAATTAAATTAATTACAACTACTCAGAATCACTTAAACTACTTATTTCCATAACCTCTAAATAAGTCCTTGCATTATGGCCGGTCTTATAATAAATACCACAATATCGTAAACCTATCCGACAACGCTTTAACAACCCCTCGTTTTTCTCCTCTTCACGCCCTTCCTCTTTAATAACACCCTTTTCAACTATAACCTCCCTCACCTAAGATCCATTTATTACTCTACTCCTCTGTCCTATAATTGGGTTTTTTTTAGTTCTCCACCGTTTACCTAAGGCCATATTCGTATCCCGAAGATATTATACCTCTTCTTATAAAAGGGTAGTCATATAAGAAATAAACTATAAAATTTTAGAAAATTTATCGATTATATTATAAATTAGAGTTAATGAGCTTCCCTAATATCTAAAAATTCTTTTTTCATAAGTGAAAACTAGGAGATAACCTCGTTAATAGTTTAGGGTATCTTAGAAACCCAAGGGTTAAGTAACTCGACTAGGGTACTCGGGTTTATTAGTGTCCGTAAATGCATATTAAGTTTTAAAAGTATAACTTAGGGGTTAAAGGGAATAAGCCCTACTCCTCAGAAACGCCCAAGAACATTTTCCAGGCTAAAGGTTTAGAAAAAGGCCGTTTTGAATACGAAAAAGAACTCGGGTTTAGTAATATATATAATTCGGGCCTTAATAAAATACTCAATTTAAAAGCTATATCTTAACTTTAAGATACTATAATAGTTAATATTAAAAGGTTACGTAAAATGTAATAAATAAGTAGGTAAATAAAGAGTTATAATATTATTCTTTTTATAATACTCTTTGAAATTACTATTAACGTAGTTTTCGTGGTTATCGACTACTAGTATCCGATATCTACTTCTTAGCTATAGTTTTATATATTTATCGAAATGTTAAAGCTATTCTAAAGTAGTCTTGTTGTCGGTTTATTCATTAGAGGTTATTTCAAACTGCTTAGGTGTCTGGAATTTGGGCCTCAGAGTACTAATTCGTAAAGTAGAAGTGGCCCTGAACCACTAAAAAAGGTAGTATTACATAGCTATCACTAATAACACAATAAATCACTATTACTTATTCTCAATTCCTAAATTAAATCTTTTTTAATTTCCTAATTTAATTAAACCGAGTGATAACTATTCTAGGCCGAATTATACTTGTCATAAAACCGGTTTTATTAAAGTTATAGAAATCGTTGTCGAGGATACCGTATTTCGATCGCATATTAATCACTAATTAAAACTAAAGCTCGATAATTACAGGATCTTCGTAGAGACCTCTTTAATAATTATAAACATAAGAAAAACGCGTTTTAAACTTTATGCGTCGCTTAACGAAGCGTTCTATCTAACACTTCCCAACTAGTTAACCTTTACACTTTCAGAGTAGTATATTAGCTATATCTTTTACGTCAACCCACCAGGGTGAAAATCCTCACTCATTTATATTAATAATATATTAAATAATTACCTCTTCCTTAGTTTCTATTAAATTTAATTATATATTAGTATTATTAGCTTTAGTAGTTCAACTGTTCATTTTAATGTAGAGGATAGCTTTAGGAACATTGTAAATAGTCGCTGTGTATTAGATACTTAATTATAAAGTTAATTAAAGTGATTCGATTAATTCTATAATTAAGTATCCGATGCGTAGCGATCATTTACAACGTTCCTAAAGCTATCCTCTACATTAAAATGAACAGTTGAACTACTAAAGCTAATAATACTAATATATAATTAAATTTAATAGAGACCGAGGAGGAGGTAATTATTTGATATATTATTAACCTGGATTCTCAAGGATTCTCGCCCCGATGCGTGGATATAAAAGATATAGTTAATACACTACTCCGGAAATATGTTTCCTAACTAGTTGGGAAGTGTTAGATATAATGCTTTGTCCAGCGACGCTTAGAGCTTAAGACGCGATTTTCTCGTATTTATAATTATCAGAGAGGCCTCTACGAAGATCCTACGATTATTAAGCTTTGGTTTCAACTTATGGCTAATATGCGATCGAAATACGGTATTATGAATAAAGATTTTTATAATTTCGATAAAACTAACTTTATAATAGGTATAATCTAGCCTAAAATAATTATTATATATTCTAATTGGATTAGGAAACTTAAAAAAGTTTAACCTAATAATAGAAAATAGGTAACGGCGATTTATTATATTACTAGTAGTGATGGTTATACGATACTACTTTTTTTAATAGTTTAGGGCCGCTTCCACCTTACGAGTTAATACTCTAAGGCCCAGATTCTGGATAGTTGAGTAGTTAAAACAACTTCTAATAGATGGACCGATAATGAGACTGCCCTCTAATAGCTTTAGTATTTCGATAAATACTCAAAATAGCGATTAAGAGACACATATCGGATATTAGTCGTCGATGGCTATGAAAGCCACGTTAATAGCGATTTCGAGGAGTATTATAAAAATAATAAGATTATAACTATCTGCTTACTTGCTTATTCATTACATTTAACCTAACCTCTTAATATTAGCTATTATAGTGTGTTGAAGTTGAGATATAGTTCTCAGATTAAGTACTTTATTAAGGCCTGGATTACCTATATTATTAAACCCGAGTTCTTCCTCATATTTAAAGCCGTATTCCTTTAAACCTTTACTTAGGAAAACGTTTATAGTGTTTTTCGGGGGGCTAGGCTTATTCCTTATAACCCTCAAACTATCCTTTCTAAGTTAGATATACAATTACAAACACCAATAACCCCGAATACCCTTATCAAACTACCTAACCCTTGGGTTTCTAAGACACCTCAAACCACTAACAAGGCTATCTCTCAGTCTTCACTTATAAAGGAAAGAATCTCTAAGTATCAGGGAAGCTCACTAACGCCAATTTGTAAAACTACTAATAAACTTTCAAAAGGTTTATAATACATTTCCCATACAACTACCCTTGTGGAAGAAGAGCTACGCCATCTTCGAAATACAAATACAGCCCTTAATAAATACCGTAGAGCCAAAAGAACTAAACTATAGGATGGAGGGGTATTAGAAGGGTCTTAGGTAAGGGATATTATAGTTAAAAAGGGTATTATTAAAGAGGAAGGGTGTGAAAAGGAGGAAAACAAGGGGTCATTAAAGCGTCGTCGGACAAGTTCACGATATTATAGTATTTATTGTAAGACCAGTTATAATGCAAAAACCTATCTAAAGGTTATGGAAATAAGTAGTTTAAGTAATTTTAAGTAATTATAATTAATTTAATTAATTTTAGTTGAGATATAGAAGTTGTTAGTGATAAAGGTAGGAAAAGTGTCCTAGTCAATGATAGTGTCCCACTCAATGATGAACCACGTTATATAATAATAATACTCTGAGGATCGAAAAGAGATAAGGAAGACCAAAACTTCTAAGGGAAAAACTAAGGAATAGAGTAAAACGGATAATAGTTCTAATTAGGACTCTGAAAGCTTAGGAAAAAAGTAACTCCTAGTGAAAGTTATTATTAGGAGGAATAAGTTATAAAGGAATAAAAGGTTATTAAAAAGAGTATGGATTGTGACCTATTTTACGTTAATATTGGAGTTAATGGGATACGCTATACAACTGCCCTTGTTAATATAGGGTGTTTAATATACGCTTTGATTAGCGACGCCTTCACTAAGAAACTCTATTTGCTACGTATTAGTATTACACCTTGGAATTTGATATAAGTTATTATTGTAGTCCCTGGTGTAATCTATTACGTCACTTATACTAATATTAATATTAATAGTTATAAATAACACTGATTATTCTTTTATATTATTCTTAATTAAAAAGATAATATTATCCTTAAAAGGTCCTAAATGATTAACGCTAACGTTATGGTTTACCTAGTGCAAAATACTTTATATATAAGTGTTATGGACTATTAGGTAATAAAAAGGAAACCGGA
Organism: Colletotrichum gigasporum; assembly: GCA_024584535.1. Taxonomy (NCBI): domain Eukaryota; kingdom Fungi; phylum Ascomycota; class Sordariomycetes; order Glomerellales; family Glomerellaceae; genus Colletotrichum; species Colletotrichum gigasporum. The sequence goes on from CP077951.1 coordinate 3,732,253, forward strand.
TTAGGCCCGGTAAGATCTAAAGTTTCTAATCTAATAATAGACTAGATCGGTATTCTTAGCTCTAATTAGGTGAGCATAGAAGAGAAGAGAGACCCCTCTTAGTATATTTACCCTAAATGCGTTCTCCGTAAATTTAGCCGATATTGAGAAGGTCCTAGTACTAAAAATTAAGATAGACCCTAGGATAAAATTCCCTACGTATTACTACAAATTTTTATATATCTTTAACCGAAATAAAGCTAATTAACTACTACTACACCAGAAGAACGTCGATTATGCTATCCCTATTCAAAAGGACTCTTATAGTTAAGATAAACTAGTGACCTAGGGACTTTTATATAGTATGTTAAGGGAAGAGTTAATTGTATTACACTAAACCTTTACGGAACTATTAGATAAAGGGTTTATTAGGGCTAGTAGTTCCCCTATATTATCGCCTATTCTATTTATTTAAAAGCCTGGAAGAGGGTTATAGTTCTATGTTAATTACCGTGCCCTTAATGCTATTATAAAGAAGGACTAATACCCCTTACCCCTGATTAGTGAAACCCTAAGGGTATTAGTAAAAGTGAAGTGGTTAATAAAGTTGGATGTTATTATTGTGTTTTATAAGATCCGGGTTAGGAAAGGAGATGAATAGAAGATGGTGTTTAGGAAGAGGTATGGGTTATATAAATAGATAGTTACCCCCTTTGGTTTAATTAGAGCCCCTACGACGTTCTAGTAATATATTAACTATACCCTATAAGACTTCTTAGATAAGTTCTACTTAGTTTATATTAATAATGTTCTAATTTATTTGAATAGTTCCCTCTCTGATCATAGAGAGAAGGTTAAGAAGGTCCTCGAGCACCTAGGTGTTATAGGCCTGTATGTGGATATTGATAAGTGTGAATTCGAGGTTAAGAGTGTTAAGTATTTGAGGTTTATTGTTAATGTTGGTAAGGGAATTCGCGTGGACCCTGAGAAGATTAAGGTAATCCAGGGATGGGAAGTGCCCCGATTAGTATAAGGAGTCCATGGGTTCATCGGTTTTACTAACTATTACTAATAATTTATACCCAACTTCTTAGGGATCACATAACCCTTAATAGCCTTAACTAAAAAGGATATACTGTTTGTTTAGAGTAAGGAGTGCGTTAGAGTGTTCGAGGAGCTGAAGACGCTCCTGATTAGTGCACTTGTATTAGCTCACTGGGACCCTGATTGAACTACAATACTCGAGACCGATTCGTCTAGTTATGTAGTAGGAGGTGCTTTGTTGTAGTATAACGACGAAGGGATCCTAAAGTTTATAGTATTCTTTTTATATAAGAACTTATTTATAGAGTATAATTACCTAATATATAATAAAAAACTATTAGTAATAATACGCTACCTAAAGCACTAGGATTCAGAACTACGGAGTATAAAAGAGTTCACTATCCTAACTAATCACCTAAATTTAAAATATTTTATAATAAAAAATTAGTTAAGTAAACATTAAATTAGGTGATTAGAATTATTATCTTACTATAATTTTATTATTTAATTTAAACCTAGTAAAAAAGTAATAGTTCCTAATATACTATTAAAATATGAACAGAATATCCCTAATACCCTATAGGACAATAGGTTAGAGGGTTAGAAGATTAAACTCCTAAAGAATAGGATTAATGTATTACGAGTTAATAACGTAGTAGTGATTAGAGAAATACGGGCCCGATTAGGGTAAGTAAAGAGGGTTAAGTTTAATACGAGAGACTCCCCCGGAGATATAGATTAGGCCAACGACCTCAGCCTAAATAAGATGGAACCCCCCTTAAACCCTTTTAAAAAAGAGCTATTACACTCTTAGTGGGATAAAACCTTAAACTAGAACAATTAACACTAGCTAATTAGGGGAGTAATATAAAAAAGAGACTAATAACTTTCCTCGTAGTAGAAATTACCGATAATGTTATTAGAATATATAATTAATAATAATAAAAGACTATTATAAAGGGATAGAATTTGGATTTTATATTATAAGCCCCTAAGGACGGGTTTAAACCAGAGGTTCTATAATTCCACGTTAACGGGATATCTAGGGAAGGACACTTTAAAGGCTCTAATTAGCCGCCAGTTCCACTAACTAAGCTTATCCTAGGATATCCAAAGATTTATGAGGAACTGTGATGTTTATGGACGAGGAAATGTATAGTGCGATAAGAAGAGGGGCCTGTTAAAGCCTCTGCTTATCCCTGGACGGATCTGGGCAGAGGTCTTTATCGACTTTGTAATAGGACTGCCCCCTTCCCGCTGTGATGGGGCTATGAACATCATGGTGGTGACCGATCGTCTATTAAAGAATATGATTTTTGAGTTATTAAAGGATATTATAATAAATATAATAGTAAACTAACTAATCTAAGGTTTAATTAAATACTATAAAATACCTTATATAATTATATTAAATAAGGAATTATAATTTACGAGTCTTATATAAAAATAATTCTATTAGTTATTATAAATTAAATAAAAACTCTTTATAGTGTTCTACTTAGAAACAAACAAAGTTACAAAGAGAGTAAACTAGGTGATAGAAACTTATCTTAGAGTATATATAGTGTATACTTAGGACAATTAGGATAAACTACTCTTAGTAGTAATAATAATTATTAATATTTAGGTTATCTTATTAATAAGATTTAGTTTATTTTTTATTATTTATAGGTATAACTTAGACCTAATTAGAATAGAGGAACCCCTGCGGAATAGCAATAAGACCCCTATAATAAGAGTAGAGGTTTTAGTCTAAAAGTTAAAGGATACTTCTGAGTAGGCTTAGGTGGTGATAGTAGTAGTATAAGAGAAATAAGAGATTACCGTAAACGCAAAGCGCTAACCGTTTAATTAGTTTAAGCTTAGGGATAAGGTTTAACTAAGGTTATGGAATATTTAGTTTAATTAATTATTAAAGAAGTTTAACTAAGTTAATATAAAATATACTATCCTTAAACTAGTTGGATCCTATGCTTATTAGTTAAATACGCTGCTAGGGATCTATAACGTCTTCTACGTGAACCTGATTAGGTATACTAGAGTTAATCCGTTACTATCACAAAGCCGTGATAACGCCCAACCACCTATAATACTAGTGGCTAATGGGGAGGAGTTTGAAGTTAAGGAGATCTATAATACGCAGAAAGTATAGAATAAATAAAAGGTTTTAGTAAAGTGGAAGGATTATACTTAACTCACCTAGGAGTTAATAGATATACTAGTGGTTATAAGGCTAATTACGGGAATATCCCTTGGGAAGGGAGGGGAGGAAGGGGGTAATTGTTATGGGCTAAGGCCCGATTAGAGGCCTCGGAACTACTCGGCTATATTTAACGCTAACCACTGCTTACTAAGCCTGATCAGGCCTAGGTAAACCTAATTAGGACTTAACGGATTTGTGGGGTAGTAGACTTTTCCTTCCTTTCTCCTTATCTTAAAGATACTTATAGTAGTCGCTATAGCTAGTTGTAATATACGTGCTTGGACCGTTACACATCTTATATCCTACTTCCTCTATATAATAGCTAAATTACGGGTTTAAGAAGAAGTCGTTAAGGAGTGGGAATGGTATTATATATACCTTCTCGTCGAAGGCACCATTTAAGTATACACCCACAAAGTCCTATTATTATACAGCGTATCCCTTTCTCTACACATAAGTTAATAAGATCCACTATAAAACTATTTATAAAGTCGAGGTATATATATAATGGAAGTCTTATTTATATACTTAGAGGAATCCTTATATAATAACCCTTACTTTATACTTTTATAGTAATCCATAGACCTTCTTATATTTCCATACCTACTTCACTATTAGCTGAGTACTGAAACGGAGCGGGGGATGCAGTGAACAGTATGTGCTATATCGTACAACATATACACTCTACTGACCATAGGTCGTGCACCCTCCGTCCCGGATCCGTGAGGGTGATTAACTCGTATAAAACCACTTAACTAAAATTATAATTTAGGTAAGGAGACACCTTAAGACCTGATCAGGGCCAAAGAGGGGTTCCTATCCTAGATATAGACATTGGTGAGTATTAGGGCCTTATTTGCTTAGTAGTAAAGTAACCTTTATACTATTTACGGTATATAATCTAAGTGAACGGGTAAAAAGAGCTCTGAATACGTTTATTTAATTAACGATGCTTACTGACCTTCCGTGATGTGTTATTTAATGGTCCGTTGTTGTGTCCCCCCGCTAAAAATGCGTCCCCAGTTCCCCTCTCTTAAATAGCTCGCTGTCGCCTGACTAAGGAAAAACCCGCTTAGCGTAAGCATTTCCCCCTGCACGGTTTCAGTACTTGTAGGTGCTTCGGATTTATGGACGAATTATAAGACCCTTTACGCAATTAGGCTAAGGATCTCTACGTAGGCTACTTCCTTCCAAAGTGGCCAGTTTTCGGCTAGCCTATTCTAAGCCTCTACGAGGGTCGTTAGATCCGGGTAGGGCCACTTCTCGGAGCAGCTCTTAAATAGCATGTCTAGGTTAAGTGTTATGTATATAGTAAGCGTTTTGGGACCGTTTTAATGTGAATCTTTACTTAAGACTAATTAGAGGGATTATAGTGTTATATGTGTATTCCGATAGTATTTATATAATCCTGCCCCTTACTCTGGGGATAGTATTCTAATATAGTTTTTATATAAATTAATAACGGGCTCGTAGAATATTATAATTAACGAAATAATAATAATATTTTATTTTTTAATTTATATTTTATACCCGTATTCCCTAGTATACTCGACGAGGATCTCTTTTTTTTTTATATAAAGCTATCTTTTCTGATTTGATGCACTTCTTGGGATCGATATTAATAAAGTAGCTATTTCCGATTATACATAACTAACTTATATTAGGGACCGGATTTCTTCTTAACTCTAGGTCCTTAGTAAACACTTAAATTAGTATTCTACTATCAAGGGCTACAATAAAACTATGGTTAATATTATAAACCACAGCACCCAAGATCCATGGCTATAACTCAGGGGGAATATCCATATTAACACTTATAAACCACACTTTATTAAAAATCACACGTATAATACACTCTATAACACCGTTCTACTTATGTATATAAGGAAAAGAGGACTTAACTTCTATCCCATCCTCTTTAAAAATAACTCTTAGGAACATAGTTATAAATTCTCTTATATTATTAGTATAAACTTATTTTATAATTATTCTAAAATAGTTATTCTAATTAATAAAATAATTATAAAATTTCCTTATTAACTTATTCTTAGTATTAATAAATATAATTACTCTAAATCACAACTTATTATTAGTAATAAGAAGAAAGTATTTATACCACTTCGCAGGCTTAATCTCACCTATATCAACATAAAAAACGTCTCCTATATAAAATACCCGTTTTCATAATATTCTCGGTGAGTACCGTAAACTCTTTAAGAGATTATAAGTCTCGTATAGCTGTGGGACGACGTCTTCGAGGGCCAGCGGGCACCCCTTCGTCTACTTAATTGTATATAGCAGCTCTTTAAAGCCTGGGTGGCCGAGGCGATAATACCAGAGTTTATAGTATTAACCTTTTACTTCGCAGTCCATATGACTCACTACTTAGGACGGTCATTCTACGGTGCCAGAACAAGGTCAAAGCCATAGTTAAGGATATTAAGGGTTATAAGGACCCTTTTATTTAGTTTAATAATGTTATTCTTACTTAGATAACCCCCTATAATATATAATTGTTCACCACTAAATATATTAATAGGAAAACTAAGAACGGAGAGTGTATTATATAATAGGATATACTCTCCGTTTTCAAAGTATAAAATAACTATTTCTACGTATTCTAGATAAACTAACCCTGCACCGGTCCAAATTGGCTTTTCCGTGGTAACTACGGTGTAGTTATTATACTATACCATATTGTTAATAGTGTGTATATTCGTCCCTGAATCCTATAATTACGTGGAATTTACTTTTTTAACTATTTTGAATATGGTTTTTGTCGCAAAAGTGGAACCACTATTACGGGACAGTAATTGTGGGCTATATCATGTCAGTTTTATTATATATTAGTATTACTTAATTATTTTATGCGTATTAATAATTAAGTTAGAATAAGTGGAAGTTATAGGGGTTAATCCGGGCCTAGTAGGCTTGGTCCTGCGTCCCAGCCTTTTTTGGTGTGGAGGTCGTTTCTTCGGTGTCGGCTAGTTTTAGCGCCGTTCTATTTCCGTTATTAAAAGTATTTTAAGCTTTTTTCTCCTTCTCCGTTACCTTCTTATATACTTTATAATTATAATATATTACTCCCTCCTTATTATAATTATAATAAGTAAATTTTCCCTTTTTTATAAGTATAATATTCTAATTCTTTTACTTAGAGTCCCTTTTATACTATGGATTCGTATTACCTAATATCTAAGTTATTAAGGCTTTACCCTTTATAAAAACTTATACTTTGTTAATTAAATCCACGGTAAGGATATCGAATAAGGTCCACACACCTAGCCGGTACTATAAACAATAGCGCACTACCCAGTCCCAGTATTACACTTCCATTCCCTTTAGGAACATATAAATAACGATCTCTTCTACTATCACCCCTCCAACCACTTAGTATCAATAAAACAGCTCATTAAACTTCATAATATATATAATAGGGTTGTTTCCTTTAAGTGTATATGAGTAGAGTTAATCGTAAAGTTACCTTCTTAGTACTATACTATAATTAATATAAGTCTAAGAAAGGACTTACTAAATCTTTGTGCCATTTAGTATATGAGCTACGAGGGATATTAGCCTCTTTAAAACATTATTATAAAACTCGTTTCTAATCTGTAGATTCTCTATTTCTATAATATTATCTCCGAAGCTTATTCCACGGAGCCGTATAATTATTATTACTTAGGTTAACTAAATAACCTAATTCGAAGCTCCTTTTAGGAAATACTCATTTAACATCTTTAATTAAAAGTCCTTAAAGCGGTCTTCTAGTAGAGCTGGTTTCCGTAAAGCGGGCTCCTTGTAGTCCTCCGGAACGTCATTTTCGAGGTCCAGGGTATCCTATATCGTAAAATTAGTTTTCGGCTAAGGGCTTCGAAGTGTAATCGTAGGATCTACTCTGAAAAGGGTTATTCCCTGCGTAACAGCCGTCGCTAAGAGTAAGTTCGTTGAGTATATACTATCAGACTATGAGCTTAAAGTGATTTCCTTGCCCTTTGTAGATCCCTTTTATAGCTCCTCGAATTACATAGTATATTCGTAATTTAATTCCTCAAACGCCTAAATCTTCAGTATAAGCTAGGTTAGAGTAGGTTAGTTGGCCTCGTTACCCTTGGCGTCACCACCACTATTATGGTTATTATAGGGCGCTATCTCCTAGGTTCCATAAAATCTCAGCTACTCTCCATAGGTCCAATCTAATATACGCTCTATATAAGACCATCTATTCTACTCATAAGTTATTCTATATATGTACCGGGTAACACCGAGGTTATATTATTATATAATAATAAGGTCCTAATTAAGTGTACGGAGTGGGTAGGAATAATAATTAATTAACTATTTTATTATATATGAGCCCCTTTATTAAGGGCCCCTATTACCCTTATATATAGGTAAAAGGGGTGAAAAGCTACGTATATACAAAAACACCCTTACGTGCCAGTGGTGCCGCCCTAAAGCCGCTTCCGGCACACTTATACGCATCCGGCCCTCCGCACAGTCTAGGCCCACGCCACCTTATTATTCAGCAGGCGCGCCGTCACACAAAAACACCCTTGCGTGCCAGTAGCGCCGCCTTAAGGCCGCTTTCAGCACGCTTATACGCATCCGGCCTTTAGGAGTACCCTTCCATATGGCCTAGACCCACGCCACCTTTTTAGTCAGGGCTCGCGTCGTCACAGTTATTCCGTGGCATGCAACTCAACTCAGGTCGGCCGGCCAGCCGTTGGAGCTTCCCGTCTCCCCTACCTACTCTCGCTCTCTGCGCACGCTTACCTGTCCGGCATACGCAGCTGCCGGCATCGGTTCGAAAGTGAGCGGGAACCAACCGTCGGCTCAACTACAGGGTCGAGACTGATGCATTTCAACGTCTTGATTTAGATTATCGTAGATTTCCGATTGTACGATGCGGCAAAACAAACAGTAGAAAGGGTGGTGGTGGAGCATCACGACTCGGTCGAGGCTGGTATGATACATGACAATAGCCCAGCGTCACGGACAAAGTCTCTTTCTTTCACACGCTTTTCCTTTTCTTTTTTTGAAGTTCAAGATGTTGCGGTCGTTACGGGACACGAGGGTCGAGCTTCTGACCGAACCCTCCTTCGGGCCTGACGCCACCACAGCGGTACCAGTTCGTAGACGGCCAGACCGGGATGTGTGTGGCACGTTGTTGGCTTTGGGCGGGCTGTATCTATCTCTGGGTTTCTAGGCCACGCGTAAGGTGGTTTCAGTTCGCCGTACGGCGAGCAGCCATAACCAGCACCTTGCGTTCTGAGTAGGTTGACGGTTAAAGCCCAACGTCCTTCTGCTGAGAGACAGTGATGTCCCTGAGGCGGCGGTGGCGTGGTTAGAACGAGTTCACCAGAGATGTGGAAGTACAATCACAAGTGCTTGGAGTTATTTGACAAAGCCTCGGCCGTAATTAATGTAAATACGGAGAACCACAAGGTGGTCAAATCCCGGCGTCATGATGCGACGAACTGCATGCTTCTAATTTGATTGGTTCGCGTTCGTGCGAGCCTGTCAGCAGACTGCCAGCCCGCGTCTTGCGGCTGACGTCGCTTGTTTGGGGTGAGGCAAGACTGAGTAAGTTCAGGTAGGTTGCGATTGACGTCGGCGTGCCCGTGCCATGGCAGCGGCTCGTGCGACCCGCGTTCCTGCCTGTCTTTCTGAATGCACGCTGTCCGATTAACTGACTGACTGTCAGCGTCGGCAGGAGTCCATGGGTAAGAGATATCGGGGAAGCAGGGACGTCGGAAAAGAAAGTAAAAAGGAACCAGGGTCAAACATTAAAGATTATGACAAATTAGAAATGAAAACCCATAGCCAACTCTAGGCCGAACGCCGCCACGTCGTGGCACAGCAGACAAGCCTGCTATTGCCAGATGGATAGGTGCTGTGGGGATAGACTATCCGCAGACCCGATGGCAAAGTTTAAACTCGCACAAAGTTGACGATGAGGTAGCAGCCGGAGAAAGGTGTGTGTGATGGTGGCACGCGCACGCCGCGGTATCTCGAACGGAAGCACTGCGGTGACCGAGATGGGTTGGAGAGTGGCACCGCATGCTAGGCCTGGATGAACCAAGCCGGGAATCATGATCTCTGCAAGTCGAGCTGCCTTACAGATACGGCATGGCATGGTGGCATCGCGTGGTTTCACCGTGCAGTGCAGCCACTCACGCCCTCGCCACGAAAACGAACATGGGAAGATGCACAGATGGATGGACTACTGCGTACGTCGTTGCCGTCGGTGGCGGAGGGGTGCGAATTGGCGGGAGTCGAGTCTCGTGCGTCCTCCCCTTGCCCCTCCCCAATGGCCAATGGCACATGGACCATCGGTTTGGCAGATCTATTGAGAGCAAGGTGAGCATGGGGAAATTTGTCATGCTGTGTGGGTTTCTTCATCAGGACATTTTCGCCCTTTGCTTCCTCCTCGTCGTGCTCGCTCTTCGCTCTAGGGCCGGGGTACCGAGCGCTGTGGCGGGCTGTGGCGTATACCCTCTCATCGGCCAGAGTGAAACATGCATTCACAGGTACCTTCCTCTTCTACCCCTCATTCTCGCAGGGCAGGACAGGGGATACGGGGGCACAAGGCCTGCAGAGCATTGTCTTCTCCACACAATACAACCAGTGCAGATTCCCTCGGCAGCGCGTGTATATATGTTGCTACACGGATGGATGGGACGGCTCTCCAACTAACTGGATGAGTACGGACATGGGAAGGCCTTCCCTAGGTACATCAAGTGCAGCTACGCAATTTGGCACACGATGTGGTAGGCTGCCGGGCAAGGAAGCGGTCGGAAAGTGAGGCTGAGGTTGAGGCTATCGAGAGAGGGGGCGAGAGTTGCAGGGGGCTCTGCACACCACACACCTCACCTCCTAGCAGGTAGCGGAGGCGGAGGCGGAAGCGGGAGTGGCAGATACGTGCCCCCGTCGCTATAACATATCCTAATATTTGGTCGACCGTCGTCGTTCCTTTTTTCTTCCTATAATTTGGCGCCTTGCCCAAGCCGGGATCGAATCGGGGTGAACCACACCCGCGGATGTGAGTAGTGATATCCGTTACCCAGACTCGGGATCACCAAGTCACATGGCCCATGGTTGTCCATATGAACCCCGTCTCTTGGTTGGACTCACCACCACTTCAGGCCTCGCCCGACGACAGAAACAGAACCGTCAATGTGATCCCTGCCGTGGAACCGTCGGGTCCGGGGTGTTCAGCTGCACTTGGAATTTGGGGTCAACGGCCGGGTTCTTTGCCTTGTATTGGGGGTCGGCTTGGGTACCAGTCTTGCGGCACCTCCATCAGACAGCACCTACATGGTAAGCTAAGGTGCCAGGGGATGATGTGGTTATCCGCATCTCACACACCCTGCCACCCACTCTCTTGTGTTCCGTATCTGCCTGTCTCTGTATTTGCACCTGTACGTCGAGCAAAGCGGTTGTTGCCCTAGCCACCTTGTCTTCGCTGCACATGCATCACTAATCATTAATGCTGAGGAGAGCTAGGATTGAAAGAAGAAACGATGGTCGTCGGTGAGAAAACACGATGAGGAAAACTTCCGCCACTTCAACCCCAATGTACATGTTGTATGCCCCCTTACGCTTTATGCACGTACTGTGCGGATACGAACGTAGTGTGGAGAGCCGTCAACACCTTGTCCGCCCGTTCGCACAGCTGCCCAAGCATGGTAAGGTCAAGTGAAGAACGGATATGACACGGGTATAACCATCTAACAAATTAACCTACTTCGAGAACAGTAGCAGCAAACATATCACGTGTTGCGTCATGTCTGCCTGGCCTCGCAACAGATTCACGAATGATAGACTGCATTGGTGTGAAGGTAAGGTACGCCAAAACCTCCTGACGGGACATCTCGCTCGTCATTTCCATAGAGCGTCCCGTATGACTGAAAACTTTCCCTCATCTCACACCTTACTTTACGTCCGGTATGGATCCTCACCCTCACTCCTCTATTGCAAATACCTTACCCGCCTGGCCCTGGTCTAGCTTCATGTCTCAGACACATGGCCCGGGGACAAGAGACAGCAGGCACCCGTATAACGGCTGAAGGGCTGAGTGGCTGGCCGGCTGGTTGGCACGTTGTAATCTCGATATGATGCTGCGGATGCGAAGCGCCGAGGGATTGGATGGGATGGCATGGCACGGCATGCGATGCAGCCAGAGAGATGGATGGGCGGCCAGGTGGTTCTGTTTCCCCCCTGCTTGTGGCTTTTCCCCCTTCGGCGGACTGAGCTGGTGTTGAGCTATTGCCCCCATGATACGCACGCCTTTGCCTTTCTTTTCCCCTGTCTATGGCTAGCAGGCTCTCACATTGTTTGTCGGTCCGGGCCAAGCCATCGTGGGAATGGAGCATGCGACGTCCCCATCTTCATATGCACTCTGCTTATGGCTTGGTAAATTGCATGCCAGGGCTGACCCCTGCTTGCGAGGCTTCCCGCTGGGATTCTTTCCTTGTCGTGGCCCATCTCCCACCTTCTCGGTCCCGCTGCGCTGCTGCTGGCCGACCGTTGATCGACGTGTGCCCATTGGCTCGGGGCCCGGAGGATGGGGCGAACATGTTCCATCTTGTCGATTCAACTCGTTGATTCGCAGCCTGCAGACCACCCAGATAAAATGGGATCTGAGATCCATCCTCGCATCGTTTTCCCTGACGCCCCCTCCCCCTCGTCAGTGTTGCAGTCCGGCACCCATGTCTTTCTCCCTCTTTATCTTCCTCTCGTCAGTGCCGTTTCCTCATCGACCATCAAACCCCATCTAACTCTTCCGGGGAGGATCGTCGCCATTACCAATATTCCGCGCCTGGCAGCGTAGCAGCAACAGAGAAGAGGGCAAGGGCCACCATCTAGGAGGCCCCCCCTCCCCCCCAGCGGCCACCAAGAGAACCCCAGAACCCAGAGGATCGTCGGGCATCCGATGTGGAATCAATTCGCCAAGACCTCTCGGATACGACACCCTGGTATCCATTGGTGTGGCATCGCACTTGTCCGCCCTCACCTCACCATCCCCTCTCGTTGCGGGGAGGTGCCCAAAGGCTTTCGCCCGTACGATACGCACGTATTGGCATCCGTGCAGATACAGTTGGGCACAGCGCCTTGGGCATGGAATTGGAGATTGACTTGTTTCTTCCCTTCTCCCATGTTCTGGTGAGACCCGCGGCCACGCGAGGCAGCGGCGAATGACGCCGGCGGTGCGAGAGATGATGCATTCGCGGCCAGTGAAGACAATGACGAAGAGGAGTCGATGGCGAGGCACCGAGGAAAGGAAATAGGGCGCCGATCTGCGGTACGCCGTTGTCTTGGACGAATGCACCATGAGCCATGACGATGAATGTAGAGGGGATCAGTGCAGGCTTTGGCAGCAAGAACGGTCAACAGACCAGTGGGTGGTCGGAAACTGCCCGTGTGGTCGGATTTGGTTTGGTCTGAATGAGACTTTTGGTGTCAAATTGGGGTTGGACAAGCCTAACCCTGGCTTAGGCCAGACTGGTGCGTCGTAGTCCTCTGAAACGGTCAACGGTAGCTTTGTTAGCTGCATCGCTGCTTGGAACGACAACGCCTCTCTTGCTCCTTGCCATCTCAATTGGCTGGCTGCCAGAGAGACTGTTTGTGTAGTGGATGTTGTTGTCGTCGTCGTCGTTGCTGCTGGCCTGCCTCCGCTGGCTCTGCTTTTCTGCTTCCAGTCTACCTCATTCCCTGCCTCTGGTCTGTGGCCGCTGCTTGACTAAAAATGCAGGAGAAAAAGCTGAAGCAGGGGATTCCCTAGTGGGAGTGGCCTCCTTGTCCAAGGGTGCCGCAGATCCTGTTCAATCCCGTCAGCACGGCCTCGGTGCCAATTCGCTGCCAGCTCGCTGCCATCTCAGGGATCGCCGACGGGAAACGAACATCCCGAAGGTGGGTGACCAGGGTCACGCGGAGATCGCGGCGTTATTTTGCACGACACAGCGACGGAGACACAGGCACAAGCACAGGCACAGGCACGGGTCAACGGGCACCGCCCGTTTTCTTTTCTTTATCCCTTTTTGGTGGGCCATTCACTAAGTCAAATTACTCTTCTCTGACGGCCGACGTCAATTGGTCTCTTGGAGGGCGAGGGGCGGCAACGCAGCCGACGGAGACAAACGCACAGAGAGGGAGCGAAAGCCAGAAACGAATTGTCATGTCGTCTATACAAGGGTCGGGGTAGGGTGGCCAAGCAAGGTAGTGCTGCTTGTTTGAAGAATTGTCAAAAGACGGCGTTGAACTCTGTATCGGATGAAGAAGCTCATCCAAGGCACCCTCCTGCGGTTATACCTTAGTCCATACTCTGACACCCGGTGCCTCGGGGTTAGGTACCTCCTTACCGCGAGCAGGGCGATTTCGATTTCGATTCTGCCACTGTACTCGCTATGCGCCGTGCACTCTATACTTTGGACTGGTCTGATCTTGTCCATCTTGCCCTGTCCTCTCTTGATTGGCTATGAAGTCCGGCAATTGTTGCCTGACTAAGCGCTCTCCTGTCGCCAACATCCTTCAACAGCTCTGGAACGTCTCGTCATGATCGACAGCGACAGGTCTATATATACATCTCGTGTTTGAGCGTGAGGGCTCGCCCTGACTTTAGTGTTCTGTTCTCCGCCCCGTCTTGTACCGCCGCCGTGCCTAGGGACAGGGCCGACGCCCACGTTTGGTTTCAACCGAGGCTCCATAATGGGCCAACGAAAGAGAGTGGAAGGGTGGGGAAGAAGAGTTCAACGTTGGAATTGGCGCCTCTCCACGGCGGCGGCGGAAATGAATACATGTCACATCAGACCCTGATGACCCTGGCCTCTGTTCATGTTGCAAGCCCACACTTTTGTTCTGTCGATCACCGCTGCCGTGTCCATGAATATGCAACAATCACCGTGGCTTCCCTGCCTCATTTGTCGTTTCCCGATCTCCTAATTACTTAGTGAACCTCTTGCTCCAGCTCTCCGACCCAGCTCTAACAGTCCCGGGAATTAGGACATACAATCAGAAAGTGAGAAGAATGGAATGAAAACCATAGCACATGTGCCATTGGACGTGACAAGCAGCTTGTGGCGTTTTGGAACGCTGATCAGTGATTTTGATTAAGGTTCTCGCATCTCGTGTGAGTGCCAATCAACAAATACACAGCATGGTCCCTTTTCCGTTCCCGAATATCTTGCCAACCCGCCGCCATTCCAATGCCGGACCTTCGTCATGTATCGGGTCTCCCGATTGCGCCATCCCCTCGCTGGGGTTCACAAAAAAAAACAAAGGAAGAAGGAAAATCCCTCTGCACCCAAAAACCAAAAACAGGAACCAAAGACCCTTTTGGTGCTCTGTACTATTCAGATGTCCGACCAACTATATAGTTGCGCTTTCAAGTCGTACACGTGTATTCTTGGTACAGTGATAGTAGTTGCAGCATATATGAGAATTACGCCTCGCGAAGGTGGATAAGATGGGGGCATCCTGTGTGAGCCTCAACCAAGGAGCGCCGAGACGTCCATTCTGGAATCCTTATCGGCCGCCGGCGAGGGAGATGGCGGGGCTTGCTGGATAGAGCCTGCCACGGGCGAGTTTGGTGCTGTCAAGAGATGCGTCCCCATCGAGGACGGTCGGGCGTGGCCCATCTCTTTCCTGTCACTTGGGGTGTGAAGCAGATGGCCGAAGCTCGGCAGCGATCGGGGCAGAGAGCCACCATCTAAGTTTCGGAGAGGAGGCAGTTGAAGAGACGGCGAGTTGCCTCTTGATAAGCACTGAGGGGAAGTGGTGTAGCTAGAAGCGACATCCGAGACCGTAGACGCCTCGCCATCGAGGGCGTCGCTACCCGGTGAGGCGGTAGAGCAAGGAGACGGGAGAGGAGAATCGATGTGGTAGTAGGCGTGGCCGTGACTGTGGGTATAAAAGGTTGGGGACACTGGGGAGGACCCGGCGTGCCTAGGGAGTGGGAGGGCCGAGGCGTGCGGGTTGAGCGAAAGCGTCGGTCGATGCTGGTAACCGGATGCGCCGTGGGCATATCTCCTGTCGTCGTACATGGGGTCGTTTTGGTTGGCTCTCCGGCGGTCGTGCCGCTTGCGGCGGTTTTGACTCCCATTCCACCAGTTCTTGACGGCGTTGTCACTCCGGCCATGCAGACGACGTGCAATCTCTGCCCACCTCTTGCCAATCTCGTTGACGAGAAGCTCTATTTGGGCGCCCTCTTCGGGGGTAATGGGGTCGTGGTTCAGCGTGGGTTTGAGGTTCTGGTGGAATCGTTCTCTGCATTGCTTTGGTGTCCGGGTTCCCAAGGATTGGGCAATGCGTACCCAATTCAAGGGGCCCTGTTCATTGACGAGCTGCATCAGGTATCCATCCTCGTGTTGCGACCACGGTCCTCTCCTCTGAACCATTGTCATGTTGGCGATGTGGATATTGTGCGTCCGAGCCCAACAGAGGGGGTTGGCAGGAGTAGAGGCGTGGTAGGGTTGGACTCTTATGTCAAGAGAGAGCTAGAGAGAGCTAGAGAGGGAAAGAAAGAAAGAAAGAAAGAGAAAGATGGTGATGGTGAGAAAGAAAGAGAGAGGGAGAAGAGGCGGACTGGCGATGTTGGTCGACTTATGTGTGCGGTGGTGTCTAGAGCGCGTATATGTCTCTCATGAAGAGTGTTTGGTGCGGCAGTAGTGTCGGTGGTAGGGGTGGTAGTGGTTGATGCTGATGGGAACGAAGAGGCTGAAGGGTCTTGGTTGGGCGTGGGTTGTCTGCGTATATATGTGGTCGAGCAGGTGGAAGCAGCGTGGGCGAGAGACAACGTGCAGAAGAGGCTGTGCCGAAGAACCAGATCTATGCAAATAGTAGAGTAAGATTAGAGGGCACGGGGATAATGGGAGAATAAGAAAGGTTTGAAGTGAACCTAGTTTGAGGGTGGGAGAAGAACAGGACAGGTGATGATGGCAAGTGGAGCGACGGCGTCGTTCTTGTAAAATCCTGGTGAGCCAGCATCGTACCTCGGGTACCTTAGATCGGTAAGGTATGGGCAGTGAGGTCAGCTACTACCGCTGTGACTACTCACTACCTTGCCTTAGGTAAGGTAGGCAAAGACAGGGCGGTACCTGCCCAGCAGCAGCAGAAGCAGAAGCGAGACAGAGGCGGCAGCGGCAGGAGCCAGCCGTAGTGCATCAGCACCAAACAGGATCCGATAGAGCTGGAGAGAGGAGAGACGCCTATTCAGGTGGGAGGGGGGTGTGTGCTCAGTCGGGTCTGGTGCACAGCGTGGTATCACGGCTGGGCAAGCCGGGGCAAAGGATACATCTGCATGCTCAATCGAAATAAGGAACTGGAGGTGTGGGGGATCCTGGGGGTGCAAACTGTAACCTACAAACTCAGCTCAGCTGTATCCGTCAAGGGGACTAGAGGACGTAGAACAAGAGTGGGAGTGAGTGCCCCAGAGGCCCAGGTCTAGGTTCCGGCCCACATCACAATCGCGGCACGGTACGTACCTCTTCATCGACACAAGGTAAGGTACCTTAGGCACTCAACTACCTTACCTACCTTACCTTAGGTAGTGGTAGCGGTCCACCAGAGCCAGTGTGACAGGGTGGGCCCAGGTACCTCACTGAGCACTGCCTGTTTATACGTGCCTTGAATGGCTACGGTGAGAGTATGATGCTCAAGGCATAGTGGGTATCTAGCAGTCCACGCAAAGCACCTTGGGCAGATGCCCTTCCCGCCAAAGGCAAGGTCTGTACATAGTAGGCTGGCAGGTACTATGCAGTAGAAAGATCAGGGGGCGTGCAGCTCCAGCTCCCAGCTCCCAGCTCCCAGCTCTAGCTCACACTCTCCCGCCAATTGTACTCTCAGACCAGACCAGACCCAGACCCAGACCAGACCCAGACCAGACCCAGACCAGACCCAGACCCAGACCCAGACCCAGGCGACGGGAAAGACTCTCACTGACGGACTGACTTACGGCTATTTCCTTCGAGACACCCCCCGGCCCTTGTCTGCTTGAGCCGTGGACCCTTGTCCTTGTCCCGGTCCCGTTCCCGATTGTGATCCTGGCCCTTGTTCTGTTCTGAAGCTGGCGTCCGTCCTGGGCTTGTCCCTGGCCCTCGCAGCGGCCCCGGCTCCAGCCACAGGCCAAGCCAAGCCGACGCCATAGACCCCAGTGGGATATGATTCTCTAATCTGATGCCAGGATGATGCCAGGATGATGCCAGGATGTGCGCAGCTGCTGGAATTGGGGGCCGCTACCTCGACGGATGGGGCTAGGCGGTCGACTTGCGCCGCAGGCACTACCGGAGACTGTGCTTCGTACCCGCACCTTCGAAGATGCGTACTGCCACTGCCATCTCAGACCGGCGAGTGCTGACGGCGGTCTCTAGGCCAGGTCCGTGTTTGGAAATGCAAATGCTTGACTCGACGATATTGGCAAAGCGTGCGCATTCGGGTTAGAGTGAAGGTGCCACGCCGTAGAACAGAGCAGCCCGGCCGATTGTCGTTCGTGGCCTTTGCACCTTGATTGCCTTGTCCAACCAGACTGCTGTGCCTTTTTTGATATGCCCCTCATGATGCACCGATGTACGGCCATGTTGCCCCTGCCGGGCAACCCGACGTCAACACACCATGTTTCCGAGCACGGATGAACCTGAACGATTTGATGTGTCCGGGAGTCAGGATGCCCTTTTGGGGGACCTGGGGTTCAATCCAGGGCTGGCCAAGGCCAGTCGAGTCGGGTTACTCTAGCCCGTTTATTTGGCTGAAGGCTGGCGTCCCGAGGCTCGAGCTTGTTGAACAATGGCCTGAAAGGCCGCCGTAACGAGTCTCGCACAAGGCACACTCTGCATACTGCGTATACTGGACGGCCGCGGGCAACGGCACGCACTGGTGCAGAATCTGCGAGCCTGTGGTACGTGTGCCTGCCTACCACTCACTGCTTCTTCTGCCCATCAGGACCCGGCCTCCCGTCAGCGAGGTACAGAGATGCAATGTGCCGTGCGGATGCGAAGGGGAGCGTTGCGAAGCGTTGCATGCCTCGCTCACCACGCGAGACAGTTGTTTCCTGCTCGGTTCCGCCTTCAGGTATTCCTCGCAGAGGGAGCCGGAGCGGGACAAGGAGGAAGATCGGAGTTGATATGACCATGTCCTGCTGGAAACGGCAGAATCACGTTATCCGGTGCTGCGTCCAGTACGGTGCAGTGACGGAAGCAGACGCCTACCGCTGGACCTAGACAGCGGCATGGCATGGACACGACAAATGATGCATGCAGCACCCATCGTCCCGGAGCCGGGTTCAGCTGCCCGGGGTGGCAGCCAGTGGAACATGACCGGTTGGAGGGGAGCGGACCGGCGATCATGCCGGGGGGTGGGGAATGGCAGCCAACGAGGGAGTTCACAGCGTTGAGTGTATGCTGCGTCTGCATCAGCGCCTGCCGTCCGCGGGTGGGCAGCATCGTCATGTCAGCGTCTGTCTTCCGCCATCTCTCGTTCTCTTTCTCTTTCTCTTTCTCCATCCATACCCGTATTCCGATACTCGCATCCCTCAGGTTCTGTCTGGGTCTGTGTCAGCTTCATCAAGCTGGTTCGTAGGCAGGCTGCTGGCAGTGACGGGTGGAATCAACCATGCTGGTGCAGGGTCTGGCCGCCGTTTGTGGTGGGGCATCCAGCACAATCCGATCTTTGCTACTGCTTAAATTACCCAGGTATTCCATGTGTAATTAGTGCAAGTCAATTCAATCCAGTCCGGTCCAACTTGACGCTCCGCCACACCCACGGCTGGCGAAGCTGAAGGCACGGAATTCGGCGCATCGCAAAAGAGTCCGAGTGTGAGCATCGAGACTCTAATCACTGACAGCTGCGTGTCGCCGCCTGCTTTGATAGACTAGGTGGATGGGAACCGATACGGGCGGACTAGGCGGACTAGGCGGATGCATATGCACATAGACGATTTGCGTGCTGTACTTCGGCGCATGCGCGCGAGCGAATGCGTCTGTTTGGCGAAGGCGATGATGTTCTGGCAGACGACTGGCTCGTTCGTGCACCCCCGAGCACAAATCGGGATGGCGTCCATCCCGATGAGGCAAGGCGCAACAGTTGAATTGCAAATTCGCTTTCTCTTCTCGGACGTTGCCGCAGGGGGGGAGGGGGGTTCCGAGAGCAACCAAAGCCTCGACGTTAAAGGTCATCGTGTCAGGTACCTTGCTTGAGGCATGTGTAGTAAGGTAGGTAGGTAATTCAACGGTACTTGGTGATGCCCGAGTGGCCAGGCAAGGTGCAGACTTACCTAAGGTATCTTCACAAGGTACGTAAGCCATCGCCTGAATGTGCATGGGCCAGCCACAGTCAGTACCTTACGGTGCCTTCGTCGAGGCACTTTGGGCGTCCGGATGGGGCAACGACCAGTACCACATGCGCCTGGCCTGTGGAAGGGCTCTAGGTTCACAAGTCTTGCCTTAGAGCTCACGCCCAGCAACGCCCCACCGGCGCCGCGAATCCATCAATGTAAGGAAAGCAGTACAGCGAGCAGGCTTAGGCAAGGAAATGCGGTTGAATGGTCTTCTATCGTGTGGCGGCGTTGGATTTGGACGGAGTAGAGAGTGTCGCCTTTCTCGGAGATGCCACCACAGCCCATCCTAGATCGTCAAGACCAGACACGACACACATGTGCCTTGTGAAAGGCTGTTTGAGTAGTGCACCGAGACGTGACAGCGGGCGATTACTACAGCCATGTCATGCCATGTCCTGCAAAACGACACTCAAAAACGGACCAGAAATCAGGGAGGCTCGGAAAGATGCCACAGGTAAAAGCGATGAACACGGGTCTATCGCGCCGCAGCTAACGTACATCTACAGCCACATCCAGTCACTTCTCTCAGGCAGGTCGACAGCATCGGCATCGAGCTCGCGTTCGAGGCAAGGCAAGTGTCCCTGGCCGAAGCCACGACGAAAGGCTAGATACCTTGGCTTAGGGAGGCTTACGGTGTTCGGCGTGGTCGACAATCTAGCCAGAGGTAGAGTCTCCCGCTTCTCAGACCTTGCCGTTGCCGGATGGTGGCAGCCACCACAAGAGAACACGACAGGCGAGAGACAAAAGCCGCGCAACGGGAGCTAGGCATGGCTCACCTGGCATGTCTGGTAGGACAGGAGAAGAACGAGGAAGGCCAGGCAGGCAGTCAGAGTGAAGTGCGGACTCGCCTGAAGGTGGACAATGGAAAAGAAATGTGCTCGACGACCAGCGTGCATCCGTCGATGTGCATTTACTGTCTTCCCTCGATGGACTGTATGTAACAGGGCCAGTGTAGTCGTGGGTGGTTGCGCGGCTACAATTCTCTGTTCCTCGGGTTAAATTAAATTGTAAATACCCAACAATACTCCTCTCCTTGAAGTGCCTCGTCCATGTGCTCTCAGCAGAGCACTTTGGCCCCGCCGAATTGTTTAGATGAGCCATGTCAAATCATTCTTGTTACTTTACTACTAGTCGTACTACGCATCGGACATTCCAAGCGGAGAAGAGAGGCGGCATGAGACTGACATTGACGTTGACGTTGACGTTGACACATCTGGCGTCTGTTTGCCTGATTCCGTGCACCTGTTGCCCTCGCATGGACGTCGGGATCTTCAGGGACCCTGCCGTGACCCAAGGCGCTGTGAGATTGACACGGCATTGGGCTCTCCCCGCGACAGACAGCGACGGCGGCAGCGCAACGGTAAGGCACCGGTAACTGGGGTAAGTGTCACGGTGCTGTACTTGTCACAGGCGCACAAGGCAGGCAAAGAGAGGTGGACACGGGCACAGGCGCGGTAAAAAATTAGGGCGGCGGCCGAGCGCACCCGCATTCGCATTCTCTGCTTCTCCTGACCTGTCCCCCCCCTTCCCACATTGACTGCTACCCCATCTGCCTGAATCCAAGGCATCGCAAGGCAAGGCAAGGCGAGGCAAGGTATGGCCGTTTGCCCTCGGGTGCATCGCAGGGCACCCGGGGTACCTGGCGGAGACTGGATGGACGACGGCAGATGGGATGTTTGGCTCTGCCACTGAAGGATGGGCTTGCCGAGGCAGGCGAAGATCAAATGCAATCGCGCACGCTCCAAGGTCCGGAGTAGAAAAGAAACACAAATACAATTTCAAATCCAGGTGCAGATGTTGATGCAGAAACAGACGTTGCAGATGCGAGTGCGGATGCAAATGCACCTGCAGACACGGACGCTGTCTTCGTTGGCCTGCATTTCTGAGGTAACCGAGCCAGGGCGAGATATGTACTGCGGGACGAGTTTACTGCAGACGATGTTGATGCTATTCTGCTTTCTTTTTCCATTCCTTCTGCACAGGCCCAAGCCTACGCATGTGGAAGTAACCTCGAGTTAGGGGTCATGAGCCCAGGGTTTGTGTTGGTGTTGGTAACTTCCATGGTATCGGTGTTGACTGGGCTTGGTTGCCGAGTGCCGCCCTCCCCTCCTCCCCTGAGGCCTGACTGTGGCCGTCCTTGTCATGACTTCGTCCTGTGTCTGCTCGTACTAGACCCTGCCAGACCGCCCAAAGTAAACTTTCTTATTTTGATCCCGAGATCTCTACCTCCCCCCGGCGTTGTTTCGCCCTGGTGGATGCCGTGTAAAAATAGGAAACCCGCGGTATATTGCTTAGTCTTGCGGGTATGCGCCTTGTTATTGCATTGCATCCATGGATTGGCCCCTGCCTCTACAGTGGTAGTGGTGTCTTCCTGCGTACCCAGAACACGGTAGTAAATAGATTGCGTTGGGTGGATATGGGGCTCGGCAGGGCATCAGCGCTCCATGCCCACAGTCGCTGCTGTAACTCTATCGGCAATGCGAAATCAACAGGTTCCAGCCTGGCCCTCACTCGGCAAGCTGTGCGTCTTTTCCCGCCAGCTTGTATGGATAGTATAGGTAGGTGGTTACGAACGTAAAAGGCTCCCGTCCGGTCTTGGCAACGGGGGTTAACGTCGGCTACGTTGGTTCGAGTCTTGCTGCTGCTCAACACCACAGAAGGGGCCTTGGAGGTTGGGCGTCAGTAAGCCCCAAACTCAACCGGCACCGAACAGATCCCTGCCCTGGGCCTCGTCGCCGTCGGGGAAATCGGCGGCGCGTTGGAAGTGTTCTTGGTGAATTGGAAAGGATGGATGGACGAGAAAAGCCACGTTCGGGTATCTTCAAGATACGTTATGGACTGGAGTTTGTGGCGGCGGCGGTGGCAGGAAACGTGTGTCTGCTTCAGAGGTAGGTAAACAGCGGGTGGTAAGGGCACTGGGGCGGAGATGAGATCGGTATCGGTAGGGGCCCGGGAAGGTCAAGTGGAAGAGAAACGCAGCGCCCATGTGCGGATCGCGGGGAGGCTTGCACACCTTCCTCCCTGCTGGGACCGACCCGAAGCCAGACCCGGGCTCTTGGGTCCTCAGTTCAGTGCACTGAGAGAGGGGGAGAGCTGGGTACGTACCGACCCTCACCTAACACCGTCCCCTGGTTGCACTTATCCGCGCCGGACGGAGCGTTGAACCACAGCCTGGGGACCGGGCTAGCGGGCTAGTGCGCGAGGCGCCCAAGTTAAGGCACCTTACTAGGTACCTTGCCTCACCAGGGCACCGCTATCTTGTCTTGATCCAGTCACACAAACACGCACACACCACCCACCACCACGACCACCACCATGCCCGCACCACGCAAAGTCGTAATCCGCACCCTGATCCGACTTGCACCCACCCTCCAACTGTGCAAGCCATCTCGTGCTACTGCCCCCAAAATGCCCTAACTAATGCAGCTAGGCATTCTCAACCCTCGAAACGGTCGTCTTTGCAGCGACTCGCAAGCAGCGCTGTGCCTCGACGTTTCCTTGTCCCCCTTTACGGACGTATCGTTGAAGCCCTTTTCGCCCCTCGGCAAAGCCATTTGGCTACTACAAGACCAGACCGGACAAGGATAGGGCACAAGCAGCCGCCAACGCTTGCCTGCCTACTGTGTCATTTCGACCATGGAGACGACCGCTTGCGGAACACGGCAGCCGCCTCGGGCGGTGCTGCCAGAACCACTGTCAACAGCTCGCCGCCGCCCGTCTCTCATCTACTGCTGTTGTCGGCAACTGCCAGGCAAACGGACATCGATCGGGCCTGCCTTTGCATGTCCCGGCTGTGTGAACAGTCGCCGACGTCACCGGCGACTCGGACGCATGCGGACGCATCTTGATGCCGTCGCTTGCGAACGTCGAATCTCGCTCCTCTGGATCCTTTGGACTGGTCTAGACCAACCTCACAGTTGCCCAGCACCCTGCCCTCACAAAGACTTGGGACAGCACGAGGCACCCGCAAGCTGTCAACCACAAAACTTCCTCTGCCACGGTCCATCCCGATCTCGAATTCCAACTGACCCCGGCTGGCGCAGAAGCCTTGGTTCGTTCGCCATTGACCCGAGGTCAGGGTACCTTGCTGATAGCCATGATAACCAAAACATGCCCAGATCAGCCCGGGCCAATGCTAACCAAGTGACCGGGACCACCATTGCCATGGGCCATAGGCTAGCGCTCTCGCCGACCACTCATCTTCCTACAGAGTCAGGCGTTCACATATGTCTACATGTCCCACAACCACTTGCCCTGCGACTCACCTTCGCGCCTTATGTAGAAGTGCTCTGATACTCCGCTCACCTGGCCATACCCCTGTTGTTCCGCTAACGCGGGATCGCTAACGCGGACCAGCGCCAAGAGACCGACGACGACAACAGCGGCTACGAGGCTGGAAGAGGAAACGGACCCGATCGCAGATGACGCCGATGAAGAAGGAAGCATGAGGGCGTAACAGGGAGCAGAAAAGCACGCGAAACCAAGGGAACGGCAATCAATTCCCAGTGAGCCACCGCAAGGTTAGGCCAGGGTCTGCTGGCCCGGGTCTTTGGGCACACCCCCATCATTAGCACACATATTGGACTTGATCTAGACTGACTGACCTGTCCCGACCTAGGCAAAGGGTGTGACTAAGGTCATAAAGCACCTACTTACTGCGCTACCTTATTTCCGTTCGGGTCTGCAATGGAAGGGCATGGGTGCGTGGCTTTCGCCCGTAACTATGGATCTCGTCCTCCCCTGGTCCCGCAGCCAGTAGTGTAATGAGCATTCGCATACCGTCCCTGCTTCCATTGATTGGCATGCTTTGGCCGACAGACTTTGCATCCCCCTGTTTCTGTGTTGGTGCTAAAGCTGCATTAGACGGCTGCTGGCTTGCTCGGGGCTTGACGCCGTGGCTGGCTGGCCGGTTCCCCGTTCCCATTCCTCTGGGACGCGGAACACCTGTGCCTGGGACTTGGGATTTGCCTTCACGTCGCTTTCAACGGCTTATGGAGACGCTTCCGTGGCTGCTAGTTAGGCCAGTCGGGCACGTATCGTCGGCATTGTTGGCAACACAGCATCCTCACCGGCAGCTCACTTCAGCTCGATTGCTCTGGCCTCTGCGGCGGGGTGATTCGTTGCCTAGTCCTAACGGGCGGTTCCTCGTCGGCCCACTGAAGCCGTCTGCACCCTGCCTGCTCTCACTTCGGTCAGTCTGGGTGACCAAGGCACGGCGGCCGTAGACAACAACTATCTTGCGATTTTGCACACAGACGCTGGGTGCTGTATCGTCTGTCGTCCATCGTCCGCCGGCCGTCCCGACGTCCCGCGGAGCTGGAACGACAAGGTCTAATCAGGCGCACGGGGTGGCATGGCAGAAGTGACAGCAGCAACCCGATCAACCAGACGGGGACTGACTGGATGTGGTCCAACAAACTGCCGACCGGTGGGATGCACAGGAAACGCGAGCTGATCGCTTGTCCTTAGGTCAGTAGCTGTGCACAGAGTGGGCGGCATCATACCTAAACAAGGCATATCCTCCGGCGCCATTGCCGCCGTCACCTGAAGCCATCGATTTTTCTTTTTGGGACATGGCCCCGGCACACATGTCTACACTACGGCTACGTCTACAATAGCTGTGCCCGAGGGTTTGGTACACCGGCGACTAAATAGTTGGGACGGAGGCAGCCGCAGGACTAGACGGCAGGCTGTGCCAAGCCAAGTCCAGTCCAAAGCCGTTGGCATTCTATGCAATTAGGCAGATGTTGGAGGGTGTGGCCACGACGATGGGGACAGGCGGGGAACGGCTCATCAGGCCGCTCCGCGACGAACTTGACGTGGATGGATGTCGACCGGCCCGCGTTTGGCTTTTGTCCAGCCTCCTTTCTTGTTGGCCGTCTCCCGAGGGATATCTCGATGGCACACGCAAATGTCTGATGGCAACGACATACCATAACGAGGATGGATATAGGTGAAGCGATTGCAGGCAATATGACCGGTCATCTTTGATCGATGACGGACTATGCGCAGGCTCTGAATGCCTATTGTCGAGAGAGTACTCCTCACAGGCTGCCCTGAAAACTTGAGGTTAGAGCAAACAGTCAATGGAAGCGCCCGTGCCGCAAACCCAGGGTGGAACGCCCTCCTTCGATTCCCCTGTCCACCACCTGTCTAGTAAGCTAGGCCGCGAATGGATATGGCAAGCGAGTTCTAACAGTTGTCGATTTCTTTTTTATTCCCCCCCCTCCTTTCTCATCTTTCCTTTCCCACATTTCTTTCAGCTGGCACTAGCACCTCCACTCCCGCCAATGATCTCCGTCCGGGGCAGCCCAGACCTTGCCGATTCCGACAGCGAGGCTCATTAGCGCCATTCCGACTCATCGGCTCCATGAACCAACACACCTGCAACTGAACCTGCTACCACAGTTCAATTCAACTGCCCCTGTACCTCACCTGCATCCGCACCTCGCTGCTGATCCTTCCACTCCACTCAGTCCCAACCCGTGTCGTTTCTTTCTTATCGGCAGCGCTGTGGTCCTTTCCTCAGGGCCTTCCGTACCTGCGCCCAGAGCTCTCCATCTGATCCATGTCTCTATCAGCCCGCCTGTTTGTGTGAGCAAAACACCCATCTATCTCTCCCTTTTTCAGAATTTTCCTTGACCCCTGTCCTTGTCGCTCATTGCTTGTTGCATGTATCTCATCGAATCCCTTGCCCCCGTACCCGCGATCTCAGCCCAATGCTTTCGGGGTAACGACGAGGCATCCGCTTGCCCTCCGTAGTAGTCGCCCAACTGTCTGCCTCCACTCCGTACATCATCTTGCCATACTCTTTCCACTTTTGGCACTAGGACATCTCGCGCCCAACTGGATTGCTATCTGGATTGCAAACCCAGTGCGAATAAAACAGCACCTCCCCTTGCCACCTGCATCACATACATATGTCCAAACTGGGGCCCACGACCCGTCCGCCCAGCCCGTAGCCCTTATACCAAGCCAGGACGTATCAGGCGGGCCATTTCTTTTCCCCTGTGGAAGCAATTCCTACCTGGGCCGGATGGATGGGGGTTTTTTTCATTGAAACACCACGATGGCGCGTCTGACCCAGCCAGCGAGCTAGCCAGCCACAGCACACAGAAAGAGGACTGAGAACCGACAAGTTCATCGACAAAAAACGGCGTATCCTTGCCGGACGATCCGTTGCCCTTCATTGCTGTATCACGGTTGCACCGGCATATCGCCGTCTCTCACGTGGCATGGGAGCTCTCTTCGCCGGCACCCGCCTTGATCCATTCTCATGCCGCTGTTTTTTCCCACTGACGACCCATACGGTTCTCTGAAGAGGGCGTTTGGAAGGCAGGTTTGGTGGTGCGCATTTGGCTCCTACCCATCACCAATAAGCACCAAACATCGCCAGGATGCACCCATCGTCGGCTGCGCTAGCACAACGGTCCCTTCCGGACTATATGTTCACACAGCCAGCCACGCAGCCTCGGCGTCCTAAAACCACGTCGAACCCGACTCGAGCCGCAAGAATAGCCTATCGTCCACACAGTACACGCTTGCACAACGTGCATTGGGCCAAGGAGCCATACATACACAGTACGCCCGATGTTGTGTGCCGCTGTAGATTCATGCCACCGCTTCCCCCATCTTCAAGCCAGCCACAAGCCGAGAGCTAACGCCGCCGCATCCCTTTTGGTCAGTTTGGAATGTGCCCATCAGATGCCGCATGTCATCTCATTTCCCCTCGTCGGTGAATCATTGGTTCTCCAACTCAGCCTCTAGCAACTGTAAGCATGCAGTCACTATTGCCCGCCCCTCCACCAAAAAAAAAAAAAAAAAAAAAAAAAAAGGGAAAAAAGGGAAGGAAAAAGCTACGCGATGACCAACGTGAACGTCAAAGGAAACCGACCATCTACAGTGTACCTAAATTCATACCCATTGTTGTTGGTTTGTGGTACACCAAGAGCCGGTATCCAACAGCTAAGAGGCAAGCTTGAAACGCTGCTACTTAACCCAGAGTGCCCAGTTAACTTCTCTAGGCTATGATTCTCCGCCATCTACTTGGCCCAGTGTCGAATTCTAGCCATTAAATTTGCTTCAGAAAAAGTCGTTCAAGGAGACAGAGGAGCGGAACTCGTCTTTATTCTTCGAGCGGTTCGTTTCGCGGCAGCTAAAGCCGAGAAGGGCTCCACGGCTACGTATTCTATTCACCTGCCTTGCCCGGTTCTGCATCTTCGGCATAGATTCTAGCGGGACCTCCGCATCATCGTCTGTGAAAAGCGCGCCTTGATCTAAGGCCATCTGCTGGTCCCGCGTTGATAGCTGCGATAAGCCTGTCCCCTCCCATGTTTGTGGCTGCGTAAGAGCTGCCCCAGAGTTGTGTTTGATTCGACACTGGACCGCCGCAGTCTCGGGATGTAGTTATCACTCATGGGCTAAACGTCATCACCATCGACTTTTGCTAACCTTTCTTCTTCATATTCTCCACCAAGCAGGCAGGCAGTCCCAACTGCACCTGCACTGATTCGTCGGGTGTTGTGGGCGTTGGAAAATTTGGCGAAGCTAGAGAGTACGAGGGGTGAGTAGGAGAACGTTACCGTGTGGCACTTGGTAAACAAACGAAACGTTGAGCCTCCAGCTAACTAAGAATGGCATGCCACGGAGACGAGAATATGGGACATGGTCGCGTTGATCAGCCCCGCGCCTCGTTACGAAACAAAACACCCGCGACGACCGCGGCCAAGGAAGGGATGTAGCGCTACGTTGCTGGCATCGAGACTTACTTGCTCTCACTGAGGCCCCCTCCCCCGTACCCTAAAAGCGCGACTAGCAGTCGAAGGTTTGTTCAACCGAGCTTAGCCTCAGATCTCGCCGGCCACTACATTCACTTGGGCCTCGGGCGCCGGCCAATTTTGTATATATGTAGTGCTCGTGAATCTTACATGTCGGAAACGCGAGTGTAAAAGACGTGAAATGCAAATACAGGGGCGCTTGCCCTTCTCGGCTGAGTGGCCCCCTACGAAGAAGCAAAGCAGGCAAATAAACAAACATGGATCGCAAGGACCTCACATCTCACACGAGGAAAGAGGTCCCGGGTATTATTATGTGCACCACAGCTCGCTCAAAGCGTGCCTCCCTGTGAACGCCAAACCATTCCCGCAACCAGTGGGAACTACCCTCTGATTAATTCAAATAATGAAGAAACCGAAAAGAAACGAAGCCATGCCTCCTGAGTTCCCGTGTCGGAGACAGGCATCTATGCCAATCATGATATCCCAACTCCATCGCGGCTCTCGCCTAGGCGAGGCGTGGCTAGATTCCAAAGGGAGCGACCCGATGGGGTGCCTCGCTCGTAACCGCATGCATTCCCACAATTATCCCCAGGTCTAGACAATCCGGAAAGTTGGCCAGCTACCCCCAGACCAGCCAAGAAGAGCAAAACAAAGCAACAAGGTATCTCGCCCACGGTCCAGCTCATATCCCTCCGTCAATATCAGGTACCTGCGAGCGCTTCAGGCCAGACACTTCAACCACCCAGCTCGCCATGCCCGTTGCTACAATCCCGCCTACCCTACAGATAAATATCTCCATCTTCACCCGCAACCCATCGTCGCCACGCTTCCTCGTATGCGCGTTCCAAGTCAGCAACCCACCGTCTCGTATCGAAAAGGGCGCAAGTCCACTTGCTATCCCAAAGCAACTTGCGCAAGGCTGCTAGGCGACCGCTGCCCTCGCCATAGCCTCCGTGACCGATTCGGTACGACAGACCCTTAGCAAGTCTGATGGCAAAGTCTTCGTACTCCTCTTCACTTTCCGCAATCAGGTCTTTCGCTGCCTCCGATCCCTCGGAACTTTTCGGCAAAGCCCCCTTCAGAATCGATGCCGCCATACGGGAGCACATCTTGTAGGGATAGCGAGGCAGGGTCAGCAATGGGGTGCTGGACCATAGAATGTCCGCAGCTGTGGTATGAGCGTTGCACTCCGGCGTGTCGAGAAACAAATCGCAGACGCGAGCCCGAGATATATGCTGATTTTTGGGCGCCACGTCAGTGAAGATGATGCGACTTGCGACCTCCTCTCCTGCCCAAGCTTTGGCTGTTCTGCGTAGATTGGTTTCTCCGAGCTCCGGAAATCGCAGGAGCCAAAGAATCGCCTGAGGGACGTGGGAAAGAATGCGCAACCACGTTCGAAACGTTGTAGGATCAATCTGAGAGACAGATCAGCTGGGTCCCGCCCGGGTCTAGCATGAGGGTAGGATAGTCAACAAACCTTGTATAGCTGGTTGAAGTTTCCTAGTATGATGGTATCATCAGGTAGGTTTGGGAACAGCTCTTTGCGCATCTTCCATCTTCGACGTTGCTCATCCTCCCATGAAACCTTGTGTTCATCGGGGTCGCTCGACTGCGCATGATCACAGCAGAAAAAGGTATCCCGGCAGAAGATGATATTCTCAGAGTAGACCCAATCGCCTTCGTCCTCTTCTGTCTTGTCTTCGAAGACGTCACCGACGGTGAGATTCCCACGCCGGGGGCGCAGGGTCTCAGGAGGGATGGCCGTGGTGTCCGCAAGGAGGTAGTCGCACCATTCAGCGCCCAAAGTACCGGCAAACCCCATGAAAGACATCTGGATCGGGGCTGGTCTCGCGGCAAAAATTTCGTTTCGGGCGCCTCTGGTGTACCCGTTGAGATTAACCAGAATGTGAATGCCGTCCTGCACGATTTGCTCCACAAGTTTGTCAGAAGTCCAGGTACTGGCATCTCTGAATACTGGCGCTTCTCGTTCAATCTGCAGCCGGTGAATGGATTTATCACTCGCCGTCGTCGCATAGCAGAAAGCCTTTACACGGGTATTGTCGTGAAAACCGAAAACAGATTGCATCCTGGCGATTCCTTAGCAAACAACACAGTGGTACAGGTAGACGAGGTCTTTTAGTTACGAAACTTACAAGTGAGCCAGAGGATGGTTGTTAAAGTCGGAAGACACATAACCAACATTGAGATGAGGCGAAGGCGGCCGCGGGGGCGGATATACGGTGTTGGGCAACCAGGGGGACCGCAACGTCGAACATGAGATCCTATAGGCGTTGCGCTGTGATATCATGCGGATATCCTTGGCTGTCAATGGACACGTAAAGGTGTGAAAGGGAAGGACAGTGGGAGCCGACGGGACAGTGAGGCCAGCCGGTAGCCGCGGTCTTTCGTATTTCGAAGTCGCCGTCAACCCTCGAACGTGCTTATCGCAGTACCATCTCCGCATTATAGCTCGTGTAGTTCGTTCCACGAGTCTCAGTATCCGAGATCCTTCCCAGGGGCTCTTGGACCAACCTCGAAGTTTTGACACATAATTGACTGCAGTGTTTGTCAAAAGGGGACCAGTCTCGTGGAGCTGCGCGGCTAACAGAGCGATTTCGTTCTCTTGTAGCACACCGAAGCCCCACGTCGACGAGTCTTCGAGCTGGCGAGTGACAATATCAACGACCTTCTTCGTAAGGCCAGCACCTCGTCGCTGAACGCGCGCGTCCAGTAACATGCCTTCATTATCCACGTGCCAGCGGTCAAACTTGCCCCCCTGAACCAGAGCACCACCGCGGCCCCTCCAGTCACAAACGGAGTTCAAGGCAGTAGAGAGCCCACAGACCGCCTCGGCAAAGTCAGGGTTAGAGTTGACCGCGCGTTTGTAGTACGTAATGGCGTCGTTGATTCGCCCGCGGTCTTTGACAGCATTCGCGAGGTTCGTCAAGGCAATGTCGAAGTTCCCGTCGCACTGGACAGCTTGCTCGTACATCTGAATAGCAAAATCTAGTTGCCCGATGTCTTTCAGAAGGCTGCCCAAATTTGTGTGCAAGTGAACGTGTTTCGGATCCAGAGCTAGGCCATAATTGTAATACGAAAGAGCGAGTGCAAGGCCGCTGCCAGGGGGGATGCCGGGGAAGTTAGGCTGAGATGACAGCGTTCCGGAAGACAAGGCTGCCGCGGGCTGTTGGACGCTGGCCAAGAGGATTCCCACGTTGTTAGCTGTGGACGGGCTTTCTTGAAGAGATAATGAAAGGTAGTAAAGTGCCAAGATGTCGCCAACCCCGGTTGGCTTCCGCAAAAGCCCAGCGGACCCGGATCCTGATGACATGGCATCCTGGAAAATTTTGGCAAGGGAGAGGAGCGAGTTGCTGGTTGTCTGGACAGCCGCTCTCTTAGGGCCCCCCTCCGGCACGAACTGCAGGCCGGGAAGATCACCATTCCCAGAGAAAACAAGCTTCGCTGTGTGCTTTGCCTTGTCAGGAGGCAGCAACAAAGGGCGTGCCGGAGATGCTGAGCCGGAGACATTCCCAAACCCACTGCTCGGAGAAAGGACCTGCTGGATTTGCCTCACGAGTGACCGAATTGACGGTGTCCGCCTCCCTGTACTGATGAGAACTGCCTCTTCGAATGCTTCAGACGCTCCGGCAACATCTTTGAGGCTGTACAACATAGTCCCTTTGGCATGAACGAGTGCGAGAATTCGGCCGTTCTCGCTCCCCGGGATGGCATAGCCACTCGATCCAAAGCCAGGCTGTGTAGCGATGTCGTTGAATGAAATGACGGCTGCCCCTGCTTGGCCGATAGCGGGGGTCGATCCAATGGCCTCTGTCTGATCCTTTGGCAGCTTTAAGGCCCTTTGGACAAAGTTGATAACTTCGACGGCATCCAGGCTCTTCTTCTTGTAAAGAAGACCAACTAGGTGCTCAACGGCCTCAAGATATTGTGGGCGGGTCTTGATAGCTTTCAACCAGCACTTTTCTGCTTCCTCTTGTCGGTTGAGGCAGTATAGAGTAGCCGCCATATTGGAAACTGCCTCCACGTGGCTATATATGCACCAAGTTAGCGTTGCCCTGACATTGGAGAATCGCTGTTTTCGTCAAACACATTTGGACGGGAAGAGATACGCACTTGGAATCTAGAGAGATGATCCGAGTAAACCACTCTAAGGCTTCTTCAAAATGCTCCAAGCCATAATGAAGACACCCTCCTAGCAGAACACCGTCGACCCATTTCCATCCGCTTTGTTCGCACAGGTGGGTCAGAATTTCCAAAGAACTCTGAGCGTTCGCTAGCGGCGAGGTTCTCCCAAATTGACTTGGGAACAAGGGACCAGCTGAATTGGTGACCGAGAAAGCATTGTCTCTGAAATCTGTGAGGTTTCCATCCCAACTGGCTGACTGAGCAAGTAATTGCATCTGGTTTGTGGAGCCTCCCAAGAAAATGTTGCCGGAGCTAAATTTCGATTGTGCGCCTGTCCGCGTGGCAGCGTCTCCTTGATAGAAAGCCACCGACGGTGCCGTGACAGCTGGTTGCTTGGGCGGTTTGGGGTATACCACCATCCTTGATGTCGTGCTCAAGGCTGAGCCCGGCCTCAATTGCTGAGTCTTGCGGCCATGATGAAGATACGCGAGCAGGTCCACATAACTCCGGTGAGCCTGGGCAAGTACCCTTTCCCTGAACCCGGACGCCGATGTCTCTGTTGTTGAACTTCCAGCGCCGCCGGCTTGGTTGGGTTCTAGAGTCAGGGCTTCTAGGTTGAATTGCGTGGGTTGGAGAAAGCCTGTGCCGTACGACAGGCGGGCATAAGCATCTGGTGGAGTGAAATGAGCCGACGGGCGAAGTGTTTGATTGGGCATATGGGGTAACCGATAGTCGTAGGGAGACGGGGACGGCGTGTGATGAACTGGCGGTCCGACGTAACTCTGCTCTTGCTGATGGGCAGGAAACCAGGTGTGTGCTGACTGGATAAGACCTGGCACGGCGGCAGCGGCGTCGTCGGCCGGAAGCGCACCAGGAAAGAAGGAGCTGACATTAAACGTTGCCGACCGTGGGCGGGACTGTGCAGCGGGCCCAAGCAATGCAGATATGTCTGGCGTGTTGAGCCCATACTGCAGAGATGCAGGAACGTGAGATGCTGAGGAGACAGCGCCGGGTAGGGACTGATGGGACAAGTCTTGGGTATGGGGCCACTGCTGATAGCCCGAAGAGATGTTATTCAAGCCATCGGCAGCTCGATCGTACACGACGGGCAGAGGAACGCGGGCTTGGCTGCCTTGGGCCAGTCTGGAGTGACGGTTTTGGTCGCTGGCTAGGTGAAGGCGGTTCGCGGCGAAGGCTGTCGGCGCAGCTGGAAGAATCATCTGCTTCAGGGGCGGGGGCCCTGAGGCAAGGTGGGCGGGAGAGCCATCGTAGCCCGCATCGATAGTTCCATTCGGCGTCTTGCGCCGCAGCTGGTGTTCCGGCAGATCGACAAAGTGTGTCTGTCCAGTAGCAGTTGCGGCGCGGCGTTGAAGCGGCTGGGTTGGATGCGAGGTGCGGATGGGGAAGGATCTCGGGATCTTGCCGTCGGGAAACAGGGAGACGGCGGACTCGGGGGGCAAGCGGCCCAGGCGGTTGCCAAAGGTGTAGGCATGAGGATGAGAGAACGACTGGTGATTATATTGCAGTTGCAAGTGGTTCTGTTGCTGCTGGAAAGTCGGTAGAGTGTCGAAGGTGGGCGACTGCTGCACCATGTGGTGCATCTGGACTAGAGGCAACATGAGATATACGGTAAAGAACAGGAGGATTGACTCCGGGGGGGGGGAGCAACTAGGCTAAACAAGGCAAAGACGATATGAGAAGAAACAGGAGCAATGCGATCGGGACGGTTGATACCACGACCCGGGAACCTGTTGTTATTGCCCGCTGGCTAAAGCATGGCTGACGGGCCCGCTGACGGGCATGGCATCTGGGTTGCCTTGGCTGAACGGCAACGCCAACGCCAGACACCAGTGCCGCCAGCGACTCTGGCCTGGGCCAAAGAAGAGGCCTTCGTTTCGAGTGCGACTGCCACAAAGTGCGGAGGGGCCAAGGAGTGGTTGATCGAACGTAAGGCTCGTGGTCGGGGACGTCGAGATGGCGCCCGAGATGTCACGTCGGGGTGACGGGTTCTGGATGAACGAGATGGGGGGTCGAAGGATAGATCCGCAGGGCAAGTGCGGGCGGGCAGCAACGGCGGCGGCAGCGGCAGTGGCAGTGGTAGTAGTAGTGGTAGCGGTGGTAGCGGTGGTGGTGGTGGTGGGCGGTGGCGGAAGTGCCAGGACGGCGACGGATCGATGAATGCAAAAGCAAGGTGATGGGAGGTTAGAAACGAGGACGCGAGGCCGCTAAAGGTCTGGTAGTGCTTCTGCTTAGAAGATTGATTTCCTTGGGACGGCGTAATCTGGGCTGGACTGGGCTGTGTCGGGCTGGTTGGAGTGGCCGTTTCTCCAAATCGAGTTGCTGCTCGATTCGACTCGATTTGCTCAGGAACCTGGCCAAGGCAAGGGCCTGGAAAAGACCAAGGTACCCTGGTTGCCTCACCTCAATGTTGGCTTCCAGCACCACACCACCTCAGCCTGACGCCGAGATACGTACCTAAGGCGTAAGAAGACGGGCCGGATAGGATGGTAATACTCACCGTCGCCCAGTGCGCTGACGCTATAACTGGCATCCGCACCACTATCTATACGGCTACCCAGCATCACTTTAGCTGGCTAAAGTGGTAAGATTGCGTGATAAGCAAGATACTTTGGCGGTTGCAAGTTCGGTACTAAGACTGCAAGTACTCTAGATACTAGGTAACCGCCAGGACCGAGAGGGGCTTGAGGCACTTACCTCACTACGTCCCTATGGTGCCTTACCTCGGCGAGTGCTAAATCGAGCTGGTGAATCCCCTGTATAGTGCACTAGCCTAATGTACCTACACACCACCGGTGGTATGTAAATTGCCCATTCCCCCACACTGCAAGTATTTTGCTGACTGTCCTCCCTTAACAGAAATACTGTACCTTAGGGGGGACGCTTGTAACAAGGTACCTTATTCTACCTACCTATCCTGATCCAGGAACATTAGTACACTACCTGAGGGCCTTGCATAGGGCAGGCGCCAGCAGCAAACCCTCTCAGTAGACTGCACCTTCATGTCATCTATGTGCAAGGTACCTTCCAGTACCTAGGAACAGGGCATGACCTAAGCTGAGGCATATCTCACACCTCGCCTTACTTCACTGGCCTGATGGATCCCACCAAGTGGATTAAATGGATCACTGCGAGACCTACCTCACCACCAGAGGGGTAGCTTGGGTGGGCAGCTAAAGAGGCCAAAGAGTCATATGTACGAACAGGCAATCGCCTCTGGTTGCCCTCGTTTGAAAGGAGGGAAAAAGAAAGAAACAAGAGAGGCGGGTTTGACGCCGACCGTTGGGTGACAGCCCTGGGCCCGTGCATTAGTGCCAAACACCACACACCAGTCGCAGCTGTCTCCTGGTACCTTCACTCTCTCTACTCTCTCTGTGTTACTGTATCGGCCAAGATGACAAGGAATTGTGCCAAGGCGCCGCTCTATCACCGTTCTATTATCCATGCTCTTATATTCTCCATCCTGCGAATATTAACCGTCCAAACATTTCAAGAGCTACCTCGATGGTTATGAGGTCACCTCGGGCGTCTGACGACGCCGCAAACGCCGACGAAACCAAACAAGTAGCTCTCTGCTTATGCAGCGTTTCTGTGACGTATTGTACTGCACCACACCCATTCACATGCAACGTTTTCGGATGCTTGGGGACACCGGGACAAACTGCGAGATAGAGGTGGTTTTCAGTAAGGTTGTGAATTGGCAACGTATAGCCGCTATAGGCTCTAACGATTATATGTAGTCACAATCTTTGTCGGCTACGTGCATTCAGGGGAAAACTGAAAGACTGAAACGCAACAACACTCAACACGATGGGAGCCAATTTCTGGCCACGTTGGATACTGTCAATGAACATGTGAGCCACGTTTGGTGGACCTCGACTTCCATAGGGTAAAGGGATGCCGCGGTGAGTATTGGGCTCTGTATAAAACGATTTATCTTCCTTGAAACCAAAATTGAAATAAACCATGGGAGAGTAGTGGAATATCTCAGAGTGTAGTCAAGGGGCGGGTGCTCTGCGCTGTGCGCAAGCGGCAAAGAACGTCAAGATTCGGAACACGGTACCTTGGAATGGGTTGCGGCAAGCATCGGTTGGTCATTTGATCATTTGGCAAGTTTCTCTCATTGCCAGAGGTTGTCCCCTCTTGGATTGTCCCCTTAATGCAGAACCATTCCTAAACTCCAGAAGTCATGCGAGAGTATCCGTCAAGCCGTTGACCTTGTTTACTCCTCGGGGACTAGCCATCCTGTCAGCACGCTGCGACATAGAGAGCGCCTTAAGTGGAGCCACGTTGGAGCAAAAAGAAAA
Source organism: Colletotrichum gigasporum (assembly GCA_024584535.1). Taxonomy (NCBI): domain Eukaryota; kingdom Fungi; phylum Ascomycota; class Sordariomycetes; order Glomerellales; family Glomerellaceae; genus Colletotrichum; species Colletotrichum gigasporum. The sequence continues at coordinate 3,769,054 of CP077951.1, forward strand.
ACTTACTGTCAATCTCGCCGGCGTTGATGGCGTCGATGATAGCCTGAGGGGGCTTGCCGTCAACCTGGCATCCAACGCTGTATGCCGTTCCCAAAATCTCCTTCACAGTTCCCGCCAGCGTCTTCGAGAAGGACTTGAAGCGCATGGTCCGCGCAATCTCGATGATCTCGTCGAGGGCGACGGACTTGTTGTGCTTGATGTTCTTCTCCTTCTTCCTGTCGCGGGGGGGCTCCTTGAGAGCACGAATGATGAGGGAAGAGGCGGTAGGAACAACCGAAACGGCGGCTTGACGGTTCTGTATGGTGAGCTTGACCGTCACCCGAAGGCCCTTCTGTAAATGTCGCTGTGAGTGCCATTCTCGCCACACGCATTCAGCACAGCAGGGGTCGCTTCATACCCAGTCGCCAGTGGCCTTCGCAATATCTTCGCCGACCTTCTTGGGGGACAGTCCGAGAGGACCGATCTTGGGGGCTAGCGCAGAGGAGGCGCCAACCTCACCTCCGGTGGCACGGAGGTGACTGCCATCGCAACCTAGTTAGCGACACGTTTTTTCGAGTCGAGAGGGCTGGCGGGACGCGACGTACATGACCTTGACCTCATTGGGATCGAACTTGGGAGCTACACAGGAGCAATACCGTCAGTGTCTCGACGCTGGAGTCTGTCTGGGGGCTCAGGGGGCCTACGCATTTTCGCTGCTCTCGATCTGGGTCTGGTGGAAAAGTTGGTGATCGAGGGAAGAAATGAAGTCTTAATGACGGGCCAGGAAAATTTCCAGTTGTGCGCCAGAGCTCCGCAGCCCTAGACAGGCGGAAGGGGCAAGCCACCCTTTGTGGCTGAAACCAATTGGCGAAAATTGGCGAATGTGCTTGCGTGCGGTGTGGGGAAGCACGTGATACTGCCGCCGATTAGGTCTCTTCCTCCTCCGAATGTGTCTGACTTACCTTGCCGGGAGGTCTCTTGCTTACGTAAGTTCGGAAGGCGTCGGTACCTTACGGCCCCAGCCACACTCCGAACTGGTGCTGGCTCGGAGTATCGTACAACATCAAGCCCAACAACCCCTTTGTGCGCCAGAGGCTTGCCCTCTCCCTGACGTTAATTAAGGTATAACCTCTGCAGTTGAGGTTGAGGTCATTCAAGGACAGAAGGGTCGGCAATTGCTGCCTAGATCCTAGATTCTAGATTCTAACGAGGTTCAACACGAATTGTGTATGGTGCTGTGCATGGCACCAAAATGGTGTTTTGATTTTAAGTTTGTGAAAGTATCATCGAATCACGTACCTCGGCTGCCCTGGCACCGCCTGGCCCACACTGCATCACCTCTTCTTGATCCGCAGGCTTTGGGTGGTTTGCACGCTGCAGGTAGGACTGGGCACCCGCATCCAAGCTGGTGGGTAGGCCTTTTGCTGCCCATTGATGCTATCGAATTGTCCAAGTGCCCCGAGGCTAGCGATTGAGTAGAAACGGACGCAAACAGCATGACGAGACACAAGGACCTCTCGTCACCACACGTCCAGGTCGGTGTTCGCAGCGAGAGAGAGAGGTGAGTGCACTCACTATACGGTGTGATCTGCGCGGTGTGATATAACCTCTATCTAGGTCGTCGGAAGAGAATCCGATATGGTCTAGCAGAAAAGACCTAACTCCTAGCCTGCGATGCGTCCGTAGTCAATCCTCTCAATTGCGACCCTTCAACCGCAGTCCCACGCGGACGCCATTGCCACAGCTCTGCAGAGCCCGAACGGGCTTTGTGTGCTCCCCCTGCGCCTGTGGATAATGAGCCAAATCCACCTCAGTTTGTGCCGCTCACGGCCAGCCTACGAGATACAAGTCAGCCGACGGGTCGCGGTCAGATATGAGGTTTGACTTACTTCATTAAATGATCCATGAAGGTCTGCAGAGATACGTCGTCGGTAAAAATCGTCTGAGCGTTCTGGGCGCCAACCCCACCGTAGGCACCAGTCGTGTGGGTTGTAGAGGGGTTGAGCTTGGAAAGGAGGAATCTGGCCTGCGATCCTCCGGCGTCACAGACGATGAACCGGGGAAGAGGGAATCTGTCGGTAATGAGGTCCTGCATTGCATTAGTCGGCAACGTCCTAGGATTGTTGGTGTCGAAGACATACCCTTGCGTCTTCCTTGGGCTGTTCGAGCAACGCCGCAAAGTTCTCATAGCCTTCCTGGTCTTGGTATCCGGCCTTTCTCCATTCGGCGACTGTCTCACCGTGGAAGATAAGAATGTGGAAGAACGTATCAAGAAGGAGGATATGGGTAGGCTGGATCGATGTTGAATCCAGCAGGACAGGCTGACCACCCTCCTGGTCAAATGTGTAAGAGTCCAGTGTGGGCTGAATCATGATAAGTGAGTTGCTCACGTCCTCGTGGTTGAGAACGTGTCGGTAGAAAGCCGTCTCATCAGGCGAATTGTTGAAAACCTGCAGGAACTGGCTTCTTCTCAGGTGGAACATGAACTGAGGATAGAGAGTAAAGTTCTTCTCCAGGCGGAAAGATGAGGGGTCGTCCTTGCGGTAGTCTGCAAAACGAGAACAGAGTCTGATGAGCATCCTGTCAACCCAGCGCAAGACATCCGGGCCGTCATCCACCTCTGCCTTGAAGACCGCGATACGAGACATCAGCACAGCAGCAGCTTCTTGGTCAAAGGACTGGGCTATCGCCGGGTCGCCTGCCGGGCCACTGAGGTTTCTGGCAATCGTTGTAACCCTCAGGTGGAACTGGCCGGATGAGTGTTGGTAGTATGTAAGAAATTGGATCATGCCTTTCTGTGGCGTCTGCTGGTGTTGTGCTGGGCCTCCCTGACTGGCAATCTCGAAGTAGACGCCATAACTGGCGTTAGGGTCAATACCACACATCTTCCAAGAGCAAGTATTGCCAATCCCACATTCCGTTTCTCCGACAGACGTGGATTTTTTGTTGAGGGAAATGGCATGCCCGATCAATCCGGTGACCTTCAGCTCCTTCGTGGTTAACACCTCAAGCGTGGCGTTGAAGCCCATGAGCAAGTTGTCGTCGCCATCCTTCTCAAACACCCGAATGAATGACTGCCTGAACATGGAGGAGGTGAAGCTGTCTGTTAGAATCATATGGCCACCTGTGGAGTTGCAAAGACCCTTCATTTCAAGCAGCCCAACCTGGTCTAAGCAACCAGCGAAGATGTCGATGATATGGCCGTTGTGAGCAGTTCTCTTGGCAAGGTTATCATAGAACTAACAGAACCAGTCAGCCTGCCCTGTGTCGAATCTTGAACATAAAATTGTCTTACCTTAAGAGCCTTCTTGTAATACTTGATGTTGTCTCGGTCAATGTCATGGTGTGACCGAATGGGCTCTCGGAGCTCAGGACCAACGACCATTCCAGGCCCTTCGGTTGCAGCTCCACCAGCAAAGAGCATTACACGCCCACCAGCATGCTGGAATGACGATTCGAGGAGGCCCACTGCGACGCTAAGTGCAACGCCAGTGCAACGCAGACTCCTGCGGTCATTTGCTACTGGCCAAGGGTCTTTTTGGAGCTGTTCCAGAGCCTTGGTCAACTGAAATTCAGCCTGCTGAACAGGCAACAAGAATCGCGATGCTGGACCTGCAGGCATAGGTCTTCCAGGCTGTTGCGGCGGCATGCCTGGGCGCATTGCTGGGGACAACAGCCCAAGCATCTCTTGCACCTGCTTGGCAGAGTAGTCTTTGCTGCCACGGAAGACGTATGACTTGGCACATTCAGTGTAGCCAATCTCGTGTACTTGGGCCTGTGGAGAAAGTTAGCATCCTGGTAAGGATTCAGGATAACTGCCATACCATTGTCCCGTACGTGATCAACCCGACGAGGGCATTCTCGGGAAGAAGGCTCAGGCTCATGACCAGGGACTCTTTCAACGCTGCCAGGCTATCATCTTCCTGGCACGTGTCCACGACATAAAGAAAGATAGGCGGGCTTGGTGCCGGACGTGAGAGTCGGTACTCGATTGTCGTATTGGAGGGATGCAGCTCGGGAGGGATCGCATTCGCGGTTATGTCTTTGTAGTGCGGCGGAAGTGGGTTTCTCGAGAGGCAAAATGGACATATCCAGAGACGAGCACGAACATCGACAGAGCTACACAGGCTATTAGGCAGTTACTCGAACTTTGGGAAGCGTCGGCTTACCAGAAGGGATTGAGAACAGATCGACAGGGCTGTTTGCAGGTGACCGGTTCGAACTGAAGGAGTGGGGTGTCGGGCTTCTCCTTCAACGGTGTGTAGAGGGCACCGATGGGCACGACGAGGCGAGAAGCTTCCTATCGAAGAATCCTATGAGCTGTATTCCAACAAGATGAAATCGCGGTATGACAAACCATTCGCGAACTGGGAAAGACGTTCCAGCTGAGGCGGACGCCATCGCGGTCCTCGACCTCGCTCCATTGCTCCTTCAGAGCTTCGTAGTCCATCCTTGCTCGATTATCGCTGTACTGCGACCGATGAGTGGCCAAGTCCTTCCAAGCGATAGTCAAGACGTGGGTGTATCGTGGCCGGAGTTTGTAGCAAGAGGGATCGGGTGCGTCGTGTGGTTTGAGAGTGCCCTTTTATCATTTGAGGTACTCTTGAATGTAGATTGTCACTCGAGAGGCCACGTCTAGCATGGGAGAAAGCTTGGGCCTGTGGCTGAAGGAATGTGGCAGGTGTGGAGCAGACGTGGAACTAAGACCATTTTATTTTAGCCTTGCCTTAAGCAATAAAAACCGAGTAAAAAACAGCTAAGATTAATAACTAATAATACACTTTTTATGGTTTTATAAGTTATTAATAATAATATGTTATAGCACTAGTGTATATGAGGTTAAATAATAGAAAAAAGTTTAGTTTATTTATTTTTAGTAAATATATTAACGTGGTTCATCATCAAACAGGACACCATCATCGACCAGGATACTTTTCCCACCTTCATCACTAACAACTTCCATATCTCAACCAAAATCAATTAAATCAATTATAACTACTTAGAATCACTTAAACTACTTATTTCCATAACCTCTAAACAAGTTCTTATATTATAGCCAGTTTTATAATAGATACCATAATATCGTGAACTTATTCAACGACGCTTTAATAACCCCTCGTTTTCCTCCTTTTTACGCCCTTCCTCTTTAATAATACCCTTTTCAGCTATAATATCCCTTACATAAGACCCTTCTAATACCCCTCCATCCTATAATCTAGTTCTTTTAGCTTGATAACACTTACTAAGGGCCGTATTTACATCTCAAAAATAACGTAGCTCTTCTTCTATAAGAGTGCGAAGGGCTAGGCCTAGGTGTTTTCGACCTTAGGGTGCTCTATTACTGTTTACTTTAAGCTAAGGAGTGAAAGAGAGGAAGTTCGTTGTAAGGGGGGCGGTGTAGGAATCTATACTGCTGGAGAATAAAGGGGACCTTTGGTGGGGCATTGGAGGTCACTGGAGGCCCTTTAATTGGAGGCCCCTTTAACTGGAGGGCTCTTTTATTGGATACTAGTTAACGCCTTAGGCAAAGCTTAGGCCATCGTAGGCATTAGCCCATAACAAATACCCCCTCCTTTCTCCCCTCCCTCCCCACCAATATTCTACTAGTGCACCGGCGGCTATTAATTTACTACTCTCCGATGTCTTCTTAGGGTATACACTAGGTCCCCATCTATTATATTAATTTTTTATACTATTATTCATACTTATCTAAAACCTCTATTTCTGATACTATTTCCATAGGCTCCTAAGTTAGCTCCACATAACCTTACCATTTAACTAGGGCCTAGTAACGGCGCCCTCTACTCACCAACTATTACCTTACTACTAATATATCTTCTATAAGCTATTTAGGATCTCCGTTCATATTATAAATTAGAAATAGTTATTTATTAATTATTTTTTACCTTAGTAACAGATCACTAGTTGCCCTATAAAAGAGGTCTATGTAGAAGTGTAAATGGATACTAATTAATATATTCAATTTTATTATATAAACTAAAATTATTTATATAACTTTATACTTATAATAAAATTATACTAATTTCTTATTTAGTTTTGGGGATAAGTAGTTGGCGATGTTTAGCCATATTTTATTTTTAATTTTGTACTACTTAGCTAATCCCTTAGTATAGTTTATGGAGTCTTTACTTCGCTGCTGAGTAACTACTATTACTACTTGAACAAACTCTGTAGTATCCTTTATCCTCTAGACTAGCTGTTTTACTATTTCTTCTCGATTCATTTCTAATTAGTTATCTCCTTTTACTATTAGTAAAAGGTTAATATGGTATTTATACTCTATAAAGAATGGGGATATCGTCGTAGTAGTATTCGTTTAGTTCTTAAGAGCTAGTTGCACGCTGGGCAACAGTTCCCCCTAATTATCCTGGGTGTATGTTATATATGCGTAGAGAATTCCTTGGATCTCTTAGTTAAGGTGTTCTGTTCTTCTATTTGTTTATGGGTAGTAAATAATACTTAATAGTTATTTTACACTAATCAACTTATAGAATTCCTTTTAAAATCGGCTTATCTAATTTAATCCTTAGTTACTGATTATTATTTATAGTATTCCGTGGAACCTATAATAATAGGAGAGGAACCACTAAGCATAAGCTTTAGCGTCCATAATCTCCATCTCTTTTAATATAGGGTTCTTTAATAACCTGTTCACAATAACCCACAAGTATCGGGCCTTTTTCCTTTTTATTAGAGGAAGGTTAGTGATAAAGTCCATTAATAAGTTATAGTAAATATGAGTAAATACTAATAGGGGTTTAAGGAACCCTTTTTTAGTTTACTTCTAAATGTGTATCCCTCTATAGGTATTATAATTTCGTATAAACCTCTGAATTATCTAGGACTGGCCTGGCCAGAAGAACTATTTATTTGTTATTATTAACGTGTTGTTCTGTCCTGGGTGGTTATTAGTGTATGAGTTGTAATACCTTTATATAATCTTAGTTCATAATTTATTTAGGTGGTTATCGTTGTTTTCCCCCCCTAGTACCCATAATTAATCTCTGTATATTAATCTTCCCAGCTTATCGAGTTCATATTTAGTGATTTAAACCTTTAATTTAAGTTTTAATGGGAAACTTCTCCTCCTTTTTATTATTATTAGATAAGTAACTTAGTATACTCTATTAGCTTTCATAGTTCCATCCCAAAAAGCTTATAGTATAAGGTTAATATTAAAAATAGTGGCTTATGGTATTTCTAGTGTATTTTTAGTAGTTCGTCTAATTCGTGGGTCACTGGGTGGAGTACAGCTTAATTATATAGAGTCAGGAATCATCTGGATCACCCGGCCTTTTCCCTCTTATCGTCCTATCCTTAGGGAACATCCTACTCCTTTTTTAATAATATATTAAGTACTATTACTTTTTTTCTTAACTAGTACTTAATCCTAAAGTTATACTAGGATAACTTTTTTACTTAGTGGCTTTATCTCTTAGTTAAGTGTTATTTTTTTATAAAATACTTTAGACCCTTATGATCTATTAGGATAGTAAAGTGTTGGACACTATGGAGTTCAGCCCTTTAGGATTGTAAGTAGGTGAGCACTATGAGAGGTTCCTTATTGTGGATCGGGTAATTATATTCTGTTAATGAGAATTTCTGTGAGTAGAACCCAACTAACCTCTAGTGACCCTCTAGGTCCTTTTATAATAATACACCGCCCAAAGTAAAACCTAAGTAATTTGTCTTAACGTGTATTTTATTATCTAGGTCAAATTACTATAAGAACAACTCTTCTATGAACATCCTCTTTAGTGTTTTGAATACTTCTCTTTAAGTTATTCCCTAATAAAAAATTACCCCCTTTTTCGTTAATTAGGTTAAGGGCTCTATTAGCTCACTATACCCTAGTATAAATATACAATAATAGTTAATAAAACCTAAAAAGCTTTGTATACCCTTAAGGGACCTAGGGGCTAACCACTCCTTAATAACTTTCAACTTATCGGGATTACATAATAGACCCTTTCCCGTAGTAACAATAAAGTTAACATATTTCACCTTTTTAACACAGAATTCGCACTTCTTCGGGTCTAAGTTCAGGCCGGCTTTGGCTAGGGCCTGGAGAACTACTCGTATTTTCTCCTTATGATCCCTCTTTGAACCACTAGTATAAATAAGGATATTATCCATATAAGCCGTAATAAAATCGTTTAGGAATTTCCATAGGGAAATGTTAATATATTACTAAAACGTTACTAGGGCACCGGTAAACCTAAAAGGGTAAACTACCCACTTAAATAACCCGTATCTTATTCTAAAAGCAGTCTTCTCCAAATCTCCTTTAGTAATCCATATTTTATAAAAAGTAATTATAATATTAAACTTTGTAAACCACTTAATAATAATTACTTTACTAAGAGTTTCCGATATTAGTGGGAATAGGTAATGGTCCTTTTTGTAATGGTGTTTAGGGCTCTATAATTAACACAAAATCTCAATCCACCTCCTAACTTCTTAGCAAATAGCACAGGAGCACCGGCTACTAAATAGCTAGCTCAAATAAACCCCTTATCCAACAGGTCATTAAATATCTTCTTTAGTACCAATAACTCTTCTCTTAACATAATATATAAAAGTCCCTAAGGGAGTTAGGGCTCCTTCCCTTCTAGCCCTATCTCCAAAGGGATTATATGGTTTATACCTAGTTGGTGGGGGGGGCACCGGGTGCACTTTAATTAGGTCAAATAAGTCTCCAAACTCTTTATACACCCATTCTAATACTAACCTCAAAATATCTTCCTATTTTTATGGTTCCAACTTTACGAAAACCTTCTCAATATCTTGTAAACTGGTTGCCATAACAGCAGTTAGTGGTCTCTAATTGTTTTTTTGTTGTTACAGGCTGATGCCCACGATGGCCTAAGCTTTGCCCGAGGCGTTAACCAGCATCCAACAAAAGAGCCCTCCGGTCAAAGTGGCCTCCGATCAAAGGGCCTCCGGTGACCTCCGGCGCCCCACCAGAGGTCCCCTTTGTTCTCCAGTAGTATAGATTCCTAAACCGCCCCCCTTGCGAGGAACTTCCTCTTTTTCGCTCCTTAGCTTGAAGTAAACAGTAATAGAGCACCTTAAGGTCGAAAACACCTAGGCCTAGCCCTTCGCATTTGTTTTCTTGGTTGCGTTATACGGTAAACCATAGTAAATAATACCACTAGTAATAGTCTAGCCCGACGTATCTCTAATATATTTTCGGGCTCTTCTTTATTAGAGAAGTATACTCTTATTTTTCTTTTCTTATAAATAAACTAATGGATACCAATATTATACTTCACCTTATTCTAAACTATCCAGGGATTTCCCAAAAATATATCCAATTCTAAATTATTTACTATATATACATAAACTCATTATATATAACCACTAATTTCCATTTATATTACAACTACTCCCTAGCTTTTACCTAGTGAGGGGCCACTTATTATATAACCTCTTATAAAGCATTTTATTATATTAATAAATGGTAATCAGAGGTGTTATACAAAAGAACAATTAACCATAGCATAGACTTCACAGCCGGTGTCCACCAAGGCATTAATTAAGTATCCTTTATTAATTCTGACTTTTATGATTATAGACTACTTACCCTACTGCTACTGGCTCCTTTGGTATTTCTTCTATTCCTTTATTTACTCCTTAGTAGGCTCCGGGGCCCGACTTTATCCCAGAGTTATTCTTTTCCCAACTTATACTTATCACTTAAATTAGGGATTATTAATTAATTTTCTTTTTTTGTGTTTCTTTTTAGGTAAGTTTTAGCTATAAGGGGCCGGTTAGCCTATTAGCGGCGTTCAGCCTTCTTCTAGCAATTCCGTATAAAATGTCCTTTTTCTTTATACTCAAAGTATTCATAATAGTCTTGATTATATTCTAGGTTTTTTTATTAGGAATAGTTATTATTTATAGAGGAGTTGGAGCTTCTCTAGGGTCTAATAATAGTTATCTTCTTTTTAGCTCCTATAGACCAAACCACTCCCATTATAATAACATCTCTATTGTTGTCCTTTGGACAAATAATAGGGGAGTAGGTGGACCTCTAAGGGTGATTATATCTGGAGGCCCGTTTAACTTTCTAAGTAATGTCCTGTACTCAGGTGAGCTAGCCTAGGTAGTCCTTGGGAAGCTTAACTATGAGTAGCCGGTCCTTTAGTGAAGGGGTCAAAGCTACCTCTAAGAGTAATATCTGCACGGTGGCGGGCTAATTACCACCATTAATATCGGCTATTATTTGTTTAAACTTAGGTAAGAATATTATAAAACTCTTATTCTCTTTTTAGTATAGGATCTATAACTAGGTAACAGCTTAGGATTAGGTGTTCAAATTTAAATAAGTATAATTAAAGTAATATATAAAATCCTTGGGGTTTCTAGTTCCATTAAGTCCTCTAATATAATAAAAGGTATTAATTACTTATTAGGAACTAACTTCTAAATATAAATTAACTAAGTACTAGAGTTTATAATTTATAAGGTAAAAAGGGCAATCTATTAAAATTTTATCTCTTATCTATTATACCTAAGGGGCGTATTCTTTTTATTTACCCGAAAACTTTAAAGGGTTAAACAAGGGCTTCTAGTAAGTTAACTCACTATTAAATACTAATAGGGTATTAGTACGGATACTACTAAGAGTGCAAAGGGTTTTACTCCTAAGGGTTATTAACCTCTAATTCTAACTCTTCTCTAGTTTCTCGCTAATCTCTATTATCTGGGCTTATAAGGATCCTAGAGTAGTATTCAACATCTCTTCTATAGTTAGCTCGTTATAGAGCATTAGGGGTATAGCGGCGTCTATTAGGGCAATTAGGTTATCTCGATTATTCTTCTAGGGACTAATGGGGAACTAGTGGTTTACTTATTAGAGTCCCAGGAATATCGTTCTTCACAGGGAGCTACGCTCAACCTATACTCCTTTCTACTTAACCAGTGGGGAGCCACACTTAACCCAGCATTATAATAAAATTCTAATCCTAAACTTAAAATATATAAAGGGCTAGGCCTAGGTGTTTTCGACCTTAGGGTGCTCTATTAAGGTTAAATGTGATGAATAAGTAGGTAGGTAAATAGTTATAATTTTTTTTTTTATAATACTCTTTGAAATTATTATTAATGTGATTTTTATAGTTATCAACGATTCGCATCCGATATATACCTTTTAATTGCTGTTTTAAGTGTTTATTGAAATGCTGAAGCTATTGGAGGGTAGTCTTGTTATCGGTCTATCCATTGGAAGTTATTTTAATTACTTAGTTATCTGGAATCTGGGCTTCGGAGTATTAACTCATAAAATAGAAGTGGCCCTAAATTATTAAAAAAGGTGGTATTATGTAACTATTGTTAGTAATATAATAAATCGCTATTACTTATTTTTTATTACTAAATTAAATTTTTTTAGTTTCCTAATCTAATTAGAATGTGTAATAATTATTCTAGGCTGGATTATACCTATTATAAAGTTGGTTTTGTTAAAGTTATAGAAATCTTTGTTTATAATACTGTATTTTGATTGTATATTAATTATAAGTTGAAACTAAGGTTTAATAATCGTAGGATTTTCGTAGAGGCCTTTCGAATAGTTATAAATACGAGAAGATTATATCTTTAGTTTTGGGCGTTGTTAAACAAAGCGTTCTATCTAGCACTTCCCGACTAATCGGGAAATACATTTCCGGAGTAATGTATTAATTATATTTTCCATATCTACGTATTAGGGTGAGAATCCTTGAGAATCTAAGTTAATAATGTATTGAATAATTACCTCCTCCTTAGTCTCTATTAAATTTAATTGTATATTAGTATTATCGGCTTTAATAATTTAATTATTTATTTTAGTGTAAAGGGTAATTTTAGGAATGTTATAAATAATTACTATGTATTAGATATTTAATCGTAGAGTTAATTAAATTACTTTAATTGCTAGATTAATCCTATTTTCGGATAAGGTATTAGGTATTATATAGTAGAAGAAAAGACGTATTAAACTGGGAGGATAATAAAAGTGGGGAACGTGTTTTGGTCGATGATGGTGTCCCGCTCAATGATGAACCACGTTATATTATTTTACTTTTTTCTTATATTTCATAACTGTTTTTATATTTATTAGTAAAAACGTAATATTAATTTCTAAATATTTTATTTTATTTTAAATAATAATCATTAAATATTTAATATTATATTTAATTTTATAAATTAAAAACTTTATTTAATTTAGAACTTATATAATACATATTTATATAATTTTAAAAATCAAAATGTATTATTTTTATTATTATAAAACCCTAATAAATATTGATATATTTATTTATTATTAATGATAATTATACACTATTCTTATAAGTTTTAAATTAATTAAATAGATTCTTTAAAAAGTCATTAAAATAAGTATAAAACTATAACTTTTAGGAGTTTTTATAAAATTATTTAATAATTAATATTTATTAAGCACTTGTAGGTTTCACTTCTTTTTATAAAAACTAATTTCTAAAAGTATTAACATATAAATAATTAGTATAAAAGTATTAAAGAGTATTATTAGTGATATAGTTACCCTTAAATTCCTTTAATAAGTATTTATAATAAGTATTTATTAAAAACGTAATAATAATAATATATTATATTTATAGGGATAACTAGTAGTTAGGAGGTATTAGTAAAGTAATATTTAAAATGAATTATATTATTTTATACTTAAATTATTTAAGAATTATACTTTTTATATATTTTTTAATAGAGTATATAGTTCTAGTTCAAATATTATATATGAAACTATGTTAAAAGTACTTTAAATATTATATTAATGTAAAATCCACTATATATATTATATTTTTTAAAATAAGGTCGTTATCAATGAGGTTATATATTTTATTAAGTGTTCCCTTTGTGTATGTATTACTTCCTATAATCTTTCAAAAGTAGTTTCTTATTCTTGTAATAAATAAGAATCTATTATTAATTAAATATAAAATATTATAATTATTTATAGTTATATTAAGTAATAAGGGGTAGTATAAAATACTTAACTTTATAATACAAGTTAAATAGTATTAAATAATAAGTAATAGATACTATAAGAATATAAGTATATTTTAACTACTTAAATACTTAAATTCATATCTAAACTAAATATCTTAGTAAATATAATAAAAGAATTAATTACTTTAATTGGTTTTTTATATATTAAGTTAAAATAAGTAATAATTAAAAACGTTTGAAATATCTTATTAACTATCGAAAACCTTTTTATACTCGGGAATTAATAAGAATATATAATTATTAGAGACGTATAGCATAGCCTTTTATACTTATTATTAACTTAAAGAAACTCAGGTCTATTATTACCTTTTATTAAAAGTAGTGAATAGTTACTTTTTAATAATAGTTAATTTAGTAATTATTATTATTCCATTACTTTTATAATTATATTAAAATTTATGGTACTAATTACTTAGTACCCACTTTTAAGATTTTAAATAAATTTTATTATATAACATACTTAATAAGTGAGTGGCTACCCTAAACGAGTGGCCACCCCTGATCGTAAATCTTGGATTTTCATCTTTTAATATATACTTATTTACTAAAAATAATATAATCCATAAACAAAGAAGCCTAGGTTAACCTTATAGTTTAAGTATTTTAAAAAAAACCCTAATCTTTCTCTAAAGTTTATTATAAAAATCTATTTAGTACTCTGAATAATCTTACAGAGGTAATTAAAAGGAATAGTATCATAATATAATACTATGCCTAATTCTCGGAATTTCATAACTCTTAAAGAGGAGAAGTTAGTTAAGTATATTCTTAACTTGGATTCCCGATTATTTCCTCTTCGGATCGTTAGTATAAAAGAAATAGCTAATCAATTATTTACTGACCGTGATGCACCCTTGGTCCGTAAGTATTAGGCGTCGAACTTTATTAAACGATAACCATAACTGTAAATGTGTTTTTTTTGTAAGTATAAAGTCTTAGTATCTAGGCTATTATAAAAATTTATATTATTAATTATATTATTTTATCTCACTAATTAAAGGGTAATGTACATAATAAGTGAGCGGCGCAGACAAGCGAGCAGTGCACTGGACCACGACTATACGACCATCAACCTTCACATACGTGTTTCTCCACGAAAAACAATACCACCTTTAAACAACGAAGCTCAATTAATCCTCGTTATCGAAACTATTAAAAAAAATCCGAATCTCTTAGTATAGACCACTAGAAGGATCTACTCTATACCGGAATCTATTTTGCGTACACATCTTAAAAGAAGAACTTCACAACACGACAGCATACCCAACTCTCAGAATTTAAGCGAATTAAAGTAGTGGTCAATTATCAACTATGTATTCGACCTGGATTCGTAATTATTTCCTCCCCGGCTTTGTGAGGTGGAAGATATGGTTAAGTGATTGCTCGGGGATTGCGATGCGCCGCCGGTCAGCAAGCGATGGGCTTCTAACTTCATGAAGCGATAACCACAACTCAGAACGTGTTTCTTTTGGAGGTACGACTATAAGAGAGCCCTATGCGAAGATCCAGATATTATTCGTAGCTAGTTTATACTAGTAGTGTATAATATAATTGCTAGGTGTAGGATCCAGGAGTACGATATTTATCACCTTAACGAGACTAGCTTTATGATGGGCATTATCTTATTAGGTATAATTATAATAAATACTAAAAGCCGTTTTAGGGTTAAAAAGGCTCAGCTTAGAAACCGGGAATGGGTTACGGTTATTCAGGGAATTAATTCCTAAGGTTGGGCGATCCCGCCGTTTATTATTATTACAAGCAAATATCACCTTTTGACCTAGTACGAAGAGAGCCCTCTACCTCAAAATTGGGTTATCACTACGTCTAATAATGGTTAGACTATGAACAAGAGAGGTTTAGAATAGATCCAGTATTTTAATAAATATTCTAAATCAAAAACTACGAGTATAAATCGTCTTCTTATCCTAGATGGACATAAAAGTCACCATTCAACAGACTTCGAATTATTCTACAAAGAGAACAATATTATTACACTTTGTATACCCCCCCATTCCTCCCATATACTCCAACCTCTAGATATGGGATTTCAGCTCCCTTAAGATTATATATGAGAAGGAAATCGAGTTAAAGATACGAGCTAGTATAACCCACATTAGTAAAGAGGACTTCTTTTTTACGTTTTTAATAGTATTCATAATATCTATTATAAAAAAGAATATTCAGGGAGGTTTTAAAGGTTCTGGACTAGTTTTAATAAACCCAGAGAATATCATTTCTAAGCTGGATATTAAGTTCCGTACCCTATCACTTTCCGGATCACTTCCTCAAATACCCACCCCTTAGGTTTCTAAAACACTAAATAACCCAATAAAGGTAAATTCTCAATTAAAACTCATTAAAACTCAAATTAGTTATTATTAAAATAGCTCCCCGATAACTATTATCTAAACTATTAAATAATTATTAAAGAGTACTTGGGGAATTATATATTATTATACTCTTATAAAATCAGAGAACCGGATCCTTCGAGAAGAGAATTCGCTACTTAGTTAACATCAGAGAACTAAAAAAACACATCTCGGAGGAGGAGGGAGTCTTATTATAAGTGAAGGATAGGATATTCATTTATAAAATAAGGTAAACACATAGGTCATAGAGGAAAAACAACAAAGTAGTGGTTATAAACCGAGGACGGAGACAAAATAAAGGCGATATGGTGTTTACGGTAACCCCGGCCATAACTCGCGAACATGTCTAATAGAAGTAAAGACGTCTTAAGAAGACGATTCCGAGTAATTTCAATTAAATTAATGCATTGTTGTTGAATTAGTGCGACGAATGGTCGCATGGTCGTAGTCCAGTGCGCCGCTCGCTTATTATGTATGTTACCCTATTATGGGGTAATAATATATTGAATTTATGGAATTCGATGTTATTTAAAAAGGAAAAGTTAGTTAAGTATATTCTCGATTTAGATACTTAATTATTTCCTCCCCAGTGAACTAATATAAAAGAAATAAATAATTATTTATTTATTAATTATATTATAGCCCCGCTTAATAAGTGTTAAGTATTAAATTTTATTAAATAATAATTATAATTATAAATGTGTTTTTTTATAAGTATAACTATAAGAGAGCCCAATGTGAACATCTAATTATAGTAAACGTATAGTTTTAGCTTATAGTAAATATGATTATGAAATAACGTGGTTCATCAGTGAGTGGACCACCATTATTGACCAGGACACTTTTCCCACCTCCATTATCCTCCCATTTTAATACGTTTTTTCTTCCACTATATAATACCTAATACCTTATCCGAAAATAAAATTAATTTAGTAATTAAAGTAATTTAATCAACTTCACAATCAAATATCCAATGTATAGTAATTATTTATAACATTCCTAAAACTACCCTCTACACCAGAATAAACAGTTGAACTACTAAAGCCGATAATATTAACATAGAATTAAATTTAATAAAAACCGAGGAGGAGGCAGTTATTTAATATATTATTAACCTAGATTCTCGAGGATTCTCGCCCCGACGCATAGATATAGAAAATAGAACTAATACACTACTCCGGAAGTGTACTTCCTAACCAGTTGGGAAGCGCTAAATAGAACACTTTGTCCAGTAACGCCCAAAACTTAAAACGCAATTTTCTCGTATTTATGATTATCAGAAAGGCCTCTATGAAAATCCTATAATTATTAAGTTTTAGTTTTAATTTGTGGCTAATATATAATTGAAATATAGTATTATGAATAAAGATTTTTATAATTTTAATAAGACTAGTTTTATAATAAGTATAATCCGGCTTAGAATAGTTATTATATATTCTAATTGGATTAGGAAACTAAAAGAAGTTTAATTTAGTAATAAAAATAGGTAATGGTGATTTATTATGTTATTAGTGATAATTATATAATATTATTTTTTTAGTGATTTAGGGTTACTTTTACTTTACGAGTTAGTACTCTGAGGCCCAGATTCTGGATAATTAGGTAATTAAAATAATTTTTAATAAATAAACTAATAACGAGATTACCCTCTAATAGCTTTAGTATTTTAATAAATACTCAAAACAGTAATTAAGAGGTATATATTGGATGCTAGTTATCGATGGCTATGAAAACCATATTAGTAGTGATTTCGAGGATTGTTATAAAGAGAATAAGATTATAACTATTTACTTACCTACTTATTTATTATATTTAACCTCATCTCTTAATATTAGTTATTATAGTATATTAAAATTAAGATATAACTCTTAGATTAAGCACTTTATTAAAGCCCGGATTACCCATATCACTAAACCCAAGTTCTTCCTCGTATTTAAGGCCATATTCCTTTAAATGTTTACTTAAGAAAACGTCCATAGGGGTTTTAAAGGGGCTGGGCTTATTCCTTATAACCCTTAAACTATCCTTTCTAAATTAAATATATAATTATAAACACTAATAACCCCGAACACCCCTATTAGGCTACCTAACCCTTGGGTTTCTAAAACACCTTAAACCACTAATAAAGCTATTTCTTAGTTTTTACTTATAAAGGAAAGAATCTCTAAGTATTAGGGAAGTTCACCAATGCTAATTTGTGAAATTACTAATAAGTTTTTAAAAGGTTTATAGTATATTTCTTATATAGTTACCCTTATAGAGGAAGAACTACGCTATCTTTAAGATATAAATACGGCCTTTAATAAACACTGTAAAGCCAAAAGAACTAGGCTACAGGATAGAGGGGCACTAGAAGGGTCTCAAGTAAGGGATACTATAACTAAAAAGGGTATTATTAAAGAGGAAAGGTATAAAAAGGAGGAAAACAAGGGGTCATTAAAGCGTCATCGGACAGGTTCACGATATTATGGTATTTATCGTAAGACTGGCTATAACATAAGAACCTATTCAGAGGTTATGGAAATAAGTAATTTAAATAATTCTAAGTAGTTGTAATTAATTTAATTAATTTTAGTTAAGATATAGAAGTTGTTAATGATAAAAGTAGGAAAAGTATCCTAGTCGATAATAGTGTCCCGCTTAATGATGAACCACGTTACTTATAGTTATTATATAAAATTAATAAACCTTAGTATAATATATAAAAATAAAAATAATTAACCCTTTATTAAGTGTTATAATTATAATAAGTTAGGATATATAATTAGAGATTGTTGATAATTATAGTAATAATACTTTTAACTTATACCTGAGAAACCTCGATAAGTTAACACAACCTCTAAGGAACCACCCCACACTTTACTCTTTTAGACTGCTTGTTTTAATGATGTTTATATTGTGTACTAAGGATATAAGGAAAATGTAGGATAGTACTTAAAAGACCCAAATGATTGTAATTAGAATTAAGGATAATTAGGGTACGATATTACTAAACGGATCCTCATTATAATAATCTACAAAAAATTTTTATTTAAGGATTAGTTAATAGAATAATATAACCTCCTAATTATAAAACCCAACGAGTAATAAAAGTAATACGATGATGAGCTTTGAATATTAGAAGAAGAAAACTAGTAGCTTATTATAAGACTTGAGAATACCCGATAAGTGACTTATGGACGCTTAGTATTAGAATATACTTTATCAATAAGGTGAATGCTTACTATTATTAAAGATCGAATCTATAAGCAATAATAAGTAAAAAGTAACCTAGCTAAACTAAACTATAATAGTTATAAAACGATTTTAAAATACTATTAACTTGTATTATCGTAGTTATGTTATAATATAAGGTTAATAGAAAAGCTTAGGAATAACTCGATGAGATGCTTTAATAACCCAGAGAACTTATAAACTAATAAACCCGACGATAGACCTAGGAATAGATGAACGAATAAGGCCCTGAGCTCGAATTATTACCCTACCTAATAAAGAAACTATTATGTTTAACGAAGACATAGAAGACAACGATATTAGGTACTATATACTAATTACCAAGGAACTAATCCTATAACGTACTTGATAAGCGAGTGGCCACCCTAAGTGAGTGGCCACCCCCGATTACAAATCTTGGATTTTCATCTTTTAATATATACTTAACGTGGTTCATCAGTAAGTGGACCACCATCAGTGACCGGGCCACTTTTCCTACCTTTACCACTAAAAGCTTTTATATCTTAACTATAATTAATTAAATTAATTATAACTACTCAGAATTACTTAAACTACTTATTTCTATAACCTCTAAATAGGTCCTTATATTATAGCCGGTTTTGCGATAGATACCATAATATTATAAACCTGTCCAATAACGTTTCGATAACCCCTCATTTTCCTCTTTTTTATACCCTTCCTCCTTAATAACACCCTTTATAACCATAATTTCCCTCACCTAAGACCCATCTAATACCCCTCTATCTTATAGTTTAGTTATTTTGGCTCCCCGGTGCTTATTAAGGGCCGTATTTACATCTCGAAGATAGCGTAGCTCTTCCTCTATAAGGGTAGTTATATAGGAAATATATTATAAACCTTTTAAAAGTTTATTAGTAGTTTTATAAATTAGAGTTAGTGAGTTTCTCTAATATTTAGAGATTTTTTTTTTAGAAGTGAAAACTAAGAAATAACCTTATTAGTGGTTTAGGGTATTTTAAAAACCTAAGGGTCGGGTAGCCTAATGGGGGTATTCAGAGTTATTAATGTCCGTAACTGCATATCCAGCTTAGAAAGAATAGTTTAAGGGTTATAAGGAATAAGCTTAGCCCCTCTAAAACCCCTATAAATGTTTTCCTAGGTAAAGGTTTAAAGGAATACGACCTTGAATACGAGGAAGAACTCGGGTTTAGTGATGTAGGTAATCCGGGTTTTAATGAAGTACTTAATTTGAGAGTTATATTTTAACTTTAATATACTATAATAGTTAATGTTAAGAGGTTAGGTTAAATGTAATAAATGAGTAGGTAGGTAAATAGTTATAATCTTATTCTCTTTGTAATACTCTTCGAAATCGCTATTAACGTGGTTTTTATAACCATCGACGATTAACATCCGATATGTGCCTCTTAATCACTATTTTAAGTGTTTATCGAAATGCTAAAGTTATTAGAGGGCAATTGCGAAGGGCTAGGCCTAGGTGTTTTCGACCTTAGGGTGCTCTATTACTGTTTACTTCAAGCTAAGGAGCGAAAGAGAGGAAGTTCCTCGCAAGGGGGGCGGTGTAGGAATCTATACTGCTGGAGAACAAAGGGGACCTCTGGTGGGGCGCCGGAGGTCACCGGAGGCCCTTTGATCGGAGGCCCCTTTGACCGGAGGGCTCTTTTGTTGGATGCTGGTTAACGCCTCAGGCAAAGCTTAGGCCATCGTGGGCATCAGCCCGTAACAGCAATCTTATTATTGGTCTATTTATTAGAAGTTGTTTTAATTGCTTAGTTATCCGGAATTTAGGCCTCGGAGTACTAACTCGTAAAGTAGAAGTGGCCCTAAACCACTAAGAAAAGCGGTATCGTATAACTATTACTAATAATATAATAAATTGTTACTACGTATTTTCAATTACTAAGTTAAACTTTTCTTAGTTTATTAATTTAATTAGAACGTATAATAACTATTCTAAACTAAACTATACCTATTATAAAACCGGTCTTATTAAAATTACAAAAATCTTTATTTATAATACCGTATTTTAATTGTATATTGGTTATAAGTCGAAACCAAGGTTTAATAATCGTAGGATCTTCGTAGAGGCCTCTTTGATAATTATAGATACGAGAAAATCGTGCTTTGAGCTTTGGGCATCGCTAGACGAAGTGTTCTATCTAGTACTTCCCGACCGGTTAATTATTACACTTACAGAGTAGTATATTAACCATATTTTCCATATCTATACGTTAGGGCGAGAATCCTTAAGAATTTAGGTTAATAATGTATTGAATAATTGCCTCCTCCTCGGTCTTTATTAAATTCAGTTACACATTCCTATTATCGACCTTTATACTTTTAACCCTCTATTCTGAACTAGAGGATAGTTCTCGGAACATTATAAATAGTTATTACACATCGGATACTTAATCATAGTATTAATTGGATTGTATTAATTACTATAATAATCCTGTATTTAGGCGAGGCTTCGGATATTATTTTATAAAAGAAATTACATATTAAAACTAAAAGGTGGTGAAGGTGGGAAAAGTGGCCCGGTCACTAATGGTGGTCCACTCACTGATGAACCACGTTATTCACTAAAAATAATGTAATCCATAAACAAAGAAGTCTAGGTCAGCCTTGTAGTTTAAGTACTTTAAAAATACCCTAATCTTTTTATAAAGTTTGTTGTAAAGATTTACTTAGTACCCCGAGTAATATTATAGAGGTAATTGAAAGGAATAGTATTATAATACGATACTATACTTAACTCTCGGAATTTGATGATTTTTGAAGAGGAGAAGTTAGTTGAGTATATTCTCGATTTGGATTCCCGATTATTTCCTCCTCGGATCGCTAGTGTAGAAGAAATGGCTAATTGATTATTTATTGATTATGATGTACCCCCGGTTAGTAAGTGTTAGGCGTCGAACTTTGTTAAATGATAACTATAGTTCTGGACGTGTTTTTTTGTAAATATAATTATAAGAGAGCTTAATACGAGGATCCCGATGTGATAAATACGTAGTTTCGTTTTATAGTGAATATAATTATAAAGTATTGTATTACTAATATAAATATTTATAATTTTAATAAGATTAGGCTTATAATAAGTTAAATTATATCCGGAATAATTATATTAAATATTAAAAAGTGTTTAAATACGAAAATAATATCTTATATAACTGGGTTATTATAATATCTGAAAATGGATGGATAATAAATGAAAGAGGCTTAGATTGGTTCTAGCACTTTGATTAGTATATAAAACTGTGTTTAAGAGGTCGATATCGCCTCCGTATCATCGATGGACACGAAAGTTACTATTTTATAGATTTTGAGATATTCTATAAGGAGAACAACATTATTATACTCTGTATACCAGCTTATTCGTCTCATATACTCTAGCCCTTAGATGTTGGGTGTTTTAGGCCTCTTAAGCTAGTCTATGGTCGATAAATTGAGGATAAGATACGCTAGGGTAATACTTATATTATAAAGGACGACTTTTTCCCTGCGTTCTATGGAGCTTTTATATAGGCTATTATAGAAAAAAATATTTAAGGGGGTTTTAGAGGAGTTGGTCTCGTTCCTTTGAGTATGGAAAGTGTTTTATTAAAACTTAATATTAAGTTATATACTTTAACACCTCCCGGATCTCTCCTTATAATACCCCCGGTTTAGACTTCTTAGATATTATATAACCTAATAAAAGTAACTTTATATATAATTAGACCTTATTAAGAATCGAATCTCTTATTATTAAAATAGTTCACTAATTTTAATTATTAAAGTTATAGAGTATTTATTAAAGGGGGTACGTGGATTTATATATTAAATTATTTTATTGAGGTTTGAGAATAGAATCCTTTGAGAGGAAAATAATATACTTAGTTAACGTAGGAGAGTTAGGAAAATACGTCTTAGATAAGGAGGGAGCTTTATTATAGGTGAGGGAGAGGACCTTTAAGTATAAAGGGAGGTTATAGCTTAGATTGAAGAGGAAATACAATGGAGTAGTGGTCGTTAATAAAGGAAGGAAACAATTCAACGGCGATGTGGGGTCTATGGAAATACTGGTCATAATACGCGAACGTACTAGTTTAATGAAGAAATGTTTAATAACAAGGATTCTAATTAGTTTTAATTGAATTAGTTTTGTTGGTGTGAGTGTATTGGTTTATGTGACGTGGTCACTATGGGGGTGGCCACTCGCTTATGGTGGCCACTCGCTTATTAAGTACGTTAACTATAATATAATAATATTAATCCTATTAAGGATAACTAGTACTTTTAGTTCTATACTAGAACGGAATACTATTACTAATAAGTTGCAAACCTACTTACGTAATTCCAACTTATCTTAGGAGATTACCCTACGTTATACTTATACTACGTATACTATTACTTTTTATTTTAACCATAATATATTCATAACTCTTATATAATACACTTGTATATTAAACTACGAACTCTCTACTATCCACCATAGTTTTAATAACAACTTATTAAAAAAGTATACGATATTATACAAGTTAATAAATAAATACTTATATTTATAAACGAGTATAGCTTTACTAAGTTTTAACCTAAACCTAATTACCCTATGAGGTATTATAATGGATTTATTACCTCTTATATGGATTATTAATTAGACCTTTGCAAAGTATACTACTACGAAAAAGCCCAGCAATAGCAATACCAACGATAAGAACTCGAAAGATAGGGAAAGGAAGAAGAATCTCTAAGCCCCCTAAAACTCAAATTCAGACTAGTAATTAAATAAGAAGATGGACCTAAACTATAAACTAAGATAAGCCGAGCCTGTGTTAAAGAAGACGATGGAAGAAAGGTTATTGGACTCACCCCTAGGTAATTAAAAAACTAGATTCGCCTACTAAGACGGGACAATAAAAAGCAACTTAAAAAAAGTCCCTATACTAAGTAATAGTAGGATATAGAACGAACTAAAATATACATTTATATATTAAACGACAATTAAGAACATACATAATATAAGCCATTATTAATAATAAAATTTAAGGAAATTTTATATTACTTAGAATAATAAATCAATAATAAATCCTATAAACCAAAAAAAACTAAATTATACTAGTTTAATAAGGTAAAAGAAGAAGTAATAGAGTATAATAGAGGTACTATTAACTCGGAGACCACGTAACTCCTTTTGGTTTACTATAATTAAAAAGAGTTACTTACCCTTAATATTATGGAGATAGGTGATTAGGAGATTATTTTGGGAATCCTATAATTAAAAAAAAAAACCCACGGCTAAATTAGAAGACTAGTTATCTCTAATAGGAGCTAGATTTAGTTACTAAATAATACCACAAAAATTAAGCCTTAAACAAATCTCAGATAACTCTAAAAGTAATAAGAATTATAATTTTCCTTAGAATAAAAGAAGTTACCACTAGGACGTTACTTGTAACAAATACAAAAAAGAGAGTTATAGAAGACCCTTTTTGGATTATCCCCAACGAATACAAAGAATATGGAAAGTTATTTATAGAACAACTCAATACTAGATTATTAGAATATAATCCCTATGACCACGAGATACCCCTTAAAAAAGGGAAGGAGCTGAGATTTACTAAAATCTATGAACTTAACTTAAAGAAAATAGAGGTACTTAACACCTACTTCAAAAAAAAAAAAATTTAAAGTTATATTAAATCCTCGATATTACTCATAAAATACCCAATCCTGTTTATACCTAAGAATAACGGCAAAATACGATTCTATATTAATTATTAAAAACTCAATAATATCATTATTAAAAATTACTACCCGTTACCACTTATTTTAAAACTATAAAACCTATTATATAAAACTTAATAGTTTACTATACTCGACCTTAAGGGAACCTATAACTTAATTCGTATAAAATAAGGAGAAGAATAGAAGACCGTGTTTAGAATACAAAGAGGACACTTTGAGTACTTCGTAATACCCTTCGGCCTTACCAATACACCTAACCTACCACCTTCTAATCTATAATTAACCACGTTTTACGATAATTCCTCGACGTCTTTGTTATTATCTACCTCGATAATATCCTTATCTTTTTAAGGACCCTCAAAGAATATAAGTACTATGTACACTAAGTACTTAGGACCCTATAAAACACTAAACTCCTCGTTAAACCAGAAAAAAGTGAGTTCTATGTATAAAAAGTCGAATTCCTAGGATTTATTATTACCCTAGGAATTATTTAAATATTACCCAATAAAATTAAAATAATATAAAAATAGTTTATACCAATTTATATTAAGGGGGTATAATCCTTTACCGTATTTATTAACTTTTACCGGTGTTTTTTTAAGAACTTTGCTAAATAAAGTGGACTATTCTATGAACTTATAAAAAAATTTTAACTTTAGAAATAGGATATACTATAATAAAAACCCTTTTAAAGAATTAAAAACTAAACTACTAGTAAACTAATATTAATTATATTAAGCCCTAATAAACTATTTAAAATTAAAACTAATTTATTGGATTATATTATTAGAGAATAGTTAGGATAACAAAATGAAAAAGAACAACTCTACCCCTGCACCTTCTTCTCAAGAAAACTCTATGAACTAGAACTCAACTATTAGATTTATAATAAAAAACTAATAATAATAATCGAAATATTTTAGGAATAAAGACCCTAACTCTTAGGAACTAAGTATAAAATAAAAGTTTATATAAACTATAAAAACCTTTTACACTTCACTACTTTGAAAGTCTTTAATAAATAATAAGTTAGATGGGTAGAATTCCTTTTAGAATATAACTTTAGAATTATTTACTATAAAGGATCAGAGAATAAAAGAGTGGACGCACTTAGCTGATGACCGGACCACGAGATCCTAGTACCCGAGGAAACCCAAGTTATCCTCAAAATCGATACTAATAGAAACCTTATACTTACTATAAAATTACTTATAATCGCTAAACGAGTTAAGACCAGCTCAACTAAAAGAATAACCATTAAAGTAATTATAAGAATTTACACTACACTAGTATATAGCTACTAAGGAATCACAAAAATCTAAAAATAAATTAAGTAATACTACGATAAAAGAGTTACCCGCGAAGAGGTAATATAAATAATTAAGGATTACAAGGTTTATACAAAAAAATAAGCCTAACTAATATAAACTTTATAAAAAACTATAACCACTGCTAATATTATAAAACACATAGGAATTAATCTCATTAACCTTTATTATTAAACTACTAAAATTATAAGAACCGCTTACTCGAGTAATATACGATAATATCTTAGTTATTGTGGACTACTTTATAAAGTATGCTTACTTTATTCTATACCTCGAGTCAAGTACAGCAGAAGACCTCGTATATGTTTTCCTTAAAATAATTGTTAATTAATACGGAATACCTAAGGAAATCGTATTAAATAGAGATAAGCTGTTCACTTCGAAGTTTTGGAAATCCCTGATTTCGTAGTTTGAATTTGATTATAAACTATCTACCGCCTTTTACTCGTAAACCAACAAATAAACTAAACGAATTAACTAAATATTAGAATAATATTTACGTTATTACGTTAATTATTAGTAAGATAATTGGGTAAAACTGTTGCTTATAGCCTAGTTTGCTTATAATAGCGCTGAAGGAGAAAGCATTAAAAACTCACCTTTCTACTTTAATTACGGATTTAACTCGATAGCCTACGGAGAACCAAGGAAAACACTATACACACTAAAAGTAGTGGTAAACATCGAAAGACTCTGATAAGTATAATAAGAATTATCTGAAGACCTCGAATTTGTACGATAATGGATACGTAAATACGCTACTTATATAAGGACTAGAGGGCCAGCCTTTAAGGAGGGAGATAGTGTTTATTTTATTCGATGTAATATTAAAACTAAACGATTAAGTGATAAATTGGACTTTAAAAAACTTGGATTTTTTGAAGTTATTAAGAAAATTTCGGACGTCGTATTTAAGTTTATACTATTAGGTACCATGAGATGCTATCTAGTCTTTTATATTTCACTTTTCGAACTAGCACCAAAAGAATTGTATACGTAAGATCATATCGAAGTTGAGCTGGAATGAGAGTACGAAGTTGAATGAATTATTAATAAATAAACTATTAATAAAGGTAAGGAATACTTAATTAAGTGGAAAGGATATGAATACAAAGAAAATATATAGGAACTTATTATGAACCTCTAATATTCTTAAGAACTTTTTCAGGAGTACTAAAATTAAAATCTAATAACTCTTTTATTAAATACTTTATTTTAGTTAATTATATTTACTCCGTTATTAAATATAACCTTTTTTATAGTAGAAGACTCTATTATAACCTTGGAAAAATTTAGAGGAACCTTAGTTTTTTTTTTATCCACTAAGTGATTATGTTTAAAGATTCCCTGCTTCGATTTCTGAATATACTTTAAACGAGCTAGCGACTTATCTATTTTAGTTTAAGCTCGCCTTAAGATCTTAGATTATTTTTATAAAACCTTAGTTTTCTTTTTTAAACCTTTTTTAGTTGTTTTTTTCTTTATTTTTTAAATAATATATTTTATTTATTAAATAATCCACTACACTAAAAGAGTTAATATAATAACTAAGATAACTTGAACTAAATACTTATATTCGTAAATAGTATTCTCTAATATATTATAGGAATAACTTAGATGAGTATATTCACTATAACCCTTTATATTTTATATTATTTATAGTGAAGATTATAACATTAGTAAAAGGAATAAGGTATAATTTTAGTATTAAATTAAGGAATTTATAAAGTATAATAACGATAACGAAAAGTGGATATAAAAATAGAATTTGAACTTTCGTGACCTAATATAATATTAGTATTATGAGTAAAATTAGGAAGTAAACTTAATGACCCTCTAACTTAAGGGTAAGGGACCTACTTATATAGGCCTTGAGGATAAGACCTTTAGAGGGGAGACCTGATGTTATGACCCGTTAAATATGACAGGACCAAGAGAGCAGCCCCGCAGGTACTTAGTGGTTACAGAAAGGATTTATATAGGAAATAGGAGAACAATAGGGATACCTTAGAAGGGAAGAACTATAGTACGAAGTTACGTAGAGATAAGATAAGGTAATTACTTTATATAATTTAGAGGACCTACTAATTAATTAGTGGGCTTAGAGAGTAATTAATAGAGTATTAATTATAATATTATATAGAATAGTAATTACTTTAAATAATAGGATTAGTAAAGGAGGTGTTTACTAATAAAAGGGTAAAGGACTCTGTTCAGGAAATGGGATTTGTATATATAAGATGAGCTTAAGTTCCCTTGAGATTAGATTTCCATAGTTTTTTAGTTATTAATTTTGTAATTACTCCCACCGGTACTTTTAGTTATTTTTATATTATGTATATACCTTAGTAACTCAAAGAGAAAAAAAAGGACCACCACCACCACTACTCCTCGGATAACCCACTAATAGACCACTATAAGTATTTTTATTATAACAAAAAAGGCCATATTACTAGAAATTACTAAAAGAAGGTTCTTAGGTAAACAAAGGTTACCCATACTAAGGTAATAAAAAAATAAAAGGATCCCGGGTTAAAAAAAAAGAGAACTAAAAGGCCACTAATACCTTTTTTAATAAAGATAACTTAAAAAAAAAGTAACTCTAATACAAAGTTGGGTACTAAAACCAACGAAAGAGGAAGCCAAAGGATAGGAGTCCCACTAAGAAGGGTAGTAGCAGAGGAGCTAAGGGTTAGCTATTATTTAAGTAAGGATTAACAAAGGACACTTAATATATGCCCTTATCGATACTAGCTGCGACGTCTATGTAATAGTGGATTAATCTCTTTTTAGACACCTCCGATTACCACTAGTGGATCGGAAGAAGTGTGCTTTACGAGGGTATACATAAGACGGGTTATCATCTGGTGATACCCAGGGTATAGTTATCCTAGATTTAGAATTAAGTAGTTATACCCAGAAAGTTTATATATACATAATAAAGGGCCTAAACCCCCATGTTCCTAGGGAAACTATGGATAAAAGTGAGTTATATAATATATAACGCCGTTACCTAGTGGGTATATTACGATAAGGGAGGAGTAAACGTATACCTCTCTAATCAAGAAGAATTAGTTACTATAAAAGAGATTTATACGGTCCGATTATTAACGGCCCTTGTATTTATAGTTATATGCCGATGAGTAAAGCATTAGAGGGTACTAAAGGCCCAGGTTATAGTTATGAGTTTAAGGGATATTAAGGATACACTAAAAGAAAAGAAGTTTATAAATATAAAGGAACTCGTCCTAGGCTGGGTTTATAAGGAGTTTAGAGACTTATTCGACTTAGAGAAGGTGTACTCGGTGCCCCCTAGGAGGCCAGGGGTTAACCATAAGATCCCCCTTATTAAGGACGCTTACGGCCGGGAGCTTACACTTTTATGGGAATCCTTATATGGGATGTCCTGTGAAGAACTCTTAGTCCTAAAAAAGACATTAGAGGACCTATTAGATAAAGGGTTTATTCGAGCTAGTAACTTATTAGCGGGTACCCTAGTGTTATTTATTAAGAAGCCTGGTGAGGGAATTCAGTTCTACGTTAATTACCGAGCCCTTAATAGTATTATAAATAAGGACCGTTATCCACTACTACTTATATTAAAGACCCTCCGATGGGTAACCATTATATAATAGTATATAAAGTTTAACATCGTAGTTGCGTTCTATAAAATTCGGATTACAAAAGAAGATGTTAAGAAAATAGTATTTTATATAAGATACGGATTCTTTAAGTAATTAGTTTACCCCTTTGAACTCACCGGGGCCCTAATTACGTTCTAATAGTATATTAATATAACTCTCTAAGACTTCCTAGACGACTTCGTAACCACTTATTTAAATAATATCCTAATTTACACATTTAAATTAAAGAAGAAGTACGAAGAGAAGGTATAAGTAGTTCTCCGGCGCCTAATAAAGGCCGGACTACAACTAGACCCTAAGAAGTGTGCTTTTTTAGTTAAGACCGTGAAGTATATTGGGTTTATTATTATTACTGAGAAAGGGATCTTATGTGACCCTAAGAAGTTAAGAGCTATTATTAAGTGGCTGCCCCCTAGAACTATAAAGGGGGTTAGAAGTTTCCTTGGGTTTACGAATTATTATTGTATTTTTATACTTAATTATACTATTATTATTAAGCCCCTTATAAGGCTTATAAAAAAGTCGGCTGTGTTCCACTAGGGACCTAGTTAAGAAGAAGGATTCTAGGAGCTTAAGTGGTTATTTAGTATAGAGTTGGTGTTTCGCCGCTTTGACCCTAAAAGAAAAATAATAGTAGAGATAAACTGTTCAGGGTTTGCCTTAGGCGGTACCCTTATGCAAAAAGACTCCGATGGGCACTAATACCCCATTACGTTCCATTCACAAAAGTTATCGCTAGCTAAGTATAATTACCTTATCCATAATAAGGAACTACTCACCGTACTCGTATACCTTAGGGCCTAGAGAGTAGAATTATAAAATATAAGTAATTTTAAGATTTTTATAGATTATAAAAACCTTAAATACTTTATAATAAAATAGCACCTCACCGAGAAGTAGAGCTGGTGAGCAAAAGAGTTAGCCTAATACGACTTTTATTTAGAGTACCGGCTAGGAAAGGAAGTAGTAGTCCCCGATGCCCTCTTTTAGAGGGAGCAGGACGCCCCCCAGGACTAGGACAATAAGAGAGAATAGGGACGTATACTCTAGTTAATACCTAACTACACTATCCTAAAAAAAGGAACTAGTGCCCCCTAAGTGGACTATACTATAAACAATTTACTAATACTCTTATATATAATAATATTCACGAATAATAACGAATTATAAATACTTTAGGACTAGACTATTAAAAAAAATAAATTATACCACTGAACTTATAAAGTAGTAAAATAGGGACAGTATAGCTTCCCACTAGAGTTATAGTTAAAAGTCTAAATCGTAGAATATGTAATTAATAAGTAGTAGAGGTTAACGTTCCGGGATAAAATATGGGTTCCCAAAGGAAAAGATAATAATAACCCTTCGAGCCTACTATGGACAAGGGTTATATAGGAGTACTACGATTCTAATACTAATGGTCACTTAGGGTGTAATATCATATTCGAGATTATAAACCGACGCTTTTACTGGCCGGGGCACTCCCAGACGATCAGAAGGTTCACAAGGAACTACCACGTATATAGTAATATCCATATTTAGAGGTAAGCTAAGAAGGGGTTACTTAAGCCCTTACCCATCCCCCTTTAAATAAATAATAGCCTATTAATGGATTTTATTACTAATCTACTACTAATAAAAAAGAAGAAGTCCCGTTATATATGGGTTATAATTAATTAGCTAAGTAAAGTGTTAACATTAGAGGAGATGGAGATTATGGACATAGTATTTTGTGCTTAATGGTTCTTTTATAATTATTACTATTTTATAGGATACCTTAGTTAATTATAAGTAATAAAGGGTTAAACTGGGTTAGTGACTTTTAGTGGGAGTTTTATAGGTTAACCGGGGTTACTTAACTACTAAGTACCACCTATTACCTATAAACCGATGGGGGAATAAAGCATATGAACTAGGAGGTTCAGGTTATTTTATGGGCTTATATTACTTAAGTTTAGGATAATTAGGGAGGGTTACTTTTTATAGTATAGTTAGCCCTACGGAATAGAACTAGTTTAATAACCAGTATTTCTTCGTTTTTTATAGAATACGAGTACTACATCAACCCATTACCGGTTATAGAAAAAGATAATAAGGGACCACTTAGTCGTGGGAAGGTGGTTATAAATGAACTAGTGGCCAAAATAAAGGATATTATAGTATTTATTTAAGTTATAATGGCCTTAACGTAATAGTATTACGAATTAAGTATTAATTGTCGCTGGTTATTAGTAGATAAGTATTAGGTGGGTAATAAAGTCTGGTTTAACGTTGTAAATTATAAGTCCCTATACTTAAGTAAAAAGTTTATATAATTATATTACTAATACTAAGTTACTAAGGTGGTGAGTATATATATAATGGAGTTGAATATGCTAGGAGGGATTTACTTATAATTCTACGTAGACGTCCTCCGGAGGTTAGCTAGTAACCCTCTCCTAAGCCAAATTTAGTTGGATTATTAGTTGCTACTTATTAGGGAAGTAAATAGTAAAAATAAGTAGTAAATAAAAGAGATTTATATTATTAAATGGAAAATAATGGGTAAAGGGAGAAGATGTAAAGCCCTAGTGAAGTGGGAGGGTTATATTAACCCTACGTGGGAACTAGTCGGTGTTATAAAGGAAATAGAGGTGCTAGACCGTTATAAGGAGCATTATAGGCCGATATTAGAGAACAACGGAAACGTAGTATATATACACGTGCCCCCTAGGAGGCCAGCTAGGAACTAGAGGCCGTGCAGGGGGGAGGAGGGGGGTAGTATTACGGGCTAAACCCGGTGATTATACCCGGGCTATACCCATACTTATACTAGTGCCCCACCAGTACCCCACTAACGCCCACCCCCTAGGAAATAGAGATTTTGCACTATATCATAGTTTACCCTTTTCCTCTTCAACTTAAAATAAACAGTATTTGGCTACCTTTTGGTTGAGACAAGGCCTAGGACCAGCCCTTCGCAATACTACTCACTAGGCGAGCTTAACTATAAACCCTAATACCGATGAACTAGCATTACCATAAGCACCTCACCTTGTGATTCCCCCGAAGCCCGCATAACCTACGCCCATCACGAGGGTTAATATCCGATCCGATTAGGAGGACACCCTCAAATTATATACGACTAGTACTTCCGCCCATACTTTTCTCCAGGCCTCCTACCAGAACATTTAGAATTAGGTGAATAAATTAGTTATAGAATTAATTCTCGTACCCACTCGTATATAATAAATAAACGAAGAGGATATTAGACTTTAAATATTTTTTAAGTACCTATAAAGCCAACTTACTTTAATTAAAATAAGTACCGAGACCCTTATAATTACAGAATACACGTTAATCCTCTAAAAAGCATTCACTAATATAAGCATTACCTATTAATACATAGAATAGGAAATCGTATACACTAAGTGTTATTCCCATAAAGTTCCCATAATCAAGGGAATAAACACTACACTAGTGTTTCTCGACGCCATTAATAGCCACTTTACACTAAGTTAAACTAAGATAATACGAAACTCAATTGACTAGGCCAAAACGTTAGCGTAGTAACCTCTAATACTCGATAAAACAGCTAGAATATTCTCGGTTGTCACTTATTTTAATATTATTTATAAAAAACCAGCTAAGCCCTTAGGCCAACTCGTAACCTTTACTAAAAGGTCTAACTCGGGTACCACTTTTATAATTAGTTCAGGCACTAGGATATCTAAAACACATAACTATCCCTATAGAAACTACTATTAAAACCCTAACTCATACTATAAGGTCTAATATATACTCACTAGAGCCGCCGATGGACCTATTAATATAAATAAGGATTAAGTTAATAACCTTAGATATAAGATTTTTAACTCAGGTAACTAGACACACCTTTGGGACGCATAGAAACGTAAAAGGTGGATCACCTCTAATAATAACCGAAAGGCCGGGACTATTAGAGCTACTCAGAAACCTAACTCAAATAAATCCTCGACCTCTAGCACCTCTAACACTAGAAAAGGCTCTTACCCAGGCTTAGTTATAGCTTTCCTCTTAATTAACCCAGCTATGGAACACCTTAGAGGGCCTGGCCTAAGCATTTTCAGCACCATGGGCACTCCATATCACCCCTTTTCACTTAGTATTATAATGGATAGTTATAATATTATACACCTAGTTAATAATAAAAATTTACTTATTAAAGGGATATTTATTAGTGAACTTAATAACTAATATGTCCACTATGGAAATAGTAAGTTACCTACTATGGGCTATGGGGAACAACGAATGGAGAAAATGCTTAACGGAGTACGTAGCCCAGTCACCGAGGACCTTATTTTAAAGAATATGGTGTATATAGTGGATTTTTATATTAATATAATATTAGAAATGCTCTTAAAGTAGTTTTTTATTTGGTATTGCAGTTAAGACTATACCCTCCACTACAGAAGCCTCTTAAAGAGTGTAATCCTTAGATAACTCAAGCGGGAGTATAACATAGTCCTATTCGAATACATCCCTATTAACAATTACCCTTTATTAAACATTCCTACGAGTGTAGTATATGTCATCGTAACCACGTTTCTAATAAATTCTCACCATAATCGCCCTTTAAGGGAGCCCAGGCCTAACCGTATTATGGACGCTACCCTTTGGCACCTTTGTACTAGTCATTTAGGCCTCAACACTCTCTGGAAACTAGTCTTTGCGATGAGGGGGGTGAAAATTAAGGGAGTTCCTGTAAAGATTAATTATTAAGCTTGTTCATAAGTGAAAGCTTATTAAATAATATCCCGACGACCTTTGGAAAACGTAACCCTGTGCCCTTTCTAATGCATCTCCTAGGACCTTTTCAATTACCCCAATAGTTATAGGAACACCTCATAATTACTACTAATAATCAACGAATATACCACTATATCCTAGGGGTTCACAATAACACATAAAACATACACCGAAGTCTTTAAAGCCCTATAAACGTATATAACTTGGATCTTAAGATAGACAGGCCTATCCGTCTATAAAATAAGGCAGGATATCGAGCACACAATAATCGCTATTCAAGGCGAAACAGAATATGAGTATTAGGTAAGGTGTATGGGAATTAATATTAAGCTCCCACTGGTTAATACTAAAGAGCTTATAGGACATAGTAAAAAAGTAGGATATTATATTATTAATAAAGTATTTACAATGTTAATTAGTGCTGGCCTACTAAAGAAATTGTGGCCAGAAGTTATGATAATAGCTATATTTATTAACAACGACTACCCTCAGGCATCAAAGGGCTAGAAATCACTAAATCAGATCTACGCAGAGTGGATATAATAGCATATTAGACAATATAACAAAAACCTAACCTTCCATCTATCTCGAGACCCGCATCCTAAACTAGGTGACCTTTATGCCTACGAGTATAAGGCCTACGTACTAGATCGGGCATGTGAGGGAGGTCATAAGAAGCGAGAATTTAAGGTTAAAGTATAAGTGTACATGGGATACTTCGTGGGATATGTCCTATGTATACATATTTTTTTCAGAATATGGATCCCTATACTTAATTGGGTTATTATCTTATATAATATCACCTTTAATAAGTACTCTTTTGATAATCCTACTAATAACACAACTACTATGACTACTAAAAAAGCGAAAATTATATTAAAGAAAATTGAACTAGAGGACCTATACCTAAGTGAGGTCCTTAAGGTCCTTGGGATATATAAATAAGAGGAGGAAGATAACCCTACTTAAGAAAAAGCAACTACTAATACTTTATAAAACTTTATAAAATAAGGGATACCACTATAAATAAAGGCTAATAATAGTTTAGTTTTACTTAAACTTATACTAGACCCTAAGAGTATATTAGGTATAGTGATAAAAGAAATTAGAGATATTAGGGTAAATACCGAGGAGGTACAAAACTTACCCACCCTTTCGGAGACTACCCTGTCCTGTGGTGGTACCTAACCGAGTATAATACTAAACGGTCCATAAAAGGTAAAGAGGACGGATTTTGAGGTGGTTAACTAGACCTCCGACCAACTCACCAACTAAAGTGCCCTAAAAATAAAAAAAGAGTACCACTAGAAGGTCTATGGACTACTTACCTGGTTTAGTACAAGGCTTAGAGTTACGGGAAGGGAGGGAACCCGAAAAGAGGCCTCTAGGGGGGAGTTAAGGTGAGATCTTAACGCCTTCTTATAGTTGGAAAATTTGGAAGCCCCCTATTCACCATACTATATAATAACTAACCTAGAAGGGATCCCTTATAAGAGCCCCTAATACAATTTCTTCACTACCTTTATACCTAATCAGCTGAAGGCGGTATAAGAGAGTACCTTAGAACATAAAACACTTTACTTAATAATCACTAAAGTTATTAAAGAGTAACCTATATAATAAATAAAACCCACACTTATTAAAAACCCTAAGGGTAACCTTAGATACCATAAAGATGCTTTACTAACACCTCCAGTAAAGTAGAAGAACATCTAATAAATCGAAGACCCGTTAAGGACCAAATGGATCGACGTAGTTAGTATAAGAGGAAATCCACAAACTCGTCTCTAAAGGCACTTAGAGGGAGATAGACCGCTTATTAGCGTACTCCAAGCCCCTCCCCTTGAAATGGGTATTCATATACAAATTCAACAAAGACGGTTTCCTTGAACGCTGCAAAGTGTAGATATGTGTATATAGAGACCTTTAGAAGGTTAATCCCCTATAAAATATATACACTATTACCCTTATAGTATACTCTTTTAGAACTCTAATGGCTATGGTTACTTAATTCGATCTCAAAGTTAACTAGTATAACGTGGTGAACGCGTTTCTTAATATAAAAATGTATCTAAATGGAGAACTTATGGTATACGAATTTCTGGACAGCTTCGGATAACCTAGAAAATGCACTAAACTTATTTATACTCTCTACGGGCTCTGAGATGTACCTATCCTTTGGTATAAGACGTTCTTAAAGATCTTAATAAACACAGGGTTAGTATTATACCCTAAGGAACCCTATATTTTCTATATAAAGGACTTTAAGGTCTTTGTTATGTTCTATGTAGATGATATCCTGGTTATGAACCACCGTGACGACGCTAAAGCGGCCACCAGAGTTATTAATAGTATTAAGTCGGTGGTGGAACTCAAGGACCAGGGCCCCGTAGAATAGTACCTTGGAATACGAATCATTAGGGACCATAAAACAAACAAAATCTACCTCGTCTACGACTCTTATATTAAAAAGGTCACTAAATACTTCGGCCTCGTAGATAACGCCGTAACCCCTTATGCTCCTATACCAGAAGGCCTCGTATTATACGAGGAATAAGTAATAAGGGCTTAAATCAAGGAATTCCAGGAAAAAGTCGGATCCCTCTTATACACTACGATTTTCGTACACCTTAACACTACATATCCAACAACGAAACTCTCCTTATTCCTAATAAACCCCTCTCTAAAGCATCTCATAACCACGAATCAGGCTATTCACTACTTTTTTAATATACACTATTTTATTATCGGCTACGGTGGCGTAGGGGGTAAGGGAGATACTTAAATACTTCTAATTACGGGCAACACCTCGTTCACAAATAACAAAGTAACAAAATACTCCTCATAAGGCTTCATAATCTCCCTTTTCGGTGGACCTATTATATAAAAGGCTACTAAACAAACGATAATCATAATATCCACCACCGAAGTAGAGCTTCTAAGTTTCTCAGACACTACTAGAGAAACGATCGCTCTCCAGAGGTTCTTTAAGGACCTCTTACTTAACCTTAGAGACGTTTAGAGGATTTACTATAATAATCAGCAAACTATAAGGCTTATAATAAATAAAAAAGAATAGATATTAACTCATTTAAGGTACATAGATATTTATAATATATAGTTTAAATAAAAATACATTGAAGGTAAGTTTAACGTAGTTTATATACTAATAAACCTAATACCCGTAAATGAACTCACTAAAATACTCTTAAAAATAAAGTTTAAGTATTTTAAAGGTTTTTTTAACTTTTATAATATACGGAAATTAGTTATAGTGGGTATAGGAAGTAATTATGAGTAAAGAATGGTTATATTCAGGCCCGTAGGTCGCATACACCACCAGCGTAACAAAGTAAGAACTTTTCCTAGGTATAAAGCCCCTATACGCATATAGCCGGGCACGAAATACGAGTATTAGAAGCCCCGAAGGGTACAGAAAGTGAGCATAGCCCCTAATCGGGCTAAAAGGTGCGGTAAATAGCCGTATAGGCCTCCTCGAAGCCGGGTTTGAGGAAGCCGTGAATAAAGGCGAGGTAGGCCTTACGGCCACTAATAGCCTCGTTAGTAGTAGTAGTAGTGGGTATAATAGAGGTAACGATAGCCTGGGAGGTGTGGTGAGATGAGACGCGGATAATAGACTTCTTAGTAGCCGCTTTTTTAGGGGTGCCCTTCTTAGGCATGGCCTTAGGGGCGGTGGGTACCGGAGAAAGAAGGGAGGACTTGTCCTTTATTTTTATATTATTATCTAAGATAATGACCTCCTCCTCCTCCTTATTAAGGAGGAAGTATATAATAAAGTGTATATATTAGATTATTTAAAAATTATTAATATAAGTATTAATTAAGTTAGTATATAAAAATTTAAGGTATTATTAGTATTAGGGTCCAAAAGGATATAGTGAAGGCCTAAAACCATGGTCTTAGTAGCCTTAGGGACTGGACCATAGTTAGTATAGTGGTTATGGTGGTATTCCTAGTACTTGGTGATGTGTATATATACGTGGGCATAGTAATAAAGCTTTACACTCTCCTCGTCCTTATACTTTTTACCTCGGAGAGTATTATGGAAATAGGTGAAGTAGGGAATATTATTCTCTAGGCCTTTAGTGGTTACCTCCTCCTCCTTTTTCGAAACCTCGGATACTATAATATTATTCCCCTCCTCCTCTTTATATATGTCACGGGCCAAGGCCCGATCAGAGGCCTCGGAACTACTCGGCCATGTCCAACGCCAATCGCTGCTTACTAAGCCTAACCAGGCCTAGGTAGACCTAATTAGGATTTAACGGATTTATGGGGTAGTAGACTTTTCCTTCCTTTCTCCTTATCTTAAAGATACTCATAGTAGTCGTTATAACTAGTTGCAATATACGTGCTTGGACTGTTACATTATTTTTAAGATTATTAAAGGTAATTAATTAAACACCTAGTATAAAAGTCCACGATTTATATAAGAGTAGTAAGAAGTTTTAGATGGGTTGACCTAAGGAGTCCCTGAACGTCTAAAGTTAATTAATACGGCCTAATTAGACTTAAAGGTTATTATAAATTCGAAATGACGCATATATATATTCATAGTAGAGTACCTCGACTACGTCATTAAGTATATTACGGTCACTGTTAAACATAAAACACTAGGATAAGCGATAACCACGTAATAATGGAAGGTAACACTAAACTATTTGGAAACCCGTAATAGTTAGTGTAGTTGATCGGATAATTTGTAACCTAACTATAGGAGATGTGGACTGCCTAAGTAATCGAATAACAGACCCAACGAGAGCAGATTCGACTATTATAGGAAGCCCTAGTAAAACTTAGGTACCCGATATCGATAATAAACTAGTTTTTAATACCCTTTATAATACCAATTCCCCCCGATTAAGTTTATATACCACCTTTAAAATAAACTAAATATTAGATTCCTAACCCACCGAAGTTTAATGGATTGCGTAAGAAGTTTTAATAATAGTACTTTGAGATAGGAGGAAAAATAAGTGTAGATAAAAAAGCCTTCGGTTTAGAGTTAGCTATATTCACTTATATTTACTCTAGGTTAGAAAATACTACGTAAACCATGGTGAGCGCTTATTATGCGCAAAGAGGGGCCGATGGGTTGAAAAACCCGGATAAATTTATAGAATACTTGAAGGGTTATTATACGAACCTTAACACAGAAGTACGAGCCCTTAACCAACTAAGGATTATACGGTAAAAGGAGAACGAGAATTTCACTTACTTCCTCCCTAAGTTTGAAAAGGAGCTCGTAAAAATAGGAGGAGGATACTAATTAAATATTATAAGGATTAATTACCTTAAAGGAGCCCTAAACACCATAATAAGAGCCCCCCTTATCAGCATAATTAATAAACTAACAATATACACTATATATACTTAGATGCTCCTAAGTATAAGCTTAAAATTGGACAGTGAATCCTACTAAGCCCGCCGTGAGCGTCGGCATAGGAGATCGCTGACCCCTAACTAAACAAGAACTAAGTCTCCTCGGAAGCAGAATGGTCAATTAGAGTCCCCCTAACCTGATTAGATGGAGTGGGAACCTACGAAGGTAAATAAGCTAACTAAGGACAAAAAAGTCCGTAAATAGCTAAACTAAGAGGAAGCTCGTAGATATTACAACTATAACAAAAAAGGGCATATATAATAGAAATGCTCTAAGGATCGAAAAGAGATAAGGAAAACGAAAATTTTTAAAGGAAAAACTAAGGAACAAAGTGAAACGGATAATAACTCTAATTAGGACTCTAAGGACTTAGGAAAAGAGTAACTCTTAGTAAAAGTCGTTATTAGGAGGAATAAGTTATAAAGGAATAGAAGGTTATTAAAAAGAGTATAGATTGTAACTTATTTTACGTTAATATCGGGATTAATGGGATATACTATACAACTACCTTTGTTAATATAGGGTGTTTAATA
Source organism: Colletotrichum gigasporum (assembly GCA_024584535.1). NCBI lineage: Eukaryota > Fungi > Ascomycota > Sordariomycetes > Glomerellales > Glomerellaceae > Colletotrichum > Colletotrichum gigasporum. Next base: position 3,809,080 of record CP077951.1, read on the forward strand.
TACGCCCTGATTAGCGACGCCTTCGCTAAGAAACTCTGTTTACTACGTATTAGTATTATACCTCGGAATTTAATGTAAATTACCACTATAGTTCCTAGTGCAATCCGCTACGTCACTTATACTAATATCGATATTAATAACTATAAATGATACCGATTATTCTTTTATATTATTCTTAATTAAGAAGACGATATTATCCTTAGAAGGTCCTAAATAATTAACGATAATATTACGGTTTACCTAGTACGAAGCACTTTATATATAAGTGTCGTGGACCACTAGGTAATAAAAAGGAAACCGGGTTAGGCCCGGCAAGATCCAAAGTTCCTAATCCAATAATAAACTAGATTAGTATTCTTAGCTCTAATTAGGTGAGTACAGAAGAGAAGAGAAACCCCTCTTAGTATATCTACCCTAAATGCGTTCTCTATAAATTTAGCCGATATTAAAAAGGCCCTAATACTAAAAATCAAAATAAACCCGAGGACGAAACTCCCTATATATTACTATAAGTTTCTATATATCTTTAACCGAAATAAAGCTAATTAACTACTACTACACCAGAAGAACGTCGATTATGCTATCCCTATTAAAAAAAACTCCTATAATCAAGATAAACCAGTGACCTGGGGACCTCTATATAGTATATTAAGGGAAGAGTTAATTGTATTACGCTGAACCCTTATAGAACTATTAGATAAAGGGTTTATTAGGGCTAGTAGTTCCCCTGTATCATCGCTCGTTCTATTTATCCAGAAGCCTGGAGGAGGGTTATAGTTCTACGTTAATTACCGTACCCTTAACACTATTATAAAAAAGGACCAATACCCCTTACCCCTGATCAGTAAGACCTTAAGGGCACTAATAAAAGTGAAGTGGTTAATAAAGTTGGATATTATTATTATGTTTTATAAAATCCGGGTTAAGAAAGGAGATAAATGGAAAACGGTATTTAGGATAAGGTATGGGTTATATAAATAAATGGTTACCCCCTTTAGTTTAATTAGAGCCCCTACGACGTTCTAGTAATATATTAACCACACCTTATAAAACTTCCTAGATAAGTTCTACTTAGCTTATATCGACGATATCCTGATTTATTTAGACGGCTCCCTTTCTAATTATAAAAAGAAAGTTAAGAAAGTCCTTAAGCGCCTAGGCGCTACAGGCCTACATATGGATATTAATAAGTACGAATTCGAGGTTAAGAGTGTTAAGTATTTATGGTTTATTGTTAATATTAGTAAGGGAATCTACGTAGACCCTAAGAAGATTAAGGTAATCCAGGGATGGGAAGTGCCCTAATTAGTGTGAGGAGTCCGTGGGTTCATCGGTTTTACCAACTACTACTAGTAGTTTATACCCAACTTCTCGGGGATCGCATAACCCCTAATAACCTTAACTAAAAGGGATATATTATTTATTTAGAGCAAGGAGTGTATTAGAGTGTTCGAGGAGCTGAAGACGCTCCTGATCAGCGCACCTGTATTGGCTTACTGGGACCCTAATCGAGCTATAATACTCGAGACCGATTCATCTGGTTATGTGGTAGGAGGTACCTTATCGTAGTATAATAACGAAGGGATCCTAAAACCTATAGTGTTCTTTTCACATAAAAACCTACCTATAAAGTATAATTACCCAATATATAATAAGGAACTATTAGTAATAATATACTACTTAGAGTATTGGGATTTAGAATTGTAAAGTGTAGAAGAGTTCACTATTTTAATTAATTACCTAAATCTAAAGTACTTTATAATAAAGAGATAGTTGAGTAAACGTTAGATTAGGTGGTCAGAATTACTATCCTATTATAACTTTATTATCTAGTTTAGACCTAGTAAAGAAGTAATAGTTCCTAATACACTATTGAAACGCGAATAGGATATCCCTAGTACCCTATAGGATAATAGGTTAGAGGGTTAGAAGATTAAACTCCTAAAGAATAGGATTAATGTATTATGAGTTAATAACGTAGTAGTGATTAGAGAAGTGTGGGCCCGATTAGGGTAAGTAAAGAGGGTTAAGTTTAGTATAAGAGACTCCCCCGGAGATATAAATTAGACCGATGACCCTAACCTAAATAAAATGGAACCCCCCTTGAACCCTTTTAAAGAAGAGCTATTACACTCCTAGTGGAATAAAGTTTTAGACCAAAATAACCAATATTAGCTAATTAGGGGGGTAATATAAAGAGGAGACCGACAACTTCCTTCGTAGTAGAAGTTACTAATAATGTTATTAGAATGTATGATCGATGATAATAAGAAATTATTGTAGAGGGATAGAATCTGGATTCCATATTATAAGTTTTTAAGGACGGGTTTAATCCAGAGGTTCTACGACTTTACGTTAACGGGATATCCGGGGAAGGACACTTTAAAGGCCCTAATTAGCTACTAGTTCCACTAATTAAGCTTATCCTAGGATATCCGAAGATTTATAAGGAACTGCGATGTTTATGGATGAGGAAATGTACAGTGTAATAAGAAGAGGGGGCTATTAAAACCTCTACTTATCCCTGGACAGATCTGAGCAAAGGTCTCTATCGACTTTATAACAGGACTACCCCCTTCCCACCGCAATAGGGTTACGAACATCATAGTAGTAACCGATTATCTATCAAAGAACGTAATCTTCGAGTCATTAAAGGACATCACAACGGATATAATAATAGACCAACTAATCCAAGGTCTAATTAAGTACCATAGGATACCTCATATAATTATATTAAATAAGGGACCACAGTTTACGAGTCTTATATAAAAACAACTCTATTAGTTACTATGGATTAAATAAAAACTCTTTATAGTGTTCTACCCAAAAATAAATAGAGTTATGGAGAAAGTAAACTAGGTAATAAAAACCTATCTTAGAGTATACACAGCGTATACTTAGGACGATTAGGACAAACTACTCCTAATAATAATAATAGTTATTAATAACTGGGTCACCTTATTAATAGGACTTAGCCCGTTTTTTATTACTTATAAGTATAACTTAGACCTAATCAGAGTAGAGGAACCCCTACGGAATAACAATAAAACCCCTATAATAAAAGCAGAGGTTCTAATCCAGAAGCTGAAGGACGCTTCTAAGTAGGCTTAGGTAGTAATAGTAGTAACACAAAAGAAATAAGAGATTACCGTAAACGTAAAACGCTAACCATCTAATTAGTTTAAGTTTAGGGATAAGGTTTAGCTGAGGTTACGGAATATCTAATCTAATTAACTATTAAAGAAGTTCGATTAGGTTAACGCAAAGTATACTATCCTTAAATTAATTAGATTTTACACTTACCGGTTAAATACACCACCAGGGATCCATAACGTCTTCTATATAAGCCTAATTAGGTATACTAGAGTTAATCTATTACCTTTATAAAGCCGTAACGACGCTTAGCCACCTACGATACTGGTGGTTAATAGGGAGGAGTTTGAAGTTAAGGAGATCCGTAATACGTAGAAAGTACAGGGCGGATAGAAGGTCTTAGTGAAGTGGAAGGACTATACTTAACTCACCTAGGAACTAGTGGATATACTAGCGGATATAACGGCTTTGGACCGTTACGAGGCCGATCACGGGAATATCCCTTGGGAAGGGAGGGGAGGAAGAGGGTAATTATTACGAGCTAAGGCCCGATTAGAGGCCTTAGAACTACTCGGTTATATTCAACACTAATCGCTACTTACTAAGCCTGACTAGGCCTAAGCAGACCTAATTAGGATCCAACGGATTTATGGGGTAGTAGACTTTTCCTTCTTTTCTCCTTATCTTAAAAATACTCATAGTAGTCGCCATAGCTAGTTGTAATATACGTGCTTGGACCGTTACAATATATACTAGTAATAATAGAGTTCTCCTTGGGTTCGGGGGTAATAGTAAAGGGGTTAAAGGACCCACCTCATAAGGGGGCAGGGACCAACTACATCTTATTATACTTATTATCCTCGTTATCCTTAATAAGCATAAGAGCTAGTATAAGAGTAGGGGTAGGAGTAGGGGAGGTAATACACATAAAAAAAGGGAAGTGCTTATAGTGAGTATTATAGTGCGTTTAATAAGCCTTAGAGGGCGAGGCGACGGCGAGACTGGTTATGCTCTTGGTGGGCGTGTGAGCATTGCCCTTGGTGGGCGTGAGGTGCGAGGTATAACCGGACTTCTTGCCGCTGGCCTTGGGAATAAAACCTAAAATATAATTATTAAAAAAAAAAATTTAATACGGAAAATAAAGAAATATAAGAGAAGGGAAAGGGAATATTTACCAATGCGAGGTATGGCGATAGTGTTAGATCGGTGGATTTACGCGAAAAATTAATTATTAGTAGTTATAGGGGACGAAAACGTAGTAAAAATACGTACAAAAAGTGGTTTATTAAAATCTAATAAAAGTAAGTTTTCTAAAGGTAGCGGGTAACAAAAAGGTTTTTCCTTTAGCTGTTTACACACACCTCACTTACAGGTCGTCGGGAGTATAGGGCACTTAATAATTAGGAACAACCTCTCTCACAAGCCGAGATACACGCATTACCCCGGATACTATGGTTTTAACCACATTATAACAAAAAAAAGGTAAATATAAAAGCCTAAAATAATAATATAATATAAGTACTACGACTATTATTAAGCGAGGGAATTTGTTTAGATTAATTAGAATTATTGTTCTGATTAAATTGTTTGATTTAGAACACATATAAAAGAGTCTGGTGGCCGTTACTTCGATGTGAGCAATTGCCCCAGTGGCGCAATTGGGGGGTGTGTCGCAAGCATATTGGGTGGGCCACCAAGACGTCTGGGAGCTGTGCTTAGCTAAGTCAGCACTCACGTGACGTCCTGGCCCCCGAGCCGGCCTATTTATTCTGCCGGACGCACCCACCAGATAGTGAGTAGACCAAGCCTTCTTCTCCTACTTAACCTCGTACGCGTGTGCGAACTCGCCACAGTTAGTATATAAAATATAATAATATTATTCTGCTTCTAAAATATCTTAGAATTAATAAAATAATAACTTTTATATTTATTAATAGTAAAAAATAATATTAATTTCTAAAGAATAATTTAATATACTAATTAAAGTATTAGAGTTAATTTAAGTCTCTTTTATTTATTATTTATCCGTTTTTAAATATTATAATAACCTAATTAAATAAGAGACCTAATATAGTTATTACGGCTAGCTAACTGACAGTGGGATCTGCTAACAGAAGTAGAGGAGGCTCAACACTAATAACAGTACTAGGTCGTCGTCGTCTAGGTACTTATAAGCTATCGTAGATCAGAAGGTCTTCAAAACTCGTAATAGTAATTAATTACTAGAGTCTAATAATATGTAATACTAATCATCTAAACATTTCTATTATAATCCTTTTATAGAGGGGCTAGGGTTAGGGACTAATAACGCTCCCGTTTAGTAATAATGGGTATTATATACTCCAGTTTCTAAGTAACGTCCTATACCTTAGTGAACTACTAAGTATACTCTCTTAATAAGGAGGTAGTAATTAGGTGCTCGCTCCTTAAAGTGGGAAATAAGGGTATTTTCTAATATAATAATCTTAATAATATTAGACCACGTATTACCTTCTAGGTTTATTATTATTCATTTAAACTTTAATAAGAAAATAATTAACTTGTTATTATTTTTTTAACGGAGAGTTTATAACTAAGTTATAACTTAGGGTTAGGTATTTAGGTTTCGGTAAGTCTTATTAAAGTAAAACATAAAATCTTTAGGGTTACGTTAACCTCTAAGCCCCCCGGCTACGTAGAACATAATAACCACCTACTAGGGACTAATATTTAGATAAAAGTTAATTAGGTACCACAGTTCCTAGTTAGTAGGGTAAAATGCTTTATTTATAGTAATCTTATCCCTTATCTACTACGCCTAAAAAGGGTAATCCTTTTACTTCCCCGAGAACTTTAAGGGTATTAGTAGTGGTTTTTAGCGCATCGGTATCTCTATTACGAAGTGGTGGTTACCCACTAATGGGGCTTCGGTGCTTATATCTTCCATAGGGGTCAGTAATATTACCCCTAAACCTCGGCTTTGCTCCAACTCATTAGAGAACTCAGTAATCCTCGCCTATAAGGGCCCGAGGACCTCGTTTAAAGCTAAACACAATTAGGCCTATAGTTCATCAACTATTATATTAATCAGTATCCTCTTCTTAATTAGTGGGGAGCTATACTCTACTCAACGTCCAACGTTCATCGATTTATTATTAGGGAGCTATACTTAACTTAGGCTTCCACTTCGTAACTAGTAAAAAACCAGCCTTAACCTAATAGTATCTTATATAATAAATAAAACTAAGCTTAAAATATGCGAAGAGCTAGTCCTAGGCCTTGTCTCAACTGAAAGGTAGCCAAATACTGTTTATTTTAAGCTGAAGAGGAAAAGAGTAAACTACGATATAGCACGCAATCTCTACTTCCTAGGGGGTGGGCGCTAATGGGTGACTGGTGGGGCACCGGTACAAGCACCGGTGTGAGCACGGGTTCAGCCCGTGATAATACCCTTACTAATAATAAAGCTATCTCTTTTTATAATTATATAATTTAAAACTTTATTATTACTTTTTAATACTAAGAGTAATTATGTAAATAAAAATATAAATATGGGGTAATTTATTTTATATAATAAAAAGTTACCCTTTAATTATAATAACGTGGTTCATCAGTGAGTAGACCACCATTAGTGACCGGACCACTTTTCCCACCTTTACCACCTTCTAATTTTAATATATAATTTCTTCTATAAAACAATATCCGAAGCCTTACCTGAATATAGGATTATTCTAGTAATTAATACGATCCAATTAACACTACAATTAAGTATCCAACGTATAACGACCATTTACAATATTCCGAGAACTACCCTCTAATCCAAAATAAAAATTTAAAGTGTAAAGGTTGATAATAGGAATATGTAATTGAATTTAATAAAAACCAAGGAGGAGGTAATTGTTTAATATATTATTAACCTGGATTCTCGAAAATTCTCGCCCCGATGCGTAGATATAAAAGATATAGCTAATACACTACTCTGGAAGTGTGATAACCGACTGGTCGGGAAGTATTAGATAGAACACTTCGTCTAGTAATACCCAAAGTTTAAAATACGATTTTCTTGCGTTTATGATTATTAGAGAGGCCTCTACGAAGATCCTATAATTATTAAACCTTAGTTTTAACTTATAACTAATATATAATTAAAATACGGTACTATAAATAAAGATTTTTATAACTTTAATAAAACCAGTTTATAATAAGTATAATTTAGCTTAGAATAGTTATTATATATTCTAATTAGATTAGGAAACTAAAAAAGTTTTAACTTAGTAATTAAAAATAAGTAATAGTAATTTATTATGTTATTAGTAATAATTATATAATACCGCCTTTTTTAGTGGTTCAGGGCTACTTCTATTTTATAAGTTGGTACTCCGAGGCCTAGATTCTGGACAACTAGGAAATGAAAACAACTTCCTTCTAATAGATAAACTAATAATGAGATTACCCTCTAATAACTTCAGCATTTCGATAAACACTTAAAATAGCAATTAAAAAGCATATATTAGATACTAGTTATCAATGGCCATGAAAGCCACGTTAATAGCGATTTCGAAGAGTATTACAAAGAAAACAAGATTATAATATAACTATCTACTTACCTGCTTATTTATCACATTTAACCTAACCTTTTAACGTTGGCTATTATAGTATATTAAAGTTGAGATATAGTTCTCAGATTAAGCACTTCATCAAAGCCCGGATTACCTACATTACTAAACCCGAGTTCTTCCTCGTATTTAAGGCCGTATTCCTTTAAACCTTTACCCAGGAAAACATTTATAGGGGTTTTAGAGGGGCTAGGCTTATTCCTTATAACCCTTAAATTATCCTTTCTAAACTAAATATATAATTATAAATACTAATAACCCTAAACACCCCCATTAAACTACCTAACCCTTAGGTTTCTAAAACACCCTAAACCACTAACGAAACTATCTCTCAGTTTTCACTTATAAAAAAAAGAATCTCTAGGTATTAGGGAAGCTCACTAACTCTAATTTATAAAATTACTAATAAACTTTTAAAAGGTTTATAATATATTTCCTATATAACTACCCTTATAGAAGAAGAGCTACGCTATGTTTAAGATATAAATACGGCCCTTAGTAAGTATAAGAGAACTAAAAGAACTAGACTATAAGATGGAGGGGCATTAAATAGGTCTTAGGTGAGGAAAATTATAATTATAAAGGGTATTATTAAGGAGGAAGGGTATAAAAAAGAGGAAAACGAGGGGTTATCGAAGTGTTATTGGACAAGTTTATAATATTATAGTATTTATCGTAAGACTAGCCATAACACAAGGACCTATCTAAAGGCTATGGAAATAAGTAGTTTAAGTAATTCTAAGTAATTACAATTAGTTTAATTAATTATAGTTGAGATATAAAAGTTTTTAGTGGTGAAGGTGGGAAAAGTGGCCTGGTCACTAATGGTGGTCTACTCACTGATGAACCACGTTATACTTAATTTAAATTTAAAAGTTAATTTTAATAAAATTAACCCTCTTTATTTTAATTTTATATATATAATACTTTTATTTCTTATAAGGATAATCTTTTTATATTATATAATATATTATTAATTTAAAAAAAAAGTAAATATAAATATTTCTTACTTAAATTTAAAGTTGTTTTTAGAATTCGGTTTTATTTAAAATTCTTAATATTTTAAAAAAATATAATTTATATTATTAAAAATTATATTATTATAATAAATACTCTATTAAGTACTAATACCTAAATCCTATAAAAATGACGTATTTTAAACAAACATTCTATAAAGTATTTAATATATGTATATAATATAATTTCAAATTGTCTTTTTTAAACACAAATCTCCTACTCTTTTTTCAATAAATATATATAATAATTATATATATAAAAGTCATCTTAATATAAATATAAATACTAAATATCTTAAAGTTATAAGTTTATTACCTAGTTATTAAAACTAAAACCCTTTAAGTTTTAATTAGAATTCTTTAGTTAATATTTCCATATAAATTCGAATTAAAATTATATTAATAAGTTTACCCGTTTTAATATTTTAATATGTTTAGTTTTAAGGTTTTTTTTTTAAAAAAAATATTCACTTCCTCTTATAAGTGTTTTAATATTACAGTAATAATTTAGAATAAATTCTTTGCTTTTTAATTTATAACTTATAAGCTACAATACTGTATAAATTAACTATTATAATTTTATTAATTTAATATATGTTACTACAAGTATTAGCCCGTTTTTACTTTTATGTTTATATTTTAAGATAATAAAATATATTGATAGTTTTATTACATATTTTATTAGCGTAAAATTAATTTTTGTTTTCACATACTTATCTTTTTAAAGTAACTAGTTAGTATACTATGATATAACTTTGAAGAAAGTTATATATATATATAATTTAATTGATTTATTTTTATATATAGAGTATGAAATAACTTATTTAATATATATTTTTTTATAAAATTAATATTTTTAATATAGTATATTTGAAATCCTTACTCTTTAAATGCTTGATATAAGGTTTTAAAGATTTTGAATTTAAAATAATTTATTCAAAAATATTATAAATACTTATTATTAATATGATTTATTTAATATTTATAGTATTAATATTTATATTGTATTATAAATAAATAGAGAATATTATAAAAACACTAAAAGAAAATAATAAAAAAGGTCTTATATTAAAATAAAACTAAATTTATTTTATTTTAAAAGCTTACCACTTTAATATTATATTTCTATTTTTTAAGATATAAAAAATAATCCTATTTATAATACTAAATATTATTTATATAAAGGTTCTCTGTAAAAAGTATATTTTGAAACTCTAAACCTTTTATCTAAGGTCACTAAAATTTATCAAAGATATTCTTTATAACTTAATATTTAAAGTTAAAAACTACGAATATTATAACTCTTATTTAAATATAATTATAAAAAATTTAAAAAATATAAAAACCTAATATTAAAAGACTTTTAATATTAATAATATAAAAAGTATTATAGTTATTTATTATTATACTCATAAAACAGGGTAATTAACTATTAAGTGTTTTATAATAAATATAATAACGTGTTTTATTAGTGACGAGGTCACTTTTCTCATCTTTATAGCGAAAAGCCTTCGTATCTTAACTATAATTAATTAAATTAATTATAATTACTTAGACTTACCTAAATTATTTATTTCCATAACCTCTAAAGAGGTTCTTATATTATGGTTAGTTTCACGATAAATACTATAATATCGTAAACCTGTTCGACGACGGTTCGACGACCCCTCACTTTCCTCTTTATTACCTTATTATTCTTTAATAATGATCTTTTTAACTATAAGCTCTTTAGTTTATAATTTATTAATTACCCTTTTATTTTATACTTGTGGTCTTCTAGCTCTTTATTATTTATTAAGGGTTATATTTATACTCTAAAAATATTATACTTTTTCCTTTACAAGGGTAATCTAGTAGAAAAAAACTATAAACCTTTAAAAGGTTTATTAACTATTTTACAACTTAGAATTAGAGAATTTCCCTAATATTTAGAGATCCTTTTTTTATAATAAAAAATTAAGAGATTATTTTGTTAATAGTATAAGGTATTTTAGAAACCTAAGGGTTAATTAAGTAGCTTAATGGGGGTACTTAGGGTTATTAGTGTTCGTAAATGCATATTAAACTTAAATAGAATAGTTTAGTGACTATAGGGGATAAATCTAGTTCTTCTAAAACTCCTGAGAATATTTTCGGGGCCAAAAGTATAAAAAAAGATGGCTTTAAATATAAGAAAGAATTCGGGTTTAGTAATGTGGGTAATCCGGGTTTTAATAAAGTACTTAATTTGAGAATTATATTTTAACTTCAATATATTATAATATTTTATATTTAGAGGTTAAATAAAATATAATAAATAAGTACGTAAACAAAGAGTTATAATATTGTTCACTTTATAATACTCTTTGAAATCACTATTAATGTGATTTTTATAGCTATTAACTATAAGTATTCGATATTTACCTCTCAGTTATAATTTTACATATTTATTGCAATGCTGAAGTTATTCCAAAGTTGTTTTTTTATTTGTTTATTTATTAGAAGTTGTTTTAACTACTTAAGTGTCGGGAATCTGGGCCTTACAGTACTAATTGGCTAGATGGAAGTGACTTTGAACTACTAAAAAAGGTGTATTATTTTATGGAAGAAAATACGTATTAAAGTTGGAAAGTGATAAAGGTGGGAAAAGTGTTCTAGTTACTGATGGTGTCCTACTCACTAATGAACTAGGTTATACTTATTTATTTTTAGTACTAATTATAAAGTATTTTTACGACTCTTAAAACAATTAAATAAATGCTAAAAAACATACTTAAATAAGTATAAAACTATATTTTCAAGAATCTCTATAATATTATTCAATAGACCATTTTTCATAAATAAACTTAATAAGTTATTTTTATTAAATTCATTTAATAAATATTTATAATAAGTGGTTAATAATAATAATAATAATAATATATATTGTATTTATATTAATAGTTTATAATAAGTAATTCTTAATATAATTTTATTTAAATCAATTATATTATTTTTATATTTAAATTTTTAAAAACTACATTTTTAAAAAGCTTGTATAATAGAGTATATAATTATGATTTTAATATTATATATTAAATTATTTAGAAAATTATTTTTAATATTATATTAATATAAGTTTTATTGACATACTTAATAAGCGAGTGAGAGAAACAAGCGAGTGAGACAGGAAACCATGACTATTTCGGATAAATATAATAGGACAAATTCCTCTTTTGATACACTATAACATAAAATTCTAAAGTCAACTTATAGTTTACTATTCAAGTTATTAAAAATAACTAAGACCTAAGTGTGCGTATTATAACTCAAATTTATTTAATTAATTATATAATACTAAGTTACTAATTAAATAATATAATAATATAATATGATATTAACGTGGTTCATTATTGAGTAGGACACTATTATTAACCGGGACACTTTTCCTACTTTTATTATTAACAACTTCTATATCTCAACTAAAATTAATTAAATTAATTATAATTATTTAGAATTACTTAAATTACTTATTTCTATAACCTCTAAATAAGTTCTTGTGTTATGGCCGGTCTTATGATAAATACCATAATATTGTGAACCTGTCCAATGACGCTTTAATAACCCCTCGTTTTCCTCCTTTTTACGCCCTTCCTTTTTAATAATACCCTTTTTAGTTATAATATCCCTTACCTAAGACCCTTCTAGTGCCCCTCTATCTTATAGTTTAGTTCTTTTGGTTTTATAACACTTATTAAGGGCCGTATTTATATCTCGAAGATGGCGTAGCTCTTCCTCTATAAGGGTAGCTATATAGGAAATATACTATAAACCTTTTAAAAACTTATTAGTAGTTTTATAAATTAGTATTAGTATTTCCCTAATACTTAGAGATTCTTTTTTTATAAGTAAAAACTGAGAAATAACTTTATTAATAGTTTAAGGTGTTTTAGAAACCTAAGGGTCGGGTAATTTAATAGGGGTGTTTAGGGTTATTGGTGTTTGTAATTATATATCTAACTTAGAAAAGATAATTTAAGGGTTATAAGGAATAAGCCTAGCCCCTTTGAAACCCCTATAGACGTTTTTTTGGGTAAAGGTTTAAAGGAATATGGCCTTAAATACGAGGAAGAACTCGGGTTTAGTGATGTGGGTAATCTGGGCTTTAATGAAGTACTCGATCTAAGAGCTATATCTTAACTTTAATATACTATAATAACCAACATTAAGAGGTTGGGTTAGATATGATGAATGAGTAGGTAAGTAGATAGTTATTATTTTGTTCTTTTTGTAATACTCCTCGAAATCGCTGTTAACGTGGTTTTTATGGTTATTAACGACTAGTATCCGATATATGCCTCTTAATTGCTGTTTTGAGTGTTTATCGAAATGCTGAAGCCATTAGAGGGCAGTCTCGTTATCGGTTTATCCATTGGAAGTTGTTTTAACTGCCCAGTTGTCCGGAATCTGGGCCTCGGAGTATTAACTTATAAAGTGGAAATAGCCCTAAACCATTAAAAAAGGTGGTATTATGTAATTATCACTAGTAATATAATAAATTACTATTACTTATTCTTTATTATTAAGTTAAACCTTTTTTAGTTTCCTAATCCGATTAGAATATATAATAATTATTCTAAGTTAAATTATACTTATTATAAAACCGGTTTTATTAAAGTTATAGAAATCTTTATTTATAATACCGTATTTCGATTATATATTAGCTATAAGTCGAAACTAAGGCTTAATAATCATAGGATCTTCGTAGAGGTCTCTTTAATAGTTATAAATACGAGAAAATTGTGTTTTGAGTTTTGGGCGTCGTTGGACGAAGTGTTTTGTCCAGTGCTTCCTGACCGGTCGGGAAGTACACTTTTGGAGTAGTGTATTAGTTATATTTTTTATATCCATGTGTTGGGGTGAGAATCCTCGAAAATCCAGGTTAAGAATATATTGAATAATTACCTCCTCCTCGGTCTCTATTAAATTCAATTATATGTTAATACTATTAGTTTTAGTAATTCGACCGTTTATTCTAGTGTAGAGGGTAATTTTAGGAATATTATAAATAATCACTATGCGTCGGATACTTAATTATGGAGTTAATCGAATTGTTTTAATTATTAGATTAATTTTATTTTTGGATAAGGTATTAGGTATTATATAGTAGAAGAAAAGATGTATTAAAGTGGGAGGATGATGGAGGTGGAAAAAGTGTCCTGGTCGATGATGGTGTCCTGTTTAATGATGAACTACGTTATACTTAATTTATTGAATTTAATATTATTTAAAAAAAAGAAGTTAGTTAAGTATATTTTTAATTTAAATTTCTAATTATTTCCTCTTCGGATTATTAGTGTAAAAAAAAATAGTTAATTCATTACTCGTTAACTATGATGTACCCTTAGTTAGTAAGTACTGCGCTTCAAATTTTATTAAACAATAACCATAACTTTAGATGTGTTTTTTTTGTAAATATAAGTATAAAAGAGCTCAATACAAAGATCTCGATGTAATAAATGCGTAGTTTTCGCCTTATAGTAACTATAATTATAAAGTATTATATTATTAATATAAATATTTATAATTTTAATAAGATTAGTTTTATAATAAGTTAGATTATATTTAGAATAGTTATAATAAGTATTGAAAGGTAGTTAAATACAAAAATAATATAGTTTAGTAACTGTAAATAGGTTATAGTTACTTAGGTTATTAATTTATTAGGCTATAATACCGCATTACATATTATTATTGTAAGCTAATATTACCTCTCCACCTAGTATACTAAAACCGGTCTCCTATACAACTAAGTTATTATAACATTTGAAAATGGATTAATAATAAATAAAAAGGCCTAAATTAGTTATAGTATTTCAATTAGTATACAAAATTGTATTTAAAAGGTTAATATTACCTTCTTATTATTAATGAATACGAAAATCACTACTCTATAGATTTTAAGATATTTTATAAGGAGAACCATATTATTATACTTTGTATACTAGCTTATTTATCTCATCTACTTTAACCCTTACATAATAGGTGTTTTATGCTTTTAAAAATAGTGTATAGTTAATAAATTAAGGATAAAATGCGTTAGAGTAATACTTATATTACAAAAGATGAATTTTTACTTTATTTTATAAGGTTTATACTTATTTAATTATAGAGAAAAATATCTAGGGAGGATTTAGAGCTTCTAGATTTATTCCTCTAAATGTAGAAAGTATTTTATTAAAACTTAATATTTAGTTATATACTCTTATACCTCTAAGATTAACTTTAATACCCCCCCCACCTTAGACTTTTTAAATACTAAATAACTTAGTAAATGTATTTTTTTTATTTGAACTTATTAAAAATCGAATTTCCCGTTATTAAAATAATTTATTAATTTCAATTATTAGAGTTATAGAGTATTTATTAAAAGGGGTATACGAATTTATACACTAAATTACTTTATTAAGACTTAAGAATAAAATCCTTCGAAAAGAAAATAACTTAATTAGTCACCGCCGGAGAGCTAACAAAACACACATCTCAGATAAAGAGGAAGTTTCACTATAATTAAAGTAGAGGATATTTAATTATAAAAGGAGGTTATAGCTTAAGTTGAGGAGGAAACACATATTAATAATAACTTAAAAATACTATTCTTAAAAATTTTAATATTTATATTATTAGTAGTATTATGTTTATATTATAAAGTGTTTAATTATACAAAGTATTAATGAGTATTCAATAATATCTGGAGAATTTAATGTCTAAAAATTAATATATTTTTAAATCTCTTACCTTTTAATATAATACTAAAAAATACAATACTATTACTAGTTTTAATATTTGTAAAAATTAGCTCTAATAGTTATAAAGTTATTAATAAATAATATATTAATAAAGTAAAATAGGTATAACTTAGTTTATCATTAAGCAGTACACTATTATCGACTAGTATACTTTTTTAACTTTAATTAGTAAAAGATTTAACTTCTTA
Organism: Colletotrichum gigasporum; assembly: GCA_024584535.1. Lineage (NCBI taxonomy): Eukaryota > Fungi > Ascomycota > Sordariomycetes > Glomerellales > Glomerellaceae > Colletotrichum > Colletotrichum gigasporum. The sequence continues at coordinate 3,824,739 of CP077951.1, forward strand.
ACTGCTATTAATTAAATTAATTATAACTACTCAGAGTTACTTAACCTACTTATTTTTATAACCTCTAAATAAGTTCTTATATTATGGCCGGTTTTATAATAGATACTATAATATTATAAACTTATTTAATAATACTTTAATAACCCCTGGTTCTCCTCCTTTCATACCCTATCCCTTTAATAACTCCCTTTTTAATTATAACCTCCCTCACCTAAGATCTATTAATTACCCCTCTATTTTATAATTAAATTCGTTTAGTTTTCTATTATTTATTAAGGGCCGCATTTATATCCTAGAAATATTATACGTTTTTTAAAAAGGGTTATTTAATAAAAAAGTATATTATAGCCCTTTAAAGAAAGAGAATAGTTAACTTATATTAATTAATACCTTTTAAATATAAATTTATTAAAAATACTAATTCAAAGAATATAAAGTAAAGAAATATAAAAAATATAAAAGATTATAAAAAGAAAAGTAAAAACTCTAAAAATCCACTCTTTTTAAATAATATTCCTACCTTATTATATTAAATACTTTATATTCTATAAAAATTTAAATGCTTATAGTATTTTATTAGTTACTAAGTAAATACAAAAATAACCTACTTACATAAGGTCTCTTTTTATATAATAAAAAAGTTAATATAATACTATAAAATACTTTAAATAAATATAAATTAAAAATTTAAATAAAACCCTATTTTCTATAATAAAAATATTTACGATTATAAAAATTTAAATTTTTAAACCTCTAATTTAAATATAAAAACAACCAATCTTAATATATTATAAAATACTACTAACTATTAAAACTCTTTATTATATAAAAATAGTGTTTAATTAATAAGAGTATTACTTAATACTAAGCAAATATTATATACCTAAAAATAATTTAAAAGTAGTTTAAACTAGTTTAATAGGAATTTATTATAAGGTATATAATTTACTATTAACTATTTCCCTATAAAAAAATTTATAATATCATAAAAATTTATATATTTACTTTAAACCATTTTAAATATATTAAATTATAAATAATAATAATAATAATCTTAATATAATTACTTATAATAATTTAAATTTAAAGTTATAATTTTTTTTAAATAAGTATACTTTTTATAATATTATTAAGGGATATATTCTATTATTAAAAATAAATACATAATAATTAGGAGATAACGTACATCCCTCCCAGGTAAGTCGTTATCCCGGGTAAATTATTACATAAATCACACCGTATACACATTATTCCCATAAAAATAACTATAATATTAGAAATTAATAAAAATTTATTCGAATTTTTTTTATAATAAAAACTATATTTATTTTATATATACGAATATTATATTTAATTTAATTATAGTTATTATACCTTTGTTCACCTAATTCTACCCTCCCCGCTTAACTATTATTTTGATGTGTTTCCTATTTCATTTGTTTATTTACATCTCTCTGAGCAATTGAATCTTATGCCTCGGTTATAGTGAGGTTTCTTTTATATTATATTTGTGTTCTTTTAGTTTTATAATATTTACTAATAGTTATAAGTTCCCGGTGAATAATTCTGAATTCTTTGTTAATAAGAGTATACTTATATATTATAATTATTAAAGCTTTCCTTTGTTATTTAATAACTTTAATAATTAATATTAGGGAGTTATTTTAATGTCTCCTGATTTAATTAATAATATAATTAGTATGCGAATTCGCTTTTATTGGGTTGTAGGGCGTCTTTGGTATCTAAGGGTCCAGTAAATCCATAATGCTTGGTGGGGGTATTAGAGTTTTCTTTTTGAAGGCTAACTTAGAAATAATATAGTATGGGTTATGAGGAGTGATTCCTATACTTCTGAAGTTTGCTTGGATATTCCTTTTTATAAAAACCTTTTTAAAAACTATAAAAAATACTACGAAAAAGTTTTCTTTAGTAATATATTATATACTTATTTATAATAGTATTTTAATTTATTTATTATATAATATCTTAAGTGGCTTAAAATAATTTATATTAACAGATTAAAGAAAATAAGATAAATAGGGGGGTATATAAAATAGAATAATATTATTCGTTTTATAATATTTTAGAAAGTTATTTAAATAGTGATTTTCATAGTAGTTGAGCATAAGGAGGTGGTAAGTACCCCCGAAGTTTGCGATTTAGTATACTAGTCGAAATACTAAATTTATTTTAAACTTTTTTATTTATTATTTAATTATCTTTAGTTATTATAATAATGTAGTTCATTAGTGAATGGACCACTATCAGTAACCGGGCCACTTTTCCCACCTTCAACACCTTCTAACTTTAATATGTAATTTCTTCTACAAAATAATATCCAAAACCTCGCCCAAACACAGGATCATTCTAGTAATTAATACGATCTAATTAACACTATAATTAAATATCCAACGTATAACGATCATTTATAACGTTCCCAGAATTACCCTCCAGTGTAGAATAAAGGGTTAAAGTACGAAGATCGATAATAGGAATACATAACTGAATTTAATAGAGACCGAGGAGGAGGTAATTATTTAATATATTATTAACCTAGATTCTTAAGGATTCTCACCCTAATACGTGGATATAAAAGATATAACTAATACACTACTCTAAAAGTATAATAATTAATTAGTCGGAAAGTGCTAAATAAAACGCTTCGTCCAGTAACGCCTAGAACTTAAAACGTAATTTTCTCGTATTTATGACTATTAGAGAGGCCTCTATAAAACTCCTACGATTATTAAACCTTAATTTCAACTTATAGTTAATATATAATCAAAATATAGTGTTATAAATAAAGATTTTTATAATTTCGATGAGATTAGTTTTATAATAAGTATAATCCAACTTAGAGTAATTATTATATATTCTAATTATATTAGAAAACTAAAAAAAGTTTAACCTAGTAATAAAGAATAGGTAACAATAATTTATTATATTATTAGTAATAATTATATAATACCACTTTTTTGGTGGTTCAGGGCTACTTCCACCTTGTAAATTAGTACTCTAAGGCCCAGATTCCGGACAACTGGGCAATCAAAACAACTTCCAATAGATAGACCGATAATGAGACTGCCCTCCAATGGCTTCAGCATTTCAATAAATACTCAAAATAGTAATTAAGAGGTATATATCGGATGCTAATCGTCGATGGCCATAAAAACCACGTTAATAGCGATTTCAAAGAGTATTATAAAAAAAACAAAATTATAAGTATCTACTTACCTACTTATTCATCACATCTAACCCAACCTCTCAACGTTGGCTACTATAATATATTAAAGTTAAGATATAGCTCTTAAATTGAGTACTTTATTAAGGCCCGCATTACCCACATTACCAAACCCAAGTTCTTCCTCGTATTTAAGGCCACATTCCTTCAAACCTTTACCTAAGAAAACATTTATAAGGGTTTTAAAGGGGCTAGGCTTATTCCTTATAACCCTCAAACTATCCTTTCTAAATTAGATATACAATTATAAACGCCAACAACCCCGAACACCCCTATTAACCTACCCAACCCTTGGGTTTCTAAAACACCCCAAACCACAAACGAGGCTATCTCTTAATCTTCACTTATAAAAAAAAATCTATAAGTATCAGGGAAGCTCACTAACTCTAATTTATAAAACTCCTAATAAACTTTTAAAAGATTTATAATATATTTCCCATGTAACTACCCTTATAAAAGAAGAACCACACTATCTTCAAAATACAAATATAGCCCTTAATAAACACCGGAGAACCAAAAAAACTAAACTATAAAATAAAGGGGCATTAGATAGGTCTTAGGTGAGGGAAGTTATAATTATAAAAGGTGTTATTAAGGAGGAAAGGTATAAAAAAGAGGAAAACGAGGAGTTATCAAAGCGTCATCGGACAAATTCACAACATTATAGTATCTATCACAAGACCGGCCACAATACAAGGACCTATCCAGAGGCTATGGAAATAAATAGTTCAAATAATTCTAAGTAGTTATAATTAATTCAATTAATTGTAGTTAAGATATAAAAGCTTTTAGTGGTAAAAGTGGGAAAAGTAGCCCAGTCACTAATGGTGGTCCACTCCCTAATAAACCACGTTAATAATAACAAATTATATAATTTTTTTAATTATAATTATATTCTTATTAATATTATTAAAGTCTTATTAAAAATGATAAAAAATAATATTAGAACTCTAATAAAGGTAGAAATAATAAATTAAATAAAGGACTTAGTATATAATATAAAGTATTCCTCATTTTATTAAATTAATTTAATACTTAATAGGGACTTTAATATTCTTATTATACTATTAATACTTAAATACATAAATAATACTCTTAATTTAAAAAAGAATTTAATTAAAAAATCCCTATAAAACGGGATTCTTAATATTAAAAAGGTTCCATTATTAATACTTAAATTCAGTTAACAAAATAACTACTTACATTAAAATATACTCACTTTTAATTGAAAGTCAAATTTAATAGTAATTTAGAGGAAGATGAAATTCATATTAATATTAAAGTACTTATTTTATTATCTTAATTAATAAAATTTATAAATAATTTATTGTTTCAAATAATTGAATTATAAAAACTAAATAAAGTTACAACAACTTTTTAAATTATAAAGTAAATTTTATTTAAATTTTATATTTTTAGTATTATTTAAAGTGTTAATATTAATAACGTGGTTCATCAATGAGCAGGACACCATCAGTGATCGGGACACTTTTCCCACCTTCATCACCTTTTATTTAACTTTAACACGTATTTTCTTCCATAAAATAATACCTAATACCTCACCTAGAAATAGGATTATTCTAGTAATTAACACAATTCGATTAATATTATAATTAAGTATCTAATATATAATAACCCTCCCTTTATAACATCCCAGAAATAACCCTTTATATTAAAATAAGTAATTAAATTATAAAAATTAAAAATAAGGACATATTCCTAAATTTAATAAAAACTAAAAAGAAAAGATTTATTTAATATATCATTAAACTAAATTCCTAAGAACGTTCACCCTAGTAGGCTAATATAAGAGATATAATTAATACACGATTCTAAAAGCATAATAGCTAACTAATTGGGAAATACTAAATAAAACAATTTATTAAATAATCCTTAAGACTTAAAATAACGTGGTTTATTATTGAGCGGGACACCGTTATTGAGCGGGATACTTTTCTCACCTTTGTTAATAAAAATTTACATATCTTAACCATAATTAATTGAATTAATTATAATTACTTAGAATTACTTAAACTACTTATTTCTATAACCTTTAAATAGGACCTTGTGTTATACCTGGTCTTTTGATAAATACTATAGTGTTATAAACTTATTTAGTAATACTTTAATGATCCCTCGTTTTTCTCCTTTTTATACCCTTTTTAATTATAACTTCCTTTATTTGAGATTTATTTATTACACCTTTGTCCTATAATCGGGTTTTTTAGTTTTCCGTTATTTACTTAAGGTTATACTCGTATCCCAAAGATATTACACCTTTTTTTATGAGAGGGTAATTATATGAGAAATGGATTATAAACCTTTGGAAGGTTTATTAATTATATTGGAAATTGGAGTTAGTGAGCTTCTCTAATGTTTAGAGATTCTTTCTTTTATAAGTGAAAACTAGGCAATAACCTCGTTAATAGTTTAGGGTGTTTTAGAAACCTAAGGGTTAGTTAGGTAGCTTAACTGGGGTACTCGGGGTTATTAGTGCTCGTAAATATATCTTAAGTTTTGAAAGTATAAGTTAGTGGTTAAAGGGAATAAGCTTTGCTCCTCGGAAACCCCTAAGAACATTTTCCGGGCTGAAGGTTTAGAAAAAGGCCGTTTTGAATATGAGAAAGAACTCGGGTTTAGTGATGTATATAATTCGGGCCTTAATAAAGTGCTTAATTTGAGAGTTATATTTTAGTTTTAAAATATTATAATGGCTAATGTTAAGAGGTTAGGTAAAGTGTGATAAATGAGTAGGTAAATAAAGAGTTATAATATTGTTCTATTTATAATACTCTTCGAAATTGCTATTAATGTGGTTTTTATGGTTATTGACTATTAGCATCTGATATTTACCTTTTACTTGTGGTTTTATATATTTATTGAAATGTTAAAGTTATTCTAAAGTAGTCTCGTTATTGGTCTATTTATTAGAGGTTATTTTAACTGCCTAGGTGATTAGAAGTTAGGCCTTAGAATACTAATTCGTAAGGTGGAAGTGGCCCTAAATCACTAAAAAAAGTGGTATTACGTAGCTATTACTAGTAATGTAATAAATTGCCGTTACTTATTCTTAATTCCCAAGTTAAGTCTTTTTCAGTTTCCTAATTTAATTAAACTAAGTAATAATTATTCTAAACCGAATTATACTTATTATAAAGCTGCTTTCGTTAAAGTTATAGAAATTATTATCGAGAATACCGTATTTCGATCACATATTAACTACTAATTAGAACTAAAGTTTAATAATTGTAGGATTCTCGTAGAGACCTCTCTAATAGTTATAGATATGAGAAAAACGCGTTTTAAGTTCTGTGCGTTGTTTAACGAAGCGTTCTATTTAGTACTTCCTGACCGGTCGGCCTTTACACTTCTAAAATAGTATATTAGCTATATCTTCTATGTTGACCCGTTAGGGTGAAAATCCTTGTTTATCCATATTAATAATATATTAAATAATTACCTCCTTAGTTTTTATTAAATTCTATTATATATTAGTATTATCGGTTTTAGTAGTTTGATCGTTTATTTTAGCGTAGAGGGTAGCTTTTGGAATATTGTAAATCGTATCGGATACTTAATTGCAGAGTTGATTGAATTGCTTTAATTGTTAGATTAATCCTATTTTCGGATAAGGTATTGGGTATTATTTGGTGGAAGAAAAGATGTGTTAAAGCTGGAGGACGATGAAGGTGAGAAAAGTTTCCTGGTCGATGATGGTGTTCTGCTCAATAATGAACCACGTTACACTTTTCTTATATTTATAATTATTAGAGATGTCTCTATAAAAATCCTCTAATTATTAAACCTTTGTTTTAATTAGTAACTAATATATAGCGTAGTTTATTAGTGAGCGGGACACTATCAGTGACCGGGATACTTTCCCCACCTTTATAGTAAAAAAACCTTCGTATTTTAACTATAATTATTAAATTAAGTATAATTACTTAGAATGACTTAAACTACTTATTTCTACAACCTCTAAACAAGTTTTTATATTATGGCCAGTCTTATAATAAATACTATAATATTATAAACCCATCTAATAACACTTTAATAACCACTTACTTTCCTTTTTATTACCTTACTATTCTTTAATAATACCCTTTTTAACTATAAGTTCTTTAACTTATAATCCATTAATTACCCCTTTATCCTATAATCGGGTTCTTTAACTCTCTGTTATTTACTAAAACCTATATTTATATTTTAAAAATATTATACTTTTTCCTGTAAAAAAGTAATCCAATAAAAAATAAACTATAAACTTTTAAAAAACTTATTAACTGTTTTGTAAACTAGAATTAAAAAACTTCTCTAATATTTAGAAACTGTTTTTTTTCATAAAACAAAACTTAGAAAAGAAACTATTTCGTTAATAGTTTAAAGTATTTTAGAAAGCTAAGGGTTAAATAGTTTAATATCAGTATTTAGGGTTCTTAGTATTTATAAATTTATATTAAATTTAAACATAATATTTTAGGGATCATAGGAGATAAGTCCAGTTCTTCTAAAACCCCTAAGAATATTTTTAAGGCTAAAAATCTAAAAAAAAGCGGCTTTAAATATAAGAAAGAGTTCGGGCTTAGTAATATGGGTAATCCGGGCCTTAATAAAATCCTCAATCTAAGAACTATATTTTAACTTTAATATATTATAATACCCTATATCTAAACGTTAGGTAAAATACGATACATAGGTAAGTAAGTAGAAAATTATGATATTATTCTCTTTATAATACTCTTCGAAATTACTACTACTATTATTTTTATAACTATTAACCACAAGTATTCGATATTTGCCTCGTAGTTATAGTTTTATATATTTATCGAAATACTAAAGCCACTCTAAAGCCGTCTCGTTGTCTATTCATCTATTAGAAGTTATTTTAATTACCTAAGTATTTGGAAATTAGGCCTTAGAGTATTAATTAGCTAAATAAAAGCGACCTTACACTACTGAAAAAGGCGATATTATATAACTATTATTAAGTACACAACAAATCACTATTACTCATTCTCAATTACTAGACTAAATACTTTTTAACTTCTTAGCATAATTAGAATATATAATAACTATTCTAAGTTGAATTATACTTATTCTAGAATCGGGGTTATTAAAATTATAAAAATTATAGTCTAGTATACCGTATTTTAACCGTATATTAATTACTAATTAGAACTAAGGCTTAATATTAATAATTATAGGATCTTTATAAAGACCTCTCTAATAATTATAAACATAAGAAAAGCATATTTTAAGCTCTAGGTATTATTTAATAAAGTATTCCGTCCAACACTTCCCAACTGGTTAACTATTACACTTCCAGAGTAGTGTATTAACTATATCTTCCACATTAGCCCGCTAGGGCGAAAATGCTTAGGAATCTAATTTAATAATTTACTAAATAATTATCTCCTCTTTAGTTTTTATTAAATTCAGAAACACATTCCTATTTTCAATTTTTATAATTTAACTATGTATTTTAGTGGAAAGAATAACTTTTAAAATATCGTAAAGGGTTACTATGCATCGAATACTTAATTATAATATTAATCAAATTACTTTAATTACTAAAACAATCCTACTTTTAAGTAAATTATTAAGTATTATTTTATAAAAGAAAATAGGTATTAAAGCTAGAAGGTGACAAAGGTGGGAAAAATGTCGTAGTCACCAATAATATCCCACTCACTAATAAACCACGTGAATTAAAATATATTTTTTTAAATTATAATTTTTATAACTTTAATAAAACTTACTTTATATATAAGAAGTATTATTTAATTTAAACTAATTATCTAAGTATTTTAATTATATTAAGAAATTAAAAAATATTTACTCTATTAAATAACCTAGACTACTAGGTTTAATTGAGTTTTGTTTTTTTATAAGATTATTATTATAGTGAGAAAAAGTTATAAGGTAGTAATATAAATAGGAAAAGTATAATTAGGTGGCCCACTCACTTGTTATATACGTTATTCTTATTTTATTTTTTAAACTTATATTCTTTTAATTTTTTATTATATTATAAGTATACTCAGCTACTGGGTTATTTAAGAAATATACTTAGAAAAGCTAACACTTATATAAAGCCCTAGTACCTACACTAATATATTTATCCTATTTAGTATACTCACTAAATAATAAACAAACTCATACTTTTATTATTATTGTTGCGAGCACCAGCGTGTACGAGGTTAAATGGTAGAAGAAGGTTTGGTCTATTCACTATTTGGTGGGTGCGCCGGGCGGCATAAATATGCTGGTGCAGGTGCCGGAGTGTCACGTGAGCGCTGACTCATCCGAATGCAACTCCCAGACGATCCGGTGGCCGAGTGCACTTACGACAATTATTTAACCTTATATATACTAATAATACTTATAATAATTATAAACCTCATTCCTATAAAATTACTATTACGCCTTATAAATATAATATATAACGTAGTTCATTATCGAGCAGGACACTATTATTAACTAGGACACATTTCCTACTTTTATTACTAATAATTTCCATATCTTAACTAAAATTAATTAAATTAATTATAACTACTTAAAATCACTTAAATTACTTATTTTTATAACCTCTGGATAGGTTCTTGTGTTATAGCTGGTTTTATAATAAATACCATAATATCGTAAACCTATCCGATAACACTTTAATAACCCCTCGTTTTCCTCCTTTTTATACCCTTCTGCTTTAATAATACCCTTTTTAACTATAATATCCCTTACCTAAGACGCTTTTAATGCCCCTCTATCCTATAGTTTAGTTCTTTTAACTCTACGATGCTTATTAAGGGCCGTATTTGTATTTCGAAGATAGCGTAACTCTTCTTCTATAAGGGTAACTATATAAGAAATATACTATAAACCTTTTAAAAGCTTATCGGCAACTTCATAAATTAGTGTTAGTGAGCTTCCCTGATGCTTAGAGATTCTTTCTTTTATAAGTAAAGACTAAGAGATAGATAACCTCATTAATGGTTTAAGGTGTCTTAGAAACCTAAGGGTCGGGTAGCCTAATAGGGGTGTTCAGGGTTATTAGTGTCCATAATTGTATATCTAACTTAGAAAGGATAGTTTGAGGGTTATAAGGAATAAGCCCAGCCCCTCTAAAACCCCTATAGACGTTTTCCTAAGTAAAGGTTTAAAGGAATGCAGCCTTAAATACGAGGAAAAACTCGGGTTTAGTGATATAGGTAATCCGGACCTTCTTAATAAAGTACTTGATTTAAGAGCTATATTTCAACTTTAATACATTATAGTAGTTAACGTTGAGAGGCTGGGTTAGATATGATGAATAAGTAGGTAAGTAGATAGTTATAATCTTGTTTTTTTTATAATACTCCTCGAAATCACTATTAACGTGGTTTTTATGGCTATCGACGATTAGTATCCGATATGTGCCTCTTAATTGCTATTTTAAGTGTTTATCGAAATGCTGAAGCCATTAGAGGGCAGTCTCGTTATCGGTCCATTCATTAGAAGTTGTTTTAATTACCCAACTATCCGGAATTTAAGCCTCGGAGTACTAACTCATAAGGTGGAAGTGGCCCTGAACCACTAAAAAAGGTGGTATTATATAACCATCACCAGTAATACAATAAATCACTATTACCTATTCTCTATTACTAAATTAAAAAAAAATTGGTTTCCTAATTTAATTAGAATACATAATAACTATTCTAAACTAAATTATACTTATTATAAAACTAATCTCATTAAAATTATAAAAATCTTTATTTATAATACCGTATTTCAATCACATATTAACCATAAATCAAACCTAAAACTTAATAATCATAGGATCTTCGTAAAAACCTCTCTAATAATCATAAACACAAGAAAATCGCATCTTAAGCTCTAGGTATCGCTGGACAAAGCGTTCTATCCAACACTTCCTAACCAATTAGGAAATACACTACCAAAGTAGTATATTAACTATATCTTCCATATCTACGCATCAGGGTGAGAATCCTTAAGAATCCAGGTCAATAATATATCAAATAATTACCTCCTCCTCAGTCTCTATTAAATTTAATTACATATTAGTATTATCAACTTTAGTAGTTTAACCATTTATTTTAGTATAAAGGGTAACTTTAGGAATGTTATAAATAATCGCTGTACATCGGATACTTAATTGTAGAGTTAATTAAATTATTTTAATTGTTAGATTAATCCTATTTTCGGATAAGGTATTAGGTATTATATAATAGAAGAAAAAATGTATTAAAGTGGGAGGATAATAGAGGTGGGAAAAATGTCCTGGTCAATGATGGTGTCCCGCTCAATGATGAACCACGTTATAAGAAAATTACTTTAGAATTTATAATTTATTAACTTATTTTATATTTATTTTATTTAATGTAGTTTATTAGTGAGCGGGACACCATCAGTGACCGGGATACTTTTTCCACTTTTATCACCTTTTAATTTTAATACGTATTTTCTTTTATAAAATAATACCTAATACCTTACCTAAAAATAGAATTATTTTAATAATTACAGTAATTCGATTAATATTATAATTAAGTATCCAATATATAATAACCTTTTATAATATCCTAAAATTTACCCTTTATGCTAAAATAAATAGTTAAACTATACAAATTCGAAGTAGGAACGCATTCATAAATTTAATAAAAACCGAAAAGGAGATAACTATTTAATATATTATTAAACTAAATTCCTAAGGATGTTTGCCTTAGTGGGCTGATGTAGAAAGTATAGTTAATATATTACTCTAGAAGTAGAACAATTAACTAGTCGGGAAATATTAGACGGAACATTTTATTAAATAACACCCAAAACTTAAAATATACTTTTCTTATATTTATAATTATTATAAAAGTCTCTATAAAAATTTTATAATTATTAAGCTTTAGTTCTAATTAGTGGCTAATATACAATTAAAATACAGTATCCTGAATTGAGATTTCTATAACTTTAATAAGCCTAATTTTATAATAAGTATAATTTAGCCTGGAATAGTTGTTATACGTTCCGATTATATTAAAAAACCCCAAAAAATGTTTAACTTAGTAATCCAGAATAAGCAATAGCAGTCTATTATGTAACTAATAATAGTTATATAATACCACCTTTTTTAGTAGTTTAAGATCACTTTTATTTAACTAATTAGTACTCTGAAGCTCAGATTCCAAACACTTGGGCAATTAAAACAACTTCTAATAAATAAACAAATAACGAGACGGCTCTAAAATAGCTTCAGCATTTCGATAAGCATATAAAACTACAACTAAGAGGTAAATATCGAATATTTATAATTAATAACTATAAAAATCACGTTAATAGTGATTTTAAAGAGTATTATAAAAAGAATAATATTATAACTCTTTATTTACTTATTTATTTATTATATATTACTTAGCCTCTGGATATAGGGTATTATAGTATATTAAAGTTAAAATATAATTTTCAGATTAAGTACTTTATTAAGGCCCGGACTACCTAAATCATTAAGCCCGAATTCTTTTTTACTTTTAAAACCACCTTTTTCGGATTTTTAACCCTGAAAATGTTGTTAGGGGTTTTAGAGGAACTAGACTTATCCCCTATAATCCCTAAACTATTCTAGCTAAGCTTAATATGTAAGAACGGGTACTAATAACCCTAAGTACCCTCATTAAACTACTTAACCCTTAGGTTTTTAAAGTACCTTAAACTATTAATAAAGTAAATTAATTAGTTTTCTCTTATAGAGGAAAGGATTTTTGAATATTAAGAAAACTTTTTAATTATAATTTACGAGGTAGTTGATAAGTTTTTTAAAGGTTTATAGTTTATTCCTCATTAAATTACCCTTTTAGAGGAAAAGGTATAATATTTTTGGGATATAAATATAACTCTTAGTAAATAATAGAAAACTAAAAAAACCCAATTATAGGATAGAGGGGCAATTAATAAATTATATATTAAAGAGTTTATAATTAAAAAGGTGTCATTAAAGAATAGTGAGGTAATAAAGAGGAAAATGAGGGGTCGTCGAAGTTTTATTAAACGGGTTTATAATATTATAGTATTTATTATAAGACCGGCTATAATATAAGAACTTATTTAGAGGTTATGGAAATAAGTAGTTTAAGTAATTCCGAGTAACTATAATTAGTTAAATTAATTATAATTAAAATACGAAGGCTTTTCGCTATGAAGGTGGGAAAAGTGTCCTGGTCGCTGATGGTGTCCTACTCGCTGATGAACTAGGTTATAATTATTGATTTAAAAACTTATATTATTATTAAAATTGAAATTAATTATATATATATATATATTGAGTTTACCTTAAGTTTATTAAAATAAAAACGGTTTTTATTTAATAGTTATTAAAATATATTAATAAGTTTAGAAAAATTAAAAATTAATAAACTATTTATTTTATATTTAATTATAATTTTAGTTATTTTTAAATCTTTTTTATTTCATTTAGTTTCTATTTTAAATCTTTTTAATTATTAACTAATTCTTCTCTCTTCAATACAATATATTATTTATTTCAAACGTTCATTTTATTTACTCTTAGTATAACTTTAAACCCATTGATTTTAAATAACTTAAAACCATTTATTAACTCTTTTTTTAGTCGAATAAATATATTTATTAAAACTTAAATTTTTAAATTCTTAAATACAATAAATTTAAATATAAAGACTAGGTAATATAATACTGTTTTTAATATATTCAATATAATTCGTAATATAGAAATTAAATAATAAAAATCCCAGAATATAAGTATTAATAAATAGTTATTATAAAAACATCTAAACAGGAGAAATAATCTTTATGCTATTACTTAAAATTTAAATATAATAAATATAATTATAAAGTTACTTTTATTATTCTTATATACTTGTTCTATAAAAGACCAAGCAAATATAATTATTAATAATATTATTAAATAAATAACTTATTATATTAGTATTTAGATTTATAATATATGTATTATTATTTAAAATCAATTTCCTAATTTAACTCCTATATGATAGATTATTTATAATAGAATACTTATTAAGTATGAAAAACTAAATAAGTGTTCGTTAACTATAATATTTATTAAACTTTTTAATTAATATAGAATTTCTTATTTTATGAAATAAGTAAATAATAATTATATTTAAGTTATTCATTTTATATAAACCTTCTTTAATATTCTAAATATATAAATATTTTTAAAGTTATTAGTTTTAATAGTATATATAATACCAATTATTTTAAATAATGAAATGTACGTATTTTAAACTTATTTATAATATATAGTATTGAATTGTATTAATATTAAATATTTTAAAGAGTTTTAGTTTTGTTTGATAATATATATTAAGTTATTATATAAATTTCTATTTATAAATCTAATATTATTATTTTTAATTATAATAAGTAAACAAAACCTACGCTAAGTTAATAGTTTCCTAGTATATACTAAAAGAATTTTTTATTATATTAATTCTAAGATTCTATTGATAATTAATTAAAAATAATCCATAATAATAATTATAATACTAAGTTTAAAAAAACTAAGAAATAAATTATTAATAATTATAATTAAATTCAATAGTAAAATTCAAAGATATATTTATAAACTAATAAATAATCGTATTTTTTATATTTATTGTAGTTTTTAATAACTTGCTTCTTATTATTTATACAAAATTTATATACTTATATAAGTATAATAGGCCCGTTTTTTTATTAAATATTATTGAACTTTTAGTATTTATATTATTTTTATATAAAAGTAAATAAGAATAATATTAAAAGCTATTTATTTAATAGTTTTAGTTGTAACGGTCCAAGCACGTATATTGCAACTAGCTATGGCGACTACTACGAGTATCTTCAAGATAAGGAGAAAGGAAGGAAAAGTCTGCTGCCCCACAAATCCGTTGGATCCTGATCAGGTCCAGGCAGACCTGATCAGGCTTAGTAAGCAGCGGTTGGCGTTGAACATAGCCGAGTGGTTCCGAGGCCTCTGATCGGGCCTTGGCCCGTGACATTAGTTATTTATATTAAGGTATTAATATTATATAAAAAATTCATACAAACTAAGAAGAACTTTTTATTTAAATTTATATTTGGAATAAAGTATTAATTAATTAAAAGTATATTTATAATTTATTAAAATGCTTTAATAAACTTTAAGTAATATTTTAATTAATAGTATTTAATTTAATTGTAAGATAATGTTTATTAATAAAAAAAACTTTATTAACTAATTAAAACTCAAAACTAATACTATTTAAAAACTATATTAATAATTAGTTCATTTTTATAGATTATAATAATATTTCATACAATTATAAAACTTATAAAAAACTTATAAATTTTAACTTATTTAATAAATATAACATTTACTTTTAGTAATAATTTTAGAATATTATTTTATAGGACTAGTATTACTAAATTTAACATTTGAAAATTATTATAGCATTTTATAATAAGTTGAAAAGTACTATAAAAGTAACTTTATTTAAATTAATTATCTATAAAGAAATAACCCTAAAATATAATTATAAAAATAAATAATTAACTAATTTTTAATAACATATTAATATAAGTATTATTCAAAAATTATAATAAAACAATAATAATAAGAATTAAATTTAGGTAATTTAATAACTAACTAAATTTATCCTTATAACAAGTATAAAACTAAACTATTTCCAATACACATAAAATAATAAGTATATATATAAGTAATAACTTATTATAAACTAATATTTATTAGATATAGAATATATAAAAACTTTTTATAAATAATATCTAATTAATAAGAGTTAGAGATTTTAAGAGTTTTATAGTATATATAATAAATAAAGGTAACATACTTAAATAAGTGAGTGGCCACTATAAGTGTGTGGGTACCCCTATAGTGACCTTATTATATAAACCAGTAAATACTTATATTAATAAAACTAATTTAATTAAAACTAATTAGAATTCTTATTATTAAACATTTTTTTATTAAATTAGTATGTTTGCGTATTATGATTAGTGTTTCCATAAACCCCATATAGCCGTTGAGTTATTTCCTTCCTTCGTTGATAACCATTACTCCGCTATGTTTCCTCTTTAATCCGAGTTGTAGCCTCCTTTTATACTTAAAGTTAAAAGTCCTCTTTTTTACTTATAGTAAAACTCCCTCCTTATCTGAGATGTGTTTTTTTAGTTCTCTTATATTAACTAAGTATATTATTTTCCTTTTAAAGGATTTTGTTTTTAGATTTTAATAAAGTAATTTAGTGTATAAATTTATGTATCCCCTTTAATAAATATGTTATCATTTTAATAATTGAAATTAGTAAGCTATTTTAATAATAAGAGATTTGATTTTTAATAAGGTTTAATTATAAAGTTACCTTTATTAGGTTATATAGTATTTAAGAAGTCTAAGTTAGGGGTGTTATAAGGAGAGATTTAGGAGGTATTAGAGTATATAATTTAATATTAAGTTTTGATAAAATACTTTTTATACTTAGAGGAATAAGATTAACTCCTCTAAAACCCTTTTAAATATTTTCTTTTATAATAACCTATATAAAAGTTATATAAAATATAGGGAAAAAGTCGTTTTTTGTAATATGGGTATTACCCCAGCGTATCTTATCCTTAATTTGTTAATTATACGTTAACTTAAAAGGCCCAAAACACTTAACATCTAAGGGTTAGAGTATATTAGACGAATAAGCTAGTATATAAAGTGTGATGATGTTGTTCTCTTTGTAAAATATTTTAAAATTTGTAGAGTGGTGATTTTCGTATTTATCGACGATAAGGAGGTGATATCGACCTCTTAAACGTAGTTTCATATACTGATCAAAGTATTAGAGTTAATTTAGGCCTCTTTTATTTATTATTTATTCGTTTTTAAATACTATAATAACCCAGTTATATAAGAGATTAGTTTTAATATACTAAGTGGAAAGGTAATATTAACTTATAATAATAATATACGATAGGATATTATAGTTTAATGAGTTAATAGCCTGAATAATTATAACTTATTTATAATTACTAAGTTATATTATTTTTATATTTAAATATTTTTTAGTATTTGTTACAATTATTCCGGATATAATCTAACCTATTATAAACCTAATCTTATTAAAATTGTAAATATTTATATTAATAATATTTCGTAATTGTGTTTACTATAAGGTGAAACCATGTATTTATCGTATCAGGATCTTTATATTAAGCTTCTTTATATTTAATCTCTTTAACTAAAAATAAGTAATAATAATTTATTATATAACTAGTAATAATTATATAATAACACCTTTTTAACAATTTAAAATCACTTCTATTTAGCTAATTAATAGGCATCTTACTTAACTTCTAAATATAGGGTATTATAATATACTAATGTTAAAATATAATTCTTAGATTAAGTATTTTATTAAAGCCCGGATTGCTTATATTATTAACTCGGAATTTTTTCTTATATTTAAAACCACATTTTTTAGAATTTTTGCTTTAAAAACATTTTTAGGGGTTTTAGAGGAGCTGGACATATCTCTTATAATCCCTAAATTATTCTATTTAAATTTAATATATATTTATAAATACTGATAACCCTAAACACTCCTATTAAACTATTTAACCCTTAAATTTCTAAAATACCTTAAACTACTAATAAAATAATTTATTAATTTTCCCTTATAAAAAAAAAGAATTTCTAAATATTAGAAAAGTTTTCTAATTCTAATTTATAAAGTAATTGATAAAAATGTTAAAGGTTTATAATCTGTTTCTCACCGGACTACTTTTTTAAAAAAAAGTATATAATATTTTTAGGATATAAGTATAACTTTTAATAAATAACGGAGAACTAAAAAAGCCTAATTATAAAATAAAAAGTAATAAAAAGGAAAGTAAAGGGTTATTAAAGTGTTATTAGATGGGTTCATAATACTATAATATTTATTATAAAACTAACTATAATATAAGAACCTGTTTAGAGGCTGTGAAAACAAGTAGTTTAAGTAATTTCGAGTAATTATAAGTAATTTAATTAATTATAATGTGGTTCATCATCGAACGGAACACTATCATCGACCAGAACACTTTTCCCACCTTTATCACTAATAACTTCCATATCTTAACTAAAATCAATTAAATCAATGATAACTACTCAAAATCACTTAAACTACTTATTTCCACAACCTCTGGACAGGTTCTTACGTTATAGCCGGTCTTATAACAAATGCCATAATATCGTAAACCTATCCAATAACGCTTTAATAACCCCTCGTTTTCCTCTTCTTCACACCCTTCCTCTTTAATAATACCCTTTTCAGCTATAATATCCCTTACCTAAGACCCTTCTAATACCACTCCATCCTATAATCTAATTCTTTTAGCTCTACAGCGTTTACTAAGGGCTGTATATACATCTCGAAAATAGCGTAGCTCTTCCTCCATAAGGGCAACTACATAGGAAATATACTATTATAAACCTTTTAAAAACTTATTAATAGTTTTACAAATTAGCATTAGTGAACTTCCCTAATACTTAGAAATTCTTTCCTTTATAAGTAAAAACTAAGAAATAACCTTGTTAATGGTTTAAGGTATCTTAGAAACCCAAGGGTTGGGTAACTTAATAGGGGTATTCGGGGTTATTAGTATTTGTAATTGTATATTTAATTTAGAAAGGATAGTTTAAGGGTTATCAGAAATAAGCCCAGCCCCTCTAAAACCCCCATAGATGTTTTCCTGGGTAAAGGTTTAAAGGAATACGGCCTTAAATACGAAGAAGAACTTGGGTTTAGTGATATGGGTAATCCAGGCTTTAATAAAGTGTTTAATCTGAGAACCATATCTCAACTTTAATACACTATAACAGCTAACGTTAAAAGGTTAAGTTAAATATAATAAATAAGTAAATAAATAAATAATTTTATTTTTATCCTCTTTATAATACTCTTCGAAATCGCTATTAATATAACTTTTATAGCCATCGACGACTAATATCCGATATATACTTCTTAATTAGTATTTTAAGTATTTATTAAAATACTAAAACTATTAGAGGGTAATCTCGTTATTGGTCCATTTATTGGAAATTATTTTAATTACCCAATTATTCGGAATCTAAGCCTCAGAGTACTAACTCATAAAAAAAAATAGCCCTAAACCACTAAAAAAACAACATCGTATAACTATTTTTAACAACATAATAAATCACTATTACATATTCTTTATTACTAAGTTAAACCTTTTTTAATTTCCTAATTTAATTAGAATATATAATAACTATTCCAAATTAGATTATACTTATTATAAAACTAATCTTATCGAAGTTATAAAAATTTTTATTCGTAATACTGTATTTTAATTATATATTAACCATAAGTTAAAACTAAAATTTAATAATCATAGGATTTTTGTAAAAGCCTTTTTAATAATTATAAATATAAGAAAATCGCATTTTAAGTTCTGGGCATCGCTGGACGAAGTGTTCTGTCTAACGCTTCCCGACCGGTCAGGAAGTACACTTCTAGAATAGTATATTAACTATATTTTCTATATCTACGCATCGGGGCGAGAATCCTCGAAAATCTAGGTTAATAATATATTAAATAATTACCTCCTCCTTGGTTTCTATTAAATTTAATTGTATATTAGTATTATCGGTTTTAGTAATTCAACTATTCATTCTAGCGTAAAGGGTAGCTTTAGGAATGTTATAAATGATTACTACGTATTGGATACTTAATTATAGAGTTAATTAAATTATTTTAATTACTAAATTAATCCTATTTTCGGATAAAGTATTAGGTATTATATAGTAGAAGAAAAGATGTATTAAAGTAGGAGGATAATAGAGGTGGGAAAAGTGTCCTGGTCAATGATAGTGTCCCGCTTAATGATGAACCATGTTAATTAAAATACGAAGGCTTTTCACTATAAAGGTGGGAAAAGTATTCCGGTTACTAATAGTATCCCGCTCACTAATAAACCACATTACTTATATTATAATAATAATTAGAATAATAAATATACTAAGAATTAACTTGTTTTTAGAAATACTCTTTTATAAAAAACTATAATTTCATTATTAACTTTAATAAAAGAATAATCAAATTCTATTTATCATTTATAATAAAATAAAAATTAATCATAAATGAATTATAAAAATTCTTTATTATATTAATAATATATATGCTATAATAATCTCCCCTAAATAGGATACTTTTATTATTACTAATTGTTTTAACTTATTAAAAAATAACTTATTAAGTAAAAGTTAGTAATTTTATATTTTTATAAGAATATTATTAATAGGATAATAATAATAATAATACTAAAACTAATGTCTATAAGAAATACTATAAATAAATGATTAATAATTCCCTATAAATATCAATTAAAATATATTAAAACATATTAAAAAATAAGAATAGTTAACTTATTAAATTATATAAAGTTTAATTTCTGAATTTATAACAATACTTTTATAATTGTGGAGTTTAATAAATTCAATAAATTAAGTTATAACAAAATATATCTTATAATTTAAAAAAAAAGCCTTTAATTTACAGTTATAAAAAAGAATACTATAATATACTTTTTTATACAGTTTTAAAGTTTATTAGTATTTTTATAATATTTTTAATAAGAATAGTATTAAAATTTATAATATTAATATAGAATTTATTATTAAATTATATATTACGTGGTTTACTAGTGAGTGGGACACTTTTAGCTACTGGGACACTTTTCTCACCTTTATAGTGAAAAGCCTTCGTATTTTAACTACAATTAATTAAATTAATTATAACGTGGTTCATTATTAAGCGGGACACTATTATTGACCGGGACACTTTTCCCACTTTTATTATTAATAACTTCCATATCTTAACTAAAATCAATTAAATTAATTATAACTATTTAGAATTATTTAAACTATTTATTTCTATAACCTTTGGACAGGTTCTTATGTTATAGTTGGTTTTGTGATAGATACTATAATATTGTGAACCTGTTCAACGACACTTTAATGACCCCTCGTTTTTCTCCTTTTTATGCCCTTCTTCTTTAATAATACCCTTTTCAGCCATAGTATCCCTTATTTAAAACCCTTTTAGTGCCCCTCTATCTTATAGTCTAGTTCTTTTAGCTCTACGGTGCTTATTAAGGGCCGTATTTGTATCTCGAAGATGACGTAGCCCTTTCTCTATAAGGGCAACTATATAGGAAATATATTATAAACCTTTTAAAAGCTTATTAGTAGTTTCACAAATTAGTGTTAGTGAGTTTCCCTGATACTTAGAGATTCTTTCCTTTATAAGTGAAGAAAGACTAAGAGATAATTTTGTTAGTGGTTTGAGGTGTTTTAGAAACCTAAGGGTTAGGTAATCTAATAAGGGTGTTCGGGGTTATTGGTGTTTATAATTATATATTTAATTTAGAAAGGATAGTTTAAGGGTTATAAGGAATAAGCCTAGCCCCTCTAAAACCCTTATAGACGTTTTCTTAGGTAAAGGTTTAAAGGATTATGGTTTTAAATATGAGGAAGAATTTGGGGTTAGTAATATAAGTAATCCGGGTTTTAATAAAATACTCGATTTAAGAATTATATCTTAACTTTAATATATTATAATAGTTAATATTAAGAAGTTGGATTAAATGTAATGAATAAGTAAATAAGTAAATAGTTATAATTTTGTTCTCTTTGTAATACTCCTCGAAATCGCTATTAATATGGTTTTTATGGTTATCGACGATTAATATCCAATATATACTTTTTAATTGCTGTTTTAAGTGTTTATTGAAATACTGAAGTTATTAGAAGGTAATCTCGTTATTGGTTTATCTACTAGAAGTTGTTTTAATTACCTAGCTATCCGGAATTTAGGTCTCGGAGTACTAATTTGCGAAGTGGAAGTAGCCCTGAACTACTAAAAAAGGTGGTATTATATAATTATCACTAATAATATAATAAATTACTATTACTTATTCTCTATTACTAAGTTAAACCTTTTTTAATTTCCTAATTTAATTAAAATATATAATAATTATTTTAAGTTAAATTATACTTATTATAAAATTAGTTTTATTAAAGTTATAGAAATTTTTATTTATAATACTATATTTCAATCACATATTAGCTATAAGTTGAAACTAAGGCTTAATAATCGTAGGATCTTCATAGAGGCCTCCCTGATAGTTATAAATACGAGAAAATTGTGTTTTGAGTTTTGGGTGTTGTTGGATGAAGTGTTCCGTCTAGCGCTTCCCGACCTGTCAGGAAATACGCTTCCGGAGTAGTGTATTAGTTATTTCTTTTATATTTATACGTCGAGGTGAGAATCCTTAAGAATTCAGATTAATAATGTATTAAATAATTACCTCCTCCTTGGTCTCTATTAAATTCAATTATATATTAGTATTATTGGTTTTAGTAGTTTAACTATTTATTTTGGTGTAGAGGGTAGTTTTAGGAACGTTGTAAATGGTTGTTGTGTGTTGGATACTTAATTATAGAGTTGATTGAATTGTTTTAATTATTAGATTAATCCTATTTTCGGATAAGGTATTAGGTATTATATAATGGAAGAAAAGATGTGTTAAAGTGGGAGGACGATGGAGGTGGGAAAAGTGTTCTGCTCGATGATGAACTACGTTAACTACTTAGAATCACTTAAACTACTTATTTCTCTGACCTCTGAATAGCCTTTTATATTACAGCCAGTCTTATAATAAATACTATAATATTATAAACCCGTTTAATAACACTTTAATAACCCCTTAGTTTCCTTTTTATTACCTTACTATTCTTTAATAATACCCTTTTTAATTATAAGTTCTTTAACTTATAATTTATTAATTACTTTGTAAATTACAGTTAAAGAGGTTCCCTAGTATTTAGAGATTTTTTCTTTTATAAGGGAAGGCTGAGAGATTATTTTATTAGTGGTTTAAGGTGTTTTGGAAACCTAAGGGTTAAGTAGTTTAATGGGGGTATTTAGGGTTATTAGTATTCATAAGTATATATTAAGTTTAAATAAAATAGTTTGGAGATTATAGGAGATAAGTCTAGTGCTTTTAAAACCCCTAAGAACAGTTTCGGGGTTAAAAATCCGAAAAAAGGCGGCTTCAAATATAAGAAAGACTTCGGGCTTAGTGATGTGGGTAATCCGGGCTTTAATAAAATACTCGATTTAAAAACTATATCTCAACTTTAATACACTATAACACCCTATATCCAAAGGTTAAGTAAGATACGATAAATAAGTAGGTAAATAAAGAGTTATAATATTGTTCTTTTTATAATACTTTTTAAAATTACTATTAGTATAATTTTTATAGTTATTAATTATAAGTATTTAATATTTACTTTTTAATTGTAGTTTTGTATATTTATTGAAATGTTAAAGTTATTCCAGAGCTGTTTCGTTATTTGACCATCTATTGGAAGTTGTTTTAATTGTTTAAGTATCTGGAATTTGGGCCTCAGAGTACTAATTAGTTAAATGCAAGTGACCTTAAACCACTAAAAAAGGTGGTATTATATAATTATTACTAGTTATATAATAAATTACTATTACTTATTCTCGATTACTAAGGTGAATTCTTTTAGTTTCCTA
Organism: Colletotrichum gigasporum; assembly: GCA_024584535.1. Lineage (NCBI taxonomy): Eukaryota > Fungi > Ascomycota > Sordariomycetes > Glomerellales > Glomerellaceae > Colletotrichum > Colletotrichum gigasporum. Next base: position 3,848,598 of record CP077951.1, read on the forward strand.
GTATAATTAGAATGTGTAATAATTATTTAAAGTTAAATTATACTTATTATAAAGTTAGTTTTATTAAAGTTATAGAAATTACAGTTTAGGATATTATATTTCAATCGTATACTAGCTATTAATTAGAACTGAGGTTTAATAATTATAGGAGTTTTGTAGAAACCTCTCTGATAATTATAGATGCGAGAAAAGTGTATTTTGAGTTCTGGGCGTTGTTTAATAAAGTGTTCCGTTTAGTTTCCTAATTGGTTAGTTATTATGCTTTTAAAGTAGTGTATTAGTTTATATCTTCTGTATTAGCCTATTGGGGTAAAAATCCTTGGGAATTTAGTTTAATAATATATTAAATAATTAGGGTTTTTTAGTTTTATTAAACTTAGGAATGTGTTCTTACTTTTAATTTTTGTAGTTTAATTGTTTATTTTAGTGTAAAGAGTGGTTTTTGGGATATTTTGAAGGGTTATTATATATTTAATATTTAACTATGATGTTGATCGAATTGTTTTAATTATTAGAATAATCTTATTTTTAGGTGATGTATTGGGTATTGTTTTGTAGAAGAAAATATGTGTTGAAGTTGGAAGGTGATAAAGGTAGGAAAAGTGTCCCGGTCGGTAATAGTGTCCCGCTCGCTGATGAACTACGTTAATATTAAAAAAATAAGGACATTTATTATTAAAAAAAGTTATTATACTAAATAACTAATATATATAAATTGAATTAGTAAAAGGATAATAAAGTTAAATAATAATAATAATAAACCTTTACTTTATAATATTCTAATTAGATATTCTCTAAAATAGAATAATTATCTTAGAATATAATATTATATAAAAACACTTTTAATTAATGTTTTTTAAAAGTTATATTATTGAAAAAAATTTATCATAGAACCTAAAGTAATAAAACTTACGTAAGTTATTAAAAAACCTTTTAAATTTATTTAATTTAATTATAATATTATTTAAACTCTTATAAATTATATAATTATTAAGAGAATTCTTATATTCACTTTATTAAAAATAATAAACTTTAATAAGATGTATTTATATTTTATTAATATAATTAGTTGCTTTTTTAAATAAATTTTTAAGTTACTTATATTGTAGGGAAGCTTAATATTATTCTTAATATATTATTATATTTACTATTTCTCTAAGTATTAACAAAAGTGAAAGTATTTAAAAATAATAGTATCTTTATTAAAATAACTTATAATAATAGTATAAATTATTTTAATATAATTAAATTTATTTAGTATAACGTGGTTCATCAGTGAGCGGGCCACCATTAGCGACTGGGCCACTTTTCCCTTTCCCACCTTCATCACCTTTTAACTTTAACACGTCATTTCTTCCACAAAACAATGTGTAATACCTCACCCGAAAACAGGGTTCTTCTAGTAATTAAAGCAATTCAATTAACACCATAATTAAGTATCCGACGTTCAACGACCATTTACAGCATGCCGAGAACGACCCTTTAAATTAGAATAAATAATTAAAATATAAAAGTTAATAATAAAAATATACACTTAAATTTAACGGAGACCGAGGAGGAGGTAATTATTTAATATATTATTAACCTAAATTCTCGAGGATTCTCACCCTAACACGTAAATATGGAAAATACAGCTAATATATTACTCCGGAAGTGTGAAAATTGACCGGTTAGTAAGCACTGGACAGAACACTTTGTCCAATAACGCATAGAACTTAAAACGCAATTTTCTCATATTTATAACTATTAAAGAGGCCTTTACGAAGATCCTATAATTATTAAACCTTAGTTTTACCTTATAGCTAATATATAATTAAAATACGATATTATAAATAATAATTTCTATAACTTTAATCAAACTAGTTTTATAATAAGTATAATTTAGCCTAGAATAGTTATTATGCGTTTTGATCGGATTAGGAAATTAAAAAAGGGTTAGCTTAGTAATCGAGAATAAATAACTGTAATTTATTGTATTAATGGTAATGGTTATACAGTACTGCCTTTTTTAGTGGTTCAGGGCTATTTCCACCTCGCGAGTTAATATACAAAGGCCCAGATTCTAAACAATTGAGTAATTACAACAACTTCTAATAAATGGACCGATAACGAGACTGCCTTAGAATAGCTTTAACATTTTAATAAATATACAAAACCATAACTAAGAGGTATATGTTAGATATTAGTGATTAACGAGCATAAGAGCTATGTTTTAGCCGATTTTTAGATTTTCTATGAATAAAAGAATATTATTATAGTTGCTATACCTCTATACTTATTATACCTATTCTAGTCATTTAATGTTAGGTATTTCAGTTTATTAAAGTGGGCGTATAGTTACGAAATCAAATATTTTATTCCTTATCATCGCCTTTTAGATTGTGTTTTTAAATGTTTTTATGCTATATAACGTCTAACCTGGATTTAGAGGGGTTGGTTTAGTTCTTTTTAACTTAAATAAGGTTATATTTAAGTTAGATCTGAAGTTATTAATACCTTTACTAACTGGGAGTTTTCTAGCCATAAATATCCCATGAGCCTCTTAAATACTACATAACCTAACTAAGGTGACTTTATAAACTAATTTTATTAGAAATCAAGTCTACTATTACTAAGGAAGCTCTCCGATACTAATTTTATTAATAGTTAACTAGTTTATAAAAAGTATAATAGTAATAATATATAAGAATACCCTCTTAAAAGCTAAGAATTGTACCCTTTAAGAGGTGAATATTACCCTTGTAAAACGTCGTAGGGCGAAAAAAATACATTTACAGTAAGGTGGTATATTTATTATTAGCGAAGTATAAGATTTTATAGATTAAAAGGATGCTAATGAATAATTGAAGGAGGAAATACGTGTGGGTAGTGGTTAGGTGAGGAGGGTGTAATTATGCGAAAAGTATTATAGTATTTACGGAAACACTGGCCATAATGCGTGTACTTATGAAATAGATTTAAAGACATCTGAAGAATTAGATTCCGATTAGTTTTAATTGATTGAAGGTGTTTTGGTTGAGTAATTGATGGATTTATTATGGAGGTCCTGAAAAGTGCACGACTGACCCGCATGCACGACTGACGCGACACTTACGTTATATTAAATTAAAATTTTTTTTTACTTTTTATCAATATTAAAGTTTTTTATAATATTAATATAAATACTTATTATAAACCTATAAATGTAAATATTACAACTTAAAAATAAATAATTTCTTATATTTTTAAAATTAATAAAAATATTTTTATTTAAATTTACTTTTATATATTTATTTATTTATTTATTATATTTACTATGACTTATATACTCTATCTATCTATTAACTTATATATATATACTTATAGTTTTTATACCCTTATTATAATTTTAGGTTAATAGGAAAAACTATTAATAATTAAAGTATTATATAAATATTAAATTATTTAAGTATAGTTTTTAAATTCTTTAGTAACTGAGTATACTTATAATATTAATTTTTATATTTAGTTATTTTACTTATATTTATAAACTTATTTATTTTATTATAGTTACTAATTAAATTATAATTACTAATTAATTAAAAAGACCGTAATATATAATTTATTGATACAAGGTTTTAAAATAATTTAAATAATTTAAATATTTTTTTCATTATTATAAAATGTATTATTTGTTACTCTGTGTTTATTTTTTATTACTACTATACAGAGATATATAAGACATATACTTGTTTCCCTAAAGCCTTTGGCTTTTGGTAACTTCTTCATACATGCCACTTGCTGTCAATCACTATGCTGTTTCTACACGATGATGACTGACCGCTTACCCTCTTATCAATCGGATACTTCTGCGGCCGCGGCCCAGGCTGACTCTGACAAGGACACTACTGGCCGAGACTTGTCACCAGTGTTCCCACTTCTGAATAATGACGAGACAGCCGATGCATTGTCCTCAGATGCTGCCAGGCAGAGCCGCGGCTTCGAGGACGATGCTGACGAGGAACCGGCCGTGGCGAAACCGTTCGTTCGAACTTCGAGCCCAGATTCGACACCGAGGACAGCGGATGCATACGACGAGAAGGGCATGGATCGCCTGGACCGGAAGATTCACAAGTTCAGTCTCTACGAGACTGCTACCCGCTACTACATCGTTGGTGGCGACGTGACGGAACGGCGATACCGAATCCTCAAAATTGAGAGGACTACGGACGACTCGGAGTTGAGCATTACGGACGACAAAATTATTTACAGCCAAAAGGAAATGAACCAGCTTCTCGACACGATCGACGACGGCAACAAGGGCACTGGCGGCATTAAGCTTCGATGTACCACGTGGGGCTTGCTCGGCTTCATCAAGTTCACAGGCCCGTACTACATGCTCCTCATCACGAAGAAGAGTACCGTAGCGATGATCGGAGGGCATTACATTTATCAAATTGATGGCACAGAACTGGTGCCGTTGACACCTACTCGGTTTAAAGCCGACGTCCGAAACACAGAGGAGTCTCGATTCTTGGGCATTCTCAACAATCTCGACTTGACCAGATCATTCTACTACAGCTATTCCTATGACATCACGCGTACACTCCAACATAATCTGACAAGGGAGCGAGAGGCTCTCGCACGTGGGCTCCCTGGCGCAGTGGACGATTTCAATGGCATGTTTGTGTGGAATAGTCACCTTCTGCAGCCTGCCATGAAAGCCCTCAAAGACCCCTTCGACTGGTGCCGGCCCATCATCCACGGCTACATTGACCAGGCAGGTTGGTTTCTCGGCTCCGGCATGTATATGTCCTTCAACCATCTGTCATGGCTGACATCGAAACTCAGCGCTGTCTATCTACGGCCGCACTGCCTACATTACAATCATTGCCCGGCGATCTCGCTTCTTTGCCGGCGCAAGGTTTCTCAAGCGAGGGGCAAACGACCTGGTGGGTGTCTTCGATTCAGAGCTACGACTCCTGCCACATCCAATTGCGTTGCTGACTTAAACAAAGGGCTACGTTGCCAATGACGTTGAGACCGAACAGATAGTTTCGGAGGCCCTTACTACTTCCTTTCATGCTCCCGGGCCGCGGCTCTTCTCTAGCCCTCAATACACCTCGTATGTGCAGCATAGAGGGAGTATTCCCCTTTACTGGACCCAAGACAATACGGGCGTGACCCCCAAGCCCCCTATCGAGCTTAACCTAGTGGATCCATTTTACAGCGCGGCCGCTCTGCATTTTGACAATCTCTTCGAGCGCTACGGAGCTCCAATCTATGTGCTGAACTTGGTCAAAGCCAGAGAGAGAACACCACGAGAGTCCAAGCTATTGCTGGAGTACACCAACGCCATCAACTATCTGAATCAATTCTTGCCTGATGGGCGTAAAATCATTCACAAGGCTTGGGACATGAGCAGAGCCGCAAAGAGCCGCGACCAGGATGTGATAGGGACACTAGAACGTATTGCTGAAGACGTTGTCACTACCACCGGCTTCTTTCACGATGGCGATGGCAGGGTGAATGCGACAAATGTCCAGAACGGGGTCGCCAGGACCAACTGCATCGATTGCCTAGATCGCACCAATGCCGCGCAATTCGTAATCGGCAAGAGGGCACTGGGTCACCAGCTCCATGCACTGGGGATCCTCGAGGATACGTCCATCAACTACGACACGGACGCCGTGAACCTGTTCACTCATATGTATCACGACCATGGCGACACCATCGCCGTTCAATACGGCGGGTCACAGCTTGTCAATACCATGGAGACATATCGCAAGATTAACCAGTGGACTAGTCATTCCCGAGATATGATCGAGAGCTTCAAACGGTACTACAACAATTCGTTCCTCGACGGCCAGCGCCAGGAGGCTTACAACTTGTTCCTCGGCAACTACATCTTTGCCCAGGGACAACCAATGTTATGGGACCTAGCGACAGATTATTACCTTCACCATGCCGATCCCCGAGCATGGTCCGAGAAGACGAAACGCGATTATATCGACTGGTTCACACCAAAGAATCTGCAAGAGAGGAGGTTCCCGACATATAGCCCGCCGCCGGGAGAGGCAAAGAAGATGCCCGTGTCTTTCTTTGACGATTACTGGGTAGAGTATTATCGCCCATCGACGCTGTCTTCGTTTCTCAAGATGTTTCCCTACAAAATGAATTCGACTATCAAGTACATACCCTTCAAATCCACCCAAGACGGCCGTTACGACCTAAGCCCCTTCAGGGTTCGCAACGAGACCGACATGGACGCCCACGAGAAGAAGAAGCCCAAGAAGGAAGTGACGATCGTCGACCCGCAGGACTTGCAGGCTCCTCCGGATTTGGAAACGGTGTCCATCCTCTCAGACCGGACAACTGGAGGCAAAGGTATTTCAATCCAACGCTGGCTCCAGCCAATGCAGGACAAGGTGGCAGGCCATCACGGAATCATGAAGGAGACTCAAGCAGAGCCCCAGGGCTCGCCGAAGACAAAGCCCACGGCCCAGGAGAAGACGAAAGCGGCACAGTGGACCTTTACCAAAGTGGTCAACGAGTCTCTCAACCCATCAGTGAGCCAGCAAGAGGCCGAGGATTATGAACGGTACATCAGCCATCCGCAGAACCTGCCCTTGGTCGTGTCGGCCGAAGTACAGGCTGAAAACCAGTCCGAGTACCAAGATTACGTCCAGAGTAGCTGGCAGAGTGAAGCGCTCACACCTGTTAGCGCTGATGAGGACGTCGCCGTATACGCTGAACTTCTCAAGGTCGGCAGCAACCCTCTCACAGTTACCGAGGAGGACGCACAAAAGAAGCGGTACAAAGCCTATAGAAAATGGCTCCGTGGAAAGTCCTTCTTCAAGCAGCAGCCACTCGACTGATACTTCCTCCGGTCTTTTCCTCTTGCGCCGCCTCTGGATCACTTCCGAGCGTTCCGAATAAGTCGATGAGCCCAGGCTCGGCAGCACAAAGGGCCGATAATTGCTGTTGCGGAGACAAGCCGGCAGCTGTTAAGATGGCGCAGAGCACCGATGCCAGTTCAGAAACTGCTGCCAGGGCTTGCTCCTTCGCCTCGTCCTCCGACGCCTTGACTTGTTCATCCCTCAAATTTAGCCAGCAGAGGCTGATTGCTGTCAGCACCTCGTCCGAGTGGGCTGGGTGTGAAATTCTTGGCCAGCAGTTAAGCATGGTGGCCGAGAGTGCCTGGGACGTCGCTTGAATACAATCTGGACTGGAAGCGAAGAATGGATCGGTCAGAATGGCTGTAAACATGGACAGCAGTTCCTGTGTATTTGTAAGTTACCGTTTTACGACCCCTGAGCTTTACTTACCTTCAAATGCGGGATTGCAAACGTGCCCAGCTGCTGAACAACTGAACATGCCTTATGCACAAGGAGGTGGACGACCCCAGCATACTCAGATGCATGCCAGTAGCCGGCGAGGAGGCCTTCCCTGAGCAACCTGGTGAGGAGGCGGTTTTTCTTGGGTCTGACGCTCTCGTCTGGAAATTGAGCGCTCGCCAACCGTATGATTGCGTTGTACGCTGCGTCGAGTATTCGAATGGACTCGTCCTCAGGCGTGAGCGTTGGAAGGGAGAGAAGCGAGGGGAACACGGATTGTTCAAAGACCTCGCCGAGCCCTGTATCGTTGAGAACTCTGGCAGGGCACTTTGTGAGGAAGGCCTCAAGGATAGCGAGGCCAGCCGTCTTGAACTCCGTGTCTGTGTCGTCCATGAGAGACAGTAGAACTGGTGTGATTAGGGGCCAATTCTGGCCAACCAGTAGCTCCTGTAGCGAAAATTTGTCAGCCGCACGCTCCAACTGCGCATTATGACTAGATTTCACCAACATCTGACTGCTCCACGGCCCAAGAGAAGACTGTGATTACATGGGGCTGGGTGTGTTTCCATGGTTTTGCGCCAGTACTGTCTGTCAAGTCATCTTGATCAACACGACCATGGCTGTCTGTGTCGTGCGCTTTCCTACCACTCGTAGTAATGCGCCCTGAAGGTGTCCGGGAGAAGATGGGCCGAACAAAATCCTCCAGGACCACGGATGTGATAAACACATGTTTTCGGTCCTGGGTCAGCACTTGATTAAGTATGTCCCTGGCCATGGAGGCCACCGACGTGCTCGACCAAGCGGCGCGGCTGTCAGTGAAGGCGGCTAGAGTGAGTAACGCGGTATTGTCCAATGTTGCAGAGAAGTCAAAGGCAATAATTCTCAAAACTGCTAATATCTCATCCGCCGAAGGAGCATTATTTGACTGCTCGTAGAAAAGAGGTGCATGATTGAAAGGGCAGCTCAGGAGCCTCGAAAGATGGCTTGCTATTTGGGCAATGGCCTCATAATCTTGGGCCACCCGCTCGATACGCTCAGCTTGCTTCAGGCATAGCGACAACACCTCGACAACGCAACGCTGCGACTGGGCCCACCGTCAGTCACCACCACATCATGTTGCAACTGGGAACAGCTCACAAAGTAGTGACACTCAGATAAATCTTCGGCAAGGTCAACGAAAGTATACCGATGCGGGAGGACTGCGTTTCATAGTGAGCACGAAAATTTTCGAGCACGAGCGGCATGCTTCTCTGGGAACGGACATGCGCACCCTGTCCAATTTCGACGCAACCACTAGCCTCTCCTCCGCGCAACTCGCTCAGAATATCGCGAATCATCACTTTGCCTCCCGCTTATGTGTCAAAGAGTCACGACCTCGTCGAGCCTAGGGAGGGAGGGCTTTGCTGTTGTCAAGAGGGTGGGGTGATGGTGAGAATACCAGATGGCAAGTAGTGACCACGGCTTGATGCACAGTCGAGAGGAGTCTTGGGTAGGTACTGCTGAGTGCAGAGTCCTTTCAAAAGGGCTTTAGGTACCTACCTTATCTAAAGCACCTAGCGAGGATGTACCGTACCGAAGTGGGTCGAATCCTAACGGTGCGTACGGTGGGTACAGTACACAGGTACTTGCACGTTGGTGCGGCCTTGGGTCCCTATAGTTGCATACGGTATAGATAACGCCATATCAGTTACAGAGCCTTGCAACCTCCTCCCTCCGAGTCGCCCTGCCTGCCTTCGTGGCCTTCTAGGAGTGAGTGGCATGCCGTTATTTTGCATTCTCCATAGTCCAGACGCAGACCACCACGGCTAATTCATGGTCTTCCCCTTCGGAAATTTTGCAACTTCATTCTTCAATGACGTAGGTCATCCTGATGTCATTGCCGCGAAAACCCTGTCTACACTCCCTGAACCGGTCCCTACCGCCATTGAATTCCCAGCTCTTTGGATCGCCGACGTACCTCGTCTATTGCACCGGATGGGTTGGTCTCGTTGGGATGGCGAAGTTGCCAAGCAATACATAGGTCCAGGGCTTTCCCCATCCACTTACCTGGATAGGCGTTAAGCTCCTTCGACAGCAGACCACCGTCTACCAGACGTTTCAAAGATGGGGCATCCATGACGTCCAAGTCCGCCAGGTGGTCCAAAAACGACTGCCAGCCCGAAAGAAACTTGGTCCAGTCTGTGATGGCGTCAGCTTCGATGTCTTCGAGCCGCGGTGGGGACGGAAAGAGGGGGGATTTGCGGATTCTCTTACCTGCATCTGAACTGGACTCCAGCTTTTCCATGGCATCGGCGAGGAGGGCATACAGAACTTGAACACGCCAGTGATTTCCTTGGCCATCCCACTTGCGGATTGCCATGCCGATAGTATCACGTTCGGCAGCCCCAGGCTCCTTGGCACAAATTCTTTGCTTTAGAGCTGCGATTTCAGAGAGATGGCGATGTGCCGCTGTGATCAAGTCGCACAGTTTATTTGGCGCCTTGATGCCCTCTCGAGCCACCAGCGTCGCCAACGGAAGAGTCGCCTTGCCCTTCAAAGCGGGTATCTCCGTCTTTACGTGTGCGTAAGGGGCGAGTGCAGCCAATGCCCAGGTAAAGTAAGCAGACTCGTCAGACCTGACGAGAGTATCGTGGATGGATCCAGGAGCTCTGTCGCAAGCGAGGCGGTCAAGAGACTCGTAGGCAATGTTCCACTTGGAGACATCCGGCAATGGCCGCTCTCCACCACTAGGATCTGTGAAAACTGCTTCATAGAGCCCGAGCCCATGTATAAGCTCCAGTGACCGACGCGGATGCTTGCCTTAGTACATGTCAGTGCCGCCATAAAAGATGGGCGCGTCAAGAGGAGCTAGGCCTGCCGCAGATGACGAGCCTGGCTTGCTCATCAGGCTGGAAAACCAATAGGCCATGCTAGCATACCGCCAGGGGCTTCTGGGAGAGAGAGTATGGATGAATTACCTCTGAGCATTTTTTCAATCTCAACGCCAATTCTCTCGCGGCTAATCTTAAGCTTCAAGGCGTCCAGGACGCGAGGCTCTGCCATGACAGCGGTGGCGGCAGGGTCTATGTCAAAGTCGAGACGACTGGCAAAGCGAACCAGCCTCAAGACCCTGAGCGGGTCATCCGTGAAGGTCTCGAGCGGCTCCATGGGGGTCCGAATCAGACGCGCCTTCATGTCCTCAAGACCGCCCGTCAGGTCCTCAACGAGGCCGGTGTGCAAGTTGTAGAAGAGAGCATTGATGGTAGCATCTCGTCGCCTCGCATCATCGAGCGCACTACCAAACTCCACGGAAGGGTTGCGGCTATCTTGGGTATATGTTTCCTTGCGGAGGTTGACAAAGTCGACGTCGAGGCCAAATATGCGGCACGTGGCTGTCTCGAGATGTTTGGACTTATCCGGGTTAGCAGCTATCCTGTGCAGGCTGCCGAGGTCATTGGGGCCAATGCCGTGCTTCTTTTGGTGCTGCTCGATGTCGCAAAATTTACGAATCTCCTGACTGAAGTCGAAACCAGTCTTGGTATTGATAGCCGTGTCGATGTCGTGGCTCTCGATGCCGAGTAGCTTATCGCGAACCCAACCACCAGCCCAGCGAAGGACAAGTGGCTCCTGAGAGGGGCCTGCGGCATCGATGGATGCGGCATCGATGGATGCGGCAACGTCGACCAGAAGATCTCTCAGCTGCTTCTCTCTGGCCGTGAGGTTAAGAGTGGGTAGAAGGTTAGGAGACTCGGCAGCCATGATGGGCAGCGGAGACGAAGAACGGCCCAAAAAGGCGTCAAAGTTTCTCTTCATGGAGTATGACGCCAAACAGTGTTTCCAGTTTGAGGCAGGTCGAGCACAGGCACGTATCATGACCTGATACGGCCGACAACGAAAGGAGATAGGACGAGACGTTTGAGTGCAGGCAAGCGAGCGCTACGTTGCACGCACTACCTTAACTCGGGCCGTGGGCTTTGTCTCCAAGGAAAACAGTTCTGGTCGATAGTCCAGAAGCAGGTCGGCAATAGGTCGGTAGCAGCGGCGGTGGAGAAGAGGGCGCAGGTGTAAGGTATGCATCAATCAGCCAGGGAAGCTGGGATGGTGGCAGTGAGGCTATCGGATGTGGCCAGATCAGAGGCAACTGTATGCGGGACAATCAACTCCGATATTGACTGTGAAAAATTTCGATGGCTCGCCCCTGCCTGTGCGATGGTGGCGAGACTGTTAGGGGTGGGAAAAAATCAGATAGAGGCGGTCGTGGGAAATCTGACTCCGATGCTGCTGTCAAGAAACATTGATCGCCTGCCCTTATCAATATGATTGCGGCAAGATCAACGGGGATAGCAAAGCTGCCCTCGGAAACTACGAGCTGGCTTGGCTAAGGCAGGCGTGGGTAGGGCTAACGGATTTCAGAGTGGTACGGGTGACCCAAGGTCATCAAGACAAGCCGATGAATGGGTGGGCAGTCTGTACCATAAATGCATGAATGGATGTCTGGGGTCGAAAATGTGGTCGGTCGGTTTTGTTTGAACAGCGATTCTCTGGACGGCCCAACGGCTGCGTTGGGCTTGAGATGAAGATCGAAACCTGGTGCTCCTCGACGTGAAGGTGGATGAAGCAGTGTTAATCGGTAAAGTAAGCCAAAGTAGGACGAGCAGTGGTTCAGGGCGAGATGAGATGAGATGAGTTGAGGTGAGGTGACGGCGACGGTTGTGAAGGTTGATGAGAGACGATGGTCTGACTCACAGGCTTCGGGAGAGGTGAGGCGAGGTGAGTCAAGCACCAGCCAAGATGGAAGGCCTGGTCTGCGTGCCTCAAGGCGCGCCTGCAGTGGGGTACGGATTAGATAGGTGCACTATACCCAACGTGGCTAAGGCAAGCCCAGCAAGTGCGTCGTCGACTGTGTGCTAGCTTATGTAATACGGCGGCTTATTTCACACAGTGTACTAGGCCGCCTCCCCTGTGGGGGTCGCGTTTAGACTTTGAGCAAGCCTATCTTGTGCAGAGGCATTTCGACAAGAAGATTAAGCTACAAAAGTTTGCCCTACAGTTTCCGGTCTTTGGCAGGGTCAAATAGACTCCCTGTTGCTCTGCTCACGCTAAACACAGCTCGGCGCAAGGCTCAACCCGCTCCAGCGTCCGGGGTCAATGAGTTGCTGAATCGTTGCCCATAGGGTCCGACGCCGTAGGCCATTCGAACTCCGTCCCATCTGAAAGGTTGGGTCAGGCAGGTTGAGGTAAATCAGGTTAAGCTACCTACAGTAAGATAGGCGTCTCCAGATCCACGATGCCGCCCCCCTCCCCCACCACCACCACCCCACCGCGCTTAAGTGCGAGTTGTGAGCATTGGCTCACCTTCGCGTGTGTGCCAAACACCAGCTCCACACTCATACGCCTTTTACCGCCTTGTTTCGTACTTGCAGAAGTACAGCGGATGGACTTTAGAATCCCATCCGTTGCTCCCCAGAACAAAACTGATCGACCCCAGCCGGGAGGGCTCTATGCGATTGGTTCCCCAACCACCCGTGAGGCGTTTGGCAACTCTGTTTCACCGAGGGCCGGCGCGCAGTCTGTTCCAAACAAAGCCCGTCTCAACCACCCAGGATACCTTGCTTTGCCTGGCCTTGTCGTATCTTATCCCGCCAGCGGTGTTACCCTGCCTTAGTAATGGTAGGTTGCTGTGACTTCAGCTCCCATTTCTCTTCTTCCTGCTTCTGCTCTGTCTCGCTTCGATCCGCTGCACATGGCAAGGTATCGAAATGGCAGGCCAATCCCATGCACCCATGTCCGACATATCGCATACTAAGGCACACTAAGGGATGTACCTTTGGCGCGCCTCGGAGGAACAGCCTCTCTGCTGTGCAATCTACTACGTTGCACATCATGGTAAATCAGCCATGCATTTCGAGCAATCATCGCGCTCTCTCCAGGACGGGATCCCACACACACCTCCTGTTCCCTAATTTCGAAACTGGCAAGGCCTCCCTTGGCTGGGCCCCTTTCTAGCGGGATGGTATGCATAGCAATGGGAGACCCGCGTGCTGTCGCCATTGCCATAACCATCACGGCAGCCAGTGCTCCCGCTCTCGCTGCCGGCGTTGTCATCCTTCGTCCATGCCACAGACACCACTCTGCATGGGCGATACCTGGATTGCGCAGCCGCCGGCCTCTTGGGTCATTGGCCTGGTCCCCAAGGCCGTTGGCGATTCAACACATCGACTTCTATCTCGACAATTGTTGGCCTATCAAGGTAGATACACAGCCGAAACCTCGCCTTCAAGGGCATCTGGATGCCTGTACCCAGCGTCGTGTGATGTTAGCTCGTAAGACGCCGCCTGGCCTCGCCGTCTCTCCAAGCCTTGCAGCTGTGGATCGCTCCCACGTCGAGCTCTTGCACCACACTACGCCGTACCGTGCCGCACCGCACCGCGCCGCGCGCTGCTTGCTGCAGGGTTGCCCAAGCTACTGCGGCAGATCATTCGTACCTGTGCGTTGGCCGTTGGCCGTTGGCTCCAGGTCGTGTGTTGATTGGATTGGGCCCCAGCCCCTAGCTCGTATCTGAGGTGGATTAAACCCGACCACATTGCATCCGGTATTGCAGATCCGGTTTGTGATAGTTGGTCGAGTCGGTCGTGAGTCGAAACAGAGCCGCCCATCTCCGCATCGAAACACGCGCAAAGCACGTTGGCCAGAGCCCTGAGTCTACAAATGTCTTCCTCACCCTTCTCACACTCTATCCGGTGCACGTCCGCTGGTCAGGCCGCCGCCGGTTCGAGGTTCGTGGAAGCCCTGCTAGAGTAGTCGAGGACGGAGCCGATCCCTGTGTAGATCACAAATCCTATAGCTCACTTACATCGTCCTGTCGAGCGCCAGTGGGCGAGGGGGTAACAAGGCCAGTCAGTCAGTAGTAGCACGACCAATCCCCTCGAGTCCTCAATGTTTCTTTTTCCATACGTCCCCTGCCGGCTAAGTTATTCTTAGACTAGGAGATGGTACGAGGTAGTAGGTAGGTAATGCGCTCTTGCCCGCCCGTTTGTCAATTCTTGCGGGATAATAATCCGGCGCGTGGAGAGCCGAATGCCAGCGCCGCCGTGCTGCGTGAGTTCCAAGACAAGGCAAGTATACGGCACTTGTTACTAGTATATGTCTGGTTGGCTGCTGAAGGTCAGTCTCCGGGCCTGCCTGGCCTGCCAGGCCTGCAGGCATGCAAGTCATTCAGCTCGTTCCGCCCCTTCCCCCCTCCTTTCTTTTTGCACCCCTGTTGCATCATCGCTGGGCTGGGTTAAGGTCGTCCTGGTCCCTGGGTTTGGGCTCGGGCTTCCAGCTGACATTCGGTCACACCAACTCCGGAACCTTGATCTCATCACTGTCGTTGGCCCGAGGCTCGCATGAGGCTCTGCTCTCGCGACCTCGCCACAGCATGACCGTCGACCCTGACTCCGTCCAGTCCACCCGTTAGCAATACCCGCGCGAGCCTGGGCCCCCAAACCCCTTGTCGCATTGAGGCTCTCTCGCAAAAACATGTTTGGCTTGGCGGTTTGGGATGTCGGATGGACTCCAGCTAACCGCTCCTAGTTCCTAGTATCGGAGAAACACATCGATGGAATGGAGGGCGACTGAGGGAGGGTGTCGTCTCGACATCGGATATCTCGAGGGTCGCCTGTATTCTGCGGCCACATCTTCCTATAAAGACTGGTCTTACCTCCCGCCTTCATCAGTCTTGGCTTCCCATCCTTATCCAGCAATCAGCAGTCCTCTCAAATCATCCGACTTCTTCTCTCCTTCCAATCTTTTTGTATATTGTATAATTTTCCCCTGCCGGTCAGGACTTACATTCTCTCGCATACACCATGTCTTCCATCAAGAGCGTCTTCGCCATCGGCCTTCTGGCCACCGCCGACATCGTTGCCGGCCACGCAGCCATCGTCGGCGCCACTGGCGACGCTGGTGGTCAGGGCATGGCTCTCGGCATTGACTCGAGCACTCCCCGTGATGGCACCCGCCGCAACCCCTTCCAGCAGGACAGCACCCGCTTCAAGGGTGATGCCGCCGACACCTTCGGCGAGACCGTCGGCGCTGGCACCAACAGCCTCGAGACTGGCACGAAGGCTATTATGGCCGAGACTGGCCAGATGCTTCCCCAGGTCAGCCCTGGCGGCTCCGTCGACATGACCCTGCACCAGGTCAACGGTGATGGCGGTGGTATGTGGAAGGAAGCCACTTTGGCTATGCTCGATACCTCTCTTCGGGCCACCATGAACTGACCAGCTATGATATAGGCCCCTATGATTGCATGATCAACGCCGACGCTACTGGCGCCCAGTGGACGAACATCAATGTCGTTACCACTCCCCCAGGCCAGAACTCCCGCAACCGCGTAAGTGAATCGGAGGTGTCTATTGGTGACTCGACAGCTAAACGGTTAATAGGACGGTGCCATGACCGACTTCCCCCTCAAGGCCGCCATCCCGGCTGATCAGGCTTGCACTGGTACCGTTGCTGGACAGTCCAACGTCTGCCTCGTCCGCTGCCAGAACGCGGCCCGCGCTGGACCCTTCGGCGGTGTTGTTCCCGTCCAGATGGCTGGCACCACCACGCCAGCTGCTGCCCGCCGCAATCTCATGCTCGCCATGAAGAGGAGCGAGGATCTCCTGGCCAAGATGGTCAAGCGTGCCCAGTCTGCTGCTGCAGCCCCCGAGAATGATCCTGCGTACCTGGCCGAGCTCCGTGCCGACGGTGAGGAGATCTAAACCCAGTGTCCCCACTTGGGTCTTGAGGCTGTCACGAGGGTCGAAATAGGGGATCCGCGGAGGCAGGAAGGACAGGTGATGATGAAGAGGCTGCTGACTTGATGCTGATGCTGATGCCTACTTGTTTGTATCTGGAGACGGCTTGACTGTGTCTCGTCATCGATAGTGCACAATTACATTCTCTGACTGCTTTGCTACAAGTGGCTTAGTTCCTACCGCGCTTTTGTTTGACTTGTTAGTGATGTTGATGATTTATGCCTTGGGCGAAGAAGTTCCAAGCAGGCGGAGTTTCACTTTGGAGAGGAGGGAATTGTTGATATCGCTGAAAAAGGTCGAGTCTTTGCGAAACTGTTCACTTTGGGCCTGGATGAGCCTGGCATGCCCGCACAGCCACTTGCAGTTGGATTGTAGTGGCCGTGTTATTGGTATGGCATTGATGAACGATGGTGCCGAGTCTCGTCGTCGAGGAAAATTAGGGTACCTTTAGTAGATAGTGGGGCATGGCGAGTGGTTGTTGATACACTGCACTCACTAAGGTGCCGGTGAGGGTGGAGGTGAAGGGCGAGACGACCACTACCAGAGCCGATCGCGGCTGGAAGATCACAAGACCACGGATCAGATGCAACCAACGGCATCAACAGTACCAACTCTTCAACCAATCAATACATGCCAGCGTTGGCCAACCCACAAACATCACCAAAGCAGAACCAGAAGTCGGTCTTGCAGGCAACAGAGGATAGTAGTCGGCAACATGCTCAAAACACCTCCAGTAACTCATCCCGCCTCGGGACTCCTTGCTGGAGCCGCCCATTTCTTACCAGCCATGCTCACCTGACCAGATGGTGCTGACGTCGTCGCGAACAAGAACACCTCAAGACAAGGTAGATGGGCGTCGCTGCATCCTGTCCATTGCGGGGAGGAGATGGTGGTTGCAAATGATCGGTGACGTCAATGGCAGCTGTGGATCATCGTCGCCTTCCCCGCGAAACACATGGGGAGGTAACCTATACATGTTCATACCTTTGCTCCTGCCGGGGAATGTAGCTAGCCACCTTCGGTACTATTCCTTCACCACCTAGACCCTCATCCCGTGTCCATGCATGCCAAGCTCGACTCCTACCGCCAATAAGCACACACAATGGCTGTCTACTCTTGCTTGGTTCGGAATAGCACCTACGACAAGCTAAAGTGCCAAGAATCAAGCAATTGCGTTGGCAGAGGCATCGGGTATGTCCGCGAGGCGAAGTACCTTGACTTCGACCCTTAGCCTGCTAAGTGCTTCCCCTCAAACATCGCGAGGAAAGCGGCAGGTGACCTTCCTCCCCAGACACTGATTCGCCTACCCTGCCACCTCGCCCCAAGATCTGAAGCAATGCTTTGGTGTTGGGTGCTCCCGATTAAGGTACCGAGAAGGCGATGCAGGTCCCCTTTGCTCCTCCCACGTAGCATTCGCCGAACACCAATGTAGTATACCTTACCTTACCTGCCTACCCAAGCTAAAACCTACTCGTGAGGTAGGTAAGGTAGTTAAGGTAGGTAGTAAGTAAAGCTGCTACTTTGTATCTCTTTATACCTTACCTTCGAATTGGGGTGCCCCTTCATAAACATAGGCGTCCCCCTCATCTCCCATTTCACCCTCCGCCTCCCCGCAATCTTCTTGCGCCGAAGGTTTTCCATCTACTCCTCACCCGCTCAGAACCGCGATACTTGACTTGGCCCACACTCTAAGCCATCCACGCATCCATTCAGACAACCCCGGTTTGTGTAAGGCATCGTGGAAGCAACTAGTTACCCGCCCGCTTTGCCACCGACATCGACAATGTCCAGTGAGTGGCTCCTCGAGCAAGGCATCCATCCCTTCGATGCTGCCCTGTCGTATTAACAGCCTTCAGACGACCAGGTCAGAACCGAGAGCATTCCTATCGAGACCGAGACCTCACAGGCCGCCGCTCTCAACGGCGAGACAACCCCAGCTTTGTCCTCGTCACCCCAGGACCGTAGAGCTAGCACCGATGAATGGGGTGAGTCTTGACTTGCGCACGACTCTACATCCGATGCTGATCAAACATCACCGCCTGCCAGACGCATCTAAGGTGCCACCGAGCCGCTTTCAAAAGCGCAAGGGCTCCATCTACGCCACCCCGGGTTCCCGCGACGGCCACGTCGACAGGAATTACGCCACTGGCTTCCATGAGAAGCACACCGAGAAGGGCTATGGCAAGACACCCACCAAGTAATGTTGGGCTGTTGAAACCCTTAGCAGTATCACCTGCTCGGCACATAGGCAGCTTTCGTGTCTGACTTGCCCTGATATGACGAGGAGTGCGCCTTGTGAGCAAGACAAAGTGACAGATTGCAGCTGTACACTAATCAAGCCGGAAACGAGTCAATGAGGAATGAATTGAAATGGCGACGTGGAATCGGAAATGATCGCCTCGTCCTGTTTGTATGATATTATCAAAACTAGCCAACCGCCGCAAAGTTCCCCTAGACAAAAAAAATTGATACACGTTAATCGTCAACGTCGTCGATGTCGATGGCATCCGGATTTGCTGCCACAGCCGGGGTGCTGGTCACACCACTATCCTTCGGAGCATCACTGGCTGCCACAAACCCGGCTGGCGCTCTTGCTTGCCGTTCAAGGGCTGCCATGGCATCAGCTACATCAGGGTCTGCCGACTCCTCCGGCCGCCGCTGACTACGCGCAAGGGCTTGCGACGCGATGAAGTTGACGTCGGTATTGTACTGCGCCTGCACGCTCCGCTTGATCCGAAGCATCTCCTTGAACGTATCCTCGTTGCCGTGCTGCACCTCGAACGACTCCCATTTGGCCCAGAAGTCTGGGCTGGTGCGTGGGTCGCAAAACTGCGACGCGTGACCGTAAATGGCTCGCGCCCGATCGATCTCGCCAAGCCGCTTCTCCATGTCAGCAAACTTAAGGCACATATCCCGTGCTTCGTTGTCGGGTAGGGTGGAGATGGCCTTTTCGTAAATAGGTCGCGTCGATGGCAGCCCGAAGTTTGACGCCGATTTGGTTATGTAGAAATTGAACATGTCTGCACGATCCTCGTCGGCCACCGCCCTCGTTGCGCGTTCGTAGATTCGCATGGCGTGCCTTGCGAGACCCCGCTCCTCCTCCAGATTGCCGTACATGAGGTAGATCACCTTGGCAAACTTCGGCGGGCAATCCTCAATGGCCTGTTCAAATAGGTCGCGGAGGCGTTCGATGCCAATCTTGCGATCAACGGCCTTGGTCAGGTAGAGATTCCACAGCTCGAAGGCCACGGGATAGCTGAACAGGTCAAGTCCGCGTTCGTAAATCTTGAACGACTCCTCATAGTATTGGTGCTCTTCCAGCAAATTGGCGTAGTTGACCACCGTTTGCGGCGTCGCAATCCTCAGCTCAAAGATGCGCTCGTAAACCTTCCGCGTGTCTTCCAAGGAACTGACGCTTTCCACGAGGTCCACGTAAAAGCTCCATAGTTTCCAGCTCTTGTGGACGCGCTGCTGCGGCGACAAAGTCTCGTCAAAATAGTCGACTGTCGATCTTTTCGGTGCTTGGACGGCCTTGGCCATGATCCGTACGGCATCGTCGAAGTTCTCGTTTCTCAACTCCATCTCAGCCCACTCAATCCACATGTCGGCCAGCTCTGCGACGGACTTGAACGGCACTTTGACGGCCTTTTCCATGATAATGCGCGCATTTCTAAGGTCCCCTCCTCGCTCGTAAAACTTGGCGTAATTCGCCCAGAGCTGGTGGAATGGTCCCACGGCCTTCTTCGGTTGTATGGTTGCGATGGCAGCTGTGTACGTCTGGACAACCTCGAGCTTGTTCTCGCCCCAGAGCGCCACCCTCTTCTCCCACTCAGAAACGTTATTGGGGTTTTGTCGCAAGACAACGTCGTTTAGAAGAAAGGGTCTCCGGTCCATGAGCTGTTCAAACCGCATCATGCGTATATCGAGTTCAAAGTCCGCCTCTTCGTCGACTAAGCCCTTATCAGCGCGGTCCGAGGCGACCTCCATGAGAGCGCCGATGATGGACTCTTCAAACTCCGTGTACGAGTCAAACACGAGTGTGAAATCTCTAACCGTCATAACGGTGGTGATGGCCTCTTCGAAGACATCCCTGGCGCGCTCGAA
This sequence comes from Colletotrichum gigasporum, assembly GCA_024584535.1. NCBI lineage: Eukaryota > Fungi > Ascomycota > Sordariomycetes > Glomerellales > Glomerellaceae > Colletotrichum > Colletotrichum gigasporum. Next base: position 3,868,762 of record CP077951.1, read on the forward strand.
GCTGCCTCGCCGTATCCAGTAGGTGGCTAAGCCGCACCACAGCTTTCCTCGTTGATCGGCAAATCGAATAATGCCGCTCCTGATTATCCTGTCGACGTCGATACCCGTCTCGTGTCCAGTCTCGATTTCAGCTGCATGTTCGACAATCATGTCTACCATCTCGCTCCACAGCTCGTAGTGTCCCTTGCCGTGCTTACTTGTAAAACGAGGATTGTTCAAAGTATCAATGTACTTCTTGACGGCCTCTGTATACAAGCCAACCTGCCCGAGAAGCTCAATGAAGTCCTCTGCGTCCTCGGGATGTATCTGCATGTATCGGCGCCACACTTTGACGGCGCTTAATCCTGCTGCCGAGTTGGCGAAGGGCTTATAGAGGGCCCATATTCGGTTATGCTGGGTCAGGGGCAGGGCGCGAAGGGCTCGATCGAATGTTCGTCGTGTATTTGTCACGAGAGGCTGTTGGAGCAAAAACTTGAGATAGAGCTCCCAAATGCGTGGCATTTTGTTCAGAAGGATCAGTGCGCGCTCGAACAACGTGTTCACTTTTCGGTAGTCGGCTGCGAAAACCGCGGGATTCAACTTGGAGACATGCTTGGTGCGAAAAGTGAGATACTGTCGAGCGTTGGTCAGCTGCAACTTTGGGTTCCACGAGCTTGTCGTTCGACGTACCATCTTCCAAAGCTTATAGGACCGTGGGAGTTGAAGACAGGCTCTCTCAAGCACAAAGGCGCGCTCGTGAACGGTCCCATGTTGAGACTTGAACTGAATGTAGGCCAGCCACGGCTTAGTGCTTCCGGGGTTGCGTAGAATGTCCTGCTCGTAAACCGAATCCTCGTCGCTCTGCAAAGGAGTCAGCGTCGGAAGTCTAGAGGAGCCAGAACGAGATCATGATGGAACAAGGGAGTCAGTACGCACAACGAGGTGCAGGTCCGGACGCCTCTGGCTGCCGTTGAGAAGCACGGGAGCGGGCATCTTGATTCACGATGCTCGCCTAAAAGCCATGAGACGAGGAGAGGGAGAGCCTAAGCCTAGGCGCTGGACACGCGCTTCTCTGGCGCCGGTCGCTCGGTGGAGATTGGTAGGAGGATCGATGTGACTCAGGAGAAAACCATGGCGCAAGAAAGTCGACGTGCTTGCAATGGAATTGCCTGAGAAGACTGGCCGAAAGCAATGCAGGTAATGTAAACGTCCTGCGCTCCAGGTCAACAAGGCCCCAACGGCAAGCTAGGTATGTTTTTCTTACCTGCGCCCCACTGTCCATTGCATGCATGGATACAGCGATAAAGCTTTACTCGCTACAGGCATAAGGCAAGGCATCCCATCCCGTACCTAAGGTACTTAATTGAAAGGTACGGATACTCTTAGGCGCGTAGTGTCCACCTCATGCTGGAGACTCTGATAAGCCGGCCCCACTACATTTTACTTCACCTAGGTAGGTACCTATCGACAGACCACGCAGCGATAAACACGACCTATTAGGTATCTTCCAGACAGCTAGGTACCGAGCCCCGTCTAACTTACCTAGGCACCTAGCCTGTGAAGCACTGACGCAACCAGCAATCCAACGTCCGTCCTAACAACACCTCCTCTTATTGTGCGTTCACTTCAAGAGCGGCACGACGTTTGTTGTCTTTACTTGCTCATGCCTTGTGGGCTATCACTGATACCTAAACACCACCTACGATACCTGTATTGCGCAGTCTGATCAACCGCCGCCATTATGTCTGGCGCTCCCGTAGGCCAGAACCTCTCGCCACCCGCCACTGTGCTCTGCCGAATTGCCGAACTGACGATTTGGATGTTCCTCTGTAGGATCGAGAGGCCGTGTTCCCCACGCGCCAGTCCCTGGGAATCATGAAGGCCAAGCTCAAAGGCGCCGAGACAGGCCATAGTCTCTTGAAGAGGAAGAGCGAGGCCTTGACCAAGTACGTTTCCTCAGGAGCTGTAACTCGGGCAATGCGGAATATAGACACATGTCGCTGACCTCTACCGGAATCTAGGCGATTCCGAGGTTTTTTGGCTCTGTTCTTACTCGGAGATACGTATGCGCTGACTCGGGCATCGCGCCTGGACAGAGATCACAAGACGGATCGACGAAGCCAAGCGAAAGATGGGACGCGTAATGCAGATTGCATCTTTCTCCCTGGCCGAAGTTACATACGCTGTTGGCGGTGATATCGGCTACCAAATCCAAGAATCGGCGAGGTCGGCTCGCTTTCGTGTGCGTACCAAGCAGGAGAACGTCTCCGGTGTCCTGCTTCCCGCGTTCGAAAGCTACGTGACCGAAGGAAACAACGACTTCGGTTTGACGGGCTTGGGAAAAGGTGGCCAACAGGTACAACGTTGCCGCGAAACCTATGCCCGCGCCGTCGAGGCCTTGGTTGAACTCGCCAGTCTTCAGGTATGCCGCATTCCAGTATCCTGCTACACCTGCGTGTATGTGCTAACTGAGCCAAGACTGCCTTTGTGATTCTTGACGAAGTGATTAAGGTTGTCAACAGACGTGGTAAGTTCTCTACTATTTCAAGGAGCCAGATCTTGCATTGACATGAATTCAGTGAACGCTATGTGAGTAATTGTCAACTTACCTGCGCATTCCTCGCCCACTGACCATCACCAGCGAGCACGTCATTATTCCCAGGACAGAGAATACCATCAAGTGTATGTTTTCTGATGATGGAACTGGTTCGAAGCGAGCCCAGAGGGTCGATCTAACACTAGGTACAGATATCAACTCGGAGTTGGACGAACTGGACAGAGAAGAGTTCTACAGACTGAAAAAGGTGAGCGCCGAGGCGCACCTTGGACGCAATATTAGCGTTTATTAATTCGCAAGTCTAGGTCGCAAACAAGAAACAAAGAGACACTGCAGCCGCAGATGCCGAGATCAAGGCTAAGAAGGCGAACAAGGCAGAACAAGACAAGGGCGACATCTCAGGACCGTCCGATCTTCTCGCCGCAGATGAAGACAACGACGTTATCTTTTAGAAGCACCGCCGTTTAAGACGAGGATCGGCGATGCATTGTATTATAGTGGAGGTAGCTTGTGTGCCTATCCTTGCGTTCATATCATTTACATTCCCCGCTACTCTCTCGTTGCTCCGCTGCTATGAAAGACGCCGAGAACTAGGAGATTGTGACCTACTGCCGCTGGTATGTAACCTTGATTGTTTGAGAATCTCCAAGAACCATACCGGCTGTGTTTTCCTTCGCCGTGATGGCGCCTTGCTCGCCGTCGTACTCGACGAAGGCGATGCCGCGGCGGCCAGGGACCAGTCTGACCTCGCGGAAACCCTCGAAGCGCACGAATATGCTCGTAACAGCTTCGATGTCGTAGTCTTCGGGCAAGTTCTGCACGAAAAGGATCTTATTCGGAGGCAGGTACTCGTCTGGAATGACGGCTGTGGCTGAGGGGTTCGTAGATTTGAGGCCAGTGCCGCGGGCTGCCTTGGCAGGGCGATTGGCCATGTCAGATGCGGCGCCGGCTGCGCCAGGTCTTTTGAGTCGTTTCTGTTCCTCGGCAGCTTCGTAGGCCTTTTTCTTGTCTAATGAGAGAGAGGGGCATAGTTAGCAGGTCATGTTGCGAACAAGATAACGCGGGTAAGGCGCAAACAGAATCGATGGAAAACGAAGAGGGAACAGCAAGCAAGGCAAGAAAAAAGTACCTTTCTCGGCCAAACGACGACGCTTATGCAGCTCAAAGTCCTCTTCGTTGCCGGTAGTTTTGACCGTGGCGTCACTTCTGGTTCGCGCCAGCGCGAGCTGCATTGGTTTCTCGAACAACTCAAAGCCCTGGACCTCTTCGATGGCCTTGTGCGCAGACTCTGACGAGTCAAATACAACAAAGGCTTGTCCTTTAGCCTTCAGGTTCGTCTTGGCGACAATATCAATGACATTTCCGTACTCGGAGAAGATCTGGAATAGGGCATCCTTCAGTTGATCGACTTTGGCGCGTTCTTCCAGATTTCGCACGTATACTCTGTAGCAAAGGTCAGCCAATGGCCCGACGTGTCGAAGTGCAATGACACGTACGTGGCAATGGGGAGACCGGATGCCATGTTTGCGGCCCAAAGTTCTTTTGAGAATGGCTGTTGGGAGAGGGTAAGAACGGTTAATGAGAAAGAGAGAAAGCTCTGTGCCAGCTCTGTGCCGGCTTTGCGTACATAAAATTCCCGAGGCCGAGGCAGAGCTCTCCAGCTGCCTTATATAAGCAGACCCACTGGAAAAGCCTTTCCTAATAAAGTTAGTTGAGCGAATACTTTAAACTCTGGGACCATGCTTGCAGCAGGTACCCGAGATACATCGGCACCTGCTTTAGCAGGACCTTTTTATTACTATGGATAACTCGCTATTTTTACACGATTTTTATCAGGAGAACCTTAACGATGAAAAACCTAGAGAGACACGCTGCAAACAGATTTTGCAGGTAGGTACCCAAGATACCGTATAGCTTCTACGGATAGTCAGGTAGTCGACCGTTCACACCCGAACTTCGACTTGGCAATATCACCTGTGTAAAAGTGCAGGGAGTAGCAAAGACCGAGTAGATATCCTGTTTATTTGCTTGTTATATTGCTTGGCTCTTTTTTTATACTTTACGTGCTTGGGTAGGGTACCTAGGTAGTATTTTAGTCCTCCACAACTGATAGTGATAGGTACTCATTTCGGTCGCCAAGGTGTTTACCCACCCTACTTTAGGTAGACCCGACTCATTCTATCTGATCTCGTCGATTTCACCGTCCATCTATCTGCGTTATGACCCCGCATATGCTTTAGTCTTTGTAAAGTTACAAGATGCATCTCAGATCAAGGACGCTCAGTCCAGATGGCTAAGGTAATTCGTTACTTGGCTCATCGTCCCGTTACTAGTCGATACTTTCCTCGATATTCTCAGTGCCACCATTTCTTATAGTAATGTTCAGTTGATGCTGGTGGCTACGCACCATCGACAGCCAAATATTCGACAACCTGCCCCATGCCCTCATCTAAGTATGTATGTACGCCCAGAATGCATCGCTGTGACCGCCACCGACACGTATCTACGCATTCGCCTCCACTGTGGGACCCGGCTCTTCGCCCTTGGGTTCTTCAACAGCCAGGTCGTTTTTCAAGTCTGGCAGGAAGCGATCAATCCGTTTCCACGTCTCGTTCCACAGGCTCTCCTTTGCAGGATCCTTGCTAGGTGCGACCAAGTACCCACTGCTTGCCATGAATAGCACCACATTCTTGAGATTCTCCCGAACAGCCTCTTCCTGTGTGCCTGGCGTCAATTCCCGTCCCTTTGATGTAGAGTCATAGATCAGACTTACCAAGCTATCGCCCTGTCCGCTGTTCATCAGCCGATCCATGATGTCGATAATCTTCAACCACAAGTCTAACATCCCGTCCCATTTTGAGAGGAGGACAAGGTATTGGAGGAAGACTTTGCAAAGCAAGGACGATGCTTGTACTCGCATTTCGCTCATGCCATCGCGGTCCGACGAAAAAACCTCTGGTTTCAAAAGCTTAAGGATCAGTGGGAACAAGACCTCGCCAAATATAGCTGTCCATTCTTTGTGGTCGCTGCAAGTGACATCAGGGGAGAGCAACGACCGCTGGAGCGAAGTGAAAGCCTGCAGGCGGACGTCTCGGCACGGGTTTGTGCATTGCATTGTCAAGGCCTGAAAAATGGGCAGCCAATAGGCAGACCATGCTTTGGATCGTGTTAGATCATGAGTTAAGGTTATGACACGGGCGGCGACCATTTACCTTCGCTGCTTTCGAGGTGCGACTGCTTCATCAAGAAGGAGATGCGCGCCGTCATGTTGTAAATTGTGTTGATTGCCTTCGACCCGCGGGAGATAGCTTCATTCAGACTGCTCGTTTGTCAGGAAACATGACGCTTGTGGTCGAAACCAACGAATACCTACCTGGCCTGTTCGCGTGTCCCCTTGCGCTGCCTGGCGTCTTGCTTGCGCTCCGCGACTACAGCTCGGCCAGCGCCAGAGGCAAACTCGCCAAGGAGTGAAATAGCAGCCTCGTAGTTGTCTGCAATGATTGCCGGCGGTGCACCCCCACAGCCCAGCTCCAGGATGTTGAACACGAGAGGTGCCGAATCTTGCCGCCCGGCCAGTGCCCGCATGATGGCCCAGAAATCCGGAGAAGTCATAATCTCATTGCGGAGAGGGCTCGGTTCGTCTATGCAAACTCTCAGGCCTTGGAGGACGAGTGGTGACGACTTTGCGAGCACTTCCTTGGCGAGGCTTGAGATCGTGTGCAGTAGAACGGGAACATTGATGTAGTCATGCGCCTATGTGAAGATGTGAGTCAGATCCAGTGTTTTGCCAAGGCTTCGGTGAGAAAATATGTCGGGAGCACCCACGTAGCTAACTTGGAGGAGTTTGAAAAGGTAGAAAGTAGCTCTGGAGACGATGATATAGTGGAATCGTCCAGCATCTCGCAACACTCCTTGTAGTGATTCGATGACTCGCTTGCCAACGACGTGGACAGTGTCTTGGTCGCGGAGAGCAAGTACCGTACTGAACTCAAGTATGTAGGCCATTGCAGGATCGTAGATAGCGCCGGCTTGCGGCGACTTCTGTCCGTTCAAGGGCGAGGCTGGCATGTTGTCCGACTTGACGATTATTACCGTGGAGCTGTGATCCTCGGGCAACGCGTCCAGAAGAGCGTCGACAAGAGGCTCCAAGCCCTTGGGCGAGAGCTTACTGCAATCAATTGGTCAGCATTGGTACTTTGTTGTTGCAGCTGTCGACTTACGAGATGTTGGCAAAGACGTTGCCCATGTGGCACGAGTTTACGCAGTCGACTGTGCACAAGGTGCTCTCTAGTTCCTCGTCTGAAGGCTCCGGAGGGTCGTCTGCGGCGTAGCTGGAAATGTAGCTGGTGAATGCGGAGAAAAACCCAGTCTCCACAGTTTTGGAAGCCCGGTCGATTACCTGAGACGGCGTTTGCAGCGGAATGGGAGTTATGTCCAGAACGGGAGAGTCCGCCGTGAAGAAGGAGGGGATGAGGGAGTTGACGAAGAGGTTCAGCCAGATGCGAGTGATCTGGATATGTCGTTAGCCACTATTCAGAACCACTAAGACGTTGTCGACTTACAAACTTCCAACCGTTGCCAATCAAGTCTTCGCTCCCAGTTACGACTCGGAAGAGGACCAGAGTCGCCAGCTGCGCTCTGAAGTCCCTTCCCAGCTTGACGGCCAACTCGCTGACCATGACGCTGCTTTCGCCAGCCTGTACCTCGGTGTTGAGGCTCGTATTGAAGGGAATCTCGGTTGCCAACGTTGTCATGTGACTTAGCGAGTAAACAATCTGGTCAAGAGCTTCGCTGTTCTTGTACTTGGCAGCTATTCGCGCGCATTCATCGAACCCGGTGACGATCCGGGCGAAGACAGCGTCGTCCGTAGCGGACATGAAGACATACGACAGCGTGGACACGATGGGTCGCCAAGTTGAAGCGAACATATCGGCGTCGTAGATGTTGGTGTCGCAGAGAACCAGCGGACGCACAGATTCCGACTTGACGAGCAGCTCTCGCCAGGCGTAGTCAAAAGCATGTTTGTTGTCATGCTCGTCAGGAAGAATGATCTCGTTGGTTCTGATGTTGTCAAAGATTTCCTGCAAGTATTCTGGAGCGAAGTCCTTGCCATCATTGACCCCCCTCAGATTTCGCGCAAAATCCTCTACGGTCATGCGCTTCTGGCCCTTGAGGTTAGGGTTGTGCTGGTCTGTGTTCAGCATGATGATGGCATACGTCAGGACAAACACCGCATCCGCGTTGGTGACCTCGGTTGGCGTAGCCTTAGAACAGTATTTGGCCGCGAAACAAGTAACAATCCTCTCGATCAAGGCCGACTCTCCAGGAAGTCTAAATGTCTCCAAAAGACCTCTCAGTGCCTCGTCGACTCGTTTCTCCGAGAAGTCGAAGAGGTTCATGTACGCCTCCAGTACGCTTTCGCTGCCCTTTTTGGACAAGTATTCGCCGAGGACCTTCTTGGACACTCGTGACGTTCCCTTCAGGAACTTGGCAACCGCCACTGGATCTTTCACATCCTTGACGATGCCCTGTGCCTCAAGATACGCGAGACCACCTTTGGGATTCTCGTTGAATTTGCTAGTTCCCTTGATGATGATTTTTTTCCTTCGCCGTTGCTCCCGCAGCTCCGCTGCGTCTGGATAACCATTGACAACTGGCGGTTCATCTAGCCGCTCGGCAATGAACTGAATGTATCGTAGTAATGCATCCAAGCACAGTGGTGGGACACTCGTGGTACTCCAAGTCGCAGAGTCCGGAAGAGCATTCCTTGAGAGAAGACCTATCATGTCCTCGCACAGGTCTGCCCGATCGGCGTCGCAATCGTAGTTGACGAAGAGCTCGGCCATGAAGGTGGGCATTCTCGACAAAACGCCAATGTTTTCCACCATGGCCTGTCTCGCATCAGGTTTCCTTGCGCCGCCCTCAAGACCTAGCTTCTGGCGATCCTTGACTGGCACTGGCGTCGAGCGCCCGCTGCTGGTTTGTGATGGGGGTGGCTTGTCGAGTTTTGGAGATTGCGGAATCCCTGCGTATAAAGATGGATCGATGCCAGGTTCGCGAGGAATCTCCACGGACGGATGAAGACATGCGACGAGATATGAGAGGAAGAGCTCTTGCTGTAGTTTGAGTACGCCACGGCAAGTCGCCAGCAACGTCCCAGCGACAATCAAGGACTCCTGCAAAATAGCCATGTTGTCGGACCTGACCAGCTGGAAGAGATAGCAACAAAGCCTGTCTTCTGCTATACCAGCCAAAGCTGGATGCCGCGCAATAGAGGGCCCAGAAACCTCCAGGGCCACGTGAATGATGCGCAACGCCATGACACGCATCGTGTCTGTATGCTGGCGATCGTTGGGATCCAGGAAATTCACTAGAACCCGGAAGAGCTCTCTAACAGATGGGAGCGAATAGGGTCGCAGATCCAGAGAATCTGAACTCTCCTCACCGTCGCCATCGACATCCCCTTCACCCTCCACATCAACGCCTGGTCCGGCATCAGGCTTGCTGTCGCTGGATTCTGACCCCCGTTGGGATGGCTGGTTCGCGTCTAAAGGCGTCAAGCTTGACGATGACACGCGCGCCTCGGATTCTGGCCCCGCCGCCTGCAGGCCCGCAGTGGTATTTGCAGCCGGATCCATCTTGACGCTGTCCATATCCGCACTTGTTTGCTTGTCAAGAGCATCCGACTCGTCGCCAGCCTCAACTTCGAGGTGTTTGACGTCTTCAAAGATGATTTGGCACATGCGCACCATCGAGCCCTCGGCCGTCCGGCGAAGGACAGGTGAGAAACGAGGCTGTGAGCAAATGGCCAGTCCCCTGCCCATCATGTCACAGACACTTTCGTCGCTTAAAATGTCACCTCCAGGCCCCGACAGCATGTCCTCCATCAGGTGGAGGATCATGAGCAGGACGACCTCCACTTGGCCAGAGTCGCTCCCGTCAAACTGACAGCGGGTGACTGCTGCAGACAAAGACTGCATTGCGAGAGCGAATCGTGGAGAGGCGGGGCTAATGAAGCCGTAGGCAAGGAACTTGCGAAGTGCTCCTAGAGTGAGGATGGTTATAGGCGCAGCGGTGCCTTTGGTTTGAATTATCTGCAAGAATGGATTCAAAAGCGACAGGGCATCGAACGAATGGATGTCTAGATTACAGTACGGTCAACAAGGCTGATCCAGCAGAAGACGCTGGTGGGAAGAGAGCTTGTGTCCTACCTCTAACACTGGCCAGCTCGTGGCGCAACTTGCCAAACCCAGCCATCAGAGGATTGTCCTGTATGCTGCGGCCCCGTTTCCCACGCAGACCCCATCTATTGGCGGACGTGGCATCTTGGGAAGCATCGGCGCCGAGGGCTCCTGGAACTGCCCTTGGCGAAGGGGGAGCCAGCTGAATTGGATTTGGACTCCCGCCCAAGATAGCCGACACGGAAGAATGCGGTGAGCGCGCATGTTTTTGAATCGCCGAGGTTATGGATATACATTCGGACATGACCAGAGACACGGGGTCTACGGCCACAGAGACAGGGCGGCTTCGATATTGCATCCTGGGTGCAATGACGGAAGGGCCCGCGGTTCGGCGGAGGTCTAGGCTGGAAGGGCCGCCGACGGCAGACGCTGCCTCGATCTGCTGCGAATCATCGACATCCCGACTCATGATCTGCTGAATGTGGTGTCTGGAGGCGCGCGCAACTCTCGTTGTCCAGTAAGGAAGGTTCTTGCTATCGGCCGACAGAGAATCGACAAGAGCGGGCTGGACGGTGCGAATCGAGTCGAGTATAAGGAAGTCGAGACGCTCGGGGTGTTCTTTCGGGCACAGTAAGATGGGTTTAGGGTCGGGAAAGAAGAGATAGGGAGAGCCGTTGGGTATTTAGGCTTCCGGTCTGCGAATCGGGGGCGTTGAGTTTTAGGTGTCTTGTCCAAGACAGCTGTCGCCAAAAAAGCATTCCTGTACGGCTGGCGGAATTGACCAGGTTGCAGATGGAGCTCCAGGATTGAGGTAAGGGTACGGTACGGTACCTTGGATGGTCGCCTGGGGCACTGCGCTGCGCTGTGCTGCATACTACCAGTAGGTCGCACTCCATGCGATAGGTAGGCACACACCACCTTAGGTAAGCCCTAGAAGGCAAGCTGAAGGGCCACATTACCTAAGGCACCTGGCCCGGCTACAGGTACCACCCAAGGCTGGACTACCTGAAGGTACCTGTCTACACCTTGGCTCTAAATCAACCTCGACCAAGTCTACCAACTAACCTCAAAACATCTCAGATACATACAGTGCAAATGTGTCGGGACAACAAATACAAGAAAGAGAGTCGGCTTCGTTGATCTAATTCGTAAGCCGCCTTCGTGGCGGGGAACCAGAAATTGGAAGGTCTTTCTTTTGGCGCCATGATATTTGTGCCAAGCATCATATGAGTTCGAAGAGGCATTATTTAATGATTGTATATATGACTCGCTCAACTTCTGTAATCACGAGGGACTCACATAAGAGCTGGCCGTATATTGTAACATCATCGAGACTTAGATATGCGGGGCTGCGAGGGGGCTTGTTTTTTTGTCAGTCCAGAGTCTCAGTACCAAAACCATGTGTCGGTAGTGATGAACTTCCAATGACAGATCAATGTAGAGTCCCGCACCTGCGACCTGTTACTGGAGACCGACTCGATCGTTCCCCAAGTTTTTTTTCCCTTTGAGAGTTGTCCGCAAAGTCTGTGAATGTGCCAAGAAAGGAATTGGTGGAGATTTCCAAACCCAGAGCTCATTGCCTGTGCAAGCAAGTCGCAACCGTGGTAGAACAGCCCATTTCAGCTTGGTGACGTGTTCTCCTCAGGTTCACCCAGACAAGAGCAATTACCGCTATGCGGTCCTGAAGTTATGGAAAACTTCAAAGGCAGACCTTACACATGTACTTTCGGGGCGATTCCTTCGCCTCCAGGACGCCCATTGAAACTGCACTAAACTGCATCCAGTTTGGCCTCGTGCCATAACAGGCCGGCCATTCACCCAAGATTGAACCCGTTCATTGCCCCCACCAAGCCTAACGCCGTTGTGCAACACGACCCCTTCCAATGGGATCGAGGTATACCTAGTATAACGTGATTGATAAGCGAGTGAAACAGACAAGCGAGTGAAACAGGTCCTTATCGCACCTTAAAGAGTACTTTTTTAAATATTTATTAAAAGTCTAATAACGTAGTTCATCAGTGAGTGGACCACCATTAGTGACCGGGCCACTTTTCCCACCTTCACCACTAAAAGCTTCTATATCTCAACCATAATCAATTAAATTAATTATAACTACTCAAAATCACTTAAACTACTTATTTCCACAACCTCTGGACAGGTCCTTACGTTATGGCCGGTCTTACGACAAATACCACAATGTCGTGAACCTATCCGATAACGCTTTAATAACCCCTCGTTTTCCTCCTTTTTACACCCTTCCTCCTTAATAACACCCTTTATAACTATAACTTCCCTCACCTAAGACCCATCTAATACCCCTCCATCTTATAATCTAATTCTTTTAACTCTCCAGCGTTTATTAAGGGCCATATTTACATCTCAAAGATGGCGTAGCTCTTCCTCTATAAGGGTAATTATATAAGAAATATACTATAAACCTTTTAAAAGCTTATCAACAACTTCACAAATTAGAGTTAGTGAACTTCCCTAATACTTAGAGATTCTTTTTTTATAAGTGAAAACTAAGAAATAACCTTATTAATGGTTTAAGGTATCTTAGAAACCCAAGGGTTAGGTAGCCTTATAACAGTCCAAGTACGTATATTATAACTAGCTATGGCGACTACTATGAGTATCTTCAAAATAAGGAGAAAAGAAGGAAAAATCTACTACCCTACAAATCCGTTGGATCCTGATCAGGTCTGCCTGGGCCTGATCAGGCTTAGTAAGCAGCGATTGGCGTTGAACATGGCCGAGTGGTTCCGAGGCCTCTGATCGGGCCTTGGCCCGTGACAGCCTAATAGGGGTGTTCAGGGTTATTAGTATTTGTAATTACATATCCAGCTTAGAAAGGATAGTTTGAGGGTTATAAGGAATAAGCCTAGCCCCTTTAAAGCCCCCATGGATATTTTCGCGGGTAAAGTTTTAAAGGAATACGGCCTTAAATACGAGGAAGAACTTGGGTTTAGTGATGTGGGTAATCCAGGCCTTAGTAAAGTGCTTAATTTGAGAATTATATCTTAACTTTAATATATTATAATAGTTAATATTAAGAAGTTAGGTTAAATATAATAAATAAGTAAGTAAATAAATAATTATAATTTTATTCTTTTTATAATACTCCTTAAAATTACTATTAATATGGTTTTTATGGTTATTAATAACTAATATTTAATATATACTTTTTAATTGTTGTTTTAAGTGTTTATCGAAATGCTAAAGCCATTAAAGGGCAGTTTTATTATCGGTCCATTTATTAGAAGTTATTTTAATTACTTAGTTATCCGGAATCTAAGCCTCGGAATACTAATTCGTAAAGTGGAAATAGCCCTGAATTATTAAAAAAGGTAGTATTATATAATTATCACTAATAGTATAATAAATCACTATTACTTATTCTCTATTACTAAGTTAAACCTTTTTTAGTTTTTTAATTTAATTAGAATATATAATAACTATTCTAAGTTGGATTATACTTATTATTGCGAAGGGCTGGTCCTAGGCCTTGTCTCAACCGAAAAATAGCCAAATACTGTTTATTTCAAGCTAAAGAGGAAAAGGGTAAACTACGATATAGCGCGAAATCTCTACTTCCTAGGGGGTGGGCACTAGTGGGGCACCGGTGAGGTACCAGTGTAAGTACAGGCATAGCCCAGGCATAACCACCGGGTTCAGCCCGTAACACTACCCCCCTCCTCCCCCCTACACAGCCTCTAGTTCCTGGCTAGCCTCCTAGGGGGCACGTGTACATACACCACATCTCTATTATTCTCTAATATTAGCCCATAATACTCCTTATAATAATCCAGTATCTCCATTTCTTTTATAACACTAGCTAACTCTTATATAAAATTAATATAACCCTCCCACTTTACTAGGGTTTCACATCTTCTCCCTCTACTCACCGTTTTTTATTTAATAATATAAATCTCCTTTATTTATCATTCATCCTTATTATTTATTTTCTTAATAAATAGTAATTAGTAATCCAATTAAATTTAGTTTAGGAGGGGGTTATTAGTTAACCTCCGGAGGATGTCCATATAAAATTATAAGTAAATCCCTTTTAGTATATTTAACTCTATTATATGTATACTTACTACCTTAGTAATTTAGTATTAGTGGTATAGTTATATAAACTTCTTATTTAGGTATAGGGATTTATAGTTTATAACGTTAAACTAGATTTTATTATTTTCCTAATACTTATTTATTAATAACCAGCAATAATTAATATTTAATTCATAATACTATTATATTAAGGTTATTATAACCTAGGTAAATATTATAATATTTTTTATTTTAGTTATTAGTTCGTTTATGGCCACTTTCCCATAGTTAAATAGTCCCTTATTATCTTTTTTTATAATTAGTAATAGGTTAATATAATACTCGTATTTTATAAAGAATAAAGAAATATTAGTTATTAAGCTGGTTTTATTCCATAGGGCTAACTATATTATAGGAAATAATCCTCCCTAATTATCCTAGGCCTAAGTAATATAGGCCTGTAAAATAACCTGAACCTCCTGGTTTATATGCTTTGTTCCCTTATTAGTTTATGGGTAGTAGGTGGTACTTAGTAGTTAGGTAACCCTAGTTAATTTATAGAATTCCCGTTAAAAATTATTAACTTAGTTTAACTTTTTATTATTTATAATTAACTAAGGTATCCTATGGAAATGGTAATAGTTATAAAGGAATTGTTGGATATAAGATACTATGTTTATAATTTCTATTTCCTCTAGTATTAGTGTTTTACTTACCTAATTAATTATAACTTATATATAATAGGACTTTTTTTTTTATTAGTAGTAAATTAGTAATAAAATCCATTAATAAGTTATTACTTATTTGGAGGGGGATGGGTAGGGGTTTAAGTAACCCCTTCTTAGTTTACCTCTAAATATAAATACCACCATATATATAATAGTTCCTTATGAACCTTTTAATTATCTAGGAGTACCCCAGCTAATAAAAGCGTCGGCTTATAATCTCAAATATATTATTACACTTTAGGTAACCATTAGTATTAGAATTATAGTACTCTTATATAACCCTTATCCATAATAAACTTAAAGGGTTATTATCATCTTTTCTTCTAAGAACCCATATTTTATCCTAGAATATTAACCTTTATTATTTATTAATTGCATATTCTGTAATCTAAACCTTTAATTATAATTTTAGTGGGAAATTATATTATCCCTACTTTATTACCTTATAAACTTAGTAGTATAATCTGTTTTTTTTAATAATCTAATCCTAAAATATTTATAATTGATTATTATTTATAAATACTATTATATATAAGAGTACTAGTAAATCGTTTATAGTATAGCCCACCTAGGGAGCACTAGTTCCTTCCTTAAGGATAGTGTGGTTAGGTATTAACTAGAGTACATATCCCTATTCTCTTTTATTATCCCAGCCCTAGGGGGTGTCCTACTCCCTCTAAGAGAGGGTATCGGGGACTACTACTTCCTTTCCTAGTTAGTACTCTAAATAAAAGTCGTATTAGGTTAGTTCTTCTATTCACTAGTTCTACTTCTTAGTGAAGTGTTATTTCCTTATAAAGTATTTAAGGTTTTTATAATCTATAAAAATCTTAAAATTACCTATACTTCATAATTCTACTCTTTAAACCCTAAGGTATACGAGTATAATAAATAGTTCCTTATTATATAAATAAGGTAATTATACTTAACTAATAATAACTTTTATAAATAAAATATAATAAGGTACTAATACTCATTAGAGTCTTTTTATATAAGGGTATTACCCAAAATAAACCCTAAACAATTTATCTCTACTATTATCTTTTTTTTAGGGTTAAAGCGGTGAAACACCAACTCTATACTAAATAACCACTTAAACTCCTAGAATCCTTCTTCTTAACTAGGTCCCCAATAGAATATAGCCGACTTTTTTATAAACATCATAAGGGGCTTAATAATAATAATATAATTAAATATAAAAATATAATAATAATTTATAAACCCAAGGAAACTTCTAACCCCTTTTATAATCCTAAGGAGTAATTACTTAATAATAACTTTTAACTTCTTAGGGTTATATAAAATCCCTTTCTCAATAATAATAATAAACCCAACATATTTCACGATCTTAACTAAAAAAATACACTTCTTAGGGTCTAATTATAGTCCAGCCTCTATTAGGCACCAGAGGACCACCTATACCTTCTCTTTATACTTTTTCTTTAACCTAAATATATAAATTAGGATATTATCTAAATAAATAATAATAAAGTTATTTAAAAAGTTTTAGAGAGTTATATTAATATACTATTAGAACATAATTAGGGCCTCGGTGAATTTAAAAAAGTAAACTAATTATTTAAAGAGTTTATATTTTATATAAAATACTATTTTTTAATATCTTCTTTTATAATCCGAATTTTATAGAATATAATTATAACGTTAAGTTTTATATACTACTACGTAACGGCTACTCGTTGGAGGGTCTCTAATATAAGTAGTAGTGGATAATAGTCCTTTTTTATAATATTATTAAGGGTTTAGTAATTAACGTAGAACTAAATTCCCTTACTAAGCTTTTTAATAAATAATACTAGGGTACCCGTTGGTGAGCTGCTGGCTCGAATAAACCCTTTGTTTAGTAGGTCCTTTAGTATCTTTTTTAGGACTAAGAATTCCTTATAGGATATCCCATATAAGGGTCCCCATAGAAGTGTAAACTCCTAGCCGTGAGTATCCTTAATAAGGGGGATCTTATGGTTAACCCCTGGCCTCCTAGGGGGCACTAATTATACCTTCTCTAAGTTAAATAAATCTCTAAACTCTTTATAAACCTAGCCTAGGATGAGTTCTTTTATATTCATAGGCTTTTTTTCTTTTAGTATATCCTTAATATCCCTTAAGTTTATAGTTATAACCTAGGCTTTTAGTGCCCTCTAATGTTTTACTTATTAGTATATAATTATAAATATAAGGGCTATTAGTAATTAGGCTATATGAATCTCTTTTATAATAGTTAGTTTTTCCTAATTAAAAAGGTATACATTTACTCCTCTTTTATTATGGTGTACTCGCTAAGTAGTAGTGTTATATATTATATAGTTTATTTTTATTTATAGTTTCCCTAAGAATATGGGGGGGTCTAAGCTTTTAACTATGTATATATAAACTTTCTAAGTATGGCCACTTAATTCTAAATCCAGGATAGCTATACCCTGGGTATCACCAGGTAATAGCCCGTCTTATGTATACCCTTACAGGGTCCACTTCTTCTAATCCATTAACGGTAGTTGGAGGTGTCTAAAAAGAGACTGATCCGTTATTGCATAGACGTCGTAACTAGTATCGATAAGGGTGTGTATTAAGTGTCCTTTATTAATCCTTACCTGAATAGTGGTTAACCTTTGGCTCCTTTGTTGCTGCTTTTCTTAGTGGGACTCCTATCCTTTGGTTTCCTCCTTTATTAACTCTAGTACCCGATTTTATACTAAAGTTACTTTTTTCCTAAGTTATTTTTATTAGAAAAGGTATTAGTAACCTTTTAGTTTTTTTTTTTTAATTTAAGATCCTTTTATTTTTTTATTACTTTAATATAAATAACCTTTATTTACTTAGGAACTTTTTTTTAATAATTCCTAATAATATAACCTTTTTTATTATAATAAAAGTATTTATGGTGGTCCACTAATGGGTTACCCGAGGAGTAATAGTGGTAATAATCCTTTTCCTTTTTTTAAGTTAATAAGGTATAAGTAACACTAATCATCTAAACATCTCCATTATAATCCTTCCGTGGAGGGGCTAGGGTTAAGGACCAGTGACGCTCCCATTTAGTAGTAACGGGTATTATACACTCTAGTTTCCAGGTAATGTCCTATAGTATAGTCAATTACTAAGTATACTCCCCTAATAAGGAGATAGTAATTAGGTGCTCCTTTAAGTGGGAAATAAGGGCGTTTTCTAATATAATAATCTTAATAATATTAAACTATACACTACCTCTTATATCTATTATTATTTATTTAAATTTTAATAAAAAAATAATTAACTTTTTATTATTTTTCTAATAAAGAGTTTATAATTAGGTTATAGTTTAGGGTTAAGTGTTTAGGTCTTAATAGGTCTTATTAAAGTAAAATATAAAATCTTCGGGGTTATATTAACCTTTAAACCCCCTGGTTACGTAGAATATAGTAACCACCTACTAAGGACTAGTATCCAAATAAGAGTTAATTAGGTACTGAAACTGTGTAGGGGGAAATGTTTACGCTAAGCGGGTTTTTCCTTAATTAGGCGACAACGAGCTATTTGAGAGAGGGGAACTGGGGACGTATTTTTAGTGGAGGACATAATAGGGTACCACCAGAAATATAACACATTATAGAACGTTAACAAGTATCGTTAATTAAATAAACGTATTCAGAGTTTTTTTTACCCGTTTACTTGGATTATATACTATGAATAGTATAAAGGTTATTTTACCACCGAGTAAATAAGGCCCCAATACTCACTAGTGTTTACATCTAAGGTTAGAACCCCTTTTTAGCTCTAATTAGGTTTTAAGGTGTCTCCTTACCTAGATTATAACTCTAGTTAAGCGGTTTCGTACGAGTTAGTTACCTTCACGGACCTGGGACGGAGGGTATACGACCTATAGTTAGTAGAGTATGTGTATTATACGATATAGCATATACTGTTTATTATATCCCCCGCTCCGTTATAGTATTATAGTTCTTAGTTAATAAAATAGAATACTCTATTTATAGTAATCTTATCCCTTATCTACTATACCTAAAAAAGGTAATCCTTTTACTTCCCCGAAAACTTTAAAGGTATTAATAATAGTTTATAACGTATTAGTATCTCTATTACGAAGTAGCGGCTACCCATTAGCGGGGCTTCGGTGTTTACATCTTTTATAGGGGTCAATAATATTGCCCCTAAACCTCGGCTTTACTCTAGCTCATTAAAGAGCTTAATAATCCTCACCTATAGGGGCCCGAGGGCCTTGTTTAAGGCTAGCTACAATTAGGCTTATAGTTTATTAACTATTATACTAATTAGTATCCTTTTTTTAACTAATGGGGAGCTATACTTTACTTAGTATCCGATGTTCATTAATTTATTATTAAAGAACTACACTTAACTTAGGATTCTACTTTATAACTAATAAAAAGCCGGGCTTAACCTAGTAGTATCTTATATAATAAATAAAACTAAGCTTGAAATATACAAAGGGCTGGTCCTAAGCCTTATCTTAACTAAAAGGTAACTAAATACTATTTATTTTAAGCTGAAGAGGAAAAGGGTAAACTACGATATAACGCGAAATCTCTGCTTCCTAGGGGGTGGGCACTAGTGGGGCACTGGTGGGGCACAAGTGCAAGCACGGGCATAGCCCGGGCATAACCACCGGGTTTAGCCCGTGATAATTATAAAACTAATCTTATTAAAGTTATAGAAATTATTATTTATAATACCGTATTTTAATTGCATATTAGCCATAAATCAAAACTAAGGTTTAATAATCGTAGGATCTTCATAGAGGCCTCTCTAATAATCATAAACCCGAGAAAATCATATCTTAAGTTCTAAATACTACTAAACAAAGTGTTTTATTTAACACTTCCCAACTAATCAACTATTATACTTTTAGAATAGTATATTAATTATATTTTCTATATTTATACATCGGGGTGAGAATTTTTGAGAATCTAGGTTAATAATATATTAAATAATTACCTCCTCCTCGGTCTCTATTAAATTTAACTACGTATTCCTATTATTAACCTTCGTATTTTAACCCTTTATTCTAAACTAGAGGGTAATTCTCAGAACGTTATAAATAATTATTATACATTGGATACTTAATTATAGTATTAATCGGATCACATTAATTACTAGAATAATCCTATATTTAAGCAAGGCTTTGGATATTATTTTATAAAAGAAATTATATATTAAAACTTTTAGTGGTGAAGGTAAAAAAAGTGGCCCGGTCACTAATAGTGGTCTACTCACTAATAAACTATATTATATAATAAAAGTGTAAATACGTTTATATATAATTACTAATAAGAATAAAAGTTATAAAGAAAACTCTAAAAAATATAATTCTAGCCTTAACCCTAATAATTTTAAAACTATTATGTATATTATTATGAGTTTAAGAGTATAAGGACTAATATAGTTCATCAGTAAGTGGACTACTATTAGTGACCGGGCCACTTTTCCCACCTTTACCACTAAAAACTTTTATATCTCAACTATAATTAATTAAATTAATTATAATTACTTAGAATTACTTAAATTACTTATTTCCATAACCTCTAAAAAATCCTTATATTATAACTAGTCTTATAATAAATACCATAATATCGTAAATCTGTCCAACAACGCTTCGATAACCCCTCGTTTTCCTCCTTTTCACACCCTTCCTCCTCAATAACACCCTTTATAACTATAACTTCCCTCACCTAAGACCCATCTAATGCCCCTCCATCTTATAGTCTAATTCTTTTAACTCTCCGGCGTTTATTAAGGGCCGTATTTGCATCTCAAAGATGGCGTAGCTCTTCCTCTATAAGGGTAGCTATATAGGAAATATATTATAAACCTTTTAAAAGCTTATCGGCAACTTCACAAATTAGAGTTAGTGAGTTTCCCTGATGCCTAGAAATTCTTTCCTTTATAAGTAAAAACTAAGAAATAGCCTCGTTAATGGTTTAGGGCATCTTAGAAACCCAAGGGTCGGGTAGCCTAATGGGGGTGTTCAGGGCTATTAGTGTCCATAATTGCATATCCAGTTTAGAAAGGATAATTTGAGGGTTATAAGGAATAAGCCCAGCCCCTTTAAAACCCCCATAAATATTTTCCTAGGTAAAGGTTTAAAGGAATGTGGCCCTAAATACGAGGAAGAACTTGGGTTTGGTGATATGGGTAATCCAGGCTTTAATAAAGTACTCAATCTAAGAGCCATATCTCAATTTCAACACACTATAGCAACTAACGTCGAGAAGCTAGGTTAAATATAATAAATAAGTAAGCAGGCAGATAGTTATAATCTTATTCTTTTTATAATACTTTTCGAAATCGCTACTCATATAGCTTTTATAGCTGTCACGGGCCAAGGCCCGATCAGAGGCCTCGGAACCACTCGGCCATGTTCAACGCTAACCACTGTTTACTAAGCCTGACCAGGCCCAGGCAGACCTGATCAGGATCCAACGGATTTGTGGGGTAGTAGATTTTTCCTTCTTTTCTCCTTATTTTAAAGATACTCATAATAGTCGCCATAATTAATTGTAATATATGTACTTAGATTATTATATTATTTTTAAGATTATTAAAAGTAATTAATTGAATACCTAGTATAAAAGTCTATGATTTATATAAGAGTGGTAAGAAGTTTTAGATGGGTTGACCTAAGGAGTCCCTGAACGTTTAACGCTGATTAGTATGATCTGATTAGACTTAGAGGTTATTATAAACTCGAAACAACGCGTATGTGTATTCGTAGTAGAGTACCTCGACCACGTTATTAAGTATACTGCGGTCATTATTGAACGTAAAACGCTAGGATAAGCGATAATTATGCGATGATGGAAGGTAACGCTGAATTATTTAGAAACTTATAGTAGTTGGTGTAACTGATCGGATAGTTTATAACCTAATTATAGGAGATATGGACCACCTAAGTAATTGAATAAAAGACTTAACGAGAGTAGATTCGACTATTATAGGAAGCCCTGGTAAAACCTAGGTACTTAACATCGACGATAAACTAATCCCTAATACCCTTTATAATACTAATTCCCCCTAATTAGGTTTATATACTGTTACGGGCTGATGCCCACGATGGCCTAAGCTTTGCCTGAGGCGTTAACCAGCATCCAACAAAAGAGCCCTCCGGTCAAAGGGGCCTCCGATCAAAGGGCCTCCGGTGACCTCCGGCGCCCCACCAGAGGTCCCCTTTGTTCTCCAGCAGTATAGATTCCTACACCGCCCCCCTTGCGAGGAACTTCCTCTCTTTCGCTCCTTAGCTTGAAGTAAACAGTAATAGAGCACCCTAAGGTCGAAAACACCTAGGCCTAGCCCTTCGCATATACCACCTCTAAAATAAGTTAAATATTAAATTCCCGATTCACCGAAGTTTAATGGATTACGTAAAAAGTTTTAATAATAATACCTTAAAATAAGAGGGAAAATAAGTATAAATAAAAAAGCCTTTAGTTTAGAATTAACCGTATTCACTTATATCTATTCTAAGTTAAAAAACACTATATAAACTATGGTGAACACCTACTATGCATAAAAAGGGGCCAATAGGTTAAAGAACCCGGATAAATTTATGGAATACTTAAAGGGTTACTATATGGACCTTAACGTAAAAGTACGAGCCCTCGACCAATTAAGGATTATACAATAAAAGGAGAATAAGAATTTCACTTACTTCTTCCCTAAATTTAAAAAGAGTTTATAAAAGTAGGAGGAGGATACTAATTAAATGTTATAAGGATTAATTACCTTAAAAAAGCCCTAAATACTATAATAAGAGCCCCCCTTATTAGTATAATTAATAAACCAACGATATACATTATATATACTTAGATGCTCCTAAGTATAAGCTTAGAATTGGATAATGAATCCTATTAAGTCCACTATAAGCATTGGCATAGGAGATCGCTGACCCTTAACTAAATAAGAACTAAGTCCCCTTAGAAGTAAAATAGTCGATTAGAGTCCCCTTAACCTAATTAGATGGAGTGGGAACCTATAAAGGTAAATAAGTTAACTAAGGACAAGAAAGTCCGTAAACGGCTAAACTAAGAGGAAGCTCGTAGATGTTATAATTATAATAAAAAAGGGTATATATAATAGTAATGCCCTGAGGATCGAAAAGAGATAAGGAAGACTAAGACTTTTAAAGGAAAAACTAAGGAATAAAGTAAAACGGATAGTAGCTTTGATTAGGATTTTGAGGACTCGGGAAAAGAGTAACTCCTGGTGAAAGTTGTTATTAGGAGGAATAAGTTATAGAGGAATGGAAGGTTGTTAAAAAGAGTATGGATTATGACCTATTTTACGTTAATATCGGGATTAATGGGATATGCTATATAATTACTCTTATTAATATAGGGTATTTAATATATACCCTGATTAGTGACGCCTTCGCTAAGAAACTCCGTTTACTATGTATTAGTATTACACCTTAGAACTTAATATAAGTTACCACTATAGTTCTTAGTGTAATACGCTACGTTACTTATATTAATATCGATATTAATAACTATAAACGATACTAATTATTTTTTTATATTATTCTTAATTAAGAAGACGATGTTATCCTTAGAAGGTCCTAGATAATTAATGATAATATTATGGTTTACTTAGTATAAAGTATTTTGTATATAAGTGTTATGGACTACTAAGTAATAAAAAAGAAACCAGGTCAGGCCTAGTAAGATCCAAAGTTCCTAATCCAGTAATAAATTAGATTAGTATTCTTAGCTTTAATTAGGTGAGTATAGAAGAGAAGAGAGACCCCTCTTAGTATATCCACCCTAAACGCATTCTCTATAAGTTTAGCTGATATTAAGAAGGTCCTAACACTAAAAATAAAAATAGACCCGAGGACAAAACTCCCTATACATTACTATAAGTTTTTATATATTTTTAACCGAGATAAGGCTAATTAATTATTGCCACACTAAAAGAACGTTAACTATACTATCCCTATTAAAAAGGACTCCTATGGTTAAAACAAACCAGTGACCTAGGGACCTTTATATAGTATATTAAGGGAAGAGTTAATTGTACTACGCTAAACCTTTATAGAATTATTAGATAAAGGGTTTATTAAGGCTAATAGCTCCCCTGTATTATTGCCCGTTCTGTTTATCCGGAAGCCTGGAGGAGGGTTATAGTTCTACGTTAATTACTATACCCTTAACACTATTACAAAGAAGGACCAATACCCCTTACCCCTAATTAGCGAAACCCTAAGGGCACTAGTAAAAGCAAAGTGGTTAATAAAGTTAAATGTTTTTACTGCGTTTTATAAGATCCGGGTTAAGAAAGGAGATGAATAGAAGACGGCGTTTAGGACAAGGTATGGGTTATACGAATAGATAGTTACCCCTTTTAGTTTAATTAGAGCCCTCGTAACGTTCTAGTAATATATTAACCATACCCTATAAGACTTCTTAGATGAGTTCTATTTAGCTTATATTAACGATGTCCTGATATATTTGGACGGTTCCCTCTTTGATTATAAAAAGAAGGTTAAGAAGGTCCTCAAGTACTTAGGCGCTATAAGCTTATATATGGATATTAATAAGTACGAATTCGAAGCTAAGAGTGTTAAGTATTTGGGGTTTATTATTAATATTAATAAGGGAATTCGTATAAACCCTAAAAAATTAAGGTAATCTAAGGATAGGAAGTACTCTGATTAGTATAAGGAGTTCATAGGTTCGTCGGTTTTATTAACTACTACTAATAGTTTATACCCAACTTCTCAGGGATCGTATAACCCCTAATAACCTTAACTAAAAGGGATATACTATTCATTTAGAGTAAGGAGTGTACTAGAGTGTTCGAGGAGCTGAAGACTCTCCTGATTAGTGCACTTATATTAGCTCACTGGGACCCTAATCGAGTTATAGTATTCGAGACCGATTCGTTTGGTTATATAGTAGGAGGTGCCTTATTGTAGTATAACGATGAAGGGATCCTACAACTTATAATATTCTTTTTATGTAAGAACTTACCTGCGGAGTATAATTACCTAATACATAATAAGGAACTATTAGTAATAATATACTGCTTAGAGTACTAGGATTTAGAATTATAGAGTATAAAAGAGTTTATTATCTTAACTAATTACCTGAGTTTAAAGTATTTTATAACGAAGAGATAGTTAAGTGAATATTAGATTAGGTGGTTAGAATTATTATCCCATTATAATTTTATTATCTAATTTAGACCTAGTAAAAAAGTAGTAGTTCCTAATACATTATCGAAATGTGAATAGAATATCCCTAGTACCCTATAGGACAACAGGTTAGAGGGTTAGAAGATTAAACTCCTAAAGAATAGGATTAACGTATTATAAGTTAATAACGTAGTAGTAATTAGAGAAGTGTAGGCCCGATTAGGGTAGGTAGAGAGGGTTGAGTTTAGTATAAGAGATTCCCCTGGAGATATGGATTAGATTGATAACCTTAACTTAGATAAGATGGAACCCCCCTTAAACCCTTTTAAAGAAGAGCTATTATGCTCCTAGTGGGATAAAGCCTTAGATTAGAATAACCGATACTAGTTAATTAGGGGGGTAGTATAAAAAGGAGACCGATAATTTCCCTTATAGTGGAAGTTACTAATGATGTTATTAGAATATACGATTAACGATAATAAGAGATTATTATAGAGGGATAAAATCTGGATTCCATATTATGAGCCCCTAAGGACGGGTTTAATCTAGAGGTTCTATAACTCTACGTTAATGGGATATCCGGGGAGGGACACTTTAAAGGCCTTAATTAGCCGCTAATTCCATTAACCAGGCCTATCCTAGGATATCCGAAGATTTATAAGGAACTATAATGTTTATGGACGAGGAAATGTATAGTATAATAAGAAGAGGGGCTTATTAAAGCCTCTACTTATCCCTGGACAGATCTGAGTAGAGGTCTTTATCGACTTTGTAATAGGACTACCCCCTTCCCACCACAATGGGGCTATAAACGTTATAATAGTAATTAATCGTTTATTAAAGAATGTAATTTTTAAGTCATTAAAGGACATCATAACGGATATAATAATAAACCAACTAATCCGAGGTCTAATCAGGTACCATAGGATACCTTATATAATTATATTAAATAAGGGATTATAGTTTATGAGTTTTATATGGAAATAACTCTACTAATTACTATGGATTAAACAAAGACTTTTTATAATGTTTTACCTAGAAATAAATAAAGTTATGGAGAGGGTAAACTAGGTAATGGAAACCTATTTTAGAGTATACATAGTATATACTTAGGACAATTAGGATAAACTACTCTTAGTAGTAATAATAGTTATTAATAACCGGGTCACCTTATTAATAAGACTTAACCCATTCTTTGTTACTCATAGGTATAACTTAAACCTAATTAGAGTAGAGGAACCCCTATGGAATAATAATAAAACCCCTATAATAAAAGTAGAGGTTCTGGTCTAAAAACTAAAAAACACTTCTAAGTAGGCTTAGGTAACAATAACGGTAACATAAGAGAAATAAGAGATTACCGTAAATATAAGGCGCTAACCATCTAATTAGTTTAAACCTAGGGATAAGGTTTAACTAAGGTTATAGAATATCTAATTTAATTAATTATTAAAAAAGTTCAATTAAGTTAATATAAAGTATATTATCCTTAAACTAGTTAAATCCTATACTTACTAATTAAATATACTACTAGGGATTTATAATATCTTTTATGTAAACCTAATTAAGTACACTAAAGTTAATTTGTTATTATCATAAAACTATAATAACACCTAATTACTTATAATACTAATAACTAATAAGGAGGAGTTTAAAGTTAAGGAGATCCATAATATACGGAAAGTATAGGGTAAATAAAAGGTTTTAATAAAGTAGAAGGATTATACCTAACTCACCTAAGAGTTAATGGATATACTAGTGGATATAGCGGCCTTGGACTGTTACGAGGCTAATTACGGGAATATCCCTTAGGAAGGGAGGGGAGGAAGGGGGTAATTATCACGGGCCAAGGCCCGATCAAAGGCCTCGGAACCACTCGGCCATGTTTAACGTTAACCACTATTTACTAAGCCTAACCAGGCCTAAGTAGACCTAATTAGGATCCAACGGATTTGTGGGGTAGTAGACTTTTCCTTCCTTTCTCCTTATCTTAAAAATACTCGTAGTAGTTGCTATAGCTAGTTGCAATATACGTGCTTGGACCGTTACAATAGCTATTAACGACCAATATCTAATATATACCTCTTAATTACTATTTTAAGTATTTATCAAAATACTAAAGCCATTAAAGGGCAATCTCATTATCGGTCCATCCATTAGAAGTTATTTTAACTACCCAACTATCCAAAATCTAGGCCTCGGAGTACCAACTCACAAAGTAGAAGCAGCCCTAAACCACCAAAAAGGCGGTATCGTATAACCATCACTAATAATATAATAAATTACTATTACCCATTCTCAATTACTAAGTTAAACTTTTTTTAATTTCCTAATCCAATTAGAATATATAATAACTATTCTAAATTAAATTATACTTATTATAAAACTGGTCTTATTAAAATTAAAAAAATCTTTATTCATAATACCATATTTCGATCACATATTAACTATAAGTTGTGTGATGGGCTGGGCCCTCTTGGAGGCTTCGCAGCCTCTCAGCCATGGACTCCGTTTACCTAAGCCTGGCTTACCTAAGACGGATCAACCTTAGGCCTGATTAGAGTAAACGGGTCCTATGGGGCAGAAGACATTTTCTCCTTTTCTCTTTTATTTTAAAAATACTCATAATAATCGTTATAGCTAGTTGTAATATACATACTTGGATTATTATATTATCTTTAAGATCTTAGTATCATCAGAAATAATAAGAGTACACTGGGTGTGGAAATAATTGTCGACGAAAAGTAAGTTTATGACCTTAGTGGGAATACTAAAGAGTCCTAAGTGGGTTAACCTGAAGGTCCCTGAATACTTAAAGCTGATTAGTGAGGTTTGATTAGGGTTAGGAGGTTTTAATAAATTCGAAAGAACGTATTCTGTGTAGTAGAGTACCTTAATAACGTTAATTAGTATACTATAATTACTACTAAATGAAGATGTGTAAAAGGAATAATAATTGTATTATAATAGAAGATAACGTTGACCTATTCGGAAACCCGTAGTAGTTAGTGTAGTTGATTGGTTAGTTATTAGCCCAGCTATAGGAGATGCGGACCACCTAAGCAGCTGAACGAGAAGTTTAATGAGAGTAGATTTGAATATTATAATAGACCCTAGTAAAACCTAAGTACTTAACCTTAACATTATATAAAACCCCTATACCCTCTACAACGCCGATCCCACTTAATCAGGCCTATACACCACTTCCTAAATAATTAAGATACTAAATCCCCGATCCACTAAAATTTAATGGATTATATAAGA
This sequence comes from Colletotrichum gigasporum, assembly GCA_024584535.1. Lineage (NCBI taxonomy): Eukaryota > Fungi > Ascomycota > Sordariomycetes > Glomerellales > Glomerellaceae > Colletotrichum > Colletotrichum gigasporum. The sequence goes on from CP077951.1 coordinate 3,896,677, forward strand.
GATTTTAATAATAGTACCTCGAAATAAAAGGGAAGATAAGTGTGAATAGAGAAGCCTTTGGTTTAGTATTAATAGTGTTCACTTATATTTACTTTAGACTGGAAAACACTGTATAAGCTATGGTGAGTACTTATTATTTATAGGGAGGAGTTAATGGGTTAAAGAACCCTGAATAATTTATGGAATATTTGAAGGGTTGCTACGTAGACCTTAATGTAGAAGTACGAGCCCTTGACCAACTAAGAATAATATATTAAAAGGAGAACGAGAGTTTTGCCCACTTTTTTCCTAAGTTTGAAAAGGAGTTCGTAGAAGTGGGAGGAGGACACTGGCTGGATAATATTAGGATTAATTACTTAAAAGGAGTTTTAAATATTATGATGAGAACCCCTTTAATTAGTGTAATTAATAAACCAACGGCCTATACTATATATACCCAGATACTCCTGATAATAAGATTAGAGTTGGATAGTGAATTGTATTAAGCTTGTTATGAGCATTAATATAGGAGATCGCTAACACCTAGCCAGAATAAAATTGAATTATTAACTAAATAAGATAATTAGATAGGGTTACCTTAACCTGATTAGATGGATTAGGAACCCACTAAAGTAAGCCGGATAATTAAGGATAAACTAGTCCGAAGAAGGTTAAGCTAAGAGGAAACCCGTAAATACTATAATTATAGTAAAAAGGGGCATATATAATGGAGATGTTTTAGAGACCGGAAAGATAAGGAGATTAAAACCTTGAAAGGGAAGACCAAAGAGTAGAGTAAAATAGATATTAGTTCTAATTAGGACTCTGAAGAGTTGGGAAAAGAGTAGCTCCTGGTGGAAGTCGTTATTAGGAGGAACAGGTTATAAAGGAATGGAAGGTTATTAAGAAGAATATGGATTATGACCTATTCTATGTTAACATTGGAATTAATGGGATATAATATACTATTACTTTTGTTGATATAGGGTGTTTGATATACACTCTGATTAGCGATACCTTCGCCAAAAAACTCCGCTTACTATATATTAGTATCACTCCTCGGAATTTAATATAAGTCACTATTATAGTCCCTGGTGTAATTCGTTATGTTACCTATACTAATATCGATATTGATGGTTATAAACGACGATGGTTATTCTTTTATATTATCCCTGATTAAGAAAACGACGTTATTCTGGGTAGATCATGGATAATAGATGACGATGTTATAGTATACCCAGCTAAGGGTACCCTCCACATAGGTGTTGTAGACCACTGGGTTTAAGAGAGGAAACCAAATTAAACATCACAAAACCCCGGCTTCCTGATCCAATAATAAACCAGAGCTGTATTTGCTGCCCTAATTAGGTGAACTAGACGTAAAAACTCGATACTTGACGAAGTAAGACCTCTGAACGTCTTTGTAGTGAGCCTCGCTGATATCGAGAAGGTATTTACACCTTAAAAGAAGACCGACCCGAAGACCAAGTTACCCATACATTATTATAAGTTCTTATACGTATTTAACTACGATAAGGTTAATTAGTTACCACCACATTGAGATAACATTAACTATGTAATTCCCATTAAAAAAGACTCAATAAGGTAAGATAAGCTAGTTATATGGGGACCCTTATATGGGATATTTAGGGAGGAGCTAATTGTATTTCGATGGACCCTTATAGAACTACTAGATAAAGGTTTTATTTGTGCTAGTAGTTCTCCTGTTTTATTACCCGTTCTATTTGTTTGAAAACCCGGGGGAGGATTGAGGTTTTGTGTTAATTACCGGGCTTTGAACGTTATCACTAAAAAAAATAGATATCCTTTACCCCTGATTAGTGAAACCCTGAGAGTCCTAGCTAAGGCTAAGTGGCTAACGAAGTTAGATGTTATTGCTGTATTCTATAAGATTAGGGTTAAAGAAGGTGACGAATGGAAGACGGCTTTTAGAATAAGATACGGTTTATATGAATGGATGGTGACTCCTTTTGGCTTAATAGGGGCCCCCGCTACATTTTAGAGGTATATTAATTATATTTTACGGGACTTCTTGGATGAATTTTGTATTATTTATATCGATGATGTTCTGATTTATTTAGATGGTTCACTTGCTGATTATAGGGAGAAAGTTAAGAAGGTCTTAAGTCGTCTGGGTGTTACTGGCCTATAAATCGATATTAATAAATGCGACTTTGAGATGAAGAGGGTTAAATACTTAGGGTTCATTATCGATGTAGGGAAGGGTATCCGTGTTAACCTAGAGAAAATTAAGGCCATCTAGATATAGGAGGTCCCCTGATTAGTGTGAGGAGTCCGTGCTTTTGTTGGTTTTGTAAATTATTACCGTTAATTTATACTGGACTTTTTAGGGTTAGTATACCCCCTTATAGTTTTAATGAAGAGGGATGTCCTATTCGTATAGAGTAATGAGTGTGTAAAAGTGTTTAATAAGTTGAAGGCCCTCCTGATTAGTGCCCTTGTATTAGTATATTGGGATCCTGATTAAGTTATTATACTAGAAATAGACTTATTAGGTTATGTGGTGGGTGGTGTTTTATTATAATACGATGATGAGGGTATTTTATGGCCTGTTATATTCTTTTTATGGAAGAACTTATTAGTAGAATGCAATTACCTAATATACGATAAGGAACTATTAGCTATAGTCCGTTGTTTAGAATACTGGGACTCTGAATTAAGGAGTGTGAAGGAGTTTATTATCCTAATTAACCACTTTAATTTTAAGTATTTCATAATTAAAAGGTAATTAAGTGAACACTAGGTTAGATAATCGGAGTTCTTATCTTATTATAATTTTATAATCTAGTTCTAACCCAGTAAATAAGTGATAATCCCTAATATATTATTTAGATGAGAATAAGATGTTCCTAATACTTAGTGAGATGATTGATTAGAAGGATGGAGGATATAGCTCCTAAAGGGGAAACGGAATATGGTTATGGTGAACTGGGTAACTCTCGAAACGAATTAAATGGATATAATGGAATCCGTGGAAAGTATTATAATAGGTGATATGGATTAGGACGACGATCCTAAGGTTAATCGGTTAGAACTTATCCTGAACCCCTTTAAAGAGGAGCCCCTAAAGTCTTTTTAGATTAAAGGATTATAATTAAATAATTATTATTAGTTGATTAGGATAGTTGTGAAAAGGGGGGACCGTTAGTTACCGTTATAATAGAAGTTGCTTATAATGCTATTAGAGTGCTTAGTGGACGACGATGGTAGACTCTTTTGGAGGGAGAGGATCTGGGTCCCTTGTTATGAACCCTTATGAACCCGGTTAATCTAAGAGTTCCACGACTTAACACTTGGTGGCCATCTCGGCAGAGATGTGTTAAAGGCCTTGATCAGCCGCCGCTTTCACTGGCCAGGCCTGTTGCAGGATGTCCGATGTTTTATGAGGAACTGCGATGTTTGTGGACGGGGTAATATATAGTGGGATAAGAAGAGGGGTCTTTTAAAGCCCTTACCTGTCCCTGATTAGGTCTGGATAGAGATATTAGTTGATTTTATTATAGGGTTACCACCAACCCGCCGTATAGGAGTAATGAATATTATGGTGGTAATAGACCGATTATTTAAGAATGTGATTTTCGAGCTACTTAAGGATATAACGATGGACGTTGTAGTTACGGTGTTAATGCTTGGCCTAATTAGATACTATGGACCCCCGAGAGCTATTGTTTTGGATAGAGGCCCCTAATTTACTAGTTATATGTGGAAACGGCTTTATCAACTGTTACGGATAAAACGACGTTTATTTATAGCTTTTTACCCGGAGATAGATGGCGCTATAAAACGAGTTAACTAGGTAATAGAAACCTACCTCTGAGCTTATATTTTGTATACTTAAGATGATTGGGATGACCTACTTCTAATAGTGATAATGGTTATTAATAACAGGGTTGCTTTGTTAACAGGCCTTAGCCCTTTCTTCACTACCCACGGCTATAATATCAACCTGATTAGAGTAAGGGAGACTCTGTGGACTGAAGGAAAGACCCCCGTAGCTTGGGCAGAGGCCCTAGTCTCGAAGTTAAAGGAGGTCTCCGAATGGGCATAAGTGGTGATGGCCTCCGCCTAAGAGCGATAAGAAGTCTCGGTAAATATACAATATTAACCTTTTAACTAGTTTCGACTAGGGGATAAGGTCTAGTTGAGGCTTAAGAACGTCCATTCTAAGAGACCATTTAAGAAGTTGGATTAGATGAATACGAAGTACACTGTGTTAGAAATAGTTGGATCTTATGCTTGCCGGCTTAATACGCTGTTGGGTATTTATAACGTTTTTTATATATCCCTAATTAGGTATACGAGAGTTGACTTATTATTATTATAAGAACGAGACGATGCCTAACCACCGCCTCTACTAGTAGACGACGAAGAGGAATTCGAAGTCGAAGAGATTTAGGGCGCTAAGAAGATTTGTGGTTCCTAGAAGGTTTTGGTTAAGTGGAAGGGCTACGTGGAGCCTACTTAGGAACTAGTTGAGTTATTAACGGAGATTGTAGTTTTGGATTATTACGAGGCTAGTTATGGATGAGTCCCTCTGAACGGGGAGGAGGGAGAGGGGGGGTAATTATAACGGGTTGGGCCCTCTTGGAGGCTTCGCAGCCTCTTAGCTATGGACTCCGCTTACCTAAGCCCGGCTTACCTAAGACGGATTAACCTTAGGCCTGATTAGAGTAAATGGGTCCTGTGGGGCGGAAGACATTTTCTCCTTTTCTCTCTTATCTTGAAGATACTCGTAGTAGTCGCCATAGCTAGTTGCAATATACGTGCTTGGACCGTTACAAGTTGAAACTAAAACTTAATAATCGTAGGATTTTCGTAAAAACCTCTCTAATAATTATAAATACGAGAAAATCGTATTTTAAGCTCTAGGCATCGCTGGACAAAGTGTTCTATTTAGCACTTCCCGACCAGTCAGCTATCACATTTCTAGAGTAGTGTATTAGCTATATCTTCTACATCCACGTATTAAGGCAATAATCCTTAAGAATCTAGGTCAATAATATATTAAATAATTACCTCCTCCTTAATCTCTATTAAATTCAGCTACGCATTCCTATTATCGACCTTTGCACTTTAACCCTTTATTCTAAACTAGAGGGTAATTCTTAGAATATTATAAATGGTCGTTATACATCGGATACTTAATCATAGTGTTAATCGGATCGTATTAATTACTAAAATATTCCTATGTTTAGGTAAGGCTTCGGATATTATTTTATAAAAGAAATTACATATTAAAGCTAAAAAGTGGTGAAGGTGGGAAAAGTGGCCCGGTCACTGATGGTGGTCCACTCACTAATGAACCACGTTAGGGTTATAATTATAAATTTTTCCAAATTTATTTATATATTTATAACTCTTATTAATAAGTATATATAAAAGTGGTTTTATTTTAAGGCTATATTAGACCTTTAATAAATTTTTAAAAAAGTACTTTTTAAGGTGCGATAAGGACCTGTTTCACTCGCTTGTCTGTTTCACTCGCTTATCATGTACGTTACACAGTAAAGAGGTGGTCGAGGACCGGCCTGCTTCCTCAGTCTTGACATTTGACAGTGTCAGCCATGTCATAAGAGGAAAAGAGAGTCTGTCCGCCATACCTACCATAAACCACAAATACACATTTCACCATCCGGTTCTACCCTAGCTTCCATCGGTTACTGTGGTCTCCTTAGCTTTCTGGCTTTGTAGCAAAGGCTCCGCTGTTCTTTTCCTTTCCCTTCTCCTTCTTCTCCTCCGTTACCGTCTTTTCCTTCTTCTCCATCTTCTTTTCCTGGGTAGCAAGATTTTGCATGTCTGATTTGTCCTTCTCCCACTGACTGCTTGCATCGCCAAACTGCTCCTTGACCTTCTTTGCCCTTTCAGCCTTCTCCTGCTCTTCCTTTTCTCTCGCGAGCCTTTCTTGCTCCATCTCCTGTTCATTGTTAGAACCGCGATTTTGTTTTCCGTCGCATGACCACATACCTCCATGTGCTTGATGTCGTCCACGCTTGGCTCGTAGAGATGCCAAATCGTGTAGTGAGGCAGGCCGACAACTGAGTAGTCCATCCTTTTCGCCATCTGCGACATGGTGATTAGTTGCGACCCCCTTGCGTAGGCCTGGAGCACTGGCCTACCTTGCCGAAGCCCTCTGTCTCCGCGTGCTTCTCGAAGCTGAAGGCTGGAAAGTGAACACCCGACCGGAATACCCTGGCCTTGGCCAAGATACTGACACCTCCCACTCCGTCAATCTCCATCTCCATGTCCGGGTCGCCATACGGGTCTCGCAGGTATGCGAGATGGGGGCGCCAGGTGGCGTACTCGGCGTAGCCCTCCACGATTACGGCGTCCTCATCCAATGTGTCGGCGAGGGCCAACGCAGTTTCTGATTCTTGCCACGAGTTCAAGTCATACGGCTGCTCCCCCCCCAGCCAATCTGGCAAGGGACGCCAAACATCTGAACCTGATTAGCTCCAACGTTCCGAACCCCAAAGCTGCTGTCGCAAACTTACTAGGCACGATGATGTCCTTGTTGTGTCGCATCAAATCTTCGAGAATGGTGAAGGGGGCTGTCTCGACATCAACGTCGCGCCAGTACACCCAAGAATGGTAAGGACGAAGAGCAGCGCTGAGAAGCCAGTTCCGCGCTTGCGCCATTAGCTTTCTTCTGCTTGCCTGGGCGGCAAATCCATGACGACTCTCCACGTCCTGGTTGACCTTTTGTCCGAAGTCCTTCTCAATGATGGAGATCTCTCCGTAAGGCTGCTTCGCGTCCTCATCGGCCTGGATTGCTTCCAGCATTTCGGAGAGCACCTCGAGCGTGCGATCTTTCGAGTCGGAAACAAGGAAGGCGAGGTCGATGAGATGATGAGGGTATGTGAAGTTTCGGAGATGTGAGAAGAACATTGGGAGATGGTTCTCGGCGTCTCTAAGAGGGACACAGAGCAGAATACGCTCCTCGCGCTCCCAGCCACGCGCGGTGCCCTGGACATTACTCAGGTCATAGTATCGCACCGTTTCCAGCTGCAGTTCGTCGCTAGCGGACAAGAGACCCAGGGAGATGATTGATGTCAACGGAGCGCCGGGCCAGATGAAGACCAGGAAAATAACGGCGGCAGCGGCAACGAGGGCAATACGGATCAGAAGGCGCTGGCGACGACGATTCGCTGGTATCGAGGCTCGCGGCTGGTATCTGTCAAGCGGGAAGAAAAGGTCAGTTAACGGAGGTGCCCAGGGCGCGGAAGGGTGTCAAGGAGAGTGCGAAGGTATCTGGTCTACCTGTGTGGGGATATCTCGAACGTGTTCCCTCTCGGGTATCCATTGGAGAAGCCGCTGGCATGATGCCGAGGCATCACCTTGGAGGCCGAGGATGCATGTGATGGCAACATCCAGGGCACTAGGTAGAAGGTCCAAGTCCCAAGCCGAAGAATTCGAGATTGGAACGAGTATGAAGCGGTTCGCCCAAGCCTTGGGAATCGCTAGTCTTAAGCAAATGAGGGCATCTATGTCCGACTTCCCAGGACAGAACGAATGCTGCGATGGTGCGACCGTAGGAGGGAGCACGAAAGTAATGGTCTCGATAGACAGATACAACAGCGAGTGTCTCGACGGTCGTCGAAGCCGAGATCGTGATAATTGATGACTTTCGTCGAGGGGTGGGAGACGGATGCTCGCGTCGTCGGCTAAGATACAGGGGAAAGGAGGTTCGCTCGAATACGGGTTCCGCTCTGCTACGTATTATTTTATTCTCATAACGCCTTACCACCGTGGTAGGTAGTCGCCCACCCCTTGTGTGATTGTCGGGGCACCTTGTAGGGGTACCTTGCATCGGGGTATCTAGGCACCTTTCACTGTACTCTTAGTGTCTTACCTCAGTGTAAGTCAGTACCCAATGCGCCCAGGCATGCCCTGGGGGTGTTGTCGGCAGCGATAATGCCGCTTCCATTGGCTCAAACTAAGTTATTGGTCTCCCTGAAGTCATTGCAAAGTCAGAATGCCTGTAAGTAGGTACATTGCTTGTTTGTCTCTCCGGAACCCCACTTCAGGATGTCTTGCCTTTTAATTGCTCTGGCGTGATGTAAGGCGTTGCCGAAGCCAGATTTCAGCTCCTGGTCTCCCTTGGACGCCTCCGGAGGCGTAACGAATACCTACACTATTTGGCGCAGGGAACACCGAATCAAAGCGGCTGATTCAGCGTATTAGGGATGAGGAGGTCTTCGCACCCCCCAATCCGGGCCCCTGGAAAGCTGAAAGCACATCACCCAATCGTGTCTGTTCTCGTGTCCTCAGGCGCAACAAACCAACTTCAGCAAAGCTGCACGTCGCAGCCGTCGACAGTGACGAAGGCAATGAATGTCCCACGCGCCCAATACCACTCATACAAATGCAACCGATGAGAAATACAAGACCACGTGGGACCATGATACAGTCACATCAAGGGGAGAGCAGCAGGCATAATCTACCGGCAGGAAGCATAGCACCGCGTTAACATCAGTAGCCAAGGGATCACAGCGCCTGTCCTATCGGCCGGTTTCGTTGACCAGGCACAGTATTACAGCATCAGCGAGTCCGAGGTACACAGTTCACGCTCGATAGGGAGAGGATGAGTGCCGGAGGCCTCCGCCCACAAACAGCACTTTACAAGGACTACGAGGCGATGTGGTGTTGGGTCTTCGGTAGATTGCGGTCAGCTCTAGACGTAGGACTTGTTAGCAACCAAGAACAAACGCCGTCTTCTTGTTGTAATGTGAAAAAGAACGTCATATCAGACAAGCCAGTTTACTCATTCAGCCAAGCCGGCCTCGACAGCCCGGATCCTCAGAACGAGGGAACCTGGTGGCAAGACACTGAAGCCAAATCACGGCCTCCAAGAGGCCAACTCCACCACATATCCTCACACCTCCAATGAAGGGCTCCAGTGTGGGAGAATGACTCGGCTGGCGTGAAATAGTTGAATGGATAAGCTATGGTCATCATGAAGATGCGCGGGCAACGAATCGAAGAAATAAACCATCGTCTTACCTCAAGGTACGGCACAGAGTCGCATCAGGTTGCTGACGGACGCATGGAGGAGCTCCATCGACATAGAACTGTATCGTACTTGCACATGATCTGTGCCCTGCTCAATGGATTTTTAGTCAGCAAAGCTCGCAACATTAGAAGTCCAGTGGTGAAGAAAATGGGTCAACATTATCCATCAGACAAAGTTTTTTGGTATATGGGTATCATCACAGATCTCAGTAGCAGAACTGAATGAAAAGGTTGTTCATCATGGACGAGGGGTAAAATAGCAGGCAGAATGGTCTGGTATCACAGCACACTTACCGACAAAGTTCAAGCTAGGAGCAGACTGATCAGGCCAAGGCCTCTCTTCGTATGTATCTGCGCAAGGACGCTGCGACCACAAAGTTAGCGACTGTTGCCGTCGTCGTGAACGTCCATAGAAAAATTTGAACCAAGATATGGAAGAGGTCAGATGGTAGTGCATGTTTGTTCGTGCGCTCAGGGAATCGCGTGAACCAGTGGAAAAATTTGCATCATTCGGGCAGAAGATGTAAAAAAGATGTATTGAAGACTTACCATAGAGGATCGACCAGTAGTCGGCCTCCCGGCCATGCTGTCGCTGCCAGCGATGAAAATATTGTGAACCGGAAGATGCTGTTTTTTGTTGAAAGAGAGAAGCGCAGAATTTTTTTGAGCCTGAAGTAGTTTCCCATTAAATCGTTTATTTGCATATTAAAGCCCCACACCGTTCCCATCATTGTAGTGGGGCTAGTTGAGGTGACATTAAGCGGATGACAATCCATGCAGCGGCACTCAACCTCGTCCAACACTAGGTAAAATTTCAGCTCACCTCCAGTGTGTTTCTCAAACGACGCGGCCGCACTGAAGCATCGGATGACTTACAGCCTGGATTCGTTCCCGTTTTGACTGCCAAGCGCTGATAACTGGTTTGTTTTGATCAACGAAGTTGGGTATTTCACGGAGCAAGAGGCTGTATCCGCCGCCAACGACCTTGAGCGCGCTCCAGCAGCACCTACTTCTCGCTCGGAGCAATCACGATCTATCAACGCCCATACATTTATTTCAGTATGGCTGATCGCCGAAGAATCAACGGGCCTCCTGGCGCAACATTGCTGCCTGTGTATGAGGCATCCAGCCCCAAGCCGACCCCCCGAGCAAGGCCCGTAAATGGCATACGGGGATTGTGTTAGTCCCCCACGTCTTTCCCTTGCGCTGCTCGATAATACTGACAACGATCACAAGTCCTCAAGACTGGTGTTACTCCTACGGCCTCGGGCTCAGCTTACATGGAGGTTGAACCTCCTCATGCCCAAGCCATTGCAAAGCCCAGGGTCAATGGTATGAAGCTCATCTGCACTGTACATGGGCCCCGCTCCCTTCCTCGATCTGCACCCTTCTCACCCTACCTGGTTCTCTCAACCCACGTCAAGTACGCTCCATTCGCCACTCGCCAGCGTCGGGGCTATCTTCGCGACTCAAGTGAAAGGGATCTCAGCGTTCACCTGGACACGGCTCTACGCGGAGTCATTATTGCCGACAGGTGGCCCAAAAGTGGCGTGGACGTCATTGTTACTGTCATTGAAGGCGACCAAGAACGAGAGGCCTCTCATGTTCAGGGCAATGAAGAATGGGACATGATGAACGTCTTGAGCGGGTGCATCACAGTTGCCGCTGCGGCTCTGGCGGATGCCGGCATTGATTGTGTGGATATGGTCACGGGCGGTGTCGCTGCTCTTGTTGCTGCAGATGGCGATGACTTTATGACGCCTTCGATTGTCCTAGACCCGGTGTCTTTGGAGCATGAAAAGATCATGGCTGCCTGCTGTGTCGCCTATCTACCCAGCCGCGCCGAAATCACCAATCTCTGGGTCAAGGGTCAGCTTCCACCATCAGATCCGCTACTTCACACAAAACTGGTGGGATGGGCAATCCAGGCCTCTAAAGGCAACCATCGTGCTGTTCTGGAAAGACTTCAACATAACCCGCCGCCGAAGAGCTAAATGAGTTCTGCCTCGATCGTCACACCAGAGTCGTGGCCTATAGGCATTGGAGTACCATCTGCTGCGAATACACGCCACCTCCTTCAACCAGGGAAACATCGACAACATTGCAGCTTTAACCTTTTTTTGGTTGGGCAAAAAAGGGACCTGTCAGGCACAATGCCTTTGGAACAACTCTTGGGCGGCTTTCGGGCGACTGGGATCTTTCGACGACTAAGGAAGGCACGCGCCAACCACCCCTACCGGGGTTGGGCTTCATCTCCATGCAGGCAGCACATGAATATTGAAGGATTTAATGGAGGGGCTTTCTAGCTACAAGGCCTTTCCCTTTCGGTGTACTCTTGGTCTTCTCGAAGTTGGGAACAGCATCGAATGGCGAGTTGTTTTGCCTCAGCAACTCACAGCCAGGCCTTTCAAAGACTTCATCGCTAGTAGACGCATCGGCGGGAATGTCAGTCATTAAGGCGCCAACTCCAGTGTACAGCTCAAGCTATTTTGAAATGGTACACAATGAAGCAGCCGCAAACGAGTCATCTAGTTCTTCCCCCTCCCATTCATGTTTCTTTTTAAGTGTGCTTGCCTTTTTTTTCTTTTTCTCCATACTCTTGATGTCGGAATGGTGCCGTACTGCGTGTAGTGGAGGGACTAAACTCAATCAAGCCTCGCCCCAGATCCCTACGGCACCCACCTAGGTAGGCAACAATGTAGACAGTGTGGTGCAGTGGGTAGTTACTGATGCACCTCAAACAATTTGGTTGGGGTCACAGTACCCTCCCGTTCAGATATCTTACCTTACCTACTACCTACCTTAGGTAGTTGAGGCACCCGCGTAGGCAAGGAATGGTGTGAGGAACTTCGCGAGGTAACGCGCACAAGCCCCATAATCTTACCTTACCTGGTACCTAAAGCACCATAGCTTCGGTACAGTGTACCCGCCTCGGGGTGAATTCATGTGGCCCAGATGCCAGCGTGCGGGCCCCGGGTCCCGGTCAAGTTTACCTTACCTACCTCCCTGGTACTGTAGGTAGTACGGATGGATGTCTTACCTCACCCATCTCGTTACGCACGCGACAAGAACCGTCCCTCCCATCCGAGCTTCCGTCGAGGACTCCTCTCCACCCTTCCGATCCTAGCCATTGAGCCAGCCATCCAGCCCATCCACCACCGACAACGACCGACGACGACCTTCCGAGAAAGCTGGTTCTGCCGCTGCCTCCACTAAAAAGCATCCTGTTACCGCTGCAAGCATCTCGCCTTCGTTCTCTGCCCTTCCGCCTCTCTGCACCATGACCTTCCGCCTCCGATCCCACCGCCCATGATTCGTATCGCGACTGTTCCAGCCGCTCCGAGCGATTAGGCTGCCGCCGCCGCCGCCGCCGACTTCGTCGTAGGTCGGCTTTAGCTCAGCTTCCTCTCCAGCTGACCATGGCGAGTTTGCCCGCGTCTGCCACACTGGATACTCCCCGTGTTTGGCAGAACCTCTCGCTGTGGACTACTCATCGTCTCCAATACGCAGTCAACATCACCAAGCTTGCCCCGTCCCTCGAAGATCTGGTATGGGCTGGTCCAAGAATGGTTAGGAAACTCACAGCCTACCTCCCGATCCCCGATTCATTGGACGCCCTAGGCCAGAGAGTCATCCCCGAAGCAACAGAGCCCGGAATACTGCATACCACCGACGCCGCTGCGACTGCTGCCTCCAGCATGAATATACCCCCTCCTCTAGAGCATCCCCAAGGACTTGGGTCTGGCACTGCGTCTGCTGTCCTGGTGGATCACGATCCTGGCGTTGCCGGCCCCAAGTTTACCATGGAAGGCGCAAAGGGCCTTGGCAGTGTCTTCAGCTATGCCACGAGCAAATGGGCCCTCTGTTGCATCGCGATGGCTATCATCCTCAACCGCACGCACATCTTCGCGGCCACAAGGCGCCGCTTGCGTCTCACGTTTCCCATCCGGGTTCTCCTTCGCGGCCTTCCGGTGTTGCTGTTTCTGATCCAAGCTCGGGGCCTTTTGCGTTCGATCCAGTGTCAGACGTCCCCCGACTTTGCCGAAATACGCTGGGGAAATACGAGCAAGAGCTCTGAACTTATGTTTTCCCAAGCTGGCGGCTTCCTACATACCATGAGCTCTGCACTCTTGCTGGGTGCTTCCGACGAGGAATCGTGCATGGCGGTGGGTATGGTGCCTGCATACCAGGAGGATGCAGCCCAGGACTTGCGGGGGTCTCTGTCACTGTTATGGCCGTTATTCGGGACGTTTTGCCTCAGCCAGTTCTTAGAGACCGTCTCGTGCGCTGTTCAAGGTCGTCCTGTGTCAGCTGAGACGGGCATGACGCTTTTTGAACATTCTCTCGCCTTTGCTGAGGCCGACGCTGCCATCAGCAACCAACTCGGCTGGGGTCTGTTCACTCAGTCCCAAGCAACCGAGACCAAATCGAATTCCGGAAGCAATATCGCCATCAGCCGATCGATGATCCTTCGAAGGGTCAACACATCCCCTGAAGTCCTCTTGGTGGCTTTTTTGTCGACCATGAGTCACATCACCAGCCATGTATTGGCCATCTTCAACCTGCAGTCCAAATTTCGCCTCGTCAGCACCGGTTTTTGGGGTCTCTGTTTCATGGCGAGCATTCTCTGGAGTGCCGTAACTTTCTCCTTGGATGACCCCGCAAGGCAGGGGCTACTCAGGTTCCCTACAGTTTGCATCATTGGCTTCATTCCTCACGTCCTTGTTCTCGCCGGCATCCTCGTCTGCCTGCTCATCTACCTGCTGGCGCTGGGCTTAGCCGCACTCACCCCGGCTGAGGGATCCGCGGGCCAGAGCCTTACGCTTCGCGAGCGATTGGCTCAAGCTCATGCGAATATGCAAGCCAACCTTTCCTTGTCAGATATCCGCATAAGCATGGATATGGACTTCTACACAGCTTTACTACGGACCGGCTTTGGTGCGATTACCATGGCTAGCGAGGCCGTTTACCTGAACGAGGACAGGGACGTCAATTTGAGGCCTCATACGTGGCTCGAGGAGGAGAGGTTTCGCGAACTGGAGGAGCTGCGAACACAGTGGGTTGGAGCCAGCGGATCCGATTCTCAGTACGACACCATCGGCACCATTGGATTGGTTCCTGTGAAGGATGATCATCTGTTAACAACAAACGGCTACGCTCGCGAACGTGCTGCCCAACAAGTACCCAAGTCTCGTTCGGGGGAACGGAGGGTCAGAGACGCAGTTGGCGCCGCGGAAAGGAGTGGCAGGTGGCTTATGGCGTTGGACTTCCTCATGAATATCAACAGATTGATATTCCGAGCCTGGGCTACGGCCACCATGAAGATATTGTCTAAACTCGGCCTCAGGCCGCCACAGTTTCTTCTATGGATAGTTCGCCGGCCCAAGGTCCCGAGCGATAACAGGAACCCCAAGCGAAACGAGGACAGCAATCGTGCGAGCGCCCACGCGGATTCTGCTGAGTCAAGCATGGATATTCCCATGAACGACGCCGTTGACGTCGAGTCTGAATTCAGACAGCAGGCTTGGCGGCGCAGTGAAAGCTGGGCCCCCCTCGATGAAGCCGACTTGGACTCAAGACTCTATGGTTGGTGGTTGGAGGGTGGCTGGTGGGGCTCGACCGACAATAGTGGTGAATACCAACCAGAGGCATCTGATGACGGGAACGATGCCACAAGCGTCGTCTCCTTCGATGCCAACAACGATAGTGAGTGGGAATCAGAAGAAGATGGGCAAAGGACACCAACGCAGTCCATGTCTTGGGCTTCCCGCGAAGCCACGCCAGCGCCAGAGGATTCGCTGCAACTTTCAGATCTAGCACGTTTACTGCATCCCAGCAACCCCGAAGACAGAGAAGAGGCATACACTCTCGCTGCTCACCTAAATAGCGACAGGATCATGACTCGCTCCCAGTATAAGAGGTCGCAACAACTACAGAGGACAAGGATCTTGCATCCAATTGGACGGTCGTATCGTGCTCCATCTCGTCCGGCCAAGATGACGCTTGACGAGGAGGCCCAACGCCTAGAACAGCTTCTGCTGTCTCGTCGCTCTCACTCTTCCCGTTCTGTGGACGGCGCGTCAACTTGGGCAGAAGGAGCTTCCGGACTTGGTCCAGACGGACCTCAATGCGTCGTCTGCCAGAGCTCACCCCGGACCATCATCGTGTGGCCCTGCCGCTGTCTGAGCCTGTGCGATGACTGCCGAGTTTCATTAGCCATGAACAACTTTGACAAGTGTGTTTGCTGTCGCAGGGAGGTTATCAGCTTCAGTAGGATTTACGTGCCTTGAAAGGAACAGATGTTAGGGACCGTTCTTTTCTATCTCCATGATCGACGGTTGGAAGTTGCATGCAGTGCTTGGACAATGGGTGACACCGGCGTTTATGGCTCATGGAGCAACCTTGTTTTATTAGACATCAGGGGTATCTTTGCTAGTTATCGTACAGGCCCAACCAAGTCTTAGGTTTAGCATTAAGCGGCACTTTCTTTTCCCTCCCTTGGCAAATTTCCCAATCGGATCACATCCCAGCCCACTCGACACAAAACGTGCGCACCTGGTCGATGGAACCGTCCGACTTGGGGACCTCGCCGCCAAACAAAAAGCCCTTCTTGACCGACGTGCCCAACCGGCCACTGCCCACGACGTCAAGCATAGGTATTTTCTCATCCCAATCGTAGTTTGTGGCGAGGAAGTGGGCGTGGAAGCGTAGGGGATCACCTGGATAAACACTGTAGTCGGCACCGAATCGAAGACCAGGGGTCATATAGTATCCTCTGGATTGAAGATGTCGATGCAGCGGGCCAGGAGAAGGTTGGGGCACAGGTTGCTGGGCCTCGACGTCGGATGTCCCCAGGCCACCGCTTGTCGTCGGCGTCACTGTCAAAGCTTTTGCCTCTGGACTATCCGGGGCCTTGGGGGTGTGGCCCTGCACAAGAGTTCCCGCAAAAGACCCTTCTGACTGGCTACCTAGCTTCGCAGCATTTAATGGCGTCTTGGTGTCATTGCCTCTCCATGTGTGGTCAGTGACGGCCTTTCTGGCTTGATCCTCGGCCAAGAGCTTCTGGGCCTTGTGCCGACGGTCCCTCAAAGCGGCAATATAGGCCTGGCGGGTACCTCGATCGAGCGAGTGAAGAGAGGACACGTGGTATGACGTCTCGTCGACGAGTCGGCCTACCTTCTTCTCGACGAGCACGCTTGCTTCCTCCGGGAGCAGCTCTAGAGGAAGACTGAGGAACACGTTCTGGGTCGGGTTTTGAGGTGTGGTCCCAACCAGCACCGAACAGATGTTTTGGTAGCGTCGAATGCGCGCCACATCTTCGGCTTCGAAGACTAGGAAGCGATCTGCAATCTTGGAGATGCGCACCGGCTCCAATGATGCCTCTGCCGCCATGTCTTTCTCGTCTTGTGGCCTTCTCCTACATTGCGAATGTCAGCCGAAGTCCAGTATGCGGACACTCAAGAACTAGTATAAGTCCATGAAATCATATTTCATTAAGTAAAAAAACGAGTCGTCACAGAAGCTCAGTGGATTGACAGATTGATTGAGATTTTTTTGGTATAATCATTTGGTTGGAGAAGGAATGCAAGGGAGAGGTTGTCTACTTACCCTGCCAGATGATAGTTGAGTCGGGAGAGAAATCAAGGGGAGAAATTTTCTGAGAGCTTGAAGATTTCGTTGTGCCCACGGATTGGTGGGGCAAGGCGGTCTGCTGCTGGGCAGCTAAATGCAAAAAAAGGCAGGGCACGCCTTAGCTTTCAGTCTGTATTACATAAGACACTTGCGAGGGTGGTGCCCTCTAGATAGTGGCTGTGCACTATCTTCAGTCAGAGCGAGGCGTCATCCAGTGAGATGTAGAAAAAAAAATTCAAGCGCAGATCCCTATTGGTCTCGTTAATTCCAGTCTCTTATATATATATTGGTTCCAATTCGTGCTAGTGGGATAGAGAGGGCACAGGTTTACTGTCATCTAAGTGTATATTAATTTCAGTCTCAGGGTCTCAACTCCAGTCCGCACCTATGATGAGTACGTCTCTGGCGGATTGTGCATGTATGGGGTAAGGGCATACGTTGAAGGCATCAAGGTTCTAATCTCTTACTAGAAATTAAGCTTGGTCCCCTGGACGCTGGTCTCTTTTGGCACCTTGTCATTCTCTTCGTCGAACAAGGGAGGAAGATTGTAGGGCTTGAAAATCAAGCCGCTGGAGCTACTTAGGCGGAACGAAAGATTCTCCCGTGACGACTGCCCTTCCAGGCCGCCCCCTCTTTCGTGGTAGATGGGAAGGCTATGGATCCTGAGCATGCCTTGAATCGCATCCTCCGACTTGGTACTCGGTTGCATGTGAACTTTGCGTTGCAACGGCAACATTTCCAGCACTCCGTCGCACAGAAGCTCCATCCACCTGGTAAGCCCTGTGTGTCGCGGATACAATGCCGTTGATATTGATACAACAGCCGTCATGTTACCGCTGTTCTGGCGTAGCAGTGCTCGCAGCTTGTGTAGGAATTGCAACACCTCTGGCGGCCGGCAAACAGATGATCCATAGAGAGTCGGCGACAATAGGTTCGGGATCAAAACTCTATGAACTGTGCCTGGCGCGGATGCTTTTAGCCTTGCCGACAGGTTGGCAATGAAGGGGTTCAAGGGCGATGGAGTTGCGGGCGCCGGTGATTGAAGCCAAGTGACGGCAGGCGTAGAGGCCGTTATATGAAGCTCTCCCTTAGCATCACTAGGCTGTAAACGTTTGGTGAGGTCGAACGAGTGGCAAAAGGAGTCGGATATATTCGCACTTCCATGGGTCGTTTCTTTATCTCCAGCCGTAAAAGCTTAGTGGCTCTGGCTGCGGTAACATCATTGCGATACGGAGGAAGGCTGCATACCTGGGCTGGTCTTAATTCCGCCGAGGGTCTCATATCTCCAGGCAATCTTCATCTTTTCTCCCGAAGCTGGCACTGACTGATTCCGATTTGAGGTTCTAGTCTTGCCCAGTCCGGGGATTTCGCCTCTCCATGCCTCAGTCGGACCTAGTACATGAACCTGATGCCCCTGTGCGAGACCTTCTGCGACGTAGTAGCGTAATAGGACACTCGAGAAGTCCGTCGTCCCGGATTCTTCGACCAAGAGGCTGCATCCCAAAGGCAATCCCGCATGCCCTGCCAAGAGCTGGTCTAGCGATGCGGTACCAGTTGAGGTTGTGAGGCGGCCGTCCAGGGGCGAAGGACGAACTCCTGCTGGGGGTGGTGCTTCCTGTCTCTTGTTAACGGGCTCTCTTGCTGGGCCTCTGGTCGACGATCCGAGAACTACGTTCTTCTTTCGGAACGACATGGCCGTAAGCGACCAGTTGGCCGGGTTGGAGGCGAATTCAATTCAAGGCCTGTCTTCGCACCAGACCTTGCCTTTCCTAGGTCTGTCAGCAAGCGACCAATTTGACAGATTCAAGACGCACAAACTTGCCTTTCTGAGCGGTGGGTTTGTTTTCTCTTTCGTTTTGTCTCGTCTACTGTGGTGGGTGTTGATGAGTAGAACCGAATTTTGGACCTGAGCAACGTCTAACCGTGTACCCACCCCAGCCCAGATACGTACCGTCCCCAACCGCCTGAAGTACCTGGCACCCACCTCAAGGTCAGGGCACTTCCGCAGTAGGTTTGCCTTCCAGGTTGTCTACCAGGTACCTTAGGTGGGTACCAGGAATCCAGGTAAGGTAGGTCGCTGACCTTCAGCGCGGCATTGGTGCTGCCCAATTGCATCCTATACCGGTTTAACAAATCTGTAGTTTTTCTTTCCCACATCCCAATAGCCTCCGACTTGATCTTCCGCCAGCGACAATCTCCGTCCCTGCACGATCCTCGCAGTCCTCGCAGTTCAATCCAATATTTCGCGCTGCGGCTTAGTTCTCGAAACAAATTTCTCTGCGAAACCTGACCAGGGGATATTCAGCGACAATGTCGGGCGGAGGCGATGTGACCCTCTTTGAGGAGTCTTTCACGGTAACCAAATACGATCAGTCCAAGTACGACCGAGTCGCCCGTATTTCCGCGACTTCAACGGACACCCAAACTCTCATGACTCTCGACATCAACATTGAGCTCTTCCAAGCCTCGGTTTCTGACGGCTTGCACGTGCTTTTGGCCACCTCCCTCGCCCACGATGGAAGCAAGGACGACGAAAAGGGATGGAGGGATGCTACCAAGGGCAACCACGAGCGGGAGGAGACAATGGCCGACATGTACGACTACGTCTGCTACGGAAAGATTTACAAGTTCGAGGACGCCGATGACGGCCAAACCATGTGAGCAGGATCTTCCCACCATCCTCCAAGGGAGCCGAGGCTAACGGTATTCATGTGCAGCAAGGCATACGTCTCGTTCGGCGGTCTCTTGATGTCGATCGAGGGTCCCTACAAGAAGCTTACTCCGCTGAGAGTCGATTACGTCTACTTGCTGATCAAGAAATGATATATGACGTTATCTCTATACGCAACGGTGCTTGCCCCCCTTCTCTTCCATTTAGGCGCCCTTGTGGGCGAAGCGGAAAAAAAAAAAGGTCACCCAGACTACATCTGTTCTGCTAGGAAGGTTCGGGAGTTGAGGACGTTGGAAAAGCAGACGGACCGAGCCGGGTTGCTCATGATATCCCCCTTTCTCGGAACTCGGACGGCCTCAGCCATCGATGGCACCAAGGGATGGGTCCTGGTTGTGCGGTCCTGGAAATGGCAATCTTCGATGGATCCTTCGCAAGATGTGGTCGTACTCGGGTTCGTTTTCTTTGGTCAAGATGCTGTGGCGAATGAAGAAATCCAGGACGACTAGGGCACAGTTGGGCTTAAATTCACCCTGCGCCAGTCCCTGTTGAACCTCCTCCACGGTACACAGGCCGAACTCGGCGACCTCACCATCCTTGGGCCGTGGAACGACGTCTTCAGGTAGTTCGAGATCGTAAATCCACTGGACTTCGGGATAGATGAGCCCCTCCTCCCCTGCTTCCGGCTCAGTGATGTAAATGTATGTGACGCCGCCCACATGCTTGGCTCTGCTGCGAACGAGCGGCTCTGGCAAACTGGCTTCCTCGTCTGCCTCGCGAATTACACATTCGAAGGGGTCCTCGCCAGTCATCAGACCTCCTGCAACAGTGTTGTCGAGCATGCCGGGGAAAGTCGACTTCGTTGGAGAGCGACGTGGGACCCAAATCTTAATGCCGTGACTCGCGGACGGACAGCGCACAAACGCCGTTAGATGAACCCCGTATCTCATGACGCCGAACAAACCGGAGGCAGCTCTTTCAATGTCCAGGAGCAGCTCGCCGTTGCGGCCATAAATGGGCCACAGCTCGTCGCGCCAGCCCCGGAGGATAGGGAAGACGTCCTTGCTTCTCCAGTACTCGGAGAGATCCGCTGCCAACTTACTGCGGCTTTCCAGCGTCGACGCTTGAAAGGCGGAAACAGTACGCTTCTTAGGGTCGATTTCGACTTCCCCTCTAATGCTCGCCGGTGCCTCGGCCAACTTTTCTACCACTCTTGGCAGGACATATCCCAGAGGCACTTCCCCTTTATTGTTCCTCCAGATGAGAGTATACATGGACCCGTGCGTCTCAGCATACCGTGTCATGTTCTGCTCGTACGGGTACCTGTTTCGGTAGTCAGCTGCGGGGTTCCCTCTCGCAGGTGGATGCGGGAGGGCGGCTCTCACGAGTCTACTTGGTCGATAAGGTCTATGTTGCTGAGATTGCCCATTTTGAGGAGCGAGATATGTCTGGCAGACCGGGCAGCTACGTGAAAAATCGGACGGGAGAAGAAAAGGCTTCGGAGCATAAGTGGGAAGATGAACCCGGTGGTAAAGGCCAAGATTATCCTCAACCTGAGGGTAAGTTCCTAAAGTTGATCCCTGCGTCCGGTTCCGAGGCAGTAAAGAGCCTTCATCCGCGTCTCGCTGGTGAGCGCCGTGATTTCAAGATATTGAAAAGTTGAAGTAGAGCACCACCATTAAAAGATAAAACGAGGCCACTCGGAGAAGACAAGAGGGAGGTGCAGATGCAGTTGCAGTTGCAGGGCTTGGAGGGGCATGCATGTACCAGGTAGCGCCCCGTCCAATAGAGTAATATAATGGGCTTATTTCATGCGCGCGGACTTCGCTCTGCGTTGAGGGTTCGACCAGTGTCTCGGGGGTTCCGCTGCCCCTTCCCCCCGCCTGCGGCATGACGATAATTACCTTCACTTGCCTTACCTCACTTGAAGATTGGATCTTGCAAACCACATACTGTACTTCATCAGAGACCTATGTCACCTCCCGCGGTAGTCCCAGATCCCAACCTGACCTCGATACCCTGCTTCTCTTATATTTAACCACTAGTATCGTGCGCTGGGTACCCGATCCGTCGCCATTTTCTCTGATCGACTGCTTGCAGGCACAACGTCATCTCAAGTCGGATAATTTTTGGACTGCATTCCCGCAAGCAGGCTGAATAGCTCGGTTCAGTTTCTCTCTCGCAAGCTACATTGCTTCTTCATCTTCTTATCTGCCTTCAGTCGCACATTTACGTCCTGGGCTACAAATCAGGTATTCTTTTAACGCAATCTCTGCGGCAACCCATTGGACCGTGTTAGCGCTGGGAGCAGGTAAAGCGAACCCGACAGTCTCATTCAACGGGCCGAGCCATCATGTCTGGTCCTCTCTTCGGTATTGTTCCAGCCGGGCAGCCGCTGTTGACGGAACCGACATCAGCCCCCTCGGAAACCTCGTTCCTCTACTCGATATCTGCTGCACGCCCATTCTCCCACATCACGGTCTTGCTTCTGCCCGGCATTTTCCTGCCACCGGACACCGCCGCCGCTATCTACTTCGCCACAGCCGCCGACGTCGCCGCCGCCGCCGCAACTGGCCAGACGCCTAATTTCAAGTTTCTCGGTGGTATAGGGGCCGGCAAAGAGAGTGCCATCTTCAAGATCAACGCCGGCCACGGGGTCCCTATTTCGCACAATCCCGGCAATATCATGATTGGCATCTCGGTCGAGCCAGCCGAATCAGTAGCTTCGCGCATCCAAGAGCTCTCGGCAAGCCGGCCATCAAACTCCAATACAACTTCGGCATCCCAGCCATCGACACAATTGCTAGCACAAAACATCATCAAAAACGCCTTTAACTTCCTTGCCAGCTTCAGCGGCACCGCCGGTCCCGGTGGCGTTGAGGTGGTACCCCTCAAAGCGTTCGAGGAGTGGTGGAAAAAGTTCGAGAGCCGGGTGAGATCGGACCCCAGCTTTCTTGAAAACCCACAGGATTGAGAAGAGGAATCCGTTCGTCGTCCCCCGATCAAAGCAGTCACTATCAGATACCCTCAAGACAAGCGATTTTTTATCCAAACATGTAGACATGTATAGTCTAATAATTTATGGCGATCTTGCTTTCCAAGGTTTGAATAAAAGAATGTTAAGTCGGCGTTGAACCACACTGATGCAGGGGAAGGGTGAGAAACGCCCAACTTCGCGATATCTTGATGCCACGTCTCCCAAAAAATAAGTCTCTAAGCGACTATGACACGCCTCGTGAAAAACGCCCAATCATTGCGCCCAATCCCAAGGGCCCTAAGGGCAAATGCCTGACAACACCCTCACCATATAACGCCGGTTGTTGGACAAGGGAACAAGAAAACACCAAAACCCCCCAGACTCACCACCCAACCGCCCATCCCGTCGCTAGAAATGCATAGATTTATACACCGAGCACGATAGCCGGACAAGCAGGGTTCCGTGTCTCAATCCTCATCCAAAGGCTTCATAAGCGGACTCTTAAGCCTCGTTGGACTACCAGCACGACTGCGACGTCCTGCGTTCACCAAGCTTGGAACCAGCCTCTCTCTGCTCTCAGTTCTGACTGCCAGGCCACCGCGATCCAGAGCAAAGGTCAGACGTCCATCATCGAACCGCTCGATGTTAAGCTTTGGCGTGGCGAGCCCGGAGGAGCGGCCGGCTCTTGAACCCTCGCTGCTGTCGGATTGCTCGTTCTCATCAGAATCGACGTCGCCCAATTCGAACTGGTCAGCGTCGCCCTCTTCCAGGACGCGTTCGTACGTGGCTGAGGATCGACCGAAGAGTTTGTTGGTTAAAGAGAAACCACGTCCGAACTTGCGTGGACTGCCCGGACGCCGACTTCCTCGCAGGGCCGAGGCAACCCTGCCGAACCACCGGGTACGGCGATCCCTCTTGCGCAGAATGAACCCCAGGACAAGAAGTATCACAATGAAAAACAGGATGCCGGAGCCCGATTTTGTCTTCGCCTTGTCCAGCAATTCGTCCGCATCCCAGTCGTCATCATCATCTCCGCCTATCGAGATTGGAGAATATTTAGATCCGGCCGGTTCGAAATCTGTGGCGTCGGCAACATTGCTGCCAAAGCCGACTGGTAGGGCAGTTCCCTTCGGTGGGACCTGACCAGCGGCATAGAGTACCATTTTGCCCAGGGTCCAGCTTACTTCAACGCCATCTATCTCATTCACGGGTTGGAAAGGGTCAACGAAACCCTTCTCCTTTACATCGTCAATGGCTCCTTTGGAGACATTCAAGCCCGGATTTGGCGAGTGTTCGAGCCCGGGTCTTGGGATACCGATGCCTTCGTAAAGAACGTTTATAAGCCAGGAGGCTTTGAAACAGGCTTCCTGTGCGTTTCTGGCCTTCTGAGCGGCTGACTTCTTCCTCGCCTCGATGCTGGCTTCAATATCTGTCCAATCCTGGGTGCAAAAGTCCACCACGTTCTTCTGGTACGTTGCCAAGTCATACGCCGTCTTGTGGCCTTTGCCGAAAACTCCATGAGTTGTGTGCCAGTATTCCGACACGCCAACAAAATGATTCACGTCGAAATCGATGCTTGGCACGTGCTGGCCGTTGAGAAGGCAGGGCTCGTCTTCGCAAGGCGTCTCCTTTCCGAGGAGAGGTTCGGTCTGCCGGAGACATTCATCAAACTGGCCGGTACCGACAAGTGACAAGTCATTGCCTGCAGATTCGGCGGTCACCAGATCGCCAGACAGTGTCGTCCGCAGGCCAGACGGCAGGCAAGGGTCCGGTATCTCGAGGGTGTCGGGCTTGCCGTACTGTTCCTTGAGGCTTTCGACATATCGCTCGCGTGCCTGGTTAGCACCGTAGCCAAGCCAAGTAGCCGTGAATACGCGGTGTTCAATCGTAGAGCCGTCTATGGTTCGTAAGCGAACAAGCTTCAGGTCGTCGGAATGCTTCTCCGCCTCGGTGCTATTTGGGGCGAAAGCAATCTGTGCCGAGGCGCCGCCCATATCCAGAAAGCCGTAGGTGTGGTGACCCTTGCCGTGCTTGTGTTTGTCGGGATGGTCGAAGCCGCCCAGCAAGTAGTTTGTGGCGAGCCAGCCATACAGACCTTCTGTCTCTCCCGATATGACCTGGATATTGGTGTTGCAGTCGGGCAGAGAAAAACGGGTGTTCTCCTGCAAATAGGAGCACATGTTCCGGAGGAGAGCCCTCTGTTGGTGTTCGGGAAGAAGGCGCATGCCGGCGGTGGCCATAAGATAGACAGGTGTGTCGGCGACCTTTTTGTCAGGGATCTCCTTTAAAGCTATCTCGATGAGAGACCGCAGGTGTTCACGGCCAATCTCCTCGGGCTTCTCTGCGAACGAGGACACGCCAGGACGGATCTTTTCGCTCGTCTGCAGTTTGATCTTGGGCAGGCTTTGTAGCTCATCGATAGATGCATGCTTGATGGCCTTGGCGTGATCCTTCCATTTATAAACGTATAGACGCGTTCCTGAGGAGCCCGCGTCGAAGATGATGCCATATCGCCCTATTACGTGAGCGCGTGCCCCGCAAAGGTCAGCAAGCCAAACATCTTCGCGAATTGCTGGCTATAAAGGGTTTGGTAATTGGCAGCCTACATTTTTTCCCCATGAGGAGCAGCAAGCGCAGTCAAGCCGCGTCGTGGTGGTGGTGGTGGTGAAAATAGGTGGTAGGTTTGCGAATGTGTGGTAGAAGGGGCGAGCGAGGACGAAAGGGTCAACGTCGAGGATCGAGGTCCTTTGTCGGCGCGAGGTGACGGAGGACTCGCTACGCTTGCCCGTCGGTCGCGTCGTTGGTATCGGCGTCGGAGCTGGTTTCGCGGTGAAAACGGGCTACTCGAACGCAACGTTGGAGTTGTGGGTATTCGTAATCGGGACAGGTACTGTTGCAGGGCCAGGTTTGGCGACACGGGGGGATCGGTTGTAACGTGAAGACAGAGAGGGAAAAAACCAGCGGTAGAATTAAAATAAGATAACGGCGTAAGCAAGATGTCGATTGGACACGATTGATCTCAATGGATAATGAGATGAGTAAGGTTGTAGCGAGCGTCGGTCATCCTGGAGGTTGTCAGGAGAGGATTGAAAACGAAGGTGGGCAATTGATTGCTGAATTGGTTGACCCGTGTCGCTGCACCGTCAAGGGACGAGCCAAGGACGGGCCAGGAGGAAGGAGAGAGATAGTTCTGGGCCGGACTCGCTTGGCTGAGGTGGGCTGGCTGGCTGGCTGGCTGGCTAAGGGAGGGATGGAGACGGGGGCGTAGGCGGAGACGGACGAGAGAAATGGTGGTGCAGCAGCACTTCAAACGGAGGGATACGTAACCATCTGATGTCTGCTATCATTGGTGGTGCTTAGTAGAGGACGTATCATCCGCAGGTAAGCTGTTTTTATTTTTGTACCTACCTGTTAGGTATCTCACCTGGCGTGCTGGCCTTATCCTTATCCTATCCCTCCACTCCTTGCCTCCATTTTCTCGTGTTCTCTATCTCGTCCTTGCCCTTGCACCATCACATGATTGGCCAGTTGACGTGATTTAACCGTTCCCTCGCCTCTAAACACGATTACTTTCTTTCTTTCATTTTCTTCTTAAACAGGCCCACTGTACACAAATGCAAAACATGTTTTCTTTACCCGACGGGCGCACGTGCATGGGAAGCGGAAAAGAATGGGACGTAGGGGACCACCACCTCCTTCCCTCATCTCTGCAAAATTCATTTTTTTTAACCCATTCCCGTTCCTTACTCGCTGTCGCCTCTGTCTGGCCTGTGCACCGTGGGAATTCTTCGGATGTCACTGGCTTAAGTGGGGCAATTGGTCGTTACCTCACGCAGAAGGGAGGTGGAAGCTGCCGACTTTGGTTGGACCCCTGACTTGGCGTGTCAGATTGGCCAGCGGGAATGCCACGGGGCTCGCAAGACAGCCCAATAGCGTTAGAATCGCCGTCCTCGCCCTCGGTGTTGCTGTGGCTCCCGGGCAACTAGGCACGCAGCCAATCCGGTTCTGGCGAGGAATGTTCCACCCGTGTCGCCATTAAAGACAGTGTTGCGTCCATCTCCATTCGCACCGTTTCCAGCTGGGCCCTTGTCCCGATGCACTTCCAATCGGCGTACACTAAGTAAGGTAATCACCTAGGTAGGCACACACACACCTACCTTATCAAGGCGAAACCAGCAGCCCATGACCGTGGAGCGGGTTAGGTACCAGGTACGCATACATCCCATCCCTCGATCCGCCGTCCTCGAGGCATACTGTGCTACAGTTGAGAAAATTCAGAAACCACAGCGACGCGCGCGACCTTCTTGACTGCAAAAGTTGATAAGACCCCCCTTGTCTCCCTAACACGGGACCAAACATCATGTAATTTGTCGACTGTGCCACAAGACGGGAAGCTTGTATTATATGCCTTTTTTATTCTATGCTTGTTTGCCTGCAATTTGCATCTCCCGATCCCGACCCACTGTTCAATCCTTCACCTCCAGTGTCCCCTGTCTCCTGCTCTTGGTCCTCCCATTACACTATAACACACTCTCTAAGATACGCAGAAGTACGGATACTTCATCCCAACATCAGTCCGTTCTTTCGTCATCGGTTCCTCCAGTTGCACGTCTCCCGCTCGCATTAACGCTCAAACCACCGAGCGCCGATGTTCAAGCCAATGTCATACACAGCCCGCCCAGGAACTTCCTCATCTGCACAAGATTAAAGACCATGTCTTGCCCGCCCTCTGTATATCGTGCCAACTATTGGCCGCCGTTCCTAATGAGATGATTGTTTGCATCCGCAACCATAGCCTGCAACATCGGCGCAAGTAAGCCTGTCCGGCGCTTCACGACACGCGCGGGTGATGACAGTGCCACCTTAACATCCACGATCCCTAAGACGTATTTTCTCTTCCACAGACCTCGCCACCAGTCTTTCAGCCTCCACGCCGCTCCCTCCAGCCGCGTCCAGGGTGCCGCTCTGGTGTCGGCCTCGTAACATGGTCGTGCCAACTCAACTGCGCTTCGCCTTCTCCCTTAAGCTCCCCTGCCGCTGCAACTACCGGCCAACCTTTTTCCTTGAATGCCCCGTTGCAATGCATATCGCCAGCGACTTGGCGCCTCTTGATGACGACAGTATATACGTCTTGGGAAAATTGTTTGCCCTGCCTACGCCGTGTGCCGGCATTGCTCCTGCTGGCGCCAACTGCTAGTTATATTCGCAGGGTACGGAATGCCACTCTCTTATTGTCTTATATGCTGCTGCTCTGACGGGTCTCCGACACCAGCTTCTCCCATTGTACGGGTTTGGCATCTTCGTTCACTGCCCTCCCTACCTTCCTTCTTCCCGAATAGCCAGCATTGTGTATCAAGGCTCTCGAGGCTGCTCTGCATCTGAACTGCATCTGAACAATGAACCATCAAAGTATGCCTGGTCGCTTCTATGTTTGAAAACAGCGCCGCCCCGCTTCGCCATCCATTCTATCACTAATCTTGAAAATAGGAAAACTTGTTCGAGATACTTGTCTACCATCCATCTTCATGCGCTTGGTATGGTACCAAAAACCGAAGGAACGAGAACCGGGCGTTGAGCAGCTGTCATTGGCTATCAGCGGCGATCAAGATAGGGGAACCCAGGCCGTTGTCCCAATACCTCGAGGGTGTGCCTGTGTCTCCCTGAGCTGAGTCGGACGATGGCCAGCCTGGCTGGCTCTAATTCCTGAAGAGAGCCCTACGCCCAACCCACGGGCCCGCGTAGAAGGTGGTTGTCTTGCGGCTATGTAATTACTCTGGGCACCGGTAGGGCCGCGGGTTGACGGCGTTCCGGTACCCAATCCGGGTGCCGTCGATAATCCATACGTGGCAGGGTTTCCAACTCCATGCTGGCGAGGGGTTCCGCGTGGGGGGTATGCAACACCGGCTGTACCGATCATCAGAATGCCTTTCCGCTCACGAAATTGTGATCAGGCTAACCTAGAGCCGGGCCGGGCTTAGACCAAGCCATGTCCTCCCTAAATGCAATTGAGCCCTCTCCGCCAACAAGCCCTTGCCCATGTGCTCTGTCCGGGCCAACATGATGTTGGCCAATGTAGGCAGAATCTGTCTGACGTTCGTAAAACCCGTGTCTTGTGGCCGGTTCGGGACACTGAACGTCCGATAGGCGCGAGGAAAGCTGGAGGTTTGAATCAACGGCGTCGGATGCTGCGGCCTCCATTTGACCTAATTCAGCCCTGCGCTTAACCTTGTCATACAGTTCCTGGACCTGTATGAGCTTGCGGCACTTGTCTCTGTATGACAGCCCGAGCTCTTCGTATCTTCGGCGCAAATCGTTGTAGTCGATGCTTTGTGCTATTGGGCCATTAGCGGCTGCATCTAATATCAACACCTTCGGGCTGTACGTGGCCACTTACCATGTAGTTTCTCCCGCAGGCCTTCGATTTCCGCGTTTGCATCATTGACTGTCTTTGGGAGGCGCTGATCCAACTCCCTTAGCTTTACGGACAGGGTTTTCTCGAAATATCGCTGATAGACACTATGCTTGGTCAGCGACACTGCCAAATTACGACAGCTTTCTTACAATGGTGGACTTACATTTCCTGGGTTGTCTGGTATGCCCAGAAGCTCAGGGCTCTTCCAGCACACTCCATTATGATGTTGGGACTCAGCCCACAAAGTACACTCGTCTTATAATCCTCTGTCAGGTTCAGGGTGGTCAGGACTGTGTCGTCGGGGTTGACTAGTTGAGTGTTGCAGGCGGGGCATGTCTTGCGGCGTTCAGAAGTCGACCCTGACAGGCCGTGTCGCTTGGAACATTCGACGCAGAAAATGTGACTGTCCAGAACACAGAATCAATGGTTGAACTGCATCTGCTTTGCGATCCTGCTTCTTGGTTCTGGAATCTTGCTCACCTGCATGTGGTGACCAAGGCCTGGTCTCCTAGCTCCTTTCGACACTTCAGCACATTGCATTTGAGTGTGTGTTCCATCACGGTCTTTCGCTGTGTTCCGAGTTATCACATCTAAGAAGTTATGCCTCTTATTGGCACAGCAAGGGTTCTTTCGTGATGACAGTTCTGTGACAATGGCATGCGCGGCCGACGGCGGCGGTGATGATAGCCACGAGGTATATGAGAAGACAGGAGCCGGTGAGTTGTTGTGTGCCGTGCCGAGATGGCGCGGGTATACATACACCAGTACCAGTGCAGGAGCGTTGTAGGGCCACCGAGAGCAAGTGCATAGCGCTAAGGCACCGAGTATACCTCAAGGTAGTAAGGAAACCACACCTCGGCCAGTTAAGAGTGCTTACTAGCCTCGGGCAAGTACCCATAGCTAGATAGCTGGCTAGGTACTTTGTGGAGGTAGGAACCTGGAAGGCATTTAACTCACACCAAGAGGTACCTGCCCCCAACCCCCCCACGACCTACTAAGGTAGGTAGGTATGGGCTGACAAGCGGCGATGCAATGCCTGCTGCCGCACTGCGTCCCAACGAAGGCACCTGTCGCCTTCAACTGCCATTCAGAATATTGAAGTCGAGGACCTCTTATCACGGAAGTTGCATTCCCACTTGATTGCTGCGTTGTCAGAATCTACCTTAGTTTTTATCGAAGCGCGGGCCCGACTGCTGCTCACTCCTCCCCGTATTCCATGTCCGGCACGCCAAGATATTTACCCCGAGACGCACGGCCCTGTCTTGTCCGGCCCCCGCAGGTGGGACCGGAAGCCGAAGCCACAGTCCGGGCACAGCCGCTGCACCGGGTTTTCATCTCGATCCGCTTAACGGTACTCCTTACAGCACATAGACGATCTCCGCCCGAGTTGTGGACAAATGTAGCGGGGCCGGCACTTTGATTACTCAGGACGTATCGACCCAAGACTTGCATGACACCGCCACCTCTCTCACCTTACCCTACCTGCCGCAGCGCTCCTCACTCCTCACTCAGGTTCGACTGCATGGCTCCCGATGCACCCAGCCGTGGGCGAGAGTCTCAGTAGAAACATCAGGAGAACCCGCAAAACATGAGTCATGAAGTTCAAGATTCCCGTCGACCGAGGCTACCGTGATCAAAATTCCGGAACGCGACAAGGACCCTGCTCATGGTTCTGCGTACCCGTCACAGCGGGTCCTGCTGCGCACTGAACAGCAGAGTGGCGGCATCGGGAGCGAAGGGCCGGAGACCTATCTAAGGGGTTAACAAGACATAGCATCAGGAGCCGCCACACGGGTAGGGTAGGTAGGTCTAGTGCAGTTCGGCAGCTGGCATGACGGACATCGGATGGCTCTACAACGCCACGCAACTGCATATGAGAGAACAGCCGCCTTTCAGACCAAGGTCGTTTCCATCCATGCCTTGCTTCCCGCACGTCATCAGACACGGAGAATTTCATTCTTCAATCCAGAGGCAACGCAAACGAAACAGCTACGTCGTAACACGCAGTTCACATAAACCCAGAAGACTCGTCCAGACAGACACCTGGATAGCGCACAACAGGCGACGCGACGCTGAAGCTGGCACATATGGGGAGGGAGTCCTCGCCATCGCTTGCATGAGCATGGGTATGGGCATGGGTATGAGCCGTGAAGTGAGCGAAGTGCTGGCATGGATCATGGGATGACTTGATGTGGGGTACAGGGGTGAAGAAAAAAAGTCGCTACGGCCCGATCATCCAAACAACCATCCTCCAGGCCTCCACCATCACATTTATCCGCCCAATCGCAACAACGTCTTTCGGATGCCTGCACATCTATCCTGTGTCGTCCCCAACGCCTTAAGCCTTCAATCGTCAGATACGTACATGCACAATCACCGACCTCCCAAGCAGGGCACATCGAGAATAGTATGCATGGCCTCTCGAACTCGCCGTTCCCGGGTGCTTGCTTGTGTGCGTGGTGTTGCAGTAACATTGATCCGATGTCTTCATATCCCTGCCAGGTATTCGACCTCAACCACTCATTCACATTCACACTTGTTCCGGCCGATCCTGCCTCGACTCCACTCCGTCGTGCCGATATGCTTAAAGCCTGAATGCCTGGGGTCTTATACTTGTAGTCACCTAGCCTGCTCGCGCATCCCATGACAATGAATATGTCGTCGAGGTGGCAAAGCGGTACGCCGAAGTAGATACGCCTTCCAAAATCTCATTCAAGTGCTGCTGCCCCAGACAGTCACGGCCCCAGCGTCCCTCGTCGATGGACTCTGAATGATGCCGATGCACCCCATTGTCACACATGGCTGCTATGCACACGCACACATGGACATAGCACAACGTAGCCCAGTCATACGCAGTGCGTGGGAGGGGGTGAGGGAGAGAGCAAGCGGGCACAGCATCCCCTGCCTCCGTACCTGACCCCCTTCCACTCCCTTGCTCCCAAGTCATGTGTCTGGCTCTTGTTTGCAGCAGATGTGAGAGTTTGCGCCCCGTCATCGAGGGTCACAGGATCGCAGGACCGATTACCTCGCCTAATCTGTCAGTCTGGAGAACATCTTCAGGTATAGACAGACCGCGAGGTCTCAATGACATTGGTACAAATATCCGGCTAACCTATACAGACTCGAGGTCCCAGTTATTCATCGCCTTTTCTGGGTTATTCTATAGCCAGTTGTACAGTACATACATCATCGTCGTCATTTCGGGTATCCTTCATCATATCCGCCGCCGTCGTGTTCTATCTCCCATGCGCCATGCGCCCTCCCCCCCCTTCTTTCCCTCTTGTGCTCATCGGCATGACCGAGCAATCCTCTTCCCAAAGGAAACGCCGAGCAATATCTGCTCCCACTTTTGGCCATCCGAGCTATATACAGCTGGCGAGAGTATTCGTGGCTTCCGGTACTCGCCTCTAACACATCCTCCGCGTCAGAACAAGAACGCAAACTATGTACCAGGAAGAAAAATCTGTACGCGAGAAGAAAAAAAGGGGGTGAAGAAATAGGCTGTGGCCAGCTCGCCATCCTAATGGGCGAAGAAGGCGCCTTCCATCGCCGCAGCCTGACCGCCCATCATGCCGTAGTCCATGTTCATCATCTGCTCGTTGACGTTGTACGGGGAAAAGTCCACACCCTGATCCGGACTTTGGCCCCAGTACATACCATCCAGGTCCCAGAGACCATGTTGATCGAGGATACCCATCATGCCCATCCCTTCCGGCTCCAGGCCGATGGGTGACATATGCAGCTCCGTCTCGGTCATTAGCAGGCCGTGCTCGCCTCCCATTCCCTGTAGAGGGCTCTCTGACCGTATCGAGGGCTGTCGAGAGGCTTCATACATTCGCCACACGACCTCGCGACTTCGCCGTGCCGCCAGGGACCAGTCTTCCATGGCCTCGAGCAGATCTAGAATCGTTTCGATCTGCTGATGCCACTCAGAGACACGTGGGCTGTTCCACTGCCAGAATACACTGACGAGGGGTATCATGGCAGCCTGGTA
Source organism: Colletotrichum gigasporum (assembly GCA_024584535.1). NCBI lineage: Eukaryota > Fungi > Ascomycota > Sordariomycetes > Glomerellales > Glomerellaceae > Colletotrichum > Colletotrichum gigasporum. The sequence continues at coordinate 3,929,390 of CP077951.1, forward strand.
GAGGAACCACACAGCGTTCCACCCAGACATTTGATTGCGAGTCCATTCCCGCGCAATGTCCTCGATCGTCTGCTTGGCAAGATCACAGCACGTCTCGATGGCCGTGACGTCTTGCTCCGCCACTTGGGTCAAGGCGCCGCTGCTGGCTATACTGAGGAGGACCGGCCGATGGAGTAGCATTCGGAGATTCTGGTAGCGCCACTTCATAATACACCTCGAAATATACAGAGGCTCGGCACATGGGTCGGTCGTCCTCAAGAGCCATGGGAGGCCGCTGTACCAGTTGACCAGCTGGCCATCTAAGTTGCAGCGGTCTTCTGCCCTCAGGAGAGGTGAGATCGCCAGCATGTCTTGGATCTGGGTCGCAATCTTGCAAAACTTGATGTTTTCGATCAAGGGCAAGATACCAGCGTGCTGAGCGGAGTCTCGAGCCTTGAAGTGACAAGTTTGGTCAGCTCGCTCAACGATTCTGACAGCCAGCTTGCTTCATGTGGTTATTACTCACCTGGTTGATTCCAAACTCAGGGGGCCTGATGTTGATTGCAGGACCCCATCGACCGAATGATGGCCGGCCCATCGTTGTTGTGGCCCACGTGTCCAGACAAAACAGACTCCACCAAGTCCGGCGCCGAGTCTCGGCGGCGGCAATGTCGCTGGATCCCTGAGCCAAACTCTCACGGTGGAGGCCAAGGGCGCTTGACATTCTGATGGCGGCGCCTAGCACGGCATTTGCCATGTTTGGCCTGTTGATGTAGTGAAGGTAGTAGCCACCAACCAGAGCCAGGGCTTGGACGGTTTCGATGTGGCTGCTCCCGAAGGCATCAATTGGCAGGTGCTCCATGGCTCTGTTATAGTAGTTGATATGGTTGTAATCATCTGACTTCATGGCTACGATACTCCCCATGGCAAAGACCATGTTGAGTAGAGCAAGCCAAGGGGCATCGAACCGCTGGCCCTCGAGGTAGTCGGCTCGGAAAGCAGCCTCGTCGAGCATGGGGACAAAAACATGGATGCGTTTAAAGTAGGCATCGATGAGTGTCTGACCTTTCCAGGACCAGGGGATGCGTTGTGTATCCTTGGGGGCTGTGCCCTTTGACCTCATGGTTGGAAAGCTGTGTGTGATTTCAGCGCTGTGAAGTGGTGTCGTGAGAGAGTTCCGCAGCGCCGGCTGTACTTTGAGCAGGCACGTCAGGGCGGCCTTGATGGAGGAGGCGCCCAGATATGATGATTGCCGATCCACGGATAGCGATAGTGCGTTGACGTCGTCAGCCTCGATGGGGATGGGATCGCGACCGCGGCGTTCTTCATCCCACTCGGTGTCCCGGCCGGGCATCAGTTCCAAGCCAGAGAGGCCCTGTTCAGAACCGGAGCAAACCGGAGACTCCAACTCCTGCGAGAGAGGGGATGTGTTGAGAGGCGGAGAGGGGAGCGCGGTTGGCGTGTCGAGGACAGGACGTTCGAGGAGACCTAGAAGGTCCTGACGGGAAAGTGGGAGCAAAGACTGAACATCGTGGTTGGGAAAGAGGCGTCTCAGGATGGAACGACATTCCTCGAGCGACTGGGACAGCGCCTCGAGCGTCTTCCGCGAAGGAATGACTCGCTGCCTGTGCTTATCGTAGAAGCATCTCTTAGGAGCACGGCTTGAAAGGCATTGTCCACAGGGTTGCTGGCCGTCGCAGCGGCTACAGGGCGGTCAGAGGGCGCAGATGGCTGGCAAGCCCGGTCAGACTTACATCTTTCGTCTCTTGCATTCAGCGCACGCATGGGGAGTTGTGATTCTCTTGGAGCCTGTGGAGCCAGGTGTTTTCCCGTTGTCCTGGGAGTCATTTACCGGCTTCCGTGGCGTCACACCTTGGACTGAGGCATGTGAGTGGGTGCTTCGGGGAGAATTGAGCGCATTGTGCGTGGGTTGGCGAGGACTCACAAGTATGGAACATTCCACCTTGGGTGGGGACTGGAATCGACGGAGCCATGATCACCGCCAATGAGGGATTGTTTGTCTCTTGTCTTTGTGGTGAATTAATCACAGCAAAGCCCAGCTCAAGCTGGGAAGCCGAGATGAAACTCAAAGACGAAGCGCAACACAACTCGACAAGATGCCCTTAGGGTGGAGACGATGATGCTGGGGACGATGATAATGAAGAATAAAAAGAAGAATTTGAGCGCCGTTGTGCGATTGAGGGCACCAGAGGCGGCTGTTGAACCGAGTTGGTGCGGATGTAGACCTTATATATATCTACAAGGGAGGGCAGTCGAGGAAAGCCGAAACGTGCACGACGGGTCCGGCAGCTATTCAGCAGACGCCGGCGCGGCAGCACCAAGTGTGGAGAAAGTTGCATGGGGGTATATGTGAGATGGTATAACAGAAGAATGGCGATGGAACATCAATGCCGTGTCGGCTACCTGGGCCTGGGCAGGCAAAGCAAGCCTTGCAAGGACAGGGACGGGCCAGGCCAGGCCAGGCCAGGCGAAGCGGTTCAAGGTTGCGCGGAGGGGCGATCCACCTTTGACGAGTGCGTGGTAGACGCTACGGCATAAGAGCATACCATACCCCGGCCACACAAGCGACAGCGGAGGTGCTATGCGAGATGGTGGTCTGCAAAGACGACGTTGTGGTTGTGGTTCAGGATCCCGTCCAGCGTTCGATGTGGCGGTGGCATGCTTGTCCGGTACCTTGCCTTGGAGTGGAAGCCTTCGGCGGAGATGAGGGGAAAGGGGGTAGGGAGGGTTCGTGGCGGCGGGCGAGAGCCTGGTGGTGGTCGGTCATGATTGTGGTGCCAGGAACGGGAATACTCCAAAAGCGGGCGGGCGGGTGCCTCTACCTAGGTATGGCGAGGGCAATGTGGGTGATGGGATGGTGTGGTGTCACGAGCCTGAGGGTGCGGCCCATTCGAGGTGAGGTATGATATGCTGGCCACGGCAATGTACCTGAGTCTCTCCTTCTCCGTCTCTCCCGGGCCGGCCGCAAATGAGGGCGTGAGACGTGAGACGTGAGGTTCGGCGGGAATTCCTCGTGGCGCTTCTCCCACACTCACACACACACACATTCGGGCATGCGTGGCGGTGTCTCGTTCGATCAGGAACAGAGCCAAGTACCTTGCCTTGGCTGCCGACAGATGGGCATCGTGGGATCAGCAACCGGGAGGGAGGTGTCTGTCAGGAGTGATGAGATGCGGAGAAACGGGAGTGCCACCAGTCAATCCCAACATAGAGGTTTCTCGTGATTGGACCAGGCAAAATCTGGAGAAGGTGGAGGATGCATGCTGTGTGACCATGGATGAAGAAGCATGTTTGCGTGAGCAACCAGACGACGCGCATGTGGTCTAGCCCCGAAGGAGCAACAACCAGCAAATAGAACCACCAACTGCGAAGAAACGGAGACGGGACGGCAGCGAGACAGGGGGTTAAAGTGGTAAAAATGGGAAAAGTGGTGTTGGTGGCCGTCCATGTAATTAAGAAGCGGTTGGAGGGGAAATTACAAGTAGGTGGGCAGAGCAGAAAAGCAAACGGGGGGGAAAAAAAAGAAAGAAAAAAAAACGGCAAGTGGTCTCTGGCAGGTGAGGGGGACGCTGGATCAAAGTGGGGTAAGGTACCTACCTTACCTTGAGCACCAGGGACGGTAGGTACACTGTAAAAGAACATTTGCCACAAGAAGAAGAACTGAGGCATATTCCACGTTGATGTTTGAAAGCTCAACAGACGGACAGGCAAGACGAGGACGGGGGACCACAGCACAAGAGGCGAAGCGACAGCATACAGTTATGGCCACTGCACAGTGTCCGCTGCCGCTACCGATGTTGCTGTGGCATGTCTGCCTTGTGCTCTGCTCTGCGTCGGCGCAGTTAGTTAGGTAAGGACAGGCCGACCTGACCTGAGGTTATTTAAGTTGAAGTGCCCAAATGACAGCCGTCAACCATTGACTGGTGGGGAAATCTTCAATCGGGCGGGGCGGAGCCCCCTGGGGGTGGAAAGCTAATTAAGGTACGTGCCCCGTCGCCCGTCGTGGTGGCCAGGACGACCCTTCTTTCCGCGCCTTCCAAGTTCCAGGTTGTCTTTGCAGTAAGGTAAGGTAGGTAGGTACCTTAAGGTAGGCACGCCGAAGTACCTTTAATATGTCAGGCACCTACACCTCTACGTAAGGCGGGCCAGGAATCTGTCGGCAAGGCACTACATATTCCCGTGCGCGAATGAAGTGGGACGGGACGAACCTCCAAGGGTTCAGACTGCCAGCGACCGTGGCCGAAAAGCATTAAATATTAGTACCTTACGGTAGGCACCTTCGGTTATGTACCTTTTGGCTCTCCAGCCGTGGCTGTGGCTTGACACAACTCCCAACTCTCGCCGTGAGCAAACGCGATACGCGACATGCCGTCTCCCGAACCCCAAGGACCCCCTCCTTCCCCTTTCTTTCTAGCCCTGCTTGCAATTCTACCACGCATGGTTCATGCCGTGGCCTTCTCCCGCCTCATTCCTCGTTCACAACGAGTGTACCTTGACCGCATCTCTTGACTGATTCTTTTCTTTTTCCAACACACACCCCTCCCTTCTCTCTCTCCAAGTGGCTGCCACGCGCTCCTCTCCTCCCACCCGCCCCCGCCCCCTGCTCAAGGATCGGCCTTCGCTCCCCTCATTCTCGCAAGAATCAGCAGGGCCGCACCGCCGATCCAGGGTGCACCCCTGGCTTCTCCACGGCGCTCCACAACCTTGTTGAAGAACATGGCCTCCAAGTGAAGAGAGGAAAAGTTGGCTATTTGCCTCGGAACCGCAAAAAGACGACAAAAACACCACACCACGCACCTCTGCTCTGCCCTGTAGCATCGACTCGCGGCGTTCCGTCTACCCTAGCACGTCGCATCGCATCTTATCTCATCTCGCTCACTTCTCCCTCTGCCTCCCTGGGCCGACCCGAGCGGTTCGGGAGACAGTGCCTTACTTGACAGTTTAGCACCTCGAGTAAGCGTACGCCGGCGTCTAGCGGCCTTGCTCCGGTGGGTTCCTCGACGGAGAAACCGGCCCTGTTGCAACCATGGCACCGCGTCAATCGACGCATCCCTTGGACGGGGGACGGGGTCAGCCCGAGAGGTCAATAATACCGTAGCATATCGATGCTATGCCTCACGGCGTGTTTGTTGTCCGTCCATCGTGGACGACAAACTTCGTTACCAAAATCCTAACCCAACAAGGATGCCAACCAATACCGATGAAGCGGCTCATGTACGGATACACAGATACCTGGATACCCTTGTGTCACGCCAACCCGCGCTTCTCGTGGTACGGATACGCAGCAAGGGAGTCAGTCAATCAGTGGTGCCAAGACTCTGCCGCCCCTCCCATATGACTCCATCTTCGTTCCTACCGCAGCTCCCTGGAAGTTTGGTTCCTCCAACCATCTTCTCTCACTCTTCATCGTCCCTTCTCCTCCTTTGCGCCCCTGTCCCAGCCGCCTCCATCATCGCCGTCGTCATTGGACCAGATTCAAGGCCTCGGCTACACGATGTGGCGGACGGTACCTGATGAACCCATGTTACACGCAAGGCACGGCAGGTAGTCCGAGCCGGCGCCGTCCATCACACTCACTTCATGTTGGCAACGCTGAGTTCTCTTTCCCTGCAACGTCTCTGCTCTGAATGCTCATGGCAAGTCTGTTCCTGGCTGCAGCCCCCCCCCCCCCCCCCCCCCCCCGGCATGGCCATGCCTATACAGAGACATACATACACGTACCCCAGCTTTTGCTCTGCCGCCCGCTATCCGCTAACGGATGCGAGCTGCCTTGAATAAAGAGAATGCCCCCCCATTACCCGACAGCGACGCCAATGCGTTCTGCGTTGTATGCGGCTTAGCAGACTGACAGACGGACAGAAAAGCCGTCGTGCAGCAGCCCATCCCAGACACTTTGCTGACCATCCCGCCGCCTCTGGCTTTGGTTTTTCTCACGCATCGGCCGCGACCCTCGTTCTTGCGCTGGCAGGTCATGTGTTTGTCTGTGCCCGACTGCCCTGGACCTGGGATGGGATAGCGTTGGGCGACTACTTGTGCTCTTGACTGCTGTGCCCATGTGTTGTACGTGTCCGTAATGTATCTATGCAAGTTGAGTTTCATTTGTTACCCCACATCTTCGCTCCCTTTCGGTCGAGTCGGGAAAGAAAAGAGAGGCATTTGCATGCAAGTGACAGCTACTGTGAGAGGATCGATCCGGCCAGCCGATAGTGCTCTCCACCTCGCGTTCGCGCCGTTCTGGGGCCGCCGGACGGGTACTTGTCCCTGCTCTCGAACGCCTTCATTTTTCCCCTTCTCCCGGTCTTCCTCTTCTCCCGGCAGCCAGGGGGCTCACAGGGAGCTTCCCGCCGGCTGGAGCGCAGATACCCGCTGATGCCGTGGTACCTTGCCTAGATAGCTCGAAAGACGTGCCCCCAACTCCGACTCTTTTCCGATCTGATTTCGAGCTGTGTATGGAACAAGACCAAGATTACACGTGCCTGAGTTAGTGGGATCACGTCCCGACAACCCACGATTCCACGTCCTCCTGGTTGAGCCTACCTGTCAAGTGGACGGGAAGGGAGGGGAGGGGTTGACTCTCTGTTGCGGGCCCAGGCACTCCTGCAGTAGTTCGACCATGGATCCTGCAAAGGCTGATCTCCAGCCCAGTTAAAGGTATGGTTCCCCAGATTAAGGATTGTTCAATGTTACAGGCCACTGAACCCGACGAACCGTCCAGCCTTCTCTGCCCGTCCTGACGCCTCTTCTCTGGCTGCATGTCTCCTGTGCGAACGGAGAGTCACGGGGTGTCGAGGCAGGGATGCGAGCGAGAGAGATGTGTGTGCGGTGTTGCATGCATAGGTGCTTTGGCGCGCTTGGCTTCATGGGCCGTGGCATTTGTCGGCATGTATCCGACTGCGACGCGAGTTCATCCTTGTGGCAAACCCCAAGGCTAACCGATATAGCCAGTATTCAGAGGGTCCCATCCCATCCAGGCCCTTTTTTGAGGATCCAGCAACTCTCAGGCCAGGATGACGGCCAGCGTTTCGTCATTAAACGAGCAGCCACCTCGTGAGCGCCTGTCGTAGATGACTTGTCAATATTTGTCGACTTGGTGAGCAGATACGCCCGCAAGTCAGGCTAGGACAAGTCTGGTGTCTGTTCTGAGACGCCTTCGTTGACGGGTTTGTTACCGGCATCAGGTCGTAAAGCAACTCGATTGAGCCCGGCCCTCCGTCTTCATCCACACGTGCTGGTCTGGCGTATCTTGTTTGCACTGTTTCCGCCTGTATACGGAGAGGAGCCGCTTCCCACGCAGTTAATTCTCTGTTCTTCTAAAGGCTTCTCTTTTTCTGCCCTGCTTTCCCGGATAAACATGCTATGACCAGTCCGCTTTACAGCGGCTTCACCGCCACATGCCGCTCCAAGTAAATACCAAGACCACGCCTGCCCTCCGTGGCCTCATCTCGTGCTCGACAGGTTCTTCTAGCCGCTGTGGCCTCAAGTTACTCGGTTGTCGATTTGAAGATGCGGTAAACAACCGCTCCACTGGTTCTGCGCAGCCGCGACTCCGACACGGGCACTGTCGCGGACATGGGCAAACAAACAAATATATCCACCTCTCGCGATACAGTCCGTCTACACGAGCCACTCCTTACCCGCTCACCAGGCATGTACATAGCCGTCTCCATCGCGTCTTGGATGACATTAGGGCCCGCCCCCATAGGAGCTGTGATGGTCAGCAAATTCTGTATGCATTCCCAACAAAGAGATGTTTGCTGACGCGGGCTGGCCACTCACGCACACGCATGCAAGCATACACCTACCTATCCAGGTCGGTAGCCCTGGCTGTACCTTTTCCGGATGCAAACAATCAATGACCACGGTCAGCCCGTGTCTTCCATCTTTGGTGTCCACAAGGCACTCTTCGGGAAGATAGCCGAAGCCAATCTCTCGCATTCTGAGATCATATCCACACCACCTTCACAGGGTGTCTCCATCAGCTTTCTTGGTCTTGGCGACTGACTGACCGACTGACTGGGTGATAGATAACTTTGATTTGCAGGGCAAGACGCAAGACCCCAAGTCCAGCATCACCTGCGCCCTACTTGGGCCAACCTCGGCCCTGCGCTCATAGCCGCCGCTTTCTGGCCCCAAATACTCCTCCATCGACGGACACCTTCCCGACCAAATTCGGCGTCCAAGACGTGGGCGCAGCCCGTCTCGCTGCCCATTTCAGACAGTCCCGCGAGTCTCCCGGCACTCCATACTTACTATGGCCCGCGGACAAGACTTGGAAAACGCCGCCCTGCTTAGGTCGACTGTCATTCCTACCTTTTCGTCGTCCCAAAATTGGCAGATCGGCTCTTTCCGTGCGCCTCAAATCAACACGCACCCGCTGTGGCCAAAACATACCGCACAGGTCAGAATCCGCTCATCCATGGGAACAACCGTGCAGTTTCCATCTATAACAAACATGAATGTTGCATTGCTGGAATAATGGAAAGCTGTGTACTTCCTCTCATTGGTTTCGAAACCAGCTTGACTGGGGTCAGGCCGGAATAACGCGCTTGCTCTCATCCATCCGTCCATCCGTCTCCTCTTGTCAGCCTCGACCTTCGTTGCGGCGGTCTACTCCGCAGCCTCCAGCGTTTCATTGAGAACCTCGCTGCAAGGGACTGCGGTCCGCCATGATCTTCGCCCAGGCGCGGTATGCTCATCGCCAGGGTCTAGTGAGGTAGGAGCGAAGGGTTACATCCACCAGCTCTGCAGAGGAGATGGCGACGCGCTAGGGACGCAACACCTTCCTAGACATCCGCCAACCCCAGGAATCTATCCCTCTTGAGTCCACCGGGCCCTGTTGTTTTGGCATTCTCCAACAAGCAGACAATCTATTCCTCCGGGATCTACACGTCCAATGCCGAAAAAACTTCTGAGGATCGAACGTGTCGTCGCCTTCCCCTCACCCTTTTGGCAAGGATTCATGTTTGCCTCAGACGAACCGTTCCAGCTGAAGGACAGGTTGAATCCCCCGCACGTCTGTCTGTGAGCGGGGTCCCCTGACGAACGGTGACCAAGCGTGCCGAGGGTGCCAGGCTGGGAAGCCTTCACGACTCTAAAAGCGAAAAACCTGGCATCGGCTCCCTATGCCGTCAAATATGCACGTGTTATCGATGGGTACGTACTGATTAGTGATTATTTTGATCGTCTCTTGGGCCACCATCCCACCTGTCACGGCGGAGATGTTGTGTAGCTCTCCGCCACCAGCTCGGGATACCTCTTGGGCCGCCTGCACGAGACGCTCATGACCGCTCGCGCCCGGAATCGTTGTCTGAATAACTGCCAGGATGTCCTCCGTCGTCGCCAAGGACGTGTGAGATGTGGCCTGGAGGGCGAGGTACATCGGCAAGAGCGATAACGGGACCACACCTTCTTTAGCTAGCTCGTCGTTTGCAAACTCCTGCTCTGTTCGCGTATGAGTGTCGTGGCCGATCAACCGCCAAGAGGAACTTACCTGCTACTTTTCGCAGTTGGTCGGGGCCATCACTCGCCGGAACGACCAGCTTGATGAAGGCCGCATTCTTACAGAACAAGTCAACCTCGGCTGAGTCTACGCTCTCGCCCCCGGATTTCTGGCGGACCGACTCCAGGACTTCGGCGGCATCTTTGCGCGCCTTGGCCTTGTAGATGTTCTGGAGCTTGATGTAGACGCTAGACTGGGCCTTCATATCTGGGAGGCCGCCCGGAACTGGCAGACACTGATGCTTTTCGTAAAACTCTCGCACTGCCGCAGCAATGACCCAGAAACTTGACTGAGCCTCGGCCTGCGACAATTTTAGTGTCAAGTTTTGTCCCTGTAATTGCCGCGAAGAGAATTTGGGGCTTACCTCGTCGGCATGCTGGTACTCGAAAACCTGCCTCACAGCAGCAGGGAGAGATGGAGGCGTAATATTCTTCAAGACACCAGCTACAGCCTCTTCGAAATTTTCCTCTCCGCCCTCGGGATTGTCAGTTCTGGCAGCATCAGCCACCATCTTCCGGAACGCAACTTTCTCCGAGTATGTACTGGGCGCAGCACCGTTGTGAGAAGCCCTCCAGATGGCAAGATAGTGCAAAAGAATGACGACGAAGGGCAAATGGCCATGCTCATGGTTATCAAGAGTGTCAATGTCCTTTGTCATTTCCTCAGAAAAGGCCTCCAGCTCTTCCCAGGGCCTCAAGAGCCGCAAATCCGTGGTGGCCGTCGTATCAGGATGGGTGTCGACAATGGGATACACATCTGGAAGGCGAGTGCTGAAGTAGGAGTAGAAGCCAGCTGAGTGAATGGCGATGAGGGGCGTCTTGTGTTGTTGGCTATAGGACTCGAGGGCCTTGAGGTGTTCAGGTTTTATGGGCAGCGTGTACAAGATGATGGTGAAAGATGTGTGATTCCTCAGAACGCTTTGGAGATCCAAGGCTTTCTACCCTGGTATCAGAATTTGGCCGGGTTACGCGGTGCAGTCTGGCCCGGGGACTCACCGAGCTTCGGGGACACCAGTCTCCCTGGACTTCCGGGTTGAGTTCAAGGAGCAGCTCGGTGCAGCTTTGGGCCCTGGATTTGCCTAGATGGGTCTCATCAAGGAAGAAGTTGACACCGAGGTCTGCCTCGCCAACAACTGCGTCGTCGGCGATAGTGAATTTGCCGATACCTGGGCATCATCAGTTGTTTGTACTTCTCAGACGAGGGAGTGCCTGGAGGCGTACCTGGAAGGACAAGATTTTTCAGAGTCTCAACGCCGACGGTCCCCGAGCCCGAGTTCAGGAGCAATATGTTGGCAGACTCTAGGGCCGCTTGACCGCTTGCAGCCCATAGCCGGAGTTGACGGTCGTATTTCTTCTCCTTCTCCGAGGGAACGGAGAAGGGGGGCAGGGCTTGGCTGGCGATGATGTCCGCCATGTTGGGACAAGCTGCTTTGGAAAGCAATGCTCTTGTAAAGTTTTGTGAGGTTGGCAAGAGAGGAGACGGGGTGATTTTGTTCCCTGCTTCTGTTTGATTAAAAGGTGAAGATGGATAGACCGAGGCAGGTCAGCCAGCTCAGGTTCGGCTTCGAGTGCAGGACAACAAGAATGGTCACAGAAAGAAGCGGGCCAGTGTGTTTGAATATGTGTGTGGAAAAGACTGAGGTGGTGGTGCTTGCTCGTCCGTGTTGTCCGTTCTGTCTGCCTGACAAAGAGTGTAACCTGGATGAGGTCTTCACGCCTGCACCCAATTGAAGTAAGGTACCTTGTGTAGGTATGAGGTAATCAGGTGCTCACTGAGCCTCCACACTCACACTCCTGTCGGGTGGCACTGGACCCCACCTTACCAGGTACCTTAATGCAGAGAAGCCCGGGTCTGTTTAACTATTTTCCGAACACGTTCAACCTACCAAAATACCGCAAAGCTTCAGTTTTCAAGGTGTACAATCCACGTATTAGTTGGCACATGAAGGAAGACTGTGGAAATCAACGCAACCTGTTGTAGGCAACCAAACATTATAGTGATGTACTGTTAATCCGCCTGTTCTTCCTGCATATTGGGACCAGGCTGCACCATGACTGATAATACGGTAAACAGTGGGAGTGAATCTTGTGGAACCGCGTCTCATCATTTCTTGCATCCAGGATTTCTTTTCCTCTTACTTTGATACAGTACTGGCTTATCTCGCAACCAGAGACAGGATGCTATCCGTACCGCAGCGGTGTACCAACTCAAAAGATGCCTGTTGCTGTGTCCGAAACGGGAAAAAGGAAAGAAAGAAACAGAATTGTAGCGGAGAAATAAGCAAAATGGCCGTGGCAAAACTATGGATACTGCGTGGGAGAGGATAGCTCTCGCCTTTCTAGCCCAGCCTTCAAGGGGCACACGGTGCCAACAAGCAGCAACCGTCGGCTCATCTCCCTCCCCTCCCCGCTACTAGTGCGCCTGAGCACATGGCAGCTTAGCCTCGGAGTACATGATGGTTGGCTGCTGAGATTGCCGCTGGTCGTGCTGTCAATGTGGCTGGCGGTGTTGATGTTGGTGTCGGCGTCGGCGTTCATTGAGGCACCTCCTATATAGGTAGGTCACCTTAGGATTGGCTTCGACAGACACTGCTACAACGCCTATCATGCCCTGCCTTCTTGCCTTCCTTTACGGACGAAGCCGGGAGCACTGGGGCATCTGACCTCTGGTGCGGATAGCCTGGGTTGGGTTGGATCCAGGCCACGCCTGACTAGCACTCGCTTTTCCAACGGCGTCAGCGACTTGGGGTCGGGACTGGCCTCGAGAAGATCCCTCGCTTCCGAATGGCACATGCCTCCCAAAGGGAAGGACCTGGGCCGTCGAAGGAAGCGATGGCCTAGAACCGGTGGCGCCCTTCTTCGTTTGGATTTGCCCTCGCTCAAATTGGTATCGCACCTGTCTCACTCGGAGTCTCAGTCTCGCCGGGCTGGTGTGGCGCGCCGGTTCCACGCCGCATTCGCCTACGGGGTCAGCTTACGGCCGGCAGCATCTGTCGGAAGACAAACAAATGGGACCGTGGGCTGCGGATCCCACCTACCCAGAACCCACGCTTTGCCTTGGGTTGGGTGATTTTTGGTGGTTCGGAGCTAGCGCAACGAATGCGAATGCGCCTTGAACGCCGAACATGCTTTGCGTTGCTCTTGCGCCCATTCGTCCCTCCGAACGCCGACTCGACCATGTTTTCCCTTGCATTCGGACGTGTCATGCCTCTCTTTTAATCATGAGTCTTCACTGCCTTCCTTCCCTTCCCACGTCTCGCACTCTCTTCCCACGCGCCTCCGAAGCCCCTGTCGGACGTACTCATCAGGCCTGTGACGGCATCCTTCACTATGAGTAGTTCCGGTCTGCCGCCTACCACTATATCCGTGTATCGTGAGTTGCTGTCTCTATTGGACCACCCCCGAGAGCCTTTGGTCCGAACGCAAAGACCCTGCCACTGTCTGTCCTTCTGGTGACAGGAGAACATTTCCTGTTGTGGTGTATACCCGCCTCGCTCGTCGGTTCCTCGACCGTCTTCGCCGACGTATAACTAAGCGTCCCACGTCTGGGCAATACCAACATCACCACCAAGGCATTGGGCCGAAGTTACTTTCCATCCCGGTCCGAAAGCAAACTTCTAGCTGCCTCGAAACCGCAGCCCGGGATAGGCATGGGTCTCTTCGACGATGTCGAGACCACCAAGGCCGAGTCATTGTCGGACCAGCAGTTCAAAGATGCCACGCTACCATCATGGAGGTTTTGGCTGCTAAGCGTTGGGTAGGTATTCTACCCTTGAGCCTCTCCCATCCAAGCCCTCCTGGGTGGTATTGACATCTTGAGTAGGCTTTGCCTCGGGCTATTTCTTGCCATGCTGGACTCTTCGATTGTAGCTACGAGCCTGTACACGATCAGCGCCCAGTTCGACTCAATAGAACTCATCAACTGGGTTGCGTTGGCCTACACCCTCACGTATCTCAGCTGTGCTGTGTTGTTTGCTCGGATATCCGACGTTGTTGGCCGGCGCAATGCCTTTCTGGCGAGCTTCCTCATCTTTTTCGCCTTTTCTTTAGGGTGTGGCTTCGCCCAGAACATGGAGCAGTTGATTGCATGTCGCGCCATGCAAGGCTTAGGAGGTTCGGGTGAGTTGGCCTTCTGTTCTTTCATCTGCCGCAGCTGAGTCCCAGTCCCAGGTCTTTACTCTATCACCATGATCATCTTCCCGGAGGTCGGCCCCAGGCACTTGCGACAACACATCGCCAGCCTAGTTGGCATGGTGATTGCGAGCGCCGGCGTTCTTGGCCCGGTACTTGGCGGTATTCTCACTCACTATGCGTCTTGGCGTTGGATATTTTGGATCAAGTACGTATTTTCTCGACCAAAACCGCTGTCCGTGACGTTGAGGTTATCTACTGCTGCTGACCTGCTTTTAGTGGCCCGCTGGGCTTTATCTCCATGGTCATCTTCTACCTGACATGGCCGCGGGCTGAGCACCTCCCGACCCTGCAACGTAGATCCTGGAAGGAGCTGGACTTTGTGGGATCCTTTCTCCTCGTGGCAGCTTCTGTGCTCGTGGTCTTCTCGTTCCAGAACGTCGGGTCGGACGAAACTAAATGGCGTCAGGCCGCCTTCATTGTTACACTCGCTATCGGCGTAGGTTGCTTCCTAGCTTTGCTGGGCTGGGAGGCTCTCGTCGCCCGGTTCTGGGGAAACCGCATCATGGCCGCCATTCCGATCCGTCTACTGCGCAATCACGTCTACGTCGCCGCCATGTTCAACACGATGTTTCTTGGTTTCCCTTACCTCCTGGTTGTCTATGCATTTCCCATACTCTTGCAGGCGCTCAACGGGAAAAGCTCCTTGATGGCCGGGGTACTCATGTTACCGATGTTGGGATCTGTTGCCTTGGGTAGCACTCTCGGCGGATTGGTCAGCAAGTGCAGGAACCTGCTCTTCGAGACTCTGTTCGCGGCTAGCTGTTTCATGGCGCTTGGCTGCGGCCTGCTGACGACTCTGTCTTCGTCGCTGGAGCTGGAACCCAAAGCTCTAGGGTTCTTGAGCTTGGTTGGATTTGGCTTTGGGCTGTCAGCCACGTCGTCCACTATCCTCGGCACGACTGAATCGGAGATTCCAGACCACGGTAAGTGCCATCTAGCAAGGCGTTCGACACTGGTCCTTTGATTCTGACGATGCGCAGCCCCTGCACAGGGAATCATGGCGCAGGTGCGTATTTTAGGCGGGAGCTTGGGGATCGCGGCGTCGACAGCAATCCTGGGAACAGTTATGCGAGAGGAACTGGCTGGCATTGTCAGGCCGGAGCAGTTGTCGTCACTTCACAGAGTTGGGATGAACCTGACTGAGGCACAAGCTGCGGCTGTCCGCCAAGTCTACGCAGATGCGTTCCGTAAGGACATGAAGGTGGGTTCTATTTTGTCAGGGATTGCCATCCTGATCAGTCTGGGGGCCTACCGCCGAAACCGGGTTTCCATTGAAGAGCAACGGCAGCTGCACATCAAGATGGAGGTGGAGAGAAGGCGGAGGGCGTCGGCGGCAACGACACTGGTATCTTCGACAGACTGAGTGACGGGGGTTGTTGTCCGCGGACCGAGAATACAAGTCGCAGGGACACGATTTCCGGATTGAGATCGAAATGATGGTTCATGATTGATTGCATGACGGCTGGCAAATAGCCCTGGTTGGGTGGGGGAGTTCGGTGTTATTTATGTACACTGGCGGCGATAAGTTAGAGTGCTATAATTTGTTTGGCAACAATGGTGGCAACGCCGATGAATGCAAGTGCGGCCTACCGTATTCGTACCTGCGCAAGCTGGAGTCTTCGTTTAGCACTGTTTGATTTCTGCTATTGATCGCGTTCACCGGGAGTGTGCCGGTTTTGTTTTACTCACTGCGTTGCGCAGGTCGGGGTCGGGTCAGGTTCGACGCGGGGAAAGAAAAGGCCGCCAACGGGCTCGAGAAGCCCCAAAAGGGCCGCGATCCAGGGAACATCAAAACATTATTACTTGGGGAGAAGAAGAAAAAAAAGCTTCTCAGCCCCCCTCCTTCGCCTCGGGCGGGCCAACCTGTTGTCGACGAAAGCGCGCGGTAAAATGATGCAATCACGCTCCCCCGCCGGTTATCGGGTTGTTGAAACCCCGCAGTGTGGGGCCTGTCCCTTCCGTGCGCCGTGCCGTCCACTCTCTTCCCCTCGTCTTATCCGTCCCTTTGCAGTCGGAAACGTGTTGAGAGTCAGTCGCCCGTGAGCTTACCTTGCCGGCGTACCTCCATGCCTTGCCGTATCTCGGATGCCATTGGATAGCGACAAGCAAACTTGCCTTGGCCCCCTGGACTATCAAAGCAATATATATAACCAAGAGTCCGACTGCTGCGTCCCTGAGGCGCCGGTCTCCTCCCCCTCTCTGACTCTCACCTATGCCCTCATACTGTCGCATAGCCCGGTCACTCTGCTCCTCTTTCCTGTCTCATCGTCAACATCCTCCCCTGATCTCGGCCCTGCGGAACGCCCTCCACCAAGACCACCTCAGAACCATCATGTCTGCCACCGCCGCCACAAAGCGCCTTGAGGGCAAGACGGTGCTCATCACCGGTGCCTCAAGTGGAATCGGACGGAGCACGGCCTTCGAGTACGCCAGAACGGCGCCCAAGAACCTCAAGCTCATCTTGACGGCCCGCCGAATTGACAGCCTCCACGAGATTGCCGCCAAGATCAATGAGGAGGTCGGAAGCGGTGTCAAGATCCACGCCGTCAAGCTGGACGTCAGCAACCCCGAGGAGGTCCGCCAGCTCGTCCCCAACCTGCCCGAGGAGTTCAAGGACATCAATGTCCTGGTGAACAACGCGTATGCCCTACCCCGCGCCTGCCCCAAGCTTGGTCCCCACGACGAAGCTGGCTGACTACTTTGCAGAGGCCTCGTCAGGGGAGTCGCCAAGGCCCCCGAGATCGCCGAGGAGGACATCAATGTCATGTTCGCAACCAACGTTACCGGCCTTATCAACGTGACACAAGCCATTCTGCCCATTTTCAAGTCACGCCCCGATGGCGGCGCCGGAGACATCATCAACGTGGGCTCCATCGCCGGTATGTCAGCCCACGCCAATGTATGCACCAGACGACAGCAGCTAACCAAAGCGACAGGCCGTGAGCCGTACCCCGGCGGTTCTATTTACTGCGCCACAAAGGCCGCCGTGCGGAGTTTCACCGATAGCTTGAGGAAAGAACTCATCGCAACACGCATTCGTGTCATCGAGATTGACCCTGGCCAAGTTGAGACCGTACGTCAACCCCCGCCGGCTCGGCCTGGCCGAAGATGCTCCGGAAGCACTGCATCACATTGACGATGGTCTAACGAAGCATAGGAGTTCTCCGTCGTCCGCTTCTACGGCGACAAGTCCAAGGCTGATGCCGTCTACGCGTAAGTAATAAAACTGCTTTCAGGTTTTGGACGCACTTGTTGAATCCCCATACCGCGTGAGCGAGGAGCCTACGAGACATGGACATTGGGCTGACACCTGCTTGTTGCAGTGGCTGCGAGCCTCTGACTCCCGACGACATCGCCGAAGTCATTGTCTTCACTAGCACGCGACGGGAGAACGTGGTCATTGCCGACACCCTCATTTTCCCTAGCCATCAGGTAAGCGAAGCGGGCGAGATGTGATGATATGAAATGACTGACTTTCCACCTAGGGCGCTGCTGGCATCCTCCACCGCAAGTCTTGAATATGAGAGAGATCGAGAGTATGTGGCACTGGGGGACGGCTGACGTCCGTTCCGGCCTGGCGTGGCGACTTGAAGATGCGCTGCATAAATCATCTTGGCGTTCATCAGTTGATGTCGCTTCGGGAAGGGGAAGTCTATTAGACCAATAAGCGTTGTATTTGATAGAAGATGAGTAAGAACATGAATTTGGCACGGTTTGTACGAGCCGATACTTTTCCGTCACTCTGATGGACTCGTTCCGAGCAGATTGGCGTGACACCTCAGTCGCGACCTAAGTCGCGGCGCCGATGGAGGGCACTGCACTTTCGGTATTTGCGCCCAAGGACCCCTTTCCTCTTCTCTATGTCCGAAGATGATATTGCCAAAGACCTCTTGCACTATGTTGATGATACGCAGCGAGGTTCTATTCTTGTAGACTGAATTCAAATGCCCGATTCGGCTCGGATCACTTGGTATCCTAGTCAACGCTTCTCGGACAGCTCATAATTACAGAAAGGTTGTTGGTGGAATTGCGTATTAACTGGTCAGCGCTGTGAACCGATACCGGATGATGCGTTGTGCTGGCCCTCCACTCTGATCTACCACCTTAAGCTTGTCCACCTACCCTGCCTTACCTAACACACACCTACGATAAGGTACCTCTTAGGTAAGGCACCTAAAGATTACACTTAGCAAGGTAGGTACGGTGGGTAGGTAGGTACCTGAGCCCTCACCTGCTGAGGTACACACACATCACCCTTGCCGAAGCCCCCTGCTGAAGCCCTCGACCTGACCCTACCTCATGTACCTTACCTAGGTACCTAGCGTCGACAACACGAACCCGCATCACCCCCTTGCAGCTCCACGCAGCGAACCGCCTCACATCCTCCTGGTCTCCGGCAAGCGCAGAATATCGCCGCCATCAACTGATCCTACAGGCGCCCAACATTCTCGTCTCGTGTTCTGCGACTACGAATTCTCGAAGTATCTATCTAGTACTAGACGCTTGGAGAAGCGTCTTCTCGTTCCCATGCTCTGGTAGGCTGCTTGCCCACCGCGCTGCATCGAGCAACTCGACGTCACTGCTGCTTCGCCGGCACAGCTTCATCACGATCTCTCGCCAACGTCGCTTCCCACGCCATGCAAGTTCTGCGGCCATGAGTAATCAACATGGGCTTCACCAACTTTCTCGGGTCCTCCACCGATAAACTCCAGTCCGCTCGCCTCAAACCATCCGCGTCGTCCTCATCTGCCTCCGTCGATAACAGTGCTCCTGATGTGCCTCCGATCCAGTACGCCGAATCCAGCTTTCGCCATGGATACATATACGACGAGTCGCACCTACCTAGCTTGCCTCCAGAATGTCCCGATCTCCGCGAGCTCAATAATGGCCTCGAGGCCCTTGCCGCCATCTTCCCGGACATTCAGATCCAAGTCTTCCGCGAGATGTTGACCAACTTCGACGAGGAGTCAAGACTGGCTGTTGTTGCAGACGCTCTCTTAAAAAGCCGCGTCACTTGGGTCAAAGGTCGCTGGAAGGTCGCCGAAAACCATGGTTCTGACCATACATTGGCGAGTCCAGAGACGCAGGAACAAGATAATTCTCTCATCCCGCGCGTCGAGACCTTCCGAAGCCCCGAGTACAAACAGGCCGTTCAGGCGCTAGCCTGGCACGAGTTCAAGGGCCTCTCACGCTCCACCATCAACGCCGTTCTCGCCGAATCCAACTATTACTATCTCGATGCTCGAAAAACGCTCGTGTCACTCTCCTCCAAGTCGTGGCGTTTTACCATATCCTCTCTTTTCCTTCGCCGCAAACCCGTCGCTACGGGCGAGGCCGAGAACCACCCGCTAGTAATATGGAAGTCGACAGGTTCCGGCGCCATCCTGCCGTCTCTGAAAGCCACAGGAAACGCTGAGCTTGATTGTGAGCTCTACAATGATCTGGTCCGGCCTCTGAAAGAGCGTGCCAGACAATCACAAGAGGACAAGGATCGCGGCTTGGCTGTTCTTCTGAACAATGAACAAGCTGAAGAGGTTGGGGCCATGCACGAGTGTGCTTGCTGCTTCACCGAGTCCACATTTGAAGAGTTTACAAACTGCAACGCCGACGGCCACATGCTATGTTTTCGTTGCGTCCAACACTCAGTCAAGGAAGCCGTCTTCGGTCAGGGCTGGCATAGCAGTATTGATTCAGATTCCGGAACTTTGAAATGTTTGGCGGTCGAGGGAGACGGGTGCCCCGGTCACATCCCCCATGACCATCTGCATCGCGCCATGCTGGAGGAGAAAAAGGGCGCCGAGATCCTCCATAAGCTGGATCAACGACTGGCGGAGAACAACCTACTGGCATCGAACCTGCCCCTTATTCGTTGTCCCTTCTGCAACTACGCCGAGGTGGACGATATCTATCTTCCCGCCCACGAAACACAGCTACGCATTAGATTCGACAGCCTCCTCAGTGTCCTACTCACCATCGTCTGTATCGCAACGGTGCCCTTCCTTCTCCCCGTGGTCCTTCTGTCGTCTTTTGTATGCCTTCTCCTGAGCACGAAGCAGACGATTGGCGACCACCTCATGGCCCAATGGCGCCTGGCCCTCGGCCGTTATCGACGGCGGCGCCGTGGCCTCAAGTTCACTTGTCAAAACTTTGACTGTGGCAAAGACTCTTGTCTATCATGCTCCAAGCCTTGGACCGATATCCACGTTTGCAACGAGTCCTCGCTCGTTGCACTGCGTACACAAGTTGAACAGGCCATGAGCATGGCCATCAAGCGTGTATGCCCGCGTTGCCATACATCATTCGTCAAGAACTCGGGCTGCAATAAATTAACCTGCCCCTGCGGCTACAAAATGTGCTACGTATGCCGTAAGGACATTGGTGGCGTCAACGGGGAGGGCGAGGGTTACCGGCACTTCTGCGACCACTTCAGGCCGGATGGCGACCCGCGGCCGTGCACCGAGTGTACGAAGTGCAACCTCTGGGAGAGCGAGGACACGGACTTGGTACTGAGGCAAGCCAAAGAGGAAGCCGAAGCCAAGTGGCGAGAAGCGGAGAAGCGGGAACTGAACGGTGCTGAGAAGGCCTTCTTAGAGACGGGCTTCGCTCGGAACGGGGTTTCACCAGTCGAGAAGTGCCTCAAGAACGGACGACTGCCAACCCTGCCCGAGCTATGCGATTTTGTCGTTGAAACTATTTTTGTTTAAGCCCGATGAGGACAGGGCACTTTTTTCTATTTGCCCCAGTAGCTTGCGAGCCTCGGCTTTCGCGCAAGGCGTCCAACGGATCTGGCTATGGGCGAATCTTCACGGCACAGGGGCATGTTTGGGCGTCACGGGTGTGTTGTTGTTGAAGGCTTCTTTCGTGGGAACATACATGCTGGGTGGCACCTCAGATGACAGGTGTACCTCGTAATATGGCGGGCTTAGACGAGCACCAGGTCATTATCTATTAGAAGTACCCTTTTTTTAATTGAAGAAATAAAGTATATTCTTCTTCATCGTGCATCAGCTACCCCGATTTGGTCGGCCCTACAGGAGAGCAGGAACAGAAAAGAGGAACAAACAGAAATCGTTCCATTTACTTGTACAACCAGTTTCAGACCCAGATCAAGCAACGAAGCATGCAACTGGCAACACCTGTACTGTTTGTATTTGAACATGACATTCGAGCGACGGACCTTGCTTCAACGTCCTTAAAGTTTGCTCTTATCAGCGACTAGCTCCGCTGCGGCGCCGCCAATGGCCAACTTTCCCGTCTCCTTGACCTTGGTCTGGAACACAACCTTATCGCCGTCCTTCCACATCTCCGTCACAAGCGTCTGGCCGGGGATAACGGTGCCAGCAAACCTGACCTTGATGTTCTTGACGGGACCAAAACGCTCGTATACGGCCTTGCCGGCGATACCGAAGAAACAGAGGCCGTGAAGAATGGGCGCCTTGAAACCTCCCATCTTGGCAAAGGCGGGGTCCACGTGTAGGGGGCTATCGTGAGCTTGTTAGTATGTTCCGAGGCATGAGGTCTACTTGGCTTACTTATAGTCACCGCTCAGTCGGTACAACGCTGCTTGTTCCTCCGTCGTTTTCTCCTCAACCACGACGTCCGGGTGCCTAGAAGGGGGCTTGTTGGCGGCTGTGCTGGCGCCGCGATCCACCGGCTTTTTCTGGCCGCCGAATCCGCCACATCCTCTGAGGAAAACCGTCATCTCATTATAGAAGATTGGCTCTTTGGTCTCAGCATTGACTGTTGTGATGCCATTCTTGACGATGGCCGCGTTGCCCTTGTCGACGACTTCGAGCAGCTTCCCGTACGAAACGAGCTTAGCTGCCGTGGGGATGGGGTACTTCTTGATCTCGAGGTACTGCTCGCCGTGCAAAAGCATCATCGGGGAGAAGTTGGGAACAATGTCGTCAAAGTTGTATGGCATTTCGGTTCCAAATGGCGGAATGACACCAAATGTCGGAATTACTTGGAAGTCCTCGGCACCCTCGAATACGTACTTGAGTTCATTGCGCTTGGCACCAATCCCAAGGTTGTAAAGCATGACGTCGCGCTCCTCGTATTGAAACTCAGTACCCGTCGGCTCGGTCTTCATCGCCGTCTTGATGGCCTGAAGGTATTGTATGTCACCGCTTGATGAACCTTCTTGCTGCGACAACACCGTTGATCAATAATTGATTGTTTTTTGGGGGACTAAATGCTACTATACAACATTGAGGCGTTATTTTCAGGAGGTGCAGGCTCATACCTTGTTGCTCTTGTTCTCCATGTTTGCCATGACCTTCTGGATACCGTCCTGGGTCTTCTCGGGGTGATCGGCGTGCCCATCCTCAAAGTTCCGGATGGAATCCCAATGCTTCAACACCTCCTCAGGAGTCAAAGCAACGTCGACGGGAAAGCCATGGCCGCCGCTTCTCTGCCATCGGGTCTGGCCAACCCAACCGCTGCCAACCTCGTACAGACCACCCGTGGGATTTCTGGGAACCTTGTCGCTGCAGAGGGCAAGGACTACAGGCGCGATGTAATCCGGCTTGAAGGCCTGCACCATCTCCTCGGGCATAATGGTCCTTGTCATGGCCGTACCTGCGTTGGGAGCGATGGTGTTGACGTAGATGTTGTATTTGTAGCCCTCAAGCGCAAGAGCACGGGAGAAGCCAAGGATTCCGCACTTCTGTGCGCTTGTCAGTCACTGCCATATCTTGACTTTACTGGGGAGAGGAGAAGGAGGGGCGTACAGCTGCAGCGTAGTTGGCCTGTCCAAAGTTTCCGTAGATACCCGACGTCGAAGTAGTATTAATGACGCGACCGTACTTCTGATTCAAGAAGTAGGGCCAAGCAGCCTTAGTGACCTTGTACGTGCCGCGAAGGTGCACATTCATGACGGGGTCCCACAAGTTGTCATCCATGTTGTTAAATGCCTTGTCTCGAAGGATCCCAGCATTGTTGATGACGACGTCAACGCGCCCGAAGGCATCGATAGCGGCTTTGACCACCGCGTCACCGTCTTCTGCAGAGGCCTTGACTCCGACGGCCTTGCCACCCATCTTCTTGATCTCGTTCACAACATCATCGGGGTTGGCTAGGTCATTCACGACGACAGAGGCCCCATGTTTGG
Organism: Colletotrichum gigasporum; assembly: GCA_024584535.1. NCBI lineage: Eukaryota > Fungi > Ascomycota > Sordariomycetes > Glomerellales > Glomerellaceae > Colletotrichum > Colletotrichum gigasporum. The sequence goes on from CP077951.1 coordinate 3,952,194, forward strand.
CGAAGGCCAAGCTGTAGGCCCGGCCGATGCTGGAACATGTCAATTTCTAGAGCAGTGAAAACAAGCGAGGCCAGACTCACCCAGCGCCACCACCGGTGACGAGTGCAACACGACCCGTGAAGTCCAGCTTCTCGCCCTGATCGTTCGGGCCCATCTTCATGGAATCCTCCAAGAGGGTCAAGAAGTCATTGGGGCCGGATGGGTATTGAGGGTTAGAAAAGTCAATTGCCCGATCCCACTTCTTCAGGACGGCTCCAGGCGTGTAGGTATCGTCAGCCTTCAGGAGGAGACCACTGGACCGTTCCCAGCGCAGTTTGGCAACATGACCACCGCCAACCTCGAAGATGGAGCCGTTCTCGTCAGTGTTGTCCTTATGTACCAGGACGGCGACGAGGGGCACAACCCAGTCGGGCTTCAGGTTCTCCAACACATCGGGCGGCATGACGGTTTGAGTCATTCTGCTGGCGGCTGCAAGCCCGATTAGCGACCCAAGTGGCTCACGCACTCCGCCTGCCACACGTTGCTCTTACCGATTGGTGCAATCACATTGGACAGAATGTTATACTTGGCCCCCTCCTTGGCCAGTGTTTCGGTAAAGCCAACCATGGCCAGTTTGGCAGCTATGCAGCCGATTAGCCTGCCCTGTCGAGCATCAATCGGGTCTTGCCGGAACACATACCGGAGTAATTGGTCTGGCCGAAGCTGCCGAAGAGACCAGCGGCAGACGCAGTGTTGATGACACGGCCATACTTTTGTTTCCTGAAATAGGGCCAGGCTGCACGCGCACACTTGTAAGAGCCCTTGACGTGTACCTTCATAATAAGGTCCCAATCCTCATCCTTCATGTTTTTAAAGCTGATATCCCTCAGAATACCGGCATTACTGATCAGGACGTCAATGCGGCCGAAGTTTTGGATCGCCGTGTCGATGATCTTATCGCCGTTCTCGACCGAATCGTAGTTCGCGACGGCTTTGCCGCCAGCAGCCTTGATCTCGTTGACAACGATGTCGGCAGCCTGAGTCGCACGCGTCAGCGATCGTCCCAAGTTTGAGTCGCGTCTTTGGGGTGCTTCGGGGACACGTACCTTTGTCGAGTTGCCTTCGCCCTTGAAGGAACCTCCAAGATCATTCACGACGACGCTGGCACCTCGAGAGCCGAAAAAAGTGGCATAGGCCTTGCCCAGGCCGCCGCCGGCACCCGTCACAACGACGACTTGGCCGTCAAAGCGCAGCTGACCAGCCATTCTGTCTCTGGAGTAGTGAATCGGAAGAACAGTCGCTAGATGACGTACAAATGATGTTCCAGATTCCAAATATCACACGATGTGCTGTTGGGGGATAGAATGTAGACTGGGTAGAAGATGCGGGATATGGTGCTGAGGAAAAGGTGGTCATAAGAAGAGAGACGTGTGGTTTTCAACTCAGCACGTCCGGCAACTCTCCAGGGCCCAGCGTGACGGATGCCGCAGAGAGAGCCGAGGCAGCTCCTCTGTCCAAAGCCGACAAATAACGCTAGTCCTAAACGAGGCAAGGCCTGGCTTCACATGCTACAGTGCCATGGGTTTGGCAGAACTCTTGATGAGGTCATGTGGGGAGTGGCTGCCCGCCCCGCCCCCATATCACATGTTCCCCGGACCCAGTCAGCTCAGCCAGTCAGAGCGCCCCGCCGTGCCCAGCCTGTGTCGATTGCAGATACTTACTGCTGTACTCGCGCCCTTGTGCAGAAAGGCAAATCCAGATACGGAGTACCCTACCGACCCTGGGGCAAGCATTTTTTTATCAAAAAAATAAAGCAAGAAAAAAGAAAAGGATCCAGGGTATGGCTGCGCTGTCACATTAGCAGTTGATTGAAGCGAGATTGAGAGACTCATGCCGAGCAGATCCGTTGGCCGAACCGCCTCCCCAATTGGCGCAGCAGCAGCAGCCGAATAAAAGCCAAGGTATTGCCGGTAAATCGACCCGTGCCAACAACCTAATTTGATTAGAAATCTTCTCGCGAACACGGCACACAGTACGGTTCGTGGGAAGTAATACCTTGGTTCCGTGTCCAATAGCAAATACCTTAACCAGTCTGATAGTTCTTCTGCCTAGTATACTTCTAAATGCTCTGGCTCGTGACCGGCATCAATAAGCCCGGCTCCATTCTACGTTCGTTATTACCCCAGGCTGTTGCTGACCACTCACCACAGCCGGCCGCTCCCTCGCCCACACGGTCCCCGCGTTCAACAGGCGTGGGCTGGCCGCCCCACATTCGGTAGACCCCGCCGGAAGGTCTCGGCGCAGCGGCTCCCCTACGGGCCTCGTCCCCGGCTTCGGCCTTGAATATCACGCACTCGGCAAACCTCTCACTTCACCTGTGCTGAACGGTAAACCTTTTTCCCGCCGTCTTCGTCGCCACCGCGGTTACCAGCACCATCATGGCCAACACAGCCCCGCCCGCAGCAGGCCCGGACATCATAGACGACAAAAGTCCACTTTGCATCCCCTTCATAACGGGCTTATTCAGAAAGCGTCCCCTGCAAGATGGCAGTCGCCCGTTCATGATCGGCCTCAACGGCGTCCAAGGTGTCGGCAAGACAACACTCGTCAGGAGCTTGGCCGAGTCCCTTAGGAAACTCGGCCATGCTACGATCGTCTTCAGTATTGACGACTTGTATCTCAAACATGACGACCAGATTGCTCTCGCCCACTCATACCCCGATAACCTACTCGTGCAGCAACGGGGGGAGCCCGGAACCCACGACATGCAGCTTGCGCAGGGCTTTTTCGACAGCATCATGAGTGGGAAGCCGACGAAGGTGCCCTCTTATGATAAGGCCGCCTTCTCCGGTCAAGGAGACCGCCTGCCCGAGAGCCAGTGGGGAGAGGTCAACGGCCCTGGTCAACCCAGGGTTGAGGTGGTCATTTTCGAGGGCTGGTGCGTGGGGTTTCGCGCTCTCCCAGAATCAGACATTGAGTCCAAGTGGAAGGCACCCAGTAGGACTCTCCACAAGCATAAGCTCGAACACTTGCTTCTTGTGAACGAAAGGCTCAAGGGCTACGATACCATGACCGACCTCTTGGACGTTTTCATTCACCTTGACGCCGAGGACACGCAGTACGTCTATGACTGGCGCTTGCAACAGGAAGCTGCCCTCCGCCAGGAACGGGGCACAGGCATGACTGATGAGCAGGTCGTCAAGTTCGTTGACGGCTACTACCCGGCTTACGAGTTGTTTTCGGATAACCTTAGAAGAGGTGTTTTCCCAGAAAGCACCGCCGTCGGGCATCAAATGAGACTGGTCGTTGGTAAAGACAGGGGGGTCAAGGAGCACTTCATCATCTAGAGACTCCCGGTGGAATCATGTTCGTGGTGCTAGCATTAAACCTAGTAAACTTTGAATCTGCACCTCCCCAGCGATAGAACCATAAACACCCTTCTGTTTTAGCGCCGGTCATGATAGCCGTGAGTCATTAATCGTAGCGTCGTTATCCGAGTGAAGAAAATGCGCCGCCGACATACAAGCGCCCGAAGCCAGCCCTACTACACACTCCGCTCCCTTTCCCGACCACAGAATCGAACAGAAATCGAAATGTTACATGTTGGCTACTTAAAGCCAACAAGATGGTTCCAAGACTTGCAAAGGATAAAGTGAGCAAGCTTCTCAAATTTCCTTGTCAGCCAACATGTCCTCGCCCTTGTGCTTGATCTTGTCCAACTTCTTGGTGATGTTCTCTGTCCGAAGGCGAACCGCCTCCTCCCTGCTTGCAATCTCTTTTTCAAACTGCTCAACCATATCCCGCTTGTTCTGGCGGGCGTCTTTCAACTTCTGGGCAACTTGGCCGAATTGCTCTAGGAACCAATCTCCTGAGCGCTCCCAGTCGCTCACCTTCATCTGCATGAAGAACTGCTTCTGGTCGGTTTCATGCTGGCCTTTGAAATGGTCAAGCTTGACGGGGAGGCTATCACCTGTCATGGGTCCTGCTGGCTGAGGCAACTTGTTGGCTGGATCGTCGTCGAAGGGCTGCTCGCGCAGCTGGGAGTACGACATTCCCGCAAGCTCTTCGTCGGCGTAGTCGCAGCTGTCCCTGCGTCGTTTTCTTGTCTTATCTCGCTGGTTGCGTGCGAAAGCCGGCAAAGAGCTCTCTAAAAGTGGAGGCTCTCGGGGCGGTGCCTTCTTATGGCTGGGCCGAGGTGTGCCGCGGTCGTCCTCGCTCACGGGGTAATCGCTCGCAAGACTCCCTTCGACCTCTTCGTCATCCTGGAAGATCGCCGAACGGCGGGTTTCCTGAACCTTGTCTTCCTTCTTAACTCTCCTCAAGTTGTGGCTTGGGACGTGGTATCTTGGACAGTCGGAAAAGACCTCCTGATCATCGTTATACGGTGGGGCCTCGTAGGATCTCCTCACAGTCGTGGGGTGGAGAGCTATTTTGGCTGGGCGTCGGGTGGGAGAATTGTAGATGGGCTCGCTCGAGTAGGCCTCTGGTTGAGGTGCCGGTTCCACAGCCGAGCGAGGCACGCCGTTACCTTGGTTGGGCGGTCCCGTTCCCTGGTTGGAGGCAACAACTCGCATCATGCCGTTTTTGCCAATCGTGAATGGCATGTTATCATCGATTGGCGGCTGTGGCATGTTTTCGAGGGCGGGGGGCGGGGAGCGAATGCGGCCATCTATCGCGGCGTCGTATCTTTCGGAGCGTTGGGTCGTGGGAGAGCCAAATTGACTATCAATCTGGGATTCGGGCCAGAAGCCGGTGGCATCACTGCTTCGGGAATTGGCTCGTTGGCGGTGCTGTCTCGGGGGCGACACGTCGGTTGGGTGCTGGGGAGAATGCATGGGCAGAGGAAGAGGCTGAGGCAGGCCGGAATGATTCGGTTGGCGAGGTGCAAATGGTTTTGGGGCGGGAAGCTTCGCTGACTCTGTGATTGCTTGACGAGTTGGTAGAGGGAATATCTGAGGCGTATCGGAACGTTGTTGGCCTGACTGAATCCCTGCCTTGGTCAGGTTTGTGCTCCCGTTCGCAAGACCCGAGTCAGCGGGCGCATTCCTAGCGTACTGGGCCATTCTGTTTGAGCCGAGGGTCGGGGGCATAGTGGCGACGATGGTTGGATTCTTTGCGGATTTTGAGCCAGTCTGCGACGATGGGCCAGGCGTAATTTTGGCGGTTGGGTTGTCTTGTTGGCGTGCCCTGAATTTGGACGGGATTAGAGGCTGTGAGATGGTGTGGCGGAAGAGTTGTCAACGCGTGCGTCGCGCGTCAAGGTCGGGTATCAACCAAGAATGTAAAATGGAGCCAGCCGAGGTATGGGTACGTCCAGGTTTGTGTCATGGCCCTGGATGGATGTCGTGAGTTGGCGCTGGGCCGATGCTCGTTCGAATAGCGAGCAATCCAAGAGTAACGGTGAGGTAGGTAGTGCAGGACATTTGAAGAGGGGCGAATGCACTACAGCATAATTGGTGGGCGCTGTCGCGTCGACCCCATTTGCTGCTAATCAGGGGTAGTGAGCTCTGCTACCCAATAGAACATTGCGTTGGTGGAGACCACAGCAGGGACAGGGAGGCCGGAATGGCACGAAGTCACGTGAGTGCTCAACCATGTGACAACAAGGTCCCGATTAAGTGTACGGAGCGGGTGGGAATAACGATTGATTATATCTGCTTCACTATGAGGGCACTTCCGCCGGGGTCCCTGTTACCCCTATATATAGGTAAAAAGGGTGAAAAGCCACGTATATGCAAAAACACCCTTGCGTACTAGTGGCGCCGCTTTAAGGCCGCTTTCAGTACACTTATACGTATCCGGCCTTTAGGATTACCCTTCCATATGGCCTAAACCCACGCCACCTTATTAGTCAGGGCTCGTATTGTTATACCCCTCCTTAGTACGAGGACCAATGGCCTTGGACTACTCTTCGGCGTAGTGTAGGCTGATCCCATTGTGGTGCTGCTCGTAGAGTGGCTATGGCAGTGGCTTCGTTAATATTGTCGAATCCGCTGTGCCAAGCGCCCAATCCACTTCCGGCGCGCTCGAAGGCCGTGCACGGAGTGGAATAATGACGGGCCGAAACGCGCCCTTAAACCAGCCACTTTAAGGGCCAAGTTCTCCGCTGAACAATAAGAAGAACAAGAACAATTACACACAATTGAATATATCACGAATTGACCCCTAGATCCGACAAATATATTAGCTACGTTATCCTCTAAGTATATATACTCAAAGGTTACTTTATTATATTTTATAATTTGTTATATAAAGTGATTATGAGCTTGTATATAGTGTGCTTTGCTATTTGAGCTTTTACTTTTTGTAAAAGTGATTGTGCTTGTGTTATCTACTTATATATATATAGGTGTTGTTACCTTTATACTAAACTCACTTAGGACGTTTTAAATCCATAACACTTTTAAGATAGCTAATAAGGCCACATAGTATTCAGCTTCCGTAGAGGATTTAGCGATAACTATTTAGTATTACAATTTCTATGAAATAGGCCTATTAGTTATAAAAAAGATTTATCCTATTATTAACCTCGATATCTCCTTATAACTCGTATAATCACTATTAACGTAGCCGTAGAGTCCCCATTCATTCTCATTATTAAGTGAAACCTTATTTATATACGTAATCTCGAGTATTGAGTATTTTTTTATATACTGGATTAACCTTTTAACTCTTTTTCTATTGAAACCGTGCAGGGGGAAATGCTTACGCTAAGCGGGTTTTTCCTTAGTCAGGTGACAGCGAGCTATTTGAGAGAGGGGAACTGGGGACGTATTTCTAGTGGAGGACATAACGAAGGCACCACTAGAAATATAACACATCACGGAACGTTAGTAAATATTATTAGTTAGATAGACGTATTTAGAGCTTTTTTTACCCGTTCACTTGGATCGTATACTGCGAATAATACAGAGGTTATTTTACTACCGAGTAAATAAGGCCCTAATACTCACTAGTGTTTATATCTAGAGTAGGAACCCCTTTTTAGCCCTGATTAGGTCTTAAGGTGTCCCCTTACTTAGATTATAGCTTTAGTTAAGCGGTTTTATATAAGTTAATCACCTTTACGGACCCGGGATAGAGGGTGCATAACCTATGGTCAGTAGAGTGTGTGTATTATATAATATAGCATATATTATTCACTATATCCCCCACTCCGTTACACTGGTGCTTTGTGGGCGAATTAAATGCCCGATCTCCTTATTACCACGATACCATTATCCCCTCCCTAATCTTATTATGCAATACAACAAAGGCGCAATATCAACAAAACAACGAATATTCGGCTTAATTAGAAAATTATAACGGCTTCAACGTATTAAACGTGGGTATACAAAAAACCCCGAAAAACCTTAGGTTAGCTAAAATACTAAGAAAAATAATTAAGTAATACCCGAACAAGAAAAAAAAAGTGGACTGTAACTGAACGACAATAGCTAAGGAGCTAAGTATGGGTCCACAAACCTAATTAGACCCTGTAAATGGACACCAGACCTAGGAAAAAGGAAAGAATAGTATAAATAAATAATAAAAACAATAATACAATTATAAATTATTTCAGGATTTATACCGTAGACCGTGTGGACCTTGAGTATTGCGTAAAAGGTTAATATTTGAGTAGGTTAATTTAGATGCAATCCCTCGGCCTGATCAGCTATGTTCGAATAGAATAAACAGATTGAATAGTTTTGGTAAATATAAAAGAATGGTCGTTAATTAGGAGCATAATATTATAAGTGGAATTATGCCTCGTAGATCTTGTTCTCTTAGGATAGTTGATGAAGTAGAGTACCCTTTATTTTAGGGTATTTAGAAGAACGGTTGTGTACTTTGGCCTGATTACTGCGTTTTTTATTATTAAGACGGTAATAATAATAGTGGGGGAAGTTACTTAGTGGGTTTTATTAGAACTATGTTCCCCGATATAAGCTAACTCCCCCCCCATAAACGATCCCTTTTTATCTATTCAACCTCCCCATACCATAAGATAGCTAGTTACACAGTATATCCGACCTAATTAACCCGACCAATCTATAACGATACTTATAGACCTTTTTAAATTATTCTAAAATATATAACCCCAAGCATTTAAGATTTATAAGAATAGGGACGCCTCGTAGGATAATATGCCCTTACCCTCCTATAATATCCCCAACATTAAGGGTAAAAGGATTGACGAGTAACCTACTTCGTAAACTCTATTAAGCTCTAATTAGGCCCATAGTATAACCCCCTACACTAAGCTGGTTAAAGCCCTCAAAAAGGTGACTAGTAGTAAGAATAAAGGGGTGACTATTAAGATACCCTAACCCAGAGCCCAAAGAGCACCTAAGTTTTGCGGTAATAACATCTCTAATTTTATAAAGAAGTTCAAAGTATAAGCTAACTTTGCCCACTTCTCTAATAAGGAAAAAACGAAAATACTACCTTAATACTTTCTTAACGAATACTAACTAGTTATTAAAGCCGAAACCTTGGGAGTTACCTGGGTATCCACTAAAAAGTATATACTTAACACTTTTAGCTACTTAGATGAGGACTATACCCTTTAACCGAATAAATAGTTTCGCTAATTTGGTGAAGGAGGTCTGATTAGGGATAACGACCTTAAAGGAGTAGTAAAGCTCTTTTAGAAAGTCGAAAACATTAAGGCTAAAGCCCTCCTTTGGAATAAACCTGTGATATCTAACCCTAAGCTTATTGAAATTATTGTCCACTATTTCTTTAAGTTTATTATAATAAGTGTAGTAACTTAGATGGTGATGATTGTGGCCTAACTCTTTGAGTATAGTGATTTTGGTAGGTATAAGATTAGTTTACTTATATAGATCAGTTAGGAATTCTAATACGGCAACGCCTTTGGAGATAGTACCGCTTTGGATAATAATGCTCGAGTCGTTAATACCGTTTATACCAGTAACTCTAGTTCTAATTAACCGTATAGCCCCCACTTTAGATACTCAGTGACCCTGTGTTACGGGCTGATGCTGGTTAACGCCTCAGGCAAAGCTTAGGCCATCGTGGGCATCAGGGTGCTCTATTACTGTTTACTTCAAGCTAAGGAGCGAAAGAGAGGAAGTTCCTCGCAAGGGGGGCGGTGTAGGAATCTATACTGCTGGAGAACAAAGGGGACCTCTGGTGGGGCGCCGGAGGTCACCGGAGGCCCTTTGATCGGAGGCCCCTTTGACCGGAGGGCTCTTTTGTTGGATGCTGGTTAACGCCTCAGGCAAAGCTTAGGCCATCGTGGGCATCAGCCCGTAACAAATACCCCCTCCTTTCTCCCCTCCCTCCCTACTAGTGTTCTACTAGTGCACCAGCGGCTATTAATTTGCTACCCTCCAACGTCTTCTCGGGGCATACACTAAATCCCCATCCACTATATCAATTTCTCTATACCACCGTTCATACTTATCCAAAACCTCTATCTCCAATACTACTTCCACAAGCTCCTAAATTAACTCTATATAACCTTACTATTTAACTAGGGCCTAGTAATAGTGCCCTCTACTCACCAACTACCACCTTACCGCTAATGTGTTTTCCACAAACTATTTAGGATCTCTATTTATATCGCAAATCGGGGGTAATTATTTATTAGTTATTTCTTACTTTAGTAATGGGTCACTAACTATTCTATAGAGGAGGTCTATATAAAAGTGTAAATAGATACTAGTTAGTATACTTAGTTTTATTATATAAACTGAAATCACTTATATAATTTTATATTTATAGTGAAATTATGCTAGTTTTTTGTTTAGTTTTAGGGATGAGTAGTTGGTAACGTTTAATTATACTTTGTTTTTAACTTTGTACCACTTAGCTAGTCCCCTAGTGCAGTTCGTGGAGTCTTCGCTTCGCTGTTAAGTAACTATTATTATTATTTAAATGAACTTTGTAGTGTCCTTTATCCTTTAAATTAACTACTTTACTATTTCCTTTCGATTCATTTCTAGTTGGTTATCTCCTTTTACTATTAGTAAAAGGTCGACGTAATATCTATACTTTATAAAAAATGGGGATATTATCGTAGTAATACTCATTTAGTTCCTAAGGGCTAGTTGTACACTGGGCAGTAATTCCCCCTAATCGTCCTAGGTGTATATTATATATGTATAGAGAATTATTTGGATCTCCTGGTTAAGGTGTTCCGTTCCTTTATTTATTTACGGGTAATAAGTAGTACTTAATAGTTGTTTTACACCGGTTAGCTTATAGAATTCCTTCTAAAATCGGCTCGTCTAATTTAATCCTCGGTTACTAATTATTATCCATAGTATTCCGTGGAACCTATAGTAATAGGAGAGGAACCGCTGAATATAAGCTTTAGTATCCATAGTCTCCATCTCTTTTAATGTGGGGTTCTTCAATAACCTATTTATAATAACCCATAAGTATCGGGCTTTTTTCCTTTTTATTAGAGGAAGGTTGGTGATAAAGTTTATTAATAAGTCGTAGTAAATGTGGGTAAGTACTAGTAAGGGTTTAAGGAACCCTTTTTTAGCTTACCTCTAAATGTGTATCCCTTTATAGGTATCGTAGTTTCGTATAAACCTCTGAACTATCTAGGACTGGCCTGGTTAGAAGAACTGTTTGCTTGTTATTGCTAATGTGCTGTTCTGTCCTAGGTGGCTATTAGTGTATGAGTTGTGATACTGTCGGAATGTCCACGCCGGACTGGCGCCACCTATTGCCACCTATCGCCCATTGGCCCGGTTAGCGAGCCAATTAGAAGGCAGGAATCGGTTTTAGATCGGCAGCGTCAAATCGCTGCCGTAGGCCCGATTCCTTCCTTCAACAACAACAGAGTAGATACGACGAATATATCGTTATTTACCCACCTTCCACACTAGGCCTAGTGAAGTGAATCTAATACTGATTAGTAGTTGAATACCACTTCCGTAAATTAGTAAGGTGAACCTTTTACTGGAAAAGGTAATATTGCGAAGTCCCGGGACAGAATAACCCGTCCAACGGATCTTACGATATTTGCGCTATAAGAAGAATCTACGATACCCTTAGTTAGTGATATGATTAACGATAGGATACCGCAGGAGCTTCCCAGGAGTCCATACGAAGTCACCAGAGCAATAAGTTCCGCTTAACGTAACGGAATACGGTCTCTACGTCCATTACGCACAGTTTACAACGAAGATCTCGTAATTAGTAGTAATATAAAGTGCCCTCGCACTTCCATCGCCGACTTTTACTCTTAACGAGAAGTTATCCATTATAATTAATACCCCCTCCTTCTTTAGACGCTACTCCGTCACCCCGTAACTACGGAAATACCTTGGAATTAGTGCTTAAAAAGCTGACCCTTACGAGAACCCCGACTTCACCGTCGTCGCCGTCGCCACTCACTCCTACCTCTAGAGTAGTGACCCTGAATATCCAGTGAATACGACACTAGAGATAATAACCCCACCTTCCGACTACGTCTATAAAAGAGAACCGGTAACTAATACTGAGACTGGAGCGACCTACTAAGGACATAATACCCAACGCTCGAAGGGCTGAATTCAACGAGAACCCCGACTTCATTATCGTCGTCCCTGCCCCTAGAGACGACCTAGACGCGGATACACGACCAGAGATGACGCTAAAGGAAAGAAGACTCCTTTCCTATACTACCTATTAGAAGTAGTATTCCATAAACACTAAATAGTAATTCGCTTAATGAATGGTATACGCCCTTAAAGTTGTAGCTTAGAGGAAATGCCCTGTGTTTAAGACGTCGTTAACTTTATCGTTGTATATTAGAATATCTACTAAGATATTAGGAAGTGACCTAATTACGGTGAATCCGACCCCGGAGGAGGTCCAGGATACTTAGGCCCCTCTACGAGGAGAGATGGTAAGAGCACTAGTCCCCGCTAGTACTTAGAGTTGAATAGTGAATAGCTCCTCGGTCCTATTATTAACGAAGTATAAGAGGGAGGTTAACCTTCACGAATAGGGACTATAGGCCAGGTATAGGCCAGAAGAGGTGATTCTCGAGTTTGACCCTAAATTAGTAGTAATAGTGGTAGTATTCCTTATCGAAATATGGACCGCGGAAAGTACTATTAGCCATGACCTAGAAGTAGAATTCAAATTAGACTTCGAAGACTGGACCCAAATTATGTTCGATATCCTTAAAACCTAAGTAGCGAGAAGATTATACGATTTCCTACTCTATTATAGTATATTTATCCCTATAAAAAAGTAGAGGATCCTAATTGAACTCTTTAACCTTAAGGAGACCTTAGCTTTATACTGCTGGACCTAGGAAGAAGTTAACGAAATTAGCTTTAAAAGCCCGTTTTTTAGGAAGCTTATAGAGGACCTAGTCCTCTATAAGGAATTAACGAGGAAATGGGTATTACTATCGTTTAAATCCCGTTTAGAAGAGATCGTAGTGTAGAAGAACTCCCTACGAGCGCCGCTACCCTTAGAGAGAGCGGGAATAAGCTAAGCCCGCACCGGGCTACGCCCTTAGAATCGGCTACAACTACCTAGATAACCTATATTCACCTAGGAACTATTAGATTAGGAAGAACACCGCACCATAGACGAGATCAGTGAAATAGTGACCCCTTAATAATAAAGTATGCTTATTAAGGTATATATTAACGATATGAGGTATAATGGTAAGAAATTCGACGTCCTTAACACCAAATTCCGTATTTTCCTCGAAGCCTATAGAAAAATCGGAGTTGACCACTACGTAACAGCTAGCCTACTCCCTACGATACTAAAAAGGAGAGTTTCTCAGTTCTACTACGGCCATATTAGTGGTACGCCGACTACTCGGTTAACAGAGGAGGTAGTTAATAAGCTACGGTGCTACTTCGAAGGAGACCAACACCGCTAAGCCTATATTATCGATTAGAACGGAGTAGATCTTAACAAAGTTATTTAGAAGAACCCTAAGAAGACGAAGGTTGAGGTTTTAGAGACCCTCTTTAATGACCTAACGAATCTCCAGTAAGCTCTCGTACTATACTACTAGGGAAATTAGGTCCTAAAGGATAAGCTAATCGGAGCTATTATCTCCGTAAAAGAGTGCTGCTCTATTAACCTAATTAGAGTAAATATAATAAAGGAGTTCTATAATATGATAAGGATAAGCCTTAATTTAGAGGAAAGAGGAAGAGATGCCCACCGTTAACACTTTATGTTAGAAATAGAGTTAGACGAGTAGTTCTAGATTAACCGATGTTATAATAGAAAAGGGCGAAGTAATTATTATGGAGGTCACTAATAGTAACGAGGATACCCTTATAATAGTAAAAAGTGCTATGTTTATGGTAAGGAAGGGTACTAGTCTACGAAGTACTCTATAAAGGAGAGAAGTAAAGTGTATAAATACTTTAAATTGAATAAGGATATCTCCGATGCCTCTCCTAAAGTATACGACCATTTCCTCGTTGAATATAAGGGAGATGAAGTACTCGACGATGAGGACGCTAAGGATAAGGAAGATCTGAGCTAATACCTTACTAACGCTGCCCTTAACGAGGAAAACGAGCATAACGACGAATTCCATATCTTATTTTTCGGTTACACCACTACTTTAGTTGGCGAAGACCTCACTCGAACCCTGAATAACCAAGCCACCTACTACACTATTATGGGGAAGGATATTTATAGTATACCCATAAAATTACCGGCCTATAAGGCGTTTATTAGTAATGACCACTACGCAACGATAATCTTCTAGGGTATTATACCTAATATAGGAGTAGCCGGCGTTTCCACGGTTAGATACCCTTAATTCCTTATTCTATAAAAGATCAATACTACCGTGAAACTCGATACCTCTAAAGTAGGCTAGACGAGTATTACCTTCGGAGACAACCCTCCGATACCCTTTATGGGGCTAACCCATGTGAATTCACTCTTTGGACGACTACCCTTCCACGTTATGAACACTAGTACACTATTCTTACTTTATTTAAGAAATATGAACAACTTGGGGATCTGTTTTGATAATATCCACAACTTCCTCTAATAAGGAGATATAAAAGTCCCTATTATATACAAATGGGGGTATCCATGGATACTTATATACTCTCTAGAACAGAGTTTTACATAAAATTACCTCACAAACACGGAATTACGCAAAATCCACCGTTGTTTCGGCCACCCATTAGTATAGAGGCTCTATACGATCCTAAAAAGAGCCGGTAATAATGTGACATTTAAAGTAATCCAAAAACTCACAAAGCACTACCACCAGTGCTAAATGAATGAACGAACTCCGGGGAAATTCAAATTTACCCTTAGAGATAATATGGACTTTAATTATAAGGTTATTATTAATATCTTTTACCTAAAAGGGAACAAACCCGTGATCTACGTCGTTAATATAATCACTCCCTTTAACATAGCTAGGTTTCTGGAAAACATCAGCGTAAAGCACACCTAGGAGATACTATGCGAATACTAAATTAATACCTACCTTGGACCCCCTAATTAGATTATCACGGATATTAGCAAAAACTTCAGCTCTAAGGAATTCAGGAATTCAGTGAGATCCATAGTGATCGAAATTAAAAAAGTGCCCGTTAAAGCCCATAATAGTATCGGGAAGGTAAAGTAATACTATGCACCCCTACGACGAGTATATAACATTATCCGCTAAGAATCCCCTTTTACATTACCGAAAATCACCCTATAAAGTGTAATTAAAGTGATTAACGATACGGCTAGCCTAGATGGTCTTATCCCGACCCTACTCATTTTTAGAGTGTACCCATATATAAATACAAACTCACCACCATTACTAAAAATACGGTAATACGTAGAAACTATGCGGAAGGCTATAGCGAAGTTACGAGAAATTTACATAGAACGTATAATAGTTAATGTTCTCGTGATGAGAAATGGCCCAAATACGGCCTTTATATAAGATTTACTATTATAGTTAAAAATTATTATTTAGTGTAAGAGAAGGGGTTGGATAGGCCTATATATACTCTTTGTTAACGAAGGTGAAGATTGCGTTGTCCAATTACCCTTTAGACTAAAGACTTTTAGGTTTATTGTTATTAAACCCTTTTTAGAGGATGATGATGAGAATATGGTCCTAGAGATACTGAGAAATGACGAGGAAGACGTCCTTGATGAGGAAGAGGAAGTCTGAGATGAGATTATCGTTTGGACGGATATACTATCCCCGGAGGAAGAGTTAGCGCTACTACCTCGATGCCCGAGAAGTAGACTACGAAAGAACGCCCAGATTAACCTCCTAGTAGAAGTTGACGCTTTTAACGACGCCAAAAACGAGGCCACAATAACAGCCGCGTTTATAAGCGCTAAGGAAGAGGTAGATCACGCCCTTGTACTCGAGCTACGTAAAAAGGGTATAATTAAAGCCCTAGGACCCCTGTTTAAGGAGTCCACTAAGAAGGAGATCGACGCTCTAATTGAATGAGGAGTTTTTGAATTCACTTAGTATAACGAAGAAAAACATAAAGGGATACGTATATTCTACTCAAGGATCGTTAATGAAGTGAAGGGTAAAATAGAGATGCCCTATGAGAAGTCCAGATTTGTTATTCAGGGATACGTAGACGACGGCAAGGAGGTTATCCTTATATAATCTCCGATTATTCAGAGCACTAATTAGAGACTGATTCTCACCGTTGCTCCGTCTCTCATTTAGAAGGAGGGCTATTCACTATAGATAAGAGACATTACTTAGGTATACACCTAATCCATAATAAAGCTTGAAAGGACGATCCTCGTAAGATTACTAGACTAAATAAAGAAAAATTACCCTCCAAGAATTATTATAACCGTTGTACGACCGTTATACGGTATCGCAGAAACCGGAACCCACTAGTATACGATATACAATAAGCACCACAAAGAGAAGCTCTAGATGAGGACTTCTATGTATAACCCCTACTTACTATTACTAAATAACAAAAACGAGAACTTTGCGATGATCGGTATGTAGACTAATGATACTATTAGCCTGAGCGACGAGACCTTCACTTAACGGGAAGACGAGGAACTCCAGAAAGCGATGTTCACGGTGAAGGAGAAATAATACCTCTCCACTAAGACACTAATCGTATTTAACGAAGGGATCGTCTTAACTAATGGAAAAGCCATCTTCCTACGCTTAAAGGGCTAGGGAGTGAAGATACGCCTAGTTAACGCTAAGTCCGCTACTACGAAGGAGTAGTACGTTGAGCAGTGCACCAGAGGTGTGTACGCTACCTTAAAGTACTAACCAAAGATAGTGTTCAATTTATCCGCGGTAGCACAACACCGAGAAGCGACGCTAGAGCAGATCAAAGCTCTGAATCGATGCCTACTATAGCAAATGGAGCACTTAGACCGAGGCCTCACTTATGTACCCCTCGATCTGATTACCACTAAGTTCTTCGTTTTTATTAATAGTTCCTTTACTAATAATAGTGACCTGATGTCCTAACTTGGATTTGTGATCCTCCTCGTAAATAAGACCAAAGGAGAAGAGGATTTTATAGTAGAAGGAAATATTATCCACTACTCCTTAATAAAATCTAAGAGAGTTATAAGGAGCGTCCTTATATCCGAGATATACGGGATGGTCGCTAGCGTTAATATGGCCTACGCCCTCTCTACAACCCTGAAAATTATAACCAATAAACTCCGAATACCTACGATCCCAACCATTATATATACCAACTTATACTCGCTTTATGAGTATCTCGTTAAGCTTAGAACTATAAAGGAGAAACACCTAATAATTAATATTATGGTGTTAAGGTAATCTTATAAGAGATGAGAATTATATAAGATCCGATGGATCCACGGAGACGATAACCTTACCGACGGCTTAATAAAGGTTACACTAAACTAAGCTCTTATAAGGTTTATTAAAGAGGTAAAAGTAAAGATTAGGATGGAGGGATGGGTTATGAGACCTTAAGGAGTGCCTACGGTGCTAAGTAAGAGGAGGAATATAAAGGAGATTAGGGGATATGGGAGGAATACCGTTACCGTCGCCAGCAACGGCGAGCTGGACTTTACCCGTAGTTGGCTATGGGATACGTTCGTTTCTACTAAAGGCGGTATGGCCAAAAACAGCACTTCTACTATTTCCGACCACCTTATATACTCGTTCCGTTTATCATTTTTTATCGCGTTTTAAGCAATTTAGCGCCCACGCCGAATAACACTTAATTTTTACTTGTTATTTAAGAAAGGGGCAATTTACGGCAAAAGAGATAGTTGCCAGTATCGGAATGTCCACGCTGGACTGGCGCCACCTGTTGCCGCCTATTGCCCATTAGCCCGGTTAGCGAGCTAATCAGAAGGCAGGAATCGGTTTTAGATCGGTAGCGTCAGATCGTTGCCGTAGGCCCGATTCCTTCCTTCAACAACAACAGAGCAGATACGACGAATATATCGTTATTTGCCCACCTTCCACACTAGGCCTAGTGAAGTGAATCCAACAGATACCTTTGTATAATCTTAGTTCGTAATTCGTTTAGGTGGTCGTCGTCGTTTTCCCCCCCTAGTACCCATAATCGATCTCTTTATATTAATCTTCCCAGCCCATCGAGTTCATATTTAGTGATTTAAATTTTTAGTTTAAGCTTTGGTGGGAAGCTTCTCCTCCTTTCTTTTATTATTAGATAAGTAGCTTAGTATACTCTATTGGCTTTTATAGTTTTATCCTAAAGGGTTTATAGTGTAGGGTTAGCGTTAAAAATAGCGGCTTATGGTATTTCTAGTGTATCTTCGGTAATTTGTTTAATTCGAGGGTTACTAGGTGGAGTACGGCTTAGTTGTGTAAAGTCGGGAATTATTTGGATTACCCGGCCCTTTTCCCTCTTATCGTCCTATCCTTAGGGGACGTCCTACTCCTTTTTTAATAATGTATTAGGTACTATTACTTTTTTTCTTAGCTAGTACTTAATCCTAAAGTTATATTAGGATAATTCTTCTACTTAGCGGCTTTATTTCTTAGTTAAGTGTTACTTTTTTATAAAATACTTTAAACCCTTATAATCCGTTAAAATAATAAAGTGTTGGACACTACGGAGTTTAGCCCTTTAGGATTGTAAATAAGTAAGTATTACGAGAAACTTTTTATTATGGATTAGGTAATTATATTCTATTGGTGAGAATTTCTGTGAGTAGAACTTAATTAGCCTTTAGTGATCCTCTGGGTCCTTTTATGATAATGTACTGCCTAGAGTGAAACCTGAGTAGTTTATTTCGATGTGTGTTTTGTTGTCTAGGTCAAATTTCCGTAGGAACGGCTCTTCTGTGAATATCCTTTTTAGTGTTTCGAATACTTCTCCTTGAGTTGTTCCCTAATAAAAGATTACCCCCTTCTTCGTTAATTAGGTTAAGGGCTCTATTAGCCTATTATACCCTGGTATAAATATGCGATAATAGTTAGTGAAACCTAGGAAGCTTTGTATACCCTTGAGGAACCTAGGGGCTAACCACTCTTTAATAGCTTTTAATTTGTTGGGATTATACGATAGACCCTTTCTTGTAGTGATAATAAAGTCGATGTATTTCACCTTTTTAACGTAGAATTCACACTTTTTTAGGTCTAGGTTCAGGCCGGCTTTGGTTAGGGCCTGGAGAACTACTTATACTTTCTTTTTATAATCCCTCTTTAAGCTATTAGTGTAAATAAGGACATTATTTATATAAGCCGTAATAAAGTCGTTTAGGAATTTCCATAAGGAAGTATTAATATATTATTAGAACGTTGTTAGGGCGTTGGTGAGCCTAAAAGGGTAGATTACCCACTTAAATAACTTATATTTTATTCTAAAAGTAGTTTTCTCTAAATCTCCTTCGGCGATCCGTATCTTATAAAAGGTAACCACAATATTAAGCTTCGTGAACCACTTAGTAGTGGTTACTCTGTTAAGAGTTTCCGATATTAGTGGGAGTGGGTAATGGTCCTTTTTCGTAATGGTGTTTAGGGCTCTATAATTAACGCAGAATCTCAATCCACTTCCTAGCTTCTTAGCGAATAACACGGGGGCACCAGCTACCGAGCAGCTGGTTCGAATAAACCCCTTATCCAGTAGGTCGTTAAGTATCTTTTTTAGTACTAGTAACTCTTCTCTTAATATGGCGTATAAAGGTCCCTAAGGGAGTTGGGGCTCCTTCCCTTCTGGCCTTGTCTCCAAAGGGATTGCGTGGTCTATACCTGGTCGGTGGGGGGGCACCGAGTGTACTTTAGTTGGGTTAAATAAGTTTCTAAACTCCTTATGCACCTATTCTGGTACTAACCTCGAAATGTTTTCTTGTTTTTATGGTTCCAGCTTTGTAAGAGCCTTCTCGATATCTTATAAGCTGGCTACCATAATAGCAGTTGGTGGTCTCTGGTTGTTTTTTTGTTTTCTTTTTTGTGTTATACGGTAAACTATAGTAAACGGTGCCGCTGGTAATAGTCTAGCCCAACGTATTTCTAATATATTTTCGGGCTCTTTTTTATTAGAGAGGTATACTCTTACTTTTCCTTTCCTATGAGTAAATTAGTGGGTATTAACATTATACTTTACTTTATTCTGAACTATCTAGGGATTTCCTAAAAATATATCCGGTTTTAAATCGTCCATTATATATACGTAGACTCATTGTGTATAGCCGCTAATTTCTATTTGTATTACAGCTACTCCCTGGTTTCCACCTGGTGAGGGGCTACTTATTATGTAACCTTTTATAGGGTGTTTTATTGTATTAATAAGCGGTAATCGGAGGCGTCGTGCAAAGGAATGGTTAACCATAGTATAGACTTCGCAGCCGGTGTCCACTAGGGCATTAGTTAAGTGTCCTTTATTAATTCTAACTTTTATAATTATAGACTATTTGCCCTGCTGCTGCTGGCTCCTTTGGTGTTTCTTTTATCCCTTCACTTACTCCTTAGTGGGCTCCGGGGCCCAACTTTGTCCTAGAGTTATTCTTTTCCCGATTTATACTCATTACTCGAGTTAGGGGTTATTAGTTAGTCTTCTTCTTCTGTGTTTCCTTTTGGGCAAGTTTTAGCCATAAGGGGCCGGTTGGCCTGTTAACGGTATTCGGCCTTCTTCTAGTAGTTCTATATAAAGTGTCCTTCTTCTCTATACTCAAAGTATTCACGGCGGTCCTTATTACGTTCCGGGTTTCTTTATTGGGAACGGTTATTATCCGTAAAAGAGCTAGAGCTTCTCCGGGGTCTAATAGTGGTTATCTTCTTAGCTCTTATAGACTGAACTGCTCCTATTATAATAACATCTCCATCGTTATCCTTTGGATAAACGGTGGAGGAGTGGGTAGACCTTTAAGGGTGATTGTATTTGGAGGCCCGTTTAACCTTCTAAGCAATGTCCTATACTCAGGTGAGCCAGCCTAGGTAGTCCTTAGGAAGCTCGACTATGAGTAGCCGGTCCTTTAGCGAAGGGGTCAAGGCTACCTCTAAGAGTGATATTTACACGGTGGTGGGCTAATCACCACCACTAGTGTCGGCCATTATTTATTCGAACTTAGGTAAGAATATCGTAAAACTCTCATTCTCTTTTTGGTATAGGGTCTATAACTAGGCAACGGCTCGGGACTAGGTATTCGGATCTAAATAAGTGTAATCGAGGTAGCGTATAAAGTCCTCGGGGTTTCTGGTTCTATCAGGTCCTCCGGCGGCGTAAAAGGTGCTAATTACTTATTGGGGACCAACTTCCAAACATGAATTGACCAGGTACCAGAGTTCATAGTTCATAGGGTAAAAGGGGCGATCCATTAAAATCTTATCTCTCATCTATCACGCCCAAGGGGCGTATTCCTTTTGTTTACCCGAAAACTTCGGGGGGTTAAGCAAAGGCTTCCGGCGAGTCGACTCGCTAATGAACACCGGTGGGGTATCGGTGCGGATACCACTAGGAGTACAAAGGGTTTCGCTCCCAGGGGTCATCAACCTCTGGTTCTAACTCTTCTCCAGTTTCTCGCTGATCTCTATTATCTGGGCTTACAGGGATCCTAAAGTGGTGTTCAACATCTCTTCCATAGTTAGCTCGTTATGGAGCATCGGGGGTGTAGCAGCGTCCATCGGGGCAACTAGGCTATCTCAATTGTTCTTCTGGGGACTAGTGGTCAACCTATTAGAGTCCCGGGAGTGTCGTTCTTCGCAGGGAGCCGCGCTCAACCCAGCGTTACAGTAAGGTTGTAATCCTGAGCTTGAAGTATGCGATAATAGAGCACCCTAAGGTCGAAAACACCTAGGCCTAGCCCTTCGCACCCTGGACACTAAACGCTAACTTGCTGTAGTGAAGGAGGTGTTCGTTAAGGAATTAGTTAATGTTGACGACCTCGCCAACAAACTTGACGCCCTCTAGCTAGTTATTCAGGCCCTTGAGACTTATCCGTAGACGTCTGATCAGGCCTATGGGCTAGCCCGAGTTACTTATGTGGGCTACTAAGCGATTTACTCGTCGAATCGTCCCCCCCCTAGTTAGTAGTACTCTGGTGGATACTAGTAAAGCTTGTATTAGTAGTTATATAGTGTTTTATATTAGAATTTTAAATAATAAGGCCCTTTTAGCTTCTGGAAGCCTGGGTTTGTGTTTGGACCGCCGGATTGTTGTTGGTATGATGGGTGTACGAGTTGCCTATTCTGGAAGTGTGCTTAGTTGTAAGAAGACGTCCGAGCCGGATTAATCACTTTTTATAGAGGAAGTTATTAATATGGTAACCATTTAGAAATTTAAGGGATAACTAATTAGGTTCCGGATACGATTATTTAGGATGTTCGGCGCTATTATTAGCCTAATAGACTGGTATTAGTTATTTATTTAGTTAACTAGTAATTATTTTTAAAGGTTATAGTGATAGTTAAGGAGGTTGTAGATAAGGGAATTGGTTGTCCCTATGCCCCCTAGGTTTAAACACCTTAGAGTATACTTTCCCCAGTAATAGTAGGCTTTGTTTTTGTATACTTACCTACTCCTTAAACAACAACGATAATTCTCGTAATTATGGAGGCTAAGGCCTTTGTAGTTATTAGATTAGGCGGTAAAAGCGTAATGGTCCTTCTTCAATTAAAACACAGTGACCTTACCTAATTTTAGAAGATTATTTAGGGTGGAATCACTAAGCTAATCTCTAGGAAGGCTAGCTCGACTTCGCTAGAATTATATAAATTAGAAGTAGAAGAGGTTATTTAAGTAGTAGGGGATAATCCCCGTAACTAGACTCTGCTCATAACCTAGACTATTATGGATGTCGAGAGGACCGGAAAGCCTGCCCCTACACCTGATCGGGCATAGGAAGTTGCCGACAATAATATAGTTGCTGCTTAGGCTGCTTTTCGGAAATTTAGTGGTTCCGTCTAGGTGCCCAACCATATTACAATAAAAACCCGACCTATAACCGCTGTTAGTAGTAGAAAAGGTATAATACCAGAGTTTTACTGGTACCGGGACCTGATTAGCTGATAGTAAATATGTTTTCTTTGTGTAATTGTTGCAAAGTTATTGCCTTTTTTTTTTTTTTTTTTTTTTTTTGAATTGTTATTTGAGTAACCAGATGCCTTGATATTGTGCGCTGTTCCCTTATATTGGCCCCCCCCTAACATCTAACTAACATTTCCTTATATTTGACTTGTATTTAGCTGTATTTTGCTTGTATCGTAGCCCTGATTAGCTGCATCTGGCTGCATTTCCTTATATTTCGTGTGCATCGAGTTGTATTATAATAATGTTTTGCTAATATAGGGCGATATTACTACGTATTTCCTTAACATTTTTCTATATTTCGAAGATGTATTAGTGGTATTCAACATCGCCTTTGAATACTTAGATAGGCACTTTACCCCTAATTAGAGTTTATTTACTATGTTCTTTTTGTATTTCGTTGTTTATATTAAAAAAAAATTCATAATATTTATTATAATAATGGATAAAAAGCCCTTCCTTCTAAGATCCTCAGAAGTGCTTTAAGGACGAGAAGTACCCTAACTCGAAAACTAGTGCCCTACTTCTTATCCCAACTAGTATATATAAGCCCGATCAGGGCTAGTCCGAATACTCTATGTCCTTTAGAGTTATGAACCGCTTATTATTATTAAATAACGTTAGCCGTAGGATGGACTGGGTTTTCCTATAACTACGTTCTTGTTATTGCTCTGCTTTTATTATAATTATGTCCTTTTGAAAGTAGTGTTATGAATTAACCGTTGGGGTGTTATTGGGGATAATTAATTGACCGATTTTACTACGAATACTTCCATCGGGTAGCTGAGCGTCGTAGTTGTATGTTATATAGAAATTAGGGTTATGGTAATAATAGTGGGTTTTAATTTTATGAAAAAGGTAGTTAGAGTAAGTGTTATTATATTCGTTAAGTAAAAGTATATACTCTTAGAAAGGAGTTATAATAGTATTATGATTAGGGCCGGTGAGTAATGTACGCCACCGTTCTTCATAATAATAGCAAGGAACACAGTTCCGACCACTAATCGTATAAATAATAAGAGTTGTACTAGTGTTCGGCCGGCCTCTAAGCTTTTATTTTAAAAGTTTAAAGTGTCCTTAGTGGGTTAATAATATAAAAACCCGATGGTAAAATATACTATTAGGATTATATTTATATATAATTAAGCTTAGATAAGAAACGGGAAGGGCCTATTAGAATTATTAAGCCACCTTAGTATAAGTATCGCTATACTCAATAATGTTAGTGAACTGGACCTCATAATATAATAACCTAATAAGTAGTTCAAGATGACCTTAGATAAGAGAAGCTAAGATCTATAATTCTGATTAACCTTAGAGGAAGAAAAGACTATGAAACGGGAGGACCTACGATAAGGTTAATGTTATTAATGGTGATATACTGGCCACCCTTCGGGTAGGGGTAATCGAGAAACCATGGAGTTTTAGGGCTTGGAGTAGTGCATTTACGTTTATAATTAATTTCCTTAGGAGGTATTATAACCATCTAATTAGGTTTAAAAGTGAGGAATTGGGGACGTAATAATAGAGATTAATGAGAGGTGGTTAAGGTTATTATTAATTGGGAAGAAGTAGATCTAAGAAGGAGAGAAAGGGCTCTTTTATAATGAGCTGATATAAGGAGCTTATAACCCGGATTTAGTAGTAACTAAAAAAAGGAAGGAACAGCTGGTCTAATTAAAACTAAAACAAGTCACTACACCTACTCCACCAGAAAAGGAAAGTAACATAATAATTAGCCCCCCCTACCTTCCTAATAACCACATACCTATTTTAATACACCAACTAAACAAATAAAAATAATCCATAGAATAATATCTCACTATTAATTAATACTCTTATATTAATCTAAAACATAACTTCAATTCACTCCCTTAACTTTCCACTACCCGGACCTTATAAATAACAACCTACCCTCCTTCCTTCGCATACTCAGAGCTCTTTTTCCTACGTCCTTAGCCCTAATCAGGTCCAACACCTTCCTACTAAACTCTTCTCATTTTTAAACGATCCCTTTACCTCCCTCACTTTAATTAGTGGCCGAACCACGTGATCGTACGAACGTCACCACACTACCACTTCTTTTCTCTTAGTCAGGTTCAATCACAACACTCCTTCCACAATAGTTACGATACTCCTTCCACAACAGGAGCGACACTCCTTCCACAACAAGAACGACCGGAATTATAACTACCCCCACGAGACAAGCGAACATCTGGGACACCTAACATACACAGAACCACCTGAATATTTATATCGCTATAGGTGGTGTTACCAATCGCCAATACACACCTAATCAAGTACAGGGCGATGTTAAATAAGTAGAAGAATCTACTTTTAAGGTACCAGATAATACGAGACCGCTTAGCCCGATATTTAACCTAGGTACCGGATATATAAACCCAAAATAGCTAGTAGGTACCCCGACGCTTAACGATAAGTTAAACCCTGTACTATAATAATATTCACCGACGAGTACCATAGTAATAGTAGAACTCCGGGCTTATTACATTACCAGCTTTATAACTAATAGTAATTGGGATTTCTGGAGTTATACTAAGGCCGATAATATTTTAAAAGACCTCTTTAATACTCAGGGTTTTATATAATAGCAAAAGTGGCTTAAGATGGGCTTAGTTAAAGTAGCTATTATGCTAATGAGATAGGACTTAGAAAAGGCTAGTATTACGATTTATTTAATTTTATGGCCCTAGGGAGATGTGCTCCTTAAATTAGAACGACTCAGCCCGTATATCGACTATACTAAACTTAAACTCCGTAAAGCTAATCTAATCTACTTTATTATAGTCCACAATAGTAATTACTTTACTAACGTCTTCGTGAACCAGACCACGGGATACGCACTCTAGTATAATAATTTATACAATATGGGTTCCTCTAAGCAGCGCTTTATAATCAATATATACAACCTTCTCTCTTAGTATAAGGCTATAGGCGCCCCCGAGACCCTAATTAAGTGTATTCGTACAAGTGCAGTTATAGCTAATAACCCTTAACAACTTAACGACTAGGGGTACGGTATTCATATAACAGAATAGTTCCGCATTATCTTCTACGAGAACGTAGTATCCCATAAGTTAGCCTTTTCTTAGACCTCTTAGTAATTGAATACCCAAAGGCCAACTATGTATTACCGATGGGTTAATTAGATTATATAAGAGTTCTACGATTACCCTAAAAAAGGCTTATTACACCCGAAACCCCGTAAAACCTATACTATATGGACCACTAAGCAGGCCATGGAGAACGTAGTAGCTCTGCCCGACAATAATAATAACGACGTTATACCTATAAAAAGTAAGCCTGATTAGACCTCTAGGAAGGATAAGCCGAGATAGCGACCCCTAAAACCTATTATATTACCTATAACCTAATCGTTAATACTTCCTAAGTACCCTTACAATACTAGTGTCCTAAGTAATATCGTATATAACACATTTTATAATTATGAAGATGAGCGGTAATACCTTATACAAGGTTATCGACACCTAATTAAATAACGTAATAAGGTAGCCGCTATGAATCTTTAATTAGTTATAGTCTATAAGGAGGAGGAGTTCACTGAGTGGGTGGACGACCCTTACGAGTTCGTAGTAATGCGTATGGGAGTATGGGAGCATTTCCTTACCCCTACTCGGCCCGATAACTAGTAAGGATATGATTATGAAGATGAGAAGTGTTATTGGAGAGAGATGTAGGAGAAAGAGGAGTGAGAGGCTATACATAAAGTAAAAATCGAGGAGGGGCTCAGCGGTTCATAGCACTATAACCTACGCCACTAATAAACCTAATTAGGTTTTTGTTCATATAGTTTAGTTATTTCCTTTATTTCCCTTCTTACACGTTGTTTATTATCTTAGTATATAGGAGTTTAGAGCTAAGATAAGGGGACAATTAAAACCGTACAGGGGGAAATGCTTACGCTAAGCGGGTTTTTCCTTAGTCAAGTAATAGCGAGTTATTTAAGAGAGGGGAACTAGGGACGCATTTCTAGCGGAGAACACAACAATGGACCATCAAATAACATATTATAGAACACTAATAAGCA
This sequence comes from Colletotrichum gigasporum, assembly GCA_024584535.1. Taxonomy (NCBI): domain Eukaryota; kingdom Fungi; phylum Ascomycota; class Sordariomycetes; order Glomerellales; family Glomerellaceae; genus Colletotrichum; species Colletotrichum gigasporum. Next base: position 3,978,678 of record CP077951.1, read on the forward strand.
TCGTTAATTAAATAAACGTATTTAGAACTCTTTTTACCCGTTCACTTAAATTATATACCATGAATAATATAAAGGTTACTTTATTACCGAGTAAATAAGGCCCTAACACTCACCAGTATTTATATCCAAGGCCGGAACCCCTCTTTAACCCTAATCAGGTCTTAAGGTGTCTCTTTACCTAAATTATAGCTCTAGTTAAGCGGTTTTATACGAGTTAGTCACCCTCACGGACCCGGGACGGAGGGTGCACGACCTGTGGTCAGTAGAGTGTATGTGTTGTACAATACAGCACATACTGTTCACTGCATCCCCCGCTCCGTTGCAGTAAGCAGCGGTTAGCGTTAAACATGGCCGAGTGGTTCCGAGGCCTCTGATCAGGCCTTGGCCCGTGACAATAAGAGCCTCCCTTATTAGCATAATTAATAAGCTAATAATATATATTATATATACTTAGATACTCCTAAGTATAAGCTTATAATTGGATAGCGAATCCTACTAAGCCTATTATAAGCATCGGCGTAGGAGATCGCTAACCCCTAACCAAATAAGAACTAAGTCCCCTCGGAAACAGAACAGTTAATTAGAGTCCCCCTAACCTAATCAGATGGAGTGGGAATCTATAAAGGTAAACAAACTAGCTAAGGATAAGAAAGTCCGTAAATGGCCAAGCTAAAAGGAAGTTTATAGATATTATAACTATAATAAAAAAGGGTATATATAATAGTGATACCCTGAGGATTGAAAAGAAATAAGGAAAACTAAGATTTCTAAGGGAAAAACTAAAGAATAAAATAAAATAAATAATAACTTTAATTAGGACTCTGAGGACTTAGGAAAAGAGTAACTCCTAGTGAAAGTTGTTATTAGGAGGAATAAGATATAAAGGAATAGAAGGTTATTAAAAAGAGTATAAATTATAACCCATTTTATGTTAATATCGGGATTAATGGGATATATTATACAATTGCCCTTGTTGATATAGGGTGTTTAATATACACCCTGATTAGCGACGCCTTCGCTAAGAAACTCCACTTACTATGTATTAGTATTACACCTCAGAACTTAATATAAGTCACTACTATAATCCCTAGTGTAATCCGCTACGTCACTTACACTAATATTAATATTAATAATTATAAACAACACCGATTATTCTTTTATATTATTCTTAACTAAAAAGACGATGTTATCCTTAGAAGGTCCTAGATAATTAATAATAATGTTATAGTTTACCTAGTATGAGGTACTCTATATATAAGTGTTATAAACTACTAAGTAATAAAAAAGAAACCAGGTCAGGCCTAGTAAGATCCAAAGTTCCTAATCCAGTAATAAATTAAATTAGTATTCTTAGCTCTAATTAGGTGGGTATAAAAGAGAAAAGAGACCCCTCTTAGTATATCCACCCTAAACATATTCTCCGTAAGTTTAGCCGATATTAAAAAAGCCCTAATACTAAAAATAAAAACAAACCTAAAGACGAAACTCCCTCCGTATTACTATAAATTTCTATATATCTTTAACCGAGATAAAGCTAATTAACTACTACCGTACTAGAAGAACGTTGACTATACTATCCCTATTAAGAAGAACTCCTACGATCAAGACAAACCAGTGACCTGGGGACCTCTATATGGCATATTAAGGGAAGAGTTAATTATACTATGCTGAACCCTTATAGAACTATTAGATAAAGGGTTTATTAGGGCTAGTAGTTCCCCTATATCATCGCCCGTTCTATTTGTCCGGAAACCTGGAGGAGGGTTACAGTTCTGCGTTGATTACCGTACCCTTAATACTATTATAAAAAAGGACTAATACTAATACCCCTTGCCCCTGATCAGAGAGACCCTAAGGGCACTAGTAAAAGTGAAGTGGTTAATAAAGTTGGATGTTATTATTATATTTTATAAGATCCGGGTTAGGAAAGGAGATGAATAGAAGACGGTGTTTAGGATAAGGTATTGTCGGAATATCCACGCCGGACTGGCGCCACCTGTTACCGCCTATCGCCTATTGGCCCGATTAGCGAGCCAATCAGAAGGCAGGAATCGGTTTTAGATCGGCAGCGTCAGATCGCTGCCGTAGGCCAGATTCCTTCCTTCAACAATAACAGAGTAGATACGACGAATATATTGTTATTTTGCCCACCTTCCATACTAGGCCTAGTAAAGTGAATCCAACACTAATCAATAATTAAATACCATTTCCGTAAATTAGCAAAGTGAATCTTTTACTAAAAAAAATAGTATTACAAAATCCCAGAACAACTCAACACATTCAACAGATCTCACAATACTCACACTACCAGAAGAATCTGTAATACCCTTAGTTAGCTAAACGATCAACAACAGGATACTATAGGAGGTTCCTAGGAATTTATATAAAATCACTAGAGCAGTAAGTTCTGCTTAACGTAATGGATTACGGTCTCTACGTCCATTATACACAGTTCACAACGAAGATCTCGTAATTAGTAGCAATATAAAGTACCCCTACACTTCTATCGCCGACTTTCGCTTTTAACAAGAAACCATTTATTATAATTAATATCCCCTTCTTTTTTAGATACTACTCCGTCACTTAATAATTACAAAAAGTACCTTAAAATCAGTACTCAAAAAGCTAACCCTTACGAGAACCCTAATTTTACTATTATCGTCCATTACCCCTGCCCCTAGAAACAACCCAGACGTGAATACACGACCAGAGATGACACTAAAAGAAGGAAGACTCCCTTCTTATACTACCCATCAAAAACAGTATTCCACAAATAACAAGCAGTAATTCACTTAATGAACAGTATACGCCCTCGAAACTACAGCCTAGAGGAAACGCCCTGTGTTTGAGATGTTATTAGCCTTACCGTTATATACTAGAATATCTACTAAGATATTAAGAAGTGACCTAATTACGGTGAATCCGACACCAGAGGAGGCCCAGGATGCTCAGGCCCCTTAATAAAGAGAGACGATAAGAGTAATAACTACTAAGGAACCTGATTATATTATGGTTAATAACTCCCCGGTCCTATTACCGAAGAAGTATAAGGACAACATTAATATCCACGAATAAGGACTATAAACCAGATTTAAGCTGGAGAACGTGACCTCTGAGTTTGCCTTTAAGTTAGTAGTAATAGTGGTAATATTCTTCATAGAGATATATAATGCAAAAGGTATTGTTGGCTATAAGTTAGAAGAGGAATTTAAAGAAGATTTTGAGGAATAGACCTAGGAGACCTTTAAAATACTTAAAGGAAAAGTAGTAAAGAGATTACATAACTTTTTACTTTACTATAGCGTTTATATTCTTATAGAGGGAGGGAAGATCATAGAGGAGCTCTTTAAACTTAAGGACTCAGAAGAACTATACCACTAGACCTAGGAAGAAATCGAAAAGGTCAATAAAAGGAGTAAGTCCTTTAAAAACCTAATAGAGGACCTAGTCCTCTATAAGGAATTAACAAAGGAATAAATACTACTATAACCTAAATCACACCTAGAAGAGATCGTAGTACAGAAGAACTCTCTATAAGCACCACCACCCTCAAAGAGAGTGGGAACAAACCAAGCCCACACCGGGCCGCGCCCTCAGAATCGGCCACAACCACTCAGACAACCCATATTCACCTAGGAACTACTGGATTAGGAAGAGCACCGTATCATAAACTAAATCAGCGAAACAGCGACCCCTCAGCAGCAAAGTACACTCATTAAAATATATACCAACAACATAAGGTATAATAGTAAGAAATTCGACGTCCTTAACACCAAATTCCATATCTTCTTCGAAGCCTATAAAAAAATCAGAGTTAACCATTATATAACGGCTAACCTACTCCCTACGATACTAAAAAAAGAACTTCTTAGTTCTACTACGACTATATTAATAGTATACCAACTACTCGGTTAATAGAGGAGGTAGTTAATAAGCTATAACACTACTTCGAAGGAGACCAACACCACCAAACCTACATTATCGATTAGAACAGAGTAAATTTTAATAAGGTTATTTAGAAGAACCCTAAGAAAACAAAAGTTGAGGCTTTAGAGACCCTCTTTAACGACCTAATAAATCTCTAGTAAACTCTCGTACCATATTACTAGGGAAACCAGGTCCTAAAGGATAAGCTGATTGGAGCTATTATCTCTATAAAAAAGTGCCGCTCTACCAACTTAACCAGTGTAAATACAACAGAGGAGCTTTATAATGTAATAAGGATAAGCCTCGACTTAAAGGAAAAAAGAAGAAATGCCCACTATTAACACTTTACATCAAAAATAGAACTAGACGAGCAGTTCTAGACTAACCAACACTATAACAGAAAAGAGCAAAATAACCACTACGGAGGTCACCAGTAGTAACGAGGATACCCTCACCGTAATAAGAAGTACTACATCTACGACAGGGAAGGGTACTAATCTACAAAACACTCCGCAAAAGAGAGAAGTAAAACGTATAAACACTTCAGATCAAACAAGGACATCTCCAACACCTCTCCTAAAGCATATAGCCACTTCCTCGCTAAATACAAAGGAAATAAAATGCTTAACGACGAGGACACCAGGAACAAAAAAGATCTAAGCTAATACCTCACTAACACCACCCTTAACAAAGAAAACAAGCACAACAACAAATTCCACATCTCATTCTTCGGCTACACCACTACTCTAGTTAGTAAAGACCTCGCTTAAACCCTAAATAACTAAACCACTTACTACACCATCATAGGGAAGGATATTTATAGTACACCTACAAAGTTACTAGCTTATAAGGCGTTTATTAACGATAGCCACTATACAACGACGATCTTCTAGGGTATTATACCTAATATAAGAGTAACTAGTGTTTTTACAATTAGATACCCTTAATTCCTTATTTTATAGAAGATCGATATTACCGTGAAACTCAACACCTCTAAAGCAGGCCAGACAAGCATTACCTTCGGAGATAACCCTCCGATACCCTCCATAGGACTAACCTATGTGAATTCACCCTTTGGACGACTACCCTTCTACGTTATGAACACTAGTACACTATTCTTACTCTATCTAAGAGATATAAACGATTTAGGGATCTGTTTTAATAATATCTATAACTTCCTTTAATAAGGAGATGTGAAGGTCCCTATTATACGCAAATAGGGGTATCCGTGGATACTTATATACTCTCTAGAACAGAGTTTTACGTAGAATCACCTAATAAACATAGAATTACACAAAATCCACCATTATTTCGGCCACCTATTAGTATAAAAGCTCTATACAATCCTAGAGAAAACCAGCAACAACGTAACATTCAAAGCAATCCAGAAGCTCACAAAGCACTGCCACTAATACTAAATAAATGGACAAGCTCTAAGGAGATTCAAATTCACCCTTAGAGATAATGTGGACTTTAATTATAAGGTTATTATTAATATCTTCTACCTAAAAGGGAATAAACCCGTGATCCACGTTATTAATACGACTACTTCCTTTAATATAACCAGGTTTCTGGAAAACGTTAGCGCAAAGCACACCTAGGAGACACTACGCAAATACTAGATCGATACCTACTTTGGACCCCCTAATTAGATCGTTATGAACACTAGTAGAAACTTCAGCTCTAAGGAATTCAGGAATTCAGCGAAATCCATAATGATCAAAGTTAAAGAGGTGCCCGTTAAAGCCCACAATAACATCGGGAAAGTAAAGCAATACCATATACCCCTACAACGAGCATATAATATTATCCACTAAAAATCCCCTTCTACACCACTAAAGATCGCCCTATAGAGCATAATTAAAGCGATTAACAATACAACTAGCCCAAACGGTCTTATTCTAACCCTACTTATTTTCGGAGCGTACCCACACATAAATACAAACTCACCATTATCACCAAAAATATAATAATACACAAAAACTACATAAAAAACCATAATAAAACTATGAGAGATTTACATAGAACACATAATAACTAATACTCTCGTAATAAGAAATGGCCTAAATACGGCCCCTATATAAGATCTACTATTATAATTAAAAATTATCGTTTAGTATGAGAGAAGGGGCTGGATAGGCCTATATACACTCCTTGTTAACGAAAGTGAAGACTGCGTTGTCCAATTACCCTCTGGACTAAAGACTTTCAGGTCTACTATTATTAAACCCTTCTTAAAAGATGACGATGAGAATACGATCCTAGAGATACTAAAAGATGATGAGGAAGATGTCTTTGATAAGGAAGAGGAAGTTTAAGATGAGATTATTATTCGGATGGATATACTATCCCCGGAGGAAGAGCTAGTACTACCACCTTAATACCCGAGAAGTAAACTATAGAAGAACGCCCAGATTAACCTCTTAGTAGAAGTTGACGCCTTTAACGACGCTAAAAGCGAGACCACAATAATAGCTGCGTTTATAAGCGCCAAGGAAGAGGCAGATCACGCCCTTATACTCGAGTTACGTAAAAAGGGTATAATTAAAGCCCTAGGACCCCCGTTCAAAAAGTCCACTAAAAAGGAGATCGATGCCCTGATTAAATAAGGAGTTTTTGAATTCATAAAGTATAACGAGGAAAAACATAAAGGGATACGCATATTCCGTTCTTGGATTATTAATAAAGTAAAAGGGAAAATAAAGATGCTTTATGAAAAGTTCAGATTTGTTATTTAGGGATACGCAGACGACGGTAAAGAGGTTATCTTCACATAGTCTCCGATTATTTAGAGTGCCAGTTAGAGACTGATTCTCACTATTGCTCCATCTCTCATCCAGAAGGAGGGCTATTTACTATAGATAAAAGACATTACCCAAGTATATACTTAGTCCATAATAAAACTCAAAAGGACAATTCTCACAAGACTTCCAGACCAGATCAAACAAAATTACCCCCTAAAACCATTATAACCATTATACAACCGTTATATAGTATCACAAAAGCCGGAACCCACTAATACACAACATACAACAAGCACCACAAAGAGAAGCTCCAAATAAGGACTTCTACGTACAACCCCTACTTACTACTACTAAACAACAAAAACAAAAACTTTACAATAATTAGTATATAAACTAACGATATTATTGGCCTAAATGATGAGACCTTCACTTAGTGGGAAAATAAGGAACTCCAGAAGGCAACGTTCTTAATAAAAAAGAAGTAATATTTTTCTACTAAAACACTACTTATATTTAATGGAGGGATCATCTTAACTAATGGAAAAGCCATTTTCCTACACTTAAAGGGCCAGGGAGTGAAAATACACCTAATTAACACTAAATCTACTACTACAAAGGAGTAGTACGTTGAGTAGTGCACTAGAGGTGTATACACCACCTTAAAGTGCTAACCCAAGGTAGTGTTCAATTTATCCGCAGTAGCCCAGCACTAAGAAGTGACGCTAGAGCAGATCAAAGCTCTGAATTGACGCTTATTATGGTAAATGGAGCACCTAGACCGAGACCTCACTTATATACCCCTTAATCTAACTACCACTAAGCTCTTCGTTTTTATTAATAACTCCTTTATTAACAACAACGACCTGACGTCCTAGCTCGGATTTGTGATCTTCCTCATAAATAAGATCAGAAGAAAAAAGGAATTTATAATAAAAGGAAATATTATCCACTATTCCTTAATAAAATCTAAGAGAATTATAAAAAGCGTTTTTATATCTGAGATATACGGGATGGTCATTAGTGTTAATATGGCTTATGCCCTTTCTATGACCCTAAAAATTGTAACTAATAAACTCTGAATACTTATAATCCTAACTATCGTATATACTAACTTATACTTACTCTACGAATATCTTATTAAACTTAGAACCATAAAAAAGAAACACCTAATAATTAACATTATGGTGTTAAGGTAGTCTTATAAGAAATGAGAATTATACGAGATCCGATGGATCCATAAAAATAATAACCCTACCAACGACCTAATAAAGGTTACACTAAACTAAGCCTTTACGAGGTTTATTGAGGAGGCAAAAGTGAAGATTAGGATAGAGGGATAGGTTACGAGACCCTAAGGAGCACTTATAACACTAAGTAAAAGGAGGAATATAAAGGAGATTAGGGGATATAAAAGGAATACTACTACTATCGCTAACGACGACGAGCTGGACTTTGCCTATAACTGGCTACGGGATATACTTATTTTTACCAAAGGTGGTATAGCCGAAAATAACACTTTTACCACTTCTAACCACCTTATATACTCGTTCTATTTATCGATTTTTTTATCGTATTTTAAGTAATTTGGTGCCTACACTGAATAACACTTAATTTTCACTTATTATTTAAAAAAAGGGCGATTTATAGTAAAAGAAATAGTTACTAGTATCGGAATATCCACACTGGACTAACGCCACCTATTACCGCCTATCACCTATTGGCCCGATTAGCGAGCTAATTAGAAAGCAGGAATTGGTTTTAGATCGGCAGTGTTAAATCACTATCGTAGGCCAGATTCCTTCCTTCAACAACAACAGAGCAGATACGACGAATATATCATTATTTTGCCCACCTTCCATACTAGGCCTAGTGAAGTGAATCCAACAGGTATAGGTTATATAAATAAATGGTTACCCCCTTTAGTTTAATTAGAGCCTCTACGACGTTCTAGTAATATATTAACTACACCCTATGAGACTTCCTAGATAAGTTCTGCTTAGCTTATATCGATGATATCCTGATTTATTTGGACGGCTCCCTCTCTGATTATAGAGAGAAGGTTAAGAAGGTCCTTGAGTACCTAAACGCTATAAGCCTGTATATGGATATTAATAAGTGTGAATTCGAGGCTAAGAGTGTTAAGTATTTAGGGTTTATTGTTGATGTTGGTAAGGGAATTTGCGTGGACCCTGAGAAGATTAAGGTAATCCAAGGATAGGAAGTACTCTGATTAGTGTAAGGAGTCCGTGGGTTCATCGGTTTTATTAATTATTACTAGTAATTTATACCCAACTTCTCAGGGATTACATAACCCCTAATAGCCTTAACTAAAAAGGATATACCGTTCATTTAGAGTAAGGAGTGTACTAGAGTGCTCGAGGAGCTGAAGACGCTCCTAATCAGTACACCTATATTAGCTCACTAGGACCCTAATCGAACTACAGTACTTAAGACCGATTTGTTTGGTTATGTGGTAAGAGGTGCTTTGTTGTAATATAACGACGAAGGGATCCTGAAGTCTATAGTGTTTTTTTTTATATAAGAACCTATTTACGGAGTATAATTACCTAATACACAATAAGGAACTATTAGTAATAATATACTATTTAGAGTATTAGGATTTAGAATTGTAGAGTATAGAAGAGTTTACTATCCTAATTAATCACCTAAATCTGAAATACTTTATAACGAAGAGATAGTTAAGTGAACGTTAGATTAGGTGATCAGAATTACTTTCCTATTACAACTTCACTATCCAATTTAGACCTAGTAAAGAAGTAGTAGTTCCTGATATACTATTGAGATGTGAATAGGATATCCCTAGTACCCTATAAGATAATAGGTTAGAGGGTTAGAAGATTAAACTCCTAAAGAATAGGATTAATGTATTATGAGTTAATAACGTAGTAGTAATTAGAGAAGTATAGGCCCGATTAGGGTAAGTAGAGAGGGTTGAGTTTAGTATAAGAGACTCCCCTGGAGACATGGATCAGACCGACGACCCTAGCTTAGATAAAACGGAACCCCCCTTGAACCCTTTTAAAAAAGAGCTATTATACTCTTAGTAGGATAAAGCCTTAGACCAGAATAACTAATACTAGCTAATTAGGGGGGTAATACAAAGAGGAGACCAATAACTTCCCTTATAGTGGAAGTTACTAATAATATTATTAGGATATATAATTAATAATAATAAGAGATTATTATAAAGGGATAAAATCTGGATTCCATATTACGAGCCCCTAAGGACGGGTTAATCTAAAAGTTCTACAACTCTACGTTAACGGGATATCCAGGGAGGGATACTTTAAAAACCCTAATTAACCACCAGTTCCGTTAACCAGGCCTATCCCAGGATATCCAAAGATTTATAAGGAATTACGACGTTTATGGACGAGGAAATGTATAGTATAACAAGAAGAGGGGCTTTTTAAAGCCTCTACTTATCCCTGGACAGATCTGGGCAGAGGTCTCTATTAACTTTGTAATAGGACTACCCCCTTCCTACTACGATGGGGCTATGAACATCATAGTGGTGACCGATTATCTATTAAAGAATATAATCTTTAAGTTATTAAAGGATATTATAATGGATATAATAATAGACCAATTAATCCAAGGTCTGATTAGGTATTATAGGATATTTTATATAATTATATTAAATAAGGGACCATAGTTTATAAGTTTTATATAAAAATAATTTTATTAGTTATTATAAATTAAATAAAAACTGTCTATAACGTTCTACTTAGAAATAAACGGAGCTACGGAGAGGGTAAACTAGGTAATAGAAACCTATCTTAGAATATATATAGTGTATACTTAGGACAATTAGGATGAACTACTCTTAGTAGTAATAATAGTTATTAATAACTAGGTTACTTCGTTAATAAGACTTAGCCCGTTCTTTATTACTTATAGGTATAACTTAAATCTAATTAGAGTAAAGGAACCCTTATAGAATAATAATAAGACCCCTATAATAAGAGTAGAGGCTCTAATCTAAAAACTAAAAGATACTTCTAAGTAGGTTTAGGTGGTGATAGTGGTAGTATAAGAGAAATAAGAGATTACCGTAAACACAAGGCGCTAACTATTTAATTAGTTTAAGCTTGGGGATAAGGTTTAGTTAAGGTTATAGAATATTTAGTCTAATCGACTATTAAAAAAGTTTAACTAAGTTAATATAAAGTACACTATCCTTAAATTAGTTAAATCCTATACTTATTAGTTAAATATATTATTAGGGATTTATAATGTTTTTTATATAAACCTAATTAGGTATACTAAAATTAATCCGTTACTATTATAAAATTATAATAACACCTAGTGTAACGGTCCAAGCACGTATATTGCAACTAGTTATGGTGACTACTATGAGTATTTTTAAGATAAGAGAGAAAAGGAGAAAATGTCTTCTACCCCATAGGACCCGTTTACTCTAATTAGGCCTAAGGTTAATCTGTTTTAAGTAAACTAGGCTTAGGTAAGCGGAGTCCATAGCTGAGAGGCTACGAAGCCTCTAAGAGGGCCTAGCCCATTACAATTACCCCCCCTCTCCCTCTTCCCTATTCAGAGGGACTCGTCCATAATTAACCTCGTAACAATCCAAAGTTATAGTCTCCGTTAACAACTTAACTAGTTCCTAAGTAGGTTCTACGTAGCCCTTCTACTTAACTAAAACCTTCTAAGAACTACGAATCTTCTTAGTATCCTAAATCTCTTTAACTTCGAATTCCTTTTCGTCATCTACTAATAGAGGTGGTGGTTAGGTGTCGTCTTATTCCTATAATAGTAGTGGGTCAATTCCCGTATACCTGATTAGGGATATATAAAAAATGTTATGAATACCCGGCGGCGTATTAAGCCGGTAAGTATAGGATCCGATTATTTTTAATATAGTATACTTCGTATTCATCTAATCCAACTTCTTAAATGGTCTCTTAGAACGGACGTTCTTAAGCCTCAACTAGACCTTGTCCCCTGGTCGAAACTGGTTAGAAGGTTGGCGTCGTATATTTGCCGAGGCTTCTTATTGCTCTTGGGCGAAGGCCATCGCCGCTTATACCTATTCAGAGGCCTCCTTCAACTTCGAGACTAGGGCCTCTGCTCGAGTTGTGGGGGTCTTTCCTTTAGTTCGCAAAGTCTCCTTTACTCTAATTAGATCGATATTATAGTTATGGGTAGTGAAAAAAGGGTTGAGGCTTATTAACGAGGTAACCCTGTTATTAATAGCTATTATTGTTATTAGAAGTAGGTTGTCCTAATTATTTTGAGTGTATAAAGTATAAGTTTGGAGGTAGGTTTTTATTACCTGGTTAGTTTGTTTTGTGGTGTTGTTTATTTCTGGGTGGAAGGCCGTAGATAAACGTTGTTTTATCCGTAATAGTTAATAGAGCTGTTTCTATATACGATTAGTAAATTAGGGGCCTTTATCCGAAATAATAGCTCTTAGGGGTCCGTGGTATCTGATTAGGCTAAGTATTAATGCCGTAACTATAACGTCCGTTGTTATATCCTTAAGTAGTTCGAAAATCACGTTTTTAGATAGTCGGTTTATTACTATTATAATATTCGTTATTCTTATATGGTGGGTTAGTGGTAGCCCTATAATAAAGTCGACTAATATCTTTGTTTAGACCTAATTAGGGACGGGTAAGGGCTTTAGAAGACCCCTCTTCTTATCCCACCATATATTACCCCGTCCGTAGACGTCGTAGTTCCTTATAAAGCATCGGATATCCTGCGATAGGCCTGGCTAGTGAAAGCAGCGGCTGATCAAGGCCTTTAACGTGTTTTTGCTGAGATGGCCACTAAGTGTTAAGTCGTGGGACTTTTGGATTAACTGGGTTTGTAAGGGTTCGTAATAAGGGACCTAGATCCTCTCCCTCTAAAGGAGTTTACCGTTGTTGTCCACTAAGTACTCTAATAGTATTATGGGTAGTTTCTATTGTGATAGTAATTAATGGTCCCCCCTTTTCATAACTGTCCTAATTAGCTAATAACGATTGTTTAATTATAGTCCTTTAGTCTAAGAGGACTTTAGGGGCTCCTTTTTAAAGGGGTTCAGGATAAGTTCTAACTAATTAGCCTTAGGATCGTCGTCCTAATCCATATTACCTACTATAGTGCTTTCCACGGATTCTGTTATATCCATTTAATTCGTCTCGAGAATTGCCTAGTTCACCATAACCATGTTCCGTTTCCCCTTTAGGAGCTGTATTCTCCGTTCTTTTAGTTAATTATCTTGTTAGGTATTGGGAACGTTTTGTTTTCGTTTAGATAGTGTATTAGGGATTATTGCTTATTTGCTGGGTTAGAACTGGATTGTGAAGTTATAACGGGATAAGAGCTCCGATTATTTAACTTAGTATTCACTTAATTACCTTTTAATTATAAAATACTTAAGGTTAAGGTGGTCGGTTAGGATAGTAAACTCCTTTACACTCCTTAATTCGGAGTCCTAGTATTCTAAATAGCGGACTATAACTAATAATTCCTTATTATATATTAGGTAATTATATTCTATTAGTAAGTTCTTCCGTAAAAAGAACACAATAAGCCATAAAATACCCTCATCATCGTATTATAATAAAACACCACCCACCACATAACCTAATGAGTTTATTTCTAGTATAATAGCTCGATTAGGATCCTAATATACTAGTACAGGGGTATTAATTAGGAGGGCCTTCAACTTATTAAACGCTTTTATATACTCGTTACTCTATACGAATAGGACATCCCTCTTCGTTAAAGTTATAAGGGGGTGTATTAACCCTAAAAAGTTTAGTATAAATTAATAGTAATAATTTGTAAAACCAACGAAGGTACGGACTCCTTATACTAATCGGGGAACCTCCCATGTTTAGATGGCCTTAATTTTCTCTAGGTTAACGCAGATACCCTTCCTTATATCAATGATGAACCCTAAATATTTAACCCTCTTCGTCTTAAAGTCGCATTTATTAATATTAATTTGTAGGCCGGTAATACCTAGACAACTTAAGACCTTTTTAATTTTCTCCTTATGATCAGCGAGTAAGCCATCTGAATAGATTAGAACGTCGTCGATATAAGTAGTGCAGAATTCGTTTAGGAAATCCCGTAAAGTGTAGTTAATATACTTTTAGAACGTAGTGGGGGCCCCTGTTAGGCTAAAAAGAGTCACCATCTGCGAAGGGCTGGTCCTAGGCCTTATCTCAACCGAAAGGTAGCCAAATACTGTTTATTTCAAACTGAAGAGGAAAAGGGTAAACTACGATATAGTGCAAAATCTCTGCTTCCTAGGGGGTGGCCACTAGTGGGGCACCGGTGGGGCACCAGTGCAAGCACGGGCATAGCCCAGGCATAACCACCGGGTTCGGCCCGTGACACTACCCCCCTCCTCCCCCCGCACAGCCTCTAGTTCCTGGCTGGCCTCCTAGGGGGTACGTGTACATACGCCGTATCTCCGTTGTTCTCTAATATTAGCCCATAATACTCCTCGTAACGGTCCAGCACCTCCGTTTCCTTTATAGCACCGGCTAGCTCCTACGTAGAGTTAATATAACCCTCCTACTTCACTAAGGTTTCACGTTTTCTCCCTTTACCCACCATTTTCTATCTAATAACGTAAATCTCCTTTATTTACTATTCATCTTCACTATCTACTTCCCTAATAAGTAGCAATTAGTAATCCAACTGAATTTGGCCTAGGAGGGGGTCACCAGCTAATCTCCAGAGAACGTCCACGTAGAATTACAAGTAAATCCCTCCTAGTACATTTAACTCCACTATATACACACTCACCACCTTAGTAACTTAGTACTAGTAGTATAACTATATAAGCTTTTTACTTAAATACGGGGATTTATAGTTTATAACGTTAAACCAGACTTTATTACCCACCTAATACTTATCTACTAGTGATTAATAATAATTAACACTTAATTCGTAGTATTATTACGTTAAGGCTATTATAACCTAAGTAAACACTATAACGTCCTTTATTTTAACCACTAGTTCATCCATAACCACCTTCCCACGGCTAAGCGGTCCCTCACTATCTTCTTTTATAACTAGTAGTGGGTCAACGTAGTACCCGTATTTTATAAAAAACAGAGAAACACTGGTTACTAAACTGGTTCTATTCCGTAGGGCTAGCTGCATTATAGGAAGTAACCCTCCCTAATTGTCCTAGGCCTAGGTAATATAGGCCCGTAAAATAACCTGAACCTCCTAGTTCATATACTCTATTCCCCCATCGGTCTATGGGTAATAGGTGGTACTTAGTAACTAGGTAACCCCAGTTAACTTATAGAACTCCCATTAGAAGTCACTAACCTAGTTTAACCCTTTATTACTTATAATTAACTAAGGTATCCCGTGGAAATAGTAATAATTATAAAAGAACCGCTGGGCATAAAATACCGTATCCATAATCTCCATCTCTTCTAGTATTAGTATTTTACTTAGCTGATTAACTATAATCCATATATAACGGGACTTCTTCTCTTTCATCAATAATAAATTAATAATAAAATCCATTGATAAATCATTACTTATCCAAAGGGGGACGAGTAGGGGCTTAAGTAACCCCTTCTTAGTTTACCTCTAAATATGGATACTACTATATACATAATAGTTCCTCGTAAACCTTCTAACCATCTAGGAGTGCCCCGACTAGTAAAAGCGTCGGCTTATAATCTCGAATATACTATTACGCCCTGGGTGACCACTAATACTAGAATTATAGTACTCCTATATAACCCTTATCTATAATAAGCTCAAAGGGTCATTATCATCTTTTCCTCCGGGAACCCATATTTTATCCTAGAACATCAACCTCTACTACTTATTAATTACACATTCCACAATTTAAACCTTTAACTACAACTCTAATAGGAAACTACACTATCCCTACTTCACCACCTCGTAAACTCAGCGGTATAATCTATCTTCTTTAATAATCTAATCCCAAAGTATTTATAACTCACTATTATTCGTAAACACTATTATATATAAGAGTATTAGTAAGTCGTCTATGGTGCGGCCCACTTAGGGAACACCAGTTCCTTCCTTTAGGATAGCGTAGTTAAGTATTAACTAGAGTACACATCCCTATTCTCTCTTATCGTCCTAGCCCTAGGGGGTATCCTACTCCCTCTAAAAGAGGGCATCGGGGACTACTATTTCCTTTCCTAGCCGGTACTCCAAATAAAAGTCGTATTAAGCTAACTCTTCTGCCCACCAGCTCTACCTCTCGGTGAGGCGCTACTTCGTTATAAAGTGTTCAAAACTTTTATAATCCATAAGAATCTTAAAGTTACCTACACTTCGTAATTCTATTCTCCAAGCCCTAAAGCACGCAAATACAACGAGTAGTTCCTTATTATAAATAAGGTAATTATACTCAGTTGGTGATAACTTCTATAAGTAGAACGCGATAAGGTGCTAGTACCCATCAGAGTCTTCTTATATAAGGGTGCCGCCCAAAGTAAACCCCGAACAATTTATCTCCACTATTGTCTTTCCTTTAGGGTCAAAACGGCGAAGCACCGACTCCATACTAAATAACCACTTAAACTCCTAGAATCCTTCTTCCTAACTAGGTCCCCAGTAGAACACAACCGACTTCTTCGTAAACCTTATAAAGGGCTTAACAATAATAGTATAATTGGGTATAAAAATACGATAATAATTCGTAAACCTAAGGAAACTTCTAACCCCCTTTATAGTTCTAGGGGGCAGCTACTTAGCAATAACTTTTAACTTCTTAGGGTTATATAAGATCCCTTTCTTAGTAATAATAATAAACCCAATATACCTCATGGTCTTAACTGAAAAGGCACACTTTTTAGGGTCTAATTATAGTCCAGCCTCTACTAGGCGCCGGAGGACCACCCGTACCTTCTCTTTATACTTCTTTTTTAACTTAAATATATAAATTAGGATATTATTTAAATAAACGGTAACAAAGTCGTTTAGGAAGTTTTAGAGAATCGTATTAATATATTATTAGAATATAGTTGGGGCCCCGGTGAGTCCAAAAAAATAAACTAACTACTCGAAGAGTTCGTATTTCGTATAAAATACTATTTTCTCGACGTCTTCTTTTATGATCCGAATTTTATAGAACGTAGCTACGACGTTAAACTTTGTATACTATTGCATAGTGGTTACCCATCGGAGGGTCTCTAATATAAATAGTAGTGGATAACGGTCCTTCTTCGTAATACTATTAAGGGCTTAGTAATTAATACAGAACCGAATTCCCCCACTAGGCTTCTTAATAAACAACACTAGGGTACCCGCTGGCGAGCTACTAGCTCGAATAAACCCTTTATCCAGTAAGTCCTCTAGTGTCTTCTTCAGGACCAAGAGTTCCTCACAGGACATCCCATATAAGGGTCCCCATAGAAGTGTAAGCTCCTGGCCATAAGTGTCCTTAATAAGGGGGATCTTATGGTTAACCCCTAGCCTCCTAGGGGGCACCGAGTACACCTTCTCCGGGTTAAATAAGTCTCTAAACTCCTCATAAACCCAGCCTAGGACGAGTTCCTTTATATCCATAAGCTTCTTTTTTTTAATACATCCTCGATATCCCTCAAGCTCATAACCATAATTTAGGCCTTTAATGCCCTTTAACACTTTACTCATCAATATATAACTATAAACACAGGGGTTATTAGTAATTAGGTTATATAAATCTCTTTTATAATAACTAGTTCTTCTTAATTAGAAAGGTATACGTCTACTCCTCCCTTACCGTAGTACACCCACTAAGTAACGGCGTCATATATTATACGATTCACTTTTATCCATAATTTCCCTAGGAATATGGGGAGGTTTAGGCCCTTTACTACGTATACGTAAACTTTCTAAGTATAACCACTTAATTCCAGATCTAGGACAACCATACCCTAGGTATCACTAAGTGATAACCTATTTTACGTATACCCTCGTAAAGCACACTTCTTCTGATCCATTAGCGGTAATTAGAGACGTTTAAAGAGAGACTAATCCACTATTATATAAACGTTACAACTAGTATTAATAAGGGTGTATATTAAGTGTCCTTTGTTAATCCTTACCTAAATAATAGCTAACCCTTAGCTCCTTTACTACTACTCTTCTTAGTAGAACTCCCATCCTTTAGCTTCCTCCTTCATTAACTCTAATACCCGACTTCGTACTAAAGTTACTCTTTTCCCGAGTTATCCTTATTAAAAGAGGTACTAATAACCTTTTAATCCTTTTCTTTTAACCTGGGATCCTTTTACTTCTTCGTCACCTTAGTATAAGTAACCTTCACTTACCTAGGAACCTTTTTCCAATAATTCCTAGTGATATAGCCTTCTTCACCGTAGTAAAAGTATTCACAACGGTCTACCAACGGGTTACCCGAGGAGCGACGACGGTAACGGTCCTTCTTCTCCCTTTAAGTTGATGAAGTGCGGATAACGCTAATCATCTAAACATCTCCATTGCAATCCTTCCGTAGAGGGGTTAGGGTTAAGGACTAGTGACGCTCCCGTTTAATAACGACGAGTACTATATACTCCAACTTCTAAATAACGTCCTATACCCTAATAAACTACTAAGTATACTCCCATAGTAAGGAGATAGTGATTAAGTACTCTTTTAAGTGGGAAATAAGGGCGTTTTCCAACATAACAATCTTAACAATATCGGACTACGCACCACCTCCTACGTCTACTATTATTCGTTTAAACTTTGGTAAAAAAATAGCTAACTTCTCATTATCTTTCTAATAAAGGGTCTATAACTGGGCTACGATTTAAGGTTAAGTGTTCAGGTCTTAGTAAATCTTATCAAGGTAAAACATAAAATCTTTAGGGTTATGTTAACCTCTAGGCCCCCCGGCTACGTAGAACATAGCAACCACCTACTAGGGACTAATATCCAAATAAGAGTTAATTAGGTACTATAATTCCTAATTAATAAGGTAAAACGCTTTATTTATAGCAATCTTATCCCTTATTTACTATACCTAAAAAAAGTAGTCCTTCTACTTCCCCGAGAACTTTAAAGGTATTAATAATAATTTATGGTATATCGATATTTTTATTATAAAATAGCAGTTACCCACTAGCGGGGCTTTAGTACCTACATCTTCTATAGGGGTTAGTATTATCACCCCTAAACCTCGGCTTCATTCCAGCTCATTAGAGAGCTCAGCAATCCTCGCCTATAGGGGCCCGAGGGCCTCGTTTAAGGCTAACTACAGTTAGGCCTATAATTCATTAACCATTTTACTAGTTAATATCCTCTTCTTAACTAGTGGGGAGCCGCACTCTACTCAGCGTCCAACGTTCATCGATCTATCGTTAAGGAGCTACACTTAACCTAAAATTCCACTTCATAACCAATAAAAAACCACACTCAACCTAATAGTATCTTATATAATAAATAAAACTAAACTTAAAATATACAAAGGGCTAGTCCTAGGCCTTATCTTAACCGAAAAGTAACCAAATACTATTTATTTTAAACTAAAAAGGAAAAAGGTAAACTACGATATAGCGCAAAATCTCTGCTTCCTAGGGGGTGGCCGCTAGTGGGGCACCGGCGGGGCACCAGTGCAAGCACGGGCATAGCCCGGGCATAACCACCGGGTTCGGCCCGTGACACCATCTATTTGTATAGGCCGTATCTTATTCTAAAGGCCGTCTTCTATTCGTCGCCTTCTTTAACCCTGATCTTATAGAATATAATAATAACGTCTAACTTTATTAGTTACTTAGCTTTAGTTAGGGCTTTAAGAGTTTCGTTAATCAGAGGTAAGGGATATTTGTTTTTTTTAGTGATAATGTTTAAAGCCTGGTAATTGATATAAAACCTTAATCCTCCCCCGGGTTTTTGAATAAATAGAATAGGTGATAAAGTAGGAGAGCTATTAGTATGAATAAAGCCTTTATTTAGTAGTTTTATGAGGGTCCATCGAAGTACAATTAGTTTTTCCCTAGATATCCCATATAGGGGTCCCTATGTAACTGGTTTATTTTGCTTTATTGAGTTTTTTTTAATGGGGATTATGTGGTCGATGTTGTCTTAATATGGTGGTAACTGATTAGCCTTATTGTGGTTAAATACGTATAAGAACTTATGGTAATGTATGGGTAGCTTAGTTTTTGGGTTAGTCTTTTTTTAAGGTGTAAATACCTTCTCGATATCAGCAAGGCTCGTTATAAAAATGTTCAGAGGTTTTGTTTTATTAGGTGTTGAGTTTTTGTGTTTAGTTCGCTTAATTAGGGTAGTAAATATAGTTTTGGTTTATTATTGGATTGGGAAGCCGGGGTTTTGTGATGTTTGATTTGGTTTCCTCTTTTGAACCTAGTAGTCTGTAATACTTATGTGGAGGGTGCCTTTAGTTGGGTATACCATGATATCGTCGTTTATTATCCATGATCTACCCAGAATAACGTCGTCTTTTTAATTAGGGATAATATAAAAGAATAGCCGTTGTTATTTATAACTATTAATATTAATATTAGTATAAGTAATATAACGAATTGTATTAGGGATTGTAGTGGTGACTTATATTAAATTCCGAGGGGTGATACTAATGCGTAGTAGGTGGAGTTTCTTGGCGAAGGTGTTATTGATCAGGGTGTATGTTAGACACCCTGTATCGATAAGAGTAGTAGTGTATTATATCCCATTGATTCTAATATTAACATAAAATAGGTTATAATCTATGTTCTTCTTAATAACCTTTTATTTTTTTATAGCCTGTTCTTTTTAATAATGACTTCTACTAGGAGCTACTCTTTTCTCAACTCTTTAGAGTCCTAATTAGAGTTAATATCTATTTCGCTTTGCTTTTTGGTTTTCTTTTTTAAGGTTTTAGTTTCCTTATTTTTCCGGTCTCTAGGGCATCTCCATTATATGTGCCCCTTCTTACCGTAATTATAGTATTTGCGGGTTTCCTCTTAGTTTGACCTTCTTTAAACTGGTTTATCCTTGGTTATCCGGCTTACCTTAGTGGGTTCCTAATTTATTTAATTAGGTTAAGGTGATTTTGTTTAATTGTTTTGTTTGGTTAGTGATTTGACTTTGTTCTGGTTGGGTGTTGGTGATCTCTTATATTGATGTTTACGGTGAGTTTAGTATGATTCACTGTTTAGCTCTGATCTTATTGTTAGGAGTATTTGGGTGTATATAGTATAGGTCGTTGGTTTGTTGATTATACTAATTAAAGGGGTTCTTATTATAATGTTTAGAGCTCCTTTTAGGTAGTTGATTTTGATGTTGTTCAGCTAGTGTCCTCCTCCCGCTTCTACGAGCTCCTTTTCGAATTTGGGAAGGAAGTGGGTAAAACTCTCGTTCTCCTTTTGACGTATTATTCTTAGTTGGTCAAGGGCTTATACTTCTGTGTTAGGGTCTACATAGTAACCCTTTAGGTATTCTATAAATTGTTCAGGGTTCTTCAACCCATCAGCTCCTCCTTATAAATAATAGGTGTTTACTATAGTTTATATAGTGTTTTTTAGTTTAGAGTAGATATAAGTGAACACTATTAATATTGAACTAAAGGTTTCCCTATCCACACTTATCTTCCCTTTTATTTCGAGGTGCTATTGTTAAAATCTCTTATATAATCCGTTAAACTTTGGTGGATCGGGGATTTAGTGTTTTAGTTATTTAGGAGGTGGTGCATAGGCCTGATTAGGTGGGATCGGCGTTGTAGAGGGTATAGGGGCTTCGTGTAATGTTGAGGTTGGGTGCTTGGGTTCTACTAGGGTCTATTATAGTATTCGAATTTGCTCTCGTTGGGCCTCTTATTCGGCCACTTAGGTGGTCCGCATCTCCTATAGCTGGGCTAATAACTAACCGATCAACTACACTAATTATTACGGGTTTCCGGATAGGTCGACGTTATTTTCCATTGTAATACGGTTATTATTCCTTTTACACGTTTTCATTTAGTAGTGATTATAGTATACTAATTAATGTTATTAAGGTACTCTATTATATAGAATGCGTTTTTTCGAGTTTATTAAAACCTCTTAACCTTAATTAGACTACGCTAATCAGCTTTAAGCGTTTAGGGACCTTTAGGTTAACCCACTTAGGACTCTTTATTATTCCCACTAAGGTCATAGATTTACTTTTCGTCGATAATTATTTCTATACTTAGTATACTCTTATTATCTCCAATAATACTAAGATTTTAAAAATAATATAATAGTCTAAGTACGTATATTACAACTAGTTATAGCGATTACTATGAGTATTTTTAAGATAAGAGAGAAAAGGAGAAAATGTCTTCCGCCCCATAAGACCCGTTTACTCTAATTAGGCCTAAGGTTGATCCGTCTTAGGTAAGCCGGGCTTAGGTAAGCGGAGTCCATGGCTGAGAGGCTGCGAAGCCTCCAAGAGGGCCCAGCCCGTCACACCTAGTTATTTATAATATTAGTGGTTAATGGGGAAGAGTTTAAAGTTAAGGAGATCCGTAATATGTAGAAAGTATAGGGTAAATAAAAGGTTTTAGTGAAGTAGAAGGACTATGCTTAACTCACCTAGGAGTTAATGGATATGTTAATGGATATAATAACCTTGGACCATTATGAGGCTAATTACGGGAATATCCCTTAGGAAGGGAGGGGAGGAAGGGGGTAATTGTTATGGGCTAAGGCCTGATTAGAGGCCTCGGAACCACTCGGCCATGTTTAACATTAACCACTACTTACTAAACCTGATTAGGCCTAGGTAAACCTAATTAGGATCCAACGGATTTGTGGGGTAGTAGACTTTTCTTTCCTTTCTCCTTATCTTAAAGATACTCGTAGTATTCGCCATAGCTAGTTGCAATATACATGCTTGGACCGTTACAGTATTCACTATCGTTTATTTGCTCTGTTTATTCGTTGATTCACACGCTTGTACCGACAGTCTTCACGACTCTGTTGTAGCCCCAGGCTAGCAGGAAAGACTGTGACATAGTAGAATTAAATATATTAGGAGGGATTTACCTATAATTCCACGTGGATGTCCTCCGGAAATTAACTAGTAACCCCTTCCTAAACCAAATTCAGTTGGATTATTAACCACCACTTATTAAAAAAGCGGATAATAAGGATAAGTAGTAAATAAAGGAGATTTACACTACTAGATAGAAAATGGTGGGTAAAGGGAGAAAACGTAAAGCCCTAGTAAAGTAGAAGAGCTATATTAACCCCACGTAGAAACCAGCCGGTACTATAAAGGAAACAGAGGCACTAGACTATTATAAGGAGCACTATAGGCCGATATTAAAGAACAACGGAAACGCGGCGTATACGCAGGTGCCCCCGAGGAGGCCAACCAGGAACTAGAGGCCGCGCAAGGGGAGGAGGGGGGTAATATCACAGGCCGAGCCCGGTTATTATGCCCGGGATATACCCGGGCCCACACCGGTGCCCCACTAGCGCCCCACTAGCGCCCACCCCCTAGGAAGCAGAGATTTCGCGCCATATCGTAGTTTACCCTTTTCCTCTTCAGCTTGAAATAAACAGTATTTGGCTACCTTTCGGTTGAAACAAGACCTAGGACCAGCCCTTCGCATCCGGTCACTAATAGTGTCCCGCTTGCTGATGAACCACGTTAATTAAAAAGAGTATTATAAATTTATAAAAGTTTCTATTATAGAAAATCAAAAATAAAAGTAGTTATAAAGGTAATATATATTGATTTATGTTTATTTTTTATTATATGTGGCTATAAGGGTTAAAGGGGGTCAGTACTACTAACCACTGTCGAAACCCCCCCCCTTCCCTGCTAAGTAGATAAGGTCGGGAAGGTATAGTAGGTACCTTGGAGCTTAGGTACCTTGGCGGGTACCTGTATGCCTTACCAAGTAAGAGTTCAGTGCCATGCCCTGAAATGCAGTCAAGGCAGCCCCACCATGAGGTCCTTGGTGCGATGGATCAAATTGACAAACTGAATTGAGGCTCTGCATGTGCTCAACCGAGTCCGACCCTGTCTCCGAGCCCCCCTAGCTCACCCATCTCGTCTTGCGCTGCATGTTCTGACCTGGCAGGTTCCGTGATGGCCTCTCCTCTCGTGGCTGCTAAGCAGCAGCTGCGTTCTGTCATGAAAGACAGACTCGCCAGCATCGCTCACGAGTCCGTCAAGAGCCAAAGTAAGCGTTCTGGTACGGTCGTCCTTCCCACCCTCCTGTTCTGAATCCCATCTCTAGGCCGAACTGTCTTTGAGACTCTCCAGACTTTCAAACCTTACGTCGAGGCGCAGAGGGTCAGCATCTTCCTCTCAATGCCCATTGGAGAAATCCAGACAGACGACATCGTGCGGCATGCCTTGTCAACTGGCAAACAGGTCTATGTTCCGTACCTATACAAGTCACCGTTCCCACCTGGTGAGACACCACCTAGGGTCATGGACATGGTCCGTCTACGTGACCTTCGAGACTACGAATCGCTGCAGCCAGACAAATGGGGGATTCCCAGCATCGACCCTGCCAGCGTAAGCCAGAGGGACCGTGTTCTCGGCGAGCCGGATGGTCAACCACCAGGGACCACTTGTTTCTTGGACCTCATGTTATTGCCAGGAGTTGCATTCGATATTGACAGCCAGTCGAGTTCATTGCGGAGACTTGGTCATGGCAAGGGGTTCTATGATCTCTTTATCCGACGGTACGCGGCAAAGTACAACGATAAACCATCAGCAGCGACGCATCCTGTGTTGCTCTATGGACTGGCTCTCTCGGAGCAATTTCTCTCACAACCTTCAGAGAGCGCAGTCCCCGTGGCCCAACACGACCAAACACTCCATGGTCTGGTCCTAGGAAACGGGGAGGTCAAGAAGCCGGCAGAAAACTCCCGCAATAATTAGAAATCCGCCCCCTCTCTTGGACCTCATGGTG
The DNA here is from genome assembly GCA_024584535.1 of Colletotrichum gigasporum. NCBI lineage: Eukaryota > Fungi > Ascomycota > Sordariomycetes > Glomerellales > Glomerellaceae > Colletotrichum > Colletotrichum gigasporum. The sequence continues at coordinate 4,003,218 of CP077951.1, forward strand.
ACCTAATCCGTGGTATCAACTTTTGTGTAGCCCCCAGAGCACGCCCTGCCGTCGTGGCAACATTCTCTCGACCTACCGCCCCTTAACCAGATAGACTTTGAATCAACGACACGTTGTCACCCTTCAGCAATATTTGTCCTGCCCAACTGTTAGCTCCGTCCACATCGAGGACTGCACGAAGGCACAACTCACCCAACGGCCGGCGAGTCTCTTCTGTGTTCGTCTTTGTGATTTGCTTGACTTCGACCGCATCGTCGATGACCAAGTTCATGAACTCGTCAAACCCCTGCAACCCTCCTAGTCAGCCACAGCGTTCATATGCGACGCGATGCTCCCAAAAATTCGACGTACCCTGATCTTTCCCTCGATTCGGATCGACAGCTGCTCGTATAGCCAAATCTGCACCGGTGTGCGCTGCCTGGCGTCCGGTTAGCGCATTACTGCAAGTTAGAGTTGAAGCCGCCAAGAACGTACTGCAGAAGTCTGAAGATGAAGTTGATCGGGAGAAGCAACACTCTGCGACCGCCGCCACCTCCAACGCGTCCGGACATGATCGATGGTCTGAAATATGAGTCGAGGTTGGTGATTCTCGGGCCTTGAAAGTCGCGCCACGTTCGAGATTCTTACGGTGGCGTCCGCTTGGATCGATATATTGTTATCGCGTGGCAATTCGTCGGTGATGCAAGTCCTTCCAAACTGGACCGCGATGAGGCTGGCGACTTTCTACCAAGCTCACGCGCAACGGTCAAGGTTCGGTTGGAGATCCTAGAATTTGGACGGAAATGGTGAAACAATTTTCCAAAAGCCAACAGTGGACCCGTTGACGCCCCGACGTAAGGTGCCTTAGTCCCACTGGACAGGCAGTGAACCTAGCTAGGTGCCTACCTGTTCCCCCGTGGATAGAAGGTGCCTGGCCTTGCCACAGGTAGGGCAGCTCAGGTACTTACCCCGCCACGCGACCTTGGTCGGATGGCTCAAGTACCTCAATGGAAGCCACAGTGTCCAAGGTATTGGAACAATGCCTGCCCTACCTAGGTAGGCGCGGCCCTGTCTTCCAGCATAACACCGCCTGCCTACCTTGGGTACGGATGCCTCACAATCTAGGTAAGGTACCTCAAGAAAGTACACCTTGAAGGTTCCTAGCCGGCTTTTAGGTGGTTGCCCCAAGTCGGACAGTGGATTCCTTGTGCTCTGATCCGCCCGCTGTCCCGCCAGCCTGACTGACGTTTTATTTTCCTTTCGCGACCTCCCTCCACCACCCCCTCCATCCGCCAATTTTGGACGACGCCGCCCTCCTGCTTTAATAGCCTCCCAACTGCCATCTCACCGGCCCAACACTCCTTACAGCTCAAAGAATCGACGGCGTCCCTCTGCCGCTTGCTTCCCGAATCGATTTCCCTTCCGCAGTACCTGCGGTCCTTCCGCGCGCGACGTCATATGCGGCACTGCTGCCACTTCTTCCCCGATCACGCATTCGCCTCCAGCCCATCCAACTACCGATTGACGCCTACGACGCCGTCTGACCATTAACATGGCTGCAAACGGGATTCAGGAGGCCTTTGCGCCCAGCGACGTGCTGTCGGCCATGGTCACCATGCGAGGCGGCGAGCAAGAGACCAAGAGGAAGGCGCACGCGTATCTAGAACGGTTCCAGAAATCTGTCAGATACCTCCATCTTCTGACCATGTCCAAGGGATCCTCTAGTTGCTGACACAGCTTTATAGAAAGATGCATGGGGCACCATTATTGGAATTCTCCAGTCCGATGCAGAGCCCGAGGCCAAGCTGTTCGCGGCCATTACTTTGCGCGGAAAGGTACAGTGACGAGGCGGTGTTTCTCAAGACGACAGGCTGACCACCTTGCTCCTTAGATCACCTACGACCTAACAACGCAAGTCTCGGAATCCGAACTGCCTGCTCTGCGGGACCAAATACTTCTCCTCCTCAAACACTTCGCTGCTGGCCCCAAACCCATACGAGTTCAGCTTTGCGTGTGCCTGGCGACACTGGCGGTGCAGATGAAGGATTGGAACGATGTTCTTCCCACGGTGGTCTCGTCCCTCGGCAACAGCGTTGAGAGTCTCGTAGCTGTTCTCGACTTCCTGCGCGTGCTGCCCGAGGAGGTGACCGAAGGCCGCAAAATCACCTTAACTGTACGTGGATCACGGAAACATCGACTGGCCTCTTACTTCCCACGACGTGGTTTCGCTGGCCCGATATCAACAAGGATCAAAGTCTAATTGGCAATGATAGGAAGAAGAGCTTTCCCAGCGGACCAGGGAATTGCTGGGTGACAACACGGATCAGGTCGTTCAACTGCTCATCAACTACTCCCAATCATCCGGTAAGTCGCAAAGCTAACCGTATCTCTATCAAACAAGCTGTTCTGACCATATACACGCAGCTTCTGCTGCTCAAAACCCGCAGTTGATGGAATGCATTACCTCATGGCTTCGCGAGGTCCCTGTCAACACCGTCGTCAAGTCCCCACTCCTCGACGTCATCTTCAACGCTGTAAGCAGCGAGCAAGCAATCCAGGAGGCAACGGAGTGCTTGTGTGCGATTTTCAGGGAGACAAGGGATGTAGACGACAACCTTGAGACCATTCAAGTTCTCCTCCCCCGCGTCATTGCTCTGCGTCCCAGGATCGAAGCAGTTGTCAATGATGAGGACACGGAAAGCTACAAGGCCCTGACCAAAATCTTTGCACTGGCCGCCGAGGCGTGGGTTGTGGCTATTGCCCGCGAGCCTGGACACTTTCGGTCTTTGGTCGATGCGGTTTTGGAGTGTGCAGCCAGGGATAAAGATCGTGATGTCATTGAGCATACGTTCCAGTTCTGGTACGAGCTGAAGCAGTATCTGGTGCTGGAGCGGTACATACAGGCAAGACTGGAGCTGGTGGATGTTTACTCGAAGCTCGTGGATATTTTGCTCAAGCACCTGGAATATCCGCAATCAGAATCGGGCAACGAGGCCGACCTCTTTGACGGCGATCGGGAACAGGAGGAAAAGTTCCGCGAGTTCCGACACCAGATGGGCGACACCCTCAAGGACTCGTGTGAGGTCATGGGAGTAACCGACTGCCTGACCAAGGTACTCGAGGCCATCAAGCTTTGGATGCATAAGTACGCTGGTCAAGCTTCACCAACCTCGGTCCCGCACTGGCAAGAACTGGAAGCACCCCTCTTCGCCATGCGTGCAATGGGACAGATGGTTGACAAAGACGAGGGCATCGTCCTGCCTCAGCTGATGCCTCTCCTCGTTCAGATCCCCAGTCACGAAAAACTCCGGTTCGCCACCATTATGGTGCTCGGCCGATACACGGAGTGGACATCGGCCCATCCCGAATACCTGGAACCACAGTTCAACTATATCGTAACGTCTTTCCAGACAGATTCGAAAGAGGTTGTCAGGGCTGCGGCCATGGCGATTAAGTATTTTTGCACCGACTGCAAACAGCTCCTGAGTGGCCAGGTGCTGCAGATGCAAACGTTCTACGACCAAATCCTCGACAAGCTGCCCGACATGAGTCAGGAGGAAATTACGGAAGGCGTCGCCAGTGTCGTTGCTGTGCAGCCTCCAGCTGAGATTTATAAGCTTCTCAAGCTTTACTGCGACCCGTTGGTTCAGCGGTTAATGAACAAAGCCAATCTTGCCACCGATGAAAAGGGCAAGCTAGCGCTCGCAGGTGAGTCGATGTTTTGGTGTACTACTTTCCAAAATGTAGCTAACACGGACAACAGACCATCTTTCCCTCATCACAATTTTCATCCAGATCGTTGTCCCGTATGTCGGGCCTGGGGAGGAGAACCCTGCCGTCAAGTACTGGCAAGAAGTCTTCCCTGTTCTTGCCACGATCTTGGACAATTTCTTGAACTTCGTTCCGATTTGTGAGAGGATCTGCCGCTGCTGGCGGAACATGATCATCTCCTACAGAACAGCCATGACGCCACTATTGCCAGAGATGGCTAATAAGCTGGCCAGCGGCTTTGCTACCTCTCGCCAGGGCGCGTTCCTTTGGGTCACAGCAGCGATTCTCAGGGAGTTCTCGGAAGACCGTGAGCACGTGGACCAAGACATAACACAGAGCATCTACGCCTTCTTCGAGGCCCAGACAACGACGTTCTTGAGGGTGATGAGCGAACTTCAACCAAGCGAGTTGCCAGATGTCATAGAGGACTTTTTCCGGCTTCTGATCGACGCGCTCCTCTACTACCCACACAAATTGATTCCCTCGGAACTTCTGGGGCCTGTTTTTGAAGCTGCCGTTTACGCTTTAACTCTGGAACAGCGCGACCCACTCTCAGCCACTCTTCACTTCCTCCGCGATCTCCTGACCTACGGCGGCGACAATCCTGCAACATCAGATGTTCTGCCACCCGATGTTGCTGCTCAGATCCGCGAAGTGGTGAGCAAGCTGCTTGCTACCCACGGGGAGAAGTTGGTGAAGCAGGTCATGGCAGGCATGATGATCACGTTCCCTCGAGATTGCTTTGCTGATGGTAGTGGCGTTTTGCTGGCCATGTTTGAGCTCTTCCCAGCTCAGACGACAACTTGGGTTGACCGCACCATTCACCTGCTCCCTCAGGGCACAATCACGCCGATTGAGGCAAACCGACTCATGACCAAGATTAAGGAACGTCTGAGTGGTAATGATCCAAGCGCTATCAGACAGGTGAGAGCGCTTCTACAGGACTTTACAAACACCTACCGTCGACGGTACGTGGCTCCGCGAGATGGTCTTGGCCAACTGGAGGCAGCCCGCTTCCACTTTGCAGGTTAGGGTTCAAATGATTCTCAGGAGCAGAAAGATTGTCGCGGTTGAGCACAGTAGCAGTTTCCGGGGGCGGGCGGGACGAGGTTGCTGCGTGGGCTCTCTTCTTTGCTGACGGAAGAAGAAAAACAAACCCATGGGCCGAACAAGGTGGGAAAGATTGAGTATTTGGCTCCCACTGAACTCGATTAGTCGACGATTACGTTCCAGGTTGCGGGACACGATTATCGGTGTTCGGAAAAACATGTCCGTGCCCGGTTGTCAATTCGGCTGCTGGTGGGACAGGCGAGCGGAATGTAATAAGCCTTTTAGATGGAGAATGGCTGGGAGTGCGCAGAAAGGGCCTGGTCATGGTTGTGACATGGTGTGCCCGGGGGCCGACCCAGCCCGCTGCACCATAGAGACCAAGAAGATAGACCAAGAAAAACAAGTCGGAGCATACGAAGAGCGTTCTCGGCGTGACAGACGACAATCTTCCAATTGCGCGTAGCAGCTTCCAAGACTGAAAGGGTTTTAGGATTTCCAGGTATATCAACAGGTAATGCCGAGAGCCTCAGAGGGCTGAACAGGCCGGCAGGCACCTCGTCATCTCTCGTGGTTTGTGACGACGCGAGCCCTGACTAATAAGGTGGCGTGGGTCTAGGCCATATGGAAGGGTAATCCTAAAGGCCGGATGTGTGTAAGTGTGCTGAAAGCGGCCTTAAGGCGGTGCTACTGGTACGTAAGGGTGTTTTTGCATATACGTGGCTTTTTACTCTTTTTACTTATATATAGGGGTAATAGGGGCCCCGGCGGAAGTGCTCTTATAGTGAAGTAGATATAATTAATTGTTATTCCTATCCGCTCCGTATACTTAATTGGGACTTTGTTATTATATAATAATAAGACCTTTAGTGTTACCTGGTTCATATACGGAACGGCTTACGAGCAGAATAAATAGTCCTACACAGAGTTTACACCGGATTAGATTTACAGAGAGCAGTAGAGACCTTACGGAACCTAGGAGATGGTGCTCCACGATAACCATAGTGGTGGTGGTAACAGTAAGGGTAATAAGGTTAGCTAGCCTACGCTAGCCCAACTTATACTAAAAATTTAGGTACTCAAGGAATCGAATTACGAATATACTATACAATTCGAGGAGCTATAAAGGGGATCCACAAAGGGTAAGGAAATTATTTTTAGTCCACGGTCTAATAGTGTATACCCAACGGACTTATTTTCGGCAACGGTTGTTATACAGGGAATTGTCGAATTGAGGGTCAATTGTGTATATTGATGTGTTGTGTCCGCTCAGTGCTTCAGGGAGCGTCCCTGACCCTAGGGATAGGGGTAGGGGACGCCCCTGGCTGCCTGAGGCGCGCTCGGGAACAACCTTACGCCGAGCGCCCGTTCCAAAGGCGCTTTAGGAGCGTTCAATCTGACAGGAATAACCCTTTTCGGGGTGAATCCCACAATTACACTTTAGAGTCCTTAGCTGAAGACTGATTTTATTATGTGGGATATTCTGGACTTCGAAGACGATGCTCCGGAGGCCTATGAGGAGCCCGTTTTACGGAAACCAACTCTATTAGAAGACCGTTTTAAGGACTTTTAATTAAAGGTACTAAAGGAGCACTTCCTTAAAGGAACTTCGAATTAGTTTATTTAGTTGACCTAAGTAGTAATAATTATATAGCTTTATAGAGTAAGCCTCGGAGATAATATTATAGAAGTGGAGAATTTATAAATTAGAAATAAACTCTATAATAATGTTTTAGAGGGGCCAATGTCCCTCGTAGCCCATATACCAGAGAGTACAAAGATTTAGCAGACCCTTTCTCAGATTTACGTTAATTATAATATAATATTAAGGGGGCAACTTTATAATTAACCCTATTTAAATACACTTAAGGGAAATAACTCTATTATATATATTATAAAATTTAATAAGTTACTTTATTAATACTAAGTAATTAGAAAAGTAATAATAGAAAAGATTATTATTTATATATTCCTAAAAAGAACAGAGACGTAGTATAAGAACTAAGTTATACACCACTACTCATAATATTAACTAAGTATATAAATCTTACTTAAAGCCCTCACCACGGATTTAATCAACGAAGTACAAATCTCTACGAGGAGTAAGGCCCTAGTAACTTAAATACTAGGTAACTCGAATCCGCAGCGAGGAAGGGACTCTAAATAAAATAACTAAGATACTACGCCTATAAGGAAGAAAAAGGGGAAGCTTATTTACTATGGTTATAATAAGGACGGGGTAATACATTATAATTATGAAGTATATAAAAAGGTGAAGGAAAAGGAGAAGAAAACTTAGAACACTTTTAATAACGGAGGTGGAACAGCACTAGAACTAACTAGCATCGGAGAAACGACCTCTGCACCAAAGAAGACCGGGACATATAACCAAGCTTACTGGGCCCGGATTAACCCCTATAACTTCCACTTATTCTAATTTGATTATTAAAACGTATAAAACAATTAAATAATACTAATATGTAATAAGATAGTGTAACGGTCCAAGCACGTATATTACAACTAGCTATGGCGACTACTACGAGTATCTTTAAAATAAGGAGAAAGGAAAAAAAAGTCTATTACCCCATAAATCCGTTAAATCCTAATTAGGTCTACTTAGGCCTAATTAGGCTTAGTAAATAGTGGTTAGCGTTAAATATAACTAAGTGGTTCTAAGGCCTCTAATCAGGCCTTAGCCCGTAATAATTACCCCCTTCCTCCCCTCCCTTCCTAAGGGATATTCCCATAATTGGCCTTATAATAATCTAAGGTTATTATATCCACTAGTATATCCACTAATTCCTAGGTAAATTAGGTATAATCCTTCCACTTTACTAAGACCTTTTATCTATTCTATACTTTCTACGTATTACGGATCTCCTTAACTTTAAACTCCTCCCTATTAACCACTAATATTGTAGGTAGTTGGGCGTCATCACAACTTTATAATAACAACGGATCAACTCCAGCATACCTGATCAGGTTTACGTAGAAAATATTATGGATCCTTAGCGGCGTATCTAGCCGGTAAACGTAGGATTTAACTAGTTTAAGGATAGTGTACTTTATATTAACCTAATTAAACTTTTTTAATAATTAATTAAATTAGATATTCTATAACCTTAATTAAACCTTATCCCCAGGCTTAAACTAATTAGATGGTTAGCGCCTTATGTTTATAGTAATCTTTTATTTCTCTTATATTACCGTTATTATCACCTAAGCTTACTTAGAAGTGTTTTTTAGCTTTTGGATTAAAGCCTCTGCTTTTATTATAGGAGTTTTGTTGTTATTTTATAGGGGTTCCTTTACTCTAATTAGATCTAAGTTATACCTATAAATAATAAAGAATGGGCTAAGTCCTATTAATAAGGTGACCTGGTTATTAATAGTTATTACTACTATTAGGAGTAGTTTGTCCTAATTGTTCTAAGTATATACTATGTACACTTTAAGATAGGTTTTTATTATTTAGGTTGCTCTCTTTGTAGCTCCGTTTATTTTTAGGTGGAATATTATAGAGAATCTCTATTTAATTTATAGTAATTAGTAGAGTTATTTCCATATAAGACTTATAAATTGTGGTCCTTTATTTAATATAATTATATGAGGTATCCTATGGTACCTAATTAGATTTTGGATTAGTTGGTTTACTATTATATCCGTTGTAATATCCTTTAATAACTCGAAGATTACGTTCTTTAATAAATAATCGGTCACTACCATAATATTTATAGCCCCATTATAGCGGGAAGGGGATAATCCTATTACAAAGTTAATAGAGACCTTTGCCCAGATCCGTCCAGGGATAAGCAGAGGCTTTAATAGGCCCCTCTTTTTATTGCATTATACATTTCCTTATCCATAAACATCGCAGTTCCTCATAAATTTTCGGACATCCTAGGATAGGCCTAGCTAATATAACTAGCAGCTAATTAGGGCCTTTAAAGCATCCCTCCCTGGATATCCCGTTAATATAGAATTATAGAACCTTTAGATTAAACCCGTCCTTAGGAGTTTATAATATGGAATCCAGATTTTATCCCTTTATAATAGTCTCTTATTATTGTTGATCGTATATTCTAATAGTATCATCGGTAACTTCCACTATAAGGGAAGTTATTGGTCTCTTTTTTATATTCCCCCCCTAATTAGTTAATATTAGTTATTCTGGTCTAAGGTTTTATCCCATTAGGAGTATAATAACTCTTTTTTAAAAGGGTTTAAGGGGGGTTCCGTCTTATCTAAACTAGGGTTATTAGTCTAATCCATATCTCTAGGGGAGTCTCTTATACTAAACTTAACCCTCTCTACTTACCCTAATCGGGCCTACACTTCTCTAATTATTATTATATTATTAACTCATAATACATTAATCCTATTTTTCAGGAGTTTAATCTTCTAACCCTCTAACCTATTATCCTATAAGGTACTAAGGATATCCTATTCACATCTTAATAACATATTAAGAACTACTACTTCTTTACTAAGTTTAAACTAAATAATAAAATTATAACGGAATAGTAATTCTAACCACCTAATCTAATATTTACTTAACTATTTTTTTTTATAAAATACTTCAAATTTAGGTAATTAATTAAAATAATAAACTCTTTTATACTCCATAATTCTGAATCCCAGTACTCTAAGTAGTATATTATTGTTAGTAGTTCCTTATTGTATATCGGGTAATTACACTCTATAAGTAAGTTCTTATATAAAAAAAACACTATAGGTTTTAGGATCCCTTCATCATTATACTACGATAAGGCACCTCCTACCACATAACCAAACAAATCAGCCTCAAGTATTATAGTTTAATCGGGGTCCTAGTGAACTAATATAAGTGTACTAATTAGGAGCGTCTTCAGCTCCTTGAACACTCTAGTGCACTCTTTACTCTAAATAAATAGTATATCCTTTTTAATTAAGGTTATTAAGGGTTATATAATCCCTAAGAAATTAAATATAAACTATTAGTAATAGTTAATAAAATTAATAAACCCATAAACTCCTTATACTAATTAAAGCACTTCTTATCCCTAGATTACCTTAATTTTCTCAGGGTCTACACAAATTCCCTTACTAATATCAATAATAAACCCCAAATACTTAACACTCTTAGCCTCGAATTCACACTTATCAATATCCATATACAGGCTTGTAACACCTAGGCGCTCGAGGACCTTCTTAACCTTCTCTCTATAATCAGAGAGGGAATTATCCAAATAAATTAGGACATCGTTAATATAAGCTAAGTAGAACTCATCTAGGAAATCTCATAGAATATAATTAATATATTACTAAAACATCGTAAAAATTCTAATTAAACTAAAGGGGTTAAATATTTATATATATAACTTATACCTCGTCCTAAACACCATCTTCTATTCGTCTCCTTTCCTAACCCGGATCTTATAAAACATAATAATAATATCCAATTTTATTAACCACTTCGTTTTTACTAATACCCTTAGGGTCTTATTAATTAGGGGTAAGGGGTATCAGTCCTTTTTTATAATAATATTAAGGGTACGGTAATTAACGTAGAACCGTAACCCTCCTCCAGGCTTCCGGATAAATAAAACGGGTGATAATGCAGGGGAGCTACTAACCCTAATAAACCCTTTATCTAATAGTTCTATAAGGGTTCAATATAATATAATTAACTCTTCCCTTAATATATTATATAAAGGTCCCCAGGTTATTGGTTTATTTTGATTATAGGAGTCCTTCTTAATAGGGATAGTATAGTCAACGTTCTTCTGGTGTAATAGTAGTTAATTAGCCTTATTTTAGTTGAAAATATATAAAAACTTATAATAATATATAAGGAGTTTTGTCCTTAGGTCTATTTTTATTTTTAGTATTAGGATTTTCTTAATATTAACTAAATTTATAGAGAACATATTTAGAGTAGATATACTAAGAGGGGTCTCTCTTCTCTTCTATGCCCACCTAATTAGGGCTAAGAATACCGATCTAATTTATTATTGGATTAGGAACTTTGGATTTTGCTAGGCCTGACCCGGTTTCTTTTCTATTACCTAGTGGTCTATGACACTTATATATAGAGTGCCTCGCACTGGGTAAACTATAATATTATTATTAATTATTTAGGACCTTTTAAGGATAACATCGTCTTCTTAGTTAAGAATAATATAAAATAATAATTAGTGTTATTTATAATTATTAATATCAATATTAGTATAAGTGATATAACGGATTACACTAGGAACTATAATGGTAACTTATATTAAGTTCCGAGGTGTAATACTAATACGTAGTAAGCGGAGTTTCTTAGCGAAGGTATCGCTGATCAGGGCATATAGTAAACACCTTATATTAATAAGGGTAATTATATAGTATATCCCATTAATCCCGATATTAATATAAAATAGGTCATAATTTATACTCTTTTTAACGACCTTTTATTTCTTTATAGTTTATTCCTCTTAATAACGATTTTCCCTAAGAGTTACTCTTTTCCCGAGTCCTCAGAGTCCTAATTAGAGTTATTATCCATTTTACTCTATTCCTTAGTTTTTCCCTTAGAAGTCTTAGTCTTCTTTATCTCTTTTTAATCCTTAGGGTATTACTATTATATATACCCTTTTTCATTATAATTATAATATCTACGAGCTTCCTCTTGGCTTAGCCATTTATGGACTTTCTCGTCCTTAGTTAACTTGTTTGCCTTCATAGGTTCCCACTCTATCTAATTAGGTTAAGGGGACTCTAATTAACTATTCTATTTCCAAGGGGACTTAATTCTTATTTGGTTAAGGGTTAGCGATCTCCTACACTAATACTCATAATAAACTTAATGTCACGGGCCGAACCCGGTGGTTATGCCCGGGCTATGCCTGTGCTCGCACTGGTGCCCCACCGGTGCCCCACTAGCGCCCACCCCCTAAGAAGCAGAGATTTCGTATTATATCATAGTTTACCCTTTTCCTTTTTAGTTTAAAATAAATAGTATTTAGTTATTTTTTAGTTAAGATAAGGCTTAGGACTAGCCCTTCGTATATTTTAAGCTTAGTTTTATTTATTATATAAGATACCACTAAGTTAAGTATAGCTTTTTATTAGTTATGAAGTGGAATCCTAGGTTAAGTGTAACTCTTTAATAATAAATTAATGAACATTGGACACTAAGTAGAGTATAGTTCCCCACTAATTAAGAAGAGGATACTAATTAGTATAATAGCTAATAAACTATAGGCCCAACTATAATTAACTTTAAACAAGGTCCTCAGGCCCTTATAGGCGAGGATTGCTAAGCTTTCTAATGAGCTAGAGCGAAGCCGAGGTTTAGGGGTAATAATACTAATCCTTATAGAAGATGTAGGTACCAAAGCCCCGCTAGTGGGTAGCCGCTACCTCGTAATAGAGATACCGATACGCCGTAAACTGTTATTAATACCCTTAAAGTTCTCGGGGAAGTGGAAGGATTACCCTTTTTAGGTATAGTAGATAAGGGATAAGATCGCTATAAATAAAGTGTTTTACCCTATTAACTAGGAACTATAATACCTAATTAACTCTTATTTGGATATTAGTCCCTAGTAGGTGGTTACTATGTTCTACGTAGCTGGGGGGCCTAGAAGTTAATATAACCCTGAAAATTTTATGTTTTATTTTAATAGGATTTACTAAAACCCGAACACCTAACCCCAAACTATAGCCCAGTTATAAACCCTCTATTAAAAAGATAATAAGAAGTTAGTTATTTTTTTACCGAAGTTTGAATAAATAATGGTAAACGTAAAAGGTGGTGTATAACCTAATACTATTAAGATTATTATATTAGAAAACGCCCTTATTTCCTATTTAAAAGAGTATTTGGTTACCGTCTCTTTACTAAGGGAGTATACTTAATAGTTTATTAGGGTATAGTATGTTACCTGGAAATTAGAGTGTATAGTACTTATTGTTATTAAACGGGAGTATTATTAGTCCTTAACCCTAGCCCTTTTATGGAAGGATTGTGATGGAGATGTTTAGATGATTGGCGCTGCCTGCGCCTTATCGACTCGAAGGGAGGAGAAGGACCGTTACCGCTGCTGCTCCTCGGGTAGCCCGCCGGTGGACCACTATGAGTACTTTTATTATAGTGAAGAAGGTCATATTATTAGGAATTATTAGAAGAAGGTTCTTAGGTAAGTGAAGGTTATTTGTATTAAGGTGATAAAGAAGTAGAAGGATCCCGGGTTAAAAGAAGAGGACTAAAAGGCTACTAATACCTCTTTTAGTGAGGATAACTCGGGAAAAGAGTAATTCTAATATAAAGTTGGGTATTAAAGCTAACAAAGGAGGAAGTTAAAAGATAAGAGTCCCACTAAAAAAATAATAATAAAGGAACTAAGGGTTAACTATTATTTAGGTAAGGATTAATAAAGGATACTTAATACACGCCCTTATTAATACTAGTTATAACGTTTATGTAATGGTGGATTAGTCTCTTTTTAGACGCCTCTGATTATTGTTAATGGATTAGAAGAAGTGTGTTTTGCGAGGGTATATATAAAACGGGCTATCACCTAGTAATGCCCAGGGTGTGGCTGTCCTGGATTTGGAATTAAGTGGCCATACTTAGAAAGTTTATATATACATAGTAAAAGGCCTAAACCCCCTCATATACCTAGGGAAACTATGAATAAAAGTTAACTATATAGTATATAACGCCGTTACCCAATAGGTGTACTATAGTAAGGGAGGAATAAACGTATACCTTTTTAATTAGGAAGAACTAGCTATTATAAAAGAGATTCGTATAACCCAATTACTAATAGCCCCTATGTTTATAGTTGTATACTAATAAGTAAAGTGTTAAAGGGTATTAGAGGCTTAGGTTATAGTTATAAGTTTAAGGGATATTGAGGATATATTAAAAAAAAGAAGTTTATAAATGTAAAGGAACTCGTCCTAGGCTGGGTTTATAAGGAGTTTAGAGACTTATTTGACCCGGAGAAGGTGTACTCGGTGCCCCTTAGGAGGCCAGGGGTTAACTATAAGATCCCCCTTATTAAGGACACTCACGGCTGGGAGTTTACACTTTTATGGGGACCCTTATATAGGATATCCTATGAGGAACTCTTGGTCCTAAAGAAGATACTAAAGGACCTATTAGATAAAGGGTTTATTCGAGCTAGCAGCTCACCAGTGGGTACTCTAGTGTTATTTATTAAGAAGCCTAGTAGGGGAGTTCAGTTCTACGTTAATTATTAAGCCCTTAATAATATTATAAAAAAGGATTATTATCCACTATTACTTATATTAGAGACCCTCTAATGGGTAATTACTATGTAATAGTATACGAAGTTTAACGTCGTAGTTGTGTTTTATAAGATTCGGATTGTAGAAGAAGACGTCGAGAAAACAGTGTTTTATATGAGATACGGACTTTTTAAGTAGTTGGTTTACCCTTTTGGACTTACCGGGGCCCTAACTATGTTCTAATAGTATATTAGTATAACTCTCTAAAACTTCTTAGATGATTTTGTTACTGCTTATTTGGATGATGTCCTGATTTATATGTTTAGGTTAAAAAAGAAGTATAAAGAGAAGGTACGGGTGGTCCTCTGGTGCTTAGTAGAGGCCGGACTACGACTAGACCCTAAGAAGTGTACTTTTTTAGTTAAAACCGTAAAAATTATAAAGGGGGTTAAAAGTTTCCTTGGGTTTACGAATTATTATCGTATTTTTATACCCAATTATACTATTATTATTAAGCCCTTTACGAGGTTTATAAAAAAGTCAGCTATGTTCCACTGGGGACCTAGTTAGGAAAAAGGATTCTAGGAGCTCAAACGGCTATTCAGTATAGAGCCGGTGCTTCGCCGCTTTAACCCTGAAGGAAAGACAATAGTGGAGATAGACTGTTCAGGGTTTACCTTGGGTAGTACCCTTATATAAGAAGACTCCGATGAGTATTAGCACCCCATTGTGTTCCACTTATAGAGGTTATCGTTGGCTAAGGCCTAGAGAATAGAACTACGAAGTATAGGCAACTTCAAGATTCTTATAGATCATAAAAGCCTTGAACACTTTATAAGGAAGTAGCGCCTCACTAAGAAGTAGAGCTGGTGAGTAGAAGAGCTAACCTAATATAATTTTTATTTGGAGTACCGGCTAAGAAAGGAAGTAGTAGTCCCCGATGCCCTCTTTTAAAGGGAGTAGGATACCCTTTAGGGCTAGGATAATAAGAGAGAATAGGGATATATACTCTAATTAATACTTAATTATATTATCCCTAAGAAAGGAACTAGTACCTCCTAAGTGGGTTACACTATAAATAATTTACTAGTACTCCTATACATAATAGTGTTTATAAATAATAATAAGTTATAAATACTTTGGGATTAGATTGTTAAAGAAGATAGGTTATACCACTGAGTTTACGAGGTGGTGAAATAGGGATAACATAGCTTCTCACTAGAGTTGTAGTTAAAGGGTTAGATTATAGAATGTGTAATTAATAAGTAGTAGAGGTTGACGTTCTAGGACGAAGTATGGGTTCCCAGAGGAAGAGATAATGATAACCCTTCAAGCCTACTATGGACAAGGGTTATATAAGAGTACTACGATTCTAGTATTAGTGGTTACCCGGGGAAGTAGATGGTGAGGATGAGTAGCAAATAAAGGAGATTTACGCTGTTAGATGGAAGATGGTGGGTAAAGGGAGAAGATGTGAAGCCTGGTGAAGTGGGAGGGTTATATTAACCCTACGTGGGAGCTAGCCGGTGCTATAGAGGAAACGGAGGCGCTGGACCGTTACGAGGAGTGTTATGGGCTGATATTGGAGAACGACGGGGACGCAGCGTATGCGTAGGTGCCCCCCTAGGAGGCCAGCCAGGAACTAGAGGCTGCGCGGGGGGGGAGGAGGGGGGTAGTGTTACGGGCTGAACCCGGTGGTTATGCCCGGGCTATGCCCGTGCTTGCACTGGTGCCCCACCGGTGCCCCACTAGTGCCCACCCCCTAAGAAGCAGAGATTTCGCGCTATATCGTAGTTTACCCTTTTCCTCTTCAGCTTGAAATAAACAGTATTTGGCTACCTTTTGGTTGAGACAAGGCCTAGGACCAGCCCTTCGCACTTAATAGGATTCACTATCCAATTCTAAGCTTATACTTAGGAGTATCTAGGTATATATAGTATATATCGTTAGTTTATTAATTATGCTAATAAGGGGGGCTCTTATTATAGTGTTCAGGGCTCCTTTGAGGTAGTTGATCCTTATAACGTTTAACCAGTGTCCTCCTCCTACTTCTACGAGCTCCTTTTTAAACTTAGGGAGGAAGTAAACGAAACTCTTATTCTCCTTTTATTATATAATCCTTAGTTAATTAAGGACTCATACTTTTATATTAGGGTCCACATAGCAACCCTTCAAGTATTCTATGAATTTATCCGGGTTCTTCGACCCATTAGCCCCTCCTTACACATAATAGGCACTCACCATGGCTTGCATAGTATTTTCTAACCTAGAGTAGATATAAGTGAATACAATTAACTTTAAACTAAAGGCTTTTTTATCCACACTTATCTTCCCTCCCATCTCAAAATACCATTATTAAAACTTCTTATATAATCCATTAAACTTCGGTGAGTTAAGAATTTAATATTTAGTTTATTTTAGAGGTGGTATATAAGTTTGATTAGGGGGAATTAGTGTTATAAAGGGTATCGGGGACTGGTTTATTATCGAGGTTAGGTACCTGGGTTCTATTAGGGCTTCCTATAATAATTAAATCTATTTTCGTTAAGTCTCTTGCTTAGTTACTTAGGTAGTCCACATCTCCTATAATTGGGTTATAAACTATCTAATTAATTACACTAACTATTACGGGTTTCCAAATAGTTCAGCGTTACCTTCCATCATCGCATAATTATCACTTATCCTAGTATTTTACATTTAACAATAACCACAATATACTTAATAACGTGGTCGAGGTACTCTACTACGAATACACATACACATCTTTTCGAGTTTATAATAACCTCTAAGTCTAATCAGACTATACTAATCAACTCTAGACGTTCAGGGACTCCTTAGGTCAACCCATCTAAAACTTCTTACCACTCTTACACAAATCGTAAACTTCTATACTAGGCGTTCAATTAATTACCTGTGACAGTTAGTGGGTTTATAAGGCGCGATTGCTGCAGTGGCAATTGCGGTTCCGCTTTTGCTGCCACATTACCTTTAATAATCTTAAAAATAATATAACAATCTAAACACGTATATTGCAACTAGTTATAGCGACTACTATGAGTATTTTTAAAATAAGGAAAAAGGAAGGAAAAGTCTGCTGCCCCACAAATCCACTAGGTCCTGATCAGGTCTCCCTAGGCCTAATCAGGCTTAGTAAGCAGCGGTTGGCGTTGAACATAGCTGTCACGGGCCAAGGCCCGATCAGAGGCCTCGGAACCACTCGGCCATGTTCAACGCCAACCGCTGCTTACTAAGCCTGATTAGGCCTAGGGAGACCTGATCAGGACCTAGTGGATTTGTGGGGCAGCAGACTTTTCCTTCCTTTTTCCTTATTTTAAAAATACTCATAGTAGTCGCTATAACTAGTTGCAATATACGTGCTTGGACCGTTACAGTAGAGACCTCTCTAATAATTATAAATACGAGAAAAGTGTATTTTAAGCTTTGGGCATTACTTAATAAAGTGTTTTATTAAGTGCTTCTTAACCAGTCGGTTATTACACTTTCAGAGTAGTGTATTAGTTATAATTTTTATATCAGCCCACTAGAGCAAAAATCCTTGGGAATCTAGTTTAATAATATATTAAATAATTGTCTCCTTTTTAGTTTTTATTAAATTTAGGAACGTATTCTTATTTTTAATTTTCATAGTTTAACTATTTATTTTAATATAAAGGGTAGTTTTTGGAATATTATAAAGGGTTATTGTATATCGGATACTTAATTATAATATTAATTAAATTATTTTAATTATTAGAATAATTTTATTTTTAGGTGAGGTATTAAGTATTATTTTATAGAAGAAAATACGTATTAAAGTTAAAAGGTAATAAAAGTGAGAAAAGTGTCCTGGTCGCTGATAGTGTCCTACTCGCTAATAAACCATATTAACTTAATATAATATTAATATAAATATATTATTAAACTAATTACTTTAATTAAGAGAACCTTTTTTTTTAGAATAAAAATATAAAATTAGAATAAGAGAAGGTATAAGAGTCCC
Source organism: Colletotrichum gigasporum (assembly GCA_024584535.1). NCBI lineage: Eukaryota > Fungi > Ascomycota > Sordariomycetes > Glomerellales > Glomerellaceae > Colletotrichum > Colletotrichum gigasporum. Next base: position 4,021,234 of record CP077951.1, read on the forward strand.
TTTTAATAGAAATTGTATAGTATATTACTTTTATAGTATATTGGGTTGGTTACCTAAGCCCCCCCTTAATAGGGAAGGGACACTCTGGCTAGGCACTGTTGAGAACCCCCTTCCTCCCGCCTAGGTAGGTACCTAGGTAGGTAGGTACTTACGTTCCCTTATCAGATATCTAGGAGAGATGCCTTACTGTGGAGTAGCGACGTAGGTAGGTTAAGGAGATAAACCAAATAAGTTGCCAAAGGATTGGGGAGTGTACTGAGGGACGAATGGACATGAGACGGGCTGGTCAATGGATATTCGGAGGTTCAGTCGATCTGTGAAGGCTCTCCCGGAATTCGAAGCGGAAACGCATCATTGTCTTTGACACAGCACCTCGTGCGGCACCACGCCTTTATTGGCGAACAGAGGCCGACCACATCTGACATCGTACTAGGACAGAAATGCAGGAAATTCGATGGTCTTGTATTCGCTATATTCTTTAGTGTCCTAGTCAAGGACGTTCTTACTGCAAAGCGGATGGCCAAGCGGATGCAACCTCGGGGCTGGAGCTCTGCAACCCGTAGCCTGCATCAACGAAGAGGAAGAAGCCTTGTCAGACTCTACCTAGGTAGTGTATGTGTGTAGCAGCACTGACAAGCAGTTGCCAAGGTGCTGTTCACATGTCCACGGTTGTGATGCCCGAGACCGCAAGTGAGCTTAGGTCCTCCCCAAGTGCAAGCAGAATGACCTTGGGCCTCATCCTGGCCGCCGCCAACCACTCGGTCGGTTCCAATACCTCAGTTACCGGCGTAACAAGTAATTGGAAGGTCAAAGGCTAGGCAGCAGTGGCCAGGCCTCCTCAGCATCGTCACATTGGACAGTGTGTTGAGCTGCTAGATTGGTGGCTGTGTTGGCCACTGACGAGGCCACGCGACACGAGGCAAGTCAAAGGCGTTCTTGGTCTCCTACATCGTGCATAGCTGGCAGAGGCTCGGCGGGTGGGAACCAAGACACTATCGGTTTCTCCAAATAGAGTTCTCACCACCATCTCACCTCCCTCCACACAGGCCAGATTGCGCGTGTTAATGTGATGCATGGTGTCTCTGGCCGACCCCTTGTGGCGGCCTGCAGCACCTCCCCCCCACAATCCATTGGTTGTAGGGTCCGAATCAGAAAGCGCTGCTGACGGACTGTCCCCCTTTCTGCCACACAGATTGCATTCTGATCCCAACTCGAGGGACCAACAGATTTAACTCCTCATCAACGTCAGCTCAGCGCACTGAGCCAACCCCGGATTCCTTTGGGGGTCACAGAGGGAGGCAGGGGCCGACGGAAATGGGGTAAGAAAAGAAAGGAGCGGAGGCACAGCTATTAAGCGGCACGTCCTGGCCTGCATTGCACGGCATGGCATGGCATGGCTCGGGGCTGAGGGTGGACGGCCAGTGAGAACAAACACATGGGACGCGCCAACCAATTTGCCAAGGCGCGGCATTCCGCTACCCTGCTTCGTGACTCTCTTGTCGGCTTCATTGGGTTTGGCCGTTCTTGGTATTCCATGATGAGGTTCGGTTCAAATTTGCTGGCGCTGCATGGCAAGGGTCGGGAACAGGTTGGGGTCGGGGTTCATGGAGAGAACACTTCGTACGTCAAAGAGGTCAACAGAAAACTTGAGCCAATGCGCTTGGTCGCGCTGCCTGTGGCGTGGAACGTTCTGTTTACACTGCAGCGAGGCATGCTTGGCCCTAGGTTGCCATTGTTTTCAGCGTACTTGTACTTCCCCAGAGCTGACAGCGCCTGTGCCCGTGGACTCGAAGTGGAGGCATCAAAGAACGGAAGAAGAAGAAGAAAAAAACAGACGAGACGAAGCTTGGATTGCTCCAGGCGAGGTGCTTTGAGGTAGAATAGGGACGTACCTTCCATGTGGTATTGCATCCCAAGCCAATTCGAGTGCCCACACTCTGAACGCTTCCAGGCGGTTCCGCTTACCTACCCACCTGGTGGTGTCCTGCAGCACGCACTGCGACCTGCATCTCCCCCTCTTTGGTCTGTGGGTGCCGTCCTGCACCATTTCAGCCAGTGTTGGTCACTCCGCGTCTCTCGGCACCAGAGGTGTGTGCCGATTGTCCTGCAGTACACATTACGCACTACACAGCGCGCCATTCTAATTGACTGTGGGGCACCAGAAAGAGGGCAGTTACGCTAAAAAAACGCCCGCAGTACGTGCCTTGCCGGGAGGATGCGGATACCCGACCTCATAGGCAGTACTTCGCGGAGGTAGGTAGATGATGAAGATGAAGAAGTAAACTCTGCGTTTCACCTCAACCTTACCTTACCTACTAGGTAGGCGGGCAAGGTACCTAAGACACCGACCTGACCTGCTTTGGATACCTCCGGGAGGTACTTCATTACCTGTACCTTAGGTACCGTAGGTACGTTGCCCGCCTAGTGTAGACCGTGAAGCTTCACAGCACTGAGCCATGGACGCTTTTGTGGAGATCCACTCGCCGCCCTGTGAGAGAAGGAGCCAAGAATCCCCCCAAAGCTCCTCTTTGCCTCGACTCTGTGGCCGACTGCCCAAGACGCGTTTCTGCCTCGGCCGTTGCTCTGCCTGTGCCCTTCTCGCCGTCTGGTGCCGTCATCCTCCTCTCCTCAAATTCAAATAGCCTGGGGCTGCCCCCTTCCTCCTCGCTGCACCCTCCCTCCTCCATTGCTATCCCCCACTCTCTAGAATCCTCCCCCCTCCCCTGCGACACCGTAGCTCGAAGCTAGCAAGGTACCCGACCGCGTGAAGCCAAAGGCAACGTCTCCCATCGCGACCCGTCGCTTCCGATCCGCGCTTCGCCGTCGCCCACGACAGAGCTTCCTCAAGCTTCGATAGCTCATCAACAACAACAAAAGGTGGTCGCGTCGCAGTCGCTGCCCCTACCTCATATCAGCGCGATGGCTGCCATGATCACTCCACCGAGATCCAAATTCGACATCCTGCCCAGGATGCAGGCCAAGGGCCCCTTCTCCGTCCCCTCGCCCGGTGCAGAAGCCAAGGACGGCGAGACTGTGCCCCGTCGCCTGCCCCATTCCGTTCCCGACTTGATCACCATCCCCGGTGGCAATATCACCACCACCTACGAGCTCGTCAAGTCCAGCGCCGAAAAGTACGGCAATGCCAAGTGCCTGGGCTCTCGTAAGCTCATCACCACCCACCGAGAAACCAAGAAAGTGAAGAAGATGGTGGACGGCGAGGAGCGTGAGGTCGACAAGCAGTGGACATACTTTGAGCTGAGCCCTTACGAATACCTCACCTACCACGAGTATGAGCGCCTTACTCTTCAACTCGGGTCCGGCCTCCGCAAGATTGGTATGGCCAAGGGTGATCGTGTACACGTCTACGCTGCGACGAGCGCTCACTGGTTGGCCATGTCCCACGGCGCTGCATCCCAGTCTATGCCCGTTGTGACGGCGTACGACACGCTGGGTGAGCAGGGTCTGCGGTACTCCATGGTTGCGACCGCCGCCAAAGCCATCTTCCTTGACCCTCACCTGCTGCCGACCCTCGTCAATGTCTTAAATGAGGCTAAGGAGATCCGCCATGTTATCTGGAACAATCAGCACCAGGTGCAGCAGGCTCATCTGGACCAGCTTATGTCTGCCCACCCCGAAATCAACATCCTGAATTTCGACGAGTTGCGAAAGCTTGGAGAGGAGAACATGGTTAACCCCGTCCCTCCCACTCCCGAGGACCTGTGCTGTATCATGTACACCTCAGGCTCGACTGGTACACCCAAGGGTGTTCCTCTGAAGCACAAGAGCGTCGTAGCTGCCGGTGAGTTGAGCATCCCAATCGCGACGACCTCCTGAAGGCCAGGTTCGCTAACTTTTCTCTCAAGTCGCCGGTGTTAGTGTTGTTGTGCAGCCGCACATTGGTCCTGGTGACGGTCTGTTAACCTATCTCCCACTCGCTCACATCCTCGAATTTGTGTTTGAGAATGCCTGTCTCTACTGGGGCTCCACCATGGGCTACGGCAACCCGAAGACCTTGTCCGACAACTCGGTCAGGAACTGCGCCGGTGATATCAGAGAATTCAAGCCCTCCGTCATGGTTGGTGTGCCTGCCGTCTGGGAGACGGTGAAAAAAGGAATCATTGCCAAGGTCAACGCTGGCAGCCCGCTTGTCAAGAACCTCTTCTGGAACGCGTTGTCTCTCAAGACGAACCTGATGAATGCAGGCCTTCCGGGAGCTGGTGTTCTGGATGCCGTGGTTTTCAAGAAGCTCAAGGAGGCGACTGGCGGGCGGTTGAAGCTGTGCATGAACGGAGGTGGCCCGATCGCCAAGGAAACCCAGCAGTTCATTTCGATGGCTATTGCGCCGATGATCATCGGGTATGGCCTCACCGAGACCGCTGCTATGGGATGTCTCATGAATCCCCTTGAGTGGAACATAAACAACATGGGAGCTATGCCTGCGTGCATTGAGGTTAAGTTGGTTGACTTCGCTGAGGCCGGCTACTTTGCCAGCAACAAGCCTAACCCTCAGGGTGAGGTGTGGATTCGAGGACCATCCGTCATGGATGAGTACTACGAAAACCCCAAAGAGACCAAGGAAGCTGTTACTGAAGACGGCTGGTTCAAGACAGGCGACATCGGCGAATTCGACAGCAACGGTCATCTCAAACTCATTGACCGAAAGAAGAACTTGGTCAAGACTCTAAACGGCGAGTACATTGCCCTCGAGAAGCTTGAGTCCATCTACCGTGCCTCCTCTGTTGTTGCAAACATTTGCGTTTATGCCGATGCGAATAAAGCAAAGCCCGTTGCCATCATCGTGCCCGCCGAGCCTGCTTTGGTTCAGTTGGCTCAGAGCATCGGCGTCAAGGGCAACACTCTTGAGGAGCTTGTACATGATAAGAAGCTGCAGAGCGCCGTTACCAAGGAGCTCCAGAACGCTGGCCGACAGGGCGGTCTCTCCGGCATCGAGATCATTGAAGGAGTAGTCTTGTCCGACGAGGAATGGACACCACAGAATGTAAGTCTTGCGATCCCCATGACAGTATCGCCGAGGTAGGAAATCTGACAAGTTGCAGGACCTGGTCACGGCCGCTCAGAAACTTCAGCGTAAGAAGATCCTTGAAAAATACAAGAGTGAGGTAGCCAAGGCGTATGGCTCGTCCGATTAGGGCATAACCTACTGACAGGTTTATTTCTTACATTTTGTTCATGTACTTGGTTGAATCTTGTAATTACTCTAATTTTGCTGCACGGGTGGGTTGTACAACGGGACGCTTGATATCCAGGAGTAGATTGTGGGCGATTCAACTTTGTAGCACATAGCCGCCAGTGTGGGTAAGAGATGTTTGGCCGAGTCCAAGAGACCTTTAATCTAGCCCGTGACTCACCAACATCCACAGACCGCGCATGATGGCTGAGGGCAGCCTGGCGGGTCTCTCTTCTATGGAAGCGATGTCCTCTGATCAAAGTTTCACGCTCTGATCAGGGTTCGGCTGAGCGCCTGGTCCCAGGCAGGCCAAGCCGTCCGCCATCCTGACCCGAGAATGCCGGCCCGACGGGAGCAGTGGGAGTCTCTTGCGACGAAAGTATCCAACGATAAGTCCCGATTTCTCCCTTTCGGCGACCACCCCGATCGCCGTACCCAGAGTAAATCTCATCAGGCCAGTAATAGGTCCACTCCGGAGTTGAGGGAGAGACGAAACAAAACCACAGAAAGACGCAAGTAGTAGCAAACCATTGGAATCCCATTCCTGCTTAGCCCTGGTAAAACAATCGCACATTCGTCACTGCGCACAGCTCGCCTTGCCCAAAAAGAGACGACAATAAACACAAATTCGAGGTTTGACGGAGCCACCATTTACACCAGACCATCATAGAGGGACAGGGCGGATACGATGGTCTCATCGCGTTTGCTTCCCTCCTTGAACTCCTCCATGTCCAAGCTGCCGTTCTCGTCCTTGTCCATCATGCGGAAAATCTTCCGTACGCGCTTCTCGGGCGTGTCTTCGTCTTCAGGGAGCTTAACCATGGAGCCGACCTAATCGTAAGGAAGCAATTGTCAGCTATTGCGAACTCTCGCCCCGGCACAAAGGCGAGTGGTTTCAGGACGCACAGGCGGGCAAAGCAGCAAGGCTGAGCACCGACGACGAGAAACGCCTACGAGAACCAGACGCTACGAAATTCACTAACCATCTTGTAGATTGCCTCGACGATCTTGAGCATTTCGTCGTAGCTAATCTTTCCATCCCCGTCAATGTCGTACAGCTGGAAGGCCCAGTCGAGTTTGTCCTCCATCTTTCCTCGGCTCGTAACGCTTAGAGCGCAAATGAACTCCTTGAAGTCGATGCTGCCTGATTTGTCGCTGTCGAAAACGTTGAAGACGTAATCTGCAAATGAACTTGGATCTCCAAACGGGAAAAACTGCCTATAAATCTTTTGGAACTCCTCCTTAGTGAGCATGCCCGACGGGCAGTCCTTGAGGAAGCCTAGAGACTCGGTCAGAAAAAGATCTTGTCCTCGACAGCTGGGTCCTTGTCGCACTATGCGAGCAAGGTTTTATTCTTGCAGGCGATGCATGCGCGCTTGACTTGAACGGCAGTGGTCGACGCACCCTTGTACCACTGTTGCAACTCCTTCTTGTCGAAATGGGTCGACTTCTGCAGTTCAGCGAGCTGCTCTTGGGAGAGCTTGGACTGACTAGACGGCAAAGACTTGGTTAGCGGAAGACGACGAGGCTTCACGAAGCGGCGCAAACGCAGGCGCGTGCGCAAGCCCTCGGGATCTCTAGGAAGACAGGCGAATGGCGTTGCAGTGAGACCTCCTCCAAGGCCGAGTGCCGTACGGCGAGGGCGCAAGACTCGGCAGGGCGGCGACGGTGGATGGTGGGCGACTCACGATTTGCCCATGGCTGCCTAGGAGCCTAGACGGCGGAATGGGACTCGGAAGGCAGGTTTTGGGGAGATGAGGAAAAAGGAGTCGTCGAGAAGTGCGCGCGTGTGCGATGGGCGATGGGCGATGGGCGATGGGCGATGGGCGATGGGTGGCAGGGGCGTCGTCGCAATGAGAGCGTAATGTAGGGATAAACGGCGTTTAGCGGTTAGAGGGTCTCGTCGCTGCCTTGCGAGGCCGGCAGGGTTGCAACGAGGTAGCAAGGCGCGGGCAGATTAGTAGAAGAGGCGGAGGGGGGGCGATCGGCTGGAGGGTGGTAAGGTGACGACGACGAGGGCGGCGCGTAGACTGCGACGACAACGAGGCTGGACAAACAACAGAGAGCGTCGACAAGCGGGGGAGGGGAAGAAATAAAGGTCCAAGGATGTTTGGAGGGGAGGTGGCCTGGCGGGACCCGACGATTGCTCGGGAAAGCTGGCGGCGCAATGGATTCCCTGCAGAGAGTACCTCGAGCGATACCTCCAGCGAACAGGTAAAAGGTACCTTAGCTACCTACCTACCTACCATGCCTTGCCTTGCTTACCTTACCTTACACTTCCAGGCAAGGTGGACGCAGTACGTTACCCTCCTCTCCTACCAGGGAGGCAATGTACACACCTCCCTCGCTGGGACAGAGAGCGGACCTGGACCAAGAACGCGGTGGAGAAGAAAGAAGCAGTCAGAAAATTGTCACGATACGGATCAACGTCCACGGTAAATGTCTTAGGTGCCTTATTGTCGAGAAAGCCCAATTCCTTGGTTTCCATTCCTTTATCTGAGGGACGGACCGTAATACCTGTCTAGGTAAGGTAAGCAGCATGGGCCATTGAGCAGCGCAAGGAATCAGGTCCGGGCAGGTATTACCTTATTACCTACCTTAAGGTGGTAAATGGAGCCTCTACCTTGCACGCCCTGAAAGATACTTAGGGGATAGATAGCTACGCACTTCCTGCTACGTGCCCGATGTACCCTAGCTCTATAAAGTAGTTGTGGTTCCAGTTTGTCAGTTTGTCAGAGGGGTAAGTAAGCTACACCGTACCTTTGTGTTGTCGCAGAACACGGACGGGGCTCGAAGGATGGATGGGCATGCACGCGCGCGCGCACGCAGACGCAGCAGGTAAGGCGAAGTACCTTAATAAGGCGAGACTGAATGGGCTGGGCTGGGCTGGCGAAGTAAGCTCCTCGCCGTGCAGGGTGCAGCAGGCAGAGGAGGCCCCCGAGGCCAAGGACATTCGCTGTAAGGCACGCTAAGTGAGGTACCTAGGTGCCTTGCCTGTAGGTACCTTATTTAGGTAGGCCCGTATGGTCGGCGGCGGCTGCCACGCCATCTGTCGTCCGCCCTGTCCAGTCCACCTCGGGCCTCTCCGAAAGCCCGGATCCGTTTCGTCACAGATGGAACGCTAGTAAATACTCAGACATGTCCCAAAGCTGTGGTCATTCTGCCGAGGTCCACCACCACCATCAGGGATGCCGCGGTTCATTAGCCAAGATGTTCTGCGCTGTGCAGCGTACAGACAGTAATAGCTTTGGGTCTGCTAAGGCAGCTTCACGCCTCGGCCAACCCTCTGATACGGTATTGGGTATCAAGACAAGACGGCAAGGTTGGCACAGTGTTGTGAATTGATAAGCGTCGCGGAACGTTTGCACAGGACAGGCGGCTGGCAACGGGACCCATCGGGGTCGGGGATACGCAGTAGTGTACAGGACTGAAGCCCAGCCCATACCTATGACGTTTCTGCGATGGCGAAACTACTTTACATTGGCGTTGAAGTATGTATGCTGCACAATTTCCCTACCCACGTCGCGATCCAATGTGACATCAAAATCAAGGGGGCCTCCAACCACACGTTCGCGTAACCCACGCATCATTGCGGCTGCAGACTCATGGGAATGGCGATGGGATGTCCTCGTCTTACACAACTTTTCCACGCTTGGCTCAAGCCATCCTTACCCGAAGAGCGCCTAGCATTCCCCATCAGGTCCACGTCCACCAAGGCTCTTCGAGAGCTCCTATGCGAATGGCAGTTCCTTGGGCATGCCCTGGTCGTCGCACGAGGAGAACCGCCACCAGCTTTTGTGCGTGGGGATGAAGAACCATCGGAACAGTATCTGCACAAACCATGGCAACGCCGGCCACCACGCGTAAACCCCGTCCTCGAATGTCTTGTCTCGGTTCGTGAGCAGAAGCGGGATCGTCGTCGTCTGCCACCGAACAAAACCGTTAGTCATTCAGCTGCGGCTCTGCGCTTCCGCAGGGGGAAGCGCCCATTGGAAGGCTGGGGTATCAGGAGCTTTACCTTAAACGCGGGGTCATTGCTCTTCCCGAGCAGTTTCTTCATCAGCTTCTCGAACCAGTCGTCCCAGTCGCAGTCATACTCCCCCAGCTTCAGCAGCGTGTCAATCTCGTCACTCAAGTGTTGTCGCAGCCCAGGCATGAAGGAGTCAATAATGCCCTTGAGCTTCTCCCCGCTGTACGCCTCCTCTTCCTTTTGAACCTTTCCCAGGTACCCAAGGTACTCGTGTAGCCCATCGATAAGGGCCTCATGCTGCGCGACGTTGGTCTCCATCAAACCCGGCACTCCTGCCATCTTCTCAATCTCGGGGAACACTTCCGTTTCCTCGGTGTGGTGGTGCTCCTCCACCATCTTGCCCCATTCTATCGCGTACGAGACGAAGTCTTGGACGTCATTCGGAGACTTTCCCACGTTGATGCACTGCAGGTACACGGTGTTCATAATCCGGATGATCATATTATGGATAATGATCATATCCTCGGCCATGCGGTTGGCTCCCTTCGTTTTAGTCCCTTTCTATGCAAGACAAGGATTTCTCAGCTTCACATCTCGATGGTGGGATGAGGGTGTTTGACAGTCTACCTTGGATGCAGCGCGAACGCCACTGAGAAGAGCAAAAGGCCCATCAGCCCAAGGCTTTTGACTAGACATGATAATCTGTGCTGATCGGACAGTCGCGGGTTCCGGAGCGAGCGCTTGGGGTCCTAGCCGCAGGCATGCCAGCCATGTTGAGGCGGCGAGGCCTCGTTTTATACATATCTTCCAAGAGGGTACGCCGTTAACCTACGGGTCTATAAAGCGTTCATTCCAAGTCTAGTCTTCGAGGCTTGATGCACTTAGCTCCGTAGCTGACGAAGAGAATTTTAGGTGCTGACGATAGCACTGAACGCGGAAGAGCAGCCCGGTTAGATGGCCCCAATGGGACGCCACCCCCCTCTTGCTGACACTTGGCTCAAATGTGTCCAACGTCTGCCAGCCTATCATCGACCGGGGAATGACATGTCCCAACTTCTGGTTGGGTGTTTCTACTTCGGGTCATCTGCAGTCTTGGATGAAGTGTCATGCAAACCCCGTACTACTTTTCCCGCTGTCTATCCTGTTTGCTTGCCATCGCGGGAGAGGGCTCAAGGGGCTTTGGTGCCCGAGGTCTTCGCAAACCTTTTGGCATTCCATTGTCGTATAAACAAAGGTTAGTGGCTCGAGATTCTAAGTGTAAGGCACGATGACTCTGGCGGGACTTTCGAGAGGGCAGCTTCACAGCCAATGGCAACTGGAGAGTAGTAAATGGAACTTCTGCGGCCCGCCACGTAAATGCCACGGCTACAACACAAGGGCTTCCTTCTCAAATCCCGCAACGAGGATGGTAACTACGAAAGCACAATAATCCATGCCCACATGCCCATGTCTCGTTAAAACTAATCCTTCCAGGCCTATTCCTCAAGTCATCAAAGTAAAATAAGAACAAAAACAAGAGAAACGGAATCCAACACGCCTTCGCCTGCCATGTGGTAGCACCCGACGCGCTGTTGCGTCCCTCAGTTGGCCATACCATGTGGCCTTGCCTAACAATACCCCATCTTCCTAGCCGACGACAGCCTTCATGCTCAAACTCTCCAAGAACCCCCCCAAGTCCTCCTTCTTGACCTCCACTACGCAGTGCTCGAAGCTGTCTATTCGAACTCGAGCGTTCGTCTCTGCCACAACCTCTTGGAACGCAGAACCGAATCGGTTCAGGCCGTAGCCCTTGTCCCTGACTGGCTCATCCTCATCTTCTTCCGAATCGGACCCGTCCGACGCCTCTGACTCGGTATCAAGTTCGTCCTCTTCGTCATCCTGCCCCGCCGCCTGACGCGCGGCTCGTTTCTCTTCGCGAATCTTTTGTCTGTTTTGCCGTGATTCTTCCCGCTTCTTCGTCTTTTCGTCCTTGGCCGCTTGTCGTTTCTTGGCAGCCTCGCGGTCCAGGAACGTTGTGTCCGGACCACCGCCTCCGCCCGTTCCGACGACTAGGTAAACCCCGCGCTTGTCGTTGAGACTGGCGACGACGAGCGGTGTGCCACGACCGCCGTGTGAAAGGCGACCCGTTGCATCTTTCTCCTGCTCAACAAGAGCCTCACCGATCCAGAGAGCAAGCTTGGTGAGCGCGGCTGGATGACCGAATATTGGAACATCGGGTCCCTCCTTGACCACACACATCCGGAACGCCCGCAGGTGCTTAATTTGCTTCTTGTTGATGAGCGACGTACCGGTGCGGTAGATCGCACGGTGAAGAAATTGAGCAGTTGGCAGCCCGGCCTTGAGGGCGTCGATGCTGTCCGACGAGTTAGTAGCAAGCAGACACAGGTCGTAATGAGATCACTTACTTCTCAAGGGCATCGTACGCTTCCCAGAACCGCCCAACCCACTCCTCGCCTTGTGCGTTGACAATGTCTTCGTCATCCCCATCATCGATCTGGGAGTCCTTGGCTAAGTGAGTAAGCTCTGCCATATCCTCGTGTTTACCCACTTCCAACAAGGCACCAATGACTACACCGACGTCTTGCGCGCTCAGCGTCGCTCGCCAACCCCAGCTCCGAACAAAGCCCCAGCCGTCCTTGGCACCGGCCCGGTCCCTGCCATCAGTATCGACAGAAGGAACCATGTCGTCCAAGTTGTACAGGGACGCGTACTTCAGAAGCTTGGCTCGAAGTTCTCGCTTAAGCATCATATCCATGTGCGTATAGCTCTGCTTGCATTGCACGAGACTAACGCCCATCTTGGCCAGGAGTTTATGGAGTCGCTTTAAGCCCGTCTCGCTCCATGTCTTCAACCGAGCAAAGAGATACGGTGAGTGAAGCATGCTGTCGTAGAGACTCCAGTGTCTGATGAGGAGGAATTTGGGCTCTGGAGAGAGTCTGATGCTGGTATCCTCGGGGCTCCTGGCAGTTGTTGGAATAATGCCCGAATTCTCAACCGCCGCCCGAGAACCGGTAACCTCGGGCGGATTGAGACGTCGTACCTCATCTCTTAGCAGCTGACGAATACGGCCGCCGCGGACCCCCATCCAGCCATTTCCTTGGCCTCTGTCTGAGCTGCGTACTGGAACCGCAATGCCTGCAGAGGATCTACCGTATAGCTCCATGGAAGTGACACCAACAATGGTCAGCCACAACAAGTCGTTGTCTTCTCGGCCAAGCTCTGAGGCCAAGGAATACATCATGGAGGATATGGGCTCTGAAAAAGAGGCGCCAATCTTGTAATACCTGCGGATAACCCCCTCCTTTTCTCTTCTTAAGCGTAGCAGACGGCGTCGTAAAGTCCTCGCGGAAGGTGCAGGGGGTGGCTGAGCAGCAGACGGCGGTTCCAGAGGGTCACTAGAAAGAACCATCCCGGCGTCCCGCAGAGACATCAACCCTCTGTGAGCCGGCCGTTGTGACGATGAAGGAATGGACGAGGACTGTCGCATGTTAGCACTTGCAAGGGTCGACGGTCGAAGGGCAAAACCTACAGAATTGCTTCGTCTGCGCTGCCGTGGACGGTCATCTGTGTCGCTAGAATCGTCCTCTTCGTCTCGATCTGACCAACTTTTCCTCTTCTGGCCGGCGTGTGCAGGTTCCTCAAACAGATCCTCGTCGTCATCTTCTTCGTCTCCCAAGTCCTCGCCATTATCATCGATTTCGGGCATGTCGATCAGTGCTAGGTATGCTTCCTTCTCCGTAGTGAGGTCGTCTTCAATATCACCATCATCGAACACTACAATGCCTCCCTTTCCGGGTTTGTAGGCACGGTCAATGCGGCCTGCAGACACACCCGCAGGACAGCGTGCCTGGAGTCCAGCCCCCTCTTCTACGGCAGGCTCAAGAGGAAACCCACCAAAAACATTGCCCAAGTTCCAGGGGCGATGGGAGTCGATGACCCAGACCTCTACTCCGCCAAACGTCAACTCCTCTCCGTCGGCTTCCAAACCAAGCAGGGTGCCAAGGTCAACCATGCCTCCGACGCCGAGACATACAACAACCCCTCCGTTGCCTCCCTGGGTTTCCATCATGGGTTGGACCAGGTCCCGGCCGGCGCGTTCGAGATCAGCATATCCAGAGACAGGCTGTATCTTGTGGGGAATATAGTCGTGCTTCAACAGCCGCGTCAGGATCCGACAGGCGCAGAGGGCGTCGGGTTCGAGCGCGACGAGAACGAGGACCGGGGGAGAGAGCGGGTGCCGCGTATTTTGTAGGTGCAGGTAGAGCTTGGATATCAGGGACCGTGGAAGATACATGGCTAAGAGGATTTCGACGCGTTTCCACGATGTGTGTCGAGGGACTTCATGAGATGCAAGAGTCTTTGCTCGTAACAGTGCGGTCGGAGGAGACGTGGGCGTTCTAGGATAGATGAAGTGGCCGACGACAACACGGAACCTGTAGCAAGCGCGAGCGATCGAGGGGCACGGCGACAATTGCAGGGCGTCAAAAGGTGGGAGAGGCGTGAAGAAGAGGAATGCTGGACAGGACAGTCCTGTGTTTCTGGCGTGGCGTGTATGAGCGGACTGTCGAGTCGATTCTTAAGGTCGGTGGGTAGCTTGGAAGAGCTACCTCATGGAAATTCAATGTGTGCGAATGGGTAACGTGAGAAGGTGAGGCAATGTGGACAAGGTACCGGAGTGACTGGATTAAGTGTGTTGAACGCGGGAACGCGGTCTGCCAGGATTTGACGCGACTGGATTGTGCAGGTAGGTAGGGTGGGGTTTGTGGTGCACTTTACGACGCGTGCCTCACCAGGTAGGTACCTTGCTAGGTACTTACCTTGGCAGTGTGGACAGCCAGACAACTGGTACAGAGGTACCAAGGTGCGTTGCTACCTACCGTGGCTGCCCCTCGGCCGAGTGCACAGGCCATTTGCTCTCCCCTCGCGAGTCGGCCTACCTACATTAAGTCAGCATCCAGGATTCAGGTACCCGACCTTACCTACCTCTGTGGATGTCGGAGAAGTCGCCGAGTCTGTTCCCATAACAAAATCCTAGCGACATCCGGGATCCGACTAGACCCGACGGGGCCGTGACAGCGCCCAGGCAGGGCCTAGCAATATACAGCAAAGCAAGCGGCCACTGGGTGCTTGTGAAATACAGGACCGCAAACGCACAGCACAGCAGTCCTGCATCTGAGTCTTCTCTCAACCTCCTCCACTACTAGCCGGCTAGCGTATCAACCCACTGGCTCCTCGCCGTTCCTCGATATGTTGTGTTTCGGTCAAATCATGATACAGGACGCACAGGGCGAGACATAGACTGTCCTCCTCTGCTCGCCTCAACCTCGAATCAGATCATTCCGTTCCACGTCACCTCCCAGCAACCGGCGCCGACACGCCAAGCGCCTGTTGTGACCGCCATCTCTGAAGCGACATAAGTGCACACTCTGCAGGCCGCTTATGCGCGACCTCCTCGAAACGGCAAAGCTTCTCCTCTCTTTTTCGTCTTTGCGAACGAACCTCACAAAACAGTCCTGCTCCGCCCTCCGCCTGCAGTGTCTCCCAGTTTCGGGGCCAGGGGGTAGAGAGGGCGTGGGTGGACCGTCTCCTTGTCGTTTTTCAAGCTACATGTTCCGCCTTTGCTCTCCCCGAGCCTGGATACCATATTAGGACGATACCCTACAGCAGAACCTGGATCATCGCCTTGTCCGCTCCGTCCTGAAGAGTTGACACCGTATGTGGCGGCGCCATTCATGGCTGGACGTGGATACGGACGTGGACGTGTGCTCGGATATTTCCCGCCCCAGCCCGCTGGCACCGGTTCTCTTCTGTACCACACTGCTGGACGTTTCTGTGACGACTTGCGCCGGCCCCGTTCTATACCAGCAACTGCAAAGAGGGGGAGAGTTGTTGATGATTGGTTTACCGCGCTGTTGGTACTGGAAAATCGGTCCCTCCTACCAGGTATTGCGCCGCGCCGTAGTTACTCTCTTTTGCTTTCCCTCTCTGCCTCCTCCGTCCACATACTTTTTTCTGTCTCCCGTTCCATGACGACGGGTTGCCTCAACTGTGTGCCGTGCAACAACCGGCTTGTCTTGCTACCAATCTGACCGTCTGCAAGCCCCGCTCTACTGTGAAGCATCTCCTCAGTATACCTCCACTTCCAATCGTATGTTGACTCACTCTGGGCAGTCGTTTGACGCCACACAACCCTGCTGTCTGGTTCAACCGTTGATTGATGCAGGCGGCTGTCCCTCGCCACTCACCAGCGTCTTAGAAACAGCCTGCCCACACGGACGGTCAAAACGTGCTTCGGTACAACGCATCCGCCGACTCTAGCCTTTTTGCATTCGCCCTGAGCCTAGCTACCCGAGACGTTGTTCTTTGGTTAGTTGGTATTGTCCTAGCTAGCCTGCTGAAACCTGCTGGAGCCATCCTGTGGCGTTCCAAGGCCAACTTCTGGTGTCGCCATAATATCACCAAGCGCCAAGGGGTGGACAAGGACGCGCTGCCACAGCATTGGCCCAGAATCACAACAAACAAGTACCGCTACGACGCAGCAACTCTGCCCGGAACCCGGTCAAGCTTGATACGCGAGGCCGGCATCACGATGCCGCTGGATTCGCGGTCGTTAGCCTCCCTCTAGACCGTAACTGACCTCGCCGAGGTTCCCAACCATGAAAATGTCGACCGGGGAGCCAATAGAGCCAGCTCCACCGGATATGTTGGACGACGACGAGTTTGAGGGCTCGTCAGACTATGGGGGGTCGCTTGCGTCTTCGGGCTTCACCTCGGTTGCTTCTCGTGTCATGAGGCACTCGCATGAAGGTGGAAGGTGCGTCGTCCACGGCATCCGATCTCTCGGCGTGACAACCGGAAGCTAAACCCGCCTCTGACAGGCGCTACCAGTCCTTTTTGCAGGGGATATACCCTCTCCCGAACGATGAGACGGAGCAGTTCCGTGAAGAAATGAAGCACCAGCTGATCAAACGCCTCTTTGATGGCAACGACTATCTCGCCCCCATCACTAAAAGCCCCCAAAAGATCATGGATGTTGGCACTGGCACTGGTCTTTGGGCGGTTGACGGTAAGTGTGATTCTTTATTCGGCCTTGGGCGAGGTTCAGGATTCTGACTCCTCGGCAAGTGGCCGACAAGTTCCCCAGTGCACATGTCATCGGGGTTGACATCTCGCCAATCCAAAATTCCCATGCTCCTCAAAATGTTGATTGGAGGATCGACGACATCGAAGAAAGCTGGTCACCTCTTTACTCTGACTTGGACTTCGTTCACTTCAGGTCAGTCAGTGTGACCCTTCGCGATCCGCTCAAGGTCATCGCATCGGCGTATCAGTAAGACCACCATCATCGGTTGTGCCGTCCAAGTCTGATTTTATAACAGGAACCTCAAACCAGGGGGTTGGATCGAGTTTCAAGAAGCTGGTGTCGGAATTGGGTGCGACGACGGAACTATGCCTGACGACTACGCGCCGGCCAAGTTCATGGATCTCTTCGTTCGCACCTTCAGGATTCACTTTTCCTGGGACCTGGAGATTCCCCTCGTTCTTCCCGACATCCTCAGAGGCACCGGTTTCGTCAACATCCACTGTCGAAACCACAAAATGCCCATCGGCCCATGGGCCAAAGACCGACATCAGCGGGAAATCGGCCTCTTCCTCAGCAAGGACGTGCTGTGGCAGCTTGTCCGTGCCGTGCTCGTCAAGTGGCCACAGATGGGCCTGACCAAGCAGGAAGCCGATACCATGGAACAGGACATCCGAAAGGCGTTCCACAACACGAGAATACATGCATACCTTCCGTGGATCTCCGTGTGGGCGCAGAAACCGTTCACCTGACGCGAAACGGTGGCCGCCAATGCCTCGCCTCCATGGCATATCAGTCAAGGATACGATCGGCATATGGATACCAACTAGATTTTCTGCAAAACTGGTTGCAATCGACCGGTTCGATAGCCTCTGGAGTGCACCGCCCATGCGAACAAGCCGAGGAGGCCTTGTCACATTTTCGTACGCCTCTCTGCAACTGCCGACAAGGTTGACCACCCGTATGCGTGATGCGGTGTATAAGCCCGCCGCCAACGCCCGGGGCGGGACGGATGCACGCCCGTTTGGCGGCATTCGTGTCGGCATGCTTCCTTGGAAACTCAGGCCACTCCACCAGCTTTAATCGCACCATCCGCCAGACGCCTGTAACGAGTTCGGTAAAGGCTGGCTTGGATTTTCAGCTGGCTAGCCAGTGCGAAATATTGAAGCTTTTGATACCTAAGTATCAACACATAGGCAACCCAGGAGCGCCCATACCGAAGTGGCAAAACCCATCAACTCCGAGAAGCTTCATGGTTTTCTGCCATACGTCACATACATGTCGAAATATCCGTGTCTTCTCACGTCTCGCCACTCCGCAATCACCCTTGGACTCAAGTCCCAGACTTCCTCCTTTCTCCAACCCATGAATCTGGTGAAGAGGGCCAGCGTCATGGATTCGAGCCCGACGCTGAAATTGGCCTCTGTCCAGAGCCCAATGGTCTTGTGTTTGGCATCTCTCGGCCACTGGTTGATGGGCCACTTGAACGGTATCCGCATGATGTCGACAAACCCTGCGCCAGCCATCATGTCCGCCGCCCTGCCACACGTATCCAAAAGAAACCCGGACCTCCTACCGGCCTCCATCATGAGCTCATTCCATCTTCCCAGCTCAGATTCCGGCGGGATCGTTCCGTCGTCGCACCTCATAGGAAAGTCGATGTCCTGGATCTCGAGCCATCCTCCTGGATTAAGATTCCTGCCTCACGGGTCAGCAGATGGTTGGATAGTAAACGTAAGAAGGCTAGCAAGGGAAGGATGCGGATTGAGGGTGACAACAGACTCGAAAGCTTGTCGGTGGAAGTTTGGCCAATCCCTGAAAGCGCCAGTCATCATCATGCTATGGATGTAGTCAAACTTTCTTGAAAAGCTCCATTCCTCCTCGAGATCATCAATCTCATAGTGGACGTTAGGCGGCGTGCTGCCAAGGTCAGAAGCTTTGCATCGGTTTCCGGACGTCATGCCTTACAAACCTGGCTGGACGGGCGAGAGGTCCACGCCAATTACTTCCGACTCGGGGTGCTCTTCGCCTTGACTGAGCTCAGCACACCAGAGAACGATCGAAAGGGCTAGTGTCTCACCAAAGTCTATTGCCCACATCCCTAACAAGTTGTTAACTTGCCGTCTCTGTAGCGGCACGCAGAAAACCACAGTTGACGCACCTATGCCACACCCAACATCCAGAACTCTGTGCGGGTGATGGACCGGGGCGAAGTTGAGCTTGTTCTCGAAAGTCAGCTGGCATAGCTGGTACTGAAATGCTAGGCATTGCGGCGATCAGAAAGTGGAACACTGCATCTTGTCCTGGTTGGCGATGTCCCTACCTTGTCGGTCGAGTTCTTCCTGTAGACCAAATTGAACGAAATCAGACTTGGCAGGTGGTCGATCTTCTGCATAGTGAGCATTGCATACCTGATCCGTAGGCAAGACATATTTTCCATCCTTGTACCCGTGATAGATACGACCGTTCTCCTCTCGCGCGCGCACTATGCTTGACCTCAGTGACGCCGTAGAAGACGGCCACGCCTCGGACTGTGGTTTTTAAGCTTGCTTTAACCCCGACCGCTAGGTAAGTTTAATATTGGAGAACGTACTTCCCCCAACGCTGAATCAACATCGCTCCCTATAATACTTTGCAGCTCGGCATCGTCAATGTCCTAAAGCGACTGCTTAGCGGTGAACACCTCAGTCGGGACTCCAGCTTCGAGGTTCAATTGGAATGCTAACGTCGTCTGGCTCCAGATCGAGATTGGCTCCCTGCGGAAATACGGTATCGGCTTGGGGGCTTGCATTGCGGGTCGGATCTTCCATTTCCATGGTTTTGCGAGACGGTTTCGTTCCCTTGAATAGGCACTCTCAAGCAGTCGAACTGTCCAAGGCTAGGGTTTTTTTCTTCTTCCTTTCTTGCATTCGAGGCATCGATGGCAAATATGACGACCGACCCGTCAAATCACTTCCACCTGCAAGAGCGGGGAATCCTGAGAGGGGGCCTTTGGCAATATTTGGACGTTCCCTGGTTGCAGATCCTTGATGATTGTCGAGGTGGGAAGTGCGGATGGCTTCGGCCTCGAGAGAAACCGTTCGGCTACAGTGCTTCCGGCGAGGGCGACACAAAAAAGTGGTTTCCTTGTCAGGCCGAAGTTTCGGTTCCGTGTTACCAGAAGCCGTGTATCGTCGACATTTGCCTTGGCTCCATGTGCTCGATAACGAGGCCACCTGACACGACAGCCACACTGCGCCCCTCGGCCAACATGAAGAGTTGTGCACCAGCTCGCCTCTACGAATGCTGCTGCTTCGGAGTCTCACCACGGGCAATGATACGGAGCCCCTTTGCTCAGACCAAAACAATGCTGGCAGAATAAGCCGTCGTTGGTTGGCGGCGGGTGTGAACGGCTTCAGCCATCATTAGCCCAGGGTCAAGACTGTGTTGGGGAGGTGGTGGGTTACACACATCCAGGTATAGCCCGGCCATACTTTGACAGCTAGAGCCGTGATGCGGGCTCCTTGGTGGTGCTGGTCGCCTAGGGGCCTCCGAACTATCGACCACTGGCGATATGCATGACCCGTGGACATGCTCTGCAGAGAGGAGGAGTGGGGTCTAAGGCGGCGAATCAAGGCGGCAGTGTTTTGAAAGCCGACCGTCGTAGCATCTATTTCTGCCGTTCCGCTAGAGGCCGGCTTCCTGCATGGCAATATGCAGCCTGTCGGGTGGACAGACAAAATACGGTAGGTGGCATGTGGCCTCCATGGCCGTCCAAGCTTGTCTGTCTACATCGGACTGGATGTCATGCAACCACAGTTTGGCGGAACATCTGGGCACACAGACCATACAGACAGACTTGGAAGTTCTGCAAGAAGAATAAAGCCGACCCGAGTTGGTTTTGGGTGTAAGGGAAAAGCCGCTAAGAGACAAGCAACGTGTTTGACAATAGCTGCCATGTCTTCTCTTGACCCCCATGCGGCATGAGGCGGGCCGGAACGGAATACTGCAGATGATAGCTCACTTTTTATCTTCTCTTTTTCATTCTATCGAGGAGGCACCTTAGTAGCTTACAGACGGCGACGAGAGGGCCGAGTCCGGAGGCAAATGGGAGGTCGAAAGACTTCAAAAGGCACATTGTATTTTAAGATCACCGACGGATACCTTATCTACAAGGGAGAAGGAGCAAGGATGTAGCAGCGCAAAATGACAACGCGACTGCTCCATTGTCGGTTTTGGCAGCTTGAATCTACCCATCTATCTACCTTACCTAAGATGACTACGTCAAGGTCCGTAGTAAGGGTAAGGCAGTAAACCACTCAGTGGGTGTGGTGATTGGGACTTTTGTCCCTGCAGATGCGCTCAAGCACCCACCTTCCTAGATAGATACAGTGCACACTGATATAGTGCCTCACTGTCTCCCTCCTTCTCATAGACAGGTTGCCGCCTACTTCTATGCTCCTGTCCTCTGAATAGAACCTGGAAGTCGCTGCCAAAAGTCTCGGCCTACCTCACCCGAACTCATCTCACCTCCCTTGACGTACCTTAGGTAGTTACCTCCCTTGCGGTGCCATACACCTTACCTAACTACCTTAAGGTGCCTTGGCCTGTTCTGCCTCGCTCTTGTACCTGTCTCATCCAGGTGCCTCTCTCTTGCTTTTAAAGCTCATCTTCACTCTCCTCTTGTCATCCCATCCAAGGAAAGTTCAGCTCACCTGCCCTTCGCCTCTCCTCACACGACTGGTCAAGACACGAACGCGCCATGGCAGCCGAGGGGCTCTCGAGTCAATTCCCAAACCCGCTTTCTCTCCTCGCCGCGGGCCTTCTCATATATCTTGCTGTTTTGAATTACCGATCATGGAACCGTCTCAGACACGTCCCCGGGCCACCAGGTGCTGCCCTTAGCAAATGGTGGATGCTACGTAACACACTGGGTGGACAGATGCATCTTGCCCTCAAGCGAGCCTGTGATGCCTACGGTGAGTAAGCCCAGGATTCCCCCCCAGATACTGATTTCCGCACTTCTCTCCAAGTATCCAACCACTTGTCTCTTCCAGCGGTGTGGATCGTGCTCTTGGAGAAGGTCTCAGACACACATGCCGTAGTCATCCACGGCACAACCAAGGGTAAGAGATATTCGATGTCGACAGGCGGCTGACAGGGAACATTGCGCTTTAGGCCCGGTCGTCCGCATCGGTCCCAACGACTTGGTAACCAATGACTCGGAGATTCTTCGTCGAATGTGGGCGGTTCGCTCACCGTACAGAAAGAGCGCCTTCTATCAGGCAGTCAGGTTCGACCCGAGCAGGGACAACATCGTCTCCATGCGAGACGATCATGAACACAATGAATTGCGGGCCAAGATGGCCATTGGTGCAAGTCATGTCTACACCTGTCCCGCCCTAACTTAAGTTTTCCACACGCTGGACACGGCGCCTTCTAACTTGAGCGTTTGGCTAGTACTCCGGTAAAGAAAACGAAGGCTTAGAGGCTGCCATGGACGGGCAGATAATGTCCTTCATCCGACTCATCGACGAGCGATACGTGTCAACGGCCATCGATTTCCGCCCCTTGGATATCTGTAGGAAAGTCCAATATCTCACCCTCGATATTATAACTACGCTTGCCTTTGGCCATCAGTTCGGATACATCGAGCACGACGCGGATGTCCACCAATACATCCAAATGACGGAGAAAAGTATGCCCGTCATGATGCTACTCTCCGTGTTCCCACGGCTGGCGAAGCTGCTGCAATCGCCCCTGTTTCGCCAGGCTATGCCATCAGAGCATGATCGCGTGGGATTCGGCAAGTTCATTGCGTGAGTAATTGTGTTTGCGCCCCCTCCACCCTCAGGTCGACCACAGAACCGCTAACCGTTGTCTGTCTCATTCTAGCGTCGCCAAGAAGGTGGTTGCGGAGAGGCTCATGTCGGACAAAACGGCGAAGCGGCGAGACATGCTAGGGTCTTTTCTCGCCCACGGCTTGACCCGAGAGGAGGCCGAAGGCGAGACACTGGTCCAGATCATGGCAGGATCCGACACAACGGCAACGGCGATCCGGACCACGATGCTGTACTTGATGACGTCCCCGTCGTGCTATTGCAGCCTTGCCAGAGAAGTGCGGGAGGCGGCTCAAACAGGTGCAATCTCGTCACCCATCACCAATCGGGAAGCTGGCGACCTCGGATATCTGCAGGCTGTCATCAAGGAAGGTCTGAGAGTGTTTCCTCCAGTGACAGGTCTCATGTCGACGACGGTACCCAAAGGGGGCGACTTTTTGCATGGCATGAGCATCCCCGAGGGAACCGACATTGGCTGGACGGCATTTGGTGTGCTCCGCTCCAAGACAGTGTACGGCCCGGACGCCGATGTGTTCCGGCCGGAACGGTGGCTTGAGGCCGGCGAGGACGAGCTCAAGGCTATGACGGCACAGTGGGAGCTGGTGTTCAAGTACGGCAAATGGCAGTGCTTGGGAAAGATGGTAGCTCTCATGGAACTGAACAAAATATTCGTCGAGGCAAGTCACAAGAGGAACTCCTGGATGGAAGCGTGTGCGGCCAACTGACGTCCGCAGCTTTTCCGGCGATTCGACTTTGCGTTGACTGATCCTTCTAAGCCCTGGAGCTCATTCTCGGCAGGCATCTTTATTCAATCTGACCTGTGGGTGAGGGTTACTAGGCTCGGGTAGCTGGCATGACAGGCAGTCAAAAGCCCGAATAGGATAAGGATAGGTGGTCGTGGTTGTCCATCTTGCAAATGCCTGGGCCCAGGCCCAGGCCGTGGTTGCTATATCTCGCGCTGCCTCTCTATCTCAGCGAGTCATGCATGCCGGCGGGCTTAGGACAGTAAATAGGTCTTGGCAGGATAGACTCTCGCTTGTGGTTCCCAAGCTTTTCTGCTACACTTCCAATCTTGTTGCTGGGACTGGGACCGGCGTGGATTTGGGGCCGGGCAGGAGTGATGGATGATATATAGCAATTGAGCGGTTGATCAAATTGCCGCTTTGCTTGACCTCATGGCATACCTACCTAAGTAAGGTAGGGTAGGTTCCTATGGATAGGTACCTTGCGGTCCTCGTGCTGCGGATGCGGACTCTTCCCCAGACCCGGGGTTCCTGTCAGTCAGGCCACTGGTGCCGACCGTGGTGGGTGGGCACATTACGCCGAAGTAGTGTAAGCTACCACACCTTGCCTATCCATGCGTTTAGGGGCTCGGGTGGCCCGGTTGAGCGCGGGGGTTGGTCCTGGGCACGGGCTGGGCCTCCTGAGGTGCCCCGGCCGGCCGGCTGGCTGTGCTCTGTGCTTCAGTGTGCTTCCACCTTCCTACCTTGCCCCAGGGGGGCAATTTTGCTGACCCCATGCAAACCTTACAACTGGCTGCACTTCGAAATGAAATGATGGTATCCACGAACGACTCCTTTCCCAAATGTCACCCAGATGCATCATCCCTGTCTCGAGTTGGCTCGG
This sequence comes from Colletotrichum gigasporum, assembly GCA_024584535.1. Classification (NCBI taxonomy): domain Eukaryota; kingdom Fungi; phylum Ascomycota; class Sordariomycetes; order Glomerellales; family Glomerellaceae; genus Colletotrichum; species Colletotrichum gigasporum. The sequence goes on from CP077951.1 coordinate 4,044,918, forward strand.
GATGAACACGCAGGGCTCTCTGTTGCAATGATGCCGGTAACAAGCCTTGCCAGGATGGACCCAATGCTGTGTCGCCTGGCCTGCGATCCGAGATACGAACTTGCCCTGGGCTAAGATATAAGAGGGCCGCGGTCGTGCTTGCTTCATGACCGCCATTAGTTCAATCACTTGCGGATTTTGTCTCAAGGCTCTTGAGAAAGTATTCTCCGCTCGCTGGTTCAGTTGCAGCACCTTAGACTAGACATGGCGCTGAGATCCGGTCTTCTCAGCTTGGCGGGCCTCATTGCCAATGTCGTCGCCGTGGACCTCGATGACTTTATCGACCGTCAGAGGGGCATCGCCCTCCAAAGCACCCTGAACAACACTGGGCCAAATGGTTCCATGGTCCCTGGGGCTGGTGCCGGCATCGTCGTGGCCAGCCCGTCCAAAACCGATCCCGATTGTGTGCCTTCTTCCTCAGCCCACGTCGTTTTGCTCATGTTTCTGGCCCGGCCATCCCAGACTTTTATACATGGACGAGAGACGCTGCCTTGACCATGAAAATGATCGTGGACGAGTTCATCCTCGGCAATGAAGGGCTCCAAGTCTACATTGAGGACTACTATCGCTCGCAGGCCGTACTGCAAGCCGTCACAAACCCGTCGGGGTCCTTTCTGCCTTCCGGCCGCGGCCTGGGCGAGGCCAAGTACACCGTTGACGGCTCACGCTTTAACGGTGCCTGGGGCCGTCCTCAGAGAGACGGCCCGGCTTTGAGGGCCATTACTCTTACCACATACTCCCGTTGGCTGGTAGGGAACAGCCAGCAAGCCAAAGCCAGGAATCTCATCTGGCCCATTATCGCCAACGACTTGTCTTATGTCGGCCAATATTGGTAAGCTGCCTTCGCTTCCCTCTGAGTAAGTCGGGTATCTGCGAGTAAGAATCTCATACGTCGCCAGGAACTCCACGGGCTTTGATCTTTGGGAGGAGGTTTCAGGTTCCAGCTTTTTTACCGTCCAGAATCAATACCGCTCCCTCATTGAAGGTGCCACCCTCGCACAATCCCTTGGCGTGAAGTGCACGGGATGTGAGCTGGCACCCGATCTGTTGTGCCTTCTCCAGACTTTCTGGAACGGCCAGTACTACACCGCCAATGTCAACACCCAGACGCAGCGCTCCGGAAAGGACGCCAACGTTATGCTCGGCTCCATCTCTGTCTTCAACATCACGGCTAGCTGCGATGATCCGTCAATCCAACCATGCCACAGCCGATCTCTAGCCAACTTCAAGGTCTGGGTCGACGCCTTTCGCAATAGCAGCCTCTATCCCATCAACGAGGGAACCCCCCAGAATAAGGGCGTTGCCCTCGGTCGTTATACTGAGGAAATTTACTTCAACGGCAACCCTTGGTAAGTTTGACCTGTGACAGAAGCGGATGCCACGCCGCCGGAACCTAAGCATGAAGCCCACTCAGCAGAACTAACTTGGGGTAGGTATCTTATTACCGTGGGCGCCGCCGAACTTCTCTACGACGCAGTGGCCCAATGGAACGCCCAGGGCCAAATCAAGATTGACGCAACTTCTTTGCCTTTCTTCGCTGATCTGTTCCCTTCTGCCCAGGAGAGAACTTATCAGAAGACTAGCAACATCTCTGGCGACTACGGCAACATCGTCGGCGCTGTTACTGCCTACGCCGACTCTTTCGTGGCAGTTGCACAGAAATACACCCCTGGCAATGGCTCGCTGTCTGAGCAGTTCAACAAAGAATCTCCAGGAAATCCCCTCTCTGCTTCCGACCTAACTTGGTCATACGCGGCCTTCGTCACGATGGCCGAGCGCCGCACCGGCCAGTTTCCTCCCAGCTAGGTGCCCGCGTCATCTGAGGTATCTGCCACCTGCGCCGCCTCCTCAACGATGGGTGTCTACGTCCCCGCCATCGCCGCCGGGGCGCCAAATGTGACGGGCTCCTGTACCGTTCCCGTGACCTTCCTTGTCAACGCAACAACGTGCTTTGGAGAGGATTTATCAATCCTCGGTAACATCGCCGCTCTTGGCTCCTGGGACATCGAGAATGCTCAGCTCATGTCAGCGTCCAACTACACGGCCGACCGTCCGCTTTGGGGCGCAGATGTTGAATTGCCCGGCGGACAGAATCTGAGCTATGTCTACGTGAGGAAGCAGAACTGCAACCAGGGTTACATCTACGAGACAACAAATCGCACGCTTGTAGTGCCCGCATGCAATTCAACGCAGAGGCTAGTAGCGGACGACACCTGGGTTGGACGCCAGGGATCAAGTGGCAATTGCTGAGCCGAACTGTGATGTGGCTGGTACATAGAAACACGAAATGCCGTTCGGAGGGTTTTCCCACCGTGTGGAGATCCTGCCCGTTCGCCTGTTCCGCCGCGCCGCACATTCGTATTCCGTCAATTCCCAAACATGTTGCCCCCATCCGGGTTCCCCATCATCCCTGGACCAACCATGCCATTCCCGCCCATGGGAAAGCCGCCGAACCCTCCCCCGAAAGCCGCGTAAGTGTCCATGTCATATCCTTGCATCAAGTAGCTCCAGTCCATGTCAACCACATCGCCTTCTGACGCCGGTGGGCCCATGGCCGGGGTTCCGGCAGTCACCGATGGCGGCGTCATCATCATGGTCTGCGGCATCGGTATGGGTCCGACCTGCGACGTGCTGTTACCCACCGGCGCCGCCCTGACCGCCTGTTGCAGAAATCCGGCCCCACCCTCGGGCCCAGCCCGGCCACCGCGCTGCTTCTTGCCCGCCTTCTCCGCCCGCAGACGCAGCCGCGTGATCCACACAGGCTCCTGCACGGGCTTCCCGATCTGCTGCTGCCCCGCCTCGTGGGCATCCCATGCCTTGATGAAGAGATTGCCAAAGGCGATGTGCATGGGGCTATGCAGAGTGTTCATGAGGCCGCGCCGTTCGTGGTTCTCGGCGATGGCATCCCACGCCCGCTCGACCATCGGGCCCGTCAGCCGGTGGCGTAGCTCCGTCACCAAGAACATGTAGGCCGGGAACGGGAAATGTAGGTACGTATACCACTTGTACCCCTGAAGGCTGTCCGCCGCCTGGACGATGTTGTCATACTCGATCATCTGGATAGCCTCAAGAAAGAGGGTGTCGCGCTCGTGTTCCTGCAGCGTTGTCGCCTCACCGTTGCCCATTCGCACGAGGAATGAGATGACCCTCATCTTGCACAACGCCTGGCGCGTCATGGTGAGGGTGAAGAAGTGCAGCGGTATCTTGGGATCGCACCACTTGAGATATGTGCCTTCGATGTGCGCAAAGAACCCGTCGAGGGTGTAGGTCTGGTCCTGTCCTGCCATACGGACAGTCGGGGTCGGACGGGGTGCGACGGCGCTTGAGCTGGCTTCCTTGTCCTTGTCGGAGTGGGATCGCTGCCCATCCCGTACGGAATCACTGCTGATGGCCATGGCCAACTCTGTCCGGATGAGGACAAAGAGCATTTCTGTCACGCCCTGGTGAGGGGTCGGGGCGTCCTTGCCGTTGACGTGAAGGTCCGTATCGTTGATGTTGAGAGGCAGCTTGCAGTCTCCAGCAGTTGACAAGGCCGTGACGGTTGAGCCCGTCATTTCGCCTATCCGGCGATCATAGCCAACAATGGTCCACCACAGACGCCGCCTCTGCTCAACCTCATACGGCGATAGTCCAAAGGCAGCGGCGTCCCGGTGGAGGCCCATACGCTGGCCTATCCTCACAGCTATGCCAACTAAGCAAAATATTTGCCTCGGATCAATGAACATGCGAACACCAATCTGGGCAGTGTCAGCATTAAGTCCCAGGAAGGCGGAGGGGGTGTTTGGCCAACCAAGTAGAGCATGTATGCCTGAAGAACCATTGTGTCGCTTGTGCGCATAAAGCCAGCATTCACCAGGGCTTGCTGAAGAGCACTGTGAAACCTGGACAGGACGGTGGGTTTGGGCTCGTTGAACATCTTGGCGACCTCGGCATCCTCGAGAGAGGTGACGGCCATCAGATAGATTGCAAACATGAGCGTTTCCACATTTTTGGGTATCTTGTCGAGGTTCGCGCTAGCCTCGATAATGAGTCCCTGGACCGTGGGAACGTGGGTGATCTTCAAGAGGGGGTTAACGTTGTTAATGTAAATCTGCCACAGCTGGAAGATTTGGATCGGGGACGGATGTAAGTGTGTTATGGAGGCATTCCGATTGCCCACGATGAACGGAAAGCCATCCTGGTTGTCATACATCTTGTCGAATGCATGATGTATGGTGGAGCCATCAACTTCGTCTTCCGACGAATCCCTGAGCAATTCCTCACTGGCTCTGAACTATTATAGGAGTCAGGATGCGGCCCGTAAAAGAAAGAGTCACAGGGGAGGGGGGCCGAAGGTTGCACACCTCTTTGTGAAAAGGGAACCATTTGCTGAAGGGTCTAGCTCGGTTGAGGTATGTTAGCTCATGCCCAAGGATGGCAAAGGCAAAGGAGGGGTAGTTTCTGCTCACTTGTCGGATTGCGACCTCCTGCTTCCCGCAACGGAGGGGGATGTGCTTCCCTCGGGTGACGTCTTGAGGCCCTCGAAGTCGTTTTCCAACTCGGTGACCTCGTCTATATGAGGGCTGTCGTCGATGTGGATAGAATCATGGTCGGAAGGCTTGAAATCGGCGGCGATGGGGTCGAACTTGACGCCATTCTCGGCCAACAGAGATTCATACTTTTTCAGCCGGTCGACGAGGTCTCGTTCTTGAAGACGCTTCTTCCTTCTTCTTGGTGGTTGCGGTGGTATCACCCGACATTCCACACGAGCCTTGACGCAGTTGGCACATGGCTTGTTCTTGTCGCAACGCACCTTTCGTTGTTGGCACAGGACACACGAGGTGCCCCTGGTAAGCTTCATGGCTGCCATGGGGTCGGGTTCGGGTGGAGGAGGAACCCTCGGCGGGGGTGAGAGTTGGGCCTCTCCCGACATGGTCTATTATGTGGATGCCGCTGCTAGTGGGATACAGATGACGAGGGCGCCGACAGACTGCCTTGGATGTCTTTGTCGGTTGGGCTGTTCCCGGCTCGGATCCGAGGGGCGACGTTGCAGGCGAAACGTTGACGGGGTGCGGCATGAGTTTAATGAGGAGACCAATGAAAAGCAAGAGGGGCGCAGATGCGCCGGGGAGCCTGACAGGGCGCCTCTGTTGGCCGCTGCTTCTTTCTTTTTCCTTTGGCACACCGGGAACGGCCAGGAAGTATGGTTGACCAAGACACTATTGAGATGATGGTGTACGGACACAAGTTAGAGTTGTCGGGGTGGGGGAGGGCTGGGGTAAGCTGTGAGCAGAGGGCGCGCCGCCAGGTAGGCCAGGCAGAAGCTTAGGTGGACAAGGAGAAGAAAGAGGCAGACAGGGCGAGGCAAAGTCTCGTTCGTAGGCAAAGTGAACGGGCAACGAGAGAGAGCAAGGGCACCCGAACGGATATGGACATGCCAGGGCCAGATCAGATACAGAGGCGCGCGGTCAACGAGACACGAACGACGCGGCCGTGGGCGTTTCTAGTCCGGTGCTAATGAGGCTCTTTGCTTGGCTTGGGCCCGGTCTTTCCAACCGTGACACCGCAGGGGGCCAAAGTGGACGAGGTGAGATGATGTCTAAGTCTGTCTTAGGTAGGGTAAATTGGGGTGCGCGAGATACCCGCCCGGGACCGAGAGAAAGGCGCAATCGGTGCGAATTGAGGTGCCCCCCTTCCCCGTGGCTTGCAGCGATGACGTCACCCGGATCCCGGTGTGGTCCAAGCTCGTCCCAAGTCCAGTTGTAGTAGTAGTGGCCCAGTTATCTTACATAATCAAGATCTGGCCGCGACGCGCCCGAGCGCCCGAGTGACCGAGTGACCGAGTCTAGTCCGCAAGCAGCAGGGACCCACCCGGCTACTCCAATGACCTCCGCGTGTCCGAGACTCGCGATGCTCCACTGCAGCTGCAGCATCCCATGTCTGCAGGCTGGATCAACCACCACCCTCTCGTCTGGACATCCCCATCGGCCTTGACATGACAGGCCCATGGGCAGTATCATGTTGTGAGACACTCGAGGCATCGCAGAGCTATGATGATGGCGTTCGCCATCTCGCATCACGCCCAGCGCATGCCAGATGTCGCCGGATAGGTGGTGTACGCAACGAAGGACGCCAAGTGGCCTTATATAATGATTACCGCCCTACTAGCTAAGTCGGCATCCGTTCAAGGCCATCAGTCGCTTCCCCGTTGGCAGCCGAACATCTGCTCCGTCTGTGATCTGTAACTAGAGCCGCCCGTGCCCCGACAGTCCGGACGAACGTCTGGCTTCACATGCGTCCATTAGCGAACAATTTCCCGCCGTCGGGCCAGACGTTCGCGTGTCTCGCCTCCATATCATAGCTTCTTCACGGTATCTCTGTCTTCACCATCGCTCTTATCGCGACTCATTGCACGGGGACCTGCGATGGTCGATACTGCTGCGAAGCCCGCCGACGGCGACGCCGTCCCCGAAAGTGGCGTCGTCTTCCCAGCAACGAACAGTTCGACCCCGACCTTGACACCCAGAGATAGCGATGAGCGCCCGGAGAAGAAGCCAGAGGATAAGACGGATGAGCCTAAAGAGAGACCGGCGATTCAAACCCCCGCGATATCGGCCAATGCTCTCCTTGTTAATGTTTCCAAGCAACCAGAGGTGGTTGACAAGGCCGACCTGGAGAAACCGTCGCCGTTGGGCCCTCCAGTCCAAATTGACGATTCCGAGGAGAACTTCAGGCCCAGGAGCTTGAAGTTCTGGCTCGTCATTCTGTCCAACTTCATTGCACTGTTCCTTGTCGCCTTGGATAGGACAATCATAGCAACGGCCATTCCTCGCATCACGGACGAGTTCGGGAGCTTGGGCGACATCGGCTGGTACGGCTCAGCATACATGCTCACAACTGCGGCTTCGCAGCTGGTCTTTGGAAGAATCTACAAATTCTACAATCTCCGAGTGTAGGCGGCCCGGGTCCATCCATCAGGCAAGAGATCGATCCACTAACCTTACGCGCGTAGTGTGTTCCTCTGCAGTATATTCGTTTTCGAGGCCGGGTCGCTCATTTGCGGTATCGCCCCAAACTCACCCACGTTGATTGCGGGCAGGGCTATCGCCGGGCTCGGTTCTGCCGGCATCTTCACAGGGGCCATGATGGTCATGATCCCGATGATTCCGTTGCACAAGCGGCCGATGTTTCAAGGTAGGGGCCGGTCGGTATTCCACGCGGACTCAACATTGACTTGCGGCTCGCAGGAATCTTTGGTATGGTGTTTGGGCTTGCCTCCGTCATTGGACCTCTAATTGGCGGTGGCTTTACGGGAACCGTCACTTGGCGGTATGTCGGTTTTGGTGTCCACTAAAAGATGTTCGAACTGACAAGCGTCCGTATGTAGGTGGTGCTTCTACATGAACCTTCCCATTGGAGGCGTGGCCTTCATCTTTCTGTTCTTCATGCTCAAGGCCCCCAAGCAGCAGCATCAAGAACCGGCGACGTTTATCCAGCACATCCTGCGACTCGACCCACTCGGGACGTTTTTCTTCCTCCCGTCCGTCGTCTCCCTCCTCCTGGCTTTAGAATGGGGAGGCGCGACTTATGCATGGACTGACGGTCGCATCATTGCTCTCTTTACCGTCTTTGGGGTCGCATTCGTCGCGTTCGCGGCCGTCCAGGTGCTCATGCCCAAGACAGCCACGGTTCCTGCCAGGATCATCACGCAGAGAACGATGTTGGTCGGCGCGTTCTTCATGGTGTTCTTGGCAGGCTCCATGATGTTGGCCGTGTACTATCTGCCGCTCTGGTGTAAGTGATACTCTGAGGATGCACGCCCCTTGGCGATGCTTCCGCAAGCTAACACAAGCACCAGTCCAAGCCGTACAGGGGGCCAATCCTGTTGACTCGGGCATCTATACGATACCGCTCGTGCTCAGCATCGTGGTGTCTTCCATCATCTCGGGAGGCACGACGCAGAAGATTGGATACTACGTTCCGTCCATGGTTTTCTGCCCATGCACTATGGCTGTAGGGTTGGGTCTGATGAGCACATTCCAGCCAGGAATCAGTTCAGGGCACTGGATAGGCTACCAATTCCTGACTGGTTTCGGCCTGGGATTCGGTATGCAGACCGTCGGCCTCGCTGTGCAGGCAGTGCTCCCCAAGGAGGACGTATCGACTGGTGTTTCTATCAGCTTCTTCGCGCAGCAGCTGGGGGCGGCCGTATTCGTCTCCGTTGGCCAATCCATCCTCAGCAACCTGCTGGTGTCGGAGCTCTCTGGCATCCCGGGCCTACCAGCACAGGCCATCGTCAGCAGCGGCGCTACGAACCTCCGCGCTGTCGTGCCCGCGCAGGACTTGGATTTGGTTATCCGGGCATACAATTACGCATGTACCAGGATATTTCTGGCAGCTTTGGGGCTGTCCCTGGCGACGCTTGTCTGCGCCTTGTGTATGCCGTGGAGGAATATCAAGAAGAGGAAACAGGGGCCCGCGTGCTAGCAGGATCGAGCCTGGTGCAGAGTACCGGCTGCCCCTGGGAGCGGAGCTGGGGCGAGAGGGGGCAGGAGTAATGATAGTGATACGGCCGGCGATATATACCCAAGTCACCTTAGACTGTTTGTACTATTGATAACCACGTGCCGGCACCGCATATGTATCCAGACCTCAGCCGTACCCTGCATCGTTGGCAGGACTCCTACGACTGTGAGAGATCGAAACCAAACTGACAACGGAACAACGAAGACACTGAGGTGCCCGCTTCTGTGGATCGTTGCGACACGGGTGGCGTGGGCTGCGAACCTGCGGGGGGATTTGCAGCAGTTGAGGTGTTCTTTCGCGCCAAGGTTGTAGAGGCCCAACCGCTAATCAGGTACCTAAAGGTAGGTAGGTAGGTAAGGTAGCTTACTGTCTGATGCAAGTGTTGTCAAGCGCAGCCTGGGCGGGCCGCAACAGGAATAGCGCCAGCAGAGCTTTCTAAGCACAGCAGGCTGCCACATTTGCATTTGCTTCCAGCCCGCTCCAGCACTGGACGCGAACGAAAACAGATTCGGATCTGGCCAATGGATTTAAAGTTGTCTTCGCAGCCCCGGCCCATTCGCAGTCCAGCCCGTCTGCTTGGCCGAGTCCTCTCTCGCCATACCTCGAGGTACCTTGCCAAAGAGTCTCCAAGAGGGACTTGAGAAACTCTGACTCCGACCTAACCGCTCCCAGTTGCCAACGCCAAAAACTCACACCCTACTTTAATTTGACATCATCCAGCTCAGGCCACCCGTATCCGCATTCGTGGTGCTTATCCTGTTCCCGGTCCAGTCCGCTGTTCAGACGTCTCTCCGCCCGACCTGCTCTGCCAATGCAGTCGATCCGGGCATGGATGAGGAGGAAGGATACTGCTACAGACGCCTTCGTGCTCGTCATGCCCGGCCGCTATCTGGGTACCTCTTCATCAACCAATCTTGACTCCGGCCCGCCATCGAACAAGCCGTGCCTTTTGCCGCCGCAAGAGATTGACCGAGACTCAACTCGAACCCTCCACCCTACCCCCTGAACCTCAAAGTTCACCGGCCAGCCTCGGTTTCCCCGTTTTGCTTGTCTAAGCCCCGGCCCCTACTTCTAAGCCAATCGACCGCCAATGGCCCCTATGTCTCATGCCGGCGAGAGTGCCGTGCCCACGCTCAAAGATGAGAGCGCCCCTGCGAAGCGCAAAAGGGCGAGTAAGCCAAAGGTCCGAACCGGATGTATCACCTGGTAAGCAGCCTGCTTGAAGCCTCCATTTTCCTTCTGCCGATATCCTCCTGTATAAACGAACGCTGACCTGGTCGCAGCAAGTAAGGCGTGCCTCCAGGCACTTTCCCGATACCGCTCATGATGAGTTGACTTTGAGGATACTGACCGAGCCTTTCGTCGTCTTCTAGAATCAGGCGTATTAAATGCGGAGAGGAAAGACCGTCTTGTCTCCGTTGCACTTCGACGGGACGGACTTGTGATGGGTACGACAAGGCCGTGCCAGCTCGCCCAAGAGACGCTGACGGCCCGCAAGGTGCCTCTGTGGTTGTCCAGGAACGCTGCCTGGAGGCTTGGTCTCATCACCAGGCTCTTCGCGTCCTGAGCCCACTCGTCGCTGACATTGATGGAACGCAGGCCGAGCGCCTTTATTTCCATCGCTTCCGCCGTGTTGCGGAGGGCGGCCTCTGCAACCATGTCACCAATCTCTCCAGTTTCTGGAGCAGACTTGCTCCCCAGCTAAGTCATTACGACGATGCCGTTAAGCATGCCATTGTCGCCCTCGGCTCCGCCTACCACATCTACCAGTCGGAGCTTCCTCAGGGCGCAGACGGGCCGTCTCCCCGTGAGCTCGAAATCTTCACCATCCAGCAGTATAGCACCGCCATGTCCAAACTCTCGAGCTACGCCCATGTGCCTATGAGGGACAGAATCACCGTCACCCTGCTTTGCTGCGTATCATTCGTCTGTATCGAGACGCTGCGAAATAACTGGCGACCCGCCCTGACTCACTTATCCAACGGCTTGCGAATCATCGAAAGCTTGCCCATGGCCACGCTCAACAAACTCAAAAACACTCGCCCAGCCTACGAATGGTCAAACTCCACTGACGACATACTGGGCATGGACTACATCCTAAGACTTTTCGCCACGTGGGAAGTTTCTTGCGCGCTATTCGCCGAGAACTTCAAGCCCGTTATATCCCTCAAGTTATACGAAGGGCGAGAACTGGACAACAAGCCGCCTGACGAGTTCGAGACGATTACGCAGGCTCATCGGGTCATCGTTCAGTACACTCGCGACGTGTTTGCTCTGACGTGGTTAACCCGGCCGCACCGAGGAGATGACGAGTTCTGGTCTCAACCCATTCCTCGGCGCCAGCACGAGATTTTGATGCAGAGGGGCGATTGCATGGCCGGCCTGTTTGATCGATTCATGGCAAAGCCTCAGGCTCCGTCAAACAGCAGCGAAGAGTTCTATTCCGTTTGCCTAGACAGGCTGCATTACAAGTGCGCACTTCTTCTTTGCGAGAACTTACGTCAGAAACCGCGACAACGAACCCAATCGCCGGACGTTGTAGCCCGTTATGCTGAGCTAATATCCCTCGCCAGCCTCCTCCATCAAGGGTTTGCTGCCAAGCAGAGACAGACGGATGTACTGCCTCGGTCTTTCACTCTCGACATTGGCATCATCGCGCCCCTCTACTTCATTGTCGTCAGTTGCCAAGATACAGCTGTCCAGGAGGGTGCGTTTCGCATTCTCCGGGATTACCCGCAACGGGAGAACCTCTGGGATGGCAATACTGTCCGAAACCTATTGGTTACCGCTGAAAATATCAGCCATGGGCCAGCGCATCTCTTGGAAGAGGTACCCAATTCACTTGCATTCGGAAAGGGTTTGCCTGCCCTGTACGAAAAGCTTCAGGAGCTCCACATCAAGGTCGAAGAGGACTAAGGTGCATGGCACTTCGGACGGGGTGCTAACTTTTGGGAAGTGAAGCCCGTGAAGTACGTATGGTGATGCCCCGTGCTCGTAGATTTGTAAAGCTAACGAAAGAGAGAGACCGGCCCCTCTCAGCTGCTGATACGGATATGACGCTGTGGGTTGAGGGGTTTGGGCCTTGTTGGGATCAGTGCGATGAACTTGACTATATGTTACAACATTCATCCAGTGTGCCGCTCTGGGTACACTTCTCCGGATAGCAACGCTTGATGATCGCGCTCTCCAGACCAGGAAGCCGAAAAAGAGCGACTCAGCAACGGGGAGCTCTCCCTAAAGTACCGTACCTGATAGATGAGGTAGGTAGGCGAGAGAAATGTTCCGTGCCGTATTAGCCTTCTGCAATAAGAAAGTACTGGGTCACTGGAGATCATTCACCCCCAAACATAACAATTCTCGCTTGAATTTAACGATTCGTGAGATGCATCCCGAAATAGAGGAGAGAGGAGTATGTTATTTTTGCTCTTATTAACACGGATATTGGAAAAGGGCTTTCAAACCACTTTGCAAGCACGCAATTATAGACAACTAAAAGCTGAGAGTTGCCTACTATAAAAAGAATATCTTTCTCGCTGGGTCTTGTTTAAGGGGAGAGCCATATGTCTGAATTGAGTGTCCACGTTCCACGTGCCTTTGCGTAGTCTAAGGTACCTTAGCTACCTGCAGTGGTACTAGGTACCTAGGTAGACAGCTAGTACGACACCTAACTCTTTGAGGAAGGCAAAGGGTACTGCTTCCATTGCCTAAGTTGCCTAGAGTGCCTGCCCTAGGCAGCTTAGTGGGGCTGGCTACGTATCTGTATCCACTTACCTAAGGTGCCGGTAGGTTAGGTAGTGACTTGATGCACCTGAGGGGCAGGCAGCAGACGGAGCTTCCCTGAGCCTAGATACTACCTACCTACAACTATCATAGCTTCAACTCCCACGCGTTTGGGCCGTGATACCTTGGCCGCGCAGCGCACTCAAACACATCATATCGGCTACTCCGGCTGCGCAAAATGGCATCGTTCCCCCCAGAAGTACCCACGATCTTTGAAGAAAAGACTGGATTCGATTTGAATATTCAACACGGCCACCAGGATCTAGTTCAAGCCGTGGCTTTCAATACCTATGGAGACCGCTGCGCGACTGGGTCCGTCGATGGCAAGATCAAAGTCTTCAATCGGCATAAAGATGGCGTTTGGCACCACTGTGACACCTGGGGGGCCCATGGTGGCGAAATATTAGAGGTAGGAAGCCCTAACCGTCTCCCAAACTGCGACACTGTCGTCGTCGTCGTCATCGTCGTCGTCGCGATCCCAGACTGATGCCCCTCCGTCCTTCAGCTCCAATGGCTCCCCCCGACAGTTTATCCGAACCTCATTGCCTCTCTAGGGATAGAGGGTCGCTTCAAGCTGTGGGTGGAAGACCCGTCCGCCGCTCCTGGCCGCCGTTTCAGCGCCAATAATCGAGCGACAACTAGCAAAGCCGCCTACGAGATGCGCTCTGCAAAATACCCCTACCGATCCTTCTCTATGAAGCATAACGAGGAAACGCGGCATACCTACCTGGCTCTGCTCGCATCCGATGGCCGCCTGACGGTATACGAAAATGAGCAACCCGAGAACATGTCAGAGTACACTTCAATCGACGAGTTCATCATATGCCCGAGGCCGAACCGTGGCGAGGAGATCAGCTTTAAGGTTCGCTTCGATCCGAATCCGGACCCATGTTATAACGCGCTACGGGCAGGAGTAGCGAGCGACTCTCTGGGGCTCGTCGTTGCGGGCATGACTTCGGTCAAGATTTACCGGTCTCGGGACGTTATCACGACCTCGTATGGTGTGGCCCTGTCACAACGCGAATTCTACCTGGCTGTCGAGGTTGGCGTCCACAGGGGACTCGTACGCGATGTGGCATGGGCGCCAGGGAACATCAGAGGGTACGACATCATCGCGACGGCCTGCCAAGACGGCTTCGTGAGGGCGTTCCGTATCGACACGCCCCACTCGGCTGACGACGGCAAGAACTGGTCTACGACGGAGCTAACGAGGCAGGAGAACCACCAAGCTCATGCTTCGTCGAAGGCTGGCCAATCGACTGATAAGCAACACCAGTCGGAGCTCAGCGCGAGTCTGGCAAAGTCTGGCTTTCATGCAGAACGGCACTTTTCCGGCCAGCCCGGGCAGGTGAAGCACGTTTTCAAGGATATTGCGAAGCTCGACAGTCACCGCACGCCCGTTTGGCGGGTGGGATTTGATGATGACGGCCAGATCCTGGCTAGCACCGGTGATGACGGGAAGCTGATCTGTTATCGCCAAACCCCGAGCGGCACCTGGGCTAAAAGCTCGGAGTTGGCCACGGTGAAGACGCGGATGGCTACTCCTTAGGTAATGCGACGTCAAAGCCTCCCCCTCTTGCAAAGGCGTGGCATATCAGCTTTAGAGTCTATGCTATTTCAATGGCCGCGAGGAGAATACACCGCCTGGCCTGGCCCCGAGCAACGACTTCTTAGTTGAAGGTACATTGTCGAGGCCGTTTGCAGTAGTAGTTAGCGCTTCGCGTTTCGACAGCGGCGCCTAGCTAACTACTCGCGCCAAGCACAAATGTAACTCAGCGCACAGGCTCAAGACAGTCATGATATCAAAGAGAACCGGCAGAGTTTCTACCTGTTTGGAGGCCGGCATTGCCAGGATATTGGTCAGCAGCATCGTGAGAATTGGATGCCTGTCTAGGTGGGACAGTGTGCATTCAGCCGCCACGGAACGCCGCGGTTGAGCCAAGGTGATGTCGATGTTAGATACCCTACTGAAAGATTTCTGAACCTGCGCCTGCTTCACTTGCAATGGTTGCCAAGCGCCTTTGATTACACATTTCCTACGGTACAATATCGGCTGTTTTGTCTGCCGTTTTCTTGTTAACCCGACAACTACTTCCTGCGCTTCTGGCCACCGCCTCCGTCGTCCGGTGCTTGGCGTTTCCGGCCCTCCTTGCGCCAAAACTCCTTGCTCTCCTTCTTTTCCCTCGCCTCCTTCTTCTCCTCGGAGTCGGCCAGTTTCTTGCGGTACTCTGCGCGCTTTTCTTCCTTCTTAGCTGCGCGGCGGGCCACCTTGTCGTTGCGGATCGTCGAGAGCTGCTGCAGTAGGTTGCGCGCCGTCTTCTCCTCCTTGTTGAGCACGACGGCCCGCTTCTGCATGTACGTTTCCTTCTTCTGCTTCCGGGTTTCCACGATCTGCGACTTGAAGGGCAGCTCGGCCGCGAGGGCACGGGGCACACGCAGGGGGTTGAAGTGACGCGTCTCGCGCTCGATCTTGCGGTACTGACTGTTTTTCTCGAGCGGGGTCTCGATGCCCTCGGCCCGGCGCACCTCGCCCGTAAGACGCATCGCCTGCCATCCGATGAGGTTTGTCACCGGGTTGTAGAAGCGGTGCGGCTTGATAGGGTACCATGCGCGCAGGAAGACAATATCGCTGTACAGGATCTTGTCCTCGAAGGTGGCCCGAAAATGACCCTCGGGCTTGGACAGTGCGCGCTTGATCTGGCCGCGCACGCCCGAGACCGTCTTGATGGACGCGCCCTCGAACTTTGCGATCTCGAGCGCCGTATTGAACATGCCCTTGATGAAGGCCGTGTTCTTATGGATCTTGTCCGCCGTACCCGTGAGCTTGAGCTTCTTGACGATCTCGGTTGATTCGTCCACGCTTAAAACCGTTCCCGTCGCCGCTATCCGGAAGCCGGGGTTGGCGGGCGAGAAGGACTGGAAGCACACGAAGCCCGTATTGGGCGCGATGAGCGGTCCGTAAATGGTTCCAAAGCAGTGCATGTGCTCCGGCGTGTACTTGAGCATACGGTTTCTCGTTCTCGAGTCGGATATGCTGTAGATGGGTAGCGTCTGGAAGCGCCTCCAGCCGATGGAGAAAATCAATGGATCGTTGGTCTTGAGGATCTTCTTGTGCCACCGGTGCTTTTTGATCCGCACCTGGACGAAGCCAAACCGGTCTTCGGTAGGAGACAAGCCGCCGAGGATAACGGGCATACGAGGGTTGAACTTTTCGACGAATTCGGCCGGAACACCCTCGATGACGAACTTGGCATACTTGCCAGCCCGGTAGCCTTCCACGGCCGCTCTTTGCCTCTCGTCGAGATTTTCGAACTCGGCCTTGTTGATGTCCAACTGCTTCTGGATAATGGCCTTTTGCGACTCGTACCACTCATCCTCCCCAAATTCCTGGTCGCCTCCACTTTCTCGGCGGGTGTTGGCCTTGTCGTTCATGAAGCCCTCCCTGTCTTCCTCCTCAAAGCGGAGCTTGAGTTCTTCCTTTCGCCTGGCGTTCTTTTCACGCTCTGTCTCGAAGCTCTCCTCCTCGGTGTGCTCTTCGGAGCCATGCTGTTCCCCGGTCTCGAGGTCCTCAAAGACACCATCGCCCTCATCGTCCTCATCCTCATCGTCAATGCCGTCAAATTCATCGTCCTCGTCCTGGCCATCCTCGTCATCGCTACCACCCCGCAACGCTGCCGTAGTGAATCGCCGTCTCAAGGCCTCTACGTTTGCCTCCTGCGACCACTTTGCGGCCAGATCTTCGTAATCGTACAGAGGTATCGATCTGTCCTCTACCTTGTCTTCCTTGTCTTGCTTGGACTTTTTGAAGAACTCCTCGTCGTCCGATGCCTCAATATCTTCTTCCTCCTCTTCTTGATCCTCACCACGCCATCTCTTCAACACCTCCTCTGGCGTCATGGAGTCATCATACATGAACCTGGCCAGGTCTGGAGTGTGGTAGGAGCGCCTCTTGCTGTGAAGCCTCTTTGCATGCTCGGCCATGTTTTCTTTCCATCTCAAGGCGGCGGCCTCCTCGTCCGATTCAAAATTCTCGTCGTCCATGTCCTCGTCTTCATCGTCGTCTTCCAGACCAGATATTGAACCGAGGTCGGAGTCGCTGTCGGCGAAGGCGACCTCCTCGTCGCCGCCATTCTTTTCGGCATCCTTACGGAACATCTTGCCCAATCTGTCCTCGCTGAATTCCTCCTCAATATCGGATTCGCCCTGATCTTCACCACTGACGAAACCGTCGTCGGGGACTTCGCCGTCGGACTCTTCTCCACGATCCGCAAAGCGCGCATGTCGACGAGTCTTCCTGCCGTTGTCTTCCTCGTCGGCAATTTCCTTAATTTGCTTACCCCCCTTGAATAGCTGAACACCCTCTTCAGTCTGACCCAGCAGCTTTCGCTCGGCCTGTAACCCGATTATAAGCTCCTCACCCTCACCTCTTTCGACGTTCTCCGCGTCCTTGTCGAAGGTAAAACCCTTTTCCCTTGTGATCCATATGGCGTCGCCGTCGATTTTGAGACCACTGCGATCAGACATGGGCGCGTGAAGCTTCTTCTCCTTTTCGTCGAGGCGTCGCCGCGTCGTCTTGCCCGTGATCTTGGCAATAGCCTGTTCCATAGCCGGGGTTGGACAAGGGTCTGGGAGTACCTCCAAGTTAGAGACAGTGAAATCGCCGAGTCCAGGAACATGCACTCGTTGCCCCTGAGAGGCAAAGTTGGTGCCCCGAAGGTATCCCGACAAGACAACCGATCGATCACACTTAGGATCCTCCTCAATCTTCGTGGGGTGAGTGATGTCTCTGTAGCTGTCGATGATGGTATAGGGGTGAGAGTTTCTCCAGACGAGGGGTCGAGGATTCTTCATGACGGAGAGGAAGCGCGAGAGGTTGTGGATTTCGCGATCAGGGTAGCGACCGTTCATAACTCCAGAAAGATAGAAAAGATGTGCCCCCTGATACAGCTCACTCCACAGCCTCCTCTTGAGTCGTTTCTTCGCATCTTTGAGAGCCTGTG
Source organism: Colletotrichum gigasporum (assembly GCA_024584535.1). Classification (NCBI taxonomy): domain Eukaryota; kingdom Fungi; phylum Ascomycota; class Sordariomycetes; order Glomerellales; family Glomerellaceae; genus Colletotrichum; species Colletotrichum gigasporum. Next base: position 4,062,242 of record CP077951.1, read on the forward strand.
GTTTGCGGAATAGGTCGAGGTGTGTCAGGATGCCGAAAACGTTGCCGGGCATACCGGTAGCAGCGAGAATGTTGAGAAATTCCATCGTCTCCATCTCAAAGCCGTAGTTGCCATCGATCATGAGCAGAACAATGTCTGTGATCTTGGCTATGTCAACCATTGCCTCCAGCTCATTGGGGCATTCGATGAAGGTCAACCGCTGCTTCTTGGACGTGACGACGGTGATGGGGCCTTGGGGCTCAGAGAGGGTCTCCTTCGCATATCGCCTGATCAGGGACTTGAGCAGGGTCGTCTTGCCGACACCAGGAGGTCCGACAATGGTGACTACCCTTGGTGGTGGCTCGTCGGGGAGCCTGTCGACGAGAGGAACATGGAGTCGCTTCTCTTTGATCTGCCAAGTCGCGCACGTTAGTAGCCGCGATAACTTCTGAATGGCTGGAGGGTCCGTACATCAGAAGACCGCGCGGCAGACTTTGCAAGCTTGCCCGGGTTTGAGAAGGCGAAGGCTTTGGGGTTTCGGTCTAGAGATTGCATTTGTCAGTATCGAGAATGGGCTAAAGCTGTCAATATTGGGACCGAGGACATACCCCCAGTGTGCTTCTTCTTCTCCTTCGCCTTACGATGAGGCTTGTGCACTTGATCCTCCATGTTGGGCGCAGCGTTACCCAAAAGCCGTTGGGAGGTCCTTCTGCATCACGACGGAGGATGTGGGATTTTTTTTTTCTGGACGCGACTCGGCGGCACGGAGTATTCAAAATTTATTGCGGGCCTTATCTTATCTTATCCTGCTTATCGATAGCGGCCGGAAGAATCATCCCCACTCCCCGGGACCTTACCTGGTAAAGTACTATGTATCTTGGGCGGTGCCTAAGATCCCTTTACCTTAGCTATCGAGGCATCTATTTATCTTAGGTACCTATGTACACTATTGGGTACACCTCTCACATTACATGTGCCCCTCCCACCTGTTGGGCTAAGTAAGGTAGCTGTTGAGGATCATCAAGGAAGATGTTGCACAGCTACTTGGCCACAGTACCTATACTATTTATACTATTCCTTTCCTAAGATAAGCGAATAAGTAGAGACTTTGCAGATGCGATCTCTGTTTTCCGGGTAAGTGGAACTTTGTGGTCCCTTTCCCTTAAAGTCCTCCAGCAGCGCAGCGCGCAGCAGCACCCACAGCTGAGACTTTGCCAATTGCAGGACATGACAGTAAAGTATTGGTTAGTTCCCAATGGATGGGTACTGGGGGGCCGGTAAATGGAAACCAGAGTATGTCCCGAGGGCACTCGCTTCACTGAGTCCATACTACAACTGTAGTGCTGGTCAGCGGTGACGACATGGCCGATGACGAACGCCGTTTAGCAAGGTGAGGATACATGGCAGAGAGAGACACGTTGATCATTGATTGGCCTCTTCGCACAGTCACCAGACACGAGCTGGCTCCGCAATCGCCAGCGAGTAGCGCAGCGGCAGGATATGGACGGGTGAAGAAATAACCCAAGATGCAAAGAAAGCTAGCTCTGGTTGGCAAGCCCTCTCGTCTTCTGCCATGATGCGTGCGCACACTGCGGGCGTATCCCCAGATGCGAGGATGCGCTCCATGCGCACGCCTGGGACAGCTGGTCTACGCATCGCACACGCGCACGCGGTGGACGCAACGGATGACGTATTGGCAAGGTGGGCTACTGGCGATGTGGGTTGGTGTGTCTGGCGGTCTCTTCTCTACGGACGGGAGGGAGGAGACCACACTCCGCAATACCGTAGAAGTACAGACAGTTAGTTGCATGGACCTCCCTCCACTCACTGAACCGCTTGCGCACCGCCAACGCCGCCCGTTAAACCTTTCGCGTCACTTTTAGTTCCCGGCAAGTCGCGAATGTGCCCACCTCACCCCCATCCTGTCACTGGTGGGGAACTCCCAGGTGCCTTACCTTCCCTCCCTGTAGCTGTGCCCGACCCGTGCGTGCCTGTGCCTGTCCCTCCTCAAAAACACAGGGTCAATATGAGACCTGTTAGGCGCTTTATAAATATAAAGCCCGTCAGCCAGCCGCATCCCCGCCTTCCTCCGTCAACTCAATCGCTACAACCTCCGCACTCTTCCACAGTAACAACTTACCACCAGCCCCATCACGAGATCCATACCACCACAACCTTCAATATGCCTACCTACATTGTGAGGATCAAAAGCAAATCCTGTTGAAAAGCTCCAACATGTTAACATCGTCCAATCCTAGGTCACCTGCAAGGAGGACGCCTCCCCTGAACAGTTCAAGGCGTATGTAGCCAGTTGCAGCCCACGGCGAAAGAAGAGAGCTTACGCATGCTGATACCGCGCGCAGTGCCAAGCAGCATGCCATTGATCAGGGTGGCAAGATCGGACATGAGTACAGTCTGATCAAGGGCTTCTCGTAAGTTGATTCCCAAGGAACAACTCGTGTCTCCGCAACTTGCCTAACCTTTTGCTCCTCCAGTGTCGAATTCCCCGAGGACAAGGTTCAGACCCTGTCGAGTCACGAGCATGTCAAGCATGTCGAGAAGGACCAGGAAGTAAGGACGCAATAAGGGTTGATTCCCGGAATGAGAGGCTAGGCTTGGTTCTGGCTCCGATAAGCTGTTTTCCTGATGTGCGGCACGGCACGTACATTGCACTAGATTTATTCCATAATGACTTGATGCTACTCAACCCTGCGCATCCTGCTCCCCCAGATGCGAGCCTCTGGATCATACGCCGGCCGAGTGAGAAGAAAACGTCTGCTGGTTGAAGCGGCCTTGATATGCTCCGAAACACATTGCCACCACCATCGTCCTCTCCTCTTTCTGCACCGGCAGGTCCTTGGCTGAGGTGCCCCGCGCGGTTGGAGTCGGCCCCCGCCGTCTGTGTCTCACCACCCGGCGCCGAACCTACAGGGATGGTATGGACCATACGTATGGTCCCCCCAAGCACGGGTAGGCCCCAAGTACCCGCGCTAACATTAGTTCACTGCATCTGGGCGTCTGAGTCAAGCCAGTTCCAATGCGTATGATCTCATCCTGCTCATATCAACACCATCCCACCGAGTCTTTGACCGCAACACCAACAATGCCGCCATGACGATTATCGCGAGACCATTGAGGCCCTTTCGGCTCCAGAGGACAAACTTTGGTTATCAATTACGCCCCTTTTCCTTCCGCCATGGCGTCCGTAGCAGTTCCTCCTTCCACCTGTCGCGCGTCGACGATCACGAGATTGTGCAACTTGCCAGCAAACCTCAACATCCCCTGAGCCTCGGCGACCTGGTCAAGTAAGAGAAAGACTGTCTCCATTCCTCATTTAGGCTTTGACACCTTGGTCTAACAATGCGTTATCACCAAGACACGGACGCCCTCCCTTGAGCGAGAAGTCGCTCCTCTCCTCGGCAAACTTCACCCTCTCTCTCCTTCCCATCCGTCTTGCCCACCGAATACAGGCCCTACGGAACCTCCCCTACATCGTGGTTTCCAACCCAAACATCAGCCGTATCTACAACAACTATGTTCACTCGCTGTCGACCCTCCTCCCCTGGTGGAAAAAGGGCAACAAGGGCGGCGAGAACGCCGTCCGTACCCTCGACGACGAGATCCGCTTCACTGAGGTTCTTGCTGAGCTTGTCGCGACGCACACAGATACCATTCCCATTCTCGCCCGCGGATTTCTTGAGTGCCGCCGCTATATTAGCCCTGCCGAGGTCACTCGTTTTCTCGACGAGCACCTTCGCGCCCGCATTGGCACCCGCCTCGTCGCCGAGCAGCACATCGCCCTTCACTATAGCAGCCAGCCACACTTCGATCCGGGCGCCAGCCCGACCCCTTGCCCAGAGCACCCCAGCTACATCGGCGTCATCGATACAGCGCTGCGCCCAGCTCATATCATTGAGTCCTGCGCCGGCTTCGTTGCCGACATCTGCGAGCTGCGCTATGGTGTCCGCCCGCGGCTATATATCGACGGCGAGCCCGACACCACTTTCGCCTTCGTACCTATGCACCTTGAATACATCGTAACTGAGCTGCTCAAGAATGCGTTCAGGGCAACCGTAGAACACCGCGATAACAAGGAGCCCATCGTCGTCACGATCGCCCCCGAGCCGCCCGCCCGCAAGCAGACAGGACAGCCTATCAAGATTGAAGTGCCTGAGGAGACAAGGAGCGGGTTCAAGAGCAACGCCATAAAGCCCCTGGACGACAACGTTCCCGGTGTGACGATTCGGATACGAGACCGCGGGGGAGGCATCTCTCCCGAGGTCCTGCCCAACATCTGGTCTTACTCCTTCACTACCTTCTCTGAGGATGATGAATTCCCTGGGTCTGACGGCCACAACGGTTTGAATGTCATATCCAGTGCAAGTGCAGGCGGCAGCTCTATTGCAGGTCTTGGGTATGGCCTGCCGCTCAGCCGTGCCTATGCCGAGTATTTTGGCGGTGGAATCGCCGTCCAGAGTTTATATGGTTGGGGCACCGACGTATATCTCCGACTAAACGGAGTGGGCAAGATTCAGTAAAGTGGGAGCTCAAGTCTCCTGGAAGTGGTCTCAAGGGTTGTTCCAGGTGATGGCGAGAACTATAAAGCACCGTGCATCATGCAGAGGTCACCAACAGAGCATAGCTAAGCGTAGGGCGTGTTCAGTTGCTTCGTGAGAATTAAGTGGACTACTAGGAGATGTATTACCAAGTGGATGCCATCCACAGTCGATGCTTTAACCAAGAGGAAGTGTATGCCCCCCAACCAACGAGATATGAAAACAAGAAAAGATAGAATCAAGACAACATCTCTGAGTTGAAACCCGTCTCGTAGATCGATCGCAACGCCCCGAATTTTTGACCAGCCTCCTACAAATGTCCTCATTATGCGACAGAGAAATGACTTATATACGATTCTCAAATGCCTCTTACATGTTGGCTAGCTCGTTGTCGATCTGCCTGTCCATGTATGTCCTCCTCTCACCAACAAGCCCGGTCTGCAACCTCTGTTCGACGAGGGCGCGCACCTGTTTCTTCGTCACTGTATCGAGGTCAACCTCCCGAAGGACGCCCTGGATAGCTTCGATGATCATGCCATCGTCAGGACCCGTATTGCCGCGCTGGAAGTCAAAAGACGTGGTCGATTGGGCTGCAGCGTGAGGCCGGTTCAGACCCAGCGCTGATTGTGAGCGGTTACCGCCGAGGCCGGGAGAGAGACTGGCTTGACCACGGAGATTGGAGACACTCGGGCGGTTGCTAGGGAAGTCCTGGTAAGGAGTCTGCATGCGGTTGATGTCGTGAGCGCCCAATGAGGCCATCGACTGTCTGTTGGCCATGGTCTGGTCATTGTTGTACGGGCTGGTTGCGCCCGATGCGCGAGCCATATGTCCGAACGGAGCAGGGGACTGGGGCGGCATGTAGGTGTTGTTGCGGTTCATGCCGGTGAGCACAGAGCCCTGACGGACGGAGGAGTAGACGGACCTGATCTCGTCCATCTCGTACTGGTCCTCATATCCCATATCGTGTTTCTCCATGTAGCCACCGCGGCGGCCAGGGAGATTGTTAGCCATGGCGTAATCGTCCCATCGCTGGAGGGGAATGCTCCTGGGGTCGAAGCCTTCGTCGTCAACGGCCACAACTTGCTTGTTGCCCTTCTCTCCGATGACAATACGGGTGTTACCCCAAGAGAAGTTGTCCTGGTTCCAGAAAGAGTAAATAGGAAGGGCAAAGGAGTAAATAGGGAAAGCCAAGAGGTAGATGATCATCCACCCAATGTGCTGCCACTGTCTCTTGAGGATGAAAATGAGTGCTTGAAGGCCATACACAGCGGCAATCATAGCGATCGAAATGTAGGGAATTTGGCCAGATTTGGTAGCCACCGTGTAAATGAGGTATCCGATATAGACGGTAGTGGCGGGGAGAACGATGGTTCCAAAGAGGTCGATGAAGACGACAAAGCGCATGCTAAAACAGCAGAAACCACACATCTCCTTGAGTTTCATCAACTCAAACAGGTTGTGGATAGTGGAGTTAATCCACCGACGACGCTGCGATAGCAAAACGCTCCACGACTCAGGTGCCGCAGTCTGACAATACGCATCGGCAATGAACTTGTACTTCATTGACGGGAAGTACTTCGTCATCAGGGTGGTCAGGTATCGATCCTCACCGAGGGCCAGAAGGTTCTTCTTGTGAAGAGTGTCGACATCACAAACACTGTAGTCCCGAATGACGTTGTCAGAGATGATGAGCGGCTTGCCCTTATCGACGGTCCGTAGACGATACATGGTGAAACTAGGACAAGATTAGCGGGACTCTTTTCGCAAGGAGCTCGCATCAACAAAGGTACTTACCAACCAGGCAAACAAGTGACGCTGCCGAAGAGAGATTCGAAGGCCTTGGCCAGGTTGTGGGAAATGAAGTACTCGTAAACCTGAATCATGGTCCACCAAGTCCGGTCATCGTTCTGCAAGCCCGTCTCGCCGCAGATACCAGCAATCTTGGCATCGTTGGCGCATGCAGAGACCAGTCTGTTGAGCGAGTCTTCACGAACACAGGTATCGGCGTCAACCATCATGAGGTATTCGTACAGTTCGGGATCGACGCCGATAATGTTGTTGATCTGATGGAACATTTCCAGCTCAAGAGGGCTCATGGGCGCACGATGGTGGACGCGGTTGAGGAAGCTCATCAGAAGAATCTGGGAGTCACGCTTGCCTCTGTTACCAGGCTTGGACTTGGTCTGCTCCGACTCCTTTCCGACCTTGACGACGACCAGGTATGGGACGACATTGCCCTCGAATTCGTACAAGCCAGAGTAGACCTTGCCATAATTCAGTTGTTCGCTGCCAGTACCAACAGACTTGAAGGGAAGCGCCGGTGGGTCAACCTTGGGGTCAACTCCGAGGATGTCTAGGACAATCTTCGGAGTGGGACGATCGTTGCCCGCACCAACGATGATACCATCACAGATGACACAAATGAGCTTCCTCTTGTTGTCGTACTGCAGCGCTGTAAGGGAATCGAGGGCTTTCCGCAGTGAGTCTTCGCCTTCGGTGTAGGCTGGAACCTGACAGATGACGAACTTGTCTTGCGGGGCAGGACGTCTCTTGGACCCAAATTGAAGGGCGGCCAAGAACTTGATAAGAATAACGGAGCAGATGATGATCATCATTGCCAACATGATATAGTTGTTGGTCTGACATTTGGCGGAGTAGCGGAAGTCGGGAATGCCCACATAGAACAGGTTTTTGATGCAGTTCATGCTGTTCTGGACGGATGTGTTCTCGGTCGTGTTGGAAGCAGCGTTCTTGATGACGTCGTTCCATAGATCAGTGACATCCTCGCCGGGGTTGTTGGAAACAACGTTGGTGAGCTTGGTGTTGAGGAACTTGTACATGTCGACATTCTTCTGCAAATCCTGAGTGTGATAGTAGTCGGTCAAGTCGTAAACCCCGCCGTCATAGATAACCCACATGTGGCTGTTGTCAGAACCATCCTTCTCCACGTCCTTTTTGTCCCAAACGAGGTCGCCCTTGTAGTATTCTTTCATGCGAACCAGGAACTTCTTGCTGTACCAGTCGGTGCTGCCTAGAGCGCTGGTGCGATCCGACGCATAGAGGCCGCTCTTGTGGATGGCGTTCGCGTACTCAGCAGTGTTGTTTGATAATAGCTGAGTGGTTTCCGCAATACCAAGGCCAGGGCAAACCAACGTCAGAGGAGGGGGAAAGTAATCATCCAAGTTCATGCCAGCGAACGGTAACATGCTATCCTTGGTGGTCTCAATCGACGTGTCAGAATGCTGCGTCTTCCAGAACTTTGAGATGTCGTAGACACGACCGCGAACGCTAACGTAGAAGTCGGTCTCACCCCCGTGGTAGCCAACTTCTTTGGTATTCCAGGCCTTGTCGAGATTGGGACAGAGAAGTTTGCCAAAGAAGATAATCCAGAAGACGGTAACGGCGTTGATCAGAAAAATAAACCACACGAGAACAAGCTTCTCACGCCAAGCCATACGGACATCAGGTCGCTTCATTCGACCGACAAACCGGAGCAAGGGAGAGGGAATCCAGAAGGTCCAAAACCAGGTGACTGCGACCCAAATACGTCTCTCCTTGGTCATGGTCTTCGTCTCGACGTGTTTGCCGTCCGCTAGCTCTGGGTCCATCTGCCCGACGAACTCGCCTTCGTTGCTGTAGAAAACTTGACCCTTGTATGTGTCTCCCTTGTTGCCAAGACCATAGTCTCCGGTGCTTGCATTATTGCGCAACCCGGAAGGAGCAATCGATGGAGCGCGCATGGCATTGTTGTGATTGAGCGTGGCTTGAGAGATGTTGCCCTGGCTGAAGTTTCGCTGGTGAGCAATCAGATGATCACGGCTTCCGTTGGGAGTGGTGTCGAGCATGGGCGTCGGGAAGTAGCCGCTACCATTCGCCGAGTAGCCCGACTCCAAGTTGTTGGCCACCATGACGTTACCCATGCCAGGGAGGTTGTTATCCATGGGCTTCATGTCGAGCATGCTTTCAGCCTCCCACCAGGCACCTTCACGTACCCACACGCGCTCCTTGCCAACGACAACTTCGCCGTTGGTCCAGCCGCGCTCGAGGATCCAAGTCTCGATGCCCTCACGACCATCTTTGCAGCCAAGCGCGGAGTAGCGCTGCACAAACTCGTCAATATCGAAATCAGCGGTAAAGTCGAGGTTCTTGTTCCGCCTGTTGGCCCACTCCGGCAACCGCCAAGCCCGCAGCTGGCGAGAAACAGTTCCGGCAGACCAAGCAGAGTTAACCGACGGAAGAGCAGCCAAGCTGGCCGGTGAGTCGTCGGTAGGGTGAATGGAAAGCTGGTACCACACGCGACTGGAACTCAGTAGAGACGAGATGTCGATGCGGCCAGCACGCCCCAGGTTAATGCCATCGCCGACAACGGGGAAGAGCAGCTTTCTGAGGAAGGCATCGTCATCGGCAGAGTGTCCGATCTTCTCGAGAACCTCCTCACGCTTATCGAGCTCATGCTGGCGGTCCTTGGCGGCAGCACTGTTCATAATGCCCAGTTCTGGGCCAACTTCGCCAACGGCAGTTTGGACCTCCCGAGCAACGGAGCTGCCGGCGGGAGAGACCTCGACACCATCCGCGATCATCTCAGCGTTAATGCCGAGGGTGTCGTCGAACACTCCCCTCATGGATAGTGCCTTACCCAAGGTTGGATCAGGCACGTCCAAGACGGTGATGCAGACAGTGTCTCCACCATCACCGTTGGAGGTCGGCGTGCGGACACCGCAGCCGTCGATAGACTCGGCACCATCCTTGATGCGGGCCATCTGGGCAGAGATAGCTTCATTGGCCTTGGATATGACCCAGTCTACCAACGCCTCGTAAAGACCTCCAACAAAGGTCGCTCGGTCTTCTGTTGTACAGTGTCTGGCGAGGGTCTCGGGATCCATTCCCATGAGACCACTAACATCTTCGCAAACCTCCTCAAATACCTCCTCATCCACACCGTAGTCGAGTGTGTCACCAAGTTTAAGCAGGCCTGCGAGGGTGGAAATGAGGTTCCGGTGAGCGGAGCCTTTGATGCCAATTTCCTTGAGAGCAGAGCGGAAGTCGTCGGCTGCGGCAGCATCGTCGGCAGTCGGGAGGTACGAGGGAGGGTCGTATGTGCCAGATCTCGCAAGCAAGGCGTAGCTAGAAGCGGCTTTCAGGCCCAGGAATTCTCTTTCGGCAGGAGTAGAGGCTGAGGTGAGGAGGTAGTAGAAAACGTCAAAGGCGCGGTATCCGGCGTCGGGTGGAATGCTCAGCAGGCCTTTGACGGTATCTATGCCGCCCTGAGACAAGGCAATCGAAGCTCCATTAAGATTACCAGCCAGATCAAGAGTCAAGGTGACACCAAGGGCGGAATGTCGAGAGGTAGAGGGATTGTAGGGTGTAGAGCATCTCAGAAAGGGCTGGACAGCCTCCAACGCCTTGTAGACGGACGATGGAATTGAGAGGGGAAGAGATGAAAGGAATGGCGTGAGGACGGAAGGAGTCGAAGTGTGTAGAGAACTGGAAAACCATCAGCAATGGCACAATTGGGGCGTGTTCTGTTGAATCTTACCCGAGGACAATACACCCATCTTCAGCACGGCGACGAGCGTGTTCCCACGCTCTCGCACCGAGGGCAGCATCTATGGTGCCTCCAGTCCTACCATCGGGGCCAGCCTGGGCTGCAGTAAGCCATGTGTTGACAACCAAGCTCGTGCTGGCATCCAGCTTGTAGGGTTGGGACGAGAGATAAATGTTGTGGACGGCGTTGAGGAGGGTCGTGGTTGAAACTTGGGATGCCTGTTGGCCAGGGCGAGGCCCAGCGAGGCTCTCGGATGCCACCGAGTACATGGACATTCGACCGTTCGCCATAGTTAATGGGGTTCGGATCGTGACGTCCGGCCTGGACAGCCCCGTCGAGGGTCGAGACACTATGCAAGGTTGTTTATGTCGTCGAGCAGGCTATTGGCGGCGAGGTAAACAAGACGTCGGGGCTGAGAGAACGAATGGAGGCCGTCGGTGGTGGGAAGCGACGACGATGAGGATGGGTGACGGATGAAGCGAGTGAATCGGTGGAGGTATGATTACGAGTGTGACGAGAGCGGGAAGAGGCGTGTTGGTATGTTCGGCACGATTTGTCGCTGAGCAACGCGTTCGTGAGGCTGCAGCTGATTCTCCCTTTCTCTTGTTCTCCTTGCAAGAGGCAGACGAGGACGTTGACGCTGAAAACGAAAAGGAGGAAACAACAACAACAGATTAGCGACGGAATAATCAGACCACCAAAGCGAGTGAGGCGGCTGTAGAGGAAAGGTAACGAGAAGAAATTGAAGGCTCCTTCGAACACTTCAACTGAAGGCGAGAGTGGTGGAGGGAGGTAGGTGGCAAGCAAAAGGGGAAGGAAGCAGGCGAGTAGCAGAAGAGCAAAGGCGTCCCCTCCCACAGTGTCTTGTGGGAACGAATATCTAGGTAGGTACTTGGTAAAGCGCAGGCACAAGCACGGCTAAGGCAATGGAGGGCCACCAGGCAAGGCACGGCAGGCAAGGTTACCTTAGGAGCGTGGGTCTCGTAATGATGGATAGGTAATAGGAGTCGGATGAGTGAGCAGCTGCAGCTCAGGCCTAGGGGTGGTAGCTCGGCTGCTAAGGAAAGGTTGCTTAGGGACATTAGGTACATTGTGTGAATATGGTAGACGCCGCGAAGAGTCTTGTCACTGCCCCAGGTTCTTGACCTTGCCTGCTGGATCGTATCTCTGCTGCTAGGCTGCACCTTGGGAGCCCCGAGTTAAGGGATCACCACACCACCAGCCAACCATTCAGCACACAGAGCCCATCCAAATACAGTACGCGTGCCTGGGGGATCCCCCCCCGTCCCCGTCCTTTGATTTTCTTGCCTTCCTTGTCTTGGCCCCTGGCATCCGGCTGGCGAGATAGACCTGAAGCGCAAAGTCTCAGTCCAAGGCCCCCCGGCGAAATTTTGCAGGCGAGAAAGGGGACCCTGGCAACGTTGCCGCCAAGTTCGGTCCCTAAACTTAGCTCGGGCGCCAGGAACCTTGCACTAGAATAGCCCATCCCATCGGCGACGGCGGCCGCGCACTGTAGGGAATCTTACCTAATGCACGCTCTAGCCCCAGCCCCAGCCCCCGCGGCCGTGGCTTCAGCACAGCACCAGAGCTCTCGGAGAGATGCGATGTAGAGATGTGCTACAGGGCTCACAACGTTCCTTCTGACGACCTTGCACAATTATGGGAGCTATTTGCTCACCTCTCAAGACTTGAGGCTGATGAGGGCTGAGACGATGTTGCCAACAGCGAGGGATAGGCCGCAGCACACCTCGGTGTCGATAGCATTCCTTCAGTATGTTGCCCCTCTGCCGCCCTAGTTGCTTTACTACTGATCGATCCCAGGCGCCAAGGTGAGGAACGCATAGCTCTTGGGTCGCCATTAGCGACACACTGTGCGTGACAAGCCTGTCTCAATGTCTCCGTCCGTCAGCACAACACGGCAGGGGGAAATGCAACATGCGACGACGTCAAAACCAGATTCGAGTTGAAAACGACGTGGACCCAAGCCCCAAGACCCAAGGTGAGCATAACCCACGCAAACCCGAGGCCCAGCATCACCACCACCGGCAATGAAGGGCCCCCAAACCGTCTCCACGAATCCCCAGTTGTCAGTCGCACATTCGCTGCTGTGGCCATTAGCTAGGCTGGAACGACTGTAGATCCGGCCGCAGACGGTCCTTTTCTTGGAACAAATACGCGCGCCTAGAGGCCCCGGAGGCTGGTGAGGGGGGCAAAGTCGGCCCACCCACCCGATCGACTGGCGGGAAATGCATGAGAACAAGATGCGAGCAGAGGCAAGCAAACCAATACGACGTGCAACCCTGCATGCGGTGCAAGCATATGGGAAGAGAGAAAGCAGACCAGCACAATTAGCAGGATTTTTTTTTTCCTGGCTGGAGTTGGTTTCAACGTTCACAGCGTGCTGCTGCGCAATGACTGTGCCTCTGTGCCCCTCCGAAAACCTGCGTCAGGTATGGGTGGTTGCTGAGGAAGGCCATTAAAAGCCTCTCTGAACAGATGCAGAATGATGGGATGGATTATCGGATCCATATGTGCAGCTGTCGCAAGGGCAGCCGGTGGTCGTTGTGTGCACTCAGCTGCGAGTCGGCCGTGCCCGAGCCTGCTCAGTTGAAAAGCAGGAGGCTAACCATGTACCGTGGTTCTTGGTTGCGTTGTTGGATGCATCAAGCACTACTACCATATGACGAGCCACCACAACCAGGTATCCATCAGGATCTTATGATCCAACACGTTGCATACGAGCCAACATAGCCTTTCGAGTACAACATGGGTAAGCAAAGCTTCCGAGTATAGATATGACTATGACTGCAAATCCGAGGTGGTTGGGTGGCCAGTGGGCGTCATGAGGAAGGGAGCAAACCATGGCTGCAGGGGACTGGAGCTGAATACGCAGCAACGCTGGGTGGGAGCTGGCAATTCATCAAGAGACAACATGCTGCCCGTGCCCTTGGTGTGCCTTTTGTGTCCTCGTATCATTGGACCGGCGCCTTTGTTTTTCTTCGCGCTTTTTTTTTTTCCCCCGTTGCCCCCCCTCCTCGCTCCAATTGCCGCTGACAGCTTCTCTCGTGCGGAGCCGCGACGCACGTCACCACCGGATTGTGGCCTTGGGACGTCCTGTCTGCTGACAGTATTGGCTGAAGGGTCGAAGTTGGCTTGACTGATGAGATGGTTGGCTGGGCCCATGCAGCGGACACAGCGGCGGGCTAGGACTCGGGTGAGGCTGTGCCATGGCGGGCGTTGAATCTTTCTGGTTGATTTTTTCCTCCCTTTCACCCTCTCTGCCGTATGAATGGATCGGTGTAGGTCATACGTCTCGCCTTCGGTCCGGGAATATTAGGTGGTGTTCGATGTTCGATGCGATCCGTATTGTTCCACCGGGGCAGTTGGATCCAATGCTTTTTTTGGAGCATTTCTAGCGGCCGATGGGCCCTCCATGAGCGGCCAGTAATACGGTCTACCGCTGCCCAATGGAGGGAAGGTATCTTAGGTAATTCGGGCACGTACCCCAATATTCAGCGTGCTCCAGACCGGCTGTTTCCAGACCCAATGGATTGAACTCCACGCCCCCTTTCCTTCCCAATTTTCTTCATGTGCCTGGCCTGGCCATCCCCTTTTCCCTGCGCTGAGCATGTCCTACCTTTTGCAAGGCACTGCGGTACAGTCCCGGCGTCCCGTTCAGTCCCTGCCCTGCTCTACTTTTGCGGACTTCCTTGCCTTTCCCTTGCCCGCTCCACAACTTCCCTGACTAACTTCCGGTACGTACCTGACGTGCCGAAAATATTGACGGGGGCCACCGCTGCAAATTCCTGCGCACTGTGCTTCGAGTACCTTTCCCGAACCTTGAATCTGCACCACAATTCCTTCTCTAATTGAGACGGCCACAATTCGAGGTAATCAAGCCCGGCTTCTCCACAGACGAACCTTGGCTCATGAGCCATGGGCCATGTGAGGTCGTCCGCTCGGCGGCTTGGACCGTCTGCCATCCTAGCATGCATGCCAGCATGCCGCCCATCCAGAAGTTGGAACAGAATTCCGCCATCCAACCTCATCAATCATGCATTATACCTTTTGCTGAATTACCTCATATGGGACGAACACCACCTCAAGCCACACCGCCACACGGCGTGCTTAACAATGCATTCTGTCCTGGCAAGTTTGGATAGGGATGAGACTCGATTACATCAATTACACCCAGCATTTCCGAGCCCAGCAACCCGAGAGGTTGTCGTAGAGATCGCATTCCTCAGACCAGATCCGATCAGACCAGAATGGTCATACAAGCTATCGAGGCCAACAACGACCGAAGGCTGATCGATGTCCATCCCATCCTCCCTTGGGCCATGAAAGTCATCACGCACGGGGTTCGAGGATCGCATGGGATCTTCAGGCACTGACTGGGCCGGGGCGCTGGATCAGCCATAGCCTCTCGCTCTCTCCGCTCGTGTGCCCAAGTTGTGACACTTTGATTGCGTCGGACTTTGAAAAAGATACTCGGCACTGTTTCTTTCCAGGACCGCACTAAACCAACGCTTCCGCTGGCTGGCAAGGATGTTTGGTCACTAAAACCTTCACATGTAGACCGCGTCCATCGGGACGAGAGTCTAGCACGGCACCGGAAACCGCCTGCAACGCCACATCCAAATCCCCATGGGTGGTGATTCGACGCCATCAAGTTTTACATATGCCATTATGGCGACCGCCGTTGACTGTTGCCCTTCCGATGGATGCGTCAAGACATCCGCGAAAGTGCCGAACATCCAGCAGCTGCACCAGCGCAGCGCTGGTTGCTGCTGAGACGCGGCAGCATCACGAGCCGCAGCGTCTCAATCGGTGACCATGGGTTGCGTGTTGAAACGCCACTTTAAACAAATCCGTCAATCATCGGGCACACAAAGTTTATGGATTGTTGCACTCGAACAGCCTTTCCGTCGGTGCGGCCCTCCAACGTTTTGTTTCGAACGATACTTAGGCCACACCACTCTCTCGGTTCGGACGTCCACCCGGCCTTCTCGCCGTCTCGCTGCTAAGCCATTACGTTCTGAGAAGGGCAACGAGAAGGCATGCTGTGCAACGAGACGCGCTCATTCTTCATGCCCAGCCTACCATGGCCAGCATTCTCAGCGTCACCGCAGAACACAAACAGCGGCCCACGCCATCTGAAGGCCCCTGGGCCCGATGCCACTTGATGGTGTCATAGGTCGCCAAGTCCTCCTGAGGCTCAGGGGGGTTTCTACTTGCGGGGATAGTTTCGCGCAGCAGCCTCTCTCAGTCAATCTTGCCTTGGGCCCCAGAGCGTGTTCAATACCATGATGATCGTCGGGTCCGGCGACCCCAACCCATTTTATCCTACACAATTGCATGACTGGCAGGTGGCAGGCAGCATCCGCTTCTCTCAAATCGGTCCAGTCATTGTGTTTCCGTCCGTCTGCCAGTTAGGATGATGCGAGGCTATGCTGTGCTGCCTTGTACTCCCAACAAGAATAGCATTCACATCAAGAGGAGGGTGCAAGTTGTGGGGTGCTGGCAGATGGCCCTGCGCCGCGTCCCTTGTCCAGATGTCCCCGTCTTCAGAACGGTAGTCTACAGCACCGCGGCTACGGTGCTGTAGCGTGGGATCGATCGCCGCCGCGTAGCACACGGCAAGCTTGATAACAACAAGCTCAATAGGCCCCGCCGAGGACCGCTGGCCACCTTCGGAAGAGCAAAGAGGACCCAGGGAATATCTAGTAGTGTACGTTACTCAGCGAGCGTGCGAGGTGCGGGAGAGTTGGGGCTCACAGTACTGCGTGCACTACTTACCTGTACAGGGACACAGTGCGGCGTGGCTGGCCCCAGGTGAGCCAAGATCAGGGAAGAAAGGAAGAAGAGAAAAATCGAGAAGAAAAACGAGCAGGGGATGGCTGTCATTTCGTCGTCTCCGAGGCTGGACTGTCGCCAGTGGCTACTGGCCACTGCACTTGCAGGATTGCACTGGGGCAGAGGCAGCAGGAGCAGGAGCGGCAGGCCTGGCCTGACCGCGGCGACAGAAGACGTACCAATGTCCCCGGTCTCCACAGTGTGTGTGTGTGTGTTCTGGTGGCACAGAGTTCGTATGGACCAGGGCTACGCCTCGGGTCTATCCCGCCCGCCGGACCGCGGCTGCTGAGCGAGACTCGAGAGAGCTGCGCCCGAAGAAAACAATCCCCTTTCCCAGTCATCACACTCGCTCGCTGCCGTTACCCACCCCCCGTTGCACCATCCTGCCTCTGCGTCCGCGTCCGCGTCTGTCTCCCTTACCCAGACAAAGAAGCAGCGAGAGCAAAAGAAGAGAGCCCGACTCGTCGCCTCGTTCGTTTCGTGCCTGGAGCTTCTTCTCCCACTCACTCAGCCTTGTTCCACCTGGCTCGCTTCCTTTTCCTCACTTCTCCCTTCACGCTCGTTTACTTACCTGCAACTATTGTTCGTCTCTTTCGTTTGGCCTTCTCGACGTCTCCCTGTTTACCTACCTCCTTCTGCCGCACATCACGACTAATTTCGAGTCCCTGAATCCCACACCCAGGGCTCTTCTCCCTCCCAATAACCATCCATTCGTTCCTCAGCGAACCTGCATCGTCGACCGCTCGTGACAACTCGTCTGACCTGCCATCTCGCCATTGACCGAGTAGAGAACGCATATCCCGAGTACATCGACCGAGCGTCGTCGCCGGCGGCATCGTGCCCAACATGGCGGTGAACCTGCCACCGATTGGTGGGAACGGCGGGGGCGCCCATAATCAGCCTTCTCTACCCTCGTTGCCTGCGCATTCGCAATCAGACACCCAATTGACAGCACACTTGGCCAGTCGTTTTCATGTGTCGCTCCCAACTGCCCGCCTTTCTTCCCATGGCCTTATCTCTCTCAACACTTACACGTCGTCTGCCAAAGGACCGGATGGGGGCAAGGAGGGCAGCGCCATGGCAGGCGCTGAGGATATCGCAGACCGCGCCTGGATCAGGTTGGGCCATAGGTCTGAAAACCAGGCCGTCGTCTTCCTGTAAGTCTTGTCCCGAATTTTGGCTATGGTCGTCTGAGCTGACCACGCAAATAGGGGCGAATCCGGCTCGGGAAAATCCACGCTTCGATCCCACCTCTTGACTGCTTTCCTCAGCAAGTCTTCCACCCCCCTTTCTACCAAGGTCTCTCTCGCTGCGTACGTCTTCGACACGTTGACTACTACCAAGACCGCTACGACTCCCACTGCCTCCAAGGCAGGACTCTTCTACGAACTGCAATACGACACTGCAACCACCACCAACCCTGTCCTTATCGGCGCCAAGCTTCTCGACCACCGACTTGAACGAAGCCGCATCACCGACATCCCAACTGGGGAACGCAACTTCCACATCCTCTACTACTTGATGGCCGGCACCAGCGCGGCTGAGAAGGCGCACCTTGGCTTCGAGACTCCGGCTGGTGTTGCTCAAAAGAGGTGGAAGTACCTGGGCCACCCTACCCAGCTCAAGGTTGGCATCAATGACGCAGAGGGCTTCCAGGTTTTCAAGAACGCCCTAAAGAAGTTGGAGTTTCCACGGAGTGAAATCGCCGAGATTTGCCAGATCCTAGCCAGTATCTTGCACATCGGCCAGCTTGACTTCGAGACGACATCCAACACCCAAGTTACAGGCGATGACAGTGGTGGATTTTCTCACGAGGGTGGGACGACGGTGACAGCCGTCAGAAACAAGGACGTACTGGGTATTGTCGCGGCTTTCCTCGGTGTCGGCACCCAGGACCTGCAAACGACTCTGTCTTACAAGACCAAGATGATTCACAAGGAGAGAGTTACTGTCATGTTGGACCCCAACGGCGCCCGATCCCATGCCAGTGAACTGGCTCGTACTCTTTACTCTTTGTTGGTTGCGTACATTGTCGAGTCTATCAACCAGAGAATCTGCTCCCCAGAGGAAAGCGTCGCCAATACCGTGTCAATCATCGATTTCCCTGGATTTGCTCAGCAATCCGCCACTCAGTCGTCCCTTGACCAGCTTCTCAACAACGCTGCGTGCGAGGCCCTGTACAATCTCACGCTCCAGAACTTCTTTGATCGCAAGGCAGACATGCTGGAGAATGAAGAGGTTAGCGTCGCGGCGACGAGCTACTTTGATAACTCCGATGCAGTTAGGGGTCTGCTTAAGTCTGGAAATGGCTTGCTTAGCATTCTGGATGATCAGACTCGGAGGAACCGCACCGATCTTCAGTTCCTGGAGAGCCTACGCAAGCGTTTCGAGGGAAAGAACCCGGCCATCACTCCCGGCTCGGCCAACACCAGACTCCCGGGAAGCAACTTCCTCACCGAGAACACCGCAGCCTTGTTTACAGTCAAGCACTTTGCCGGCGAGGTTGACTACCCTATCAAGGGCATCATTGAGGAGAATGGCGAAGTCATCTCAGGTGATTTGCTCAACATGATCAACTCGACAAAGAGCGAGTTCGTCGCCAGACTCTTTGGTCAAGAAGCCCTCCGAACAGTTACTCATCCAAAGGAGAGAACGACTGTCATGCAAGCCACCATCAGCTCGAAGCCAATGAGGGCGCCCAGTGTTATGTCCAGAAAGACCACCAGGACTGCGCGCAATCAGCGCCGAATCCAGCAGTACCAGCAGCAACAAGAAGAGCAAGACGAGCTGGATAGACTCAGCGAGGGCAACTCGCAGGCTGGAGGGTCCAAGACTCCTGCCTCAGAGCAGGGTGCATCCGGTCAATTTCTCGCGTCCCTGGAGAACGTTACCAAAGCGGTTGCTGATCCGAGCACCAACTCCTACTTTGTGTTCTGCTTGAAGCCTAACGACAGGCGCATCGCCAACCAGTTTGACAGTAAATGTGTTCGTACCCAGGTACAGACATTTGGCATTGCCGAAATCAGCCAACGCCTGCGTTCAGCAGACTTCAGTCTCTTCCTTCCTTTTGGCGAGTTCTTAGGCCTAGCTGACTCGGACACTATCCTTGTCGGAACCGAGAGGGAGCGTGTGGAACTCGTCGTCGAAGACAAGCATTGGCCGAGCAACGAGGTTAGAATTGGATCAACGGGTGTATTCCTCAGCGAGAGGTGTTGGATGGAGATTGCCCAACTCTCAGAAAACGCATCGGCCTCCGGAAGGTACAACTTGCCATCCGACGCCGGCGATGGCCTAACTCCTCAGGACACCCCATTCGCTGCCTCGAAGGAGCGCCTGCTCTCCGCTGGAAACACGCCTCTCATGTACGGCGAAAAGACCAAGAGCGGTTACTTTGGTGGCCAGGACGGCTCCGACGCTCGCTCTGAAGCTGGCGTGTCTGCTTTTGGCGGCGGTGATATGTTCAAGAATCTCGACACCCGAGAGCAAATGGCCGAGCGTGGCAACGAAAAGAGCCTTGAGGAAGTTGAGGAATTCAAGGACAGTTCTAGCCGGAAGCGCTGGGTGTTCATGGTTTACCTCATGACCTGGTTCATACCGGATATTGCCATTCGCAAGATGGGACGGATGCCTCGCAAGGATATCCGTGTGGCGTGGAGAGAAAAGCTAGCCATCAACATGTTGATCTGGCTGTCCTGTCTGTTCGCTGCCTTCTTCATCGTTGTTTTCCCCAAGCTCATATGCCCGACACAACACGTCTACAGTGCCGAAGAACTGTCTTCGAATGATGGACAAGACGACAATTCCGCCTATGTCTCGATTCGTGGTGTTGTCATCGACCTGGGCGCTTATGCACCTCGCCACTACCCGCCCTATGTCACGACCAAGCAACTGAAGAACTACGCCGGCAAGGACATCAGCTCTCTCTTCCCGATTCAGGTCAGCGCCTTGTGTCAGGGCAAAGACGGCTCCGTCGACCCCCATGTTACCCTCGACTACAAGAATACCAACATGACCGGTTCTCCTGAACTTGCCTGGACCGATATGAACTTCAAGTTTCATGACTTCCGGTACTCCACCAACGACAGCCGCCCGGACTGGTACTACGAGCAAATGACGATGCTGAAGGCCAGCTACAAGAAGGGCAACGTCGGCTACTCACCTCAATACGTCAAGACGCTCGCCAACAAGCAACAGATTGTCGCCATACTGGATGGGCGTGTATACGACTTGACGCAGTACACAAAAGGTGGTTTGAAGATGCAGGCCAAGGCCGGCGACTCGATACCAGATGACAGCAGTCTTACAAATTTCATGGACAACTCAGTTATACAGCTCTTCCAGGGCAAATCCGGTACTGACATCTCCAAGCTATGGGAAACTTTGTCTATCGACGCTGCAGTCAAGAAGCGCATGAAAGTTTGTCTTGACAATCTTTTCTACGTCGGCGACGTCGATACCCGTAACTCGGCTCGCTGCAAGTTCGCTGAGTATCTCGTTCTGGCCATTTCCATCCTTCTCTGTGCAATCCTCGGATTCAAGTTTCTGGCTGCACTTCAATTCGGCGGCAAGAACATGCCGGAGAACCTCGATAAATTCGTCATGTGCCAGATCCCCGCCTATACCGAAGACGAAGACTCCCTTCGCCGTGCCATCGACTCGTGCGCCCGCATGCACTACGACGATAAGCGCAAGCTTCTTGTGGTTATTTGCGACGGCATGATTATCGGACAGGGCAACGACAAACCAACACCTCGTATTGTGCTCGACATTCTCGGCGTGTCAGAGACTGTCGATCCCGAACCTCTCAGCTTCGAGTCGCTGGGCGAAGGTCAGAAACAGCACAACATGGGCAAGGTCTACTCTGGTCTATACGAGGTCCAAGGCCACATCGTTCCCTTCCTTGTCGTTGTCAAGGTTGGCAAGCCATCTGAAGTTTCTCGCCCTGGTAACCGTGGCAAGCGTGATTCTCAAATGATCATTATGCGTTTCCTCAACCGCGTCCACTACAACCTAGAGATGAGCCCCCTGGAACTCGAGATCTACCACCAAATTCGCAACATCATCGGAGTCAACCCCACGTTCTACGAATTCATGTTCCAGATCGATGCCGATACGGTTGTTGCCCCTGATTCCGCCACCCGTATGGTTGCCGCCTTCCTGAACGACACCCGCCTTATCGCAGTTTGCGGTGAGACGGCGCTAACCAACGCAAAGGCCTCGTTCATCACAATGATTCAAGTCTACGAGTACTGGATCTCTCACAACCTGACCAAGGCGTTCGAGAGTCTGTTTGGCAGTGTCACTTGCTTGCCTGGTTGTTTCTCCATGTACCGCATTCGCGCTGCCGAATCTGGCAAGCCGTTGTTTGTCAGCCGCGAAATCGTTCAGGACTACTCGACAATCCGTGTTGATACCCTGCACATGAAGAACCTACTTCACCTCGGTGAGGATCGTTACCTCACAACCCTCCTCCTCAAGTACCACAACCAGTACAAGACGAAGTATACCAACAGAGCCCACGCCTGGACAATCGCCCCCGACTCCTGGGCAGTGTTCCTTTCCCAAAGACGTCGCTGGATCAACTCGACCGTACACAACCTCATGGAGCTTATTCCCATGGCCCAGCTTTGCGGTTTCTGCTGTTTCTCCATGCGTTTTATTGTTTTCGTCGATTTGCTCAGTACTGTTGTCCAGCCCGTCGTTGTGGCCTACATCATCTACCTCATCGTCATGGTCATCCAGAACCCCTCTGTGGTGCCTGTTACCGCCTTCATCATGCTCGGTGCCATCTATGGTCTGCAAGCCATTATCTTTATCCTTCGCCGTAAGTGGGAAATGATTGGCTGGATGATTTTGTATATTCTGGCCATTCCCGTCTTCAGTTTTGCTCTCCCCTTGTACTCCTTCTGGCATATGGACGACTTCAACTGGGGTAACACCCGTGTCATTGCTGGCGAGAAAGGCAAGAAGATCGTCATTTCCGACGAAGGCAAATTCGACCCCTCTGCCATTCCCAAGAAGAAGTGGGAGGAGTACCAGGCTGAGCTCTGGGACGCCCAGACCGTACGCGACGACGCCCGCTCTGAGGTCTCGGGCTACAGCTACGCGACCAAAGGACAGGTGCCTGTCTCCGAGTACGGCTACCACAGCCGCCCTGGCTCTATCGCAGCCGGCTACGCGCCCCCTAGGCCCCCAATGGGCTACGATCAGCGCAACATGTCGCGCATGTCCCTCGCCGCGTCAGAGATGGGTGGTAACCGCAACAGCCAGTTCGGCAGTTCGCAGTTCTTCTCCCCCGAGGACATGGTTGGCCTGCCCAGCGATGATGCGCTGCTGGCTGAGATCCGCGAAATTCTTCGCACGGCCGATTTGATGACGGTGACGAAGAAGGGCATCAAGCAAGAGCTGGAGCGCCGCTTCGGAGTGCCTCTCGATGCCAAGCGGCAGTACATCAACAGCGGTATGTACTCCCCCCTGCCTTGTGTCTCCTTCCTCCTGTTCGCTTGCTAACTTTTTTTCCTTGTAGCCACGGAAGCGCTGCTGTCGGGCCAGTTGTAAGCTTCAGCGCCATCGTTGATTTATACCTTAGTTTAATGCAACAATTTTCTTTTTGGATAAGGGGACACCAAAAAGGACACTTGTCACGCTCACGGTTTTGGGTCTTGTTTTTTTATCGCTTGGGAGGGGAAGGCATTTGAAGTTTTGCTCTGTTGGATGTCGATATATACAGTGGAATCTAGCGTAATACTGGATGAAGTCGTCGGATGACAAAGAAGTTTCGTTTCGTGTGTTCTTTGACTGGGGGCTTCATAGTGGGCACGGCGGATGACGAGTCGAGTGATTTCACTGTTCAATGTTCACATAAGGTACATACAACAATCATCAGATATTGAGGTGTAGAAAGACGTGAAGGGTCAATTGATACTCTAATGGATAATTTGGCCTTGTTCTATACTTTGAATGGGTCTCCTGCAGTGGCGTACCGCTCCTATCATAGCTTGGTGCTGGCGGCCGATACCTCCTCGTCGAGGGGGAGGACATCTGGGAAGGGGCCGACTGGACTGATGGAAAAGGGGTTAATTTGGGTATGACTCTTAGTGTAGTGCCATTTGATGTGCTCAAACTGGGTCGTGTCGCGGAAGGCAGACACGTTCCAGTAGAGATTGCGCATCCATTTGTGCAAGTAGGGGAATCCGGAGCGGATGTCGCGGATGTTGCACTTGAAGTGCTGCACATAGACGGGCTGCCGCGAATGTTAGGGAAAGGCGCGGACGGATGTTTTCAAGGCAGGAGAAAGACTCACGTCAAATCGAATAATGGTGACGAAGCTGAGATAGGTTTTGAGCCGAATTAGTCGAGACCAGACACGGAATAGAAGGGGCGCCAATGGCAGCTCACAGTCTGATATCTGCCTCGGTGATGTCCTTGCCAAAGTAATACGGCCCGTCCTTGTGCGTGGACGCAAGGTGGGTCTCAGCTTTGTCAAGAGCCTCGAATAGAGCGACGACGTTGCGCTCGTAGGCCTCCTGCGTCGTAGCGAAGCCTGACTTGTAGACACCGTTGTTGATCTTATCGTAAGTCCACTCGTTGGCCTTGTCGATCTGACTACGGAGGGCCTCGGGGTAGAGCTCGACCTGACGGTACTGTTCGTCCACAAGGTTGTCGAACTGCGGCGGACGTGGTCAGCTGATTTGGTCTGCATCTCTGGTTTTACTTTGATAATTACACGCTCCCAACAAGTGAAAGCTGGGCAGGTTGGAGGGGGAGAAAAAAAAAAGAAGAACAAGAGGTCGGTGGAGCTAACCTCGGTGTAGAGCATGCGAATGATCTCGCTGCTCTCGTTACTGACGATCGTCTTGAGCTTCATGTCGTACAGCACTGGAACAGTGAAACGACCCTCATAGTTGGCCGCCGACTCAAAGTAGAGGTCACGAAGGTGGGTGAAGTTCTCGTGGCCCGGGATGGGATCAGGCACGACGTTGTCTCCGCGGACACTGGCCTGCTCTTCCTTGGTGACGAAGCGCCATCCTGTTTTCGGGTGCGATGTTAGCCAAATTCGGATATTAGTTTGGATAATACGATGGCGACATTGGGCCCATGAGATCAAATAACATGGGGGAATAACAAGGAAAGCAATAAGGAGACATGAAGAAATCATGCTGTGTCTAGTGGTGCATAGCCTGGAAAGCTCAGAGACAAAGTCTTAGTAGCAGTTCTCCTCGACATGCCTTCACGTCTCTCACTGACTAAGACACCCGTCAACAATACCATCAAAAACAACAACAAACATACCCTTCTCGCCCATGTGCCAGTGGACGACGGAGTAGCTGATAATGTCCTCCAGCCCCTTGAGCTTGCGGGTGATCAACGTCCGGCACGCCTATGTCTCCCGAGTCAGTACACGATAACACTCGTCCCAACTCGCTCAGCTGTAAGCGCGTTGAATTTGCAGGTAGACGGCAGAAGACATTTAGAGAGAGGGGAGTGATGATGAGGAAGAACGCACCCAAGGGCATGCATAGCTGACGTAGAGGTGATAGCGACCCTTCTCGGGCGGGAACTTGGCGCCCGGCTCGCGGGAGATCCAGTCGCGAAATGAGCTCTGTTGTCGCTTGAACTCGCCCGACTTGTCGTCGGCCTTGACCCACTCAGTGATTCTGCTGGCCTGTCAACAGATGTTTTTGATGTCAGCCGCTTCCTCGCCTTAGACTAGAGCCTCGTCTCATTACTTTTGTTCACCGGGGAACTTCCCAGCTCAGGAGCACGTACCATTCTGACTTGCTGTTTCGATGCGAGGTCCCTGGGTTGGACAACGGGCAAGGCTAACGGAAATGAGGTGTTTCGGAGCGAGATCGTGGCGACAGCGGACGAGAACACGCGGACGGATCGACGTTGTATGCTCTGTGTTGGTTTGCAGGAGCTCGCTAGATGAGCCAGGCCCTTATTCCACATAAGCGGTGGTGAAAGCGTAATGGGTTGCCGAATCAGCGACTCTCGAAGGTGCGGGGGCGGGTTGAGGAGCTTATATGTGTCAATTGGGGGAACTCTTGAAATCTCCCCGTTTGTTAGATGCCCGGAACGGTTACTTGACGTTGCAAATTGCACACTCACACCTACCCCCACCTCCCCTCCAAGACAGTGTCTCTTCAGCCTACAGTCTATCACATGTGGATCTTCAGTGGCTATTACCAAGGCGCGCGCGCGCATTATCTCATGGTTATCGTCACCTCCGACAGCATGTTGATACGCACACTGGCGAGATAGCTCTAAGCATTGCTAATGGTGACGTAAACTGGGTCTTTCAAGCGCTAATTTGCGCTCCGCATCACTGCGACATGGGCGCTTACAAATGCCCACTGCACCTTACTCGCTCAGGGCTTATTAAGGTAGGCGATACGTACTCCGGCTTCCTCCAGCCGTTGATATGGACGTTGCTCACCCTCGATCGCCAAAGGGTACGCATCGCGAGGCGATGGAGATCGTCTGGAGATGATCTAATTTCCCTATCCCAAGTCCTATGGCCTATTCCGCTCTCGCCACAATTTTCTGGCCCTTCTAAGCATTCAGAAACCTATTTCTCTCTCTAACAAGACCGATCAGTCCAAGCCATCTTCTCTTACGCCATCTTCATCTTGATATACGGAACCTCGACATCTTCTCCATCCACATCCTCAGCAACCATCTCAAAGATGACCTCTTTCTGGTGAGCCGGGATGGGCTTCTTGGAGACCGTCTCCACCAACTGGCTCAGCTTGAGGTTCTGGCGGTCCTTCAACTTGGCCGGAGGGAAGAAGCTGGCGTACAGTAAGCTGACGCCCGAGCTGAGCATCGAGATGCTGAGGCCTTGCTTCTCAAAGTGCTCCAGAAGCTCCTTGAGCGTGATGTCTGCAACCTCGAACCGGTCCCAGATCTTGTCCAGCTTGACGATGCCGTTCGGGCCCTTGAATTCCACCTTCGGGCTGGCGATGGGCTCGCTGAATCCAAAGAATGGCAACGCCAGGTTGATGAATCCGTTCTTGTACTGCTCTAGATCTTGCTTGCCGTCGATGATCTTGTACAACTCCAGGACCACCAGACCCGTGACGAGGGCAGTGGTCGTCGCAATGGCAGGAATGATCTTGCCAGCAATGAACTTGGTCCTGTGCCGGTCAGCCTGCTCAATTTTGTAGTTGGCGGCACGAAGGTTGCTGCAGGCAGTGATGAAGTCGATGTGGTGGTTTGAATCGTCGTCCTTCTCGAAGTCCACGGGCTGAAGTTGGAAGCCAGCCAGATCATTAGGAGAAGGCAAGCTAGCGATGATCTTCTGCAGCTCATCATTGTCATCAAAAGAGCTGCCTTCACCACCCCCAGCATTGGGATCCTGTCCAATTTTAGCGCCATCTCGTTCCTGGAGGGTGTCTCGTGTACTTACAGGGTCACTGTCGTTGGCCTGGATCTTGACGCCTTCCGCGGGCGAGAAATCAGGCACAATCACGTTCTCAAGCTCCCGCAAGTAGATGTCCTTCGCGGTTCCGGGAGACTTGATGTTGTAGTTGAATGCATGCAGGTTGGCCGCTGCCACAATGAAGGCAAAGTGGGTGGGATTATTGGCATCGAACTTGAGCGGATCAGGAGCTCGCTTGGGGCCCGACCAGAAGGGGGTACCGCTGGAAGTTTGTGAATCCTTAGGGAAGTTGTAGAGGAGCTGCTGAATCTTATTGTTGAACTCCTTCTCGAACAGAATCCGCGCCCATGCAATGCAGTCCTCAAAAGTACGTGGGCGGTCTGTGGTCAGGTAGTCGCGGAGGGTCTCCAGTGTCAGCTTGGCACTACCGCCTTGCTTCAGCGTGGCTTCAATGTAGTTTGGCTGTGTCAGGTAAAGGTTGACAATCGAAGGAGACGTGATGAACAGGTTCTCGAACATGTGATCCTTGGACCACGCAATGGTGTGTTCGATTTTGTTTGGGAAGCTTCGCACCGTGCACATAGGGAACTCCTTCTCAGGAGGGTCCTGAGACGATGAGTAGGATTCCGTCAGGTGCGGGAGCACAACCTGGGTGTTGCCCTTGGTTCCAAGTGTACCGCTCTCCAGAAGAGGTTTGCGGAAGAAGACGCAACGGCGGTCAACGTATGTTCTCGCTTCGACGTTGTCCAGTGCATTGGTGACGCCGTCAAGGTCGTTCCAGAACTCCTCGTTGAAGGTCTCCTCCGTCTCGGGGCTCACACGGTCCTTCAGGCACTTGATGTGGCCGTTCAGATCGGGATTCATAGCCTGCACAACCGCAGCAGCGCAATCGCTCTTCATCTTGCCAACATCCTTTGCACGGAAGAGGAATTGGCGGTTGAGGTTACTCTTCTCAATAGAATCCATGTCGGTAACAGTAATCTGGCCCTTTGGGCCTGTGCCCAGGCCGATCATCGCCCAATTCTTGAGCATCTCGCATCCGATGGCACCAGCACCAACGAGGAACTGACGCAGATTCGAGATCTTCTCTTGATATTCGCGGCCAAAGACAACAATCTGTCCGTCGTATCTGCTTCCCAGGGGCTTGCAGAGCTCTGCCGTACGGGGGATACTGGTTGGCAGGGACTCAAGCGAGTCGAAGTACATCCACTGCTGGATGGGCTGGAACTTTCCAGACACAGCCTTCAGGATCTCCTGGGCGGCGATACCACCGAAGAAAGCCGCCATAGGGTTGAGATCGCCCATTGCCTGGTAACTCAACTCCTTGAGAAGCCTCTCATCCAGCTCGACCTCTAGCCCCTCCGCCTTGGCAAACACCTCGGCGGAACGAAGAATCACGGTGGCATCCTCGTCATCCATAGGATTGGGGAACCGACCCTGGCTCGCCGCAAAGGCATGCAGGGCCTGGAAGCCAAGGTGCAGCTGCTGGGGTCGGTCGAACTTGGCAAAATCGGACATTACAAACTCAGGTTCCTTGATGGCGGCAGTGATGCTCTTGAAGTTGATAATCTTGGGCATCTTGACCTGCTGATAGAGACCCCCTCGTTTGTATTGTCCAAGGCTGGAAACATCGCCGATAGAGAAGGTATAGGGGCCCTTAACCGAAATCTTGCGGGGTTCGCATCCGTTCAAGCCTTCCATACCCTCGACCTCAGTGAAGGTAACGTAATCGCCATCCTCGAGCCCATGACGAGTCTCATCGAGTGCAGAGACGAGACCCTCTTCATCGATACCTGCGACGATGCCGTTCAAAGGACTCTCGCCGGTCTGGTCGATAACGGTGAACTTCTCACCAAAGTCGCAGAAGATGGAGCCAAACAGACCAAAGGTGTCGGCAGCCACAACATATATGCCCTTTGAGTGGCAGTAATCGCCAATAAGCGCCTGGTCTTTCAGTGGGAGGCTGGTCAGGACGACAACCTGATACTTGTCGAATTGGGAGAGGTTCTCGGTCAAGCTGCAACAGTGAAAGTATTAGCCATGTCAATCTGCAATGCTTTATGGGCTCGGACATACTTGGATGACTGGTGGACCTTGACGGGTGTGTATGCGTTAAGCTCGGCAACTCTTGGGGCAGTGACTTCGTCTCTCGGCTTTGCCACGTCCTCAGGGTGGAGGAAGAACTGTGAAGACAAATCGGCAAGGGCTACCAGACCGGGATCGTAGAGGGTAAGACTCTTGACACCGGCAAGGGCGATGTTCTTGGCGATCTCAACACCCAAGCCCTTCAGGCCAACGATTAGGACGTTGGAAGCGCCCATGCGCTTCATGGCCTCGTGGCCCAGGACGTAGAGCTGGCGGCTGTAAAGGGATTCATCGATCTCAGTTTGGCCAACGACGGAGTCGTCGACCTGCATTCGGGTCACGAGGTCGACCTCCGGAAGCTTCTTCTCCTGTAGACACGGGCGACGTCAGCGGCATAGCACGATGGGACCGGGCAGGTCATTTTGGGAGCGATGATGATTTGCCGCGGCTCTGAGGGGTTATCCTGCCGCCCACGGAGACGCTGCAGCTCTCTCGGGC
Source organism: Colletotrichum gigasporum (assembly GCA_024584535.1). Lineage (NCBI taxonomy): Eukaryota > Fungi > Ascomycota > Sordariomycetes > Glomerellales > Glomerellaceae > Colletotrichum > Colletotrichum gigasporum. The sequence goes on from CP077951.1 coordinate 4,091,145, forward strand.
GTCAGGCGTAAGAGAAAAACGTACAGCCATGACTTTTTTGTGGGATTCAGGTGTCTCCCCGTCGGAGAGTTTTCGCTTCCCCAGCTTGACGACACTGTCGAAGGGGCTTTTGCTAAGGCGTGGAGGGAAACACGGGCGGTGGGACGATCGAGCTCAACCCCACCAAACAGCGAGGTGTGCGTTGCCGTGTTCGTGTAGTCGTGGACTCGTCTAGGACAAAGGTGATATGTTGTTGTCTTCGATGGTCGAAAAGAAGAAGGAGAAAGAGTCTGCGCTACGTGTCGAAGGGGGAAAATATGCGCCAGGCAAACTCGTGTCACGTTGATGTGGACGTAGATGGCGGCAGATGAGAGCTCGTTGCGGTGATGTAAAGGTGGTCGTGGAGCCTGTATGGTGGAGGTCTGACGAGGAGCAGGGAGTGATTAGTGGTCGGCAAGGCAGTCAGCAGCCGGCCAGTGCCCAGGCTACCTCACGTAAGGCAGGGAAGGGCCGTCAAACACTGTGAAGAGCTCCACTGGCGGCGGGCGTGGTCGACTTCTAAACAGTCGTCCGCCCCTCATCAATGCATTGCTATGCAGCCAGTACTTTGGGACGACATCCTGCCTGCCACCGGGCGGCAGCGCGGCGCCACGTACCTTCCAGGTTATTCCGAGCCAGTTCTCGCATAACTTGGATGCCGAAGCTCAGGTGCCTTCCCCGGCGAGGGGAGGGTTGCTGCTGGAGGGGCAGGAGGACGGCCCCCGCACTGTGTCGCCCACGTCGTGGTGCTGCATCATAAGTCAACCTGTCTCCCATCTTCCCCGAGAATCTACCGGCTTCCACATCTTGGCTTTGGCTGTTCTCGTTAGCTGACCTGTCTTTAGATAGGCCAAGGCCTACCTTACTATTGGTAATCCGAGGTGCGATTGCCGTTTGCTGGGGGAAACAGTGGATACAGGTAGCGCCCGAACTTGCGATGGATCACTGGTGAACTTGTGGTCTATTTCTGATCACGGAAACAACCCCAGCAACAACAACAAAACATCACCGAATACTTCTCGATCAATTAAGTAGAGCATGGCTCGCTTCCTCAGCTAGACAGGTTCTGGCGGCCCGAGTCCAATGAGATCAAGTCACATGAGGTGCTGTGTGACTGATACTTGCTGCTGTGCGACACGGACTGGAGCAGCACTATACATCATGCATAAGATCCGGCAGCCGGACGTGTAGTAACAAGCTCACGGGAAAAAAACCCCTCGCAGAAATGGTCCAAGGCTGTGAAAAGTCGAGCAATAGAGTAAATTGAGTCCAGACGTGCTACGGTCCTTGTCCGGATGACTGAGCAAAATCGTTCGTCGAGTTTCCAAAACCCGCGCTCTACCAAGGGTAAAGAAGGTAACGCCCGCTGCTGTCGAGGCTTCCAGTATGTGGCGAACTGACACAGCAGTGACGTAGTGAATCCCAATCGCTCAAGCACCCACGCGAAGAAGATTGCTTCTGCTACGTTTACTGGACCTTCTTCAGCTCGACGTCGCTATGGCAATGGCGTTAGTTGTATATTCTAAATGTTTGAGGCAGCGGTCGAAGATGGTCTGAACGCGCGTCCGGTTGGGGAAGGGGGAGAGCCGTACAAGATCAAGTCAGCGTTGGGGGGGATGTGGCCGGTGAAGCCGCTGGTGATACCACAATTAGCGTTAGTCTTTCACACAACAGCCAGTGCGGAACATGTGGGCCATGACCGTGTCGTGGAAATGCTTACCGCTCGCCGTAGGCGTAGTCGCTACAAGACACTGGAGTCAGTAATGTGTCTGAAGAGAGCTGCAGGCTTCAGGATCCCTTGAAGAGGAAACAGAAGGTGGCAGAGCTATTGGGGCAGGGGCAGCGTCTTACCTGGTGATGTCGAGGGTGGCCTTCTCGCCAACCTTCATCTGCGTAACACCCTCATCCCAGCCTGCGAAAGCGTGTCAGCGCAGTCTCGTGGCATAAGCCCGCTTTGGATGTTTGTTTTGTTCGAAGAAAAGGTGCTCGTGCTATGAGGGCATAAAACGGAGCGCAGTGTCTGGAGGTTGGAACGTACCCTTGATGACCTGGCCGACGCCAATGCGAGTGACAAAGTCGCCGCGGCCGACGGAGGAGTCGAACCTGTGAATTGAAAATCTGAATTAGCCCTGCGACTGACGGCAACCGTGTGTAGTGCCAAAGGGCGAGAGAAGTCAGATGAAGGAGGGAGGTGAGTTCCGTACTTCTTGCCCTTGTTGTCGGGCTGGGAGGTGTCCTTGAGGAAGCCAGTGTACTCAATGGTAACGGTCTGGCCGGGCTGGGGGATGGCGCCGCTGCCCTCCTGGTGAGTAGTCTTGGTAACGCCCATTTTTGCTGCTGGTTGTGTGTGTTGTGTGGTGGTGAGGTGGATGGGGAAGAAGACGAAGGCGAAGCTCAGAGTGCTTTACAAATGGATACTGGCGAGGTCGTGGAAGTGGGGTTATGGAGGGGTAATTTGTATTGGAGGGAGCTGGGGCAGCGCGCGGCTTTGTGCCTGGCGGACGCAACCCTGCACTTTAAATAGTTTTGGGGTTTCGATGATGGATGTGGGAATGGGCATGGGAACGGCACCGAGAAGCTTGAGCTCCAGAACCAGCGAGGCATTTGATCAGTCCTCGCCGTTGCTGGCCGAGCCGACTCGCGCAGTTGGATGCCCAAGTCGAGGTACATGCGGCCTTGCCGTAGCCAAGGGGGGGCCGATGACGACCTTGGTACACTGGCGCTCCATCGTCATGATACGTGGGAAACAAGTAGCTCCCTGCGGCCCGCCTTGCCCAAAAGGTACCTGCACAACCCTGTACCACTCACCATGGGCCGAAAGGGCCGTGATGGACGATCCCGAACCTGACAAGCCCTCCGCGTGAGCGTGAACCCAGGTACATCTATCTTCTCGAGCACAGAGACTACCGTCAGGTACGGAGTACCAGCCTCGCCTTACGTCAGGTACTGTCACCACAGTAGGTTGACCATCGAATAATGTCCCAGCGTCCAAGGTCTATACCTACCTTACAACCGGGAAGTACATTGACGCCCTGTTGAATCTCCCCAGGTACCTCACCTTCTTTCACCTTGCTCCCCTTCTGAGGTAGCCATTCCCGGTCGCCCTGCCATGTCGTCCCTGCGCTGCTGCGCGCACCGATGCGAAAGATGCAATGTACTAGGTTGTATCAAGCTTCCTTCGTACCCCCAGCACCAAAACTTGCTTGTTCCACCTCAAAATTGCCCTGCAACAGGGCCCCAGGTTTGCATTCGATGTAGTCTTTAATCAACCGATTTGGCTCGTGGCAGCAATGCAGCAGGGCCCCTCGTTGCTTGCGCCTCACCGTGGCCACCAAAGCCAACCACATCTGCGTATTGACTGTACAGATACATGTCACCGCCAAAGGCACGCACTTGAAACTGCGCTTCCACCGTCGCAACTGGAACTCAACGTCAGCTAACCTCCCTCTACTCAACATGTCTTCCATCCCCTTCACTGCCCACACCAAAAACTCGGCCTTACTTGCCCGCCTCACCGCCCAAACACTTCATGTACCTCTGATTCCCCTCTGCCTTCGACCTCACCCATGCAGACAGAGGCGGGAGATCTGACGCGGGACTAGCCGTAGGTACTCGTTTGCTGGCAACATGACAATGACAGGTTTCAACCGACATGACCATCCCTTCGTCTCCTCCCTCCTCACCTCCTCCAGTCGTGCCAACGCTCCTTCCCCTTCAACATCAGTCGCTCCCCCGTAGTCTAGTCATCCCCCATTGAAGCCATTATGGAGACGCAGACCGTAGACAGGGTAGAGCCAGCAACCAGCGAGCGTTACGTTGACCACTTGGCAATCCTTAGGAACGAGGGGTCGCCCCACCCGCATATCAACGCTTGTCCAGCCCGCCACCGACGCCGGACGCCGTTCCCTCATCTTCACCAATCCGCCACCCCGACGTGCCTCGTTCGACCACTATGGCGAGCCATCACTGAGACCTCGCGAACTTCAACCGCGCACCATGATCAACTGTGCCGAAACTACTTCGTCGTGGGCGCGGCCCTAATCAGCAGAGGCCCCGTCAAGCCAATGATATGCGACCAGCAAAACCTTGCCCACCAGCCACTGACTGCAGCCCTGCCAACAAATGTGACGGGGAAAACGCCGACCCAAGCAGCGAATATGACAACGCGCACATTCCCACCTCCTCTTTCACTCCCTCCAATCTCCGTTGTTGGATATGACAGGGCACGAAAAGCAGACGCAGAAAAAGAAAGGAAAATGTGGGATCTGCCCGACCGGGGTATGTCTTCTTGCAGACAGAGGCGCGAAGCTCGTCATGAAGATTCCTTGGAGCAACTGACATATGATGTGATTGCTCGGAAGCCCGTCTGCATATGCATCTTCGCGACAGGTCCAACACAATTCTGGTCATGCTTGCGATGGCCCCGTGCTCATCCTCGTCAATCCGAGGTGCGCCTGTCGTCAGAATATGATAGAAACCTCACATCTCCCCGCTTGCGGTGGCCTTTGCAGAAGCAATCCCACAGCACACCCTGCGGGATCTGGCATCTGCGCAGCCGCACTCTCGGCCAGTCAAGACAGAGAGACATACGGGCATTCACCTCGTCCTACAGCGGTACCCCCAGGAACTCGCCAATGACAGGATTCGCACGCCTTGCCATGAGCCCCGAAATGCAGGACACGGCGGCTGCAGTCTCGAAACGGTATAAATCTTCAAGCTTCCAAACACTGTCTCGATCTGTGCAATGCTTGCTCGTTTTCCACATCAGACCGGGCATCACGATGGAGTGAAATGGGGCAACGCACCGGAAACATGAGTGTGCCAAACATCAGTGAATCCTTTCTGCCAAAGCCTTGCGCACTTAGGTCGATAACCTCGGCATTTCATCGCCACATCTGAATCGACTTGGGAAGTCAAGCGGCGAAACAAGTCGTTCTCGGAATAGCAGATATATCGATTGACGCAAGGACCGAGTACCACGTCGTGGAGCTGACAATCTATATATTTTTGGTAAGCTCGAGTGCAGTTCGTCAAGGTTGTGAATGTGTGCTGAAACGTGCGGAGTTCAGATAGTAAGTAGGTGGTTCGGTGACTGTCATATTCAGCGTCATGTAACTGGCATCACGACGAGAAAGGGACCAGATCGTGTTCGCGTAGTAGCACCATGTGTCCCCGACGACCAAGGTTCATACGGCCGGAACGGCGCCGGAGGCCTGGTTCAGCCTAAGATGAACGTCCGGCCGGTAGTCGACCGAACAAGCCTCGGGCTCCGGTTCCGAATGGCTTGCAGCTTGCGGCACCACCGGGCAAAACGACAAGCACGTGCGTGTCGATCAATGGTCCGTTGTTTTGGACCTTCCGACAAGCGCGTTCCGATGTGTGCCGAAGTCTGACGGCTTGCCGTTCTCTCGCACCATAGTCGCACGGTACCCGACACAGTTTTCGCGGTGTGTGTACTGAGCCTCGGATCAGCCTGTATGAGCAAAACGATGACAGAAATTACCGGCTGGTGAATACCAGAATGCCGAGTAGCGGGCAAAGCGTCAGAGAAGGGATTGTTCGTCGGAGGGAATTTGGCGACGTCGCATGTAGATGAGTCCTGAAAGGAGATGGCTGGAGCGCTGAATGTGAACGTCCCGAAGTTGATCCACGGCAGCCTGAGCAACTACCTACCTATACGGCAACACAGCTGAACACGTTCCAATGACGTCTAACGGTGTGATGCTGAAACACAAGGGTAGACCTGGCCCAGTCTCTGAACCTGAGGACCGTGAGGTTGACTTGGTTGGTGAGGTGACCAGGATGGGTTGATGCGAGTAAAGTTCGTTCATCTTCCAGTACCTCAAACATGTCATGTGGACAAGCACAAGCCACGACTGGGCTTATGTATACAACATTCGGCGGGCTGAGCACGTGCAAGAACAGACGAGACGAAGCGTCAGCTACGGCGTTGAAGAAAACAACATAACGTCTGGGAGTTTGTGTCAGTCTCATCGTGGCTACGCTGGCCATGCCGCGATTTTGCTCGGATTCCAGCAAGACTTCCATTTATCCGTATCTGGTCAGTGTTTCGCGATCGGTCTCTGGGAGAGACACGGCGAAATTTTAGGATCATAATATGGCAAATATGTCGTTGCAGGTGCTCTGCTTGGAACGAGATACACTGGTTGCTAATAATTGATGCGACAAGTCGGTAATTGAATAATCGGCAGGCAAACAACAGTCCCGCCTTGCAAAGGTGAGAGTAGAACTGTTGACAAGCAGTCACCGGTTCACCTTGAAACAGCCTGAAGAGCTTGGATGGGCCCAAAGTCAGTCCCTGCTGTTTCTCACTCATTCAATTCAGCCCGTCTGAAAGTGTTTCAAGGTTTCAGGATGTAGCTCACATTCTCAGGTGCGGCGATGCGTCAAAAGCCTAGCCGCACTGCCGCAGGGAACGGTTATGCCAACGATCGGAGGCGCTTTGGCCATGACGCAAAGTAAGAAGGCAAGAGAGAATCCATCTCGAAGCAAGACAGAGCGCTGGTCGAGGGGCGGGAGATGAGACACTGGTGATGGACGGATCCGATCCCGACACTTGAATGACCGGCGCATTTCAACTGACAGCGCTAAAAACCGACCTTCGTCACTCAAAGGCGCGAGCCTTTGGAGGCGACACCCCCGTTGGAATGAAAAGTACGTATCGTCCGTTGCTTCAAGGTAAGCCACGCCCGCACACCGTACCTTGAGCTATTCTTCCATCTTGACGATAGCGCATGGCTCGACACTATTTTGACTCAAGCCAGCGCCTCGCTAGTTAGGGTGGCTGGCGCGAGACTATGCATGGCTCAAGGCCCGTAACATAGTGACACAATCCCTATTGTTTGGACTTGAGCCCTGGTGACAGAACTCGGGACCTGATCGGTAGCCGTTAGGCGACTGCTATCACGCAGCCAGTCAACATTATGATGGCCGAATGAAGTCTGGATCGCGGCATGTTGTGGCTTCCGACCATCGACCTCCACGGCGGGGTTCTGCGCCGCCGGACACACGAATTGAGAGTCTGGTTCTGGCACGCTGATGACACGGCCGGTTCGAGGTTGGCAACGTGACGCGACATAGCGCGAGACGAGCCGGACGGAAACTCGCGAATTGGCCAGGAATGTCGACGGGGAAATGTGCGACGGAATAGAGAGGCACACTATTGGCGAGGCTTGTGAAGGCGGTTCTGCCCGGGAAGACTGCACAGCCTCAGCCTGACGTGTCTTGAACGTTTGTTCCGCCGTCCCGCATTCCCTCCTCTCAGGGCTTGGCTCCTGAATCCCGGGCGAACCACGAACGTCCTGGATCTGTGACGATACAGAGGGGGGAATACGAGCACCTATCCTGAACCAGTCTTTGGCCACTGCATCTGAGCTGCGGTTGATTCGAGTCCCACAGGCTCAAGAGAGGATTTGGGCTGTGTCACAGTTGTTCTACAGGAGTGGTCCTTCGACGGCGAACCCCTGTGAAAATGTGAAGTTGGAACTTCAAGTGACACTAGCCCAGGTGCAAAGCGGGCTGTGAACAGGACTTCTACTTCTACCAAGGTCTAAAGTGGCTGACTCAGCAATGGCTGACGAAGTGCAAGCAAAGCCTTGATATTTTTTTGGGGGTTTTTTTTACGGTTGGTCCACGTGGGGAGGACGCGCAAGAGCTCCAGGACGCAGGGCCACATCTCGGCCACTGATCGGAACGGGCGAGACCAGTCTTTGACTGGCTGATCGGCGAAGGCCGCCCCACTGCTTGAGTTGCAAAGAAATTGTCAACGACCGGCTTGCCGGCCCTGCGCCTCATCTTGCGCAGTTTGCGGACAGGGGGAGGCTTTTGTGCTTCTAGTGCACAACTATTGCCTCATCTTGAACAAGAGTCGGCGGCTCTGAGGACGGTGTGTCGTTGTCTCGCTAAAGCGCGAAATCTCGACTGTTTGCCTGTGTTGGTCCAGCGCGATGTGATTAAAGGCTCAAGCCCACCGACTATCGATGGGACAGTCGAGACGGGCTAAGGCGAACGGCGTCGCCTCCCATTGGGCAAATGTTCTGGGCTCATCCACATCGTTGCATGGGGCAGACGAGCGGCGAGCAGGGATGTCGGCCACGGGAAAGGGACGACTGCAATTTGGTTCAGCGGTAGCCGTCTTCAGCAACGGTACAAGCGCTTCCGCCCAGTGGTACATGGACATCGAGCGATGCTCCCTCCTGAGTCGAAGTCTACTTCCAGGTATCATTGACAGCAGCCATGTAGTGTAGACGGGTTGTACCTCCAGTCAGCCCAACCCTGCCCCCCTGATGGTCCGATCGAGAGGGCCAACCGCTCGTTGAACCATGGACTGGTGCGTGCTGGTCGGAAGGTATTCATACTGCGTGCTGTGCACCAGCGCGTGTCGCCGAGTGGCCGACCCATCATTCGGGCGGCGATCCGCCGTTGGTTTTGTTTTTAAGTCGCTGACCATTGGCTGTTGTGGCCGAAATGGGGATATAGCTGCCATATATAGTTGCATTTAGAGAACCAAAGCTGGCGTTGTTCAAAGGCAATGTTGTCTTAGCTGCAGCTGCCGCTGTCGGCAATGCCATCTCCCCAGTGGGATGCCATGCGTACCAGGAAGAATCAGAGCGCTGTTGTCATGTGGATAAGGGATCCGTATGGATTGCTGCAGTGGGCGAATCCTAGGTGGTGAAGGTGTCATTATTGGATGCAAGTGGCGGACGGCCTGAGCACATCAATTCCCGAGGACGGCAGGTAATCTATTATGCTCATAAACATCAATTTAGGCACCACGAGCGGTGTGCAACGCCAACAGCAAAATGCTACATGATGCACGCCTGCCCCCGAGTGCCAGACAGACGAGAGGAAGGAAGGAACGGAGGGTCAGAGACAAGCGCATACTTCTACCTTCCACGACTGAGGAGACTTCTCTGCCGGCGATGTAGTGCGCGAGGACCAGTCAGGACGATCAGCCAGTCATAGGACCAAAGATACAGATGCGGATACTGGCGCTGATGCTGAGGCCGATGCTGATGCACGCAGACGGCGGAAGACGTTACGCGATTTCCATAATTGTAGTGGCAGATTGCCTCCGATTCTCATTCCGTCTGGGTTGGGATTATTCCAGGCTTCGAGTGCGCTGCCATGCGGTCTCTCATCCTGTCGGGGGTAACGATCAACGGAGAATAATGTTCTGGGCTGGTCGCCTTCATCCACCTGTCCACGTCCCGCTGTTTGTGCAAGAACAGGAAAACGGAGATGCTGGCGTTGGCGTTATGTGGTGGTGGGCGAGTGGGTGGGCTGTGTTTGGTGGAGAGCTCCTAGGGCGGTACAGATGGACCGCTCGCATGGCCGATATGTGCATGCACCGGCGCAGCCAAGGAAGAGATTAAGATACCTAGAGAGACCAGCTCCAGCCCTTCAGTGAGGAGTAGGCGGCCCTCGGCCGGGAGGAGGAACCTACTAGGTAAGGTACCTGTACCTGGTACCTACGACGTGACTAGGTACCTACTGGAAGGTGCCCGGATGTCGCAGTAGGTAAGACAGAGGATGGCAATGTGGAGCACTGCGTGATTAGCGCCTGCAGGCATTGAACGGCGCAAAATTGCCCGTAGCGTCGCCGTCCACAGATGCAGCCAATGGCCAGGCCTCACTTGTCAGATTGCCCCTGTTGCGTCCCACTTGCGTCCATCCTGGAAGGAGCAACAAGCCCCGGCTGAGCAACAGGCAAGCCGGCCTGGCATCACAGATGGCCGGTAGGGCGCGACTTGCTCTTATAGCAAGTCTCATACTAAAAAGCAAGTACTCTCCTCTCACACTACCCTGCCACCTCAGCAGCTTGCTCACATCATATTAACTACCTACCTAACCTAAGGTAGCGCACGTACCTGGACTAGGTAGGTACTTTACGGATACAGTGTTTTTGCCGACCCTCGTGCTCCTCGACCTCGAGCACCTAGTTCCACCGTCAGACTGCCCATTTTTAGCCCGTGCCCAAAAAAGCAAAGCCTCAAGGCGGGCATGTCGCGGCCGGGAGTCCCTCAAGCCTGGACCTGACTGCGTGTCTCCCAGCGCAAGAACACAAAGTCCCGCTTGTTCTCCACACCATCTCTTGTTGCCGTCGTCCTACGGCATCTGTTCCCTATGGGCGTTTCCTAACGCTGCGCTGCCGCTGCGCCTGCTGACGATCAGGTACCGGATCTTGGACCGACTAGAAGGAGGTCGAGGCACCTTGGCTGGGTAGACAGCGCACATATTGAGAAATCGCGATTCCCCGCACCTTGACCTCAGATCTGGAGGCTTGAGGGGCCTGACCCGACGACCATGTCGAGTCGTCGACCTGATCGCGCCGGCTACCGCAATGCGCAGTAGCTGTAGGACAGGCCCTGGGTCGATGGCCTGGAGTCCTGGACGCGGTATCCGTACACGGTTGGCATGGCAGAAGCTAAGGCACTGAACCTAGCACCTCCGCAACGGTGAAGACACCTGGGACGGTAGACCATGACCAGAACAGCAATATCATTTCCAGTTTTCCACCTGGTCCACCGCAAACCCGTCGGCAGCAAAGGGGCGGGGGGCCAAAACGGCCTAAAAGGGCCGCCAGAAGGCCAAAAGCATGCCATGCGCCGTCATCGCCAGTAGTCTCTTCCGGTGAGAGTCGTCGTCCCTGCTGTTCCTGACTTTAGTCTCCTAGTTAAGGAGCAGCAACGCAGCGCAGCTACACACGATGCAGTCAGGATCGTTGGCTTGTCGGACCGGCCGCCTGAAGGCCTTGTCGCTGCTGAAGTCCTCGGTGCATGCGACTACGACTTGTACGTACGCTGCTGCGTCGGGTTGCGCCTGCAAGATTGGGAGGGGGATCCTGGACCGCGTCACCTTTTCAGGCAACGGGGCCCTGATCTGAGTGAGCAACCGGTCCGCGGTGGCCGATCCTCTCCCCCCTTCCGCCGACGCAGGTGCGGTGCATACACGACACCGCACTGTGCCTGTGTCGTGGCCAGCACATTCTTCGGTGTCAGGTAGGCATAGATAGGCAGGCGTGTTTGTGGTTCTGTAGTGTATGCATGCTATGTGCTCGGTGCGCAGTAATGCGTGATTTAACTTGAGCAGGGTTGCTGTTATCGATTTCATCTCGTCTTAATCTGGAGTTCAGACGTCCATCCAGCGTAACCTTAACTAATCCAATGTTTGCAACCTTGCCATGCCTGAGTTGTGACTTGTGAGTGCCAGGCCCTAGGTATCCGAGCTTCCGACCTACAGACTGCATAGGAGGAAATAATCCTCAACAACGACCTAAGAGGGGCCCTGCCGGCAAATCAAATAGAATAGCAACAGCGCAATATCACCACAGCGGCGCGTCACGTCACCATGCTATGTACAGGTACGAGCCGGTATTCCGCCCGTATCTGTCGTTGTCACTACCCGGTGAGGCGTATACGAGGACTGACATGCTCCGTCTCTGAGTCCACTTGCGCAGTACTCGGCCACCGCTGCTGCTGCTGCTGCTGCTGACACGAGACATAACAGGTACCGGTGCAGGCTAAGGAAGGTAGCTTGGCCAGGCATAGAAAAGCAGGCTAGATACGGATAGCCGGGTGTGGTTATGTGCTGCTGGCCAAGGGCGAGCTCACCTAGCCCAACGAGGGTAGCGGTTAATTACGTGCTTTTGTGCCTGTCAAGAGCACATAGTAACTTGCTTTACCTTAGGCACTGCATTTCATTGCACTGTAACTTGCACGGCACAGTGAGGAACATGCCAAAGTCACCCTCCAGGTACAATTTTGCCAACTCGAGCCCGGCCTTGGCTCACCTGCAGGGCCCTTGTGCGCCTTGCTTGCGCTGTGAGAGGACTGGACTGGTGCTGCGCCAAAAGGGGGGCGTGCCTATGGTGGGCGTGTGCAGGCAGGTGGCAGGTGCGGTGGGCAAACCTAGGCTGGGCTGGGACGAGGAAGATTTGGGGGGAAAGGGGGGGACACCAAAATAATTGGGTGGCCACACCCACCCCCCTTGCACGTCCTCTATCCCGTGCCTGGACTTGCCAATTACTCCCGCCCGGCTTTTCTGCCATTCCTCCCTTCCCTTCTTGCCATCCCATCCCATCCTAGCCCATCCCATCTTATTCCCTCCTTCCCCCCATCCCACTCCCTCTTCTTTCTGCCACCCCCGTCCCCGTTAACCCCCCAGTCTGCCCATCCCCCCGTCTTGTCGCTCGTCCCTTGTCGTGTGTTTCCATCAATCAATCAATCTCCCATCCTTCTGCGGCCTCGTTCCATCCACATTCTTTCCTGTCCCCTTCCGTTCCTTTACCACCCTCGCTTTCCCTTCGCTTCCCTTTTTACTCCTCTCGCTCGCTCTCCTCTCCTACCGCCCCCGCCTCACCCGTCCTCGTCCTCGACCCGTCCTCGTCCTCGACCCGTCGACTTCGACCTCCTCTCGCCTCCGTCAAGAATTCCTCGGCGACGTCGATTCTTCGATTGTCAACCTGCGCCTCCTCGCGCCCTTCGCGGACCATCGACGTCGAGTCGATCCCCTTATGTGCCTTTGACGGACCTGACGACCCTCCGGATGTCTCGCGGACAGACGCCAACTTCCTCATGAATTCGCGATCGGGAACGCCTGTATTCTTTCAAGTCGTGACGGACCATTAGACGACGTCCTCCTCGCACCATCCGACGATTTCTCGTCGAGTCGCTCATTTTCATCTCCCTAAACCCAACCCAAACTTACACTCTTTGACATCTTTGTCAAGTACATTCGTTCAGAACCCCCTGACAAGTGAGTTGCTAAGTCACTGGCTGTTGCCGTCCAAGCCCGACGCCTGGCTGACTGTGAATGGAGACTACTAAATACGACCAATACTGGTACCTTAAGCAATCACTAAAACTTCAATTGAATATACGATAATCGGGATCGCGCTGGGAAACGAATCATGCACGCCAAATCTGCTCTTTTGGCCGCCGCCCTGGGCCTGGCCTCGACCACCTGCGCCAATCAAGACAAGCCCAAGATCTACTTCCCGCGTCACGTCAAACGCCAGTTCACGAATTCCACGATTACGAGGCAAGAGACCTTCCCGGCGCCTGAAAGCACCCCCTTCGACTCGACCACATCGAACACCTTTAGTTCATCCTTCTCCGACTTTTTGAGCAGCTTAACGGACTCCCTTAGCCAGAACCCGTCTTCGGCCTCGGCCGCCACATCTACGTCCGAGTCTCCCTTGCCGACCTCCACCGTAGCTTCCACGCAGGTGATCGAGTCGGGGGCTTCTGACCCTAGTGTGTCACTGTCAACTGCGACGCTGGGCGATGGTAGGGTGACGACCATTGTGATATCGAGTACAATTGTTTTCGACCCGACTCAAACGACGGAGACGACGACGGGCGGTTCAGCTTCGACCTCTAGCATTCCTGAAGCCGTTGTTGAGACGAGCAGCCCCTCCTCAGTTTCGTCGACTAGCCCGCTGCCGTCGACCACTGACCAAGTAACATCTACGACGTCGGAGTCTTCGAGCCCTGCTGTTCAGTCATCGAGCGCACTGGAATCCAGTCCCGCATCTCAGTCCAGCGCCACCCCCGAATCCAGCTCGTCACCTTCTACTGCGGCGCAGTCAACTGCGGAAGCGACTACTCCATCCCCGTCCAGCTCGGCTCAGTCCGAAGCGGTCCAGCAATCCCGCAACTCTGATTCAAGCACCGTTGCCCCCTCCACTTCTGCAGCTCCCGTCAGCTCCGTTTCCCCCACCAGCTCCGAGCCCCCCAATTCTAGCACTCGGGCTACTCCCACCAATGAGGCGATCTCAAGCTCGGTGTCTGAGCCGACTCCGTCTGTGTCATCATCCGGGATTTTGTTGGCTCCCACTGGCGTCGTTACGCCGTCTTCGAGCGCAAAGTCGACGGCCCCTATCAGTGAGACGGAGCGCAGTTCGACTGCCAACGCGCAGGACTCGAGCAGCGCTGCCACGCCAAGCACTGCTTCCAGCGTCAACGCATCGGAGCCTGCAGCCTCTGAGTCTGCTGCTTCCTCGGCTGCTTCCGTTACTCCCTCCGCAGAGACAACTCCTGCTGCTGCTCGGCCGTCAACGTCTTCGCCCGCAGAGAATGCTCCCGTCAACGCTACCGAGCCCGCTGTCTCGTCTGAGTCTGGTGCCTCGGGAAGTTCTGCTATTGTGCCTATCAGCACCACAACTTCTGCCGCTAGCCGCCTATTGACGTCCCCGCCCGCCGAGAACGCCCCCGGTGTCAACAGTACAGAGGTAGTGGCTTCGTCTGGTGATAGGTCTGCCTCTCTCCCCGCCGAAACAACTTCCGCGGCTGCACAGTCATCCGTTGCTGCATCAGAGACAAGCCAAACGACCAAGCCGACCAACCCTCTGGAGCCCATTGTTTCTTTCATCTCCAGCGAAATCCCAATTGTCAACGCTACTTCGGCCGAGACTTCGGTCGTTTCCTCGTCGTCTGATATTCAAATCCCAACGCCCACTGCCCTACCATCTCCGACTGACCCCACCACGATGTCAGTTCCAGTGCCTACTGAGCCGATTGTAAACATCACGTCGGCAATCGAGATTTCGACTGAGCCTACCACGTCGCTACCGGTCTCAAGTGAGCCCGTGGTCAACATCACGTCTTCGACCGACATCCCGGTGTCTGTTCCGACCACTGTACCTTCTTCCACCGAAGGTATTGCTAACTCCACCTCGACCGACGCCCCTGTGGAGCAAACGACCGGCAGCACTGATACGTCGGTTCCCACGACGACAGCAACCGGTTCTGTGGAGCCTATTCCGGCAAACTCGACGTTGACTGAACCTTCCGTGACCCCCACCACTGGTCTCCCAATTTCGACAGATCCCCCGACCTCATCCATCAGCAACAGCACTGAAAGTGGAAGTGCGACTTCAATCCCGACTGGCACCGCCTCTATTCCGCCGACCTCGATCGCCAACGAGACATCCCCTGCCACAGATTCGTCTGCTCCGGTGACCACGCAGTCCACTGCTCCTACTCCTACTCAGATCCCAGCCACGTCCACTGCTATCCCTGTAAACACGACGGTGATCCCAACGGAAAACCCGGTCGAGACTACGCCTACTTTTTCGATCCCGCCGCCTACGACGACGCCGACAACTCCTGTAATCACCAGTATTCCTGCCACTGCCACTATTACCGACTCGGAGTCTTGGCTCCCTACGACTATCATCGTGGAGCAGTCCACCTCGTTGAGCACGCCCACCGAAGCTCTAGCGCCTACCTCGACGATCCCTCTGCCGTCCGATCTGCCCAAGGTCATCAGCCCCCCGGACCCTAACATCCAACAACCAAAAGACTCGATGCTTCTCCAGATTGGTTTCCTGCATGGTGAGAACTACCAACACGTCAGCAAGAACCCCAATGCCGCCGCCCAGATCTTTTCCTGTCTGCCCAAGGCTCTGGCAGATGCAGCCGGCCTGGACGTTAGTCAGATCCAGATGACCAAGCTTGTGCCTTACGACACCTCTCAGACTCTTGGCTACATCACCACCCTTGCCAGGTTCTGGTATCCCAGGAGTATGGTTGACACACTGCGCATGGACATCAAGATCCCGAACTCGGCCATTTACAATAACGCAGACCAGCTCGTCTTCAACCTTACCCAGAACATCAACCCCGCCATTGAGATCATTCCGGGCATGGAGGATGATCCCGACGCTACTAGCGGGGACGGATCGTCATCGACCAACCCGGCCGATAACAACGATCCGTTCAACAATGGCGGCAACGAGCAGACTCCCATACAGAAGGGTACGGCCGCTGCAATTGGTATTGGCGCTGTCGGTGTTGCTGCTGCTTACGGCGCCGCCATGTTCATCATTGCCCGCCGTTACAAGCAGAAGAAGCAGGCCCACCGCCGCGCGAGCTCCCTAAACTCGTCTGAGATGCGCTACACTGGAACTGGCAGCCCTGCCATGATGGGTGGTGCCTTGATGAGCCGAGACTTCTCCAACTATGGCGGAGTTGCCGGCGGCCGAGAGAGCCACGGCAGTGGACGGACAGGCCGCAGCGGTATGGGCAACTCAGCAAGGACTGCATACATCTCAGCGCCAGTTGCCGCTGAGAATTCCCTCGGCTGGAACTGATTGACGACCTCGACGCCTTTTTCCATATTTGTCACCATTTTACGCTTCGATACCCTTCGGGAGGATCCTGTTTGAATGAGATGCTTGGCAATAGCCCGGTATTGCACCGATGGCATATAGAGAGGGCAATGCTTTGGTATATGCCTTTGGCCATGAGCTATCTGCTCGAAAGATTTCTTTCCTTTTCTTTGCTTTCTGTCTGGCAGTACGTATTCTTCTACTTGTGGGCTCACAGGGCTTGACGGTTGTCACCCTCGGCTCAACCGTATTACCATATTCCCGACGCCTCCATACGCGGGCTGTCCCCTTCACCCTCATACCTTGTCCGGGAGGGGCTACCCCAGGCCGTCGATTTTCTTTTACTTTTTAATATTTTGTATCTGAAGGATCTATACATGGGGCGAAAAGCGGAATGGGAGAGGCATTGGAGCCATGTCTATTCAAGGCATGAGAAAGGAGTTGGAAGGTAGCTGGTGCGGCGATACCCCAGGTGAAAGGGGCCGGGCTGGGTTCCCTTGTATATTCGCAGATATGGAGGCGTATATATAGTACGACAGTACGCCTCGAGCCCTGTATCTTCTTTCCCCCGCTTGTCAAAGCTGAGATGTGCCTACGTCGCCCAGGGCTGTCGGACAAGGGGTCGCCTCATGCTTGTATTTGTCGCAGATACAGCGAATAGACTAACAACGAAAAAAAAAAAAAACCCATATCAAACAAAGTCACTGCGTCCTAAGGTCTAGCGTAGCATTGTGTGTCGACCTGCGCAGGCTGTTGTAAATGGATAGCTAGTCATTAGTTTGGTTATCGTATATATCCGTTTGCAGCACAACATAATTTTTTTTTCTCGCAATCCTAATGTGTGTGCAGCCACCGGAAGGGTTGACAGAGAGACTGGCGGTTCGCATCATGGTTTACGCATGCCGCAGAGGCTAAAAAGCTTCGTCAGCAATCTGACTCATACCGAGCGAGAATCCTCCTCAGAAGCGTAATAGCAGCGGCCTCTGAATGTCAATAGAACGAGCCAATGCGCACGAAAATCGGGCTCAAATTTCTCCCACAGCACGAGACCAAAAAGCCGGTTCCGAGATGGGCTACATTCTGCGTCAGCGATCAAGATCTGCATCTGCATCGCCATCCCGCTCGCCCGGGCTGCGCGCCCGCAGCAAGAGCAACAGTGGTAGCGACAGCGACAGCAGGGGGAGGGCTCCATCGTCCTCGAGCCGCGGCCAGAGGATTGACGACGGCGGGCTGGCCCTTGGCCCGGCTCATCGCCGCTGACGGGTGGGAGCGCATGAAGCAGGGCTTCCGGCCGCGGGATATGGACGACCGGTGGATCGTCACGCACGTCGTCGAGGGTGGGGGCGATGAGGGCGTTGTGTTCGCGAGGAGCTGGACGGGGTACCTGGTCGCCAAGATCAATGTCGCCGCCGTCGACGACGGCAGCGCCGACGACCAGAGTGAGAACAGCAGGAGCATCACCCAAATCACCTGGGAAGGGGACAGGTCCAGATGGGCAGTCAGACCTGACGAGAAGGAGGTGGAGGCTAAAAGGCTTGTCAATACCTTCTGTAGGCTGATGTTCGGCGTGGCGTTAGTGGAGGAGTAGGAGGAGGAAGAGGAGGTTGATGGGCGAGAATAAAGAGAGGAGTGGGAGAGGGAATAGGGCGAGGTGCCAGCTTCGCTGAGGAGGTGTCGGTCTATCCGTGCGTTACTTCCTAATTTTTTCTTCTTCTGCCTCTTGGGCTTTTTTTGGTGATCGGACGAACATGGGCTGACTTCGCGATGCTCAAAGTTCGAGTCAGCAGCATAGCGGAAACGCGTGGCAAACAGGGAAGCAAAGCATTCATCGGAAGCTCACACAGCCCCGACGCTGTTTATCGCCGACGCAGTACGTACTGATCACTTTTCGGGAGACATTATATTTGGCCGATGGGTCGCTGAAATTTCGCACTTGCTAAACCGCGCTTTTTTCCTTTTCAAGGTTGCGACTGGGCTGAACGCTGACCGGCCTGTGCCACGGGGCGACTTTTTGTGATAGTAGAGTTATAGAGTTGTGGTAGAGATATTATTGTGATAAGTGGTAGAAGGCATCAGGACTCGTTCTCATGTGCGCCACTGTCACACAGAACTTTAGGGTGGAATGGCGCAGTTGTTGAGTACAAGGGCGATTGGTTTAGTGGTATAATGACCGCTTAGCATGCGGTAGGTCCTGGGTTCGATTCCCAGATCGTCCACATTCTTTTTTGCTCTTATCTTGTTTACTGGAACGAGGGCAACTAATTGACCCACTCTGGTGATGTTTTTTCTTTTCTTTTCCTTTTAGGCTCAAATAAAACCATAGAGTTATCCAACCAATCCCTTCCCCCCCCCCATCCTTAGGAAGTGGTTTCGGTTTAGACGCAAACAGGCCATTGGATGTAACCTGGGCGTGTGGTGTTGACTGGACAATCAGACATGGCCAGCGCGAACACGGCTTCGTGAAGATGTTGCCGCCACCTGTGCAAAGAAATAAACCACTGGTGAAACCGAGATTCATGAATGCGTGATCTCGTCGATTAAAACGATACCTATGTATGTATGTACGTAGTGTAAAGATAACCATATACGAGTGCACAGTGTGCACGGCGACACTTCCGCTCAATCCGCCGTGCCGCCATCGGTCTTGATCCCCGGCTTAGGCGAAGCCTTTCGGCTTGACCCTCTACCCACGATCTTCTCTGTCCAGTTCCAGCCTCCGAGCGGCGTTGATGCTCGAGGCCCGTCCTTGTCTTTGAACTCCGTCTCCGTCGACCTGGGACTCCTCGCGCTGGCAGTAGTCGCCGTCGTTTCGCTGTCGTCACTGTCGGCCCAGTCCCGGTCGCTCCAAGTCACCGAATCCACCCTCTCGGAGCGCGGACGAGGAGACCTTGTGATCCTGGGCGGGCTGGCCGATGAGCTGCGGGAGGACGATCGGCGCTTGGGCGGCGGTTGCATGTCGGGTACCATATCTTCCGCCTCCCTCTGGGAGTTTGGGGACAGTAGAGCCACTGTCGGTACGTCGTTCGCGCCGTCTTTGCTGGGTGCCATGCCGTCATCCCTAACCTCATCGCCAAATTTGTTCGGCGGCTGGTTGATGTCGTTGGCTCGCTCACCAGTCTCCACGTCGTCGTCACGCGTCCTCGCGGTAGCTGAGTCGCTGAAGTGAGCGTCGACTAGATGCTTGACTACGGGCCAGCCATAGGCGTTGGCGAACATCCGACGCACGATGATATTGTTGTGGGCGTCCGGCTCGAGCTTCACGAGGACTTTTCTCCACGCCAGCCCTCGGTGATAGGCACGCGCAATCTTCTCCTCGACCCGCATCTGCGACCCGTCAATCTCCTCGTCGGGGTTCTTGTTCGGGTTCGTGTTGGCCGTGTCGTCATAGTCTCGAGTGGAATCCATAGTGCCTTCGTGGGAAAAGCGCTGTGATGGGTGAGGAGACGAGTCTGTACTAGTCCTCGAGCCTCCGGAACTCGTGGAAGCGGCCCGCCGGAACGTGCTTCTGCGGGAAGCCAGCGAACCGGTAGGCTTCTTTTTCAGTGGGGGAGGTGGGATGTCGGTTGGGTGGTATACGCGATCGTGAAATATTGCTCTGGGTCGCTTGGACGGATCAATGAGGTATTCAGTGGTGGGAATCTTGGGATTGATCAAATCGTGAGCTGATTCAAAGAAGCTCGTCCTCGGGGGTGCGATGTGGTGGTTTTCCCCTCGCTCCAATTCGTGGCCGGCTGTGACTTTAGAAGACGAACCGGAGGACTCGGAGATCTCGTCAAAGTTAATCGTCTGACTCCTCCTGTAAATCTTATGCTGCTTGTTGGATATGCCAGGCGTTTTGGGTTGTGCCGGCTCGTTACTTTTAAAGAGAGAGAAGAAATTGGCGAAAGGCCCATTGTTAACGCCGTCTTTGCCCCTTTCTGGCCCGTCCTCGGTGAACGGCGTGGGCACCGAATGCAGACTTGCTCTATCGTCTTCCATCATCGCGTTCTGAGGTGGCTGCGGGACCTCGACAGCATTAGCAGGAGCCGTTGGCGTGATGTTGCCAGACTGGTCGTCGGGTGTTTCCTCATCCTCTTCCGGAGGGAGCGCGCTGGTTCTCCGCGGGGTGGGAACCAAGCTGCTGCCGGTCAATTCGGCCCAGCCAGCGCCTACGAGCGTCTCGACCAAGCCAGCGTCACGCCGCGCCTTTTCAACACGCCCCAGACCCTGCCAGTCCAGGAACAAGAGACAGCTGGTCCTGAGCGGCACGATGCCGTCATTGACGACATTGGAATAGACAGTCCGGTTGCGAAACTTCTTAAGAGCCGTATGTGCTGGTCCCGTCGGCAGGATCCTCAGCAGCGGCTTTGACTCGGGCTGGACCTCCCCCATGACTCTCTTATGCGCGCTCTCGCCCAGGTTGCTGACGATAGCTCCCCATCCGCTCCTTGCAATAGTTGGCGCTCGCCACGTAAGGCCTAGGTCCTGGCCCGTTCTGCCGACCAGGCCAAAATCGAGCGCGAACTTGACGTATAGGGGGTTCTCGTTGCTGAGGCCGAGGAAAGGAGTCGCCAAGGCGACGAAGTTAATAGGTTTGATTAGGTTGAAAAACTCGGGTGAGTGTTTCTGAATGTATGCAACTGCATATGTCTGTATCAAGCCACCCAATGAGTGTCCAATGAAACTGATGCTGGTAATAGTAAATGGACGCTTCTCTTCGACTTCTTCTTTGTGTATCGTGCTGTGTCTGTAGACTGCTTTATTGCTGTCTGGTTCGGATTTGAAAACGGCAGCGACGGCTGATTCCGCGTGGCCTTTTTTCGACGGGAGGAACGGTTGGTCGGGATATGACATGGAGAGAATGTATCTGGCAAGTCTCTTACCCAGGTACTTGATACCTCTTTCTGTCCTCGTTGCATTGCCCGAGAAGCCACGGACGATGACTTCTTCGTCGTCGTCGTCATCGTTGTCGTCTTCAACGGGTGTGTTTGCCTCGGCGGCAACGTCTTCTGACGTCGAGGAGCTGCTGTTGTTGGTCCTGGCTTGCGTTTTGCTTTTTGCTTCTGCACACTCCTTGGCACGCCTCGCCTTGGCGTCGATCTTGGCCTGCGCTACTGTTGCATCAATGCTTTCTTTCAGATATAACATGTCTGCCCCCAGGTTGCTGTGAAGACCATGCGTGAGGACGACAAGATGCACCTTTTTC
Source organism: Colletotrichum gigasporum (assembly GCA_024584535.1). Classification (NCBI taxonomy): domain Eukaryota; kingdom Fungi; phylum Ascomycota; class Sordariomycetes; order Glomerellales; family Glomerellaceae; genus Colletotrichum; species Colletotrichum gigasporum. The sequence continues at coordinate 4,112,483 of CP077951.1, forward strand.
TGCTTCGCCTCAGGTTTCTTTTCCTCGTTGGCCCTTTCTTGAATGACACTCTCGACGGGCTGGTCCTTGCGAGCGCGGCCCTTGAGACGGTCGATGTTGAGGTCGTCCCAGCCCGGAAGTCTCGGTGTGTTCCACAGAGCGGCCGTGTCTTCGACCTTAAGCCGTATCGCTTTGGAGAAAACACCCTTTGGCTGCGCCGGATGGTGACCGTCCTTGGCACCAAGGCTCTGCTGGTGGTCGGCGACCTTGCCGGGCTGCGGAACCTGTGCCTGGCCGCCAATGACGGGCAGCGAGTAGCTTAGGTTCAGTGACTTTGCGTCCCTTGCGAGAGTGACCTCGTACCCGACGGCGGCTGAGGTTGAGAAGATAACCTGCGACGACACCTCAACGATCCATGAGGCGCACTCATCTTCTTGATCCCCAAGGGGTCCGCCAAAGTGAGCGCCTCCTCCAGTTCCGGCGCTCTGTCTTATATGCTCTGGGACCACCAGCTCGCACTCCCAGGAGCCGCCGGCCTTGACCATGGGCTCGAACTCGGGGACGCCATACTTGCGAGGGTTCATGAGCTTGACGTTCGGGTTGAAGTTGGAAGGGTATGCGGCGGCGGAAAGGGTGTAAGGACCGTGGACGAAGGCTGCGCGTAGTGCGATGGCGGATGTGTTGCGGACGCGTAGGTAAAGGCGCTCGGGCGAGGGTAAGATTCGGTCCTGCGAGGGCGTGTAGGTGACTGTGTAGCGGACAACCTCTCCAATCTTGACGCTCCCGACTTGGTAGACGAGGAGCATGGCGTCGTTGTGTGTATACGCTGCGCCGAGGCCGAATAGGAAGGTGAGGCGGAGAGGCGGGGGGGGGGCAGAGAGAGAGGGAGGATCGGCGGGTATACGTATGGGGGCGGAGGAGCTGCTATTATCGACTCGTTGCTGATACCGTCATCTCCGGGCGATGGCTGCTCGTCGGAGGCAACGGGGATACGGCGAGACGATGCGCAGAGCCAGGACCGATGTACGATGGGCGGATGTCAGCTCAGGAGGCAGCCGGTGGCAGGCCGCGTGTTCAATCTCGGATTCGTATGGAAGATTGGAGGAAAAGTTGAGAGGGCATGTGAGGTGTATCCGAAGTTGGGAAAAAGGGTGAGACGGGAGGGAAGAGCACACAGAGCGAGGAGACGATGGGATAAAGAGCGCTCTCGCTGGTTGTCTTAGCCCGCTAAAAGTATTGGGACCTATCTCACCGTACTGTACCGCACCGTACCGCAGCTTCCCCCAGTCCGGGCCGTGTACCAGACCTCTCAGGTTGCTGCAGCAGGAGCAGCAGGAGCAGCGGTCGCACGAGCCAGACGAGCAGAAGCAGCCATAGCCCGGGAACGATGGGAAGAAAGCACGAGGAAACCCAGGAAGCCGGGGCCGCTAGTCGCAAGTGCTTGCAGCGCGCACAACACCAAATGATGCAACCTCCAGAGCCAACGTCAATCGCCCCGGCGCGTCATTGGGCGAGGCGGCTCGGAAACCCTGAGGTGGACAAGGGCCGCTTCAAGCCCCCGACAGCCCACCCTTGGTCCAGGTATCAGGCCTACTGCCCTTCGCAGTAGAGGTACCCAAAGCCTTCCTGCCTTCCCAAGCCCATCCACGCCCAACCGTGGGCTAAGGCTCCCGCCTGTTTCTTCTGTTTCTTTGCGTCGCCCTCCCTCCCCCACTAAAAGCCAGCCAGCCAGCTAGCCAGCCTGTCCGTACTATGTACGGCGCACTGCGTACTCTTTTTCGATTTCGATTCGATCCAACATGGAACGTCCGCTAAGCTCAATGTACCGTTTGCTTAGCCTCCAGGCAGGCGCCTTGTTTAAACTACCTACTCGCAATTTGTAGCTAGGTCCGCTTCCATCGGCGCTGCTTCAACCCAAGTACACTGCTTGTACTGCATACCTTACTTCTTGGACGCTGACAGCTCTATGAGTGGCCTCTTCGTCCACGTACAGGGCCCCTCCTCGTTTCGCCTTGGCGAGATGAGTTATCTCTCTTCGCAGTCCAGACTTCTGATCTCATCCCGCCAAATTACTCTCAAGAGATGCCCCCACCCTTTCCAGAGCCGTCCTTGGGAATTGTGACCTGCAAGAAAACAAGCTCCTCGTTCTTGCCAAGTGCAAAGTCAAAAGACCTGTGGAAGGAAGGGGGGTGGGGGAGGGAGGCCCAAGTACCACTCACCTCTGTTTTCCTCTTACCCTCTAGAACGTGGAATGAGCGACCCCGGCATGTCATCCTCATTCTCGCTTCTTCAACGGTCGCCCAGGCGAACGCGACAGCAAAAACATCGGGAAACCCACTGCCGCACAGGTATCTGAGCCAACATCGCCAGTCTTGGCAGGGGACCGGGTCCGATCGATGGACCTATTGACAATTCATCGAGGATGGGTGGGCGGGGCCAAGCACGCGGACAGGGACTATGACGAGGGCGAAGACGAAGACGAGCAAGCCGTCAAGGGCATTTCGGAGTGTGTGCGTCGCATACAAGAGTGTAACCAGCAATACCCTGAGATCTGAGATGGCCATCAATGCGAATAACAGGCCAGCGACGGCACCACGTCACAATTCGCCAACGGGTCCGGCGGGGTCGCGAGTCAAGCCCCCGCGGCCCGCCTCACTCCCCTCCCTCTTTTTCTGCAGTCTTCTGCCAATTACGACGCCGACGCTGCGTGCCCTTCCACCCTCAACTCGGCCGACCACGCGGCGTCGTCGAGACTGGGCGTCTCTCGATTGCAGGCTAGACACAGCATTTTCGACCCAGGAAGCACGCGGGAGCCCTCCAGGACAGGTACCCACGGCGCCTTTCATTGGCCCGCGTCATCGGACGACGACAGACAAACACACATGGGCTCCGAAGCCGCCGGCCTGCCGTGCCGCACAGAGGCGAACCGACCGAGGGAGAGAGAGTTCACATGAGAAACGGCAGCTGTTGGGAGTCTCGCAGCAAGAAAGGCAAGCTGAGGCCAGGTCACACAAACCTTCAAAAGATGCTCCTGAACCATAGGTACGCACGCGGTGTATTTCCCCCCATTTGAAAACCCTATCTAGATATCCATGCCCACCCAAAGATATCACACGCCTAATATTACAAGCATAACCCCACGAAATGCAAACAGCCTACCCCAATGTGCAACGTCAACAAAACGGCAAAATAACAAATCATCATTCGTGTGGCGTCTTGTGTCCTGTGTTTGTCCTGTTCTGTCTGTCGTAAAATATCTTTGCTGGCTGGTCTTTTCTGTCGTAAATTAATGCCCTAGCCTAGGACACTCTCGTCAGGCATGCCTGGCTCGACGTGGTTTCTCCATTCAAACACCCGGTTCATGCCGCGACCAGCTCCCGTAAGACCGGCGAGCGTCGACGACTTGGGGGGCTCCTCATGCACCCGCCTCCGGCTGCGCGGGGCGTGCACCGCCGCTTCCATCTCGTAATCGTGATCAATCCGACCGGGCACCACACGCTCCGACGGCCGCGTCGTCCTGGCGCTGTTGTACACCTCTTCGTCCCTTGTGTGCCGTCGCAGCATGGGAATTTGTGGCGGATGCCCTAACCCCATGGGCGGCGCCGTCGCCATGGGAGGTGGCCCCATGAGAGGAGCTGTCATGGGTGGGAGAGGAGAACCTGCGTGCGGCGGAGGCGCGCCCATCATGCCCGTCCGGGGACCAACCGGGCTGGCACGGAACTCCGAGAAGCGTTCAGCGAGTCGCTGCCCCATCATATCTTGGGGGACGCCTCGCGCCCGGTTGACCCCCGACATGTAGTCCGTCGGGGCGGGTCGCTCAAATGCTGCCGGTGGCGTTGGCGCTGGAGGCACGGGCGGGCCGGATATGAACACGTCGTCGGCTTCTCGGTGGTAGTCATCATTCGCGAAATGCCCGACCGTGTTCCCGGCGGTAACAATCTCTCCGTATCCTCTGTCGTAATCATCATCGTCCTGGTAGCTCCGCAGCCTTCCTGCGTGTTCTTCGTCGCGGGTCTCCAGGAATCTCCGGCTAAGCCTATGGTCGTAGTCCTGCGAGCGAGATCGAGGTGGCGGTGCGCCGGACCCGACGGACGGACGCATACTACCTAACGTTGGATTGAGGTCTAATCTGTCCATCCGGGGAAGCGCGACCGGAAGCTGCATGTCTTGGAAACGGTCTGCGTCCGCCGTTTCGTAGTTGAACCAAGGACAGTCACAGCCCTTCCACTTGACTCCACAGATCATACAAAATTGCGCTCCGCAGCGACTGTTGCCGATTAGAGAGGTCCGAATTTCAGCCACAGAACAGGAGACACTTACCATGTCATGTGGTTGCAGCCCTCCTTTAATTCAACCATATGATTGCACTTGTAGCACGGCTGCCAGCCGGCCTCCTTGGCCTGCTGCAGGAACATGGTGGTATCTTCGTCGTCGGGACAGTCCCTCGACGAGTGCCACTTGCCCCTGCAAGAGCAGCACACCTTGGTATTGCACCGGCTGCATTTTCCGTACTTACGGCCTCCTTCGGCGCGATGTATGTTGGCAGGCCTGATCCACTCCCCACACCGTCTCGAAGGGCAATACAGTCGATTCCGCGTCGAGTTCTCTGCGAACTTCCTGTTCCATTTCATCTTGAAGCTCGGCGACAACAGGTTCTCAACATGCTTGAGTGATATATGATCCGAAGTGCAGCACCTGGGAGGCATGTGTTGAGGGTCGGTGACGGACAGTTTGAATACGCTTTTCAGGCACGAATCGCACATTCGATGCTTGCACTTGAGCTTAGCGATTTTGTTTGAAGGAAACTCGTCCCTGCAAGCAACACACTCGACTCTGGTCGGGAGCGTCAGTCAACACGTGGCCGGGTGGTTGAGAGAATCTTTGGAGGGTGGCCTACATTTTGACTGGCTTCTCGGGTGAGTGAGAGAGCGCACTCCCGGTGGTGAGAAAGTTACCCAAGAAACTAGATGGATGCTTGTTTGAAGAACCCGTGCTATGCGACGTAACATGCGATGCCCCTGAAATGGTGTTGGAGCGACGAACTAGCCGGGACTCCTCTGCGTATACGACCTGGGACGGCTTTCGCTTAGGATGTCTGCTCGGGACATGGTCAGAATCATCCCAGTAAGGGAGAATCCCATTTGCCAACCTTTTGGAGGAGCTGGGAGGCTTTGAGACGATCTCGTACGTCCTCGGGGGCGGACGGTGGTGGCTCGACCTCCTGACAGGACTATATGAGCGCTGTCTCGAGTAATGCCTCTCGGAGGCTGAACGGGACACCCGGGAGCGGTGTCGTGGAGAGCTGCTGCGTTCTTCGACGGACTGCCGCGTCGTGTGCACCGTTGACTCATCGTCCTCCTCCACGTAGACGATCTCCCTGATCTTCCTGCGCCGTTTCGGGTTCTTTTCGCGCGACGTTCGACGCCGCTCCTCCACGACAAGGCGTTGCGGACGTTTCTCGTACTTGTCCCTCTCTCGCCTGTCCCTATCTCTGTCCCTGTCCCTATTCTTGTCCCTGTCACGCCGCCTCGGCCGCTTCTCGTCGGGCGTGGAGATGCTAGTTTCCGACTCCTCGTCCGATACTGTGTCGGTATGAGGGCGCGAGGACGTGGACGACCTCCTTGACTCGTAGACGCGGCGGGACCTCGAGTATTGGGCCGAACTCGGGCTCCGGCCGCGCCTGGGACTTATCCTCCGGGCGCCCGAGGGCGGTTCCTCTTCGCCATAAGAATCGTAATCGTAGGCGGGCGCCACCGGGAACCTCCCCCGTCTATAAGTGTCTGTTGCTGGGGTGGGCATCGTCTCGACAACGGTGGCAGGCGCACGGCTGCTGGTCCTGGAGGTTCGGGTTCGTCCATGGGGCGAGGTTATCTCGTCGGGTCCTTGTATAAGGTCTTTGGGTCTCCGGTACGGTAGCGAATCGAATGCTGTCTCACCACCAGAGCGCCTATCATAGTCGGCGACGGGCAGCGGAGCGGTAGGGTACGGCCTTCGGGTCGTCCTCCTGTGCCAGTCTTCCGCATCTCGGTAGTCCATTGGGCCTCAGACAGCCTCATTCGGGAGAAGAGAAGGAGGGGATTGGGATGGAGGCGGGACGGAAGTTGTGTATCGGAGGTTCGAGAAGGGCGCCCGGACAGCTGGTTGCTCGTGAGTGGGTGGCTTCAATGCATGCTGTATAGCTGTGATTGGGCTTGGATGACGGGTTGCATGGCGGCCATGCACATGCAGGCGAGCGAGAGGTGATATAGTGCGCCCTGGAAATCCTTACGACGGCGACTGTTTGCCTTGTTCTCGTGAGGTATCAATCGGGCAGCAGCGGAAGCTGTTTGGTCGAGGCGCGGCTGGTTGTGGAGAGGTGTAAGAGGACGACTTGGGCGATGTCAGCAAGACGTGGGTAAGTGTTGGCGGGAGGAAGGCGTTTGCGTGCTAGAGGCTGGAGGCCGCGTTGGATCACGGCACGCAGGACTCAGGAGGTCAAGTCAAGTCAGGTCAGGTCAGGTTAACTAGCTGGACGACGTAGCGAGGAGGGGCTAGTCATTGCTGAGCCTCCAGTGTCAGGATTTGTTGGTTGGCGCCTCAGCTGCCTTAAATCTGCCTGACACACACAGAACAGGAAAGGCAAGGTGAGGTAGAGGTAGCAAGCCGTTCCGACTTCCTGCGGCTACGGTCCGGTACGGTAGATGGTAGTCCGGTAGTTCCTACTTAGGCAGCCTTAGTCGGTAGAGGGAAGGTGAGGTTACGGCGTAAGACAAGTACGTAGGTAGGGTAGATAGGTAGGTAGGTGGTGTAATAGTGTAAGACAAGGTACCTCAGGGCAGGGCAGGAGGAGGCGAGGCAGCAAGGGATGGCGATTCCCGCCAGGGCAGAGGGCAGAGAGGGCAGGGAGAATGAGGTAGAGGGGGAGAGAGAGAAAGAGTCATTCATTGCCCAAGCTGCACGTTAAAGGGCGCGCCACTGAGCCAACCGATTGGCGACTGGCCCCTGTTGGACGACGGCGGCGGCGGCGGCGGCGGAGACGGCGGGGTGGACTTCACATTGTCTCTGAATTCTGAAATGCCAACGTCTCGTGGCCCCCTCCCCCTGCGGTCCCCATCCGGCATCCGCTGGACGCGCACTGGACGTGATCCAGCGCCCATAGCAGCAAAAATGACTCCCGCGAAGCCGCCAAGACAAGGCAGGCACCATCAAAATCGCCTCATCCAGCAGCACCGGTCTGTTTGAAGTTGGTTCCATCGCATCCCACAAAGTGCTGACGGAACGGACGGGCACCGGCATCTGCGCGGGCATTCGCAGCCAGTCGTCTGAGCTAACGGCCAGTCCGAACTGCCCGCAGCACCCCAAACTTTGCGCGTGCAGAGCGGGAGAGGCTGCCTGACAGCGAACCCCTTGGGGCGCCGGGGGGACTCGGGGGGGGGGAGGGGGCAACCGGGAGGCTGAGCCCTCCTGCTAGCGCCTGCCTTCTACAGGGAGCTGCCCTGGGCTGCCCGCCGCTCTGGCTGCCGCTCTGGCCGCCGCCCCTAAGCTATTGCTGGCCTTGGAACAAACAGCGAGTCTCACTGTGGTGCACATATACAAGTACCTTACCTCACTCCATATATCGTACTGCACACATAGGTACACCTATATTTGGGTATACGTAGTAGTATGTACTGCGCATAGTAGGTACGCAGTAACAGTCCACTGCAGTGCGCGGACACTGCAGAAAACACACGGAAAACCGCTGGAACGCCTGAGGAACCCACGTGCGTTGAGCCCTCGCATCCCACCACCAGTGATGCAGACCCATGACTGCGGTGCTGGGCCTCCACGAGGGTTATGATTTGACACAGGGTCCCATGTAGGGCGAGATGCAGAACATTGCTGTCATGCTGCTGGTTTACTGCCTACAAGTACTGCTACCGTGATAAGGGTCTACCCTAATGTTGAACCCACCTCCAGCTTTCCCCCACCGCCTCTCCTTGACACCCAACTGTGAACCCGTGGGTGCTTGAAGTGCAGAATCGGGCCACTAAGGTGCGCATCGGTTTGCCGACGCCTACGGCGCTTCCGGTCCCGATTGGCGCAGGTGGGGCCGATCCGGTTGTCGGGCGCCGTGCCACTCTCAGCCGGCAGACCGCCTTGTCGATCGTCAAGACTAGCCAATTCCTCTTCTCAGCCTCGTCGAGACCACTCATGCCTGGCACCTGACCGACGCCTCAAGTCCCGACCCGTGCTGCACGGTTTAGTGGCTGCCTGCCTACCGATATCGCGACCCTCAATGCTCGTGCTTGAACTGAATGACTAGTCTATCGAATTGCCTCAGCTACCGCCTTCTGGTTGAATCTGCAGCGTCGACTTTTCGCATCTCTCGATTGGTCTAAGCCACTCCCAATTGGTGGATCTTCCTTCTCCCACGCGCCTTCAGTTCTCCCCTCCCCGACCTCCCGGTTCCCAAGGTCCCACACGATGTCCGCATCCGCATCCCATGCCCGGACCCCACCACCCGTCCCGGCATGCGAAAACGGGCACTTATGCCCGTCACTATGGTGCCCGGTGGCCTGTTGGCGGGTTGCTCCTTCTTCCTCCCTTTCCCCCACTCCTCAAACAAGCTGCTGCGGACAAACATTTGCATCCGGGGAGACAGCGCCCAGGGGTTGATTGTTCCTCTCATCCCTTTGGGCCGACACCAGCACTTCGTGACTGGAGCGCCTCTGCCAGTAAAGGCGTGGCAAGGTAACTGGCCGTATAGACGCGGCATGCTGCGCTACCGTTCCATGCCTACCAAGTGCCGGCTACCGAGCCCGAGGCTGCCGGTACACAACTGTTACGTGGTACCAGTCCTCCCTCGTACTTGGATATGGCAACACTTTATTCGAAATCTACCGGTACTACCTTGACAGGTCGTCAAGGACATGACCCTAAGCCACCCAACATATCTGGTGGATTCTGGCCACATCTACCCCTGAGCACATGCCCCGACCTTGCTGAACAACATCCACCACGCCCGCTGCATGCGCCCACAGGGCCGGCCAACAAGGTACGATCGCGGCCCCACAAGGCAGAGGGCCACGAGGTCAACTTTGACACAAGGTCGAGAAGCCGAATCTCATGTAAACGCTTATCGAAGGAGGGTATAGCACGTTGTTGGTATAGCGGGGCGTGTGACTGCCCTGTGTGTGAACCCTTGTCGTGCGCTCCCCAACATGTCCTTTTCGCGTGTGCGGCCCTCCGCGAGTGTACAAGAATAGGACCCCGCATGGAAAGAGCCAGCTGCTCGACGCGGTCTCGGTGGACGAATAACGGACTTGCCTCCAATTCAAGTCCGACCGAGCATTTATTCTGACCTTCTGTGTTTATGGAGACGGTTAGCGAGATTCGGTGTTCGGTGCAGCTTCTGCAATTGGGAGCTCCTAGGATCGGATGATGTGGCAAGCATACGAAGCCGTCGTTGTCGTTTCGTTTTCGATCAATCACTGGGACACCACCTTAGTCTCTCTGCGCCAGATCTCTAACATATACCGCCAGGGACATTGCGGGGAGCCATGCCTTCTCGTCGGGAATGCATCCACATTTCTTTTCTACGGGAGGCCAGGGCAAAGAGCCACAATGTATACTTTGACTACCTGTGGTTTCTCGTAGGCACACGAAGGGGTATTTCGTCAGTAGCGCTAAGCAATGTTATACAGTGATATCTTAACCAAGAATTGCCGTAACCATAGAAATTAGGTCCAAAAGCCGGAATAGAAGTGCCCCGACCTCGCCATGAAACTCGTGCGCATCCGAGTTCATTAGATCCGCCCTTGACCCAAACTTGCCCAGCCCAGTCCTCCACTGCCGCCCGTCGATCGAGCCATAGAAGTCGAGGTTGTGAAGAGCTGCCCGTGGGCGATTTGGCCTGCCGGTTGGCTGCTTTGCTTGCCCGAATCATCGCTCTCGGATCGCAAACAGGAGAACCGCCCATGGAGGATCACCCTGTCCACCATCCGAAGCATTCTATCTGTGAGAAATGATGGCAGCCTGCTTCCTTGCGTTGCGCTTCTACTGCCATCCCTCGGAGATGGCGGGGGATCCGTCTCGAAGAGGGTTGGCGTCGGGTGGATTGGCCGGATGGATGAGCGCCCGGAGTGTCGGTCCGAATACCGAGTCAGACCAGGTATTACCCGCCAACCACGCCTCCCCAATTTGCGGGCCGCCGTCCAGCCCTTCTAGGAGTGGTGCAACCCCAGGATGTTTCTGCACCCCAGATGTTTCTCTGTCATCCACAATCCGTGCTGTCGTTGCACCTGGATGCTTGCTTCCCCAGGTTGTTGAGAGCTAGGAGGGGAGGCGGGGCGGTAAGATCCCCGCGGGAGCCGCGAGCGGGCGGGCAGGCGGGAATATACCAACTCATTCCAGGAACCCGTGAAGTCAGGTTTAGCATGATCAGTTTGATGCCGAGTCGGAACAGTCGCACGGCTGTAAATATGGACGACGAGGTTGTCGAACTGAAGTGTGGGAACTGGTCTCTTGACTGGTGCCCTGAATATGCCTTGCAGTCGCCCGCCCCAGACCCGATGTGGTAAGCAAGGACTGGGAAAGGGTGATCTAAGATGGCGATCTCATGTTCGAGAGGTTCCAGAGTGCCACGCAGTCAGCACCAGCGCCGACCGCGTGGAGCTGAGGCACCCGCACTCCTGTCAGACGCAGGTTGGTATGCAAGTGGTATTCTTGGACCACCAGAGGGTGGCGTGCTGACCGGCTCCCAGAGAATTGGATGCAGGTCGTATGGGCGGGCGTATCGAGACGGCTCTCAACCGCTAAGATAGGCCCTTCTTCTGACTTCGGCCTCTTTGATGATTTCCGCGGCCAGGCTGAGACTCGGTGCCAGGGTCGAATATCGCTCAATTTCCATAACCACATCGTTGATAATCTGGTCGATGGTTTCCCGGTGAGGAACGAGGGTGAGGAGAATGCTGCTCAGAGAGGGTGACATGGTCGCACCCATGACCAGAAGTGTCTGCGACACAATGGAGAGGGCGCCTTGCCACAGGTATGGCATATGTCCGGCATGACTGCGGCCAATTAGTCCCAACACACATTGAGGACGGGATGCCATCACCTCAGCACGTGGTGTGGCCAATCGGTAGTACTTACTGCGCATTGATGTGCTCCAGTTGCCGGATGGAGGCTTCCAGGCACTTGTGGCAACTGTCACGCACCGCTGGGTCCAGGACGGCCTGCTCGTTGTCCAATACAGCCAAGATGTACGGGCGGTAGATGATTGTCCGGCACGCAAAGAACCGCAGGCGCAAGACCGTCTGCACCGGATCCGCGAGCGAGCTGCGCGTAAAGGGGAACTGCAGCGGTATCGGCAGGCTCTCGTACCACTGTGTCAACTGAAAGTCGAGTTCCGCCACCACCGGCTCCAGGCTGGTGGTGGAGGCCATCGAGTCCTTGGAGTAGATCAGCTGACTGACCCTGTTGAGGAGCCGCCGCAGAGCAATCTCAGCCAAAAAGTACCAGAGGTCGTCTCGGCCAATCGCTTCTTGTTCCGCGCCTTCGAAGCCGCCAGGTAGGCCGACGTTTTCTTCGAACTGGACGACGCCCGAGTGCGGCAGATCCAACTCGGCCAGCAGGTCGCTTTCGAACAGGAGCGAGTTCCAGTAGATGCGCTCCGTGAGTTCCCTTTGATTGGGCGGGACCCTATTGGGTGACATGAGCAAGAGCTGCAATTTCGTGCTCGTCGTGCAGAGGAGGTTCCAGGCCTCGAGAGGCCGCACGAGGTAGAAAAGGTAAGCAGACGCCAGCAGGTGACACTGAGCCGCAAGGACATTGTTGGATGTCATCATGCCCGGCAGAAGGGCCCATGCGGCAGTGAAGTACTGCAGACCGGGTGCATCCTCTCCCGGAACAATCCTTGAGATACTACCTCTCAGGCTTGCCTGGCCTAAAGCCAAGACCAGCAGAACGATGCAGCTCTCAGCGCCCTCTCGGAAACCGTTGGAAAGCGCTGTGCGATAGTGGCTTCTCCAGGTGTAGGGGTTGACGCATGCATACCACACGTTGACTCGCTCAAAGTACGCCTCGATGTATGCCGTCGTGTTGGAAAGGTCCACGCATGGTGTTTTTGTGAGTGAGTGCAGAGGTTCGCGGGCCATTTCCAGCTGGAGCAGAATCTGCGGGTCGTACGGTCGTGATACGAGGTCGCGGATGAGAGGCCATTGCAGGAGGTGCAAGGCCGCGTTCGTGTGTAGCTTGGGCATGGTTGAGATGTTCGTCGGGTTGTTCCATGTGCCCAAGCCACCGCTTGGAATGATAGAGACGAAGTTGCCGCCAGGGCCCGAGACTCCAATCATGCTCTCCCCGTTGAACCCCGATCCGTTGCTCATCGAGGGAGACTCTTGGTTGATGGCGATGCTGTTGGCCTGCCCGGCAACCATGTTCATCTGCAGCAAGCTTTCGATGCGATTCAGACGCTCCAGAATCAACTTGTCCCCGGCGTCCAGCTTGATGCCGGGCTCCCTGTAAATACACTCGGCACCTAGCTCGGTGCAGAGCTTACACTTGGGCTTGGTTCCATCGCAACGAGATTTGCGGGACCTACAAACTTCGCACTGTCGCGCTCATTAGTACCAGGCCTCAGGTCGCGACAGGGCAGCGAACAGTGGGTGGGCGCGCAAACATACCGCAATTGTGGCTCTCCTCCGCGGGTAGTCGACACCGGCGTCTGTGTTCCTCCTCTTGAGCGGGTTCGAGCCCTCGTCGCTGGGCGGCTTGTTCACGCCATTGGTCATGGCATCGGGGCGGTTCTCAGATGACTGAGACATGTTCCGGGCCTTTTGCACGGCGCCGATAATTCCATCTCTGCTGAAACTGGGCGTCCTTTGGGTTTTGAGCGAGGCGGGCGACTTTAGAGGGTGGATGCCGTTTGTGACAGTCGTCATTGAAGGCGAAGGGACTTCGATGTTGAAGGTCTCACGCGACGGTACAGGAAATGGCCTCCCCGCGGTGCCAGTGGCCGAGTGGGGAGAGTCGCCCGTCGAAGACGGGGACATGGCCTGAGTCTGGAGGCGTAGAAGTTGCGTGGACGACGTGGTGGGCAGACGTTGGTGTGCCGCGACAGCGCAGCACAAGACAGTCAAGTTGGTGGAGCGTTTGACGGGGGAGGCGTCTGGACGTTGACACTGGGCTGAGCGGGCGAATGGACAGATGGGTGGCCGGTGGGTAAAATAGCTGCCCACGGGCTTGTCGTGAGATGAAAAGCGGCGGTTGACAAGGACGGCTCGATGCGACCAGGCTTTGCTCGACTGGACTTGACCCGAGGCAGGAGACGTCAGGCCACGCTCGAGGCTGTCGAGGAAGCTTTTCACGGGTTCCGGGTTCCTTGGGAGAGGGGGGGAAACAACGGGGTCGAGAAGAAGGAGAAGGGGGATGCACGGCAGTGGAGCAGTTATTATGGGAGACGACGGGACGTGGAGGTGCCAGACGGGGCAGAAAATGCGGAGGATTCAATGTACATTCGGGATTCCTCGCTGGTGGCTGCTCGCGCTGTCGCTGTTGCTGTCGCTGTCGTTGTCGCTCGTGCTGTTGCCGGTGCGATGCTGGATGCTGGTTCAGGAGAGGAGGGGACATGGCAGCATCTAACATGCCTCCTTACCTACCTTACGGGAGCCGGGGGTACGGGAGAGTACACTGTTTCTGGTGGTGCTCCTGCTGTTCCTGGTATTGCTGCTGCTGCTGCTGCTGCTGCTGCTTGCTCTGCAACGGTGCCTAGGAGACTGACTGGAGCTCGCAGCCTCTACCTTACCTTAGCTTCTTCGTCGCTTCTGCCCTGGGCTCCAGACCCTGGCATGCGAGTCGTTGGAGCCATTGGTGCATCCACTGAGTGACAGGCAGGCACGTTGTGCCCGTGGCCATCCCCGTAGCCGTCCGCATCCCTCATCCCTCCCCAGCAGCAGACGGACAGGTCGGGCTACACAGTAGGCCAGTCAGAACCGCCGGCTACAACGGGCATGGGACGAAATGGGGATGGGATGGGAATGGCAATGGCAATGGGATGGGAGAGGATGAGATGGGGGACCAGGGCAGGGGAAACGAGACCACGCTAGAGGCTGCAGGCCCTGTCGTTTCTCCGGTCTCCAGCCATACCGAAGGGACGTGGGACGGGGCAAGGGAGGCAGGACAGGGTGCCTGGCGCGCTGGCGTGTTTGGTACCGGGTCGTGTGGATACGTGCGAGGGTGTGCCGCAACCGCAGAAAGCGAGCCCAGCGCTCGGGGTGCCTTCGTATGAATGTATGAATACTACGGAGTAGGTTCCTACCTTAACTGTGAGTGCGAGTACAAAGCGGTACTTTGGGCTTTGGGGCTTGGTTGGTTCGGGTTCCCTGCCACTCGTCGACCTTGCTCATTCTTGCTCAATTTCCATGCTATGTTGGTGGTGTGGGCTGGGACGGATGACATGGCCTGCGATTTGTCCATGAGGTTGCCGACCTGGAGGTCCAGCTCCCCGGAGGTGAACAACACTTGGGACTGAACGTTGGTGGGGCGGAGCCGTGTCCGAAGTGCTCCGAAGGGGACATGATGCCACGCAGAAACTGCTATAATAAACCTACACTACCTTAGCTAGCTAGTGCTTCGTCAGGTACGGCGTACTACGTGGCGGAGATGGTGCCTCCAGCTCCACCACGCACTCTGTATCCGAAGCAGAATACACAGTGTAATCAATCGGCCGAAAGCTGGGTACCTCATTGCGTACCTTAAGGATACAGCCGTCGGCCGTCGGTCCTCCACAGGACCCGTGTCGTGCAGCGAGCGCAGCGCGGTGCAGCTCAGGACAATGCAATTCATGGGGAGGGCGGAGGAGGGCCCCCAAGGCGCCGAATCATGCTGTGCTTGGTATCGATCGGCCCTGCCAATCTGGGGGAGGGTCTCCTAAACTGTTGGCGGCAGGCGGGGGAGGCGTGAGGGGTTTCGCAGGTTGGAGTAACTTGCCTCAAGGCAGGTACGACGTACTTAGCTTAGTAGAGATACTTCGCAGGCTGGGAGCCCTGGAGAGCAGGGAGAGGGGTTTGCAGTTTGGTCGATGCCCTAGAGGCCTCTCTCATTCCAAATTGCCTGGGGCCACTCGGCATATTTCCTTGAGAGACGCGGTAAACGTCGCCAACACTTGTGAACTGTACAAGATACGCAGAGGGACCCGTAATGCCATGGCTGACGTGATGAGAAGCGAAGCAGTGGAAGCCAGAGCCAGAGCCAGAGCCAGAGCCAGAGCCAGAGCCATAGCCAGAGCCAGAGCCAGAGCCATAGCCAGAGCCAGAAGAGGGGGGCCGGAACAGAGCAACAGACACTAGACGATGTGATGGGAGAAGAGGCTTCTGCAGGCGACGACTGACAATGTGGAGACGCATTCGACGCTACAAAAGGTACCTACCTGTTTTGCGGTGGATGGTTGGTGCAGAAAATACGCAGTATTGCTAGTGCCTTGAGGTAAGGTAGGTACGGTACTTTGCACCTTGGATCTGGGGTCCAGGCAGGTGGCAGGTGGCAGGTGGCCATCCCCCACCGGCGACTGGTAAACTTCCAAGTTGCTTGGCTGGACTGCTGGAATGGAGGTGACCCCGAACCCGACCCGGGCGGATCAAAGGAGCAGGCTCGGTGCTTCGCTAATCTCGAACCGCCTCTTCACTGACTTCCAGCCTGGCCATGAAGCATTTCAAAGTGTCCTCGCAATTTCTCCATCCCGCCCGGCTTCAACTTCCCCTCTGCTCCACACCTGGATATTGATACTGGCACCACCATCCACGGATACAGTACGTGTGCTGAGGCAGGACGCCTCTCGACGTCAACCCATTGAGTTGCCCGACAACTCGTCGACACGCTCTGCCAATCGAGAGCCTCATCCCGTACCTGCATCTTGGATTCCACGGTTGCCGCCGCTCCTTTTATTACCTGCGCCTTCAAAGCATCTAGTCGAGGCACGTCGATATCCGAGTTCATGCACCATGTTCTTGAGACGACAACCAATGCCCAATACCCAACGCCCAACGCAGCCATCAGAAGTTAGAAGTCGCTCTCGGCCGCCCTCTCCGCCTTACCCGCATAAAATTGACTTGGACGTGCAACGGCCCGACTATGAGGGACTGTCATTAAAAACGTGGCAGCCCTGTCGCATCCGTGCACTGGCTGTCTCACCAGAAGAACTTACTGACATAATGCCATTCATTCATCCCTTCTGCGGAACCTTCGAATGCTTAGTACAGCAATCCAAGCACCTCGATTCGTCTGTGCTCGGAAGTATGCAGCACATACTGCGTGACACTGAATTCCTCTGGCAGCTTCATTACATTGTTGCCCCTCAGCTTTTTCGCAACACGGCCAGCCACAACAGAAATCATCTCGTCCCCCCAAGCGCAGAACCGGCTGAGGGTAAATTAAACCACCCTCTCATTGCGTCGGCCCATTCATTGTGCCCGACACGATAGACGAGATTTCGTTCAAATACTTTGGTCAAGCCAGTGCCGTAGGCGGGCGCCATCTTGTCCTCGCCTGCTCTCGCCTGCCTGCACGCTGTTGCCGACGAGAAACCTGTATATCCAATCAGGAGGCGTCATCATGCGTGTTCAGACGGCCGATGGCTTCCTATCTCGCTACTTGTCGCCTTGTCCGAAGTTGTTCCCCGCGATTCCGGGGCGCGGGCGGGCGGCCACTCCCTCACACCGTCCCATGCTGCAAACGCACTCTGACAACCCCACATCAGCACTCTCCCGACCATCCGCATCTACGATTCTATTCGATACCGGATATGGCCCCTTCATAGCTTGCTGCAGGCCGCTCACTAGGGCCTCCTCTGCCGTGTCCCCCATAATCTCAACGTGACCATGGTGGTGAGTCCAATGTTGGACAGTGTCGTGCGCGGGTGTCCAGGATCCACCGTGCCATCGAGCCATTCTTTGTCCGCTGTGAAGGTCTGTTTCGACAATCCATGCTTGATGCAGGCAGAAAGAAACAAGCGTCTTGTTATGCTTTCTCGAGATAGTGTATAGGCCGCGAACGGACCCCCTCTGACAGTCAGGATGCCCATCCGGAGCAGGGGCGGCGGCTCCCGCTACTGTCTACGGAGCTCAAGTTTCTGGCCTACTTACACACTGGACAAGTCTAATTCAAGTATACATCTCCGCGGCAATCATATCGCGGACCGGACTGCTGTGGTCGAGTGCGTGGGGACGGAACCGCTTCCATTTTCCACGAAGGATGAAGGCGATGGCGCCGTCGCCAGTGTCGTGTCGACAGAGGCAGACTGTCGAAACGAGCTCGCAAGGAGCCGCATGTTACCGAGCTTAGGAAAGCCCAACGAGCTGGCCAGATCGCTCTGATTCAATGGTCGTGCTGCATGCAATATTGCGGTCGGCACTTGTGGTGGTGGCGCCAGTTGCTGTGGTATTATCACTATGAGAGTCTCATTCAGTTTATCCGTGCCCATGTCAGACGCCGTGTTTCGAGCTGTCAAGCATCGCACGCTTCTTCATGCACGTCAATTGGAACGCCACCTCATATGAGAATCTCCTCAGCTTTCTGGACTCGGCTTTGCATATAAGGCGCTTAGACGTATTTAATATATGCATATCAACGGGACAGAACACCTCGCCCAAGTTGAGGTTTGACCCACGTGGCCATGTCCTACTCATTCCAAGCCAGACCTGTATCACGAGACCTAGAGTCTGATAACCCCCGTAAACAGAGACGCGGAGGCCTCGTCTCGTCACGGGGTCCAGCCCGCATGCTTCCTTGTAAGCGCCGCCCGTCTGCGGCGGGAGCAACATGAGCTGCGCGTTTACCATGGACAGTTGCTA
Organism: Colletotrichum gigasporum; assembly: GCA_024584535.1. Classification (NCBI taxonomy): domain Eukaryota; kingdom Fungi; phylum Ascomycota; class Sordariomycetes; order Glomerellales; family Glomerellaceae; genus Colletotrichum; species Colletotrichum gigasporum. The sequence continues at coordinate 4,130,269 of CP077951.1, forward strand.
TCTCGCCATCTCGCCAGACCCAAACTTGTCAAAGGATTGTTTCCTTCGGGCTCGGGGACACAAACAGGAACTCTGGCTCAGCTTGCATGCGAGCCGTCCTCGGTTACCGAATCGGGATACCATATGTTGCCCAACTCGGCCAGCGCTGAGTCTAGCCCAGTCCCTTATCCAAAGCCCGTGGGAGATTTGTCATTTCCGGCGGCGTTGCGTACGAGACAAGAGGAGTAAAAGTAGCAGCTACTCACGGAAAGCAAGAAGAACCCGCTGCTGACAGGCTCCAGTGCAGCGCTTCCTGTTGCTGTTATTTTGGTACATGTCGTTTCGCCTCTCATTTGGGGCCGAGAGGCGACGGGTCAAGTCCCTGGCTTATCCCAGAGCCGTCCGCCACGACCGCATAAGCGAACGGTGGGATTGGGGATGAACGGGCTGGGTGTCTAAGGTAGTGGTGGGTGGGTGGTCCAATATTTACAGTGTTGCGCACAAGAACGGTGCCTATTTGTTTGTACCTGTACGTAATACACATGGATGGTCTCCAACTGGAGGACGATTCCTCCAAACTGCAACGTAGATCAGCACATATGTCAGCCCGGTGCCATGGGCTTTTCTGCGGAGAGCCAGATTAGGCTGCCCGGTCAACGATAACTGTCGGGGTGGTGTAGAGGCGATGCCGCTTCCTCAAGCATTTCTTAAATCTATGTATATCCGAAGTGTCTAAATCGTGGGTATAGCAGATGCTGTATACAAAATTTGGTCTACGCACTTAGAGACGACGCCCTTTGTGAGCAAATCGAGTCCCAGGTGATTGACATCGATGAGACGAGGTACCCGACTTGCTCTAGAGGGTATCCTGTGCGTCAATATCTCATGACCTAGATAGACACACACACGTGAGAGGTGGCACCCGGGCTTCCCTACTCGTCGAAGATGACCGCCGTCACCTCGCCCTCGACCTTTGCACTAGCCACGATTTCTCCCAGCTTGCCCGAGGCTGCGTCGCGGCTGATGACGACGACGCGACTGTCCGACTGCAGGCCAACGGCGGCGAGAGTGCCGGCCTTGTTGACGGAGAACTGGCGCGGGATGCGCCCCCCGGCGGGGAACTTTTGCAGCAGGGTGAGCTCGCCCATTTGGGAGTTGATGCTGAAGCTGTTGAGGGAGTCGGAGGGGATCTGGGCGCCTTCGCCGTTGGTGTCCGGGTTGCTGATGCTGAAAGCGCTGTCGTTGCGCGAGGATACGGTCAGGAACTTCCCATCGGACTGTTGGTTCGTTAGCATACAAGCTCCCTTGCACTATGAATTTATATATGCGCTTGTAGGAAGCGGAAACGACGTGGAAAATCAAAAGTCTTTTGGACGTACCGAAATCCAGATCTCGGCGCCGCTCGCACCTGCAGGCGCGGAGTTGCCGGCGCCGTAAGTCGAGCCCGAGTAGACCTCGCGGAAGCCGAGCGTCTTGTTCTCGCGGTAGGTGACGTCGTATGCGGTGACGGTGTTGGCGAGCTCAGCGATGAGGTACATGTAGGTCTTGCCCTCCGGGGTGACGAGGAACTCGACGTGACGCGGTCCGCTGCTGGGGGCGGCGACCAGGGGGTCGACGGCGGCGAGGTAGATGCCGTCGTTGACGGCGAAGACGCGAACGAGGTCGGCGCCAAGATCGGGCACGAGGACGAACTGGCCCTTGGGGTCAAGGAAGACCTCGTGCGGGTGCGGGGCCTCCTGCCTCGAAGGATCGGGGCCGGGGCCGGACATGTTGAACGTCTCGGACTTAACGGCCGCGATGGCGGCCGGGTTCGAGATGTCAAACCAGCTCAGGGAGGAGCCTCCACTGTTTCGCGTGTTGGCTTCGGACAAGGCAGCATCGTCAACGGGGACTAGAATGTAAGATGCAAGCAAGGAGGATATGCATGTGATGGATGGTGGGGAGTGACATGGCATTTGGAAAAACAGATCATGTCAAGGGCGGGCGGATGATAGATCGCAAGAAGGGACGTACTACTGAGCGACGGCCAAGCCGCGGCCATTGTCGCCGTAGATGACGGCGCTCACAGGGCCGCTGATGGTATCGACCTTGGACAGCTGCTCCAGGTTGCCGTCGGGGCCGGTGGTGAAGGACGAAACGGAGCCGTGGTCCGTGGTGAGGCCCTCGTCTGTGCAGTAGAGCCTGGAGTTGGCGCGATCGAGCGTCAGCCAGGACGGGCTGGGCGCGCAGCCGTTGGAGGATGAGAGCGCCTGCAGGGTGGACTGGGTGGCGTTGACGCCCGACAGGGTGAGGTTGAGCGTGGTGATGGTCCCGCTGTACGACGACGCGTAGAGGAGGGCGGCCGCGGCCGGAGCGGGCGCCAAGGACGACACCAGCAGCGGCAGCAGGCCCGCGGGCAGCATGTCTCGCATCATGTCGGGCAGCGGCTGGAGTACGACGATGGTTAAAGAGTGACGGTGTGGGCAGACGAGGCACAGCGACAGTAGCAGCAGCAGCAACAACAAAGCGAGACAGACGGCGAGAAGCGCGGGCACGGTCGGGGACGACAAGAGAAAGGGACGACGTCGTCTTGAAGGGTGAAGACGGCCCATAGCTGGTGGTACTCGAACTGGGACCGGACCTTGCGCAGTCTAGAGCGCAGAGGCCCCAGGGGCAAGACGGGTCCTCCCTGCTTCTGTCAACGATTGTCGGTTGACGATTGACCTTGGTTCCCTTGTCCTGCTCTGCTTTGCCTTGGGGCAGCCCACAGACAGCGGTCGCATGGACTTCGAAACTGGATCTATATTTCCTACTTAGGACGCGAGCGGGATTCTTCCGAGCTTCTGGTCGTAACCTTAAAAGGCGTGACCACTTTAACCGGGGTAGGTCTCGACAGCAGCAAGCCCAGGAGACTCAGCAGGAGTGGTCGGGCAGCATAGAACAGACGGCTTCAAACTCCTGTCGGCGTCGGAGTTATTGGCTAGCGGGCAGGGCCTCCTGGAGCCAGTCAGTCTCGTGAAGGGAAAGACCCTGTAAGGTACCTCAGGACGGGGCACTCTGGCCAGGGTCGAAGAGCAATGCCGTGGCGTGCCATCGTCATTGGGAGACGATATCCGAGAGCGACAGCCGAGCCAACTCCCCGAGGTCCAGTGTCCATTACTCGAGCACGACACGACACAGGCCACACCAGCCCGGCTCCAGCCAGTCAAGCAATGCCTGGTACCATGGAACGCAGAAAGAGACGGGAGAGAGGGATGGCTGGAACCGGCAACCGTCTGGACAGTTTGTGGTCGGATGGGAGCTGGTCGTCCGGACTTTCGCCCACACACTCCAACCGTTCAAAATGAGTGTCACACAAACTTTGAAAAAGTGTGGTTCCGGTGGAGAAGGTTACCTTGAGCTTCTGTCGTGTGCCGTGTCCGATGCGGAGAATGTGGAGAAGCGCAAGACACTGGAGGAGGAGGTTGAGGAGAAGAAGGGGAAAAGACCGGAGGACAGGAGGGACGAGCGGAGAGAGGAGAGCGTGGTTCTGCTAGTGTGAATGTGAGTGCATGGGTGTGGGTGTGGGTGTGGGTGTGGGTGTGACTGTGACTGTGTGAGGGGCCGAAAGGGTGGAGAGCAGCGAGAGAGCGTTGATGCCGTCGACGAATCGGCCTGGCCCGTTGTGGCGGGCTCGGCCTGATAGTGGCTCCATCTCCCACTCCCACTTCCATTCCTCGTCTCGTCACCGTCGGTTTTCCGCAATGCGTCGTGATCGTGAAGAACCGTGAAATTTCCCAATTTGCGTTAATTTATCCCGCCTCCGATGTGTGATGGGGAAAGAAAAAAAAAAAGAAAAAAAAGCCCAGCCTTGAGCCTGTCGGACAGCCATGCAAACTTGCAAAGGACGTGACAGCTGCCAGCTGTTAATTACCAGTGCCCAAGCACTACTCCGTACCTCAACCGTCGAACCTGTCTCAGCCTCCGACACTGACACTCTGACGCTGGCCACCAAAACTGCCGCAGGTACAACGTGATGAAGAATCGCTCTTCATCAGTATATTATTATCTGACTATGTTTGTAAGTACAGGGTAATCCGAGTTCAGCATGCTTGCCGCGCGCTGCCAGATCGACACTTCTTGCCCCGAGACGCCGGCACAACTTCCGAGAGCTAAGTTATCCCTTCGCAGCCCCAACCCTCCTCTCCATCGCGCTGCTACTTGAAACGAATATCTCCAAAATGCCGTCCGTAGGCAAATGAAGAAAAGAATACTACGCAGTAAGTCACCGCCCAGTGATCCCGAGCGAGCCGCCGGTAGTTGCCAGAGCTGCCCAGGGGTACAGCACCCCTCCACAAAGCCGCCCAGCTGGGAGCCTGGCCCAGGCAGTCAGACGACGCTGTGCAGCGCCCATCGTACACCCAGGTCCGGCCATTCTTCGCCAATCACACGCCCGTCATGAACCATTGTGAGTGACCACGCGTGCCAGCCACACCAAGCATCTGCGGCCTCTGCCTGATCCGGCACGTCCCCGGACACACAAAATACAGTTCAGTGTCTGGATGCGGCCGATCTACAAGCCTACAGAAGCTTCGTCCTGCCCACGGCTTGAGTTCCTGAAGACTGCCATGTGCTGGTGAAACGCTAGCATGTGGACGACCTGGGCCCTCATTTGGTGGCTCAATACCAGCATGCACCGCCGCTGTTGAACTGCCTCACGCGTCTTGGTGCAACTGCATAGACGGCTGTTACGTGGCAAGTGCCTACCCCGTCTTTAGGCATATGTCTCTGCAGCCGGCGAGACGTGCCAAAAGCGATCTTTCGGTCTACGGCGACATCGTGAACACTATCTTCCATGTTATATTCTTGGCGCTGCACTCGTCTTCAACCCAGTCAGAGTAAGGTTCCCCGAACTTGAACCCCAATAGTTGCTTTGGCCCACAGCACTCGCCCAGCCACGAGTTGCCAAGTAGACGTTCAGCAGCTGGTCCTGGCTTTGGTCCAACAACGATGCCCAGCCCTTTCGCGGGTTAATACGTAGAAGTTATGACCGACTTTTCGTCCAGGAGTTTCTCAACCGCCGCCGACTGGGCTTGGAAGCGAAGACTCGGCGTCGGTGGCCCCCAGCGTCTCCTGGCCCCTACCGCCTACGTTGGACAGCTTACCTCTCTCAACTCAAGCTATGCCTGTTGCAGTATCTGATAGCAAGGCCCGGTCCTTAAATGCTGGTGGTATAGCTTTCAATGCAAGCCCGTCGCGGCCAACCCCCAGATTCAACCAAGTTGCCCCAATGGTACAGTGCCATTGTCTCTTTGCCTAAAGTCAGGCATATCGAACCTGCACAGCAGCTATTATGCAATAGGAGAGGGGGTGCTTCTTGTGGGACGGCTTTGCGTGACTTACCTCAAGACATCATGGCAAAAGGAACTCGCAGCCGTGCTTCCGTGCCGTGTCTCGTGGGGCCTACTCTGCTGTTCGATGAGATTGTCAATTCAGGTACCAGTATTGTTCCGCTCAGCAAAAACCGCTGTAGTGAGACATGTTATTTTTCTCAGGCTAACTCACGGACGCCATCTCAATCGTTTTTTTTTCTTTCTTCCCCACGTCGTCAGACCAGGTCCATATCGCGGCAAAAGGGTCGCTGTTCGGGTCAATGAAAACCGATCGACCGACGTTCGAGCCTTGTCCAACCCCGCTGGTGCCGGAATCAATCTGTTGTCTGACTGTGCCTTTCCCTCCCAGATCCCCATAGCAAAATTGCAGACTCAACGAACACACCTGGTTTCTTCAATACTTGGTGATTGCAAATGCACTCAGGCTTTTTTAAAGGGGCCACCGTTAGGAGTACTGTTCCCCTTGGATGCCGACATACTGTAGGGCGCCTGCGCATCTTGTTAGCCATTATCGGGTTGATGTAATGAGTCCTCTGCGACTCACCAAAACTTGCTTTGCGTTGCAAATTCTCCAGGCCATCTTCTTGACGTTACCGTCAGCAGGCACAATAGCCGGGGCAAACTCGATGCCAAACATCTGGTGAATGGCATATACAATCCGCTTGGCGTATTTGCCGTCCCTCTCGACGTGTCCGCCAAACGTCTCTTCGACCGTAGTGGGCGCAATGTCATGGTCACGGTCGCAGCAGTTCTGCACCACAGGCAACAGAGCTTGCTCGACTGCCTTCTCGTATATCCCATGGGCGTCCACCTCGACGTCTTCTTCATCGAATTTGCCGATCCGGATTTCAAACGGCTGCGAGATGGTCATGACGTTGTGGCTGCCGGCGTGGTGGTAGCGGAACTCAAACACGCCCTGGGTCCACCACAGACGGTCGCCTTCGAAGATGACCTCACCTTCAACTAGATCAGGCTCCGATGGGCCATTCTTCTGAACAGGACGATCTGGTACCAGGATGGCCTTATCTGCAGTGGCGGCGTCATAAGTGCCAGGAGTTGTGGGCACCCATCGTCCCAAAGACGAGACCTCTGTGATCTCCCTGGAATGGTTGTCTGTAACCATGTAAAGGCCAATCCAGTCCTTGCTGTCGTGCTTTGATGGGGCTCGCCACTTGACCTTCAAGGGAGCGCCGTACTCGAAGATCATAGTCTCAACGCCATGGGGGAATCGCGCCGTCACACTTTCCTTGCCGGTCGCCCGCTCGTTTGCGGCAGACAGGCTAGAAGGTGTGCCTTCCACTGAGAGGGAGTAGAACTTGGGGTTCAGCCCTGCAAGATCCGGTGATAGTCGGGTAACTGTCAGTCGTGCTGGATACTTGTTGAACAATGCAGAGGTGTCGCGGACGATTGTCTCGAAGCCTGCCGCAAACTTGGGACGTGCAGAGTCCAAGAACTCTTCAATAAACTGCGCTGTGCCGTCGAGAACTTTGTCGACGCCGCGCTGCCAGCCCTGGACGGGCGGCGGGAGAGAACGTTTGATGAATTTAGTCAAGCCCGCTTCCTGACGCAGGCCCCTACCATAGATCTTTTGCATGTGAGGCTTCTCAATGAAGTTGATGAAACCCAACGTGAGGATCTGGCTAATCAACGCCATAACAAAAATAGCTCTACTCCAAGTGACCAGAGCAAGGCCCCAAAGTCCAGCGGTTCCAAAAATTCGCTCGGGGTTGTTCAGGAACCGGTAGATAGACTTGTAGGTAAGCTTGGCTCCTGAATCGTAGAAGAAGTCTCCAAAGAACCAGCCGAATTCACCGAGAGAATCATAGACACTGACAGATGTCCAGATCTGGAGAGAAACCAAGCCAACGCCGACGACGTGTTTGAGTAGAACCCAACCGTAGGCCCAGTCCTCGGGGGGCGAGTACATTTTCCAGCAGGCAGCCAGGAACGAGCCGGTAGACATGACCAAGCTAAGGTGATACATGCCTTTCCACTGGTTCCAGGCCTCGGTGTGGCTCTCGCCGAACTTGAGAAAATGCCTCGTCCAGAACTTATTCTTTGACTGGCCGTTAAGAATTGCTCCGAGGCCGAGGTGATACCACATGCGCCAGAATAGAGCATGCACGACGAAAAGTGCCTGGAACAGTGGCGTCGAGGGGGTCACCAGAGTCAGAATTCCCAGGTACAGCCCCAACAACATGACTGATGTATCGGTGATGCGGAACAGGTCGAAGTTGCTCAAACCGAGGATGTTGTGTACTTGAGGCGGGACTTCTTGACTGGATGGCGCTTGATCAACAAGAACCTCCTCGGAATCCGACGACTTGACAGCTACAACCTCGGACTTGTCGCCGTTCTGGTTCGAGATGGTTCGCTTGCGTGGGGCAGGCGGGTTGTAGGTCTTCTCAATATGAGGATTCTCGACGATTACCAAGAAGGCAAACTGGGCAAGGTGTGCAATAACGGAGATGAAGAGCACCTCGTAACTTGCAGCCATCATAGAAATTCCGTAGTAGCCGGCATAGCCAATCGAGTACATGGGATGGGGGGCCATCTCAAACACGCCATCAAATGTCAACTCTTGGTCGATGAGGTAGAAGAAGTCTCCCCAGTACCAGGCATAGTCTTTCACGACTCGGTGGGCGTCCAGTTTAACCCAGAGATTGAAGACAACCAAGAGAATGCCGACGGTCCATCGGCCAACACCGAGCAACAGGCCCTCGCCTGCAGGGGTGTGACCACAGATGATGGCGAAGAGGCAGTAGGACACGAAGTCACACATGAGAATTAGATCGACAACACGGCGGAAAACGAGCCACGTGTTGTACCCCATTGGGGCCTTTTCGAACTCGTAGTCTTCAGGTATTTTGGCCTCGAGTTCTCGCTTGAGCATGTTATAGAGCCAGGGTCTAGGCTGCTTGCCCGAGCTGGGGTGCTCGAAAAGTTTCCACCTAGCAACCCACGTCTCCAATCGGCGGTGTTCAGATTGAATGGTGAGAAGGTAGCCGATGCCGATGTTGTAAGAGGCTCTCCAGAAGAGAAACACAAGGGCAAAAACGGGACGCTTCAAGTTGGTTGGAAGGAAGTAGGCGGCGCCAATCTGGAAGGCGAGAATGGCCAGAACAAGCACGTCGGAGAGGTTCTTCGCCTGTCTCGGATCGAGCAGCTGGGACACCATGTCATGGGTCGTGGGAACTGTGAAGACTGGGGCAGAACACATCAGCATCAAGGCAAACTGGTTGAGAACATCAACCTGAGAGATGCAGCAGGGCAGCCTACCTGTGCCATCCGGGGTGCGGCCAAACGTCTTCTTGGGCTTCTGCTCGGCGTCGGCGTCGACGGCGGCATCAGACTGGTCGTCCTTGGCGATTGGGGGATTTGGCTCCTCGCTGTCGCCAGCGGAGGAAGCACGCCTCTGACGCTGGCGAAGAGAGCCGGCGTCATTAGTGACGTGGTCGGTGGAAGAACTCATTCTAGTTGATATAGAGAGAGAGAGAGAGAGAGAGAGATGTAGTTGGAGATGCTGGAGTTCCTGGGTGGGTTGTTCACACGCAGGGGGGTCGGTAGGGGCGAAGTGCAATGGTGATTCTCTTGCTCTGGCTGTCCATGAGCCACCAATGTCTAAATACAATTCAAGAGGTCGGAGGCGTCCCGGAGTTGTTTGTGCGTATGAAGAAGGGCAGAGGAGGGGAAGAGAAAGCTGGGCAAGGTGGTGAAGGTTGGCGTGGAATTACGACACGGCGACCAGGGGTGGTTTCTAGTGAAAGGCAGTGACTGCACCGTACAAACAGACCCACTGGGCAGTGGGTTTAGACTGAAAATGCCCGCCCGTCCCGCTATCACATGCGCCTTCAGTGCACCTGTTTGTTTTGTCAAAGAGACAATTGTTGAGGCCGCCCCCAGACCGGGTGGGCAAATGGCGAAGGAGGCTCTTTCAGCCGCGCGCGACTCAGTCAGCACAGCTGACGGGTGGACGCGCCAATTGGAGGGTCTTGTCGGCAGGCAATCCGATCTGAAGAAGCTCTTCGGATACAGAGAGTTCGACAGAAGACTGAAAGCTTGCTCGTCGATGTGGCGGTTGGTCGCCGACTAGAAAACAAGCATAGTACGCGGGTGTGTCTCGGACGCATTCCTGCAGGTTGTGCCCTGCTGGCGTCCCAACTACCCAGGCGCGCTTAAGTCGGGAGCTGGGTGGGAAAATCCTTCACTCAGCTTCCAGCGTCTCCCAGGTTCCTTTCCCAACCGTGTCCAGGAGTGATGTCGTCTTGCAGCCAGTGGGCTAGAAGGTGCCCACGCTTTACTTGCCTCTCCCGTGCCAACCAGCCAGATGCGGGGCAGGAAAGTACCTTACCTGCCTTCAAGGTCTCTTAGGTACCTAAGGTAGGTACCAGGTAGGTAGGTAGGTATCTTTCCTTAGGTACCTTTACCTAAGGTGGAGCAAAGCTTACACAAGATGAGCTTCTCCAGTGGACTGATTGCTTGTAGTCACGTGATGATGCTATCAGACGCGATAACCGATAAACAATTAACATTCATGGATGGCTGAGGTAAGGTAAGGTACCTCTTCTCCCGTCAACGGCCAACTCCTACCTCAACTCTAAACCCCTTGGTCTAAAATCTTTGGGAGCAGGGGTGTCGCAACCATATGGGCACGATCTGAGCAGGACCTGACATGTGCTACATCGAACCAAAACTTCTGTTGCAACGACAACAAATAAGGCCCTAGAATCGAGCTCCAAGCGGAGTCCGCCGGCTCTAGGTACACAAGGTCATGCCCGACTCACCACGCGATGCAAAGCAGCAACATGAGCGCTTTCCATCAACATCCCTCCACTAGATTCACGCGAATCCAAGCGCGCCACGCGTTTGATTCGGTTGTCATGCTACCAAACACTGCTCGAGGACCACTCACTTGCCCGGCGACCGATCCAATGGAACCCATAAAGTTCGGCATCCCTAGCCAGGATGCCCGCTGCATTTTCAGGGTACGCTGGTCGTTTGCATGAACTTCTAGAATGACAGCATCAAAACACACCCACCACACTCCAAGCCCCGTTCCTGGGTCAAATTTCTCATCAGGCGCGCTCTTCAAAGCTCGCATCGTTCGGCAGTTGTATAAAGACTGGTCGGCATGGCTCAAACACACTTCCCCTCTCGTATGTGGTTTTGCTCATCAAAGTGTCTTAGCTGACTTCTATTCATTCGTTGACCTTGTGACGTCTTGACACTATCAAGTACTCGTCTTATATCAAGCAAAATCACGATCAAACAAGAAGAAGGAAATATATCCTAATAAGCTTGTCATACCCTTGCACCAAACAACCGCCATGGCGCGCGCCACCCCGACAGCCTCGCTCGCCGGCGACAAGCCGCTCCCAACTCGCCCCGGCACCTCGGGCACTGAGAACCTTCTCCGGACGACCCGTCGCCAAGCCTCAGACAACTATCAACGCGCCCAGCGCGCCGAGAGGTCCTACCGGGCCAAGAAGCGCGCTGCTACCGCCCGCGCCGACCTCTCCGACGCAAAGACTCACTACACCGAGTGCTTCAAGCACCTCAGCCGCGGCATCGCCGTCACCTTCAGCGCCGTCAAGTCCCTCCCCTACGTCTTCGACGAGAGGCAGGAGGCCGCCCGTCAGAAATCCGAGGCCAAGAAGAAGCAGCGCGCCCTCGAAAAGAAGAAGAAGCTCGAGGAAAAGCTCGCCAGGGAGAACGCTGCCGCAGAGGGCGAGACTCCCGCGGAAGATGCTCCCGCAGAGGATGCCCCTGCCGAGGAGCCGGCCGCATGATGGACCATCCGCAGAGTCGAGTCAATTACGTGGTTGAAAAGAATTTAAACGACCGGAGACCTGCGAATGGGCCTCTCAGTCAATTCTCTTTCGCTTCTAGTCCTACGCCAATGTTTCCTCAGGACAAACAACATCCTCGCCTTCGGAACTCACTCTGCGACGGGACTCTCTGCATGGGACTCTCGACTTCGTTCGCAACTGCGCAGGACTGCGCCATTCCCTCCAACCTGCTTCATCGACGGCACTACGACAACCAAACGACAAATACTAACCATGTCATTCGCTCACAGACACAGCACGTTCAAATTCCCGCCCTCGAGGCACCCACATTCGCTTCGTTCAGCACATGCTAAACCTCTTTCCTATTCTCTCTTCGTATATTGCGCACACTTAGTCTCTTTTAGTACTGATTGCTTACACTGAAGCAATTCTCACGGCCTTAGACGAGATAATGATGACGGAGCCAACATACAGGCAGAATCTCCTTATAATACACCAATACTATGTCAGGCACTAAAAAAATGGGAGGATCTGGCGGCCATGTTTGGGCCTCTTCACTCGGCGTCTTGTCGAAGTCTTCTTGCTTGTTTGGCAAATGCTTCCTCCTCTCCATTCTTTTCTTTGTATGATCGGTGTAGTTAGTTTATTCCACGGTTTATGCTCGTTTTCTCTCTCTCTTTCTCCTTTTTTTTTCTTCCCCGGAGACAAAAGGCGGAAAGGAGTCGGTTTCGGTTGGAGGCCTCTTGTGTCTTGAGATACCTGCTTTGCGTTTTTTGTTACTATCCGAATTTTCTTAGTTTACATTATTCCCAAGTCAAACAAAACTTGTAATAGCAGTTCTCGGGATCCACTCGCGAGGGGAAAAAACTCTGTTGGTTACCGGAGCCCAAGTCTACGAGATCGTGTACAAATAACGAGGGGGCGCCAACACATACCACACCTCCCAGCACATCCCTGGCCGGAGATATATCCCGAGACAAGCCGGGTCTAACCCACGCCTCCACGTTGGGGCTCGCTCGCCTTTGATTCCATGAGATCATGACCTTGCATTTCCGAGTGTGAGAGAGAAAAAGGACGAAACTACCATACCCCAAGGATGCCAATTTTAATACCGTTGCCGTAGCCGTATCTCCAGTAGTAGCATCAAAAGAACCGTCGTTACAACCCCGCCCGCCGCCGCCACTTCCCTGTCGTTCTATCGTCACCCACGACATCTGCCCATTCCTCTTCCCCGAGTTTAAGCCGCCTTCTTGGCGAACTCGACTCTCAGAATCAAGTGCTTGAAACCAAAGCCGTCCATCTTGGCACAGGCTTTGACGGCGTCGGTCCGGTCCGCAAAGCTGATAAAGGCGAAGCCCTTGGCCAAACCCGTCTCCCGGTCCTTGGCCAGGAACACCCGGGTGACGCGTCCGAAGCGCTCGAACATGTCGCGCAGCTCCTGCTCCTCCGCCAGTTCCGAAACCTGTTTTCCTGCGTGTCAGCATCGTGTCCCAAGGTATGGATAGAGAGGTAGGTAAGGGAAGGCGGGTCGAAGACATACGTTGGTAACACGCAGTGTGGCAAAATCGTCGCGCTCGCCGTACTTGCTGCCGCCCATCCTGTCTCCCGCGGCGGCGCCGGCAGCACCCGCTCTGAGCGCAGGCGGGACGTAGCTGCCCTTCTTAGCGCCAGGCGCACCAGCGGCGGCGCCGGCTGGGCCGGGCTCGTCGCCCATGCCCGCGGCAACATCGGCGGTGCTGCCGTCCTGGCCGATTGGGGCCATGGTGTCCTTGTACGGGCAGCGGGCGGTGAAATGCTCGCCGTTGCAGATACGGCACTTGACCTTCTTGTCCTTGAGCTTGTCCTTCATGGCCTGGGCGTTGGGGTCCTCGCCCTGTTCCTTCTCGTCCTTGCGCCAGTTCGTGCTGGGGCGGAAGATAATGTTCTCGCCGACCGAGGTCGTATCCGGTGCTGGGCCCGCGGGGTCCTTGGCGCTGAGGCCGAACTTGGTCCACGTCTTGCGCTCGGCCACGCGCGGGTTAACCTTCTCCGTGTGCGTCGTGTAGCGGATGCGGCGGGTCGTCTTGACCTTCTGGCCCTGGTCGTTGTAGCGGAACGTGATGATTGTCTTGGTGCCGTCCTTGTTACTAATGGTCTGGGGCGCGGGGAGGTCCGTGGAGGTCTCGTCGACATCCTCGTCGTCGGCCCAGTCATGCCTGTTGAGGGCGGTTAGGCCTCCTATATTTTGCACACAATGCTTTCCTCGCGGAGTGCCATTTCGGAAGGGGAGAGGGGGGTGAAGGGTGTTGAAAAGACGTACTTGGTCTTCGGAGTAGCCATCTTGAATGCTCTTCCAGCGCTTTCTTTTTTTGCTTCGAGATCGTAGGTAGACTATCACTGGAGTCGCGAGGGGTCGAACGGTGGATTCTCGAGGGTTTGCTGTGTCGACGAAGGCGGATTGTCGCGATGGTCAATTTCGTGGTGGGGTCCCTGAGCGATGAATTTTGAGAGTTGGTAGATTTTCGTGGTGCGGCACCGAGCTTTGGTGTGGGGCAATCTCGCTATACCGTTTTGGGCCTCACACGTCGCCGCCGCCGCCACCTGTCCAGGCAACGGGGACCAACCCGCCGTGATTATGGTTTATGAGTCAAATTAATCCTTTCTGCGCTTCAGGATCCTAGGAGTGTTTTACCCGCATCACAGCCTCACATCAGGCCAGCCTCGCTAAAATTGTTTGGGATAATCATGACCATCGAGAGTCACTCCCACAATCTACTTCTCAATCATCACCTGTCAAACTGTTACTTTAGACAACTCCACTGGCAGTGACAAGATACTGGCAATTCGAGTTTCATATTTCTTGATTTTCTTTCTTCTCCTGCCCATTTGCCTCTGCCGAGACACAACCGTAATCCGCTCCTAGTACAAACACAAGTCATACACTGCGTCACCAGGCGCTGTCCCAGGGATATCTATATCGCCTTCTAATGTCATCCAAAACCCTGCCATGATATGCCTGCCACCGTCGAAACGGTCCAAATGCCGTCCAGATAGTGAATCATGGAGAGAGCACATTTCTATCCATAAACGCCGGTTTGCGCGGTCAAAGGGGTATGACGCAAATAAACCCAAATAGCCACAAATAAAAACCCCAACATAGGAAATGAAACACCTGGGCCGTCATGGGCTGTTCTATAGGCCGTAGCCCGGAGAGAGAATGGAAAAGGAGATAGTTGTTGCGAACCGAACAAGGGAGTGACAATCTTACGCCTTGGCGCGAGACTTTTGAGGAATAGGAGGCAGCGCGCAGTTTGGCGGCGGCGCTGGCGGGGGCCCTTCGGCCAGCTGTGGCATGCTTCGTCTATTCATGACAGCTCTTGTGTGGGAGAATAGGTCAGTCTGAAGGTGTCCCGTCGATGGTGTAGGAGGGGTGCTGGGCACTCGGGACGATGACCTGGGCAAGGAGTTTGGTGATATAGATTTGGCCTTCGGGGACGTCATCAACGGGGCGACGGTGTCCTCGCCTTCCATGTTTTGACTGGTGGCAGAAAGCGGGGACGAGTTATCGAAAAATGTGCCGGACCTTTGGAAGGCCGCCTGCGAATTTCTCAAGGCAGGAGACCAGGGTCGTCCGTAATCATCCATGACGGACTGGGAGCGGGGAGACTCTTGAGCCACCTCGGTAGACGAAGGCGTTGAAGGAGTCCACGAGGGGAGAATAAAGGTCCGAAGCTCCGGCGAGATGGGTGCCTCCTCCAGCTTGCTTAGCGAGGGTGAGCTGGCATACTTGCGAGGGCTACTCCGAACAGTCACCGTAACGGTCTGCTCCTTGGGCCCAAGGCTTGTCTGTCTCGGGGGGAATGCAGTAGATCCGTCGCTCCGCGAGGCCGAGCGGTGGTGGCGATCGGCCATCTGTTGCTCATCAAGCGAGTCGATGAGGGCTTGGACCGGGGACGGCTGGTCTGCGACCATGGATAGAGGACGTGCCATGGCAAGGGCAGTTGGAGGAGGCTTTCGATTAGCCCTGGGAATGGAGTCCCGGTTCCTCACTTGCTCGGGGCTCGAAGTGGGGGACTTCACGGCGCTATAGCGCCTGCTAATAGGAACGCTGAAGTTTGCAGAGACCTGTGCAAACTCGGATTCGTTATATGTAATGGATTGGGGTCGTGACATCGGGGAGCTCCGGAGTTCCATGTAACCCGAAGTCTGAAGCGACTGTCTGCGGTCAAGAATGGCCGATGCATTGGGTCTTGGTCTGACCACGGGAATATCTTGGCACGGGGGCGGGAGTTCTTCAAGGTGGCTGCTTGCGAAACTATCGCGAACTGGAGAACAAGCGGGGGAAGAGCCGGCCGATGTCATAAAAGTGCGCTGGCCGGATGAGATGTAGGAGAGGCGGTTCGTGCTGTCCCTCAAGCTCTCGAGCTGTCGGTCATCATGGGACATGACACTGTTTGTCGTGGATACATCGTCGATGGAGGGGTCGCGGGTCATTTCGGCATCGCCAGCAGGATTCTCAGACTCATGCAGCCTGGTCTGCTCCAGGTGCAGCGAGAATTCCGGGGGAAACACCCGCGAGAACCTTTCCGGATCGCGGACGACCAAAGTCCGCTGGCTCGGCTGTGCCCTCAGCTCGACAACCTTGTCATCGGCTTTGGGCTTGCCCGTCTCCGAGATACTTTTTTTCCCGCCCAGAGCCTCTATTTCTCTGCGGAGGATGGTGATCCAGGACTCCATCTCGTCGGCACTCTCAAAGACCATGAGGAAGTTGGCGGCGTGTCTTTTGTCGGCTCCGCGGAATGGCAGTCGCGACAGCAGTGACCGCGAGTCTGCCGTAGATATGCCGTTGGACTCCATAGCCGAGGAGACCTGAAGAACCCAATGTCTGCCGGGAATGGCGTCACTGACGAAGGCGGCCGAGTCCTTGCCCAGGTGCAGCATCTTCTCCGGCAGACGGTCAAAGTTTCCGTCTCCGGAATATTGCAGCAGGTAACCCGAGGTGCAGAGGACGTAGATCTTGGACGTCCACTCAAGCCTCGTTGTCGACATGGTCCGCAAGTGCTTCCTCCGGGCCCGCTCAACGGCCCTGTCGCCAAACTGGTCTTCAGCGAGCTCCGGGCTAAGTGCCAGTTGGGTCAAGTCGTCGCGCAGGCTAATGCTGCCTTTTCTGTCGTTCAGACGGAGGATGACATCGGCCGAGGTCGTGCACGCGGGAAGCTGGGCGTGCTTAATGGCTTGAGGGTATGCCTGGAACAGTGGTGGGGGGTCCCAAGTCGCCAGGTTGCCCCGAGACGACCTGGCTGCGGGGGTCTGTGACCTGCTCCGTTCGGTGGTGGTTGGTCGTCGTTGGAGTGATGTGTCGCTGAAGGCCGCGTTGGCGGCTACTGATGTAGGTCGCGTATGGGAAGCAGACAAGGTGATTTCAGATCGCATGTAGGGCCAGTTGCTGATTTCAGCCAGGGAAGCACGGATGCTGCTGGGCCTTCCGGTGTCGAAGTAGGATGTTGCGCTGTCAATCTCCCGGACGCTCCTCCCTCTCCCAAAGATGCTCCGAAGCCCCAATCTCGAGTCTCGTCTGCTGAGCCTGTTCTCGGAGCGCAAAGGAATGCGGTTCTGGTCCCCGGCGGCGGAATCGACATCGGGCGGTCGGGTTCTGCGGGATTGGGTCGCGCGGTACTGCAGCGTTTCCGCAAAAGTGGCAGCGCTGGGGCTGCTGGGTTCGGCGTCGGCCATGACTGCCTTTATCCGCAGACGGGCTTGTCGAGCCGAAAGTTGAACTCGGGTGAAGATTTAGGAAAAGAATGGCAGCGGACTGCTTCCAGACCCGAAGAGCGCGGGCGGTGACGTGAGTATAAGACAGTGGGAGACGACAGTGCGCTTGGGCATAACAGACAACAACGGGTGGGTTCAGTAATGTAAGCAGAGATGGTAGGCATAACAAACAATTGAACGTGGCAGGGTTCGGCAGTGGATCTTGGACCAAGCTCTTTGGATCCTGGTCAGCTGTCGGGGGTGGGTTTGGAAACTATCGACGTCTGATGAGACGGAGGTTGTAGGGGCGTCGGAGAAGACGAGGAAGACGGGCGTGAAAGTTGATTGCGTTGTGAATGGCTGCGCGAAGTGGTTGGCGTGAGCTGGCCGCGACGGTGGCGGCGACGACGACGGCGATGGCGGGCGCGTCCGCTGGGACGACGATGGTGTAGTGTGGCGGGCGCGAGTGGGCAGGCTTGCTCCGGCACAGAAAGAAGCAATTCGCAGCCGACGGCGTTGTCGTGGGACGAGTGTGATGATACGAGGTCGAACGAACTGAGGACCTGCCTGACGGACCACTGCAACCAAGCCGGGATGACGGTCGCAGAGGGGAAGAAGAGGATAAATGAGGCAGCAACCGCGCAACGGTCGGAGGAAGGAGGGCATTCGGGCATATTCATAATAATAACAACAATACACCAAGCGGCAGGTCGCCAGATGGAGGTGCGGTGCGGCGTGATCTGACTGAGCTCGGCCGGGCCACTAGGCCAGGACGGTGGGTTTAGCACAGGCACAGGCACAGGCACAGGCACAGGCACAGGCGCAGGCGCTACCCGCTTGGAAGTTGGAAGGCCCATCCCATATCCCCCATCCCATCCCATCCCATCCCATCCATCCTACCTACACTATCCGTAAGGTACTTTACCTACCTAGTACCTTACCTCTGGTACCTACCTACCTTGCCTTACCTACCTTACCTACCTTAACTCACTACCTACTTACCTTGCTTGGGTATTTTGGGTAGGTACCTCACCACCTCCCTCCCTCCGGAGCTTACCTACCTACCTACATATCCATCCAACTTACACCGTGTGCAAGGTAGTACTAAGCCAGAGGTCGGTTCTACTAACCTTAGCCCAATGGCCGGGACGCGGACCACGGCAGGGCACTTCAAAACTACTCGCCGCGCCGCCCGAGGCCACAGCAGATAGAAGTATTCCCTCCCGCGGATTACTAGCTAGGTAAGATGGATTGTCGCTCGTCCGCTTTGGCGTCTTCTGATGACGAGAGGCGACAAGAGACGCCGAAGAGAGAGCGCGGCCGGCGTCCAGGCTGAAGCGCAGGACCCTGTTCCTTGCACATGCACCCTTCCCTTGCCTTACCTCCCCTGCCCGCCCTTACGCCCCTTGCCTTGCTCTCTCTCTGTCCTCCAGGCTCTGGAGTCTGCGTCCTTTCGCTTTCGAGCTGGGCCCCCATGCCATCCTAACCCACTGCATCGCCCCATGCAGCACCATCCGAGTAGCGACGGCGGCAGAGGCACAGGCAGCGGCCTTTTAGGCAAGGCAAAGCACAACCGACACACACACAGAGGCCGCGCGAGACAGACAGACTTTACATCAGCAGCAGCCGCGGCAGGGGAAGTCGACAGCCAAGGAATGTTTCGGCGACGCGCCCCCCCAATCTTCGTCATGTCGGTACTTTCGGGCCAGGCGCCCAGGGATCTCGTCCCGACGAGCGAGGGTGTGATGGTGTATCTGGCGAGCGCAGGAGGGTGGGACTTTTTTTTTGGCCTACAAAAAAAAAATTCACGAGGGCCAAATTGATGTCAAGTCACCTGGTCAAAGACAGCCGGGACCAACGCACCCACCCAACCACACGGGAGGCAGAGGAAGCTCTTCCGCGACGCCGTGACGAGTCGTCCATCACCCATCACATCCTTGGCGAGGCCCCAAATCGCGTCTGCTTTGGGGCTCCCCCATCTCCCATCCCCCCTGCGTGCCCAAAAAGCCATGGCCCGGGTCGGGTGGCCCCCCGGCTGTTGCTACCAAACTCTGGCAAACGGCAAATGAAGCCTCAGCCGAAAAGGGCGTCCATCTGGCAATCGTGACATGGGTGACGAAGCAGAAAAGAGAAGTGCCAGAAATGAGCCTGGTCGGTTTCGCCGTCGACAGCACACGACACGAAATGACACAATACGACGCCGGCGGTCGCCCTCTCTATCCTGCGCCGGGGGTCGTGATTTTGAGATTTGCTCCCGATCAACCACCAACCAACGACGCGGTTACGTACGCACATGCTCCGGAGCGACGGATACGCACGCAGTGCCTGAGGTACTCGGAATCTCAGTATCCAGCACCGGAAAGACATGCACTATGGCCGGTACCCGTAGCTGAGCTGCAGGCCCGGACATTGCGTACCCAGCCAACACTCAGAATGAGTATCTATATGCACGAATACGGTCCAGAGTTTTCATTTGCGCACATGTTTTCTGCCCCTCGCTTCGTCCTCGCCTTCTGTCCCTCCCGGGGGTCTAAGTTGGTGTCAGCCGGCAGAATAAGATTGGTCTGGTGCTCCGTCAGAACAGCACAACACCACGTACATCCGTGCAACCACACCACACACAGCACAACAAAAACAAAACAGAGGGAGAAGGAAAACACTGCGAGGGCCGGTTCGCAATGTCGGACGTCTCTTCCATGCAGACTACTGGTCTTGCCACTGGGCTCACCCTTGAGACGCGCCAGAAGAAAGGACGACAGCGGACAGAGGAGCAGCTGACCCATGCTCCGTCTGGGGATGTTTTGGAAGGCGTCAAGGAAACGCGCCAGAGGGCCCCTTGCAGTCTCCAGCGAATCCCCTACGTGTAAAATCCGATGGGGCGGGTACGTCTGCAGGGGAGAAACGACGTCTCATTCTAAAAGGGGCATAGATCGGACCCCACTATCTTTGAACCCCCCACCCGCCCACCAACAGCACGGAAGCTGCTGCCCTGGAAAGGCAGAAAGAAAAAGGCCCCACCCCTGCGCAACCGCCTCCAATGTTAAAAAAAGCAAATATATGAAAGCGAGCCTAAGAGGAAAGAGAAGGAAGCAAGCAAGCAAGAAAGGAAGCAAGGAAGGCAAATCCTTTGCGAGAAGGGGATAAAGAAACCAGGGTCATGATTTGCGGATAGATCCAGCTGGCCTCTGGCCTGATCGAGTCTGCCCTTCGCAATAAACATCCAGCCAACCGAACAAGCAGCAAATGAAAACTTGGCCAGAAACAAGATCGATCGATGGATGGCCGCGGCACAGCCTCTGCCTATGCCACTCACATACGACACGCACACGCTCGCCGCTCCTTCCGCTTCCTTCGCAAATCGTCTAGAACCCACGAGACCTTCGTGCGCTCTGGGTAGCTCGGATGCTTTGCGTTCTTGCGCTTCGCCGCGCCTCCTTAGCACTCCCATTTCTCCGAGTGCTCGAAACCGTAGTCTAGAGCCTCACTTGGGGTTCCCTGTCTACCGCCTTCCCAGAATCCCAAGGCTGAGGTTGCGCTCCCCCAAGCTCCGGGGTTTGGTGGTAAGAGCCGCCGTCTGGCAGGGTGCAGAACAGCCCCAGACCTCTCTGACTTCTGCCCTCCTCCACTGGCACTGCTAACCCTTGCCGTGTCTGTCCTGTCTTCATCGTAAGGGATTGAGAGACAGACTCGGTTATGAAGATGCGCGTCTCCTGCGGCTGCCCCACGGCTTGACCCCTTGAATACAAGGTTCCGGTCCCAGGTGGGCGAAACAGCACCTCTGCACTCTGGAGCTGCTTGTCCTTCTTACATTCCCAATAACTTCGCGAGCCAAGAGTTCAAGCCCTGTTGTTGGCGAAATCCAAGTCCAGAATCATCTGGCACTACGTCCTTACAAGGCCCTACGGCTCCGGCTCCGCCTTGGATCGCAGCCCCTTGACGGCTTGTTCTCATCCCGTTCCATCGGTTGTTCGTCGGCCATGTCTTCCCCGTACTCTGTGCCAATTGCAAATGGTCGAACACATCGGCGCCTAGAATCCTCTTAGCTTTCCCTTCTTCTCGGGCTTACTTATAGCGTCTTCTCTTGACACTTGACGAAACACTGCTCATAAGCCACGACAGCCACTTGGGGGTAAGGGGTCGACTATCGACCCTAGTGAGCTCAGTGATTAAGCGATTCCGATCCTCCGACACACACGTCGTACCACAGAAATAAAAACGTATCATTAACGGGGAACGGGAAACGATGCGAATTCGTCGTGTGCCTCTATCCCTGATGGGGTGGTGCACATCAGAAATCCTGCCGGCCTCGACTTTGTCCAGGACTCAGGCCGACTGATGATTGCAGGCCGCTCGGCCATTGCAGCTGCCATCCAACAGCCCTGTGCGAAGCCAAAAGAGAGAGAGGGGGGGGGAGAGGGGGGGGACATTGCGCTCGTCCCCGATACAGAGCGTGTTCCCAAGCAACGCGCTCAGGGAGTGCCCGCGACGCGTGCTTCTTGGTGGTTTTACAGTGCTAATGCACTCTCAAACCTTTCTCGCGGGGAAGCCTGCCGGCTGGATTCGCGTTGTAGGAAAAGTGCCTAT
Organism: Colletotrichum gigasporum; assembly: GCA_024584535.1. Classification (NCBI taxonomy): domain Eukaryota; kingdom Fungi; phylum Ascomycota; class Sordariomycetes; order Glomerellales; family Glomerellaceae; genus Colletotrichum; species Colletotrichum gigasporum. The sequence continues at coordinate 4,151,702 of CP077951.1, forward strand.
TGTATCCGTACCTAGCAATCAAATGGCACCCTTTTTCCAAGGTGCCGGCGGCTATACTCGAAGGACTTCCTATCTCGCCTGTGCAGGCTCCTCAGGTGAGAACCGAGAGAGGTTCTGTGTGCCTGAAAACCACGATTCCTGACCTTACCTTAGTGAAGCGACCCTGTTGATAGCGAGGTTTGCTCGGCCGGCACTACCGGATGGGTCTCCGATCTTCGTGGTTCCAGGGCTGGCCGCTTCTTCCCCGGCCGTCAGCCGCTGTCGAAATTTTCCGTCTCGGAAATGATATTGAGAATTAGCCAGTCAGGCGTACTACTTGCGTCGGCAAGAAAACCTCGCTACCATGCTTTCGCTCTGTCTTTCTGCGGCAAGCGTCTGCATCATCTTCTCCGGTGCCCTCTTCGACAATGGAACGCCATGGGACGGTAGGTATCCGTCCAGCTGGCGGTTACCAAGCCCCAACTGTGGACCGGGAGGTCTTGGGCCTCCAGGGCCTTCAGCTTGAGGAACGCACACGAACTCAACATCTAGGCGGGGTTCTTGGCTGAAGGCAGATCTGGCGTGATGGTGTTCTTCTGGTCAGGTTGTTCCTGCAGTAGCGTCGTTTTCCTGCCCTCCAAAGTCTATCCCTGCTATCCACTGGCTCTCGGGGCTCGATCCGGTCTGAGTACCCCGGTCGCCACAGCACCAACCAGTAAGCCGGGCTCTTTCACGTTGTGGAAGCAGGCAAGTCCCTGTTTGCAGGGCAGCAGAGAACACACTTCAGAGTTTCTTGGTCGGTTGGGCCAAAGTCTACTAGCTAGCGCAGGTGCAAACATCAGTCTCCGGGCTCATCCGATCGACGCGTTGTCTGAAGTGTGCCATCGGCTGCTCGGTACGGAGTATTGGTGTTGCGCTCCCGTCCTGCAGTTGAGTTTTGGCGGCTTCACCAGTCCGACGCGGTCGGACTGGCCGCCAACACCAGTTTGCTTGTTCTGAACAGCTTAGAACTCTTGTCAGCATTGGAGAGTAGTGTACGAGATATCGGACTCGCGCACAGAGTCTTTAACATTCCGATGTTGCCTGAGGCGGCAAATCCTATCGCCACATTCCTTTTGGATCTCATGCTGAGACCCACGAGATTTGTCATTCTAGTTGTATCGCGCACCCTTAGCTGCAGGACTTTGCGGCCACTGACGATTATTCTTCGTCGGCGTGTGGTGTCCTGCAAACCAACTACGCATGTTTGCCAACAAGCTAGTCCTACTAGGTGCCGCATCCTTGGGTGAAGAGTAGATTGCGGAACATGGCCTTCCAGCCCGCAGCTTTTCAAGGCACTAGCACACGTCAACTTGGTGGTCAACCCCAGGTTCACCTCAAGTCTACCTCTTGCATCGTTGAAAGTAAGACAGTTATTTCCTGGCCTCTGATGCAACAATGTAAATCGTACACCGGTGGGGATCATGATGGACTATCTACCCCAGAACGCCGCGGGCAATTCGTCCGATGACAGATTAGAAAGGGCAGCGTCCTGGGCTTGTTTGAAGTCCCAGCGGGGTGCCATCCTGGCAAAGCGCCTCGCGATCGTTCAGCCCGGATGTGAAAGTGAAAGCAGCAGATCTGATAGACGCAGCGATCGGCTAGCTACTGTGGATGACCGTTCACCACTAGAGATGAAAGAGAAGGATGGCTGGCGAAGGCGATAGGCAATGCGGCCCACAAAACGGTCCAACGGCCTGATCCGCTGGCGGCATTAGTCTTTGTGACCTTGCACCTATTCGTAGGTAAGCGCACAGTCGCCGGCAGCGTGGCCCATCTGGGTGCAGCTATCTTTGGCCTTCCTGTTTCTGTAACTCGTGTCCCGTCGTCAGTGACAGCTATGGCTGTAAGCAACTCGTGGAAGCCAAGACGGATTGTTGACGAGGCTTTTCGTCGCGTTGTTCTAGGATACCTCCGGTGGAAGGCTGGCTTTGTGAGCAGCGACGCCACCAACAGCCCGTCCCTAGGTGCTAGGAGAAGGCAATGGCTCGTTCAAGCACTGGAGTGACGGCGTTGGATAAGGCCAGAGACGGTTCTAGGATCGGCACTTTGCCGTGTGGCAGTAGACCAGCCTAGCAGCGACGAGAAAGGTCTAGCAGCGAGGATCTTTGGAAGGCTTGGACCCCGTTGAGAATCACCAAGCGGTGGCTTGCGCAAGGTGCTCACCTGAGACCTGGAACAGCTAGGAGCGAACGTAGATGCGGTCGAGAAGAAATATCGGGAATCCGCTTGCGAGGCTTCTTTTTGACAGCGCGCTATTCAACTCGTGGTTCTTATTTTGGGTGCTGTTCAGGTGGTGGACATCGTCCAGCTGTAGTCATGGCTTTATCGGGTCATCGCAGGCGATGCGATGCGGTGCGGTGTTGAGATACCTGAGGTGCTCGCTGCCGGGCCCGTGAGCCTCCGGCAACACCGATTGAGACCCGTCGGGAAGAGCCTCGTGACGTTGATGGATCGTGACTCCATGGTTTGTGGCATCTTACGTACGCCACAATGGCTCACTCTGTCAAAGTCAGGCGGACAACGGAGTTGAAGCGTGTCCGCCTCGGTTATGGCCGGGCCAAGGCTCTTGAGTTCGCTGGTGGGAACCACGCCTTTTTCGACGCAGCCTGCCTAGGTAGAAGTGGCACCTCGGAAGAGACGTCGGTGCTGTGAGTCAACTCTGGTCATGGTTGAGACGGTTGTGACTGGATGGATGGATATTTTGGTCGAGATTCGGCACTTCACAGTCGAGAGAGAGCCAGTCGTGGAGCAAGATGCTGACTAAAAAGGCTTTGTTGGGCATTTTGCTTCTTCCGTGCTAGTGTGTGGAAGGTACAGTTTACCTGTCCAGTCTACTACTCATGCCTCAGGCACCAGGCGGGGTTGGCGGTGCTAGGTACCTAAGGTAGCGCAGGGTACTATCCTATTGTACTGCCTGACCTTACTGGCTAGGCACCTTTTTTTAGGTAAGGCACACTGTGGCTTCCATGTCCCTTAGGCCACCTCAGTCCAGTGGGCAGTTTGCCAGCGGGTGGCAGCCCTGGGCTGTTGCTGACCCCATCGGTGTACCTGCTGCTGCTGCGCCGGCGGTCCAGTACCTTCGGAGGAGCACCGCGTCCATGGGGCCATCGAACGATTCAACAGCACTCATGACCTACAGAAACCAGAACTCGGTGATCACCAGAACATCCAGCAAGCATTCCACCGCCGCTCTGTGAAGCCGGCCTGTGATTCTCTCGATACCTTGCGATACGATACGCGTTTTCTCCCCCGCCAGTCTGCATCTGCATCCTCTTATCCTCTTCCTCCTCGTCCTCTTGTCCCTGTGTGTTCCACACCTTCGACATCTTACCGCAAGGTATCATTACGGCGTGCTCGACCTCGCTTTCCCTGCCTGTGACCTCACACTGGGCCAGGGCGTCGCCACCTCTGACGCACCTCTCCACCTGCCACTACGGAAGTTGCAGCCATCTCGGCGACGATCTATCGTCCCCAGCACCTCATTAGGCTGCTTTGTCTTGCCGTCACTGCTTCTGTCTCCGCCGTTGTCGCCAGCCGCATGTGTGTGGTATTGCACCCACGTCAACCGCCCCAATTGCACAGAGAGCCTCCGCAGCTTCGACAAAACCAATGCTATGGCCCCGGACCTGAACTCTCTTCCACCTTCATCTTCTCCAAGTTTGCCTATTCGATCCAGAATGTCTACTTCCAACGGCGAGCCTCTCATCGCGCCCTCTCCTCCTGCGGCCGACGCGGCTGTAGCAGCTCCACGCGGCGAGTCTCCCACTGGCTCACCGCGCCGCTTGTCAACCTCACTGCAAGCAGCGGCAACCATGAATGCCGGCCTGCAGCACGAACCCTCCAGACGTACGCTTGCCCAGATAGCTAGCTACACTTTGGTGATACCCCGCTGACCCTACCGCAGGCTCTTCCAGCGGCTCTCTCTCGCGTAGTCGACATTCTCCTAGCGCCGGCCGAAGACGATCTACTGTCCTGATGAACCTGCAACTCAATGACCCTTCACTTCCTGGCCCTGGAGAAATGGTCACAGATCACCCACCTACACAGCCCGGCGGTGCTACTACCGCTAACCCGCAGCCTATGGCAAGCTCCCCGATGATGATGGCCAGCGGTGATCCTCACCACAACCGCGCCCCCAGTCTGGGAGAGCTCCACCAGGAGCTTGAATCTGAGCAAGAAGGCCAAGTTGTACGTGACATACCGCCCGTTTGCGCCGGGACGGTCAGCTGCCTCGGCTGGCAAGAAACTAACACCGTTTCACAGAACCGGCTTCTTCAGATGATTCGCCAGCAGCAACTGCACCTTCAGCAACTACAAGCCGCCCAGGGACAGGGATCCTCTGCCGTCGAGGACTCTGCTATTGCGTCCGAGAGATCCAATCAAGGGACCCCGATATCCCAGCCCAGCAGCGCTCTGCCTCCCGCAGCCTTCACACCCTTGCCTCCATCTGGCTCCTTCTCACGATCCCACGGTGTGCCACACCATCCTAGGAGTTCCTTCGATATGGCGAGAGCGGATATCCAACGACGGTCTAGAACACCCAGTCGAGGCGCTTCTCCTAGGCTGCGATCGACGTCGATGAGTGGGGATAGTGGTGATCATTGGGTTATCGGCGGCCGCGATGAAAGCGCCTTCTACCAGGCAGAAACCCAGATGCTGGTCAGAGAGAACCAGATGCTTCGTCACCGCATTCGTGACTTGGGTAAGACAGATGCCGGCCCAGCATTCGAGCTACCGCTAACCCACGTCGAACAGAGAGACAGCTAACGGACCCGGCACCTGGAACGACCCAGGGTAATCCTAACGAGCCATCCCACCCGTCTCACCTTATGAGGGCTACGTCTGCAGGCGAGGAGGATCAGACTACTGCTCGAACTACGCCGTCCATTATCGAAGCCGCCGAGGCGGCTAAAGAGGCGTGAATTGCAGTCGAGGTATTCTTCAAATGGGTTCGTGGTATTGACGAGACACGGAACCCCCGTAACGATCTCTTAGTTGGCGGGCTTGAATGGCTTTTGCTTGGGCGTTGGACTTGGCGAAAACGGCCGGAATTTTCTTACGAATGCGATGACATGGCCATGGCGTTAGGGACTAGGAAGGAAGCCGGCACCATAATTACGAGACAAACAGAGCTGGCCTCGCGGTCATAGATGTAGTGTTGCAGATTATCTACTACATCTCCTCACACTCTCTCGCTTTTGCAATTTCTCAACGCGTATCGATGGAACCCCGGCCACCCAACGCGATCCAATGAGCGAGCCCTCGAGCAATTGGAGTTGGACCGGGGTGGCGGGTTGTATGTTCTCTTCTAGGCCCGTACTTTTCATAAGTTGTGAAATCGCTAGTTCCCGTAGCCCAAATCAACGAAAGCCGAGATCGGTAACAGCGACCCGTGCCATGACACTCAATACAAGGAGAGCAACTCTGCGGCGTTTCCTTCGCCTGTTTCCGGAGGAGATAGCGCGATAAAGCATATCGGTGAGGGAGGTGTCATCAGGGCGTAGGTAACCATCACCTTTGCCTTTCCCGAGCGAACAAGCCGCCCCGAAGAAGACAAAGTAGCATCACAAATAGGTCTACAACGCTACGTTATTAGACGAAGTGGTCATGTACACCCGGTGATGTTCTCCTCCGTTTCAACGAGAACCGTATGTTGTCTTTGCCCCTCCTCGAAATCACCATTCAAACTATATCTGGTCATAAGAATATCCATGGCGAGAAAAGAGTTTACCAGTTGCTAACGGAAGGATAGCCACAATTGCAACCTTTCCTCAATTTAGACCAGCGTCGGATTTCGCGCCAGTATCATGATAGTAAACGTTGGTATCTACTGCTCCTGCATTAGTGTAGAAGAGTTGCAATGAAAACGACTTTCTACTACTTCACCATGCTGACGGCAAAGAGGCGTCTCTACTCCAAAGCATCTCGTTGCTTCCGCGTTGCTGATAGGTAGTCGTCAGTTGCCAGTAGCGATCTACTTCTTCTAGCACGGAATTATGGCTCCGGAGCGGGTACCTGACTAACTTCCGAAGCGATGCCGGCGCACTCCGGGCCCGCCTCGGTTGCGTCATCGGGACCTTGCAAACATCTTAAAACCACCTCAACGCTCTGGTGAGTGGGGCTGAGAGCGATCGAAACGACTCAAAAACCTCACCAGTAGCTATGTCGTTGAGGCCGCTGTGCACGAGATCGATCAATGGTCTCAGTCAGGGCCGGCGTGGCTTCTCATCCACGGCTCCGGCGAGAGCCGACTTCACCCACATCGTGAGTCGAGTCCGCGTTTGTACCGGAGGGCGCTCCGCCATACCGTCTCAACACGCAAGCACGAACCATGCCCCTCTCTATAGCCCATGGCTCATCATATTCTCACACCGTCGGAATGGCAAAATGTACTGACAGTCTCCGCAGGTCGTAGGCGGCGGCGCCGTAGGCCTCGCGACCGCTCGCGCTCTCGCGCAGCGCCCTGGCACGTCGACGGTCCTCCTCGAGCGCCATGGCGCCGTCGGCACCGAGACCTCCTCCCGCAACAGCGAAGTTATCCACGCAGGCATCTACTACGGCGCGGGGACCCTCAAGACCGAGTTGTGCATCCGTGGTAAGGAGCTCCTATACGCCTTTTGCCGCGAGCGTGGGGTCGCTCATGCCAACACCGGCAAATGGATCGTGGCACAGACAGCACCACAGCGCGAGGCTCTCCAGCGCGTCCACGACTTCTGCAGGGACGAAATCCACGTCCCCATCCGCTGGGTCAGTGATGAGGAGGCACGCCGCCTGGAGCCCGGCGTCCGCGCCGAGACAGGCGTGCTCGAGAGCCCGACAACGGGCATCGTCGACTCGCACGGCTTGATGGTCGGGCTGATGGGTCTCTTCGAGGACGCCGGTGGAGTGGTTGCGCTGAGCTCGGCGGTGACGGACGTGACGTCCCTGGGCGAAAGGGGAAGCCGGGGGTGGGAGGTGCGCGTACGGGACCCGGCCACTGGGGAGGAGAGTGCAGTTACGGCAGAGGTGCTAGTTAACGCCGCCGGGCTAGGTGCTGTAGACGTGCACAACATGATTGTGCCCGCCGGCGAGAGGCGAGGCATATTCTACGCCAAGGGCAATTACTTCTCGTACGCCATCTCGACGCCCAAAGTGGGCAGGCTGATCTATCCGGCGCCAGAGCCCGGTGCCGGCGGGCTGGGTACGCACCTGACGCTCGACCTTGCGGGACGGGTACGATTCGGTCCGGATGTAGAATGGGTCGAGTCCCCTGACGATCTGGCTGTCAACAGCACGAGGTTGCCGCTTGCCATCGAAGCTATCAAAAAGTACCTGCCCGACTTGGACGAAAGCTGCCTGGAGCCGGACTATGCGGGTATCCGGCCCAAGTTAGGGAACAAGGGAGCAGTAGCGCATGGCACAGGGTTCCACGACTTTATCATCAGGAAAGAGGAGGGATACGAGGGATGGGTCAATCTTCTGGGCATCGAGAGCCCCGGACTCACAAGCTGCCTGGCCATAGCGGAACGCGTCGATAGAATATTGTATGGATGAAATCTTGATATCATTCATTCTGTGTTCGACCCAAGGGCCGGCCAAGACCCGATCACATCTCTCCGATACATTACACACAAAAGGCGGCCGGGGATGGTAGCAAATGCATCGAGACCATCCAGCCCAGGATTACAGAAACGACCAAAAACCGTATGACGCTGCGGACTCTTTGGGGAATGCGTTCGTATCGCTCCCTCAAAAAATGGACAAAAACTCCTTGACACCGTTCCAGCACGATAGGATATTCGGTGAAACAATCACTGCCACTATCCGTAGATGACCTACCAACGCCTACCGTGAAAGAAAATAGATGACTTCAGACTTAACGCAATGTCAAGTTAGGGTAGAACTTGCGGCCATGAACGTCCACATGAAACTCGTAGATGCCGTTTTCTGCTCCCACGTACCTAAGTACTCAGTTAGCCGATGCTTGCCGTCATTTCAGAGGGAACACTGACAAAATCCGTCCGTCCTCGCTCCAAGAAATCCCAGCCGTATTGTCAGGCTCAGCGGGAGCTTCGTGAACACCGTGCTCGAGGACAACGCGTCGACGGGCGTTGCGTTCCTCCAGCTCCCGGATCGCAACCGAGTTGAGAAGCGGCAAGATGGAGGAGCGGTCCCTGTCGCGGTCTCTGGTAGCAGCGCGCAGATCTTGGATATTGCTCTCGAAGGACAGGCTGTACAGGGCCTCGAGATCGGCCCATCCGCTGCCGGACGGCGTCAGACTACGCAGGTCGTTGGAGTTGGATGCACGCTGCGTTGCGGCAGAGGCGTCGCCCGGGCGTATACTAGCTGAGCGCCTCGGAGGGTGGACGTTTATCAGACCCAGCATACGATCCCGGTCGGCATTTGACTGAAGGATGAGGCGATGCGCGTTCCGTATCCGTTCTTGCGCTCGTTCTCTAGAGTCTCGAATGTTTCCGAGTAGATCTCCGATGGCACGGGATACGCTTCCAGGTTGGAAGTCACCGCGGTCGCCTGGTGTGCGCGTCGCATCACCCTGCTCACCCAGGCCACGCGAGACGCTGCTGCTTCGTGTGCGCGTATTTGCTGCTCTAGGGTTAGAGTCGTAATTGACAAAAGGGGAGAGTGTTTCTCCCCAAGGGGTCAGTGGTGGTTGCGGAAGGGGTGACAGACTTGCCGCCTGCTCTGCCATACGTGCTGCAATCCGCTCCCTCTGTTCTCTCCTTCGACGCTCATCCTGCAGCGCCTCGAGTACCCGCGTCTCATCAGGGGTGAGCGCCAAGTGGTGGCGCTCAGGACCATCAGATCCTCTTCGTCGACGGCCATCCCCCAGTCCCAGTGAGCCGGAATAGGCAGACGGAGGGGTGTCGCTCCGCTCGCCACGGCCTTCTAGGAGGCGAGGGTCGATCGTCGCGCGATCGAGAACAGGAATATGCTCGAAATCATCGTTGGCGCTGATATCTAATATCTGGCGCTGCACAAACCCGGTTCTCAGGTCTGCAATACCGACATGGCCTCGGTCTTCGGTCCAAGCAAGAAGGTCATAAGGGCCAGGGCAGAAGGCCATGTCACGTACAGCCCCAGATCCAGCCATCGGCCGTGACGAGGTAAAGGACGTCAGCAAAGGATCGGCAACGTCCGGATCAGTTAAGCCAGCAACGTCGAATATCGAGATGGTGCCATACTGAGTCCCGACAGCTAGGTAAGCCCCGGTGTTGGAGAAGCACGCGGCGAAGCTCCCTCTGCTATCGGAACCATCATCCCTACGCTGGCTCTTCAACAGTATTTTGCCACAAAGTTCCCACCGGAACTCAGCCTTGTCATCAGCCCTAAATGGGCCACTCTCGTCCAATGTGGTTTCAACGCGGTGATGGATGTACAAAAAAGGGTCGTCCAGGATGCCAATCAAAAGCCGGCCGTCGGGAGATATAATGGCTCGATTGACGTAGTCTGGGTACGTCACCACATCCAGGGGCTCAACCTTTTCCTGGCTCTCGAAGTCATGCAGTCCAACCAAAACCACGGTCTTGTCGTTGTTTGCTAAAACCGCGGCAGGCTCAGTGTAGGCGCCATGGTGCATCGGGCCGGCGGCGGGAGGGAACCACATCGTTATGCAATTGACGCGGTCGCGAGCCAGCTTTTGACTCTTGGCCATGGCGCTCTTGTTTAGTCTGCTGCTCATGTTCAATCTTCGTGACTGGGCTACGAGGGAAAATACGGTATCTTCGGGACGAGGCGAGTCGGAGTCGAATCTGAGAGGTAGACGAGCGTCGGGTTCTAAGTTGAGCTGGAGATCAAGATCGTTGTTGTTATCGGCAGCGCTGTCCAACTGAATCGCAGTAAACTCGCCCGTTTCTCCCCCACAGCATACCCAGCCGTTTTCGGCAACCAGACATCGTGGCGAGAAGGAGAGAACCTTCACAGTCTCGCATTCCTTGGTGGTGGTGTTGAGACGCTGGACGTGATTACTGCCGGTGCCCCCGGGGAAGTATATGGTATTCTGTTTCTCGGCGCTGATGAGGGATCGCAGTTGCCAGTGTCTGGGGCGCAGTCAAGTCAGTATTGCCCGCATATGTCGGCGCGCATTCCGAAGGTTGGACAACAAGTGGGAGGACGCACTGGGATCGGACAGGGATGCGGTAGTGCTTTCGCGGCTTCTTGAAGATCAAGCTGTTGGTCGGGTAGTAGCTGCATCGATCAGGAGTTAGCAAGATGATGTCCAATGAAAAGGGTTGGACGGGAGGGACATACGAGACGCCATCTTTCACAGCCATGATGGCATATGGAGTGGCCAAAAGAAACGTCAGTAAGCGGGCATGTAATTGCGCAGGCCCGCGATGTCGAGCTGCGCGGATCGGAGAATAAAAGAAATCAGTGTAGCCAGATGCACAGGGAGCAGGCGACGAGAATGTCGGGCGAAGAATCCAGAGTGCGTGGGATGATTCTAGGGTCGGATGTTTGGGGGTGAAGTGTGAGATGCAAGTTGCGCGAGCGAGAGGCAACTTTCCGCATGACGTCCGTGTATGGCAGGAGGGGCCTCTATTACCTCTGATTGCTTTGAAAGCTGCTGGTTGGCTGGCTGGTTTGTTTGGTGCTTGCGCTTCCAATGGGTGGTGTCCCAGGTGAATTCACTTACAGCAGGTGGGCCCCCGTACGCTACCTCCCGGGGCCTAGGTGGATAGGTACTTGGGCTACAAGTTGCAGCCAACTTAGCGCGTGGAAGTCGGGGCTCCGGGTGCCTTGGGCAAGGTACTAGGTAGATGCTACTGATGAAGGTGCTTCCAACTCAAACCGAGATCCAAGTCATCTAGTTCTGTTTATCGCGGATCCGTGCCAACGTCACTTTGTTGAAAACTCCCCTCTCTTGACGAATCGGCGAATGGGGATCCTCCACTACTCCCCAATCCCCGTCCAATCTTCAGGCCTTGCCATCCCACATGCCAAAGGCCCTTGCAAGATACGCTCCATATCTTTTTAAAAGCTCGAATACTACGTTTGCTACGTCCTCTTTCTTCCACGTTCGTTCTCGGATGTCACTGCGCCTTGGCTGTTGTACTCGATGTAGAAACGGCCTGGACGAAGAAGCACTGGAAGAGCTTCATTTTTGTCTTGGATTGTAGCGAGACGGAACTGTGAGGCAGGTCATGGAAAACAGCGTTGCATTCCTGTGACATGACAAAGCACAACGAACAAGTCCAGCCAATGCTTCAACCACTTCTCCGTCGCCGCCACTCCTGGGACCTTCCAGGCTGCGGTGATGGAAATTTTCTTCCTGCTCAGGTAAGTAGTCGAGCTGCTATTCTGGCTCCGTACCCGGCCTTTTTAGTACAACGTAGTGTCGAATTTATTGCCTCCGATGGCCGGGAAGACCCGTCACTCCAGCTCGTGCCCGCCATTCATTCGTCACGTGCAGTAGCTCCCTCCACCCGCGTCCTCAAAAACCCACAACGCGGTGGAGCTTGACCTGTCGGAATAACCGAAGCCGCCCTGCCGGCTGGCGGGATTCGGTCGGCTTCTATGACCGGGGGCAAGCATCATTTTCGGGTCAAAAAATTTCGACTCTCCTGCCATCACCATTTTCTCGCACCTCACTTGCAAACCCCTCCAACCCATCCATCGCCCTGTACTCTATAATAACTGCTCGTCCATTCCTTCCCGGCGTGCAATCTTCTTTTTCTTCCTCATCCCATTTCTTATACCCACACAGAGCTAGACAAGATGATGTCTGCACGCTTTTCCAGAGCTGTAAGTTTGCTCTTATTCTGCCTGGACAGCTGTTCCACGACCACATCAAAGTTTGCATGCTAATGCACAACAGCTTCCTAGAGCCACCAGCTCAGTAGCCCGCACTGCTGGCTTCGCCCGCCAGCCTTTTGCCTCAAAGTTTGCTCGCTATGAGTCGACCGCTTCCGAGGGAAAGGTTCAGGGCGCCGTGATCGGTATCGATCTCGGTAAGTCTGCGATTCCCCCTACTGCTCTTGCCGGGAGAGCTCGATTGGCTCAAAACTAACGGCGCATTCATTCAGGAACCACTAACTCCGCCGTCGCCATCATGGAGGGTAAGGTCCCCAAGATTATCGAGAACTCTGAAGGTAAGGAACATGCAATTGACCCCGCCGTCGCGTCGCAACAGCACTCTAACTCATAACCCCTCAGGTGCCCGTACAACGCCCTCGGTTGTCGGCTTCACCCAGGACGGCGAGCGTCTCGTCGGTGTCGCTGCCAAGCGCCAGGCTGTCGTCAACCCCGAAAACACCCTCTTCGCCACCAAGCGTCTCATTGGTCGCAAGTTTACCGATGTTGAGGTTCAGAGAGATCTCAAGGAGGTTCCCTACAAGATCGTCCAGCACACCAACGGTGACGCCTGGGTTTCTGCTCGCGACCAGAAGTACTCTCCTTCCCAGATCGGCGGCTTTGTTCTCAACAAGATGAAGGAGACCGCTGAGGCCTACCTCTCCAAGCCTGTCAAGAACGCTGTTGTCACTGTCCCCGCCTACTTCAACGACTCCCAGCGTCAGGCTACCAAGGATGCGGGCCAGATTGCCGGTCTGAACGTCCTCCGTGTCGTCAACGAGCCCACTGCTGCTGCCCTGGCCTACGGTCTGGAGAAGGAGGATGACCGTGTTGTCGCCGTCTACGATCTTGGTGGTGGTACCTTCGATATCTCCGTCCTTGAGATCCAGAACGGCGTTTTCGAGGTCAAGTCTACCAACGGTGACACCCACCTGGGTGGTGAGGATTTTGACATTCACCTTGTCCGCCACCTGGTCCAGCAGTTCAAGAAGGACTCCAACATTGACCTGTCCGGTGACCGCATGGCCATCCAGAGAATTCGCGAGGCGGCCGAGAAGGCCAAGATTGAGCTCTCGTCTTCCCTGTCCACCGACATCAACCTGCCGTTCATTACTGCCGACGCCTCTGGCCCCAAGCACATCAACCAGAAGCTCACTCGTGCTCAGCTCGAGAAGATGGTTGACCCTCTCATCACCCGCACTATCGACCCTGTCCGCAAGGCCCTGAAGGACGCCAACCTGCAGGCCAAGGACATCCAGGAGGTCATCCTTGTTGGTGGTATGACTCGTATGCCCAAGGTTTCCGAGTCCGTCAAGAGCATCTTCGGTCGCGACCCTGCCAAGTCCGTCAACCCCGATGAGGCTGTCGCCATCGGTGCCGCCATCCAGGGTGCTGTCCTCTCTGGCGAGGTTAAGGTTAGTCCTTTGTCTATGCTTCCTATGATTACAAAAAAACTTCAAGAGCTTTTTAACCCTGAATCACTTTTGATGAGACACATCACCACCCTATGAGGAAGACTGCATTTTTTCTATCTTTTCGCTGCGCAGCTAATTTCACACATTGAATATCATGGCTAACGTATAAAAGGATCTGTTGCTGCTCGACGTTACTCCTCTCTCTCTCGGTATTGAGACCCTTGGTGGTGTCTTCACCCGTCTCATCAACCGCAACACCACTATCCCCACCAAGAAGTCCCAGACGTTTTCGACCGCTGCCGATTTCCAGACTGCTGTTGAGATCAAGGTCTACCAGGGTGAGCGTGAGCTCGTCCGTGACAACAAGATGCTCGGTAACTTCCAGCTGGTCGGCATCCCTCCTGCCCACCGTGGTGTCCCCCAAATCGAGGTCACCTTCGACAGTAGGTTTCAACCCTTGTGATAAAGTAATAGACATGCTAACAAGTTAATTAGTTGACGCAGACAGCATAGTCCATGTTTCCGCGAAAGATAAGTCCACCAACAAGGACCAGTCCATCACCATTGCCTCTGGTTCTGGTCTGTCCGACTCTGAGATCCAGCAGATGGTTGAGGACTCCGAGAAGTACGCTGAGGCCGACAAGGAGCGCAAGGGCGCCATCGAGGCTGCCAACCGCGCCGACAGTGTCCTGAACGACACCGAGCGTGCCCTTAACGAGTACGCCGAGAAGCTCGACAAGGCCGAGGCTGACGGCATCCGCGAGAAGATCGCCTCTCTCCGTGAGTTCGTCTCCAAGAGCTTGGCTGGTGAGGGCAACGCCACCGCCACCGAGATCAAGGAGAAGACCGACGAGCTCCAGGTTGCCAGCTTGAACCTCTTCGACAAGATGCACAAGGCCCGTGCCGAGTCCGGCGAGCAGCCCGCTCAGGACGCCAACGCTTCCGAGGCCGAGAACAAGGACGAGAAGAAGCCTTAAATGACTCATTCGCGTTTCTGAGCTCGATTTCAATTTGCACAAACCTACCGCAAGCCTTAGAGAAGGCTTGCCCACAATGTTTGACTACGGCGGCATAGAATTTCTTCCTGTTGTTTGTATTCCACTGTACTCATAGTTCTGGTCGAACCCGACCATTCTCACTTCCTTGTTACCCCTTTTACGAATGATTGTTAATACCTGCGGTCGGCGGAACCGGCGTTGGAGCATCAAAACACTCACACGAGATACCTGAACGGTATTCATGATACGATCGATGGCATGGACCAAAGGGGTCAGACGGGGTTGCATATGTACAAAACCAAACCGAATCTGGAGTAGCTAGATGTGAATAATCTACATCATCCCCTCTCAAAACAAATATTTTATCTCACAACTGATTGTGCCATATTGGTAGCCCATGTCTAGACGACTCCGTTCCGAAAAGCAGAGTATGTACTGGAGGAACTACTGGTATTGGAAACGTCGACTCATACGAACAACGTCTAGCATACACAGATGGCACTTGTAAAGAGAGAGAAAAGGTTGGCACAATTGCGATAAAACTTACATGTGGCTCGTGACCTAGTTGTATTTGTTTATCTACCAAAACCAAACCATCCCCTCTTCTGCGGCTGCGGCTTGGCGTCGCTCTCGGTCACAGCGGGCTGCTGACTGGGTTGCTGGCCCACTTCCTGTGGTTCCTTGCCGGAGTAGTCGATGTAGTTCCACGCTACGTCGAGGAAAATGGGCTTGACGGGGATGGTTGCCACTTTGGGCGGAATGCTCACGAGATTGCTCAGATCGACGCTGCTCGAAGGATACTCGCGCAGTCGCTCGATCAGTGGGATGAATTTGGTGTCGTCCTCGTTGGAGTCTGACTTCTTGAGCAGGTCGGAAAGGTGCACGAGGGCGCGGTGACGCTGAAGCTCCCCCTCAATGAAGCTCTGCATGTCTCGGGCATCCTTGCCGGATACCTCCATGTTGCGAGGAGAGTTTGGTGCAGGCTTTTTGCCGTCAGCAAGAGTCGAAGTGGCATCCTGAGACTGTCCAAGGGCGTGCTTGATGAGAGCCAACGCGTTGGCCGTGTTTCCAACGATGGCGTGGGAGCGTGCGATGGACAGAGACCTGAGGCTCATTAGCGAAAGACCGGCAAATGGAGACCAGAAAGACCTTACTTCAGGGCCTGAAAATATCCTGCAAATGCGACCAACTGCTCGGCAAGTTCTTCGTCGTTGGCCACACCAGGCAACTCCTTGGCAGCCTCCAAACTCTGCAAGGTTCCTTCGTACAGGGCGACCAGCTCTTTCAACTTGACTGCTTTACGACTAGGGGTCTCCTCCTTGTGCCGCTTCACCGCAGTGTCCTTCTTGGACTTTCTGCGAGACGAGCTGTAGTCTTCAATCAAGCCGTCGTTGCTGCCTGTCAGTACGCGATTTCGGCCGATCCGCCAACTGATCATCTCGTAGTTAACGGCAGTCCTGGTGATCTGCAGGCTTTGCATGCGAGGGTCGCTCTGAGAAACACCCTCATTTCGCAACTCGTCAATGGCCTCTTTTGTCGCGTCGGTGGCGTCCTGGGTAGCTTCGAGGATGTCGTCATAAGCCGCGGCAACATCCTTGGGATCGGCTTCGACGAGAGAGGGCCACTTTTCAGCTAGCTGAGCCTTGGCTTCTTGCACTCTGCCCCAAGCAAGCGAGATGGCAGCATCTTCTATCTTCACCTCACGGGAGCGCCACGTGAGCGTCCTGGGCGCATTCTCGGCACTATCACCACCCTTGTTGGCCTCGTCCGCCTGTTTGAGCAGATTGGGATCGAGATCATTAATTTGCTGGGCAAGCGCGGAATCGGAATGGGGAAACGCTCGTCTCGCGATCGCAGGGATGGGTATTGTGCGCGGCGTCTTGAGCTGGTAAGCGGCATAGCGGATGGATGGGTCGATGGTGTCGGAAAGGAGATCCTTGAAGACGTCACCCTTGGTAGAAGTAGCCATGGCGCTGTAGATGATGCGTGCAACGGCATAGCTTCTAAGAGAATGTTCCCAGTGCTGGTTTTCAAACTGTGCGGCACCGCGGATTTGGGCTGCATAAGCCCGCGATTCGAGCTTGTCATTCTGAGTTGCGCCAGCTTCGGACTGAGACAGGAGTTGGACGAGTTGCTCGGCTGTCTTTGCCGCCTTGTCAAGCCGCGAGACAATGTGTGATCTCGTCTTTCCGGTAACACCTTTCGCGTCCGAAGTGTGCGAGGACTTGATGGCCATGGCATTAGCCCAGGCGCGCTCGCTCGTAAGCAGCAGGAGGCGAATGTATCTGGAGGCTGTCAACAAGGCGGCCACAAGAAGCCACTAGTCAGGTAACCTACTCATGGTTCTCGGAAATCTGGGCAGCGGTAAACTCGCCCTTCTTACTGAACTTGCCACGGTTTTTGGTGACTATGCCCAGCTTCTTGCGACTGTTCAGCAGCTTTTTGGCCAGCTGGTTCTGGTAGGTTGCGTAGTCTCCGTAGAGGAGCGCGGCATCCCGCCCGGAGACCACAAACTTGGTGATATCCATGACTTGGGTTGCCTTGACACCCGGTCGATTCGTCCGTCGCACTGTCAGGGCGGGGGCTAGGAAGTGTGCGAGGAGACCACGCCAAACGATAGACGAGGCCAGATGATGTCGAGCTCTGCGCGGCGCGGGGGGATGGTGGGGCTCACACCTGAGCATCCAGTGTCCTTTCGCGCAAAGGTTCAAAATTTAGGGCGTGCAGCGAATGGCATCTGTTAATTTCACCCCCACTGCGTCCCACCGCACGGAGGTCGGGCGGAAGATGTTCCACTGGCTATTCTGATTGGCCGAAGCTCTCAAAAAGTCGGCGATGGATGGTGGATAATGGACTGATACCTCCAAAATAGGTCTCGACCTTCCACGGTCCCCGCCGGTCCCTTTATCTGTGCCTTGCAAGAAATTACAAGTGCATTTAGTTTCCAAGCCGACTGCTGTGACGTTTGCTCTTTTCACTTGCCACTTGTCCCGCCTTGCAGCTTCCTCAAAGTGCTGGCGGATCATCCGGGGCTACGCGACGCCTTCCGTCATCGACGTCTTCGATTTCGACCGCCGGAACTCCACCAAAAACTTTTCCTACCGCGCGCGACGAGAAAACCACGACGGTGGCCGAGACCAGCATGTTGCCAAGCTCCCTACATGCACCCCAATCATAGTCGACAAGTTTTGTGTTGGTGACAGCCTCAATTCCAATGCTGGAGAGAACGGCGGCGACGACCCTGGAATCATGCACCAGTCTTCATGCTCTTCCCTCCGCTGCTCAATCCCTGAGAAGTCGGCGCAAGCTGCACGCCGGCTTTTGGCAGCATGGAGCCGCGGCCATAGACATTTCCAGTCCTGCATTGTCACTGTACCACAATGAGCCCAGCCTCCCCGTCTCCGAGCCGCCGCCGCCGCCGCCGATCGAGACCCTCGCCTCTTCCACTTTCCTGCTCGACTTTCTCTACCCAAATGGAGCAGCTGCATTCATGCGCAGGGTTGCTCCAGGCTTACACGACCGCCAATCCTCATCCGTGCAGAGACTTTCTCGCTCAAGATCCCGACTGTTCACCTCCTCCGCGGTCGCCAACCCGAAAAAGACACCCAATACGCCCGAGGCCCTTTCTCAAGCCGACCCTCAGGCGACTGCTGATGCCAAACAGGAGAGTGATCGACAAGCCACGGCACACGAGTCTGGGGAATCAAAACTCACTCAAGATGAGGCAAACACGGCCATAGACGAAGGTCTAGACGAGGTGCTGGGTGAAGACCTGGAAGAGAACGATGGGCCTGACGCAACCCAAACCCACAGTGGCCCCTCATTTGCCGGTGCTGGATCTCGACCCGAGTTAATGATGCAGTTGATGGCCAACGAGCAAACTGAGTACTTTGGATCAATATGGCAACTCTACAACCAGTTGGAGCCTCATCTGCAGCCCGAGCTTCGCCCCGAGGTCATCGAGTATCTTTATCGATCTAGGAACATGCTAGATGCCCGGAGGGTTATCCTTCTGTTCGCCCAGATCGATGATAGCCAATGGACGCCAGCGGTCCTGAAATCAGCGGTCAAGGCGCATCTGCGTCTTGGGAATGAGTCGCAGGCACTGGATCTGTATGCCGAAGGCCTACGTGAAAAGACGATGGTGGGCGGATTGGATGACCTTCTCCATTATGCCTTCTCCAAGGCAAATTGGGGGATTGTCAAACAGGTCTGGTTGTCCTATCACACAGTGTTCCTGTCCCACGGCATCAAATGTGGGCGGTTGCCACGCTTGGCAGCTGTCCCAACTCTTGGGGAGCGTGCCCTTCAGTTTGCACAGGAGTTGGAGGAGCTCAAGAGCAAAGAAGACGAAAATGCACAAATACTCGACGTCCTTCTAAACAAAGCGGCCAGGCGGGCACTACAGCAACCTTGCAAACCGCAAGAAGCCTTGCCACTGCTCCGGATCGTTGATCAAGTAAAGTGGTACAACATTTACCTCTCTGAGGCGGTTCATCGAGGGCAGAGGGAGTGTTTATCCGAAATATACCGGATATATCGGTCTTTCCCTGGCACGAAAGCATACTGGGCTGTTCTTCACGGCATGTTCGAAATTTTCTACCCCCATGACGTGACGGGACTAGAGCAGGTTTACGAAGACTACCACGTCAGTTATGGCCAATTGGACCAGTGGGGATTCCGAAAGTTTCTGAAATTCTATGCCTCGCGCGGCGATCTCAGATCTCTTCGGCGCTTGTGGGATAACTACACGCATACATACGAGCACCGCAAGGTCCTCCAAGAGCCGGAAACCTTCAATCACATTCTGAATGCCTACGCAACAAATGGAGATGTCCGGGCCACACGTCGGGTGTTCAACGACATGATGGCAAATTACAAGGTGACCCCGAGCATCGAGAGCTGGAACATTCTCCTCAAAAGCTATGTACAATCTAAATCCTACGACAAGGCCCTTGCTTTTTTCGATGAGCTCCGCGAGACTGTGTCCCCTGACAAGTTTACGTTCGCGACTATCATGTCCCTGACGGCAACGCAGGGGGACCTCGACAAAACCATGGAACTTTTCAAAATGGCAGGAAACAGTCGGGTCAAAATCGACATCCCAATCGTACACGCCCTTATCGAGGCTTATTGTCGGAACGGTCACTTCTCGGAGGCACTATCAATCTGCACCAAAGCCAAAGAGCAAGGAATACCGGGAGAACATGCCAATCTTTGGAACACTTTATTGCGACACCATGCGGAGCGCCGCGCCTTCGGCTCTGTATGCCGAGTCGTGTCCATCATGGCTGAGAGAAAGGTGGACTGGACCTCCGAGACGCACAGTGTTTTGTTCCGGGCCCTTGTGCGCTGTAGACAGACCCATCATGCGTACCATCTGCTACGAAAGGCTCGACGAGACAAAACCTTTACTCTTACGCCAGAACACTTCTCGACCGTCATGGACGGTGGTCTGCGTACTCACGAACTCGGTCTCGCCGAAGCCACGGGGGAAATGATGCGGCGAAGTGGATCACCGTTATCCGTAGACGTCCTGATTTTGCAGGTTGATACTCTTGTCAGACAGCACCTCTACAGAAGGCGAATGACGCAGGAAAAGGACACCGCAAAGGAGTTGTTAACCTCGTACATACAAGAGCTGATCGCTGTTATCGAGATGGACGAGACGCCGGACGGCGCTAGCACCAAGGGATCAGTGAGGAGTGCAGACTCTCACCACCGCCTCCGACGGACATTGTCCAAAGCCATTTCTCTTTTTGAGAAATATCGTGACTTCCAGTTGGTTGAGGAACTTCGTCAGCTGCAGACACGTCTTGGGTTGCCGGAAGTTGCAAAGGACGCGAATGACCTGACGGTGGACGTGCTGGCGACGACATTGAAGGAGAATGTTGACGCTAAAGAATACGACGCTGCCAAGTCGAATTGGGTGCTTATTTGGCAAAGGGCCCTCCAGTTGGGCCGCCCCAGGCTCTACAACGGGGAACAGATACTGCCACTGCATCGCTACATCCTTTCCGGCCCGCTTAGAACGATGCAGCAGATGTTCTTGGACCAGAAGGACCCCGAGGGGCTCAAAAGTCTCATCGACGAAATCCTTGCCGCCGGTTTCAAACTCGACAGGCGGTCGATGAACCACAGTTGCCAGGCGCTGGCCGAAATGGGCTACTGGGTGGAGGCTTGCGAGTTCTGCGAGACACACCTCATGCGCCATTTTGCCGGATGGAAACTCTACCGCCAGAAGAGCCATGTCAAACACAGCCTCCCGCTGGAGATGCGCCGGGAGGGCAGCGCGCCGCAGAAGCTCCGACCCATCTCCTACACTCTGATCACCCTAGCCAAGGAGTACGTTGAGGTCAAGGCCCAGGCGCCGTGGTCTCTGGAAGTTTCAGAGAAGCTCCGCATCGTTAAGGAGCGATGTCATCGGTTAGTCGCCGCTCTTGACGACATCAGGTACACGGGCATGGGTATCGAGCTGGACGTTTTTGGTCACTGGAACCCAGAAAAGGAAGGTAGGGAAACAGCAAGGGTGGGCACAGGGGAGAAAGAGGAGAAGGAGGAAGGCGGGGGGGATGAGGAGGAAGGGGGGCAGAGAGAGCAGAGGGAGGAGGGCGAGGAAAGGGAGGAGGGTGAGGAAATCGAGACACGGGAGGAGATAGGGAAAGGGGAGATGGGGACAGGCGAAATGGAGAAAGGCGAAATGGAGAAAGGCGAGATGGAGAAAGGCGAGATGGAGAAAGGGGGGATGGAGAAAGGGGAGATACAATAAACAGGAACAAAATGTACGAACAGAATATCTTGTAAAAAAAACTATTTAGACGCGCATGTAGATTGTGGGTGGGTGGCATATTTCAAGCGACGAAAGAGTATCTCCCTTTTTTAGACAGGTATTTTGATTCTTTTTGCAAAATAAGGGTGTACCAAAATTACTTTTTTCTTGTTATCAAGTCCTCAATCTACTACTAGTATGTCTCTCCAAAACAGTATTCATTACAAGAAGGAAAAAAAGCCAAACGTCTCGCGTTGCTTCTCGTGATCTGATTGTCGATGTGACAACAGTCGTTTCCGCGTTAGTTGTTGAGTGAAGCGTGCATGATGTCCTGCACCTTCCCGACCATGGTGGCGCACATGCCCTCGTTCTGGGCGTCGCGGCTGGCCATGCCGAGGCTGCTCCTCTGCATGACGAAGAGGGCGGCGGTGGGTGCATCGAGGCTGTAGTTGAGGTGGGGGTCGAGGATGAGGGTGCCGCCTTGGCAGATGTTGTCGCCGGGGTGGCAGACGACGAGCAGCCGGGCCGGGTCGACGCCGGGGACGGGGCGGCCGCCAAGAGGGTCGCCGAAGAGCACGACGCTCGAGATCTTTGCCTGCGCGTCGGCGGGCATCTGGGCGACCGCAAGGCGGGCCACCTGCGAACCCTGCGAGTAGCCCGACACGGTAAGCCGCGTGTTGGGGCACGCCGCCTGCGTGCGCGCCGCCACCTGCGCCATGAAGGCCGCGCCGGCCTTGGAGCCGCCCGCGAAGAAGCCAGCCGGCTGCGCTGGGTACGAGTTGACGCCCTGCACCGCGATGGAGCCGGTGCCGTTCATGTAAGTCGTGAGGGCGTCGAAGAAGGGCGGGCCAGTGAGGAAACCCACGTTGCCTGCGATTGCGGGTCAGTCTCTGTGCCACACCCCTTTTCTCTACCTGTCCGTCTCCCGAGTCTTCCTCTTCAGTGTGCATGAGGTGAAGGTCTTACCCGGTTCATTCGTCCCTCTGGCGAAGAGGACGGCCACGTCTGGACATTTTACCTTGTCCGTCGAGTTCGCGGACGGGAGGGGCATGCCCGTTGTTGAATTAAGACCCAACAGAGTGTCCAAGTCATCCCGCGAGAGGCCGTTCTCGTCAACCGTCTCCTTCAGGGCCCTGACGACGCGGATTGTCGTGTTGAAGACCTCGCCCACCAGATTGTCCACATTCTCGAGGATGTCTAGAGTACCCGACAGCAGGCCCGACAAGTCCCGCTCCCCGACCTTCTTTGGGATCGACAGCGCTACCGTCTGCTGGCACAGGAGCGCCACCGACAGGAGGAGGGCTGAGGACGGCCTCATCGGGGCCTGGTGAGAGAAGGTTCAGTCGGATGTATATATGTGATATTTCGTTTATCCCGCCCTGCCAAGGAATGGGTGGTGTTTAAGCGGTGGCGGGGGCAATGGTCGAGGAGAGGCGGTCCAAGATCTGCAGAGCCGTAGGGTAGCCGAGATCGATCGTCCAAATGCGTTGGAGTTTACCTGAGAGACTAAAGGATGGAACGGGGGTTGATCAAGGGTATTTCAAAGCACCGACTCCTCCTGGGAAGATGCGTCACTTTTCCCACCACATGGCAGCCGAACGGGCGGCGGCCCGCGGCCACGGCGGGCATTGCGTATTCGTTCCCGTTCAAAACAAGAAACACAACTGGCGGCTGTCCCGTCCTGGACAACCCAATGACGCCCGCCCCCATTGAGGTCGGAGAATCATGTCATGTTGCGGACGAGAGCGCCGCGGTAGGCGGGCCACGCTCAGCCCCAGTGGCCCGAAGGCGAGGGCGTTTCATCCAGCTGCGGCCTACGGCGAAGAACGTGCCGTGTTGAAACCGTCTGATCTCGACAGCGGATAGATATAAAGCCCCAATGACAGCGCAGAGTTTGTGCGCCAGAGCCCCGAATATGCGAGGTTGGCAGATGGCGTGGGAGTCATGAGGTAAGGTATTTGAAAAACCGTGGCGTGTGCTTCGAGATCTGTTTGTCCTTTGCCAAGCTATGATGAGGGCTTGGGCGTTGCGCTGTCCCGACAGTCTACCACGGATCTAGATAAACAACTAGCAGTCAGTTAACATTTGGCTAATGTGCCGACCTCGTCTGGTTCGACATACCTTGTGGAAAAGCCATTCACCCCATCTTCCTAGCCGCGCCGTCCGTGTCCATCCAAGACACACGCCTTATCAAGGGAGCAAAGGCCGGGTTAGTTACGCTTAACCTCGCACTCGGTAACCGGGCATATGAGAACCCCCGTCGGATATGCAAGGGGCAGAAGGCCATCCTCCAACCCCGCGAGCAATCTGTTGTTGTGTTTTCGAATCGTAAACCGAGGCACATCATTCAGTCTCTGGATCGAACCCAGTGATTATGTATGATTTGTATTCACTTCCAACAGGGTGGCTACTGTGAGCACACGCCACATAACAATATCCAAACTCCATCTATGGAAAACTGGCCCTTCGTGTCCAATGAAACTCCATCCGATGTCCTCCCGAACGAGCCCATATAACCCCGAGGTATTAAATGTCACGGTGATGAGATATGTACAGTATATAACTTAGTCCTGTGTCTCCTGTCTTTCCGAAGGCAACTCGCCCTGGTGCTGTACTCCGAGGGACCGAAGCCTTTGAGAAAGCAACCCTTCCGTGCCACCCGGGTTCCCGCGCCCGGACAAGCCAAACATGTTACCGCCATAACCGACGTCACCTTTGCTCAGTTTCTCATACCTAGCAATGTGGGCGTCCCAGCTGTCTTTTGTTGTCGGCCTGCTCGCTTGCGCCGACTGCGGCGAGCGAATGCCTGCAGTTGTGCTAGCGGTAGTGGTACAATCGCTGATATTGCTCCAGAGACGAGCCCGGCCCGAGAGTGTGAATGGAATGGGCTCGACTGGCTGATGATTGCCGCCAAAGCTGAAAGGTGATGGAGATGATTGTTGCCCCATCGTTTTTGGGGGGGACTGCGAGAGACCGTCCGTTGGGTCAAGGGCGTACAGTGAAGGACCAAAGGGGAAACCGGAACTCCGCCTCCTGAAAGCCTTCTCGGCCGCCAGCGTTGCTGCAGGCCCGCTGCTATTGGAGAGCGGCGGGTGCATCACACGGATGGGCTTGTATGGGGTATACCGCGGCTCGGGACAGGTCGTCTCGTTGCGAAGTTTTTCTTTGCCGTCCGGAACCCTGTTGGCAAAGACGATCCGAATACTCTTATATAGGTAGTATCGGCCCTTTGCCGGGCAGCATATGTGCAGGTGCACGAGATACCGTAAAATCGGCTTGTCTGGTCCGACACTGTCTTCTAGTCCAGGCGCGTTCTCGATGATGGGACCGGCGGAGTAGCTTCGCTGTCGAATGAATGTCTTCGTTCCTGGTTCCATTCCCGCTAGGTCATAGGGAACCAAAAATAGCTTCACGGCCGTTTTGTTTGGATTTTTGATCACAATTTGGATCTGTCCCGTTTCGGGGATCCGGTAGCTTCCACCTGGCGGTGCCCTTGGGGACCCAGATCTCCGCCTTGGCCGTTGCGCTTTTCGTCCTTCAAGATCCGAACCATCGCGCATTGCAGAGCCTTCGCCCATGGCCACGTCGTCTTCGGCTATCCTTCGCTCGGCGTACCTGTTTTGCATCTTCCTCTTGGCGCGTTGCCCCTCCTCCGGATTCGACAAACCGTTTTCCAGATCAATTTGGCCGACATAGGGACTGGGTCCATCTTCTGATCGCACTCGCCCTTGCGTAGCTCCTCCATAGCTGTAGAAAACGGCGGGAAATGGTAAGGTCACGTGTGAGGGACACCTCAGACTGGACTTGCACTTCCCCAATCCCAACACTCCGATTTGGGCAAGGAAGTCCAGCGGCTTCGATGGTGTTGTTGACATGCGGCCTCGGAGAATGCTCTCCTCATATGAGCCAACCATGGAAGCATGTTGCAAGGGCGACGTATCAGAATTGAACGATGGCCTTCGTGGTCTTAGAAGCCCCGGTGTTTGTGGTGAAGCTCCAGGGAGTAGTACATTAGGCGCAGACGTAAGGGAGCGGCGTGGCTGATGTGCCTGGTAAGGCACAGCAGCGCCGCGTTGCGAAGCTTGCCTATGCAACGAGGTGTGGCTTGGCGAAGGGAAAGCAAATGGCGATGGGATCCCGGAATTCAGGGTATGCCGCCGCGGATTCATATTCATGGGGCTTGCCGCAATATCAATACTGTTCAGCGGCAGCGACAAGTCGACGTCGTCGTTGCTTTCGGACTGAACCAGCGGGCTGGTTGGAGGCTTGTAGACAAAACTAGATGAGAAGGAGGAAGACAAAGACGACGGAACGGATCTGTAATCGTCATTCAAAGCCGGAAACGGTATCCTCCGCTCGAAGTGAAAGGATGAGAAGTTCCGAGGAGAAGTCGCAATCCAGGAGGTGCGAGACGTCAAGAATTCGTTCGCCCTTTGATTATCATCCGACTCTTGCGCCGTTTGCTGGCCCGGCCGCGGTTGGTCCTCGGTGAAGTCGCCGCTGTGCAAAGCAGATCTCGGCCTCTGTATGCTCAAACCCTCTCGCAACCTTTCATCCTCCTCTTTTGTCCCGTCAGCTTTCTCTGGGGTGATGTTTGGCGGAGGCAGCAGATCGGATGAGCTCGACGGCGGACGTGGGCTTCGTGGGGTGGTAGGCCGGGGGAGATTGTTGAACAGCGACTCGAGCTGGGTGATATTGTGAGCAAGAAGGCTGTCTCTGGCGTTCCTGGGAGGTCCTACATGTCGGTTTGGGATCCAGGTCGGGCTCTCTCCCCTCTTCAAGCGCTCAATCAGCTCGGCTCGGTCGGACGTGACCGCGGCGGCGTCGCTCTCGGGAGTTGAGGGCCTAGGGCTTTCGAGGACGGGACCCTCGCAAAGCTCTGTTCGAATGCTCTCCTCGGAAAGCTTTCTCGCTAGGGATGGGGGATTGGGTTGCTGGTGCTGTAGGGAGACTGGCTGCGGCGGCTGAGCACCCAGGGCGTCTGCGACGACCACCGGGTGATCGAGGTCGTCCTGGAAGATGGGCATTTGGTTGGCACGGTCTGAACCACAGCCGTGCTGTGGTTCAGAGCTGGAGTCGTGGTCGCAATATTGGCGGCGGAAGAGACGACGACGTTGGGCATGCCTCGTTCTCGATGGCGGTGTCTTTGTCAGGTGGTTATGTCGTGTTAGTCACCAGGTTAATTATTCTTTAACAAATGGCTGCGACATGGCAGGGCGGTAGGACGTCATAACGAAGCGCGCGCGCCCCAACACCCCCGATTTCGCTCCCTGTCCCCTGGCTCGGTTCTGAGTCAAGCAAGGGTGTCGATGGTTGCCGGCGCAGCAATTTGACGAAAACGAGACAAGACTGTCGTTGCGCCAGAAAAGAAATTAGAGGTAAAGCAGACGGAGACGGCGCTGATAACTAAAGAGGTTGGCGAGTTGCGGTCAACAGTGCGCCTAATCCAGGTGCACCTTCACGCTGATGTGCTGCGGTACGGATGCCTATACACCAAGGTACCTTACACCAAGAACTGTAACAACAGTAGGCTGGGCGCTGAGGGTCCAGCGGGCCAGCCATTGTCGGGTGAGAGCCAGGCGTCGACGAGCTGGGCCTGCCACAGCGTGCGGCGGTAACAGATGGCGGGTCCAGTCTCCAGTCTCCAGTCGGTGAGGTTACTGCTACTGCGTAGGTTCTCACTGGCAATGCTGCAAATGCTATATTTCGGAAGTCTGGTAGGCTGCGCTGGTCCCAACTTGGCGAGGCGGCACTACTCCCAGAAGGGCTGTGGAACCGGGACAAAGGGCCTCCCTCCCTCTCTACGTAGTGCACATTATCGCCTCGCAGCCACCCCCAAACCTGGAATGGGCACACGCAATTTTTGCTCCCTTCGGGAAGACAAGTCCCTTAGACCGATAAACCGACCCTGGCACGCCTGGCAATCCTGCATCCACCGGAATCCAGAAACCCAGCTTCCTAATTGCCACTAACCGCCGCAGATCCACCCTCTGCGCTGGCACTTGACCTGCGTTCCACCCTTACACTCCCGGATGTGGGTTGTGAACGATGCAGCATCCATCCGGCTTGCGTTGCGTCAACCAAGCAAAAGCAAACACAGCGCAGCAACGCTGGCGCCGCCGTTGGTTTTTCTGCAGCCACTGGTATGGAAACAAAAATATAGCAATGCGGCATTAGACTAAAGTAGTAACAGACTTTTCTGGGCAGCAAGGAGGGTCATGTCGCAACGCAGCCCAAAGCCCGACGACGAGGAGGAGAAGGAGGGGAAATCAAGCTCCCGTGGTAGCTACTAAAGCCACTCTGAAACACACGGTGGCCTCGGGCTATGGTTTGCGCCTTGACTTTAATACTTCTGAACGAATCCTGGCCACTACTATACCTATGGCACGACTTACCCGATCCCCTTTCGAGGCTTGCAGCCTCCGCGGCCCGGGCTGTCCTCGGCGACAGACTCCGGAAATCGGCCCCACAGCGGATCCCGCTACGGAGTGGCCCCGCACGCGAGCCGACGGTCTCTGATTTTTGCTAGTGAGTCTTGGTGTCCAGCTTCTTGAAAAAGTAATTTCCTCACCAGAAACCTCTAATTTTCTTTATTTATTTTTTCCCAAATACAGACACCGAAATAACTATTAACTTGTGTTTAACGCACTGTTGAGTTATATGTGAAGTTTTGCATTGTTGTACCGTAGCCTCCCATTTAGCACAAGGATCGATCACCAAGATGGGAGCGGAAATTTTGATAGAAGATAGTTTCACCAATATCAAGAAGGAGAATTAAACAGGATGCCGCCGTGTCAACCTCGCCAAGTGTCTCGTCGGCTGGCGGAGCCCGCGGTATTTCCAGTGTCCATTCAGCATGACTAGTTTTTGCGCGGGAAATAATTTGAGAAACGGTATGTGTTTGTGTCCCTCTTCCTTTGGTAGTAAAATAAGATCAATGGGACTGCTCTAGTCAAGCCTTCTGAAATCACACGATGATAACAATGCGGTTTCAATCACAAGACCTCAACAACCTCAGAGCCGAATCAGAAACCCCCGCTTCCACCATCACACTCTTCGAGCCCATACCTCTTGCTCCTCAAACTCCAAGCCAAACTACTCCTACAACAGAACCTCAAGCCCGTGACAAACTTCTTGGCAACACCCTCACATGCTTTTTAACAAGCTTCCCGGCAGTCTCCTCAAACTCGTTCATAAGACTCCCAGTCAGCCTCACAATCTCGTCCACGGCGCCCTGCAGACTTCCACGCGTCTCCTCAAATAGCAATACAATGAGGGAAGTTGTATGTGAGGTGACTCCCCTCCTCACGGAGAGGAGGTCATTTACTAAAAACAGCTGCTCCGAAGCCCTCAGAAGGAGCTTCCGCGCCAGCTCGTCCGTGAGAAGACCAATAAGGAGGCCGAGGTTGCGCACGTAGCTGGCGCACGTAGCTGGCGACCGTCAGCTTCCCATAAACACGGAGACAACAAGAAGAGGTGGCACTCACTCGCCAATCAAGAGCATCAGCCCCGCGGCGGAGCAGTAGGTCCTGTGCTTCCAGTACTCCCGCACAGAGGGCATCTTCTCGCCTAATAAGACCGCGCTCTCCTGCCGGGCGCCGTCAAAATACGCCAGGAGCTGCTCCAGCAGGACCTTGCGCCTGCCGACCTTGTAGCTCGGGCATAGTGGGCTGGAATGACTTCTGAACGTCGCAAGAATCCTGTCATCATGGGGCTGAGCGCCTTCCTCCTCTCCGCGGAGGAGGAGGCAATGCGTCATATATTTCTTTGTTTCCTCGCAGTACGCCTGAGCGACCTCAATATCTCTGGCATTGTCAAAATCTGAACCGAGTCGCCTTTAGCGTGAGCTGTTCGGGACAGAGCCCGAAGCTTTGGCGCTCTTACGATCATCCCACAGGAATATCTGGCCATCATCAGTCAGCCACTCTTCCATTGTCATAGGGCCAGTTATGTCTGACCTAGTCGTGGGATAGACATGATATTCACCCACGCCATGAAGTGGGCCGCAAACCGCACCCCCTCATCGTCGGCCCAGAGCCTGGTCACTACAGCCTCAGCAAACGTGGTGTCTCCCCTGTAGACACGGCGGGTATCCCCTTCCTTGTCGAACCAAGAGTCAATCTCCCTGCGGACAAAGGACCTGACTAAATCGATGCGAGATGCCAATGGGGGAAAGCAGGTCCGAGGTCACAAACACGGAAGCAATTCTTCAAAGCGGTCAGTATTGCCGGACTCTTCTACCTGATGCGACGCAGTTGACCTCAATCCGCAACCGAACGACCGAAATTCACACAAAGCAAATCGAGCCGCTGTAGGGGGTATCAAGTTTTATATCAATTCATCTGGTCGAGTCCTAGCTACTGCATCGTGTCGAGACTTCGATATCTCAAGCTGGCGTCGTCTTGCTCTCCCAACCGGGGCTGCCCCAAACCCTGAATACGCGGCCGCTTCTGAAAACGCCTCGACGCCCTCTGGGGCTAGTCGGAATATACAAGTAATAGTACAATCACAATCATGAGGTCGTGAAACTTGTCTCTCCCCTGCGTGCTCACAATGCTTGAAAGAGGCCGCTCAATGGGCTCGATAGTTGCTCACGCGTAGAGAAGCAAGTCGTTCCACTACTCAACTCCCCAGTCGTCGTCATCCGCAACGTCATAGTCCATTTCTGGCTGCTGCTCATGTTGCTGATCGATGGTGATCGTCGAGGACCCGTTAGGCGCAGCGTTACCCATGGTCATATCCTGGTCCAACACGTCCTGACGCTTCGACGTTCCGTTTTCCGTCGACGCGTTGACCGGTGGCGGAGGCGTCGCCACCCACGACAGCTCAAGCTGACCATCAATCCCGGATATCTGTGTCTCTTGTTTGGACAGACCATAGTAAAAGTTCTCTGCAGTCTTCCGGTCCTTGAAGGTAACTTGGGTAGTTGAGGCAGTGGTCTGAATGTCCGTGAATTCTCCGACGCCCTGGAAAGACCGTGTTAATAAACCGGAACATACTCATTATAGGGGACAACGGCTTACGAGAAGGTATTGCCGCAGAGCCTCATCCTTCTCTGATGACGTGAAGTCCACGCCAGAGACGGAGACAGTCTTGGGGCGATTATCCAGCGAGAAAGCAGCATACGCAGCGTGAATATCACCCCTATAACCGCCCCGATAGCCCCCCCTGCTGCGGGGTGCATAACCGCGTCCGTGTGGGGGAAAGCCACCTCGACCCCAGCCTCTGCCACGACCGCTCGCATACCAAGGAGTGGTGGTTGGCTCGTCCAACGTGCTCGGATCCAAGCCGAGGAGCTTAGCCTCGTCTTCTAGGGCCGCGAGCTGTGCTCTCAAAGCCGAATTCAGCGAGCCAGGCTCATCAGGATTCTCAGTGCCACCGTTCTTAGATGTCGCCAGCTTGGCCTGAAGCTTTCGCTGCTCCTCACGGTGACGGGCAAGCAGCTCTCGCTGTCGCTGGTCCAATTCCCGTTGTTGCTTCTCGAGCTCTTGCTTCTTCTGCATCCTTTCCTCGTGTAGCTTCTGGGCCTCCTCTTGCTTTCTCAGGAACTCCTCCATGTCGATCTCGGGTTCCGCTGGGGGCTCTTCTTCGCCAAATCCCATGTTGACGCCATTGGTACCAGTCCCTGCAGTCGACTCGTCGTCCTCCACGTACCAGAACACCCTGACAAAGCGATTGTCAAAGATGACCTTTGGTGACCGGTATGCAGCGTTTGCCGCTTTCCAAGTCTCAAACTTGACGATCGCAAGCCTCTTGTGCGGCTGCATCGAAACATCCACAATGGTCCCGAACTCCGAGAAGAAATTCCGGACTGCTTCCTCCGAAAAGTTCTCCTCGGGGATGTTCTCGACTACGATTGTGGTCTTCGTCTTGTCATTAACCGGACGGTCTGCCGAGAAAGAGGAGCGGTTCTGACGCCGTCGGCCCTTAGCTCCGTGACGACCTCGTTTGCTATCCCGACCTTCCCTTTCCGCGGTGAAAGCCTCTACCAGCCGCTGCATTCGCTGAAAGTTCTCTGACATCATCCTGGCGGCATCTCGAGAAGTGAAATCTGAAGACTGGTTAGTCTGCGGCTTTGGACGACGAACCCAAATAGCGCGAAGAACATGAAGTGTAGCGATCAGTAGTCAACCTTATAAATATAAATGTAAAGTCATCGCAAAAATGCTCAGACGGAAGTTGTCATCATGCTACGGGGAGAAGACATAGATAATAACGCTGATGATGTACTCACCTTCAATCCTGGGAGGCGCACTGGGACCGCTGGGCGGCAACCATGGGGGCTCGGTACCATGGTCATACTGACACGAATTTCCACGCGCACAGTACCCCTTGGTTGCAAAGTCGCGGCATCTCTGCCTGCTCCTTCGCGGGCCTTGGGATGGCCCGTATGGAGGTCCCTGGAAGTAGGCCGACATTGAAGGCGGCGGGCCGCGCCAATCCTGTGGAGCGGTCGGCGGCTGGGGATAACTTGGGTCGTACGACTCTGCCCCAGAAGGATTCTGGAAGATACCGGCTGCAGGCGGCTGACTAGAGTAGCCAATCGGACTGGTATTCCCTCTCGAGTTTATCCTCGGATCCCCTAGTCCTCTCCGCGGCTGCTTGTATGCACGCTCCTCACCGAGGCTGAAATCTCGGTCGCTGGAAGCGCTAGCCTCACTCGTCTCATGATAGGAACGCTTCCTCGAGCCTGTCTGTTGCGGAGGCTCCGAAGGGCCTGTGAGCGCGGCAACGCCACCGGCGCGACTTTCGCCTGTCGGCGCGAGTCGGTTCTTGGACGGCGGAGGAGCGCCGGTGCGGTAGGACTTGTATTCGATTACGCGGAACAATTCATCGACGAACCCCGGAGCGGCATCTGTTGGCTCGCGTGGTTAGGTATGCCTTTCTACAATCCGCAGCGTCAACACACTGACCTGTGTTGAGAAACTGCGGCAGTTCGCTTTCGCACGCCGCCCGGATCGGAGCGGCATCGCCTTCCTGAGAGGCGAGCAGAGCCAAGACGTAGTCTGCCAAGATGTCGGTCTCTGTATCAGAGCTGCGAAAGAAAAGTCAGCGAGGAAGCGAATTCGCAGTCAGGGATCTTTGCGGGCTCACACTTCAGGCAGCTTCTTCATGAGCCACGCCTTGAGCAGCGGCGCGTCCTCTGGCGGGAAAAACATCGTCGCAATTGGATTTGCGCCGGACCATGAGGTCTGCGATGAGCTGCGGTATCAATAAAACTGATACTTAGGTATTCGGCGAGCGGGACGAAGTCATTGTCGTTGTCTGTCGGGAAGCCCCTCGAACAGACAAATTTTTTGCGTCCTTGAGTTGGGTCCTGGTTGCAGTGCGCAAGAGCTTCAGGAGCGAGGCTGAACTTTTTATTTCGCTAACAGGACCCACTTTAAACCTAAAGTGGAATCAGCGGGTCGGCATTACCCAGGTACCTTGGCATCAACGGCACCGAACGGACCTAACTAGCTACAGTGGAAGGCACCATTATTAATACTCTCGACAAGCAGAGCCGAAGGTCATACATTGTAGGAAATCAGCACGACTCCTAGTGGACCTGGCTGGGCATATACAGCACGATATCACAACATCACACCAAACTCGTTTACATATTGAACTTGTCTTCATTCCGACACTACGCGAAAGCTATGGAAAGAACGGGGCTCTTTAATTTTGATATCATCCACCAAACCCAGTTCATCAAATATGCCCAAAAAGGCACGACGCCATCTTCTATTAACCCATGAGAAAGGCGTTTACAGCTTGTCGTAGTACTGCGAACAGTTAGTATTATGAACGTCATGCAGAACAGTGGGCATAGACTTACGTTCTCAACACCCGGAACCTCAACCTTGAGACCCTTGCGCTTACGCATCTCCTGGACGATCTGGCCGACCTTGGAGGTGCCGTCGAGAGGAGAGCCACCGGGCAGAACCTGCCAGTGGTCGAAGACGGACTGGGGGAAAGCCTGTCCGGAGGTGGCCTGGCGCAGGTCGCCGTTGAATCCGAAAGACTCCATGACGGGCAGGTAAGCCTTGATGGTGAACAGAGGAGTACCAGGACGCTGCTCCTCGCCGAAGACGTGACCACGTCTGCGAGTAAGGACACCGTAGACACCACCCATGGCCTGCTCGGGAACCTGGATCTCGACCAAGAAAACGGGCTCGAGCAGAGCGGGCTCGGCAAGCAGAGCGGCGGCGTACAGGACACGGCGAGCCGTGGGGATAAGCTGACCACCACCACGGTGGATAGCATCGGCGTGCAGGGTAACATCCATGATGTTGAAGCGGACGGAGCGCATGGGCTCCTCAGCAACGGGACCCTCACGGGTGGCCCACTGGAAACCAGAGACGACGGAGTCCTTGATTTCGTTGAGGTACTGGACGGCCTTGGTCTGGTCGACGAGCAAGTTGGCACCAGTGGTGTCGGGGCCGAAGGTCCAGATCTTGCGGGCGTCGGTGACATCCCAGCCGAAGTCGTCGGCAAGGACACGAGCACGGGCCTTGAAATCGTCGCGAGGGCTGATCTTGCCAGCCTCGATCTCCTTGGAGAGTTCCTCGTCGATAGGCTCGGCGATCATGTACAGACGGTTGTGCTTGTTGGGAGACTTGGACAGGGCAGTCATGCTAGACTTGCCGGCAACAGTCTCACGGTACTGGACGACGGGGTCGGAGATGATGAGAGGAACACCGGCGTGGTCGTTCTGGAGATCGTTCAAGCAAATCTCGAGGTGGAGCTCACCGGCACCGGCAACGATGTGCTCGCCAGACTCGCTGGTCAAGGTCAGGACGCAAGGGTCGGACTTGGAGAGACGCTTGAGACCCTCAACAAGCTTGGGAAGATCCTGGGCGTTCTTGACCTGGACGGAGCGCTGGACGACGGGAGAGACGGAGAACTTCATGACCTTCAGGTTGTGGGCGGTGTCGCTGGTGGTGAGGGTACCAGACTTGAGCAGGAACTGGTCAATACCGACCAGACCGACAATGTTACCCGCGGGCATGTCGTCGATGGCCTCGACCTTGCCACCCATCATCAGAACGGTACGCTGGATGGCCTTGATGAACAGGTCCTCCTTCTTGCCAGGGGTGTAGTTGGGGCCCTGGATGCGGACCTTGAGACCGGAGCGGACGGTACCGGAGAAGACACGACCGAAGGCGTAGAAGCGACCCTTGTCGGAGGTGGGCACCATCTTGGAGACGTAAAGCATGAGAGGACCCTTGGGGTCGCAGTCACGGATGGCAATGGCAGCCTCGTCGTCGCTGGGGCCCTCGTACAGAGTCTCGGAACGGTACTTCTGGGCAGTGACGGGGGAAGGCAGGTGGAGAATCATCATCTCCAGAAGAGCGTCGGCGGCGGGCAGGAAAGTGCGCATGACAGCCTTGAGGAGCTGCTTGCCTTCCTTGTCCTTGTCCTCAGTGGCGAGCTTGAGGTTGAGCTTGTCGAGGAGGGTGTTGACCTCATCGCGCTTGAAGTTCATGACGGCGGAGAAGATCTTGAAGATGGGGTCCAAGATGAACTGGTTGAAGGCACGCTCGAGCTCCTTGCCCTCGTGACTGCTCTTGTTGGTCCACTTCTTGGTGTGGGGGTTGAAGTAGTTGTCGCCCTGTGTTTCGGGTCAGTTGGATGCGTTGAAGCGGTTTGATGGGAGCGGACTTACCCAGAGACGCTCCATCATCTTGTTGCGGTCAACACCGAACTTCTTGGCGTAGCGGACGGCGAACTGGCGGACAGTGAAGGCCCAGCCGTGCAGACCGGAACCGAAGGCAACGGTTCCCTTGTAGGGGTAGACCTGGACGTCACCGAGGGACTTGTCGAAGTAGGTGGAGATGATGACGTTGACGGACTCGATGGTACGAGAGAACGACTGGTACAGGTCCTCCTTGGAGACCTGGAGCTCGAGAAGAGCACGGTCGACCTTGTTGATAATGACGACGGGCTTGATGCGCTCACCGAGAGCCTGGCGCAGGACAGTCTCGGTCTGAACGCAGACACCCTCAACGGTGTCGACGACGACGAGAGCACCGTCAGTGACACGGAGAGCAGCAGTGACCTCGGAGGAGAAATCAACGTGACCGGGGGAATCAATCAGGTTGATCAAGAAGTCGGTTCCGTCGGTCTTCTGACCGACGATGTCCTTAACATCGTCGGGGTCAACGCCGTGGTACAGGGAGATGGCAGTAGACTTGATGGTAATGCCACGCTCCTGTTCATCTGCACGTGTATCCGTTGCTCTTGCGTCTCCTGCCTTGGCGGTGGAGATGATACCGGCTTTGGACAGGAGGGAGTCGGTAAGGGTGGACTTTCCGTGGTCGACGTGGGCAATAACGGACATGTTACGGACATTGGTGGGCTTGTCCATAAGCTGCCGGATCTCCTCGATCGTGAAGCTATGGTGATGCCATGGTCAGCGGGTCTGAAGGAATGGAGATGAAGCTTAACTCCGAAGAGGGTGAAGGTGATGGTGGTGGTGAGGGGCGGGGTAAGGCCTGGCCTCGCTCAGCAGCGACAAGCTGAAGCTCCCTCAGATCTGGGCCGCTCGTCATCGGCAGAGGGGCAGAAAAGACGGCCAAGAGGTGCAATTGTCCATGGCGATGACGAGGAAGACGTTTCGGCTCAGGCGCAGGACGACAGAAGGACAATGGAAGCAACTTACTTAACCATTTTGGCGGCGGTGGCTCGGCGAGCTCGTCAAATTTTCAGTGTCGGGTGGGATGTGTAAGGTTGAAGTTGGGCGAAGCGGGGTTGAAGAATCTGCCCCGCGCTCACAGAGTGCTGAGTCCTATTTCTACTTGAGAAAACAGGCAAGCAGATGAAGCTTGTAAGATGCCGAAGTTGAAAAGGGACGGATCCAGGAACGACAGGGGAACTTGAGCTCCTCTGCCACTTCTTTTATCGTCACTTGGGGAGAATGGGACGGGCGGGATGGGGAGAGGAAAGGAAGAAAAAAAAGGAAGTGGTGGTGCACGCCTCGTTGTGACAGACGTTGCCCCGAGGGAAAAAAAAGTTAGTGAACTGACCGGGTGAGAAAAATGGGTAGGTGGGGCAGCAGAAGTGAAAAAAAAACCCCGCCACTTCGTGTTTTTTTTTTCAACCACAGCGCCTGCAAAAAGCGTGGCCATGGGCGGGCAGCAGCGACCTGGTGGGAGAGGGGGGGAGCGAGGGGAGACGAGGGGCTCTCTCTCAGTGGGCACCACCTTGATCGCTCTCCCCACTCAGTGAAGCTCCTACTATCCGTGGCGCCACCTTTGCTGCACCGTACCAGCACCCGGGCCACTGCGCACTTACAAGTTAGCCATACACTGGTAGGTCTGCAACCTCGCCGTAGCACTCATTCACTGAGATGACGACCTTCCCGTCTCGTCAGCCGCTGTCCAGGCTGGTGCCAGCCTGCCAGGCACCTCCCCGCCCCACCCCTCCCACCACTGTGTGCGGTTGGGTGTGTGAGTGTGGTGTGTGCCTCACCGAGGCCCCGTCCCCCTCAGTGACGGCAGCCGGTCTGTGCTTCGAGGGGCGGGCACTAGGTAACTGCCACTACCCCTCGGGCAAGTTATGCGAGAGAAGGGCAACAACCCTGGCCCCCCTCGCACCAGACGCGACCAGAGAGCTAGCTTCGGCGTCTCAACTATGGTAGCATGGGCGCTGGCTCTGCTCATCCGGGGTCTCATCACCGCGGCCAACCAGACGCACGCTTGATACACAATCTGTTTGATTTAGACAAAGCTCAAAATCATACAATATTAAGTGCATATGCCTCAATACGGATAAGGCACATTGTCTACCTACCTTTTGTTACCGCAGACGCTGCGTGGACTCGACGCTGAAAATCGTTCGGACGGTCCTTCGCTGGCTGCCTCCCCTCAGTGTGGCGTACTGTATAGTAAACCCAGGCCCAGCCCCCGTTTGTACGATCAGCATCATGCTGTCGATGGAGGGGAACTAGCCCTTTGGATGATCCAATGACGACTGTGACGATGAATAGTTGCCGGATAATCATGCTGTCTTCCTGGCAGCAATTATCCGGACGGGATGGAGCCACAGCCCCAGAGCTACCATAGCATAGCAGAGCCATGGCTTTACAGTCAGCTGCGAGACATTAACAAGCCCACTCATCCGCGTTGTCGGCTGGACGTTTGAGTCATCGGCTTCGTGGGCCTTACTACTTATTTGGCTAGTCCGCGCCCGAAACCCAAACGTCGATGTCAAATAGAACAGTCGCCGGCCAGTCAGCACCCCAAGAGCTTAGCTACGGAAGGTATACTGCGTGACTGCTTCCACTCGGTCCTATGCAGAAAGGTAGGTACGCCGTATTACTACCTAAGGTAGCACATGAAGGTAGGAGATAGTCATGATTCTGGTTGATTACTAATGGACCATTCTCGGTCGGGTATCCGACTCCCATGTCCCTCTTCACAAGGCGCTTAAGTTGCTGGTCTCAAACACCCCAAAGCTGCAAAGCCAATCCGCCGGTTCCTAACTCCCTAAACGCCGAAGAGACCAGTACGTTCACTCGCCCCCATCCCACGCAATGCTATGTAGCACACCAAGCCATGCCGAATGAGTCAACGCCGACCGTTCCCTCAGGCTCAGGCTCAGGCTCAGGCTCCCAGAATCTTGGAGTAGGCGTCCTCCACCTCGCCCGCCAGCTCAAGAAGAGCTACAATGACGATCTGGTGAGTCAGGTTGGGCAGTCGGTCTCGGTGAAGACCAATCCATTCCAGTGGTGGCGTGGCTTCTCCCATGTCCCTCAATTGCGGTGTTTCGATGACGGGCGGCTCAAGTGCTACGTAGTCATACTTGGACTGCGGCACGTTGACCTCGGCCGTGATCTTCTGCTGTGAGGACCCTCCCGCTTGCTGCTCCTCCGTGTCGGGCACTCCCGTCACCTTGATGGCCGTAAGCGGCAGCTCCTTGCCCCAAGTTTGTTCCAGTGACTTGGAGTGGTTGGCCCACATCCCGCGTATGTAGCTGATGCGCGAGTAGTTCCATCCCACCTCAACCTTGCCCTCAAACTGGCTCTTGAAGATGTAATCAATGCGGTTGCGGTTCGGTGTTTGCCATGTTTGCATCACTGCTCCCACTTTGGGTACCTTGAGAATCGTCCCGCCGCGTGAGCCCGTTGCTCTCTCGACCACGTCCTCGACCGAGATCTCGCTGAGTGTTTTCGGTGCTTCTATGTTCCTCACGCCCGCGAGCCCGATCCGCAGCTGCCCCAGCGTGAGTCCCAGAATGCTGTGGATACGCCGCTGCTCGATGCTGGCTGCGAATCTTGCTTCAGCATCTAGAGCCTCCATCTTGAAAACTTGATGATCAGAGAAAGTGCTTGGGAACACCCCCAGGTTCAGGGCCTTGAGCGTCACCACGACATCCGTATCCAGCGAGATCGGGGACTTTGACAGTGTATCCTCCTCTTGGAACTTCGGTAGACTCGTGAGATGAGGAGAAACTGCAGAGCTTCCATACGATCGCCTTCGCATGAACTTCTCGATCTCTTGCAGCGACATTTCGAAATTCGCTCGCCTCTCCTGAATGAGCTTTTGTACAGCTTGGTATAGGGCAACGCCCTGCGCTGCAGATGTTGTGGTGCCAAACACCTGGACCGCATCGCCATCGAAGATGGCCACCAGCCGATCTCCACTACCTTCCAGGCTTCGGCGGACGTTGTACATGAGAAGCTCCAAAGAGGTAATGTCTGCCACGAGGAAGGCCTGGTAGTCGAACGCAGCCTTGACTCGGAATTGGCTGAATCCAACTGACGCCTGAATAAGAGGTGTTTCGTTGAGCGCCTGCTCTCTCTCTGGCCATTGGATCGATGTCCGAAGGCGGAACTTCTGGAGGGCCACAAAGCCACTTAACCTGCCGGTGCAGTCTATGCCAATCCTTTCGAACCCGAGACACAAGTTTTGCTCCCAGTCAGACGTCTTCTTTGACGACACCCAAAACTCTTTGATTGCAAACACGGATTTCCCGATGGCTTGTCCCATGTCCACGCTGACATCCAAAGAGGCAATAGATATCGTAGCTGTCCAGGGAAAGGCTGCAGTTGCGGCAACTTGCTGATATCTCTGAACCAGGTGACCCTGTGAAGTCTCCGTAGCTAGTTTGGTAACGGGAGCCGTCGAGGTATTCCGCAGCTCATTCGGATACCAGATTTCGCGGAACAGCAAGAAGTCCTGCAGCTGTTTGGCGTTGATCGATACATTCATCGGGCTGACTTTTAGAATGGCTGATACGCCACTCGTGCCGCTGACGTGCTTGCTGTTCATCAACGACAGCACAATCGAGTCGACATCGAAGCTCCCCGTTGATTCGCGAGAGTAAACGTGTTGGACAGACGCTTGTAATTTCGAGAAGGCACCGGAAATGGAGAAGAAGTTGCCTTGCTCGACAGAGCGCACTGTGTTAACGGTGAAGTAGATGTCGTCAAAGCAGGTTGTTGCAGCAACTCGAGCGATGGGCTGACAGCTAAGTGAGAACTCTTGGCGACAGATCCGAAGCCCAAGATTCAGCTTTAGACGCCCAATGACAGCATTTGGATCTGCAGTGAGGATGTTATCCTCGGTTCCAGGCTTGGACTTAGCCTCTGCAGGCGTCTGAACCGCTGGAGCGTCCGTGTCTTTGCTCACAACCTCCTTGACGCTGGTTGTCATGTCCATGATGAGCGGCACGACAGATGGGTACAAGATGTTGCTTGACGCGTCGATCTTGATTTCGCCATACAGTGAAGGATCTTCCCGGCCATTGTCCCTGTATTCGAATTTCCAGGCTAGGCCCGGGGTCCTGAGAACGGTGCTGCTGCCCGAGTCATCCGTGCTGAACTGGCCGTATTTTCCTGCCAAAGATGGTCTGCCAGCTCTTGGATTCCCACGCAGTCCATCCGTTGGCTTCTTGCCCGATACATAGACGACGGCACCAGAGAAGTCGGCATCCACCAGTAGAGATTCTAGACGCTTTGTACCTAATATGCTCCGTCCTGGAGGTGTCGGTTCTTCCACCTTGTCGATCTTGGCTGGGGCTGTTCCCGTGGTCCAATTTTGCGATGCTCTTTGTACGTTCTTCATAGAAAGGCCGATGGAGTCGTTCAAAATAGCAGCCGGGATGATGAACCCCGATGTCAAGCGAAGATCAAGCGATTTACCAACTGCCTGGAAGGCCAAGCGACGTGTGTTGGGATTAGACACATAGGCAATGTTGAAAACGACTTCTGGGAGCAGGGCTGAGTGTAAGGACCTGAGGCTCTTGTCTTGGCCCGGGGGGACCATCTGTAGCTGGAAGTTTTCAATGGAGAGTCGGGCTGACTTCGTCTGGCGCGTTCCAAAGCTGACCAGCTGAACCGACAAGATGAGGTCCTCTTTGTTTCCTGCGAGGGGTAACAGGTGGTCCGATGGATCGCCAACGAGCCAGCAAATTTGAGTGTCGCGCACTTCGAACCGATACACGATAGACGAGAGGAAAGAGTCGATGATGTCTGGCTCTTCTGCCTCCTCCTGGTCGTTGATCGCGATACGTGGCCTTGTTTGCCGGATCTTGCGCAGATATTCGAGCTCTCGCGACGTATCAAGGTCCTTTATCTTGTCTCCCATGTACCCCAAGGCGGCGACAACAGTTGAAACGGTCTGCGGTGATAGGTTGATTTCCAGTCCGTCACTTCTAAAATTAAAAGACCTCTCCTCTTTGCCGTCTTCAGAGCATCGCGTGTTCGCCGAAATAAGGGCACCCAAAGCGAGGCTGCCGCAGGATCTCATATCGTTCTCCCTACCCTTTTGCACGTCGATCAAGATTTGCCGCAGGTTGACGTGTAATTCTGGTTGTGCCAGAATGGGCCCATGGGACTCATGACGATTGGCGACTTCGAGATGCACTCGATCTAGAGAGAAGGACAGGCATGCAGTGGGGTCTTTTTCCGACACGAGTGGCGTGTTCCCAAAGATTTGAATGCCGGCCAGCGTCAGATGAACTGTGTATACGAGGTTCGATGTCTGTGGCGGCGGCGACTGCTCTCTAGGGGCAGAGCTGTCGCCAAACATGTCGTTGATATGCCCTTGAATGGCCTTTGTGCCTTCCTGTAATTCGGTGATGGCGCTTGAAATCTGCGGCCGGTTCAAAGCCCGTAGTAAGCTGTAAACTGCGGAGGCATCAAGCTGCATCAGCTCAACAGACCCAAACACCGAGACCGAATGCTCTCCCTGGCCCATGTGGCTGACGATACGACCGTTCGTAGGTGGGATGCGGAGAACAGATATGCTGCGTGGCTGGTTCCTGACGTCCATTCTGATCTCGTGAGAATTTTCCTTCACATCGAAGTCGAAGATGAGCTCCTTTCCAAAATTGGCCGCCACTGCTGCTCTTGCCACGACTCCTGAAATATTGTACGTCATCGACTGAAGGAGCGGTACGCTGATGAGGTATTCGTCCAAGAACATCGCGACATTGACCCTGAAGGAGGAAAGCCGTTCCGCGATTTTGATGCTGTCCCGCCGGGGTGCTGGAGATTGCGATTCTGGTAGTTGTTTCTGAAGCTTGTAGATTTGCGCCAACTCATCTTTGACCAAGTAGTCAACGACTTCCACCAGAAAGAGAGGATCTTGTTTAACGGCCAGAGTCAGAGTATGGCTACTGGCCGTTGACTTGATTGTATGACAAGATGTTGTGTCGGTTTCAACGAGCTCATGAGAAACGAAGACGCTCGGGTCCTTCAACCGGAACATTCCCAGTAGCTCGGATCGGTGGTGTAGTCGCGACGTGACAGCGTCACAGCTCAGAATGAAATTGATAGAGGAGCCAGTCTTTTCATAGCCGTCGAGTAAGCAAGATGCCTTCAGATTGTGTCCTAGTGAAGTTGCGCTTAGATTGATGGTGTCAACCTCCACCGACCCTCTTCCTATGGCGAAAACGACGTGGAAGGCGTTTTGCGGCTTTGGCTTTTCGGATGGGGCACTCTCCTTCTCAACTTCCTGACGAGGTTTGGCTGCCCGACTGGATTTGTTGTACAGACGCAAGACGTCTTCGGCAAGCTCGCAAAGCTCCCAATTGAGCATGACAGCTGCTTCGCCGCA
The DNA here is from genome assembly GCA_024584535.1 of Colletotrichum gigasporum. Taxonomy (NCBI): domain Eukaryota; kingdom Fungi; phylum Ascomycota; class Sordariomycetes; order Glomerellales; family Glomerellaceae; genus Colletotrichum; species Colletotrichum gigasporum. The sequence continues at coordinate 4,193,739 of CP077951.1, forward strand.
GTAAACATCCAAGACGGTCATGCTTTTTGATTTGGTTTCCGAATTGCCAGGCTGTCCCGGGCTCGTCGCAACTTTTTTCTCCAGCCTTGTTGTCATATCGGCAAAGACGATTCTGTTTTCCTTTGGGCCTGGATCCAGAAGCAACTGAACATCCCTCAATCGAAGAGCGGCCATGAGCGGCAAGTCAGGTGAGTCGGAGTCGCCATCGTTCTTGACTCCGCCAAAGACATTCTTGAGCAGCTCCGAATCTGCCACATTATAGAGATCCCAACTGCGCCATCGTTGAAAAGCATCAGTGACGCGTTGTGGGGCGTCAGGGGGCGGAGAGGCTGTTCCGGACAGACAGCTCATACGCAGATTGTCCCTGAAGCTTGTTGGCATTCTCGTCCATACTTGACGAAGTCTAGCGCTCATTTTCCATGAATCGAAGGTCCGAAGATGCTCTGACGCAGACCTCAAGACTGCGGACGGGCGTGTCAAGAACGATGGATCGGCCACTGGATGTTCATCATTCATAAGCATGTACACGAAGTGTTTGATCCGGTTTTCGTGTCGGGACATGGTCTCCCCCAAAACTTCTCCCAGTTCAGTAGCAACAACTCCAGTCCTATGAATCAAGGATGCGAGGTACTCGATTTTTTCAGATGCCGTGCTGCTTTTGATGCTGCCGATATCGGCGTCAACGTAGGTGACATCTTTGGAGGCCATAGATAACCTCACGCGTTCGATCTGGGCCATGAACGCAGCTTGATTCTCCTCTGCCCCTGACAGTCGTTCTGACGCTGAAGCTTCTGCGGAACCGAGCTTCAGTAAAACCGACGTTCTCTTGTTGCTCTTTACCGGCTCTGAGGGATCTTCCCAGGCATCAGTCGATCGAAGACAGAGCGAGAGTTTCGACAATGCCACGTCATACTGGTCTTGTTCCTCTCCTCCAGGGTTAAGATGGTCGACAGCGGAAGAGTTTAAAAATCGAACGTTGGCTTTTGGGATCCTAATCAGCACATCAGTGATCTCACCGGCAACTTTCTTCTTCTTCTGAAGGTCGAAAATGTCGGTCATTGAAGAAATCTGAAGTGTATCGAGGATGTCTTCTGGCTCACTCGGCTGCAGCGCCGCGATGAGTAACGATACGTTTCGAACGGCGGAGGGATTGAGAAATGCATTGATGCCTGAAGGAATTTCGACAACGATACTGTTGTGAGCACGATCCTCTGCCAACGAGTCCGGATCAATATCGTCGAGACTGAACTCCGAGAAGCTAAATGCGAGGGTTTTCTCATCCGTCTCAATGCTCTGCATGATGGCTTCCGAGGTGTCGGGTCGGATGCTCTCGAGTGGGAATGGCGGGGTGAAGAATTGGCTGGAGAAAGCCACGGACGAGTGGTGGTTCGCATCGCGTTGGAAGTCCCCAACAGCACTGTAAAAGGCGGAATGCCGGCCTGTCGATGCTGAGATGTCCCGCTGGTGTTGCGATGGACGTTTCCCCGTAGCTTCAGGACTATCGGGGTATAGCAGGTCAGACTGTCTCGACTTCGCGCGCGACCTGACTGAACTTCGTGGTCTCACCACACTGCTGTTGCTGGATGTGGTGGTTGTAGACAAGAAGGAACTTTTGTGGCGAAGACGTCGAGTGCGGCTGTAAGTCGATCGACTGTCAAAAGACCTTTGGTCACCGTTCACTTCATCTATGGCTGTCGGGTGCGGAACGGGCGGGAATCCCTGGGCGGGAGGGTCAAGTTGGTCGGGAAGCATATCCTCTAGTATCCCGGGCAGAAGCAGAAACTCAGTGCGTCCTGTCCGCTGATCCTCGCGACGGATGAGCTCTTGCTGCAACCTACGCTCTTCGGAAAAATGAAATTTTCTCCCGATGATGGCCACGCGGATGGTGGCTTGGAGGAAGGCGTCGGTCTCAACGCCGTGGTGAGACTTCCATTTATGTCTGATGGCAGACTCAGAGTTGACACACGACACTTGAAGATCCGGAATTCTGATGTCTGCACGTCTAGAGTAATGCGTTCTGGCCCAGTCGTTGAACTTCACATCGAGCGTGCCGGTTGAGAACAAGAACGCCACTTCATCCACATGGCACCAAACCCGAACCGCTTCCACGGCCACGCGGAGGAAGGTGACATCGTACACAATGATCGATGATAGTGGTATCAAGGCATTCTCGTCGTCGTCAAACTCGAAGGCGAAAGCTTTGCCTCCACTTATCAAAGCCGTCAAGAATTCAGTCGAGCATTCCCCTGAAACAGTGCCTACTGAGATGTCCCAGTTGCATAGATAGGTTGGTTCAACTGGAGGGAGACCAAATAGCCGATGGCCGTATATGGTGATGCCGTCGATGAACAGTTGGGTGCTGGACACGGCGGCACTGATCGGGGTTTCCGCGCCTGACTCCTCGTTTCCGAGAGAGAGATTCAAGGGATTGAGATTGACCTGTAGGTCCATATAGTAGTTTGTGAAACGGAGATCAAGGGAGAGCCCGGCAGTTTCAATCTGTATATGCCGTTGGCTGGAATACAAGTTGGCAGGCAGCAGAATACGAGGGTCGTCAACCTTGACGGACAGGATGACGTCCAGGTCGTTGGACTTCTTTGGAGGCGGCCGGTTTGCTAACTCGGCGTCAGGGTTGTGTTCTTTCGCTCGTAGGAGGTCTTGGTATTCTTCGAGCGTCTTGAAGTGTATGTCATCGCCAAGATAGTTGTCTTTGAATTTCAACAAGTATCGTATTATGAAGCCGTAAAGCGTTACCACGGGCGACTGCACGCCGAGATTCAGGGTTAGGGTGTCGATGTTGGACGGCGATGTTGTCGCGTTGTAGTGGTACTTGCCGTCGAGCTCGAAATTTTCGCCCTGGCCTATCTCTTTTGATGTGATGAAGGTTGCCTGTGTATTCCAAGGCGGGACGTGAAGAGACAAAGAGAAAATCTCAGCTCCAAGGGCAAAAGAGACAGCATTCATGCTAGGACGATATTTGTCGATGGGAATGCATACGTTTGCCACAAGAGATGGGCTTTTTGCCACTACGTAGGCATTGTCGTCGAGGTCGGTGGGATTGTTGATGATGTTACCGTCGTTGACATTCAAGTACAGCTTGACGTTCCGGAGATCCAGATTGAGGTAGTATCTGAAAGGCGTGAAGACGAGGTACTCGGCTGGCGGTCCTGTCGCCCAGTCGTCGACTAAATCGATCAGCAGGAAGACATGGTCTCTGAGCATGAAGAGTTCCAGATCGTCTGCCACAATGTTGAAATACCAAGACCTAAGCGTGTTCCATTTCAGAGGGGTCGATAGATCACAGGATATGCGCTGGGCTCCTGACCGCCAAAGAAGCTCGTGGTTAACACTGCTTGCAAGCTCAGTGCTAGGTAAGTCGATGTCGAGCTTCATTTGGTATCCCGTTGCACTTGCCAGCATATCCATGGTAAAAGAAATGGTGGCATTCCCAGGAACGATAAAATCAAGCCAGCCTCCCGGACGAACAGGCGCGGCGTCTGTTTTGTTGTCCTTCTTCGCCCTATTCCTCTGTTTTCGTCTCTGCTGCTGCGGTGGTGCTGTTTTCATCGGAGGCTCTTTGCCTTTCCATCTCCAGTTCTTGGAATCTTCTCTGATCGGTATGCGGAGTGTCACCTCGTCATCCAGTTCGACGTACAGTTTGAACTGAGTAGGAACACGCCAGGCGCCCTCAGAGAGGGGGGTTGCTGGGACCGCGTCCTTGGACAAACTAGGCACGAAGACACGCTGGAGGTCTGCTCTTTGACGGTCCGCCCACGGACCATAGTTCACTATTCCGCCATTGATGGCAAGAATCATGCCCCATGCAGGAGCTTCGTCGCCATTAATGAATGTTGCCGCAGTTGTCTCTTTGGACTGTCTCTTGGCGGCCTCCGCAGTCACTTTGCCCACGACATCCCAGTAAATGGTCAATGTTGCTTCAGGACTGTCCACAACGGTCGACTCGGCAGCGTACTCGACTCCAGCCCATCGTAGCCTGGCGTCTTGCTCGTCCTCATCCAAATAACGGGCCAAACCCTGCCAATGATTCGAACCAGGTATTTGCGAAACGGCAGTGGTGAGCGGGCTTCGAGAGCCCAGCGAAAAAGACTCGACTGACTTTCGCCAATAAGGTACTAGATTTCGCAACTTCCCAAGAGCGCGGCGACGGTGCTTCCGGAAGAAGGAAGTCTTGTATGTTGGGCTCGGTTCCTGAGCAACCAGCTTCTCTCGGCTGGCCCTTGTCGCTTGGTCCTCCTTGTAGTCGTCATTCTCCCTCATTTCTACAATGGGATGCTGGAACTTTATTTTGAAAATCTGCTTGTACGGATCTGGGGTTGATGTCTTCGAGGCATCTATCTCTCCCGACAGCCCGTCAGCTTTTACAATCAAGATGGCCTTGGTGTTGTCATTTCCCATCACTACGGCCGCTTTCTGGCACGTAACGAAGATGGGGAAGAGCTGCAGGAGAAACGGAAGGTCGGAATCTAATTGCTCAGCGCCATTGCTCTCTGCTGGCCCATCAGAGGGCGTACTGATTTGACTGTCCGAAGATCCACGGCGACCGAGGGTGTTTCCGATGCGAGAGAGGAGAGCTGCGCCCGGGGCTTCCTTTTCAGGGGCATCCTGTGACTGATCTGGCTTTTCGGGATCCTTATGTCCCCGGTTTCTCAGAGAAGCAGTCTCTTCTTTTGGCTCGAAAGCGGTCGACACATTCTCGGCCGTTGCAGGCTCCTTGAGACCAGCCAAAACACTGTCGTAGGCCGGGCTTCGGTTGTAAATGAACCATTCCAAACCTACCAAGGACATAGTCACTCGGCAAGGGAGGTTCGAGTGTCTTCCATTGGTAGCGAAAGAGGCTTGCTCAGGTTGTTGCTGCGCCGAGGCTTTGATATCCACCTCTCGCACGCGGCGCAGCCAGTACCGCCAAGTGACATAGCCGTGTTGCACGAGAAAAGTTTCATTGTTGCCGTGATAACGTAGGCCGGTGAAGAATATGCGTCCGCCGAGAAGAGAGACCTGAAGGGCCTGGATGTCGAGGTAGATACGGTAACGGTGCCATGTGTACGTTCGTATGCCCCACGAAAGCAGCGATCCAAAAGCTCGGTTGAAGTATAGAAGGAAGAAAACGGCGAGGGCGCCGCAGACCAGTAGGTACGCCAGAAACTCCCTGTGTGAATACGGTAGTCAGCAAATGCGAGGCAGAGCTATCTCGGGTCGCGTCAAGTACCCATTGAAAGCCGGCGTTGCCGTCGGCGTGGGATTCGGCTCCCCTTCTTGTGGCATCATAGCAGTCGGGTGTAGCAAGCAACCCTCAGAACGAACAGGCCGAAATTGCAGGCATCGAGGTCGGAGCTGTCTCGGTTCACTATGCTGCCATCTCTTGCGGCTTTGCGATCGTAGCTACGCCAAGGTCGGTAATTTAGCAGATGTTGGTTGGCCAGCGCAGAGCAGCTAGCAAGCGGTCGCAAGCAGTGCTAGCAGGCCACGAGAACGGGCATGGATGGTGTCGAAAAGCGCAGTTTCGAGAATGTGAGTTGAGCGTTGAGACACGAGCTCAGGCGAGCATATGCGGTGCGGTCGGTGAGGTGGGATGGTACGGAACGGAAGCTCGGGAACCAATGCGGATGCAGGTGATGCAGAACAGAGAGGTCGGGGGCCATACCACCTGTTCCCCGGCCACAATCCAGAATCCAGAATCTAGAGTAGCGGGCCAGGCGCGCCTGCACACATGTGATGGGGCGTATCAGTCGCGCTAAAGTGGCCCCGAGCTACCTTACCTTCCCCACCTGTTACCTTGCCTGCTAGAAGTTGAGATACGTACTGAGTGCCCTGTAATTAGCCCATCCACGCCCGAGATGGGAGCCTGGCTGGAGCTTCCCGCACGCTCAGTGGATCGCAATCAGCATGAGGTGCGTTAGCGGGCCAGCAGACACTCCACACACTCTGCCCGCAGACCCCAAGCACGCTGTGAAACGGTCTCCAAGGGAGCTGCCTGCCGCGAGTCCCTAACAATTTATTGGAGCTCCCGGCCGTTCTCTGAGGTAGGCAGTGCGTCGCATGCTGCAGCTGCGTCAAGGCCTAGACCTGACGTACGCACCTCACACCCGACGGCAACTGCACGGGCTATCGTCATCGCGTCGTCTGTCGACGGCAAGCTTTCTCTCCTCACTTCCTGCCGCATTGCTCAAGCCCCCGCGCTTCACATTCTTTGCCAGCTGAGATTCCGTCGACCTGCCTTTCCACAAGCGTGTGCCTGCCTATCTGCCCCTGCGCCACCCTCGCCCTCCTTGAGCTTCCTCGATGGCTTCGAGCTAGGCACACGATCCCGATCAACACCATACACGGCACGCAACGCATCTTCTCGGGCCACAGACAACATGCCAGGTGGCACAGGCGAGAAGCTGACCACGGCGACCATCATCGTGGCCGGCGTTGCAGCTTTGATAGCGACGCTCCTGTCGGTTGTGTGAGTCGTCGCAGTGACTCTGCTCCAAATGCAGTTGTGGCTAATATTACTCGGCAGTTCTATCTTCTTGCAGTCGTACGTTGCCTTGCGATCCTCCCCTCGACCGACGACGATTAACACGGGAACAGAAAAAACTATCGAAAGCCGCTTCTTCAACGATATGTCGTTCGAATTCTTCTCATGTTCGTTTGCCCGATAAGAGTATGACGAGGCGGTACCGTCGTCTAACCATCACAGGGTTCCTATATATTCCATCGCCTCGTGGACGAGCATGATCTCCATCAGGGCAGCTTCGTTCCTGGACCCTGTTCGTGATATATACGAGGTGTGCTCCGTCTTTGTCCTCTTGGCTGCCCTGTCTAACATCGCCAGGCTTTCACCATCTACACCTTCTTCCAACTCTTGATCAACTATCTCGGTGGAGAGAGAGCCTTGATCATCATGACACATGGGCGAGAACCGGTTCACCATCTTTGGCCCATGAACCATGTCCTCGCTGGGGTCGACATATCCGACCCCCATACCTTTTTGGCCATTAAGCGAGGTATCCTTCAGTATGCCTGGCTGAAACCAATACTCGCTGTGGCAACTGTCATCATGAAGGCCACTGGAACTTACCAAGAGGGCTACATTGGTGTTGAGTCAGGCTACTTCTGGAGCGGCCTGATCTACAATATCAGTGTGACTATGAGTCTGTACTCGCTTGGTCTCTTCTGGGTCTGCATGCACCATGATCTCCTGCCGTTCCGGCCGGTACCCAAGTTCTTATGCATCAAGCTCATCATTTTCGCTTCTTACTGGCAAGGGTTCCTGCTGTCTATCCTCGTCTGGCTAGGAGCCATCCCTGACGACGTCGAGGGCTACACACCAGACAACTTGGCTGCGGCGATTCAGGACGCTCTCATTTGCATAGAGATGCCCGCGTTTGCCATTGCCCACTGGTATGCCTTCTCGTGGCACGACTTCGCCGATAACAGCATCTTGTCCGCTAGAATGCCCGTCAAATTTGCACTTCGTGACGCCTTTGGTGTCAGAGATCTTATCGAAGACTCAAAGGAGACCTTCAAAGGCGACAAATACGGGTATCGGGCTTTCGACTCGGGTGACAAAATCATGGCGCACGAAGAGTCGCGCGCTAGGTTGGGCAGACTCAAGGAAGGCATGCGATACTCGAGAGGCGGCAAGGGGAAGTACTGGATTCCAACCCCTGGCCAGGTAGATCGTCAGGTCAATCGCGACATGAACGAGCGGGATCCCTTGCTCGCGGGGACAGCAGGGGGGCCGAGTGAGGAGTACAACTACGCCAACGGCACATTCAACCCAGACCTCGCCAATGACCCCCAAATTGATTCTGATGAGGAGAGACTCTATGATAAGGCGCGAGAACTAGAATTTGGTGATTGGAACGTAAGTTGGCCTAGGCTCCGCAATGCTCCGCGACGCTCACAGCTATCAGTATCCCGTAATTACCGCCAGCGAACCGTTGAGCAAGCGGTACATGTCCTCGCAGGGCAGCTTAGGCTTTGCGTCCTCGTCTCGATCCACAACCGAACATTTGCGGCGATCACCTCTGCCGGATAAACCGACAATGGTCGCTAGCAAGAAAAAGAAGAAGCAGAAGCAGAAGCAACCTGCAGCTCAGGCTCAAGGACCAGAACTATCTCCAGATCGGTCCGAGTCTGGCCCTTCAACTCAGCATCAAAGTCCCGCCCCTGATCCAGCAAAGGCAGCTGCCCCATCAGAAGAGGCCGAATCTCACTCAATCCCTCAACATGACCATGGAGACGAGCAGCCAGAGTCTCCTCACATACAAGCGGCAATGGCATCACCGTGGGCGGAGAGCGAGCAAGAAGACGAATTCAACAATAACTTCCGTGTAGATGAAGACGAGTTCAAAAACGTCTGGGGCGGAGCCGATCAGTCCCGTTGACGGCGTGTAACAATTCAACACCGCTTTGCATATTTCGAGTTTGATACCCTTACTTCGGCATTCTATGTTTAAGCAATATCGGCATAGCGAAGTAGTTTCGTGAGGAATACGATTCGCGTGTGTTTCTATCAGCAAAACGCTCACGTATGTGTAGGAAGTTCTATCCGCGTACTACTATGGTATCTGAGCCAGTAAATTTAACATCCGTGCGGCCGTGATGAAAGCTCAAGCATTGTAAACGCCATCGTCACATTTGCTGCCATTTTACGTATAAACCCTTTCCAGATCCCTTCTCGGCCTAGATTCGCTGAACGTGAATTATCTCTGCTGGGCCTGCCAGCATATCGCACGGCACGTTACCCACTAACAACCTCGTGGTCCTCACAACTACACCACCGTGGAAGGTCGCACCGCCACCATCTCCGTTGCTGTCTCAACGCCGGAATCTTCGAGGAAGAACCTCCGCTCGCCGGGCTCGGCGGTAGTTCCCCGGTGGCCCATTCCTTGGGCTCTGTACCAAGCTCGAACTCCAGTGAGCCACCCTTGGCAAAGATGTTCGCCCATGTCACCCACGCCTTGTCCCACTCCTCCCCGTTGACACGCAGCGATTGCACGTAGATGGCCTCGTCGGAACCGCCCGTCGACGTGACGTTGAGCTCGCGTCCGCCGCCGAGAGAGATCTGCAGGTCCGAGAACCATGGCGAGCCCACAAGGAACGTCGTCTGCCCCGTCAACGGGTACAGGCCGATCATGTTCCACAGCAGCCATGATTCCATGGCGCCCGCGTCCGAGTTTCCGGGCAGGCCGTCGGGGGCCGGCTTGTAGTACGACTCGGCCACGAACCGCGAGCGCTCCACGGAGAGGTGCTGCTTGTTGACAAAGTTGAAGAGGTACGGCGTGCCGAAGCTAGGTTCGTTGCCCGGGTTGAAGATTGTGTTGCCGAACGCGCCGTTTCCCGAGTATTGGCCAGGCTCGAACGTCTTCTCCAGTCGATCGGAGAAGGTCTGGGCGCCGCCCGCCAGCTCGACGAGGTGCGCGATGTCGTGGTGTGCGTTGAATGAGTACTCCCACGGCGTCGCCTGATAGTACGCCTCGGCCCAGTAGCAGCCGCCGCAATCGAGCGGGTCTTGCTTCGGGAAGCTGCCGTCGGCATTGCGAGGGCCCATGAAGCCCTTGAAGCCGAGGGCCTCCATGTTCTCATTCCAGTGGTTGCGCCAGTTGCGGGAGCTCGAGAGGTACTTGTCTGCGACGTCGGACTGCCCCAGGCCCTTGGCGACTTGGTGAATGGCGAAGTCGTTGACCGAGTACTCGACGGCGCGCGTCACGGCGCGTGCGAACTTGGGGGTGATGTAGCCGTGCTCCAGCCAATCCGGAAGCGCGCCGCGGCCCTCCTTGGTCGATCCGGAGGGATCGCGTGGGTCGTTGTTGTTGGGCGGGACGACCTCGACGTTTTTGAGCATGGCCTTCAGGCCGTCGTTCCAGTCCACGCTGCCGCGGACGCCCTTTACGTACGCATCTGCAAGGACGTTGTCGCTGTTGGAGCCGCCCTGGACGGCGCCGTTCCAGAAGGAGGAGCGCGCGTCGGAGACGTAGCCCTCGTGTCGCCAGATGTCGATCATGGAACGGATGAACTCCTCATAGGCCTCGGGCTGGAGGATGTGGAAGAGGGATGTCGTGCAACGGAACTTGGGTTTCTCCAGTTAGTCCGTGGTGTCAGTGAGTGGGTTTCCGGAGGCTTACAGTGTCCCAGAAAGTGAAAATATCATCATAGTAAGGCTCCGAAGACTCCCAGAGCGGATTCTCACCCGTCTTGTTCGTCGGCAACAGGTTCATAAAGTACATTGCCGAGTACAGCTGGTTCAGCTTTTTCGTGTCGGTCTCGGATGTCCTGACCTTGGAGAGAACCTCGGTGTTCCACGCCTCACGGGTGGCGTCCCTTACGGCTGACAAGCTCCTATCTGCCGGGATTTCGTTATTAACATTACTGCAAGCCTGAGAGGCGGAGATGAACGACACTCCGACTCTCGACTTGACGGTGGCATCGTCAAAGGTAAAAACGGCGCCCAGCCGCTGGGTCCTGGACTCGTAAGAAGATTCGATGCCGTATTCTGACAATTCGTTTGACGTGCGGTCTGTTCCGAGAAATGTCTTGTAAGATGCTTCGCGGTCAAAGTAGCCGCAGAAGTAGACCTTCCATTCTCCGGCACGGTTCCAGCCCTGCTGTGTGTCAGTGAGAGTTCTTGAGGGACAATGGGGATGCCATGCATCAGCCCTGGACTGTAATTCAAACTCACATTGTCATAGTACCCATAGCCTTCATAGTGAAAGTCATCCCCATCCTTGATTTCAATCTTGCCTCCCAAGTAGTTCTGGCCCAGACCTTGCCCTCTGTACGAGGGGAGGACATGAGATACGTCTACGATAACGTTCGCATTGGCGCTGCCCTTGGGGAAGTTGTACTGATACAACCCGGCCCTCTCCGACGCGCCCAGTTCTACGGTAACTCCGGAGCTGAGATATGACGTGTAACGTCCGATTTCAGTCTCGTCTGGCTGAGACCGAGTGTCTGTGTTCTGACTCAAAGGGTTGTCAATGGCGCCCACTATGGGCATCTGGTTGACAACGCCGTATTTGGGCGCGCCTCCCGTTCCGGACTCGTGGAGCATAGAGAAGCCAATAAAGTGGCCATCTGGAAGGTAGCCTGAGTAGGCGTCGACACCGTTCTCTAGATCAGGTCCTAGCTTCACCATGCCCAAAGGCCTCGAGACTCCAGGGAACGTGTTGCCTCCACCGACAGAACCAGTCTGTAGGCGCGTTAGCTGGTTCAAAAGCTGAGACTAGCCTCTTCCAGCAACTTACATCAGTCAGAACGTAGCCAGCCAGATCGGCAGACTGGGCTGCCACGGCTGACGCTATGTGCAAAAGAGCGACGCGCCTCATTTTCTCGATCGTCGAGTTGTCTAGATGTCAAAGAAACCAACCAAGCCCGGCGCCTTCGCAACGCGCCGTTTACAGTGGCTTTATATGCCCAACGTAAACACCACAGAAGCCCCTCACGTGTGCCTCTTCCTCTTCTCTGCGTCGGGACCTGCGCCCGGGTCAAGCACTCCGACAATTCTCGAATGATGGGCTCCCGAGCAGGAAGGCAGAAGGATGATGCTGGGGTCGCCGATCAACGAAGGACTTGGCTCTCAGGGCTAGCCACGAAACGATGTTGCAGGAGCTTCCACGAGGTGGTATTCTGTGCTCTGGGGATCGTGGGGTGGGTAACGAGGGACTGGCAACGTGCCGGAACGACAGACTATGACTGGACGAGAGACCTTTAGGATGGCGTGACGAGATAAATAACGACAGAGTTGGAGCATGAGGCAAGGTGAGGAAGGGGGAGGAAAAGAGCGCGGATAGTTGTGTTTAAGACAGTCACAGCATGGTCAACTGCAGATGACAGCGCAATGCTCAGTGGCGGGTGCCGGGAGCCGCACAAGGTCTTGGTGTTGACGAATTCGTCGTTTTGGGTGTTGGCTCATTTCGCGGCATATTCAACTCGTTGGCTTTCGTGGCCCCCAAGAGCTGGCTGCCAACTTGTCTAAGCGCCCGTGGGAAAAAACAGCCCAGGTTGCAAAATGCAACCCATCCAAGGCGAATCAGGAGGGTCCTGAACCGATAAGCGATGACCTCCGCAAGAAACGCGTTTCGGGGAGTTGCTTTTTGGGGACATCGTGAAATAAAGGTTGCCAAGCCCCACTGGCTCTGAAGAGACCAACGTTCAGAAGAACCACCAACATGGGGCTGGACAGGCTGGTCACAGTAGAGTAGGTTGCGCTGGTCAGGCACCCACATTCCGGAGCAGGGCAGATTCCTTGAACAATCTGGGGGGCTAGATGCCGAGACCCAGGGTTGCTGGAGGAGGAGAGACCAGTCATCTCGACCCCAATCGCTAGCGCAACCTAGGCCGAATGCGTTCCTGAGTCTGCGGCCGGAGAGCCACTCGGCCCTCACATGTGCCCTGCATTCGGCCCCGTGCCGGGAGGGCCCACTTGATAACGACGCCGAGACTGGGCGTTGCTTAGCTCGCCCCCCTTTTCCAGGAACAGGCGGACACGAGCCACTGCCACCCGACCGCAGGTGCTGTGCCGAGAAGGCGTGACAAGCACCGCCCAGACAGGCAGGCCATCATAAGGGATGCCGTTCGCGACTACTGATCATTTCCAAGGCCCTCGAAAAAATCTCGGCGGCTCACATCAACCGAGATTTCTGTCTTATCACTGGCTTCACAAGGGGTCTGTCTACTGCAGGATGCAGGAGGAAATTGGTACAACAGCAAGGGGAACTTTCGAACCTATTAGACGGATGCACCAATGCACGTGTAGAAGAACATTGGAACTAGCAAAAGCGAGAAGAGGGGAACCGCTCTAGCAATAAGAAGAGGGGGTCGTGGTATTTTTGGATCGGCAGCCCGCATTTTCGACTTGAATTTCCGACAGAGCCGCTGTGCAACAACACTGGCCGTTGGAGACAAGAGCGCAGCAAGGCTGATTTTCTTCGTTGCTATTTTTTTCCACAAAAAAAAAGCAAGCAACATCGAACATCGATTGTCAGCCGCACACCTCGATGCCCATGATATCACGACCTTCAACTCAGCGCACGCTTGCAGTGAAGCACTTGCTCTTGGCTGAATCCTCGATCGGCGCTGCCAATGCTGGAAGAGTGCCTGGCAAGCTTGGGCCCAGATGTCATCCGCCTTGCTTGACCTGGCAACTTCAATTCTGAAGAATGCCTTATCCTCTTGTTCAGATCTGGCCCGGCCGAAACCAGAGTTGAGCAGAGGCCACGGCGGGCGGGTACCCGAGTAGCCTTGCGGAAACAAACCCATAAGTCGCCGTCGGTCCCCTGCCCTGGAAAGCTCTTGACAAGTATCTAGCCGGGCGAGATCCAATGCTGGAATCAGCGCCTGTCCGGGGTCTAATTGTTTCGCGCAACAGGGGGGATATGAACTTGGAGCAGCATCTGCTTAGTCAGATGGCTGAAGAATATTGTGGAGAAGGGTGAGGTTGCTGCCTTGCTGAACGCACCAATTATCGATAATTTTGATCGCGTTTGCATCGAAGGTAGTGTTCAAACAAAAACAACAGATGCCATTTTCAAAGTACGACTGTTGCACCAATGGCAACCGACATATGGCACCAGGTGCAGGCACCCCCCGGTGCCTGCGGTTGGTGCTGCCCTCACGTGACGTGAGACCCCACGGGACATTAGTCCGATAAGGTGGGTTTCGGATTATCCGTCCAGAATTGGCACAGAGCGGTGTAAAATTTTGGCAGAATTTGTGAATTGCATCGCTCTGCCCAGGTCAAGCCAAGACGAATTGCTCCTTGTCGCGCGCTAGAAAAATACAGGCAAGGCAATTTTTTGCCTGTGTTGCCTTCGAATCGCTTCGGCCACATCGGTTCATCTTTCCGTTTTCTTAGGGCGCCGAGCCGTCAGCAATTCATCCATCTCGAAGCCGCAGGCAGAATTTCAAAGGCGGTCACCGCGACTTTACAGAGAGCGGTCTCTCGTCCCCTTGTGTCTTCGGCGGTCAACAGTACATGCCCGGATCCGGAAAACAATATCTTTGACACTCGGTCTGGATACTCGGCCGGATACGCCAGAGAGTCATCATGGGCCGAAGACCAAACCCTGTGATTGGGGAATATTTCACACGGGGGCCCAAACTTGCAGACTCCAGCAACCGATACCCCCATACCTGCAAGTTATGCGGTGAAAACTTCCCCAAGGGCCGCGGCGAGGTCCTACACAAACACATCACAGAGAAATGCCCTGCGATAACCCCAGAAGACCGCATAAACGCCGCTCTTGGGTTTGCTGGACTTAACTCCGGCTCCTCCGCCCCGCGATCAATGAATATCACCGTCCACCAGTTCGATGCCGCCGCCCCTATAGATGTTGCCTCAGAGGCCCCAGAGAACTGGTCAGCGCTTCGCACTCTGGCTGAGGCTTCGCGGCAGGTTGGAGAAAATGAAATGGGCGTTCTTTCTGGCCCTAGCCGGAACACTACAGACCAGAATTCCCGGCAGCATGGTGTTGGCTTTGAGGTCCAAGAACAGTTCACGTTGGAGAACCCGCCAGTGAGCTATGAAGGCCGGCTTGTGAGAGAGAGAAAAGGTAGGCCTGGGTTTTTTTTTTTTGTCATCTTGTTTTCTGGCGATTTTCTTTCCTCCATTTCGCGTACATGGCCATTACTAGTAGCTTCCTCAAGTGAAAGCAAATGAGACAATGCTAACTTGCATACAGAAGACTCAGCCTCTCCACAAAGCCCTCTCCACCCGTTAAGTCATTTGACAACTGAAGAGAGGCTTCAGCATCTCCAAGCAGCAACCGAGCATGACCAGCAAAGCCCACTGCTCCTGGAATCATCAGATCTCTCTGTTGCCGCCGCTGCAACCGCCCGTCTCAGCCATACCCTCATGGACCCTCAGCTTACCGGCGAACACATGGAGCCTCAAGTCGTGAGCCCAGTCATGACACCTGAGGTCAACCATGTTTCTCAGCAGCCATGGGGAGAGATGACCACCAACCACAACCCCACTGCTACGACTCATGCAACAACTCATGCACCAACCCACTCAACGCCACATGTAACACGTCATGCCACGCCTCCTGCAACGGTGTATTTAACGCCTCATTTAGCACTTCCACCACCCAATAGAGGTGGCACCCGAATGCCCATTGGAAATGGAACCTCAAGTGAGCACAAGAGAAAGGCTTACACTCCTGTCCGGCGAAAGGAAGTCCAGGCGGCCCGCAAGAAGGGTGCCTGCATCAGATGCCGCATCCTGCGCAAGACTTGCGGAACTCACGATCCTTGCGACCAATGCCGCAAGATCCAAGGCCCCCGTCACTGGACCTATCCTTGCGTTCGCACCCGTCTCAACCAAGAACTGACACTTTACTCCGCTGCTTTAATTGTTGTGCTTGCACAGACAAGAGTCAAGCAAGCCAGACAATCGTACCAGTTGCTGTCCAATGGCACCTCTCTTGTTGTGTCTCTCTGGGAAGATAGTCCAAGCTTGAGCCTTGCCGCTCTGGTAGCCTCTCGCCAGCCTGCAACCAAAGAGACAACAGAGCAGACCAATGGAGACAGCCAGGAGGTCTTCCAGGTTGTGATGATTGATCAAGACAAGGAGGATCTCCCAGCTCGCATGGAAGAGTTTCTGAAGCTGATTCTGCCCACCCTCATCCAGCGCGAGCCATCCCACTTTATGCAGGTTGTCCTGGACTCTGCGCAGAAATTCCCCGAGGAGAAGGCTACTGGCAAGATATTGAAGCTCGCTATCGACCTATGGGGTCTTATCGAGATCCTCGACCGAGAGCGCGGCTGGTACATCGCCGAAGAGCGCCAGGGTGTCGTCGTGCCCCGCGGGCCCGAAGACTTCGCCGGTACCGATGACCAAGACATATACGACCTCATCACCTTCCAGCTGTCTGCCGCCACGGAGCGCAGAGCCAACAATGTCTCGAACAAGCTCATCAGTGAGCTGCAGCGGTCCCTCGAGAACGGCAAGGCCAAGATCCATTTCGATGTCTACCTCTCTATCCTCATCCTCCTCCACTGCCTCGAGAAGACGACCTGGACCTTCAAGGTCTGGGAGATGGACGACTTCCGCCAGCGATGGCCGCTGGATCGCCCGCCATCAAGCTACGTCAACCAGGGCCACGAGATCGCGGACCTGCTGAAGATGCTCCTCACCCTCCGGAAGGCCCACCCAAAGACGTTTCGGGCTCTCGACGGGCGCTTGACTGTCATCGATATCGGCGACCCTGACTACGCCCCAGTCGTGGAGTTTTTCAACGCTCTGAACCTCGAATGTAAGATGTCCCCTTGCCAGACCCTAATAACCATCTCTTTGGAACTTTGTGTTGGCTAACTATCTCCACAGACGACGACGTCATCCGCAAGCTGGAAACATGCGCCTTCAGCCCAGAGACCTCGCGCTCCCTGGAACTCCACTTCTGCAGCCACGTCCTGCTCCCACCTAAAGAGGGCGAGAATGCCGCCGGTCACCACATTGCCGCCCCCACCAGTTCCGGCAACACCACGCCACCACCCCCCTTGCCGCCCGCCGTCGGCTCCCCCCCGGTACCGGAGCAACTGCCATCAACACTTCCTTAGTACGGAGCGTACCCTCTCGCTTACTAGGCCGGGAAGCGACTGGCTGAAAGACCCAACGCGTACATCAGCATGCACTCGCGTCTCGGTGCATTGTGTGGCTGCCCATCCTGCCCGGAGCTGCCGTCCTCCCTTTCTTGGGAAGACGAAGAATCCCTTTTCTACGATGAATGACTGGATGAGAATTAAGAAGCAAAGAAAGAAGGAGAAAAAGGACTCTAGGGAAATCCTAAGGCCCGCTGGGAAAGATACCAAAAAAGGTTTTTGCTTTTTTTAATGATGAACGACAAAGCAAGGGACGATGAACCAAAAAGACAAAAAACCCAAAACAACACAATAGATTACCTGGAGAAGGAACCACAGAACTCTGGTCCACCAAAAGTTACCGGCAATAGGGTTGACCCAGGGGCTGACAGACTGGCTCAGGGGATGGATGAACTTGATGTTGGGACCCCATTTCTCGGCATCGGAGTCTCTTTCCTGCCCCGAGTGGCAACAGGGACAACTAAGAGACTCCAAGGAGAAAGAAAACATGCGTACACGGACTTCATAGACGTTCTCTATTTATAGATGACTCGCGGCCCTCCGGTTCTCCAGGGAACCCGAAGGAGGTTTGGCCCGTAGATACCCCGGCCCACCGCAAACACACTGTACCAAACGCTTTCACATGACACCCGGATGTGGACTTTCTTGGAGTGTTGCAGTTGTAAAAGATTGGTATTGCGAGAAACTCATTGGGCTATCCGACATTCAACATTCATCCATCCCGCGCCTCGTATAGACATGATTCTCGCACGCCCGTTACCCAAAGCAAGTGTTCCCGCCCTCTCTTTCCCACGTGCCCATCGGGGGGCGAATCGTCAGTAATATGCCGGTCTCAGGCTGCAGTTCGGAGGCGGCTTCTAGCCTTTCACACTGCTGGCAGTAGAATCGCCCGTCGCCGTCCGCGTGGGACCCATGCCGGGACGCTTCAGCTTGCGGAAGCACGTGAACTCGTTCTTGCTCGCCTCGCGCAGCCGCTTCAAGACGCTGCGCATCTCCGGAAGTTCGTTCTGCAGGCGGGCACGGGCGTCGTTGTCGGTACGCCCGTCGAGCTCCTGGTAGATCTCACTCTGGAGCTGCGAGGCTCGGTCCGTGGTGTACTGGCTAAGCGTCTGGGCGACGAACTCGACGTCGAAAGTTGCCTGCATCAGAGCTTCGAGCGTGTATCTCTGGCGAGTGCGGAACGCCTCAAGGAGCTCGCGGCTGGTTTGCTCGAGCAGGTAAGAAAGCACCTGGGAAGTGAGTGTGGGGGCTGTTGTAGACACCTGTGTGTGGACAAGAACGAGGCTCAGCAGAGCCTCATAGACGTAAGGCTTCGCTTCCCGTGGCTTCTGGCCCGTCTCAGGGACCCAGTCGGGCGATGCTACACCAGTGCGCACGATGTTCCGGAGTGATTCAATGGATGGCCTGGTGTAGGATTGGAAGAGACGAGCATCAATCTGGCCCAAGACGTCCTTGATTGTTTTGGATTCATCACTAAGCTTCACCGAGAAGGCGTTCTCGAATTGCGAGTTAAGACTCGGAACAACCTTGGCTCGGAGTGCTTGCAAGTTGCTGAGAGTAAGGAGCATGCGCACATTCTAAGGAATATTAGCTTCGGCTCACCCTCAAAAAGGAACGAGTGTTGTTGTCGAGGGCTTACCCTATCCCCAGCATCGAGGGTGGCTCTTCCACCGGTGGGAGCAGGCGCGGCGGTGGTGGCGATAGTACCATCAATGTCCGTCGTCCAATCGTCGTCGGCCTTCTTGACAGATCGCTCCGCGTTTTCCACCATGCCGCTTAACGCTTTATAGAGCGTTGTAACGTACTGGCTTCTGACCATCTGCAAGAGCTTACTAGGCGGTGGGAGGACAATATCCCCCGCACCAGGCTTGGACATGGCCTCGGAAATGTAGAGAATCTTTTGCATGCCGGCGAGCAAAGCGCCCTCGAAGGCAGCAAAGCTGGAGGGCATGCGTGTGAGATCACCCAATTCTGGCGATCGGTACCAGTCCTCGACGAATTTGATGTTCTCTGCATCCTTGTTCCACGCTGCGCACAGAGCAGTGACACATCTCTCTCTGGCAACGTTGACAAGCGATTTGAGCCGGTCCAGGACGCTAGCATCCGGCCCGTTGACCACAGGGCCAATACTAGCGAGGTCTGACGCTCCCGAACCAACGAGAGCAAGCATTCTGGAAAGATAATGGACGCCACTAACAGAATTCGACCATGGTGGCCAGAAGGCTAGTTTCTCCCACGACTCACCGCGCTTGGGTGAGGGCGGGGGGATGTTGTTGGGGTCAAGGTTGAGACGAGGGTCTCGCAGTCCTGTCGGGGTGAGGCTTCCGGCCGAGGCGGGTGGGGGGCTCTTCGGCGACATTGGTAGAGGCGAGAACAGCAATGAGATATCTTCAGGCGGCGGGCCCGCGAAGAATGCAAAGCAGGTCTCACGGATCATGTCGACAAGTTCAAGCGTGCCTTTCTGCAGGTCTTCAGCACCTTGCGCCGTCAACTGTTGGTGGTTTTGTGATTCTCCGTTGTAGCCCAGCGGCAATGTGCGCTGAATTCTGCCGTCCAAGAAGCCCTGCACAGTTTGCCAGAAGTCAACCACCTCCCCAAGTACCCCTTGGGAAGAGAGTAAGCTGGTCAGGAAGGCTAGCATCTTCTCCCACAATTCGATAACGTCTGCCGAGTCGGCAGAGCCAATCTTGTTCTCAACAGACACGCGACCGAGAGACCTTAGATGCGATGCAACCACCTGAGAGCTTGGTTTGTCGGTATTGGCAAGTCGCCGGCGCAACACCTCGACTTCAACCTTGGAGCGATCTGACATCGACTGGATCTTACCTTTAAGATGGTCATACCGACTAAGAAGCCAGACCCAGATTGGATTGTCATCCACGCCCAATTCCAAAAGCAGGCTGATCAACTCCATATGCTGATCTTGCTGACCCAAGTTGTCAGTCTTTGACACGTTATGAAGAGTGACAAGCTTGCGCCAGATGTCCCTCTTAAAGGCCTGGATCTGCTCGTCCACATCGTGCCACATGCGCGCCGCTAGGACGATTTGATAGAGCTGAGTATCCGTCGACGAGCCGGTGGGTACGTTCGCCGCCAGACTGCGCGCATCGTCTGCAAACTTCCGCGCCTTGTTGTACTCCTCCACAAGACTCTCGTAGTCTCTGCGCTTGATGCTGTCGGCAATGGCTGAGCTCAGCTCGACGTACTCCTTGAACTGCTCCAGGTTGGCAGACACAACCTTGAGATTCTCTTCCTTTTCACGACCTCCCAACGCCGGACCCCAAACATCCTCTGCCTTGGCGGATACGTCCAGCAGAGGTGCCTTGATTCCCGCAACGCCGTATTCGCTTTCCTTAACCAGCGCGTTCTTCTTGCGCGCGTCAGACGTGGGGGATCCGAGAGAGTTGGCGAGGGCGATCCCGCCGTTGCTGTTCCGGAAGCTGCTCCGGCTCGCGTGGCGAGAGTGACCTCGTGGGCGGCCCGTGGTCGGCGGAGGCGGGGGCTCGGCACCGCGGTACTTCATTTCCTTGTAGACATTATCTATAGTGGCCTTGGCTTTGACGAAACGCTCAAAGTTTGTTTCCACCAGGACCTTAAGTGATGCAGACTTTTGGTCGATTGACTGAGAGAGCACGTCGAGGCCGACCAGCAAGCTTTGAGTGTCCGCGGTCGCGTGCAATTGTGACAGGAACAGGGCGGGGGAGAAGGTGGTCGAGGATAGAAGGAACCGGTTGCCTGGTGCGTAAAATTAGCATCTGAGCTCGCTGAAAGATGATAGAAGTTAACGCATACGCAAGCGCGGGTCATCTTGAATTGGCACGCCCAGCTGGCGGAGAGTCCTGACGACGCTGTCGGTGGTGCCCAACGGATCCGGCTCGTCCCGCTGCACGATGTTGCCAATCCCGCCCTTCTCCGACTGAGATCCGGGGATTATGCTGCTTCTGTTGCTCACAGCTCTCTCGAGCGCCTGGTATCGTGACTTTCGGCGGTTCAACTTCGCTTTCTTCTCGTCCTTGGCCTCGTCCTCATCCTCAGACGCCTCGCTCTGGTCCTTTTCGTCGGGCCATTCGTCCGGATAGGGGTTTGGAAGCTGGTAGAATTCCAGAATCGTACGTTCATAATCCGACGACATCTTGGAGAGTCTTTGTATGGTGTGTGTAAAAGGGAGCGACCATGCCAGCAAGCTGAGCAAGCGCCGGGGGCTCTTGTGCGAGGGAGCTCAGCAGCAGTACGTGGACCAGCGATCCGTTTCAAACGCGACTGACGAATAATTCCATTGGCCGAGGTCAGCGGGAGGCAATGCTTCCTAAGGACACTCAAGTGTCGAAAACCGCAACAAGCACGTGGTTCGGGAAAAATGGGCGATAAGCAGCTGCTGGGAGCTTCGATCGGCGATGTCCAGTTGTTGGCGGGCAACAGCGGCGACCGCAGTTAGCGACACCGATGCAGCCCACTTAGCGCCATTCCTCACCGAAGCCCTCACCTTCACCTTCCACACCTTACCCGCTGACGGCTGAGCACTGCCTCCAATGGCAAGGAACAACTTTGACCCGCTGGCAACCAAGCTCCACTTAGAGAATGCGCCACGTTTGTGGCTGCACCGTCGATGGGAGGAGATGTGAAGCAGAGCAACACTTTTCCTGCGTAAGTAATCGCGGATTCTCTTCTCAACTTTTAAATTCATGCATGCTGATAATGCGGCGCTCCTTTTCTCTTCGCGATACCTCTCTTCCTACGCTTTCCAAACACATCTTGTTTCCCTTCTAGGTACTCTGCTCAGGATGCTAGCGGCCATACCTTCGCGACCGCTGTCTCCCAGTTCCAGGAGCGCGATTAACACTCATATGAGACATTGTTGCACAGATGCAAAGGGAGACAGCCAGAGTGATCTGCTACACTTGAAGCGGTGAGCAAGGCCGACCGACAAATGGCATCATGCTTGGCAAAAGACAATCACACATAGGCAATCATCAACAATTGTCGGGTTGTGCACGAAAACTAGAAAACCGCAAGAGAATTGCCGCCCTGGTCCCAACATCACTCCATCCGTCTCTGTATGCGTCTCAAAGATCTCAAAGATTTTGTCTTGTTCAACTGCAGGCCGCTGCAGGCAACACAGGGCCGGTCTCGGTGGTTTCGCGAGAAGCGGATAATCTTGAAGTACGACCTGCTGCAAGGCGAGCCATCCAAAGCTTTCGTATCAGCAAGGTCGAAGGAGGCCAAGAGATTTTGAGGGACGCCCAAAAAAAAAAGAAGAAAAAATTGGAAGAAAGAGAGAGAGAGAGAGAGTAAAAGAAAGAGAGAATAAAAAAAAAGAGAAGAGAAGAAGAAGAACCTAAAATCACCGGGTTCAGGAGCGGGTTTTGAGCAAATAGTAGGTCCCTGAACTGATGCTCGTGTCCGTAAACCCCGTGAAGGCAAGACAGACAAACAGATTCCCGCCAAAACATGAGCTGGCGTGCACCTGGGTGTGTCTGCCAAGCATGTCTAGAACACGTCTTGGCATCCATTCACAGAGACGAGGACGAAGCGGAGGATTGGACGTGCCATCGCCCCTGGCAATTAACAGGTTTGGACTCCCCGTAGACAATGCCAGCGGCTCAGGAAGAAGCGGAACGGGATAAGTGAGGCTCATTCCGCGCCGCCTCCGCCTCGGTCTGTGTTGTCTAAAGAGCGGACAAAGGGCTAACGGCCAACTAAATCTTGACAGCTCAGCAGGTGAACGGGAAAGTCACAGCGCTGCAACGTCGGCGAGAGATCAGCGGTTTTCTCCAGGTTCAAGCTGGAAGTCAATTGGCGGTGTCTTCCAAGGCCCCAGGCTCCGCAACGCCCAAAGGTGCAGCGCAGCCCCGAATGATTTCAACCGCATGCCGCTAATGCAGCAAGCGGGCTCCTGGAAGCAGTCCTGGGCTTCTGGGGGGAGAGGGAAGAGGTACAGATACTTCGAGTACTTTTGCTTGAGCAGCCAAGAACAACAACTACTTTCCCCTCCAGTGTTGCTTGCTTCTAGAAGAAGTGGGTGGCTGAGGTGGGGAGTGATAAAAACAGAGTGAGCCTGCAAACCTATCGCAGGCGGGGGCCAAGAGCTGCCAAGAACCATAGCCAGCGTCTCGGTGTGGTCTCGCGGTTTGTCGGTGATGAATTCAGAGACGAAGAACACCATCTGTCCTCCCAGCAATTGACCAATCCCGGGCACCAGAGACTGCGCAGCAAGCTTCGGTGGATACGCGGGATGGATAACGCGCTTGAACATGCTGTGTTGGCGTTTGTCATTCGGGTTGAGAAGATAGACAATGGGGTAGTTGGTGGCGTGGAGAGACTGGATTTTGCATGTAGATGCGAGCCGTCCAAGGCCAGTGCATTGTCCCTTTCGTTGCGGCGTCTCTTGTGTCACTCGAAGCCTCGTGCCCCCTGCCCCCCCCTCCCCAACACAACACAACGCACCAGGTCGAAGCACACTCAGATGCTGCGTGAACGGAGGTATTGGTACTAAGCTTTAGGGTGTCCGCCTGCATCACAACTCATTAATGCTTGTCTCCTCGGGACCAAGGTACAACAGCTTGGTGGCCCGCTTGAGGCCCCTCAAGTAACTCAATAGTACTTCACACAGTCAAAAGAACACAGTTTTGGCGCCATATCCACAACGCCATACACAATTTTGTCTCCTCGGGACGAAAGCAAGGCGAGGCGGTCAATGAGCCCTGGCGTCTCGTCCTTGCTTTCTTCTTCTTCTTCTTCTTCT
This sequence comes from Colletotrichum gigasporum, assembly GCA_024584535.1. Lineage (NCBI taxonomy): Eukaryota > Fungi > Ascomycota > Sordariomycetes > Glomerellales > Glomerellaceae > Colletotrichum > Colletotrichum gigasporum. Next base: position 4,217,092 of record CP077951.1, read on the forward strand.
TCTTTTTGTCTCTATCTCACTCACTGTCCAGTTGTCTTGGCCTCACCCCCCCAATCTACTAGCTTCCATCCTGCATCCTCCAGCCATCCGCCATCCACCATTCTCCATCAGCCAACGAGGGTTTGCGGACCCCGGATTTCCGTCCAGTGGAAGGGGCGTGACTGAGACCGCCGGCCCCACGGCCTCCGAGTCGTGATATGCGGCCAAGGCTTGGTGATGTTCAGTCTCGCGGAGACATGGTTCATTTTGAGAGTCGGCCCTTTGCGCGTGCCCCTTCGGCCGATGGGGGCGGCTTTCCAGATGAGCAGATGAGGTGTTGTTAGTTTTGGGTTGCTGCTCGTTGCGGTACTGCCTGGTTCCACGAAGCTCACGTCAGTGTTTCACGGGACGGAAGGGAGATGTGTCTGCCTTTGGAGCCCAGGAGGCCGTCCCCGGGATAAGGCGGTCTGAGTAGAGAAATGGCCGCTGCACGTCATGATTTGTCCTCCAGCCTCTCTCAGCCTGCCTAAGCGCGGCTTCCTGCGCTGAAACCGCGTCCGGGGAGGGGTCTCCCAGATCGATGAGAAACATGCGTCTCCGGTGCACGGACGAGCGTAGTCGGAGATGGGGTTCCCTTTCGATAATGCGAAGCTAATCCTTAGGTAAGTCCGCATTATGTCTCGGGAGGGGCTCAAGGTTGGCAATTGTCATCCTCAACTCGGGTACGCAGAAACGCAGCAGGGCCGGGGACAATGTCGCCTTGTACAGCGGATAGCATGGGGGCCACAATCCAACCCTTGCTCTGGCGTCAGCGAGTGCCAAGTCATATGGAAATCCGGCGTCTGGCCCTTGTGATGCTCAAGAACGGGCCGTTACCAACTTCGAGCTGGATACGAAGGCGTGTAGGCCCTCACTTGCCACCCGAGATTCCCGATAGCTGTACCTGCTGATGACGATCAACACTGCGTCTAGCATGGTTGGTGGTACATTCTCGGGAGGTGACCGACCTGAGAGCAGAGCTAGCAAGTCTGACAGACAAATCCAGGCGGCTGGGAACGCTGTTGCGCAAAATGCGAGTCATTTAGCCGAAAAGGACGGTGTTCCCTCCAACCAGCGCTGTCCTGGGAGTGAACCGGACCGCATGGTCTGTGTTCGATTCGTCGGACATGGTCCCGTATCATGAATGAAGACCCCATCCGCCTTCCAGGTTGAACATGGAACATGGGAAACACGTCCAATCCCTCCTTGGCTGACTGTGGTCATCAGAGTGCCCCCATGGGGATCGCCGGGAGGGCAGAGAGGGGTGATGTGGTGCCGGAAGCGCCCCATGGGTGGCGTTCTTCATTTTTTCCCGTCCCCGAAATTTCAAACAAAACGTTTGTTTCTCGAATCAAGCTGTGCTTTTTCCCCCTTCCCCTTCTCTCTCGCTCTCTCTCCCTCGCTTCGTGGCTGCGGCCGGGACAGGCGGCTGGAAATGGCGTTCCAATCGGTCACGCCTATCGCTGTGGTAACTGCCTCGTCTGCCCAAAATTTTTGCCCTTGCGATCGCGAGGGTCCAAGCTGGCGATGGGATAGGTCGCAGATGAGGAGAAGGAGGGCAGACCGGAAGGAGAAAAGACCAGGCCAGGCCAAGGCCTGTTCGTTGCGTGTCGGGGATGGTGTATTGGAGCGCATGAATGAGAGATGGGATGGCACTTGGTTCGATTTGGGCAGGACCAAGCTTTCGTAAAGGCTTGGCGGACAGTGGAATGCTTCTAGAAGGTGTGCCTGCGACGTGTAATTCCTTCAGATTCTTGGCATTGATATTTTCTTCTTCTTTTTCCCCCTCTTGCCTTGCTACGCAGCTAAGCAGTACTACTATTCTGCTGACAGCAGCCAACCGCCCCTCATCCTCCGGCCTTGAAATCGAACGTTCGTCAAGCTGAGCCCGGCCAGAAGGGGGAAGGGCAAAGGTAGAGCCGCCTCGTCTATACGTCTATACCACGTCTAGCCCCGTGCCTTTGCTTTGCGACTGCCTGTGCCGCCATCTGTAGGTTTCTGCAAGCCTCCCAATGGCATAATGTCCTCTGGTCCTTCTGTAAGAGTGGTAGGGCCGGGCGGGGAGACGGGAAGAAGGTTGGCGCCGGCCAAAGGCGAAAAGGAAAAGCATGGCTGCTTGCCGTCGAGTCGGAGAGTCGTAGCCCGTAAGTGTCTCGCAGGAAATTCGGCTGGCTCGCTCGCCTCACGGCGTCTCGCGCTCGTCAGCGATGGCAACACACAGGGCTCAACCGGGATGAAGCCTCCTCTTGTCGCACGTGGAGTGGAGGACGGGCTCATCATCTCCTCTGCGCTTCAGTTGGACCAGTGGCGGCCACGGGCAATCGAATGCGAGTGGTCGGGAATGGGGATGGGAATGGCAACGGAAATGGAGCAGGGCAAAAGGGAAGCAAAGCAGAGGAGGACGGGGAGGGGAGGAGCAGTCAGTGCTGGTGCCAGCGCCAAGGGGGATGTTCCGATGGGATTTCAAGGCTGGGGCTGCAAAATGCACCTTCAACGGTACGTACAGGGTACGATACCTATGCGGGAGGAGGGGGTCTCGACAGTGCCTAGCCAGAGTGTCCCTTCCCTGTTAAAAGGGGGCTTAGGTAACTACCGGAATAGGCTGTATGCGGAATATGCTGTCCGATTTCCCTTAAAACTTATTCCTGTGCCTTCCCTCATTCTAATCCCGTACCTTCACTCTAAAGTAAGGAAGTTCCTCCTGGTCAGAGTGATTAGCCCGACAGTGGGCCCATATTAACAGTATACTGAATTAGTCAGAAAGAGCATTGTGAATCTGTGAAGGTTCCTATCACGGAAAATTAGAGATAGGAGCAGGCTATGAAGGTGACATATACCGATTTTATGTCTATTTTCCATTGCATGTGGTCATAAGGGTTAAAGGGGGTCAGTACTGCCAACCATGCTAGGTACCCAAGACTTGAGGTACCCTTAGGTACCTGACCAGGCAATAGCCTCAGGTACCGCCGGCAAGTGTTGTGTCCAAGTAACCATTTCGCGAATGCATCTGCAAGCTCTTATTTGACAGATACCGCGTCCCGCGTACCGGAATACTTGACTTAAGGTAGGCACACTGCACTGTTCAAGCTTCACAGACGCCGTGGGGACAGGAACTCTGGAATGCTGCTGGCTGGTTCGCTGCTCACTACCTACGCAATAAGCCAAGGATGCGCCCAAGACCCTCCAATATCGGTACGCAGACAGAGTCCAGCAACCCGACAAGTACTGAAGTATGGGGTAAGATGTAGGTAAGATGTACGGGTGGATACTTTGCGCTTGCGCTCCATAGGCTGGCTTGGGGTTCGGGTTCAGCAGGCTCATGTGCATTAGATGTCTCCATGTCTAGTCCAGAATATCGCTCACGTCGGCTTGCCTACCTTACAGTACCTTAAAAAGTAACTACCTGCAGGGGTGCCCGTACCCGTCCCGTCGCCCGTACTTCGTACCCCGGTCCCCAATCCAAGGTTCGAGGTTCGAGGTTTGGCCGATGTTGGGGCCCTAAGGTTGGTACACTCTGCGCGTGCTCGTCGCGAGTCCCAGTGGTCAACAGCCCTGGATAAGTCGGCAACCCTTCCTGTCCGCTTACACGGGTTCTCTGCTCTATATATTGAAGCTATTCCTCCTCCCGTCTCTCGATCACTCGCTTCCTGTCCAAGCCATCTGCTCCCCGCTGTCTCTTCTCACGTCCCTCTGCTCTCGTCTGCGCACCACACTCCTCGGGCTCCTGCCATACTGTAACCTCTCTCCCTCCCAGTACATCCATATTCACATCCCGCAATCGCAATGCCTTCCTCGGACGCTCAGAAGGACCAACTCCACAATGTCCTGGAGAGCAAGGGCATCAAATTCCAAATCAAGTCTGGCAACGCCAAGTACGAGTGCCATCTTCAGGACCGCAACGCCTAGTAAGTCACCCCTTCCGCCTCGTGCCGCGGGAATATAGAATACAGGATGGCTGACACGCTCGCTTCAGCAACCGCATCAAGGCCACCAGAACCAACTCTACTGACACCCAGAGCAGCACGTCCTCTGCCTCTACCACCGGCAGCACCCACTAGACGGGCCTCCTCGATCGGGAAGCTAGGTAGTAGGGCAGAGGTGCTCTGATTGGCGGGGCCGATCCGGCATGTTGGGGGGGTACGAAACCTCCACAAATCACGGCGCAACCACGGCGTTAAAAGCGCGCAGGCGGAATATGAGCAACGCAACGCAGGAACGGACACGACGCATCCAACCCTTTCGAAACTTGGTCGGAGTTGACGGAAAGCATCCATCTCCACACGCCCATCGCCCGGGAACTGGCCGACCATCCTCCCGATGGATGGTGTGCGGTAGCAATCGCTTGTTGTCTGCTGCTGCGTGTGAGGCGCGAAAGAGCGAGACGACGGTAGAAAAGACTGGAGACCAGAGGCTTCGATCAGGGATCAGGACCGGGACAGCCATTCATCTGATATCGCAAGTCTGCATTAGGGCAAGAAAGATTCTCCACGGAGTTCTTTTATGATCATGGCGTTGGTAGAGCAGCGTGTAGCTGATACCTATTTTATTAGTTTAATTTTTTTATTTGATTTTTCTTTTCCGGAAATTAATCAACGGTTTTTTCTCCAGACCATCTTGCGCGCGGACTAGAATCCATTGAGCCCATCAGACCCTTTTTCCCCTCCCATCGGGTGGTTCAACTTCCGGCCCTTCCGTGTACGTGTATTCCATGAGCGCGAATCCCGCTCCCCCGACTGGGCTTCTCCCAAGCTGCCAGTGGCCACCAGACACCAGCCAGCGTGACCTTGTCAGACAAACCGAGCGGCTCATACCACGCGACTCTGATTCGAAGACAAACCCGGCTGTTGTGGGTTGACATGCGGACCCTACCCTATGTTTTCGACAAGGCCTCTCTAGGTGCCCTCCAAGAGCCGATAAGCGTCGGAAAGTCGGGGGCCGTCTGGCACTTGCCGCATCCACCCAAAGGACTCTCTCGCTCACCCTTGGCTCTCGCCTTTCGACTCGTCGGATTTGGATCGCAGCCCTATCGCGCAGCGGCATAGGCTGATTCAAGCACATGACGGTGGCGCTGCATGATGCCACCAGACACGGCTGACCTCGAGCAAGCCCTGAAGAACGACATCTGAGCGGCGAAGCTCGCAATCAGAAGTTCTGCCCAAGGGTGCTTCTCGCCTTCCACGAAGTCACCGAGAAGCCCCGATTCGGTAACGAGTCGCAACGGAACCCCATTAGGAGGCGAAGCGGAGCGGAGCCCAACCTGGGCCGGTGTCGGTGTCGGTGTCGCGTTCGCCTGACCACCGACAGGCGCGTTTCTGGTATAGTTCGGATATTTGTAGACTACGAGGCACACGCGAAGCCGGTGGCTTGTTCGCCTTCTTTTCCCTCTTTTTTGTGACGTTGGGGCGCGAACGGTGACACCCAGATGAGTGATGATGCTTTTGTCCGCAGTAGCCATAGGGACGAACACGTCTGTGGTGGCCTCACTAATACCGCAGCTCTTCGCCTTCAGACGGGTCAGATGCCAAGAGGAGAGGTCACGCCAAGAACGCATACGATCGTACAGACGGGCGAGCATTCTCCTCCAGAGAATGGAGCACGGCTGGTTCGATCCGCATACTTGTGCACCATGCGAGACGGATTTCCAAGCCGCACCGAACCTAGGAGAAACATCCGAGCGGTCGGCGACGTAACACCCTTCCAGGTGAGCTATCAGGTAAGATGCCGGATGAGGTAAGCAGCTGGCGCTTGGAAGCTCTTTTGGAAAGGCACCTAGCAGGAAGAGCGTGAGGGCCGCGTCGGCCTTTGATGAAATTGAGTTTGTTTTTCTTCATGTCTCGCAAGCCTCGTCGTCATTGACGAGGTTGTTCATCCAACAAGGTTGTCTCGGAAAGGGCTTTGACCTTGAGCACCCAGTTCATCTTGCTAGGGGAATATTTCCATTTCATGGCCTCCATGATGTAGTTCCAAGGCGTGGCCAGCCTATCGGATAGCGCACGCTGCAGGTAGGGTTTAGGAACAACAAGCTATTTTCTACAGCCGGCCTGACCAGGCCGTCCTGGTCATCTTGAGAGTGAAGACCGTCTTCTTTTGGCGAACAAGTGCCAACCGGTTAGTTGTTTTGGGACGAGTCAAGGTCAGACAGTGGTTGAACAAGACTCGGTGCCTCTCCTTCAACGAAAGTAACATCCGCCTTCGCAGTCAAATATCCAACGCTGGCACATCTTCTCCTCGTAGTACTCTCGAATTCACAGCTTTCATGCAAATACTTGCCATGTCAATCTCTCAAGAATGTCAACAAACTTCGCCCATGCAAATGAAAGCTTTCGCTTGGTTCCAGCCAAAGGACTGTGTTCTATTTTCCATACAAGACCGCCTTCCCAACATTAATTCGCCGGAATGCAATGGCCTCGGAAATTGATATGATGTTGGTAACATTCTGGTTGAAATTGTTCGGTCCGCGTCCGTAGGGAATGGATTGAAGAACGGTCTAGCCCTGGCATGTCGGCAACGTTTTAAATTTGGGATAGGGGATATTGCCTCCCTCTCCCCCGTCGGCCATCAGATCGTATATATCATTTCCTTTCAATCTTAGACACATCTGTTGTGTTTCTGGGCATTCATGGTGAATGCGGCGAAGGCGGTGAAGGCGTGGGGTTACTGTGGTGTGAGCTCATCATGGGTACGACGTTGTCACAGTCATGACATGGAGCCTGGTGTGTATCTGTTCATGGAAGCTAGACGTGCCTCACAACCATTTGAACGGTAGACCATATTGCACTCTGCACTCTTGATTTCCATTTAAAGGAGTCTTTGTTTTACATTCTACCAGATTGGCTTCAGGGAGGTCTGAGAAAATATGACACTTGACATCTTCTGACAGCCTTCAGTTGTTTATGGATTTGGTCAGTATGAAGTCGCAGGTAAACCGGGATCTGAATGAAAGATTACATCCCTTCGTCGTGTTGTCCACCCTGCAGTTCAAACAATGCCTTCATTAAGCCTAAAATATCAAGAATAGTTACATGTTCTCACGTTCATCCTTCAGAGAAACAAACAACATGATCTAAAATTGCTGACATTTTGAGCGATGAAAGTGTCTTATACAGAGTTCGGTGAGAGAACTTTCACCTAGAAAGTTGACTATCAAATCTATTCTAGCAGCCTCGGATACAAATTGAGCCTAGCGATGTTGTCCAATCCCACTTCTTTGCGTTTCCAGACACTGACTTATTAAATAATTATTAAATAAATTCTGGAACTTGTATACTCTTGTATTCTTGTTAGTTCTGGGGAGCTTTTGTCTCTGCTGAAAAGGATGATAAATCAGAAGTGCTTTTTGACCACGTTCGAGACATACTGAGCTCACTAAATGAGACGTATGCAACCTATATCTGTCTAACTGCACTGAAGTTATAGCACATTACATTAGAATCATATTCCAGAACTTGGTAGTTGTGCTATTTCTCGAAATCTGTCACCAGAGCGACGGTCACGTTTCTCAGCTATCTATGCTACTGCTGTCACTCAAAGCCTCGGACTCACGGAGTTGAAAATGGAGTAATTGAACAGATGAAACGAGTCCTCGTTCTACTTTGACTCACTGTGATTGTCGCAAGCAGTGGTTTCACTTTCCTGTCTTAGGGGGCCACAGGATCAAGTCAGACGTGCCGTGACTCGATCCGAGGCCCACTGCGGCCAATATAATAGAAGCGAAAGCTGCTGTCAGCTTATTATTAAGATCAGTCACATTTAGCAGAAAGCCATGAGATAAGGGACTACCTACCTCATGGGTGCTGGGAAGTTGAAGAGATGAGCAAAGTAGTTAAACTACATTCCATACATTTACCAACATCAAACGACTAACTATATCATTGCTATTCATATATACATAGTCAATTATACCTGTCAGATAGCATACTAGTAGTCCTTGGCCGTCGCACAGAATGCCCGAGCCGAAATCAGTGCTAGACGGTCGACGTGGGCCCCGTTCCGTCGGGTCCGCACGGGACATCGGAGGAAGTGGGGGCGAATGCGCCTTGCCTGGTCAGGTGCACCGTGGCTTACCCCAAGACTGCGCGCCGCGGGTCAGGCGGGCAAGCCAGGTAGTGAGACTTTTACGCGGCATTTCGGAGCGTGCCTCGTGTTGCCAATAGCGAAGCAGGCGAACAGGCCAGGGGCCGGCGAAACGGGTTTTCGAAGGAGATTTCCAGTAGCGGTATTGTTGACGTCCTATCAAGAGTCCGAACCAGGCGTTGCCAGTCTGTCTCTCTCCTTTGGGAGGCCCTGCTAGTATCGACCAGCTTTTGTACCTGATTGGGTAACATGGCAGTTTAGGGATGACGTTGCCTGCCACTGTCAACGCCAGGACACGCTAAGCTGAATAAGGATCTGTCGAAGATGGTCCAGAATCGGAGACTGACGACCATGGCCGTTGTAATGCCTATGAAACTTTGTGCGACACACTGGTGGGAAGAGCGGGTCGAGCAAAGTTTACCGCGGAGCATCAAAAACCAAAACTGGAGTTCATCTACTCATTCATTGACTATGGCTCTAACATGACAAATATCTGTTGGTGTACAGTCAGTCTACTACAGGTCTCGCGGACCTCCCTTCTTTTCAAGCAATGATGCAGGTATCTACAACTTGGAAATGATGGCGCCGGCGAACTCGTGGGTCTTGGCCTTGCCGCCCAGGTCACCAGTCAGAGCCTTTCCTTCCGCGAGGGTATCAAAAGCAGCCTTCTCGATTCTGTCGGCGTACTCGCCGAGGCTCATGTGGCGCAGCATCATCATGGAGCTGAGCAAGAGGGCGGTGGGGTTGGCCAGACCCTTGCCGGCGATGTCAGGGGCGGAGCCGTGGACGGCCTCGAAGATGGAGCACTCGTCGCCGATGTTGCCGGAGGGGGTGAGACCGAGGCCGCCGATCAGACCGGCACACATGTCGGAGAGAATGTCACCGTACAAGTTGGGCATGACGAGGACCTTGTCGTTGTAGGGGAGGGGGTCGGTGACCATCTTGAGGCAGGTGTTGTCGAGCAGCTCGGCGTCGAACTCGATGTCGGGGAAGTCCTTGGCAACCTCACGGCCGGTCTTGAGGAAGAGACCGTCGGACATCTTCATAATGGTGGCCTTGTGGACGACGCGGACCTTCTTACGTCCAATCTCTTGGGCGTGCTGGAAGGCGAAGCGGAGGACGCGCTCGGAGGCCTCGCGGGTGATGAGTTTGATGCTCTGAACAACGCCATCGACGACAACATGCTCAATGCCGGAGTACTCGCCCTCAGTGTTCTCGCGGATCAGGACGGTGTCGACGTTGTCGTAGGGGGTCTTGTAGCCGGCAACGGATCGGCAAGGGCGGAGGTTGGCGAAGAGGTTGAAGGTGCGGCGGAGGGTCAGGTTGAGGGAGACGTGGCCCTTGCCAATCGGGGTCTATAGGTAATTTATGCGGTCAGAACAATATGATGGTCTTGCAAGCTTTGTCGGAAAGGCGGGGGATGGGGTGTTGGCATACGGCGAGGGGCCCCTTGAGGGCGATCTTGTTGCGCTTGATGCTCTCGATAGCGGCGTCGGGGATAGCGGTCTTGCCGTCCTTGAGGATAGGAGTAACATCGACGGGCTCCCAGGAGACAGGGGCCTTTTCTTGGGCGTCAGTACGACACGGGAAATTGGTGCAAGGGGCGGCGCGAAGCCGCCTCTAACGTACCTTGGCGGCGGCGAAGATGTCCTTGACGGCCTGGGAGATCTCGGGACCGATACCGTCACCCTCAATCAAGCTGACCGGGTAGTTGCCCTGCAGGATAGGAACAGCATTGTCAATCGCACATGTTGCAAGTCGAGGATCGCCAATTGAGTGATTTTGAGGCGCAATCGCATAGCCGAGGTGTTGCGATTCGGCGCGGGTAGGAACGGGAACCAGAGTGGGACGGACGTACGTTAGAGTCCTTGACACCGTTGAACTTGGCGACACGCTCGCTCGAGTAGAACCTGGGGTTCTATCAGGTAATAGATGGACATGTTAGTTTGGGCTGTCCTTTGATCGCAATGTTGCGGGCTCGAGGCTGCCGGCTACCGCTTGCACGTGGATCTTCTGGGGGAGGGGGGCGTCGGGGGATCGGGGAACTCAATCGCGCACCTGGAACTGGGAGACTGCGGCGGCGCGAGGAGCGGCGCGCAGGGCTTGCCGCCGGAGCGGCGCAGCGAAGGTACGGGCGGCCAGCATCGTGACTGAAGTGTGACGGATAACGGTCCTTTGGGGGAGGAAGGAGAGGAAGATGAATGAGAAGAAGTGGCTGGTCCAGGAAAGGTTCCGTTATCGGGGTTGTTTCGTGAAAGTGGGAGGTTGCGTCGAGGCTTTACAGATTTTTTTATTTTACAAAAACTGCAGCCGAGTTAAGACCGCGGATGTTAGCGAAGACTCGGAATCCGAAGAAGATCGGTACCTTAGATTGGACACGCTAACGGGTTGAAGGAAAGCTCGGGCCACCCTCAAAAAGCAGCTTCACATGGATGGCAGAAGCGGGTCCCATGGCGGCGGCGACGACGACGGCAACAATTATTCTGTGGCAGTTGCTCCCTCAGCAGCCAAGCACCAGCGTCCCAAGGTTCCTTGGGTGGTGCCTGTACACTAAGGTGAATCCACACACATCCGCCCAACCCTTGAGGCGCCCAAACTCAGTACACCAACTACCTTATGCACTGGACACAAGCCTCAGCCCCATCTGCCGCCGTGTGCCACAGTACCTATACCTCTGCCTTCCCCTCCTGGCAGCTGGCATCTGGCACGTAGGAAGTGATTCCTGGAGCGTTTGACCGCGCCACGGCCTCGGACCAAAGCGTCCAAGCCTGCCGTGAGGCGCGAGGCGTACTGGATAACGTCACGGGGCCGCCGCGCCTTTATCTTATCAGGCACAACGCCCCCTGCCTTGCCTTACCTGACCTTAAGGGTACCTAGGGTAGGTGCCTACCTGTAGATACTTGGTAACGTAAGGGGCACCCTGTCCCAACGGACACCGCTGATTGGGCGTGTTCTTTTGGTCCTTCCTCCATCGGAGCATTCGCGTCGAGGCCATCCCCTGGATCCGACACCGCGAGAGGTATTCTTCCCCCGTTTGATAGCGGTAGCGACGCATCTGGCAGGCCGGCGAGGTACATGGCTTGCCGGCCTGGCCGCAGCAATCCATGGGCCATGACAGAACAGCCCTTTCTTAAAGACTACCTTGCTTGCCGTCTCCCTGCATCCTTAAGTACTCCTACTGCCGTGCACACCACTTCCGCTGCGTCGTCCTCTTTCCTCTCACCTCCAACCTCTGGTCATTACCTTTTCTTGTGCGTTTGGCTGCTGATCAGAGGTTGTCGAAATGCCTGTGCCAATCGCTGCCAAAGGTAAGTGCAGAGTCCAAATACACCTACACCTACACCGTACTTTCCTACCTTACCATCTACCTTACCTGTCAGTACCTTACACTTGCCGCGAGCCCTTGTCGCCGCCTATCGCTTGTAGCGCCCCCCCCCCCCCCTTGTCCGCTGTTCCCCCATCCCAACACCGCCCGACGATCTGCTGTTCTGCCCTTCTGCGCTACCCCGCGCCAGCCAGTCAGCGCTGGTACGCATCACATTGCCTGCCTGAGGTGGTCAGGCCTGTGGCAAATGGCCTCCAGGACCACGCAAGCACAGTTCAGCTCGTCCGTCGTGCGGCCATTTTACATCGAGCTTGAAACCTATTCTTCAGGCTCGAATTCTATTTTCCCATTAACAACCTACCTTCTTTCCCCTCTTTCGTGCCTGTTTTATGGTAGTCTCCTTCGTCACTGTGTCGTTGTTCTTCGCTGCCTCACCACCTTACGATGCCTGGAGTTAACCACGGAGCCCTGGCCTCAGCCGGCGTCATCGCCGTATCTGTCGCCGTAGCAGCTGCTATTGCTATTTATGAGTCGCCCGAACTCCGACGCTATGCCGACGACATTCGGAGACGCATCGCCGTCGCCCTGCATTCTTTGGGCGAGGGCATCGACCCCGCGGACCGCCCGCCCATGTTTAACCGACCCGAGGATGCCCAAGGCTTCCTAGAATCTCGCGGAGGAGCTGAGGCTGGTGTTGATGCTGACGACGAGACCCGCCGCCGCCAGCGCGAGGAACTGCTGTACTGGAATGCCCTGCACCTGGCAAAGAAGGAGAAGGAGAGAATTGAGTCCGAGTTTGCCGAATCAAAAGAGCTGCCACCTGCTCACGCCCGTGGGAAGTCTTTTGACGACTTCCTGCGCCAGGACGAGACTGGCGAGAAAGGATCCTTCGTTTTCAACACCGGTGCCAACGTCCACGGTGACGACGAAGGCCTTGTCCGCCGCCGTCCCGAGGGTGTCCGTGGTCTAAACTCGTCGCTTTACGCCAACCCCTTCGCCGATGAGAACCAGATCGACCAGGACGAACTGCCGATAGTGGAAGAGCCCAGCCACATCTCCCCTGGCCGCGACGAGGTCATGTCAGACATTTACAGTGCCACCACCCGCGACGCCGACGAGCGCCCCCGAGACATTGCCGCCACCATCGCCCCTATGCCCGCCCTTGTCGACGTTGCCGAGAACTCGTCTCAGTCCGAGAGGTCTGCAACTCTTGAGCGCGAGCTTGCCGCCGATGAGTACATGACCGCCGGCCAGGAGGACCGCGAAGAGGCATACGCTTCCATCCAGGCTTGGGCGCAAGGATCCAGCCCCTCCAACTTTTACTCGCCGCTCCCCATGTCACCCGCCGTTCCCATTTCCGAGCACGAGCTCGTCAGCGAAGGCGAGCTGACTCCCACCGACTCGGCATCCCTTGCTGGTTCCGGCGAGGATGTCGCCAACGATGCTGCTTCGTCGAAGGCGGGCGACACTGGGCGTTACTACGACATCTTGAGCGAGAGCGAAGGCATGATGACACCCGCGAGCTGGTCCGAGGTCGGCAGCGTCGTTAGTGAAAGCGAGGCTCAGGCTCCTGTGCGCGCATAGCCTGCCTGTGTTCGTCCCTCCACCAGTTTCAATATTTCCTTTTAGTATATCATGGTCGACTCACTTGAGCACGGCGACGGGAACGGCAAGGAAACGGCGCAAAAGGATCAACAGGACTAGGAAAGAAGTATTTTCCATAGATGTTTCGGTGGTATAAGGCATTTGAATTTCAACAACCTTTCTTTCTCGAAAAACTAACTCTTCGTGTTTCTATATTTGTATGATGCCTTTCATCGATGTATGCCAAGTATAAGACGCCTTTTCGGCAAAGTACTAAACTTAGATCAGTGAACAGATGAGCGAGCCTAGATAAACAGAAGCATAAATGCATGTTGCAGTGGCCGCTCGAAGCCTACTGAGCAGCCTCGTCAGCGGCTCTGATCCTGCCAAGCCTAATGTCATCATCGGAGATGTCATCCTTGTTAACAAGGACGGCCTCTTCATCTTTCATCTTCTCCCCGTAGTCCTTCCACAGCTGCTCGACCGGCCTGCCGAGCGACTCGGTCCAGAACTCCTTCTCCCGGTAGTGGTGGTTTCGGAGCTTCTCATTCAGCTTTCTCACGGTGCCGGCGCCAAAACGGCCCTCGAGATAGTCGAGGAAGTAGGCCGTATGCTGGTATCCGCCGTCCCAGTTACCGCTGGCGTCCCGCTTCCAGTGCGGCGGGCTAAGGCGGCTGTTGAGGCGGACCCAGTCGGCGATGCCCTCGATCAGGCCCCCCGGGCAGGTACCACGGGCGTTCCACTGGAAGCAGTGAACCATCTCGTGGGTGAGGACACCCATGATCTCGGCGGTGCGGCGCTCTGCGGGGATCCCGGCGATGTAGGACATGGAGAAGTGGATTTCCTTGTGGTCGTCGTCCAGGTCGGAGCCCGTGGTATAGGCGACGCCGCCCATGTCACGGAGGATGAGGGTAACGGAGCGGGTGGGTGGAACGTGAGTGGTGGAGCACGAAGGGGATTCGTACAGTAGGCTGAGGACCGAGTGGACGGCTGTGGCGAGGGCGGTGCTGGCCGTCACGGCGGAGAGGAAGTGGGTCGCCGCGGGGTGGTTGAGGTCCCGGACCTCCAGGCGGAGCTTGGGGAGTTCGAACTTTGGGGGTGACGGGCGTTGGTGGTCGGCGGCGGCGGCATCATTCTGCTGCTGCTGGTGCTCCGGGGACTTGGACCGGGTAGGGAGAGGGGTTGCGGCGGGCGGTGCCGGGGCCGGTGCCGGTGCCGGATCGGACGAGGCTGGCTCGGCGGAAGACATGGTGGGGAGGAAGAGGGAGCTGGGCTTTGGGACGGGCGTTGTGTGAGGCGGGAGGACCATCTATCTACTGGAGGACTGGGATGGATGGTTTGGGGACGCAGAGCTGCGTTGCGCTGCTGCTGCGCGAGCGCTGAGGCTTAACTGCTGGAACAAATGGAGGCGTCCAGGTAGATGAGGAGATAGTCGTACGCGCGTAAGCGGCAGCAGTTCAGGATCATGTGCGCCTCTTATTCGTCTAGGGAGCCCGGTGTGTGCCTTGGCTAGGTAGGTGCTAGGTCGGTAGTGGCCAGCCGGAACAAAGAGCTCTGCTAAAGCTACCGCTTACTACCTTTTGGGTGATATTGATGCCAAGCTGAAGTTTGCGAGGGATCTAAATGTACCTTATGGACGCATACAGGTACCTAGGTAGTAAAGTACTGAATTGAGGCAAGTTGGCAAGGAACTCAAAGGTTGGTGAAAAGCAGTGAGGTGCTAGGTACCTTGGCGAATTCCTTACAGGTACCTTACTATGAATGTTGCCTACCTACCTAGCTATCCACTGGAAGACCCTGCACGGCTGCCAAAGCTCCCCTCCCCCTCCCTCCCACTATGTCCGTCATTCATCGTGGACCTGACGCCTCACTAACCGGGGGCGGGGCGAAAGGTAATGCAGGGGTCGGGTCCCCCTCGAGCGGGAGCGACGAAGCAGCTCATCCCAGGTACCTACTTGTCGGTAGGTATCTACCTAGGTAGCTACGCAGTAAGGTAAGGTACCTAAGATAGGTAGTGTAATCCCCGACCGGTTTCGCGCTTAGCGGCTTCCCTTAGCGGCGACGTGGGGAAGGCCCACCCGCTGGCCAGTAAGAACCTTGGGTCGAGCACAACAAAGTGGCC
The DNA here is from genome assembly GCA_024584535.1 of Colletotrichum gigasporum. Taxonomy (NCBI): domain Eukaryota; kingdom Fungi; phylum Ascomycota; class Sordariomycetes; order Glomerellales; family Glomerellaceae; genus Colletotrichum; species Colletotrichum gigasporum. The sequence goes on from CP077951.1 coordinate 4,232,214, forward strand.
GTGGCACGGGGCAACTGCGTCTGCATCTAGTTGGGATGCCCCTATGTTGTCGAGACACCTCCCGCCCGCTGCCGCAAACATCAACACTGTCTTGCCTCGAGCGCAAAAAAAGTGCAAACAGAGCTGCCACACCTGCGCAACTCGGCCCAATCCACCGCATTCTCGCATTTCGACGCGCTTTACAAATCGTAAGCTTGACTCTCTTCTCCTTCCGCCGCCCTGGCCAGTTTCAAACCACCACCCCTCCCCCGCGTCGCTGTCGCTGCGCTAAACGAGCGACTCATGTTCTTGCTGTCTTTCTCGCCATCTGAGGTCGCTCGTCTCGTCCGCTCTCCCCTGACTGGCTACCTGCTCTGCGCTCCCGTCACGACTCGCCGAGCTGTCTTGCCTACATGACGACGGCGTTGCAAAGATAAACAACCGCTGACCAACTCCCCCGTGAGCTCCAGGCACTCATCGCTTCCAACGAAAGCCCAACCCTCGTTCTCGGGGAATGGCGGAAAAAATCACCGAGGACCAGGTCAACGACCTGCTTAAGATCCTCCGCACTGATGCCAGCGTTGACGCCAAGGTCCAGCACGTCACGGGCATCAAGTCCGGCATCAAACAGCACAATGTTCCCGACATCCTCGTCCCCCAGATCTTCGACGCCCTGCGCGCCGCCTCCCTCTCGCCGCATGCCATCCTCGTCAACGCCGGCTTCACGGCCCTGAACCACCTGCTCACCAGGCTGTCGAGGCAGGAGCCCAAGTATATCACTAAGGAGGCGAAGCACACGCTGCCGTTGATCGTCGACAAGCTGGGCGACCCCAAGGAGAAGTTTAGGAGTCTCGCGTCGCAAGCATTGACAACCATGTACGCCGCCGCCCCCATGGATGTTGAGCGTTCGGTGCGCAACGTCGCCATGGTTGGCAAGAACCCGCGTGCCAAGGAGGCCAGCATGCACTGGCTGCTGCACATGCACCAGGATCATGGTGTACAGTTCCGCGCCTACGTCCCGACGCTTATGGAGCTACTTGAGGATGCCGATGGCATGGTGCGCGACGTTGCTAAGAGCACCGTCATTGACCTCTTTCGGTACGTTAATGTAGACGCCCCTTTCGCAAAATTCGCCCTAATTGTTGCCCAACCAGAAACGCACCCAATGCCGCCAAATCCGATCTCAAGAGACAGCTTAAGAACTTCAAGGTTCGCCCTGCGATCGAGCAGGCTATCGTCAAGGAGCTCGCTCCATCCGGCGACCAACCCGAGACTCCGCACGACGCCCCGGCGCCTGTTCCGGCTGCAAGACCGAAACTCGCTGCCAGCGTATCATCTCTCTCAAGCGAACGTCCTGTAACGCCCGCGCTTGAAGGGAGGAGCGAGGTAGAACCAGCATACGTCAACACCCAACGCGAATTGGACGACATCTTTGCGGATATGATGCTGTTCTTCGAAGGCAGGGAAACCGAGCAGAATTGGTTGAAGCGCGAAGAGAGCATGACGAAACTACGGAAGTTCATCGCAGGGAACGTCCCACAAGACTACCCGGATGCCTTCATGCTAGGCCTCAAGGGTTTGCTTGATGGAATCATCAAAGCCGTCAACTCTCTACGAACCAGTCTTTCAAAAGAAGGCTGTAGCTTGGTACAGGATATTGCTGTCACCTTCGGCCCTGGCATGGACCCCTTGGTGGAGCTTCTGATGCAGACTTTTATCAAGCTCTCGGCGGCGACAAAGAAGATTAGCTCCCAGCTTGCAAACATTACCGTCGACACCATCATCAGCAGAGTCACATACAACTCACGCATCATGCAACATATCTGGCTTGCGGTACAAGACAAGAATGTCCAGCCCCGAACCTATGCGACGGGCTGGTTGAAGACAATTTTGAACAAGGAGGCCCATCACAAGAGCCATATCGAGCATGGTGGCGGTCTGGACATGGTTGAAAAGTCAATCAAGAAGGGCCTAAACGATCCGAACCCCGGAGTCAGGGAAAGAATGCGTGGTACCTATTGGGTTTATGCCAAAATATGGCCTGCCAGAGCAGAACAGTAAGTCTCATTGAGCGGTCTCCCTGATTTCTCCGGCTGACAAAACCGCAGACTAAAGGACGCATTGGATCCGACTGCCCAGAAACTCCTGGAAAAGGACAGCAATAACCCTAATGCCCCCAAGCGGACGGAGACGGAACGCGCCAGACCGGGCATGGGCTTGTCCAAGAGCACCATGAGCAGTACCAGGCCGACTCTTCGGGAGACGATGATGGCTCAGAAGAAAGCGAACGCGGCGGCTCGCAACTTGCCGCCCCGTCCAGGATCTGCGATGGCCAATCTGTCACCGGTCCGACCCCCGCAGCCAGCCCCAAGCGCCTCGACGAACCCGGTGCCTCCAGCAAAGACAACAGTCTCTGGGGGCATGTCTGTTCGGCCCATGAGGCCAACCAAGAAGCGGCCGGAAATGGCCAGACCGGCAACTGCAGGACCCTACTCTGTACGGACCCACGACGGACCCTCCAGCGAGGCGACGAGTCCAGAAGGCCTCAGAACAAGGACTACGCCGAAGTCCAAGACCGAAGCGTCTCCGCGAAGACCTCCTACGCGATCGCGACCTGGGCATGCGTCCCATGCAAGTGAATCAAGTGTTGCATCGCCCAGTGCCAAGTCGACACTTGCGAAATCTGTGTCTTCTCCTCGTGCCTCGCCAAGACATAGTCCTGCAAAGACTAAGAGAGCGGAGACGATAACGTCGAGCAGTCCTTCTAAACACGATGAGGATCTTACACTTGTGGTCCCGAACCTGGCAAGCTTGGGGGTTTCGGCGCCCAGAGCTCGTTCGGAAGAGTTGATACAACCACCTCCGGCTGCACCAGCAAATGCTCCAACTGCTGTTTCTGTAGAAATTCCTCTACATGTCCCAGCAGAACCCACGCCAGAGCCTGATGTGCAAGCTCCGGCAGAGCCTCTAGCTGACGCCCATGCTGAGGTAGCAGCGGAGGTTTCCTCGGAAGCACCAGCGGAAGCACCAGCGGAAGTACCAGTGGCAGGACCTGTCGAGGTCTCGGTCGAGGCGCCAGTGACGTCCCCGGCAGAACCGGCTACAGCTGTTCCTGTGGATACTCCGGCAGACGTTCCCATTCCTGCAAGGGAGGACGAGCTTGAATCGGGCACTGAACCTACCAACGGACTGAAGGTGTTTGAAGACCCAGTTGTTGAGGAACAAACGCCAGCGAACTCCACCTTCACTGGTCCAGTGCTCGAGGACAAGCCAGTGAACGAAATCGCCGCAGCCCCACCCACCAATGGTCATCTTGAAGTCAACGGCGCTCCCGAGACTCCAGACAAGGCCCGCCAGACCTCCAGGTTACTGGAAAGTGGAGTCACTAGAGTTAAGGCCAAGTCCCTGGATGTTCACGGCTTCAGAAAACTCCAGTCCATCATCAGGGACGGTAAGGCCGTCTTCACGGACGAGAAGTTCGAGGCCCTCCTCCGCGGGCTCTTCGAGTACCTAGAGGCGCCACTCGTCAACCTTGCGCCGGAGAAGGTCCAAGACGTCAAGGCTCAGATTCTCGCGACGATCAAGCTGCTTCTCAAGAAAGAGCGCGACAACTTCCAGCCGCATGTCTCCCGCGGCCTCGAGTCTCTCGTGGAGACACGCAGCGCCTACGACTCGCGCACGCGCATCGTCAGCGGCCTCGAGCTGCTCGCCGAAGAGCTCGTTGGCCTCGGCGATCCTCCCGAGATCGTCGTTGTAATGACCAAGCTCCTGCAGGGCAAGCAAGATAACTCGGTGGAAGGCAGCCGATGCCTCGCCACTGGCCTGCACGTTCTCAGGGAGCTGCTGGACAAACGTACCGGTTTTGTACCGTCTGAGGCCGAGCTTGCGCAGCTTGCCGGTCTTGCCGCACGCTGCCTCGAGTCCACAGACTCGGGCGTGCGCATGGGCGCCGTGCAGCTGTGTGTGGCGCTGCACTCGCGGATCGGCGACGGTCCGTTCTGGGAGCTCATGAAAGGGGCCAAGGACGATCCCAAGAATCTCATCACGTACTACATCGCCAAAAAGCAGCGGGAAGCCGTTGCTGCTTAGATCGAACACACGCACATAGAACTTCGGACATGGCACGGGACGGGAAGGGCGGGTATTCGGCGTCGGGGATGAGTGTGGGATACCTTGGGCTACAAAAAGTATACGGAGTTGTCTTTTCTTCATTCGCCATCGTTGGTATGGAAGGGGAGCTAGCTACATTAGAGGCGGGTGTTGGGTTGCGCACATGTTGGAAGCCTTTCTTGTATCGTTGTTTTAATCGCCGGCATAGCTAGCTGCGCACTGTACCAATATTTATTCTTTATAAATTCATCCCACTTCCAGCTCACCACAACGCGTCAGTTGTTCGCGACGCGAATATCTCGACGTCAGAGTCCGCGGTTGCGGAATGACTTCTGATCCACTAAAGACTGGGTCCGATCCGTAGTGCCAGCCGGATATTCGGATGCCCCATCCTACGGGCCGTGGTGGCCTGTCTCAACAGCCAGCCCTGAAGGGCTGGATCTTACCATCCATCATCACTTAGGTCCGATCGTCAGATATAATGCCTCTGAGGACGTGGATTTCTTGACAGGGGCGTCGCCCCCATTCGCATGCTCATTGTCCGATGTGATTGAAAGGAAACAGGCGCGCGTTTGATATTAATTCGCAGCCCGCCTTCGGACGACCCGCGGCGCCATCTCGACGGTCCTGCCGAGTGCGACTGCGGCGGAAGGCGGGATGGTATTCTGCATTAAGGATCTGACGGGTGTCTGCTTTATTCTTGGAAACTCGTAAGACATATGATATGAGCCTTATCTGCAGAGGGACCGAGGGCGACGAGCTCAAGAAGGAGAGAAGGAGAGAAGGATGACCATGCTAGCGGCGGCTGATTCGACTAGCCGCCGCGTGGCGCAACGCGCGCCCAAGCGCCGTTGGTTCTTTCCATACCTATCTCATGTCAGGCATTCCCCATAACCTGTTGGGATGATTTATTTTTGGTACGATTGAGTGAGAAATGTGGCGAAAGGGGACGGGACCTCAGTCCCAAAAAAAAATCTGCTCGGCGACGACATGGATTACGGGAATAAAGGTCATCATCACCACCAAACGCGCGTGGCTTGGAGGGTTTGCGTCAGGTTGACGAGCACGACACCGCGCGAATGTCATCGGAGCGATAGCCTACAAATATAGCAGGGAAACTCTGTTTGTGGGTTGATTCCTGCCACGGGAGCAAGGAGACGGAAGCATTGATATACCATGCATGGATGTTGCTAGAGGCCCGGCGGACTTCCCCGGATCGTGGGGGACAAGATGGGACGGAAGGGGGGATGGGATCATGCCCGGGACCATTGAGCTACGCGTCGCTAGCGCCAGGAAGCGAGGAACTCTTCACGACGTGCCGCAGTTGAGCACTGCCCGGTATTGTCGGGTCAAGTTGCGACTCAAGCCAGTGTTCCTCTTCTGGACCGACCACACTCGCGCGTGTAGCGGCTCTCGGCTCTCGGCAGTGGGCAGCCTGGGTGCATCGGAGAATATACATGGTTTCCCGGGAGCGGGTGGGCGGCGTCGCTTTGCCTACGCTGTCAACATCTTCCAAATGATCGATTGTAACCTTCTAATTTGGACTATCGATTCCGGAGCGGTTCTAGCCAGCAAGCTCGATCTGAAGACGGCAAGAGACTACAATATTAAACCCATCACCGCCCGATGTTATCGTTCGATACTGGACGGTCGCCATCTCAACAAGACGGGGGCATCTGGTTGGCGACAAACTTTGGGTCACGGATCCGCCGGCCCCTATTCTCTGCCTGCCCTCTGGAGACTGGAGATCCCGTCGTGGATGTGCACGGAATGCTGCGCAAGACCACGTAATCCTCGGCGTCTTCAGACGCGCTGTTCCTTGCAGCACTTTCAAGCTGTCTTGCTTCGTTCTCGACAGTACATACCCTGTCAACCTCATCGTCCATCCCCAGATTGCCGATCACTGGTCAAACGAACTGCCTTCCCTTGGCAATCGTCGAAGGCCGCGCATGAAACTGGCAAGCTGACAGCAGTACATCTGCGCACGTCCAGCCATTCCTACTGGATGCCAGTCAATCGATGGAACGTGGCAATCGCTGGCTTACACTCGCAGGGATGCCTCGCATTAGCCCAGACCCAAAGAAAAGGAGAGCTTGGAGGGAGATGGCATCCCAAACTCTCGGAACCCCGAAAGCTCTGACAACTGGCCACCATAAGCGCAGTCGAAGGACTGCGAGCCGAAGCCTCTCGCGGACCCGAGAGCCGCAATTAAGCACGGCCGCCGTCTATGCGGCCGCCCTCCCGGCCCATCAACCTCACACCTAGGACGCATTGGGATCAAACCCCAAATCCTCTCGGCCAACGGACAAAGCTCCGTTAGCGAAGCGCGTCAGTGGGCTTTAATTCTACCTCCAGGCCCGACCCCGCTCACAGACGACGTTTGAGGTGTCAATAAAATGCGACGTTCAAAAGGTCGCTGGTTTCGATTTGAATTGCCAGCAGATGACAGCTGTTGCGACAAGGTTTCCTCATGCCGCACCTAGCGAGGAGCATTGGTATGAAAGTTGCTTGGCGAGCAACGAGTGAGCTGTCAACCAAGTTTGACGTGGCACGGTGGCTCCTGGAGAGCAAAATTCCGGTCCCCATGTTCCCATCGACGTGGGCTCCCTGCCTCGCCAGCTTGCTGCTCGCAGGGGAGCAAAGGATACGCTGTGGAGGGGTGCTTAATTGAGGTCACACAACGTCTCTTCCATTGCCAGGTTTGAAGGAGATTGAGCCGGGAAAGGAAGGCAGTGCTTAGAAGACACCAGTTCCGGGAGGCCTTGAGGTTTCAAAGGTGTCCAAACCATCGGAGAAGAGTGCAGTATGCGGCGGTGATCGACGTTGTCTGATAATAAAATTGAGTGCATTGCAGGGAAGTCGCAAGTCTGTGTGTTGCGTAATCAACGTGTTGGTTGTCGCGGGCTTGCCTCGACGGTCCGGCGGTGCTGCGGAGGCCTTCGGTGCCAGGCGGTACGAATGCGGTGTAATGATTCCAGTATTCATGTGGTACCAGTGAGACAGCGTGACTGGGCCCAGGATTCTCGCAATGGTACCGAAAGTGAGGGCCTGAAACCGAGCAGCGAAGTCCTGGGCGGAGGCTCGGCGACAAATTCGCACAAGGACAGCGTGGCGCGGTGTCGTTGTGACTCTCTTGTGTCGAACTGGCGACAACTTGGCAGGACGAGAGAAGATGTTTGAAACGGGCGCGGGAAGGTGGTGAGGCACGTTGTTGAGTCGAGTCAGGCGCGGCGAGATCGACGACGACATCGGCCGTCGAGACCAAGCGCGATCATGACGATCAAGCGGGATCTCGGGTGCGCAGGCAGGAGCTGCAGGATCGAATCTTGCTGATCTCGATGGCAGTCGAGAAATTGCAAGCCCAGCCTGGCCATTGATTGCACTTGGTCTTGCAGGCCTGTCGATGTCGTGTCTTGGGGCCAGGCTCGAAAGTTGGAAAGCCAGGAAGTGCCGTCCCGTCGTCGTCCTATCGCCCATGGCAGGCCGTCCCACTTCTGTACGCCGACAACCCGAAATTGGGCTCACCTCGGGCTCAAGTCGTTGGTCTTCCTAAGAAGCGGAAAATGGTGCGTTGGAGACGTCGCTTAATGAATATCAATGTCACTCGAAGGGTCCACGGCCACTGGGGTGCTGTCCACATGAGGTACTCCGTACTGCGGTATGTATGGGTATAGGCGAGTTCGATGCGGTTAGGCAGCTTACGATGACGAGACGTCGGCTGTTCACTCTGCTGCGCCGTCGGTTGTCGAGTTGTGCCCGCACAAAACCAAAACCAAATTGCAGCCGGTGGTTGAGTGGTTGGGTGGTTCGGCGGACTGGGCTGCAGTCGGGGGCCGCAGGATCGACCGCATGGATCGTGATGAATAGCGTTAAGCTGCGCGGATAAAAGTCCCTTTTTTTTGGTTTTTTTTTTTTGGTGAAGGGCAGCAAGAGAGGGTCCGGATCTGCCCTGGTGGCGCGCTGTAGCGGGGACCGTTTAGCTGAAACAGTAGGCCAGTGGAGATTTCGGGTCTCCAGGTCTTGTTCTCATTTAGATGAGGTGGGAAGGTGAGGTGAGGTACGTACCGCGCTCCTCGTCGTCTCGTCTCGTCGTCTCGCAAACTGCAACTCCCTCAGGCTCTCAGCTGTGTAGGGTAGTACGCCTACCACGGGTGCTGCAGCAGGTCTGCTGGAGGAGGCGGGCAGATACCGCCTGCTGGTCCCTGCGTTGAGGCCCTCCTGGCTTCATTTTGGGACCCCGACAGACAGGCTGGCTTTTTGTCTGCGGCCTCAGGTTAGGCAGGCCTTGCGCCAGGCCCGGCAGGGCATCAATCAATCACACCAGAGGAAGGGGGGGGGGGAGAGGGGGGAATCCCCGTGAGATGCTTGATTGACGACAACCATCCTAGCAAAGTGTGACCGTGGCGCTCAATTCAAACTCGTCAGGTCGAGGGCGCCCAGGGCTTTCACCATCAGGAGCTCGTCTCATCCTTCTCATCACGACTCGGCCGACCTCGAACACGACCACAACCACGACCACACCACCGTCAACAAAGGTCATCATCGATAGACATGCTGCTCCAACGCTGCTCCGGTTCTGCTGGTGGCTCCAGCTCCGGCCCCAGGTCCAGCTCCAGGTCCAGCTGCACGAACGGCAGAGTTCACGTTGAGCCATGTGCTGCACCGTCGTCTTCTTCGCCGGCTCGCACTCCTCGAGGCTGGTTGGCCAACACACAACACAGCATTCGACGGCCGGCCTTGTTGGCCTCTTCCAAGCCTCGACGAGGCCTCAGCTGGACCTGGACCTGCAGCTAGCGGCGCAGAGGAACAACCCGTTGAGGCACACTACCGCCGGCTTACATGCATGCACATGCCCCGAAAGAGAGTCGGAGAGAGGGAAGCTGTTGGAAGCCGCAAGGTAGAACAATTCTTAGCCGTCCCATCCCGCTCGCTCCATGACCCGTCCCAACTGCAGCTGACTGAGATGACGACCATTTCCAACTTGCAGGTGTCTCGAGCCTTGCGTCTTGGTCGTGGGTTTTGCCAGCAGGATGGGATGGGATGGGATGCATCAGCATCGCCTCCCCAGGCAACCCGCAAAAAAGCAAAAACCCAATCACGTCGTTGCAAGCGCAACGGCCCTTTCATTACCGTTAATCCCGTTCCGTCTACCTTCCGAAGCCTAAGCTAAGGCTGCAGCATCCGTCCAACTACTGCTGTTCACAGCCTGTATGGATCATGGCATTGTTTGTTTGCGTCGGATACTCGACCACACCCACCTGCAGCATGACGACGATCACTGCTGGATAGCTGCATATCTCCTAGACGCCACTGCTGGCTAGGGGAACGATGGACCGTGGGTTGTTGCTGCTTTTGAACTGCTGCAGAGCCCTGTGTCTGCGACGCACCAATACCATGTCGTTGCTATTCACGCGGCGTTGATCTCCTTCCGTTCTCAATTATGGTGTGTGATGTCTGGCCAAGCCGTAAGGTGCCGCTACTGGATCTGTCAGGAGGTAGAAGGGTACACGTCGAAGCACCTTGGCTCATGTTGTTCGATATGGGGACGGAGACGGGAATCTGGACTCTCTGATGCTATCCACCTCATCAGACAGGAGATCCAGACTGTCGGCAATACGAATCGCAATCTCAACAGCACAGCTTGCAATTGGAATCTGACCAGACGAGAGGAGGGGAAAAGAAAGAAGCCACAGCCGCAGGTGGACTGTGCGTGGAAGCGAGGCTCGTCCTGGAACTGCAACTGCAGTACGTAGCAGCGCTCAAGATGTCTTCGTCCGTTGAAGGCACACCCGTTGCGTACTTGCAGCAGTGCATGCTCGTGGCACCGGGCGCCAGTGCCAGCACTCGTCTCTCTGGGCCCGGGTCTAGCCTGCTGGCATGCCCTAGGATGTTTCTGCTCAACACCCACCACACGCTGAGCGCTGACCACCCCTGGACCAGACAGAGGAGCCCCTGACAGGTCCCCCATTTCAATCACACAGGCCAGCCAGTGAGCGACGTTAGGTTCCTGGCCGGAACAAGAAGCCCCCCTTCCTCTCCTCTGGGACTTCTCTTGCGGGACCTCCACTCCGCTGGGAAATCACAATGACCCTGGCACACCCTCAGCGGACGAGAGGGGGTTTAGGGGCTCCACTGTTCGTGCCACAGCCGGCTTTGGAGCACTTTCACTTTTACTTTTCTCTCTCCGTCCACATGTTCTCTTTGATATTGGGCTGTGCGCTAGGCTGGCGGCTTCTCGTTTATTTCTTGCTGCTCTGCTCTGCTGCCCCTGGATTGCACTAGAGGAGGGAAAGCGAGAAGGGGGGTTGGCAGCCAAATGGGGGTGTTTTGGGATCTCCGTCTGATGAGCAGTGCAAGTCACCCGTCGCCAGACCGCCAGGTACCACAGCGTTTTGCGCGCCACAGAGAGGATACATCCCCGCTGCCCTATGTTGCTGCTGGAATACATCTTTGTTCATGTACCGAGTACTTTGTCTGCCCTGCATGCCTCAAGCCCACAAACACCAGCAACATGGCCAACATAATTCAGGGAGCTGCTGCTCACAACAGGACAGCCCAGTTATCATGAACTTCACAATTCACCAGTCCAGTCCGGCCCAGTCCAGTGGTCAGTCAGGTGGTGCTGGATATGGTGATGTGAAGGAGGGCCGTGACGTTGACGTCCAGTCCACCCACTGGCAATCATCAAGCCACTAGGTAATTCCCCTATCCCTCATATGCGACTATGTGCCTGGAGGTGTCCTCCCTCGGGCACTACCTACCTTAGGGCCAGGTCCCCTTCCCCTCGCCTCAGTGAATGAATGCATGCACCAGAAGTAGCGGTATCGCTGGCTGGCCGTCCTGCCCGCTTTGCTGCCGCCCCGTTCCCCTCCGCACCACCGCACCACCACCACGACCGCACCGCACCGCACTTCTGCCAGTCCTGTCCCCCGTCCACCTCCCGTCCAGCCCCGTACCAGTCCCATCCACGCCCACGCCCACGTCCACATCCACATCCCCCAATTCCCAAGGCCCTATCGTGTCTTGCTGTGTCTTATCCCGTCCAGTTCTCCCCAAATTCCACCGTCAAGCGCCACCACCCATCTGTTCCCTCAGCCCGTCGCTCTGCCTCGACGACGGCTTCTCTCCTCTTGTGCACACTAACATCCCGTCCTCCATCACCATCCGTCACTAACGCAAGGCCTGCGCGTCCAACACCCTGCCTCATTAGAGCCCTCATCCCTCCTCTTGTACCTCCCTAAGGGCCTGGACAGCCCCCCCTGAACCTGTCCACTCCTTCCAGTCCTCGCCCTCTCTCTGGCTTGCTGCTAGGACGGTACCACTTGGCCAAGCCCTGGCTTGCCATAGTCTCGCTCGTCCTCCACGTCGCCGTCGCACCTCTTCATCTTCCCGACTATTCGAGGGCCTAGGTCCTGCTCAGAATCCCCAATTCAACAAGTCGGTGTCAGCTCCTGCTCTCTCGCCTCGTCTCCCAGCCAGAGACCGCGGGCCTGTCCACCTTCCTTGCTCCCTCACCTCACCTTACCCTTTCTCTGATCGCCGCCGCCGCCGCCTTTTTTGCCCCCAAAGGCACCGAGCCCTCGAGTCCCATTTGTCAAGCCCCCCTCGGCGAATTACCTCGAACTCCCCAAACGAAGCCATACCAGCGCTACCTCGACGGTACCTTTCCTCTTACGCCATTTATTCATTCACTTGCTGCTGCTACCATCTTTTTTTCCCCTACTACTATTCCTCCCTCCATTTGGGCTGCCCACTATCGCAGCCCCGAGCACATCACCGAGCGCCATCCACTCGACGCTACTCTCGCCGACGTATACGCCCATTCTGTCGAGCTCCTGGCACGAGCCGCACAGCTTGCCGACCCTCTCTCTTCTTGTCGTCCATGATACCGCTCCTCCGAGCCGATCCCTTGCTTGCCGACCACCCTGCTACCGACGTTACGTTCATGACCCTCGACGGAGTCGATCTTGCCTGTTAAACAATTGTCGTGACGACGTCCTGCAACAGAGGACGATCTGCCCGTCATGGCTGCCGTCATGGAGGACTACTTGGAGAGTCCCATGGATAACGACGACGTCTTTCCTTGCAAAGGCTGCGGAGAGGTATGTTGGCTCCCGTCGGTTAACTTCTGACCACCTGCGAGCACGTACTGATGGCGGTGCCCTACCCGACTAGATCCTGGAAGAGGGCAAAGCGTTTGAACTTGGTATGTCTGCTCAGTTGCTTCTCATCTCCTACCTCCCTTTCCCCCATTCTCTCTTCATCCCTCCCCTTGCCCCGGGCAACCTCAACTGTCGTGGCTACCCGGTCATGCTGTCCCCCGTGGCCATGCCGTCTGCAGTCTCAAAGTTCAACCAAGCTAACGAGTCTCCTACGCGTCCAGCCGGGAACCGATGGCATCTCGACTGCTTCCGCTGCAACACTTGCGGCACGCTCCTCGATTCCGATGCGAACCTCCTGCTCCTCGGCGATGGCTCGCTCATCTGCAACAACTGCACCTACAGCTGTAGCGCCTGCGGCAACAAGATTGAGGATCTCGCCATTCTTACCGGCGACCAGGCCTTCTGCGCAACATGCTTCCGGTGCCGCAACTGTAAGCGGAAGATCGAGAACCTGCGATATGCACGAACATCACAGGGCATTTTCTGTATGAGCTGTCACGAATCGCTCATGGCGAGACGAAGGAAAAAGTCAAAGGCGGCAGCCCAGGCCAAGTCGAGGGAGAAGGACGGGTCTCCCATGATAACAGACAAGTCTCTGCCTGCGCTTCCGCCCAATGCCATCCCCCCGAACGCCTTCTCTGATACCCGAGTCGACCCGGACTCCGATACGCCCACCGAGCTGTCCCCTCGACCGCGCCCGGCCTACAGCAGAAACGACTCCTCGTCCAAGAACAGTACCCGTCCTTCACGTTCCCCTGAACGCTCCCAAGAGTCAACCAAGGATGGCTTGCCATTGCCTCCCCCGTCCAACTACCGCAACAACCGCAACTCAACCATTGCGTCGGGCCACAACAACAACAACAACAACAACAACAACAACAACAACAACAATAATAGCGTCGATGCTAATGGCGGCGACGACGGCTTCTTCATTCCTGTCGTTCTAGATCCCGCGCCAGCTTCAAATGCAACCCCGCGGTCGACATCAGAGAACTTGCCGAGCGCCTCAAAGAAGCAAGATAAGGATTACTTCAATAGCGTCCCACGAGCCAGTATAGACAAGAAAAACGACTCGTCATCATCGACGCCGCACATTGCTTTCCAAGATAAGGGTCGCCAGTCCTCATCTGATTACGACTCCGGGCCAGTCAAGTTGCCCCTGCGCAAGACTTCGAAATCGTCTAGGAACGATCCTCGGTCGTCAATTAGCAATGACGAGAAGCCGCAAAAGGTGACTGCCGGCAAGCTATCGCCATCCATCGATGAATTTAAGTTGCAAGAGGCGCCCAAGAGCAAGAAATTGGTCAGCCCTAGGAGCGCATCGCACTCGGCCGCCATGACCCCTGACACTGGAAGTGCCAAGAGCAGTGACGGCGTCCTGCGCAAAGACAAAGAGCCTTTCCCAAGCTTGCCCTCGTCCGATTCGCCTCCCCGCATGGGCAATGGGACCGGCCGATCGTCCCAGGATTCGCGACAGCGCGATGAGGGCGAGGTGCGCCCCTCGATGGATTCCATCTCGTCCTCCCGAACAGATGTGACGGCCAAGTCCATCACGAGGAAGGAGTTGCCGTCGACGTCGCGCAGCGGTATGTACCCCTCGAGCCCACGTTTTACAATGATGCAAGACGCACCGACCCTAACCTTCTCACAGCTAACGGTAAGCCTATGGGAGGACGATCCAATACGTTTGATGAGACAAGCTCATCGGGTCTCTCCGCTCCCGCGCGCCCGAATATGACTGAGCACAAGCTCAGTGACACTTACATGCAGCCTCGAGCACCCCCGCAACCTCCTGGTCTGCCCGCGAACACTCCCAAACCCCCGGCAAAGGATCAGGCGAATGCGTCCAGCGAAGAGAAGATTTCGCCCAAGCTCCCAAGATGGAGCGCGGGCGGCGACTTCAGTATGGATGAGGACATGGCTAGGATCCTAGGTACTGACGAAGGCTCCTCATCCATACTACGCCGTGTGTCAAACGCCGTTCGTCACGGTCGTACGAACAGCAACGAAACCAGTCACCCTCAGCCAGCCCAACATCCCCATAGAGTCACCGGTCATTCGAGAAGTATTAGTGAAACTACCCGTGGCAGCCCGTCACCCCGCTGGCCGAAGACGCCAATCGCCGAGGACCCCAACGGACACGAGATTAGCAGCCCAATCTCCCTTCATTCGAGTGACGATCCGGCTCTCCTTAAGCGGCAGCTGCGCAACTCGGAGAACCGCGTGGCGGAGCTAGAAAGACAGTTTACCACTGAGAGGGACTTGAAGCGCTTGAACAAGACTTTGATCGAGAAACGAAAGACGGTTTCAGTCCTGGACACCCAGACCGAGATTATGATCCGTCAGTTAGAGGTTTTGGCCGGATACGTCGAACGCGCAAAGGAGACCAAGACGCCTGTCGATCCCCGCGACCTGGAGGACTCTGCGATCAAGGAATTCGTGCAGAAGCTCGACAAGGTCAAGCAGACTATGAGCGCAGCCATCGAACAGCTCCACACTGAGCGCGACGAGCTGATCGACGAGAAGAACCAGGCCATTGCCGACAGGGATCGTGCTCTTCTAGAGTTCGAGCAGCTCTCGTCGAAGAATGCACAGCTCGCCGACATGAACAACGATCTTACCCACCAGATTCAAGAGCGTTTCAAGTCACAAATTGGAGGCGACCTCAAGTCGCCCAACGGCCTCGGTATCTACAGCCAGAACAAGGTTTTCTCATCATCGAACCTAAATCTTGCAGATTCAGCAAGTATGACTACTACCCTTGTTCACGAGACGGATGAGCCTGTGGTAGAGGCCAGGCCCACGGTTGTGGATATCCGAAAGGGACAGGTCAAGAAGTTCAACTGGAAGAAGGGATCCAAGACCATGGCACAAAACGTGGCCAAGGGTGTGAACCGAGCCGTCGTTGCCTTCCAGGCAGAGCGTGAGCGAGGTGTGCACCAAGGCCTTACGGGCGACAACATCGGTCTTCCGTACAACATGACTGTGTCTCAGGTTGAGGCACCTGTCACGCAGACCCCCAGCGCGCAAAAGGGGATACAACAACAGCAGCAATCGTCTGCCGACCGGCAAGGATTTGGATTCTTTGGAAAGAAGAACGCACCCAAATCCATGTCAACCGCCAACATATCGACACCTGCAATCGCTGAGGCACCTTCCACCTTGTTCGGTTCAGACCTAGTCGAAAGGGCTGACTACGAGCGTCGGACCATCCCCAGCGTCGTCACTCGCTGCATCGAAGAAGTCGAACTCCGTGGCATGGACATCGAAGGCATTTACAGAAAGACGGGTGGCAACTCTCAGGTGAAGATGATCCAAGAAGGATTTGACAAGAACGAGGACTACGACATCTCGGACCCCGGACTCGACATCACGGCGGTGACGAGCGTGCTGAAGCAATATTTCAGAAAGCTCCCAATCCCGCTGTTGACGTTCGATGTTTACGACAAGGTCCTTGAGTCGAATGGTGAGTTTTTCCGAAATGTATGTCCAGAAGGTACTCTAACTAGTGTCTAGCCATCACGAACCAGACCGAGCGCTGCGATCATCTTCGAAAGGTTTTCAGCGCGATGCCCCAGCGTCATCGCGACTGCCTTGAGTTCCTCATGTTCCATCTCGCCCGGGTGGCCCAGCGAGAGCCCGAGAACTTGGTAAGTGTCTCTAGCTCATCTCATGCTTTGCACCTGCGCTAACCGACATCAGATGTCTCCCAAGAACCTGGCGGTCGTGTTCGCTCCGACAATTATGAGAGACACAAGCCTGGAGCGAGAGATGACGGACATGCACGCCAAGAACCTGGCGGTGCAATTCGTTATCGAAAATAGCCATACCATCTTTACCGATTGAAGTGTCGACGTTTGGATGGCTTGACGCGATGTTGGAAACCTGTACATATCAACGCACCCACGACTTTACGCCTTCGGCCGCTTTTACTTCACTGATCCTGGTTCGGACAAGACCCGCCCAGAACTGACGGCCTATGACTTTAGCATTTGGATTCAACTTTTTTCCTCGATTCGATCTGTGTCATGACCACAGAAAAGGGGCGTTGTTCCGTGCTAGGAAGTTTTAATGATATCCAAATTTCTTGCTTCGGAGCACGAAAGGAGTTTCTTGGTTCTCGAAGGCGGGTTTGGGAATCAGGACAGGCAGGGCGTATTTACTTTCGTTGCGAGCGCGCTTTTACCCACTCTCACTCGTTGGTTTTTCGAGTGCTGAGGACGACTTTATTTGTGGCGAGTTTTGTACTTGAGTAGTAGAAAGGAGACGACGCATAGTGAACGATGAAGAATGAGGCAGGTTGAGCAAGCATGGTAGCTGCGAGCATGGGGTCATTATGAAGGCGAGGGTATTTGAAGTAGCGACGCTGCAAATATCGAAGCAGATGGGGTTAGCCATCATGTTTTCTTGAAGAGAAATTCAACCAAAACTTTTCTGTCGTCCTCTGTGCCTACATCCCTGCGACCTTGTGACATGTGGTATCAAACTAGGTGAACTGAAAACCCAACTTAGCCGCTCCAAACTACTATTACAGCCCGTTCCTTCTCGGTGACTTTTTTCTTTTATCACTTGGAGTCGCCCACCATGCGCTTCACCTTCTCGAGCAGGAGCCCGCTCTCCCGGCCGAGCTTGCGCTGGCCGTTGGCGCCACCCTTACGGGCCTTGGCCATAGCGCGACGGAACCTCTCGCGGTCGGCGGTTTTGCGCTCGCGCTCCTCGCGGCGGCGCTGCATCTCGGCACGGCGGGCTTCGGCCTCAGCCTTGCGCTTCTCGGCGTGCGCGAGCTGCTTCTCATAGTAGCCCGGCTTGCGGGGGCGACGAGACTTGTGAGGCTCGTAGCGGTCCCTTTCACCGTCGTCACCCTCGCCTTCGCCCTCGCCCTCGCCCTCACCCTCGCCGGCGTCGCCGTTTCCGTTGCCACCGCGCTTGCCGTGTTTGCGCTTCACGGAGATGGTGTTTGGGTTGGGCAGCTCGCCGTCGTTGGCGAGCATCTCCTGGCGATCCGGGTGGAGGTCCGCGTCCGCCGCCGCGTCGGGGCCTGCTGGTGAGGGTGCGGCGTCTTCTGATGTCGGATCCGCTTCCGGCTCTGGTGAGTTGTTTTCTTTCTCGTCGCGAGGTTCCTCGTCTGAGTCGTCGTTGCTGCTCAGCTCATGCTGTGCTGCCGGGGTGGTGGTGGGCTTGCTGGAGGATGACTGAGCAGCGAGCTCCCTCTCCTTGATCTTGGCGTAGGCCTTCTTGATTTTAGCCTTGTAGATAAGTTCCGCCTTCTTCTTCTCGACTGGAGGGTGCGTCAGTTAAACAGTTCGTGTGTCACAGCTTAGCATCAAGACAGACGACTTACCCTTCCTGCGCCAGGGGCCGTCTGGGAGGTTTTCGGGGCCGACGCGGAAACCCTTGCGCTTCTTGGGCTGTTGTGCATCCGAAGAGGCTGCGGTACCCTCGGCGGCGCGTTTCGGGGCCATCGTATGCGGTTTGCGATTCGGGTCGAACCGCCTCGTGAGATGAAGTTGGGGGGTTAGTGGAGGATTGTGAGAGACGGGGCGTCTCGCTCGATAGCAGTTGTGGTGAGCTCTGTCTGCTTCTAGCGCGTGGTTCGTCAAGATTGTTGGCGAAGTTGTGATTTTGATACACTGAGCCCGCTTTAAACGCACAGCAACATGCAGATCGATGTGGATGAGGTTGAGACGGTGGATGTACTTGACGATGAAGAGCACTGCGAAGACGATGAAATTTTAGGTGGAGCTGGGTGAGAGGTTCGGGGAGCTGAAGCTCAAACGGGTTTAGCGCGGATTTCCACTTCCGCGACTTGGGAGCCGCGGGAGATCTCCGGACGTGATTTTCAGACTTCACACGACACCTTCAGTCATGCACGGAAACTCATTCTGGTTTTCGCGCTTCTCGTACAGGCCCTGTTGAGTCCTCGTTCACCGGGATCAGCTGAGTTCTGTGGTCAACAGCTGCAAGATGCTTCAACAAATAAACAGACCCTGCCGAGCTCTAGATTTCACCAGTAGAAGAGGAAAAGCAATAGCCCGGGCTTCTGTGGCCTTGTGCTAAAGGGTAATTAGCCCATACATCGGGAGGAGTTTATTCACTTTGCGTGCGGTGCCGCCATGGCGCACGGGAAAGCCCATCCACAACAGGGCTGATTATGGGTGTGGTGGCTTTGTTCGTGATGGCTTCTTTTTTTGTCGGGCGGGGATAGTGATAGGTAGTCTTGTTGTATGTTTGTTTTTCTTTAGCGCTTCAGTCCCTCTGTAAGCCTTGCACTCGATTCTCAGATCCGTTGAGAAAATAAAAGCGAGCCTCGATCTACAATCGCAGAGTCGCTGAGGCCTTGCCAATCCGCGCTCTCTAACCTATATAACCGATATAACCCACGCTGCCGTCACATTTTCGTGACGATGACGTCTTGCCTCATCTATTCAAACAAACCGACCACTCTGGTCTAGAACATACACGATAAAATCAAAATTCCACTTGTGCCCAGCAACGAACAATGAACTCAACACCAAAATGATCCCATCCCCGCTCACAACCTCTCCTCCCGGACCTTGACGTACAGCGACTCGGCGCGGGCCAGCACCTGCCCGTCGGCATCCTCGATGCGACCTTCGATCCAGTACTTGCGTCCGCTCACCCTACTCACCGCCGCGACGCAGAGGATGGTTTGCGGCGTGCGCACGGGCTTGACGTAGCTGGTGTTGAGGTAGGCCGTCATGTACGCGCCCTCGGCGATGAGCCCGTTGGCCTTGTTGACGGGAAAGACGAGGCCGATCGTCTCGTCGAGGATCGCCGCGACAATCCCGCCGTGCGCGACGCCCGCATAGCCGTTGACGCCGCTGCGGAGCGTGAGCAGGGCCCTCAGCTCGCGGATCATGTTGGGGGCGTCGTCCTGGCCATCCCCGGGAGCGTTGCTGTTGCTCTGCTCCGGGGCTTTTGAGGATGTCTGCGGCCGCTTGTAAAAGGTCAGGTACGCCGCGATGGTCTTGTCCGTGTGCAGCGTCGTGGAGAAGAGCTCGTCCTCGGTGTTGTGTTTGGGGAAGCGAGAGTCGGCCGTCTCGCGGATGGTCCCCGACTCGCTGATCTGCGCCGCACACCAGGGTATCGCGAGGAAGTGCTTGACGTCCGGGTTCTCCGACTTCATTGTCGCTGCCAACTGCTGGATGTTGCTGTTCCGAGATGATGAGGCCGATGAGAGGGTGCGAGATACGGGGCGCGAGAGAGAAAGCCTCAAACCGGCGGCGGTGAGTTTCCGAACGAATGACATGGATACCGACTGAATCGTTTAATAGCAATATTTTTCCTGCTGGGGACCGCGATTGAAGATAAGAGCCCACTCTGCCTGCCGTTCGGTCGGATACCGAAGAGGGCGTCGGCCGGAGATGGGGCCGAGGCATTATCAGATCTCCACGTCTTCCAGGCTGTCTTTGGGTTGGTGGCCCGTGCACCAGGTGTTCATGTCAAGCGGGCTGTGGTTTTTGTTCCAAGGAGTTGGGACGAGTTGCTCCAATTCTCTCCACTCTTGGACAAACAACGTGCTGATCTGCGTCAGGGTTGGGTCCTAACTGGAGGAGTTTATTAGAGTGTGCGCCCATCATGCACCTAATTCTGACCTGCGAAGCCCGAGCTCCAAGGCATTTCTGGGGCCAAAGCACAAGTGAGAGCAACGCGATGCTAACCCTCTAGATTATTAAAGCATGTATCTAAAGTTGTCGCCAACAGTCTTTGAACGACCGCCAGACCCGACGAGACCCCGTTCTTCCTCCGCGTCGCCGTTGCCGACTGCCGCCGCGTCCATCTTCCGATTCAAACAACTGAGGTAGAACCTCAAGAAAAGCGCCAGGACGGCCACAGCAAGCATCGCGCATGCGCAGGTCAGCATGCCAGGGGCGTAGAAGGGCGCGTCCAGATCCGGATACAACCTTGTCCCCACGAGCGGTCCACACTGCCCAATGAGTTGCATCAGGGCGAACCCGCCGCTCTGCCTGCTCTCCGACGCTTGGTTATTAATGCTCCACGTTATGGTGAGCGTCACCACGTTGAAGAAACCCACGGCGGCGGGATACACGGCGAGGTATCGCAGCGGTGGCAGCAAGCCCAATGGCTCTGACAAGGCCAGCGCCGCATAACCCGCAGCTGATGCGAGCGCGTGGAAGACTATGGGTATGGAGCGGTTGTGCAGTCGATCCGACAAGTGTGCGGTTAAAAGCAGGGTGAGAAACGCTAGGAAGTAGGGAGGCGCACAGAGACCTTGCGACTCTAAGCGGGAATGACCCATCTCGGTGAGGATCTTGGGCAGAAAGACGGGAAGGGAAGAATACGCCATGTTGGTAAGGAAGAACATGGTGGCCGTCAGCCATGCCATGGGATCGCACAGAACGGCAACCACTTCGCGAACTTTTAGACCGCGAGCCTTTTTATCCCCACGCTTCTTACTCGGTTTGTCGTGGCGGAGTCGAAGCCGGGCAACCTTTTGCTCTCGCTCGGTGAGGTATGGCGCCGTCTCTGGGGTATCGGGGATGATGCGCCATGCGGCTACGGCTACGAGAACCGAGGGAAAGCCTTCAACCAGGAACAGCAGACGCCAGGGGGCGATGGGGCCAGACTCGGCGAACTTGGTAATCAGCCAGGCCAATGACGACGCAAATGTCGTCGCCAACGGTGCAGCTACGCAAAGTCAGAATTCATTCACGGCCTTGAAATTAATTGGCACTGACCCGAGATGAATATAGCCGTACGGAAGGCTAATTCCTGTCTCTTAAAGAAAAAGGACAGGTAAAAAGGAATTCCCGTGAATCCAGCCTCGCCAATGCCTAGCAAAGCCCGTAGAACGATGAGCATCGGGTACGAAACAGAAATGGACTGCAGCGAGGCGGTCAGGCCCCACGACAAGACGATTAGGGAGACGTATATGTGAGCCGGAATGAGCTTCCACAGCAGCGACATCCACTCGAAGGCGATGTAGGAGATGTAGAAGGCCGTTAGAGTCCATTCGTACCACCCGTCCCAGGGCGGTTCCGACTGCAAATCCTCGTCCATGCCAGCGATGCGCGCGTTGCCAATGTCTGGATGCGATCTCAAGTCAGTACGAACAGATTGAATGCAGGCTTAGGGCGAGCGTACTGGACCGGTCCAGGAAGCTGAGCATGAACAGCAAAGCTACGAAAAGCACCAGCCGCTTGTCGAACTTGGAAACGACGGCCCTCTCCTCATCGGGGGTGTAGAGCTGAAAGCTTGCGACAGTGCTTGCACTCCCGCGCCTCCGCAGTGAGGGCACGTCGTCGGTCCATCCGTCATCACTCTCCGCCGTGGGCGGCTTCCCCACCAAATTCTTAAGCTCATAGGCCTGGCCGCCTCCTAGCTCTGCCTCGTGCAGACGCAAGTCCTCCTCGGCGTCGTCGAGGTCGAGGTCGAGGTCGCTGTCCAGATTGAACTCGGCCGTCGTCTGCGCAAACGATGGCGACGCCTCGCCGGGCCGGAGAGAGACGCCAGGTACGTGGAGACTGAAGGATTCGGCCATGTCGGTAGAGGAGAGGAATCATGCGTCGCGTGGGAATCGAGGACGCAAGACTGTCACACGTGTGACCGGAAAGAGTGGTCAAATCATGGAATGGGCGAGGCTGCAGGTAGCCAGCTCTCGGACGGTTTCCCGAGACCGAGACGCAAGCAGTTGGACGTTTCGCCTCATGAAAAACGGGCGTCGCCAACGAGTTTAACTCGTGTTCGGTGTCTTGAAGGATTGAGCTGGGCGCGTTGCTGCTAAAGTACCTGGAACGCAGGAGACCTCAGGGTGAGAGGCATCGACGGGCCAATGACGTAGCAAGCTAACCCCGGCCTCGCTTCCAACGCGGAAGTTGGGGGTATGGGGTCGCTCGCTCGCTCGCTGCCGCTGCTGGGGTCGGTGGGTTGCGCAGGAGAACACCGACAAAACAAGGGTTAGTCATGATGGATGGCTCTCGCCCGTCTTGTTTCGTTTTAATTTAACAAGTCATTTATTATGCGCCTTCGCCTTGTATCTCGTGTCCTGCATTGCTGCGCGGGCGGGCGATTTGCGGCTTCGCTGAAAGTCGATGATATCGTGCGGTGTCCTGGATAGCACCGTAAATAGTAGTACAGATCGCGGCAATCCGCCTCCCCTCACAGCCGACAGACTCCGCTTCGTGGACGTCCCTTTCTCACGGATCTTCGCCCTTTTTCCCGAACAGCCTCCTGAAGCCACCACTCTTGGGCGTCTTGGGCCTGAAATCCATCGACGGTTTTGGTTGTAATAACGTCGGCGCGTCCCAACTGGGGTGTTGGGGAAGGGTGCCGTACGGCAATCCCGCCTCCTTGGGCGAGAGCTGTTGCGGCTGCTGTTGCGGCGCCATGGCCGATGCAAATTGACTTGCCGGCACGCTGGAGGCGTACTCCTGGGGAGAAGCGGCCGGTCGTGACGAGGGGCCTGCGCTCCGATCACGACCCCTTGGAGTCTCGCTCTCCGCCTCCCGTGGGTCCTCCTCCCTTGTCTGTGGCTCCTTTGGTGCATTCATTTCTTCGGGAAAGTCGCGCACTTCGTCGCCGCAGACCACGACGTACCACCGGATATCCTCGCCTCGTTGGAGCTGGTCCCTCAGTTTCTCGAACCAGCCGGCCTTCTTCCCTGATGAAGAGCCTTTCTTGGCCTTGATATACTCGTCGCTCGGAGCACTTGCCATGGCCTTGGTTTCGCTCAGTCGCTCTTCGTAGCGCATGATCTCCTCCGTTATCGAGTTGCTCAGGTCGATGCGCACGACATGGTCTGCGACGTATGCGTAGGGGCGGCTGACGTAGCTCAAATTGGTCGGGTCGTATTCCTCAAGCAGTTTCACGGCGCTCCAGCTGTTTTGCAACACATCGTCCTCTTCTGGAGGGACTGTCGAAGGTGGCACATCATATTCGTTGCGTAGGACGCCGGTCTTGGGAGGTTTCGACTTGTTGCGCTTCTTCTTCTCGCGCTGGGCTTCGGTGTCGTCAGGGGGCGGGTCGGGAAGGAAGTCGAAGAGGGAGTAAAAGGACTCGAGGATGGCAGGAGACGAATTGGGTGCAATGATCCATTCGGGGGCGGCGTCGTCAATGTTCTGGACGACCACAAAGACTCGAATACTCCGACGATCCCAACGGAAGCCATGGCAGAGGTAGGTAGGCATGGTTGGTAGTTGCGATAAAGCTTGGACAGGCGGGGAAGATGCAAAAGATAGGACGAAGCGGCGAGGTGGTGGCGGGGGTGAGGTAACGCAGGGGATCAGCAGCTGGTACGGTTGCGATAACGAGCGTCAGGAGGTGGAGAGCCCCGGCTGGGGGTTGACTTGGAGCTCCAACCGCCAAGCTAAGGATTGCTGGTCGCCGTAGGCTGCCGTCGTCGTGCCGGCGGCGGTGGTGGAAGCTCGGTGATGGCGAGCAGCTCGTCGAATTGGGTGGTGGCCCAACAGCGCTTGAGGCGGGAGAAGGCCGGCGATGGCCGCTCTGGGTCAATTGGGGGTCAAGGGGGCGTCAGGCAGCACGGCCAAAGCTGGGCTAAGAGAATAGGAATGTTCGAGACAAGACGAAGACTGGTTGCCGGAGGGCGCTGGGTCATGTACGCAATGCATTATTCAGTTCCCGGCCAAGGAAACATGGCTTGTCGCATCGCTCACTCTCGCTTCAAGACCCAGCAGTGTGAGCGAGAGAAGTCCCCGATGACAGAGTGTGAAGGGAGATCCCAAGTGGTCAGAAGGGCCGTCAAGGGGCGTCGGGGGGAGCGGGCTCGTGGGGGAAAAAGCAAACGTCGGGTCGGTTCAGGTAGAGAGGATGATGCGAGGATAGGTGGTAAGAGAAAGAAAATTCCCTATGAGAAATCAAGAAGTGGAATGGCCTCCCGGCGCCGGACGCTGGACGCTGGAACTGGAGCTGGAGCTGGAGCTGGAGCTAGCAGACGCCACCGGAATACGACCCGGAGGAGCTTCTGGGCTGTGCCTGGCTTCTACCTGGTGGTTTGCGCCAGTGCTCCCAGGCCAGGTCTCTCACAGCTGTCTGTGCCCCCTAGCTCAGACGGGAACGGGCCTATTTCTGGACACAGCAACCCGTTAGCGCCTGTATCAGACGCCGCTGCCGGCCCACCAGAATTTGATCCAGACAAGACAGCGCCGCCTCTTCAAACGAGCATCAGCAATTGAGGCTGCTGTGGGAGTCTGTCATCATGGAGTAGAGGTGACATCTCTGCAGTTGCAGCCCTCGACTTGCAGGAGAGGGGAGGTAAGGAGTTCAAGGTTGAGTCCTACCTATCCTGGACACTGGTCCAGTTGCAGGCCATTGTTGGCTTTAGGTCAGCAGAAGATCCACCTTGTGTGCTACCTCAAGGTACTCTGCCCCTTGCCCCGACTTGCTGGGTCTTGTCTTGTGCATGTCATCGCAACCGAGGCTTACTACCTTGGCTCGTCCACAGCTAAACCTTCTCTAACACGAGAACTTCATACAAGTCACCTCCGGGTACGACCCTCTGCTGGACGCATCCGCCTCACACCACTACGTCCATCAGAGTTCTTAAACACTTACTTTCAAGCTTAATTGCCGTCATCCTGCCCAACACTCGGCAAGTGTTCCCAGAGCATGCGGCTACAGTTGTCTACAGTTTTCCACAGTTTTCCTGGACACCAGAGCTTCCCGGACCAATCAGCTGTTTCGACATGATTTGAGATATCTGTATGGGAATGAAGGCATACGCGTTCAGTAACTCTACTGACGCCTGAGAGTTTCAAGATATTTTGAAACTATGCAGTACGAGGAGGGCCACGAAGCTTGATCCCTGGTCGAAATGACCATGACCTTCCTGAAGCGCTCGCACCGAACAGGCGGGGTAGCGGTAAAGGCGGTTTCGCGTGGCTCGAAATGTGTCATGCCCTACTGACAAAGCTGTCAAGGAAGGCTGGCATGGCCTTTGACCGGCCCGAAGCTCACATATGTCTACGGTTGCACAGTCACTTCTCTGCGTCTTCCGAGGAACCGGAACTGTGAGGAATAATCCGCGAGCCAAGTTTAACCTTAGCTGCGGGATATAAAGACGGGGGGAGAAGAAGAAAAGTTGGGTTGTTTCTAGATGCACTATACGAATACATCGAGATACATAATTTGCGATTTCCTCCCACTTTCCGACGCTCACAGCAATGCGGCAGCGCCCATCACGGTCCCTACCTAGAGAATGCCAGCGAAAGACTCGGCAGCATCCGGTCCGACCCACTCGGCGGATCCGATGCTGACGGCGCCGTAACATCGGAAGCCGCCGTCCTGTCTCCGCCGAAGGACTCGTCGGCGTGTGGCCACCAACGAGCTGCCTATCGTCCGTCATCTCCCACTTCTTTGAGTCAACCAAGCACGCGTCGGTTGGTTGCTCGAGGTCCTCCCGGGTGTGACCGGCCGACGAGTCTACAGCAGGCATCGTCTGGCCTGGTTCTGAGAACACGTCGTCACTACCGCTTCCCTCGGGATGCCCTTCGCCGCGTGGTTCATCCCCATCCGCTTGATCCCTCCCTAGCGGGTGATGTTAACCGAGTAGTAGCTCTCTCGCAGGTACGCCTCGTTGTCGACGAGGGAATCTTCGACGACGTCTGTTGGGTGGGAGCCGTAGATGAATAAACAGCGAGGGACGGCTTGATATTGGGCGTTGACTGTTGTGCGTTGATAAGCGGCCGCGGCGCCGTAGCTGCGCATAGTAGCGGAGCCGTCGTCATCGCTGAGTGCGTTTCTCGATAGCGAGGTACGGCTTGGTTAGTCTTTGCTGGAAGGAGCGCTGAGGAAGCGAACTAGCTGCATAATTATTGAATGGCCGAAGGTGAAGGAGCTTTTGCCAATCATCAGGCACAAAAATATATGGGAAACCTCATGTGCCATTGGCAATGTGTGTCTAAGGATCACGTCGCAGGCGAGAGGGATCGCCTGCCTCGAAAGGGACTTTTGTCACACACAGCTGTTCGTCAAACCCCGGCAACATACAACAGGTTAGTGGCCTGTTAACCCCCGCAGGCCTGGGGTTCGGCACCCAAATGGAAGGATTGCTGTTTCCAGAAGCTTAATGGGAGTATGCTCGTGGGTCTGGATCGGATCTATCGTGATCGAGCGTGGGATGGCTCCACGACGTCAGTCTCAGGCCACACCATTGGATTCCCAGACAAAGGGATAACAAGTAGCAACGATGTGGATCGTAGATGAAAGGAAAGAATTCAACAGGATTCTACCATACATAATGTGAACAACTGCCCAACTAAACCGGGGGTTGGTCTGTCATCCAGGTCAGTAAAACCACTCAGACTCCTCATCAATGCTTCAAGCCAACAGCAGAGTACAACAATTGGTGACTACGCCGCAGGGATGCAGTCGCGCCGAGTTGCGGTCGTCCTTGGGGCGAAAGAAGGCGAGGTATTCATTATAATAAATGAGAGAAACCCGTAGCTCTCGCCCAGACTGATCATTTCAATGATGGTCCTTAGTCAAACTTCCTCTCGGCGCGCATGACACTCCCGCATCTTGTCGAAGCTCGAAATCATGAAGGTGTGCTCGGTGGGGCCTGCGTACCTTAGGGTATCTTTATTGGATGTACACTGAGGTATGTACCACACCAATCCGAGATATCGGTGGTACCTAAGGTAAGGTGCGGCGAATTGGAGCGCTACCTGTCTGTACGGTACGTACCTTGGTAAAATCTATCTGCCTGGCTGCTTGCTCCTTTTCAGGGGCCAAATCTCGTACAGCCGAAAGGGGCTTGGCTGTGGAAGCTCTGTTGAGGCTAAACCACAGGGGGCTAAAAGCTCTGGCCAAGCTCGAACAGGCCAAGCCTGCCTTAGGCAGGGCCATCCCGGAAGCTTCATTTGTCTTCTCCCGCCGGGCTGGCAACCTTAAGGCGCAACTTTTCCACGCCTTTCCCGCATCGTCGTGGGAGATTTGTGGAAAAGGCGCGGTTATTGTGAAGCCTTGACTGTGCTGCCCTGCTCCTGATGCAGATTACCGGGCATGTACTGTCGATCTTTCATTCAACAATGGCAATTCGTACAGACTAGACTAAACAAGATTTTCCTCCTCCGACCAGGCACCGACCGACAGCCTTTCCCCAGGCGGCCAAGGGTCATACTATGTAGGCATCTCGGATACAAATGCGGCAATCCTTCCCCAGACTGCTCGTCCTGATAGGTTTGTTCAAGGGTACCACACCACCACCATGGGCGACGTTTTCTGCGCCATCTGCTGCCGGAACCAAACGAGAAGGAAAGACGTGCATCATCATCATCATCAGCCCAGGCAAACCCCAACCGTAACGTACCGCACCGTACTGTACACCACTGGAACGCCCCCAAGGATGCCTTATGTAGTAGGGTCAGCGGGAAAGGCTTCAGCACCCGTGGTAAAACGATAGAACGAACGCCACAACGGCACCAAAAAAATTAAAAATTAAAAAGAAAACAAGATCACCACGGATACCGCGCCTCTCCCTTCATTTCTAATCTTAGGCCCTTTCTCTCGCTGCACCGCCCGCAACGGGCAAGCCAACAGAAAAGCCTCACAGCGCGTCAGGGTCGTCAGTGTCTGTCTGCCAATGGCCTAGAATCACGGAAATAGGGTGACAGCACAGCTGGGCAGGACGTCAACCAAATACAGAAATATAGGGCTGCAATAGGCCCTCAATGCTACGAACGGCCCTTGGCCGAAGCCCCACAAACCCTCTTCACTTTTGGAATCATGTTCATCTTCTTCATGGGTCTTCCCAGCCGGTCAGCACTAGGGGAGCAGCCAGACGGAAATGTTGTGATGCCCATCTCTTTTTGCTGACGAGAACTCCCTACGGCCCGCTTCATTGGGCCTCTCTGGGATGCAAAGGGTTTCTAAGGGGGCCGGCCTATCTCCGCCGTCCCTCTCGCTCGCGGAGGCAAAGACGGTGAAGCATTCACTGCTCACCTCAGCTGGTCGTCTCTCTGTCCATCAATGCCAATTTCCACCTCGAATTGTCTCGGTCTCCATGCGCCCACTGGCCAAGAAGTATGTTGGACCCAGGCTACCGACCCTGCCGACCCGCTCTCGCCTGCATGTCACCGCTGCACCGCTTCTCTACAACCCGAGACTAACTTACTCTGTAATAAGTATTCGAATTTCGAAGCGAGAAAGAAGGGCCATGCCTCGCGGTGCCCTGCCGTGCAGCAGCCGCCCACTTCGCATCGCCGGGCATGTCAAGCTTTCGTGGCTGGTTCTGGGGTGCCTCGCCCGTTTTTTCCCCTCGCGGCTAATGCTGTCCAAGTACACGTTGACCAAGCGCCGGCCAGGCTTGCTTCGAAATCTCACCACCAGCAAATTGGAAGGACGATTGGCGCCGAATGACACAGCTTGCTGGCAACGTGCCTCGCCCCGTTCGTCTCAACCAACGGCGCTTCTCTCCTCTGCTCTCTACTTTCAGCCTACTCGTGAACGACGCGGACGCCATCGGCATCCAGTCGACTAGGCAGCCAGCGTCGAACCTTGCCCGTGCAAGGTTTACCAGGCTGGTGGTGGTGGTGGTGGTGGTGGTGGTCTTCGCCCCGTTCCCGCACCACCCCTGCACTCGATGGACATCTCCTTCTCTATCTCGCTGCGTGTGTGTGGTGATCATTGATTGATCCTGCCCTGGCCCGGCCCCTCTCTGCCTACTAGTGTAGCAAGCTAGGCCCGGCTCTCCTCCTCGTTGTCCACATAATAAGTTGGCCATCAGCCCGAAGGATGGGAAACAAGGGGGTTCGCCGAGTGTCAGATTTTACTGCAACACTAGACTTTAATGTCTTCCCATCCGTCGCTCCTTCGCTGATCTACTCCTCCATCCCGGCCCAACTCGTGTTTGCTGTTTTGTGGCTTGCCAATCCAACTGGCCAACTGCCATTCCTTCCGCTCTCTGACTTCGACTGATGAGTAGACCCGAATATATATAAATGGCCGCAAGAGTGAGTTCCCGCCTGTCGCTCTCCTCTTGGCTCTCTTCTCCCGCCTTCCGGTCCCTTGAAACCTTGTCCTCCGCCAACACCTGTGGTCCCTCTCACTGAACACCATGGCTACACAGTACGACGAAGGCCCGGAGGTGGCACCTCAACACGCATACCCCGAGGTCTACCACCCCCCTCCGCCTCCTCCGCAACAGTCGCATCCCATCTCGCCTCAGCCGATACCCGTCACGCCAGTCAAGCGGGAGGACTCGACGTATGGCGCCTATACTGCCACCGCAGTTGACCAGTCCGTCTATGGCGGCACTCAAGACCACCGCTGGACATACTACGCACCCCCGGGAGAGTCTGTCGCGCCGCAGAAGAGCAGGCAAACCATCTGCGGCTGTGGGGTCCTCGTCTTCGTCTTGTCCGTCATCATCGCTTTCTTGTCAGTGGCCGTCATCGGCCTGGCAGCTGGGACTGGCGTTGGGGCCAGCCGCGCGAACGACGCCATCGAGAAGCTAGAGGCCTTCCAAGCTTCGAGCGCAACAAGCGCGCCCACAGCCACCGTCACGGTAACGAGCGCCTCACCGTCGGCGACGGGCTTTGCCTCCATCACCAACAACTGCTCCAACAAGGATGAAACGACGACCGGCCAGACGTACACCACAGACTGTAAGTCCTTTAGTGAAATTTCGACGCAGAACCCGGCTGACTTTGAGATAGTCTTTAACAAGGTGACCTTCACCATGTTCTGTAACTCCAACGCGCCCAACTCGCCGCTGATGTCGCTCTTCACTGCCAACTTCAACAACTGCATGGACGCCTGCGCTTCATACACTTCATATGAGAAGGGTTTCAATGGCAACGCCACGTGTGCCGGCGTCAGCTTCATTCCCTTGTGGACGACTAGACAGGGAGCCGTCGAGGGCAAGGCGCCAGGGAACTGCTACCTCAAGCCGGGACCACAGACGCGACAGGGTCTGGAGACGCCCAACATCGGCACCGAGTGCCATGCCGCCATTCTGAATTCCACATAGAGAGCAAAGGTGCCGGTTCGGGTCGGGTTTGGGGTTGGACGGCGCAGGTTTCTTGTTATATACCATTGTGTCAGCGAACTGACGTGTATTACTTAGAGAGGTGTTTAAACGCCAAGTGGGCGCCAAGGGGAACAATTCAAAACAAGGCAAGATGCCTCGTGGACGAAGTAGGCTAATAACACAAAATAAGAACAATTGTCATGACCTTCGGTGCGCGGGTATGTCGGTGGGCCGCATTCGACCCTCGGCATTATCCTCCGTCCTCGTGCCTCACTTCTGCCCTTGTCCCTAAATCCTCCATCTCCAAAGATGTTTAGGACCACGATATGAGAAATTTATGAATCGCCGTCACTCAAGAAGGCGACGGCGGAACACTCAATGGCCGACACAGCATGCCAGATACTGCACAAACTGGGCCACCTCTACACTTCATGGGGCCACTTTCCATAATCCTTCACTGCCATTTTCTAGTATCGTTTTGTTCGCGATTCGCGATACATCTCCGCTCACGTCCCAATGGATGAACTTACTGGAATTAGCCCATCATTAAGGCCGGCCAGAATTTTGGCTATCAACGACGTAAGAATCAAGTGTTTGCAACAGCATGGAAGAGCTCCATTGCAACAGTTCATCTTGGATCACGGTCCGACATTCCCGGACGATCACGAAAGCCGTGGCGGAGTTGTCTTGAAAGTACATTGTTTTTGAGTTGACTTGCATTTACCTTTTTAAACGAGAAGCTCCTAAAATGTGAAATGGTCGATAGGGAGCTATCGTTTGGGCACAGCGGATGCACTGAGTGCGACTTTGGACTGAGCAACTATGCAAGGGCGCATATGATCACTGAGTATAAACTCATCATCTGACTGTTCACTTCAATCGATTTGGTAAACTCCTGCCGCCTCATTAAATATCAGATCTTGGTTCTTTAATGCAACTCGACTACTCAAGTATGTTCCAAAGCTTGCGCCCAGAAAACTCAGGCACTCCGTATCGTTGTTTTTGCTGTAGAGATTTTTGTCGATGCGGTGAAAAAGCAATTGCATCGAGCTGCGGCCCGCCTGGTAGAAGACAACGTCAAAATACAAGAGATTCAAACCGCCGTCTCACAATGCCCTTGGTCTCTCAGCCAGTGGGACTACGAAACCAACACCCCGCTGATGCTAGCTTCGGAATTAGGCAAATTCGGGGCTGTACGGGAGCTCATACGCGTGTGGTGTGACATTGATCGGCAAGGCTATTACGGGCGCCAGCGCGCTGATGAATGCCACTTCTCGAGGACAGACTCAGGTGCTAAGGTATCTGCTGGATGCCGGTGCTTCGGTCAATGTTGCGGATCTCGACGGCTGTACGGCACCGATTGATGCTACAAGACAAGTGAAGCCTGTGGGAGATTGAACGGGTGCTGTCAGACTGTTGCTTTCAGCCGATGCATAAGCTAAAGCCAAGGTCACAACAGGCCGGACTGTTATCCACGATATGGGGTATTCTGGAGAATCGGAGAAGGACATCGCAAAAGGGATGCTCCGTCTACTCATCCAAGCGGGGATTGATATCAACGCACTCAACAAGTACGGAGAACTGACTCTGTACCTTTACGTCACTCGAAACCTTCCAAAGGTGTTGGAAGCTGCCGTCGAGGCTGATTCTGAAACGAAAAAGAGCTTCGGAGAGAAGCCTAACCCGCGGCATGTCGCGGAAATTTTGGGGGAGTTCGAGGTCCTCGATTGTCTACAGAACTTGAGTCTTTTTGGAATCAGCATGGTGAACAAATTGGATGGAAATCTGTGGGATCGTTTCATGTTCACTGAGCAAGTGCCAGAGTAAGAGCTTGGGTCGTGTAGAAGGCCGACACCGATGGAAAGAGATATGTCTTTCTCTCTTGACAGAGGAGTTGGAGACAAGAAGCTTGGAGATTGACGTCAATAGACTGCAATGGGTCCGTCAGTACCTGGAGAACCAAAACCCGAAAGGGGATAGGACTAGCTTGGTCTTGATGAGTAAGGAGAAGGAGGAAAAGGAGGAGTGGGAAGAGTGGGACTCATTTCACATGTACAAAACGATGGAGTTCCAGGTCCAGGAAAAGATGTGCGAGGATGCCATCGAGTCGATGGACGAGAACATCGAAGCTTTTTAGGAAGTCGTGGCCCCATCCCCTTGGAGACAGAAGCCAAGGTATGGCTACTTGGGAGTATGCAAAAGGCTAGGGCAGAGACACGCAGAGCTTGAAGGTTGACTTGGCGAGCATGAGTTGCGAAGTACTCCGTATTGCTCCTGGGATACCTTGCCTTGCCGGCCAGAAGATTGTTCGCGTTTCACGTACGGCAGGACAGAAAACCCATACAAAAGGGTTTCTAAGGAAGAAACTTGCGCCTTTTGATCGAAATAGGCGGGTATCAAGTCTTGGCCAAAGTCCTTCAGTTGTCTACCTTGACGGGGGGATGAGCGCACAGGGCTGACAAGGTCATAGGACGGGCTTTCATTCACCCCTTAAACCGTCGAGTCACCGACTGCCCTGAGATCACATTTCACAAACAAATATAAGGGGAAGAGGAGCCCTGCAGTGAGCTTTTTAGTAACGGAGAGAAGGAAAGCATACTCCCACAGCACGCCAGAAGGGAGGCAAAAAGGACATGACCAAAAGACATACAACAACAGGCATTCGCCGGTCGTCACCGACCCGACTACTACTCTGTCCCTCATTGGCTTATCTAAGGGAGAGCGGACGGGATCCCGAGTTTTCCAATGGGTATGGTCGTATGTGCCAGAAGGTGCTAGTAGAATTACTTATGAAGCCCTGAGATAATGTCTGAGAAACTCGAAAAGATGCCGCGGTGGTAGTTCGGTCGTGAGAGCAGGAGTCCAGAGGCGCCAGTTCAGGAACTCCCCCGCCTACTTAGGCCGGTCCGGTAGGAGAGTGAGATCGGGCGAACCGATGGGGTCGGACAGGCGCGATCCATGCTGTGTCCTCCGTGCCACAACCTTATCTAGAGGACAAGTACGGAGTTGCGCCCAACGATGGTAGTCGAATTTGAGTGGAGGAGGTGAAGTGGTCTCTTTCCTCACGTGAATACCCCTGCCAACCCCAATATCAGTTGACAACCATTGGAAAATCGAACAATGACGGAGAAACGCATTTCATATTTAATGCCCTCTTCCTTCGTCGTTTCAGCCTGCCGAACCGCCCCTCAGCCAGTCAGCTTACCGACGTCAAAAAGGTTAGCCAATATGAAGCAGCGCCAGCCTACCTTGCAAGTTGCAATGCATGCGACCTCAAACGGATACGGAGCTTGCCGATTGTCTTCCACGCCGATTCCGTTCCTCATGTTCAACCCACTGCTGGACGATGTAAGCCTTATTTAGGCGTCGGCCGACCGGCTCTCCTACAGCGAGCCAACGACCAAGGCGGCTTTCCGACGTCGCAGACGGCCGACAAAGGGTCAGCAAGAAACACGCCTTTGGTCAAGCTTGTGGTGCGGTGTGGGGCCCCGAGTGGGCAGGATTCCGAGTCTAGCGCACGCTGAGACAGGGTCCGAATGCGCCCTCGATCCATGACCACGGGCGGTCAGTGACGGGATGCGGCTGTCGGCTGTAATATTGTCTTTTATGCCCAAATTCCTGGACAAGAGAACCGAGAGAAGACGGAGAAACCAGCAAGTGTCTGCGGAGAAACGAGTTCGGATCGGCGAGCTGTCGAGACCCCGAACCGGGTTCAATGGTCGGTATGGGCGCAGAAATTGTCGTCCTTTCTGCAGCGGCTGGCCAGTGTTGCTCGAAACTTTCTGGGTCGGAAATGAACACGCGGCACAGGCGGTTCCCCT
This sequence comes from Colletotrichum gigasporum, assembly GCA_024584535.1. Classification (NCBI taxonomy): domain Eukaryota; kingdom Fungi; phylum Ascomycota; class Sordariomycetes; order Glomerellales; family Glomerellaceae; genus Colletotrichum; species Colletotrichum gigasporum. The sequence goes on from CP077951.1 coordinate 4,266,254, forward strand.
TCGCCAGCAGCTGGCAGTCGGAGACGGTTTTGTCCTCGACAAACCGAACAATTGCTCGGCTTCAGCGTTGACTCGCACATGAAAACCCACCCCGAAGCCTAAGCCGCCCCTCTCTCCGTCAGACGGTGGTTGCAGAATGCGGCTAGAGGAACTTCGCGCTTGTTTCCTCCAACAGTCGGTAGCGCTTCTTTTTTTTTTTTTCGCTGGCCGTCCTGGGTGGATGGCTGCAACAGGCGGGTCAATTATTAATATGCGTTACACAGGAAGACGCTCGAGGGTGGCACGAAGGCGGCGTAACAGCACGCCCTAGGTTGGCCATAGCGAGACTCGAACGTCATGGTGCGGACGGTCTCACCGTAAGACGGGCATGTTGGCCAAATACTTGCAGTCTATCGACAAGCGAAACAATGCCACAGCAGGCTCCAGCGTAGCCTGCGCGAGGGAATCACCAACCAGCATTCGAGCCAGCCCCCAGAGATGCAGCGTCTCTCCCGCAGTGGCATGTTGAGTTCGTCCTTTGCAGTGCCGCGCTCAAATCTAGAAGCGACGTGAGGTTTCTAGAACGCACCCCGGGATATCGGTTGGGGCAGCCACCAGAATCAAAAGTCCCTTACTCCGTGTATTCGCGATAACGTCGTCGGATAGCGGGACGGTTTTCTGAGTCATTGGCGTCTCTGAGCGGCGCGTGTCTTGATCGGGATGTCTTCCAGGAACCGAATTGCTGGCACCGGCTTCTTTTTCAACTCAATTGCTCCCCTCGAGGAGGGTATGTCGGTCGGCCGATGGACGGCACAGCTATCTCACACTACACCACAACTCCGCAGTTCCTCCGCAAAACGCAAAGAAGCTGCTCCCTGCGCCAGCCGTCCAAGCCACACCCCGGAGCGGGCGTAAATATGGGGACGTCCCCGTCCAAAGGGTGTAGTCTTGTCGAGCGAAGGGCGCACTCTTGACAAGTTGATGCACACGCGACCCATAGGCATCCTGGTCTGTCGAGCCAACCACTGGTGACTCCGACTTTCGACACTCGTCGACGCCGCAGTCCATCTCGCTTGATCTCATCTGCTGGTCGGGACGAAGCCTTTCAATAAAAGATTTCGACGCCGGAAACCCGTTTTTTTCCCAGTCTCATATTCTTCTTCCTTATACCCTTTTTTCTTTTTATTTCTTTTGGCTCTCTGTTCGCCGCCGCCCAGCCTGTATTTGTCAAATCCCAAAAGCCGGTCTAGGTCTAGCCTCCCGACAATCTTCTCGTCAAATCAAGAGAAGATTACGTTGGGCGGGGCTTCGCCTTTCGCTTCTTGACAATTGACAGAACTCTTGACGCGACACAGCGCATCCACGCCCTGCCGACTTACACCTGCAGGAGCCGCTCCATGACGCCGACGCCCTTCCACAAGTCATCCACGTCAATCCGCGCCCTACGTTAAGGGCGCTCCCTAGCCATGACGACCATCCACGAAGAGATGGACGAATTCGTCAATTGGGAGGCCGCCGCTGCAGAGGTTGGCAACATCTTCAACATGTCTTCCCAGGACGTCCCGCCCACCGATCCCAACCTGGACCTTGTCTTGGAGAATGTTGACGACGACGACTTTGGCTTCTTCGCTCTCCAACATTTCGGAGAGACCACCTCCGGCCCTGTACCACCCGGCGATGCCCTCGGCCCTCTAGATCCCCAACTCACCAGCCTGGCCGATTCTTGTACGGCTAACTGTACTTTCGACAACCACCAGTGCGGCCAAGACTGGTGGTTCACGCCTGAAACTCCTTGCACCAACTGTTCTCTTGGGGGTTTTCAGTGCAAGAAAATTCGAGAGGGTCGCTACAAGGGGTACTGCACTTCTTGCGTCGCCTTGCAAACCGAATGCAGTTTTGCTACGCAACTGCCCACCTCCACCGACACGATGCAGGCAGACGCTCTTCCTCGGAACCCCTGGCCTATCATGGGAGACCACCCAAGTGCTATTCCTCAAGAGGATACCGGCCTGCCGGGCAACCTCCCCAGCAGTTTGCCTGGCACGTCGACATCAGAACTCTTGAGGATCTTGGAATCAACCTCGGACGAGCCTACTGCCACGGTATCCGACAAAGCGATGCCCCCGGCCAAAATTGGTGCTCGTTTCTCGAGAGAGTCGGTTCGCATTCTGAAGAACTGGCTCTCCACGCACACTCGTCACCCGTATCCCAGCGACGAAGAGAAAGAAATGCTCCAGCGTCAGACCGGGTTGAACAAAACCCAAATAACGAATTGGCTTGCCAATGCTCGGCGTAGGGGCAAGACTCAGGCCCCTCGTTCTACTTCACCTCATGTTCGCAGCAGCTGGAGCGGCCCTATCGACATTCCTCATAGACGAGGAACGCCTGCCCCGGACGCAAGAGTTAGCCGCATGAATCCCCTCGAACGTTGGGTTGACTCTCCTCCCGAGAACGAACCCGCCACGGTGACGGCTATCGCTCGAGCCGTCGCCTCCAGCTCTGGTGCCTCGTCATCAGGTATGAGTCCCATGTCATGAGCCAGCCGTCAATGAATCCCACGATCGCGCCGTGCTGTCTCTATCCCGACGACACAATGCTGACTTTTCTTAGGTCTCAATAGCCCGTACAGCTTTAACTTCACCGACGACGGGTCGGGCAGGTCTCTCTGCAATGCGTCCTCAGCAAGCAGTGTTGGCACTTCGCACTCCAGTGGTGGTTCATTTGCTTCCGCCTACTCTCATGCCTCCCGTGGGTCGTTTGGCTCCTTCGGATCCTTCAACCGCGGCCGTCGGCGCCGCAGGAGGCGCGGCGGCAGCAAGCCGGCCGAGGAGAAGACATCGCTTGCTACTCCGCTCAAGACATTCCAGTGTACTTTCTGTACCGAAACGTTCAGAACCAAGCACGACTGGCAGCGGCACGAAAAGTCGCTCCATCTTTCTTTGGAGCGATGGGTCTGTGCCCCGGATGGACCGGTGGCACTCAATCCGTCAACAAACCAACTCTGCTGCGTTTTCTGCGGCGATGTCAACCCTGATAGCGCCCACATCGAGGGCCACAATCACTCGGCCTGTCAAGAGCGAACGCTGGAAGAGCGGACCTTCTACCGCAAGGATCATCTGAACCAGCACTTGCGTCTCGTCCACAACGTCAAATTCGTGGATTGGTCCATGAAAACCTGGAAGGTCGCGACACCAGAGATTCGATCACGATGTGGTTTTTGCGGAATTGTCATGCCGTCGTGGACGGTCAGGACTGAGCACCTGGCAGAGCACTTCAAGAGCGGTAATACCATGGCGGACTGGAAGGGTGACTGGGGTTTTGAAACGCCGGTCCTCGATATGGTCGAGAACTCCATCCCGCCGTGTATGAGACCCCTCAGATATCCCGTAGACAAGCTCCCCACATCTAACCTCTGGTAATATAGATCTCATTGACAATGAGCGAAACACTCCCTATCCGTTCGAAGCCAGTGGTGCCCCAGCAGAGACCCCCCGAAGCGCCTACGAACTCTTGAAGATGGAGTTGGCATACTTCATGCAGAACCACCACGACAAGACTGGACGGATGCCCAGCGACGAGGAGATGCAACTTGAGGCCTGTCGTATTGTTTTCGCCTCTGAAGTTTTGTCTATTCGGGAAATCTCGTATCCCTTCTCGTGGCTGCGTGATCTGATCATGGCTGCGGATGACATCATGCGGCAAGCCAAATTCGGTCCCATGCGTTCGCAGATTGAAAACAGGCTGTCCACCCTGAAGATTAACGGCAAGGACAACTTGTTCGAGGCCTGTCCTCTGGAGGCTCAGCTACACGAATTCGTCCGAGCGAAGCGCCTGTTGGGTCTAACAGCTATGGATGACGAGTTGCAGGAGGAGGCGTGTAAGATCGTGGGGCGCATCGAGGAAGTCTCAACAACTCCGTCCGACTTTATCGCCAACTGGCTCGTCAAGCTCATTTACACCTCGACCGGCTGGCTTGCCAACTTCCGACAGCGGGCGCACCTTCCACGAACCGAAGACATTGTCAATGCAAACGAACGGTCTACCGACTCGACCAACATCGACTCGACTATCCACAACTACAGCAGGCTGGAGCGATCATTGGCAGACTACATGAAGACGCAGAGGGCGTTGGGCATTGAGCCAAACGATGCTGATCTTCAGAGACAAGCTCGTATCATCATCTACGAGTTCGACGACGGGTGGAACCAAACCGCTGCCGACAATGTGGAATGGCTGTCAGCTTTCAAACAGCGCCATCAGTTCAGCCCAGAGGCTTCAGATTCAAGCTTGACGACATCGCCGGCTTCCCAGGCTCAAGTGGTGTCTAGTAATATTCAGTTGTCCTTGTCGGAAACATCGCCGTCAAGCGTTTCTTCCGCAAACGCACAAGGCAGCCTGACTTACCCGCTCATGACAGATGGTGCTGTTGGAAGCTACATGAGCTCAACCCCTTCTTCGTTTGTCAAGACTGGCCCGTTCTTCTTGAACGACGCGAACTGCTACCGACGTCTGGCTCGAGAGCTCGGTCGTTGGGTCGCGTCAACCATGTCGCCAAACAACCCCAACTCCCATGTCCCAACCGATGCGGAGATTCAGCACCAGGCTCGTTGGATACTATATGACGAGTACGGCTCTCTTCCCGCTTGTTTCTCTTGAATTCTTGCTAACACCGTTGTAGTGATGACCCATGGAACCAGACGGCAGCGGACAACGCCGAATGGCTGCAACGCTTCAAGCGCGACGCGGGCATCAGTAAGGAGCCTGGCCCGGGTCTTCCGCCGGGCGACTCCTGGTCCATCACGCAGGGTGGCTCGGGTTTCGCGCCGCCGTACGCCTTTCCCAAGGGCAGCATGGCGCCGTTCATCGACAGCCGAAAGACGGGCGTGCAGGTGCGGGACATCAAGATGTTCGACACGGATTCGAGCGTCGTCAACAAGTACCTCGAGACGTTCAAGACGCGCTATGCAAAGCCCGCGACTATCTTCTGTGCGCGCGAGCTCGAGGACGGCCTCGTCCGCTTCGTCGAGACGGAGGTCGCCATTACGGGGCGCTTCCCCGACGACGACGCCCTCCGCGCGCAGGCCAGGCTCATTCTCAAGACGCCTACGACGGCAGCGGACGACCCGACGCTGCTGGAGAAGTTCAAGACCTGGATAGCGGACAGGAAGACGGAGCAGCAGCAGCAGCTGTCGACGTCATCGTCAATCGCGGCCCTCCCCACAGGCATGGACCTGACGCTATCGGACGCCGAGATGAACAATATCCTGCAGGACATGAACTTCGATCTCAGTGCCGCGGACCTCGAGGGGCTCGAGATGAGTATGGGCATGGGTATGGATCTGGGCGGTGGTGGTTCTGGCGCTGCCCCTGCCAGATAACCAATCGAGCACTCATATCACACTGACGAATGACGACCTTTCTCCGGTTTCTCGTACATAGCTAATGGTGGTTATCGTGGTTAAGTTTCTGATTTCACTAGAAAGAAGAAAAGTGGTCAGCTCAAAGGCTCATAAAAGGGGGTTGGGAAAAGGAGTCGGTGATGACTTGTTTGTTAGACGTATCAACACGTATACCCAATGAAAGTTAAATTCAAAACTGGCCGCGAGTACGTGACGAGCATGTAGCGTCTAACAATGCGTTCCTCCTGGAATCTCTGTGCCCGCTCCTTATGACCAGCACACCTTAGTTGGTTCCAAGTCGCTCACTGGCGGCAACGAGGGTGAGATACCCTCAAGATTCCCTTGTCTTCGTCTGCTTTTCAATTGAGTGCGTGAGATAGCCCCACTTCCTGCGCAGTCTTCGGCTTCCGGAACTTTGTCTTGTCGCCGTCTACCTCCGATTCCGTAATCATTATCGTTCAGGCTCGGGACCCGGTCGATCAGCTTAGGTACATTTGGCGTCTAGTCGTCCCCATCAGCATGAGCTGGGCTCTGAGACGGAGAATGATTTGCAGTCAGCTCCCTGAAGAGACCGCCCCCTACAGACCGGTTAGCCCATGACGAATTTCCATCGGCCCGCCGGTCTTCTGTCGGTCTTCTGCCTTAACGGTCCGTTATATTCTTGCCGCCGACCACAGCCCAACCAACCCCCCACGCTTTCTTGCATAGCTCCTTGCTGGGGCATGCACAGTGCTCGCCCGGCTCTTTACCAACTTTCCGAGCGAGTACTGTGTTGGGGTCGTACAGCAGGCTGCAATCAGTGGTGTCCTTCCAATTGAGTTGGCCAAGTTTATGCATGCAAGCTTCAAATGTAATCATCCATTCAAATGAGGAGCAGTCATACGCACACCGACGCGGGATTATCACATGGGCCCTGAACCTGTGGATTTATTGAGTCTCATCCCGCCGAGGTCCCGAAACGGTCCTACGTCACGTTGTATCATGGAAACCCGGGGCTACTAGTTACGGCACAGCTAGACGGCCTTAAAGACCTCGGGATGCGGGTTGGGTTGGCCCGTTTGTCTCTTTTACGTGAGTGGCTGTGCCAAGCTTTCGCCTGAGAGTATCTCAAGCGAAAGCCATTCAAGGGTGTTGAACCCCTTGATGTAGGTTTTATGAACTATCGCGACATAAATTGCGCTCTTGAGCACTCTGGTGGTAGGGTCTATGAAGCCACGACCGAGTTATAGCTCTTCAGGGTTAGGTTGTGACTAAGACTTTCACACCCGCCTGCTCATCATCCCGGCATCACTCGCGCACAAAGCGTGACTAAATCGAGGCCTAAGCTAATTACCATTCCATTTATGGATATTTCTGTGATCTTTGGCCATTCAAGAAGCGTTGACCTCGAGGGTAGGCCTAGACCGTACGACCTAATTCGAAATACTACTCTAGGATATATATTTCCGGTATTCTACATATCTAGAGTCCGGCCTATATCACGTCTTCTTTGAACGCTTAGGGATCACATATTATCCGTCATGTTCCTTCGCAAGCCCAACCCAATATAGCACCATAACGCAACAACGCTCACGGCACCAGGTCGTAAGCCAGTCTGCTCATCACCGCAGCATCACTACTATTTCAGAGTGAACGAGAATTTAAAGCGCAGGCTGTGATCATTTTGAAATGAATAGATAGCATTGAGGTCATCAAACATTCAAACAGACATACTGTCTTCGGCATAAGATCACACGTATCTTACCGTACAGCACTCCATCGGCCGAGCATAGAATGCCGACCTTCTTCTCTCCCATCTTCCCACCTATGGCGCAGTCCTGCACTACCGTTACTACCTCCCTGAAGCCTCCGACTGACCTTCCGACGCCTCTGCTCGAGGAAATGATACTCTGGCCTGGCTGAGGATCTATGAGAATGCCGGGCATGGTAAGCTCCCTTTGCCCGATTCCGCAGTGTCATGTGGGTGGTGTTGATGAACTGTGGCTAGGACTCTCTTTGACCCATGCTGAAAATACATTGGCGGACTTGCTAAGTCTCCTAAAAAGACATTGACTAGGCCGTATGACGTCTGGTGAAGAGTAAGACGGTGGAGCCAACTGTATATCCGACACGGTGAGGAGGCCAGGTCGGCAAAGAGGTTTGGTATTGCATACTTCCTGAAACAAGGCGATCTGTGTGGGGAACAGGGTACCGCCTTATCCGTTATGCTCGACCGTAAACATAACGCCCCTCCCACACTGTGTAAGGCTCACCACTGCTGAGCAACATGCTTAAATAACATGCCTCTGGCTTTAGGCAAAAGTTCCTTTGCTGCGCCGAGGGAAACAAACCGCCGTTGAGGACCAAATCAAAGCTCGAGTAACCCCTGGTCTCCTGGTTTTACCCCGTCAGTTACTCAAATTCCGTTAACCATCACACAGAGCAGGGGTCTCCATTACGTTCAGCCTACCATGGCAGACACAGCGGGCTCAACCCAAGCTCACTCTGCGACTTACAACCGACCCAGGACACGACAGAGGGTCCACAAGGCACCTCCGACTCTAGAAGTGCCAGACATCGAAGAAAATGCCTCCGAGAGGAAACGGGTGCTGAATGTGCTGGCCCAGCGCAGATATAGTAAGACTCACCACTCCATAGCCCCCCGTTAGGTCCAGGCTGACTTGAATAGGGGAACGCAAAAGGCAAAACCGTCTCGCTAAGCAGAAACAAGGAGATGGCTCGGATTCCTATTTGTCTAAGACAGCTGCTGACGATACTGCTCTGCCCGTATCTGATGCTGTCATCCCAAACGAACAGGCTGCAGGCGGCAGCTTGCTGTTGATCGGTGAAGCAGGGCAAGCTAGTGCGGCGGCGTTCAGCCTGGACGCGGCAGCAGCCTGGCCGCCCGATTTATCAGATGGCACCTCAATGCCAGAGTTCATGTACGGGACAATAAACACGCCAATACTCGACAATGGTCTGAGCAGTGACAGGACAATGGCAACTTTGCCTGGCTCACCATCCACCATCAACCCGGCGTCTCTCATGAGTAACTCCGCGTCGTCATCGTCACCATCGTCTGCTTCCCCCGACTTCCCGGACAGCTACCTTCTCCCAATGAGTGACCTAAAGGTACTCAGGGGGCTCCTTCGGATAGCAACGAGACTCGGGTGTTACTCCGTCATGTGGGACCCTGCAGCGAACTCACCATTCAACCTCGGGACGGGTACACCGGCTGAGCTGCTCCCCACGACGTGGAAGCCGACGGCGACCCAGATCCTGATGCCCCACCACCCGATTATGGACTTCCTCCCGTGGCCGGAGGTGAGAGACCGGATCATCAGCATCTTCAGTCTACCCGACACGGCGCGACCGCCGGCAGCACGGGGCCTGCTAGGACTGGTAAACTTTGCGTACGACTTGGAGGACTCGCATGAGGGTGCGCGGATCTGGGGCGCAGATCCCTATGATGCCTCGAGTTGGGAGGTCGGCCAGGTGCTCTTCGAGAGGTGGTGGTTCGTGTTTGACAGGAGTGTAATCGAGCAGAGTAATAAGTGGCGTCAATTGAGGGGTGCTGCGGCTCTGCAGATGCAGCAGGGCCCAGTGTACCCTCTCGTGGATGACTTGTCTGATGGGGCTTGAGCGAGTTGGACCCCTCATACCTCTCAATAGTTGTACGACTGTGTAGATGACAGCACTTTCGACCGGCCACTTAGCCAGGCCAACAAATCATGGCGACACGGTTGTGTTAGTTGAAGTCTACAGCACCCGAGTTGAAATGGCTAGCACACCGGCGCAGGCAGCATGTTCACTCCAACAGAGGGAGGAAAGTGACGCGCACAGAAACGGCCCAGCCAGATGAATCAGCCGTGGCCGGTGTGAGGTTAGAGGCGCAACGTGCAGCTCGCAGCTCGCAGCTTACGGGCTAGTGCATGTAGTCGCTGGTTGAGAGACGCTTGGCCGGAGCTCATTGGTCTTGTTCGGAAGCGGGCGCGGAAGTGGGTGATCGGTTGAATGCAACTCAAGGTTTGCGAGGCGGAAGGGGAAACGAAGCTTCTGGTGGCACAAGCAAACCAGGAGAGAAACTGGCCGGGCTCGGGGCAATGGCCATTTTGCCTGTCGGATTCGGAAGTTGCAATGGCTCGAAGAAAGCGGCAGGTCATGTAACGGAGGCTGAAGAGGCCGATGTATCAAAGTGGCCGCCGATGGCCAACCTTAATGGTAAGGATATGTACGTAACATCATAGTAAATCCCATTGTGTCTGGGGCGGTGTTTTGCAAGCAGCACAACCGGCTGACAGTTACAGGTTCCAGGTTGTCCAAGGAGCCAGGGATTGGTCGTCCAACAACGTTTTGCGGCGACCTTTAGTTGGTTTGACTTGTTGGAGGTGGTGTTGTCGTCGCGGTTGCCGTTCCATGGTTTTCTGCACTCCCGTTTTCTCTTCCCGCCGTTGTCGCAACCCGAATGATCCTCTTGCCGTTCCCCGGACGTTTGGCTGGGCGCCGGCGGCCAATTGTGTGAGATGGTTACCCCATGGATGTGTCATTCATAGGAGAAACAGAAACAATCAGTGAAAAAAGATGTGGGTACCTCTGCTATCTGGGTACACTGGGTGACTGGACGGGGACTTTGAGTGAGAAACGGAGGCAGGAAGTGGCCGACGACCGCTCCGTGCACCGTGCCTGGTCCCTGCCGGCCTCAAGGTTTCGGGGGCAAAAAGGACTGGCGTCATTGGTACGTGGGATGCTTGAACCGGGTCTGGCGGTGAGACAGGCTCAGGTAGCACGCCGAGGCGATCACCGCTTACTTCTTGGAGGATTCTGCCACACATCCCGCAGTAGCACGACACCAGTGGATGGAGGGGTAGGATACGTACCGGTGCCATTAATCGCTAAAGCGGGCCATCCACCCTCCATCTTCGGAGACCAGCAGCGTGGGGCGTTGGTTCCTAGTGGCCGCTGCCGTTGCTGGTGGTGGGGTGTACTGTGGAACTGGCTGGCTCTAGTCTCTCTAGTGTAGGCTCCCCTCCGCGACTCTCCCCAAAATTTATTCTTCTTCCCGCGTTCAAACCTTGGTTGAATGAACGTGGTAGTACTCTCCTAGCACAAGTCCCTGGATCTGCGGAAGGTACGGTCCAAGAGAGGCACTCAAGGAAGGAACAGGACACAGATTGTTTAGTGAGTCAATTCACCTTTTGCCCGTCTTGCTTCCTTGCGGCGTACCTTAAACACGCGATTTACCCCTCGAACATTCCATTTGCACTGTCCGTCATCCCACCCTGTTACCGCCGGCGTCTCCAGCCCGTCCCATCCTTTTCCCCATCGTCTTCTTCGTCCCTGTCCTCATCTCCAGCTGCAACAAGCAACGGAAGTGACGGACGCCAAGTGAGGAACAATTGCCAATAGCAATAACGCCAATTGACTCTAACAAGACCTCTGCCCAGCACCCACGAGACTGGAGAGCCCTTTCGTGGCCCAACCAAGATGCATATCAAGGCCATGATCGACGAGTCCCGGAGGACGGGCGAGCCCTCGTTCTCCTTCGAATATTTCCCTCCGAAGACCGCGCAGGGCGTCCAAAACCTCTACGACCGCATGGAGCGCATGTACCACTTTGGCCCGAAGTTCATCGACATCACCTGGGGCGCTGGAGGCCGCATTGCCGAGCTTACCTGCGAGATGGTCCTCCAGGCGCAGTCCATCTACGGCCTCGAGACCTGTATGCATTTGACATGCACAGACATGGGCTTGGAAAAAGTCAATGATGCCCTGCGCAAGGCCTACAAAGCTGGTTGCACCAACATCTTGGCCCTGCGTGGCGACCCCCCAAGAGAGAAGGAGAAGTGGGAGGCCACCGACGACGGCTTCCAGTACGCGAAGGACCTGGTGAAGCACATCCGCGCCACCTACCACGACCATTTCGACATCGGTGTCGCCGGCTACCCCGAAGGCTGCGACGACAACAAGGACGAGGACCTCCTGCTGGACCACTTGAAGGAGAAGGTCGACATGGGCGCTAGCTTCATCGTCACCCAGATGTTCTACGACGCTGACAACTTCATCCGCTGGGTCGGCAAGGTCCGCGCTCGCGGCATCAACATCCCCATCATTCCTGGCATCATGCCTATTGCCACCTATGCCAGCTTCCTGCGCCGCGCTAAGCACATGAACTGCAAAGTTCCTGACGAATGGATGACTGCTCTTGAGCTAGTCAAGAACGACGATGTGGCTGTGCGTGAGATTGGAAAGGGTCTCGTCGCCGAAATGTGCCGGAAGATTCTGGCCGCTGGCATTCACCACTTGCACTTCTATACCATGAACCTGGCACAGGCCACGAGGATGATTCTCGAGGAGTTGGACTGGATGCCCACGTCCGAACGCCCCTTGAAGCACGCCCTTCCCTGGAAGCAGTCTCTCGGCTTCGGCCGGAGAGAAGAGGATGTACGTCCCATTTTCTGGAAAGGTCGCAACAAGTCCTATGTGCTGCGGACCCAGGACTGGGACGAATTCCCCAACGGTCGCTGGGGTGATTCTCGATCTCCTGCCTTTGGTGAGCTCGATGCCTATGGCATTGGCTTGACAGGCACAAACGAGCAGAACCGGAAGAAGTGGGGCGAGCCTAAATCCGTTAAAGACGTCGCCAACATCTTCGTCCGCTATCTCGAAACGGAACTCGACTCGCTCCCGTGGAGCGAGGCCCCTCTGACCAGCGAAGCTGACCCCATTCGGGAGGAGCTCATTGGATTGAACAAACGCGGCCTGCTCACCATCAATTCCCAGCCCGCTGTTGATGGCGTGAAGTCGTCTCACCCGGTGCATGGCTGGGGACCGCCGAACGGCTACGTCTACCAGAAGGCCTACCTCGAGCTGCTGGTTCACCCCGACGTTTACCCTGAGATCATTGCCCGTATCGAAAAGAACCCGGACATGACGTATTACGCTACCACCAAGAACGGCAACTTGAAGTACAACGCATCCAACGACAGCCCCAACGCTGTCACATGGGGCGTCTTTCCCGGCAAGGAGATCGTACAGCCGACCATTGTCGAGGGAATCAGCTTCATGGCCTGGAAGGACGAAGCATTCCGTCTTGGTATTGACTGGGCACACTGCTTTGAGGCTGGAACTCCCAGCAGAGTCTTGATTGAGCGTATCATGAATGAGTGGTACCTGGTTAACATCGGTAAGTTTATTGACAAATACTTCACATGGAGCTACGTGGTTTGGCTATCCGGGATGCGTTAAACCGCCATCACCTCTATCGTCTCTTCTATCGTCGCCGGTGTCGTTTTTTGCGTCCTCTAGTGCTGCCTGCGATGTTATCGCTACTTCCTTGGTCTTTTCGTATCCTTCCAGTTATCGCAAGAGACGCAGCTCGAACAGCCAAAACGATGCAGGAACAACCAGTAATGCTAACGTGGACCTCATAGTCAACAATGATTTCCATCAAAAGACGGCTCTCTTCGATTTGCTTGACGGTCTGTCCTTGAAGGAGTACACCGACATTGCTGAGCCGCAGGCCGAGGCAGCCACCAACGGCAACTCTGCTTCCGTCCCCGCCAACTAGGGTCTTTCCATTCATGTTTTACATACCTTAACCCCTCTTATTATTTTCAGCATGCATCATGAACGGCGTTTTCAACAGGTCAAATGGATGGAAAAGGGGGGCAACTTGTGTTTTTTCAACAAAAAGGCACTTCTCACAACGCTCATCCACGGCATTTAAGCGGTAAATGCTTCCAGCGATGAACAAGTCAACACACAAAATCCGGGAGAGGAAGAAGGCCAGCGGAATGGCGACAGGAAGGAGCATGCATATATCTCAACGATACCCCCAAAGGACTATGAAGTTTTTTTCCCCAACGAAAAAATTCTTGGAAGCCACGACAAGAGCTAGGAGTTTCAACACGAGTCTGTTTTTATAGATTATTTTTTAAATTTCTCTTCTGGGTTCTTATTTCGACGTTCGATAGCACCTCGAATGCTTTAGAACTGATGGCGAGACGGAGATTCGATGACTACGCTGGCGACGCCAGTGTGGCAGTTGCGGCAGGGCGACACACATGGGAGGAACTGGATGATTAGGAACCAGGAACCTGGCTTGGGTCGCGATTCTTTTCTAGTCTCACTTCAATGCCGAATCAACTTGGGCTTGACTGTTCCCCATTACGTATTCCAAAGGAAATCGCCTGCAACCTGATGAGTACACTGTTACATGAGTGCTCGGCGCCTCTGATCCTCTGAAGTCCAATCTATCTTTCTTAGTCCGCTCTCTACGTAGTAGCAATGTGCATGTCGGTAGACGTGACACACTTAAGCCACCCTACCAAGCAAGCAAATAAGCAATCGAAGCAACCGTTTTCACGTCCCCCTAATACCCCGTTTCTCCCAATCTCTCTAGCCATTCTGCCTTTACACCGCAGTGCCATGGTACGCGATATCGCCGTCCTCCATCCCCTTGCAGTCGCACTCAAATTTGTGCTTGAAATCTCCCACGCTCATTACCTCTAACTGAGCAATTGCATTTTTGGCAGCCGCAATCTTAGCATAGCGGCCACTCTCCGCAGTCGCGTGGGCATAGACTTTCCCGTGGAGCAGAACTCCGCAAAGAACGCGGGAACCAGTGATGGCGCGGACTCCCTCCTCGGCGGTCGGCACCACATCGCTGACCAGCAAACGCCAGTCTCGACAACCGAAATTCTCGTTCAAGAGATGACTGAGCTTCGTCACTGGATGTCGACTGGCAAACGAGTCGTAAAGCGCCATGTCGGTGAAGAAGAAACGAATGTGCCTGTTGAAGAAGCTGCGGACTTGGTCGTAGTCGTAGCCTGAATCGACGAATAAGGCACCAATGTAAGCCTCAACCACATCGGAGAGCCACTTGGGGGAGTGCTTGACATTAGTCCAGTAGTCCTGTGAGAAAACCCCAGGATCCTCGGCTTCAGCTTCAGCCTCTTCTCTCGCCAGGTCGAGTGAGGACACGTATTCTTGGGTCTGGTTCAAGATATGGGAATTGCCGGCCAAGATGTGTTTGTGAAATCCAAGTTTAACGCAGAGGCTAGCCAGGAACTGATTGCTGACCATGGCCATTTTGTGCTCGGTGAGCCACTGCGGGTCGGCGTCTGGAAACTTGTTGAAGAGAAAATCCACGCAGACCATGTCAAGGAGGGCATCGCCAAGAAACTCGAGACGCTGGTAGTTGGGCAGACCCTCGTACGCCTTAGGCCACGATGGATGCTTGAAAGCGCTTCGAAGGAGGGCAGGGGACTTGAACTTATATCCCATGGTCTCCTCAATCTGGCGTGCTACCTCCCGTTGCATCGCACTCGACTTGCCAAACTGCCACTCCGGGGGAGTATAGGCGGCATAGTAGTCGCCCCATGATGTCATGAGATGATTCTTCTCCTTGACCGTAGCAGTCACTGCTCGTATAGCCATGTCGAAGTCACCGGAGTCAGCATATGTTAGGTACGCCGCGCCGATGAGAGCTTCACAGACGTCTGCAATGGATTTGTCTGCGAGGGCATGCTTGTTGACAAAATTGCCTTGTTTTCCGCGCTTGAGCTGCAGTCCTTCGGGGTACCAGCTGCGGCGATCGAATGATTTCGAGCGCACGTACTCCTGAAGGTTCCTGTCGACCGCCTTGTTGAACAGGTTCTGGTTGCAAATCAGAAGCATGCGTTCGACGTGATACGCGAATTCATCGTTGTCTGGCTTGGCTGTGAAAATAGCAATGGTCGTCGCCATCTTCAAGAAGCAATCGCCAAGGAATTCTAATCGTTCGTAGTTGTTCCCCATTCCACTCTGAAAGTTGACTTTCTCCTGGTCATGCACTTCACTGTTGTCCGAGTCTTTGGTCACGGCCTCGAGCGCCAAGTCTGGCCGAATGTCTAGATTCAAGAGATTGCATGCATCGAGAGCAATCATGACGGAGTCAATTCGGTGAATGATGGCCGGGAAGGCGAATGCCATGGCGACTGTCTCGATGGGGAGCTGCGCTTGTTAGCAAAACGATCCTCGAGCTTTTGATCCATAGGAACTTACAGTTGAGACTCTCAAGGGCTCCAGGATTACATAGCAGATGCGTGATCCATCTGCGGCGACCTCGATAAAGTCGTCGAGGAGGTTTCGTCTGAGAGACACAACTTCGGCCTCAACCACGGGTTGATCCTCCCGCCAAACTCGTTTGCGCCGGCTTTTCAGCCAGAGACTGACGCTGTACTCCGTGATGTTCTTCTCGACGCTGGGATCTCGCCAAGGCCTGTGGCCGGGGTCAGGAACACCCTCTGGAACCGGATCCATCGGCTTCATGTCCTTTCGAACTCCACGCAGATACAACTTGCGGGATCCCGCGTAGAGATCGGTGACGAACTTTTCCACGAAGAATTCATCCGGTGTGTTTTCGTTCCAATCCAGGTAATCCCTGTCCTTGGTAGCCCGAAGATGACCCCAATCGATCACACTGTCTGGGTCCTCTATCTGTGAGAACTTGGTTGAGTGGTCCTTCGTCGTCGGAGCGAGGAAGTAAGGTACATCGTCAATCGGGGCCTCATATTCCTTGCTGAATACATCCTTGAAAATTCGGAAGGTAAAGACTTTCAACGTTTCCGAGTCATCTACAGAGACCTGGATCGGTGAAGGAAAGGACACCGCGTGGGCCTCTGATTGTCGATCGTTGCCGAAGAATAGCGGAATGGTTGGGAGGTCGGGCAGTGGTTCTCTTGTGAGAAGTAGAAGTGGCTTCGACACTCTGCCAACGGCCACAGGGGTTTTTAATACCAAGACAGTGACAAAAAGTGTGCTGAAAGGTCCTCGTCTGGACCAAATATCTGGCTTGGTACGCATATCGTACTCTGCCCTCTTGTTGGAGCTCACAGCAAGTCGGGCGTTGCGCATGACAGGAAGCTTCTTGGTGAAGACTGGAAGCAGGTGATGATCAATGAACTTCTTCTTGATCAGCTCTTTGCACATCTCAAATGCAGCAGAGCACCGGGCGGCTTGCTTGTTCCTGTGCGGAAATCCCATCATGCTCAGAACTGGTGATTTTGGAGGTAGCTGGACCTCAGCAATGAAGTTCTGGCCCTGGTTGACTACCACGTACTCCGGAGTCAGAATTTCGTCGCTGGATTGGCGCAAGGAGGAGACAAAGCTGGCCAGAACCACCAGGCTAGACATCCAAGTCAGCTTTGCGCCGGTGGACTCGATGATATATGATTTGAAGTGGAATTCTCCTTGAAGGACACTGTCTTTAATGTCCAGGCCGGCGATCTTCCTGTCCTCGGGCAAGGCACTGCAGAAGCGGCGCAGCGTGGACTGGTCGTACATAGCCTGTGCTACGGTTCTGCTGTGCCTTCCGTTTCCGCTCTCGATGAAGGAAAGGTACTCAGAATTATCCTGCCGCGCGCGACCCTTGGACTGAATGTACTGGATGGCAGACCTGTACAGATCAAATCGAATGACCAAATTGCAGTCCGGGATGTCGATGCCTTCTTCGGCGACCTGAGTTGCGAAGAGACAGTTCAGATCGCCACGTTTGAACTTGGATATGGTCAAGATCTGCTCCTTGAAAGACATGTTGGCGGCTCCTGCGTCTGTCTGACTGCCAACCTAAGAAATGTTAGCCGTTTTCCCAAGTCTCTATTGTGTTTGACATACCAAGGCTGCGGGGTTGAGGAATGGAATTTTGGCACCATCCTGTTTGAAAAAGTCTGCAAGGAGCAGGGCCGTGAGTCTCATCTCCACGAACACGATGCATCGATGATCCGTGGGCTTAGAGAAACGAGCTTGAATTTCCTCCCACAAACGAAGAACCTTGATAGAGAGGTGATCGAGGCTCGGCGTGACGGCATCAAACTCATGTGACTTGACGATGTCTCGGAGCTTTTGGACGGCTGCCGTCTCCTTGTCGCTCATGTCGAGGTACGAATAAGTCATGTCTGTTCTGTTTGCGAGACGCACAATTGTCTCGTCTGTCAGAAACAGCTGCCACAGGCGATCCGCCAACCAAGGGCCGAGAAACGATGTTGCCTGGCGTGCGAATGACAATTCTCTGCGAAAATGTTGGTTGTGTCGGACAAGGTCGGACACCTTGCGGTACAACTCGGTCTCGAACGGCGCAGGTAGATTATCATAGTGGATTTCGTTTTCTGTGATTGTGCGGACGTGCGGCCTCAACGACGATGATTCTTCAGACACAGTTGCAATCTCGCTGTGAAGCAGACCTTCAAGTCGCGCGGCAGCAAGCTTGACGTCCGTCTGAGCATCCACGGGCGATGCAGTCATGCCAAATATTCGGGGTCTCTTTTGCTTGTCTGGCTCCTTGAAGTAAAAGTCCTTGATGATGCGCGCGTATGGGTGATTTTTCTTGGTGTGATGAGCCTCATCAAAGATGAGAAGGTTGATCTGGTCCATGCGAATGTACGAGTGCGACAAACACTTGTGGAGAATGGCCGCAGTACAGACTATGACCTTGTTCTCTTCGAAATGCTGGGCCCAGAACTCGTGAGACCACATCGACTCGACCATCTCTCCGCAGAAACGTGCCACTTTATGCTCGAGGTTGCATTCGAGAACAGCATGCTGCTGAAATACAAGTGACACTTTGTCAACCTAGGTACCAAGGCTCAGTCAGGCTCAGCGAAATCAAAGGGGTCTGGAACCATACCAAGAAAAAGGCAACGCGCTTCGGGTTTCCCGCCTCGCGATCCTCTACCTCTTTTTCCAGAATGTGACGCAGCAGCAACGCAGCGATGAGAGTCTTGCCGGATCCTGATTGAAGTTAGTCCGAAGATTGACGCCAGCGTGAAACAAGAACGTACCAGTGTCCAGAACCGCGATGATATTCTTCTTCTTGGCTCTCTCGAAAAGCTCAATTTGGTACTCACGGGGAGCCTGTATGTCCTTGCTGGTTCTACTCCGTATGAGGCCCTCAGCGGACATGTCTATATCCTCCTTAGTCAACTTGTCGCCCGATTTCAGGAGATCAGGGTTCGAGTGGATCCATGACTGGAATGTGGTGTTGTCCACCCGCTTTTTCTCTGAGATCTTTCTCGGCTTCTCTGGGTTCAGGCTCCATCGACGGTATTCGTCTTCGGCCTCGGCCTCTGCATCGTCATCGTCATCGTCATCGGCATCGGCATGATCTTGCCCCTCCTCTTGTTCGACATGATGGGAGTCAGGCGAGGAAGGAGGAGTGCTCGAACCAAAGCCTGAATCCCCGCGAGAACACGTCGCAGGCGAGGACGGAGAAGCTTCCTTCGTGGAGAGAGCGACCAAACCGGCGTCTTCTTCGGTCTCGATTGCCGAGTCTGTCCCAGGGGCTCGCCGCAGAGGTGTAATTGGTGTCAGGTAAGTTCCATCCTGCTCTGTATTTTTGGCGAAACAATCCGACAGAGAATCGAAATGACCCTGTTTGGTTGTCTCCATGTCTCAAATCGGCACCTCTGATATCGCCTACGGATATCGCACTGGGTGATTGAAATGTTGGCGACCGGGTTGTCTGGTTTCAAGAGGTCAAGCAGGCGTGGTAGAGAAAGGAAGAGCGGAGTGCGTGATGGTATCGGGGAAGGTACAAATATCAAGCTACCTGCCTTCCTGGTTACAGGCTGGTGCAGCTTGGAGTGGTTGAGGGATCCGATGGGCAAGTACGCAAAGTACCTAGGGAAGTGGAGATAAGGGCACAGAAGTCTGACCTACGCAAAGCTGGGAAAGGGAAGACAGTTGCAGAATATCAGTGACCGCTCTCATATAGATGATGTGAATGGTGGGTTCTGCAGTGGTTGAGGATGTTGAGGTCGAAGAGTTCCGCAGCTACCGCTGTTGTAGACGTTGGGTGGCAGAGAGAGGGAGAGAAAAGGGCCAAGAAGCTGGGATTCTATAGATATCAAAGGGAAACAACCTGGAATGATGGAAGGGGAGGCAGTCGCAAACTCAGGGCGCTTCCTTCCTTGAAATTTTCCACGGGAAGCAGCATAAGGTCACCACCCTACCTAGGTGGGTAGGAGAGCAAATGAGATCGGGCCTATGGAGGAGGTGGTTTGCTTCAGTTCTTGGCGGATAAAACTAGACGGTTGAAGGTTTCCCTTGTTTCATTCAATCGCACTTTGATTCAAGTGTCTGCGTTTCTCAATATGCCTAGGACCCAGGGCAGGAGCGAAGCTACCTTGGTCAACTACTTTCGGAAGGGAGGACGCACTGAGCTCAGCAATGAGCCATCCCTTCCCTGACGTAAGCATGGATATAAGTTCCATAAGACAAACCAGACGAGAGAGAAGAAAAAAATTGAACAGCGTCGCACAATGCGGGTGAGGCAGTTGACAAAATCAACTACATGCCATCTGGGCTTGATTGCGCTTCTGAGTGTGGTTGCTAAGACGAAGTAATTCCCTCCGTCCCAACTTTACCGTTCCCATCATGACCCCTGTTTTGCCCCGCCACACAAAGGCGCTAAGGAACATTAGATAAGATAAGAAGCTAGACCCTGGAGCGGGGCACTCAAACGCCCGGTCGCCACCAAAGAAACGTCTGGTCCGTTTCTCGTGATAGTTCCTTTCAAATGCGCAAAGTAGCACAAACTTGCTAGCTTAGCTTAAACTGTCACGCGCCACACAAGCACCCTGATCGTCCCTCTAGCTTACATAGAGATCTACAGCCCGAAAATCTCCATTCAGAGACTTTTGTACCCCTCTCAACGCTCGTTTCGCATCTCCCTGACCTCCGCAAGACAACCTGCAAATCGCTACCAATCCTCGAAACACAACCTACCTTCCACTCCGAGCTCGCAGTTATCTGTCCCAAACCGCACAAATGGCGGACGACGACAAACCTCAGACCTTAAAGTCTGTCTTCTCCTCCGCTGAGAAGAAGCGACTCTCTCTCGAGAACTCGTACGAGGCCTCCTCGCCGACCTATCTCGACGACCTCCGCACCGCCATCAGGGAGTACGAGTCCTGCCTCGACATAATCTCCCGCGCCGGCATCTTCTCCCCCAACGAGTCCCTTGAGGACCTTCCGACCTCCTCCCTGCCCTACCTCCTCATCACCTCCCACCTCGCCGACCTGCACCAGAAGACGCCCTCCCGCCGCCCTATCGAGCGCCGCGTCGCCCTCGAGCGCGCCCGCGAGTCCTACGAGACCTTCCTCGGCCTCCTCGACTCCTACGAACTCCTCTCCCAGCCCAACAAGAAGCTCTACTCGAGCTACACCGACGAGCCCCTCGCCTTCTCTACCCTCGGCAGCCCCTCCGACCCCTCGCGGCGTCGCGACGCAAAAATTGCAAGCTTCAAATCCGAGCGCGCCCTCAAGGAGCGCCTGGAGGCTCTCCGTAAGGATCCGCGCTACAGTCGCTACGCCGACGAGGAGGATGCCGACGATGAGGTCGTCCGCGACCTGCACCTCGCTCACGTCGCCTATGCTGCGCACATGGCCTTCCAGGGCCTCGAGGGTATCAACCGCGAGATGGAGATCCTCGCCCACGCCACCGTGCCCTTCATGCCATCGCCGACATCCGTCGAGGAAGACGAGCGCCGTCGCGCCGAGGACCGCGGCGCCGACCCGGACGGCTTCACCGAACGCCTCGAGGCCCCACGCCGCTTGCACAGCATGTTCGGCCAGCCCGGCGGTCCGCTCCTTTCCAAGGACGGCAAGCCCATGCAGCCCTTCACGATCGTTGGCTCGAGACAGGAGATGGCCACCAACGTCTTCCGACCGGGCCACAACCTCCCCACGATGAGCATCGACGAGTACCTCGAGGTCGAGCGGCAGCGCGGCGGTATCATCGAGGGCGGCGGCGAAGCCAGCTGGCACCGCCCTGAGCCGGACGAGGACGACATCGAAAAGGCAGACGAGGAGACGATGAAGGCGAGGGCGTGGGATGAGTTCGTCGAGGCGAACCCCAAGGGGTCCGGAAACACACTTAATAAGGGATGAGCGGGCATGAAGAGGAAGAGGATACAACGGGCGATCGGAGTAAATACAGGCAAAGGGCGGGAGTTTCACGCATAGACATAAAAGGAAGAATACCATGAGTCGACGCCAATGGGGCGCTCACACATTTTGGTGGGATGGGTACCTTGAGCGTAGTTTCATTTTTGTATTCATCTCATACGGCGGAAGAAAACGTCTTGAATTCGCAGAGTTGTCTGTTGTCATCCGACTGATTGTGTCTGATCTAGAAAGGGGCAAAAGACTCTTTCGACGTCTCCTCGGTTTCGTCCCGAATTTTAAAGAGTATCTTGTCATCCAGGGCACATCCATTGCAATTTGTTACCCCCTCCTTCCCCCCAAACGCCAAGAAAGAAGAGCAAAAACAAAGTCATGTCAAAATCCCAAAGCCGCAATGCATATCTTAGACCATGACTAGATCGTCGTCATCATCTAGGGAAGAAGCAGACGGGGCGGTCGTCGTGGTCGCCGTCGCCGGACGTGCGTTGGTGGTGGCCGACTGCTGCTGCGTTCCGTTGTAAGCAGAGGCAGCCTGGTCGCTTGCTGCTTCGGCGCCAGTTGCGACGTATTCGGGAGTCGCCTCCCGCGATCGGCTGTCATCAGGACCGACCTCTGTCATGACCTCGTCCATGTCGTCGCAATCGTCATCTTCTCCCAGGTTGAAGCTGGTATCGGCATCAGACTGATCGGGTGTCTCGTCGCACACGAGCGTGACCAGGGCGTCCGCGATGGGCTGGCCGTCCACTGGGACAGAGAACTTGGCGTTGACAAAATCCGATCCACCGTCCGTGAAAGACTCGGAATGTATCGATGTATCGTCGGCTACAACCTTGCTCCGGTTGAAAATCGTCGAGATGCCATCCTGCACATCCACGCTACCGGGGCCGACGGTACTGCCGCCCTCCAAACGGAGGTGTCTCAGCTCGTTGCTCACGGAGCCAGCCACGCTGGATGCGTCCGATGGAATCGTGACTCCCGTGTGGTAGGCCGGTCCGGGGCCCGCCGGTCCGTAATCGGCCGGGGGCAGCGAGGGCTCGAAGACGCCCCCGGTGCCGTCGTCGTTACCGCCGGCCCAGAGGGGAAGGAACTTGAACTCGTTGTGAGTCAAGGTGAGCAGGAGGTGCCAAGTCATTTGCATTGGGATGTCAAAGTCGATGCGCACGCACTTCTCATAGAAGGGTACGAGGAATTTCCTGACGGAATTCTGGAACTCGTCGACATCGAAGGCGTGCCGGCTCGCGGTGAACCCACTCGGCACGATGGGTTCGTGACGCGGCAGGTTCAGGGCCTCGCGCCAGAATGGCATCACGCTGAACTCGGGCTTGGCGAGCAACTGTTGCAACAGAGACCACAGCTCTCCGGCATGGCGAAAGAAGTTAAATTTCAATGAGCCGCGGTTGAAGGTGGAGCCAACACTGTTCCAATGGTCTCCGATGGCCTCATACATGAAGGGGCAGAGTGCCTTCTGGGCGGGGCTGAACTGGCTGTAGATGAGCTCGAAGCGGTGGAAGTGCTGAATGTCGACGTAGGTAGCGCGGTGGTCGTCGATCTTAGTCAGGCGGTCGTGGTCCAGCAGCTTGTGAAAAGCCTCGTTGGTGACAAAATTCTTCCACGCAATCTTCAACGTCGTGGCCAGATTTTGCGCCACTCTCTTAGCCTTGACACAAATCTCGTCGTCGGGGCGGCTCGCGAGCATGTTGATTAGGTTCTGCAGCCGCAGCCACTCGTCGATCCGCAAGTCGTCGTAAACGGTCTCGCTCACCAGCTGGCTCACTGGGCCCGCAATGCGCTCGACCATGGCTCGGGCAGCGTGCTGGATGAGGTTGTTCAGGTCATCGCCCGGGTCGTGGCGCTTCCGTCCGAAGACTGTGTAAGGAGCCGCCTTGGGGGTGCCGTTTGGACCGGCAGCCTCCTCTATGGCCAGCTCATTGACCAGGATCCGGAAGGCGGAGCGAGTGACTTCATCCAGCTTCAAAGCCACGCCAATCTGAAGGCTCTCCTCGGGCAGAACCTCAATCATGACGGTGTTGTTGGGGCTCATGAGCCACTGCAAGACCAAATCACGCTACAACCCTAGTCAGAGATCGATGTCATTTGGCGCACGATAAGGGCAGAATGTGAACTTACCACCACGGTCGTACAGTCAAAGATCTTGGCCACAGCCACCAGAGTCCATACGCGAGGAGCCGAGTCTATGAGAACCCGTTTGTGTGCAATGATACACATGAGGCGGAGGATGTTGACGCGGTGACGGATCGGGCAGTAGTCGGGGATCTGTCGGAAGGCGGGAACCGGCTCAGGTGCGAGATCGCCCCTCGATTTCTTCTCCAGCAGCTTGGCAGCGGTTCCATTGGTCGACGAGTATGCCCGCTCTCGGGGCTTGCCATTCTGCGGCATGACCTCCCGCAAGCTTTGCGCAATAGCAGTCTCAATGGCGCGCTCCATCATGGGGTCTCTCTCCTCATTCTCATTACGCTTGCTCTCACTCGCAGAAATTGCATCGAGCGTCACGTCGAGATTGTCAGCGCGGTCCCGCTTGTCGTCCTTCCAGCAGGAGCAAATGTCATCATGTCCAGAGACGACATAGTCGTCGACACCGTGTTTGTCGAACGCGGTCCACCAGTTGATGATTCCAGGTGTCAACGAGACCTCTGTCATCTGGAACACGAGGTCGTCTCCTTCAGAGGGCGGAGTCAGATCCAAGACGAACTTGATGCCTTCAGGAAGCTTGTTGACCAGCTTGCGACGGCGAAGGATGCGGTACTGGTAAGTCGGGCTGAGCATTTCGGCAAACTTGGATGATCCGGTGTCCAAGAGCTTCTGGGAAGGCATGCGGAACTGTACCGAATTCCAGGCGTAGATGAAGCAGTCGACATTATCGGCAGGTCTAGCTGGAGGGGGGAAGTCGACAAAAACTAAGGTATCTCCCTTGGAAAGTTCGCTCTGAATGTCGTGAAGAAGAAACTGAGAATAACGCCGACCCTCAATGTGCGTCATGTCGGGTTTGGGAGGGGGCCTGTACGCGAAAGGCGCCCAGCTCCTATTTTTGGGAAGATCTGTGACCTCGATGAGGTCATCATCCTCTGCAAGCTTGAAGATGTCGTCTTCTTCTGAACTCTTAGAGGCGAGGGCATTGGTAGCGGCGACGGGCTCAGGGTCGTCGGGGGGGAGTGTAACAGGCCAAGGATCGCCAGCGGCTGGGTTCCAAGCATCAATAGCAGCGCCAGGCTGCGGTTCCGTTTCTTGAGGGTCCTCCGGTACGAAGCGGGGGCGAAACGGAAGGCCTTGGTCCGGATTGAAGTCCATGATGCCGGTAGTTGTGAGATGACGATGAGAAAATAGGCTCCCCGGGCGCAAATGGCGGGGGTTTGAAGTCGTGGACTTCCGAATGTTGGGTACGGCAACCGAGGAACGTGGGAGCGGTGCAGATGTAAGCAAACAAGAGGTCAACGAGCTCTGTGACTGTTGTACAGAAGTAAATAGAAAGAGCCGCGGACGGGCGGCGGGAGTTAGGAATGATTGAGATCAGGTTGTTTTCCTCCGACACGACTTGGGGTTCGCAAGTTGGGCGCCGAAAGCTGAAGGTGGACGTCAGAGGGTTGCGCAGCCTTATCCAGGCAGCAAGGCCTCGAGGAGTCAGATGTCAAAGTGGATGTGTCTGGGCCCTCCACTTGTCTGTCCTTGGAAGGTAAAGTAGGTAGGTAAGGTAGTAAAAAAAAAAAAAGTCAGCAGAGCCTCAGGAGACGTTGAAACCCGCGGACGACCCAGCTGCGAGGAAGACTGGAAGTTGACAAAGAAGCTCGGCGTTTCCTGCTATTGCCCACGCCTCAAATCTCAAATGATGCAAAGGCGGCGCTGAAGCAAGTGTATGAAGGCCCGACAGAGTGAGATGACAGAGAGAACGAGGTGAGGCTCGAATGGAGGGGGTCAACTGGAGGCAGCGGCCTGTGAGGCGGATGCTGTGCTGCCCACTGGGGCTCAGCTGTGTACTTTGTGTGTGTGAATGTGGGTGAGTGGTGTGGCTGTTTAGATGCTCATGCTGGTGTTGGTGCTGGTGCTGGTGTTGGTGCTGGCGCAGTAGTAGAGCAGGCATGCTGGGAGGCGAATGATGCAGAGTCTGAGCCAGAGGCAAAGGCAAAATCAAAGGCAAAGGCAAAGGCGAGGCGGGCGAGGCAACCCGTGACCTGCATGCAGCTTGGGGTTGGGAATGGGAAGTGGTCATATGGAGGTGCTATGATCCACGGTAGCTTTGCTTTGCCGCAGCTGTGCATAGCTGATAGCTGTCTGCCCGCCTGTGCTGTGCTTTAGGTACTGCATCTCACTCCCGACACTGGAGGCACTATTCCTCGGGAGGAAGGAAGGTCTTGGGCCGGCCACGTCTGCACTGGCAGGCATGAGAAGCCACATTTGAAGTGCGGCCAGGACAATGAAGAGAGACAAAAGACCCTGTCTGTTTCCAAGATCAAGCTTGAGCTTCCAGGCAGCCGGCCCTTGGACCGAAGTGGCGGAAGCCCAGCGACGTGGCCAGTCGGCTTGACACTCCTTCCACCTGGCAGTTGTGTGCCGTAGACGTATCCTGTAGCCGTCGAAAAGCGAGCCAATTGATCCAACGAGGAAAGAGGATGCCTGCACTGACGAATGAACACTAGTCCTTGCCTGAATAGGTCGTGGTTTGGCAGCTTCGGGAGGACAAGCCACGGATGTCAGCCACCAGGACGACGTCAAGTGCCAACTTGTGACACTGAGGTGAGGTGTACCTTGGACGAAGTTGTGGTAGTGGGGGAAAGTCCCACTGGTTCAAGCCGACGGCCCTGTGGATGGCCGCTGCTGCCTGTAAGGTTAGGGGAAGCTGGGTGGTACCCAGGTAAGCCGGCTCCACGCCCCCCGGAGAATCAACAGTAGGTGGAGCAGCGCGCCCGGGGCCCATTCCCGGGCCCGTCCCGGTCGGCCTTTTCAGTGGAGACGTTGGTTTGCTCTTGGGTACTACCTTACAGTGCACTATACCAGGGGCGTGCTTGGCACTTGATAACCCCGCCATGCCTTGAGATCCCCTCCGGCCGCTACCTACCTTACCTACCTACTTAAGCAATACTTCTCTCCCCTTTTCTGCACCCTTTCCCTCACTTTGGCCTTTTCCACCTCAACCACGCCATCAACAGCTCGGTCCCTCATTCACACACGCAATTCCAGGCCATGGTTCGCCGCAAGAAGGCCTCCAAGGAGGACTTCAACTACAACCACAACGAACTCGTTTCGATAATAAAAAAGCACTATCAGCTGCTTGTTGACATGGCATATCTGGACCCAGCAGATGTCCGCTGGCCCCCAGAAGCAGGATGGTCCGACTCGGAGCTTAATGTGGACGCACTGCGGACGCTGGAGCGCAACGACACGGTGATGGAACTGTTGCGACACATCCCGTATCCGCGGGTTCGGAAGACCGAGATCTACTACTCGACGTAGGCCATCTCCTACTTGCGTGAGCATTGGCGGCCCGAAGAAGGTGGCAATCCCGATTGGCACCAGCAGTCGTTCAGTTCGCTCCGTCTGGCGCCGTTTGATGGGCCCATGCCGCCACATCTCATTACGTTGACATTCGAAGAATCCGAAATAGGTATCACCTGGGTCATCGATACGGACCAGGGTGAGGCCCTCATTCCCGTCTCTCCCGTCTCCTGGGTACTAACGCGCCCTCCTAGGATGTATCTATCCGCACGGCGAGGATTACTATCTCTACGACGACGAACCTCCTGAAGTGGATGACGAGGACATGTGGTGGCTCAAAGCAAATGCCATGGCATTCGAAGCATTCTTTGACGAGATGACGAGCAAATCTCGTCCCTGACGCTCATCCCGGCACCTGCAGCTGGTAACCGCGGTCAAAGCATACTTGGAAGCGGAGACTCAGACTCCAAGGTAGGCCTTTTCGTGGGAAAGAAGCCGGGGTTTTCTTTTGAAGTTCGTTGCTGTTAGGCCTTTTCTAATCTGCTGCAGGTCATCAAGGACTTGTATCGTGAACATGGCTGGCCAGGCGCATTTCGCAAGGAAGAATTTCTCCAAGCTGCCGTACCAGCTCGCGAAGCCGCCATAGAAGCCGAGCGTCGCGCACGACGCGGTTGAGACCCAGAGTCATCAGATGCTGGATAAGATCAGGCAGTATTTTTCAAGTGAATATACATCAAAACCAATGGTTGAGAATCCAAATCGTCTTGTCCCTACGACCATCCCGACCCTCAGCCTACCGCGATGCAGTAGAAGTAATTCGGCCATATCTGCGTCCCACAGTTCTCTCCGTTGGGCCCAAGAACGGGGTTCAGTGCGAACAACACGGACATATCGATCCCGTTGTCGTTCGCAAGCTGCCAGCAAGATGCGCCAGCCAGGGCCTCGGCGAACTTGATGCAGTTCTCGGGGATTCCAGCCTGCGTCGCCGTGGGCTTGACCGGCGCAGTGGTTGTCGCCGGCGGCGCGGACGTTGTTGTCGGGGTGCCACCGGACCCGGACGAGACGTCGACGCAGTAGTAATAGTCAGGCCAGATCATGGTGCCGCAGTTCTCGCCATTGGCGCCCAGAACGGGGTTCCACTTGTAGAACAGCGAGGTATCGATGCCCGCGTCCGTGGCGAGCTGCCAGCACCCGCTGCCTGAGACGGCCTGAACCCACTTGTCAAAGTCCGGGTCGGTGCCTTCATGCTGCGGTGTCGGCTTGGGTACGGCCGTCGAGGTGGTAGCTGGGGCGCTCCGCGTGGACGTCGGGGTGGGGGACCCAGAGCCGTCCCCTGTCGTGGCCACGCAGTAGTAGTAGCCGAGCCAGACCTGCGTGCCGCAGTGCTCGCCATCTGCCCCGAGGGCCGGGTTCAGCTCGAACAGCCGGGCCTGGGTGATCTGGGCGTCGTTCGCCATCTTCCAGCATGACGCGGTGGTGACCGCAGCCTTGATGAACCGGCTGCAGTCGGCTGGGACGCCCTCTTGGATGAACTCAGAAGGAACGGCGGAGGGTCCCCGGGGGGGGCATCATGGGAGATGGTGTCAAAACACTCACGAGATGCACATGTACTGGTTCGCGACCAGGATGTTTGGGTTCCAAGCCACAAGTTGCGACACGCTGACCGGCTCTGTCGCGTTAGATAGGGCGCTGGAAATTGACTCGCTGCGGAGAGAAGTGGTATTAACTCATATTCGACAACTCCAAACTGTCAGGATACACCCGCAAATACGTACCACGTATCCCCTTCGTTAACACGGAGAATCTCGCAAGCTTCGGGCACACAGACATGGTAGACGTAGTAGCAGTCGTCGGCGCCGGTCGCGTATACAAGCTGGCCCGAAGCAACGCTATACCTCTCGGCGAGCTTGTTGCAAGCGTCGATACCCTCCACGCTGTAGGACTGGACGTCAACAGCACGTGCTGTGCAGTTGGTGGGCACATTTGGCTCTGGCTCCGGCTCGTCATCATCATCTTCCTCAGTTTCCTCACCCTCCGGAATCTCTATGTCGATATCAGGGATATCTTCTTCGTCTTCGACAGTCCAAAGAATGTCCTCAGGACTGGTAGTAGGCTCTGGGGCCGTCTCATTGAGCTCCCAGGCGTAGGGGTACAAGGGGACAACTCGCGTCGTCAACGGCCCAACACTTGTCTGGCAGACGGACTGAACATCCTGGAACTCGCTCACGAGGTAGTCGGAGTGTTCGGTGTCTGGGAAGAACTCGGACGTCACGCGGCGGTACAGCATGTTCAGGAAGCACTCTGAGCACAGCAGGTCGTCATCGTACAAGGTCGAGATGCGACTGTTCTTGGCAGACACGTTGGCGGGGTTGATACACCACGGGTCGGCGGGATTCGCGGCACAGTCAACCTCCACGACGTCCGAGCCGGTCCAGTTGTAGGACTGCGTCAGGCACCATTGGTTGTTCGAGTCGCGCAGACAGGCTATCTCCATGCCTTCGACGAACCGGAGACTCAGAGTCTCGGCCGGCACGGCGCGGTCAGCGACAATGAGCCAGTCGTCTGGGCACGCAGAAGCGACGTTCTGAGTCCACGTCCGCGCGCTTGCTGTGCAGTCGGCGACGCAGAGGTTGGTCACATCCTCGTCCGTCCAGTAGACGTCGTCGACCTTAACAGTCCACTTGAAAAGGTCTTCGTCGCATGGCAGGGTGGTGTTTCTAGCGGACGATCACAAACTTGTTAGTCTCAACTTTTGTCTGTGACTCGCAGAGCAAAAGGCTGGGGACATGAAATATTAAAGGCACTTACAGAGCCGCAAGGCAGGTTTGGCTGATACCGAGCATCTCTGCCATGGGTTCGGGTTGAACGATTGGATATAGTTGGAAACCCACCTTGCCCATGGCAGACGGCAAGAATACCAACCCAGCAAGGCCATAACGAAAGGGGAAGCATCGTCACAAACAAAAGAGTGTAGTTTGCGGGCGGATGTGGGTGAGCAACCTGATCGCTGGCGTTGCGGACGAGCTGGACGCAACTCCTATTAAGAGTCTTGTGAAAGAGAACAGTCTTGAGGCATTGGACTCCTTCCTCGGGTACACAGCCAGAGTTGCAGGGCCCATGGCCACAGTATCATTCAGCGTGGGCAAATGGATGAGGCCGGTTAGCATCTTACTGCCAAGCATAGTCTAGACTGCGCTTCTGCAAGGCACCAGCAATACCTCAGAATAGCGTCCAGCTTGGCCGGATGGGGCAGGTGATATCTTTCAATTAGGAACAGAACGTCGAAGCGATGGTAAGGAGACTTTGTGTTTCTTTCTCTGTCTGATTAGACATAAGCAGAGCTGCAGCACAACGCTGACATGGCAGCTGCCAAGACGATAGTTGTGAATCTGACTGCAACCCTACGCTTGTTGCAGACAACTCGTGGAACCTGGCCGGCGAATGGACGAGCGGCCCAGTGCGCCATAAGGCTAATTTAGAGTCGAAAGTAACTCCTCCGTGCCACCATCATTGTTGACTGCATATCAAACTCGACGGCCGTTGAACCCTCCATCTCACGAGCATGAGACCCTGAACGGAACCTCATCTCCGTCGGCATCGGCACGAGACGCAGGTACCAAAACCCCTCACCAGAGTTGCATCTAGCCCTTACTTTGAGGCCGAAAGAAACTCGGCAT
The DNA here is from genome assembly GCA_024584535.1 of Colletotrichum gigasporum. NCBI lineage: Eukaryota > Fungi > Ascomycota > Sordariomycetes > Glomerellales > Glomerellaceae > Colletotrichum > Colletotrichum gigasporum. Next base: position 4,296,675 of record CP077951.1, read on the forward strand.
CTTACGAGCAGGGGAGGTGATGCTGCGGCGAGGGACTCGCCTTCGACCCTCAAGACAAGTCTCTTAAATGATCATGACCATCCCCACGATGGACGGGTATGTGGTGTACTCTGCAGGACATCACTCACATTCACTCCTTGCCACACTCTTCCCTGTGTTTCCGCTGGCTAGTCCGCAGTTATGCGCTCTTCTCTCGCTTCCCGGATCACATTGGTCCTATCCGTTCTTTTTAGTCAACTCGTTGCACAGTCCTACTTTGCGTTGAACTCTGCCTATGGGCTCCTGCAGAACAATATTGCTGCCGAAGACCTCGAGCTTCCGGTGGGAACATGCAACGCCAATACACCATGTGTGAACGGTGCCTGCTGTAGCGGTGTAAGCTTGCCCTTCTGCACCCACGACACGTTCCCAGTCCCCGCCTCCAAGTCAGCATTGCTGAGTTTCCTTGTTCTCTCTTCTAGACTAGTGGCCTCTGCGGATACTCTCCATCAGAGTGCGGCGCAAACTGCACTTCAAATTGCGATGCCAAAGCGGAGTGCGGCCAGTACGGCAAGCCCGGCAAACAAATCTGTCCACTTGGCGTCTGCTGCTCCAAGTTCGGGTAAGCCGCAATATGCTCGTACCTCTTGCCTGATCAGCTTAGGCATACTATCTCAAACGATCACGAGGGCTGACAAGCGAATGGCAGCTTCTGCGGCTCGACTTCTTAGTTCTATGATACCGAATGCCAAAAGGGCTTCGGCGGTTGCGGCGATGTCAAGCGACCCTCTTGTGGCAAGGACGGCGGCAGCATCAGCAAGCGATCCATTGGTTACTATGAGTCCTGGGCAAACACCCGTGCCTGCAGCGCCGTCTCGCCCGAGGACCTCAACCTGGACGGTCTGACGCACATCAACTTTGCCTTTGTGTTCTTCGACCCGGCCACGTTCCAGATTGTCCCTATGGACAAGAACGCCGGCTCGCTTCTGAGCCGTTTCACTAAGTTCAAGGAGAAGAAGACCAGCTTGCAGACTTGGGTCAGCGTCGGTGGTTGGTCTTTCAACGATCGTGAGTGCTTTGGCTTCTATCCCATGAAATCCAGTTAGTCTAATACTAGTCTTCGTATTCAGCTGGTCCGTACCAGAAGGCCTTCAGCACCATGGCTTCGACTGCGGAAACAGAAAGATTATCGACGGCCTGATCAAGTTCATGGAGACCTACGGCTTCACCGGCATGGACTTGGGCTGGGAATACCCAACTGCCGGTAAGACTTGTGACTTTCAACGGCTTGAAAAACACAGAATCTGACACATTGTCACCAAACCAGATGACCGTGGCGGCACCGCAGACGACACTGCCAACTTTGTTCTCCTTTGCAAGGAGATCAAGCAGGCGTTCGGCACTAAATACGGATACTCCATCACCTTACCTGCGTCCTACTGGTATCTGCAGCACTTCGACTTCGCCGGCATGCAGCCGTACGTCGACTGGTTCAACGTTATGTCGTATGACATCCACGGTGTGTGGGACGCTGCTTCGAAGTTCGTCGGACCCTATGTTGCGCCGCACACCAACCTCACTGAGATCGACCTGGGTTTGGATCTCCTTTGGCGCGCCGGCCTCAAGCCCGAGAACGTCGTTCTGGGTCAAGGATGTAAGCACTGACATCCTCACTGACATACACAATTGGCTGACCATGGAATGTCTCTAATCCAGACTATGGCCGGTATTTCACACTCAAGGACCCCAACTGCAACAAGCCCAATGGCGTCTGCCAGTTCTCAGGTGGCGCGAAGGAGGGGCCGTGTTCCAAGGCCTCGGGCATCCTGACCCTCGAGGAGATTTTTGACATTATCAAGGAAAAGAACCTCACCCCTGTCAAGGACGATAAGGCGGGTGTTAAGTGTAAGTTGATTACGAGGGGTCATCCTGATGGAAGTCGCACCGTAGACGTCGTACTAATCTAACGGTTACAGGGATTCATTGGGATAATGACCAATGGGTGTCGTACGACGACGCAGAGACTCTCATGATGAAGAAGGCATTTGCAAACTCTCGATGCTTAGGTGAGAATACCTATTATTCTTGGTGCCTGAAGACGTCAGGCGAAGAGAGACTTGAAGAATAGGGGGCCAAAAAATGCTGACTTCACCACGGGTGGTTCCATGATCTGGGCCTTGGACCAGGTCGACCAAAGGAGCAAGAGCTTGCAATACCCCGAGGACTGGTCCGACGAGGAAGTCAAGGGCGTCTGCTACACGACCAATTGTGGCGAGTCGTGCCGAAAGGGCGACCACGAGGCGACCCAGATGAATGGCCAGCCAGGGTCTCTCTCCGCCATGGACCGTTGCCCCAAGGACAAGTACCGCCGACTGTGCTGCAACAAGGGCACAACGATGGGCAAATGCCGTTGGCGAGGGTACCGCGGCCTCGGACTGCCCTGTACGGGCGGCTGCGGTGACTTCGAGACCGAGGTCACGCAGAACACAAACCACCACAGCGACAAGGAGGACCAGACCTGCAGCGGAGGAACCCAGAGCTACTGCTGTGCCGGCTTTACGCCGCCTCTCAGCAAGGAGCAGATCGAGGAGAAGATCAAGGACGAGGCGGCAGACGCGGCCATTGCCGCTAAGGCGTTTTGCCGGATTGCCATCACGGCAGCTCTCACGCCCCTGACCTTCATTCCCATCGTTGGTGAGTTCTCCTTTACCTACGGAGCCAGTTGTTTTATCGTCACCCATCTCTTCTTTTTTTCGTCTCACAGTTGCTGACGTATGCTTTCCGTAGGCTGGAGCATCCGTCTCGCAATGCAAGCCGCCGTCCCCGCGCTCGCTATCGCCAACCTTTGCGCCAAGGGCATCGTCAAGGGCGGCAAGTCTATCTTCAAGTTCCGCGGCAAGGACTACAGCGACGACCACCAAACTGACTGGATCAACGGCCGGATGCAGGGCCCCGGCCTCGACTGCGAGCGCGATGAGTTCCCGCCGGCCGCCGTCTGGCAGGGCCGCGACAAACGGCAATGGATCCGCCTCCTGCCGGGCTCCCAGAACGGCGGCGCCGGCCAGCTGTTCAAGGGTGTCTGCCCGGCCAAGTATAAACTCTCGTCCGAGCAGGGACTGCGCGAGCTTGCGCCCTACAAGGGCTGCCGGCGCAACATCTGCCGCTTTGTGGTGACGCGCACGGCGACGACCAACGTCCTGAGCATGAGGTTCATCAACATGCCCAACCTCACGGACGACGGAATCCCGGACAACCCGTGCTACCCCAAGACACTGGTGGACGACCCGGGCTTTGCGCTGCTGACCAACGACCCGTGGTACCGCCGTCACCAGGCTAACCGTCAGTATACGGCGCTGTACGGGGCGCCGCCGGGGCAAAACATCATCGCCGGCAAGGTCAACCGCCCGGGGTACAACAAGAGGGACGACGATGACGAGGGCAACTCCACGCGCAAGGCGACGGACGACAAGCTGCTCAAAAAGCTCGGCTTCCTGCGCTGTGAGGACGGCGACTGCAGCAGCAAGCTGGTGGACCTGGGAATCAAGTCGGCTCCGTACGTCGGCCTCGTTCCAACGGCGCCGCATGCCGCTTCGGCCTTTGCCACGCCGGTTGGCGCGCTTCCTACGTCGCTCAGCGCGGCGCTGGAGACGGCGAGTGCGGTCCACAAAGACGCCAAGGCGTTGATCACCCCGGCCCCCCAGTTGGTGTACGAGGAGGAAGAAGAGTATGAGGATGATGAATACGAGGGGTTGGTTAGGAAGTGCTGAGAACACAAAGAGTTGAGGCCAGGCAAAAGGCTCCTCTACAATATTCCGATGCCGGGGAATGGAGATGGTTAATTTGGCATTTATACTGGACCTCGGATGGTGACTTTCAGACTAGACGCCGAAGATGGCCATCCATGAATGCGTCAGAGCTATCCGTTTCCATCGACCTACCTTATCCCAAGTTTTGTATTGTAGTTCTGACGAGATAATGCCCCCGAAAGCTAATTTCTCTGCCGTCAGGGTCCTGTAAGTAGGGCGTCCCGAGCGTGCATATGCATGCGGGTGGCTTGGAAGTCTCGCGTCCCAAAGCTCGATTATGTCCCGATTGACACTAATTTTACATGAACCCAGTCCATAAAACCAAAAAAAAAAAAAAAAAAAACAAAAAAAACAAAAAAAACCGACGTTGTGGTCTTTTTGGAAACCAATACCCTGAATGTTAAAAGCCCAGTAAGCATCATCCACGCCAACCGAGACAGGCATGCAGCTCCCCCTCCCCTCCCCTCCCCTCCTTGGGTAGTAGTAGCTCCTTAGCTCCTTAGCTCCTTAGCTTCTTAAGGATTGCTACGCCGCAGGTTCCCAACGCCAACCATCGGCTGAAACCTCGTCCGACTCTAAACCTCCGCGCCCCGTCATCACATATCACACACGTACCTAGGGGTTGCCACACACACACATGCGCGCTCCAACATAACTGTGTACTGCGTACATGTACCACCCATCCAACACGACCGACCGACATGGCAACCACATCCGAGGTCCCCTATCCGCCGTCTGCCAGGCATATCTATCTCTCCGACGCTGCATATGCACTCCCGTATCTCCCATCAGGCCATTCCCTAGCGAACCCCGTACTGATGCTTGTGCAGTTGGCTACGTTCCCCCTAAGCGCACAATCCAGTAAGAAACACTTCAGGTAACACCGCCTTGGCCTGGAATCCCCCCATTAGCCCACTCTCCGCCCAACTCGTAGCCATGTCGCGTGCCCATCCGGCCAAGCCCACGCCACTTCAGCCCCTCCCCATCTTTTTCTACCTCCTACTACACCACACTAGAAGTACAACTCACTCGCCAAGTACCGTATTGTTCGGCTCCCTTTACCCTCCCCTCCTAGGGCCCGGCAAACCCTTGCCACGGCAGTCGTTCGTTTCGGCGCCCGTTCTAGGTTCGTGGGGGGCTCGTTAGTGTGAATGGGCCACGTAGAGTAAGTAAGCCCATAGGTTGTTTGTCATTCTTCTCCAATTTACCTCAGAGGGTGTGCCATAATTACCAAGTAATGGTTCAATCGTCCGATCCAGAAAATCAACCACTCGGCAAGCCTCCTCTTCCCCGTCGTTCCCCAACAAAAGCAAAAGGTTCCCCTCCACATCCGCCCCAAGATCCGGGGAGGGAGCTACCTGCACGGGTGCCGAGGACGTGGGACCGGCAACCTCTACTTAACTGCTTGCCCCCCCCTCTTCTGCCACATACAAATACTGGTACTGCTTTCTACAATATCCCCAGTCCAGTATTTCAACAATTTCTGGTAAAATCCTCCTCCAAGTCGTCCTATTCCTGCCCAGTATAGATTCTAAGCCAGCCATGGCCGCAAACCAGCTCCGCCCGGCCATGTAAGCTCCATCCCCCCTCCTCTCCCTTGCCTAGCTCCTCGCCTCAACGCTGTGCATGCAAAATGTTGACGACCCGACCCAGCCGCCACCGCGGTCTCCTCCTCGCCGCCATGGCCGTAACCACCGCCGTCGTCGGCATCAGATACCAGGCCGCCTCCATGAGGACAAACGAGCAGAACCAGCGCACCCGCGCTCCCTACTACGTGAGCGTCGACCGCAGCGGCGGCGGCGTTTAATCAGATCAAACCTTTTCCCAACGACCTAAAGGCCTTTATCGCCGTACCACCACCTCTCTCCCTTGTCCATAATATATACCCGGTAGGCTTGCAAAAAAGGCATGGTTCAGCATAGGCACGATTCAAGCAAGGGCAGAAGACCCCCTCACAGAAGGGTTGCCGTCTCAGGCGTGACGGCACGCACTTGCAGAGACGAACAAAGCAAAAGACACGGACAAGCGCGCTTGAACAGAATGACTTTTTTTTATACATATCAATACAGGAGACTTGGAGGATCTGCAGGGCATGAGGAGGCTCAGATCGATCCAGACAGACTAAAATAAAACAACGTCATTACTCCATCCGCATGTCCAAATGCAATACAACCAGCTCGCGATTTATATGCGGTATGCCTCGAAACAACAAACACGCAAGCTTCCAGGGGGGGGGGGAGGAATGCCCCTGGTTCCAAACGCCCCAGCGATGCGGTAATCACCAACCGTGACCGAGGTATAGCGCGCCAGAAAATGCCCAGCAAATCAAAACGCGTCTCCCCTTTTACATAGAGCTTCGCTTCGTCGGCGCCATGCTCTCGCCGTCCGAGTCGTCCCCCAACGAGTGGGCTACCTCCTTGCCCTTGCCTCTCGCCCTATCCAGGCCTACCTTGGGCTCCAACATGCTCTTGCGGCTCGGTGGGCGCTTGCCCGTGGTCCGCCTCACCATCTTCGGTCTTTCGGCGCCACCCTCCTTCCGTGCGACTTCTGGGCTCGCCAGACCAGCGAATTTCTGCAGCTCCTCGCCCGAAGAGTTGCGGCGTGTGGTCGGGGCAGTCGAGTTCGAGTTGGTCTTGAGCCCGCGCAACTCGCGCGCCACATCCGCAAAGCTTTCCTCCAACGTCTTCATCCGCGCCAGGACAAGCTTGCTCATTCGGTTGCTGTCGCCGGCGTCCGTGCCCCGTCCCGCCCCAGTGAGGCGCGCGTCCTTCATCAAGGCCATGGCCATTTGAGTTTGGAAACTTCCAGGTATAGCTCCCGCCGGGTCTTCAGGTGCTATGTTGTCCGACAAGATGCTCATGTCGACAGAAGACAGTCGGCGAAGGGCATTCGGGCGGAGCCGCTGGTCGATGCCCGTTAGCGCGGCGCGATTGGGCGCCGTCTGAACTGCATCCCGAGGTGGCATTATGGGCCTGGGCCGTGTATTGGTCACGTACGTCTGCCGGCGCGGCGACCGATGCCCACTAGTCGTAGCCGGCTCGACCACGGCGGGCCGACCATTCTGCGGACGCGATCGGGTTGGCGGCGGATCGGGCGAATGAGATGACGAGCTAGCCGGCCGTCGCAATTCCTGCGGAGCGTACAGGATTGTGTTGGTCGACATTGTCCGGCTGTGAGGTATGCGGCGTGCTGAGCGAGGAGTGGCCGCCACAGAAGGGCGTCCGCTAGAACCGAGGGATGACGATGCCGGCTGCGCCATGAAGCGCTTAGACTGAGGAGTCGTCGTGAAGTATTCGTCAATCTGAGTCTGGTGGATCACCGGACCCCGACGACTCTCGCCGGCGTTGGTCGCCAGATCCTCCTCCTCTTCCTCATCGTTCGTGACGAGCTCGTCGTCTCCGTCTGCGTCCGTCTGCTGGTTCTCTTCTTCCCTTGCTTTGGTTGCTGCGGCTATACCCCGGAAAAACGATCCGAAGGCGGGTTGCGACGTGAGATCCGCCGGATCGCTTGCGGCCGATCTGATATCTGATATTTGACGGGACCTCTGAGTTCGAAGTTCCCTTGTGAGACTCAATCGTCTGTGCCAGTCTGGTCGTATGCTTTGGCCATCTAATGTCGGCCACTGACTAGGCTGAGGAGAAGCGGCTGCTTCATCATTCTGGTCCATCCAATTTCGGATCGCATGCTGCGTTTTCCTTCTCTCATGGCGTCTCTGGTTTCGCAGAGTGTTGATGCCGGGACCTCGTCGGAAAACCTCTTCGAGAGCATGGTCTTTCTGGTACCCAGTGACGGATTCTTCACGAACCCGAATATTGGGACTGAACAGAGCAGACCGAGAGGCTGGGTCCGCGAATGAAATAGTCCTGTCACGTCCGTGGTGGTGCCCTTCAACAAGATCCGTAGGCTCGTACATCGACGGAGCCAGCCAGTACTTTTCGTACAAGTAGATGGAGAAGAGGAGCGGGAAATGCGTGACCTTGATGATGGTCCTGTTCAATCGGACGAAATGCTTCAGGGGCATGCAATACCGCAGCGGCATGAGCAGCCAGGCAAAGATGTTTCCAGGAGCAACGTAAGAGAACAGTGCATCGTTCTTGACCATGGAGATTGTGTTGATGGCGAAGAGGAACCTAGCCCGTGTAAGTGACATGCATCAAGGGGGGAGGTGATTACTGACTGGTGCTCTTCCTTCGCGTTGGAAGCGATCTTCATGAACGAGTTGGTCAAGACGGTAATGAGGATTGTGCTGCGATTGTTAGTCTTGGGCCTTCGTCTGTGGGAGGCTGCACTTACACGACAACGAAGTGGCAAAGAACCAAGAAAAAGCCCATTAGGCCCCTCTCGAGCCAGTTATACGACGGCCACCTGCTCGAGTTTAGCTTATGACATACTCAGTTGGAATTGGGTGACTTACACATCCCAAGCAGCTGGAGTGAAGCCCATCAGGATCTGGAAGATCTTGAAGGCGATCTCCGCCGCATCGTTGTTGCTATCGGCGAGTGTGAAGAAGACAAAAAAGCCGCTACACGCGATAAGGATGAGAGTGCAGACCGCTGCTAGATCGACTGCCATCAAACGGAACGCGATGAGCAACTGGGAGAAGTACTGATAGTGATCCAGCACACTGAAAATACGGGGCAGCAACAGGATGGCATTCGCCGCGAGAACGTCGTATGCCGAGTCGTTCCAGTGCTTGGGATCTACGAGGAAGACGCCGTAGACACGCATAAAGTAGTAGACGATCAACAGAACCAGAATTCCCAGATCGAAAACGTTCCAGAAGCTCATTATGTAAAGTGAGAAGCCCTGTTCGTTGAATCCGACAAGCTCATCCAACATGAATCCGGCGCTCCAAAACCAAAAGATCAGCTCCAACGAGCTAATGCGGGCCGAACGCTGAGAAAGGACTGCGAGAAACAGGCCGATCAGGACGAGAAGCGAGAGAGTCGAGAGGAAGAATCTGTAGCGCGGCACTCGGAGACGCGACAGCTTGAACAGGGATGCTTGACGAGGATCGTAGAGGATGACGCTTCTTCGTCCTGGGACTCCTGACTGTTGGTGTGCTTCTTTCTGGGTCTGTCCACCAAGAAGCGGCGTCCGCGCATCGGGTTTGCCCTGAACCGGAGAGGACGGAGGCTCGCGATGTAAGCTGTCTTGAGCTGAGTAGAAGCTAATGGCACCGTTCCAAATAGCCTCCAGTTGCTGTACAACTAAAGGATGGGCCAGGAAGTGCTTGGCGGAAGCGCGGATGGCGACCTCGAGGGTTGAAGTGCGGGATGCGGTAAGGCGAGCCTTGTTTCTCGGATCTGACTTCGGGGCGTTCGCCGGCTGGGCTCCTGGAAGTCCTTGGAGCGGGTAGAAGTCGTACGAAAGGGAGTCGATGAGTTCTCGGGTATTGTATTCCTTCAACAGCTTGAGCGCGAGCAGTTCGCAAACCAGGGCTCTGGTGTAGCTTATACCAGCATTGCCCGGGTAGAGCTGGCCCTCCTTGTTGAACTGCAAGCAGTTCGCCATAAGGCAGTATAGAGTTGCGCGGGAGAACTGCTGGGCCCTGATCTGCTGTTGCATAGGCTTGACCAGGAACTGGGAGACTTGCGGGGAGCGGATTTGGTCCCATGTTAACGTCGTTTCGGTTCGGGTCTGGACGATAATGCGGATGGCGTGGGTAATGCTGTATATGGGTAGAGAATCTAGAGAACCGGTGGTCAGTCCAAGTCTGTATAACTAACTATACTACAGCTCGAGGGGGACAAGCTTCTGGGTTGCACATACCGAGATATGTCTCGGAGAAGAGAGGAAGGACGGGCATGGATCGGTGGGTTTGGTCCTCGTCGTCGATGGCGTCGTGGTCGTCCCCTGAGTGGCCTAGGCCGTCCTCCTCCTCTTCCTCCTCCTCCTCTTCCTCCTCGTCTTCGTCATCCTCGGCCTCGGTAAAGTCTGCTACTGCGTGTCGTGGTTCGCCGCCATAGTGGCGATAAGCCGGTCCAGGGGAGGGCGAGTGCCTATCGTGGAGGCGCTCTATGCGACGGGTGCGATTGCTCTGCTTGGGTCGCAGCAGAGAGGAAAACATTGTCCAGTCGGAATGGTAGATGCAGCCCGCCTCCTTATGCTATTGCGTCTCACGGCGCCATGGAGGAAAACCAGCAAACAGTTCAGGAGAGGGCGAGTAGGGATCGGTTTTGGGGGACGCGCGCGAGTAGGTCGAGGCGGGTTGGCGTGGATGCGAGAGGCCGCTCAGAGCACCGCCGGGCCAAGGAGAGGCGAGAGAAGGTAAGGTGAGGCCGGGAAGTAGGTGGCAGGTCGAGCACGGGAGTAAATAACTAAGCGCAGGCCGGGTAGGCGAGGCAAGGTTGGTCAAGCCGGTCCAGGTTCCCCGTGGTCGAGGCGTAGAAATGGATGCAATATTTTGTGGGGAAGCCGGTCAGAGTCTTTCACTCTTTCACGGCCTTGGAACAGAACACAGCGAACAGACCAAAGGGAAGGAGAGGCGGATATGTAGAGAACAGTGTACAATGTTGGGAGACAACGGCGGCAAGCAACATGCGCGTGGAGCGCGGATCGAGATTCAGAGAGGACGATGCAATTTTTAGCGTAGTCGGACAGTAGAAGGCTAAGCACGGCAAGGCGAGCGATACTGCATCAGGGAGTCCAGGCCGCAGAAGAGACAAAGGCCGGCAGCGCACGTCGCGGAGCCGTCAAGCAGGGCAAGCAGGGCAAGGCAGGCCTGTAGAAGTGCCCAGGTAGGTAAGGTAGGAAAGGTAGGTACTTCTATAGTGTATTATGTATCTATAGTATGTAAGGCAAGGCAGCGCCCCCCCCCCCCCCCCGGCTGCAGGAAAAGACGCTGGTTGCTGGTTGTATGGGTGCTTGTTGTTCTTGGACTTGGTCTTGGACACGGTCTTGGTCTTGGGGTGTTCGATGATGAAAATAGTCGGTGACGGCGGCATTGGACGGGATGGCCTGCGATAAGGAGACACACACCACACACCACACCGGCCGCCACACACCAGCATGCACAAAGCCAGTGACACCACACTCTCAGACCATGGAATGCCTATCTTGGGCAGGCACAGTTTGCATGGTGCTGAGGGTGAGGGGGGGACAACCGAGCAGCGAACAACGGCCAGCAAGAGACGGGAGACGCAGCGATGGGAAACGCGCTCAGTAGTGGAGTGCGCAGTAGTGGAGCAGAGTGTCACGACGCGCGCAACACACGCAGCTCCTTGCCCACTAATACCTGTAACCTGCTCCGTACTGGCCTGCTTGTACTGCGTATCCGTCCTTCTAGCAGGACCTGACCAAGATCCAAGGTGCCCAGGCCCTCGAGATTGATGAATCAGGTCTCGCTAGCGCACGATCCCTGGGGGGCTGTTGGCCTCTAAAAGGTGGGGTGCGCCGCTGCGAGTGCTGCGAAAAGCTGCAAGTGCTCGCCATTGTGGGAAAGCCAGCCCACGGGATGACACTGGCGTCGCTGGGGCCCTGCGCCTGCGAAATGACACCAATAAAAGCCCTCCGGGGTTACCATGTTTTATTGCAGCATTGTGCACGCGAATTGTCCCACCGCCCGCCGACGGATCCTCGGTGCTAGACTTGGAACGTAACTGTGCTGCGTACTTGCTATGTAATTAGGTAGGCACACCTGTTCCGGGGTTTCAATTGTTAGCGCTGCATGGGGCCACTGTTATTCTGCTCACCTAATAGTGATGCTGACATAAACAATGGCCCCCATGCTACGCTAACAATTGAAACCCCGGAACAGGTGTAGTAGACCACAGCGCCAGCAAAAAATGTATTCATAGTACAGACTAACGACCAACCAACTCCACGGAGGGTTTTGCGAGAGCCAAAAGGCAAAAGAGAAGGGGCAAGGGGGACCAGGGGGGGAGAGTGAGGGAAAGGGAAGGGTGGGAGGCGAGAGAGCAGAGCAGAAACAGAGGCAACGGCAACGGCAACGGCATTTCCTATCCAGCACAGCGCCACGGCAATAATAGCAGGCCAGCTATGGCAGTCTGGGGAGAGGTCCTCACCTCACCTCACCTCACCTCGCCTCAGGTCTTTCAGGGTACCTGGTAAGCTAGCTAGCTACTTTGCTTTGTAGGCGACGACGCAAGAGGCGATTGGCAGCATGGATTCACCAAACCAAGCGAGCACCAGCTTTTATCCCCAGGACCTCAAGCTCCGGCCAATACCATCCCCAAATTCACCCCCAAAATCCTCAGCTGCAGGGCCTGCGCGGCCGCACGACGTCACTGGATGTGCCGGGGTCGGCCTAGCCCTTTCCAATGGGTCGATTGTGTGTCTGTTTTGACAGCCTCGAGTCTCCCCAACGAAACGCTTTGCTCGACAAGAAAAGTCGAGCCTCACCGCATGCCTCCAGCGCTGCATCGACGGCACTGGTGACTTACACGACCTCGCAAACGAGGCGAGTCGGTCAAGCTCGACGCCTCCGCGTCTTGAGCCCCAGAGTCGCAATCCTTTGGCCTAGTGAAGCTCAACTTGCTTCCATTCCCACCCCACGTCAGAACACCTCGAGCCATTCGGCCTTCTCGTTGGTCGAGCCCGTCACCGCCATTGGCATCGCCCACACACACAGATGCACAGATGGCACCTGTTCTGGCCGGGGTGTGACGCTGCATTTGGGGGTCACACCCGGGATTCTCTCTGATGACATGGGTTCTCCTACACCATCGGTTTGCGCGATGGCCGGTGCTCCTCCAGTTCCTCATCCCGCCCTCGACTGAGCGTCGTTTTCAATTTCGAGGAGGGCACCACTCCCACCCACGGAAGACGGGAGCCATCTCGAGACAGCAACGCTGACACTGACACCGACACCAACGCAAACACCAACGGACATGCCCGCTCCGGTCTCTCACAATGGTGTCGTCGCCCTAGCCTCCGCCTCACCGCACCTACCACCACCAACTTCGGCATTGCGGTAGATTCAGACATCGTGGGCCAGCTTGGGTAGCCCATGTTGAGACCCTCCTCCTGTGCGTGACCACGCCTGCACGCAAGCACCAGCGGAAGCCCGTCATGCCAGGTTACATCGGAACACATGATCATCGGCGATTTTGTCGATTCAGATCTTCTCCAGGGTTGGAGCCATCAGCATAACCAGCCCAGCACGCACAGCACGCACAGCACGCACAGCACAGCATAGCATGGCATAGCACCAAATGGTGAGCGACCTGCAAACCAACCCCATGGTCCACCGTCTGCCAGCAGAGAGACATGCGCCGCCGGTATTGCGAGGGAAAGAACCCGATGCTGGGCAACAGGAGATTTCTCCAAATTCCCGCAGCCTCACAAAATTCTCGCGAGTCAAGACTGCCAACTCCCCGGCAGTCCGGCCAAGCTTTTCATGTTCTAGCCTCTTTTCTTGGGCCATCCCCGGTGGGTGTCCTCGGACACAGCAGCAACCAACAAGTAGTGTGAAAAGAGGCTAGTGGCAGTTTGTCGGCTCCAAAGTTGCCCACGGGTCTACCTTATCTTGCCTATTGCCCGTTGCTCACCTTCGCTCAGCTCCCACGACGCATGACATATTGTGGAATGTCAGCTTTTGTCACTTGACTTGCCTCAAGCCACCACACTGCATTCCTCGCTGCCGCATCAAGGTTCAGCGTTCCGCAATCCAGCCGAGAGCCGCAGACCGAACTCCCGTTGCTAGAGGCGTCACCTTGGCACGTGCTTCAACCTCACTGTTAATATGCTTTGAGATGCCGAGCGACAAGCTCTCGCAAAGTTGGCATGAGGGCTTTGAACCGGACGTTGGAATTAGCCGCGATGCAAGCGCATGCAAACAAATTTGTGATGCCAATAAGCCAGAGCTGACGAGGAGCTGGGCCGACCTCAGCCCAGCATAACTCTGTAAAGCGGAGAGCGAACGCAGATGGCAACCGCAAGCAGTGCTGGAGATGGAGACAACGTCTGGAACCAATAAGGCCAAGAGAAATAGATTTTGAACTGATAGATCATAGCGTTCCAAAGAAACCCGGGCGGTTGCCGTTGCCCCAGGTAAGATCTTAACCAGGGGAATGCTCCACAGGAAATACCAGCACCGGCATCGGCGACGCGAGGTGAGAGATGCGTCACCTTGGTCGGTGAGCCAAGGTCAGACCCCTCCATCCGGGGTGTGCAACCCCGGTCTTCTCACCTCACCCGCCAGCCACATAATAGCAGCTCGTGGAAACGCAGACAAATTGGTAGCTGCCAAACAAACAATTACGGCGAGTCGTGAGGCTGGGAATGGGCCTGGCTCCCAAACCCTAGACCGGCCACACAAATGTTCATTTCCATCTGGTGAAAAATGGCCCATCTTCACTGTGGTAGTCGGCAGATCGTGACTCGACTCGGCCATCGGGGCGATTCACCGCGATCCACTCGCTGCCACCGCATCTCTTCAAGCTTGCACGCCGTAGGCGCTAAGAAAATTTTCTGCAGGGACAACAGGGTCAATATCAGCACAAATTTCTGCACTTCAGCCCTCCGCCCGGGCTCGCTGCGAGGGGGGCTGTTGAGCGTGCTGGGCGTTTCCCCGCGGCCCGCCTGTGGCTAGAAGCGGCAAAGCCAGTGTTTTCTGCCCGCCGAGCAGATGGCGCTAAGCTCTTCTGCTCTGACCGCCCGCTGTCAAATGCCGTATTCTGCAGTCGGATCTGTGTCAGTGCAGCCCGCAGTCCCGCCTTCCCAGGATTGTGCCTGTTCATTGGACAATCGACGCTAAGGCTCTCACACACACCGGGAGCGGACCAGACGAATTTTCCTATGTAAAAAAAGTTTTTGGAAGGTCCCCTTCTGGCGTTTTTTTCCTCCTTCTCTCTCCTCTCCTCCTCCTCCTCCTAACATGGTTGTCTAGAACCTCACGCGCCTTCCCGAAGATCTATCGTGGCAGATGATCGCTGGGAAGCTACTGAATCCCCTCTCGAGACTCCTTTGACGAGCTCGCTGCCACATTCTCTAGCAATTCTTTTGCTGTATCCCCAGGTTTCTTCGCCCGTCGTTGCCCCGCACCACACCTGAAGACTACCACGACATGGCCGCCCAAATCTTCCCCCCGGCGTCGGCTCGCCTCGTCGGCTCCGACGATGAGGGCCTCATGGCTCTCGAGCTCCCGGACGGCTCCGTCTACCAGGGTTACAGCTTCGGTGCTCAGAAGAGCATCGCCGGAGAGCTTGTTTTCCAGACTGGAATGGTGGGGTATCCGGAGTCGGTGACAGACCCCTCGTACCGCGGCCAGATTCTGGTCATCACCTTCCCCTTGGTCGGCAACTATGGTGTTCCCTCGCGGGAGACCATTGACGAGCTCCTGGGCGACCTGCCCGAGCACTTCGAGTCCTCGCAAATCCACATCGCCGGTCTCGTCGCCGCTTCCTACTCGGGCGAGGACTACTCCCACTTCTTGGCCCAGTCCTCCCTCGGCACCTGGCTCAAGGAGCAGGGCGTCCCCGCCATCTATGGCGTCGACACCAGAGCCCTCACCAAGCGCCTGAGAATGCAGGGCAGCACGCTGGGCCGTTTGCTGCTCCAGAAGGAGAACGTGACCAACGGCACCGTCAATGGCCACGTGAACGGTGTCGCCTCCTTCCACATCGACGACTTCCAGGTTGTAGACTGGGTGAACCCCAATGAGAAGAACCTCGTAGCTGAGGGTGAGTTCCGCCTACAATCCTAGGTCCGGCTTATGCTCATCCTCTTTAGTGTCCATCAAGGCCCCCAAGCTGTACACGCCTCCCGCGAGCGTCGCCGTAAAGAAGCACCCGTCCGGCAGACCTATTCGCGTCCTCTGCCTGGACGTCGGTATGAAGTACAACCAGTTGAGGTGCTTCCTGAAGCGCGGTGTCGAAGTCCTCGTCTGCCCCTGGGACTACAATCTCGTAAAAGAAGCCGGTGATAAGTACGACGGTCTCTTCCTGTCGAACGGTCCTGGTGACCCGGTCATGCTGGACGTCACTGTTAAGAACATCCAGGCTGCTATGGAGAAGACTAAGATTCCTGTCTTTGGTATCTGCTTGGGCCACCAGCTGCTTGCCCGCGCCTCCGGAGCCAAGACCACCAAGATGAAGTTCGGTAACAGAGGTCACAACATCCCTTGCACGAGCATGATCACTGGAAAGTGCCATATCACTTCTCAGAACCATGGTTTCGCCGTCGACTCCAACTCTCTGATGTCCGACTGGAGAGAGCTCTTCGTCAACGCCAACGACGGCAGCAACGAGGGTATCGCCCACCTGTCCAAGCCCTACTTCAGCGTGCAGTTCCACCCCGAGAGCACGCCCGGTCCCCGCGACACTGAGTACCTCTTTGATGTCTTTATCAGCACGATCCAGGACTGCGCTGCCGACCCCAAGATGCTGAACGCTCCTGTCAGCTTCCCCGGTGGCACCATCGAGGAGAATGAGCGTCTGCACCCTCGTGTTCACCCCCGCAAGGTCCTCATCCTCGGCAGTGGTGGTCTCAGTATCGGACAGGCCGGCGAGTTTGATTACTCCGGTAGCCAAGCCATCAAGGCTCTCAAGGAAGAGGGCATCTACACTGTCCTTATCAACCCCAACATTGCCACCATTCAGACGTCCAAGGGTCTTGCCGACAAGGTCTACTTCCTTCCCGTCAATGCCGACTTTGTGCGCAAGGTCATTCAATATGAGAGACCAGATGCCATCTACGTCACCTTCGGTGGCCAGACTGCTCTTAGCGTTGGTATCCAACTGAAGGACGAGTTTGAGGAGCTCGGCGTCAAGGTCTTGGGTACTCCCATCCAGACAATCATCACCACCGAAGATCGCGAGCTCTTCGCCCGTAGCATGGACTCCATCGGAGAGAAGTGCGCCAAGTCTGCCTCTGCCAGCAACATCGAGGAGGCTATGTCCGTCGTCAAGGGCATTGGCTTCCCTGTCATCGTTAGAGCTGCCTACGCTTTGGGTGGTCTTGGCAGCGGTTTCGCCAACAATGAGGCTGAGCTCCTCGATCTCTGCAACAAGGCTTTCGCCGCCAGTCCTCAGGTCCTCATTGAGCGCAGCATGAAGGGATGGAAAGAAATCGAGTATGAGGTCGTTCGTGACGCCCAGGACAACTGCATCACGGTGTGTAACATGGAGAACTTTGACCCTCTGGGTATTCACACCGGTGACTCGATTGTCGTTGCCCCTTCTCAGACCTTGTCTGATGAGGACTACAACATGCTGCGTACCACGGCAGTCAATGTCATTCGTCACCTGGGCGTCGTTGGAGAGTGCAATATCCAGTATGCTCTGAACCCCTTCTCCAAGGAGTATTGTATTATCGAGGTGAACGCCAGATTGTCGAGATCCTCGGCCCTTGCGTCTAAGGCAACGGGTTACCCCTTGGCCTTCATCGCGGCTAAGCTTGGTCTCGGCATCCCTTTGAAGGATATTGCCAACAGCGTCACGAAGTCGACCTGTGCCTGCTTCGAGCCTTCCCTGGACTACGTCGTTGTCAAGATGCCCCGATGGGACTTGAAGAAGTTCACCCGTGTCTCTACGCAGCTGGGCTCTTCCATGAAGAGTGTTGGCGAAGTTATGAGTATCGG
Source organism: Colletotrichum gigasporum (assembly GCA_024584535.1). Classification (NCBI taxonomy): domain Eukaryota; kingdom Fungi; phylum Ascomycota; class Sordariomycetes; order Glomerellales; family Glomerellaceae; genus Colletotrichum; species Colletotrichum gigasporum. The sequence goes on from CP077951.1 coordinate 4,314,003, forward strand.
CAGAAGCTTCGAGGAAGCCATCCAAAAGGCCATCCGCGCCATCGATTTCCACAACCTCGGCTTCGGCGAGACCAAGGCTCTTATGTCGATCGACGATGAGCTGCAGACTCCCTCTGACCAGCGCCTATTCGCCATTGCCAACGCTATGCACACTGGCTACTCTGTCGACAAGATCTGGGAGCTCACCAAGATCGACAAGTGGTTCCTTTCCAGGCTCAAGGGCTTGAGCGACTTTGCCAAGAAGATGACAAGCTACACCACCAGCGACATCTCTAAGTGTCCGGATATTCTCCTCCAGGCCAAGAGACTCGGTTTCTCCGATCGTCAGCTCGCCAAGTTCTGGAGCTCCAACGAGATTGCTGTCAGAACTCTGAGACAGGAGGCAAACATCATGCCCTTCGTCAAGCAAATCGACACGGTCGCTGCCGAGTTCCCTGCCGTCACCAACTACCTGTACCTCACCTACAACGCTTCTGAGAGCGACGTGTCCTTTGATGACCACGGTGTGATGGTGCTGGGTTCCGGTGTCTACCGTATCGGTTCCTCTGTCGAGTTCGACTGGTGCTCCGTTCGCGCCATCCGAACGCTAAGACAGGAAAACTTCAAAACTATTATGGTCAACTACAACCCGGAGACGGTGAGCACAGACTACGACGAAGCCGACAAGCTCTACTTCGAGAACATCAGCTTGGAGACGATTCTCGACATTTACCAATTGGAGGGCGCCAGCGGTGTGCTCGGCGCCATGGGTGGCCAGACTCCCAACAACATCGCCCTGCCCCTGCACCGTGCTGGTGTGAAGGTCCTCGGGACCTCTCCTGAGATGATTGACAACGCCGAGAACCGCTACAAGTTCTCTCGTATGCTGGATACCATTGGCGTTGATCAGCCTACCTGGAAGGAATTGACCAGTTTCGAGGAGGCAAAGAAGTTCTGCCGTGCCGTCTCCTACCCTGTTTTGGTACGACCCTCGTACGTCCTTTCGGGTGCCGCAATGAACACGGTCTACTCGGAGCAGGATCTTGAGAACTACCTTGACCAAGCCGCCGAGGTCTCGCGCGAGCACCCTGTTGTCATCACCAAGTACATTGAGAACGCGAAGGAGATTGAGATGGACGCTGTCGCCAAGGATGGTGTCGTTGTCGGCCACTTCATCTCCGAGCACGTCGAGAACGCCGGTGTCCACTCTGGTGATGCTACTCTCATTCTTCCTCCTCAGGACCTAGACCCGGAGACTATTTCGAGAATCGAGGAGGCCACTCGCAAGATTGGTGCCGCTCTGAACGTCACTGGCCCCTATAACATTCAGTTCATCGCGAAGGACAACGATATCAAGGTCATCGAGTGCAACGTTCGTGCCTCCAGGTCCTTCCCTTTCGTCTCCAAGGTCATGGGTGTCGACATGATCGAGATGGCAACCAAGGCTATCATGGGCAGGCCGTTTGTTGAGTACCCCCCGACCACGGTCGCTCCTGACTGCGTGGGCGTCAAGGTCCCTCAGTTCAGTTTCTCTCGTCTCTCTGGCGCCGACCCTGTCATGGGTGTCGAGATGGCTTCTACCGGTGAGGTTGCCTGCTTTGGTGTTGACAAGTACGAGGCCTACCTCAAGGGTCTGATGTCCACTGGATTCAAGATTCCTAAGGCCAACATCCTCCTGTCTATCGGTTCTTTCAAGGACAAGAAGGAGATGCTGCCTTCTGTCGAGAAGCTCGCTCGTCTTGGATACAAGTTGTTCGCCACTGCCGGTACTGCAGACTTCCTTCAGGAGCACAACATCCCCGTGCAGTACCTGGAAGTCCTCGCTAACGAGCAGGAGGATCAACGCTCCGAGTTCTCGCTCACGCAACACTTGGCTAAGAACATGATCGACCTGTACATCAACTTGCCTTCCAACAACAAGTACCGCCGCCCTGCCAACTATATGAGCAAGGGTTACCAGACGAGACGTATGGCCGTTGATTACCAGATTCCTCTGGTCACCAACGTTAAGAACGCCAAGATCCTCGTTGAGGCCATTGCTCGCCACTTTGAGCTCGCCGTTGGCAGCCGTGACTTCCAGACCAGTCACCGCACTATCTCCCTCCCCGGCTTGATCAACATTGCTGCCTTTGTGCCCGGCATTGCCACCCAGGGAAGCAAAGACCTCCAGGCCGTGTGCAAGGCCTCGCTCTCGGCCGGTTTCAGCATGATTCGCATTATGCCTGTTGGCGTCAACGGCTCCATCACCGATGCCATCTCCCTTAAGGTTGCCCAGCAGAGCAGTAAGAATGGCGGATACTGCGACTTCAACTTCTCCGTCTCTGCCACTTCCGACAACGCTGATCAGATCAGCCATGTCACCGGCGAGGTTGGGTCTCTCTTTATCCCCTTCAACCACTTGTCTGGCAACATTAGCAAGGTGGCTGCAGTGACCACTCACTTTGACAAGTGGCCCACGCACAAGCCTATCATCACAGACGCCAAGCTGACGGACCTGGCTTCCATCCTACTCTTGGCAAGTCTGCACAACCGTAGAATCCACGTCACGTCCGTCTCCACCAAGGACGATATCAAGCTCATCGCCTTGAGCAAGGAGAAGGGACTGAAGGTCACTTGCGATGTGTCCATCTTCTCTCTGTACCTCTCCCAGAACGACTTCCCCGACTGCGCTCTCCTCCCTACCAAGGCCGATCAGAGCGCTCTCTGGGCGCTCTTGAGCACGATCGACGTCTTCTCCATCGGCAGCTTGCCTTACCAGCTTGCCAGCTCTCTGGGCAAGAACACTGATCCTTCCGTCGGCATCGCCGACGCGCTGCCTCTTCTCCTTACTTCTGTCACCGAGGGCAAGCTCACCATTGACGACGTCAAGTCCCGCCTCTATGACAACCCCAAGGAGATCTTCGAGCTGCACGAACAAGTCGGTACCAATATTGAGGTTGAGATTGACCGCCCCTACACCGTCAGCGCAGCCTCTGGATGGACTCCCTTCGCCGGCCGTACTATGCGTGGCTCTGTCCAGAGGGTGACCTTCCAGGACAAGACAGTCTGCTTGGACGGAGAGCTGCTGCCTCTGCCCGCTCTTGGTAAGGACATGTCGACGCACGGCGCTCTTCCCATGTCGCCTACGATCAAGCCTCAGGTTCAGTCCATGACCCTCCCTGACAGCCCTCGTGACCGTCGGCCGTCTTTCTTCAACACTAGCAGACCGTCCAAGCTCCGCTCCACCGATGGCACCCTGCCTAACAAGAGCTTCGGCGCCTTCGACGACCTGTCTGCGCCGCTGCACCCTGTAATCGGCTCCAAGTTACACGACCTGCTGGAGAAGCCTTCGTCTTGGAAGAACCACAGCGTCCTCTCGGTGACTCAGTACACGCGTGCTGACCTGCACCATCTCTTCACTGTAGCTCAGCAGATGCGTCTGGGCGTCCAGCGAGAGGGTGTCTTGAACATCCTGCGCGGACGTGTGCTCTGCACCCTGTTCTATGAGCCCTCCACCCGTACATCGGCCTCTTTTGACGCCGCTATGCAGAGACTTGGTGGCCGCACCGTCGCCATTTCCACCTCGCAGTCTTCGGTTCAGAAGGGAGAGACCCTCCAGGACACACTCCGAACCCTTGGCTGCTACGGTGACGCTGTCGTCCTCCGCCACCCCGAGGAGTCCAGCGTTGACATCGCTCGGAGATACGCCCCCGTCCCTGTCATCAACGGCGGCAATGGCAGCAAGGAGCACCCTACGCAGGCTTTCCTGGACCTTTTCACCATCCGTGAGGAGCTGGGTACTGTCCAGGGCCTGACCATTACGTTCCTGGGTGACCTCCTCTACGGCCGTCCTGTTCACTCGCTCATCTACCTGCTCCGTGATTACGGCGTGCAGGTTCAACTTGTCTCGCCCAAGGGCCTTGCCCTGCCCGCCGAGGTCCGCGAGTTCCTGGTGACTTCCGGGCAGCTCCTGTGCGAGTCTACCGAGCTCACTCCTGAGATCCTGGGCCGCAGCGATGTGCTCTACTGCACTCGCGTCCAGAAGGAGAGGTTCCCGACGGTTGAGGAGTACGAAAAGGTCAAGAACTCGTATCTCATCGACAACCGCACTCTCAAGTCGGCCAAGAAGGAGATGTGCATCCTGCACCCGCTGCCCAGGAACGAGGAGATTGCACCGGAGGTTGACACGGACCAGCGGGCGGCCTACTTCAGACAGGTATGTTGCTTTACCCGTCGTGCTTTTGAACAAAGACTAACTGATTCGCAGATGAGATATGGTCTGTACTGCCGCATGGCGCTGCTTGCGTTGGTGATGGCACCATAGACATGATTTTTTTTCGGGACTGGCACATGAAAAGGCACAAAAAGTTTAGACGCTCAGAAATGGGGTTTCCCGTTTGGTGTTGTTTGGGGCTCTGTTTCATTTAGTATAGACATAAAGTAGAAGCAACTACTTTAAACCACTGGCGTAAACGCGTTTAGACGTCATGGCTCGCGCCATCACGGTGTAGAAGGGTATTTGGTTTTAGGTTTATTTGGGCAGTGCGTGTTTGCGTTGCGTACGTCTGTGTCGTACGTTGCGTATAATGCGTATCTGACTGCGTTTACGACGTTTTACGATATGATACCCCCCGTCGTCAGTACGGAATGAAATACGTTTGTTTGGTCTGTTACGTTTGCGTGCGTTGTGTGTGTGTGTGTATGTGTGTGTATGTGTCGTATGTTTTGTAGTCATCAGCCTTAGGTGGTCAGCAGGTACTCCCTCAGGTACCTGCACCCGAAGCAGTACGCCGATCGGAGCCGGGCAGGACCCTGCTCCGCACCGCGAACTCCACCCGCACCCGAAGTTCCTGCAAGAGCAAAAGGTAAGAAAGAAAGCGAGAGACACACCACTGGCTGACTACCCAACCGCAGTGGAACATTCTACGTTCCTTGGAAAGTTTGGAGGAATGTGGGGTTTTCCCATTCTCAGTCGACCTGGCCCCCCTCCCACTCCTTTCTCCGAAAATGCAAGCATCATGAGAGGTCGTGGTATCATGACATAAACACAGACACCACACCACTCATCTGCAGGCCGCACTTTTTTCCAACATCACGCCAACCAGTTGACCAGCCACTGCGTCTCCGCCGGGTCTCACGACTTCATTAATCTCGGCATTGAATAGAGGAGAAACTCTGCTAGCTGCGTCTGTTTCCTGTTCTTTTTTTGGTAAACAAAACCTGCAGAGTTGCAGTGCTCTTATGCGGCCAGGCTTAGCCACCAGACTGCCGAGATCGCTCAGGATGGCCCTCCACCCCCCGCCAGAGAGCGAGAAGCTCATCTGTAAGTTCGATTGACACACGTTAACCCCCTTCGTACCCGGGATAGATGAGGAGAAGTGAGACGGTAGGGCAAGGATGGGATGCAAGCGCCGGCGTCACATCACATTACATCGTCTAGCTTGGTCCTCGTCCTCTCCTCGCATCAAACTCCCCTTACCCCGTCTCACCTCATCTCGCACCATTCCCCCTCACTCCATCCCCGAGCCCAGCACACCCTACTGACACACAGAGAGCACTAGTCGCCCCCGCCGGCTCGCAGCAGAACGCGCGCGCGGCGCAGTTCACCCTCTCGGCCCTCCACCGGCGCGACCTGCACCCGTCGGGCTCGCCGATCCCGCAGTTCCACGCATGGTTCGCGGCGGCGCAGTCGACGACGACCGGGGGCGACGAGGCCGCCGCGCCGGCCGTCGCCCATCCGGAGACGTGCACGCTGTCCACGGCGTCGCTGCCCTCGGGCCGCGTCTCGGCTCGGATAGTGTACCTCAAGGAGCTCGACGCGCGCGGCGGCTTCGTCGTGTACACCAACCTCGGCACCTCGCGCAAGGCGGCCGACCTCGCGAGCAACAGCCACGCCTCGCTCGTCTTCTGGTGGGAGGCGCTGCAGCGCCAAGTCCGCGTCGAGGGCGTCGCCTCGAGGCTGACGAGCGAGGAGAGCCAGGTCTACTACGACACCCGCGTGCGCGGGAGCAGGCTCGGCGCGTGGGCGAGCCGGCAGAGCCAGGTGCTGGAGCCCAAGAAGGATGGTGATGCCGGGGGAGAGGACGACGGGCGTGCGCAGCTCGAGGGCTGGGTCAAGGAGGTCGAGCAGCGGTTCGAGGGCCAGGAGAAGCTCCCCGTGCCCGAGTTCTGGGGCGGGCTGCGGATCGTCCCGGACCGGGTCGAGTTCTGGCAGGGCCGCGAGAACCGGCTGCACGACCGCTTCGTCTACGACAAGGTTGAGGGCGAGGAGGACAAATGGACCATCAACAGACTGAGTCCCTGATATGAGAGTATGGTTTACCAGGATAGTATATAGTTGAGACACTTACATCGGGAGTTAAGATCCTGTTAGGGATGCGACTTTAGTTCACTACACTCGATAAAGCATTGCATAGGTATTGGCAAGACGGTTGGTGGTTTGAACATGATGGTTGTTTGTGAAGCTCAATCGATGTGTCTCTCGAAGACTACATTACCAAATAGGGTATGATAAAAAAGAAAGCCAGGTTCCAATGATGTCCCGAGTCCCCACCAGTTAACAAGATTCCGTCGCCTTCGTTACGCCAGCCACCCGGCCACCCAAAAATTACAAGATGCGATTCCCATCAAACCTTCTTCGAGGCCGAGGTTGGTATCCCAAAAGAAAAACGTCAAGAAAGTCAGAACCTGGTGATGGAAAAAAGGCTTTCCTCCCCCCCACATACACACCCATATAGCCGGTGGGGCCTTCATGCAGATAGGTGTACCGTTAAACCGTATGCCAGCCGGCCCAATTGGGATTCTTGTTTCCCACTGGACATGCAAATCAACCATCATTACACAAACGACAAAACACAGTGCGCGCTCGCTTTCGTTTCGTTTCACTGAACATCAAGCTCCTCTCCAACAGGAGACAGGCCCTTGTCGTTGCCGGAGAAGGGCAGGGACATGTAGTCGCCGCTGACGCCGAAGGACGTCTTCTCGAGGGCCGCCCGCACCTCTTCGCTGAAGGTCTCGGCTTCGGACTTGGGGGTGTCAATGGGGGTGAGCTGCAGGCCGAGGCCAACGACGGCGGTGCCGATGGTCATGCTCTTGCTCTTGCTGTGACCAGACTCGTGGGGCTGCACGGGGCGGGCCGCGTTGTAGTGGCGGGCGGCCAGCTGCATGTCAACCATGGTGTCGGTGATGAGGTCCTCGTCGTCGACCAGAGGCTTGATGCGGTAGTTCAGGTTCTCGTAGATGCAGCGCTCCGTTACGTTGATCTGCTCGCACGACCAGATGTCCTTGCCCCAGTTGGTGCAGTAGTATTGCGTCGAGTCGGAGCAGTCGTCGGTGAACTTGGCGGCGATGATGAGGGCGGCGAGGATGATTAGCTCGGGCTGCACCGAGTCGATGTGCATCTGCTGCTGGCGCCGGCGGTCAAGGAGGGGGCTGTGGCCAAGAGTGTGGCGCTTGTTGGAGGAGAAGGCGCCGTCGAGAAGCAGGGGGCACTGCAGCCGCCAGCTGAGGGCGAACTTGGAGTTGAGCGAATCGAGGATACACACAGCCAGCGCAATCGTCTCAAGCGGCAGCCCGGACCGGCTAAGCATGGCCTGCACCAGCGGCACCGAGGGGGTCGTGAGGGAAGCTGACGTGGGAACGAGGTTGACGAGGTGGATGGCGGGGCCTGCAAGTGCGAGTGCAGGTTAGCATTGCATTGCATATATTTACATTGCATTGGAGCACACTCCGCGTCTCGGACCATTTGCCTGCGCGGGAGGTGCAGAGGATAGAGGCTCGTCACGCAATACATACCGAGGAATTTCTCTTGCAGGACCTCGCCGTCTTCCAGGGCCGTCTTTGGGCTCTGGTGCGCGGAGGAGTTCCTGGAAGAAGGTGGCGGGGTGGGAAGGTTGGAGAGGGGTCGGTAGGTGAAGTAGGCCTCCTCGGCTCCGTACTCCTCGTCCGAGTAGTCGGGGTTCTGGATCTGCCTCGTCATGTTGCCCATTCTGTCTCTGATGTTTTTTCCCCTCCTCTCTGTACCGTTTCTCACGTGTCTGCTCTAGAACAGAAGGAGAGGGAAGAAAAGGTCGTTTCGGATGTTGGTGAAATTATCTGTTCGTGGTTCGTAGCGGTCGTGTGTGCTGAATGTCGTAAAAGCCAACTCTTCCTGTCCTCTGTCCTGAGCAGTAGGGGGCGCTGCTCATATTCGTATGCAGCGCGTACTCGGTGTGAATTAGGGCAAACTCGTACTCGGTCGTAAGATATGCTGTGAATCACGCAACGTACGCAGGTTAGACAGGCGAGTGAGAGGGCAAAAACCAAGACTCAATAGACGAGGGAGGTCGGGCAGGTATATGTAGTAGTGGACTGGAAGTGGAAGGGTGGATTTGGCGATTGGCAAGGCGTGTAAAAGGAAAGGGGTCGACGATCCATGCTCATGCCGATGCCCATGCCCATGCCCATGCCCATGGCGTGTGTAGTTGTAGTGTGTGGTGTAGGTAGTGTCAGGTAGGGTAGTGAAGGTACTTGGTACAGGTACCTCGACAGAGACAGGTCCCGGAGTTATGCAGGGTTCATAACGCAAAGTAAGGCTGAGTCTGGTTTGAGTCTGAGTCGGCGATGCGATGGGTCGAGCGAACGGATTGCATTCGCAAAGAGCGGGAAGCAGCTGGCTGAGCCGGCTGGCCTGGCTGGCCTGGCTGGGGGACGCCGGGAGGTATTCGGCGGTGGGCGATGCACCATGTGGGCTGGAGACCCAATTCACTGAGAGAGCATGGTCCGTGTTGATGCTGCACTGCTGCTAGCTAGGCGGTGGAGAGTGGAGAGTGCACCAGTGTGGAGACGCCCAAGCCCCCGACATGTATCCGGAAGGTACTAGCGTTGTATCTGAGCGGAACCGCGCCCTCGATACAACAGCCAGCGCGCCGGGGGGCGCGAGTCCTTCAGGCTTCGTCCCCTGTGCGTGCAGCGAGTAGACAGCGGCCAGTTGCGCTGAACGACGGCTGCCATCAGGCGGTAAGGTATGAAGCAGGCACGTCGAGCGAGGAATGAGGGACGAACGGCCTGCCGGGAGGGTCCTCTTTTCTTGCGAGCCTGCTCGGCTCTTTAGCGCATCTGCACGATGCTGGCGGGGCAGGGGCCAAGAAATGCAGAGTCAAGAGCGAAAAATTGGGAATACGGGCACAACAAACGAGACGAGTCGAAGTGACAAAATGCAACAAGAAAATGACTGCCGCGGCCCCGAATACGCGGTGCCAGCTCCGACACTATTGACAACTCCTGCATGCCCGCATATTCCGTCGAGGGGCATCGTTCGGTCATGGCAAACGAAACACGCGAGTTTTTCGGTACCTACTTACTTACCTTTAACCCAAGGTAAGGTAAGGTACCTAGGTAGGTACTGGAGCTACTGGTAGCAGAAGAAACTCGGCAGAAACAACAATGGAAGACACGAAACTGTGTTTTCTTGACAACACAGACATAGACATGCCTGCACAATCACAGCTCGCAGACTCACTCGCTCTTTCTTGCTCACTACGAGTGTGCACTGCGAAGACACACCACACGCAACGCTCACCGTACTCAGAGACAGCGACGCAGTCACTCAGCCTCGAGTTTCAGACAGCCCGTCACTCGGAAACCGATGCCACCAGTCGCAGCCAGGCCTGCAGTGACGACGGTTGACGCAACGCGAGACAGGCATCCTGGATTCGTACAAACCGGTGCCAGAAATTGTTTCCAGTGATCGAAATGACTGGCGGCCGGCGAGTGTTATTGCTGCTTTGCTGGCTTATCCCCTGACCTCAGATCATAGCACACCAGTAATAATGCGTCCCAATAGCATCTGCGCAGAGCTCATCCATACTATCTATGTACACGGCCATGGCTGGCAGTGGCAGGATGACGTTGGACGCCGGCGGATGGCAGAGCGGCAGTTGGCTGTGGTTGGCGGCCCTGCCCATCCCTCCATCCCATCCCGTTCAATCGTCCTATCCATCTCGTCCCATGGCATCCCATCTCACTCCCCTCCCCTTCCCGTCCCAGTGATGCATGGCTTGTGTTCTCACCCTCAGATCATAGCCGTTCGCTCTGCCCGCAGGCGTCAATCAGGAGCTGCGTGGGAGCCCCCCCCCCCCCCCCCCGGCGCGTGCCTCGTTGCCTATCCGAGGCAAGATCGAATCGGGGAAAAAGGAGCGCCCAGCACTTCCGGTGCCTTTTTGTTTGACCAGGCACATCCAGGAACGGCCGCGTCGTCACACAGATGGTCGATCAGATGGTGCCATTGCGCCCATTGATCCTTAGTGGTGGTATTTCCCGATGCCACGGGGCACGGGTAACGGATGCCTTGGCCCTTGGCTACAGAATACGGGAGCTTGGAGGGCTTGGAGGGGGGCGGCCAAGGCCTGAAGGAGAATCTCTCGCCCGCGAGAGTCGCAGGGCCTCCATCCAGGTCCAGCAGAGAGCTCCAGTCGACCGCCAGTTGCCTCTCGGTGTCGTGTTTTGTTCCTGGCCACTACCAGGGGCAACCCGGCTCGACGGCCGCTCACCGTGACGACAGGTGCTAAATTGGGTGTCAACGGGCGTTCGTCCAGTGGATACAGTGGAGACAGCGACGGAACCCGGGCTGAGATGAGAGCCTGAAGCGCGAGTCTGGGTGGCAGCGACTGCCAGTTCGAGTGTCAGGGCCAGTGTCAGCGAGTGCCAGCAGCGCCGCAGACGCCCAACTTCACGACCACGACCACAACCAGTGGACACCGACAGCTTCAGCGCGGTGAGGTGGGACGGTGCAATGTACGCGCCCCAGTGCTTGTCTCCTCGCATTTCGGGGACGCCTTCTGTCCACTCGCTGTTGTGCATGGAACAAACGGATCTTGTTCTCCAGTTCTCCAGCATCAACATCTGATGCTCGGCAAGGGTCTGGCCTGAGCCTGGTAATGGCAATGGCAATGGCGGCAACGGCAAAGTGCTCACCGCAGGCGGTAAGAGAGGCGGCTCGAGACCCAGTCGTCGCCTCGTCTACCTTTCCCATCTCAGGCTGTTATTGTCTGTCCGGTACCGATTGTATCCATCTATCCATCTTTCGGCGGACGACAGGATCAGGACGGTCGTCGGCCGACGATGCCAAGATGTCGCGACCCTGATCTGATCCAGGTGAATCCAAAAATCCAGCATCTGAGAGACTGGATGATCGACGACATTGACGCCAAAGTCCCCTGTGAACTCTGGATTTACAGCATCATGCTAGGTACCGATGCTGGGACCCCTAGTGTCCTTCGTCTAGCGTCCCCAGCGCCCAGTGACGTGCTAACTCAGCCACAGCCACGCCAAATGGCAGATTTTTTCCTCGTCGGGAGCAAAGCTCCTGGAACTGCCTATGAGAGCCTACAAGCTCTGCACATCTACTCCCGATGCGCAACAAGGCAAGGCTCGCCGCCCATCCCCTTTGTTCTTTCCCCAGAGTCCCGGCAACAGAAGGAAAGGGACGGGTGGGGAAGCACTGAAGCTCATACCTTAGTACATAGGTACATACCTACTACCTTGGTATAGGTAGGCACCAGGTAGCTCGTGAGGAGGGAGCCGCTGCAAATCGTTTCCTATCGTCTCCATCTCTGTACCTGTTTCGGCTCCCGTTGTTGTCATCAGTCTTTGTTGTCTGATTTGATATTCATCGACTATGGACTGTCGAGACCTCGCATTGTGCCACAAGCTTCAACCGTCCGAGTTGACGTCGAGGTCCAGACCCGGCGTGCACCGCTGCACTCTTTCTTCCCTCTACCCGGCCCTAGCGAATTGCGAAGGGCTCGATTGACGCATCTTGATTCTCGGCCTATGGATAATCTCGATCCCAACCATCCCATCACCATGTACCCGTACCTGACTTGGCCGCAACCAGCGTCATGACAATGCAACCCACATGCAGAACTCGGAGCCAGACACCCAGAGCTCACCACCGACCCGTCTCAGACGCACCAACTGCACTACACCACGAACTGCTCCTAATAATGCACCTAGTGTACACTACAGCTGTAGAAGCAACAAGGGGGCCACTGGGACGCAGCGTATCCCGACCAAAACCGTTTGTGCCCAGAGTGCCCAGAGTGCCCAGAGTGCCCAGAGTGCCCAGAGCCTACCGCCTTTTGCATAACACGGCTCTGCGTCGCTGCATAAACCCGCTCCCTGTCACGGCCCATCAGCTATGCGCCATACGTCAGATCATCCCCTATTTTTCGTCCCAACGCCTCGACGGCCGACGGCCGAGCTACGGATGCGCTACCCAGCACCAACCCACCAGACAAATCTTGCTGCCTTGCTCCTGCAGAGCAGGATTCCGGGGCGTCAGTGCGGCTTTGGTTGTCGTGGCCGCCGTCGTGGCCGTGTCCGCTGTTACGGACGACCCTGGGCCAAAACTCGGAGAACGCTCTGGTCAGCCCGGAGCTCTTGCGCTGCCCCTAAAACCGACTGCCCGCCCCCCATACCATCCCTTCGAACCACGTCAATTGCCGCTCAGGGTCCATTCCCGCCCTTACTTCTTACTCGCAGTACTTCAATGGCGATGATCTGGTCGGAGAGCCGACGATATGCAGTAACGTGCAGACCGAGACCGAGAGACTTTGCCGAAGCGGTTCTACCCGTCCGAAAGCGTCAGCCATGATGGGGAAACTCGGGGCCCAGACTGGCCAACATCTGCCGTTGCCGGACACGAGCGCCTCGAAAGCCAAAGCTCTGACTTCTGACCGAAAGTTCTTCTTGCGCTGAACGGCTGGTCCCAGATTTTTGTCTGGGGGCTCCAGATCTCCAAAGTGGCATGGTGGTAAAAAAAAAAAAAAAAAAAAGACGACGCCGCATCGGCTACCACAGGTCCGGGTCGATCCCAATCTCGCCGGTGTATGCCGCCGAGCCAGCGGAGCTCCAAGCCTCGCACCCCACCCGACCAATCTCTTTCTCGTCGTCAAACATGAAGCGGACTGCATAAGCTTCGACGACGGGTTCCTTTACCGTTGAGAGCTTGAGCTTGGTTTCTTCGGGGCTTCCTAGTGTAGGCACGCGGGCATCGCGACCCTGAGACAAGTCCAATTCGGAGCGACCCTTTCCCAAGCCGGTGGCTGAGCTGCCTACTCTCTGCTAGGGTTGATGGCTTCGGTCGACAGGTGCCCGACACAAGGGCTCTTGTCGCCGCAAGCGGCAATGACACGAAGCCACGAGGGAGCTGCTAGCGGGACAATAGGCGCGGCCACGCCCGTCAGAGCGCTCTGCCGGGCTCTGCTGGACGCTGCTAGATGACCTGCCAGGCGGTATCCCATGGGATGGACGGCTCGTCCGAGCGTCCCAGCAGACCGTGGCCCGACCAAAGCACTTCCTTCATCTCCTCCGTCGTCACATCTTGGGACGGTGATGCGACCCCCATTCGACCGCGGGAGCCGAAATTTTTTCTTTCTTTTTTTTCCCCCGCAACCAGCGTTCTCTTTCCTCCTGCGAGGTCCTGCAGCAGCGAAGCCTTTCGCCCTCGCGACATGGTCCATCGTCACCGCACGTTCAGTGATCGGCCCCAAATGACGATCCGCGCGTGCTTTAGGTTGTCATGCATGCGACCCGAAAATCTCCTGCAAGCTATTTTTTGCTCCAGCCCCACGCGATGCACGCTTCTTCGAGAAACTCAGTGGTCCTTCCTCCCCCGCCTCCCTTGCTGCAGCCCCCGTTCGTGCGCGCCGGGAGCGGCCGTCCAATCAGGTCCACCCCGGCCCCCACCCCGACCGGAGTCAACTGAAGGGGGGCCCGGTCCCCGGGCCCGAGTCACGCTGCCAAGCCTCGTCTTCCCTCCGTGCGGCGGCAAGCTTCAGGTGAGCTCGAGTTTGGATCGGGGCGCCAGAAACATTTGCCAAATTTTTTGTCGAGGAAATGAGAAAAGAAAGAACGAGGTCGGAGAGATGCGCTGGCATGTAAGCTTATTGGTGGCTTTGCCGAGCTGTGCAGCCGCACTTCTCGCACTGATTCGAGTCTGACAAAGCTTTTTACCTTAATTTTTTTCCAGCTTTTGGGGAAGCTGACACGGTGCACCCGATCGCAATCTTAAAACCATCCCATCTCACCAGGAGGAAGGGAGGTGTGGTCCTCAGCCCTGGAGTTGTTTGCTTGCTGCGCCATGCGCATTTCCGCCGCCCTGCGCAGCCGTTCGAGCTGTCAGCCTGTGGGTTGCCACCATGCTTCTCGCCGTCTCCCTCTCGTTACCCGACCAAATGGGTAGGCAATAAAATAGTTTCCGAGATTCGGGAAGCTAGCTGTTTCGTCTACCCGACGACCGACTGAGCCTCTCTCTCACCTCAACCTGTCGCCACCAAATGGCATTCCTCGCTGGGCAGCGAAGCCATTGTGGCTTGCTTCATTTCTTCTTCCACGTTCGCCCCATCCCCGAAGTCCTTCCGTGCATTTGCCAAGAGTCCGTATTGAGGCAGCCGGCTGACTGCAACCCGCCGGCCCTAACGTCCCTCGTCCTTCGCAAAGTTCTTGTCTCACAAAATTTGTGTGGTTGGATATTTTCTTTCCCAACACAGGGTCTTGTTTACTCCTCTACATCTCGTATTATTCATTCCCACAAAATTACCTAAGATCAGCGTCAGGTTGTAAGGGGGACAGGATGTCAAACCAGACAAGCTCCGCCCTGTTTTTGGGTCGTTTTCTAAAAAGACGTGATTTTTCTCCAATCGAATCCGTGTACGTCTCCTGCACGCTTTGGTGTAGCCTACCGTCAGCTCCGTCATCCCCTGCATGTGCATCCTTTTTCGCTGCATCGGGCGGCGGTCGAACGCAAAGGTAGGTCTGCTCTCTCTCCTCTTACCCCAACGCGGAGCAGCCTGTTGCTAGTTGCTACGGCGGCGTGCAGCGCGGAGCGCGCGTGTGGTTTGCTGCATCTCAATCTCGAGTCCGAGCCTCGCCAATGCTCATGTCAGATGAGGGAAGAATCCTTCGAGGGGCTGGGAGCAGGTAGCGTTAGCCTTTGAACGCGATGCGATGAGATGAGATGGGATGAACCTGCGGTTGTTACTCCCCGTTGCGCGCGTTGCTGTGCATATTGCTGCGTTGGCCGTGTCGGTGGGTGCGTGATGACTACATTCGGGCCATGTCGTCGTCAGGTGTAGCTGCATCTCCGAGGGTTGATGTGTCCAAGAGGCACGCACGGGCAATAGACGTCGGTATGGATTCCCGGAGGCAGGTTTCAGCTGAGGGCTGAGTTGTCCGTATCGGCCCAGCAAGTTCTGTAGGGTTATAGCCAACCGTCGATGTCCTAGCCATGACTTCACGCCCGAGAACGGCTCGCCCTTGGTGCCGCTGCGTCGGCGTTGTAGCTGTAGAAGTCATTGCGTGTCCCGATCTCGAGCTCATCGATGGGGCTCAAGGCTGATTCTAGGATCGCGATCTGAAACCTTACGTTGTAAGTTTTCTTCTAACTAACTGCCGGGGTGTGGGGAGGCTCATCGCACTTACTGGGCCAGTAGCTGTTTTGATAGCCATGAGAGAAGACATTGGTATTCCGGCCGTTGTCTTGTCGGAATCAGCCCCGCCGACTTCCGTCAGGCCGGGTGTTCGGACGCGCTGACACACCTTGGCGGGACAATCGGTCAAGATGGCGTGATATACTCCTCGAACCGAGCAGGGCCTGGGAAGCGTCCTCTGAAACCGTCTTCTTTGAAGAACAGCAAGTCCCCATCGCAAAACGGAAAGGCCGGGTTGACGAACAAACGCGTACATTAATCCTAGCTGAGTCTACCAAGACGACTTTCATGATGCCCGTTTCATATCCATGCCGAAATGACAGACCAAGAAAAACGCCCATCAATCCGATCCCCGAGCAGGGTTGATACATCAAACCCATGCATGAGAGTAATCCTGCAAAATCCTGCAAAATCCTGCAAAATCCTGCAAAATCCTGCAAAAAGAAGGGCGTCTTGCGTTCGTCAATATCATTTCCTTCTTAGTACCTGATCCCGTCCCCCCATATCGTTCTAGGAACCATTCCATGCCCGATCGCCGGTCTGTAGAGTATGATGAACCATAATCTTGAAGAAACCCAATAGAAAAATCAAAAACGAATAAGTAACCATCACATGCTAATGTTTAGTTCCCGTCGTGCCGAAGAAACCTCAGAGTGCCCCCTTCTTTTGTCTGGACACCATGCAGTGCCCCTTTTTGAGCTCCCCCGCGCGGAGAAAAGAAGCCAATTTACTCCTTGGCGACGATGACTGATAGTGATGTTAGTCCCGTTGCTCCAGCGCGATCAGATGAAGCGACGTTACATACCGGCAGACTGCTGGACGATCTGGGTGATCTGGGGGATCAGAGCCTGGTCGATGAACTGGCCGAGGTTGACCTGGCCGATACTGTTGATGAGGCCCAGGTTCAGGCTGCCGAAGTTGAGGTTGGCCAGGTTGACGTTGCCGAAGACACCCTGCTGCTGGATGGCGAGGATGGTTGACAGCTGCTGGAGCTGGAGCAGAGCGTTGAGGTCGAATTTCTGGGCGCCGAAGAGGTTCTGGAAGGCGAAAACATTGAGGTTGTTGACCTGGCCGAGCTGGCCGAGCTGCTGCAGGTTGAGGCCGTTGAGCGCGAGCAGGTAGTTGAGGTCGAGGTTCTTGAAGCCCTGGAGGTTGTTCAGGAGGTTGAGGTCGACGTTGGCGCGCGGCTCGTTGGGGTGAGTGGCCGGGGCAGCGGAAGCGAAGGTGGCGGCGAAGGCCGAGACGATGACGGTGGAGAAACGCATGTTGATGGCGTGGGGGTGGTGTTGGGTTGGCGGGATGGTGTTGATTAAAAGTTATTAAATAGCAAGCGAGCACAGCTCTGGTGGATCCTGTAAGGAGCGGTTTTGGTTTGGTTGAGACGGTTTTTTAAGGAGTGAAGCGAACAACGAGCACAGCTGGAAGCCAAGTTAGTTTGATGATCTGCTTGTGGAAGGCAGGGTTGCTCCGACTCACCTCTGAAGAGAATGAATGAACAGGAATGAACGGGATCGGACTGGAAGATTGACTTGTTTGTGTGTGTGAGGATGGAGAGGAAAGGAAACACCGGATGCCGGGCGCAGACAGACATTATATATTTGGAGAAGACGAGGCCGCGATGTCAAGCTCATGGCACTTGCGCAACGCTGCCGAGGGCATAAGCAGTTTGGACCGTTGCCAAGAGCGATTAAGGTGAGATTTGCGCCCGGAAGGGCTGAGAAAGAGATATCCGGCGCGTATCAGAAACCGGGTGTTGCTGGGACGGAAGAGCGTTGGATCAAACGGGTTGGCAGGGAATGGTGCGGCCGAGGAGTCAGGAGACGCATGGATGGCAGGGGCAAAGTTTCTTCGGATGAGCGAAGCGAAGGGACGGCCGGGGCTGAAAATTTGGATTATCAGGAAAGGGGCGGCAGAGTACCGAGGGGGATCGTCAGAGTAAACGCCTATTGCGCGGGCGTGCGTCGCCTCCAGCAGGCAGTTGGAAAAATCCCCGACGGCGTTGTCAGCGATTACATCCAGACGACGCCCCGGCAGGTTGGTATGTCAGATTTCGGACCCGTGTGCGTCCGAACCAAAAAGAATACGACGAATAGAGAGGCCAAGGGCGAGGAAACAACCCAAGCTCGGGGCTTGATCCCTGTGCGACAGTTGACCGAGACCCAAATAACCTTACTTGATGGGGTCTGCGGCTGCTTGGCCCTTGGCCGACGAGAGTGGACGATGGGAAACTGACGAAGCACTTGGGTGCGAACATCACTCCGGAAGCCGACGATCCTGTAGGGCAAGGCGGATTCGGCAGATGGGTCTTCCAGCCTCTTTGCTGCAACGCCAATGGAAGGAGATTGGGACAGGATCTGGATCTACAGGTCGGCGGACGGGGAAATCCCCTTCCAGGGCTTAATCGAGAACATCTTTGTGGAAGGCAAAACAGCAGAAGAAAGGACGAAAAAAGACGGAGAAGGCCGTGGAGGTGACATTCATGGCAGCTCGAACGTGTAGCGTTTCGAACAGCTCATTTTCGCCCCCAACAGCCGGCACGATCCGCCTGCCTGGAAGGAACTTGACGTTGTACCCTCTATACTAATACTAGCAGCGGGCTGACGATAAGAGGCAAACTGAGAAACTATCATTCGCCTGAGAGTTTACGGCTTAAGCCATACTACGGCGTGTCCTTGAAGTCATGGTTTTTCAATAGCCGGTAGCGGTGGGACTCGGGGCACGAATTAGTGTACTGATCTTCTTAGGAACGCTCGGGATGCGAATGTGCGATGGTGTCGGACTTCTCGAAACGAGTATTCCATGGGACAAGATTGTTTGCGGGGCGGACTGGCTCCAAGCATTTGCGGTTATGGCGGTGTGGAATAAGCTTGGAAGATGTTCCAACAGCAGGGCTGGGTTCAGAGACGCCGCGCAAGGAGCGGCCTAGTTGACGGCAGCGAGTTGGGACGACGGCGAAGTGCCAGGTCTGCCATCCGAAGACTACCTAGTAGGCAGGCGTGACAAGAAAGACAGAGTCGGACGACATAGGGCCAAGGAACAGTTCAGCGCTGGGGTCTCTGACAGCTAAAGACGGGATGATGTTACGGCCATGCATTGGCAGAGGCGCCGCATTGCCTCGACAGACTGCCCAGCCGGCCATTCGGCGCTGGGAAGGCTCGAGCTACCCACAAATAAGACGGCAGACGCACCAAGCAGTTGCAATAAGCAAGAGCCGGTGATGGTTGGGCCGCGTTACCCTAGAAGAATGACTGGAGCAGGTTGAAGAACCGAACACACACACACTGAGGTGGTGCACTGAAGGCTCAAGGAGGAAGGAATACGTCAGAGCGGCTCAACTAAGGTTTAGTGGTTGTTCAAACTCTCCATGGTGGGGCGCCCAGCCAGACCCAGGGTCCTCTCCGCGGCCCCTGCATTGATTTCCTGCCCCGCTATTGGTCCCGCATCCCGCTGAGTGTGGCTCCTGCTTCGTCCAAGCGGCACATGGCGGGCCCGGGCGCAAGGTGCAACGGTCCTGCCACCGGGAACTGTCAGTAGCTGTCATGCGAACCCCCTGCTCGCGTGCGATCCCCATCCCAGAGTGTCGCAGGTGCTGGTCCACGACTGTCGTCCCTTCAGGGCATTGAACCGTTGGCGATGGCCCGCGCTGGCCATCGTCACCCTCCCGTTTGACGCCACATCCCCCATCTGATCACGCCTCTGAGTCTGCGGCTCGGATGTTGGGCCATTCCGGCCGACGAGAGGTTGGATTGACGTTTGACGACCACATCTCGCTACCAAACTTGGCGGTTGCTTTGGACGACCGGCTTGGTTGGGATGATAGTGACAACGCTGACAACGCTGTCAACTTTCGGATGGCAGTAGGCCGCATGTGGATTGATTGATCTTACAGAGCCCCATGGCTGAGTCGTCGCCTTCAGGTGATCACTTTCTTTGCACTCACTGGTCGTCTGCTGGGAGCCAAAACTTTGGAGCTTCAATCCCGCCGCAATTTCATTCGAACGTGGTGTCAGAAGAGCAGTAAACACATCAGATGGATAACCTTAAGTATTGGGCTACAAGTCTTCTCTAGCATGTATAGACGAGATTGGCTTTAGTTTGACAGCAACGATAAGCTTTAAGTCGCATTGGCGCCCAGACTTCCTGACGAGGGTGTCCCGGCCAAACAAGCTAACTACCCAGAAGATCCGCAGAATTCGAGACAACGGCACACTGACACTGAAACGAAAAAGTCAGAATTTGACAGGTAAATGTTTTATAAAACACATTAAGTACATGCAAACCCTTGTCTATTAAGACGACCTTTTAGTACTGCTCCGCGACCCAGATCTGTATCCATGAGGGACCCCTTTTCCGCTTCCACGATGACCAAGCAGTCTCCATCACACTCTGGAGCCCCAGGGCAAAGGTCCTCTAGGGACTCAATGCCGACAGGTCACGTGGCGCTGGTGCCCTCGTATCCCGCACGCAAGCCTCTGCGATGTCGGGTAACCACCCCAGATCCCCGGGTTATGCCCATTCCCAAACAGATTGTCAATTTCGCTACTACTCATCGCACCGTCGAGCGCAGGGCCCCATTTACATGCCTGAGGAGAAAACGTTAGCGTCATGTTCAACATTTTCAGGGGTAAAAGGCTGAGGACTTACCAATCTGGATGCCGCTGACCACGATGCCCTGCTGCATGAGGCCGACGAGCTGCACGGGTTGGATGAGGCCGACCGAGGTAAGCTGGGCAAGCTGCTGGAGCTGAGCGAGCATGATCAGTTGCTGCTGGGCCTGGAGCTGGGCGAGGGCGTTGACGTTGACAACGTTGTTGAGACCCATGGCGGCCAGAAGCAGCTGAATGTTCTGGAGGACTTGGGCGTTGTTGTTGTTGTTGTTGTTGTTGTTGTTGTTCTTGTTGCCCTTGTTGTTATTGTTGCCCCTGTTGTTGCCCTGCTGCTTCTCGGCTTCCTTCTGGGCCTCCTTCTGGGCCTCCTCAGCCTTCTTAGCAGCCTCCTTGGCAGCCTCCTTCATGGCCTCCTCGGCCTTCTTGGCGGCCTCCTCCTGAGCTTTCTTAGCGGCCTCCTCCTGCTGCTTGGCGGCGTCGTTCTCGCCTTGGTTCTGCTCGCCCTGCTTGGCGGCGTCTTCCTCGGCCTTCTTCTTGGCAGCCTCCTTCTTGGCCTCCTCGGCCTTCTTGGCGGCCTCCTCCTGAGCTTTCTTAGCGGCCTCCTCCTGCTGCTTGGCGGCGTCGTTCTCGCCTTGGTTCTGCTCGCCCTGCTTGGCGGCGTCTTCCTCGGCCTTCTTCTTGGCCGCTTCTTCCTCGGCAGCCTTCTTGGCGGCCTCCTCCTCCGCCTTCTTCTTCGCCTCCTCCTCGGCGGCAGCGTCGCCGCCTTCGGCGGGAGCAGCGGCAGGGGGAGCGTAAGCGGCCGGGGCGGCCTCAGCGGGAGGAGCAGCAACAGCGCCCTCGCCTGCAGCAGGTGCAGCAGCCTCGGTGCGGACAACGATGTCGCCGCGAGCGTCCAGGTGCTTGGGGATGCTCAGGCCCGACACCAGGCCGGTGGCAATGAGAAGAATCATGGAGGACTTCATTTTGAAATGACTGTCGTGAATTGAAGAAAGAGAAACTTTCTGTCCGTTAGACGACTTCTACAGAGTGTGAGGAGACGGTGACTTGCAGTGGGTATCAAGGAACGACCGAGAAGCGTAGAATGAATGAAAACAGAGCACAGCTGCTTGGGGTTAGACACGAGAGCTTGTCCAGGAGAGATGGCTTGCTTACCTCTTTGAGAATAGAATTGAAAGATGGGGTAAAGACACTGTCCTGAAGAGAAGGGATGAGGAACAAAACATCGTCTGGTCCGGGACGATGACGCCTATTTAAGGTCTGGACATGCCATTAAGCATAAGTCCTCCTATGGGCCTGAACCGACGTCGACCAACGGACCCCCCAGCCAGAAGCTGCTCTTCGGATGACATCCTTCAGGTTCATGAGACAGATGCCATCCGGGATCAGTCAGTTGCGTGACATGCCAATACTGCGTGGCGTCTGCCTCCTTAGTTGCGAAGCAGCATCCGTCTCCACAGTGCAGGCCGGCAAAGGATGGGTTCACGAGAGCCGGTCTCAGGCGTCCCCGTCAAGAAACAGATGGCACCCGTCAACCCAACCTGAAAACCGTAGAGTCGCCTACGCCCATGCTCCAGCCGTTCGTCGTCATTCGCCCTTCGGCTGTTTCGACTGATCTGAGCCGTTCTTGGCAGCTGGGAGATCAGACCGCTAGCCGCCCCAGAGATATTCTCCGCCACGATGAGTTAAAAGTGAACCTTGAAAAACGTTGCTGGAGCCTGCACCTGGTCGTCCGCAGCTCCCCCGTCAGTCTGAATAAGATTATCGGTTTCCTCTCTGCCAAGCCGTGAATCAGGGGCACCCTGCGTCAGGATTTGTTAGCAGCTGTTAAGGCTGCGGTGCGGGGACGCGCGCCAGCACTAGCAGCACGGATCCCCACCCGCCTGTCTTCTGACGTCTCATCCTCCACGATCGCCCGGACATGGACGGAACACATTACTGCCGTAGAGGAATTTTACCCCAGGACCTCGACTGACTATAGCATAGTTTCCAACTCGGATTCCTTCTTCGGCCTTCCGGGGAGATCACACGCACTTGGACTCCCGGCAGTTGAGTAATATCGACGTAAGAACTAGTAACTTGGCCGCCGGGAAGAACGGAGGATCCTGGAAGATGAGCAGCGATCGCGAGAGATCTCTGGCAGGATGCATGGAGACACTCGATCATGAGTTAAAAAAAATTTAAAAAAAATCGCAAATAGAAAGTCCTTCGTCCACCAATAGTTGCATCCCTGGCCTCGAAGCGCTTGTACATAAGCGACCCGCGTTGCTGCGGCGCCCAGCATTCGCAAGGATTAATCGGACTGATGCAACTCTGCTGCAAGGGCAGACTGCACCTTCGTTTCAGAAACACTTGTTCAAAAAATAACCTTGATTTAAGAGCGAGTGCTTATTTAGACTTGGCAAGCCCGACCAACGGTCCCCGAGGGTAGCGAGCTGATGACTTTGGGGCAACGGGTGTGTGATCCTAGTCCGCAGATGCCATCGACTCAACCTACCGGCATGGGGTAGGTGAGGTTGGTGATGGAGAATGAACAGACCACTGAAACTCGAGACCAAAAAAGGGAGGAAAGGAGGACACTGAAGACCAAAGCTCCCGTCACACGGTGACACAGCCTGACTGAGTGATCCAAATCCCACGATGACTCCTTAAGGAGGATGCCCAGGATTGATGAGACGACAGCCGACCCCGCATTTGGATTGTGCAGACAAAGAAAAAGACCCTCAACGTGAATCTCAAATACATCCGTATGCTGTCCCAGATGCGAAATGTCGAGATCCTGACTGAATCGCAGCAGGCTCGGGTCTCGGGGCGAAGTGCAGAGAGGTGGGTCCTGATGCATTTGTTCAATACCGGCCAACAGTAGTCCGAGCAAGGAAGGCTATCCGATCCGACGCCTTGTCTCTGGGTATTTGGACTGCAGATCACCCTCTCTGCAAGCCATATTGCGTATCCTCCAGGCTCGTTATTGCCTAGACTTGGCCTCGTTGTTCTGCCACGTAGATCAGCCGAATCGCACGTCCCAGCCCAGTGTCCCTGGCTCCTTATTCATGGTAGTCGTTCCAGATTATCACGGATCTTAAGTCGTCGGGATCGGTTCGTTGAACGGAAAAGGTATCTTTGATTGAACGTTCATAGTATCATTGGCGTTGTCACCTGTCCACTCTCGGCGCCTCTTGAGCTTCTTTGCTCGGCCCATGGAAACCCAGCCACTCTCCCAGTATGCCACCCGGCTTCGGTACCGGACACTCCCTCCGCAATCGCTCTTCCCGTGCTCGTAGTGTATCCTCGTCACCGACTTGGTCGAAGCTGACGATGCCGTCTTTGATCTCGGGGGCCTCACGGCGCCGCCGCCTCCTCCGCCTGCCATCCTCTCCTACCACAATCTCTCCATCGGCATACGTGACTCTGGGTGCTGGGCAGGGCAAAAGATGCGGCAGGCCGACGACGAAGAAGCTAGCTACGACGGTGGTTGCGAAGAGCGATGAGGTCATGCGCGACCGCGGGTGGAGCGGGTGCGGTGGCATGATCGCGAGTTTGTTTCGTGAGGAACGGAGGCCAATGGCTTTGTCTGGATGCAATTGGGCGTTAGTGGGCTTGCAATTACACCAGTGGAATCAATTGGACGAGAGAACTCACCTGTTACCGTAACATGCTCGCGTGAGGGGGAAGAGCGTCCGAATTGAATCCCCTGGAGAAGGCCGAGATTCGCGCCGATGGTTGCCAACGGACGATTTTCTCGCAACTCGGCAGTGAAGCTTGATGGCTGGATTGCAACACAGGTCATATGATTGGCTTCCGCTGTCGCGGAGTGGGTCCACAAAGGGTGACATGACATCTCAACGGTGCATGCCTGAGGATCTTGTCTTCGGCGTCCGTGAGAACTATTTTACCGAGAGAAATCCCGTGGCCTGGCTGTGGGAGCCTACAGGGATGCGTTGCCGTCGTCGGGGCCCACTTCTGCAGATCCAAGTCGGCCTGCTGATAATTGATAAGAATTAGCGCGGTTGGGGTTTGGAGCACCGCTACAACGGCAAGGCATTAGCACGCCTTCTGCCATTAACGCCATGCTGAATTTGCTTTGAATCGCGACGCATGTGCTCAACCACATCGACAGGACAGAGTGGACGCAGTCGAATCGCGCCAAACCGAATTTTGCTTTCAGCGTGCGGCATATTATGAGGCACTGATATCGTTATCCTCCACCTACAAACGCGACTCGCCGGCCTCGGACGCCTCGACACAGACCAGGGAGTCGCCCCTCCCCAGCTATCGCCATGAGCGACCTCGACAAGTGAGCCCTCGACGCGCCTTCGACTGGTCGGACGCCTGTCGGATGCTGATACAGACTCCAGAGCCATCGCGCAGCTACGCGCCTGCCGCCCGATCCCCGAAGCGCAAGTCCGAGAGCTGTGCCACAAGGCGCGCGAGCTGCTCATCGAGGAAGGCAATGTCGTCACAGTCACGGCCCCCGTGACGGTACGTCGTGGTCGCAAAGCTTGGAAACGTGGGATTAATACTGATTGCGCCCGTAGATATGCGGCGATATCCACGGCCAATTCCACGACTTGATGGAGCTCTTCCGCGTCGGCGGTGACGTCCCCGATACCAACTATCTTTTCATGGGTATGCCGCCGCGACGCTTTGCTTCTTCCAATACCGCATACTGATCGCCGCTTCTCGCGTCTAGGCGACTTTGTTGATCGTGGCTTCTACTCGCTCGAATCCTTCCTCCTCCTTCTCTGCCTCAAAGTCCGCTATCCTGACCGCATGACCCTTATCAGGGGCAACCACGAGTCCCGCCAGATCACCACCGTGTACGGCTTCTACGACGAGTGCCTACGAAAATACGGGTCCGCCAACGTCTGGCGCTACTGCTGCGATGTCTTCGACTACCTTGCTCTTGGCGCCATCGTCCTCGGCGCATCACACACCTTCAACTCCACCCCCGGGCAGGAGCCAATCGACCAAGACGTCGAGATCGAAGTTTGCGACCAGAGCGGCTCTACCATGAGCCGATTTCCCCGCCAGAGACGTCCCCAACGGGAGCCGAGCCCGACCGGTCCCAACGGCGCTCCTTCGTCCAGCGACAAGACCGGGCCTCCAGGCACCGGTGCGTCTGCAAGCGCGTCAGGCTCGCTCGGCAATCCGGCCGGCGCCATCCTCTGCGTTCACGGAGGTCTCTCCCCTTTGATCGACAGCGTCGACAAGATCCGGCTTCTCGACAGGAAACAAGAAGTACCCCACGAAGGCGCCATGTGCGACCTCCTGTGGTCCGACCCAGACGATATCGACGGCTGGGGTCTTTCGCCACGCGGCGCCGGCTTCTTGTTTGGCGCGGACATTGTTCGGGACTTCAACCACAAGAACGACCTCTCGCTCATCGCTCGCGCTCATCAGCTTGTCATGGAGGGTTTCAAGGAGATGTTTGACGCCAGCATTGTCACGGTATGGTCTGCGCCCAATTACTGCTACCGGTGCGGCAACGTGGCGGCCATCCTCGAGCTGGCTGAAGACGACTCCGGCACGGGCGTTTTCGCGCGGAGTAACGGCGACATCGGCCGCAGCGACGGCGGAATCAAGGGTACCGACGACTACGTGCTCTTGCCTGGGCCGGCGAGGAGGTACCGCGTCTTCCAAGCCGCGCCGCAGGACTCCAGGGGTATGCCGGCGAAGAAGCCCGTGGCCGACTACTTCTTGTAGTCTCCCAGGCCTCGATTCCTGGCGACTGCTCGAACGGGATGAAACAAAAACAAAAAACTGAAAAATATCTTAGCGATAAAAAAGACAATAGGATGGTCAACGGTACTCGGGCGCAAGTGTCCTGAATTTTTTGTGTATGTCTACGCAGTTTGGCGAATGAGCAACGGAGTTTGAGGACTTCACACAATGAACCAAAAAAAATTTGTAGAAAACTCATAAATCTATCGGTTTCAAGGTGCAGTTGTACATTTCTCCATAGCCGGGTCCGGGTATGAACCCAAATTCTATCCAAAGCGGCTCCCAACGGCTCCCAACAGCCCCCAGCAAGGAACGCCGCCACCGCCAGCAGCCTTTCAAACTTCATAGACCACGTTCCGACCACGTCCGCCGCCGCCCTTGATAGCCCGCGGCACCTGGCACGCCCTCTCCCCAAACTCGAGCTCCTCGGCATAGCGCTTCCGCAATGTCCTGATCCACCGCGCGAACGCCGCCGCCGTGGCCTCCCCGTCGACGAAGACTTTGCGCGCGAACGAGAGCTGCTGTTCAAGCCGGTCCTCGAGTTCCGCGGCGTTCGTCATCGCCAAAGTGATGGAGGCCTCCCGCGCGGCCTGCTCGTCGGCGTCCTTGGCCGGGGCCGCGCGGACTGCGTGCTCGAGGAAGGCGAGCAGGTCGCTCAGCGACATCTGCGTCTCGGCGACGTCAAAGTCTTCGAGGGAGATGGCGTTGAGAGCATCAAGGAGGTACTGCATCCGCTGCTTCTGGTCCTGCTGCTCATGCAGAGGCTGGCCGGGGTCGGGCCGCAGGCGGGAGGGCCACTTCTCGCAGAGCGCGACGAGGTTGGCGAGGGCGTCGCGGACGGAACTCTCGGTGGAATCGGAAGGGTGGAGTTTGTTTCTCAGGGCGGATATCCTGATGAAACTCCTGGTGCCGCCCTCGCTGCCACGACTAGGTATGGTGTCGACTTCGGGGGACGCGTTAATGTCGTTACTGCCGCTGCTGCCGCTAAACACGCCGAGCTTGCCCTCTTTTTTGAAACCCAACAACTTCTTCAATAGAGACTTCAAGCCCCATATTATTCCGTCGTTGTGCTCCCGCCCGCCCCGCAGACCGGCCGCGAGCTGGTCTTCGGTGTTCTGCCGTTTGCTCGGGTTGCCGGGGAGGTCGTCGTCTCCCGGCCTCTTGCGGGGGTTTGGTTGCCCGCCCGGCGTGGGGTCGAGGCCGATATCAATCCTCCACCGTGCCGTCGCTGCCGCCTCGTCGCGCTGCCCCTGCTCGTCCAGCTGCCGCCTGATGTGGACGGCGCCCGCCATGTCCCCCGCTACCCTATTGCCGCTCCTCTCCGGCCCGAAAGAGATTGGCTCCAGCGCGGGTCGCGAGTACCTCGGATCGGCCGTCGGCCATGGCTTATACGTGCCCACCAGCTGCTGTAGCTCTGGCTGACTTTCACGCGGCACTGAAGGGGCGAAGGGGGACTCCCATCTTGGGGCCGCAGGTGGGAACGGTGACGGTCGCCCTTCGGTCGCGGGAGGGAATAGGGGCTTGCGGACCTCGGTTGGGGGAGGAAACGGCGTTACTCGGCCTGGGGGCTGAGTCGGCGGAGAGGATCTGATGGGCGGCGTCGCCGCGCCCCCGAGCAGCCGCGAGGCTTCTTCGTCGACGTCCGAAAGCTGAGTCGTAATTAGAATCAATTGTTGGGAGAGCATACTCTCCACAGCGGTCAACGTCCCATCGTCGGAAGCACCAGGCGCCTGTAAGCTGGCGAGGATGCCGCTCACATCTTGGATTTCCTGGCCCAGCCGCCGGAGGCAGTCCAGCGCATCGTGGTGTTGACCCTTCTGAACCCTGATCTCTGCTAGATGCCTCTCGATTTCGACTCGCTGCGACGTTGCCAAAAAGATCAAGAGATCCATCCTCTGCTCCGGGTTTCGTATCGACATCTCTAGCTGCTGTATTCAACCCGTCGAATCAAGTGTATGAACAACGTGGTAAAGGGAAAACGTTTAAGGGACACATAGATCGCGGATAGTCACAATAGCTTGGAAAATAGGAAATGCGACTGACAACCACCACGGGGCCTTTGCTTCCTTTTTAAAGTCCACTTGTATTCAACATTTCTCGTGCTTCGTCTCCCCCAAAAGGTGCATTGACTCCGCTGCTGCAACGGGTTATCCGTATGCAACCTCCTGAGGAGAATTTTCTCCAATGCCGTACCAACACAAAGAACTTATTGAGAGCTGCAAGGCTCCTCGATTCAACGGTCCAAAGAGCCCAGACGTTTTCGGCACTCGCGAAAGAGCAAGGGGGTCGAGAAACGTTGTGTCGCCTTTGTTCTTTGTTTGCTTCCGACAGCCTCCCTAAATTTCGGCAGGATACAATAGGATCCAACTTCCTTTCTTCAACCGATAATCAAAGCCGGCTTTTCTTGGAACCAAAATTTGGGAACAAGCGTCGAGGACAATGAGACCACTGGGTTTCCCGGCCTTTCAGTTGCTTGAGTGTGCTGCTGGGTCGAGTAGCGCTATTTGACGCACCTCGATGATGATTTGGACAGCCTGCGTTTGTTCCAATTGTTCGTTTCGTTGTTCAGGGACTCGGCTGGTAGAATTGGGTCGGCAAGCGGATGGTCCAGGGAATCTCACAGCCGGGTCTCGTCGAAAGAACTCTGCGAATTCGCTTAATTCAACCATGGCGGGGGTTGAAGTGTGATGTGACGTGGGGGTCCGCTGACATCCAGTGGTAATCGCCGACGTTCCCTACTTGCTGATGTCTTCGATCCTCGGCGCTTGAATCCGTATCAGACACCGAGGCAGGACCGGAGTGGTTCACACTACCTCGTCCTGCCTGAGTGGAGACGAAAGTCGGTGGCTGGTGCATTGTTTCGTAGGCTGCATACTGAGGAATTGGCCTGCGACAAGTCGGTGGAAGAGAGCTCGTAGTCGAGTCTGCTGTAGGGAAAGAAGCGTGGAAGTCGAGAGCCTGGTTCGCCCCGTATCCCTGCAGGTTCGTAGCTATGCCGCTAGGGGGTTGACTCTGGTTTGTTTGAAGCCATCTCATGTCCTGACCGTGATCTTCAGCTCCAAAGCGTTGGTTGTCTATTCCCCCGCTCTGCCGGTAGACAGGCTGAGGGGACAGGTTCATTGAAGTCGCGGACTCCAGATCGTATTGTGGTTGCGCAACACTTTCCGACGAAGCACCATAGCTCTCAACTGGAGAGTTTGACGAAGTTTCAAACGACATGGTCGGATCAGTGCTTGTCTGTCGACTTGGCGACAACCACGGCCTCGGAACCAGAAGGCTGTCCAACGTCGTCGCTGCATGACCATGTATGGTGCTAGACGTGGACAGGCCACGACGATCCGAAGAGTCGACCTGGCCGGTTTTCAGGTATTGGTCAACCTGAGCACCGCTGACACCGAGGCTGTTGAGAAGTTGCCGAAGCTTTTGGTTTTCTTCCGCGACCCGACGCGCAGCTTGCTGAACTTCGGCGGACGCCTCTATGCCTTGCAATTGGCACTCTCGGAGACGCGTCTCAAGGTCCTGAACGTATTCCTTCTTCCGCTGCCTGGACCGGCGTTGGTTGTCTCGGATGCGGTTCTTTTCCTTTTCCTACAGCAGAAATGTTGGTAAGTCGTACCTCGAGCAGAACCGAAAGCTGCGAGTGTTGAAGCCTGTTGGAGTCTTAGAAGCTGGCGTACTGACCGTATCCATTGACTTTCTACGGCCTTGGCAGCGCAAGGCCAACGTATGAAGATTGAAGGCCCTGGAGGAAAGAGTGATGCTCTGGAGTGAGAGGTTGGAGACGGGGTAGTCCCTTCCAATTGGGCACGAACGAAAACCAACCAGATGTCTCGAGATATTGGGCATCTACCAGATGCAGAAAGTAGTGGGGTAAGAAGACCTTAGCTCGCGTTTGTTTCATCCAAGGGCGAAACATGAAGAGACATGAGCAGCAATATCAACTAACGGCGCCGCGAAGGCCAAGAGCCCTTAGGTAAGGTTGGGTAGGGCATGTATGTGGTAAGGCATGCTGCTGCAAGCAAAAGCAAGCATGAAGGGCCGGCAAATCATAGGCGGCATGAAAAGATTTCCTGGACGAGTGGAGGGATGGCCTGCCTGACGGCCGAGGCTGGTCCGATGAAGGGTGGGCAAGGGTGCTGGCGCTGGGGGTTTAGTTTAGTAGGGGTATCTCCCAAGACGCTGCCATCCTAGAGCGAATCTGTGCCACTAGGCGGGAAGAGGAGGCAAGGCGGCTGACCAGATGCAAAGGGAGCTCCGGTCCTGGCCTCTTGGGTTGTCAGATCAAATTTTCATGCCCAATCGCCAATGCCGATCCGGTCCTGTTGTCGGTGGTAGTTTGAAGGTGTTGAGCTGAGCTGTTCGGGGCGAGCATGGGCGAATGAAAGATTGGAAAGGGGCAAAGAAGTCAGCCGCCGAGGGAGGCAAGAAAAGGGCGTCTGGCATCTGCTGGGTGGACGTTAAGGTGAAAAATGGGAGGCAACAGCGAGAGTTGAAATTCCGATGCGGGAAAAGGAAAATGGCATGTGGACGATGGAGAAAAGTCGCCTCTCGGTGGAGCTCGAAGACGTCCCAGCTGACATCGAGGGGCTAGGGGCAGAAGGGATCCAATGAGACAGACGACCATTGTCATAGGAAGCCGATTGCCCATCGGGGCATAGGAAGAATCTCGGCCCTGCATTCTCAAGGAGGGAGCTGGGGGGAAGGATTCGTGACACTGCCCCGTCCCGTCTCGGCAAGCCCTTGGAAATTTTTTGAACGATGACATTGCCGGCGCAAAAGAACGCCTGCGCCAGGGTTGAGAATACACTACCTGGCGACGACCCAACATGACGCAGAGGCGGCCAACGGTCCTGGTGTTTTCGTTTCTTTTCCTGACTCTGCCCGGGAGTTCCGTAGTGGCGTGAGGGCGAGGACGAGACTCCTTGAAGAAGGCGGCGCAGAGTCCGAGTCCTATTGTAGACGACAGGCGTGTGTCGTCCTGCGATAGGTCCCAAGTCAAGGTACGCAGCGAGACGACAAGGCTAGAAGGATATCTGATAGCCCCTGCCATGGATTTTCTATGGAGAATCAAATGCTGGGTTGCCGTGTAATCCTAGATTCCTGGTTTTTGGGTTTGGCTGGCAGTTCCGGTTCGTTGATTCCAACATTAGCGTCCGTCTTGCTGCGAGGCATCGATTGGCGTCCGCGACTCCAGACACCAACCGAGTCGAGGCTCCGCGCTTGATGGAGACGGCAGCAAGAGAAACAGATACCCGAGTTTGCGTAACGATGAGGCATCCCACGGCGATCCATCGACTCCCAAGAATGCCAAGCTGGTGCCTCTGCCCACTCGACGCGTTGCGTCTGTACGTGTAGGCCCAGAGAAGAGACCTCGATGCAGTCGGTTGCGCGTTCCCTTGTCCGGGTGTATCCCATACGTGTGTACCAGAGAGGTGGCGATTGGCGAGAAGCTTGATAGGGACGAATGGACATCGACGTGTGTCCCAAGGCGTCCATACCAATCAACAATGCCCGTCCATCCCCGGTCGGTTGGAGGAATGGTTCCCTGTCGGCTGTTGTCATGATGCAACGGTGATGTCCGGGCATGACGATTAGAATGGGTAAGTGTGGAATCACGGGTCAACCGAGAGGAAAGCAAAGTGCCCGTCAAGGCAGGCAGCCAGGCAGCCAGGCAGACGGAGGCGGCGTGTCGCCTTCCACGTCTGTCTCGTGAGGAGAGGCCGGCGGCTGCTGCGAGTTGGAACCCGGGAGCGCCTGCAAGGCCCATATCCTTGCGCCCTTGCGCGCAGTACGTCGGTCCCGGGGTGTCCTCAGGTCAGGGCCTTCGCCTGGTCTGGTCTGGTCGTTTTTCGTGTTGGCCATTGATTGAATATTCGTACAGAGTACGTACGGGCGCGGTGGCAGAGGTGCGTCCGGCAGGCACATGGGCCTTGGCACACTGAGCTACTGCGTAAGTAGGTGGTAGAGAGATGTCTTGCCGCGACGTTCCCTGCATGTCTCAAGGGGGAGCAGGGGCGGGACAAGTCGGGGTTGTAGGCTTGCAGCAGCGTGGGCGTGGTGTTGAGCGGATAGAGCACTGACTGCAAGTACCTACTGCAAGCACTGCGCTGCTGCTGCAGTCGGGTGAGACAGAGGCGGCCAGACATGGAGGCCGCTCACCACGGCCCGGGGGTGCTCCGCTGGCATCGGGCCCTCCAGCTTGAGGTGATGTTGCACTCGACGCTGGAATGTGCAATGTGCTGCCCAGGTGGGATTTCCAGGGCCCCACGATCGCTGTGAAATAATGGGGCACCACCATCTGCAGGCCACGCCCACGCTGCAATCCTGTCTGCACTAACGCCGCTGCGCCGTGCTTTTGCTCATCTGCAGTTACCAGCGCGCTAAAACTCCGCCAAAGCGGACTGAGGTGCTCTAAGGTTGACTTGAAGCCCCCCTTCCCCCGGTCCCGACACTGGACCCCTGCCATCGCCTGACCCTGGACCGCGCTAGCAATTAGTTCCGGGACCCACCTTTTTATTCCCAACTGCATCCCGTCCGGCCCATCACAGCAGCACACTGCAGTGGCTTTCTTTTCTTCCTCGTTCCTTGACGTCTCCGTTTCTGTACAGCCGGCCATCCTTCCACCTCACTGTCACGCACATTTGACGACAGTCTGACTCCCCGCGCTCTGTATACTTTGCAGAAGCCGCCAGGTCCACTCTTTCAGATCAGCTGTACAGCAGCCTGCAGGACGCACTAGGTCAAAATTCAAAATTTTCTAAATTAAAACAACTTTCTATAGTATAATTACCTTAATTATACTAAATATAACCTTATTTAGCTTCTATTCTTTTAATTAAAATAATACTCTAAGGAATTTAAATAAAAGTTATTATCCTAATATATAAATATATATAAGTATATAAAAATATATATTTTTATATAATTCTAATTAAATTAAATTAAATTTCTATAAAAATTATATTTTTAACTTTAACAGTAATTAAATACTTAAAATAAATTAATTTTACTTATATTATTATTTATATTATTATTTTAATTTATCTTAAAATTTAAAAATTAGAAAATAATTAATTTTACTATTATTAATAAATTCGAAATTTAAATTAAACTTAAATTAAGTATATAAACCTAATTAAATGAATACTTTATATATTAAATATTATATTAAATAATTAATCTTTTATTATAATTATTAAAAGCTTATATAATATATATAAAATATTTAATAAAAATTTAAAAAAATAATTCTAAATATAATAACTAATATTTTTATTTACTTATAATTTATATTTAGTATTTTAAAAATTTTATAATAAAATTTTATTTTTTTTAATTTTGAAACTTATATTATATATAAAAATAACAATATTTATTTTTATTTAATTTAATCTTAAGAAGTAATTTTAAATATAATTAGAAAATAATATATATTAATTTAAAGAATTTAATATATATATATAAATATTAAAAAATACTTATAATACTTATAATTATATTCTATTGTCTTATAAAGTATTACTTATATTTAATAAAATATATATTCTCTTATATTAATATCCTAAAAAAATATTAGGTTTTTAAAATTTTTAAAAAGTATAAGTTAAATTATAATTAAAAAAAATTACTTATTAAAAAAATTAATTATAAAACTAAAATTTTAATTATTAATAATAATTTAAATTTAAATACTAATTAAATAAAAGCTTATATTAAAAATTAAAAAATAATAAAAAATCTATATAGATATATTTAAAATTTGAAATTATTAACACTAATTAAAATAGTAAAATTTAAAATTAATAAATATATTTTAATTATTTTATTTTTAATTTAATATTAATAAATTTAAAATCTTTTTAAATACTATTTAACTTACTTAACTTTTTTTGTTATTTTAATAAATATTAAACTTTAATTATTATTTTAAAGTAATATATATAATTATTTAATAATATAAAAAGTTATATATTAGGATATATATATATATATAATTTAGATTATAAAAATAAACAGTTAAAAAAAAGGTTTACATTAATTTTAATACTTTTTAATAAAATAATAAAATACTTTTTAATAAGGTTTTATTATTTTATTAAGTTTTTTTTAAATATAGAATATTTAATATATTTAAGTTTTTATTTTAATTAATTAATTAAATAGAATTTTTATTAATTTAAAATTAGAATAATAATAAAGTTTTTATAATTATTTAAAATAATATATAATTAGTTTTTTATATTTAAATTTAATAATTATTTTAAAATTAAATAAAATTAATAAAAGTTTTAAAAATAAAAGGTATAAGAATAAATGTCGGAATATCGGTAGCCATTTAGCGCCACCTGTTGCCGTAAATACTCCGATTGGCTCGATTAGCGAGCTAATCAGAAGTGACGGATTTGTTACAAGCCTGGCACACTCGCTGTTGCCAGCAGGTACGATTCGTCAACCAACAACAACAGCAGACTACCACTAATATATCGATATTTTCCCAGCTCAAGCCGTACGGCCAGCTACCCTTGCGCCTGGTGAAGTGAATCCAACAATTATATATATATTTAATTAATTATATTTAATTATATATATAACGTACATAATAAGCGAGTGCGACAGATAAGCGAGTGCTGCACTCTTTATCGCTAGTAAAATTATAATTTTTAAAAATACTTTAAAAGCTTAATTCTAAGTAAAAAACTAAAAAAATTTATATATTACTATTAAGAAGAATTATATATAAAAGAAAAACATTATTAAAAATATTTAATAAGTTAAACGTTTTATAATTAAAATTAATTTTATTAATAAAGCTACTTATATTTTTAAAACGTTAAGCTAGGGATATATTTTGTATAATATTCTTTTCGTATATATACTCTGTCATGATATAGCCCACAATTACTGTCCCGTAATTGTGGTTCCACTTTTGCGACAGTTATGAGCCCTTGTCTCTACGAGCCCTCTGGTTGAATGGCTAAACGCCTCGCTAAAGTGGCAGTATGTGGGCCGACCTAGAGGCCATGGGTTCGAGCCTCGTTGTGCTCACCCATTCTCGCTTCAGCAGCAAGTCACCGAAATGGAAGGTTAGACTTGCCAGCTGGGAGCGGCCGGCACCCAGTAACAGTCAACAAAGACTGGCTTGTCAGCTGTGAGTGTAAGCCGGTGCTGATTGCTTAGTCAGCAGACCTCTTCTCTCCTCGGTCTGGGGGGGTGTGTCATGATATAGCCCACAATTACTGTCCCGTAATTGTGGTTCCACTTTTGCGACATACTCCTTATCGATAGTGATACAGAAATTTTTATAGTTTTTTACTTAGAATTAAGCTTTTAAAGTATTTTTAAAAGTTACGATTTTACTAGCGATAAGGAGTGCAGCACTCGCTTGTCTGTTGCACTCACTTATTATGTACGTTAAATGTTTTTTAATATTTTATAAATTAAAACTTATTAAAAAATCTATATAAAAATAAAACTGAAAAAATTAAAGTAACTCATTTATATAATATAAATAAAAGTATTTATTATATTTTAAATAAAAAAATAAAAAATTAAAAGTTTTAGTTTATAAATTATATAATTAATTATATTTCAATACTCATTTTATGGGGACCTTATAGCCCATTTCACTTAGAGTTGTGATTTTAATATTTGTCTGACTTTTGACCTAGTGCGTCCTGCAGGCTGCCGTATAGCTGGCTGAGAAGGCAAATGACGCTTGGAAGACTGATTGCCTTCATATTTGACCGACTTCGCATTTTGCCTCTCGCCTCTCGCCTCCCGCCTCTCTCTTCCATGTTTGCCTCGGCACAGCACCTCTCCTTGCAAAACTTGTCGGCTCTACTCTGCTCTACCCGTGAATCCGTACACAGCGCTCGGTCGGCCCTTCAATCGCCCCGGAGAGCTGCCGGATCGGTCCCCGCCTGTGCACCGACAGTCTCTTGGCTTGCCTGACGGCCTCCCGGGTGCATTCCGCCGCCACGACATCCATGCATTATGCCTGATATTGACCTCCTCTGCGGCCCGCCAGCACCTGATTGCTGCTGCAATTGACCCTCCCAGGCAAAAATTAGAAATGCTACACTGCTGGCGTCGCCTTCCGTAACGCCCGACCGCGCCGGGACACCAGCCTGGAAGTTGGACGTTCAACGTTCAAGGACGTCAGTCGTCACATCCGACGAACAGCCCACGGACTTCAAGCCACGCTCGAAAGGTAATTTCCAGGTAAAGTTGAAACTGAACATGACTCTGGCTTTCCGACAGCCTCGTCTGATGCGAAGTCCTTTAATTCGTCAACCGGATGCCTAAATATACAAGCACGGCCTGTGATCCAGGCTGGGGGCAAGAAAAAGAAAAAGAAAAAGAAAAAGAAAAAACACCTCAAAAGGGGACCTATCGGCAGCAGCCCTCGCGTACACGATGCTTACGCCACATCCGAGACCTTCTACACCGCGTGTCTCGTCCAACAGGAGCTAGCCAGTCCCCTGACCAGACAGCGGTTGGAATTGCTCCGTTGGGCCGCGTCCAGCTGCCAGTCTCACCAGAAAGCCAGCCATGCACTGGCAACCTTGTCATGGTACTCATCAAGCATAATGCTTTCCAGGTCGGTCTTTCTTTGTATCAAGAGAGCAGCGTCTGCGGCGCTGTTCGAGGCCATGAACCGGTGTCTTGCTTGCACGAACCTGCGCTTGCAAGCTTCGAATCGTACCGTCGCCGTCTTCCGTAGCGTATCTTTGTAGCACCTAGGGCAAAGTTCTGGGATAGCACCACCATCAGGAATTGTGGCGGGTATGAGAAATATTTCTTCCTTGGTAATGTAGCGAACGGCCACTCGATTCCCGCATGTTTCATGGACAAGCTCGTGGCGGCAAAACGGGCACGTGTGGTGGTCTCGTAGCCATTTCGTCAGGCATCGAGCTCCCGCCACATGTCCGCAAGGCATGATGGCGGGAACGGTATCGCAACATTTACCTGCACTTTCCATCTCGAATTGCTCCTGAAAAGCGAGGCGACTGTATTGACAAATCTGGCAGATTGGATCTTCAGGCTGGTCAATCAAAAAAGTGACCTTTGGACTGGGAAAGAAGCATCTTCCCAGCTCAGGGGCTCCAGAACCGTGGGGCTTCAGCCAACTGCTGACCAGGGGCAGGAATGTTTTCTTCAGCCACGAATATTCCTCCTTTTCACGTTCTCTGTTTCGTCTCGTTGAAAAGTACCGACGTTGGGCTTTTGTCAATCCCGGAACAGCGACCATGGCGGTTTGACAGGGCTTACTCCGAGGCCCGACAGTTGTCTGTAAAAGCTGGGATGTTGAAGTTTTGAGCGCGATAATTGTGGAAATGAGCCCGTCGTATGTATCAATCTTAGGTTTGAGGTTGGGTTTTTCTATTCTTGAGCAAGGCAAGCCGCAGGCGACACGAAGATATTGTCCTACGAGTCTTCTACCGCAACACTCTTCTATTATGGAACAATCCTCTCAGATCAGAAAGACACTTCTCACGTTTGTATAACCTGCTCCTACGTGCTAACAAAGCAGATGCCATTGGAGCCCGCGACTTTCTTTATGTCCTTTATTCACCTGGTGACTATTGTTCTAATTGGAAAATAAGCTCTATCCCATCGAGTGCCATAAGGCAACAGGTACATCCCCGTGAGGGGTAACAGCCACTCAGGAGTTAGCTAAGACTTATTTTGACCAACCAAAAGCCCTAGTTTTCGGTACCTCCTTCGTCTATATATTCTGGTTATAGTAAAGGTACCAACAATCTACTGAGCTACAAATCGCAACCCCACACTATTCACACCCTGACCTCGTTTTTTTCCTGTGGGATCGTGAGTTTCCTAAAGATTCGCCTAACGCCTTCTTCGGCCGATTACAAGCCACACAAGCAGAGGCGCTTTTTCACGAAACTCTCGTATACTGTTACAGTGGAATAGAGTCATTCCTCGTATCAATAGCCATCTGGCCCCGGGCCCGTTACCTCCCATTAACCAATGGCCCAAAGTGCTGGATTATCTGCGTAGCAAGGGCCCTTCGCCATTCGTATTGGGACTTCACTGGCTACCAGGCCGGCTAACCCCAAAGCTGAAGGTGGAAGCTATTCACAAACACCACTTCGAGGAGGTAGTTCCATACGATCGACTGCCATCCCCCACATCGTATGGGCCGCCCATACTAATTATATGACCTCATCTGATCCCCTGTATCTACGCCATTCATATAGCGATTATAATCGTCTATACAGACGGGTATTGGAAGCTCCTTATAAGCGTCGGGTCCAAATACCTCACGGGCAGCCCGGGCTGCGGCCGAGCTTTTATTTGGCCGACGGCGGGTACGTATAACTTCCTCCGTATGACTATAAACAGTAGTCAGGAATAGTACGAGCGCGTTATCCTTCCAGCTAAGCTGGTTAACCTAGGAAATGACCGAAAAAATTAATCAGTATGGGGATAAGTATGGGACCGTATTTATTTTCACATACCTTACCGTCCTTCGTAGGGATACAATAGATCTGGCCCCATGGGATACCTTTACCTTCGTCCTCCTTCTCATCCACAAGTAACCTATCGATCCCGCCGTCCTTACAGCACGTGCCTGTTACCCCTATTGCCCTCGATCGCAAAGCACGGAATAACTTAACGGAAGCGAAGAGGTTATCAAGGAAGACCTGGTACTCGGCCAGGGGTATGAGGGTAAGTAACGTCGTCACTACTCCTTGAGTAGGCGTGAGGGCATCATCAGTCTCCGTATTAACCCCCCGGCGTTATAGACGTTGTTATGGTACGAGACCGTATGGCCCTTTGCCGTAAACGTGCCACAACCACCGTAGGAAGTATCCTAACTACGCCAATACCCATACTTTATAGCAAACGGGGGTAGGCTTATTAGGGACTGTCGTCTTCTCTATTAATCGACCCGTGAATCGTACCATAGCTTCGTCAACGGCGAGGTGACTTCCGGGCACATATAACGAGTCTCCCACTTCCTATATATAGCTAGACCATTGATTAACTTACCTATATACCTTAGGCATACGGTCTTCGCATGGTTCGGCTTCATCGCAACGTCATTTTCGTAAAGGGGTGTGGGGGTCAGGTTAACTAAAGAGACTAGTATCAAAGATACATAATTAGCGGAATAGTAGTTAGTATCAATTACGTGAAATAAAACGAGTAAAGGGGTGGATATAATCCTCCTTTTCCTATAAGGTCGACCAATACTCTAATATTCGAATCTCTAAGTGTATACCCATATAGATTAATATACCCAAGAAGAGGTAGATCTCATCCGTAGAAGTCGGTCTCCAAGCCTGACCTCGCGAGTGTGCCTGTACGGGTCCGATTCGTATCGCCCCCTTGTTAGTCCACACCACCCAGGAATCCACAAGGTCATACGGTACGTAGCGTTGGAATAGCTTTAAAGGTGACTCGGGTAGGTCTCGTATAGTCGCCTCGCAATGGGGTACGCCGAGGGGGTCGAATTGACCAGGCGTACCTCGCTCTAGGGAAGGGGGCTCGTGTGGGCATACGACTGCGTTGTCACATCGCTCGGGCGTACAGTCGACGGTACAGGCACTCGTGAGGTCTTCAGGAAGTACGGCGACGTTGATACATGACCGTACCGAGCCCTCGTAGTCGCTGGAAGCCATCGTGACGATTCATCACATAGGAAAATGACGGTTTTAGTGGTGGAAGTAGGGACGTAAGCACAGAGGTAAATGACGTACCGTCATGTATCCCTTGTTGTGGGGAGAAAAAGTGGGTAGAAAATGGGGGGCGATGTACCTGTTGCCTTATGGCACTCGATGGGATACGTGGCCTGGCTGACTCTTCTAGGTTTCTTGCCTACCGAGCGTGTTGCCTTTAATGGAAGGACAAGGCTCAACAGCAAAGAAAAGGCATTGTTTACTGCCATAACATTCAGAGGTACCACTGCGCAAGAAGATCTTCAGTAATTTACCTTTGCTGGAGCACCACATGAGTCACGGTGCCTCTACCTACCAAAAACTCCACATAACCCGGGGAGACGGGCGTATCACCGATTTTCAGATCAGGGCCACGAGGAGAGACGGGTATGATGTTGTTTGCGGTTGGGATCTGAGTGCCCCTGAAGCCCACTATTGTCGATTGGTAGAAGGCGAGCCGGGATTCTTTGCGTGCCATTCTCCCACCAACTTGTCTATCGCGCTTTCTCACGCTCAATTGGACAAGAAGAGAGACTACGAAGGCCAATGGATTCTGACACGTTGGCGGGAATAAAACGATGTCATTTGACGCCGAAGGGGTCGTTGCAACCGGCTGCAAGACGTCCGGCAGATGAACGGCGCTCCACGGCCGCGTCGAGGATCCTGGCCGCTATTGCACTCCTGACGACATCCGCAAGCGCAGTGGGTAAGCTGGAAGGTCAGGTCTTACGGACACTAACATCCCCCTGAACGAAACCGGGGATAGGTTCCTGTCGACGTACGTGCGAAGCTGCATCAAGGCCACCAGCAGCAACCTGTGGACGAAGGCGCGCGCTTAGGTTTGACTCTTCTGTTGGCACGTATTCCGTGATCCTTCACCCATGGTCTGCTTCTAATTTTGTTCACGACCGCTGCATTCTCATGTACTTATCTCATGCGTTGGATACTGTACGGTACCTTGGCCTACCCCAAGGTACACCGTACTCAGCCGACCTCAGCGCCTCGCTCTGCCGATCTCGGTCGCTGGAATACGGGAGCTTGACGAAAGCGACGTCGTGCGTCTTCAATAATGCAATCAGGGCAAGTTTTGACTTACAATCGTGTGGTGTTGGAACGTTCTCCCTGCGCCCAGACGTCGAGCGTGATGCGGTCTGACAACAGGCTGCTGTCGGTTGGGAAGACGATGCTCCCAGGCGAGGTTCTTCCCGGTCTCTGGCGGTCTGTTGAGGATGCCAACAACTGAAGAAATCAAGTCATGGAGACGACGGATTGCTTTGGGACGCGATGCTTCTGCGCTGCCAGGCTGCAGTGAGTGGTAGCATGTTGTTGTTGTTGTTTTATTTAACGCCAAGGCGGCAAGGGCGAAGCCCTTGCGGCAGACCTCCCAAGGGGTATGTGGCGTGGAGAGCCGCAGGCTCAAACTACCTACTCTATAGTACGCAGCCCTTACCAGCGTCCTCCAAATCCTGCCTACTGGCTACTATGCGTTTAATTTGTCCCTGGATCCCGCTAGTTCCTCTAGTTCCTTTGCTTCCTATTTGGTCCCTTAAGTAGGGTAGGTTGGTTGTTTTAAGGACCAGCTAGGCTGGCCCCTAGTAGCGTGGGCAGATCTTCTGGAAGAAGCCTGTTATACGTAGGAAGGCCTTAAAGCCTTCATGGTCGGTGATTAGACCCTTGAAGTATCGCTCGAGGGATCCCATAGGTCCTATGGGCTCTGATGAACTGGAAGGGTGGAGGGTAGGCCACCGTTACCTCCTCGCTAGGGTCTTTCGGTAATAGACTAAGTGGTCTACATCCTTTGCTTCCCCGCAAGAGTAGGTAAGTAGGGCTTTATTGTGGTTAAAGTGTTGGTGATATTGTTCGAAGTCTCTGTGGCCTGATCGGGCTGCTAGGAGGTGGTGTAGGGTAGCCCGTGGAAGGGCTAGTTTAGGGGGGTTGGATAGGGTGGCCTCGAGTCCTAGTTGGACGTATCGGTCTATTACCTCCTTACGCCACCATCGTATGTATTAAGCCCGTACCCGTTTTTTAGCGAGCCGCTTAATCCCTACTAGGGTTGCTAGTTGGCCTAAGGGCACTGGGAGTGTTGTGCCCTGCTTAGCTAGGCGATCTGTTTTTTCGTTGCTTTTTATCCCCTGGTGCCCTGGGGCCTAGTGGGTGTGTATATCGTATATCCTAGCCGCCTCGTGTATCTCTAGGAAGGCTACTTGTGAGGATTCTGGAGCCTCGCCCCGTATCCCCTGGATAATACTGGTATTATCGATATAGATGTGGATAGGCTGGCCTTGGGAGGTAAGGAGGGCCCACCGGAGCCTTGCCCTCGCTCCTTCAGCCTCTCCATTGAACACCTCTACTAGGCTAAGACGGCCGTAGCCCTGGGCTATCCGCCTATTACCTTTGTAAATGACGAACCCATATCCTGTAGCCCCATTGGGTGCCTTGGAGCCGTCTGAATAGATAATTATATGGTTATCTGGGACGGCTTTTAACTAGTTCTGAAAGGCCTTGGTGGCCTTCTCTTTTGTTTGTAGGACTATTGGGTTTTGTGACCCTGTGAGGTATTATGGTTAGAGTAGTGCTGGCCTTGGGGCCCTTGAGACGAGGCCTGCTGTCCGTTGAAGCCGTGTTTGCTGCTTCCCTTGTTGTGAGAGCCTTAGGACTAGTGGGTGTTGTTGATTGACCTTTTGTAGGTGTACTACGAAACGTAGGCGTGCCCCTTCTAGGGCCACCTTCCCGGTAGGTAGGCCGGCATCTCTTAAGAGGTTGCTTATTGGGGTTATCTTCTAGACTGGAAGGATGGCCCGGGCCGCTGTTGTGATGACCTTGTTGACCTTCTGGACGAGGCCCTTCTGGCCTGTATTAACTATCCCTCCCTGGGGGGCGGCGTCGTTGCTTAGAGCTGGCTTGGTTAGCCCCCTGAACCAGGTTTTGGATCCGAATAGGGCGGTTGGGAGGACGTATGTGACGACTGCTTTCCGCACAGCAGCCGTTGGGATCCCTCCTTTTGTGTTTGTTAGATGCCCTAAATGCTGGGCTGCTTTTTTTGCTATAGTTACCCTTGTTTCGACGTGGTGTTGGAAAGAGAGCCTTCTATTAAACTAGATCCCTAGTCAGCGAATAGGCTTAGTTGATGCTTTGATTTCTAGATCCTTAGCTTTGATCCTTGGTAGATCTTTTGGTTGTTTATGCTTCCTAGTAAAGTGGATAACCTTATACTTTGTTGGGTCAAAAGAGACCTTATTTTCAATGCCCTAATCTAGGATCTGGGTAATCTCCTAGTTTAAGGATACCGTATTCTCCTTAAGGGATTAGCTAGTAACTAGGAGGCCTATATTATCCGTATATCTAAAACAAAGTTTTAGGTTCTCTACTAGGATCTCA
Organism: Colletotrichum gigasporum; assembly: GCA_024584535.1. Lineage (NCBI taxonomy): Eukaryota > Fungi > Ascomycota > Sordariomycetes > Glomerellales > Glomerellaceae > Colletotrichum > Colletotrichum gigasporum. The sequence goes on from CP077951.1 coordinate 4,356,819, forward strand.
GTAATATAAAGTAAGAAGAGAATAGGTGATAATGGGGAGCCTTAGGGTAGCCCATAGGTTAGTGTTACGGGCTGATGCCCACGATGGCCTAAGCTTTGCCTGAGGCGTTAACCAGCATCCAACAAAAGAGCCCTCCGGTCAAAGGGGCCTCCGATCAAAGGGCCTCCGGTGACCTCCGGCGCCCCACCAGAGGTCCCCTTTGTTCTCCAGCAGTATAGATTCCTACACCGCCCCCCTTGCGAGGAACTTCCTCTCTTTCGCTCCTTAGCTTGAAGTAAACAGTAATAGAGCACCCTAAGGTCGAAAACACCTAGGCCTAGCCCTTCGCAGTTAGAGGGGAGTCCTCTATTGTTATCTCCTCTAACCTAACCCTAATAGTACGGTCTAATATAAATACATAAATCAGCCTAATCAGGTTATTAGGCCAGCTTTGTTGCCGTAGTCTAATAATAAGGCGGTTCCGGAGGACGGAGTCAAAAGCCCCCTTCACGTCCATCGTCGTTAACGTGGTAGTACGCCCCCTATTAAGGGCCTGTTTGATATTGTGGGTGAGATAGGTAGTTAGGTCGGTAACTGCCCTGCCTGGTAGTGCCCTTATTTGTTGTGGGCTGGCTACCCCTTTTAGGATAATAAGGTAGGCCATTCTCCTAGTTATGAGCCTCTCGAACCCTTTGCTTAGGTAGGATAAGAGGGCTATCGGCCTCCAGGATCCAACCTTTGAGAAGTCGGTTTTTCCAGGTTTTTGGATTATAACAACCTCCGCCCTACGGAAGGGCTAAGGAAAGTAACCGATCTGGATATAAGCTTAGAAGAGTAGTTAAACTAGTTCGGATATAAAGTCCCAGTAAACTTTAAGTAGTTTTATAGTGATTCCGTTAATACCAGGGGTCATAATCTTTATTAAAGTGGTTACCCTTGTTTCCTCCTGGCTAATTATAGCCTGCTAGGGTATTTGTCGTCTTGGGACCGTAGCCACGGCGAAGGGGTCCCCAGGTAGGTCATCCGTATCATTAAACCTCTCTAGTATGGCCCTCCGTAGGGCCTAGGCCTTATCCCAGCTATTATCGTACATCTAACCCTCAACTACTAAGGGGGGGGCCTTAACTACTAAGCTAATCTTACACCAACCCATTATTTTATAAAAGTCCTAATCCGATTTAACCCCTTTAATTTTAGTAGTCTAGTAGGTTCGTTTAGCTTTCCTTATTGTATTTAAAAAGGCCTTTTATTTTTTAAGGATAGGGGGTAGTGAGGCCGGTTCCGGGCCCTAGAGTTGTTGGTTACGGGCCTTAAGGTAAGATTAGTGGGTTTTAGAGTACTCTTTTATCCACTAGGGGGCTCCCTTTCCTCGGTTTTATCGTCTCTTCTCTACCACTTAAATAGCTGTTGAGAATAGGTTAACGATCCGGCTAGTCTGGGCATCTAGCTCGGCTAGGGTAAGCCGGTCCTTAAGAGTAGGTAGGGCTAGAGTTCCTATTCCAACTAGGTTTATAAACCAAGGTAAAGTTGAATCCGGGATTAAGACCAGCCTTAATTAATGTACTTATTATTGTTTATTATTATTGTTAAGTGGAATGATGGTTATAATAGGCTAGTGATCAACTCCTAGGTGTAGGTGTGAGTAGGGTCTTGTGTATGTAAGTGGGATATTTGAGAAGGTTAAGTCGAGAACGTGACCACGGGTGTGGGTTAGAACCCCTACTTCACCAATAAAGGAGAGGTCATAATTATCCGCCTAGTCTACTAGGTCGTCCCCCTTATTCCGGCTAGTAGATCTAGGTTCCCAGGAAGAATAACGAGTATTAAAGTCCCCAATTATAAGGGTACTTATTGGTGGTTAGTATCCTAAGAGGGTGGTGGTTATATGGTTATTAGGGTCGCCTGGTGGTTTATATATATTAACAATTATTATGTTATTAACCTTTAACCATAGGATGTCCCTAGTTTAGATGGGCCTCTGCTGCTGCACCTGAAGCCTTATCCCTTTCCGTATATAAGTCATCACCCTAGGCCTTATTTCCCTATTATTCTAAAAATCAACTAGAATATAGGAATTAAACCCAAGGTGAGTATTAATTTGTATTTTGTTGGTATAACCTATCCAGGGCTCCTGGATAAGTATTATATCAACCTAGTCAACCCAGCAGAGCTCTAGAAAGGCTGTATGTGCTGGAGGCTGTTTCCCCACGTTGCATTGGGCTATACGTAGCACCCGTGGGGGGCCCTGTTTAGGCCTATGCCTCCGAATCGAGGTCCAGGTGGGTATAGGCATTAGTAATGTTATAGTCCGGCTTCTGAGCTACCCTCTGGCTCCTGGTGACAGGAACTAGGATAGGGCGGGTCTCTGGAAAGGGAGCCTCCGAGTCTTCAGCCTCGTCTTCGTCCATGTTACTGCTGGTGTCTTTATTGCCTAAGTAAACAATTGAGCTTTGGGAGGGGGTCCTAGTGCGTAGGCGTTTAGAGCTCGGTTATTGGTCCTGGACCCTAGAAGGGGCTGGATCCTGGGTTTAAGTTTGTTGAGTGTTGTTTAGGGGGTTGGTTTGGTCGGAGTTCTGGTTAGTACTGTGGAGGGCATTAAAAGCCTTCTGCCCGGCTTTTTGGATCTAGGTACGCTCCTTTCGGCTTGGGAGAGTGGGCTAGTCGTTGATCATCATAGGCTTTGCTGGGTAGTTTGTGTGACCGGCTTAGAAGGGCCCGAGGTAGTTAGTGTACTACGGTTTAGTTGTGTAGGGTCTGGTTTCGTGGGAATTTAAGGGTTTGTTGTAGTTGTTATAGAGTGGTTACTGGTTATAGTACCGGTTTATATAGTATCCCTAGTAGCCCGGGTTATGTTTAAGTAGGGTCCTCTTTTTCCGGATAAGCTGGGCCTTGTTGTTTTAGTTGAATAATTTGAAGGGTGGTACCTCTACTATAAAAGAAACCACCTAAGTGACTTTGTTCGTAACTAGGTTTAGGCCTAGGCGGGATTGTCGGGCTAGGGTAGGTTTGTGGCCGGTCTGGGCGATAACCTCCTCTTCGATTAGGGTTGCTACGTTTATGCTTTCCTTATCCAGGCTTCGGAGTTGGAAAGGGTAACGTGGGACGGCGTATGTAAACCACTTTATAGGGGTTTCTATTTTAAGAGCCCCTAGGTAATCTGCTAGTTTTTGCTTGTTTCCAAGGAGGCTCTGCTGGACTTGTTTGTTTAGGGCCTTTAAGGAGTATCCGGTTGAGATGTGGTAGATGTGTGGGATGTCCCCTAGTTGTAGGCCAAGGGCCTGGTAGACTGTACGGCGTAGGGCGAAAGGGGCGTTCTTCCGGGTAGCCGCCAGGCCTTCTTTGGGGATACGGACGAATACCCGGAGGTCTTTTAATTGTGCCTGGGCTTGTAGCTGGGTAGGGGCCCGGTTCCGGGCCGGGGTGGGGGCCGGGGCTGGGGTTGGGGTCGGAGCTGTCGCCGTAACGGTAGCCCAGTTCCGGGTTGGGGTTCGGGCAGCTTTATTGTTCATAAGCCTTTTCAAGGCCTGAATCACACAAACAGTAGCCTCTTTTGCAATCTGCTTTTTAGGCCCCTCAAAACTAGAGACCACATTGTCCACAGACTGGGTGATAGTCAAAAAGACATCCTTTCGGGCCTCATAGAGTCTGGCTTGTTCGTCCAAAGCGGCTAGGATAGATCCAGTAGCCGTCCCGCTTGTGTTCGAGGGCCCCTTTGCCGTAGAGGGGCCTGTATCAGGGGTGTTGGGCTGGCTTCCCACAAGGCTGGGCCGGGATGGCTGGGCCTCAGTGTCGCGGCGGCGCTTAGCCCTTGAGGTGGGGGTTGACTCTGGAGGTGACCCAGAGCCCCGATCAGGGCCGGCCGGAGGGGCCGGCTGCAGTCCGGTGCCCGCCGGAGGCTGTGAGGCCATCGCGGGAGGGCTCCGGGAGGGAGAGGTGAAGAGTTTTCAGCTGTTAAGGATCTTGGTGATGTATCACCTATTTCACTAACAGCAGATGCCAAGAAAAATTAGGCGAGAGGGAAGTTGAGTGGTAGCATGTGGGAGCCGTGACTAGGGTGTCGGTGCATTTTCTACCGCCTCCCCCCTTTCCCTCATGTGAGACGATTGCGTATGCGATCCTCAGTCGTAAGACTACGGAAGATGTTCTTATTTCAACTGCTAGGTAGGAGAGCGAAGGACTCAGTCTCACTGGTCTGAGATAGTATGACGAGAGGAGACCGGCAAGGAAGAGCAGAGACGGGCCTTTTTTTATAGGTCTTCTCCTATGTCACGGAACCGTTATTGCTAGACGCACCATCAAGCTTAAAGCCGACCGTTGTGACATGGCCGTGGATCGAATAACCTATGCTCTACATGGTTCTTGGGTTTCGATGACTGTACATAATTCCGAGGGCTTGATTAGCACATTTCACATCCCAGTCTAGTATGCATATTCGGGGCATCGTGCCTCTATTCTCAAGAGTATGCAGAAATACAGACGACCTGAAGCAGCCAATTAGCTACCGCATCCTCTCCACGTCTAGTGGCGGCGATTTTAAACTTCAAGAGGCTACTGCCCTTTAAAGTTGATGGGGCCGCCTCTAGTCGTTCATCCTAGTACGCAATCACTTGAGCTCACGATACATACAAATTGCTCTCGCAAACCAAAAAGTTGAGAGCCGTCTAGCGTGGCGTGATTGCCCCGGATTTTCAGCATCAGGATTGCCTGCGTCATCTCCCACGATTTTGGGCATAACAGCAGATGGTGACACAGTCTAGTCCGCCACCCACGACATATGACTTAGCCCGAGTCGTAGTGGGTTCCAGAGACCAAAGTTTCAGCTCGCTGATCTTGATCATAACAATTTCGCCGAAATATTTACCAACGGCTCGAGATGCCTAATACATGGTTTTCATTTTTGCTATTTCACAGAGCTCCCTCTATCTGCGGAGGAAGAGTCGTCTTGAGATTTGACGACAAACTAAAGAGCACCTCACGGATTTAAAGCGTTCTCAAGCAATTCCCGAGACCTTTTTATTTTGATGCTGCGATCGATACAAGACCTCGCATCCAGGTGGCCCCCTACACCTCTTGTCTTTATCCTTGCATCCAGTCCTGGAGGCACAGGTTTGTGGTCTTCATATCGAAATACACCAGGCATAATCTTAGTAATGAAGCAAGCTAGCTTTACATAGACTTCAGATTAGGAAACTTCTGGACGTTCAGTGCTCAACAGAAGAGATGAAGTTGGAACATTTGGTCTGAGCGTGCATGCTATGAGCAGCTCTGCCTAGCCACATATCTGAGCCACATGCACTGGCCACATGCGTCAGCCACTTATGCCAGCCACAGGCAACGGTCATCTCCAGCGGCAAGGGAGATACTTCGGCAAGCTGCTGGGGCTTCCCCACAGCACGGACCAGCACCTGCACCGGTATTCCCGAGGTCAGCCGAATGGTGCAGTGTAGTCCCCTCTCCACTTGCCGTCAATTCGGCTTCTACAAGTGTCGCCGGCGGCAGGCATAGCGTCATTTTTTTAGATACGGAGGGACGAAACTATTTTTGTCATTTCCACACACCCTTCTTCACATGTGTTTTTGTTCAGGTACTGCACAGAGCGCGCGCATCACGTAGCATGTCTTTTCTTGCTTCAGTACTCTTAGACTTTGGCTTTTGTTGATCGCTTCCGCAGCCCACCATGCGCGGTGCCGCTGCTTCCTCTCTTCCCCTCCGCCGACTGTGCCTTTCGCCGGCTGCCCGGAATCTCCCCAGTCAGACTGCGTTCAGCCGCCGCCGCCTCTGCACCTCCTGCGTCGCAAGCAGGACCAGCGCCAGCAACACCAGAGCCCGTATTGCGCAGCGCATTCATGCGCAGTATACCGGAAATGCGGGCCAGAGAAGGCCAGCATCAGTAGTAGCGGCGTCGTCAGAAGGGAATAGTAGTGGGTGCGATTACCCCGAAGACAATGGCGCAGGGGCTAAAAACAGAGGCAGTCAAAAGCGACGACTTTGGTCCGATTCAAGAATACGATCGCCGCGTCGACAATGGCCTCTTGCGGAACGATGAGCACCAACGAGGTAAAAACTTTCCCGCGGCAAGACGGGGATCACATGCTGATGCGACGTGGGGCAATAGGCATCATCCAGAGCCTTCAACATCTCCACGATGAGCTGGTCAACTATCGCGCCCCCGAAGTGAAGCATCCGACGCTCGAGTCTTTGAAGCCAGCGAAGTCCATGTTTGGGTCTTGGTTCGGCGGAGGCAAGGCCGCTCAGGTTACGATCGGCGCGATTCCCACCAACCTACCCCGCGGTCTCTACCTTTATGGCGACGTGGGCAGCGGCAAGACGATGCTGATGGACCTGTTCTACGACACTCTGCCAAGCTCTGTCAGGTCAAAGACGAGAATCCACTTCCACAACTTCATGCAGGATGTCCACAAACGGCTACACAAGATGAAGATGCAGTACGGCAACGACGTCGACGCTGTTCCTTTTGTCGCGGCCGATATCGCAGAACAGGGCAACGTCCTTTGTTTTGACGAGTTCCAGTGTACCGACGTGGCGGATGCGATGATCCTGAGAAGGTGGGTTTCGCAGGGCAGCGGCTGAAGCGGGTAGCGTCACAACTGACACACCGGCAGATTGCTCGAGTCGCTCATGTCGCACGGCGTCGTATTGGTCACGACCTCGAACCGACACCCCGATGAACTCTACAAGAACGGCATTCAGCGCGAATCGTTTGTCCCAGCAATCAAGCTGCTCAAGAACAGGCTCCACGTTATCAACCTAGACTCCCCGACAGACTACCGCAAAATTCCGAGACCGCCTTCCGGCGTCTACCACACCCCTCTCGACGCGCATGCGTCCTCCCACGCCGAGAAGTGGTTCCGCTTCCTCGGCGACCCCGAGTCCCACGAGCCGCACCCGGAGGTGCAGAGAGTCTGGGGCCGCGAGATCCACGTCCCGCGTGTTAGCGGCCGCTGTGCGTGGTTCACATTCGACGAGCTCATCGGCAAGCCCACCTCGGCGGCCGACTACCTCGAACTAGTGCGCAGTTACGACGCCTTCATCGTCACTGAGGTCCCCGGCATGACATACCGCCAACGCGATCTCGCGCGCCGCTTCATCACCTTTATCGACGCCGTGTACGAGTCGCACGCCAAGCTTGTCTTGACGACGGAGAAGCCCCTGACAGAACTGTTCGTCTCCCGCGTCGAGATGGAAGAGTCGCTCGGCAAGAACAAGGACGAGGCAGGACAGGGCGACAGCGCCATGAGCCACCTCCTGGAGGACCTTGACCAGAATATCGACTCCATCAAGGGCATGTCGGGCCTGTTCTCGGGCGACGAGGAAGCATTCGCGTTCGCGCGTGCGCTTTCGCGTCTGAGCCACATGGGCAGCCGCGAGTGGGTTGAACGGGGCATGGGTCTGGAGCAGCAGGGCGGCAAGAAGGAGCGCGACGACTGGGCGAAGGTCAGGAGTCGGCAGATGGAGGATAGCATGTGAGCGAGCGCATATCAAGGGAGCATATACCCGCTGGACGGCGGGCCGGGTCGCATTGGGCAAGGGTTTCCTTTTCTCGTCCCCTATTCTCATCCTCGTTTCAATTTTTCCCTATAGCATTGGGTTGCTGGTTTGGATGTACAACAGCGAGTCTGCATTTGCAGGATGCTCACATACCCCCCGAGGTCGAGAGAAAGAGCTCGATATAGATATCATTGTATGACATTCAATGTATGAATTATCCAACGTCAACATTATTAAGACATGTCATCCGACGTGGTTACTTTCTGCATGAGCCAATGAGACGATATCCTGTCAGCCCTGCATGCCAGAGCTGCCGTCCGGTCCTTTTAGGTACCGTATGAGCTAACTTAGTAGATGCCTGGGATCAGAACCCACTTCACCTCCTTGAAATCGGTCCACTGCTCGCCGTACCGCTTAGAGCAGTAGTCGTTCAGCACTGGCACGCCGCGCGAGAGGAAGTCAAAGGCCTGCCACACGCCCATGATGGCGCCACCGATGAAGCCCGACGCGGCCATGCAGTATCCCGCACGCCAGAGAGCGTAGCCGCCGTAGTTGATGTGGCGGGCCCAAGACCAGAGGCCGCTCCGCATGACCTTGCCTTTGTTCTCCGGGCTGGCCTTGAACTGCTTACGCTGCCACTCGGAGGCGGTCTCAAGGAACATGCCCGCGGCGTACAGGACGGAGCCGAGGACGACTTGGTAGGGTAGGCCAGTGCCAGGGATATCGAGGCGCGGGGAGGAGAGAACGGAGGTGGAGGCGGCGAGGAGGAGCAGCGAGTTTGTGCTGTTGACGAGGGTGTTGTAGATGCTCACGGCGACGGCGGCGGAGGGGGGAAACTCCTCGGCCGAGAGACCGACGAGCCAGTAGGCCTGCTTGGCGAAGGAGCCGACGGACATGCCGAGAAGAATAAGGTGGGAAAGAGGGAGGTCGAGGTTGTCGAGGAGGGCGATGCCGGTGTTGGACGCGGCGCCGAGGGATAGGATGGTACTCGCGCCGACCTTGGCGAGGACGAAAGTACCCCAGCCGCCGGCGAGAATCTGGTATTGCAGGAGAGGGTCGAGGCCACGGAGGCCGATGAAGGTGAGGGTGCCGGGGACATTGGACCGCTTCACGCCGCGGTGGATGAGGTCGAACGGCTGCTTCTTTGGGGGTTGAGAGTCCGCCATCGTGTCGGTGGCACTCACTCGAGCGGACTAGAGCTTCGATTGATACAGTGTGAAGCTGGCCGGGATCAAGCAGGGCTGGACTCGGGGGAGTCACGATCAAGTTGGAAGATCAGATGCAAGGAACGACAATATATGGGTGCGGTTAGTTCTTTATACATGTGCGTGCGGGGATGCGCATGGGGGAGATGCGGTGGTCGCCTGACTGATATCATTGTTTGCAATGGGACGCCATGGGACGAAGGCGGTTGGCGTCCCTCCCTCGACTTTACTACCAATGTACCTCGCCGGACAAGTCCAAGCTAAGGTGCCTTGTACCTCAACAAACCGGCTAACACACCCGACATGTTGGTTTCGCGTTCGGACGAGCTCGAATGAGCAGGTCGGCGCCGCATCTGGGGCTGAATCGCACTGACGCGCCCCCCGCGGCAGGTCGGCCACGGTCCACTTCTTGGAGCGGGATTCGCGTGTGTCGACTAGGCCATCGAATCCTTTTTGGGTCCAGCATCGAACGATGACCACTGTGATTCATATGTTTAGCGACTTACAGAGTTGTTTCTTTGCTCCCGTCCCCGTCGGGCAGCCCTACCCTCGAATCCGAGACTACTTGGACGGGAGCTACTGTGTATTATGCATTTACCTGCTCTCCGATGCGCCGCGACGAGGACGAGATCCGGGTGAGGTGTTACGTAAACCCCGCTAATGTGCAAGTTAAGCACATGCGACCACACCCGCTGGAGAACTCGAGATCCCGTCCGCTCTCTCCTAGATAAACCAACGAGGGCCAGAGTAGTAGTCAGGTCGGAGACGACTGGCGAATGCCTGGTGTTGCATGTCCTGCTTCTTCTTCTTTTTTTCCCCCCCACTGAAACTCTCGCGAATGTTGTGCTCACCGTCGCCGTCCAACAGTAATCCGTTCGTCTTAAACGGCGAGCTGGTTGCGCAGCGTCTACGCCAGAATTGATGACGTGATGTTTCTCGGATATCCGAGGCTCCTTATCCAGACCCTGGTACCTGCGCCTGATAATGACTTGGCGACGGCGTTTCTAGGCAACGAGGGGCATGATGCGAATGTGGGTCTGCCTGAATCCCATCCCACGCCAACGATTGGGCCTGATCGCGGCGGTGCCTGTTACAGCCAGACAGGGGAGCTAAGGTCCTGCGTAAGCTGTCGCAGAGGCGTCCCGGGCTCAGCTGGGTACCTAGGTAGGTAGCTACCTTAGGTGGTACTGCCTATCTATTCCACGGTGAAGCAACCACAGGTGACAACGGCCATCTTCCCTTTAACAACACCCGCCAATCCATCTCCTGCCCCATCCCCAGATTGATTCCCCAGCATCCCCAGATCCAACATGAAGTTCGCCAAAGCTTCGCTTCTCACCATTTTGGCGCACTCGGCCAGCGCCCGCTTCGTCGCTGAGGACGAGATCAACCACGTGCAGCTGTATCCCGCCGGCTCAGAGCCCGAGAAGTACCTGATTGAGCTTGCCCCAGGCGACACCCGTTGGGTCACCGAGGAAGAGAAGTGGGAGCTTCGCCGCGTACGCTTGTTCCTGACCCTGTCGTCGTTACCGTCTTCTGACTCGTGATCTCACAGAATGGCAACCGCTTCTTCGACATCACCGACCACAAGGACCTCGGCGCTTCTCGCCTTCACACCAAGGCCAAGAGCGTCTTCCCCGAGAAGTGCCACCTTCAGGACAAGGTCAAGCCGCTCATCAAGGACCTCGACAAGAGCGAGATCGAGAAGAACCTTGAGAAGTTCACGAGCTTCCACACACGCTACTACAAGTCCGACTACGGACGCCAGTCATCCGAGTGGCTGCTCTCCAAGATTAACTCCATCATCAAGGACGCGGGCGCCGAGAAGAACGTCTTCGCCGAGGCGTTCCCCCATACCTGGCAGCAAAGCTCCATCATCGTCACCATCCCCGGCAAGTCCAACAGCACCGTCATTATCGGCGCCCACCAGGACTCCATCAACTTGTGGCTGCCCTCTATCCTCGCCGCACCCGGTGCCGACGACGATGGCAGTGGCTCCATGACCATCCTTGAGGTTTTCCGCACCCTGTTGAAGTCCAAGGATATCGTTAGCGGCAAGGCCGACAACACTATCGAGTTCCACTGGTACAGCGCCGAGGAGGGTGGTCTACTTGGCAGCCAGGCCATTTTCAAGTCGTACGAGCAGGAGAAGCGGGATGTCAAGGCCATGCTTCAGCAGGACATGACCGGCTTCGTGCAGAGGACCCTCGATGCCGGCCAGCCCGAGAGCGTTGGCGTCATCACCGACTTTGTCGACCCTGGATTGACCGATTTCATCAAGAAGGTCATCGTTGAGGTGAGTCCTTCCCGCGTCCACCGTGGCTCGCGCTTGCCATGCTAACAATATCGCCAGTACTGCAAGATTCCCTACACCGAGACCAAGTGCGGCTACGCATGCTCCGACCACGCATCTGCAAGCAAGGCCGGTTATCCCTCCGCGTTCGTTATCGAGTCTGCTTTCGAATACTCGGACAACCACATCCACAGTGTTGATGACCTCATCAAGTACCTGTCGTTCGACCACATGCTCGAGCATGCCAAGATGACGCTCGGCCTTGTGTACGAGCTCGGCTTCACCGACTTCCCGGCTCTCGAGAAGGGCCAGGCTATCTCAGAGGAGCTGTAAGATGCTGGACGAAGCATGTACGCCCATAATATATCTATGACGCTTTGCATACAATAAACAAATGATGTTTGAACAAAAACGGCCGTGTTTGGCCTTGCCGTTATTCACTAGGGCTGCCACTTCTACCGATGTTGATGTTTCAGTGACTGTTGTCGCCCTCATGTGCATCCAAATCGAAGGGCAGAACATTCGTAGAGAACAAAGCCTGTCTCAGTCCGTCTACCCAATGTTCCAGAAATTCAGAGATCAGCTTTACCAGCAGATAAAAGAATACACAAACACCATCCCCTGTGAATGACTCTCGAGTCTTACCAGCTTGGTGGTGGCGCGTGCCAGATCCCTGGGAGACACGATGTCACTCCACTAGGTAGGGAGTTGAGGAATGTCGGCGTGTCTGTACGCTAATCTACGGGATTTAATGAAGTAGCACTGATTCTGACTCGTTGCGTACTGCCGAGTGTGTCTTTCTTTCTCCCTCACGCTTTCTAGTCGTACGCTAGCAAACGCTTGCTAAAAACGACTCGGAGGTTTGTGAGCAGTACACTACCGTGGGTGGCCACCGACACTGGCTACTCCATGTCGCTTCGTTCAGCCACCCAGGCTCGAAGAATCCGTCCAAAATTTCACATGAGTGCTCTCTTCTGGGCCGAGACAACTTGAGTTGTCCGTTTCCAAGGCACCTCGGCCGCGTTGCGCTGCTGCATTCTCCATCAAGTGCCCGTCGCTAGAGCAAGTGACGCGCTGGGAAGGCTCGGTAATCGGAAAATCTTGCCGGATAAAGAGTTGGAAAATCCGTAGCTGCCGAGTGCGCGCGCCGTCAGGAATTGTGTTGCGAACTGAAAGGGTTGCATTGAAGAAGCGACGTTAAATTAAGACACAGGGGCACCCAGGCGTCGTTGCCTGTCTCTGCAGATCCCACGTGCCTGGACTGACAGTATGCCCCACCACTCGGCGTCCGCCGCCCGCGAGACTTTCCCACCATCAAACAACCAACTTCACCTCGTTTTCATACGCACATCAACGCCAACACCAGCTTTCCAGCCGCGCAGAAAAAATTACAGGCTATCTCTTCGTTTCATCATTCGGCCGAGTAAAGAGGAGCGCAAACAACCAGTCCAGTCCCGGAACGCGCGGGACAACAACCTTGGGGCACCTTTCTACTGAGTCAGTACGCACGGAAGCATCAACGAAACACCTCATTGCTCGTCAACATCGGCTGTCTCCCGAACCCCGCACCTAGCAGCAACCATGATGGAATCCTCAAGTGAGGGCGTGTCGAGCGCCATCGCCAATGCTCCCTACAGCCACAGACCGCCCAGCCCGCCTTACATCCCGATCCCAATGACCTTTCCCAGGGGATCTGACGCTGATACATTGGTCCCTTCTTACGACAACGTGGACTCAATGCGCCTGACAAGCGAAGACCTCGGCATCATTACCGGGAATAAGTATCAAACGGCAACTGACAGGACTGTCGGCTGGAGCTACGAGGCTCGTCGCAAGGCACAATCAATCCTCGACTTTCTCTATCTTGGCCCACTATCTATCGCCCGCGATGAGGCTTGGCTTGCAAAAGAAGGCATCACCATGATCATCGTAACGCGACATGCGAGAGTTGCGCAAGCTCGTCTCATGAGCGTCGACAGGGTTGCGCAGTCTCTTGGCATCGTTGTGGAGTACTTGGATGTCGCCGATAACAGCGAGTTGATCCGAGGCTTTCCCGAGGTTGTTAGGAAGATCAACCGCCATCTGCTCGAAGTTTACCGTAGCCAAGCATTGGGGGTGCAGGATGGACGAATGGTTATTGACGACGGCAAATTTAAGGGAGGGAAAGTCCTCCTTGTGTGTGAGACGGGCAACGACCGGTCAGCTTTTGTCGCTGCTGCGTACATCATGACGGCGTATGGAAAAGACATGGTTTCGAGCGTCCAGTTTGTCTCCGTCCAGCGTTTCTCGGTCAACTTCGATGAGGATGGCAAAAGGATGCTTCAGGCGTACGAGGATCTTCTCAGGGCCCAGCAACATGTATCTCGCGCGACGAGGGACATTCCCCGGGCCGGGCAGCTTGGCGGGCCCAGCGGTGGGGGGAAGCGAGGTATCGAGGCGACTTTTGACGACGACGACATGCAGACAGACGACAGCTCCGGAGCATTCATCATTGACCGCGAACGGTATCAGGACAGAGCCAAATTTGTTCCTTTCGTCGACTCTGGCCAGACATGATGGCTGTCTATGAGCTAATATTAACGGTTTAAGGGCGTATCAAGGACATCGGCTTAGATTCGAGCGGTGTGATGGTGGTCAATAGTGGAGTTCTGCATCGCATCTGTGTTCAGGGATGGTAATCAGAGATCATTGGGCTTGGAAGCATGGTACCTTAGGCGTTGGGGCTGTCAGTATACCCGTTTCTTGTCGAAGACAACTCATCATTTTGATCAATATAGAGGCTCATTGCCGTCACTAGATCAGTCACTTGGTTATCAGCGTACGCTTCTCTGCTGTCCAAGTGTGGTGCTTGAGCTGGCGCGCACATCCCGCCATTTTCACCGCCCGATGTAAGTGAGGGTTGGTGGATTCGGCAGGACCTAGGCACACTACGGTAGGTACCTGCAGGCAGACGTCGAAGAGCTGGGTTCCAACCCGAAGGCCTGGCGGGGACCCAGCTGCGCCTGCGCATGACGATATACCTTTTCTAAATCCGTCAGATCAGTCGTAACCTGGGTTGGCCTAACGGTTACCCAGGGGGCTACTCAGATTGACACTTCTGTGTGAGAGGCCTGGGCTCTAGAGCTCTGGAGTTCGAGTCTCCATCTGTTTTGTCTTTTTGGCCCTTCACCTAATTCTCTTCTCCCCCCCCTTTTTTTTTTGGCCCCCCATGTTTATTATAATAAAATTATCTGAGCTGCTATTTGTTTCTTAATGGCCAAGAGCTGCGTTAAGGGATTCATTTCAATGATATACTCATTGGTGAGGGGGGGCGCGTCCCTAAGTCTACGATAATCAGGGAGGCCTAGAATTATTCATGGATCCAGATAAACCATGGCAACAACGATCCATCCCACACATTACGGAAACATCAGCACTATAACAAAACGTTGTTGTTGGGATAACGCACTTCCCGGAACAAACGATTGTTCTCGTCTTTTGTAGTAGCCCAAGTCAGGGGGGAGGGGGGACAGAAGATGCAAAGCTGCTTTTGATGGGAACCACAAAAGCTCTCGGGGAACATAATAAAACAAAGACGGGCAAGAAATAAAGAAGGGCTGACTGAGTCTTGGGTTCCTCTGGTACAGTAGTAGTCACCGACCCCACTGAGGCCTGGACTTGTATTGTGGGAAGGAAGGGGCGACTCTCACCACCACCCCACCCACCGTTCCTGCTTTCTCTTTCCTGCACCCAGGCACATAACGTAACAATCCTCCTAATATCTTCCTCTCACACACTTTCTTCCTCTCATCCTCTTGTCTCACCCGCCCAGGGCCTTAAAGAGTGCCTTTCCATTTCCATCCCTCCACCAGCACAACAACCACCAAGGCCCTCTTTCATGAGGTAGCATCGCAAATAAACACACTCACCTACATCATTTTACTTTGAACATTCTAGGAACATCCAGCATCTTGCTCACTACACCCCATGCGACCATGAACGAGTCTAGCAGAGACGAACACACAGGCAGACAGCTGCGGCAGTCAACACTAGCATATCAACCTGGTCAGTATACCGAGATTCAGGTCTTTGGGGTCCAGAAGCCAGCCTTCACCATCCCTGATCCGGTCTTTGATCCGGAGGCAGCTCGACACTGTGCATTCCCCACTATCCCTCTCGATCAGCCAGGCCCAAGTGAAGCTTTCATCCAAGCGAGGGCTAGAGGGGAACTGGGCAAAGAATCTGAAGCAAAAAATCAACTTTTAGAAGATTATGGTGAGTTTCCTGCTATGGTTAGCTCCTATGTGTGTGGCTGACGTTTGAAGGCGAGGAAGAAGTACACCCTGCCTTTGTTGCCCACCTTCCTCCTCGTGAAGGAGGCAATGAAGAGATGGACAACGAAGATGAGGAGGTAAACCCCTTTCTCATGCCTACTGATGACTCAAGCCAGCATACCCAAGAAAGGGGTGAGAGCTTCAAGGAGCTCTTGATGAATGTCACGGACGGCGTAGACTGGGGATCACCTGAGAGTGAGCATATACCTCAGCCTAATGGCACGTTGGAGATTCAGGACGAACAACTTCAGCAAAGCGCACCTGATGCACTAAACAATGATTGCCCCAATGAGCTCCAATGGCATAACCTCTCCGAAGGCACGCAATGGGCGCTCCTAGCAACTCTTTGCCAGTTGTACCCCTTTTCGATGGCTCTCAAGATCCTCCGCCTTTCACAAGAAGACACAGTCTCTTTTGTCCATACTTACATTCAATGTCATGAGGACATTGTGGACTGGTGTGAGAGAATAGATCGGACCTCGGTATCTGATCTCATCCGCCATTCCAGCACTGAATGTCTCTCAGTTGAGCAACACATTTTCCTCTGCCGTCCCAACCTTCCAACGGATCTTCTCTTCAAGGACCAACTTGACCAAGCTCGCAGATACTTGAATCAGTTGCATCGCGGTGAGTTCATTGAAAAACTGGAAGAATGGCGCGGCACTTCCAGGGTTTTCGTGGAACTCCCCGTCGAATCGGATATTTTATCCACTTGTCAGGTGTCTTTGGACAAAACCAGAGGGTATGGTCGTGAACACGGCACTCCTATCCGGGACCGAAGGCCTCAGGACTGGCTCGCACGAATACCCGAAGAGTTGAACGATCTTCACAATCGTATTTCCTTACTTCGGGCTACTCAGATCAAGGCTTTCGAGGCAGCCAAATATGGCTACGGCCCCTTTGCTCGAGTCAACCTGGAAGACCTGCAACTGAACGCACAACCCCAGGCGCACGCAGGCCCAACTCACGACCCGTTCCCATCCCAGGGTAGTTTTCAGGCTTCCTCCAATATACAGCAAACCAACACGCCTGGCTGTTATGGTCCCAGATTAATTTCTTCCGACTTTGACCCCAGTCAAACTTTTGGTTCCGACGGAGAATCTGCTGGCAACAAATGCACTGCAGAAGAGGAGGTAAGTGAAGCTCTCGGGCATACGGACAAAATACGAAGCTTTCTTTTTTCCCCAAATTCTTCTCCCAAAGACTGCGCCGTCAGAACAGATTCTAATTGAACTGTGTAGCAGAGCGACGATCTTAACCTCGACCTCGACCTTGGCAGCATCGGCTCGCTTTCCCTGAACGACTTCCCCCGGCCGACATCGAACATGCCGCGTGGTACATATTATCACGACAATCACGGGGCGACTTCGCTTCCTCGCCGACAGGACGTCGCAATCGAAGACTTAAACGCCGAGGAAGTCGACCAGAGGGTCCGTTCACACAACCAGCGTCCTCTTTACAACCTTCAAGCATCACATCATCAAATGTACCATGAGGCACAATATTCGTCAGATATTCTGCCTCCTTTGTTTACCCAGGGGCCTCATTCGGGTGCAGCCGCCTTTACCACCCAAACCTTGCAAACTGTGGCGCCATCTGATGCCATCGCTCTTCCTTCCGAATATCAGTGCGAAACATCGAAACATCACTCTTTCAATAGCTTAGCAGCCTTCAATGACACCGAAGTCGGTAAGACATACAATAGACTTCGAGGC
Organism: Colletotrichum gigasporum; assembly: GCA_024584535.1. Taxonomy (NCBI): domain Eukaryota; kingdom Fungi; phylum Ascomycota; class Sordariomycetes; order Glomerellales; family Glomerellaceae; genus Colletotrichum; species Colletotrichum gigasporum. The sequence goes on from CP077951.1 coordinate 4,373,833, forward strand.
AATGATTCCGCCAACAACTACGCCTCCCCTTATCCAATCTCGGCCACGAATGTTCGGCCAGCTCCCCCGGAGCCTCGTTTCGAGCTCAAAAGCCCCGAGGTTACGCGGGATCAGAGAGAAGCCGCCAATCCTGCCGTTGATCTGGACAACAGTGAAGAGGTCATGCGGCCGGATGCTGAGTTAGAGTTGGTGGAGAACGTTGTCGGTAACGCTCAAAAGGAAGACGGATCTGAGTTCTCTCCATTCACGCTTCTCGAAGATGATGACCATACTGTCTCGCACAATACACGGAGCATCAAAAAGAGTCGCAAGCGGGCGGCAGAAGACGACAGTGACGACGAGTACCAGCCTCAGAAAAAGAGACCTCGGAAGTCTAATGCCAGGAAGCCAACTCTTAGAATCAAGAAGACCATCGCATCCCAGACAACTCGGGCCCAGGCCCCACCTCGCCAGACAGCGTTACAGCAAGAGGCTATTGGTGTGTCGCAACCACTCAAGCGTGGCCGCGGGCGCCCTCGAAAGAACCAAAAACCTAAGGATGCCAGTGATCAAGTAGCAGAAGTTCAGACTGAGGCAGATCAGAAATATTGTAACAGCAAGAACAACGAAACAGTGGTTGCCCCCCAAGCCACTGCACCCAATGGTAGACGCAAGTCTTCGAAAGTCAGGACACGAAAGTCTTCAGGTGCACAACATGGCCCGAAGCCTCCGAAAGCTCAAGTTTCTGAGGCTTCCAGCTCAATGTGCGATGTACAATCTTCGAAGGTTGCAGAAACTATGGCTTCCCTCCCGGCGTCTAACACCAAGCCTTCGACAAGTCTGCCGCGCGAGGGCCGTTCTCGCAAAATTCTTCTCAAGGTCAAATCTCCGAACAAAGCCAAAGCAGAGACCGCTGCAGCTTCGAAGACAGTATCGATAAACCAGACCACTGCGGACGAAGCCCCCAGAACTCAGATTGGTGCTATGCCGACACATGTGGCTTTTGCTAGGATGCCATATTCTAGCATGCGGACGAATAAAACCTCGATGGCTCAGTTAGGTGTCATTCCGCTGTCGACATCTGCGTCGATGCACTATGCTGGGGCTCAGACCTCCACAGCGAAGCCTTTTGGTGTCAAGCGAAACGCGGCCGACGAAAATGCTGGCACTTTCCAGGCTCCATCTTCGCAGCCTCTCTTCCAGCAGGCTAGTGCCAGCGGACGTTTGGTTTCTCAAAATCCAAGTCGCAGTATGGTGCAAGCCATTACAGATGAACAATTGCAGGCCCTACAGCAGTACAAGAATTATCATGAGTTCTGGAAGACCCACGGAAACGGCAATGGCTCGCATGGGCTGGGCGAGGAGGACCACCACGGCAATCCTGTTGACAGAACCGACAGTGTGGCTAGTGCAGTCCTGCCTGGCGAGCAGTAATAGGGCATAACTGAAACTTGCACTCAATGAACAGTATGAATAAGACAATTTGCAGAGTGGCACGGCAACAACCCTATTGGAGCGCCATTTAGCCATGCTTATACCTCGCGGATTTGGAGGTCTCCTATCATCATCAGAGCGAGAACTTACTTTGCTTAATTTTCGGAGGACAAGCCTGCTTGGATTGCGGGCGGTGGATTTCATTTGGGGGATTGAGGGTGGCCTTTATTGGCGAGCAACCGTTTGCGGGTTGCTCATGGCTTCAGTTGGTTGACTGCAGATGCCCATTTGGAATTTGGTCTTGCCTTGCTTCGTCTGGACAACAGACTCACATCAATGCAGAGCATGTAAAGTATAACAAACAGATCCAGTTGCTTCCATGGTCTGGCTTTGGCTTAGTGTTGCGACGACTTTGGTGCCCTCTTCCTTCATGAGTTGCTGACCTAGGATGTAAGCGATAGATCTTCCCCGAGTTTGTAGTCGGTAAGAAGCAAGCCCCTTTCCGACCTGAATGACAGCTTCAGACATACAAGGTTATTTCGCCATCGAACCGTCTACAGAATGTCTCGAAGATAGGGCCACAGTGAGGTTGATTAGCACATACTAAGGTTGAAAGTGGTCGGATGTCGTTAGACGAAGGGGGCACCATTGTCTTAGATAATTATGTGCTGAGCTAATCTGACAGGGGACCCCAGCTGGCGAATGTGGGCCGGGCTTGCATCACCGAGCTTCACAGGACGTTGCGCCCAGTCAGGTCTGGGCACAGAAGCACCGCCTCCCACTTCGAGAACCACCCCCGACTACCCCAACCCACTACCTTGGCCAAGCTCCCACGCGGCCTCGCCCCGAACTGACGACGACCCGGCAGACAACGACAACTATACCGATCGTCAATCGAACGGTCTGAATTGCGTCGAATTCGCCTGCATCTCCGCCCGGCGTTCCCCAACGAAGACAAGGCACCATCTCCGCCCGCCAGACGAGGCCCAAGCATCAAGTCATCTCTCCATCCGTCCACATCCGTCCGCCGCCGCCGTTCGTCGACGCCGCCAGTCAAAACCACCATGGCTCCCCGCATCGAAGCACAGGAAATTGAGACGTATTGGAACATCTTCTCCGCCCGGACGGGCGGGTCGCAGTTCCTGACGGGAGAGCAGGCCGCGCCGGTGCTCAAGAACAGCGGCCTGACGGATAACCAGCTCGAGCGGGTGTGGGATCTCGCCGATGTCGACAACGATGGCAACCTTGACTTTGAGGAGTTTTGCGTCGCGATGCGCGTCATTTTTGACATTCTGAACGGAGTGGGTGCCTCTGTCCTTGCCGCAACCTCTGCATCCGGCCGCAGTCGGAGGCTTCAGCGATGCTAACGGGAGTGTGTTGCTAGGAATACGCAGACGTCCCCACGATACTGCCCGACTGGCTCGTGCCCGAGTCCAAAGCACATCTCGTCCAGGCGAATCGCGCTCTCACGGGGAAGCAAGTGGCGTTTGAGCAGGTCGAAGAAGACCCAGACTCACCCGGCCTGAAGGACGGCTTCGACTGGTACATGAGCCCTCAGGACAAGTCCAAGTACGAGTCGATATACCAGGAGAACCGAGATGCGCGGGGAGAAATTTCATGTACGTTCAGGCGCAATGCCATTTTCGTCTTCCCGTGCCCAGCGACCTAGTTTGCTAACAGACTATGGCCACAGTCGTTGCCTTAGAAGACCTCTACGAATCCCTCGACGTCCCCGACACCGACATCCGCTCCGCCTGGAACCTCATCAACCCCTCTGCCGGATCCTCCATCAACAAGGACGCTTGCCTCGCCTTCCTCCATATCCTGAACAACCGCCACGAGGGCTTCCGCATCCCACGCACCGTCCCCGCGTCCCTCCGCGCCTCATTCGAGCGTAACAAGATCGACTATCAGCTCGATAATCAGGGCCCCGCCGCCTCCCGATGGGCCACGAAGGCCGACGACTCGACGGCGACGGGCCGGAAGGCAAAGTTCGGCGACCAGTACCTCACTCGACTTGGCCGCAGCGGCTTCAAGTCGAGCGGCACCGACTTTTCCACCGCGAAGACGGACGACTGGGAAGAGGTGCGGCTCAAGAAGCAACTGCAAGAGCTTGACGAAAAGATCTCGCGCGTCGAGGCCGACGTCGAGCACAAGAAGGGCGGCAAGCGCGACAGCAAGCCCGCCCTCGTCAAGCGCGAGCTCGAGCAGCTGCTCGACTACAAGCGCAAGGAGCTGCGGGACCTTGAGGAAGGATCCGGCAAGGCTAAGGGCGGCGCCAGCCTCAAGAGCGTCTCGGACGACCTGCAGACGGTGAGGGAGCAGGTCGAGGGGCTCGAGTCGCACCTCGCGTCGAGGCAGCAGGTGCTAGACCAGCTGCGGAGGGAGATCGAGGATGAGAAGCTGAGCAGATAAAGACAGCAAAGCCAAGAAAAAAAAGTATAGTGTACAGAGGTCGGTCTCACGCGAGTGTGTGTGGGTGTGCGGTGGCTTTGGTTTACTATTCATCTCAATGGGCTGGCTGGCTGGTGCGTGGCTGGGAAATTCTACACGTCGAAGTTTCTACATTGCGGGAGTTTTCATTTTATGCACATGTGCGTGTAGGACTATAATTTTCGCCCGAATCTTCTGTTGTCGTCCCTTGCGGATTGAAGGGACACGGGAGAATATCAAACTTTCTCAAAAGAGTTATCGAGTTGGAGGAAAGGACTACACTTTGATAGAAAGCGAGGGCAGGAGTCAATATATAGTATGAGAAAGAATCTGCTTCCTGTTTACCCCCTGAGCCCCAACCACCATTCCGGAGAAATGCTCTTATTAAGAGGATGTAAGGCGTTAAGTACAAAAAGTAACTTTGAGATCGCCTCCAAGCTTCGTTAGATCTCTCCATCCCCTCGCGTAGGCCCCTAGTTCACCACTGCGAGCCATTGGTGTACTTGGGCAGCCAATCTGAGCCCAGTGTGCGGCCCTTGACGGCCCAGACGAAGAGGGAGGGCACCTTAACCCAGCCAACGCGGCCGGCGCCACGGCTGCGGCCCGTAGCGCAGACGAAGATGTCGACGGGCATGCCTTTGACAGCCTGCTGGTCCTTGCCCTTGATGGCGAGCTCGATGTTCTTAACCACCCCAGCGGCCTATCACGGAAGTCATCAGCTTTGGGGAAACAGCAAAAGCAAAACAGTGAACGAGGGAACCCTACCTGCTTGTCCGTGACCATGAAGCCAACACGGGGGTTCGAGACGAGATCGCCGCAGGCCCAAATATTGTCGACGCCTTTGAGGCGCATGCAGTCGTCGACATCGGCGTACTTGCGGTCGGTGAGCAGGCTGGCGTCGAGGAACTCAGAGTTGGGGACGAGGCCCATAGTTGGGAGGTAGAGATCCGTCCGGATCTTCTCGCCGCTCATGAGCGTGACCTCGGTTTTGCCGTCCGGCAGCGGGCGCGAGTTGGCGACGCGTGAGTTGCGTTTGACCTGGACACCGAGGCGGACAATTTCGTTTTCGACGCCCTTGGCCGCTGTGTCGCCGCCGAGGATGTCCTCGTCTGCCGCAAGGAGCACGACCTCCTTGTCCTTGTACTCGAAACGGATCTCGGCGGCGGCCTCAACGCCGGTCGCGCCCGCACCGGCGACAACGATGTGCTTGGCCGCCTTGACCTTGGCAGAGGTGTCGTGCAGCATGCCCAGTGTCTCCTCGTGGGAGCCGGTGCCCTTCCATGGCATGTCCGGGCTGGCGGAGCGGGCGCCGGTTGCGAGCACAAGATAGTCATAGGGCAGGGATCTCGGGCCCGACGGAGTGGAGACGAAGGCCGACTTGCGGGCCACGTCTAGGCCCGTGGCGGTGCCGAGGACGAACTCGAAGCTTTCCTTGGGGTACTGCGCGAAACCCTCCTCGATCGGCTGGAAGACTTGCTCGTCCTTCATGATGCCCGGCACGATGGCGCGGACAGAAGCCATATTCCAGTAGAAATGGGTCGTCTGCCATTTCTGTCAGCTCTCGAATGCATTCTCGTCTCCGTTTCCGCTTGTCGCAGAATCCCGCCTGCTCGTAATCGGCACAATTCGTGCATGAGGCCGGTGGATCTCCCGCGGCGACCACGGCCCCCCTCGGGTGTCCGAAGCTTACAGTAGCGCCATCTCAGATTCTGCCAGCGTCGTCCGATTTTCCGTTGTCGTACCAATCAACGCCAGAAATTGTCTTACCTTTGAAACGAGAATAACTCTGAGGTCCTGCTCGTGTTGCCGGGTATACTTGAGCAGCCGATGCGCTACAGCGAGCCCGCCGTAGGCGGCACCGAGAACGACGACGGTCTTGACCATTTTGTCTGCAGCTCGCAGCTCCGAGCTTGTGTGATATGGTGAGTGAGGGTACCCTTTCCTGCTGTGTCAAGACCAGGCTGCGATTTTGGGGGTCGACGCGATGATCGATAGCGGCAGCAGTTGTATTGGAGTGTTCGTCAAGTCGTCATGTATCTTGAAGATCAAAAGCAAGCTCACTTGAGAAGCCCGGGAGACGTCTGCTCTTTATTCACATCCACAGGCTGCGAGGTCCGAGACTCGCAGAAGCCTCCAAGCGGCATGGATTACATCCGTTCTCTCGTCCAGTACGGATACGCGTCCTCTCCCAAAGCAGAGATAACGAACGACACGAATGGCCCATTAGTATTTTTGGACAGGTTTCAGTGTCAAAGTCCGTGCCGTATAGTGGTACAACATGCGGTAGGTAGACCACCCCAAGAGCTTCTATCCGCGCTTGGCTTGGGAGCGCCGTCGATCCCCCGTTGTCCGTTCGGGCTTTCCCCACGCGCGGGCGACGATTTGACGGACTGTCATTTGACGAGGTTGCTAAAGAACGGATGAAAGCGAGATGCAAGCCGATGCTTGATGCAGAAGGCTGGTGCAAGACGAGAGGAAGCTGATGGTGGGGTTGCTGAGATCATCCGCGTTTCCTCGCCGTTTCCTCGTAGACTGAAGTCGGTTGTCTTGACACGTCGACGCTCCTACGCAAACTGCAAGATGCTTCGGGGCAGCCCGGGACGGGTACAAGCATCAATCCGATTCGCCCGGGATAGTTCAAGCGGCAGGAAGGTGTAGTCCAAGGTCGAAACCTTATCTAGACTCGAGCATGTTAGTCACAGGGGGATGGGCGCGCCCACAACCTCCATCGTTTTGGCGGTATCTTGTATCTATATGAAGGCTGAAGCAGAGTGAGTGTTCCGGCCAAAGCGCACCGTGGATGCGACCCAACCACTTGGGTTTGCAATAGCAACGTTGTGCAGACCCAGTAATGCCTTTAAATTGTGCTCAGTCAACGGCCGGGCGTTCGCTTGGTCGACAGCAAAAGACTGAAGATTGAAAACAGCAAGACACGCAAGCCTGCACTGTCTGTGGCTTCTCGTCGTCAACTGAGGAGCTTCAGGGGAGGAAGATGGCCACTCCCCCGCTTGCTCTGCCGTCCATGACATTGGTGAGCTCTGGTGGAAGAAGTGCCTGATCTGACGGGACGCCCAGCTGTCATCATCGTCAGTCAGCAGCATGCTGGTACGCAAAAGTGAGCGAGAAACGAATGCTCGGTGACGTTGTGGAAGCCGAATCATGTACAGAAGAAGGGTACGGATACAACGTGCCGCAATGGTGGCAGCTGCGGGCACCGGCGTGGAGGTTCCACGTTCTGTCTTCCTGCCCTGTGCAAATGTCGGCGCGATGCGTCCTCCAGCAAACCGAGGTCGCTGGTCACGCTGGTCCCCTAAAACCCCCATTGTGGTTTAGGCAGCTCCACACCCACACCGGAGGGGCCACCTGCAGTGACTGGACCGCCATGGCTCTGGCCCCCGGTCCAGTCCGTTCCTTGCCCCAAACTCCGCCAAAGCTCGTGGTGCTGCACCTCTGCTTTGCTGCCCCATGCAGTCTGCCGGCCCTGTTCCTGAACCGCCTGCCAGCACGGGCAGACAACCTTGGAAGCAGGCAAGGATGGTTCGCTCCGGACAAGTACTTACCGACTTGGTAAGTAGTAGGGCCCAGTCAGTGAGCCAAGCAGCCCATGGAATCGCGGAGTGCCTGTGGCGGTGCAGGTGCATCAGCAGCCCAACTTAATGACAGCATCAGCTGCCCCGCGCGCATATGATGAAGCGTGGGTGGATCTCTTAACCCCGCCAAAAGATCCAACCCTTTCCTCCGCCTCCCAACACTGTGCAACCTACTCCACGAAACGCTCAACAATCCCTCTTTTGCGATATATCCTCGAGACCACCGACTTTAGAAGCCCGCATCTCACATCTTTGTCCTACCCAGATCCAAACTCATCCATCCATCATGTCTGCCCCTCAGAGCGAAGCCTTCAAGCAGGCTGTCATTGACAGCAAGAAGCTGACCGCTAAGCCCAACAACGACGAGCTCCTCGAGCTCTACGGTGCGCTTCCCTCATGGTGACCTGCCGTGATCGGAGCCGTCTCAGCTAATGCTCTTCTTCATCGCAGCTCTGTACAAGGTCGGCACCGGCGAGAAGATCGCCGACGCCCCTAAGCCCGGCATGTTCGACCTCAAGGTGAGAACCAGAGAACCGACGATGCGAGCAAGCTCTAGCTCTGGCAAGTGGAGAGCTAACCGCGCATATTAAAACAGGGAAAGGCCAAGTACAACGCGTGGCAGAAGGTTGTCGACGACAACAAGACCGTCGAGCAGGCCCAGGAGGAGTACGTTGCTCTCGTCAACAAGCTCAAGGAGTCCTACGGCTTCGACGCCAACAAGGAGCCCGAGGCTGTTGGCCAGTAAATGCTCGCTGCGAAAGCCGGAAACGCCCACGAGAAACGACACGGTCTAAAGCCGATATACTGCGTGCAGGTGTGCGCGCATAACGAGAAAGAATCAAGGATCAATATAATGATACCACACGTCTCTTGAAACAGAATCGCATCGTATGTCAGCATGTGAAAATCCGCCGACACACCTATGCGCCCCAAATCCTGCCCATCCTGTCTAGTTCAGTATGGGCCATCGTCGCAACCCATGGAATCTCGTCGTTACCGTATGCTTGCAGTGGAAGGTTGTAAGGTATACGCACAGCGACCACCGGGTTGCCATTTGCAGCGTCCCTCGGAGGCATGTCTGTCTCGAACGTTCCTATCATTGTTGCGTTCTCAGCAATAAGTGAAGGCCACACCAAGACTCCAACCTCCCACGACGCGACCCTGACTTCCTGCGAGGCCGCCACCGCCTCGCCCCATGCTTGTTTGGATATATTCGCCGACGTCATCAGCGCCCAGTCAATCGACGTATTTCCGTATCTGATGTATGTTTTGATATGAGGCGCCGCACGCTGCCTGCCAGCTTCGCTGACTGTGGCTGCCTTGGGCGATGCTGGATGGACACTGTCAGTCATGCATCCGCTACCTGCAAGGCCACCCGCCGCTTACCCTTTCCATTGGGAGCGTCATTTGCCCAGTGGCAAAAGAAAGGCCGCAAGTAAGCCAATTGCTTCGCTTGTTGCTGGGATTGGATTTTGGTGTGAATCGACCCACCCGACGCATAACCATCCAAGCTTCGTCTGATCTCATCTGCAGTGGGAAAGACGACTTTGAACGTCGGTTTGGGGATATTGAGAGAGTTTTTGCTTGACACGGCTAGAGAACCGAAAAGACACTTCTGTAGCCAGTTGTCGGTGGCCCCCAAGGTTGCGATGGACGAGATCTGAACGACAACCTCTGACTTTCCCTCCTGCACAGGAACACTGCGCAACGCCCGCTTCAGTGCCGGCCAGCCCCATGCGGTCTGAGAGATATCATGGATCGAGTGACGCCCGGGCACGCTTGCAATAAGCGCAGCGCGGATGCTTGAAAAGTCATATTTACCCAGCTGGTCTACCAGATGTCTGAGGGTAGGTCTCCGGACATTGTACGCTCTCAAATAGCTCAGCAGATCGTGCTTGAATCTCTGGCCCGTTCCGACAGGGTGATCGATTGTTGGGATTTCCTTTTCCGGTAGCATTGGGAGAAGAGGCGACCTCCAGATAGCGTTGGTCATGTTCGTCCAGTCCTTGGCAATCATGTTGGCGGTGTGGATGACTACCTGGGCTGTGTCATCATGCCGAATCAAGATCATCATCTTGGAGTGGTGGGTGCCAAACATTTCCGGCATGAAGGCGCCGTGAAGCTCGACGTTCTTGTAAGCTGCCGCTTCCTCCTGCCCAAAAAATCAGCCATCCCGTTTACTCAACAGCGTCCATACGGTAGGCTTACTTGGAGAGCCAAGCGGTTCTCGTCCTCTCTCTTCCAAAAGCCATGAACAACATGCAGTTTGACAATATCCTTGGTGTCCTCGTCGAAATGGCTCATGAGAAAGTGTATGTCGTGTAGGTAATTGAACTCCCAGCATTCGGCGATCAGAGGGTCTCCTAGGATATCCTTGAGCGTAACGGCGTCCCGATTTGCCGCATCTGGAAGGTCTCGGATCCATGTTAGTTGGAACGGTGATTTGATGCACTGGCCCTCCCGAGCTCTTCTCCCAGGAGGACTGATGGGTCTGCTGAGAGACTCTGGAATATTTTTCTGATTTGGCTCCTCTGGTGCTCCGAGTTCGTCAGCCAGACGCTGTCGTTTGGCTGGGCGTTCCATATTGCATATTGGCCAACACTCGAGGACGTGGTGACAGTGCAATGGTCCAAGTCAAGTTGCGGCAAAGTAGGCAACCGAGAGCGCCAGTGAGACCTAAGAAAACGCGTAAGAGTTTAGAATTTTGCGGCGCGGTAAGCATGTGAGCCAGACAGCAGGAAGGGAAGACTTTTGGGGCAGATCACACAGCAGGCAGGGCCCTCATGGCGCCTGCCTACAAAGAGTCTGGCTGGTCCGGTAGCTGTTCGCCACCTTGCTCTTCCTCACCTTGAAATCAGGACTTCGAGGTGCCTTAATTGTAGAAGCACTTGAAAGAGAAGCCTTCTACTTGGGTTTTCTCTCGGTGATGATCCGTTCGCTTGCGATCTGGGACGGTGTTTCTCATGACTTAGGTACGAATCTGGGCAGCCTGCAGGTTGTCGGTACCCGTTGTCAGGGCAAATTCGTGAACATTTAGTGGCTGAGACCCACTGGAGCATCCCTGCAACTTCACGAGCTGTTTTGGGGCACAGAGCGCCGGGTGCCTGAACCACCTCGTTAGGAACCTACCTAAGGTAGCTTATGGAAACGAACGACGGGTAGCCTTCACGGTCTTGGTCTATGAGTGTACATTTCAAGTTGGGGCTTAAAAAGCTCTTGTATATGTTATAAGAAAACATATAAGAATGTCAAGTTGCTGTGGAAAGTCGAAATTATGATGCCTATCGGGATTGAAACTATCTCGACAACTGCAGTCATGTCCGACTGTAACTCAACACGTACCTGTCTCATCTCGGCCGTCATGGTATTCGACAGCATCGAAGAAATCGGCTTCTTCGCTGGCGCCATTGTCAGCAACATCCGCCGAATCGGTATCACTAAAAGCTTCTAACCGCCAGCCCCCCGGTGGCCGAACGGTGTCTGGGTGGCACAAGTTGCCGTCGAACGTTTGACTATTCTCTCCCTTCTCCGATGACTCCTGCTCGTCGACTCTTTCAGAATTGTTTTCTAGGATAGAGGCGCCGGGATTCATAGCCAATAGATCCTCCGCATTCCGGTCCCGAATCTCCTGCAGTAGTTTTTTGAAGGCCAAAAACTCATCAGAGGTCGGTCGTGTCTCACCGGGTATCCGGTCGTCTTCCCTTCCGAACATTCTAACCATCACGACCTTCATTGGTGTATTCCCAGCCACATTCTGCTGATCTGGATTGATGCCCCTGGTCCGAGCATCCCTCAGAACCTCAATGGCTTCCAGATTCGCCCTCTAAGCTACAAGGTGCAAAACCCCCGACCCCTCTCTAGCAACGGCGTCAATTCTGGCTCCACGTTCCAGCAAAAGCTCCAGCAGTGCTACATTGCGGTACCAGATCGTGTCGTGAATAGGTGTCATCCCATCGAAAGCAGATGACAGATCAATGTCTACGCCAGCACTGATAAGAAGGTTGAGCGATCGTTTCCAGCCGCACCTTCTGGAATCATGACGTTCTATGTTGCGTGCCTGCCTGGTGTGGTATGACAGTGGGGTTCCATAGTCTTGAGCCATTTGAGTAACATCAGCCCCATGCTCCAACAGGACTTCCATCATAGCGGGATTGTCGAAGGTCAAGGCAATTGCAGTTATTCCTGTAACGGCGGGGTAGCGATTGATCCGGGCGTTAACGTCTACCCCAGCACTGAGAAGCGCTAAAGCAATATCCTTGAAACCAGGTGGCTCACAAATGGCAGCAAAATGCAGCGGTGAGAAGCCATCACTCGTTGTGACTTATGCGCTTGCGCCGCTGTCGAGAAGAATATCGACCGTACTCCGGTCGCCCAAGAAGATGGCACAGTGTAGCGGAGACCATCCATAGCTGTCAAGAGTGTTTATATCCGATGGTGCTTGTGCTATTGCAGCTGACAATGGTGTTAATATGACACCCAGAAGTGAATCGTGCAACAGGGTCGACGTCCCGCCTTGCTCAGCTCCTGCGAACACCAGATTCTCGAGCATACGCCGATTTTCTGGCTCCAGATCGACGAAAAGAATTAACCTTCATAGCCGAAAAGAGCATCAAGCGAGCAATCATCGTAGGCGTCCTATCCATTATAAACATTCCAGCGCCACGACGGGGTGTGTTTGGCTGACGTACCGTCCAGATATATTTGGAGTGCTGATTGACCAACCCTGGTCAATGATGAGCGCAGCTACGGAAAAGTTCCATTCACACAAGGAAGACTAAAACATAAGCATTAGTATTAGGCGGAGTGTAGAATGCAACTGAACACCACGAATAGCACTTACCATATGAAGTGAGTTTCCAACTCTATTAACCTCGGTGGGCAACACAGTTGAGTTGGCTATGCCCCGTTTGATCCAGTCAATATCGGAATTCTGAACGGCTTCATGCATGTCTAACTAGCACAGTTCTTGGAACTTGGAGATGAATCGATGACCCGGCCCCAGTAAGGCTGCCCCAAGACACAGCTAGGAATACAGAACGTGAAATAATCCATTCGGGATATATATAAACTAGTCGCAATGAAGTTGAAGAGCTGCTTTTGTTCTTCTTGCATTTGAGGACGTCACAGGTTTTCGGTTTTAGCAGCGGCACGCTGTCGTATTGAAGGAACAGGGACCCGAATACCGAACGCATCCACTCGGGGGTTTGCCATGTCGAAGGACGATGACACTGGCATCTGCAGTAGAGAGAACAAAGATGTTTGATGGAGGCATGAATCGACACTGTCAGTGTATTTTCTGTCGATTTCTTTTCATGAGAGCTTCCAGATTAAATCGACGGCATGTGACGACCGCTTTGCAGTATTCGTTCTACTTCCATTGTCTTGACGCTTAGATGATTTAGAGAGGTCGTCATCTTATCGATGCTGGCTTGGGTCATATTAAACATGTCACAGCTTCTCTCAATTTGTTCGCTGAAGGTTCGAGAAGAAGCCAGTACGAGTTGTTGGATGTCAAGGACGACCTTTGTCTGCCTCGAGCTACGCAAGTATCAGCAATTAGACACCTAGGCATTGGGGTTTAAAGCTGACCTCTGCGACGAGACGAGGGCCCCGAGACACAGCACCAGGTAGTTTCTTATTGTATTTGCCTTGGCCCGAAGTCAAGTAGCATTGCTCTTCTCCTGCAGCCACTTCCGCCTGGACACACGAAGCTCTCCGCTTTTCTTGCCTCCTGGTTCTGTCTTTAAGAGACGTCGACAGAGAACTTGGAGTTCCTGTGTGACAAGTTCCAACTCTTTGTTTAGATCAAGGGTTGGAGATGCGTCGAGTGCTGGGGCGGTGGCGCCCGCAGGATCTTCTCTTTCGAGGCCTTCAAGCGGGCTCTTGACTGCTCGATAACAGCTTGGAGCGAACTGAGCTCATTAACAAGGTCGCAAAACTCTGCTGGGGCGTGACGTATAAAAGCCAACAACTTCACTCCTTTTCTGACAGCAACTGATGCTTGGATCAGAGCAATGATGCTCCCTGAGACTGAGAGGGGATCCATGAGAGGTAGCGTCACAGAGATGTTGAGAGGATGAACAACGTCAGGCTGTAAGCCACTGCGCGGAAGACGAAAAGGCTGCGGGCAATGCGGCCTATATGCGGCCCGAACCTCCAAAGCGAATTATTTCTTGGCCTCCTACACAGGGGTAGCGCGATCCACGAGGCAGACTTCTGCCATGGGACTTTGGGGTCAAAATAAGCCTCATCAGCTCCCATCCGCATCGCCGTCTGTTGGGTATCCCGATATTCTGTGTAAGATGCGGAGAAAGAGGAGCCAGTTAGAAGAATAGTTGGGAAGATAGCACAGAAGATAGCAGGGCTAGAGAAAAAGAGAGTAGAAGTAGCTACTGGGTCTGTTCCAAGTTACCTACCCAGTAAGGTATGGGCATGATGCCCGGATTTGCTATCGCTCGCATGCCGGGCAGCTCAGAGATAAGGAAGGACTAGATCAGCCAAGTGCAGCAAGTCAGGGAAACTGTAAAAAGTGAATGCCAGCACGTTTTCAGTCTGGCTGGACTTATGTAATCCGGGGGCTTTGAGTTTTCCACCCCATGAGTGATGTGTTAACGATCCGCACGTGCCAGTGGAGGAGAGCAAAAGCTCCAGACTTTTTCCCTGGTCTGCGAACACTCAGAGCACTCAGCGAAAAGTGGCAATCTGAGATGGATAACGTACATCCCAGGTGAGTCGTCATCCCGGGTGAGTCGTCACCCAAACCACATCACACGCGTCCACAAACCAAATCACCTTTTCTTCTACTAACAACAATGGAACACCTTTCTAAAGAAGATAGAATTGTCGCTGCAATTAGAGCTTTCAAATCCACGACCAACCAAACTATCACTTCACTTACTCGCACCTACAACGTCCCTCGAATAACCCTTGCCGATAGACTTAAAGGCAAACGCGCCTGACACGATACAATATCGAACGCTCGGAAATTGAACGATTTAGAAGAGGTAGAGATTCTTCGGCATATTAAAAATCTCGAGGCCCAAGGATTTCCGCCGCGGTATTCCCACGTAGCGGATATGGTGGACCGACTCCTCCGCGTCCGTAATAGTGGACGCGTCGGGAAGAACTGGGTTATATTATTCCTTAAACAATACCCAGACCTCCGATCGAAATACTATTACGTATACGATTATAAGAGAGCCCAATGCGAAGATCTAGACGCGATAAACGCGTGGTTCCGCCTTGTGGTAAACATAGTTGCGAAATATGGTGTGGTGGATTCCGATATCTATAACTTCGATGAGATTGGGTTTATGATGGGCGTCCTTTGTATAACTAAGGTTGTTATAAGTACGAAAAGGTCTTTGAAGCTTTTAATGGTGTAGCCTGGGAATAGGGAATGGGTTACCGTGATCCAGGGTATTAGTTCCAGCGGCTACACGGTCCCCCCATTTATCGTCATTACGGGTAAAAATCGACTCGAAAGCTGGTATACTAATAGTCCTCTACCACTAACGTGGTTCATTAGTGGGTGGACCACCATTAGTGACCGGGCCACTTTTCCCACCTTTACCACCTTTTAGCTTTAATATGTAATTTCTTCTACAAAACAATATCCGAAGCCTCGCCCGAACACAGGATCATTCTAACGATTAATGCGATCCGATTAACACTACGATTAAGTATCCGACGTGCAGCAACCATTTACAACGTTCTAAGAACTACCCTCCGGTCTAAAATAAAGGATTAAAATACGAAGGTCGATAATAGGAATACACAACTAAATTTAATAGAGACCAAGGAGGAGGCAATTATTCAATACATTATTAACCTAAATTCTCGAGGATTCTCGCCCCGACGCATGGATGTGGAAAATATAGTTAATACACTATTCCGGAAGTGTGATAGCCGACTGGTTGGGAAGCGTTGAACAGAACGCTTCGTCTAGTGACGCCCAGAGCTCAAAACGCGATTTTCTCGCGTCTATAACTATTAGAGAGGCCTCTACGAAGATCCTATAATTATTAAGCTTTAGTTTCGACTTATAGCTAATATATAATCAAAATACGGTATTATGGACAAAGATTTTTATAACTTCGATAAGACCAGTTTTATAATAAATATAATCCAGCTTAGAATAATTATTATATATTCTAATTAGATTAGGAGACTAAAAAAGGTTTAACCTAGTAATTGAGAATAAGTAACGGTGATTTATTGTATTACTAGTAATAATTATACGAGACCACCTTTTTTAATAGTTCAGGGCTACTTCCACCTCGTGAATTAG
Organism: Colletotrichum gigasporum; assembly: GCA_024584535.1. Taxonomy (NCBI): domain Eukaryota; kingdom Fungi; phylum Ascomycota; class Sordariomycetes; order Glomerellales; family Glomerellaceae; genus Colletotrichum; species Colletotrichum gigasporum. Next base: position 4,389,559 of record CP077951.1, read on the forward strand.
TACTCTAAGGCCCAGATTCCGGACAGCTAAACAATCAAAACAACTTCTAATAAATAAACTAATAACAAGACTACCCTCCAATAACTTCAGCATTTCGATAAATACTCAAAACAGCGATTAAGAGGCACATATTGGATGCTAATCGTCGATGGCCATAAAAACCACGTTAATAGCGATTTCAAAGAGTATTATAAAAAAAAACAAAATTATAACTATCTACTTACCTACTTATTCATCACATCTAACCCAACCTCTTAACGTTGGCTACTATAATATATTAAAGTTAAGATATAGCTCTTAAATTGAGTACTTTATTAAGGCCCGGATTACCCACATTACCAAATCCAAGTTCTTCCTCGTATTTAAGGCTGCATTCCTTTAAACCTTTACCCAGGAAAATATTTATGGGGGTTTTAAAGGGGCTGGGCTTATTCCTTATAACCCTTAAGCTGTCCTTTCTAAGCTGGATATACAGTTATGGACACTAATAGCCCTGAACACCCCCATTAGGCTACCCGACCCTTGGGTTTCTAAAATACCCTAAACCACTAACAAGGCTATCTCTTAGTTTTCACTTATAAAGGAAAGAATTTCTAGGTATCAGGGAAGCTCACTAACTCTAATTTATGAAATTACTAATAAGTTTTTAAAAAGTTTATAATATATTTCCTATATAATTACCCTTATGGAGGAAGAGCTACGCCATTTTTGAGATATAAATACGGCCCTTAGTAAGCGCCGGAGAGCTAAAAGAACTAAACTATAAGATGGAGGGGCACTAGATGGGTCTTAGGTGAGGGAAGTTATGGTTATAAAGGGTGTTATTGAGGAGGAAGGGTGTAAAAAGGAGGGAAACGAGGGGTCATCGAAGCATCGTCGGACAGGTTCACGATATTATGGTATGTGGCGAGTTCGCATGCGCATACGAGGTTAAGTAGGAGAAGAAGGCTTAATCTATTCACTATCTGGTGGGTGCGTCCAGTAGAATAAATAGGCCAGCTCGGGGGCCAGGACATTACGTAAGTGTTAACTTAGCTAAGCACAACTCCTAGACGTCTTAGTGGCCTAGTATGCTTACAATACACCCCCCAATTACGCCACTAGGGTAATTACTCACATCGAAGTAACAGCCACCAAGCTCTTCTATATACGTTCTAAATCAAACAATTTAATCAGAATAATAACTCTAATTAATTTAAACAAATTCCCTCGTTTTATAATAGTTGTAGTATCCGTATTATATTATTGTTTTAGGCCTTCGTACTTACCCTTTTTTTATTGTGATATAGTTAAAAACTATAGTATCCGGGGTAACGTATACATTTCAACTTATAAAAGAGGTCGTTTCTAATTATTACGTACCCTATACTCCCGACGACCTATAAACGAGGTGCACACTAGCAACTAAAGGAAAAACCTTTCACTGCCTGTTACCTCTAGAAAACTTACTTTCCTTAAATCTTAATAAACCACTTTTTATACGTATTTTCGCCGTATTTTCGTCCCCCATAACTACTAATAATTGATTTTTCGCATAGATCCACCAATTTAACACTATTACTATACCTCGTATTAGTAAATATTCCCTTTTTTATATTTCCTCGTTTTCCGTATTATTTTTTTAATAACCATTTTTTAGGTTCTACTCTTAAGGTCAACAATAAGAAGTCCGGTTACGCTTTGCACTTTACACCCACTAGGGGCAATACTCACACGCCCACTAGGAGCATGGCCAGTCTCGCCGTCACCTCGCCCTCCGAGGCTCATTAAACACACTCTAACGCTCGCTATGAGCGCTCCCTTTTCTCTGTGTGTATTGCTTCCCCTACCCCCACCCCCGCTCTCACACCTACTCCTATGCCCGTTGAGGATAACGAGGATAACGAGTACAACGAAATGCAGCTGGTCCCTGCCCCCTTAGGAGGCGGGTCCTCCGACCCTTTCACCACCACCCCCGAGCCCAAGGAGAGTTCCGCCGCCACTAGTGCATATAAGGAGGAGAAGAATAACTTCGTAGTACCCGAGGTTTCGAAAAAGGAGGAGGAAGCGGCCACCAAGGGCCTGGAGAACGATATTCCCTACCTCGCCTATGTCCATAACGCCCTCCAGGGTAAAAAGCGTAAGGACGAGGAGAGTGTAAAGCTCCGCTACCACGCCCACGTATATACACACGTCACCAAGTACTAGGAGTGTTACTATGGCCACTACGCTAATTATAGTCCAGTCCCTAAAGTTGCTAAGACCACGGTTTTGGGTCTTCGTTGTATTCTTTAGGACCCTAGCACTAGTAATACCTTAAGTTTTTATATACTAGCCCAGTTAGTACTTATACTAATAGTTTCCAAATAATCTAGTGTACGTATTTTGTTGTATACTTCCTCCTTAACGAAGAGGAGGAGGAGGTCATTATCCTAGACGATAATATAGAGATGGAGGATAAGTCCTCCCTTCTTTCTCCAGTGCCCGCCGCCCCCAAAGTTATACCCAAAAAGGGCACCCCTAAGAAGGCGGTTACTAAGAAGTCTATTAACCGTATTTCGTTTTATTACGCCTCCTAGGTTATCGTTACTTTTACTATGCCCACTATTACTATTATTGATGAGGTTATTAGTGGCTACGAGGCCTACTTTGCCTTTGTTCGCGGTTTCCTTAAGCTCGGCTTCGAGGAGGCTTATATGGTTATTTACTATGCTTTCCACCCCGATTAGGGGTTATACTCACTTTTTATGCCCTTCGGGCCTTCTAATATTCGTATTTCGTGCCCAGCTATATGTATATGGGGGCCTTATACCTAAGAAAAGTTCTTACTTTACTACACTAGTAGTGTATATAACCTACGAGCCTAAATATAACTATTCTTTACTTTTTATTATTTCCTATGCCCATTATGATTAATCTCTGTGTATCGTAGAAGTTAAGAAGACCTCTAAAGTGCTTAAACTTCGCTCTTAAAAGTATTTTAGTGAGTCCATTTGCGGGCATTAGGTTTATTGGTATATAAACTATATTAAACTTACCCTTAGCGTATTCTTACTTAAGTTATATATTATGAATATTTATATGCCTTAAACGGGTTAATATCCGTTCTTTTTTACTTACTATAAACCTTATAATTTATTAATTATCACAATAAATCCTCTAAACGTCTCCAAAATTAAGTAAAAGGTCCTTAAAGAACCTCTAAAAAGTGATCATTTCTCTAGCAGTATCTAAGAAATTTAGAAGTTCTACTTCGGTAATGGATATTGTAATTATCGTTTATCTAGTGGCCTTCTATATAATAGGTCTACCGAAAAGGGAGATTATAAAGCCCTGTGAGGAGCGTTTTATTGCCTCGTCGTCTACGAACGAGGTATCGCCCGCAATTAGAAGTACTTGAGCGTCTCCCTTACCCCCCACACCACCGTAGCCGATAATAAAGTAGTGTATACTAAAAAAGTAGTGAATAGCCTGATCCACGGCTGCGAGATGCTCTGGAGAGGGGTTTATTAGGAATAAGGAGAGCTTCACTATTGGATATATAATATCAGGGTATACGAAGATCATAGTATATAAGAGGGATCCGACTTTTTCCTAGAATTGCTTAATTTAAGCCCTTATTACTTATCCCTCGTATAATACAAGGCCTTCTAGTATAAGAGTATAAGGGGTTACGGCGTTATCTACGAGGCTAAAGTGTTTAGCGACCTTCTTAATATAAAAGTCGTAAACAAAGTAGATTTTGCGTATTTCACAGTCCCTAATAATTCGTATTCTAAGGTACCATTCCACGGAGCTCTGGTCCTTAAATTCCACCACCAACTTAATACTATCAATAACTCTGGTGACCACTTTAGCGTCATCACAGTGGTTTATAACCAGGATATCGTCTACGTAAAACATAATAAAAACCTTAAGGTCCTTTATATAGAAAATACAAGGTTCCTCAGAGCATAGTACTAGCCCTACGTCCATTAAGATCTTTAAAAACGTCTTATACTAAAGGATGGGTACATCTCGGAGCCCATAAAGAGTATAAATAAGTTTAGCGCACTTTCTAGGTTATCCAAAGTTATCCGGAAATTCGTATACTACAAGTTCTCCATCTAAATCTATTTTCGCATTAAAAAACGTGTTTACCACGTTATACTAGCTAATTTTAAGATCGAATTAAGTAGCCACAACCATTAGAGTTCTAAAAGAGTATACCATAAAGGTAATAGCGTATATATTTTATAGGGGATTAACCTTCTAAAGGTCTCTAAACACACATATCCGCGTTTTACAGTGTTTAAGGAAACCGTTTTTATTAAATTTATATATAAATACCTATTTTAAGGGGAGGGGCTTAGAGTGCACTAATAAGCAGTCCATCTCCCTCTAAATACTTTTAGAAATGAGTTTATGGATTTCCTTTTTTACTATATCAATCCATTTAGTCCTTAATAGGTCTTCGATTTATTAAATGTTCTTCCACTTTACTAAAGGTACTAGTAAAGTATCTCTATGGTATCTAAGGTTACCCTCAGGGTCTTTAATAAGTATAGATTTTATTTATTACGCGGGTTACTCTTCAGTAACTCCAGCGATTATTAAATAAAGTGTTTTATGTCCTAAGGCACTCTCTTATACCACCTTCAACTAATCAGGCATAAAGGTAACGAAAAAATCGTACCAAGGGCTCCCATAAGGGATCCCTTCTAGGTCAGTTGCCACATAGTATAGTGAATAGGGGGCTTCTAAGTCTTCTAACTATAGGAAAGCGTTAAGATCTCACCTTAACTCCCCCCTAGAGGCCTCCTTTTAGGTTCCCTCCCTTCCCACAACTCTAAGCCTCGTATTAAACTAGGTAAATAGTCCATAAACCTTCCGGTGATACTCTCTTTTCACTTTTAGGGTACTTTTATCGGCGAGTTAGTCGGAGGTCTAGTTGACCACCTTAAAATCCATCCTCTTTACTTTTTGTGGACTATCCAGTATTATACTTAGTTGGGTATTACCACTAGATAGGGTAATCTCCAAAAGGGTAGGTAAGTTTAATACTTCCTCGGTATCTACCCCGATATCTCCAACTTCTTCTATCACTACACCTAGTATACTCTTAGGGTTTAGTATAGGTTTAGGTGAAATTAGACTATTATTAACTTTTATTCATAGTAGTATCCCTCATTTCACAACGTCTTATAAAGTACTAGTAACTGTGTTTTTTTGGGTAAGGTTATTTTCCTCCTTTTATTTATATATCCCGAGGACCTCGAGGACCATACTTGGGTATAAGTCCTCTAGTTCAATTTCCTTTAATAGAATTTTCACTTCTTCAGCGGTTATAATAGCTGTGTTACTAGTAGGATTATAAAAAGAGTACTCATTAAAGGTGATGTTACGTGAAATAATAACCTAATTAAGTATGGGGATCCATATTCTAAAAAGATTATATGTACATAGGACATATCCTATGAGGTATCCTATATATACTTATACTTTAACCTTAAATTCTCACTTCTCGTAACCTCCTTTATATGCCCAATCTAATACATAGGCCTTATACCCGTAGGCGTAGAGGTCACCTAGTTCAGGATACGGGTCTCGAAATAGATAGAAGGCTAGGTTTTTATTGTATTATCCAATGTGTTATTATATCCACTTTATATGGATCTAATTTGGCGATTTCCAGCCCTTTAATGCCCGAGGGTAATTGTTATTAATAAATATAACTGCTATCACGGCTTCTGGCCATAGTTTCTTTGGTAAACTAGTACTAATTAACATTATAAATACCTTATTAATAATATGATGTCCTGCTTTTTTACTGCGTTCCACAGGCTTTTTGGTATTAGCTAGTGGGAGCTTAATATCGATTCCCATACACTTTACTTAATACTTATATTCTATTTCGCCTTAAATAATGATTACCGTACACTCAATATCCTACCTTATTTTATAAACGGATAGGCCTGTCTGTTTTAAGATCTAAGCCATATACGTCTATAGGGCTTCAAAGACTTCGGTGTGCATTTTATGCATTATTGTGAACCCCTGGGATATATTAGTATATTCGTTAATTATTAATAGTAACTATAAGGCGTTCCCATAGCCACTAGGGTAATCGAAAAGGTCCCAGGAGATACACCAAAAAGGGCGCGGGGCTACGTCTTCCAAAGGTCGTCGGGATATTATTTAGTAAACTTTCGCCTATAAATAAGCTTAGCAATTAATCTTTGCAGGAGTTCCCTTAATTTTCACCCCCCTCATCACAAAGACTAGTTTCCGAAGAGCGTTAAAGCCTAAATAACCGGTGCAAAGGTGCCAAAGGGTGGTGTCCATAGCACAGTTATGTTACGGGCCAAGGCCCGATCAGAGGCCTCGGAACCACTCGGCCATGTTCAACGCCAACCGCTGCTTACTAAGCCTGATCAGGATCCAACGGATTTGTGGGGCAGCAGACTTTTTCTTCCTTTCTCCTTATCTTGAAGATACTCGTAGTAGTCGCCATAGCTAGTTACAATATACGTGCTTAGACCGTTACAGGATATCCTAGGATAGGCTTAGTTAGTGGAACTAGTAGCTAATTAGGGCCTTTAAAGTATCCCTCCTCGGATAACCCATTAACATAGAGTTGTGGAACTTTTGGATTAAACCCGTTCTTAGGGGTTCGTAATATGGAATCCAGATTTTATTCCTTTATAATAGTCTTTTATTATCGTCGATCGTATATTCTAATAGCATTATCGGTAACTTCTACTACGAGGGAAGTTGTTGGTCTCCTTTTTGTATTACCCCTTAATTAGCTAATACTAATTATTTTAGTCTAAGGCTTTATCCCACTAAGAGTGTAATAACCCTTTTTTAAAAGGGTTTAAGGGGGGTTTCGTCTTATTTGGGCTAGGGTTATTAGCTTAATTTATATCTCCGGGGGAGTCTCTTATATTAGACTTAACCCCTTTTATTTACCCTAATTAGGCCTAAACTTCTCTAATTACTATTACGTTATTAACTCATAATTGCGAAGGGCTGGTCCTAGGCCTTGTCTCAACCGAAAGGTAGCCAAATACTGTTTATTTCAAGCTGAAGAGGAAAAGGGTAAACTATGATATAGTGCGAAATCTCTGCTTCTTAGGGGGTGGGTGTTAGTGGGGTACCGGTGGGGCACTAGTGCGAGCATGGGCATAGCCCGGGTATAATTACCGGGTTTGGCCCGTGATACTACCCCCCTCCTCCCCCCTGCGCGGCCTCTAGTTCCTAATTGGCCTCCTAGGGGGCACCTGCGTATACGCTGTGTCTTTGTTGTTCTCTAATATCGGCCTATAGTGCTCCTCGTAATGGTCCAGCGCCTTTGTTTCCTCTATAGTACCGGCTGGCTCCTACGTGGGGTTGATATAGCCCTCCTATTTCACCAGGGCTTCACGTCTTCTCCTTTTACCTACTGAAACCGTGCAGGGGGAAATGCTTACGCTAAGCGGGTTTTTCCTTAGTCAGGCGACAGCGAGCTATTTAAGAGAGGGGAACTGGGGACGCATTTCTAACAACGGACCAAAAAAGTAACACATTACGGAACGTCAGCAAGCATCGTTAGTTAGACAGACGTATTCAGAGCTCTTTTTACCCGTTCACTTGGATCATATACCGCGAACAGTACGGAGGTTGCTTTACCACCGAGCAAACAAGGCCCCAACACTCACCAGTGTCTACATCCAAGGCCGGAACCCCTCTTTGGCCCTGATCAGGTCTTGAGGTGTCTCCTTACCTAGATTGTAGCACTGGTTGAGCGGTTTCGTACGAGTTAGTCACCCTCACGGACCCGGGACGGAGGGTGCACGACCTGTGGTCAGTAGAGTGTGTGTGTTGTACGATACAGCACATACTGTTCACTGCATCCCCCGCTCCGTTGCACTACCGTTTTCCATTTAGTAGTGTAAATCTCCTTTATTTACTACTTATCCTCGTTATCTATTTCCCTAATAAGTGGTGGCTGGTAATCCAACTGAATTTGGCCTGGGAGGGGGTTACTAATTGACCTTTGGAGGACGTTTATGTGGAATTATGGGTAAATCCCTTTTGGTATATTTAACTCTACTATATGTATACTCACCACTTTAGTAATTTAGTATTAGTGGTGTAATTATATAAGTTTTTTACTCGGGTATAGGGATTTGTAGTTTACGATGTTAAGTTAGATTTTATTATTTACTTAGTATTTATCTACTAGTGATTAGTAATAGTTAGTACTTAATTTATAGTGTTATTGTATTAAGGCTATTATAGTTTAAGTAAACGTTATAACGTTTTTTATTTTGGCCACTAGTTTATCCGTGGCCGTTTTCCTATGGTTAGGTGGTCCCTTATTGTTTTTTTTATAACTAGTAATAGGTCGACGTAGTACCTGTGTTTTATAAAGAACGGAGAAATACTAATTACTAAGTTGGTTTTATTCTATAGGGTTAATTATATTATAAGAAGTAATTCTCCCTAATTATCCTAGGCTTAGGTAATATAAGCTTATAAAATAGCTTAAACCTCTTAGTTTATACGCTTTATTCCCCTATTGGTTTATAGGTAATAGGTAGTACTTAATAACTAGGTAACCCCGGTTAACTTATAGAACTCCCGCTAAAAGTTATTAACCTAGTTTAACCCTTTATTACTTACGATTAACTGAGGTATCCTATGGAAACGGTAATAGTTATAGAAGAACTACTAGGTATAAAATACCATGTTTATAATCTCTATTTCTTTTAGTATTAGTATTTTACTTAGCTGATTAATTATAACCTATATATTAATGGGACTTTTTCTTTTTTATTAGTGGTAGATTAGTGATGAAATCCATTAATAGGTTACTACTTATTTAGAGGGGGATGGGTAGGGGCTTGAGTAACCCCTTCTTAGTTTACCTCTAGATATGAATATTATTATATATATGGTAGTTCCTTGTGAACCTTCTGATTGTCTGGGAGTGTCCCGGCTAGTAAAAGCGTCGGCTTATAATCTCGAATATGCTGTTATGCCCTGGGTGATTATTGGTGTTAGAATTGTGGTACTCCTATATAACCCTTATTTATAGTAGGCTTGAAGGGTTGTTATTATTTTTTCCTCTGGGAACCCATATTTTGTCCTGGAACGTCAGCCTCTATTACTTATTAATTGTATATTTTGTGATTTGGATTTTTAGTTATAATTTTGGTGGGAAGTTATATTATCTTTATTTTATTGTTTTATAAGTTTAGTGGTATAATTTGTTTTTTTTAATAGTTTGGTCCTAAAGTATTTATAATTTGTTATTATTTGTGAATATTATTATGTGTAGGAGTATTAGTAAGTTGTTTGTGGTGTGGTTTATTTAGGGGGTACTAGCTCCTTTTTTAGGGATAGTGTAGTTAGGTATTAACTGGAGTATGCGTCCTTGTTTTCTTTTATTGTCCTAGCCCTGGGGGGTGTCCTGTTCCCTCTGAGAGAGGGCATTGGGGACTACTGCTTTTTTTCTTGGCTGGTATTTTAAATAAAAGTTGTATTAGGTTAGTTTTTTTGCTTACCGGCTTTGTTTTTTGGTGAGGTGCTGCTTCCTTATAAAGTATTTAAGGTTTTTGTGATTTATAAGAATTTTGAAGTTGCTTATACTTTGTAGTTCTGCTTTTTAGGCCCTAAGGTATATGAGTATGGTGAGTAGTTCTTTATTATGGATAGGGTAGTTATACTTAGTTAGTGATAGTTTTTGTGAGTAGAATGTGATGGGGTGTTGGTGCTTATCGGAGTTTTTTTGTATAAGGGTATTACTTAAGGTAAACCCTGAATAGTTTGTTTCTATTATTGTCTTTTTTTTAGGGTTAAAGTGGCGAAGCACCGGCTTTATACTGAATAGCCGCTTAAGCTCCTGGAATCCTTCTTCTTAACTAGGTCCTTAGTAGAATATAGCCGATTTCTTTATAAGCCTTATAAGGGGCTTAATAATAATAGTATAGTTAGGTATAAAAATGCGATAATAATTCGTAAACCCAAGGAAACTTCTAACCCCTTTTATAGTCCTAGGGGGCAGTTACTTAGTAATAGCTCTTAACTTCTCAGGGTTATATGAGATCCCTTTCTCAGTGGTGATAATAAACCCGATATAATTCACGGTCTTAACTGAAAAAGCATACTTCTTAGGGTCTAATTGTAGTCCGGCCTTTATTAAGTGCTGGAGGACCACCTATACCTTCTCTTTATGCTTCTTTTTTGACCTAGACGTGTAAATTAGGATATTATTTAAATAGGTGGTGACGAAGTTGTTTAAGAAGTTTTAGAGAGTTGTATTAATATACTGCTAGAACGTAGCTAGGGCCCCGGTGAGTTTAAAAGAGTAGATTAACCACTTAAAGAGTTCGTATTTTATATAAAACGCTGTTTTTTCGACGTCTTCTTTTGTAATCCGAATTTTATAGAACGCGGCCATAATATTAAGTTTTATATATTATTATATAATGGTTACTTATTAGAGGATCTCTAATATAAGTGGTAATGGATAACGGTCCTTCTTTGTGATGCTATTGAGGGTTCGGTAATTAATATAGAACTGAATTCCCCCACTAGGCTTCTTAATAAATAATACTGGGGTACCCGCTGGTGAGCTGTTGGCTCGAATAAACCCTTTATTTAGTAGGTCCTTTAGTGTCTTCTTTAGGACCAAGAGTTCCTCATAGGATATCCCATATAAGGGTCCCTATAGAAGTGTAGGCTCCTAGTTGTGAGTGTCCTTAATAAGAGGGATTTTATAGTTAACCCCTGGTCTCCTAGGGGGCACCGAGTATACCTTCTCCGGATCAAATAAGTCTCTAAACTCCTTATAAACCCAGCCTAGGATAAGTTCCTTTATATCTATAAACTTCTTTTCTTTTAGTGTATCCTTAATGTCCCTCAAACTTATTACTATTACCTAGGCTTTTAGTGCCCTTTAGTATTTTACTCGTTGGTATATAATTGTAAACGTAGGGGCTATTAGTAATTGGGTTATGTAAATCTCTTTTATAATAATTAGTTTTTCCTAATTAGAAAGGTATACGTTTACTCTTCTTTTACCGTAGTACACCCACTAAACAACAACATTATACACTACACAGTTCACTTCTATCCATGGTTTCCCTAGGAATATAAGGGGGTCTAAGCCCTTTACTATATATACGTAAATTTTCTAAGTATGGTCACTTAATTCTAAATCCAGGATAACCACACCCTAGGTATTACCAGGTGATAGCCCGTCTTATGTATACCCTCATAAGGCATACTTCTTCTAATCCACTAATAGTAATTGGAGGTTTTTAAAGAGAGACTAATCCATTATTACATAAACATCATAGCTAGTATTGATGAGGGCGTATATTAAGTGTCCTTTATTAATCCTTGCCTGAATAGTGGCTGATCCTTGGCTCCTTTGCTGCTGCTCTTTTTAGTGGGATTCCTATCCTTTGGCTTCCTCTTTCGTCGGCTTTAATACCCGACTTTATACTAAAGTTACTCTTTTCCTAAGTTATCCTTATTAAAGGAGGTATTAGTGGCCTTTTAGTCCTCTTTTTCCGACCTAGGATCTTTTTACTTTTTTGTCACCTTAGTATAGGTGACCTTTGCTTATTTAGGAACCTTTTTCCGGTAATTCCTAGTAATATAACCTTTTTTATTATAATAAAAGTATTCATAGTAATCCACTAGTGGGTTACCCGAGGAGTAGTGGTAGTAGTGGTCCTTCTCCTTTTTTTGAGTTAATAAGGTATAAGTAATACTAATTATCTAAACATCTCTATTACGATCCTTTTATAGAGGGGTTGGGGTTAGAGATTAGTGATGCTCTCGTTTAATAGCGATGGGTGTTATATACTCTAGTTTCTAGGTAACGTCCTATACCCTAATAAGTTACTAAGTATACTCCCCTAATAAGGAGATGGTGATTAGGTACTCTTTTAGGTGGGAAGTAAGGGCGTTTTCTAATATAATAATCTTAATAGTATTAGGTTATATACTATTTTTTATGTTTATTATTATTCGTTTAAATTTTAATAAGAAAATAGTTAACTTTTTATTATCTTTTTAATAGAGAGTTTATAGTTAAGTTATGGTTTAGGGTTGGGTGTTCGGGTTTCGGTAAGTCCTATTAAGGTAGGACATAAAATCTTTAGGGTTACATTAACCTTTAGACCCCCCGACTACGTAGAACGTAGTAACCACCTACTAGGGATTAGTGTCCAGATAAGAGTTAACTAGGTACCATAGTTCCTAGTTAATAGGGTAGAACGCTTTGTTCATAGCGATCTTATCCCTTATTTATTACACCTAAAAAGAGTAGTTCTTTTATTTCCCCGAGAACTTTAAGGGTATTAGTAATGGTTTATGGTGTATTGGTATCTCTATTACGAAGTAATAGCTACCCACTAACAGGGCTTTAATACCTGCATTTTCTATAAGGGTCGGTAATGTTACCCCTGAACTTCGGCTTTGCTCTAGCTCATTAAAGAGCTTAGCAATCCTCGCCTATAGGGGCCCGAGGGCCTCGTTTAAGGTTAATTATAATTAGGCCTATAGTTCGTTAGTTATTATACTAGTTAATATCCTTTTCTTAACTAATGGGGAACTATACTTTACCTAGTGTCCGATGTTCATCGATTTATTATCAGGGAGCTGCACTTAATTTAGGATTCCACTTTATAACTAATAGGTGTTACGGGCTGATGCCCACGATGGCCTAAGCTTTGCCTGAGGCGTTAACCAGCATCCAATAAAAGAGCCCTCCGGTTAAAGGGGCCTCCGATCAAAGGGCCTCCGGTGACCTCCGGCGCCCCACTAGAGGTCCCCTTTGTTCTCCAGTAGTATAGATTCCTACACTGCCCCCCTTACGAGGAACTTCCTCTCTTTTACTCCTTAGCTTAAAGTAAATAATAATGGAGCACCCTAAGGTCGAAAACACTTAGGCCTAGCCCTTCGTATACTTTAAGTTTAGGATTATAACCTTATTATAATACTGGGTTGAGTGTGGTTCCCCACCGGTTAAGTAGAAAGGAGTATAGGTTGAGTGCGGTTCCCTGTGAAGAACGATACTCCTGGGACTCTAATAGGTTGACCACTAGTTCCCCACTAGTCCCTAGAAGAATAATCGAGATAGCCTAGTTGCCCCGATGGACGCCGCTATACCCCCGATGCTCTATAACAAGCTAACTATAGAAGAGATGTTGAATACTACTTTAGGATCCCTGTAAGCCTAGATAATAGAGATTAGTGAGAAATTGGAGAAGAGTTAGAACTAGAGGTTGATGACCCCTGGGAGTGAAACCCTTTGTACTCTTAGTGGTATCCGCACCGATACCCCACTAGTGTTTATTAGTAAGTTAACTCGTTGGAAGCCTTTACTTAACCCCCCGAAGTTTTTAGGTAAATAAAAGGAATACGCCCCTTATGTGTAATAAATAAGAGATAAGATTTTAATGGATCGCCCCTTTTACTCTATGAACTATGAACTTTAGTATTTAGTTAATTTATATTTAAAAGTTGGTTCTTAATAAGTAGTTAGTACTTTTTACACCGCCAGAGGACCTAATAGAACTAGAAACCCCGAGGATTTTATATATTACTTCGATTATACTTATTTAGATCCGAACACCCAATCCTAAGTTGTTACCTAACTATAAATCTTATATTAAAAAAATAAGAGTTTTATAATATTCTTACCTAAGTTTAAACGAATAATAGTTAACGTTAGTGGTGGTGATTAGTCCACTATTATATAAATATCACTCTTAGAGGTAACCTTAACCCCTTCGCTAAAGGACCGGCTATTCACAGTTAAGCTTCCCAAGGACTACCTAGGCTGGCTTACCCGAGTACAGGACATTGCTTGGAAGGTTGAACGGGCCTTTAAATATAATCACCCTTAGAGGTCTACCTACTCCCCCGCCGTTTATCCAAAGGATAATAATGGAGATGTTATTATGATGGGAGTGGTTTAGTTTATAGGAGTTAAAAAGAAGATAATTACTACTAAACCCTGGAGAGGTTCTAATTCCTTTATGGATAATAACTATTCTTAATAGAGAAACCCAGAACGTAATAAGGATTACTATGAATACTTTAAGTATAAAAAAAAGGATATTTTATATGGAATTACTAAAAGAAGGCTGAATACCACTAATAGGCTAACTAGCCCCTTATGGCTAAAACTTGCCTAAAAGGAAACGTAGAAAAAGAAGATTAATCGATAACCCTTAACTCGAGTAATGAGTATAAGTTGAGAAAAGAATAACTCTGGGATAAAATTGGACCCCGGAGCCCACTAAGGAGTAAGTAAAGAGATAGAAAAAACACCAAAAAAGCTAGTAATAGTAGGGTAAGTAGTCTATAATTATAAAAATCAGAATTAATAAAGGACACTTAATTAATGCCCTAGTGGACACCGGCTACGAAGTCTATACTATGGTTAACCGTTCCTTTATATAATACCTCCGATTACCGTTTATTAATATAATAAAACGCCTTATGAGAGGTTATATAATAAGTGGCCCCTCACCGGGTAGAAGCCAGGGAGTAGTTGTGATATAAATGGAAATTAGTGGCTATATATAACGAGTTTATATATATATAATAAACGATTTAGAACCGGATATATTTTTAGGAAATCCCTAAATAGTTTAGAATAAGGTGAAATATAATACTAATACTTATTAATTTACTTATAGGAAAGGAAAAATAAGAGTATACTTTTCTAATAAAAAAGAGCCCGAAAACATATTAGAAATACGTTGGGCTAGACTTTTACTAGTGGTATTGTTTGCTATGGTTTATTGTATAATGCAAAAAAGAAGATAAAAAGATAACCAGAGACCACTAGTTGCTATTATAGTAGCTAGCTTATAAGATATCGAGAAGGCTCTTGTAAAGTTAGAACTATAAAAGTAGGAAGATATTTCGAGGTTAGTATTAGAATGGGTGTATAAGGAGTTTGGAGACTTATTTAACCTAACCAAAGTGCACCCGGTGCCCCCCCACCGACCAGGTATGGACTATGTAATCCCTTTGGAGATAGGGCTAGAAGAGAAGGAGCCCCAACTCCCTTGGGGACCTTTGTATATTATATTAAGAGAAGAGTTACTAGTACTAAAAAAGATACTTAACGACCTATTAGATAAGGGGTTTATTCGAGCTAGCTGCTTGGTAGCCGGTGCCCCTGTACTATTCGCTAGGAAATTAGGAGGTGGATTGAGATTTTGTGTTAATTATAGAGCCCTAAACATTATTATGAAAAAGGACCATTACTTATTCCCACTAATATCGGAAACTCTTAATAAAGTAACTATTATTAAGTAGTTTATAAAGTTTAATATTATGATTTTTTTTATAAAATACGGATCGCCGAAGGAGACTTAGAGAAGATTATTTTTAGAATAAGATACGGGTTATTTAAGTGGGTAGTTTATTTTTTTAGGCTCACCAGTGCCCTAATAACGTTCTAGTGATATATTAACACTTTTCTACGGAAATTCCTAAATGATTTTATTATAACTTATATGGATAATATCCTTATTTATACTAATGGCTTAAAAAGGGATTATAAGGAGAAAGTACAAGTAATTCTTTAGGCCTTAACTAAAACTAGCCTAAACCTAGACCCAAAGAAGTGCAAATTCTATATTAAAAAGGTGAAATACGTTAACTTTATTATTACTATGGGAAATGGTTTATTATGTAATCCCGATAAGTTGAAAGCTATTAAGGAGTAATTAGCCCCTAGGTCCCTTAAGGGTATACGAAGCTTCCTAGGTTTCACTAACTATTATCACATATTCATATTAGGGTATAGTGGGCTAATAAAGCCCCTAACCTAATTAATAAAGAAGGGGGTAATCTTTTATTAGGGAATAACTTAAAAAGAAGTATTCGAAACACTAAAGAGGATATTCATAGAAGAGCTGTTCTTATAGTAATTTAACCTGGACAACAAAACACACATCAAAACAGACTACTCAGGTTTTATTTGGGCAATGCATTATTATAAAAGGACCCAGAGGGTCACTAAAGGTTAGTTAGGTTTTACTCATAAAAACTTTCACTAATAGAGTATAATTACCCGATCTACAATAAGAAACTTCTTATAATACTCACTTATTTATAATCTTAAAAGGCTAAACTCTATAATATCCAGTATTTTATTATCCTAATAAATTATAAGGGTTTAAAGTATTTTATAAAAAAGTAACACTTAACTAAGAAATAAAGTCGCTAAGTAGAAAAGTTATCCTAGTATAATTTTAGGATTAAGTACTAACTAGGAAAGGAAGTAATAATACCTAATATACTATTAAGAAGGGAGTAGGACGTCCCCTAAGGATAAGATAATAAGAGGGAAAAGGGCCAGGTGATCTAAATGATTCCTAACTCTACACAGCCAAGCTATACTCCACCCAGTGACCCTCGAATTAGACAAACTACCGAAGATACACTAGAAATACTATAAACCACTATTTTTAACGTTGACCCTATACTATAAACCTTTTAGAATAGAACTATAAAAGCCGATGGAGTATACTAAGTTACTTATTTAGTAGTAAAAGAAAGGAGGAGAAGTTTCCCACTAAAACTTAAATTAAAGGTTTAAATTACTGAATGTGAACTCGACGAGCTAGGAAGATTAATATGGAGAGATTGATTATGGGTACCGGGGGGGGGAAAACGACGACGACCACCTAAACAAATTATAAACTAAAATTATACAAAAGTATTATAACTCGTACACTAGTGGTCACCTAGGACAGAACGGTACGTTAATAATAATAAGTAAACAGTTCTTCTGGCCAGGCCAGTCCTAGATAATTTAGAGGTTTATACGAAACTACGATACTTATAAAGGGATACACATTTAGAGATAAGCCAAAAAAGGGTTCCTTAAACCCCTACTAGTGCCTACCCATATTTACTATAACTTATTAATAGACTTTATTACCGACCTTCCTTTAATAAAAAGGAAACAGGCCTAATACTTATGGGTTATTATAAATAAGTTATTAAAGAACCCTATGTTAGAAGAGATGGAGATTATGGACACTAAAGCTTATGCTCAGTGGTTCCTCTCTTATTATTATAAGTTCTATGGAATACTATGGATAATAATTAATAACCGAAGATCGAATTAGATAAACCGATTTTAAAAGGAATTCTATAAGTTAACTAGTGTAAAACAATTACTAAGTATTATTTACTACCCGTAAACAGATAAAGGGACGGAACACCTTAACTAGGAGATCTAAGTAATTCTCTACGTATATATAATATATACCCAGGATAATTAGGGGGAACTGCTGCTCAGCGTATAACTAGCCTTTAGGAACTAAATGAGTATTACTATAATAATGTCCCCATTTTTTATGGAGTATGGATACTACGTTAACCTTTTATTAGTAGTAGAAGGAGATAGTTAATTAGAAATGAATTGAGAGGAAATAGCGAAGCAGCTAGTCCAGAGGATAAAGGACACTATAGAGTTCATTTAAGTAGTAATAGCAGTTGCTCAGTAGTAAAGCGAAGACTCTATGAACTACACTAAGGGACCAGCTAAGTGGTATGAGGTTGGAGATAAAGTGTGGTTAAATATCACCAACTACTTATCCCTAAAGCTAAATAAGAAACTAGTGCAATTTCACTATAAATATGAAGTTATATAAGTGATCTTAGTTTACGTAGTAAAGTTGAATATACTAACTAGTATCTATCCACACTTCTACGTGGACCTCCTCCATAGGGTAACTAGTGACCCGTTACTAAGGTTAAAAATGACTAATAAATAATTACCCTTAATTCGTAATATGGACGGAGATCCTGAATGGTTTATGGAAGATATATTAGTAGTAAGGTGGTAGCCGGTGGGTAGAGGGTGCCATCACTAGGCCCTAGTTAAATGGTAAGGCTATATAAAGTTAACTTGGGAGCTTGTGGAAGTAGTATCGGAAATAAAGGTTTTGGATAAGTATGAATAATGGTATAGAGAAATTGATATAACGGATGGGGACCCGGTGTATGCCCCGAGAAGACGTTGGAGGGCAGCAAATTAATAGCCGCCAGTATACTAGTAGAACACCGGTGGGGAGGGTGGGGAGAAAGGAGGGGGTATTTGTTACGGGCTAATGCCCACGATGGCCTAAGCTTTGCCTAAGGTATTAACCAGCATCCAACAAAAGAGCCCTCCGGTTAAAGGGGCCTCCGATTAAAGGGCCTCCGGTGACCTCCGGTGCCCCACCAGAGGCCCCCTTTGTTCTCCAGTAGTATAGATTCCTACACCGCCCCCCTTACGAGGAACTTCCTCTCTTTCGCTCCTTAGCTTGAAGTAAACAGTAATAGAGCACCCTAAGGTCGAAAACACCTAGGCCTAGCCCTTCGCAATAGGGAGTTATACTTAACTTAGTGGTATTTTATATAATAAATAAAACTAAGTTTAAAATATGTGAAGAGCTGGTCCTAGGCCTTATCTTAACTGAAAGGTAGCTAAATATTATTTATTTTAAGTTAAAGAGGAAAAGGGTAAATTATAATATAGTGTGAAATCTCTGCTTCCTAGGGGGTGGGCGTTAATGGGGCACCGGTGGGGCACTAGTGCGAGCACGGGCATAGCCCGGGCATAGCCCGGGCATAACCACCGGGTTCGGCCCGTGACAATAATACGTTAATCCTATTTTTTAAAAGTTTTATTTTCCGACCCTCTAACCTATTGTCTTATAGGGTACTAGGGATATCCTGTTTACGTTTTAATAATGTATTAAGAACTACTGCTTTTTTACTAGGTTTAAACTAAATAATAAAATTATAATAGGATAATAATTTTAACCACCTAATTTAATATTTACTTAATTATCTCTTTATTATAAAATACTTTAAATTTAAGTGATTAAATATAATAGTAAACTTTTTTATATTCTATAATTCTAAATCCTAGTACTTTAGGTAGTATATTATTACTAATAGTTTTTTATTATATATTAGGTAATTGTATTCCGTAGGTAGGTTCTTATATAAAAAGAACGTTATAGGCTTTAGGATCCCTTCGTCGTTATACTATAATAAAGCACCTCTTATCATATAACTAAATGAATTAGTCTCGAGTACTATAATTTAATTAGGGTCCTAGTAAGCTAATATAAGTGCACTGATTAGGAGCGTTTTTAGCTCCTTGAATGCTCTAGTGCACTCCTTACTCTAAATGAATAGTATATCTTTTTTAGTTAAGGTTGTTAGGGGTTATATAATCCCTAAGAAGTTGGGTATAAACTATTAGTAGTAGTTAATAAAACCGATGAACCCATGGACTCTTTGCACTAATCGGGGCACTTCTTATCCCTAGATTACCTTAATCTTCTTAGGGTCTACGCAAATTCCTTTACTAATTGTCACGGGCCGAACCCGGTGGTTATGCCCGGGCTATGCCCGTGCTCGCACTGGTGCCCCACCGGTACCCCACTAGCGCCCACC
The DNA here is from genome assembly GCA_024584535.1 of Colletotrichum gigasporum. Lineage (NCBI taxonomy): Eukaryota > Fungi > Ascomycota > Sordariomycetes > Glomerellales > Glomerellaceae > Colletotrichum > Colletotrichum gigasporum. The sequence continues at coordinate 4,409,002 of CP077951.1, forward strand.
CCCTAGGAAGCAGAGATTTCGCATTATATTGTAGTTTACCCTTTTCCTCTTCAACTTGAAATAAATAGTATTTAATTACCTTTTAGTTGAAATAAGGCCTAGGACTAGCCCTTTGCATATTTCAAGCTTAGTTTTATTTATTATATAAGATACTATTAGGTTGAGTGTGGCTCTTTACCGGTTATAAAATGGAATCCCAGGTTAAGCGTAACTCCTTGACGACAAATCGATAAATATTGGACACTAAGTAGAGCATAGCTCCCCACTAGTTAAGAAGAGGATACTAACTAATACAATAATTAACAAACTATAAGCCCAACTATAGTTAACCTTAAACGAGGTCCTCGGGCCCCTATAGGCGAGGATTACTAAGCTCTCTAATAAGTTAGAGTAAAGCCGAGGTTTAGGGGCGACGTTACCGACCCTTATAAAAGATATAAGTACCTAAGCCCCACTAGTGGGTAACCGCTATCTCGTAATAGAGATACCAACGCACTGTAAACCACTACTAACACCCTTAAAGTTCTCGGGGAAGTAGAAGGATTATCCTTTTTAGGTGTAGTAGATGAGGAATAAGATCACCATAAATAAAGTATTCTACCCTATTAACTAAGAACTATAATACCTAATTAACTCCTATCTAAACACTAGTCCCTAGTAGGTGGTTACTATGTTCTACGTAACTAGGGGGCCTAAAGGTTAACGTAACCCTAAAGATTTTATGTCCTACCTTAATAAAATTTACTAAGACCTAAACACCCAACCCTAAACCATAACCGAACTATAAACTCTTTATTAAAAAAATAACAAAAAGTTAACTATTTTCTTACTAAAACTCGAATAAATAATAATAAACATAGGAGGTAGTGTATAACCCGACACCGTTAAAATTGCTATATTAGAAAATGCCCTCACTTCCCACCTAAAGGAGCACCTAGTCACTATCTCCCTATTAGGGGAGTATACTTAGTAACTTACTAGGGTATAGGATGTTACTTAGAAACTAGAGTATATAATACTTATTGTTATTAAATGAGAGCGTCGTTAGTCCTTAGCCCTAACCCCTTTATGGAAGGATTATAATGGAGATGTTTAGATGATTAGTGTTATTTGTATTTTATTGATTTGAAAAGAGGAGAAGGACCGCTACCGTTGCTGCTCCTCGGGTAACCCACTAGTGGACTGTTGTGAGTGTTTTTATTATAATAAAAAAGGTTATATTATTAGGAATTACTGGAAAAAGGTTCCTAAGTAGGTGAAGGTCGTTTGTACTAAGGTGACGAAGAAGTAGAAGAATCCTAAGTTAAAAAAAGAGGACTAAAAGGCTACTAGTACCTCCTTTAGTAAGGATAACTTAGGAAAAGAGTAATTTTAGTATAAAATCGGGTATTAGAGCCGACGAAGGAGGAAGCTAAAGGATGGGAGTCCCACTAAGAAGAGTAGTAGTAGAGGAGCTAAGGGTTAGCCACTATTCAGGTAAGGATTAATAAAGGACACTTGATATACGCCCTTATCGATATTAGCTACGACGTTTATGTAATAGTAGATCAGTTTCTCTTTAGATACCTCCGATTACCGTTAATGGATTAGAAGAAGTGTGTTCTACGAGGGTATACGTAAAATGGGCTATCACTTGGTGATGCCTAGGGTGTCGTTATCCTGGATCTGGAATTAAGTGGCTATACTTAAAAAGTTTATGTATACGTAGTAAAGGGCCTAGACCCCCCTATATTCCTAGGGAAACTATGAATAAAAGTGAACTGTGTAATATATAACACTGTTGTTTAGTGGGTATACTATAATAAGGGAGGAGTAAATGTATATTTTTCTAATTAAGAAAAACTAGTTACTATAAAAGAGATTTATATAACCCGATTATTAATAGCCCCTATGTTTATAATTATATATTAATAAGTAAAGTATTAAAGGGTATTAGAGGCCCAGGTTATGGCTATGAGCTTAAAGGACATTAAGGATATACTAAAAGAAAAGAAGTTTGTGGATGTAAAGGAACTCGTCCTAGGCTGGGTTTATAAGGAGTTTAGAGACTTATTTGACCTAGAGAAGGTGTATTCGGTGCCTCCTAGGAGACCAGGGGTTAACCATAAGATCCCCCTTATTAAGGATGCTCACGGCTAGGAGCTTATACTTTTATGGGGACCCTTATATGGGATATCCTATGAGGAACTCTTGGTCCTAAAGAAGATACTAGAGGATTTACTAGATAAAGGGTTTATTCGAGCCAGTAGCTCGCCAGTGGGTGCCCTAGTGTTATTTATTAAGAAGCCTGGTGGGGGAATTCGGTTCTACGTTAATTACCGAGCCTTTAATAGTATCACAAAGAAGGACCGTTATCCATTACTACTTATATTAGAGACCCTTCAACGGGTAGCTGCTATGTAATAGTATATAAAGTTTGATGTTATGGTTATGTTCTGTAAGATTTGGATCGTAGAAGAAGATGTTGAGAAAATAGTGTTTTGTATAAGATACGGACTCTTTGAGTGGTTGGTCTGCCCCTTTGGACTTACTAGGGCCCTAGTTACGTTCTAGTGGTATATTAATACAACTCTCTAAGACTTCTTAGATGATTTTGTTACTACTTATTTGGATAATATCCTAATTTATATATTTGGGTTAAAGAAGAAGTATGAAGAGAAGGTATGGGTGGTCCTCCGGTGCCTAGCAGAGGCTGGACTACGACTAGACCCTAAGAAGTGTGCTTTTTTAGTTAAGATTGTGAAGATTGTAAAGGGGGTTAGAAGTTTCCTTGGGTTTGCGAATTATTATCGTATTTTTATACCCAATTATACTATTATTGTTGAGCCCTTTACGAGGTTTATGAAAAAGTCGGCTGTGTTCTATTGGGGACCTAGTTAAGAAGAAGGATTCTAGGAGCTTAAGTGGTTATTTAGTATAGAGCTGGTGCTTTGCCGCTTTAACCCTAAAGGAAAGACAATAGTGGAGATAGACTATTCAGGGTTTGCCTTGGGTAACACCCTTATATAAGAAGACCCTGATGGGTATTAGTGTAACGGTCCAAGCACGTATATTGCAACTAGCTATGGCGACTACTATGAGTATCTTTAAGATAAGGAGAAAGGAAGGAAAAGTCTGCTGCCCCACAAATCCGTTGGATCCTGATTAGGTCTACCTAGGCCTGGTCAAGCTTAGTAAGCAGTAGTTAGTGTTGGATATGGCCGAGTGGTTCCGAGGTCTCTGATCGGGCCTTAGCCCGTAATAATTATCCCCTTCCTCCCCTCCCTTCCTAAGGGATATTCCCGTGATCGGCCTCGTAACGGTCCAAGGCCGCTATATCCGCTAGTATATCCACTAGCTCCTAGGTGAATTGGGTATAATCCTTTTACTTCACTAAGACCTTCTATCCGCCCTATACTTTTTGCGTATTACGGATCTCCTTAACTTTAAACTCCTCCCCATTAGCCACTAATATCGTAGGTGGTTGGGCGTCGTTACGGCTTTATGATAGTAATGGATTGACTTTGGTGTACTTGATTAGGTTTATGTGGAAAATATTATGGATCCCTAGTAGTGTATTTAGTCGGTAAACGTAGGATTTAACCAGTTCGAGGACGGTGTACTTTACGTTAACCTAATCGAACTTCTTTAATAGTTAATTAGATTAGATATTCCGTAACCTTAACTAAACCTTATCCCTAAACTTAAACTAATTAGATAATTAGTGTTTTACGTTTATAGTAATCTTTTATTTCTCTTATATTACCATTATCACTACTTAAGCCCACTTAGAGGTGTCCTTTAGTTTTTAGATTAGAACCTCTGCTCTTATTATAGGGGTCTTATTACTATTCCGTAGGGGTTCCTTTACTCTGATTAGGTCTAAGTTATACCCATAAGTAATAAAAAACGGGTTAAGTCCTATTGATAAGGTGACCTAGTTATTAATAACTATTATTATTACTAGGGGTAGTTTGTCCTAATCGTCCTAAGTATACACTATATATACTCTAAGATAGGTTTCTATTACTTGGTTTACCCTCTCCGTAGTTTTATTTGTTTCTGGGTAGAACACTATAGAGAGTCTTTATTTAATCCGTAATAACTAGTAGAGTTGTTTCTATATAAGACTCGTAAACTATGGTCCTTTGTTTAATATAATTGTATGAGGTATCCTATGGTGCCTGATCAGACCTCGGATTAGTTAATTTACTATTATATTCGTTATGATGTCCTTTAATGACTCGAAGATTACGTTCTTTAATAGATGATCGGTCACTACTATGATGTTCGTAGCCCCATCGCAGCGGGAAGGGGGTAATCCTATTATAAAGTCGATAGAGACCTTTGCCCAGATCCGTCCAGGGATAAGCAAAGGCTTTAATAGGCCCCTCTTCTTATCGCGTTATACATTTCCTCGTCCATAAACGTCACAATTCCTCATAAATCTTCGGATATCCTAGGATAAGCCTGGTTAGTGGAACTAGTGGCTAATTAGGGCCTTTAAAGTGTCCCTCCCCGGATATCCCGTTAACGTAGAGTTATAGAACCTCTGGATTAAACCCGTCCTTAAGGGCTTATAATATGGAATCCAGATTTTATCCTTTTATAATAATCTCTTATTATTGTTGATTATATATTCTGATAATATTATTAGTAACTTCTACTATGAGGGAAGTTGTCGGTCTCCTTTTTATATTGCTCCCCTAATTAGCTAGTATTAGTTATTCTGGTCTAAGGCTTTATCCTACTAGGAGTGTAATGGCTCTTCTTTAAAAGGGTTCAAGGGGGGTTCCGTCTTATCTAGGCTAGGGTCGTCGGTCTGATTTATATCTCCGGGGGAGTCTCTTATATTAGACTTATCCCTTTTTACTTGCCCTAATTAGGCCTGCACTTCTCTGATTACTATTGTGTTATTAACTTATAATGCGTTAATCCTGTTTTTTAGGAGTTTAATTTTCCAACCCTTTAACTTATCGTCCTATAGGGTGCTAGGGATATCCTGTTTACGTCTCGATAGTGTATTAGGAACTATTGCTTTTTTACTAGGTCTAAACTGGATAGTGAAGTTGTAATGGGATAGTAATTCTGATCACCTGATCTGATGTTCGCTTAATTGTCTCTTCGTTATGAAGTACTTCAGATTCAGGTGATTAGTTAGGATAGTGAACTCTTTTACACTCCACAGTTCTGAATCCCAATGCTTTAAGTAGCGTATTATTACTAATAGTTCCTTATTGTATATTAGGTAATTACACTCCGTAGGTAGGTTCTTATGTAAAAAGAATGCTATAGGTTTTAGGATCCCTTTATTATTATACTACGATAAGGTACCTCTTACCATATAACTAGACGAATTGGTCTCGAGTACTGTAATTCGATTAGGGTCCCAGTGAGCTAATATAAGTGCACTGATTAGGAGCGTCTTTAGCTCCTTAAACACTTTAGCGTACTCCTTGCTCTAAATGAATAGTATATCCCTTTTAGTTAAGGTTATTAGGGGTTATGTGATCCCCGAGAAGTTGGGTATAAATTACTGGTAGTAGTTAGTAAAACCGATGAACCCACGGACTCCTTGTACTAATCGGGGCATTTCCTATCCCTGGATTACCTTAATCTTTTTAGGGTCTATGCGAATTCCTTTACTAATATTAATAATAAACCCCAAATACTTAATACTCTTAGCCTCGAATTCGTACTTATCGATATCCATATGCAGGCCTATAGCGCTTAGGTGCTCGAGGACCTTCTTAACCTTTTTTTTATAATTAGAGAGGGAGCTATCCGAATAAATTAGGACATCGTCGATATAAGCTGAGTAGAACTTATCTAAGAAGTCTCATAGGGTATGGTTAATATATTACTGGAACGTCGTGGGGGTTTTAGTTAAACTAAAGGGGGTAATCATCTATTCGTATAACCCATACCTCGTCCTAAACGCCGTTTTCTATTCATCTCCTTTCTTAACCCGGATCTTATAAAACATAGCGATAATATCCAATTTTATTAACCACTTTACTTTTATTAGTGCCCTTAGGGTTTTACTAATTAGGGGTAAGGGGTATTGGTCCTTTTTTATAATAGTATTAAGGGTATAGTAATTGATGTAAAACCGTAACCCTCCTCCAGGTTTCCGGATAAATAGAATGGGTGATAATACAGGGGAGTTACTAGCCCTAATAAACCCTTTATCTAATAGTTCTATAAGGGTTCAGTGTAATATAATTAACTCTTCCCTTAATATACTATATAAAGGTCCCCAGGTTACTGGTTTATTTTAATTATAGGAGTCCTTTTTAATAAGGATAGTATGGTCGACGTTCTTTTAGTGTGGTGATAGTTAATTAGCTTTATTTTGGTCGAAGATATATAGAAACTTGTGGTAATGTGTAGGGAGTTTCGTCCTCGGGTTTATTTTTATTTTTAGTGTTAGGGCCTTCTCGATATCGGCTAAATTTACGGAGAACGTATTTAGGGTAGATATACTAAGAGGGGTCTCTCTTCTCTTCTATGCTCACCTAATTAGGGTTGAGAATACTGATTTAGTTTACTATTGGATTAGGAACTTTGGATTTTGCCGGGCCTAACCCGGTTTCCTTTTTATTACCTAGTGGTCTACGATACTTATATATAGAGTGCTTCGTACTGGGTAAACCATAACATCATCGTTAATTATCTAGGACCTTCTAAGGATAACGTCGTCTTTTTGGTTAAGAATAATATAAAAGAATAATCGGTGTTGTTTATAGCTATTAATATCGATATTAGTGTAAGTGACGTAGCGGATTGCACTAGGAATTATAGTGGTGATTTATATTAAGTTCCGAGGTGTAATACTAATACGTAGTAAACGGAGTTTCTTAGCGAAGGCATCGCTAATCAGGGCGTATATTAAATACCCTGTATTAACAAGGGTAGTTGTATAGTGTATCCCATTAATCCCGATATTAACGTAAAATGGGTCATAATCTATACTCTTTTTAATGACCTTCTATTCCTCTATAGCTTATTCCTCCTAATAACGATTTTCACTAGGAGTTACTCTTTTCCCGAGTCCTTAGAGTCCTAATTAAAGCTATTATCCGTTTTACTCTGTTCCTTAGTTTTTCCTCTAGAAGTCTTGGTCTTCTTTATCTCTTTTCGATCCTTAGGGTATTACTATTATATATGCCCTTTTTTATTATAGTTATAATATCTATGAGCTTCCTCTTGGTTTAGCCGTTTACGGACTTTCTTGTCCTTGGTTAGCTTATTTGCCTTTATAGGTTCCTACTCCATCTAATTAGGTTGGGGGGGCTCTAATTAACCGTTCTGCTTCCGAGGGGACTTAGTTCTTGTTTAGTTAAGGGTTAGCGATCTCCTACGCCGACGTTCACGGTGGGCTTAGTAGGATTCGCTATCCAATTTTAAGCTTATACTTAGGAGTATTTAGGTATATATAGCGTATATCGTTGATTTATTGATTATACTAATAAGGGGGGCTCTTATTATGGTGTTTAGGGCTCCTTTAAGGTAGTTAATCCTTATAACGTCTAGCCAGTGTCCTCCTCCTACTTCTATAAGCTCCTTTTCAAATTTGGGGAGGAAATAAGTGAAATTCTCGTTCTCCTTTTGCTGTATAGTCCTTAGTTGGTCGAGGGCTCGTACTTCTGTGTTAGGGTCCGCATAGTAACCCTTTAAGTATTCTATGAATTTATCCGGGTTTTTTGACCCATCGGCCCCTCCTTGCGTATAATAGGCGCTCACTATAGCTTGCGTAGTGTTTTTTAGCTTAGAGTAGATATAAGTGAATACGGTTAACTCTAAACTAAAGGCTTTTTTATTTACACTTATCTTCCTTCCCATCTCGAGGTGCTATTATTAAAACTTTTTATATAATCCATTAAACTTCGGTGAGTCGGGAATCTAATGTCTAATTTATTTCGGAGGTAGTACATAAGCCTAATTAGGGGGAATTAGTGTTATAGAGGGTATTAGGGACTAATTTATTATCGATGTCGGGTACCTGGGTTCTATTAGGGCTTCTTATAATAGTCGAATTTGCTCTTATTAGGTCTCTTATTTAATTGCTTGGGCGGTCCATATCTCCTATAGTTGGGTTATAAGTTGTCCGATTAGTTGCACTAATTACTATGGGTTTCCAGATAGTTCAGTGTTACTTTCCATCGTTGCGTAGTTATCGCTTATCCTAGCATTTTATATTTAGTAGTGACCATAGTATACTTAATAACGTAGTCGAGGTACTCTACTACGAATATATATACGCGTCGTTTCGAGTTTATAATAACCTCTAAGTCTAATTAAGCTATACTAATTAACTTTAGATGTTCAGGGACTCCTCAGGTTAACCCATCTAAAACTTCTTACTACTCTTATACAAATCGTAGACTTTTATATTAGGCGTTCAATTAATTACCTTTAATAATTTTGAAGATAATGTATTGGTCTAAGCACGTATATTACAACTAACTATAGCGACTACTACGAGTATCTTTAAAATAAGGAGAAAGGAAGGAAAAGTCTGCTGCCCCACAAATCCGTTGGATCCTGATCAGGTCTGCCTGGGCCTGGTCAGGCTTAGTAAGCAGCGGTTGGCGTTGGACATGGCCGAGTGGTTCCGAGGCCTCTGATCGGGCCTTGGCCCGTGACAATTAGCACCTTATCGCATTCTACTTATAAAAGTTATTATTAACCAAATATAATTACCCTATTCATAATAAGGAATTACTCACTGTACTTATATACCTTAGGGCCTAGAGAATAGAACTATGAAGTATAAGTAACTTTAAGATTTTTATAGATTATAAAAACTTTAAATACTTTATAAGGAAGTAGTGCTTCACTGAGAAGTAGAGTTGGTGGGTAGAAGAGTTAGCCTAGTACGACTTTTATTTAAAATACTAGTTAGGAAAGGAAGTAGTAGTCCCCGATGCCCTCTCTTAGAGGGAGTAGGACGCCCTCTAGGGCTAGGACGATAAGAGAAAACAGGGACGTATACTCCAGTTAATACCTAACCACACTATCCCTAAGGAAAGAACTGGTGCCCCCTAGGTGGGCTGTATTATAGACGATTTACTAGTACTTCTATACATAATAGTGTTTACGAATAATAGTGAATTATAAATATTTTAGGATTAGATTATTAAAGAAAATAGGTTATATTACTGAGTTTACGAGGTAGTGAAGTAGGGATAGTATAACTTCCCACTAAAGTTATAGTTGAAGGTTTAGATTATGGAATACGTAATTAATAAGTAGTAGAGGTTAATGTTCTGGGATAAAGTATGGGTTCCTAGAGGAAGAGATAATAACGACTCTTCGAGCTTATTATGGACAAGGGTTATATAGGAGTGCCACGATTCTAGTACCAGTGGTCACCCGGGGAAGTAGATGGCGAGGATAAGTGGCAAATAGAGGAGATTTACGTTGTTAGATGGAAAATGGTGGGTAAAGGGAGAAGACGTAAAGTCCTAGTAAAGTGGGAGGGTTATATTAACCCCACGTGGGAGCTAGTCGGTGTTATAGAGGAAACGGAGGTGCTGGACTGTTACGAGGAGTGTTATGGGCTAATATTAGAGAACGACGGGGACGTAGCGTATACGTAGGTGCCCCCTAGGAGGCTAGCCAGGAACTAGAGGCTGTGCGGGGGGGAGGAGGGGGGTAGTGTTATGGGCTGAACCCGGTGGTTATGCCCGGGCTATGCCCGTGCTTACACTGGTGCCCCACCGGTGCCCTACTAGCGCCCACCCCCTAGGAAGTAGAGATTTCGCACTATATCGTAGTTTACCCTTTTCCTCTTCAGCTTGAAATAAACAGTATTTGGCTACCTTTCGGTTGAGACAAGGCTTAGGACCAGCCCTTCGCACTAATATTAATAATAAACCCTAAATATTTAATACTCTTAGCCTTAAATTCGTACTTATTAATATCTATATACAGGCCTGTAGTACTTAGGTGCTCGAGGACCTTTTTAACCTTTTCTCTATAATTAGAGAGGGAGCTGTTTAAATAAATTAGGATATTATTAATATACGTTGAGTAGAACTCATCTAGGAAGTCTCGTAGAGTGTGGTTAATATATTACTAGAACGTTATAGGGGTTTTAATTAAACTATGTTACGGGCTGATGCTCACGATGGCCTAAGCTTTGCCTGAGGCGTTAACCAGCATCCAACAAAAGAGCCCTCTGGTCAAAGGGGCCTCCGGTCAAAGGGCCTCCGGTGACCTCCGGCGCCCCACCAGAGGCCCCCTTTGTTCTCCAGTAGTATAGATTCCTATACCGCCCCCCTTACGAGGAACTTCCTCTCTTCCGCTCCTTAGCTTGAAGTAAACAGTAATAGAGCACCCTAAGGTCGAAAACACCTAGGCCTGGCCCTTCGCAAACTAAAGGGGGTAACTATTTATTTGTATAACTTATACTTTATTTTAAAAACCGTCTTCTATTCGTCTTCTTTCTTAACTCTGATTTTATAAAACATAGTAATAATATCCAGTTTTATTAACTACTTTACTTTTATTAGTACTCTTAGAGTTTTGTTAATTAGGGGTAAGGGGTATTAGTCCTTTTTTATAATAGTGTTAAGAGTACGGTAATGAACGTAGAACCGTAACCCTCTTTTAGATTTCCGAATAAATAAAATAGGTAATAATATAAGGGAGCTACTAGTCCTAATAAACCCTTTATTTAATAGTTTTATAAGGGTTCAGCGTAGTATAATTAACTCTTCCCTTAATATACTATATATGGGTCCCTAGGTTACTGGTTTGTTTTAATTATAAGAGTCCTTTTTAATAGGGATAGTATAGTTAACGTTTTTCCGGTGTAGTGGTAGTTAATTAGTTTTATTTTAGTTGAAGATATATAGAAATTTACGGTAATACGTAGGGAGTTTCGTCCTAGGGTCTATTTTTATTTTTAGTATTAGGGCCTTCTCGATATCGGCTAAATTTACAGAGAATACGTTTAGGGTAGATATACTAAGAGGGGTTTCTCTTTTTTTCTGTGTTCACCTAATTAGAGCTAAGAATACCGATCTAATTTACTACTAGATTAGGAACTTTGGATCTTACCGTGCTTAACCCGGTTTCCTTTTTGTCACCTAGTGGTCTGCGATACCTATATACAGAGTACTTTGCACTAGGTAAACCATAACGTTAATGTTAATTATTTAGGACTTTTTAAGAATAACGTCGTTTTTTTAATTAGGAATAATATAAAAAAATAATCGGTGTTATTTATAACTATTAATATTAATATTAGTATAAGTGATATAATAGATTATATTAGGAACTATAATAATAACTTATATTAAGTTCCGAGGTGTAATACTAGTATATAGTAAGTGGAGTTTTTTAGTGAAGGTGTTACTAATTAGGGTATATATTAAATACCTTATATTAATAAGGGTAGTTATATAGTGTATTTTATTAATTCCGATATTAATATAAAATAAGTTATAATTTATACTTTTTTTTAACGACCTTCTATTCCTCTATAACTTATTCCTCCTAATAACGACTTTTATTAGGAATTACTTTTTTCCTAAGTCCTCAGAGTTTTAATTAGAGTTATTATTTATTTTACTTTATTTCTTAGTTTTTCCCTTAAAAATCTTAGTTTTCTTTATTATTTTTTAATCCTTAGGGTATTACTATTATATATACCCTTTTTTATTATAATTATAATATTTATAAGCTTCTTTTTAGTTTAGCCGTTTATAAACTTTTTCGTCTTTAATTAGCTTGTTTGTTTTCGTAGGTTCCTAATTTATTTGATTAGGTTGGGAGAACTCTAATTAACCGTTTTATTTCCGAGGGGACTTAGTTTTTATTTAGTCGGGGGTTAGCGATCTCCTATGCTGATGCTCACGGCGGGCTTAATAGGATTCGCTGTCTAATTCTAAGCTTATACTTAGGAGCATTTGGGTGTATATAGTGTATATTATTAGTTTATTAATTATGCTGATAAGGGGGGCTCTTATTATGGTGTTTAAGACTCTTTTAAAATAGTTGATCCTTATAACGTTTAACTAATGTCCTCCTCCTACTTTTATAAACTCCTTTTTTAAATTTAGGGAGAAAATAAATAAAACTCTAATTTTTTTATTATTATATAATCCTTAGTTAGTTAAGGGCTTATACTTCTGTGTTAGGGTCCGCGTAGTAACCCTTTAAGTATTCTATGAATTTATCCGGGTTTTTTTAACCTATTAGCTCCTCCTTGCGTATAGTAGGTACTTGCTATAGCCTGCGTAGTGTTTTCTAGCCTGGAGTAAATATAAGTGAATATAATTAACTCTAAACTAAAAACTTTTTTATTCACATTTATCTTCCCTCCTATCTTAAGGTGTTATTATTAAAACTTTTTATATAATTTATTAAACTTCGGTGGGTCGGGAATTTAATATTTAGCTTATTTTAAAAGTGATATATAAGCCTAATCGGGGGGAATTAGTGTTATAAAGGGTATTAGGGACTGGTTTAACGTCGAGGCTGGGTACCTGGGTTCTACTAGGGCTTCCTATAATAATCGAATCTATTCTCGTTGGATCTCTTGCTCAGTTATTTGGGCGGTCCGCATCTCCTATAATTAGGTTATAAACTATCCGATTAACTATACTAACTACTATGGGTTTCCAAATAGTTTAGTATTACTTTCCATCGTCGCATAGTTGTCACTGCGAAGGGCTAGGCCTAGGTGTTTTCGACCTTAGGGTGCTCTATTACTGTTTACTTTAAGCTAAGGAGCGAAAGAGAGGAAGTTCCTCGTAAGGGGGGCGGTGTAGGAATCTATACTGCTGGAGAACAAAGGGGACCTCTGGTGGGGCGCTGGAGGTCACCGGAGGCCCTTTGATCGGAGGCCCCTTTGACCGGAGGGCTCTTTTGTTGGATGTTGGTTAACGCCTCAGGTAAAGCTTAGGCCATCGTGGGCATCAGCCCGTAATAAATGCCCCCTCCTTTCTCCCCTCCCTCCCTACTGGTGTTCTGCTGTTAATTTGCTGCTCTCCGACGTCTTCTCGGGGTGTACGCTGGGTCCCCATCCGCTGTATCAATTTTTCTATACCGCCGTTCATACTTATCCAAAGCCTCTGTCTCCGATACTGCTTCCACAGGCTCCTAAGTTGGCTCTACATAACCTTGCTATTTAATTAGGGCCTGGCGACGGTGCCCTCTACCCACCGGCTGCCACCTTGCCGCTAATATGTCTTCTATAAGCCATTCAGGATCTCCGTTTATGTTGCGAATCGGGGGTGGTTGTTTATTAGTCGTTTTTTGCCTTGGTAACGGGTCACTAGTTGCCCTGCGGAGGAGGTCCACGTGGAAGCGTAGATGGATACTGGTTGGTATACTCAGCTCTACTACGTGAACTGAGATTACCTGTGTAACTTTATATTTGTGGTGAAGTTACGCTAGTTTTTTGTTTGGCCTTGGGGATGAGTAGTTGGCGACGTTTAGCTATACTTTGTTTTTAACTTTGTATTGCTTAGTTGGTCCCCTAGTGTGGTTCGTGGAGTCTTCGCTTCGCTACTAAGTAACTGTTATTGTTGTTTAAATGAACTCTGTAGCGTCTTTTATCCTCTGGACTAGCTGCTTCGCTGTTTCCTCTTAATTCGTTTCTAGTTGGCTATCTCCTTTTACTATTAGTAAAGGGTTAACGTAGTATCCATACTTTATAAAGAATGGGGACATCGTCGTAGTAGTACTTATTTAGTTCCTAAGGGCTAGTTGTACACTGGGCAGTAATTCCCCCTAATTATCCTGGGCGTATGTTATATATGTGCGGAGAATTGCTTAGATCTCCTGGTTAAGGCGTTCCGTCCCTTTATTTATTTACGGGTAGTAAGTAGTGCTTAGTAATTGTTTTGCACCGGTTAACCTATAGAATTCCTTTTAAAATCGGCTTATTTAATTCGATCTTCGGTTACTGATTATTATCTGTGGTATTCCGTGGAACTTATAGTGATAGGAGAGGAACCGCTGAGCATAAGCTTCAGCGTCCATAGTCTCCATCTCTTCTAATATGGGGTTCTTTGATAACCTGTCTACAATAACCCATAAGTATCGGGCCTTTTTCCTTTTTATTAGAGGAAGGTCGGTGATGAAGTCCATTAATAAGTTATAGTAGATGCGGGTAGGCACCGGTAGGGGTTTAAGGAACCCTTTTTTGGCTTACCTCCAGATGTGTATCCCTTTATAGGTATCGTAGTTTTGTATAAACCTCCGAACTATCTAGGACTGGCCTGGCTAGAAGAACTGTCTACTTGTTATTATTAACGTACCGTTCCGTCCTGGGTGGCCATTAGTATACGAATCGTAATACCTTTACATAATCTTAGTTCGTAATTCGTTTAGGTGGTCGTCGTCGTTTTCCCCCCCCAATACCCATAATCGATCTCTCCATATTAATCTTCCCAGCCCATTAAGTTCGTATTCAGCGATTTGAACCTTTAGCTTAAGCTTTAGTGGGAAACTTCTCCTCTTTTTTTTTATTACTAAATAAGCAGCTTAGTATACTCCATTGGCTTTTATAGTTCTATCCCAAAGGGCTTATAGTGTAAGGTTAGTGTTAAAAATAGCGGCTTATAGTATTTCCAGTGTATCTTTAGTAGTTTATCTAATTTGAGGGTCACCGGGTAGAGTACGGCTTAGCTGTACAGAGTCGGGAATTATCTGGATTACCCGGCCCTTTTCCCTCTTATTGTCCTATCCTTAGGGGATGTCCTACTCCCTTCTTAATAGTGTATTAGGTACTATCACTTCTTTTCCTAGCCGGTACTTAATCCTAAAATCGTATTAGGATAACTCTTCTGCTCAGCGGCTTTATCTCTTAGTTAGGTGTTACTTTTTTATAAAATACTCTAAACCCTTATAATCCGTTAAGATAATGAAGTACTGGACATTACGGAGTTCAGCCCTCTAGGATTATAAGTAGGTGAGTATTGTGAAAAGTTCCTTATCGTGGATCGGGTAATTGTATTCTGTTGGTGAGAGTTTCTGTGAGTGGAACCCAACTAGCCTTTAGTGACCCTCTGGGTCCTTTTATGATAATATACTGCCTAGAGTGAAACCTAAGTAGTCTGTTTCGACGTGTATTTCGTTGTTCGGGTTAAATTTCCGTAGGAACGGCTCTTTTGTGAATATCCTCTTTAGTGTTTTGAATACTTCTCCTTGAGCTGTTCCCTAATAGAAGATTACCCCCTTCTTCGTTAATCGGGTTAGGGGCTCCACTAGCCTACTATACCCTGGTATGAATATGCGATAATAGTTGGTGAAACCTAAGAAGCTTCGTATACCCTTAAGGGACCTAGGGGCCAATTACTCCTTAATAGCTTTTAACTTGTTGGGATTATACGATAGACCCTTTCCCGTGGTAACAATAAAGCCGACGTATTTCACCTTCTTAATATAGAATTCGCATTTCTTCGGGTCTAGGTTCAGGCCGGCTTTGGCTAGGGTTTGGAGAACTACTCGTACTTTCTCCTTATGATCCCTTTTCGAGCCACTAGTATAGATGAGGATATTATTTATATAAGCTGTAATAAAGTCGTTTAGGAATTTCCGTAGGGAAGTGTTAATGTATTGCTGGAACGTTGCTGGGGCGCCGGTGAGCTTAAAAGGGTAGACCACCCACTTAAATAGCCCGTATCTTGTTCTGAAAACAGTTTTCTCTAAGTCTCCTTCGGCGATCCGTATCTTATGAAAGGCAGCCATAATATTAAGTTTCGTGAACCACTTAGTAGTGGCTATTCTGCTAAGAGTTTTTGATATTAGTGGGAGTGGGTAACGGTCCTTTTTTGTAATAGTGTTTAGGGCTTTATAATTAACGTAGAATCTTAATCCGCCTCCTGGCTTCTTAGCGAATAACACGGGGGCACCGGTTACTGAGCAGCTAGCTCGAATAAACCCCTTATCTAGTAGGTTATTAAATGTCTTCTTTAGTACTAGTAACTCTTCTCTTAATATGGCGTATAGAGGTCCCTAAGGGAGTTGGGGCTCCTTCCCTTCTGGCCCTGTCTCCAAAGGGATTGCGTGGTCCATACCTGGTTAGTGGGGGGGCACCGGGTGCACTTTGGTTAGGTCAAATAAGTCTCCAAACTCCTTATGCACCTATTCTGGTACTAGCCTCGAAATGTCTTCCTGTTTTTGTGGTTCTAGCTTTACGAGAGCCTTCTCGATATTTTGTAAGCTGGTTGCTATAACAGTAGCTGGTGGTCTTTAGTTGTCTTTTTGTCTTCTTTTTTGCGTTATACGGTAAACTATAGTAAACGGTGCCGCTGGTAATAGTTTAGCCCGACGTATCTCTAATATGTTTTCGGGCTCTTCTTTATTAAAGAGGTATACTCTTACTTTTCCTTTCCCATGAGTAAGCTAGTGGGTACTAGTATTATACTTCACCTTATTCTAAACTATCCAGGGATTTCCTAAAAATATATCCGGTTCTAAATCGTCTACTACATATGCGTAAACTCGTTGTATATAGCCGCTGATTTCCATTTGTATTACGGCTACTCCCTGGCTTCCACCCGGTGAGGGGCCACTTATTGTGTAACCTCTTATAGGGCGTTTTGTTGTATTAATAAGCGGTAATTGGAGGTGTTGTGCGAAGGAATGGTTAACCATAGCATAGACTTCGCAGCCGGTGTCCACTAGGGTATTAGTTAAGTGTCCTTTATTGATTCTGATTTTTATGATTGTAGACTGCTTGCCCTGCTGCTGCTGGCTCCTTTGGTGTTTCTTCCATCCCTTCACTTGCTCCTTAGTGGGCTCCGGGGCCCGACTTTATTCCGGAGTTATTCTTTTCCTAATTTATACTCATCGCTCGAACTGGGGGTTATCGGTTGGTCTTCTTCTTCTGTGTTTCCTTTTGGGTAAGTTTTAGCTATAAGGGGCCGGTTGGCCTGTTGGCGGTGTTCGGCCTTCTTCCGGCAGTTCCGTGTAAGGTGTCCTTCTTCTCTATACTCGAAGCATTTGCGGTGGTCTTTGTTGCGTTCCGGGTTTCTCTGTTGAGAACGGTTATTATTCGTAGAGGAGCTGGAGCCTCTCCGGGGTCTGGTGGTGGTTATTTTTTTAGCTTTTGTAGACTGAACCGCTCCCGTCATAATAACATCTCCATCGTTATCCTTCGGATGAACGGCGGGGGAGTGGGTGGACCTCTAAGGGTGATTGTATTTGGAGGCCCGTTCAACCTTCTAAGCAATGTCCTGTACTCGGGTGAGCTAGCTTAGGTAGTCCTTGGGAAGTTTGACCGTGAGTAGCCGGTCCTTCAGCGAAGGGGTCAAGGCTGCCTCTAAGAGTGATATTTGTACGGTGGCGGGCCAATCACCACCGCCAGCGTCGGCCATTGTTCGTTCGAACTTAGGTAAGAATATCGCAAGACTCTCGTTCTCTCTTTGGCGTAGGGTTTGTAGCTGGGCAACGGCTTGGGATTGGGTGTTCGGATCCAAATAGGTGCGATCGAGGTAGCGCATGAAGTCCTCGGGGTTTCTGGTTCCATTAGGTCCTCCGGTAGCGTAAAAGGTACTGACCACCTATTGGGGACCAACTTCTAAGTATGAATTGACTAGGTACCAGAGTTCATGGTTCGTAGGGTAAAAGGGGCGATCCATTAAGATCTTATCTCTCATCTGTCGCACCCAAGGGGCGTATTCCTTTCGTTTGCCCGAAAACTTCGGGGGGTTGGGCAAGGGCTTCCGGCGAGTTGACTCGCTGGTGAGCACCGGTGGGGTATCGGTGCGGATACCACCAGGAGTGCGAAGGGTTTCACTCCCAGGGGTCATCAACCTCTGGTTCTAACTCTTCTCCAGTTTCTCGCTGATCTCTATTATCTGGGCTTGCAGGGATCCTAGAGTAGTGTTCAACATCTCTTCCATAGTTGGCTCGTTATGGAGCATCGGGGGTGTAGCGGCGTCCATCGGGGCGACTAGGCTATCTCGATTATTCTTCTGGGGACTAGTGATCAACCTATTAGAGTCCCGGGAGTATCGTTCTTCGTAGGGAGCTGCGCTCGACCTATACTCCTTTCTGCTTAACCGGTGGGGAGCCGCGCTCAACCCAGCATTACGGTAAGGTTATAATCCTAAGCTTGAAGTATACGAAGGGCTAGGCTTAGGTGTTTTCGACCTTAGGGTGCTTTATTATTGTTTACTTTAAGCTAAGGAGCGAAAGAGAGGAAGTTCCTCGTAAGGGGGGCGGTGTAGGAATCTATACTGTTGGAGAACAAAGGGGACCTTTGGTGGGGCGCCGGAGGTCACCGGAGGCCCTTTGATTGGAGGCCCCTTTGACCGGAGGGCTCTTTTGTTGGATGCTGGTTAACGCCTCAGGCAAAGCTTAGGCCATCGTGGGCATCAGCCCGTAACAGTCACTTATCCTAGTGTTTTGTGTTTAGTAGTAATTGTAATATACTTAA
The DNA here is from genome assembly GCA_024584535.1 of Colletotrichum gigasporum. Taxonomy (NCBI): domain Eukaryota; kingdom Fungi; phylum Ascomycota; class Sordariomycetes; order Glomerellales; family Glomerellaceae; genus Colletotrichum; species Colletotrichum gigasporum. The sequence continues at coordinate 4,427,387 of CP077951.1, forward strand.
TAACGTAGTTAAGGTACTCTATTATAGGTGTATGTACGCGTTTTTTGAGTTTATAATAACCTCTAAGTCTAATTAGGGCATACTAATCAGCTTTAGACGTTCAGGGACTCCTTAGGTTAACCCGTTTAAAACTTTTTACTACTCTTATATAAGTCGTGGGCTTTTATATTAGGTGTTTAATTAATTACCTTTAGTAATTTTAAAAATAATATAACGGTCTAAGTACGTATATTGCAACTAGCTATAGCAACTATTACGAGTATCTTCAAGATAAGGAGAAAGGAAGGAAAAGTCTGCTACCCCACAAATCCGTTGGGTCCTGATCAGGTCTCCCTGAGCCTGATCAGGCTTAGTAAGCAGTGGTTAGCGTTGAATATGGCCGAGTGGTTCCGAGGCCTCTGATCGGGCCTTAGCCCGTGACAATTAAATAACAGGGGAAAGCTTTAATAGTCACAATATATAAGTATACTCTTATTAATAAAGAGTTTAAAATTAGTTACCGGGAACTTACAGTTATTAGTAAACATCGCAAAATAAAAAAAACCCCGAATATAACATAAAGGAAACCTCACTATAGTTGAGGCACAGGATTTGATCGCTCAGAGAGATGTGGATGAATAGGTGAAGTAGGAAATACATCAGAATGGTGGTCGGGCGGGGAGGGCAGAATCAGGTGGACGGAGGTGTGGCAACTACGGTCAGACCGGACATAATATTCGCACATGTGAAATAGATGTAGTTTCTATTGCGGAAGATGATTCCGAGTAGATTTCAATTGATTTCTGGTGTTGTGGTTGTTTTTGTAGGGATAACGTGTGTGCGGTGCGATTTAGGTGACGACTCACCCGGGATGTACGTTAAGCAACTTTGCTATTCTTATCGCCGGTGGATCCTGCCGGCGCGCTCTAAATTGCAAGGTGAAAGTTTGCCGAGCTTTCACTGGTGGAATGGTGGGTGAGAGCAGGCTGACAGCTGGCAACACACGCGTGCACGCGCTACGCTCCGCGCCGGCCGGGCTGCCTGGCACCCGGAAAGCACCACCATCACCCCAGGGAGGGAGGTGCCGACCTCACGTAATGGCTGCAAGGTGGGCGTAATTGCCTCATCTCTCAGGCAGCCCCTTCCTTGTTTGGCCTGCGCAACGGCTGGACCTGGACCGCGCTACAGAATCTTGACACACGGTCTTCTCCTGACTTGCCAGTCCTGTCACTCACTTTGTTGGTCCCTGTGCTTGGCTCCCCCTTTGCAAAGCACCACCACCCACTACCCTTTTTCTCCTTCGACGCCGCTGGACGAATTCGGGAGGCTTGGGCTCGGACGAAAGAAAGAAAGATTGTTTGTCTTTCTTCATCCTTATACCCTCCATGTCTCCGACGATTCAACAGGTTTACCCAAACCCTTTGTAACCCCTCAACCACATCACCCACGACACGATCCGATCGATCCACATCCGCCTGCCGCCGTATCTTTCGCTTCCCCCTTGACCACGATTGCGCAACGGAGCGCATCCTCAATCAATCGCGCCTTGCTCTCTCATCCGATATACTTCGACAACTCCTGTTACTTCTATTTTCGAGGAGCTCGTCGCGCCCACGCGGTGCAACCTCGTCGCCGCAATGAGGTTATCTCCTTTATTCCTATTCCTTGGCTCGACCCTGCTCTCGGGCGTGCAAGCAGCAGGAAAAGAGCAAGATGATCGAGAAAACACCTACTTCAACTCGATGAAGGTGCCTCCAATACTCGAGCTGACGCCTGACACCTTCGACAAGGAGGTGAAATCTTCGCAGTTCATGCTTATCAAGCACTACAGGTAGCTTCCCACCATGCCGCCCTCTTCTGCTCGTCGTCGCGCAGTCGCTGATTGACCACTGTCTAGCCCGTACTGCCCTCACTGCATAGATTATGCGCCCATTTTCCAGACGCTGTACGAGTTTTACTACACCTCGAAGCCCGAGACGAAGGAAGACAAGTCTTTTACCGAGTTTTACGATTTTCGCTTCGCCACAGTGAATTGCGTGGCCTACTACGACCTTTGCTCCTCCCACAACATCGCATCATACCCAAGCACCATCCTTTACAAGAACGGTGAGGTCGCAGAGCAGATCAAGGGCGTCAAGGAAATCGACCAAGTGAGCCCGATCATCGAAAAGTACCTGGAGGCCGCCAAACCTGGATCGAGACCCCGAAGCCTCGCGCTCCCCGAGGCTGGCGATAAGTACTCTCCCGGCAAGGAGCCTGGCAAGGCCGACGACTCCAAGAAGTCTGTGGGCGAGCAGACCGACTCCAAGGCTCCCGCAAAGGCTGATGAGAAGGCCGATGCGAAGGCCGACGTGAAGGAGCCGCCCAAGGAAGAGTCCAAGACCCCGCCAAAGGCTCCTCCCGCCAAGGATGAGAAGCTGGAGAAGTCCGAGGGCAAGGCCGATTCCAAGGCCGATTCCAAGGCCGACGCCAAGGCTCCCGCAAAGGCTGAAGACAAGGCCGACGTCAAGGCTATCACGACTTCCGAGAAGGCTGTTGCGACTCCCACGAAGGCTGTCGTCAAGAAGCCTACCGTCACTCCCAACAAGGATGGTATCTCGGTGCCTCTTACCGCTGAGAAGTTCCAGACCCTGGTCACCATGACACAGGACCCCTGGTTTGTCAAGTTCTACGCACCATGGTGTCATCATTGCCAGGCCATGGCGCCCAACTGGCAGCAGCTTGGCAAGGAGATGAAGGGCAGGCTGAACATTGGAGAAGTGAACTGCGACGTGGAGTCTAGACTCTGTAAGGACGTCCGGCTTCGCGGCTACCCCACCATTCTGTTCTTCAAGGGTGGCGAGCGTGTCGAGTACGACGGACTTCGCGGGCTGGGTGATTTCGTCCACTACGCCGAGAAGGCCATCGACATCTGCGATGGAGTACAGGACGTGGATGCTGAGTCCCTGAAAGTCCTCGAGGAGAAGGAGGAGGTCATCTTTATTTACTTCTACGACCATGCTACCACCACCGAGGATTTCATGGCTCTCGAGCGTCTGCCGCTCAGCTTGATTGGCAAGGCTAAGCTTGTGAAGACCAAGGACCCAGTCCTTTTCGCTCGGTACAAGATTACCACCTGGCCTCGTTTGCTTGTTTCTAGGGAGGGTCGGCCGACATACTACCAACCGCTCACGCCCAAGGAGATGCGCGATGTTCACGGTGTCCTGAACTGGATGAAGTCAGTTTGGCTGCCAATCGTTCCCGAGTTGACGGCTTCCAACGCCCGCGAAATCATGGACGGCAAGATTGTTGTTCTTGGCATTATCAACAGAGAGGACCAAGAAGGCTTCCTCAGAGCCAAGCGCGAGCTGAAGAGTGCCGCCAACGAGTGGATGGACAAGCAGATTCTTCTGTTCCAGCATGAACGGCAAGAACTGCGCGATGCCAAGCAGTTGAGAATTGATGAGGCCGAGGACCGCGGCGACCAGCGCGCTCTGCGCCAAGCCAAGGCAATTCGCATCAACATGGACAAGTCCGACCGGAAACAGGTTGGCTTCGCATGGGTTGATGGCATCTTCTGGCAGAGATGGATTCGCACCACTTACGGCATCGACGCCAAAGACGGAGATCGTGTTATCATCAACGACGAGGATGTAAGTCTGACCTGACTCACATTTGACTGATAAGTTAAGCTAATAGTATGACAGAACCGCCGATACTGGGACACTACCATCACTGGCAACAACATTCTTCTGTCGCGGACGTCGATTCTGGAGACCATTAACAAGGTCGTCACTTCGCCGCCCAAGATCAAGCCCAAGCTCACCATCTCGAGCTTCGAGAAGATTTTCTTCGACATGCGCGTCACCTTTGTCGAGCACCCTTATTTGACCTCCGGCTGCATCCTCGGCTTGGCACTCGGCATCGCCTCTTGGTTCCGCGGCCGTGTCCGCCGCGGTCGTGGTGGTCACTTCCGCCTGGAAGAGTCGTGGGGCAACAAGGAGCTGATGAAGGAGGGCCTGTTGGGACCCAACGGCAATGGCAAGGTGGACTAGAATGCCACCGTCCACGAACAGGGGTTGAAGAGGTTGGAGGATTGCGTTCCTGCACTCCCTGCAGGGGAGTTTCTTTGCAAGTTGGACTAATGGAAAGCCATGAATGAGGCCACGACGATTTGGGGTCCGACGTCAGGCGTGTTTGTCCGGCTATTGGGAGCAGATGAAGAAAAACAAAACCTAAAGCATTGCGATGCCTACTCGGAGTTGACGGGGACGATTTTATGTTTTTTCCTTTATTCGTTTTGTCTCTATTGGAACCGGGTTGCAGGGCAAGAGGTCTGTATAATACTCTTTTTTTGGCGGTGGAAAATGCAATCCCCTGCACATGCCATTTTACAGATTATACATTGTTTGTTTGAGTTCCAACCTCTTTGTTCAACAGTTGTCCGTGGTATCTGGTCACAAGGATGGATGTACATGTCATGCAAGTCTTGAGTAGTCAGGGGTGGTGAGTCCACCTCGTATGTATTCATGAGGGAATGTCTGATGGCACTCGATTTTGATAGCTTCCAAAAGCAGAAATCCATCCGTCGCAGTATAAGAAAACCATTACCTACCCGAGGAAGACATCCATGTGTTCCTTTTTAACTCGTTTGTGTGCTCTCCTTTTTGGTCTTTCTGTTCTACTCCCAGATTTCCTCCCAACTTTTTGTCCTAATTGTGTCATTTCTGCATTTGCCTAGAAGCCCTATCCAACAGTGTAGCCAAGCCGCCTCTTTTCGCTTAGGTGTAAAGCTCGTCGGTGAAGCTGTTGAGGGAAAGGCCCTCCTTGGCAATGTCGTCGACGTCGACGAGGAAGTCAAGGGGCATCTCAACGAGAGTACCGCGGATGCGGTTGAGCCAGTCCTTGACCTCCCTGACGCCGCCGGGGAACTCTTCGCGGACGACGTGGCCATACTGGACCTTGCCGGAGTTGTCTTCGCCCTCCTTCTCTTCGGCGCCCGGGACGATGAAGTGGCGCGAGAAGAACTCGTCGTAGTCTTTCCAGGTACGGACATGGTCGTTAGGCACGTTGTGGAAGACCTTGGAGAAGACCTCGGTGTTTGTGCGGGCGGTGCGCTCCCAGAGGTCCCAGAACTCACGCGACATGGGGTCTTGGACGAGGCGGTCGGCGGGTGAGTTCCAGTCGTAGACGTTAGGGCCGCGCTTGACCGAGGTCCAGTTGTCGTCGGGGCGGTCCCAGCGCTGGTCAGGCAACAGGCCGAGGTGCTTGCGGAAGATCTGGCGACGGAGGGAGGCGGCGAAGCGCGAGGCCCTAAAGGGACGGCCGCCCATGGACGACTCGACGGGCGTGGGGTCCTCGATGACGACGGCGATCTCGGAGTCGTGGGTGCCGAGCTGGGAGCGGTCGTTGAGGTTGGCGGAGCCGACGATGACCAGGCTGTCGTCGGCGATGAGGAGCTTGGAGTGGATGTAGAGCTCCTCACTGACGAAGGCGTCAAGCTCGGCCTCCGGGTCGCCGTCCCAGGGAACGGAGTGCAGGTCCGGGCCGGAGTCCATGTAGCAGGCCGAGACAGTGTCCCAGGTGTGGTCCGAGACGTGGGAGGCGGCCTGCTGGTAGCGGTCGTACTGGCGGGTGCCGTACGTGCCCTCGCCGCCGGAGCGGTCGTAGCCGGCGCCGACGGCGTCGTCGTGCTCGCGGCGGGCATCCTCGTACGGGACACCGGAGCGGCGCTCGGCCTCGGACATGTCGGAAGAGACGTTGATGCGGTCGTAGCTGCGGAGGTTGTAGAAGCGGATGTAGCGGCCGGGGTCGTCGATACCGCCCTCGGAGCGGAGGGTCTCCATAATGCTGTGCCCGCCGCGGGAGATGGAGTTGTATTGGAACTCCATGATGGCACGGGTGCCGAGGGCGCCGTCGGCCTTAAGGTCGCCGGCGAAGGCGGGGACGGCGGGCATAGCGACGACGACCTTGAAGTCCTCGCCGTTGCGATGGGCGCGGAGAATACGGTCCACGATGGCGCGGCCGATCTTGTTGGTTACGGGGTGTTGCTTGTCGCTGGTGGCGGTGATGAAGAACTGGACTTTGTGTTAGAGTGGCAGTTGGGAGGGGGTTGCGCAGGGGGCTTGCCTGGTTCTCCATGTAAACAAAGTGTTGCGCCCTGGTGATGGCGTCGATGTAGGCGTTGGCGATGGAGTGCTCGGTGCCGTGACCGGAAGACCACTTGGAGCAGCTAAGTCTGGTGAGCAATCATTCATTCTCTTACAAGTCAGTGATGATGTTACCTTCGAGTGAGCTGAATTTGGGCAGCCTGGCCGTCACCGCGATCATCCCTCAGTGGTCTGCCGTCGTCCTCTCCGCGGTCGTCGCTGACCATCAGCCGGCTCATGCCCCGGTTGATCCGGTCACCGAGATCGCCAAAGAGGTGGCTGCCGTGGCCGGCGCCGCCGAAGAAACCGCCGCCCTGTCCCTCCTCGGCGATCCTTCCGGCCTCGGCGTTGTTAACGCCTCCGATGAGACCGTACTTGCCGGGGTTCTTCTTGGTGTACTTGTCCTCGAAGATGAAGTTCCTACTTACACTTAGTGTTCTGTGATTCTTCACATGAGAACAGAAATAACTAACCATCTGTCAACGAAGTGGTCCGCCAGGCTCTGGACAATGGGGCCGCTCAAGCTGATGGCAACGTCGGACCAACCCATTCGAGAGCTCTTCGTGCGGTCAACTGGCGACGGAGTTAGTTTACAAGACAACTGCACGGCTGGTAGGGCTTAGTTTGCGTTTGTTCTGCTCCCAGTTTTCGACATCAGCAAAGTCGAAGACACGGGCGTTGTTGTAGTCCTGGCCAGGGAAGACGATGGCATCCAAGTTGCCCGGGTGGGCATCGGCGATGGGGTGACCTATTTCCACGTCAAAACCGATTTAAGTGGTATTGTACAATACAACCCTGACTTACTGTTGGTATCCCATCTGCCAAAGCCTGGTTTCCTGTCAGCACGATTCATGGCAGCTGGAGACTTACAACTTACACATATCCAGACCTCCCATGAAGGCAATCTTGTTGTCAATCAAACAGAGCTTCTCATGGTGGGCCCAGAACAGCACAACACCGTCGGTGGCGGTACCGTAGATGGTCTTCAAGGCATCACCGGAGAAAGTGGAGAGCTTGAACGTGTTCAAGGTCATGTTCGAGAAGTTCTCGCCAATCTCACTTTGGAGGTCGTATCCCGTTGGAACATGGTCAGGGTGCCGAAACACGCCAATGTTGGGATGAAGGCTTTCCAGGTACCTCCTTGTGTGCTTGATGGAAATGTTAGCATGAGTCAAGCGCCAGATGTTGTCATGAGCGAAGCTGTTGAGATGGACTTACAGATGAGTTCACTGGATTTCGGAAAATGTTAGCTTGGTACTCGGATAGGCAGGTAGCGGCCCAAGGCGGGGAAAACTCACGTGTCAAGGCGGCCTGGACCTCCTTGTAGACGATGATGTTGACCTTGACGCCCCTCTCGGCAGCAGCCTTGAGCATGTTGTCGAGACGGTACTGCTCATTCTTGGAAGGAGGGCGGCGCAGGTAGAGCTCGGGGCTCAGCCACCAGTCTAGGATGTAGATGCTCTCGCGGGCCTCTGCATATTCACACGGTCAGAGGCGGTCAATAGCGTCGGCTGGATGCTCATGTGTGTGCGCTCACGCTCAATGGCCTCGGAGACGGCCCAGAAGTAGGAACAACCGTCGACATACCACTTGGCATTGCCGGTGGTCTGCGGAGCGAAGGACTGGAAGCGGTTCTGGGAATGGCCGTCGGGATGGTGCTCGTGGCACTGAGCGCCGGCATGCGTGTGGGCGTGCTTTTCATCGCCGAAGATAGACTCAATGCCCCGCTCCACCTTCTGGAAGATGCGATCCATGGCGGCGGGGAGCTGCGGATGAGACGAGATGAGATCAAGAAAATGGGTGAGATTGAGGGCGTCTGGACGAGACTGTGACACGAGGAGCAAATAGCAATGGGGGAGGACGGCAGCAGGCGGTGGTGGTGTTGTTGATGTTGGCTCAAGCTTTTGGGAGGAGGGGAACCTGGAGCCGAGTGTTGACGATGAAACAGGGTCCTAAAGCGACGTCAGAGGGGTTAATTAACCTGCATGTGAGTGCGCCAGGTACATCGGCGTTCCCTCTTCACCGCATCAGGAGGTGAGACGACACCGGATGGTCCGTGTGTCCGGGATCCCGCAAGTGGATTGTGACGGGAGTCCTCCCAATGCGCCGAGTGGTGATGGCCTATCGAAAGCGCGATCCGAACGAGGGTTGCAAGGGTAAGATGTGGACAAATCCGGTTTGACGGGGAACAGGTGTCCTGAGCCAGCTTGACCGCCGCAGGAGACGTCCACTGGAGGGGGATCATCAGGAGCCACTTCACTCGGGTGGATTACAGCGATGCTATGCGGTAGAGGTAGCTGGAGGCATTATTGCGGTGGCAGTGTGGTGTCCCGTTTGTTGTCAACGACACAACAAGTAGGCGGCATGGGCCAAGGCACCAGGTAAATAGCTTCAAACGACAAACGAAAGAACCTTTGCCATGCCGTCTATTTCTCTGGGCTCTGCATATAAGATCTGTTCCACTTCCAAGACAGCCCAGGGCACACACACCACTCTCACCTGCCAAGCGCCGTAGCTACCCGGCCTCACCGGCGCTGACGTCGGCCTGCCTTTGTATCACCTGGCGAATGCTGACCGGAAGCCGACAGAAGGCAGAACGGTTGTATGCAACATGTCAGGGACCGTAACCGTCCCAGGTTGCGAGTTGCCAGCTAATATCAGTCAGTGCCTGGACCGGAAACCCGTCAGCGGACGGCCGGCCGGCAGCACGCTGCAGCGCCCTGAGCTGTAGCTGTCCTCAACTGTCACATCCTTCCATGCGGGGGGGTGAGGGGGGGGGGGCGGCAAATTGTGAAGTCCCAAAGTCCCAGGACCCTGCCGCCGCCGGCCTGCATCTGTTGCCCTTCCATGCGCCGGGAATTCCCTCGCAGCAGGTGGGCTGAAGGAGCGACTGGCGCTAATTCAACCTTAAGACAACCGAACGGCCAAAAAAAAACAAAAAAAAAAAAAGGTTCCGTCCTCGCGGCCCGGGCCCCTTCCATCTCCCACCTACGGCGTATGACCAAGACAAGACAACTAGCGAACGGCACATTCCTCTCCGAGCTCGCAACGTTTGTCAAACCACCCTCACATAAACTGGCCTGTCCTGTCTTAAGCCGGCGAGTGCCAATTGCATCAATTGACTCACCAGTGCCCCCCCACACACACGAGCAGTTTGTCGCACATTCCTGTCTCGTGCGCAATTACCTACCTGCCTTACACTACCTATAGGTGCCTAGCACTGTAGCTGAGGTGAGCTTTTTCACTGCCAGTTTTCCCCTCACCTGCAAGATCCATGGCCCCTCATTCTGTCTTTTTCACCTCAACGACGAGAACCGTTGATGCGCCGGGCTCTCATGACAGCAAACTCTGGCTGGCTGTCGCTTCGGGACCAATTGCAATGCGCGCGCAAGACCATTTCTTCTGATATCTGTCCCCAGATACCATTCCAACGCGTACCTTAATTCAGTTAAGGTTTGGTGGGCGTCTATCAGTTCCCCAACATCGCGCCAGGGCCAGGACACGCTTACCGTCGTACCGTTCCGTTCCTGCGTCGTCGATCTGTCAGCTCTCGCCTGCGCCCGGCCGAGTGCACAACAGCCCTACGGTGTCGAATCGAATCACCGGCATTGATTTCACCTATTCCCTTGGCCAAGTTGGACTGTCAGTCCCCGAATTCCTTCTCAGACACCGAGAAAATCCCGTGAAAATGTCCTCGAGCTCGGGGACACCGTACATCTTCTCGCCAGCCGACCACGCCCATTTGATCCCGTATCTGGCAGCTCTTCATGCATCCTGCATCGGCTCAGACCGGACCATCGCAACCTTCCTGCCGCCCCTGTCCCATGAGAAGCTTCTGGGCTGGTGGAAGGAATGCATAGCGGAGGTAACGGCCGGGACCCGCATGATGCTGATCCTTCTAGATGAGTCCGAGCCGGGAACCAAACCCAAGGGAACTGAGCTGGTGGGTGTTGTTATGCTCTTGATGCCCTACTCAGAGACCGGTCCCTTCCGCGGTTTCGTCGAGAAGCTTCTCATCAGCCCCAAGTTCCGTCGGCGTGGTGGTGCAAGGATGTTGATGGGTGCTTTGGAAGGCGAGGCTATCCGGAGAGGACGCACGCTGCTGGTATGGATGACCACATGCCCCCTGGATTCTCCACTGATGACGAGTCGCCCCAGATGCTCGATACTGAAGCTGGCAGCGCCTCTGAAGAGGTGTATAGAAAGTTCGGATGGACTGAGATCGGCACGATTCCCAACTACGGCATCAGCCCTGGTGTCCCACGGCAACTGAAGGACGAGGTTTTCTTCTACAAGCGGCTCTCGGCTTAGCGGGCGCGTTTCGTCTCTGATGGCGTTGAGGGCGGTTTCACTTAGACATTTGGACAGAACTGAGGCGACTCAATTTCGTCATTCAATTTCACTGAGTTGAAGGCGGGATTTGAAAACACTAGTGACTATACGTGACCAACTTTTCGAAAACCCGAGTACTTGCAAAGCCTGTCGCAACTCACGGTTGGCCTGGTGGAGAGGCTCGGTTACGGGCTTTCGGGATAGCGTTACCTCGCCGTTTGCTCCTTGTTGCGCTGCACTTTCATGCAAGTTTGACAGCTTGTCAGTAGCAACGGCAGACTAACAATTTCCAGGTTGAAGTCTTCCGTGAGACCGGGGCCAGCTTACCAATAACGCCGATCGGCGACACGACTGGGAACCCCACCTCAAGGCCGAGCTTCCGGAGCTCCTCACCTTTCCCACCCGGGACTGAACCAAGGTTGGGAATGCGGAGACGGCGAAGCTAGTTGGCTGAAGGCTCTGGGCAGGCACAGAACCCGAGATCACGCAATACACCCACATTCAGATACCACTGCAATCCGTGAAATCTTGTCTTGCCGCACGTCCAGGTCCGCTCATCATGGGCAAGACGTGGCTGAAGCTTTCGACGTCTGGGTCTCTGCTAGTGTAAAGATCACCCACCTCTGACAATCCCGAGACAGCCCTCTCGATAATAATCTACTTAAAGACGCTCTCCTTCTTCGCATCTATCGTCTTGACTTCTCTCAGTATCATTGCAATCGAATCTACTTGTCTTATCCATCATGTCTGCTATCCAGAAGAACGTCGAGGCCGCCTCTGAGAGCTACTCCTCAGGCTTTACCAAGGGGGGCCTGGCGCTGCCCCCAGCGAAGAAGTATCTCGTCCTGACTTGCATGGACGCCAGAATCGACCCTGCGCGGGCCTTTGGCATCGATTTGGGCGACGCGCATGTCGTCCGCAACGTAAGGGCAGCTCTCAATTTTTGGCGATTAACAAGTCGCTCACTATTAGATGTCCAGGCCGGCGGTTCTGCTGTGGATGCGCTCCGCAGCATCGTCATCTCTCAGCAGCTCCTCGGCACGCAGGAGATCGTGCTCGTCAAGCACACTGGCTGCGGCATGCTCTTGTTCAAGAACGAGGATGCGTATGCGCTCATCGACAAGAACCTCGGGTCAGTTGGAGCATCCAGATACCCCGCATGTCTCTGTTTTCTAATGCGGTAGTCTAGCGCCGAAGCTTCCTCCGAGCTCAAGACTCGCAACGTGGACTTCCTGGCGTTCTCTAATGTCGAAGAGGCTGTCAAGAAGGACATCGACTTCATCAAGGAGACCAAGCTGATTCCGGACAGCGTCGCGCTCAGCGGGTGGATTTACGAGGTTGAGACGGGCAAGACCAAGCGTGTTGTTTGAGACCATTAAGCGAGACAGGAGGCGGTGGATTTCGTGGACGAGAGAGCGGATGTTTTAATGTGGTCAATTTCAAATTGAGCGAGTGCAAACAAGTGAGGGCTTGCGGGCTGATGCAGATGTGGCCTTGTGACTTGAAGTGAGCGAGAGCGTTTGTTGACATAAACTCAACTCGCCATTGGCCACCATTGGTGTCAGTTGCGCACTGAGGTGCTTCTTGCATTGGATCTGAGAGACGTCAGCTGCACCCTTCTCTACCTGTCAGAGTTCCGGCTGCTGAACCTGGTGGCCGTGCTGCTGGGCTTCCGCCGAAAGTAAGGCAAGTGGGCCTGGTGTCTCCTTCCCGGGCGTTGGGCCAGGCTTCCCGGATTTTTAGTGACACCGTAACGCCACGATTGGACAGCGGGGCAGGCGGCGTACGAAGTACCTTAGCTCTTCCCCGCCCTGGTCCCTGGCACACCACTCAGTGGGCGCCAATTTCGGCTTGGCCTGAGGCAGTAAACAAAAGGGGCGGTCCAAACGCGGTCCAGTCAGAGGTGGCCAGGTCGCGACTGAGACTGCCCAATGTTTACCGGGGCAAACATCAACATCGCATGGGTTGCTACCAACAACAAAAGCTCATCACGCACAACCCACCCGTCGTCTTCTTCCGACCGCCATACCCTCTTTTCGCATGTAAAAACACCTGGTCGAGCTGGCACACTCATTCCCCTCCTCCCCCTTCTTGCTCTCACGATCTTTCGTGCCAATTGCGCGCCTGGTCCGCCCAGCTAGCCTTGTCGCAAATCCTGTTCTCCACTCCTGTTGTCGTCGACCAACTCCTTCCACGCCGATCGTAGCGACTGCGACCAATACTGCCTCCCGCCTATTCTCGTGTTCCTCCCCGCGCTTCGGGGAGCATAAACCCTTGTACAAGATGGACTCCGACGTAGATGGTTCGGTGTTTAGCATGGGAGAGGAGTCGGATTTTGCGCCTGCGGTATGTTTGCGTCGCCTGTTCTAAATTTCTGTCCTGCTGTGGAACCCCCCATCACGTCGACCGCACGCGACTTTTCGCAGTTGCAGAAAGAGCTGCCTGCTCGAGCGCGACTTCCTGCGATTGCTACTTCCCCTCCCACTTGCGCCTTGGCCTGCCTATTTTCAATACACAGAACACACCAACCCTCGAGTAGACTGCCACACCTTCGCAAATACACAACAGCGTCTCTTCTGTCGGATTCGAAGCAATCCACCTTCCGTATACCTTTGCGCACTCATGTCTCTACCTCATACCCCTTCAGATCAACCTTCCTGTACCTCTCCATGATCACTACACTGTCCCGCGAGCAAGATGTCTATGCTGCCGCCTCCTAAGCCGGCGCCCAAGCCAGACGAAGTCTCCGTTTTCCAGCCGGCGACTCTGAAGGCTCCCGTACAGCCGAATGCCAATACTGATGCGTCGCAGAAGCCCAAGGCCAAGGCCCCTGTGAAGAAAGCGCCAGCGAAGAAGCTTACGCAAACCACCCTGAAAGCCAAGCCCGTGGCTAAGAAGCGAGCGAAACCCGAAAGCGACGATGATGATGGAGCCTCAACCTTCTCCAACACGCCGCCGAGCGCCAAAAAGCTGAAGAAGGCTCCTGCTGCCAAGAAGTCGAGCGGCAATCCCCTCTCCGAGATTGAGAACGATAGCATGCTCATCGACGATGACGAGCCAGCTGCGTCGGCATCCAAGTCTAAGAAGAACGCCACTGAGACGTACCAGAAGCTCACCCAGCTTGAGCACATCATCAAGCGTCCCGACACCTACATCGGATCGGTCGAGCCCACGGAGCAGCCCATGTGGGTTTTTAACAAGGAGACGAAGCTCATGGAGTACCGAAAGGTCACTTTCGTCCCCGGTCTATACAAGATTTTCGACGAAATTCTGGTCAACGCCGCCGACAACAAGCAGCGCGATGCGACCATGACCTACATGAAGGTCACCCTCGACCGCGAGAGCGGAGAAATCACTGTCGAGAACAACGGTAAAGGTATTCCTGTCGAGATCCACGGCAAGGAGAAGATCTACATCCCGGAGATGATCTTCGGTCACCTCCTTACCGGTTCCAACTACGACGATGACGAGAAGAAGACGGTCGGTGGTCGCAATGGTTATGGTGCGAAGCTTTGCAACGTCTTCAGCGAGCAGTTCACTCTCGAGTGCCAAGACTCGAGCAACGGAAAGAGATACAAGCAGGTCTGGACCGACAACATGAGCAAGTGCGGCAAGGCCAAAATCACAAGCAGCAAGACTAGCGATTTCGTTCGTGTTACCTTCAAGCCAGACTTCAAGCGGTTCAGCATGACTGGCATCGACGACGATCTCGAGTCTTTGGTCTACCGCCGAGTCTACGACATGGCCGGCACTGTCCGCAACATCAAGGTGTACTTGAACGGCGCCCACATCAAGCTTGCTTTCAAGGGCTACTGCGAAATGTATGCCAAGGCCATCGCGAAGGAACGTGGTGCCGAGGAGGGCGTGGAGCCCAAAGTCGTCGTCGAGGTGGACAAGACCGATGCTCACCCGCGGTGGGAGATCGCGTTCACAGTCTCGGACGGCTCCTTCCAGCAAGTCTCATTCGTCAACTCTATCGCGACTACATCTGGTGGCACGCACGTCAACTATGTCGCTGACCAAATCACCGGGTCACTACTCAAGACTCTCGACAAGAAGAAGAAGGGTCACGCTCTGAAGCAAAACCACATTCGGAACCATATCTTCATTTTCGTCAACTGTCTCGTCAACAACCCAGCGTTCACTTCCCAAACCAAGGAGCAAATGACCACCAAGGTCAGCCAGTTTGGTAGCAAGTGCCATTTAACTGAGGAATTCCTAAAGAAGATCGCCAAATCGGACGCCATTCAAAACATCATCGACTTTGCCGAGAAGAAAGCCGACAAGATGATGGCGAAGAGCGACGGCAACAAGCGATCCCGCATCAGCAACTCGAAACTCGTTGATGCTAACTTGGCTGGCACCCGCCACGGCCATGAATGCACTCTGATTCTCACGGAAGGTGACTCTGCCAAGAGTTTGGCTGTTGCTGGCCGTGCAATCCTGGACCCTGACCGCATCGGAGTCTTCCCGCTTCGTGGTAAGATGCTGAACGTCCGTGATGCATCAATCGACCAAATCACGAAGAACCAGGAGATTCAAAACATCAAGCAATTCCTCGGTCTCAAGCACAAGGCCGTCTACAACGACACCAAGGGTCTGCGGTACGGTCACTTGATGATCATGGCTGATCAGGATCACGACGGTAGTCATATCAAGGGTCTTTTGATCAACTTCTTGCAAGTTCAGTACCCGTCTCTTCTGCAAATTCCAGACTTCTTCCGAGAGTTCATCACTCCTATCGTGAAGGTTTGGCAGGGACCGAACCCGAAGAAGCCTCAGCGTTTGAAGTCCTTCTTCACCCAGCCTCAGTACGAGGAGTGGAAGGAGAGCCACACCAACGAGCTTTCCCGATGGCACTACAAGTACTTCAAGGGTCTGGGTACCAGCTCGAACGAAGATGCCCAGGTCTACTTCACCAACCTCGACGACCATCTAAAGGAGTTCAACACGATGAAGCCTGACGAGGCCGAGCTCTTTGAGCTGGCCTTTTCCAAGAAGAAGGCGGACGCGAGAAAGGAGTGGCTCGGCAACTTCGTGCCGGGTACCTATCTCGACCATTCAACTAAGTCCATCACGTACACGGACTTTGTCAACAAGGAGCTTATCCTGTTCAGTATGGCCGACAACATGCGATCCATCCCGTCCGTTATCGACGGACTGAAGCCTGGTCAGCGCAAGGTCATGTACGCCTGTTTCAAGAGGAACCTGACCAAGGACCAAAAGGTCATTGAATTGGCCGGTTACGTCTCCGAGCAGACGTCGTACCACCACGGTGAAGTCTCACTTCAGCAGACCATCATTGGCCTGGCGCAAAACTTTGTGGGCTCCAACAACATCAACTGCCTTGAACCCAGTGGTAACTTCGGTTCCCGTCTTGCCGGTGGTTCGGATGCTGCCAGTCCTCGTTATATTCACACGAGACTGTCGCCCTTCGCCAGGAAGATCTTCTCCACCCTGGACGAGCCTAACTTGGAGCCTCAGTACGAAGACGGAAAGAAGATCGAGCCCAAGATCTATGCGCCGGTCATCCCGATGATTCTCTGCAACGGTGCTGACGGTATCGGCACTGGATGGAGCACGTCGATCCCCAACTATCACCCTCTCGAGATCGTCAAGAACCTAAAGAGACGCATGGGTCGTCTTGACTCCGACACCGACGGTGAGGAGAAGCCGTTCGAGGCCATGGTGCCCTGGTTTCGTGGCTGGAAGGGCACTCCCATGATCGCCGAGAAGGACAGGTACAAGTTCAACGGTATCTGCGAACTTGACGAGAAGACTGGCGAGGTCATCATCACTGAACTTCCAATCCGCATGTGGACGGATGATTTCAAGGCCAAGCTAGAGGAGGTCATTAGTGGTACCAAGGGCCCGGTCTGGATCAAGGATTACAAGGAGTTCAACGATCACAAGAACGTTCATTTCGTCATCCAGATGGACGACAAGCATGTGAAGGACGTCATGACAGATGGCTTGATGGAGCGCTTCAAGCTGACGAAGCAAGTCGCGACCTCCAACCTGGTTGCATTTGATGTCCGTGGCCAGATTCGCAAGTACGAGAGGGTCGAGGACATTCTTGAGGAGTTCTACACTTATCGTCTGGAGATGTACTCCGAGCGCAAGAAGCACTGGCTCGGCGTCTATCACAAGGATTTCAGGAAGCTGTCGGAGCAGGCCCGTTTCATCAAGGAAATCATTGACGGAAAACTTGTCATTGCGAAGAAGAAGAAGGCCGTCTTGGTTGAGGAGCTTGCGAAGCGCAAGTACGAGCCTTTCCCCAAGAACAAGGAGAAGGAGGGCAAGAAAAAGTCCTCCGACGAAGCCATGGAGGGCAGCGAGGATGAGGAGGAAGGCGATGAGCAGAGCAACGCCTATGACTACCTCCTTTCTGTAAGTAACCCTGGTATTGCGCTTTCGGGGCCCATGACTAACCGTGTTCGCTAGATGCCAATTTGGTCTCTGACCTACGAACGTCTTGAGAGGCTGCAAAGGCAAATCGAGAACAAGAAGGCCGAGCATGACGCTCTTCTCGCCCTCAGCGAGAAGGATCTTTGGTGCCAAGATCTCGATGAATTCGTCGCAGAATGGGAGAACCAGATGGCCCTTGACGCTGAGATCCAGACCTCTATTCGGAGACTCGGACGTCGCGTGTCGAAGAAGATCGGTGCCGGCCGGGGCCGTAAGCCCAAGAAGGCCGATGACGATTACGAGCCCACCGAGAGGAAGCGTCCCGGTGCCAAGCTGAAGGCTGCTGCTCCAAAGGTTACGGAGAAGGCTGCCGAGAGATTTACCGCCATGTTTGAGAAGCAAAAGACCAAGGAGAAGGTGAAGGATGAAGCTGAGTCGGACGCATTTTCGGAAGACGACTTTGCCGCTCTTGGTCGGAAGAGTGCCACCAAGCCAGCTGCACGTCAAAGAGCGGCCACAGCCAAGAAGCCCGTCTACACTTTGGACGATTCTGACGATGATGAGGACTTTGCAAGCCTCGGCAAGAAGAGCGATTCCGCCCCGCGAGAGTCGCCGGCTGAGGACAATTTCTCACAGAGCCAGACGCCCGCCGAATCCAAAAAGCCTGCATCCCGGGTGGTGGAGTTGGACGATAGCGACGACGACTTCGATACCTTAGGCAAGAAGAGCTCCAGCGAGAAGCCCGAGCCGGCTAGTAAGACCACTACTTCTCGCGCACAACGTGCCCCGTCGAAGAAGTACGTTATCGACGACCTCTCCGATGAGGACGATGACGACTTCTCAAGCATCGGCAAGAAGAGCGCTTCTGCCGAGCCTGCACCGGCGAAATCCACCACTGGCGGCCGGGGCGCCAGAGCTGCAGCTAAGAAGCCTACGTATGCTCTTGATGATTCCGAGTCAGAAGACGGCCAGGCTGGAGACAGCCAGATTGGAGACATTGGTGCCATGGTCCGAGGCATCGGTGGATCTGCCACCGAGTCCCAAGGCCGCGTGAGCTTGTTTGCTATGAACCGACCTGACTCTGGGCGCGAATCTATCTTGCCCAAGATCAAGACAAAGCCTTCGAGATCCTTCGACGACGATGAAGTCGATGACACGAACTACGAGATGCTCGCACGGTCTTCGCCACACAAGACCATGAACAAGGGTGATGATATCGACAGCTTCCTTAGCGACGACGGTGCACCTCCCGCCAAGGCTTCCAAGGCGTCATCGTCAAAGGAGCCCAAGGCTGCGCCCGCCGCTGCTCCAGTCAAGAAACGTGGCCGCCCTGCAGGAGCGAAGAACAAGGCCAAGGACGAGGCACCGGCGAAGGCCAAGCCAAAGGCCAAGGCAGCTGCTTCTAAGCAGACAACCCTCTCCCCCGCTGCTAAGGCGTACGCCGCGAAAAAGGCTACCAAGCGTGTTCTCAGTGACGATGAGGATGAGGATGTCGAGATGGAGGAGCCTGAGTCTCCGCCGCGCCCGGCGGCGAGAAGCCGACCCGGACGCGCAGCCGCGACAAAGGCGAAATCGAAGAAATACAGCTTCGACTCCGATGAGAGTCAGATGGACGTTGACAAGGATAGCGACGATCCGTTCGACATGGACGACAGCGACTAGGACTTGCAAGGTTAAGTGAGATCCGGTGACGCGTGAGCGCGTGCGTGTATGTCTATATGGGGGACAGGAATGGCGAAAGGGGTACGGTGGGTGGTTTTACAGAAAGCATATAATGCTGCTTTCTAATTTGCTTTTGCTTTAACGACGAGCATTCTCGCTGACTGAGAAACTTCTTTGCTTTTCCGACAGGCCAAGAAATGCCTATTTGCTGGTATTACTATATCGTGTACTATAAATGGGAGGAAACGCAAAATGCACTACGTATTCTCCTGCAACACTTGATGAATTATTGCTCGGGTGACTGTTGGTTAGCCTTACATACGCCCCAAATATTTTGGTCGACATATGCCTGGGCAACTGGCTTATTGGCTTGGGATATGTCTTGGGCTTTATCATAGACACGGTCAGCCGGCTTTGAGTGCGTGATGGAGATCACCGAGCTGTCTCTATCTAGTCATGAGCAGCCAGCAACTGACTACGTCTACTTCTTCGCCAATCCGTGACGACCCTCCTCTCTTTCCACGTCTCCCGTCTCTAGGCCTTCTCCCGTCTCGGGTCATTTCTATGAATACTTTCCCGGCACAGAAGTCACCACCCATCCCGAGTGCCTCCGGATAGACGTCCGAGATACAACATCCTCTGGGCGGTTAGGAAGAAGAGAAAGGGGAGAGGGTAGCAAGGCCAGAAACAGTCATCCGTTCTTGTGCCCAACCGTAGGTCAAGGATTCAGAGCAACGTCACTGAGAACTAGGAGAAGAAAGCTAGGCCGGCAGTGGGGGAGGAGCGGGAGAAAAGGGCAAAGCGTCACGTCACGTCACGGACTCGGTCGAAGCGTCGTTAAAGCTATAGGGTTTCCAGCCCCCAAGACTCGAGAACTCATGGGAATGTAACACTCGCACTGGTCCAAGCCTCTCAACAGCTACGCGGCCCGTGTTGTGACGGCCAAAGGAGGCAAAAACGGAAACGCATTTTAAGAGCCTGGCGGGGCGGCAGCGGAGGAAGGTCGAGCGAGGTCTGGAAGCGAACATTGAACAGAGCAGTGTGTCTACATAGCGTGAAGGAGGGGTGGGATGGGAACGAGTCAGCAAGAGAGGGAACACCATATCAAGCAAGGCAGGCGCCCAGCCGATGTTCTTTGCCGACGGGAATCCACTGGAGGTGCCGGCAAGCTGATAACATCTTCATACAAGCCGGGCCCTCCGTCCTTGCCGTCTGTCGTCACCATCCCTGGGCAGATGTATCGCAAAAGTAGTATTCAGAATCGCGAGTTTGCAGGCTGATTTAGCTCTGGGGGAGAGCCTACCAAAGACGAATTGATCCCCGAGCCCAATAAAAGAGGATGTCGGCCGGAGGGGGGGGCAGAGATTCAGTTCCGCCATTTCAGACGTCGGGAACCCAGGCGTCAGTGTTGCTGTGTATTATCGGTCGCATTGCAATAATATAGCCGAATCCAGCAGACTACACCCGGCCAGGCTTAACGGGTTATGCCGACGTCTCGTGCGTGCGTGTGCCGTGGGGACGGAATTTCTTCTGTCTTTGCTTTCGTCTTCCGCCACTCCCACCGCCTGCCTCTGTCATCCGAGTGTTCAGGAAAGGACGTGGTCTAGGGATGTTTTTTAGCTGACTCGGCTAGAAATGAGACGATCAATCAATTGTTTGAACAGTGCTCCAGGTTGTAAAAACCTACACTGGCCCAACGAACACAACCGCAGCTTAGGAAGAAAAAGCACTCAAGGTTTGGCTGCTAAGTTAGTCTCGTCGGCAAGCCTTTGCCAATACCAGCCATCGGAGGCATACGCTATTGTGGACGTTGACAGTCACGGATGGATGGCTAAGTGGACGACGCAAAGCTAGTAATATCAGACCATGGTCACGGAGCACTGCTCTGGCCTCACACAGCGCGGCTGGACAATACCATGTAGAAATAACTCGTTTCGTAGCATCCCCTAGACAATCTGATGACCCCCTTTCGCCGAAGCCGTGTGCCATGAAGAGAGAACTAAAAGCACGACAATACACTACATGCGTACACGATAATTCATTCCACGTCCCCGTCCCCGTCTCCGCTTGAGACACTGCCTGATATTATCCTTTTGTTGCTCGGTATGTGCAACTAACTGCTGCCAGAACCAACCGCAAACCTTACCACGCCAAAAATGTCGCAGAGACAAAGGTGTGGTGCGTGATCTCATTGATAGTCGTCGAGTCGTTCCGTTGTCGCCAGACCAGTGGCATACGACGTATATCCGCCAGTCTGTGTGCACCCAGAAAACCAAGTCGAATGGGACCATTTAGGAAGCGACCACGGGGGTCTTCTCCTCGGGAACAACGGGCTCGCTGTTCTCCAGTTCGGTGCTGGGAGCAGCAGGGAAGTCCTTCTCCTCAACTGCCGGGGCGGCAGGGGCAGGAGCGGGCTTGGAGACAGCCTCGGGAGAGGCGGAGCGGCGGCCAATCAGCTCCTGGGCCTTGGCGGTGTAGTCACCCATGTACTGCTTGGTGATGCCGGCAGCCTGAGCGGTGTGCTTGCTAGCGACGCTGCGGAGCTGGCTCGTCTGCTGGTTGATGACCTCGCCGGCCTTGTTCAGCTGAGCGTCAATGAGCTCCTGGTTGGAGGTGTAGATCAAGGGAACGCCGAAAAGCGCAGTAGTGCCGAGGAGGGCGAGACCCCAGAGAGGCACGATCTTGACGAGGTAGTAGGCAAGGAAGGAACCGATAAAGGCCTGCGGCGAGGCGTTTGAGTTAATCACGATGATGTCAATAATTGTGGAGTAGGTCACGCAAGCAACTTACAGCAACAGAAGCAGTAACGTTCTCAGCGAAGACAATGCGCTGGGCCTCGATAACGAAGAAGTTGATGAGCTCGTGGACGTCTCCTATCATCGCATCGAGCGTATCTCTGGGGATGACGTAGTATCGGCGGGGGCGGAGCTGGCTGGCCAGGCCGTTGTTAAGGACCATCTTGCCGGCGACCTCCGCGAGGACGGTGGTGCCAAGCACCATCCAGGTGAGCTTCAAGCTGTATCTCAGGACATCGAGGTAGCGGGCAGCGAAGATGAGAGTGACGATGGAGGCGTAGGCAATGGCCGAAGCACCTACAACTGGCTGTCAGTCGGAGTCGGGCTGAAGAAGAAGGCCGAGGCATCACATACGGGGATTGTTCCACGAGATAAGCTCGAAGAAGAAGGAGTGGTAGTGAGTCAAAGGCTGGCCAGTGGCCGCGGGGTTGGAGGGAGTTCTGCGAGAGGCGGCGAGGTTACCGAACTCGGTGGAAGCCTTTGCGGATTGGTCCTTGACATTCTGGGCGACAGGGCCTGGGAGGAAATCAGGTCAGCTCTGTGTTGCGCAGCGAATACGTCATGCGTGGCAGGATGGGAGGGAAAAAACATACCGTTGGTAAGCTGCTGGTAGGCGGCGGCAGCGTCTGGGAGGTCTGTTAGCTTATCGGGGTCGCTGGGCATGAGCACGAAGCTTGAAACACTAATCGCCCAAGTTAGCCGGAGGTTCCTCGAAAAGACGTGATCGCGTAGCGGGAGTCGCGGAATCGGCAGCGGGGAGCTGGGCAGCGACAACGTACCTTACTGTCCTTGGTAGCTTGAACGTACGAAGTACCGTTGGCAGAGGGAGCCGTGGTAGGGGCGTCCGGGAAGTCGGCCATTGCGATCGGCTCACGGATGCTTGCGATGTATGTGTATGGTGTTGATTTCGGGGTGAAGATGCTTTCGGGCGGGCGGTCGTGTGATGCCGGGATCTGGTAAAAGCTACAGACGGACACAAGCGGCGGGCGTTTCAAGAAATCGGAGCTTGTGTGAGTGGTGTGGCGGTGGGAGAAAAGAGGATCAGATCAGGAGCAGTGGGAGAGAGGTGTTCTTCTTCTGGAGATGAAGAGGCGGAGAGGCCAGGTGTTATGTTACTTGGATTTGCGAGGTCTGGAAGTTCAGGCAGATAAACCAGAGAGGTAGGTGTGTGTGTGGGTTGGAAGTTGGTCGCAGGTGGAAGGGAAGGGAAGGAGAAAAAAAAAGGTTTGTGTGTGCGTGGTGCAGTTGCCAGTGCGCGCGCGGGTGACAGTGATGCAAATGAAGATCAAAAAGAAAGGAGCACCCAGAGTCCACAGAGGCCGTCCGTGCCAACGCCAGCCCAGCAGCAGAGCAAGCACCACCTCTCTCGTTTGGGTCGACCAGTGACGCTCCTACCTCCAAAACAGGACCAGCCAGCCGGCCCAGGGCCCATCTGTCCCCTCTGTCCCCTCTGTCCCCTCTGTCCCCTCTGTCCCCGGCCTCCCTTTTCTTTCTTTGCCTTCCACGCCCACCTGGCCTTACCTAGACCTAGACCTGGACCTAGACCTGGAACTGTAGTACGGTAAGGTGAGGCAGGGAAGTACCGGAGGTACATAGGTAGTCAACGCACGCGGTAACGCATACGCCATGCGCATATGGGCGGATGGATGGATACCTTGCCGCACCTGCTCCTGCTCCTGCTCCTGCTCCTGCTGCACCTATCGCAGTGCTTGACGTGCTTCTCTTATGTACCGGGCTATTAATCACCGCTGCAGCACCTGCACCACTGAGTACAGCGAGTGCCTACGCAGTACCTACCTACCTACCGAAGAGGTGGAGCTGAAGAGGGGCCCAGCTCGGAGTGTGGCTAGTGCCCGTCGCTCCAGCTTGGTTTCCGAGTTGATGACGCAAAAGATGTGCCACAGCAACCACTCGCGGGGATACCCATCGACTACATCTCTCCGACGGCGACACGGCGCCCAATCGCGAGGTACCGCTGCGGTCTCGCCCCCATTGGGCCACTCTCATGGCCCCGTCTTTTGGCGTCATCCCACCGTAGCTGCGCGCTTTTGCTGGCCGCTAGTTATGCGGGCGGCATGTGACGTCCATTGCGTCTTTGTACAGAAGTCCAGCCCAGCGGCAACATGTTTGAAGAGGGCAGGCTGGGGTTCGGCCAGGAGAGGATTAATCGATTCGATTGTTCAACCATCTCATCACAAGTCGGCTAGTGCTGCAATCTGGGGTGGTCGGAAACCCTGAAACCATGGCATTTCGATATCTGATGTCGTGCCTCTCTCTCTCTCTCCCCCCACCCCCCCCAACCACCTCCTGCTGTAGGCATCCGTCAGCCACGGTGATGTCCTCAACACAAGCCATCGTGTTATGCTGCTCCTCGTCATCCCTCTGCGGCGCACGTCGTGACATATTCCCCAAAATGGCACAGCAGCAAACATCGGAACAGGCCTAACCTAGCAATTGAGAGCTACGCAGTAGCGCAAGCGCAGCGCCTTTTGGCACGCCCGCTTCCGGCCCCGCTCCTCCTCAGCAACCAAGAAAACAACTCACGACATCGCCGTCGAGCTGGCAAACGCTGCCCGCGATTGCCCGTTTCCCATCCCGTTGCCCGGGACTGCGGTTTCGCAAGTCCGGGAACCCCTCCGATCAAGATTACAACCGTTTCATTGCCAACGCAACGAATCAACGGCCCGCCATGCAAGAATCTCATCTGCCGTAGACCCCTAGATCTACACAACGGCGAGCCGTACAACCGTTGCGGAGAAGGCTGGTTGGCTGGCTAGTACAGCTCATCAGACGAACCATGTGAAAGAAAGCCGACCGGCCACACATTAGGTCCTGAAAACAAGTCCGTCAACGCCTCACCTTTACCCCGTAGGTAGTGTACAACCGCGCCGCTCCCCGTCCGGCACCAGAGCGGACAGGATTCCGGCGGGGTCCGGGCTTTCGCCCATCCTCCACTCTACAGGACGGGAGCACGTGCTCCAACCTCCCCGTCCCGCGTCGACACGTGCTAAACGCCCAGACTCGCCATGTACATGTGGGAAGAGGAAACATGACAAAATCCGGTCAGTCCTTTGAAAAAGCGAAGGGAGATAAGAGACAAAATTCCATGTGTGCAAGTCATTTCTGACACCTGTCACGCGAGCTGTTGTTGATGTGGCTTTTTCAAGACAACCCAAACAACAGGGGTTGCGAGAGGACTGCTCCTGGGGCTGTGCCATTTGAGTAGGTGGCATCACCGATGTCCTCTTTTTCGTCATTTCTAGCATCCTACTCAAGAGTTTCTTCTGAAGTCTCTCTTCTCGAGTGTCACCTTTCTTTCTTGATTACCTCTTGGGCGACAGCCCGAATGAGCACACAAAAGAGACTCTTGCAAAACTTAATGTCTCGGCAACATGCACACGACCAACTTATCCATATTTTTACTCACTTCGGCGTCCCGGAGCATGTCATAGCAACCATGTAAAGAAGGAAAAGAAGCCCTTATCGCAGTATTCCATGACATTCGAGAAAAAAACCACTGTTATCGCGAAAACCCTTCTCTTTTCCAAATACAACCCACTCCTACCACAGCAACCACCTGCATCGACGCAAGCATATCCCGGTCGGCGCCCAGCTACTCCAACTTTCACATGCCAAAAGAGCTACCTTGCGGCCAACCAACCTTGGGTGAATAAGGTAAGCTCCCCCTCTCTCCACCATTGAGCTTACCTAAGGTAGCACCACCACTCTGCAACGCCATCCACTATTGCACCGCCACAGGGTTCCGGGAATCAGAAAAGCCAAGAGCGGATTGAACGCTGTCAAGGATGCAACGCTGTAACGGTTTGGTCGGAGCGAGCTCCACAACCATAATAGGGGCAAAAGAGCGGGGGGCAAGACCGTTGATTGTTTCGACATCGTTCGATGACAAGCCCGAAAAGCCTCACCCAAGAGAGAAGGCTGGTAGACGATTTGGAATCACGTAGGTTGTGTTGCGAGAAAGACGATAGGCGGCAGCAGTGCCTCATGTATCATGACTTCAATTCTTCCCAACATTTAAAAGTTCCTACTGATAAAGTTGTACTCTGTCTGTAATCTGAGAAGTCTCTTGTATCCCCATACTCCGTCCGCGTACCCGGAAAAAGAAGAGGGCAGCGGCTTGAAAAAGACAGATCCCTAGTCATAGAGACGAACGTCCATTCGGCTCGGAGAGTGCGTTTCCTCAACTCCAATGCTATGTGTAAGAATGGAAGAATAATAAGAAGGGTAACAGTCTAGAATGCAGCGGCGAAAGTAAAGAAAATGCCCCCCCGACGTGGGAGGCGTGTAGCCAGCGTCCACGGATGCAAAGTGTTGTTCCCTTTCTATGCGACGAGCCAGAACGATGGCAGGGCAGACAAGAGGGCCTGGTACCCCCGTCGCGAGTGCCGCCTCAGCCAGAATGCAAAATGCTCTAGATGCTCCGAGAATGGTCCCTGTTTTTGGAACGCCGATTTTGGTCATGAATTGCGCCGTCTTCCCTCTATCGTCTCCAGCCCCAGAACCCTCCTCCCGCCGCGGGCGCGGGAGTCGGTGCTGCTGGGGCCGCTGCCGGCGTGGCGGGTTTGGCGGGCTCTGGTGTTGACGCGCCGGTGAGTCGGCCGAAGACGCCCATAGCGGCTGATGCGGCCGCTCCCGCCGCTGTCGGCGCTGGTGATGGTGTGTCCGAGGCTGCAAGGCCGTGCGCTTTGCGCAGAGCCTCCAGCTTCTGTTTCATCTCTTCAGCCTCTTGCCTGGCAATAGCCTCAGCGGTCTTGGCCTGTGCGAGTTCCAGAAGCAGGGCCTCATGTTGGTCGTCCGTCGGCGGGGGTGCTGCGGGAACGGGCGGTACAGCCATCATGGTCGGGATAGTCGAATCGTGAGGCTTAACCATGGATGATGTCCGCTTGCTGAAGATTGACCCTGCTTGAGATGGTGTCGACTTGCTCCTACCGAGTTTCAGCTCCCTCAAACCGCTGGCACCGCTCGCCGAGCTCTTCCGAAGAGGGGCTTCGCTTTCGTGGTAGTGATTATTAGTCTCCGCCTCTGCGGCCGACGCCCGCGCCCTCATTGTGTGTATCTGTTTCTCCAGCCGCTGCTTGTCCTGGTGCAGGATGCGCGTGTGCGAATGGGCTTCGCGCACCTGGTCCTTCAGGGCAGATATTTCTGTGTCCATATCGTGTATCTTTCGGTCGTAGTTCTGGCTCTGCGACACCGCGCTGGCGAGCTGATCCTTGAGTTGCTGCAATTCCTGTTGCATCTGCGACTTGGATCCGCTTTGGGACATTCTGCGGTCGCCGCTGCCATGGCGTCCAAACCTTTCTTCGACGACATCGAGAAGCTGCGAAAGGTCCTCCGCCGAAGGCCCAATGGTGTCTTCGGTCTTGACTTTTTCTTGTGGGTTATCAGGGGCTGCCTCGCCCTCGCCTCCCTCGCGTTCCTCGGTTGCGGGGTCGTTGGTCGGCTTGACTGTGGCGACGCTCGCATCGGTACTGACAGAATCGTTGCTGGCCTTTTTGCGCAGGCCGTCTAGCAGCGATCGCACGGCCAACTTGTCCTTCTCGCGCTGTTCTCGTTCCTTTTGGAGCTCGTTCGCGAGCAATGCATGGTTGCGCTGCAGTTCGGTCAACGCGGTGAGAAGGTCTTCGATCTGGGTGTTGAGGTAGTGTTCTTGGGTGTTTTTGGCGCCGCCGCCGGTGATGGACTTTGACGAAGCGCCTTTGCCGCCGGCGACCGGGGTCGATTCGCGGAGGGATGAGTTGTCGTCGGAATTGGATGAGTCGCGGGACACGGTGGTGGCTTCGGTGGAGGCGGAGCTGAGGACGCTGACGGAGCTGGCTTCCATCGAATTGAGAGTGGAGGCCAGGCTCTGCTTGGAGGTGCTCCTGCGCAGCATGCTCAAAGGCCGTGACGGAGCTGTGAGGCCCGGGCTGAGGGTGGAGGAGGTCTTCGGGGAGATGATGGTGGAGGAAGCCCAGATGCGGCCTAGGAATCGGGCGGCTGCAGTGGTCACGTCGGAGGAACGCGCCGCATTTGCGCTAGCAATTTGCGCGTCTCGGTACCCCTGTTCCAACTGGGCCAATTTCTCGTGGGTGACAACGCCCGAGAGACTGACAAAATCCTGGACGAACTGGTCTGCGTTGTAATGGTAACAATCCCACAGACCTCTCGAAAGGAGAAGTTGCATGACATCCTCAAGCTCGGTGCACGCTAAAATCCGGGCCTGGTTCTTCTGCATCAGGGATAGGGCGACCCGCATGAGGGTCTCCGGGGCCCCCTCGGCAAAGATAACATCGTAGATGCGAAACAGCATCGGCAGGGGACATGTAACGGCAAAAAAGCTGAGGAACCACTGTGAAACGTACGCCGGATCGACCTGAAGGTCTTCCAAGTGGTTCGATACCGCCGTCAGGTGCTCGCGCAGAAGCTCTCGGAACTGGTAGATGCGCACATGCAGTCCTGACAGGTCTGGCAGGAAACAGCTCCGCAGATCATATCGTTCCATCAATCTGCCCATCATAATGTTAGCTTTGACGCCGCACCCCTCACAAACAAGGTTTCTTTTTCTTGTCCCATCTTGGAAGAGTTGCGATCATCGTTATCGCCGCTTTGGGATTTTGACACTTACCGCACCAACACGCAAAACGCCTGCTTGTCGGGCATGTGCATCAATAGCGGGCCGACCAGAAATGCCAGCCCTTGGCAGTAGCCGATTTTCGTGTCGTAGAGGCTGAAGCACTTCAACACCCGGCCCAGCATGCGCTGTCCGTCGCCCTCCGGGTCGCGGAACATGTCGACTCCCGGGAAACTCCGACCCAGATCTTTGCCGATGATGAGCTCGTAGGGGCTCGACTCGCCCGAGAACCTCTCGTACTGCTCTTCCAGCGCCGCGTCCCGGGCGCCCGACATGCTCTGCCACACAACGCCTCGTAGCGGGGGCGGCACACCCTTGCGGATCTTGTTCGACAGGAGGGTGGGCAGGCGGGCCGCAGTTTGCTGGTAGTCCTTGACCAATGCAGCGTAGAACTCGAGATCCGTCATCGGCGGCGGCGGTAGCATCGAGTATCGAAGGGCCGGGGGCGTCGGCCCGTTGACCATGTGTCGTAATTGTGCCATCGATGGCGGTCGGGGGCGACTGGAAGCGGCGACTTGTTCGACAGGCTGCACCTTGATGCTCTTTGGGTTCGTAGCCAATTTGTCGTTTTCTTTCTCGAGCATAGCCAGTAGCATGGCCGTAGACTGTCCGGCTCGTCAGCCGTATCCACCATGAATACCAGCATCCTGTCGTCAACTTACTCTGTCTGTATCTGCGTCCTTGGGCTCTTCTGCTTCCGTTTTTTGCAATTCGTCCCAATTCACTTCTTCTTCTTCTTCTTCTTCTTCCTCCTCGGCGGGAAAAGGTGTAATAGGTGTTATAGGGTCTCCGATTTCCCCTCTAGGCGAGAACTTATTCGTCAGCTCACCGACCTCGTCGTCTTCCTCACCAAAGCCACCAAGCTCGTCCTGGAGGTTCCTCGCAGTGTTCGTCACGGGTAGGGGAGTTGCGGGGTCACTCGGCGGCGTATCGTTGTTCTCGTCGGCACCAACGTCACTCGTCTCGACTGCTGTGCTCTCTGGAAAAGGCAGCTTCTCGATCCGAACAGTGCTTGGTCTTCTCCTCGGTGGCGAGTCGGAGCCTACGTTGGTGTCGATGGTCAGGACAGGCGGCTCGGAAAGCCTGACGGTGACGAGGGAGTCGTGGGCGAGCATCTTGGGCGTTTCCCGGTGGTCGCTGTTGTCGTCGGCGGCGTCGGCGGCTGGTGCTGCTTGCGGTGGTAGTGCGGGTCTCGATTCGGTTTTGGCATGCGTCAGCTCTGTGTTGTTGTCGACTTCATGATCCCGTTGCTGCAGCGCCGGCTCCATTGGCCAGGCCTAACCCCCGACGGGTTTTGAAATTGGTATTTTGGAAAGGATGGGACAGTAGAGACTGGAATGTGGACTCGACGGGTGAATGTGTGTCCAGCGGTAGGACGGTCAACGACGAGTGGACGGCCGCAAACCAGTTCCTGGCGCGCTCATAAAACGCAGACCAATCTCGGTGGACAAGCCGAAATTCGAAGTTCGGAGCAGTTCGAGTAAGGGTTGCTGTTTTTCGGGACAGAAGTTCGCGAGTTGGGCTCAGTTCGAATCCCCTCGGATCGGGCGTGCCCAATGAATGTGTGCCGTCTACCGGGCAGGGAGCGTGAGCCCAGGAAAAGAGACACACACAAGAGGCCACAAGCAATGCGGACCCAGGATGCGCACAAGGTTGGTGGCAGTAGCAGTAACACGACAGACACTGCGTGGGCGGGAGACGGCGTAAATGAGTGAGGTAAATGATTTGGTTGGACTCGGGCTTCGACTCGAGTAACCGGCTCTCCCCCGAGTTATCTCGTCCAACGGTGTCCCGGTAAGAGACGCAAGGGGCTTGTTGGCGAGGAGGACGAAGGCAAGCGGAATCCACAAGACAACTCCTTGAAAGCGTGACCTCGCAGGAGAAGAAAGTCTGGAGGAATGAGAAAAGAGGGTTTGGTTGGACAGCGCAGGAGGGGATTGGCCTGTCAGGCGCGGCGAATTCTCGTCTGCTGCTGTCGTTTCATCGAGGGGCCAAGAGTGCTGAAACGCTGCACCAGGGGGGCCGATGGGTGGTCCCAGAGTGAGGTGGGCTGAATTACAGGCGGTTCCAGCAGTTGCAGCCTGCAATGGGCAATGGGGCCGCCCTAGGAGACACTGGGAGGCTCTTTTTGCTGTGCTTCTTGTGCGAGGCAAGGGCGGTTGAGACGCAGTCCAGCGGTTTGGACCTGTCTCGCCTGGGCTGCCCGAGCTACCTATCCACTGGCACCAGTGGAGGGACCGGTCTCAAATGTTGTGCGGCTGGCGGCTGCCAAGGGACGTTGGAATAGGTCGACCAGCTGTCTAGCGTAGGTAGATAGGCAGGTAGGTAGGCAGGCAGGCAGGCAAGACACTCGGGGCGGGCCAAGGCAGCACTTGTGCGAAGGTGAGTTCAGTTGGCTAGGTACGGATCACCGCAGAACGCGTTCCTGTCCGGCAGATCCAAGTGCTTGTTGGTGTGGTGGGAAAATGGAAAATAAAAAAGAATGCGGGATGTGCACAGGGGCGGAAGGGAGGGGGAACGATGATCAGATGGATGGGGTTGCGTTGGTGCTGGGGATTGGGCCAGTCGAGGCTCGAGACTGCTCTGGAATGTATTGAGCGGTCAGGAAACTCGTTTCAGGACGATGTTTGTCAGAAACTGTCCCCTAAATTCCACGTCCTTCTCAGAAAAAAACACAGGAACACTGGCAAAGGGCGGCGGGAGCGGTCAAAAAAACAAGATGAGGCCTTATCACGCGCTCCTGTACAATTAATTAATGTGGTGTGCTGCAGTCTGCGGGCTCGGATGCGCTATAGTTAAAGTCCCCGGCCTTACGTGTAAATGGATTGGCCGGCCGGGCTGGACGTCAGCAAGCTTGACCGTTGACGGGAGCATTTCGTGAGCCGAAGAGGGGGTGACGGGGGGCCGTCAATTTCCCAGGGGAAGATAGCACGCGCCCATTCGCCATCAGCCCCCTTGGACGTGTGATGTTGGGCCTTTACGTTCTCTGAACAAGGCATACGCTGCTCGCCTCGACTCCCTCGACGAGCCCCCAACCCACAGCTAAGCCCGCGTGCGCGTCCTCGTTCACGTCCGGTCTCCTATTTCTGGCATCAAGGGGCCAAGGAACCAACGCCCAATCGCTGGCCGCGGCTGGCCAGACTCGTTGGAGAATGTGGCCAGGTACCGTACACAGCAGCGGAGGGCTAGAAAAAAAAAAGGAAAGGAAAATAAGAGCGAGAGAGAGCTTGGACGCGGAGACAAGCCACTTGTGCAAGGTACGACTCTACTAGCGTTCGCCAAACGCAGCCCGCAGGGGACCAATCACAACCCACGCCGTCCTGCACGGCGCCGCCCAACGCGACGGGCAGTAGGCACCCGAACGCAAACGCAAACGCTGAAATTACCCACGCTGGTAAGATCGCCCACATCCCATCCATATATCCCATCTTATCCAGTCATCAGTCGTCCTTCGATCCAGGCAGCGGCGAGTTTGTTAGTCATCCTGCAGCGCCAACCCTCTCCGCCAGCTCCCTCCTTTCCCATTTGCCGGGTATTACCGAGCAGGAGAGCAGCGAATCCACACAAGCAGCCCAACGGCGGGGGACGGGGAGGGGCTGCGAGCGCCGAGGGAGATCATCTCCCATATACAACGTCTCAGATCTATTACACAGATCTTGGTTCGACATCATCACTCGCAAACAAAAAGGCCTGTGACTCCCAGTCAATTCAAATACTCTTCAAAATCAAATCACATTTCTTCCAGCGTAATAAAGATAGACAGGGGGCGGCACCCGCCGGCGCCTGCTCACGGGCTTTCGAAACCCACAGACGTTTTCTTTTCCACTTCCCCTCCGGCCGGGTCCAGCAGTTCCAGCGTCTGACGACGACAAGAAAGTCGAAGAATTCAGCCGGTCCTCAGGAAATGAATCCTCCTTCCGTCGTGCCGCCACCCACGCCTCTGAATGCTCAAGTGGCGCGGCATCGCAAGTCGGGCCTTTTTCGGGATTTCCCCAAGAATATCTTCCATCCAGACTTGAAGTCTCGAGAAGGCCGCCGGCGAGAGTCAGCCAGCCTGTTGGTTGGTTGATTGGCTTCCATCATCCTACGTCCCATCTAAGGTAGTCCAACTGGCTTGCATATCCTGCATGAATCCCCATCTGCACCACCATGTGCTATGCAAATCGGCGGATTTGCTTTTCCCGCCCCACGTCTCTCGATCCTGTCTGACCTTTTTGCCCGT
Organism: Colletotrichum gigasporum; assembly: GCA_024584535.1. Classification (NCBI taxonomy): domain Eukaryota; kingdom Fungi; phylum Ascomycota; class Sordariomycetes; order Glomerellales; family Glomerellaceae; genus Colletotrichum; species Colletotrichum gigasporum. The sequence continues at coordinate 4,459,544 of CP077951.1, forward strand.
GACCCTACATGCGCACACATACATCGCACGCAATGCAGCTCGCATGGCATGGCACGGTCGTCGATGAAGCTTCCTTGGCGTCGGTGTCTGCCGGCCCGACGAATGACCGCCCAGGTAGGCCCGGACCCGGGCCACATAGCCCTGGGTCGCCACCTCCACCAGTCCACAGATCCGCATTCTCCAGAGAGCTACTTCGGCCTGTTATGATGACGATGAGCGTGCCAGCTGTCCACCGATAATAACAAACTTTGGGACGTTCTCTTATGGGACGATGTCCAATCTTTTGCATTTTCGCCCTGCCTGCTGTGACAGACCTTGCGCCTCTCTGAGGTATATAGTATAACACATTGCGTGCCGCAACTCCGTCGTCGGCGTCACCAATTCACGCTCTATACAAACTTTGGTTGATGGGCCCTTTCCTCCGGATATCCATCAAACGCCATGCCCGGCTGCGGCTCCCGACACCACGCCTGGGAAAGAGGCTCGCCGCGACAGACCAACTCCAAGGATGCCGGGGGGGAGGTTCGCCGACCAGCGCCAAACCCGAGACCTTTGCTTTTTCTCCTCCTGCCATATCCTGAACGCCGTCGTGCCAATCTAACTTGCCGTGATTTTGTCTTCAACTAAATCGTCGCCACTGCTATGACGGGACCATGCCCTGCGGTTGGTGAGCTCCGGGCATGTTCTGCATCTGCATGGGCCGTTGAGCTTGGGCCATACCGGGGCTGGCCTGGTGTCCTTGCGGCCTTTGGCCATGTCCCATACCCTGCTGGCCTTGCTGGCCCTGCGGCCGCGCCGGCGTCTGGAAAGCCGGTTCCTTCTTAGGGTCAACGTTCGGGAAGAGGCCTTGCAGCTTGGTGTACAACTCTGACAGGTATTTAACCCGTTCCTCTCGGTCCGTTGCCGGGTCCGGGTTGTTTTCCGGGACATCCCCCGGAGGTGTTTGAAGTCGGACTTTGAGTGTCATGTTCAACGGGGGAGAAGACAGATACGCGGGGGACGGCGGGACCTGGACAGAGCCTTTCCTATCTGCAAGCGCGGCCAAATATGCGAGATTGGCCTGTAGTCTTCGCATACATCTAGATTATACGTTAGTCTTGCTTCGTTGAGCGACGTGTCATCCATGCTGCAACTCACTGGTTGTAGTCCTGTTGAACCGCTGCCTCCTCTTGCGACGGTTTCCTCGCCTGCTCGCCCTCCCCTGACGGCGCGGCCTCCTTCTTAAGCTCCGTCAGAGTGTGTTGCAGTTGCATTGACTCAAACAACAGCTCTTGGTTTATTTCCAGCAGCAAGGAAAACCGTTCCTGCTCTCGTGACTCGCTGCCGGGGCTCAGTGGCGTAGACACCGACGATGTGCCGTTAACACTCGCATTATGTTGGTGGGAAGGAAACGTCGGCGTTTGTGGGGTTGTGACGGAGGCAGCTGAGTGGTGTTGCGGTGCACTCGTTGATGGCGTGTGGCCGTGCGACGGGCCTTGCGGTGTTGGGAACTGAGGTTGTTGCTGCTGGTTTTGCTGCGGCTGCTGGTGTTGTTGCTGCTGAGCGTGTTGCTGTTGTTGTTGCTGCTGCTGCTGGTGCTGAAGTTGCGGCTGTTGCTGCTGCGGTTGACCTTGCTGCTGAGGCTGTGGGGGCTGCTGGGACTGCTGTTGCGGTTGTTGAGGCGGGCCTTGTTGGGAGTGTTGATGCTGGTGTTGTTGTTGTTGTTGTTGTTGTTGTTGTTGTTGTTGTTGTTGTTGCTGTTGTTGTTGCTGTTGTTGTTGTCGTTGTTGTTGTTGCTGCTGCTGCTGCTGCTGCGGATGTTGTGGCTGATGGTGCTGCTGTTGGGGGTGCTGGGGATGTTGTTGATGTTGCGCCTGCTGATGCTGCTGATGCTGTTGATGCTGCATCGCGTTGTTCGGCGATCCGTGCCCGCCTTGCGCCGCGCTCATCGGCCTTTGTGGTGTCGAGCCCAACGGCATACCCTGATTTGCCTGCCCTTGTTGCTGCGCTTGTTGTGCCTGCTGAGCCTGCATGCGCTGCTGCTGTTGCATCATCATCTGCTGCTGCTGCTGTGGTGTCATGCCCGCGTTTATCGGGAAGCCAGGCATTCCGCCAAAGTTGGGATGTTGACCGCCCGGCGTGGGCATATTGCCGCCGTAAGGGTTGCCCTGGTAGGGATTCTGGAAGGCCACTGGTAAAGACATTATGTTAGCAAACGCGTGTCTCCGTCATTGGGTGAGCGACAGGCGTGGTGGCTTCGTGTCGGTGAATGGGTGTTTGTCCAAAGGGGTTGATGGTAGGTAGTGATGAAGTCTATCGGGGACGGCATCGTCTGTAGCATGCCGCCACGAGGGCCGCCCCGATCCCGAGAGAGAGGACACGGGGCAACGGGCAGCAGATACGAGCGACGGCTGGACGGGTTGGGAGCACAGAGGGAGAGACAGGGCAAGGAAGGGGAGAGCTTACTCTGGCCATTCGCGGCCATGTGAGGCATGCCGGCGTTCTGCATCATGGCTGCAGGGCCAGCACCCGACATCATGGCGGGATTGGGTCCGCCGACGAAGCCGGGCTGGCCGCCGGGCATGCCAGCGAATTGGTTAGGGTTGTACATCATCTGCTGGCCGGGCTGCGTTGGGACAGCGCCGGGCTGCATGTGAGGGTTCTGGTTTGGAGGTGGGGCGGCGTTGTTGAAGGTCGGAGGAACATTAGGGACCTGAAAGCCGTAGCCGGGAGCGTACATGGCTGGGGCGGGATGGGATGGGATGGGCGCGGAGCTATTATTATTATGGTTTTGGGGGGAGGGGCTTGACGTGACGTGCCCGGGGGTGTTCAAAGGGACCTGGCCTGGTTCGACAGAGAGTAAGGTAAGGTCGCAGTAGACTCAGGCTCAGGCTCTGGTGGTGGTAAGGTAGGTCAGACACGGGCTGGCTCCCTTGCGCAGTAGTCGCGAGCCGGGCTGGGCTAAGCTGGGCGGATGAGGTGCGATCTGGCGCGGCGGCCGCGGCGGGCGACGTTTCGAGGTGTCGACCGCAACAAGGAAGCGGGAGGAGTGCGTGGAGTGAGGAAAGGGAGAGAGGTAGAGGTAGAGGTGGTCCTGGCCTGTCCACCGTCCGGGCCGCAGGCAGGCTGGAGGCTGGGCTGGCGGAATGACTGGCTGGTCTGCTGCTGCTTGACGTGCGTGATGAGCGGTGGGGGCAGGGGTAGTAGGACCATCAACGGCTGGGCTATCTCTCAGATAGACAGACCGACAGCCAGCGTCTTGGCCCAGTGAGCGTACGGTTCGACGAAGGATGTATTTCGTATTAAGGTACAACCATGCACACGGTACGGATCCGGCTGTCCCTCCTCTGCTCTCGGGGGGGCCTGGCTGGATGGCACGGCGGCGCCTGGGATAGGGCTGGCCTGTTTGTCTCGGTCTCGTCCGTACTCCTGCACTGTCGCTCTCCCTTGGGGGTGCGCGAGAGGGCCAGAAGGACGCACGGGGGTGTGAGATGGCAAACCGGGAGAGCAGAGGGATGAGAGATGGGTAGGGTAAGGAAGGATGGGGGACTAATAGATGGGAATGACGTGGTTGGATGGGGCGCCGAAGGGTTGGCGATGAGATTGAGGCGTAACGAGGTGAGAGCAGTAGCTGGTGATTTGAGCGAGCCGCGAGCCCGGGGGGGACAAGAGAGGCGCGTCGGGCAACACGGTAGCCAAACAGCACGGCGCGAGCCCAGTGAGACAGGCTAGGGCGGAGGCAGTCCGGGACAGACAGAAAGCCAGACAGATGGCACTTGAATCAGGGCCAGCGCCGAGCTTGATCGGGCCAGGTAAGGTAGGTCAGGTCCCACGGGGAAGGTACGGTAAGGTACGGTAAGGTACGGTACCTCCAGGCTCCAGGAGGGGATGTGAGAGACAGAGACAGGAGCGGAGAGGAGCGCGGGTGGCGGGTGCGATGCGAATGCCGGTGCGGTACGGTGCGAAGCAACGCGCAGGGAGCGGACGAGAACAGCCAGAGCAGATCCGGCCGACGCGGTGTGAGTAACGGTGCGCGTGGAGCAGCAAGCGGAGAAGAAAGGGCGCGGGTGCGGGTGAGGCGGATGATGTGGTGTCGGTGATGAGCGACGGTGTCGGTGAGCGGTGTGTGAGTGTGTGTATGATGTGTGTGTATGGTCGTGGGCGCGCGTCAAGCGTCCAATGTGCGCCAATGTCCGGCCAGGTACGGTACGGTACAGGTACAGTACGGTCGGGGGCAGGAGGACCAGTGTGGAAGGTTATGTGTGAGGCGAGAGCGTGTGTGTGCGCGCGTATTGTGTGCGTGTGCTCAACAGAGTGTGTGTCAATCGATGGAGAGGCAGAAACGAAATTTTCTTGCTTTGCTTTTCCCCTGGAGGCGTCTGGGGAGGGGCCACGGGGCCTGAGAGTGTGGACACTTCCAGGTTGGAGGCCCGGTGCAGGGCAAGCAGCGCAGGATCTGGAGTGGGGCTGCGTCCGAGGCTAAACAAGGGGAGACGTCGCCGGTGGACACGCGTGGAGGCTAATCACCAGAGCCGAGGCCTCGTTGGGGGACTGCCACTGGGCTCCCATTGCACTCCCATTGCACTCCCACTGCACTCCCACTGCACTCCCACTGCACTGCCAGCATTGCGTCTTTGGGGGCCCATGCAGCGAGACTCTCCGAGATCCCCATCGGGCCCAGCAGGGGGGGTGCCTGCAGTCCTCAGGTACCTACCTACCTACCTTACCTACCCGTGCTCAACCCGCCTGCCAACCTGCCAGTCAACCGCCAGCACCAGCAAACTGAGATGCGACAGGAGCACGCTACAGCCCTGTGTGTCTGATACATAGCAGCTTGTCGACCGTTGACAATGGAAGCTGCCTGCCGGTCGTTCATAGGCCACTGGCTCTCTACGGAGTACCGTTGTCTCCCATTTCTCCGCTTGTGGAAGCCCTCCCGCTGCAGGACGGCAGCCATTCTCGTCCTCGCCCATGACACATGCCATCTCTTCATACTCTAGCATGCCATCGGCGACGTGAGGTAGCATAACGTGACATTATACCCTGCTGGGCTCAATGTCACTCTTCCGGCAGCTGCCCGCCATGTAGGAAATCAAACAGCATGCAGGGCGTTGTTGAACGGCCGGTCAAGCATGTATATAAATTGCTGGCAGTGGCAAGTGGTACAAAGCTTCCTTGACCGCAGCCGGCATGCGCTCGAGTCCACACCGAGGCTCCCTTGAAACAGAGGGTAACCCGAGGCCAAGTTCCAGTCCTTGGCTTAAATGACCATAGACGGGTTTCATATCCAACTGACTGCCGGGCTCTCAGGTATATAGATAGCGCTTAATCATGCCGCATACGTCGTGCCGTACGTCGAGTTCCCATATACGACATCCACGAAATGCTGGGCCACGACTTCGTCTGTCACGCAAAGATGCTCATGTCAGCCCAGGCGCCGAAAACTGGGATTCGTCGGCAGAAGTGCTTACCTGCGCGCTCCGAAGGATGCAGCTCGTCATACCACAGAAAGCTCGACAGCGCCTCCTCCGAGTCCACACAATCACCAGTGACCGGGTCACAGACTCTGTAAACGCCCGTCACGTTCGCGGGCGAGGACAGGTACTTGGCCGGTTCCGCATGCATGTCCCGCAGCAGGCTGTGGACGTCGAAGATGGAGAAGCTCGCGCCGGGCCACCGCTTCTTGACAACCAGATGGAAGGGGACGCCGTAGTCGAACATGGTGTTCACGTTGGTCGTGTACTCGAGCATCTTCTGCTCGTATTCCGTTGTGTTGTAGGCCGTCTTGTTGGGCCAGAACCCGCTATCCCCGAAACCTCCTTTCTCAGTCGCCGCGTAAAGAGGGGACTGCTCCAGGGGCGCCAGGTTCAGGAGAACAAAGTGACGCCCGCCCGTCTCGTAGATGTTGTCAAACACCTCCCAGATGCAGTCCACGTAGGTGGAAATGGTCGTTCCGGGGGTCTGGGAATCCGTAAGGAAAGCGCCATATCCCAGGTCGTTCGTGCCGATCCACAGCGCGTACACGGTATTGTCCGCCTGTCTGTTCGGGTAGAGGGACTCGAACGCCGTGTCGGCCTTGTACGCTGGGATTTCGTATTCCATAACCGAGGGGAACGGCTGGTTGATAGCTGCAAATTCTCGCTCGATAATCTCGTTGGAGCAAGTGGCGCCGGCGACGGCGTAGTTGTAGTACATTGCGCCGGTGGACTTGGCCACGAACCGGCCCCAGGCGTATCCGCCGCTCGCCGTCGAGTTGCTCTCCGAGAGAAGGGTACCCGGAGGCGGGGCCGTGCCGTTGTTGTGGTAGAAGTAAGAGAGTCTAGCTTCATCAGTGTAACTATCGCCAAACGTCACCAGATTCTCCAACTTCTTCAGGCCACACTGCGAGGCCGTAGCCACGGAGGCGAGGGCCGCAATTGACAGGAACAGCATGGTGTGTTGAATTGGGACAGCGAGGGAAGACACTGGTCACTAAGCCGACCCTCTTGGTGCGTAAGAGAGGGGAAACGAAAAGACAAGCAATCACTGGATCACCAAGGTAAGCACTTGGGGTGCCACCTTCATATAGAGGTCTCGAGGACCTCATTCCCCTGCCCGTGGTAATCAATTGGGCCATTTGTCCGAAGAGCCGGATCTGGGCGTGACATTGATGCAGAGACGGGCAGAGAATGGCCGCCTATGAGATGGGTCGACTCGTGGTCAGGACCACGCAGTCCGACGCTTTCTTCCGCATGCCGGGGCCAGATGAACCACAGCTGCAGCGGTCGGTCGAAAATGAGGATCGTTCAAGCGAGCTCCCCAGATCAGTGACCAGGATCATGATGGGAGAAAATGAGGGGTAGTTGGAGACGGCTCACGCACCAGGAAGCACTAGCCTCATGATATCGAGCTGCGAGTGGATAGCGATAGCCGGCTGGGCAGTTGGACGTGGCTGGGAGGGCGATCAGGTCGGGTCGTCCGGTCGTGCCAGCGGAAGTGCGAGAGCCAACGGCGTCTGGTCCGGCCTTGTCAGAAACCTGGCAGGAAGCTTTTTTAGACAGTTGGGCGGTGCCAGTAGCGGCCGTGATGGGTAATCAGCCTGAATTCGAGTTGATCCGCGACCCTTGATGGCGGGGCAAAGAAGGAGCTGTCAACTCAGCTAGAGTTGGCTCTCAGAAAGTCGGAAATCGTTCTCGAGTTTCAATGCGTGCGGCTGTATGTCGTCTCAAGAATTCTAGAGAAAACATTGGCCAACGTTTGTAGGATGTTGGAGGAAACATGGAATTCAGATGAATTGGGATTGGCAAAGGCGCAACTCTCGATCCATGGTTGAAAGTATGTAGTGCAGGCAGTACGTACATGCCAATTAAGCTCCAATTAAGCTTGTGATTGGTGCGGCAGCCTGCAACTCCAACTGGTCAGCTGAATCCAGAGCCATCAGGTGGGAGGTACAGTCGAGGAATTGGGTCTTTTTGGCTTCTATAACGACTGACCTCTTTTCTCCCACCTTCTGCTCCGAGTCAATCAATAGTGTCATTATCAGCAACTTGGGCCGACTTTTTGTCTCGGCTTCGGCTTGAAAAGCAGCGGAATCGGGCTCGGCTTCTGAGTGACGACGACCTACAAGGATGGGCTCCGTGAGCCGTTGACCCCACCTTGAGCCGGAACGGAGTCTCGCTTGGGCGACGGTGGTCCACTGACGTTGTCCAGCAGCCAAAGCGGGGATTGCAGAAGCCGAATCCCCCTTCTCTGATTGGCCAATTCTGCTCGCCTTAAGCATCCCAGTGCCGATGGTCGGGGACGGCCCATCCAGATCTCGAATTTGATCCGTTGACTCAGCCAGGGTTTGGATGATTCTCAAGTGCTGAAGTGAACTTCGATATAAGGAGACTGTATGTCCCGACCCAGTCACTATTGAGCATCTCAGCAGTCCCTCGTCATCGAGTCAACATGTCGCCTTTCAACCTCGAAAAATGCGCGCGCCCGAATATTCTGGCCCTCGAGCCTTATCGGTGCGCACGAGAGTAAGTCCACTCAGAACTCACCCGCCACTTGCACGAGATCGTGGACATGAGGCTGAGACCCCTGGCAGCGACTACAAGGATGACGGAACCAACGTGCTTCTCGACGCAAACGAGAACGCCTACGGCCCGTCCCTGGAACCCAACTTCCGCGCCGGCGATCTGGGCATCGACTTCCTGGGCCTCAACCGGTATCCCGACCCTCACCAGCCGGACCTGAAGCAGCTGCTCTGCAACCTGCGCAACACTCACACCCACACAACCAAGAATCTCACCCCTGAGAACCTCTTCGTCGGTGTCGGAAGCGACGAAGCCATCGATGCCCTGCTGCGCTGCTTCTGTACCCCCGGCAAGGACCGCATCCTGACATGCCCGCCGACCTACGGCATGTACTCCGTTTCTGCCCAGGTCAATGACGTGAGCATCCTCAAGGTGCCCCTGAAGCCCGCCCCGGAGTTCGGCATGGATACGGATGCCATCCTCAACGCCCTCAGCACGGAGGAGAACATCAAGCTCGTCTACCTGTGCACGCCGGGCAACCCCACCGGCTCAGTGCTGTCCAAGGAGGACATTCGTAGGGTGATGGAGCACCCAACGTGGAACGGTGTCGTCGTGCTGGATGAGGCGTACATTGACTTCGCACCCGAGGGCAGCTCGCTGGCCGAGTGGGTGCTCGAGTGGCCCAACCTCGTCGTCATGCAGACCCTCTCCAAGGCCTTCGGCATGGCGGGCATCCGTCTCGGCGCCGCCTTCACGTCGCCGCCGATCGCGCGCCTGCTGAACGCCATGAAGGCACCGTACAACATCTCGAGCCCGACGAGCGCGCTCGCGTGCTACGCCGTCTCGGAAAAGGGTCTGGCGGTCATGAGAGCCAACCGGACCAAGATCCTGGAGCAGCGGGACCGCATCATCGCGGAGCTGCCCAAGATCCCGGGCGTCGGCAGGCTACGGGGCGGCACGGAGAGCAACTTCTTGCTCTATGAGATGCTCGACGCCGAGGGCAAGCCGGACAACGTCACGGCGCTGGCCGTGTACGAGCGCTTGGCCGAGAACAAGGGCGTTGTCGTCCGGTTCCGCGGCAAGGAGCACGGCTGCCTGGGGTGCCTGCGGATCACGATCGGCACGGAGGACGAGGTCACTCGGTTCCTTGCTTCCATTGAGAAGACGCTGGCTGAGGTCCGCGGAGCCGGACGGCAGGCGGACGAGGAGAAGAAGGAGGCGGCGGTTAGTGCGGTGATTGCTTAGATTATGGGTTACGATGACAATGCATTCATAGACGATAGAAGAATCAAAGACACGTTAAAGCCATGGCACCGGCCGCAAAGGGCTGAATATTCGAGCCGGCTGACGGCGTACCCAGACTGGCGGGTCCATGGCATCTTGGCAAATTGTCTTGGGAATGCGTGGCGGTCGTGGATGGTCTCCGCCTCAATCGATAGCGTCGTCGTTGAGACATGCTCAATTGAGACCCGCGGCGCAGCTTGCGTGTTGCCGACACTCGGTTGCGCTCCGCCAGATGGCGATGCAGCTCTGGATTCCCTCTTGCCACATTCAATGTCGTTCGAGTCTCAGCATCGGCGAGTGGGCGTAGAAGGAGCCGGAAGTCCACCCGATGCCGCCAAAGTCGGCCGAGAAAGTGTCTGGAAATGCTTTGGCCGCGTCTCCTGGCTCACCGATGCTTAAGCGAAGCGGCGCAGAAGAGCGAGGTTATTGATAGGCTATATAAGAATCTTTCCCTATCCGGACAGCTTCTGCTGGAAACGGGCTGGATCGCGCCAGCTGTCGTTGGCTCAACTCGTATCTGCAAATTTTGGCTGGGAGACGAGAAGCTGTAGACCACCATCAGGCCATAGAACGTTTCCCTAATGGATGGCACTTGCGGGCCGTCGCTTGTTTCCGTTCGTCTCATTCATCTGCACAAAGTCTACCCTGTACCTTATTCAGGGGATGTGCTAAAAGCGCCATCGAGGACCAGTGCGTTTCCACGGCCACGTTGATGGTGAGACCGGACAGGCGGCACGCCGCCGCTCGCCAAAGTCAATCAACACCACTGAGAAGCGACCCCCTTTTCGACACATCACCGAGTGCTGAGTACCAGACGGAGTATTTACTACTATGTATGGCGTAGTTGAGCAGCAGCTGAGGGTGGTGCATAGGTTAGAGGGCCTCCCAATTAGGGAAGGCTAAAATTGGCGCGTCGCTGTTTCAAGTGTCGAGCTCAAGGTAACGGTAACCCGAGCTAGCGGCTCTCAAGGAGATCATCCCCAAACAAGCGCCCAATCAGTGGGCCGGCGACGCTGGCTGGGACCTGGTCAGGCTTGTCGGGCGAGCCGATCTGCCATGGAGGTGCTGGCCATTCAGTGGCCGTTCACCAGCCATTTGGCCCCCGCGGCACCTGTCTTCATGCACCTAAGGTACCTACCTTAGACAATTGTTCATCGCTGCGCTGGCGCTTCCTCTCCTTTTCGTCTTTTGGCGGCTCTGGCTTGGGTGGCGGCCCACGACGCTGCGTGTGCCTGACTAACACTACCCCCGTCCCCGGACACCATCGAATGCTCTTCTCCCCAAACGATGCTAGTTCCTCCTGTCAGCTCCCCAGCCGGGCCAACCAAGGCAAGGTCGCGAAAACGATACGAACCAGACCAGGGCCTCCTGAGAGCTGCCAGAGGCTAAAGGGAGGGAGGGCAAGTATCGGCAGGGGCACAACTGGAGGAACTGAGTCGACTGCCGCCCTCCCCTGCCCTCTGCCCTCTGCCTTCTGCCCTGCCATCCATGGAGCTGGCTTCTTCCTTCTACCTGCTAAGGTAGGTAGGTAGGTACCTTACCTTATACCAGGTAGTAAGGTACTTTTTTGGCCCCTCCATGAGCGGCAACGCGGGGGCGCAGGGCGCAAGTGCGCTGCCCCGATAAACCCCTGGTCCGGACGCTCTTGTCGTTGACGTCTTAAGACGGCTGAGTTGCCGTTGACTGCCGACTTCCCATCGTGGGCTGTTTCCGCTTCTTCACCCTCTTTCCAGAACTCTTATCCTGTTTCGCGGTGAACCATTCCAGCAGCTGCCCGCTCTGGGACCCTGCCGTCATCGCCTACCTACCTACCTTATTCATTTGGTGACTGGTTGCCCATCTTACAAGCAACACAGACCGTTCATTCCTTTGTCCAACCCGTTGCTTGTTGCTTCCTGTCTTCAAAGACACCCGCTTTTGCTCGACGTTGACGTCGCCTGCCTCTCGAGGCAATCTGCTTGTGTCCCGTCGCTCCCGACTCAAGAGATCAACAGCTCCTACCTTCATTTTCGGGGAAACCGGCCGTCCTTCCTTGTCAGAACAGTTGCTTGCCAACCAGCTCGACGTATATCTACCCAGCAAACCCCCGGACATCCAGCCTCCGTCGAACATCATCCATTTTCCGTCCACCCAACTGGAAAACACTCTCTTTTGTTTCACGGCTGTTCGTTACTCTCATCTTTATACGCTTCCAAACCCCCTCGTCGCCCCCTTGCAAGCATTAGATCAACTCTAGAACCTTCACCTCTCGTTAGCAAAATGGTCTTCTTGAAGGCTGTTCTTGCTGCGTCCGCAGCGACAACGGCGCTGGCTGCTAACTTCGCCTCGCCCGCGACCCTCGATATCAACAACCGAGGTCAGTGCTGCTCGGTCACGATAGTCGTTCGTTTTGCTAACGAAGCTTGCAGACTCCATCAAGCAGGTTGCCAGCAGCCTTGCTTTTGGTGCCATGTCATACTACAACGGTAATGTCTCCAGTGATACCAAGGTATGTTGATTCCTTTGGAAGGGCCGAGTTTGTCGTGGGCGCACTGAACTGACACTCGTCCAGATGGTCGGTGACCTGCCAGAACCATACTACTGGTGGCAAGCCGGTGCCCTCTGGGGAATCATGATGGACTACTACCACTACACCGGTGACCCGACTTACAACGACGTACTCATCCAGGCCCTCACGGCGAAAGTCAACACAGGTCCTAATTATGACTTTTTGCCTCCAGAGCATGCCCAAGAGGAAGGCAATGACGACCTCGGCTTCTGGGGCTTTGCTGTCATGGCCGCTGCCGAGCGCAACTTTCCTCAACCCACGGCAGACGTCCCGACCTGGCTTCAGATGGGCGAGAACATTTTCAACTCTTTGGCTTCGCGATGGAACTCGACTCACTGCAACGGCGGCCTGTTGTGGCAAATCTACGAGAGCAACCCCAACGGAATGAACTACAAGAACTCAGTCAGCAACGGCGGCTTCTTCCAGCTGGCCGCGAGACTCGCCCGCGCCACCGAGGACCCCAAGTACGTCGAATGGGCCAACAAGATCTGGGACTGGTCCGTCGGCGTGGGCTTCATCGACAACGACCTGAAGGTCTACGACGGAGCTGATTCCCGGAACAACTGCACCGAGGTCAACCCTCTCTCCTTCACTTACTCGACCGGCATCTACTTGTATGGCATCTCCGTCTTGGCCAACTACACTAGGGATGCCAAGTGGACTGAACGCGCCCACAAGATGCTGGAGACATCTGCGCATTTCTTCACGCCGTTCGACAACAGCACCAACATCATGTACGAGCCCGCTTGTGAGACGGTCAACACGTGCAACACGGACATGAAGACATTCAAGGGATACCTGTCCCGTTTCATGTATCAATCGACTTACATGTTGCCCGACCTCAATGCCCAGGTGGAGAAGCTCCTGAACGCCTCCGCCCTTGCTGCGGTTAAGGTATGCGGTGCAAATGCCACGAGCGTCGCCTGCGGCCAGAAATGGTACGTCGGTGGCAACGACGGCATTGAGGGGCTCGGCCAGGTCATGAGCGTTCTCGAGATTGTCCTGGGTCTTCTCCGCTCAGGAGCGCCCGCACCGTACGGCAAGCTCGACATCAAGGCCACGGTGAACATCAAGTGGGGAGAGGAGACCAAACGCTCTGCAACCCCGACACCGTCCACCTCGGCATCGGCCACCTCGGGCACGCCGTCGCCAACGAAGGATGCTGCGGGCATGGTTCAGGTCAACTGGCGGATCGTGGCCCTTGGCTTCGGTACGTCGATGCTTCTCTGGGGCTTGTCTTGAGGCCGGCATGGCGAGTTTGGATTTTTCTCTGTACAAAGATTGGCGCGACGTCGATGAACATACGCGATCCAGCACGACATGACGGACGGGTGTTCCATGGCTGGGGGGACAGGAAAAGGGGTATAGGAGTATTGCTTTATTGGTAGCATTAAACCGGCAGTACACCTAATGATTATGAATAATTGTCAAGGACGCCTACTTTTGCTGTGCTCTGATGGCTATGTCTCTGTGACCACATGCTGGCAGTGACACAGCATTTGTCGTTGTTGTCGTGATTTCCTTCCTGGTCCTCTTCCTCGTCGTTGTCGTGGCGGTATTCCTGATCAAGATAAGTTGAACGGGGTCGACCAGCAGCAACGTAAGTTGGGTCTCGTACTTCACTCAAACTGGCTGCTTGATTACTTTTTTACAATTTGGGTTGAAGCATGAAGTTGAGCGGGCCGTAATTTACAAGTCAACGGTAGACGTGCATGCTGGCCGGTTCGGGCCATGTTCAACTGAGATCCTTTGATTTTCGTCCCAAGTCAGCCGCTCGTGCACCGCCAGCCGCAAGGATGAGGTCGCTTCCGTGCATGAACTGTCCATGAAAATCAGGGGTGAAGGGATTCTCCGTTACGCGGGCAGAGGACAAAGGACGTCGGCGTGTGGAGCACCGCCGCATTGCCGATCATCTCACGGCCAGACGTATTCCACGACCGACGGCAGCTGTTCCTCGTCAACCGTCAGGGAGCGCAACGCGAGGGTCCACGGATTTTTTGGGCTTGCGGTGTTCAGTCGGGCCGTGAATGGGACAACAGCCCCCGGTTTCAGGTCAGGCTTGGGATTGCAATAGTAACAGGACGGAGCGGCAAAGGTTTGCTCTCCCCCTTCTCCTCCGTGCGTCTTTTGATTATTTTTTCTTGCCCATTTGCGGGGAAATAGCAAGTCTCGTACAAACGCCGATATGAGGGGTATAACTCCAACGGGAGCAAACATCGTGAATAGCAAAAAAGAACAAGCCCAACCCGCAAAAACAGAACAAGCTTTCCGTCCTCGGGAGAACATCTCCCCAAGGTAAGAAAGTTCGGTGCCTCCTCCGGTATTTCCGTCGATGGATTTCGCTCTCTCGGGGTAAGGCAAAAAAGTAAACTCCCGGGATGTGTTTGGTTTATGATTTCGCCCGCCGTTTCCCCGATCCAGGTTTCCCTCTTATGCTCGCATGATGCCTTCCCTTCGCTCTTTTGTCAATGGGAAAGATTGTGTCGCTTCTTTCCGGGTCTTTTCTCTCTCGTAGAACAGTGACGGCCGTCGGATAGTGTGTCAGATAATATGTGTCGAACGGTGTGTAGGTGTGGATGCGCATATCGCGATGTTATTTTCCGTCCCATGTCTGGGAGCTTCCAATTATTATACTATTAGGCCAGCGACAAACATGCTGCATAACGACGCGGCGAGGGTCCAGCGGAAGTAGAGGCGCGAGCCGGCGGCAGAGCTGGGATTCGTCTCGGCGGGTAATGAGCTGGTGGAGAGGGTGCCAGTATAGAGGAAGTCGTCGTAGTTGATGCCGCCGTCGGAGGCAGCGGGCGTCGCGGTGACATCTTCCGTCTTGGTCTTCGCGGGCTTATCGGCGAGAGTCAACACGCCCCATTGCACCTCGGAGCCGGATAGGGTCGAGGTCCACGAGACCTCAGTCGGCCCCGTGTACAAACCGTTGGAGTAGCCGCTCTTGAGGCTCGAGTAGCCGGAGCACGTCGCGGCTGTGGTGCCCTCAAGTGTGCAGCCTAGGTCGGCGATCCTGTTCGCGGTCACGACGCGGTTAGTTTATTCGGAGCTAGGGCCGAGAAGGGAGGGCAAGGGAGGCGGAGGGAGGCAGCCTACAGCGTTGACTTCTTGGTGCCGTGGAACTGCATGGTCGACTGGCCCTCAGCGAAGATGAAGGGGAATTCGAGGGCGAGGTCGCAGTTGGGCGGCGTCTGGGGCTTGCAGAAGATGGTGTACGTTGTCTCCTTAGAATTCTACAGAGCGGGCAGGGTCAGATTGCGAAGTCACAAATCACGGGGATGGAGCGGGAGCAGCTCCGGGCATCATCGTACACTTGAAATTACGCTGCCCCGCACCAGCGACCAGCTCTTAGCATCGTAGTGCGGAAGGTAGATTGGGACGGTGGTGACATCGTCGGCGAGGGCGACCTTCGAGGAGACGAGGCACAGCGACAGGAGAGCGACGTAGGGTTGTGGGTACTTCATCGTGACGTGACGTGACGGGCACGGGGGGGGGGGAGGGACAACAAGGCGGGAGCCGGCCGAGGATCGAATGGGAAAAACAAACGGCGCAGCAGTCGCTTCCAGGCTGACGTCAAGTGCTGGCTACCGGAGGCGGCGCATCGGAGGCCGGCTTCCTAGACAACGCCGTCCGGCGAACCAGCCTGGCGGATTCGAGAGCTGGATCGGGACTGGAATGTGGTGGTAATACTATTAAGGTAGAGAGAGAGCGAGACAGAGACAGAGGCAGCAGAGAGGCTGGAAGGGCTCGCTGCGCTCTGCAGTGTGATTTCGTCGGCGCAGAGTGGGTTCGTTCGTTTCGTAGCGTCCCCGGGTTTTTCGTTCCTATCGTGCGCGCGATCCCCCGTAGCCGTTGCCGTTACCGTTACCGAGGCGTGTGTGCGAGTGTGGTGGTACAGAGAGGATTGTCCGTAGCCTTAAGAGGACCAACCCGACATGGGGGAGGCGGATGAGGGAGTTTTTGAGGGAGCTACGCAGCGCGAAAATGGGACGAGGAGACCAGGACCTGATCAAGTGAGCGAAGAGGAAAAAAGAGCGCTTTTCTGCCAATGCGCCGTCCTTGCCGGCCAAGGCTGGGCAGGAGAAAAAGCGAGCAATTGGCATTCTTTTGGCAGAATGGAAGCCAAGAAAAACGACACGCGCCCTTGCACTCTTGGAAGGTGGCCGCGCTGGCGCTGGCGGTGGCATTGGCATTGGCCTCGCCCAGCGCCCAGCAGCAGTGGCGCCGCATTGAAGGGGACCCATGGATGGGTATTGGGTGCGCTGAGGTCCCTGTAGCCTGTCGGCCGGGCGGGATGGGGACACGACGGGCTCCATCTTGGTGCTGATGTCGCTGGTGCTGGGCTGCTGGACAGGCGAGTGGGAAACGAAGGGCCTGGGAGAAACAAACGATGAGAGGTGGAAAGGGTGAAGGGGCCAAGAAATGCCAAGCCCGCGAAATTCGAGAAAAGTATGATGAACGGGGAGGGCACGGGCGCATGAGCTGGAGCTCTGAACACGCGGTGGAGGCCACCAGGCACAGCAGCCACAGAGACTGGACGCGCTGGCCAGCAGCAGGCATGGCGCAGGGAAGGGCACCCCATCCTACCTACCTACCTACCTACCTACCCACCTACCTAAGTACCTACTTGCAGCACCACCTACCGGGTAGGTACCTTACTTTAGGTAGGTGCTTCCACCTTCCCACCTCCCACGCTTCTCCCGCTCCGCTGCGCGGCCTTCCAGGTTCACCACACCCACCACCCAGTGAGATCAGTGACTTCTTCTGTCCGGTGTCGGGAACTTCCTGCCCACTGCCCACTTTCCCGGCGCGCCCTGCCGCCCCAAACCTTAGTGTGAGGTGCTCCGTAAGGCAAGGAAAGTACCTACCTACCTTACCTACTTGCGATATACACTTTGATGTTCCTTCTCGTTGATCAATGGGGGTCGTCAGCTTCCGTCTCGTCTACCCTATCCTCCACCTTTTCCCGCCCTTTCCCACCGCGCTCTCCACTGCATCTGGCTCCTTTTGCATGGAGGCAACGTGGACGATGAGATATCCGGATCCGATTCGCCCTGTGATAGGTCCCGGGGCCGACGTCCAGGCCCCGCCTTCTTTCCGCTGCTGTGACCGAGGAACCCGAGACAGCCGCTCAAGTCACTCACTGCCGAAATGAACCATGCAAGACAGCTACCTTAGCATATGATACGCCTTTGTTTGTCACTGCCGCAGCTGCAGGAAGCACTGAAACGGATTCCCATGTTGTCGCCGAGCGATATTGGAAATTGGTGCATGTCTCGCCGCGTCTTGGGCCCAGCCACACCCAGATCACCTCGTCATCAGTTCCAAGCAGTCGCACCGCCGTTGCCGTTGGCGTTGGTGTTGGCGTTGCCACTTCGGATACGTTGTGCACCGCTTCGCAGGCCGTCCACCGAAGAGATAACGTTTTCTCCAAATCCCAAGCCCGTCCGTGCCATCCGAAATGGCGCCGTCCGATGATCTTCGCCTGATCCTTCCGCCTATGCGGACTCCGACCACCGCGGAACCGACGCTTCCTCTCACCGCACCCACCTCGGCGGAAGCTGGGCACGCTGCATCGAGCGGCTCGCTGTGTGGCCGAGGTTTGAGAAGTGAGAACGAGAGACAAGACGGCATCGTGGCATGCGTCCGCTGGATGCCGAGAAGCGACAAGATCTTGTGCCTCTGCCCTCATTTGCCCTGCGCATCCCTTCATTGGACCTCCTGGAGAGAAGGGCCGGCCAACGGTCGGATTGCCGAAGTGCAATGCAACCTCCCATCACATCCCTGGGCTCTCTTCCCTGAGCTGATCAGCGCAACGGGTGACGGGTGACCTGAACGGCCCACTGTCGCCGGAAAACAGAAGAAAGCACCCTTCGCCAAGGGCTCGGCCGCGAAAAGGCCTGGAAACTCTGTCGTGAGCTGAGTCCCTCGTTGGCGTGTCCCAATCCGACCTGGCTGCGCCCCTTTTTTCGAGCCTGACTCCTCCCAAGAAAAACAAGAGCAGAGTCGTACGAAATAATTTCAATATGCAACAGACGGCATCTGAAGCAATTTGATGGATCGAGATGCCGGTCGTCGATCAGCACCGCACCCGCATTCCGAGAGGCTCAGGGACCTGGAGACGTCAAAACAAACTCGTTCCCGCCTTAAAAAAACGATATGCTTGTTCTTTCCCCGACATTGACCCTTTGCCCATCCTCGTTCTATCAAAGCATCAGCGACACCAACTAGATGCCCCCATGCGGTAAATGCTGACATACGAAATTGGAGACAGCTGTTAGGCGGGCCGTCTCCCACCAAAGGGCGCGATGGCCGAGTGTCACCAACGGCGCCCAATCGGAGAGTTCCTGGCCGGCGGTAGCCTAAATCTCGTGGACGCGACCGCTTTGTTATTCCATCAAGAGTCCCCAAAAACAGGACGACGATTCAACTTACAGGTAGTTGACAGGGGAGCAAACAAGACTAGTCTAGTAATTGAACAAGTCTGCGGCACAGCACTCGCTGAAAATTACCGCCATGTTGGATGGGGTTATATATAGCCGGCCAAGGAGCCTGCGGGAGAGAATTAGCTGGCGCGTCTCGTAGCATCTCCGTAGCCTGATCGACCTCTTGGCCAAAATGAAGCGATTCACGACGTTGCTCCTCGCCTCTCTTGCCAGCATCTCGGCGGCGCAGGAGACAACCACCAAGATCGACGTGATTGTGCCCTGGCTCGGCAACACGTCGTATCAAGCGTCCGTCAAGGACGTCAGCCCAGAAGCGACCACGTACATCCTCGGCTGCAGGAGCGCGTGCGTGGGCAGGGCGACGCTGTACGCGGGACAATTCATGGGCATCACCGTCATCGAGGGCCCCTCTACCGTCGCCGTCCACCACACCTTTACCGCAAGAGACGAGTGAGACCCTACCATCTCATCCAACCAGAGAGGAGAGAGCGAAAGAATGATATGGATAGAATTTTGCTATCCGGGAGGTGCTTTCTGGCTATCCGGAAGATATAAGTTTTATAATTGTTTTTATTATTGTTGTAGTTGTTGTTATTTTTATTATTAAATTTTTTTCTCTGTTGTTGCTGTCCTTGTTACTTCCTTGTTGTCCTTGTTGTCGCTGTTGTATTTGTCATTCTTGAGGTGGCAGGCGGAAGGCGGATAGCAATACAACAATTGGCCGTGTAAAAAAAATTGGCTACCTCCGGATAGCCAGAAAGCACCCACTGGATAGCAAACCTCTATGGATAAACAGGCCAGACTGACTGATATCGACCAGGTCTATCGGCTTCGAGGGCTCCACGTCCGGCGACGCGCTCGTCTACCAGGAGGTGCAGACCGTGAGTGGCCAGACGCTCAAGTTGGCCGTGATGAACGTGACCACCGGCGTCGAGAAGTTGGCGGCGGCGCCAACGACGACGACGTCTGAAAGGGCGACGGGGGCAGCCACGCAACAGGCTTCTTCCACCGGCGCTGGCACGGCGTCGCGGACCGGTGCGGGCTCCCCGACGTCGACGCCCAACGCCGCCTCTTCCGGCCGGGTGAATGTTCTCGCGGGACTGGTCGGCGCTGCTGCTGTGGCCGGGGCCGTGGTGCTTTGAGTGCGAAACAGGTACTTGCTCGTCTATGGGTCGTTGTTGCTTCGGCATAGCAGGTTGGGAGTTGTTGAGGGCAAAAGACATCCTTAACATCGGTATCATTGAGCATCAAGGCGCGGGAGTTGTGCTGCTGATAGAATATATCATTCGTTACTCGCTTTTGATAGGAATCCTAAGTCAGCGTAATGCCTAACCACTGGATTCCTTCATGAAAGTGCTCTTCCCCAGCTCGCTCTGGAATACTCCCCGGACGATGATTGTAAATCGATGCCCCCGTAGTGAATGTCAATAACTTGGCCCAGAGCCGTCAACATCCTCGCTCCGCCGCTCTCTCATGCTCATCGCCAATTATTCAGCCTTATTCCACCCTCCTTCTTCTCAGGTACGACTGCACGTCCGGCGATACGTACGGCGGCTTGGTTTGCTTAGGCTCCTCGTCGCGAGCATGCCGGCCGAAGTAGACGGCGCAGACGAAGCAGAAGAGGAGCCCCGCTACGATGAGCCCTTCGGTGATGTTGCGGGCGGTGGGATACTCTGTGAAGGCGGTCTGTTCCTGGGGCGCCATTTCTTCTTCCGTTCTTTGTGTCTTTGCTTTCTGTTTCTTCTTTGTTTGCTTATTCGTTTGGTCGGTTGGGTATGACTGCCAGTGAATTGATAGAGGTAAGTCAGATCTGATGATGGATGGTTTGGATGAATGATGTATCTCGGGATTTGCTGTTGTAATTTCCACGTCTCCGTTGAAGTCGATGTGGCTTTATACTCATACTCGGAAGAACCATTTGCCCTTTCCATATTTCAAGTTGATGCAGCTGCGAGTCTGTTAGACAAGCAGCTTCCTGCTCGTTCCGACAGTAAACCCCCTAGCTGGGCATAGACCTGCCTCATATATTCATCCTCGAAAGGACCACTTGCCCTTTCAAAAGTTGCGCCAAGGCAGCTAGCTGCCTGTCTGTTCGACAAGCTGCTTCCTGTTTGTTCCAACATCAACAACCCCTCTAAATAAACATAAGTCTACATATGTGGCAGTTAGAGGGAACATAAGGCGCAATTTCTGTTCGCCAATTGCGGCGTCGCTTTTGCGACAACATAAGTAAAGAAACCCGTCAATATCATCAGAACAAACACGAGAACGAGCGGGAACAGGCGCGAAAGGCGCGAAAGGCGATGTTTGTCAGGAAGGGGATCAGCAACCGCTGCTTTATTCATATCTTCAACAACTCCCAGCCTGCTATGCCGAAGCAACAACGACCCGTAGACGAGACTCTACAACCATGCAACATGCTACACAAAATTCACGCAAGTCATACATCGACGAGTTGGAACAACCACTCGGCGTCCTAGTGAAATTTACTGAATGGGATCCTCGCGGCCGTCCTGCCAGCTGCTGCAGTTGACGCATCGGAGGGCCTAGCCGGAATATCAGCATAAAACCAACACCAACGCCCGGGGACGTAAGGGAACCCACCTTCTCGCTGATGCGCTTGCGGCAGTACTTGCACTTAACAGTGTGCTTGATGATGGGGTCGCGGGAGAAGAACTGGAAGATGTGCGCCAGCCCGTAGAGCGAGACGCCGACGCAGAGGAACGAGATGAGCTGGTTGACGAACGACCCGTACGCGAGCACGACGGCACCGTCGTCCTTGGCGCGCTCGAGCGTCGTGTACTTGTTCTCGTGGCTGTAGTTGGGCCCGCCGCGCAGCACGGCGAACTTCTCCTCCATGTTGCGATTGATGGGGAAGAGGATGGAGAGGGGCGGCATGAGCACGTTGGACACGAAGTTGTTGACGAGGTTCGTGAACGAGGCGGCGATGCTTCCCCCATGGTTAGCTTCTACGAGGAACGGGCTGAAATATTGCTGTTCCTGCTTGAGGAGTAGAGTGAATCCGCAAACCCAAGACGTCTTGGGCAGAGGCGGTCATCACCAGACATGTGGAAGGGCACGCGCGACTCACATCAATCCGAAGGCGATGGTGAGGATGTCGCCCTGCAGGGCAAAGTCGAGGAAGCCGCTCCAGAAGCGGCGCGCCTTGACGTGGCCGCGCTGCAGAAGCGACTCCTCCTCATCGTTGCTGTTGAAGCGGGGTATGCTCACGGCGGACGAGATGCGATCGTTGAGGGAGGGCATCGTGTCTGCGGTCTCGGGCTTGATTTGGGCCTGAACCCCTTTCCTCCACAGTGTTTCGGGCTTTCTCGTCTGTTCGAGAGCAACTAGGACCTAGGAAACGCAGCGAAGCTTGTGTAACGAACAGTGTGAATGTGAGGATATATTGCAAGACCTATTGGCGTAGTCAACGGTGACGGGCGTTACGTTGTAGGTTGAATGCGGTGTGGTCGGAATTGTGGAGCCAGACTGGCGGTCGAGGTTAGGTTGGGCTTCGGCCGAGGATGAGGCTGGGACAGCTGGTTTCCTGTTTGGGAGCAATGACGTACCCCACATTCCGGCGCTGCGGGACGCCGGCCCCGGAGCATCCTTCGGCACTGATGCAAGTCGCTATGGTTTGGTTAGAGAATTTCACAGTTTACTATCCAGGAGGTAGCCCATTTTTGGCCAATTATTGTATCGCGTTCCGCCTACCACCTACCGCTTACCGCTTACTAGCTCAACAATGATGATGACGGAGATAACAAAACCGACAAGGTCGGTAACAAGGAGGAGGACAGCAATGAAAAGGAGGACGGTAATGAGGAGGACGACGATAACAACAATAACAGCAGTACTGACAACAATAAAACTCACACCTCCCGGATAGCAAAGTTCGTTGGAAATGGCACCGACTACGGTGATATCATCACTGGGGAAGCCTTTCGCAGCTATTCCCATTCGCTTCACGCGCAGAAAGTACGTTAATTTGGCAATGGCCAACCAAAATTTAAGATATTATTTGGCTTGGGAGGGGGGTTGGTTATTCTAAGCTGGACCCGTGCATTCTATGGTCTCGTCTGTCGCATCAATGGTATCGTCGGAAGCAAGGAAAGGATCGTAATGTCGCGGGCGCCTCAATATGCCAGATATCAGGCGACCGGACAGAAGTGTCGTACAAAAAGCTGCGGTGTCCCAATCTAAGTGAAGTGAATCCGCACCAGTATTTAGTTTACTTCTTAATGACGGGTCGAGAAGCTGCCCTGGTTGTGTTTCTTCCCGGCGTTGCTCCTCCCGGTCGAGTGTCGCGCGACGCAGAACTGGGCCATCCAGAAGACCGCTGCCGCAAACATGACGGCGAAGGCGACCCAGGAGATGATCATGAACTTCTGTCCCGCCTCAGCCGAGATGCCAACGTCCTCGCCGAGGTCCGTGATCTGCTTCGCGCCTTCTTTGGCGCCGATGGTGGTAATAAGACTGCCAACGAAGAGCACGAGGGCAGCTAGGATGGCGAAGGCAAAGTTGGGCAGCGTCATACTCTTCCTGAAACCGAGGAAGAAGGCGGCAAGCGAGCCAAGGATGGCCAGACCCGAGAAGCCGATGGCCAGAACGTAGAAGATGAAGATGGCAAGGAGGAACTTGTTAACCTTCTCCATGGTATCCTCGATAGTGTCGGGCCAGTTCAGGTCGGCGAGACTCAGCTTCACGGGGCCTAGCTCGAGTTGCTGGTCAAGCATCTTGGTGAGGTTGACGTTGGCTGGTAACTAGTTAGCAATGCGGCAAGGACATGGGGTATGAGTCGGTACTCACGACCAGGCGACGGTTGGGTGCAGTTCGTGGTGTTGAGCCAGGCGTTGGGAGCCGTGACGTTGGGGGCCCAGTCACCCTGACACACGTCCATCAGGTGCAGGGAGTACCATTCCGAAATTCCCAGCTCGTCTGCGAGGCGGTCCGCCACGTCGTTGCCGATATCGTTGATGACGTCGCCGACCTTGTCGCGGACGCCATCGACCAGGTTGTCGAAGAAACTGTTGTCGGTCGAAGAGGGGTTGGCTTCCTCGGTGGACGTGGGGACCAAGTTGTGGCCCAGGGTGGACATGTTGAGGCGGACGACATCGTAATCCTCCATGAAGCCCTGCGACCGCCCGGCGAAGAGGGCGAGGAAGGAAAGGACGAATGCCACTATGGACAGTACCAGCGGCACTATCACGGTGAAATGCATGTTGCCGGCGGTAGAGCGCTTGACTCTGGTTAGACAAAAGAAATGTGGTTGGATGAGGACGATGGCACGGATAGGCGAATGGGCGCACGACAGACTCGGTGAGGCGGAATCCCAAGTGTCGATTCGATGTGAGTGTTGCAGTTGGTGCTGTCTAGTACTTGCTGGAGAGAGGAATGGGGGGAGAGGAGAGGAGCAAGAGCCAGAGAGACCCTTAAGACAGAAAAGGGTCCAGGCCTTAAGAGGGAGAAAGTGCAGCCCCAAAAACGGGTGAATCACGTCGGCATCTGAGACCCCAGAAAGCAATGATGCAACCAAGACCCTGAGTGGGCGTGAAAGACTGCTGTGTTGATGGGCAGCAACAAGGCGGCCAGCCCCATCGGCGTCACTTGACTGGACCAGGGCATTTCCATGGCGTTGGCGGTAGTCGGGCAAAGGACATGGTCGCAAATGAGAAAGAGGCGAGCTTGGAACATGATCTGGTGCGACTTCGACGAGTGCTGGTTTTGGCGAGTGTGGGCCGTCGAACAGCACACAGAAAAGAAGGTTGTATCGGGCCTGACGTGGCCAAGATTTTAGTCATGCGAGAAGGGTGTTGTTGTTGACGTGCGGGTTGGGCGCCGGGCGAAGATCCATCTCCAAGTTTGCGTCATCGGTCCCCGTTCACGAGTGTTCTGAGCCACAACTTAGCTTAGCTAAGGTAGTGTTCTCCCTCCCGGATGGAGCCACTGGCAAACGGGGGCCCCACACCATCCGGTCTGGAACCCCGTGTGGCCGTCCATCGGATGACGCCCGGCAAAACCTGCTTGGGCGGTGCAGGGGTGTGGCGCCAGGTTTTGGGGCGCTCCCAGCCACTCGAGACCCTGAAGGGTCCAGCTTCTGAGGCTGTTTAGCGCTGTGGATGTCGTCTCCAGCGCGTCTCCAGCGCGCGAAGCGAGACTGGCAGAGCGAGCTCGGACTGTGGACAGCGCTAAACAGATCTCCAATCCTTACCGGAAAGGAAGCCGGGCCTGACCTGCATTCTTCCCAGTCCGATCGTCGTCCTGTGCCTGGTTTCCTGGATGGAGAAGTGGGATTGACTTTGTCCCATCTTGCCGTGTTCATCCAAAGATGCAAACAAAAATGGAAGCAAGTTCAAGCTCATCGGCAGATGCGAATAGCTTCATTTTGGGTTCCTCTTTCCTCGATCGCTGCCCTCCTCATCCATTACGGGTGCTGTTGTTGCCAGTCGTCGTTTCAGTCAGCTGCTTGCTCGACTGGCATAGCAACTTGCCAGGAGTTCCAATGCAACAATCGACCAACCAAGTTAATACATACACACATAGAGTATATTCTTCCTTCGCTGATCAAACTGCAGGGTCTCCGATCTCTGTTAGGAACAATATCTGATGGCTCGTCAATCCTCTCAAATACGACATGTTGATTAAACTGCTTATTCACCTTCCACTTTCGGACGGTGTTTCAGGGGGAGGAATCCCTCTGCTTACTGTGCCGTTTGGCCTTTGAATAATGACCAGTGCCTCGACCCCCAATTCTGGCGTTTTCTCTCCTCCTGTCCCCTGCAAATCGCTTCGCTCACACGCTCTCGTTCGCCATGGCCAATTCATCCTCAATCGTGTGCTCCCTCACCGCCGACGACGCCTTCGGCCCAATCGTCCAGAACTGCCGCGACGGCTTTGACTTCACCCTGACCTTTGAACAATGCCTCTTCACCATCCTGCCCGCCTCCCTCCTGCTCCTCGTCGCGCCGCTCCGGATGCGTCGCCTCGGAAAACTGCCCCGTGCCGTGTCTGGCGACGCCCTCCGTCTAACCAAACAGGTCGTCATCGGCGTGCTCGCCGTCCTGCAGCTCGTCCTCGTCGCCCTGTGGGCCACCCGGCACGCCGCGGGCCGGCTGCGAACCGTGTCTGTCGCGGCCTCGTGCGTGTCGTTCGTCGCGAGTCTGATGTTTGGCGGTCTCTCGTATATAGAACACTCGAAGAGCCTTAGGCCTTCGTCCATCCTGAATACATACACTCTCGCATCGCTGGTGCTGGACGGAGCAATCCTCCGCACCATGTGGCTGTCGCACTTAAGCGTCGCCATCAGCGCAGTCTTCTCCGCCTCGTTCACGCTGAAGCTCGCCCTCGTGATCCTCGAAGCCCGGGAGAAGACCCCGTACCTCGTCGGCTCCGGCCGGCCGTGCAGTCCCGAGGAGACCAGCGGCATCTACAGCCGCGGCCTCTTCTGGTGGCTCACGCCGCTGCTGCGGACGGGGTTCCGTCGTCTCCTGAAGCCGCTGGACCTGTTCGCTCTGGACCAGTCCATGTCGGCTGCGGTGCTGAACGAGCGCTTCTGGCTGCACTGGAACAAGACTCCGACTCCGTCGTCTTGGCCTGGGCAGTCGGACGGATCGCCTCGTCCGCACAGCTACCGGCTCATTTGGGCTTGCATCTGCACGCTCAAGTGGCAGCTTCTGGTAGTCGTCCCGCCGAGGCTCTGCTTGCTGGCCTTCACCATATGCCAGCCCCTGGTCTTGAACCGGTTCCTGGACTTCCTCCAGAACCCGTCCGAGACCGTGAACTATGGCTATGGGCTCATTGGCGCCTACGGTCTCGTTTACCTTGGCATCTCCATTGCGTCGAGCTTCTACTGGCACAAGGCCTTCCGCTCCCTTAGCATGCTCAGGGGCGTCCTGGTTGCCGCAATCTACACCAAGACAACGGAGCTGAGAGTCTCCCCCAGTGACGACTCCGCAGCTGTGACTCTCATGTCGACCGATGTAAGTTTTCCGCAACCCCTTCCATCATCCTTTCTAGTACTGATCGATGCTAGGTCGAAGCCATCATCCGTGCTTGGCGCGAGATCCATGAGTTCTGGGCCAACATCATCCAAATAGCCCTTTCTACCTGGATTCTCAGCACTCACATTGGCTACGCCGCGGCGGGACCCATAATCGTGTCGGTCTTTGCTCTAGTCGTAACGATTTTCTTCGCCCCTGCAGCCCAGAAATATCAAGTCGCCTGGGTAGAGAAAGTCCAGAAGCGCATCGGTATGCTAAGCCCCCAATTCGAGTCTTGCTTCTCGCTAATAATTCTCCAGGGATTACCTCAGCCATGATTGGACACATCAAGAGCATCAAGATGTCGGGCCTGGCGCAGAAGCTCTCCAGGACTCTCTCAGACCTCCGTCTTTCAGAGATGAAGGCTGCTGTCCCGTTCCGTGTCATCGGCGCCATCACATCGGCCGTCGCCCAAATCCCCCTAATGATTGCCCCAGTGGTGGCCTTCGCCATGTACACGGGGATTGCATCCAAGACTGGCCAGACGCTGGATGCTACAAAGCTTTTCGCGGCTCTGTCTCTGGTCATTCTCCTGGCGACGCCCCTTTTCTGGATGTTCGAGGTCGTACTCGACTTGAGCGCAGCTCTGGGGTGTTTCCACCGCATCGAGACGTATCTCAGCGAACCGCCGCGGGCCGAGTATCGATCTCTCCCGACGGGCTCTTCGCAAAGATCAGCTTCTGCTGGAACCAACAAGTCTTCTGTGGAACTAGTCAACTTAAAGAACAATAGGGATCGTATTCCTTCCCGGGGTTCTCATGAAGATGCTGCGATCCTCATCCAAGGATCATCATTCAGCTGGAAACAAGAATCCAGTGCCGTACTTGAAGGACTGGACTTTAAGATCGCGTCAGGTCAACTGGTTATGCTCGTCGGTCCCGTGGCATCCGGCAAGAGCACACTCTTGAAAGGACTCCTCGGCGAGGTCCCACATGTTAACGGGAAGGTGGCTCTGTCCAGTTGTCGCATCTCCTGGTGTGAGCAAAGCCCCTGGCTTATCGTGAGTGGAATCGGACATCCTGCTCAAAACGCGCTGACATCTTTACAGAACGAAAGCGTTCGAAAGAACATCATTTGCTTCTCTGACTTCGATGAGAGCCTCTACCACCAAGTGCTAAGGGCGTGCGACCTAGAGAAAGACCTTGCTCAAATGTCAGAAGGTGACGAGACAATGATCGGCAGCAAAGGTCTTGCCTTGAGTGGAGGTCAGAAGCAGCGTGTTGTAAGTAGCACCGGACGCAGATGCTTTTCTCAACGCTGACAACGCCCAGGCTCTTGCCAGGGCCATATACTCTCGGCCTCAGATAGCTCTGTTCGACGATGTCTTTAGCGGACTGGACAATCACACTGCAAAGAAAGTGTTTCGCCGCCTCTTCAGCTCCAAGGAAGGTATTCTCAGGGCTTGGGGAACGACGGTTGTCCTCGCAACTCAATCAGGTATGCCCCTTTCTCGTTTCCACAGTCCTTTTCCAACTTGAGCCCCGGATAACACGAAATCTTTAGTTGGCTTCCTCCCTCATGCGGATGTAGTCATTGCTCTTGGAGGCGGCAAGGTGGTTGAAATGGGAACTTTCGAACAGTGCCGCCCAGCAGATGGCTACATACGAAGTCTCGTTTCTACAGATGGTAGGAACATGGACAGCGAAGACATCGACGCCGACGCAGCTACTGAAGAAGCCGCCGAAGAGCCGTTGGAGAAGAAGATCAAGGCAGTCGAGGAACAGGAAGACATGCGAAGACAGCTAGGTGACTGGAGTGTCTATGGCTACTACTTTGGCAGCGTTGGCGCCGTTCTCGTCGCCATCATGTTGTTCCTCCAAGTAACCTGGGCGTTCTTTTCGACCTTCCCGAGTAAGTCATTTCCCCGTCAAACCAAATATGCCATAACGGCTGACAAGAACAAACAAGCCGTCTGGTTGAAGTTCTGGACCGACCACAATGCCGAAGCACCCAACCAGGATTCCGCGTATTACCTTGGGGTTTATGCTGCGCTCCAAGTCGGGGGCGTCTTCTGCTTCGCCATTCTCATATGGTAAGTCCAGAATACCGCCCATGAAAACTGCAGTTGACTAATAGCAGCAGGTTTGTTCTCGTTCCCGTGGCTTCCAGATCTGGCATCAACCTGCACCAAAGGCTTCTTGAAGCCGTCATGCAGTACGTCAACTCCTTGCCCCTGACTTCCCGACATGTCTAATCGAAGAAAAAGCGCTCCGCTGTCTCTCTTTACGAGTACAGACATCGGTTCCATTACAACTCGGTAAGCACTCAGAAACACATGATCGATTCTGGAGACTCTAATGTGAGATAGGTTCTCCCAAGATATTGGTATGATTGATCGCAACCTGCCTCTGGCGCTGGTCGTCTCTCTTGCGAGTGAGTTCCTATGAAGGCAAGACTCTTCTTTACTCAAGCTGACCAGACACACATAGGCTTCTTCACCTGCATCGGCAAGGCCTTCCTGATCGCCTCCGCATCATGGTACATCGCCATCAGCTTCCCCGTCCTCATCCTCATCTTCTACTATATCCAACGAGCCTACCTGCGCACATCCCGCCAGCTCCGTCTCCTGGACTTGGAGGAGAAGGCACCTGTCTAGTGAGTTGGCATTCGGTCCTACAGAAAACACAACCCAAGAAATACTGACATGCATTCCCTCTAGCACGCACTTCCTCGAAACCCTCTCCGGCCTGCCCACCCTCCGCGCTCACGCCATGGCATCACCCTCGATAACGTACTCCTACAACCTCATCGACCGCTCCCAGCGGCCCTTCTACATCCTCATGCTCACGCAGCAATGGCTCACCCTCGTCCTCGACCTGACGACGACCGCCCTCGCCCTGCTGGTCGTCGGTCTCGCCGTGCGTCTCCGCGCTACCGTCTCCGTCGGCCTCACCGGCGTCTCCCTCGTCCAGCTCATCTCCTTCACCGAGACCCTTAAGATGCTCATTCAGTTCTGGACCTCGCTCGAGACCTCCATCGGCGCCGTCGCCCGCGTCAAGAACTTCGCCTCCGAGACACCCGACGAGGTCGCTGATGACGAAGCCTCCAGGGGACAGCTTCTTGGGGCTGCCTCTTCCTCGCTTTCCCAAGGCTGGCCCGACCGCGGCGCCATCGAGCTCCGCGACGCCTCGGCGTCCTACGGTGAGGCTAGGGCCCTGGACGGCATCACCCTCTCCGTCCGCCCCGGCGAGAAAGTCGGCGTGGTTGGACGCACGGGGAGCGGCAAGTCCTCGCTGCTCCTCGCGCTGCTGCGCCTTCTGCCGCTGGCTGAGGGGAGCATCACCGTCGACGGTCTCCCGCTGGACTCGGTGCCATTGCTGGAGCTGCGGGCCGCCCTCGTCGCCGTCACGCAGGACCAGTTCGTGCTGCCAGGTACGGTGCGCCAGAACGTCGACCCCTTCGATGCGGTGTCGGACGACAGTGTCATCGAGTCGGCTCTCGTGCGCGTCGGGCTATGGGATACGGTCCGCGAGAACGGCGGCCTGGATGGAGAGTTCGCGGAGGAGGCGCTGAGCCACGGACAGAGGCAGCTCTTCTTCCTTGCACGGGCGCTGCTGCGTCGTGATGTGGGACGGGTGGTCCTCTTGGACGAGGCCACGAGCAGGTATGGGTTCCCTTGACCCCTTTCATCAGAATACGAGACGGAACTGACACTCTATAGCGTCGACACTCACACAGAGCGGATGGTGAGGGAGCTTGTCCGCGAGGAGTTCAAAGAACATACGGTTATCGCTATCGCTCACCGCTTGGATACGGTCGCTGACTTCGACCGGGTCATCGTGCTGGATAAGGGGCGCATTGTGGAGGTCGGGAACCCCCAATCTCTGTTGTTAAAGAAAGGGGGAAAGTTTAAAGAGCTGTGGGATGCGAGCAAGCAGGGCGGCAGCCACGATGTTTGAATCCATTACAACCCATTAACTGGACAAGTCAACAACCGTCAAGACAACACTATGTCCGTCTATTTTCTATGTAACTGGTATCCTTCTCTGTACTCTAGTTTGTAGTCAGTGCTCGTACATCGTCCATCTTTTCTCTGTCTACGGTAATGAACCGTCCCTTCCCAGCTCTTCTCGCAACAATATACTTTTCAACGGCCCTTGCTGTCTCCGCCGTCTCTCGAAGTCTTTCGGCATCTGCTATGGGCGTGTTTTCGCTCAGCTCATAGCCATATGTCAACTTCAGTGTCGAGACCTTGCCCCAGGGCCCCTCCCAGTCGACTTTGTCGCCGTCGACGTTGGCCATGAGCGCCCTGAACCAGGCCCCACAGCCCATCAGGTCGAGGTACTCGAGCCCGTACAGGCACTTGCTCAGCTTGCGCAGCAAGATGACGGCCTCGGACCAGTCGTCGTCGAGGGAGTGCGAGTATGCCCCTGTGCCGCTGTACTGCTGTGTGTGGCCCTCGGACGAGACGACCCTGGCGAGCTTCGCGTTGGGCGTCAGTGACGGCTCGGGCCAGTAGGCCAGACTGAGGTGCGTGAGCGTCGGCAGTTTGGCCGCGAGCGAGAGCAGCTGCCTCCACGACACGCCAGGCCCGCCACCTCCGTCGCCGCTAGGCGTGAAGGCGAGGCAGAGGTGTGTGATGTTGGGCAGGAGCTTCGGCGGTAGCGAGGGCGCATCCGCCGTGTCCCACGAGTCCTGCACCGTCTCGTACGCATGCGCGAGCTGCTGCGGGAAGAGCACGTCGGCCAGCTCCCTGACCGTCATAGAGTGACCCACAGACCCCGCCAGGTCGAGGAAGTAGATGTCGTTGTTTAGCGACACGAGGTCCTCGGCCCCGATCTCCTGCCGGTGATCCTCCTGGCCGTCCTCCTCATCCAGGGCTGGAGGAATGAGGATGTTGTGCAGGTCCGCGGGGGACAGGCCTCCCTCGTACCACGCGCCAACGTACCTAGTCAACGAGGCGCGGACTCGACTGGGCAACGTGTGCAGGTAGTACCTGTCGTAATCCCTCTGGAGCTCCCAGTTCAGGGCCATCCTACGTAGCAGGAGGTCCGTCAGGCTGCCCTTGTCCGGCTCGTAGGAGCCCGGCAGGCCCTGGACGGCCTGGCCGGGGCCACGGTGGGCGGCGTGGGCTCTGGAGACATTGCTGCTGGAGCGCGAGAGCCAGCTGCGCGGAGGCGGAGGGCCAGGCGGAACCCTCCTCCCTGAGGCGTCGAATCTCGGGACACGCCTAGGCGGCGGGGGAGGCGTCTCGGGGATCTGGAGGATGTGTCGGAGAGCAGGCGGGACAGAGGGCGTGGCTACCGCTGATGCTGATGACGATGCTGTCGTGGTACGGCTGGGAGAGGATCGGCGGAGATCGGCCAAGAGTTCGTTGACGCCCTTGCGTTGGCTCGCTGTTTGTTGCGTTTTCGTGTCAGTCCAGTCCTGGGGCTACGCAAGGAGAGGTCACGTTCGGGAACGCGGTGGGGGGTGGGGGGAAAGGGAAGGGAAAAGGGAAGGGAGAGGAACTGGGACGGGGGATGCGGATTGGACAAACGGGTAGAGGTCGAGGCTGAAGCTGAGACGCCCAGCGATGCGGGGGCCGTGGATTGCGGCTTCGAGTACTTTGATTGATGCCTTTTCTTAGGCATGCCCAAGGAGAGGACAAGATACGGGAAAAGCTTCCGAAGAGGTCGCGAGACAGAGAGATGCCACCACAGGAGGCAGCAGCAGAGGACGCGGTGGGGTGCAGAAGAGGGCAGAGAGCGTCGAGCAAACAAACTCTGGCGAACTTTTGTCGCTGCTATGTAGTGCTGCAGTTTGCGTCTGCCTACATTGGTAAGCGTCAGCGCGACAATGAGTCAATTCGCTGTTAGTTACAGCCCCGTCGGTTTTGGAGTCATACCTACCTAACTTAAAGCCGAGGGGCTCAGAAATCCTTGGTGTGGCTGGGAGCTGCTCGGAACGTTACAAACATCCCTGCTGAGGGGCGCGACTTCCAGTGTGTTGTTTGTCAGCGGGGCACTGCTCGCTCTGCGCCCTGGTTCGCCCAAAGAAAGGGCCCTGCCCGCCCTGGGTCCAGCGTCTCTCTTCACTGTTTGCCAGTTTGGGCCTTCCTCCCATTGAACGAGTCCTCGACCAAACACGTGGTCTGTGCATCCCGGCCGGCCCGGAATGGGCCCGGACAACCACACCGCACGGGGAACGCGCCCTGCCCCGCTTTCGCGGCCGACTTTCGGCGCCCCACATCGGGCTGTTTGAACCTTAGTCCGCCACGACGACGAACCTTACCGGCCCGACTGATGGCGTCTTTTCTGTTCTCAGACATCCGAAATTAACCACCCGCCCCCTGCCGACTGCACGTCCTTAGAGTTTGAGACTACACCCGCCAGCCATGTGCCACAAACCTTGGTACTCTGTTTCAGCGTCGCGAGGGCGAGTCGCTGTTTCCCCAGCTCCCAAAGTGGACTGATCCATCCCCATCTGGAGGAGACAGATGGGCCCCATGCCTCGTCGATGCCATGGCGCATCATGTTTGACTCTGCTCATCTCGTTGACATCTCGCCTCAGCAGCACTGGTGCGACCTCAGGGTTGCCAGGAAGCGGACCCATGCCGGCCTCCATGTGGCCCAAAGTCCCAGCCGACGAAGCTTATCGAGAAATGACGGCTTATTCGGGCAAGCCACCCTTCAGAGTGTGGAGGCTGAGTCCAACGGATGACATGTCGAGCCGCAATTGTCATGGCCGCCACCCGTCCCGGATAATGCTGATCAGCCGCCCACTAGATCTACTTCCTGTTACCAAATCAGTTTATGAGAGACGAGCTACAATAGAACCCGACACTTGCATTCGGGCGCAGCCAAATCACTCATAGCCACGCTCTCCTCGTGGCTTGAGTTTGTTTGTGCGACTTGCGCAATGCCCACCGCCAGACTCGAAGCGTTTAATTTTTCAGCTGCTCCTGTCATATGATGTCTCGAATCAAGCTTAGGACCGGACCTGGTCGGTGAGCTGTAGGAAGTGAGCTGACAGGAGCATCGGGTGCCAATGCTATTGGACCATTTGTCCTCTAACACTCTCGCACCTTCATTGGCTTCCCGTGGCCACGAACCAATGGCCCGTTGAAGAGGCTTGGTCCACCTTGCCGGAACGGGGACTAGATCATCTCTTCACTCAGGTGTATGCGTACAAGCAGTGACCGCCATGACGTCTAAACAGCGATCGCCTGCCATCATCCACGGAGAGGCTGACAGCCGATGGACCCATGGGTCCATCATGAAGATCCTGTCAAACGTTGCATCCACAAAAGCCCATGGTTGACTCCCGACAGGCGGGCCTGAAACTGGTCTAGGGAACAACGTGCGCCGAAGCCGCACACGGTGTTTGCTGCCGATACGTCCAAAAGCCGCCCGATTTTGGATTCTCGTGCTCCCGGCATGACAAAAGGATCGTGGTCATGCTACTAGCCACGTAGAGGCTTCTGGCAGTCCGGGCCTTGCCAGGGGTCATCGTGGGTCGACGGCCCTGGCGATCGACAGCTCTTGAGTCTTGGCCAATGTCCTGTTCCTATCCAGAAAGAGGCCTTCTGATGGGGGAGTAAGATGCCTTACACAGCATGACCAGGGGCTTGGCCTTGGAGACGAAACATGGCGCTTGGTGGCGAGAATTTTGGCTCATAGAGTCTTGTATGTTTGACAGTTCAAGATTGACAGTCCCGATCCGGAAGGAGGAAGCGAACAAATCCGGAAACCTGTACCCTTACATTGACCAGATCCGACATCCAAAGCACGAGACGGAGCAACGTGGTAAACACCCTGCGCTCAGAGAGTCCATGAGACACTTGTCGGCAGATGGCCGGTCGCGACCCGTGTATGCCGTGACGATTCCGAGGAGACGGTTCTTAGGCAAGTGCTCATCTGCTCCGTGTACCCAGACAAGTGGCTAAGAGTGTAGCATCCCATACCCGCACTGCAACATGCGAAGTCGGCCCACCACTTTTCGAACATGACTAGGCTCGCTCAGACTCTAGAGTCCAAAACAAGACCATGCAGCATGTCGGAAATGAGGCCTGATATCTCAGCGCAAGAAGGCGATAATCAGACCCTCATCGTGTGTTGGCACGGACAGGCTCACCGAGACAGTTGAATTTGCACACCTTTCTCAGCCATAACTTACAGGGTGTGGGCGGACTTTCGGCTAACGCCCTGCTTGTGCTACCTCAACTTCAAGCTGCCGCGCTAGGGGGGCTGGCTGGCTGCCTCCAAGTCAGTGGCGCAAGACGCTGTTCAGTCAACAGCGATGCCTTATTCTCGCCCAAGGCCATGTTGGTTCCATGAGGGAGAAGAAAAAGACGAGTCTAGGCCGCCTATGCGACTGCGCAAAGGCCAATCCAATTCTTTAGTCAGGGGTTCACGCTGACGGGGTTGACCTTGCGCGGACTGGAGGCCCAGCTGTCTGTCAGTGAACAACAAAGAGAACTCCCGGAGGACAAGAGCCGGAGGCCCTGGTCCCTTGACCGCTTCTTCGAATGTTTCGCAAGGCAACCAGCCTGTTGGGAAAGGCAACGAGCGCTTCCGTAACCCGTACAGATACGGGGGTGGCTCATTACAGGCTCAGGACCTAAACGCCCGCGTCGAAACAGAGAAGACGCGGTGAGCCGCTGTCAACTTATGTCCCAGTCAGGCCTCGCCTGCGATGCCATTTCCCGCCTGCGTCTGGGTTTCGAAGCCATGCAAGCACAGCAGCCCAAAGGTGATGCCGTGTTGGGAACTCGTCTCGGTACCCAAGTCAGGGGCAGCAGCAACACGCGCCATACCTGTCCGCAGAGACATTTTGTCTTTGGCGAGGGAGAAGATGATCTTGACTCGTTCCAGTTCAAAGACAGGCCTCTTGCGCCCCTGGGAGCTCGCGGCAACGGCGGGGTTCTTGCTGTTGAGGCAGCAGCTGCTGCAAGGCTCAGGTAGCCAGTGCTGGCCGGTTTGCCTCCCCAGGTCAACGACCAGGAATGCTCGAAAGACGATCCGCTTGGTCCACGGCTGGCGCGGTGCAAGACATGTAATGCTGGGGCGAGTCAACGAAGGGTGGATCTCAACGGTCAGACGGATGGCCCTTACAGTTAGCGATAGATTGCCGTCCAAAGAGGAAGCGCGTCGTCACTGGCTTTGCATCAAGTGGCATCGAAGAGACAACATGTGGCAAGCCGCGGCACGGTACCAGAAAGGCCCCTGGGGGTACCTGATGGTACATTCAGCGGGTTCGGGACACGTCGGGTCAAGGCTGAAGGCGAGTAGCTCCGAATGCCCAGATGTTGACCCCATCAGGCGCTGCAGAAGAAGAATCTCCCGCGTTCGAAAAAGTGATTTGTTACTGGGTTGGCCTTCACGATGCTGTGACACACAGGTTGTCGGAGCCCACCGATGGCCCGGTCTTGTCAAGTTTGTTCAGAGGAATAGAGTAGTGAGTTCTCCACCCTAAGCCCGAGCGGATTCAAGTTGGATCATAGCGGAAAGGAATGGGGCGTTGGAGGTAGATATGCCGTTGGGTTTGTCGTCGTTTGCGTCCTGGAGGATTCCAAGAGCGAGCGGTGTTTGTTGAGTGAGGCATTGTATTTTGACATGTCTGGCACAGAAGGGCGGAGAAAATGGTCGAAGAAAAAAGTCGACAAAGATATCAAGGCAGGGCGAAGGCAAAGTGGGCGAGAGGGTTGCGACAGCCGGTGCCCAGGAGGGCGCAATGCAAGTCGATGCAGAGCAATCTTGTTGTCGAGAAACGACGGCGCTGCCAATGAAGAGTCGGTGAGGGCCTCGTCGCGGGATGACAGCGCGATATGCAGCGAGCCACGGGAGACGGAAGCGTAGTCCGTAGTCAGGCTGAGCTTGGGCGGGGTGATGAAGTGCAAAATGCATCCATGCGGACGATAAGGTAGACGACGATACGTTGGGTTGAGCCAAGCGAGGTGGCAGAG
The DNA here is from genome assembly GCA_024584535.1 of Colletotrichum gigasporum. NCBI lineage: Eukaryota > Fungi > Ascomycota > Sordariomycetes > Glomerellales > Glomerellaceae > Colletotrichum > Colletotrichum gigasporum. Next base: position 4,495,729 of record CP077951.1, read on the forward strand.
AGAGAGAGAGAGAAACTCGGCTTGGCAGCGAGGCCTGGTAGCCTGTGGTAGGAAGGTGAGGAAAGAGACAGGGCCAGAGACAGACAGAGACTGTGGAGGGCAGAGACAGCAACAGTGCGGGATCCGGCAGCGGCAAACGCCCACTGTGTCGCGATGCAGGAAGACCGTGCGGGTGAGGCATCTCTGCACTGGCCAATGAGCAGGCGCTGTTCCCAGGTCACAGTGGGTGTTGGCTCCTCCCTCCCATAGGCTCCACTCCTACACCGATACCGTGCGAATCAAACAGGCCCACCTCTGCCCGGTGGCCACCCTCGACACCGAGCCAAGACAGTGCAAAACTTCTCCTCCACAACCGTTTCCGACGATTCACCTCGTCCAGACCAGCCCCCCCGGCACGCTTGTTTCCTCCTTTTTTGACCCTGACTACTACCAGGCACGCCCTGTTGATTGCCCGGAGAGCCGTCAGTCGCCGTGCTGGGTCGGCGTTCAGCGTTCAGCAGGCCTACACTACAGTCCCCAGAGAATTCCAGCTTGGGTTCCAGCTTGTCAAAGGCCGGCCTTGACGAATCGCCCGACACCTGTCATGCATCGCCCGGCACACCCAGCAGGCAAGAAGCAAGCACCGGCAGATATGGCCCTCCGTCTCCATTACCTCACCGGTCTCGTCATCTCCTTCTCAGCCGCTCCATCCACCTACCGCGGCATGTGCGTACAAACTCCAGCTTTCCCTCCCCGTGCCGATACCGACCCATATCGTACGGGCTCTTGGCCCGCGGATGAGGTACATACAGCCCGCCTACAGGCCCTGCGAAGGCTGGTTGCTTCACAGTGTTGCGACGCCGCCAGTGCGTACATGCTCTTACATGCCGACCGACCTGGCCGACAGACCAGACCAGACCGGACCCAGAGCCCAGAGTCAGACTCTGCGCCCACAACGACGCCTGCTCAGGCAGCGACCCTTTCGTTACCGCACCGCTCCAATCACCTCGTCGGCATCCTGTGTCACCACGCTCTTCACCCCCTGCTGTGGTCTCATGCAACAGTGACTTGCTTTCTGCACGCCAGGCCGTCAGCATCAGCACCCGCTCCCACTTGAAGCAAGCCTGCTATGAGGCCTTCTGCTGGTCGGGCGGTATCCGCCCGCTGATGAGAAAGAGAGAGAGGACCCTGGCACCCGTGATACGTCACATCACACAAGATCTGATCTATGGCAGCAGGGCAAAGCAGAAACATGGGGAAATGGTACCGTTTACACTTTCGTCTGGCAGGCGACGGCGACCGACCCGGAGACGGCCACGGCCGGGGGAAATAAGCTACCCTTCGCATCTGGGGGGCGTATTATGATATGCATATCCATGGGATGCTACCGACCACAGCAGAGGGATCGTCAGCCCTCCTCCGTCTTACGCCATCCCGCCGGTAGAGCCAGCAGGAGCAGCGTTGAACCCAGCCAAGCAAAGGTCAGATTCAGATTCTAGCGGCCCGATCCGACAGGACTGGACCATACTCGACTATCTGCTTGCCAATCCTTGACAAGCGCCCTTCTGCCTTGGTCCGGAAATTGTCATACGGTTATTGCGCTGGCCTGTTCTGCTGAGAGCCCCAGCCCAGCCCCGGAGCTCTACAAACAGCTAGACAGCTAACCAGCTAACCCGTCCGGCCTGTGAACCCTGCACTGCTAGGCTGGCAATCCCGTCACCTCGGCCGCGAGGCCGCTGCTAGCCCGGCCAGTCCGATTGAACCAAAAGCCCCGAAAATCAGACTTCTGAAACAATGAGGTCGATTCGATGCCTCAAGTATGGTGGCGCGCATCAAGTACAATTGCCTGGATCTTTCCGGTCTAGCCCGCGGGAACCTGCGCAAACGACTTATCCAACTAACGCATCGGTCTATATTGAGACCGCACTACAGAACACGAGGTGCAGAAGCTATTTCGCACGCCTGGGCCTAAACTGTCCTGTCCTGGATACAGATTGGCCATTCTACACCCTTCCCCGAGGGCCCGACTGTTTGGGATGAAAGATGCCAGTCCTTCTTTGCCCTTCTCGGGTACTCTGCCATTTCATTGGATCACTGCGGAGAGGCACAGCTCAACGGGTTCTATTTCTGCATCGTCACCTGCTGGCTAATCCACCGATCCAGGAGCTCGCTGCGCTTTTCCTGTCCAGCAGGGGTGTTCGGTATCTCGATGGCCTGGGTGCTCGTCGAGGCATTCGCTCAACACCCAGAGACACAGCATCCTGGGGGAAATGATCCGATGGCACCTTGTCAACCAGGTCCAGGCGAAACCCTATTCTCATCGCACGTGTCATGTGGCGAGCGTGTCTCTGCCGGCCGAGACACGCCTCTCTCCACGGTTTTAGTCTACAATGGCCGACATGAGGGCCGATTCTGACCTTCGAGCGTTGTGTTCAGATTAACAAGCCACCCAGGGCTGTTAGCTCGGCGTGGCAGGTTTAGGGCCGAAAGCTACGTGGTGGATCTTCAGCAAGTCCACGATTGTTGCCAAACATGTCTTTGGGCGTGGCTGTGGAAGACGCGAGGCTGCCTCCGTCATCCCCGTCAGCCCAGACTCCAAGTTCTCTGGCTGCATACAATGGTTCCGATTACACGAGGTCAAAGCTTCCTACATCATTCGCATTCACTGCCATGATCTTCTTTCAGCCAATCCGACAACATTGACGCAGGGTGTTGGTCGAATCTGAACGGCATGCAAAACCTCGATCTCAATGGCCGAGATGGCCCGCTAAACGCCCAATGCCTGCTTTCACGACTGCAACCTGCCGTTGATAGCCCACTCTCTTGCCAAGGCAAATCCTTTCCCTATCAGAAGGGGTTGTTTGTGGCGTTTCATCCAGGCCCTTGACGGACGGGTAGCTGCAGACCTGCTGCATGGAAGGAGAGGTCAGCGAGGCTTGGAAGTCGCTCTTCCGTCCACAGCGCGAGACCTCGACTTACCCGGCTACACACCGACGCAGGTCAGTAGATCCTCCGCTCCTTGGCCGGAGAAGGAAGAGGCGTCCTAAGCCCGAATCCATCTCTTGTATCATTGACATTCAGGGCGAGGGAAGGCCGGCCGGTACTGTCGACAGCAACAGGCAAGACTGCCGCTAGTCGACGGGCTGAATGGAAGAGTGCCATTCCGGCATGATCGCGTCTTCAGACATGGCCACAAAGACTTGATTGCCTGAATAGCCCCGTGGCCCTGGGCCACTGGGAAGCTTGGCCAGCAAAGTCGAGTCGTACAGGCTCTCACCCCCTGCTCAGAAGACCTCATGCCTGATTTTGACCGGTTCCTGGTACTTTCACTCGACGGCTTTGCGATAGACAGCCTTCTGTTTTGCGCCATCAGCTCACACGCCCTGATATCGTATTCTAGCAAAGGAACCGCCTGAGCAAGGCAAAGGCAGCGTTTTCAAATAGCAGCAGACTGGGGATCCTGGAACTCTGCACACAATTCAATGTCCTTCACGGCTGTCTCAGAGTCTGCACAACCCATTTGCTCACGCGTGGAGACTGAACCCCCGCCCTGCGTCTTCCGACTTCGACTTCCTTGCCCCTCGAACCCAGGGCCATCGGCAGTGTGCTTGCAAATTTTAGCTGTCTGTTATTGCTTGGTCTGTGCGACCTGTATCGAGCAGTCAGTCGCATGTTGAGCCTCCAATACATCTTCGCTGCTTCTGTGCGATCTCGAGCCAGCCACATCTGGATTTCAAGGTATATAGATACCTGGTTTCCAAGATCCTGCACTCTTTCGGTCTTTTCGCAATCTCCTTGATTCGGTCATCTACTTCCACAGTATCAAGATCTCTTCGGAAACCAAACTTGACCACGACCGCTGGCATTCAGAACTGTTTGCTGAAGCTTCCCCGTATATTACGCCACAGTCTCTGGCTACGCCCACTTCATAGCTCGACGCAGCACCCAAACCAACGCGCCAGCTGGGAAATTGGCCGACTCGCAAATTCGACCAGAGGAGCACCTCCCCCCAGACAGTAAGTCAAGTTTACAACTCTCTACTTGACGGATGCTGCCCAATTCCCTTTGCTGGAGCATCCCCTCTTGGGGAATGCTGGGTGGCGACGTGAGACGATTTCCGCCAGGGATCCTGTTGGTTTGGACCCATCTTGCCGGTTCTCCCGCGCCAGGACCCGATTCGCCTTCATATGGGTCGAATTGCTGTCGAGGCGAGGACTGCGAAATGGACCGCAAAGGCGCAAAGGCTGACGTTCATCAGGTAGATTTATCTATTCTGCTCTTCTTCCTGCAAGTGAGTGAATTCCGGTTCGATAAAGGCTCAGCGCGCAGAGAAACGACCGAGTGGCTCGTTGGTGGCTGGGAGCAGACGGGGCGACAACGACAAGTTGATGTTGGTCGAGGCGGGCAGAAGTCGAGCTCGGGTGGACGACTTGCCAATTTACGGCGCAACGGTAGCTGCATGGCTTATGCCATATCCGTCGACGAATGGCGGTGTCCTTAACACGGGGCGATCATGCTGGCTTATGGGGTCCAACGAAACGGTCACCTTCCTTTCTGACCAAAAGTCAGTTCCGTTGCTGACAGCAGACTCGGTTGGTCAGGTCGGGCAGGATAAAGGGCTGCAAGCAACGCCTTGGCATGACAGGGGCACTTTTGGAGAGTCAACCGCCGGTGAGTGTCGATGTCCCATTTCCCAGTTGGAACAGGAACAGGAGCAAGAGCAGGAGTAGGAGTAGCAGCACCAGCAGGAACAGGAGGAGCAGGAACGGAAACGACGTGTCGAGTCGAGTCGAGTCCAGGCTCAGCAACTCGCAGAAAACCCCCGACAGGCGACAGGCAAAAAGCAGGTTGGGGGTTCTGAATGGGGAGGGGATGACAAGGATGTCATGGAAGCGTCGCAGTCTGCTTGCTAACAGCTGGGGGGAAAAGAGGATCGAGGAACTGGGGCGAGAGGACCGCTGCTCCAGCACCAGCACCAGCACCAGCACCGGCACCAGTGCCAGCATCAGCACCCGATCGCCGCCCCTCTACTACGGCGCGACCCCCCTCGTCGCCGGAGACGACCGTCGTATGAATCCTCAACAGCTGCCCAAGGTACCTATAGCCTGTGTTTTTTTTTTATCGGATCCCATCACATCCCAAGCCCGATGCAGTCCAATCTCATCCTTTCCGGTCACCTCTCCCCTGCAATGGGTGCGACTTTGCGCTTCGTTTTTCCCCCTTCTCTTTTTCCTTCAATTTCTCGCATCGAGACGCGACGCTGTGCCGGCCGGACGACAGCAGCAGCACCAGTACCAGCCGCATCAGAAACAACCATGGGCCAGATTGATTAACCCAACCACAACCCATCGAGCATCTGCTGGTCGGTTAGTTGGTCGGCTGGGCTGGTATATTGCACAGTACAGCTCAGCACCGCAACTGTCGGAAGAGAGCCCCTTCGCGAGCGCAGAGCCAACAGACCTAACGGGTGGCGCGGGCAAGGCAAGGACAGGCCAGGACCGTTACTGGGCCAGGCCGCGTGCCGACGGCGTGATCCTGTCCCGAGGGACAGCCAGGCGAGGAAGCGGGCCGAGTGTGTGAGGCTTCGCGAAAAAAAAAGGTGCGTACGCGATTCGACGCTTTTTTCTTTTTCCTGTTTCTCCTGTCTGGTGCACCTCCATGGACGGCAGTTTTGATTCTGCTTTATTTTCCGTTGTTTTTTTTGCCCTCTCCGTTTTTCCCACCACGGTTTCGCCAGCCTTGTGTTAAGAGGAGGGTCACGAAGAAGCCGACTGCACTCGTCGACGTCGGATGTCCTCGGGCTTTATCCGCCCCTTGGGACCATCGACTTGACGCCCCGGACCTGGCGAGGAACACAAGACTAAAGGCAGTGGCCTTTGCTTGCGGATCGGTACCACACAAGCGCCATGCGTCCGGCACCCAAGAGGCGCTGCCTGGCATCGCGGCGCCTCTCGCTCTGGGGTGAGTGAGAGGTGGGCTGGACGGGTGTGCGGGTGTGGGTGTGGGTGTGGGCGTGGGCGTGTGTGTGTGTGTGTGTGCGTGTGTGTGCACCGCACGACTTGTCACTTTGGCCTGTCGCCTGGCTGGCTCGCTCATCTGCAAGCTGTTGCAGGACAGCCAAAGTACACTGTGGTGCCTGGTGGTATTGGGATTGTACCGTGTCTTGCACATGTTGCCTCCTCTCTTCCTCCCTCTGCCGCTGCATCTCCTCCTCATCGGTCGGGCTCAACAAGACGAGGCCCAGACCGGTCAACACCCACCCCTCCTCCGCCAGCACCACCATCTCCGCCGCCTCAAGCTGCTTCGACGCATGTTTCCTCCTTTGTGGGAAGATGTCTCTCTTTGGCGTCTCGAGCTAACTCGTCACCTCTGATGCGCTGCAGGCCACTCACCTGCTCACCCTCACTCTTACTAGCCTGCTCGTCCGCGATGGATCACGCCTGAGGCGTCCCTCCTCGACCACAGCTTTCTCAAGGTTGCAACGGCACAGCGTCGAGATCAGATTGCGAGATCTTGTTCACTGTTTCATTGTCTGTTTCCCAACAAGAGCCATGGTCTAACAAGTCCCGCCGTGCAAGCAGGAGTTCGAACCGTCGACGGGGTATGACTACCTCGACATACAGGCGTCAGGCAATGACATGCGGTACGTGGCACTCCCATTGGTCTCCCCGTCTGCGTCCGTCGGGGGACTCGTTCAAATAACGTCTCCCTGTTTTTTCGTGCCCGGGCTGCAGTGTGCTAGTTGGCTCTGGCTCCTTTTTTTAAATATCCAGACATCTGCAGCCCTCAGCAACAACCCATCCCCACCGTCCCGTCCCAGCAATCACTTTATTTTCGCTAGTGTAGAGACAAGACTCTCGGCCCAGCCTCTCCTCCCCTCTCCTCCTGCTCGGCTCAACCTTTCTGGTTGACGAGACTCGGGAAGAAGAAGAAGAAGAGGTCGCGTGCAGAGGCGAGAGATTCGATCTCACCAGCGGCAAAAACAACAAAGAGGGAAAAAAAACCGAAGGACATGGAGAGGCATGGGTAGCTGCCTTCTGGCACCCAACGTGCCACTAGAAGTACGCAGGCGCTCCCGCCTATCGCCGCGAGATGGTGGTGTGTCCTCGCATTTCCCGATCCTGTATCCGCTGGCCGTTGTGCAACGCGCTGCTGGCAGTACGACGAGCTGGTCGCACTGACACTGTGTCTCGCATGCGGACGCAGTACAGCAGTTGTCGTGCCAGGCTTCCAACTCTGCTTTGTACATTGCGCTCGCTTTGAGGGGGGCCGCTCGGGCTGACGGGAACATCAGATACGAACACAACGCCAATGCTCCTCTGTCGACGATCGAAGGCCCGCCACAGCAGCCGACGCTCTTAAATCTGTTCAATCCACCTATAACCACCGCCTCTCCGTACTCCACGGACGGCGGCTTCTACCATCCTGCCGCCTCTCACGTCTTCCCTAGCCTGGACGTCAGGCGCCTGGGCTCAAAGTAGGTCGCACACCGTCCCCCCGACAACCCCGGATGGAAACGCTCCTGGCAACCGAAGAGAGAACATGGCCAAACTCACAGACTTACTTGACAGTAGCACCTCGTCGACGGGAATGGCACATGCCCACCGCTCCACAGCATTACCCCATCCTGGCACACAAATCACTGCTCGAGACCAGTACTCTCCGGCGACGCCATCTTTCAGGAGGGTCTCTGAGCACCAGCCCAGATCGCCATCATACCCAACCGCCCTGCGACGTCATCCCATATCACCAACCTCTAGCCCCATCACCGGTTTCACTGCACCAGCTGCTCTGAGAATGGATCCCGGCCACTATCCCCCGTCCTCTTCCAGGACACAGACGACAAGCGTGCCTCCGCTGAGCCCCATTACAACCCTGGGCGTCCTCCAGTCCGCGGATGGATCGGGCGTACCCATCAAAATCGACATACACGGCAACATCGACAAGGGCTTCTTCCTGTCCGACGACGACTGGACCTGCTACAGGAGGAACTACTTCTCGTGCATCTGCTCCTTCAGCCTGAGCCCTTTCTATCCCGCCCACCAGACACTGCAGTTCATCCAGTCAGGCTCCACCCAGCCATACACTGTCCAAGGCTTCGCCATGTCCATTTCGGCAGTCGTCTCGGACAACGACTCGCACACGATCGAATTGGTGCAGCACACGCCCAAGCGAGACAAGGGGCCGATCGCAAGGCCTGAAAAAGTGCGCCTCCACCCCAAATACCACCAGACATCGCACCCCCTCGGGCTCTACTCCCATGACACAATGACACCGCTGTCAAGACCTGGGTTTTCGGATGGGGGAAGCTTCCCGGGTGGCCAGCAGGCGCCCGACTCTTATCAGACCGAGCACACATTTGAGCGCATCCAGTTCAAGCAAGCGACGGCGAACAATGGAAAGAGACGGGCTGCCCAGCAGTACTATCATCTGTTGATTGAACTGTGGGCCGAAGTAAACCAAGGACCGGAGCAGTTCATTCGGATCGCGTACCGAAAGTCCGCCAAGATGATTGTGCGCGGCCGTTCACCGGGACACTACCAGAACGAGAGGCGTGCCAGCACCAGCAGCGGGCCCGGCGGATCGGGCGGCAGTTTGACGGGATACCCGAGCAGCGCGATACTTGGCTCAGACTTCTCAACCGGGGGCTCGATGATGGGAGGTGGCTATGGGCCAGGCTTCGATTCACGCGGTGGGGGCCACTATACAGCGCGTCACCACCCGGGCCTCGATCCCATGATCCCCCCCGAAGATGCAAAGGCCATCGAGACGGCAAAGGATTACCAATACTACCCAGGTCCCATCTACGACCAGCCAGACTCCCGAGGAGGGGTGGAAATGTTTACGCACCACCGAAATGGGCAGGACAACATGGTGCCACACATGACGTCAAGCTACGACCCGCTTCACGACAGAGTCAAGCGTGACCCTGAAGGTGGCATGCTGCCGAGCATTTTCCAACCGGGAGCGCTTGTGTCGAGCCAGAGATGCAGCACCTACGAGGGCAAGTCGACGTCAGGTGGCTATTACCCGACAATGGTTCCGCAGTCCGGGGTTAACCTGACGAACATGACCTAACAAAGTTTGACCGACTCGACCTTTTGCAGGTGGATCATGCAGCCAACTCGGCAGTACACAATGGGAAACACAATGCGGAAATGGGTACGACGATGTTGGCAAACCAGTCGCTTTGCTTTGGAACCCCCCTCCTCTTTTGATTTTGTTCTCCAGAGAAATATTCACACCCTTTCGGCATAAATTTCGATGGCGAGACTTTTGTTTTTGGCGCATGGAAACAGTAGGGGCATTCTGGGACAAGGCGATATCCGAATGAGAATGGATGCATCATGTTGGAGAGAAAGAGACAACCTGGTCGGGGACAGGGATCACACGGCGAACCGGCGCGCGGAAAACAAGAAAGAATAATTGTGGTTTGGTTTGGGGGCAAGGGAAATTTGCCCAACATACCCAGTGTCGAACACGTCACGGGAAGGAAAAGTTTGGGAGAAAAAAACATGCTGGCCGTCTGGCCAGGCGGGGACACGGGGAACGACAGGCATTGTTAGGGATACCCGCTGCGCATCTTTGTTTGGGCTTTCCTTCTTTTCTCTTTTTCTTTGTTTTCCTTTCCTCCCCCCGTTCGTCTTGGCTAACTACCCACCTCTTCTTTTCTCTGGTCATATGGTTTTTGTAATAATGTGAGGATACGGAACATTCGCTTCAGCAAAGAAAACCTTTCGATATCACACTTGTGGACAACGGGCGAGGAGAGAGAGACACTTGCGGGGGGGGGGGATGAGAGGGATCGGTGTTTTCGACGGATGAACGAACGATACGGCAGAAGACGTCAAGATATGAAGCTTTGCACACGTTGAATGGGCCAGGTACTGGGGAAGGCATTCGCGGGCGCCAATGCCAGGTACTTGGTATGTTTTACGGGACTGCAATATTTGCTACCACTTATCCCCTTTAATTTTTTTTCGAAATACCCGCCATGAGGCGCCAAAAAAAATATGACATACCCATTATTCCCCCTCAAGAAGTCGGGTAGGCAGATCTGCTCGCTTGCCATGTTGCTTGTCCACTCTGGTGCTGCTCTGATGTTTGCTTGTCAGGCACAGGCGCCATTCCGACTGGGCGATATGCGAAGAGCCCTCAGTGACTGGCTGCCATAAGACTGGGTACGGACGGAGTGGGAGAAGGGCAGGCAGTCCACGTCTCGTTTCGCCCCCAGAGGAGCGAGGAAGACCGAGAAGGGCCCACAATGGGCTCCTCTGCCCCCCTTCCCCCCCCCCCCTCGACGTCGCCGTCGTCGTGAATGCAAGCAAGCCCAGGCAAACTTTGCGTCCTATTACGGCAGTTCCCTGCATATTTTGGTTTTCCCTGTCGGCTTGGCCCGGAGACCCCTGCTGTGGCCATCGGGTAGATGAAGGATTGGCATTGGACGGGCTGCAGGAGCAGAAGCTACGGCGGCAGTGACGGTGGCAGTGACAATATCAATGGCAGTGTCAGTAACAGGGGATGGATGGGATGGGATGGGAGGGGACCTGGGCTGGGTGTGTCGTGTGTGTCTAGGCAGTAGGCAGGTGTGTGGCACAAAACACATCCATCTCCGGTCTTCTTTTCTCTTTCCCTCATGTTTCAAGGACCCGCACCTCTTCCCTCCCACCCCTCTCCTTCCAAGAAACGCGGGAACGAAGAAGAAGAAGAAGCAGAAGAAGCCCGTCGAAGAAGGGTACGATGAAAGAAGGGTGGTGGTAAAGCAGAACCCGCTGGTCTGGTTCTATACGAACCTTGTCGGAACACAGCATGAACGACGGGAAAAGGGGGGGGGGGGGGGGGGGTTACCTGCCTTGGGGGATCACGGCTTGGTCTGCGGTGAGATTCGATGGGCGAATTTGCGCAAGAGACGAGGGATAGGGAAGGGGGCTGAGGCGTCGCTGGTGATGATGCCGGGGCCCGTTGGTTCATGCGCGCGGGCGGGAGAGAACGCTTCGGGGAGGCAGCACCAGTGGTTTCAGCGGGTGCGTGCGCCGGACGGTGGTTGGCCGGTGAAGAAAGACGAGCAGGAGGCTGTTAGTTCCCGTTGTGCTTGATGAAATTTCCCTCCCTCTGGGTGTGCGTCTGGCCCTGGTTGTTTGGCTGTCGTTGCCTTGCGCCAGCGCGTGCAGCCACCCGTTCAACCAGAAGAATTAAGGGCGGCGGCCTCCTGTCGAGGGGACCCTCCCGCTGAAGGGGTGGACACACGCGCGCGCGCGCCTGGCTGGGAGGAGGGGGCGCTGTATTGCAGCAGTTTGACTTGTAGCAGTTTGACGAAAGAGAGGGAGAACCTGGAAGGGACAGAAGGGGCCGGAAGGTGGCTGGCCGGGATGGGTTTGTCGGGTGGTGGAGGGCGAGTCGCACCGCATCGCACACACACACACACACACACATCCCGGCCGGGCCCCCAAGTCCAACAACCCCTGTGACCATCTCAATTTCTGGTTGAGCTACCCTGCCGGACGAATATGACAAGAGTTGTGGGAGGTGGTGCTTGGGGGTTGGTTGGCCGAGGTAGCGGAGCAGAGCAGCGCAGAGATGTGTTGTGCGTGTTAGTTTGCATTCAAGGCACCGAGGTGCTGGTTCACGGCGCTTGGCTGCGGGATTATGGCCCCAGAATGATGGCAATCGGCTCTGTCGCTCAATGTTGAGAGGTCGCGGGCTCGTGTGTGTGTGTGTTGTGGTGGGAGCTAATGCGATTGAAAGAAGAAGGGGGAGCAAGAGAGCCATTGTGTGGATGATTGCCAAGGTCCGGGCTTGGGCTTGGGTTGTGTTGGTGAAGAGGTTGTTGGCCTTCGGGACGAGGGGGGTGCTGCAAGCCACGCATCCGAAGCACTGGGACAATGATCTCGGCTCGGTTCCCCTGGTCGAATCCTTTGCTATCCGACCGCCCTCCCTCTCCCTCTGAACCGCGCCGGTCTCGGTCTCGATTCGCAATGCATGCCTGCCTTAGTCTCGCTTAATAATGTCACCGGCACCGGGGGAGACAGGGCCGCTGCCGGTGTGGTTGCCGGACAGTGTACGATAGGTATCCCACCTCATCTCTCTGGCGTGTGGCTTACGCAGATATTTGTTGTGAGAAACTGCATGTCTCAAGCGACGTCACCAGTATTTTCCTCTCACCTCGCGGCGGTGATGAAGTCATGTAAGTCAGAATAGACTGAGGGGGAACGGGCAACGACTCCACCGGTTCAGCTGATGTCCAATTAAGGTTTTTGAGTGACATCCCGGGACTCAGACCTGTTTTGTTTTAGTTTCTGGAATAAGAAGGCAGAAGAGTCTTAGTTTGAAGGGGGGGACGATGAGCCGGTGTTAGTGCTTGGTCTAGATCTTTTTTTTTTTTTTTTTCCTTTTTTTTTTTTGTGGCCAAGATCGGCCGGCCTTAAAGTGAGGGGAAGAGGTGGCCGGGCAGGAGAGACGAGGAGGAAAAAGAAACGATAAGGGGCATTAAAGAGACCAGTGTTAGTTGACCTGACCGCCGGGGGACGGGGGAGGCTTGTCGAGTGGCCGGAGACCATTTAGTAGTGGAGTGCGTAGTATAGTTAGAGGTACCCTTGCCAGCACAGAGCTGGATCGAGTTCACGCTTTTCTTGGCGGCCAGCTGCGCGGAGGCGGGGCCTTTCGTGGATTCTGTGCATACCGCGTAATTGGGATGGGGATGGGGACGGGGGCCTACAGCCTACAGCCTTCCTGCTCTTCTATTAACCATTGATTTGCCTATTGCTCGAGGGCAGGGCCTGTCCGATGTGACGAGATCGCCTTTGGGGGGGCATTAGCGAATCGGGTACCGTGTCCTGCGGCCCATGCCCAATAGAAGGAGCGTTCGGCGCGAGGTCTGGACAAGTGTGAACAGATGGAGAGACCTAGCTGCCTAGCCTGGCTCGTTGGAAGCTGCGGGTGATGTGACGGGCGCTGAACGGGGGAGGGGAGCTACCACTACAGCACACCTAAGGTAGCTTCGGCCCCTAATCCCCAGGCGGACTAGATTTGGCCAAGGGAGGGCCAAGCCTGGAAGGAACAGGGTGCACAGCGCACAGTGCGCCTGATGTGCTTGCCGGAGGCGGGGCCGAGTCCGACGACCCACGCGTGGAGCGACCCGGCGGAATGGAGTCACAGTGGGGCCCCTTTTAGTGAGTTGATCATCCGACCGCCGCGACGCGCCCACGCCTTCCATTCTGCTCTGGGCAGAAACTAACCACCGCACTTTGACTTCATCACATTTCCATCCTCCAGCAAACATGCTGGTTGCTTGTTCCGGCATGTTGCAACCTGGTTATCACAATGCGCCTACTAGTTAGTGGCTTACGACCGGTGAGCCAAAACGACGCCTCTTCTTCTTTTTTTCCTCTTTCCCCCCTCCCGGCAGCGGCGTCAATGATTCCAGGGCCGATGCAAGAGATCCCTGGTGGCATTTTCGGCTCTCCTCTCCCTCTCTCCACTTTGACAACCACAACTCGCAGCTGAACCGGACTCTGGATCGAAGCTCCTACCTCGAGGACGCCTCTCGAACTTCCGACCCCCAGCTCTTGATCTGGACGGACCACTTCACTCGCCGACTCTACCCGGCTAGGCATCACCAAAGTGCAACCATTCGTGATAAGTGCTCTGCTTCTGCTTAGCAACCAGTGCTTACGGAGCAGGCCATCGTCAACCTCTCGTCCTCATCCCACGACCCCCAAAGGCGCAGTCTTCACGTTACAGTGGGCTCTCCTCTGCCTCAGCCTTATGGAAACCCATCATCCTCCCGTCTCACTCTCCGCCTGCTCCATATCGGCAGACCACAATCCCGCCCCCATGAGAAACGAGAGCACCCTCCACTTCGAAATGAGGTGCCGTCTCACCACATGCAGATCGTCCACTACAACCCCCTTTCCCGTCCCTCTCTTTGAGCCGTCACTGGCTGAGGACGCGACCCGATGGAGGGGGGCCAGGTGTGATGCTTTCTTTTTCCCCCTTCTCCGTTGATTTCCACTCCTGTCCGCCCGCCCGCCCCCAAAAAGCCACCAACCTCACCGATCCTGCAACCCCCGCCGTTCGTTCCCCCAATCGGGGGTGCCCATCACCTATCGAAGCCCAGCCTTTCAAACCGCCCTCCGCGCAGCTTTATTGCTTGTCCTGGCGGGAGGGGAAACCGCCCCCCTTTTCCGCGGACTACCGCTTATCGTATGGACCCCCGCTCAGATACCAATTCCCTGTCGTGTTGGCCTGGGATTGTTGGTGTTGGAGGCCGTGTGTGTGTGTGGCTGGCTTCTGCTTATCGCGTGTCACTCTGACGACCCTCTGTGACGAGCACCCGCAGCCTGACTGCGTCGAGGCTTATAATTCTTCAGGGATCCGTTCACTAATATCTAGCAAACCAGATCGCCTCTCGCAGCGCAGATGCGCGGGGCCACAGGCCGATCCCACCTCTTGCGCTGACATGGGGCCGCTGACATACCTCTCAGCTGCGACGTTGTATCGTCGGTGAGTGGCTTTCCAAACGAGCACGTCTCACCGGACCTCCATACTTACTATGCGCCAGCCTCGTCTCTTGACACCGAATACGACTTCTCAGGAGAGGCTAACGTGGGCTTAGTGAGTTGACGACGGCAGGCAAGACCGACAGAGGCAGGAGCATGTCAGATGGGAGGCCAAGTGGCCTGATGATCGCCGGTTCATCTTTAGTATCGTCATCGTCATCTTCGACAGGCAGCAGCAAGGATGGTGACGACGATTCCCGGTCATAGTTCTGGAGGGCGCACAACAGCGGGCATTTACGAACGTGCACCGCGAAAGACCGCGCATTTCCCGTCTCACATAGGTGCCCCCTCCTCCAGCAGCCCGTCGATCTCCGCCGTCTGTGGAGACTTTTCTCTTGCCCTCTCGGTGCCTCGTTGGTAGAATCCGGCATGGCGACGGAGGGATCTGACGGTGCTCGGACAAAAAAAAAAGGGGAGGGGGTAGTAGGATGTGACGACGAGGCTGGGCGCCCATGCGGCTGTAGGCAGGATCCGATGCTTCAGTTGCTCCGATCGAACGGTGGCGCCGGGTGCGTGGGATACCCCGATTTGCTGCTTGCAGGCCGAGAAGCGGCAATGAGGCATTTACGGCTTTCGTTCTTGGGTATCGTGGGTTACAAGGCTGGGTGTTTGGTGCGGTCGTCATACCTGGTGTTTGGACGACGCTGAACGAGGTTCCAAGGGGTTTGCAGTCTATAGTCGCTGTCAAAGAATTGAAACACTGTAAAGTCACATTCGGAAATGACGGTTCGAAACTCAGATGGTTCTGGAGAAAGAAGCAACTGTTTGTAACGCACCTCAACTTGTAAGTTTTGGAAGCAACATTCTGGGTTGGGTGAGGCATATGGAGAGTTGTAACTGCTCGTAAACCAGCAGAGCACTGTTTCATTGAATACCATTGAAAACGGTCGTGGGAGAAGGCTCTAGGTCTAGGATATTTCCGTTTGAGTAGGTTAAAAAAACAGATTCGTCCTAGATTTGTGACTGGCTTCATTCGTGCCAGTCAACCTGTCGATTGGCTTGTACTAGTCGTACATCCAAGAACCCCCCCCCTAGAAACAGAACACCGTCACCCACGCGTCGAGAACTAACAGCAACCGGATGAATAGCAATCACACCACCTTCTCAAGCAACTAGATAAAGAAGCAGGGCATACGGTACGAAGTGGTGTACGGCCCTTTCCCGGGCGTATAATCGTACCCGAAGTAGGTCAACAGTCCGGCACCGTCCATGTTTCTCTTGGGCCTACATCGCAGGACCATTCTTGTTAGCAACGCTAACAACTCAGTGACTCTCCATGGGTCAGTGTCAACTTACAAAGACTTCGCCGCCGCCTTGTGGCCCATCACGTAGGTCTCGGCCTCTTTCTTCATCCCCAGCTCCCTCAGGATCATCGCGAAGTTCTCCACGGCGCCCCAGTCGCTGCTTTGGTAGTTGCTCCACGAGCAGTACGGCCTCGCCCTCACAACCCCGTCCTCCAGCGCTTTCGACAGCGTGATCGCCACCACTATCCCTTTGTGGAACGTCGCCGGGTTCTTCGGCTTCTTGTCCTGCTCCTCTCCCAAGCCATCCTCCTCGTCGATGACGCGATGCCACCAGCGGTCAATGTCCCTCAGCATCTGCCGCGTCTGTTCGTCCGCGAGCCTTCCGCCCATTGTGATGAAGTACTTGACGCACGCGCGGCTCACGTCGTCAACACGCACGTACACCTTGATCCGCGAAGTCGCCGGGTCGCAGCAGTCGATGCCGACCATGTCTACGAAGTGGGGGTACTTGCACTCCTTCAGGAATTCTTCGAGCTGGCGGAACTGGTCCTCGAGCTCCCGGCCGAATGGCTCCAGCATGCGCATCATCTCCGCCGCGAGCTCGTCAGTCGAGCGGCCCGTGGCGAAGTGTTTGAAGACGGGGAGGAAGTATGCCTTCAGCTGCGCCCGAGAGCCCAAGAGATCGTACCCTAGGAAGATCTGGCACGGAATCTTGAGGTCCGCATGCTGCTTCATGGCTTCCTTCGCGGCCGCCACGCCGGCGTGGTTCCTGTGCATCATCCAAGCGTCGCGGAACTGGTGGAACCAGCGCAGGTCAACGTCGGCGGAGTGCTTCTCCAGGAGGGGGATCACCTCGTCGTCCAGGTTGCTGGACCCGAAGGGGTCATCGTCCGTGCCGGCGCGGCGGCCCATCGGCTGGAAGGTGTAGCGGATGGTGTTGCCTTGCGGGGTGAAGTTCCATGACAGTTCAAAGGGAGAGTCGGTGGGCTTGAGGGCGTGCTTGGTGACCGAGGGAGGCCCGAAGGAGGGGATCACGACGTCCCGCAAAATGGCCAGTTGAGCGGTGATATCGCTGTCGGAATAGCATCCCGACGCGCTCAGCCATTAGAGCAGGAAGGGCGCGAACTGGTCCCACCAGAAGCGGTCGTCCGGATCGGTAGGCGGAATGGTGATCCCGAGGTGCGGCGCGTCGTCGCTGCTCTGGGGTGAGTGTGCTGGGCGGCCAAGGGCCGAATAGCCATGCTCGAAGGAGCTAGGGATAGAAGCGGTGGCTTGCATTGGTACTGTTGTCATTCAAGCTGGAAATCTTTTGGGTTACCAACCCAGCCTATGGTTGCTGGGCGCTGTTTAAAGCTGCTCGCTCGGCTTAAAGCTACTCGCACTCGCAAACCTCCATTGGATATTTCCAAATGCTAGCAGAGCAAGAGTTTCTCTTCTTGGAATACGAAAAACCTCTGTTAAGTGTGGAAAGGCAGACGAGAAGGTGAGGCCACTCGTGCTCAGTTACTGTGATGCTGTGTTACTGTTGAAGGTTGCCATTTGCTGTTGTTCCTGCAGGCCTGCTTGAACAGCTTTACATACATGTCAAAGTCTGTTGAAACCTGCGACCGCGCCATCCGAACATAGGATTTACGGTATCCGATGGGGCAAACTATGTTTCCGAGGTTTGCGAACTGAGACGCGTTCGTAGTCGCTGTCCGGCAGCTCCCTGAATTACGGTTTTTGTTTAGGTAGGGTTTGGTCTGTCAGGGCTTATATCTGTAGACTTTCGGCTGAAATTATACGCGATACTTACGGACTAAGTGATCCGGAACGGCATTGTCGGACCTACCATCATTGGCTAGATGCTGTTAGATGTGAAAGGCCCGGAAGTGGCTTGCGTCGAAGTGGGAAACATATATGACATGCTTGAAAGATGTACCTGCTGGTGACCATGTCGTGATTTGGCCTTAATAAAAGCTGGAGATAAACAACCTTCCACGGCCTGGTTTAGTGCGTCACACATCCGAGCATCTAGGTGCTGTTCTGTTAGTGCCATTGCCCCTGAACACAACCAACACGGCCGAACCAACTTGTCAACCAAACACCTGAGAAGTTTGCAAACACACAACATCACAATGTCCACCATCGCTACCCTCGTGTCTGAAGGACCGCCGGCCGGTCATCCCATCAAGTCGCTGCCCACTCTCCCCTCTCCCCGTATTCTTCCCCCTGGTGTCGAGCAGGACTTGTTCCACGTCTTCGCCCAGCGGCTCGTGTCCATCGTCGAGCCCTCCAACGTCGAGATCATCACGGCCGACACTCCGCTGGAGAATAACGACTTCGGCGAGACCTGCTTCAAGTACGACCGCTACCGGTCCGCTGACAATGAGGCCCTCCTGGTCAGCTGCGCCGTCGTCCATCCGCGGCACGTCTCCGACGTCAAGGCCGTTCTCGCGCTCTGCACCTCCTTCAACGTACCGTTGTGGCCAATCTCTGCCGGCCGAAACCTTGCCTATGGTGGTGCGGCCCCGCGCGTGCCCGGCAGCCTGGTCATGCGGCTGGGCACGCACATGAACCGGATCTTGGAGGTTGACACGGCGCACTTTACGTGTTTCATGGAACCCGGGGTGACGTATCAGCAGCTGCATGACCACCTGAAGGAGAAGGGGCTGCTGGACAAGGTCAGGCTGGACACGCCCGAGGTGCCGTGGGGGAGCATGGTTGGGAATTCGCTCGACCGAGGCGGGGGCGCGACGCCGTACGGGGACCACTAGGGCACGCATTCCGGGATGGGAGCGATGAGCAGCCCAGAGGGGAGGAAGGAGGCCGCGCAGGTGAGAGTCGTCCGTTTTATCTGGTTGTCTCGACTGAAGCTGATGCTGACACGCCATGTCAGGGCATACAACCCGAGGACCAGACGCCGAATTCGTGCTGGGCGCTCTTCCCGTACGGCTTCGGGCCCATCAGTGACGGCCTGTTCAGCCAGGGTAGCGTCGGTATCGTGACCAAGATGGGTTTCTGGGTAAGGGCGAACTACCTTCAAACGTTGGGTCCGAAACCCTTTGAATAACACGGTGGTCCCCAGCTGATGCCCAATTTTCCCGGCATCACCCCTTTCATGGTGGCCTATGCCCATGACGAAGACATTCAAGCCGCCGTCAAAATCGTTGGTAAGTTGCGAATGCACCAGGTGCTCCAGCACTCGTGCTCTATTCGGTACATCACGCTCGATACAGGCTTTTACTCGGCACGGGCAGCCTTCACCGACTCGCCCAATGACGTGATCCTAACCGAGGAGGAGCTCGACGCCATGTGCTCGCGGAACAAGCTCGGCCGATGGAATTTTACCGGATGCGTATACGGCCCGCCAAAGATCCGCGAGCTCACCATGCAGGTCATTCGCGAGGAAATGACCAAGCCGGAGGGCAGCAAGTTGTACACGCTGGAAGACAGGACGGAAAGGCCGAGTATGCTGCATGGGCGGGCGCCGAATATGGAGGGATTGTGCAACACGGACCAGCAGAATTGGATCAAGAAGTGAGTGTTGGCTCGCGCTGCTCTTGGGATCTGGTCTTGAGGGAGGATCAGTACTCGACTGGACTGGTGCTAACATGGGGCATGGAACAGGTGGATGCCCAATGCCGCCCACATCCTCTTCACACCCGTGTCCCGCATCGACGGCGGCTCCGCGCTGGAGCAGTTTCACCTGTCGAAGAAGCTCTTCGCCGAGTACAAGATGGACTTTTTGGGGCACCTGGCCGTGTACCATCGGGACATGCGTACGCTCTCTTCGCCCCGTCCCCTTTTCTCTTCTCTCCAGATGCTGATGCTGATTCTAATGCTGAAAATAGACAACGTCTCCTGCATTGTCTACGACTCCGAGGACGCCGCTATGCGCGGCCGCGCCTGGGCGCTGGCCCGCCGCCTGATCGATGAGTGGCAGGTGCGCGGTTGGGGCGAAATGCGCACGCACGTCGGGCTGCATGACCAAGTGGCGGCGTCGTATGACTTTAACCATCAGGCGATTCTACGGCTGAATGAGAAGGTGAAGGACATGTTTGATCCGAAGGGGATCATCGCGCCGGGGAAGAGTGGGATTTGGCCGCGGGGTTACGACAGGGGCAAGTGGCTGATGGGTAAGGAATATACCGACAGATTCCCTGGGGTGGAGGGGGAGGTACGAAAACTGCAGAGGGCGAAGGCGGATGGTGGTAACGGGAGGAATGGTCGTGTGTAGGTGGTGGTGGTGGTGCGCGTGGGGGATTCTTTCTTTCTACCCATATGTATGCATATGTCTGTTAGGGGCTATGTTTCTTAGGAAAATACGTATTTCTGTTATGGAGTAGGGAATATGCTTTTTATTGAATAAGGAATATGCTTGTTAGAGAATAGGAGATATGTCGGTTGGGGAATATGTCTGTTCTGTTAGGGGACATGCTACCTCAGGGAACATGTGACATGTCTGCCTTGCTCATTTCCGTCTGTCTAAAATCACGATTCGACACAGTTAATAACATCCACATATTACATGTCTCGGCGAGTGTGCAGGATCAAAAACAACAACATGTATAACCAACTGTGCGGTACTATCACCACATCTACTTGTCACTCGGGCCCTTCACCACCAGACAACCCCTCGTCCTCCCCATCCTCATCTTTTCATACGCCTTTTGGGCATCCTCAAACCTGAACGTCTCCTCCAATTCCACCCTGATTTCCCCCTCGGTCGCCCACATTCCCGGCTTCACCAGATCTTCATGCTTCGACTTCAGGCTCAGGACGTCGCGACCACAACTTCCCTCTCGCCTAATTTTTCTTAGCATCCGCTATTAGTGAAATAGGTGATATACCACCAAGATCCTTAACAGTTGAAAAGTCTTCACCTCTCCCTCTTAGAGCCCTCCTATGATAGCCTCATAGCCTGCGGTGGGCACCGGACTACAGCTGGCCCCTCCGGCCGGCCCTGATCGGGGCTCTGGGCCACCTCTAGAGCTAACCCCTCCCTCAAAGGCTAAGCGCCGCCGTAACACTGAGGCCCAGCCACTCCGGCCCAGCCTTAGGGAAAACCAGCCCAACTCTCCTAATATAGCCCCTTCTACGGTAAAGGGGCCCTTAAATATAAGTAGGGTGACCACTAGATTTATCCTAGCCGCCTTCGATGAACAAACTAAACACTATAAGGACCAAAAGGATGTCTTTTTGGTTATTGCCTAGTTTATTGATAACGTGGTTTCTAGTTTTAAGGGGCCGAAAAAGTAGATTACAAAGGAGGTGATAACCTATGTGATCTAAGCCCTAAAGAAGTTGATGAATAACGAAACTATTTTAACTCTAACCCGGAATTGGGTTACCGTTGTAGTATTAGCCCCGACCCTAGCCCCAGTCTCAGCCCCGGCCTCCGCCCCGGCCTTTACCCCGGCTTAACACCGAACCCCTACCCACCCACAAACCCAGGCTCAGTTAAAAGACCTCCGGGTTTTCGTCTATATCCCCGAGGAAGGCCTGGATGCTGCCCGGAAGAACGCCCCTTTCGCCCTGCGCCGTACAGTCTACCAGGCCCTTAGCCTACAACTAGGAGATATCCCACACATCTACTACATCTTAACCGGATACTCCTTAAAACCCCTAAATAAACAAATCCAACAAAACCTTCTTAAAAATAAACAAAAACTAATAAATTATTTAGGGGCCTTTAAAATAGAAACCCTTATAAAATAGTTCATATACACCGTTCTATGTTACTCATTTAAGCTCTAAAACCTAGATAAGGAAAGTATTAATATATTAACCCTAATTAGGGAGGAGGTTATTGCCTAGACTAGCTATAAGCTAGTCCTAGCCCGGTAATCCCACCTTGGCCTAAACCCTATTACAAACAAAGTCACTTGGGTTATCTCCTTTACGGTCAAGGTACCACCCTTTAGACTATTCAAACAGAGTAGCAAAGCCCAGCTTATTAGGGAAAAGAGGACCCTACTTAGGCATAACCCTAACTACCAGGGATACCACACAAACCGGTACTACAACCAGCGGCCACTCTACAACAACTACGGCAAGCCCACAAACTCCCACGAAACCGAGCCTTATATAACTAAACCAAAGTATACCAACTACTTAGGGCCCTTCCAGGCCGCCCATACAAACTATCCAACTAGGCCCCTAATAGTTAATAGTTATCCTACCCTCCTAAGCCGAAAGGAACGTAGACGGATTCGGAAGGCTGGGTAAAAGGCCTCCGAGGCCCGCGATAATACCAACTAGACCACCACCCAGATGTCACGGGCCGTTAGGATCCGAGAGCTAAGACCCTGTTAGGGCACCGGCAGGTACCCGATAAGGCCCTGATATTTTAGATATTCGAAGGGGAACCCAAAATGAAGAGGGGTTTAGAGATGAATTTAGTTAATTAAGGATACTTACCAGCTGAGTCCCTGTTCCCCGGCGTTGACCCTCTCACTTTGTACTAAATACCCTGATACTTTTATCTCTCTACTTATTAATAGGGGTATGGATTGTTAGGGTAGCGAGATGATGCGTATATAAATGGAGGTCACCGTAGGGTCGAGCGATAACCAGACCACCGAGTCCAAGATGAGCTAATAAGAGAACCAACCAGTGGGCTCCGAGGAGGTAGACGTTGACTCCCTAACAGAGGAGCAACTTAATGCCCTTATTAAAAAAGAGGAAAAGAAGATGAGAATAAAACGGAAAAGGGAGTAATACACAGCCCTCAGGGCCCAATCCACTATTTTAAATACACCCTACTCAGAAGTGCCCACCTCCACGTTCAAAACCAATACCCAACCGGAACCTAAGAGAAGGCGTACCAACTTATGGGGAAAGGCACATTTACCGGCGCCGAAATACAAAGGGGGTTTATAGTCGGATCTTAATACGTTCCTGTTCACCTTAAATAAGCATTTTACTATAAATCCGGAGGATCTGGGTACTAATACAGCGAAGGTCCTATACACCACCAACTACCTAAAGGGGACGGTGCTACGGCGGTGGTCTAGCTATATAACCCTAGCTTATAACAATGAACTAGTGGGCGTATCCTGGGATACCATAAAGGTGTAACTGGGCAACGGTATAACTAACGAAAACACTCGTATCTTCTGCAGCGTCCACAAGCTCGATGCCATAACGCAATCACCAGGACAATCCTACCAGAACTTCATCAACTAGTACAAAATAGTGGAAATAGAGTACCCTAATAAACTACTAAAAAGGGTACAGGTAATTAACATAATTAGCCGTTTATAACCAGACCTTCAATAATAAATCCTTACTTATGGGCTCCCATAGTTACAGTTAGAACTGGATAATGTAGTTAAGAAAGTAGAGGTAATTAACTCCTTATAGTAGTAGAAGGGGGGCACTAGGGAGGTACCGCATTGGTTTCGTGAGCACCAAAGGGATGAACTAGCGGCCAAGCCCATCCCCACCCCCAGAGAATTAAAAGAAGATACGATACCTTTAGGGTTAACCTAATCAGAGCCTACTAACGGGCCTACGAGGTCCTAAAGGCCCCTGATATGCTATAATTATAACAAAGTCGGGCATATAATACCCCGATACCCCAACTATTATAAATGTAAGAAGCCTTAGTACAACGGCTAACCCTATGGAGATAGTGACCACTAAGAGGGCTACTAAATCCGGGGGGTTACCGAGAAATAGGAAGAGGACCGCCCGCCCCGGTTAGAAACAGAAGTCCGACTTTGAGTAGAGGGCTGTTGGAAGGTGGTCACTACCCTTATTAATACGAGTGTAGACGTGAATATGGTTAATTAGAGGGTATTATCACTAAACGAGACCCCCTTAGAGACTAATAGTGGTATACCCTTAGAAGGGATATGGGGATCCCGAGCATTAGAATACGGAACGAAGACCTTGGTTATTCGTATAATTAATGGACTAGGGGTAACCTGAATTATAGGGTAAAAGTATTAGGTGAATACTGGAAATGGATATAGGGTAATCCTAGGATTACTATGGTACTAAAAAACGTAGCCTAATATAAACTAGACCACCCTGGGATGGACCTACCCCTTAAGCAAGGATGCCTTCGAGTTAGTAACCAGTAGGAGAGCACTATGGAGGGTAATAGAGTCGTCCAAAGGGGTCCTTATGGGGACGCCCATAGTACACCATATCAAGTTAGGTTACCTAACCAAGGAGGAGCCGGAGAAGCCCTAAGAACTAATTACAATACCCCCGGAGTATAAAGACTTTACTAGGGTATTTGATATTAATTTGGTAAAAGACCTAAATAGGGACAAGGTGCATAGTCACCCTATCAACTTAGAACCTAGTACTTAGCCCCTATTCAGCCCTATTTACCCACTAGCCGAGAAAGAGTTGGAAAAACTATGAGAGTATATCGCCATAGCCCTTAAGAATGGCTGGATCTAACCCTCCCAGAGCCCAACTAGAGCCCCGATTATGTTTATACCAAAGAAAGGGGGAAAACTACACTTTTATATAGATTACCAGGGGCTTAATAAAATCACTATTAAGAACTACGCTCCTCTCCTACTAATTAACGAGATACTAACCAGATTATCGAAAGCGAAGAAGTTTATAAAACTGGATTTAAAGGACACTTACCACTAGGTAAAGATCTAAAAGGGGGACGAGTAGAAGACAACTTTTAGGAGTTAATATGGCCATTTTGAATATAAAGTTGTACTATTCGGACTCACCAACACACTAACTACCTTTTAAATACTTATCTACAACGTCTTAGCGGGGTTAATGGACATCACTTATATCATATACCTAGACGACATCTTAATCTTCACGGACAACAAGGAATTATACTCGGGTATTATAAAGGAGGTACTTAGCTAGTTGAACACCAATAAGTTATTTACGAATCCCGAGAAGTGCATCTTTTATACTAACACCGTTAAGTTCCTGGGATTTATAATCTCCCTAAAAAGAATCTCCATAGATCCAGAGAGAGTAGCGGTAATCGCAGAGTAGTGAAACGGAGCGGGGGATGCAGTGAACAGCATGTATTGTACGAATAACAACACACACACTCTACTGACCACAAGTCGCGCACCTCTCGTCACGGGTCCGAAGAGGTGACTAACTCGTACCGAACAGCCTCAGGGACGCTGCTTTCAAGGGGAATCGAGTATTCTAGACCTGATCAGGTCTGGAATAAGCTCAAAAGGCCAGGAAAAGCGTATCCGAGACTAGGTTGCCTTGTTGCTCAGTGGTAAACCGACCTCCGTATAAAGCATTGTACGCCACGGTCACGATAGTAACGTCAATAACAAAAATGGGCAAAACGAGTGAATATTCTTGTCGAGGAGGCTCCCCCCGAGGTGTGTGCTGTGCTGTGTGTGGAGGCCTGATCAGGTCTAAAATACTAAAAGAAAGTCTCTCCTTATAAGGGGTCGTCGTCGCCGTGCCCTAACCATCATCCCGAAGATGAGCCGCGCGCTTCCCCTGCCCGGTTTCAGTAGCCAGTGCCCACCATTATCCAAGATATTCAATAATTCATTAAGTTCACCAATTTCTATTAAAGGTTTATTAAGAATTACTCAAAGATCTACACACCCCTAACGGATCGACTAACTAAGTAAATAGGGGAATAACCAGTGATAACCAGTGAAGTACTGGAAACCTTTTACGAGCTGAGGTAGCAATTCACAAAGGTACCCATCCTACAACACTTCAACCCTAATTTACTAATACGGATTAAAATGAACGCCTCTAACTTCGCAATCGGGGCCATACTAAGCCAGTTACACCCCAATGGGCTGTGGAAGCCTATAGCTTACCTTTCTAGGAAGCTCAAAGGAGTAGAACTTCGTTACGGGGTACTCGAAGCGGAGCTACTGGCCATCGTAGAGTCAACTTTATATTAGCGTCAGTACCTACTCTATAATTAACATAAAATCTTATTTATTATGGACTACTTAGGATACCAAT
This sequence comes from Colletotrichum gigasporum, assembly GCA_024584535.1. Classification (NCBI taxonomy): domain Eukaryota; kingdom Fungi; phylum Ascomycota; class Sordariomycetes; order Glomerellales; family Glomerellaceae; genus Colletotrichum; species Colletotrichum gigasporum. Next base: position 4,521,443 of record CP077951.1, read on the forward strand.
ACCTAGTAGAGAAAAAGACCCTGAACTTGCACTAAGTAAGGTTGCTTTAGGACTTAGTAATATTTAATTTTGAGATCGAATACTACCCTAGGAAATAGAACACTATGGATGCATTATCACACTAACCAAATTATTAACTAGTGGGCATCAAAAGGGAAAAGGTACACAATATATTTGTTGTTGTTGTTGTTGTAGTATTTAACGCCATGGCGGCAAGGGCTACGGAACCCTCGCGGCAGACCTCCCTAGGGGTATGTGGCGTGGAGAGCCGCAGCTCAAGCTATATACTACAGTACATGAACCCGGCTAGCGTCCTCCAAATCATGCCTTAGTGGCTACGTAACTGTCATACTATATTGCTAGGTCCCGCTGGGTTGCCTGACTCAAGTTCGAATGTAATGGTGAATGGCGAGTGCAGCTCGCAAATTTGTCATTCCGACCCGCCCATAACGGGTCCTTCACAGGTAGCGCCTTGCCCCTGATTGGTGAATCGGGATTGGTGGGCCCTTAATGGGCACCTTATCCCTCCTTAGTCGCTTGGGCACTAGGCCCTATATTGTTGTCCTGGGCCCTTAATGGACACCTGGAACGTGCTGGTTGGTGGCCCCAGGCCTCCTTTTAGTCTGATTGGTCTCGTTGACGACGTACCGGCCGCCGGTCCCGCATTGTTCTGGCTGGGGGAGACCGGAAGACCCGCATATAGCGGGTCCAACCATTGCCTATGGCGAAGCGCGACCCAAACGCTTTGTGCCCGCAGCTGGAATCGAACCAGCCCCCTCTGCGATGGAGAGGGGTTGCCAGACGCACGCCACTGCGCCATGCGGGCTACACAATATATTCCTAAGAGAGTTCTTATAAAAGTTCATTAGATACTAGGTTAAGGGGATCCGGAAAAGGAGACCAACTAGTTCATAGCTAGAAACCAGCCTGGAAAAGTTAACTCTAACCCTAGCCAGTAGAGTAATTAAAGCTTAAGGGGACAATTCCTTTATCTAAGAGGAAGGATAAAAAAAGCTAAGTACCCATTAATTTATGGGGACTAATAGGGGACTATGATATAAGGGAGTATTATTTATTCTAGATGGACATAAGCTTTAGAGGGAAATCCTAATGGTTTTCTATGATGAACTTATGGTAGGGCACCTAGGGGTTACCAGGACTTTTAAGAGGATAGGAAAGTCCTTTTTTTAGAAGGGTATACGAAGAGATGTAAAGGAATACGTTAAGTTATATGTAATTTACTAATAGACTAAACTAAGATACCACTTACCATATAGGAAACTAGCTCCGTTACTAATACTTAGTTGACCCTTTAAATAAATATCCATCGATTTTATCACTAAGTTACCTAAGGTCCGCAATAAGGTAGGGCGGATTTATAATAGTATCCTAATAGTAGTGAACAAATTTACGAAGTATACCCTATATATACCCACCAGTGAAGTACTAATAGTGGACGGGTTAGCTATACTCCTAGTTAACTATGTATTCCTAAAATTCGGAATTCCCTAAGCCATCATATTTGATAAAGGATCCCTATTTATTAGCAGGTTCTGAGCAGAGGTCTATTACCTATTAGCCATTAAGAGGAAACTTAGTACCGCATACCACCCCTAAACCAACAGCTAAACGGAAAGGATGAATCAGAACGTGGAACATTTCCTCAGGACGTTCTATAACCTAGAACAGGATGACTGGCCAGATTAGCTCCCGATGGGGCAATTCGTATACAATAGTGCCCACCAGGAGGCCATCCGGACCTCCCCCGCCGAAGTACTACTAGGGTATATACCGACCAGACCATAAGACGTATCGCCGGATAACACAGAGGTATAAGTGGTACTAGTAGCTCAAAATAGGGCCCAGGAGTTAAGAAATTAGAGGATAGCCGTGGCCCAACTATTAGAAGAAACTAGTTGAACCTATGCCTAATACTATGATTAACGCAGGTCTACGATATCGTTCAGGGTAGGAGACCTAGTCCTATTATTAACGAAGAATATTAAACAACGCTGGCCATTAAAGAAGTTATCGGATAAGTACTTAGGTTTATTCGAAGTGACCCGGGTAATTAACGGTGGGCTAGTTTATGAGTTAAATATTAAGGAGTAATATTGGATATATAACGTATTCGCACTTACTTAACTAGAACCCTTTTATAAGGTAACGGTTCCCCCTCGGGAAATACTAATTAAAAAAGAGGATAATATTTACTAGGTGGACTATATTATGGTACACAAGGGGTCAAAAAGGAACTATTAATACCTAATTAAGTGGTAAGGTTATAATAAAATAGAGAATTCCTAGGAACCACAGTGGAATATTTCACTGGATTTACAAAGGGGCTACGAAGCTGGTCTTAACTAAGGAGTTACCGGTAAAGCAGGGGTCAGAAAATAAAAAGGAAATAACCAGGCCCGAAGGCCTAAGACGAAAAACCTCTATTCACACTAGAGAAGATGAAAACTACACTAAATTATGCCCACAAATAGACGAGACCAAACTAATGCCCATTAGGAGGCTAAACACCCATACACTACACCGAAAAGGAGAGGCCGTAACCTTACTGGCTACTAGAGCTACCCTCCTTACCCGTGTCATCACTAGGAGGGGCACCACTACCCTCCTCCTCGTCCTCCTCCTTATCACTGGTCTTAGAGGGGGCGGAGAGGGTATTCTAATACTAAAAGAAAAAGTTAACACTAGATAAGTACCGGGGGGTACTAGTTAAGGAACTACTCACTACTTTACAGTACATTTTATTAAAGTTACGCAACTGCTCGGTGACGGCCTCGGTGACCTGGGTCTGGGCGGTGTATGCGGCCTGGTCCACTTAGCGGGGTTTGTTGGCGTCCTCCTTCTTGGCTTGGAGGGCCTTTTTGTCCGCGAGTTGGGCGGTGAGGAGGTCGTCCTAGAACAGAAGGTTAGTAACAAATCACCAACTAGGCACTAGCTGGGTACCGGGCGGGGAAACTCACCTTCTCCTCCTCAAACTAGGCCTGGTGGTCAACATGGTCGGCCGTATTCTCCATAAAGGCCTTGAGTTTGGTGGTGGTGGCGGTGGTCTTATGGTTACCTTATTGGTGGTTAGCGACGTTCCTAGGAGTGAATAAACGAGGAGGGGGATGATATACCGGAATGCAAGGGAACCTAGGGATAAAGGGGGAACAGAGGTCCATACAATAAGTAGTACTACTACTTAGGGGAACCATAGCTTAGCCGGAGGGCACCCGGTACTAAAATAAGTGAAGCTCTAAAGGGAGCTACTACTATGGGTTCAAACTACGATAACGAGGATCGGATTAAAGTAATTGACCGGTGTGTTAATGGGTTGCTTATAGTAGGGGACCACCTACGATGTATTAGGGGGCCTATGGTAGGCTGGGAGGACGGATCGCTATTGGGATAAGGAGCTTGCGAGTATCGTAAGCCCCCAGAGTGTAGCCGGTTACCCACTGGTTACTTAGTGGTTGGATATTGGCTTTGTAAACGGTACTACTTTTCTTGCCATAGGGGTGGAGGTTTAACGAGGGTGACGGGAGCGTGTATACTGGGAACCCGCCTATAAGCCTCGAGGGCGAGGCTATGAGGAGGGGGATTGTGTTACGGGCTGTTAGGATCCGAGAGCTAAGACCCTGTTAGGGCACCGGCAGGTACCCGATAAGGCCCTGATATTTTAGATATTCGAAGGGGAACCCAGAATGAAGAGGGGTTCAGAGATGAATTCAGTCAATTAAGGATACCTACCAGCTGAGTCCCTGTTCCCCGGCGTTGACCCTCTCACTCTGTACCAGATACCCTGACACCAGAGCAGCACTTAACAACCCCAGGACTCCCATCCTGATCAGGGCTAATAACCTGGCTCTAAGTGCTTATACACCAGGACCCCCTCCTAAGGATCGATTGTATGCCTAGGCGATGAGGATACAGCTAGTAGTATGGATGAAGATGAGGATGAAGACGAAGCGGAAGACCCCGAGGCCCTCCCTTAGACCAACCACCCCATCTACCCTCTCCGAAATAGGAGCCAGAGGGTAGCTTAAAAGCCTGACTATAATATCACTAATACCTACACCCACCTGGACCTCGACTCGAAGGCGTAGGCCTAAACAGGCCCCCCACGGGTACTATGTGTAGCCCAATTTGTTGTTGTTGTTGTTGTATTTAACGCCGGGCGGCAAGGGCGTAGCCCTTGCGGCAGACCTCCCGAGGGGTATGTGGTGTGGAGAGCCGCAGGCCCAGACTACCTACTCTATAGTATATAGCCCTTGCCCACGTCCTCCAAATCTTACCTATTGGCTACTATGCGTTCAATCTGTCCCTAGATCCCGCTGGTTCCTCCAGTTCCTTTGCTTCCTATCTAGTCCCTTTAGTAGGGCAGGACGGTTATTTTAAGGCCCAACCGGAGGCTAGCCCTTAGTAGTATGGGTAGATCTTCTAAAAAAAGCCTATTATACGTAGGAAGGCCTTGAAGCCTTTAGGATCAGTAATTAACCCCTTAAAGTATTACTTAAGTGATCCCATAGGTCCTATGGGCTTTAATAAACTAGAAGGGTAGAGGGTAGGCCACCATTACCTCCTCACTAAGGTCTTTTAGTAGTAAACTAAGTAGTTTATATCCTTTACTTCCCCGTAAAAGTAGGTGAGTAAAGTTTTATTATAGTTAAAGTATTAGTGATATTATTCGAAATCTCTATAGCCTAATCGGGCTACTAGGAGGTGGTACAGGGTAACCCGTGGAAGGGCTAGTTTAGGAGGGCTAAATAAGCTAACCTTAAGTCCTAGTTAAGTATATCGATCTATTACTTCCTTACACCACCATCATATATATTAGGCCCGTATTCATTTCCTAATAAGTCACTTAATCCCTACTAGGGTTACTAGTTGGCCTAAGGGCACCAGGAGTATTATACCTTACTTAGCTAAGTGGTCTACTTCTTTATTACCTTTTATCCTCTGATACCCTGGGGCCTAGTAGGTATATATATCGAATATCCTAGCCGCCTCGTGGATCTTAAGGAAGGCTTTTCATGAGGATTTTAGAGCCTCACCCCGTATTCCCCGGATAATACTAGTATTATTAATATAAATGTGTATTAGCTGGCTTTGGGAGGTAAGGAGGGCCCACCGGAGCCTTACCCTCGCCCCTTCAACCTCACCATCAAACACTTCTGCTATACCAAGTCGACTATAACCCTGGGCTATACATCTTTTACCTTAATAAATAACGAATCCATACTTAGTAGCTCCATTAAACACTTTAGAACTATCTAAATAAATAATTATATGGTTATCTGGGATGGTTTTTAGCCAGTTCTGAAAGGCCTTAGCAGCCTTCTCCTTTGTGTATAGGACTATCGGATTTTGTGACCCTGGAAGGTGTTATGGTTGGAGTAGTGCTGGCCTTGGGACCCTTGAGACGAGGCTTGCTGTCCGTTGGAGCCGTGTTTGCTGCCTCCTTTGTTATGTGAGCCTTAGGACTAATGGGTGTTGTTAGTTGACCTTTTGTAGTTGGATTGTGAAGTGTAGGTGTACCCCTTCTAAAGCCACTTTCCTGGTGAGTAGGCCAGCATCTCGGAGGAGGTTACTTATTGGGGTTGTTTTTTAGATTGGGAGGATGGCTTGGGTTGTTCTTATGATGACTTTATTGACCTTTTGGACGAGGCCCTTCTGGCCTGTATTAATAATCCCTCCCTAAGGAGAGGTGGTGTTGCTTAGGGCTGGCTTGGTTAGCCCCCTAAACCAGGTTTCGGTTTTATATAGGGTTATTAGGAGGACATAGGTGATAATCACCTTTTGTATAATAGTTGTTAGGATCCCTCCTTTTATGTTTATTAGGTGCCCTAGGTGTTGGGCTGCTTTTTTTGTTATAGTTACCTTTGTTTTGATATGGTATTAGAAAAAGAGTCTTTTATTGAACCAAACCCCTAGCCAACGGATCGGCTCAACCAAGGCTTTAATTTCAAGGTCTCTAACTTTAATCCTAGGTAGGTCCTTTAGTTACTTATGTTTCCTAATGAAGTGGATAACTTTACATTTAGCTGGGTTAAAGGAGACCTTATTATCGGCACCCTAGTCTAGGATTTGGGTAACCTATTAGTTTAAGGATATAGTATTATCCTTAAGGGATAAGCTAGTAATTAAAAGGCCTATATTATTTATATATTTAAACCAAAACCTTAAGTCTTTAGTTAGGATATCGGAAATATAAAGTAGGAAAATAATAAGTCATAGTGGGGAGCCCTAAGGTAGCCCATAGGTTAAAGGGAAGTCCTTTATTATTACCTCTTTAAACCTAACCCTAATAGTGTGGTCTAATACAAAGGTATAAATTAGCCTAATCAGGCTATTAGGTTAGCCCTGTTACCGTAAACGGATAATAAGGTGGTTCCGAAGAACAGAGTCAAAGGCCCCCTTCACATCCATTATCGCTAACATAGCTATAAGCCCCTTATTGAGGGCCTGTTCGATATTGTATGTGAGACAGGTTATTAGGTTGGTAGCTGCCCTGCCTAGTAGGGCCCCTATTTGCTGTGGGCTGGCCACCCCTTCTAGAATAGTGAGGTAGGCCATTCTCCTAGCTATTAGTCTCTTAAGCCCCTTGCCTAGGCAGGATAGGAGGGCTATTGGTCTCCAGGATCCAGCCTTTGAGAAGTCGGTCTTTCTAAGCTTCTAAATTATAATAACCTTTGCCCTATGGAAGGGCTGGGGGAAGTAGCCGGCCTTAATGCATGCCTGGAATAGCAGCTTGATAGGCTCAGTTATAAGGTCCTAGTAAGCTTTAAGTAATTTTGTAGTGATTCCGTTGATACTAGGGGTCGTAGTCTTTGTTAGGGTGGCTACCCTTACTTCCTCCTGACTAATCGTAGCCTGCTAGGGTATTTGTCGTCTTGGGACCGTGGCTACGTCGAAGGGGTCCCCAGGTAGGTTATCCGTATTATTGAACTTCTCTAGTAGGGCCCTCCGTAGGGCCTGGGCCTTGTCCTGGTTATCGTTGTGCGTCTGGCCCTTAACTATTAAGGGGGGGGGGCTTTGATTATTAGATTAGCTTTACATTAGCCTATTATTTTATAAAAGTCCTAATTAGATGTAGCCCCTTTAATCTTAATAGCCTAATAGGCCTGTTTAGCCTTCTTAACTATTTCTAAGAAGATCTTTTGTTTTTTGAGGATAGGGGGTGGTGAGGCTAAGGCCGGCTCTGGTTCCCATACTTATTGGATACGGGCCTTAAAGTAGGATTAGTGGGTTTTAGAATACTCTTCTATCTACTAGGGGGCCCGCTTTCCCCGGCTTTTTTATCTTTTTTTAATCATTTAGATAATCATTAAGAGTAGGTTAACGATCCGGCTAGTTTAGGTGTTTAGTTTAGTTGGGGTGAGTAGGTCCTTAATAGTAGGTAAAGTTGAGGCCCCTACCCTAATTAGGTTTTTAAACTGAGGAAAGGCTAAATCCGGGATTAATATTAGCCCTAATTAGTATATTTATTGTTGTTTATTATTGTTGAGGGGGATGATGGTTATGATAAGTTAGTGATTAGCTCCTGGGTGTAGGTGTGGGTAAGGTCCTGTGTGTGCAAGGGGGATATTTGAGAAGGTCAGGTCAAGGATGTGACCATGGGTGTGGGTTAGAGCCCCTGCTTCTCTAATAAAGGAGAGGCTATGGCTATTAACCTAGTCGACTAAATCATCTCCTCTATTCCAGTTAACGGATCCTAGTTCTTAGGAGTAGTGGTGAGTATTAAAATCCTTAGCTATAAGAGCTTATAGTAGTGGTTAGTATCCTAGGAGGGTGGTTATTATATAATTATAAGGATCCCCTGGTTATTTATAGATGTTTATAATAATAGTGTTATTAACTTTTAATTATAGGATATCCCTTATTTGGATAGGTCTTTGTTATTGTATTTGTAGCCTTAGCCCTTTTTGTATATATGTTATTACCCTGGGCCTTATTTCCCTACTATCCCAAAAATTAACTAGGATAAAGGAATTATACCCAGGGTATATATTAATTTTTATTCTATTAGTATAGCCTATCCAGGGCTCCTAGATAAGTACTATATCAACCTAATCAATCCAGTAGAGCTTTAGGAAAACTGTATATACTAGAGGCTTTTTCCCCACGTTACATTGGGCTACACATAGTACCCGTGGGGGGCCCTGTTTAGGCCTACACCTCCGAGTCGAGGTCCAGGTGGGTATAGGTATTAGTGATATTATAGTCAGGCTTTTAAGCTACCCTCTAGCTCCTATTTCGGAGAGGGTAGATGGGGCGGTTAGTCTAAGGGAGGGCCTCGGGGTCTTCCACTTCGTCTTTATCTATACTACTAGTTATATCCTCATCGCCTAGGTATATAATCGATCCTTAGGAGGGGGTCCTAGTGTATAAGCATTTAAAGCTAGGTTATTAGCCCTGATCAGGACGGGAGTCCTGGGGTTATTAAGTACTGCTCTAGGTAACGGTCTAGTTAATATTATCGTAGGCCTTAGAGGCCTTTTACCTAACCTTCCAAATCCATCCACGTTCCTTTCGGCTTAGGAGGGTAGGATAACTATTAACTATTAGGGGCTTAACTGGATAGTTTATATAACTAGCCTAAAAGGGCCCTAAATAATTAGCACACTTCGGCTTAGTTATATAAGGCTCGGTCTCATAGGAGTTTAAGGGCTTATTATAATTATTATAGAGTAATTACTAATTATAATACTAGTTTATATGGTATCCCTAGTAACCAGGGTTATATCTAAACAAGGTCCTCTTTTTCCTAATAAGCTGGGCCTTACTATTTTAGTTGAATAATTTAAAGGGTAGTACCTCGACCATAAAAGAGATAACCTAAGTGACTTCGTTTATAATAGGGTTTAGGCCAAGGTGGGATTACCGGGCTAGGACTAGCTCGCGGCCAGTCTAGGCGATAACCTCCTCCCTAATCAGGGTTAATATATTAATACTTTCTCCATCTAAGCTTCGGAGCTTAGATAGGTAGCATAGGACAGTGTATATAAACCATTTTATAGGGGTTTTTACTTTAAAAACCCCTAAATAATTTATTAACTTTTATTTATTTTTAAAAAGATTTATTAGATTTATTTATTTAGGGGTTTTAAGGAGTATTTAGTTAAGATATAGTAAATATGTGGGATATCTCCTAGTTATAGGCCAAGGGCCTAGCAGACTGTACGGCGCAGGGCGAAAGGGGCGTTCTTCCGGGCAGCATCTAGGCTTTCCTCGGGGATACGGATAAAAACCCGGAGGTCTTTTAACTGAGCCTAGGCTTATGGGCGGGTAGGGGTTCAGTATTAGGCCGGGGCAGAGGCCGGGGCTAAGATTAGGGCTAAGATTAGGGCTAAGATTAGGGCTAGGATTAGGGTTAATATTATAATAGTAACCTAATTCCGAGTTAAAATTAAAGTAGCTTCGTTATTCATTAACTTCTTCAGGGCTTAGATCATATAAGTTGTCACCTCCTTTGTGATCTGCTTTTTCGGCCCCTTAAAACTAGAAACCACGTTATCAATAAACTAGGCGATGGCCAAAAAGACATCCTTTCGGTCCTTATAGCGTCTAGCTTGTTCATCGAAGGCGGCTAGGATAAATCCAGTGGTCACCCCACTTACGTTCAAGGGCCCCTTTACCGTAGAAGGGGTTATATTAGGGGTATTAGGCCAGCTTCCCCCAAGGCTAGGCTAGAATAGCTGGGCCTTAGTGTTGTAGCGGCGCTTAGCCTTTGAGGGAGGGGTTGGTTCTGGAGGTGACCCAGAGCCCCGATCAGGGCCGGCCGGAGGGGCCAGTTATAGCCCGGTGTTCACCAGAGGCTGTGAGGCTATCATAGGAGGGCTCTAAGAGGGAGAGGTGAAGACTTTTCAACTATTAAGGATCTCAATGGTATATCACCTATTTCACTAATAGCAGATGCTAAGAAAAATTAGGCGAGAGGGAAGTTACCAAGTCAGCAATGGTGACGAGGTAGTCTTGCGTGTCATCAAGCTTCGGTTTCCCGTGCGCATCAAGCGGGAGTGGGAATTTCCTATCGCGCGACCGTAGCTTTTTGGCCAGATAGTTCCGAGCGTCATGGCCATATCGGCAAAGACAGACTACCAATCATCCATGTCAGTATCAGAGTCGTTTGACAGCCAGCTCGAAAGCATGCAAGATGGGAGCAGACTCACCGGCGTACATAGCCGCTTCCCCTCTACCAGATGCCCCTGGACCACCTCCCTCAGATCCGGCCTCACCAGATCCACTTCCGTAATAACGTAGAATCCATCTCCCACCATCAGGTCTATCTCAGCCACAACACGATGAATCATCGTACTCTCCAGAAGATGGCCCTTCAATGTGCGCAGTCTACGCGTGCCCTTCCATGCCTTGCTCAGCACTGCATCGATAGATTGTTCCGCTGGCGACGCAATTAGGACAACCTCCTCCGTGTAGAGCCACGGGCTGTGAAATGGCCCGAATATCGGTATCGGTACCGTCCTTACCCCCGGCACCACCAGCCCATCCAACTTTGCCAGCTCTACCAACACCTCTAGTAAACCCAACACCATCACCGAACTTGGAGCCAACGCGCTCACCCAGTACGGCATCTTCTTCGTCTTGCCGGTTGTGTCCTCACCCTCGCCCACAAACCGCTCCAGGAAGTCCCGCACCCCCTGAAGCGTTCGCTCCTCCGCTGCCGACACCGCCACGCTCCAGGACGCCTCCGTGCCCGTCGCCGGCGCAGCCTCTCGGGCTGCCCGCTCCACCACCAGGACCACCTGGAACGCCAACAGGACGGCCTCCACGCCCAGCGGGACCAGCTCCGTCAGGTCGGCGCTGCAGCCCGCAGCCGTCGCGGCCAGCCCACCGGCACCGACGCCAACAACAGTTGCGTCTACGTAGGTTTCTGCAGAAGTAGAAGAGCCGACGTGCCGCATGAACAGTATCACCTGATACACCACTAGCAGCACCATATCCAGCGGCAGGTAGCGGCGGCTGTCATCGCTGCGGAAACGCCACTAGCAGAGCAGGTCAGCCAGGGTTCCCGAGGGCCAGAGGTGGTTGATCTGGGCCATGTCGTGCTGAAGGGCGGTCTCGCAGCAGTGGATGAAGAGGGACAGAGGGGACAAGTGATTTGCTGTGGGAGATTGGAAGGCTTCGTCGTCCAGTAGACGCTGGAGGTCGCGCTTTGGGACCGTGTAGGCTTGGTCTCCAAAGAGTAAGAGCGTGAGCGTTGGCTTGGGAAGGTCCATGTTAACTCAGTGGTGATGATTGTAGGTAACTGTTTATCTGGGCCCAGTGACAACAGTTTGTTGTCGGGTGTTATAAGTACTTCTTGATTCTCGCACAAATCAAAACCCACTCCTTACTGCGAACTTCAATAAGTTATCCAAAACTCAATAGTGACTCTTGTCGAGATAATCTAGAACATGTTCTCCCTCTCATAGTAACAAACCAACACTTAAAGCTCCAAATTCCGACGTTTAAAAGGCTCTTGCCCAAGATCATCATTCGTAGGTGCTTTGTATGACAGCCGAAACTATGATATTAATATAAACGATTTCCTCCCCTTAACGGAGACCCAGAGGCCCCCTCCGTGAGAGATTCACATTCTCAGATACGAAAGGGTACATACAGTACGTTGTGTTGGATAGTTGACAGAGCCTGAGTCGTAGTCTGTGTACCGAAAGCCAGAAGAAGTTAAATCACATTACACGTCATTGATAGGGCATTCTTGCGTAACTGGGAGCGGCGGATAAGCCGCCTAAAGCCACCTAGTGAAGAGGCCTTCCGTTAGGAAAGACCCGCCCACCACCTTGACCAGCTGCAACTAATAGGATTGCAGCTTCTTTCTTGACTGAAAGAGACGATCATTTCGCCAAGATCCTAGGGCAGTCCTGGTGGCCCTGGTGGCCGAGGTGGCCGCTTTTTCGTAGGTGGAGATAGAGCATTTCCTAGCAAACGACACTCTTGGCCACCTACAATGGCCAGTCTACCTTCGGCAAGCCTAGCAAGGTATTATTTGAAGGAGTAGAAATCCAAACCTACCTACCTATAACAGGAAAGTTGTACGTAAGTAGTTAAGACCAACCTTAATTAAAGTAACATCAGTACAGACGCCTTATTACACAACGCACACACGCTCTGGGCACGGCCAAAGGTTCTTGTTGCAATCGTCCGGTCTAGGTCTAATAGCCTTCAACTTAACATGCGTAATACAAGTGCCGATTAGCAAGTGCCAGGCTTATTCAAAGAACAGCATGTCCAAAAGAAGAAAGACCAAAGGAAAAAGTAAGTGGCTGTATGGAAGCTTTTTAGTGACAGAGCTGGGACGAAGCCTGTCTCTACTCTTATACACCCCGCCTTTCGGACATCCAATACACGTCCATTGCCAATCTCCTTTCTGACATCTAAACAATTGGTGAAGAATTCTGCAAGGCATCTCGCTACGGCAGGTCTCCGGCATTCTATCAGCCGGCGTCCAATAAACATTAAAAACGAATCGCATTAGGGTTTTTTGTAATTCATCGTGATTTGTATTTTTCGTAATTGATGAACGAAGCGATTGGCCCGGTGACAAATCATAGAGTTACTCGCAAATCTGATGAGAATGCGGCATTATCCAATGTCTTTTCTGATATATTTCCTGCGTCGTTGACCGCTTATCACCAAGAAAGCAGCAGCTCGGTGTACCTTCGCCATCGTCATAGTAACTAGAGCCCCGTTCACATGAGATCACCGATCATGTTGCAAGACGTCCCCGTCCAGAACGCCCAGACCCCTCCCCCTCCTCCTGGCCCGCACGTCCTCGTCGCTGGCGGGAGCATCACCGGTCTGTCCCTCGCGCTCATGCTCGAGCAGGCTGGCATCGACTTCCTGGTTCTCGAGAGCGGCCCCACGATCGCGCCCCAGGTCGGCGCGGGACTGGCCTTCTTTCCCGGCGGCGCACGCATCCTCGACCAGCTGGGTCTGTACGAGGGCCTGGCGAGCGTCTCGTCCGTCTTCGACCCCATGTATGACTGGCGGTCCGATGGCACGGAGAACGCATGCGTGCAGGACGTGTCGCCCTTCTTCGAGCAGACGCTCGGGTACCCCGTGTTATCCTGGACAGGCAGCAGGCTGTGCAGCTGATGTATGAGGGCATCAGAGAGAAGAGGAAGGTGGTTCCTGGTAAGTCGCCACGATGTTTGGGCACGTTTGTACGTTGCGGCCACTGACTAAGTCCAGGTTGCCGCGTTGCCAACGTTCACGAAACCTCCACTTCAGTGACCGTCACCACTATCTCCGGCTATTCCTTCACTGGCGACATCCTCGTTGGCTGCGACGGCGTCAAGTCCGCCGTCCGGTCCGAGATGTGGCGGCTCGGCAACGCCTCCGACCCAGCCTACTTCGGCTCTGGCGGGCCTTCGGAGGTGCGTTGCCGGTGGCGCACCCTCTTTGGCATCTCCGCCATCGACAAAATGCCTCGCAACGCCAACTTGACCATGAATCAGGGCTTTGCCTGCGCGCTCATGTCCCGCGGACACTACGCGTACCTCGTGCTGCACTTGGCACTGCCTAAGACGCTCGTGGGCGACGAGATCTGCCCCTACGACGCGGACGCACTGGACGAGGTAGCCAGGCAGCACTGGTACGATCCGACCCGTGAGGGGGTCACCTTTGCGGACGTCTACACGAAGCTGACTCGCAAGGTGCTTGTGCCCATTCAGGAGTACATCCTCCAGAAGTGGCACTTTGGCCGTGTTCTGCTACTCGGTGATGCCGTGCACAAGACCCATCCAGCTACAGGGCAGGGTGCAATGCTCTGTCTCGAGGATAATGTCGTCTTTACCAACCTGTTGGTCCGGTGGCTGAAGGAACGGCCTAACCAGCCACTCACGCGCGATGACTGCGAGACCATCTTCGCCAAGACGCAGCGTCTCCGCATCAAGCGGTCAAGAACCGTCTCACAGGAGTCTTTCCTTGTCGTCGGCCTGTACGCGTGGCTCAACCCGGTGTTCCGGCTGGTGTCGCGGTACTTGTTGCCGCTGATAATGCCGGGCTTCATCCTGGGCGTGTTCATGGAGACGACGCGACCGGCGCCTTGTTTGGACCACCAGCATGCGAACACGCTGGTGGGAAAGGGGCATGCACTGGTTGGGTTTGATGACGAGAATCCGGGGCCGGAAAAGCCGCTGGCGGCGAGGGTCCGGCGGATGATTACTTGCCTGGTGCTCAGTACAGCGTTTGTTCACGCGGTTTGGGTGTCTCCGTGGGACGGGATCGTGGGTGGCGGCCAGCAGGGGGCAGTTGATACGACGGCCTTGGGAATCATGCTGGTGATCCTGGTTGAGGGCTGGCGGCGCTGCAACATCGTCTCGCCAGTCCGGTTTCCCTTGCTCTGGGCCAACCTACTGGATCTCTGCGGCGTCCGTATCGTCGGTCCGCTCTATCTGATGGTTGATATCCTGCACGGGGCGTTCCAAGGCCGCATGCGTTATGCGGCCACCGGGCACGGGGTATTCATCTCCGCCTCCAAGGCCATGGTCCTCACGTTGTTGTGCTTCGGCCTCTCCCCGTCTATGGGCGCATGGCTAGGATTCGGGGTCGGGGGGACTCTTCCAGGGGCGATTTTCTCTGGGCTGCGTGCCCTCCCGGCCACACTTACAGCCCTCTGTCTGTCTCTTTACGGATTCTTCAGTACGGACTCGGATGTGATTCTGGGCACCAGGTACCGCAATCACCTGCGTCATGGGCTGGCATGTGCGGCGGTAGTGCTGGCACTTCTCCACATGGGTGCTCGCTTTGGCCTTGCGGACGTCGCCTGGGTTGCGAGACCCGTCGCGCACTTTGACCTGCCTATTCTCATGTGGCAGCTCGATGTGGTTGCCGAGGTGGCTTTGTGGTGCGAATTGGAGTCTTCGCCTTTCCCAGGAATTCTTGTGTTTCTGGCGCATGGTCTGGAGGGGCCTGGTGCCTCGTCAGTTGTGTTGTGGTTGTGGAGGGATATCGAGATGAACAGGCGTCCGTTTGGAGCCAAGTTTGTAAAGGCCTAAACAAGTTTGTAGGGGTTTCAACTGTCAGTCAACCAACCGTCTCTGTAGAATCCATGTCGTCCTTAACGTTCAAATAAACGTTGAACGATATATGCAGTTCAAAAAGACCTCAATATAAAAGCCCTATTCTGTCAAACCCATTCCGCCCGCCCTACCTGTGAGTCAGTGATCAGGCTATTCGATCACCCAGTGATATTGTAAAATCCATAGTGATTGATTGATATAGGTTGCGGATTGAACTGAAAGAGGCAAGCAAGTATCTTTTCTTTAGTGCATACCCTGATCTATTTTAACTAGTGATCACTCTGTCGGATATACTTCCCCAGTTGTTGTTGTTGTTGTTGTTGTTGTTGTTGTATTTAACGCCATGGCGGCAAGGGCGTAGCCCTTGCCGCAGACCTCCCGAGGGGTATGTGGCGTAGAGAGCCGCAGGCTCGGGCTACCTACTCTACAGTACACAACCCTTACCAACGTCCTCCAAATCTTACTTATTAGCTATTATGTGTTTAATCTTGTCGGAATATCCACGCCGGACTGGCGCCACCTGTTGCCGCCTATCGCCTATTGGCCCGATTAGCGAGCCAATCAGAAGGCAGGAATTGGTTTTAGATCGGCAGTGTTAGATCGCAGCCGTAGGCCCGATTCCTTCCTTTAACAACAACAAAGCAAATACGATGAATATATCGTTATTTGCCTACCTTTTATACTAAGCCTAGTGAAGTGAATCTAATACTAATTAGTAGTTAAATACTATTTCCATAAATTAGTAAAGTGAATTTTTTATTAGAAAAGGTAGTATTGTGAAATCCCGGAACAACTTAACGTGTTCAACGGATCTCACGATACTTGCGCTACTGGAAGAATTTGTAATACCCTCGGTTAGCTAAACGATTAACAATAGGATACCATAGGAGTTTCCTAGGAGTCCATACAAAGTCACCAGAGCGATAAGTTCTACTTAATGTGATAGAATACGGCCTCTATGTCTATTATGCATAGCTTATGACGAAGATCTCGTGATTAATAGTAATACAAAATGCCCTCGTGCTTCCATCGCCGATTTTCGCTCTTAAAGAGAAGTTATCCATTATAATCGATATCCCCTTCTTCTTTAGACGCTGCTCCATCACCCAGTAACTACGGAAAACACTTTGGAATTAGTGCTCGAAAGGCTGACCCTCACGAGAACCCCGACTTCACCATCGTCGCCATCACCACTCACTCCTACTTTTAGAGTAGTGACCCTGAATACCCAGCGAATACGACACTAGAGATGATAACCCCACCTTCCGATTACGTCCATAAAAGAGAGCCGGTAACCGATACCGAGACTGGAGTGACCTACTAAGGACATAATATCCAATGCTCAAAGGGCTGAATTCAACGAGAACCCCAATTTGATTATCGTCGTCCCTGCTCCTAGAGACGACCTAGACGTGGATACACAACTAGAGACGACACTAAAGAAAAGAAGACTCCTTTCCTATACTACCCATTAAAAGTAGTATTCCATAAATACTAAATAGTAATTCGCTTAACGAATAGTATACGCCCTCGAAGCTGCAGTTTAGAGGAAATGCCCTGTGTTTAAGACGTTGTTAACTTTACTGTTATATACTAGAATATTTACTAAGATGTTAGGAAGTGACCTAACGACGGCGAATCCGACGCCGGAGGAGGCCCAGGGTGCTTAAGCCCCTTAATAAAAAGAGATGATAAAAGTAATAACTATTAAGGAACCTGATTATATTATGGTTAATAATTCCCTGGTCCTATTACCGAAAAAGTATAAGGACGACGTTAATATCCACGAATAGGGACTATGGACCAGATTTAAGTCGGAGGACGTGACCTTTGAATTTACCTCCAAATTAGTAATAACGGTGGTAACGTTCCTCATAGAGATATACAATGTAAAAGGCGTTATTGGTTATAAGTTGGAAAAGGAATTTAAAGAAGATTTTAAAGAATGGACCTAGGAGACCTTTAAAATACTCCAAAGAAAAGTAGTAAAAAGATTATACAATTTCCTACTCTACTATAGCGTTTATATTCTTATGGAGGGAGGGAAGATCGTAGAGGAGCTTTTTAAGTTTAAGGACTTAGAAGAACTATGCTATTGGACCTAGGAAGAAATCGAGAAGGTCAATAAGAGGAGTGTGACGGGCTGGGCCCTCTTGGAGGCTTCGCAGCCTCTCAGCCATGGACTCCGTTTACCTAAGCCCGGCTTACCTAAGACGGATTAACCTTAGGCCTGATCAGAGCAAACGGGTCTTGTGGGGCGGAAGACATTTTCTCCTTTTCTCTCTTATCTTGAAGATACTCGTAGTAGTCGCTATAGTTAGTTATAATATACGTATTTAGATTATTATATTATCTTTAAAATCTTAGTATTATTAGAGATAATGAGAGTACGCTGAGTGTGGAAATAATTGTCGACGAAAGGTAAGTCTATGACCTTGGTGGGAGTAGTAAAGAGTCCTAAGCGGGTTGACCTAAAGGTCCCTGAACACTTAAAGCTGATCAGCGAGGTCTGATCAGGGTTAAGAGGTTTTAATAAACTCGAAAAAACGTATTCCGTATAGTAGAGTACCTTAACAACGTCGATTAGTATACTATGGTCACTACTAAATAAAGATGTGCAGAAGGAACGATAACCGTATTACGATGGAAGATAATGTTGACCTATCCGGAAACCCGTAGTAGTTGGTGTAATTAATCGGTCAGTTATTAGCCTAGTTATAGGAGATGCGGACCACCTAAACGGCTGAACGAGAGGCCCAACGAGAGCAAATTCGAATACTATAACAGACCCTAGTAAAACCCAGGTACCCAACCTTAACGTCACACGAAGCCCCTACACCCTCCACGACGCCGATCCCACCTAATTAGGCCTACGCATCACCTCCTAGATAACCAAAATACTAGATCTCTGATCCACCGAAGTTTAATGGATTACATAAGAGATTTTAATAATGGTACCTCGAGATGAAAGGGAAGATAAGCGTGGATAGGGAAGCCTTTGGTTTAGTATTAGTAGTGTTCACTTATATTTACTCTAAACTAGAAAACACTATATAAGCTATGGTGAGCGCCTATTATTCATAAGGAGGAGCTAATAGGTCGAAAAACCCTGAATAATTTATGGAATACCTAAAGGGTTACTACGTAGACCCTAACGCAGAAGTACGAGCCCTTGACCAACTAAGAATAATACGTTAAAAGGAGAACAAGAGTTTTGCCCACTTCCTTCCTAAGTTCGAAAAGGAGCTCGTAGAAGTGGGAAAAGGATACTAGTTGGATAACATCAGGATCAACTACCTAAAAAAAGCTCTAAATATTATAATAAGAACCCCTTTAATTAGTGTAATTAATAAACCAACGGCTTATATTGTATATACTCAGATGCTCTTAACGATAGGATTAGAGCTGGATAGTAAATTATACTAAGCTCACCGTGAGCGTTAATATAAGAGATCACTAATACTTAGCTAGAACAAAGTCGAGTTATTAACCGGATAGGATAATCGGATAGGATCACCTTAACCTAATTAGATGGATTGGGAACCCACTAAGGCAAACTAGATAGCCAAGGATAAACCAGTCCGAAGAAGGTTAAACCAAAAGGAAACCCGTAAATACTATAATTACGGTAAAAAGGGGTATATATAATGGAGATGCCTTAGAGACCGGAAAGATAAGGAGACTAAAACCTTAAAAGGGAAGACCAAAGAGCATAGCAAAATAGATATTAGCTCTGATCAGGACTCTGAGGACTCGGGAAAAGAGTAACTCCTAGTGAAAGTCGTTATTAAGAGGAATAAGTTATGGAGGAATGGAAGGTCGTTAAAAAGAGTATAAATTATGACCTATTTTACATTAATATTAGGATTAATGGGATACGCTATATAACTGCCCTTATTGATATAGGATGTTTAACATACGCCCTAATTAGTGATACCTTCGCTAAGAAACTCCGTTTACTACGTATTAGTATTACACCTCGGAATTTAATATAAATTACCACTATAGTTCCTGGTGTAATCCGCTACGTCACTTATACTAATATCGATATTAATGGTTATAAATGACACCGATTATTCTTTTATATTATTCTTAACTAAGAAGACGATGTTATTCTTAGAAGGTCCTGGATGATTGATGATGATGTTATGGTTTACTTAGTGTAAGGCACTCTGTATATAAGTGTTATGGACTACTGGGTAACAGAAAGGAAACCGGGTTAGGCCCGATAAGATCCAAAGTTCCTAATCTAATAGTAGACTAGATCGGTATTCTTAGCCCTGATTAGGTGAGCACAGAAAAGAAAAGAGACCCCTTTTAATATATCCACTTTAAATGCGTTCTCCGTAAGTTTAGCTAATATCGAAAAGGCCCTAGTACTAAAAATAAAAATAGACCCGAGGACGAAACTCCCTACACATTACCATAAGTTTTTATATATCTTTAACCGAGATAAGGCTAATTAATTACCATTATATTAAGATAATATCGACTACACAATTCCTATTGAGAAAAACTCAACAAAGCAAAACAAGCTAATTATATGGGGACCCCTATATGGGATATCTAGGGAGGAGTTAATTGTACTTCGATGAACCCTCACAGAACTACTGGATAAAGGCTTTATTCGTACTAGTAGCTCTCCTACTTTATCACCCATTCTATTTATTCGAAAACCCAGGGGAGGATTGAGGTTTTATGTTAATTACCGGGTTTTAAACACTATTACTAAGAAAAATAAATATCCTTTACCCCTAATCAGCGAAACTCTAAGAGCCCTAACTAAGGCTAAGTGGCTAATAAAGTTAGACGTTATTACTATATTCCATAAAATTAGGGTTAAAAAAGGTAACGAATAGAAGACGGCCTTTAAAATAAAATACGGCTTATATAAATGGATAGTAACTCCTTTTGGCCTAATAGGGGCCCCCGCTACGTTTTAGAGGTATATTAACCACACTTTACGGGATTTCTTGGACGAATTCTGTACTGCTTATATTAACGACGTTCTAATTTATTTAGATGGCTTATTCACTGATCATAAGGAGAAAGTTAAGAAGGTCTTAAGCTGTCTAGGTGTTGTTAGCCTATAAATTAATATCGATAAATGCGATTTTGAGATGAAAAGGGTTAAATACTTAGGGTTCATCATCGATGTAGGGAAGGGTATCCGCGTTAACCTAGAGAAAATTAAGGCTATCTAGACATAGGAGGTCCCCCGATTAGTGCGAGGAGTCCGTGCCTTCGTTGGTTTTGCAAATTACTATTATTAATTTATATTAGACTTCTTAGGGTTAATACACCCCTTTATAACTTTAATGAAGAGGGATGTCCTATTCGTATAGAGTAACGAATATATAAAAGTGTTTAATAAGTTGAAGGCCCTCCTGATTAGTGCCCCCGTACTAGTACATTAGGATCCTAATCGAGCTATTATATTAGAAATAGACTTATTAGGTTATGTGGTGGGTGGTACTTTATTATAATACGACGACGAGGGTATTTTACGGTTTGTTGTGTTCTTTTCACGGAAGAACTTACCAGTAGAATGCAACTACCTAATATACGATAAGGAACTATTAGTTATAATCCATTATTTAAAACACTGGGACTCCGAATTAAGGAGTGTGAAGGAGTTTATTATCCTAACCGACCACCTTAACCTTAAGTATTTCATAACTAAGAGGCAATTAAGTGAACACTAGGTCAGATGGTCGGAGCTCCTATCCCGTTATAACTTTATAATCCAGTTCCGACCTAGTAAATAAGTGATAATCCCCAATACATTATTTAAACAAGAATAAAACGTTCCTAATACCCAGCGAGACGATCAACTAGAAGGACGGAGGATATAACTCCTAAAGGGGAAACGGAATATAGTTATAGTGAACCGGGTAACTCTTAAAACAAATTAAATAAATATAATGGAATCCGTAGAAAGCACCATAGTAGGTGATATGGATTAGGACAACGATCCTAAGGCTAATCGGTTAAAACCTATCCTGAACCCCTTTGAAGAGGAGCCCCTAAAGTCCACTTAGACTAAAGGATTATAATTAAATAATTATTATTAGTTAATTAGGATAGTTGTGAAAAGGGGGGACCGTTAATTACCGTCACAATAGAAGTTGCCCATAATACTATTAGAGTACTTAGTGGACGACGATAGTAGACTCTTTTAGAGGGAGAGGATTTGGGTCCCTTATTACAAACCCTTATAAACCCAGTTAATCCAAGAGTCCCACAACTTAACACTTAGTGGCCATCTTAGCAGAGACGCGTTAAAGGCCTTAATCAGCCGCCACTTTCACTGGCCAGGCCTGTCGTAGGATGTCCAATGCTTTATGAGGAACTATGACGTCTATGGACGGGGTAATATATGGTGGGATAAGAAGAGGGGTCTTCTAAAGCCCTTACCTATCCCTGATCAGGTCTGAATAGAGATATTAGTCAACTTTATTATAGGGCTACCACTAACCCGCCGTATAGGAACAACGAATATTATGGTGATAATAAACCAATTATCTAAGAACGTGATTTTCGAGCTACTTAAGGATATAACAATGGACATTGTGGTTATGGCGTTAATACTTGGCCTAATTAGACACTATGGACCCCCGAGAGCTATTATTTCGGACAGAGGCCCCTAATTCACTAGTCGTATGTGGAAACGGCTTTATTAACTATTATAAATAAAACAACGTTTATCTATGGCCTTCTACCCGGAGATAAACGGCGCCATAGAACGAGCTAACTAGGTAATAGAAACCTACCTCCAAACTTATACTTTATACACTTAAGATAATTAGGATAACCTATTTCCAATAATAATAATAGCTATTAATAATAGGGTTACCTCGTTAATAGGCCTTAGCCCTTTCTTCACTACCCACGGTTATAATATTGACCTAATTAGAGTAAAGGAGACTCTGTGGACTAAAGGAAAGACCCCCGCAGCTCGGGTAGAGGCCCTAGTCTCAAAGTTGAAGGAGGCCTCCGAATGGGCATAAGCGGCGATGGCCTCCACCTAAGAGCGATAAGAAGCCTCGGCAAATATACGACGCCAGCCTTTTAACCAGTTTTGACCAGGGGACAAGGTCTGGTTGAGGTTTAAGAACGTCCGTTCTAAGAGATCATCTAAGAAGTTGGACTAGATGAATATAAAGTATACTATGTTAGAAATAGTCGGATCCTATGCTTACTAACTTAATACACTACTAGGTATTCATAACATTTTTTATATATCCCTAATTAGGTATACGAGAGTCGACCCACTATTATTATAAGAATGAGATGATGCTTAATTACCACCTCTATTAGTAGACGACGAAAAGGAATTCGAAGTCGAAGAGATCCAGGGCACTAAAAAGATTCGTGGTTCTTAGAAGGTTTTAGTTAAGTGGAAAGGCTACGTAGAGCCTATTTAGGAACTAATTAAGTTATTAACAGAGATTATAACTTTGGATTGTTACGAGGCTAGTTATGGACGAGTCCCTCTAAACGGGGAGGAGGGAGAGGGGGGGTAATTGTGATGGGCTGGGCCCTCTTAGAGGCTTCGCAGCCTCTCAGCTATGGACTCCGCTTACCTAAGCCCGGCTTACCTAAAACGGATCAACCTTAGGCCTAATTAGAGTAAACGGGTCCTGTGGGGCGGAAAACATTTTCTCCTTTTCTCTCTTATCTTGAAGATACTCGTAGTAGTCGCCATAGCTAGTTGCAATATACGTGCTTGGACCGTTACACCTATATACACTCCTCGTTAACAAAAGCGAAGATTATGTTATCCAATTACCCTCTAAATTAAAGACTTTTAGGTTTATTATTATTAAACCCTTTTTAGAAGATAATAATAAGAATATGGTCCTAAAAATACTAAGAAATAATAAGGAAGATGTCCCTGATAAGGAAGAGGAAGTCCGAGATGAAATTGTTGTTTAGATGGATATACCACCCCTAGAAGAAGAGTTAGTATTACCACCTCGATGCCCGAGAAGTAAACTACGGAAGAACGCCTAGATTAACCTCCTAATAGAAGTTAACACCTTTAATGACGCTAAAAGCGAGGCCATAACAATAACTGCGTTTATAAGTACTAAGGAAGAGGTAGATTACGCCCTAGTATTTAAGCTACGTAAAAAGGGTATAATCAAAGCCCTAGGACCCCCGTTCAAGGAGTCCACTAAGAAGGAGATCGATGCCCTGATTGAACGAGGAGTCTTTGAATTCACTTAGTATAACGAAGAAAAACACGGAGGGATACGTATATTCTACTTAAGGATTATTAACAAAGTGAAGGGTAAAATAAAGATGCTTTACGAGAAGTCCAGACTTATTATTTAGGGATACGTAGACGACGGCAAAGAGGTTATCCTTATATAGTCTCCGATTATTTAGAGTGTTAGTTAGAGACTAATTCTCGCCGTCGCTCCGTCTCTTATCTAGAAGGAGGGTTATTCACTATAGATAAGAGATATTACCTAGGTGTATACCTAATCCATAATAAAACTCGAAAGGACGATCCTCATAAGATTACTAGACTAAATAAAGAAAAATTACCCTCTAGGAACTATTATGACCGTTATACAACCGTTATACGGTATTACAAAAGTTGGAACCCACTAGTATGCGATATATAGTAAGTATTATAGAGAGAAGCTTTAGATGAGGACTTTTATGTATAACCCCTATTTACTGTTATTAGATAATAAAAACGAGAACTTTGCGATGATTAGTATATAGACTAATGATATTATTGGCCTAAGCGACGAGACCTTTGCTTAATAGGAAGACGAGGAACTCTAGAAAGCGATGTTCTCGGCGAAGGAGAAATAATACCTCTCCACCGAGATATTATTCGTATTCAACGGAGGGATCGTCTTAACTAATAAAAAAGTTATTTTCTTATACCTAAAGGGCCAGGGAGCGAAAATACGCTTGGTTAACGCTAAATTCGTTACTGCGAAGGAGTAGTACGTCGAATAGTATACTAGAGGTGTATACACCGCCTTAAAATACTAATTAGAGGTAGTATTCGATTTATCCACAGTAACCCAGTACCGAGAAGTGACGCTAGAGTAGATTAAAGCTTTGAATTGACGCCTGCTATAGTAAATGGAGTACTTAGACCAAGGCCTTATTTATGTGCCCCTCGATCTAATTACCGTTAAGCTCTTCGTTTTTATTAATAGCTCTTTTATTAATAATAGTGACCTGATATCCTAGCTCGGATTTGTGATCCTCTTTATAAATGAGACTAAAGGAGAAGAGGATTTTATAATAAAAGGAAATATTATCCACTACTCCTTAATAAAGTTTAAGAGAGTTATAAGGAGCATCCTTATATCCGAGATATACGGGATGGTCGCCGGTGTTAATATGGCCTATGCCCTCTCCACGACCCTGAAGATTATAACTAACAAGCTCCGAATACCTACAATCCCGACCATTATGTATACTAACTCGTACTCGCTTTACGAGTATTTTATTAAGTTTAGAACTAAAAAAAAAAACCGCCTAATAATCGATATTATGGTGTTAAGGTAGTTTTATAAGAAACGAGAACTATATGAGATCCAATGGATCCACGGAGACGATAACCCTATCGACGGCCTAATAAAGGTTATACTAAACCGAGCCCTTACGAGGCTTATCGAGGAGGTAAAAGCGAAGATTAGGATAGAGGGATGGGTTATAAGACCCTAAGGAGCACCTATGGCGCCGAATAAGAGGAGGAATATAAAGGAGATTAGGGGATATAAGAGGAATACCATTATTGTCGTTAACGACGGTAAGCTGGACTTTGCTCATAGCTGGTTATGGGATATACTTATTTCTACTAAAGGTGGTATAGCCGAAAATGGTACTTCTACCACTTCCGACCACTTTACGTACTTATTCCGTTTATCGATTTTTTTTATTATATTTTAAGTAATTTGGTGCCCGTACCGAATAACGCTCAATTTTTATTTGTTATTTAAAAAAGGGACGATTTACGGTAAAAGAGATAGTTACTAGTGTTAGAATATCTACGCTGGTGCGAAGGGCTGGTCCTAGGCCTTGTCTCAACCGAAAGGTAGCCAAATACTGTTTATTTCAAGCTGAAGAGGAAAAGGGTAAACTACGATATGGCGCGAAATCTCTGCTTCTTAGGGGGTGGGCGCTAGTGGGGCACCGGTGGGGCACCAGTGCGAGCACGGGCATAGCCCGGGCATAACCACCGGGTTCGGCCCGTAACACTACCCCCCTCCTCCCCCCGCGCGGCCTCTAGTTCCTGGCTGGCCTCCTGGGGGGGCACCTGCGCACACGCCGCGTCCCGTCGTTCTCCAATATCGGCCCATAGCACTCCTCGTAACGGTCCAGCGCCTCCGTTTCCTCTACAACACCGGCTAGCTCCCACGTGGGGTTAATATAGCCCTCCCACTTCACCAGGGCTTCACGTCTTCTCCCTCTACCCACCATCTTCCATCTAGCAGCGTAAATCTCCTCTACCTGCCACTCATCCTCGCCATCTGCTTCCCCGGGTGACCACTTATACTAGAATCGTGGCACTCCTATACAACCCTTATCCGTAGTAGGCTCGAAGGGTCGTCATCATCTCTTCCTCCGGGAACCCATACTTCGTCCCGGAACGTCAGCCTCTGCTACTTGTCAATCGCACATTCCGCGATCTGGCCCTTCAGCTGCAACTCTGGTGCTCATCGGAGCCTTCTTGCATAAGGGTGCCGCCCAAGGCAAACCCTGAACAGTCTATCTCCACTGATGTCTTTCCTTCAGGGTTAAAGCGGCGAAGCACCGGCTCTATACTGAATAGCCACTTAAGCTCCTGGAATCCTTCTTCCTGACTAGGTCCCCAGTGGAACACAGCCGACTTCTTCGTAAGCCTCGTAAGGGGCTCAACAATAAGGGTATAGTTGGGTATAAAAATACGATAATAATTCGCAAACCCAAGGAAACTTCTAACCCCCTTTACAATCTTCACGATCTTAACTAAAAAGGCACACTTCTTAGGGTCTAATCGTAGTCCGGCCTCTGCTAGGCGCCGGAGGACCACCCGTACCTTCTCTTCGTGCTTCTTTTTTGACCTAGACGTGTAAATCAGGACATCATCCAAATAAGCGGTGACGAAGTCGTCTAGGAAGTCTTGGAGAGTCATACTGATATACCACTAGAACGTAGCTGGGGCCCCGGTGAGTCCAAAGGGGTAGACCAACCACTCGAAGAGTCCGTATCTCGCACGAAACGCTGTCTTCTCGACGTCTTCTTCTGCGATCCGAATCTTATGGAACGCGGCCACGACGTCAAACTTCGTATACCACTGCGCAGCGGCTACCCGTCGGAGGGTCTCTAATATAGGTGGCAGTGGATAACGGTCCTTCTTCGTAATACTATTAAGGGCTCGGTAATCAACGCAAAACCGAATTCCCCCACCAAGCTTCTTAACAAACAACACTAAGGCACCCGCTGGCAAGCTACTAGCTCAAATAAACCCTTTGTCCAGCAGGTCCTCTAATGTCTTCTTCAGAACCAAGAGTTCCTCACGGGACATCCCATATAAGGGTCCCCATAGAAGTGTAAGCTCCCGGCCGTAAGCGTCCTTAATAAGGGGGATCTTATGGTCAACCCCTGGCCTCCTAGGGGGCACCGAGTACACCTTCTCCGGGTCGAATAGGTCTCTAAGCTCCTCATGGACCCAGCCTAGGACGAGTTCCTTTACATCCACAAGCTTCTTTTCTTTTAGCGCGTCCTCGATGTCCCTCAAACTCACAGCCATAACCTAGGCCTCTGGTGCCCTCTAGCGCTTCACTCGTCGGCATACAACTGCAAACGCAGGGGCCGTCAGTAATCGGGCCGTGCGAATCTCTTTTACAGCAGCTGGTTCTTCCTAATCAGAGAGGTATACGTCTACTCCTCCCTTACCGTAGTGCACCCGCTGGGCAGCGGCGTCACACACTACACGGTTCACTTCTATCCATAGCTTCCCTAAGCATATGGGGGGGTCTAGGCCCTTTACCACGTATACGTAAACTTTCTGAGTATAGCCACTTAATTCCAAATCCAGGACAGCCACACCCTAGGCATCACCAGGTGATAGCCCGTCTTACGTATACCCTCGCAGGGCACACTTCTTCCGATCCACTAGCGGTAGTCGGAGACGTCTAGAGAGAAACTAATCCACCATTACGTAGACGTCGCAGCCAGTATCGATGAGGGCGTGCATCAAGTGTCCTTTGTTAATCCTTGCCTGAATAATGGCTAACCCTTGGCTCCTCTACTACTGCTCTTCTTGGTGGGACTCCCATCCTTTAGCTTCCTCCTTTATCGGCTCTAGCACCCGACTTCGTACCAGAGTTACTCTTTTCCCGAGTCGTCCTCACTAGAGGAGGCACTAGTGGCCTCTCGGTCCTCTTCTTCTAACCCGGGATCCTTCTACTTCTTCGTCGCCTTAGTACGGGCGACCTTCGCCTACCTAGGAACCTTCTTCCGGCAATTCCTGGCGATATGGCCTTCTTCGCCGCAGTGAAAGCACTCACGGCGGTCCACCGGCGGGCTACCCGAGGAGCAGCAGCGGTGGCGGTCCTTCTCCTCCCTTCGAGTCGATGAGGCGCGGGCAACGCCAGTCATCTAAACATCTCCATCGCAATCCTTCCGTGGAGGGGCTAGGGTTAGGGACCAGCGACGCTCCCGTTTAGTAGCGACGGGTACTATACACTCCAGCTTCCAGGCGACGTCCTATACCCTAGTGAGCCACTAAGTATACTCCCCTAGTAAGGAGACGGTGACCAGGTGCTCCTTTAGGCGGGAAGTAAAGGTGTTTTCCAACATAACAATCTTAACGGTGTCGGGCCACGCACCACCTCCTACGTCTACCATTATTCGTTCGAACTTCGGTAAGAAAGTAGCCAGCTTCTCGTTATCTTTCTGACGGAGGGTCTATAGCTGGGCTACGGCTTGGGATTGGGTGTTCGGGTCTCGGTAGGTCCTATCGAGGTAAGACATAAAATCTTCGGGGTTACGTTAACCTCCAGGCCCCCCAGCTACGTAGAACGTAGCAACCACCTGCTGGGGACTAGTGTCCAGACAGGAGTTGATTAGGTACCACAATTCCTAGTTAGTAAGGTAAAACGCTCTGTCCATGGCGATCTTGTCCCTCATCTGCTACGCCCAAAAAGGGTAGTCCTTCCGCTTCCCCGAGAACTTTGAGGGTGTTGGTAGCGGTTTACGGCGCGTCGGTGTCTCTGTTGCGAGGTGGCGGCTGCCCACTAGCGGGGCTTCGGTGCCTACATCTTCCATAGGGGTCGGTATCGTCGCCCCTAAACCTCGGCTTCGCTCCAGCTCATTAGAGAACTCAGCAATCCTCGCCTATAGGGGCCCGAGGGCCTCGTTTAAGGCTAACTACAGTTGGGCCTGCAGTTCGTCAGCCATTATGCTGGCTGGTATCCTCTTCTTAACCGGTGGGGAGCCGCGCTCTACCCAGCATCCGACGTTCATCGATCTGTCGTCAGGGAGCCGCGCTCAACCTGGGATTCCGCTTCGTAACCGGTAGGGAGCCGCGCTCAACCTAGCGGTATCTTATATAGTAGATAAAACTGAGCTTGAAATATGCGAAGGGCTGGTCCTAGGCCTTGTCTCAACCGAAAGGTAGCCAAATACTGTTTATTTCAAGCTGAAGAGGAAAAGGGTAAACTACGATATAGCGCGAAATCTCTGCTTCTTAGGGGGTGGGCACTAGTGGGGCACCGGTGGGGCACCAGTGCGAGCACGGGCATAGCCCGGGCATAACCACCGGGTTCGGCCCGTGACAGCTGGACTGGTACCACCTATTGCCGCTTATCGCCTATTGGCCCGATTAGCGAGCCAATTAGAAGGCAGGAATTGGTTTTAGATCGGCAACGTCAGATCGCGGCCGTAGGCCCAATTCCTTCCTTCAATAACAACAGAGCAGATACGACGAATATATTGTTATTTGCCCACCTTCCACACTAGGCCTAGTGAAGTGAATCCAACAAATCTGTCCCTGGATCCCGCTGGTTCCTCTAGTTCCTTTGCTTCTTAGTTGGTCCTTTTAGTAGGGTAGGACGGTTATCTTAAGGCCTAGCCGGAGGCTGGCCCTTAGTAGTATGGATAAATTTTTTAGAAGAAGTTTGTTATACATAGGAAGGCCTCGAAGTTTTTAGGATTAGTGATTAACCCCTTAAAGTATCACTTAAGTAATCCCATAGGTCCTATGAGCTCTAATAAATTAAAAGAGTAGAGGGTAAACCATTATTACCTCCTCACTAGGGTTTTTCGGTAATAAACTAAGTGGTCTATATCCTTTGCTTCCTCGTAAGAGTAAGTAAACAGGGCTTTATCGTGGTTAAAGTGTTGGTAATATTATTCGAAGTTTCCGTGGCCTAATCGGGTTACTAGGAGGTGGTATAGGGTAGCTCCTGGAAGGGCTAATTCAGGAGGGCTGGATAGGCTGGCCTCGAGTCCTAGTTAAGCGTATCAATCTATTACTTCCTTACACCATTATCGTATATATTAGGCTTATATTCATTTCTTAGTGAGTTACTTAATCCCTATTAGGGTTACTAGTTGGCCTAAGAGCACCGGGAGTGTTATACCTTATTTAGCTAGGTGGTCTACTTCTTCGTTACCTTTTATCCCCTAATACCCTGGGGCCTAGTGGGTATATATATCGAATATCCTAGCCGCCTTGTAGATCTCAAAGAAGGTTTTTTATGAGGATTCTAGAGCTTCACCCCGTATCCCCCGGATAACACTAGTATTATTAATACAAATGTGTATTAGCTGGCCTTGGGAAGTAAGGAGGGCCCGCCGGAGCCCTGCCCTCGCTCTTTTAGCCTCGCCGTCAAACACTTCTACTAAGATAAGTTGGCCATAACCTTGGGCTATACGCTTATTACTTTTATAAATAACAAATCCATATCCCGTGGCTCCATTAGACGCTTTGGAACCATCTAAATAAATAATTATATGGTTATCTGGGACGGTTTTTAGCCAGTTCTGACAGGCCTTAGCAGCCTTCTCCTTTGTGTATAGGACTATTGGATTTTGTGACCCTGGAAGGTGTTGTGGTTAGAGTAGTGTTAGCCTTGGGACCCTTGAGACGAGACTTGCTGTTCGTTGGAGCCGTGTTTGCTGCCTCCCTTGTTGTGTGAGCCTTAGGACTAATGGGTGTTGTTGGTTAACCTTTTATAGTCGGACTGTGAAGCGTAGGCGTACCCCTTCTAAAGCCACTTTCCTAGTGGGCAGGCTGGTATCTCGGAGGAGGTTACTTGTTGGGGTTATCTTCTAGACTAGGAGGATGGCTCGGGCCGCTCTTATGATGACCTTGTTAACCTTCTGGACGAGGCCCTTCTGGCCTGTATTAATAATCCCTCCCTGAGGGGAGGTGATATTATTTAGGGCTGGCTTGGTTAGCCCCCTGAACCAGGTTTCAGCTCCGTATAGGGCTATTAGGAGGACACAGGTGATGACCGCCTTCTATATAACAACTACTGGGATCCCTCCTTTTGTGTTTATTAGGTGCCCTAGGTACTGGGCTGCCTTTTTTGCTATAGTTACCCTTATTTCGATGTAGTATTAGAAAAAGAGTCTTTTATTGAACTAGACCCCTAGCCAACGGATCAGCTCGACCAAGGCTTCGATTTCAAGGTCTCTAGCTTTGATCCTAGGTAGGTCTTTTAGTTGCTTATGTTTCCTAGTGAAGTGGATAACTTCACATTTAACTAGGTCAAAGGAGACCTTATTATCGGCACCCTAGTTTAGAATTTGGGTAACCTATTAGTTTAAGGATATAGTATTGTCCTTAAGGGATAGGCCGGTAATTAAAAGGCCTATATCATCTGTATATCTAAACCGAAACCTTAGGTCTTTAGCTAGGATATTGGAAATATAAAATAAGAAAATAATAAGTAATAATAGGGAGCCCTAAAGTAGCCCATAAGTTAGAGGGAAGTCCTCTGTTATTACCTCTTTAAACTTAACCCTAGTAGTACAATCTAATACAAAGGCATAAATCAGCCTGATTAGGTTATTAGGCCAGCCTTATTACTATAAACGCATAATAAGGCGGTTCCGAAGAACAGAGTCAAAGGCCCCCTTCACATCCATTATCACCAGTGTAATTTTAAACCCCTTATC
This sequence comes from Colletotrichum gigasporum, assembly GCA_024584535.1. Classification (NCBI taxonomy): domain Eukaryota; kingdom Fungi; phylum Ascomycota; class Sordariomycetes; order Glomerellales; family Glomerellaceae; genus Colletotrichum; species Colletotrichum gigasporum. Next base: position 4,552,633 of record CP077951.1, read on the forward strand.
GAGGACCTGTTCAATATTGTGTATAAGATAGGTCGTTAAGTCGATAACTGCCCTGCCTAGTAGGGCCCCTATTTGCTATGGGCTGGCCACCCCTTCTAGGATAGTGAGGTAGGCTATTCTCCTAGTTATTAGTTTTTCGAGCCCGTTACCCAGGTAGGATAGGAGGGTTATCGGTCTCTAGGATCTAACTTTTAAGAAGTTGGTTTTTCTAAGCTTCTGAATTATAATAACTGTTGGATTCACTCCACTAGGCCTAGTGTAGAAGGTGGGCAAATAACGATATATTCGTCGTATCTGCTCTGTTGTTGTTGAAGGAAGGAATCGGGCCTACGGCAGCGATCTAACGCTGCCGATCTAAAACCAATTCCTGCCTTCTGATTAGCTCGCTAACCGGGCCAATGGGCGATAAGCGGTAATAGGTGGCGCCAGTCCGGCGTAAACATTCCGATACTAGCAACTATCTCTTTTACTGCAAATCGCCCCTGTCACACGTCTTTGTGGCACACCTTAGTCAGCATCACGTGCTCACTCCATACTTCTAGCCCAGCGCCTTACGGCAACTAGCTTAGGAGAATCAACCCTTATTCAACCAACGATTTAGACTGTGACAATTGGTAGCACGACTGACCTTACGGTCCTGTGGCCTAGCCCTTGAATTTTTTCAAGGTATCGAGGAATCCCTCGATATTCACGATCTTTTTCACGAATAAAAGGCCGATATGCCACTGTCTTCCTGATTCCAGCAGGAAGCCCACCAGACCGAAGCCATATTCTTCACCAGAATCGCCGCCAATATGCGCGCACCAGCTGTTCTATTCGCTAGCCCTACCGATCCAACCAGAGACCGACCTACTCTCTGGAAACACTATACCTATCGCCAAGATTCGTGGAATCCAGCGATATGGCCGTCAATCGAGGCCCTCGAAAGCCAAGCCCTAGGCCAGCCTCAACCCAATAAATACCCTCTTCAACGCCCAGAGCCTTGCCGTAAATGTGGTGCGAAATTCAATACAAAAAACGCTTTATTCCGCCACGTATACGCCAATTGCTGCGGTCAGCGGTTTCGCTGCCGGCTCTGCCACGATACCTTCCTTTCAAGGAACGGCCTCTTCCGCCACCTTCGACGCCCTGAAGGCTGCCCTCAGCGACCCTACCGAGACGTCGACGAAGCCAGCGTGGCCACTTCGATCCCCTCGTGCCCCGAGTCAGGCTCCGAGCCTTCCGAAACAAGCCCTGAAACAGGCCACGAGCCTAAAGCCGAGCCCGAGCTTAAGCCCGCACCCATGAAGGAAGCCAAACCAGCACCCTTCCTACAGAGCCTTCTCGCTGCTGCGAAATTCAACACTGCAGCTGACGCTTTTCACAAAGCCAACGAGGCTATACAACAGGTTACTTGGCGCCTTAAGATGAATGAACGGCCCTACGCTAAATCATACGTTGGATACAATTGGAAGCCCCTACTTAAAGCTAGGAAAGCTCGTGGACAGTATTACCTTAGGGACCAAAGTGTAGTACAAAAAGGGGACTACAAAGAATCAAACTCAGAGACCCTTACAGCTATGATGCTTAGAGTCTTTAGCAGTATCGAGGCCCAACAGCAAGCACGCGAAGCCCAGCAAGCATACGAAGCCCAGCAAGCATACGAAGCCCAGCAAGCACGCGAAGCCCAGCAAGCATACGACTACCAGTATGACCAGCGACCTGATCCAGCAGGGTCCTAGTGGTAATAAGAGCCCTGAAGACTAGGAAGGATTAGAGGAATCTAACGAAGAAGAGGAGAAAAATATGGATGAATATGGAAACAAGGAATTCGACGATAACGACGATCCCTACGGCGATGACCCTTATAACGACCCATACGAATCATAACCTTAGGTTTACCCCTCTATTGTAGCCCCTGGCTAGTAGAAGCCTGAGGCCACAGTCGAATAATCGTTAAAGGGAAGCCCTAGAAGTATGGATTTTACTGCTGCTGACGACGATTTGAACGTTATCACAGCAATCGGGACGATTGCTTTTCAAAGGGGGGCACATGTCACACGTCTTTGTGGCACACCTTAGTCAGCATCACGTGCTCACTCCATACTTCTAGCCCAGCGCCTTACGGCAACTAGCTTAGGAGAATCAACCCTTATTCAACCAACGATTTAGACTGTGACAGCCCCTTTCTCAAATAACGAGTGAAAATTGAGCGTTATTCGGCGCAGGCACTAAATTACTTAAAACGCGATAAAAAAAATCGATAAACGGAACGAGTACATAAGGTGGTCGGAAACGGCAAAAGTGCCGTTTTCGGCCGTACCGCCTTCGGCAAAAACGAGCGTATCCCATAACCAGCTACGGGCAAAGTCCAGCTCGCCGTCGTTAACGACGGTAATGGTAAATCTCGTATAAGGGCCGTATTTGGGCTATTTCTCATCGCAAAAGTATTAACTATCACGCGTTCTACGTAAATCTCTCATAGCTTTACTATAGCCTTCCGCGTAGCTTTTGTGTATTATTGTATTTCTGGTGATGGTGGTGAGTTTATATTTATACGTGGGTATACTCCGAAGACGAGTAGGGTCGGAATAAGACCATCTAGGCCAGCTATATTATTAATCGCTTTAATTACGCTCTACAGGGTAATTTTCGGTGGCGTAGAAGGGGATTCTTAGTGGATAATATTATATACTCGTTATAGGAGCATATAGTATCGCTTTACCTTCCCGATACTATTATGGGCTTTAACGAGTACCTCTTTAACTTCGATCACCATGGATCTCACTGAATTCCTAAATTCCTCAAAGTTAAAGTTTCTATTAACGTCCATAACGATCTAATTAGGGGGTCCGAGGTAAGTATCGATTTAGTATTCGCATAATATCTCCTAGGTGTACTTTACGCTAACGTTTTCCAAAAACCTGGCTACATTAAAGGAAATGGCCGTATTAATAACGTGGATCACGGGTTTATTCCCTTTTAAGTAAAAAATATTAATAATAACCTTATAATTAAAGTCCATATCGTCTCTAAGGGTAAATTTAAATCTCCTTAGAGCTCGTCTATTCATTTAGCACTAGTGGTAGTACTTTATGAGCTTCTGGATTACTTTGAACGTCACGTTATTGCCGGCTCTCTCCAGGATCGTATAAAGCCTCTATACTAATGAGTAGCCGAAATAATAGTGGATTCTATGTAATTCCGTGTTTATAAGGTGATTCTACGCAAAACTCTGTTCTAAAGAGTGTATGAGCATCCACGGATACCCCCATTTGCATATAATAAGGACCTTCACATCTCCCTATTAGAGGAAGTTATGGATATTATCGAAACAGATCCCTAAGTTGTCCATATCTCTTAAATAGAGTAAGAATGGTGTATTAGTGTTCATAACGTGGAAGGGTAGTTATCCGAAGGGTAAATTCATATGGGTTAGTCCTATGGAGGGTATCGGAGGGTTATCTCCGAAGGTAATGCTCATCTAACCTACTTTAAAGGTGTTAAGTTTCACGGTAGTGTCGATCTTTTATAGAATAAGGAATTAAGAGTATCCAACCATAGAAACGCCGGCTACTCTTATATTAGGTATAATCCCTTAGAAGATCATCGCTGCGTAGCGGTCATCGCTAATAAACACCTCGTAGGCCGGTAACTTTGCGGGTATACTATAAATATCCTTCCCCGTGATAGTGTAGTAGGCAGCTTAGTTATTCAGGGTTTAAGCGAGGTCTTCGCTAACCAGAGTAATGGTGTAACCGAAGAACGAAACGTGGAATTCGTTGTTATGCTCGTTTTCCTCGTTAAGGGTAGCGCTAATGAGGTATTAGCTCAGATCTTCCTCGTCCCTAGTGTCCTCGTCGTTAAGCACTTCATCTCCTTTGTATTCAACGAGGAAGTGGCTGTATACTTTAGGAGAGGCGTCGGAAACGTCCTTATTTAATTTAAAGTATTTATATACTTTACTTCTCTCCTCTACGGAATACTTCATAAACTAGTACCCTTCCTTACTATAAACGTAGCACTTCTTATTATAGTGAGGGTATCCTTATTATTATTAGCGACCTTTATAATAGTTACTTTACCCTTTTCTATTATAATATTAGTTAATCCAGAACTACTCGTTTAACTATATTTTTAATATAAAATATTAATAGTGGGCATTTCTTCCTTTTTCCTCTAAGTTAAGGCTTATCCTTATCACATTATAAAACTCCTCTATTATATTTACTCCGGTTAGATTAGCAAAGCGGCACTCTTTTATAGAAATAGTAGCTCTAATCAGCTTATCCTTCAGGACCTGGTCTCCTTAGTAATATGGCGTAAGAGCTTATTGGAGATTCGTTAGGTCATTAAAGAGGATCTCTAAAACCTCAACCTTCGTCCTCTCAGGGTTCTTTTAAATAACCTTATTAAAATCTACTCTATTCTAATCGATAATATAGGTTTAGCGGCGTTAATCTCCTTCAAAGTAGCGCCGTAGCTTGTCAACTACCTCCTCTGTTGACCGAGTAGTTAGTGTACTACTAATATAGCCGTAGTAGAACTAAGAAACTCTCCTTTTCAGCATTAAAAAGAGTAGGCTAGCCGTTACGTAGTGGTTAACTCCGATTTTTCTGTAGGCTTCAAGGAAGATGCGGAATTTGGTGTTAAGGACATTAAATTTCTTACTACTATACCTCATATCGTCGGTATATACCTTAATAAGTATACTTTATTATTAAGGGGTCGTTATTTCGTTAATCTTATTTATAGTACGGTGTTTTTTTTAATTCGATAGTTCCTAGGTGAATATGGGTTATTTAGGTAGTTGTAGCCAATTCTGAGGGCTCAGTATAATGCGGGTTTAGTTTATTCCCGCTTTTTCTAGGGGTGGCGGCGCTTATAGAGAGTTCTTTTATGCTACGATCTCTTCTAAGTGTAATTTAGGTTATAGTGGTATCCATTCCTTTATTAATTCCTTATAGAGGACTAGGTCCTCTATTAGGTCTCTAAAGGACTTACTCCTTTTACTAACCTTCTCGATTTCTTCCTAGGTCTAGCAGCATAGTTCTTCTAAGTCCTTAAACTTAAAGAGCTCCTCTATGATCTTCCCTCCCTCTATAAAAATATAAACACCATAATAGAGTAGGAAGTTACGTAATCTCTTTACTACTTTTCTTTTAAGTATTTTAAAGGTCTCCTAGGTTTATTCCTTAAAGTCTTCTTTGAATTCCTCTTCTAGCTTATAGCTAATAACACCTTTTACGTTGTATATCTCCGTGAGGAACGTTACCACCATTACTACTAATTTAGGGGCAAATTCAGAGGTCACGTCCTCCGGCTTGAATCTGGTCTATAGTCCTTATTCATAGATATTAACGTCGTCCTTATACTTTTTTGGTAATGGGACCGGGGAGTTATTAACTATAATATAATCAGGTTCCTTAGTAGTTGTTACTTTTACCGTCTCTTTTTGTTAAGGGGCCTAAGCACCCTGGGCCTCCTCCGGCGTCGGATTCGCCATAGTTGGGTCACTTCTTAACATCTTAATAAATATTCTAGTATATAATAGTAAGGTTAACGACGTCTCAAATACGGGGTATTTCCTCTAAACCGCAGCTTCGAGGGCGTATACCGTTCATTAAGCGAATTACTACTTAGTGTTTATGGAATACTACTTCTAATAAGTAGTATAAGAAGGGAGTCTTTTTTCCTTTAGCGTCGTCTCTGGTCGTATATCCACGTTTAGGTCGTCTCTAGGGGTAGGGACGATAATAGTGAAGTCGGGGTTCTCGTTAAATTTAGCCCTTTGAGTATTAGATGTTATGTCCTTAGTAGGTCGCTCTAGTCTCGGTATCGGTTACCGGCTCTTTTTTATGGATATAGTCGGAAAGTGGGGTTATTATCTCTAGTGTTGTGTTCACTAGGTATTCAGGGTTACTACTCTAGAGGTAGGAGTGAGTAGCGACGGTGATGATGGTAAAGTTGGGGTTCTCGTGAGGGTTAGCCTTTTAAGCGCTAATTCTAAGGTGTTTCCGTAGTTATAGGGTGACGGAGTAGCGTTTAAAAAAGGAGGGGGTATCGATTATAATGAATAACTTCTCGTTAAGAGTAAAAGTCGGCGATGGAAGTATAAGGGCGTTTTATATTATTACTAATTACAAAATCTTTGTTATAAGTTGTATATAATAAACGTAGAAATCGTATTCCATTATATTAAGTGGAACTTATTACTTTAGTAACTTCGTATAAACTCCTAGGAAGCTCCTATAGTATCCTATCGTTAATTGTTTAATTAACTGAGGGTATCACAAATTCTTCCGGTAATGCGAATATCGTAAGATCCGTTGAATACACTAAGTTATTCCGGGATTTCGTAATATTACCTCTTCTAATAAAAGGTTCACCTTACTAATCTACGGAAATGGTATTTAACCACTAATTAGTATTAGATTCACTCCACTAAGCCTAGTGTGGAAGGTGGGCAAATAACGATATATTCGTCGTATCTACTTTGTTATTATTAAAGGAAGGAATCGGGCCTACGGTAACGATCTAACGCTACCAATCTAAAACCGATTCCTGCCTTCTGATTGGCTCGCTAACCGGGCCAATGGGCGATAGGCGGCAACAGGTGGCGCCAGTCCAGCGTGGACATTCCGACAATAACCTCTACTCTATGGAAGGGCTAGGGGAAATAGCCGGCCTTAATGTATACCTGGAATAGTAGCCTAATAAGCTTAGCTATAAGGTCCTAGTAAACCTTAAGTAGTTTTATGGTGATTCTATTGATACTAGGGGTTATAGTTTTTATTAGGGTAGTTGCCCTTACTTCCTCCTAATTAATTGTAGCTTGCTAGGGTATTTGTCGTCTTAGGACCGTGGCCACGTCGAAGGGGTCCCCAGGTAGGTCATCTGTGTTATCAAACCTCTCCAGCAGGGCTCTCCATAGGGTCTGGGCCTTGTCCTGGTTATCGTTGTACGTCTAGCCCTCAACTACTAAGGGGGGGACTTTAATTATTAATCTAATTTTACACTAACCTATTATTTTATAAAAGTCCTAATTGGATATAGCCCCTTTGATCTTAGTAGCCTAATAAGCCTGTTTAACTTTCTTAACTATTTCTAAGAAGACCTTTTGTTTTTTAAGGATAAGGGGTAGTGAGGCTAAGGCCGGCTTTGGTTCCCGTACTTATTGGATACGGGCTTTGAGGTAGGATTAGTGGGTTTTAGAGTACTCTTTTATTTACTAGGGGGCCCACTTTCCCCGGCTTTATTATCTTTTCCCTACTACTTAAATAATTATTACGAATAGGTTAATAATCCGGCTAGCCTAGGCGTTTAGCTTAGTTAGGGTAGGTAGGTCCTTAAGGGTAAGTAAAGTTAAGGCCCTTACCTTAATTAGGTTTTTAAACTAAGGAAGGGCCGAATTTGGGACCGATATTAGCCCTAATTAGTATATTTATTGTTATTTATTGTTATTAAGGGGGATGATGGTTATAATAGGTTGGTAATTAGCTCCTAGATATAGGTATGGATAGAGTCCTGTGTGTGTAAGGGGGATATTTGAGAAGGTCAGGTCCAGGACGTGACTATGGGTGTGGGTTAGAGCCCCTGCTTCTCTGATAAAGGAGAGGCCATGGTTATTAACCTAGTTAGCTAGATCGTCTTTTTTATTCTGGTTAACGGATCCGGGTTCCTAGGAGTAGTGGTGAACGTTGAAATCCCTAGTTATAAGGGCTTGTAGTGGAGGTTAGTATCCTAGGAGGGTGGTCGTTATATAATTATAAGGATCACCTGGTTATTTATAAATGTTTATAATAATAGTGTTGTTAACCTTTAACCATAGGATATCCCTTATTTGGATAGGTCTTTGTTGTTACACCTATAACCTTATCCCCTTCCGTATATATATCATTACCCTAGGCATTATTTCCCTACTATCCCAAAAATCAACTAGGATAAAGGAATTATACCCAGGGTATATATTAATCTGCATTCTATTAGTGTAGCCTATCCAGGGCTCCTAGATAAGTACAATGTCGACCTGATCAGCCTAGCAGAGCTCTAGGAAAGCTGTGTATGCTAGGGGCTTTTTCCCTACATTACATTAGGCCACACATAATACCCGTGGGGGGGCCTATTTAGGCCTACACCTCCGAGTCGAGGTCCAGGTGGGTATAGGTATTAGTGATATTATAATCAAACTTTTAAGCCACCCTTTAGCTCCTATTTCGGAGAGGGTAGATAGGGCAGTTGGTCTAAGGGAGGGCCTTGGGGTTTTCCACTTCGTCTTTATCCATACTACTAACTATATCCTTATCACCTAAGCATACGATTAATCCTTAGGAGGGGGTCCTAGTGTATAGGCACTTAGAGCTAGGTTGTTAACCCTGATTAGGACGGGAGTCCTAGGGTTATTAAGTATTACTCTAGGTAGTGGTCTAGTTAATACTATCGCGGGCCTCAGAGGCCTTTTACCCAGCCTTCCGAATCCGTCCACATTCTTTTCGGCCTAAGAGGGTAGGATAACCGTTAACCATTAGGGGCCTAACTAAACAATTTATATGGCCGGCCTGGAAGGGCCCCAAATAATTAGTATACTTCGGCTTAACTATACAAAGCTCGGTCTCGTAGAAGTCTAAGGGCTTACCTGCGAAGGGCTAGGCCTAGGTGTTTTCGACCTTAAGGTGCTCTATTACTATTTACTTCAAGCTAAGGAGCGAAAGAGAGGAAGTTCCTCGTAAGGGGGGCGGTGTAGGAATCTATACTACTAGAGAATAAAGGGGACCTCTGGTGGGGTACCGGAGGTCACCGGAGGCCCCTTTGATCGGAGGCCCCTTTGACCTGAGGGCTCTTTTGTTGGATACTGGTTAACACCTTAAGTAAAGCTTAGGCCATCGTGGATATTAGCCCGTAACAAATGCCCCCTCCTTTCTCCCCTCCCTCCCCATCGGTGTTCTACTAGTATACCGGTGGTTATTAATTTACTACCCTCCGACGTCTTCTCGGGGTATACACCGGGTCCCCATCCACTATATCAATTTCTCTATACCACCGTTCATACTTATCCAAAGCCTCTATTTCCAATACTACTTCCATATATTCCTAAGTTAGCTCTATATAACCTTACCATTTAACTAGGGCCTAGCGACGGCGCCCTCTACTCACCAACTACCACCTTACTACTAATATATCTTTTATAAACTATTTAAGATCTCCGTCCATATTATAAATTAGGGGTAATTATTTATTAGTCGTTTTTTACCTTAGTAACGGGTCACTAGTTGCTCTACGGAGGAGGTCTATGTAGAACCGTGGATAAATACTAGTTAGTATATTTAGCTCTACTATATAAGCTAAGATCACTTGTATAACTTTATACTTATGGTGAAGCTATACTAACTTTTTGTTTAGCCTTAGGGATAAGTAGTTGGTAACGTTTAACCACACTTTGTTTTTAACCTTATACTACTTAGTTGGTCCCCTGGTGTGGTTCGTGGAGTCTTCGCTTCGCTGCTGAGCAGCTGTTATTACTGTTTAAACGAACTTTGTAATGTCCTTCATCCTCTGGACTAGCTGCTTCGCTGTTTCCTCTTAATTCGTTTTTAATTGGTTATTTTTTTTTACCATTAGTAAAGGGTTAACGTAGTATTTATACTCTATAAAAATGGGGACATTATCATAGTAGTACTCGGTTAGTTCCTAAGGGTTAATTGCATGCTGGGCAGCAGTTCCCCCCAGTTGTCCTGGGTGTATGTTATATATGTGCAGAGAATTGCTTAGATCTCCTGGTTAAGGCGTTCCGTCCCTCTATTTATTTGCGGGTAGTAAATAGTGCTTAGTAGTTATTTTATACTGGTTAGTTTACAGAATTCCTTCTAAAATCAGCTTATCCAATTCAATCCTCGGTTACTAATTATTATCTATAGTATTCCGTGGAACTTATAATAATAGGAGAGGAACCGCTAAGCATAAGCTTTAGCATCCATAATCTCCATCTCTTTTAACGTAGGGTTCTTCGATAACCTGTCCATAATAACCCATAAGTATCGGGCCTTTTTCCTTTTTATTAGAGGAAGGTTAATGATGAAGTCCATTAATAAGTCGTAGTAGATACGGGTAAGCACCGGTAGGGGTTTAAGGAACCCTTTTTTAGCTTACCTCCAGATGTGTATCCCTCTATAAGTATCGCAGTTTTATATAAACCTCTAAACTATCTAGAACTGGCCTGGCCAGAAGAACTATCTACTTATTATTGTTAACTGTCGGAATGTCCACGCCGGACTAGCGCCACCTGTTGCCGCCTATCGCCCATTGGCCCGGTTAGCGAGCTAATCAGAAGGCAGGAATCGGTTTTAGATCAGCAGCGTCAGATCGCTGCCGTAGGCCCGATTCCTTCCTTCAACAACAACAGAGTAAATACAACGAATATATCATTATTTGCCCACCTTCTATACTAGGCCTAGTAAAGTGAATCTAATACTAATTAGTAGTTAAATACCATTTCCGCAAATTAGTAAAGTAAACCTTTTATTAAAAAAGGTAATATTACGAAATCCTAGAACAACTTAGTGTATTCGATGGATCTCATAATATTTACACTATTAAAAGAATTTATAATACCCTTAGTTAACTAAACGATTAACAATAGGATACTATAAAAACTTCCTAGGAGTCCATATAAAATTACCGGAGCGATAAGTTCCACTTAACGTAATAGAATACGATCTCTACGTCCATTATACACAATTCATAACGAAAATCTCGTAATTAGTAATAATATAAAACACCTTTACACTTTTATCGCCGACTTTCGCTTTCAACGAAAAGTTATCCATTATAATTAATACCCTCTCCTTTTTTAGATACTACTCCATTACCCCGTAGTTACAAAAACACCTTGGAATTAGTACTCAAAAAGCTGACCCTCACGAGAACCCCGACTTTACTATCATCACCGTTACTACTCACTCCTATTTCTAGAGTAGTAACCCTGAATACTTAGTGAATATAATACTAAAAACGATAACCCCACTTTCCGACTATGTCCACAAAAGAGAGCCGGTAACCGATACCGAGATTAGAGCAACCTACTAAGGACACAATATCTAACACTTAAAGGGCTAAATTCAACGAGAACCCCAACTTCACTATCATCATCCCTACCCCTAGAGATAACCTAGACGTAGATATACAACTAGAGACGATACTAAAAAAAAGAAAACTCCCTTTTTATATTACCTATTAAAAATAGTATTCCATAAATACTAAATAGTAATTCGCTTAATAAACAATATACGCCCTCGAAACTGTGGCTTAAAGGAAATACCCCGTATTTGAGATGTTATTAGCCTTACTATTATACACTAGAATATTTACTAAGATATTAGGAAGTAACCTAATTATGGCGAATCCGACGCCGGAGGAGGCCCAGGGTACTCAGGCCCCTCAATAAAGAGAGACGGTAAGAGTAACAATTACTAAGGAACCTAATTATATTATAGTTAACGATTCCCCGGTCCCATTACCGAAGAAGTATAAGAACGACGTTAATATCTATGAATGGGGACTATGGACCAGATTTAAGCCGGAGGACGTGACCTCTGAATCTACCCCCAAATTAGTAATAATAGTAATAACGTTCCTTACGGAGATATACGATACAAAAGGCGTTATTAGCCATAAGCTGGAAAAGGAATTCAAAGAAGACTTTGAGGAATAGACCTAGGAGACCTTTAAAATACTTAAAAGAAAAGTAGCAAAGAGACTATACAACTTCCTACTCCACTATGGTGTTTATATTCCTATAAAAGGAGGGAAAATCGTAGAGGAGCTCTTTAAGTTTAAGAACTTAAAAGAACTATACTACTAAACCTAAGAAAAAATCGAAAAAATTAGTAAAAGAAGTAAGTCCTTTAGAGACCTAATGGAGGACCTAGTCCTCTATAAGGAATTAACGGAGGAATAAATACTATTATAACCTAAATTACACTTAGAAGAGATCGTAGCACAGAAGAACTCTCTATAAGCGCTATTACCCCTAGAGAGAGCGGGAATAAGCTAAACCCGCATCGTACCGAGCCCTTAGAATCGGCTATAACTACTTAGATAACCTATATTCACTTAGGAACTACCGGATTAAGAAGAACGCCGTACTATAAATGAGATTAGTGAAACAGCGACCCCTTAGTAACAAAGTATGCTTATTAAGGTATATACTGATGATATGAGGTATAGTGGTGAGAAATTCGACGTCCTTAACACCAAATTCCGTATTTTCCTTGAAGCCTGCAGAAAAATCGGAGTTGACCGCTATGTAATGGCTAGCCTACTCCCTACGATGCTGAAAGGGAGAGCTTCTTAGTTCTACTATGGTTATATTAGTGGTACACTGACTGTTTGGTTAATAGAGGAGGTAATTAATAAGCTACGATGCCACTTCGAAGGAGACCAACGCTACTAAGCCTATATTATCGATTAGAACGGAGTAAATCTTAATAAGGTTATTTAGAAGAACCCCGAGAGGACGAAGGTTGAGGCTTTAGAGACCCTCTTTAATGACCTAACGAATTTCCAGTAAGCTTTCGCGCCATACTACTAGGGAGACTAGGTCCTAAAGGATAAGCTGATCGGAGCTACTATCTCCGTAAAAGAGTGCTACTTTGCTAACTTAACTAGAGTAAATATAATGGAGGAGCTTTATAATACGATAAGGATAAGCCTCGACTTAGAGGAAAGAGGAAGAGACGCCCACCGTTAACACTTTGTGTTAAAAATAAAACTAAACGAGTAGTTCTGGACTAACCGACGCTATAACAAAAAAGGGCGAAGTAACTACTACGGAGGTCACTAATAATAATAAGGATACCCTCACCGTAGTAAGAAGTGCTACGTTTGTGGTAGGGAAGGGTGCTGGTTTATGAAATACTCCGTAGAGGAGAGAAGTAAAGTGTATAAACACTTTAGGTTGAATAAGGACATCTCCGATACCTCTCCTAAAACATATGGCCGCTTCCTCGCTGAATATAAAGGAGATAAAATGCTTGACAACGAGGATACTAAGGATAAGGAAGATCTAAGCTAATACCTCACTAGCGCTACCCTTAACAAGGAAAACGAGCATAACAACGAATTCCATGTCTCGTTCTTCGATTATACTATTACTCTAATCAGTAAAAACCTCACTTAAACCCTGAATAACTAAGCCGCCTATTACACTATTACGGGGAAGGATATTAATAGTATACCTATAAAGTTACTAGTCCACGAGGTGTTTATTAGTAATAACTACTACATAATAACGATCTTCTAAGGGATTATACCTAATATAAGAGTAGCCGGCGTTTCCATAACTGGATACCCTTAATTCCTCGCTCTATAAAAGATCGACACTACCATAAAACTCGACACCTCCAAAGTAGACCAAACAAGTATTACCTTCGGAGACAACCCTCTAATACCCTCCATAGGGCTAACCCATGTGAATTCACCCTTTAGACGACTACCCTTCCACGTTATGAACACTAATACACCATTCTTACTTTATTTAAGAGATATGAACAACTTAGGGATCCATTTCAATAATATCCATAACTTCCTCCAATAAGGAGATATGAAGGTCCCTATTATACGTAAATAAGGGCATCCGTGGATGCTCATACACTCTCTAGAACAGAGTTTTACGTAGAATCACCTTATAAACACGGAATTACACAAAATCCACCGTCGTTTCGGCCACCCATCAGTACAGAGGCTCTATACAATCCTAGAGAGAGCCAGCAATAACATGATGTTCAAAACAATCCAGAAGCTCACAAAGCACTACCACCAGTGCTAAATGAACGAACGAGCTCTAGGGAAATTCAAATTCACCCTTAAAGACAATATGGACTTTAATTATAAGGTTATTATTAATATCTTCTACTTAAAAGGGAATAAACCCGTGATCCACATTATTAATATAACCACTTCCTTTAACGTAACCAGGTTTCTAGAAAACATTAATGCAAAGTACACCTAGGAGATACTATGTGAATACTAAATCGATACCTACCTCGAACCCCCTAACTAGATCATCACGGACACTAATAAAAACTTCAGCTCTAAGGAATTCAGGAATTCAGCGAAATCCATAGTGATCAAAGTTAAAGAGGTACCCATTAAAGCCTATAACAACATCGGGAAGGTAAAGCGATACTACGCACCCCTACGACGAGTATATAATATTATCCGCTAAGAATCCCCTTCCACACCACCGAAGATCACCCTACAGAACACAATCAAAGTGATCAATAATACGGCTAGCCTAGACGGTCTTATTCCGACCCTACTCGTCTTTAGAGTATACCTATGCATAAATATAAACTCACCACCATCACCAAAAATATAATAATACGTAAAAGCTACGCGGAAAGCTATAGTAAAGCTACGAGAAATTTACGTAGAACGTATAACAGCTAATACTCTCGTGATAAGAAATGGCCTAAATACGGCCCCTACACGAGATCTACCGTTACCGTCGCCAACGATAGCGAACTGGACTTTACTCGTAGCTGGTTATGGGATACACTTATTTTTATTAAAAGCGGTACGGCCGAAAACGGCACTTTTACCGCTTCTGACCACCTTATATACTCGTTCCGTTTATCGATTTTTTTATTGCGTTTTAAGTAATTTGGTGCCTGCACCGAATAATACTCAATTTTTACTCGTTATTTAAGAAAGGGGCGATTTACGGCAAAAGAGATAGTTATTAGTATCGGAATGTCTACGCCGGACTAGCGCCACCTGTTACCGCCTATTGCCCATTGGCCCGGTTAGCGAGCTAATCAGAAGGCAGGAATCGGTTTTAGATCGGCAGCGTCAGATCGCTGCCATAGGCCCGATTCCTTCCTTCAACAATAACAGAGCAGATACGACGAATATATCGTTATTTGCCCACCTTCTACACTAGGCCTAGTGAAGTGAATCCAACATTAACATACTATTACGTCCTAGGTGGCCACTAATATACAAGTTATAACACCTTTACACAATCTTAGTTCATAATTCGTTTAGGTGGTCATCGTCGTTTTCCCCCCCTAATACCCATAATCGATCTCTCCATATTAATCTTCCTAGCCCATCGAATTCGTATTCAGCGATTTAAACCTTTAACTTAAACTTTAATAGGAAACTTCTCCTCCTTTCTTTTACTATTAAATAAGCAACTTAGTATACTCCATCGGCTTTCATAGTTTTATCCTAAAGGGCTTATAGTATAAGGTCAGCGTTAAAAACAGTAGCTTATAGTATTTCTAGTATAGTTTCGGTAATTCGTTTAACTCGAGGGTCACCGGGTGGAGTACGGCTTAGCTGTGCAAAGTTGGGAATTATTTGGATTACCTGGCCCTTTTCCCTCTTACTATCCCATCCTTAGGGGACGTCCTACTCCCTCTTAATAATATATTGTCATAATATAGCCCACAATTACTGTCCCGTAATAGTGGTTCCACTTTTGCGACATATATCAAATACTATCACTTCCTTTCCTAACCAGTACTCAATCCTGAAATTATACTAGGATAACTCTTCTACTTAACGGCTTTATCTCTTAGTTAGGTGTTACTTTTTTATAAAATACTCTAAACCCTTATGATCTATTAAGATAATAAAATACTAAACACTACAGAGTTTAGCTTTCTAGGATTATAAATAAGTGAGTATTACGAAAAGTTCCTTATTATAGATCGGGTAATTATATTTTATTAGTGAGAGTTTTTATAAGTGGAACCCTACTAGCCTTTAGTAACCCTCTGGGTCCTTTTATAATAATACACCGCCCAAAACAAAACCTGAGCAGTCTGTCTTGACGTGTGTTTCGTCGTCCAGGTCAAATTACCGTAGGAACAGCTCTTCTATGAACATCCTCTTTAGTATTTCGAATACTTCTCCTTAAGTTATTCCCTAATAGAAGATTACCCCCTTTTTCGTTAATTAGGTTAAGGGCTTTATTAGCCCACTACACCCTAGTATAAATATGCGATAATAGTCGGTGAAACCTAAGAAGCTTCGTATACCCTTAAGGGACCTAGGGGCTAACCACTCCTTAATAGCTTTTAACTTATTAGGATTATACGATAAACCCTTTCCCACGGTGATAATAAAGCCGACGTATTTCACCTTCTTAACACAGAATTCGCACTTCTTCGGGTCTAGGTTCAGACCAGTTTTAGTTAAGGCCTAGAAAACTACTCGTACTTTCTCCTCATAATCCCTCTTTAAGCCACTAGTGTAAATAAGGATATTATCCATATAAGTTATAATAAAGTTATCTAGGAATTTCTATAAAAAAGTATTAATATATTACTAGAACATTGCTAGGGTACCGGTGAGCCCGAAAGGGTAAACCACCCACTTAAATAACCCGTATCTTATTCTAAAAGTAGTCTTCTCTAAGTCTCCTTTAATAATCCGTATCTTATAAAAAATAACCATAATATTAAACTTTGTAAACCACTTAGGAGTAGTTATTTTATTAAGAGTTTCCGATATTAGTGGGAATAAGTAATAATCTTTTTTTATAATAGTGTTTAGGGCTCTATAATTAACACAGAATCTCAATCCACCTCCTAGCTTCTTAGCGAATAGTACGGGGGCACCGGCTGCCGAGTAGCTGGCTCGAATAAACCCCTTATCTAATAGGTCGTTAAGTGTTTTTTTTAGTACTAATAACTCTTCTTTTAATATAATATATAAAGGTCCCCAAAGGAATTAGGGCTCCTTCCCTTCTGGCCTTATCTTTAAAGGGATTACATAGTTTATGCCTGGTTAGTAGGGGGGCACCGGGTGTACTTTGGTTAGGTCAAATAAGTCTCCAAACTCCTTATGTACCCATTCTAATACTAACCTCAAAATATCTTCCTATTTTTGTTGTTCTAGCTTTACGAGAGCCTTCTCGATATCTTGTAAGCTGGCTGCTATAACAGCAGCTGGTGGTCTCTGGTTATCTTTTTGTTTTCTTTTT
This sequence comes from Colletotrichum gigasporum, assembly GCA_024584535.1. Taxonomy (NCBI): domain Eukaryota; kingdom Fungi; phylum Ascomycota; class Sordariomycetes; order Glomerellales; family Glomerellaceae; genus Colletotrichum; species Colletotrichum gigasporum. The sequence goes on from CP077951.1 coordinate 4,569,602, forward strand.
TATATTATACGGTAAACTATAATAAACGGTGCCACTAGTAATAATCTAGCTTAACGTATCTCTAATATGTTTTCGGGTTCTTCTTTATTAGAGAGGTATACTCTTACTTTTCCTTTCTTATAAGTAAACTAGTGAGTACTAATATTATACTTCACCTTATTCTAAACTATCTAGGGATTTCCTAAAAATATATCCAATTCTAAATTATCTATTATATATATATAAACTCGTTATGTATAACCACTAATTTCCATTTATATTACGGCTACTCCCTGGTTTCCACCTAGTGAGGGGCCGCTTATTATGTAACCTCTTATAAGGCGTTTTATTATATTAATAAGCGGTAATCGGAGGCGTCGTATAAAGGAATGGTTAACCATAGCATAAACTTCGCAGTTAGTGTCCATTAGGTTATTAGTCAAGTGTTCTTTATTAATTCTAACTTTTATAATTATAGACTACTTGCCCTACTACTTCTAGCTCCTTTAGTATTTTTTTTTATTTCTTCACTTATTTCTTAGTGGGCTCCGGGGCCCGACTTTATCCTAGAGTTATTCTTTTCTCAACTTATACTCATTACTTAAACTAGGGGTTATCGGTTAATCTTCTTTTTTTTTATTTTTTTTAGGTAAGTTTTAGCTATAAGGGGCCGGTTAACCTATTAACGGTGTTCAGCCTTCTTCTAGTAATTCTATATAAGGTGTCCTTCTTTTTTACACTTAAAGTATTCACAATAATCTTTATTGTGTTCTGGGTTTCTTTATTAGGAATAGTTATTATCCATAGAGGAGCTAGAGCTTCTCCGGGGTCTAATAGTGGTTATCTTCTTCTTAACTCTTATAGACCAAACCACTCCCATTATAATAACATCTCTATTATTGTTCTTCGGATAAATAGCGGGGGAGTAGGTGGACCTCTGAGGGTGATTATATCTAGAGGCCCGTTCAACCTTCTAAGCAATATCCTACACTCAGGTAAGCCAGCCTAGGTAGTCCTTAAGAAGCTCGACTATGAGTAGCCGGTCCTTTAGTGAAGGGGTTAAGGCTGCTTCTAAGAATAATATCTATACGGTGGTGGACCAATCACCACCACTAATATCGGCCATTATTCGTTTAAACTTAGGTAAGAATATTATAAAACTCTTATTCTTTTTTTAGTATAGGGTTTATAGTTAAGTAACAGTTTGGAATTAGGTGTTTAGATTTAAATAAGTGTAATCGAAGTAGTATATAAAATCCTCAGGGTTTCTAGTTTTATTAGGTCCTCTAATAACGTAAAAGGTATTAATTAATTATTAGGGATTAACTTTTAAATATAAATTAACTAAGTACTAGAATTCATAGTTCATAGGGTAAAAGGGGTAATCCATTAAGATTTTGTTTTTTATTTATTATATTTAAGGGGTGTATTCTTTTCGTTTACCTAAAAACTTTGGGGGGTTAGGTAAGGGCTTCTAGTGAGTTGGCTCACTACTAAGCACCGGTGGGGTATCAGTGCGGATACCACTAGGAGTACAAAGGGTTTCACTCCCAGGGGTCATTAACCTCTAATTCTAACTCTTCTCTAATTTTTCACTAATCTTTATTATTTGGGCTTATAGGGATCCTAGAGTAGTATTTAACATCTCTTTTATGGTTAGCTTATTATAGAGTATCGGGGGTATAATAACGTTCATTAGGGCAACTAGGTTATTTCGATTATTCTTTTAGGGATTAGTGGGGAATTAGTGGTTAACTTATTAAAGTCCCGTGAATGTTATTCTTCGTAGGGAGCTGCGTTCGACCTATACTCCTTTCTACTTAACTGGTGGGGAGCTGCGCTTAACCTAGCGTTACGGTAAGGTTATAATCCTAAGCTTAAAGTATACGAAGGGCTAGGCCTAGGTGTTTTCGACCTTAGGGTGCTCTATTATTATTTACTTTAAGCTAAGGAGTAAAAGAGAGGAAGTTCCTCGTAAGGGGGTCGGTATAGGAATTTATACTACTGGAGAATAAAGGGGACCTCTAGTAGGGCGCCGGAGGTCACCGGAGGCCCCTTTGATCGGAGGCCCCTTTGACCGGAGGGCTCTTTTGTTGGATGCTGGTTAACGCCTCAGGCAAAGCTTAAGCCATCGTGGGCATCAGCCCATAACATTACCACAGTTATTATAGAGTAACCACCAGTTATAGTACTAGTTTATATAGTATCCTTAGTAACTAGGGTTATACCTAAACAAGGTCCTCTTTTCCCTAATAAACTAGGCCTTGCTACTCTAATTAAATAATTTAAAGGGTAGCACCTTAACTGTAAAAGAGATAACCTAAGTAACTTCGTTTATAATAAGGTTTAGGCCGAGGCGGGATTACTAAGCTAGGACTGGCTCGCGGCCAGTCTAAGCGATAACCTCCTCCCTAATCAGAGTTAATATATTAATACTTTCCCCATTTAGGTTTTAGAGCTTAAATAAGCAATATAAGACGGTATATATGAACTATTTTATAAGGGTTTCTACTTTGAAGACCCTTAAATAATTTACTAGTTTTTATTTATTTCTAAAAAAACTTTATTGGATTTATTTATTTAGGGGCTTTAAGGAGTATCCAATCAAAATATAGTGAATGTGTGGGATATCTCCTAGTTATATGTAACGGTCCAAGCACGTATATTGCAACTAGCTATGGTGACTACTATGAGTATCTTTAAGATAAGGAGAAAGGAAGGAAAAGTCTGTTGCCCCATAAATCCGTTAGATCCTGATTAGGTCTGCTTAGGCCTAATTAGGCTTAGTAAGTAGTGGTTGGTGTTGAATATGGTTGAGTGGTTCCGAGGCCTCTGATTGGGCCTTGGCCTGTGATAATTACCCCTTTCCTCCCTTCCCTTCCTAAAGGATATTCCCGTGATTAGCTTTGTAATAATTTAAGGCCGTTATATCCACTAGTATATCCACTAGCTCCTAGGTGAGTTAAGTATAGTCCTTTTATTTTATTAAGACTTTTTATCCACTCTGTACTTTTTACGTATTATGGATCTCCTTAACTTCAAACTCCTCCCTATTAACCACTAGTATTATAAGTGGTTGGGCATTGTTATGGTTTTGTGATGGTAATGGATTAATTTTAGTGTACTTAATTAGGTTTATGTGGAAGATGTTATAGATCCTTAGTAGTATATTTAGTTAGTAAGTATATGATTTAATTAGTTTAAGGATAGTGTATTTTGTGTTAACTTAGTTGAGTTTTTTTAATGGTTGATTAGATTAGATATTCCGTAACCTTAGTTAAATTTTGTCCCTAAACTTAAATTAATTAGATAGTTGGCGCCTTGTGTTTACGGTAATCTTTTGTTTCTCTTATGTTACCGTTATTGCCACCTGAGCCTACTTAGAAGTGTTTTTTAGCTTCTAGATTAGAACCTCTACTTTTATTATAGGGGTTTTATTATTATTCTATAGGGGTTCCTTTACTCTGATTAGGTCTAAGTTATACCTATAAGTAATAAAGAACGGGTTAAGTCCTATTAATAAGGTGACCTAGTTATTAATAGCTATTATTATTATTAGGAGTAGTTCATCCTAATTGTCCTGAGTATATACTGTGTATACTTTAAGATAGGTTTTTATCACCTGGTTTGCTCTTTTTATAGTTTTATTTGTTTTTGGGTAGAACGCCGTAGAGAGTCTTTATTTGATCTATAGTAATTAGTAGAGTTATTTCTATATAAGACTCGTAAACTACGGTCCCCTATCTAATATAATTATATAAGGTATCCTATAGTACCTGATTAGACCTTGGATTAGTTGGTTTATTATTATATTCGTTATAATATCCTTTAATAACTCAAAAATTACATTCTTTAATAGATAATTGGTCACCACTATAACATTCATAGCCCCATTATAATGGGAAGGGGGTAGTCCTGTTATAAAGTTAATAGATGTCACGGGCCGAACCCGGTGGTTATGCCCGGGCTATGCCCGTGCTCGCACTGGTGCCCCACCGGTGCCCCACTAGCGCCCACCCCCTAGGAAGCAGAGATTTCGCACCATATCGTAGTTTACCCTTTTCCTCTTCAGCTTGAAATAAACAATATTTAGCTACCTTTTAGTTAAGACAAGGCCTAGGACCAGCCCTTCGTATATTTCAAACTTAGTTTTATTTATTATATAAAATACTATTAGTGTGACGGGCTGGGCCCTCTTGGAGGCTTCGCAGCCCCTCAGCCATGGACTCCGCTTACCTAAGCCCGGCTTACCTAAGACGGATCAACCTTAGGCCTGATTAGAGCAAACGGGTCCTATGGGGCAGAAGACATTTTCTCCTTTTCTCTCTCATCTTGAAGATACTTATAGTAATCGCCATAACTAGTTATAATATATATGCTTAGACCATTACATTATCTTCAAGATCTTAGTATCATCGGAGATAACGAGAATACGCTAGGTACGGAAATAATTATCGACGAAAAGTAAATCTACGACCTTAGTGGGAGTAGTAAAGAGTCCTAAGCGGGTTAACCTGAAGGTCCCTGAACACTTAAAGCTGATCAGTGAGGTCTAATTAGGGCTAAAAGGTTTTAATAAACTTAAAAAAACGCATTCCGTGTAATAGAGTACCTCAATAACATTAATTAGTATACTATGGTCACTACTAAATAAAGACGTACAAAAGGAACGATAACCGTATTACAATAAAAGATAACGTTAACCTATCCGGAAACCCGCAACAACTAGTGCAGTTAATTAGTTAATTATTAGCCCAGCTGCAGGAGATGTGGACCACCTAAGTGGCCGAACGAGAGGCCCAACAAGAGCAAATTCGAATACTATAATAGACCCTAGTAGAACCCAGGTACCCAACCTCAACGTTACACGAAGCCCCTACACCCTCTACAACGCCGATCCCACCCAATCAGGCCTACGCACCACCTCCCAGATAACTAAGACACTAGATCCCCGATCCACCGAAGTTTAACGGATTACATAAGAGATTTCAATAATAGTACCTCGAAATAAAAGGGAAGATAAGCGTAGATAAGGAAACCTTTAGTTTAGTATTAGTAGTATTCACTTATATCTACTCTAAACTAAAAAACACTATATAAACTATAGTGAGCACCTATTATTCACAAAGAAGAGCTGATAGGTCGAAAAACCCTAAATAATTCATAGAATACCTAAAGGGTTGCTACGTAGACCCTAACACAGAAGCACGAGCCCTCGACTAACTAAGAACAATACATCAAAAAGAGAACGAGAGTTTTACCCACTTCCTTCCCAAATTCAAAAAGGAGCTCGTAGAAGTGGGAGGAGGACACTAATTAAACAACATCAGAATTAACTACCTAAAAGGAGCTCTAAACATTATAATAAGAACCCCTTTAATTAGTATAATTAATAAACCAACGGCCTATATTATATATACCCAAATACTCCTGACGATAAGATCAGAGTTAGATAGTGAATCGTACTAAGCTCGCCGTAAGCATCAATACAGGAGATCACCAACACCCAGCCAGAACAAAGTCGAATCACCAACCAAACAGGATAATTGAACAGGATCACCTTAACCTAATCAGATGGATTAAGAACCCACTAAGGTAAACCGGATAGCTAAGGACAAACTAGTCCAAAGAAGGTTAAACTAAGAGGAAACCCATAAATACTATAATTACGGTAAAAAGGGGCATATATAATAAAGATGCCCTAGAGACCAGAAAAACAAGGAGACCAAAACCTCAAAAGGGAAGACCAAAAAGCACAGTGAAACAGACATTAACTCTAATCAGAACTCTAAGGACTCGAGAAAAGAGTAACTCCTAGTAAAAGTCATTATTAGGAGGAACAAACTATAAAGGAATAGAAGGTCATTAAAAAGAGTATAAATTATAACCCATTTTACGTTAATATTAGGATTAATAGGATACACTATACAATTACCCTTATTAATATAGGATGTTTAATATACGCCCTGATTAGCGACGCCTTCACTAAGAAACTCTATTTACTACGTATTAGTATTACACCTCGGAACTTAATATAAATCACTACTATAGTTCCTAATATAATCCACTACGTCACTTACACTAATATCGATATTAATAACTATAAACAACACTAATTATTCTTTTATATTATTCTTAACCAAAAAAACAACGTTATCCTTAGAAAGTCCTGGATAATTAACGATAACATTATAGTTTACCCAGCGCAAAGCACTCTGTATATAAGTATTATGGACCACTAAATAACAAAAAAGAAACCGGATCAGGCCTAGTAAGATCCAAAGTTCCCAATCCAATAGTAAACTAAATTAGTATTCTTAGCCCTAATTAGGTGAGCATAGAAGAGAAGAGAGACCCCTCTTAGCATATCCACCCTAAACGCATTCTCCACAAGTTTAGCCGATATCGAGAAGGCCCTAACACTAAAAATAAAAATAAACCCGAGGACGAAACTCCCTACGTATTACTATAAGTTTTTATATATCTTTGATTAAAATAAAGCTAATTAATTACCACTATATCGAGATAACATCGACTACGCAATTCCCATTAAAAAAAACTCAACAAGGTAAGATAAGCTAATTACATAAGGACCCTTATATAAGATATTTAGGGAGGAGCTAATCGTACTTTGATAGACCCTCATAGAACTACTAAATAAAGGCTTTATTTGTACTAGTAGCTCTCCTATTTTATTACTTATTCTATTTATTCGAAAACCCAGGGGAGGATTAAGGTTTTATATTAACTACTAAGCTCTAAACACTATTACTAAGAAAAACAAATATCCCTTACCCCTAATTAGCGAAACTCTAAGAGCCCTAGCTAAGGCTAAGTGGCTAACAAAGTTAGACGTTATTGCTGTATTCTATAAGATTAGGGTTAAAAAAGGCAACGAATAAAAGACGACTTTTAGAATAAGATATGGCTTATACGAATAAATAGTGACTCCTTTTAGTTTAATAGGGGCCCCCACTACGTTCCAGAGGTACATTAACCACACTTTACGGGACTTCTTAGATGAATTCTATACTACTTATATCGACGATGTTCTAATTTATTTAGATGGTTTATTCGCTGATTATAGGGAAAAAGTTAAGAAGGTTTTAAGCCGTTTAAGTGTTGCCGGCCTATAAATCGATATTAATAAATGCGATTTTGAGATGAAGAGGGTTAAATACTTAGGGTTTATCATCGATGTAGGGAAGGGTATCCGCGTTAACCTAGAGAAAATTAAGGCCATCTAAACATAGGAGGTCCCCCGATTAGTGCGAGGAGTCCGTGCCTTCGTTAGTTTTGCAAATTACTATTGTTAATTTATACTAGACTTCTTAGGGTTAGTATACCCCCTTATAACTTTAATAAAAAGGGATATCCTATTCGTATAGAGTAATGAGTATATAAAAGCGTTTAATAAGTTAAAGGCCCTTCTAATTAATGCCCTTGTATTAGCATATTAGGATCCTAATTGAGCTACTATACTAGAAATAGACTTATTAGGTTATGTGGTGGGTAGCGCTTTATTATAATACGATAACGAGGGTATTTTATGGCCTATTACGTTCTTTTTACGGAAGAACTTACCAGCAGAATATAACTACCTAATACACGATAAGGAACTATTAGTTATAGTCCGCTATTTAGAATACTGGGACTCCGAATTAAGGAGTGTAAAGGAGTTTATTATCCTAATCAACCACCTTAACCTTAAGTATTTTATAATTAAGAGGTAATTAAGTGAATACTAGGTTAGATGGTCGGAGCTCTTATCCCGTTATAACTTCATAATCCAGTTCCGACCCAATAAATAAGTGATAGTCCCCGATATACTATTTAAATGAGAATAAGACGTTCCCAATACCCAACGAGATGATTAACTAAAAGGACGGAGAATATAACTCCTAAAGGGGAAACGGAATATAGTTATGGTGAACCGGGCAACTCTCGAGACGAATTAAATGGATACAACGGAATCCGTGGAAAGCACCATAATAGGCGATATAAATTAGGACGACGATCCTAAGGCTAATCGGTTAGAACCCATCCTGAACCCCTTTAAAAAGGAGCCCCTAAAGTCCACTTAAACTAAAGGACTACAATTAAACAATTGTTATTAGCTAATTAGGACAGCTATGAAAAGGGGGGACCGTTAATTACCATCATAATAGAAGTTACCTATAATACTATTAGAGTACTTAGTGGACGATAACGATAAACTCTTTTAGAGGGAGAGGATCTGGGTCCCTTATTACGAACCCTTACGAACCCGGTTAATCCAAGAGTCCCATAACTCAACACTTAGTGGCCATCTCAGCAAAGACACATTAAAGGCTTTGATTAGCCGCCGCTTTCACTAGCCAGGCCTATCGTAGGATATCCGACGCTTCATAAGGAACTGCGACGTTTGTGGACGGGGTAATATATAGTGGGATAAGAAGAGGGGTCTTCTAAAGCCCTTACCCGTCCCTAATTAGGTTTAAATAGAAATATTAGTCGACTTTATTATAGGGCTACCACTAACCCGCCGTATGGGAATAACGAATATTATAGTGGTAATAAACCGATTATCTAAGAATGTGATTTTCGAGTTATTTAAGGATATAATAACGAACATTATGGCTACGGTGTTAATACTTGGCCTAATCAGACATTATGGACCCCCGAGAGTTATTATTTTGGATAAAGGCCCCTAATTTACTAATCGTATATGGAAACGACTTTATTAACTATTACGGATAAAATAACGTTTATCTACGGCCTTTTACCCGGAGATAAACGGCACCATAGAATGAGTTAACTAAGTAGTAGAAACTTACCTCCGAGCTTATATTTTGTATACTCAAAATGATTAGGACGACCTACTTCTAATAGCGATAATGGTTATTAATAACAGGGTTACCTCGTTAATAGGCCTCAGCCCTTTCTTCACTACCCACGGCTATGATATCGACCTGATTAGAGTAAAGGAGACTCTGCGGACTAAAGGAAAGACCCCCGCAGCTCGGGCAGAGGCCCTAGTCTCGAAGTTGAAGGAGGCCTCCGAATAGGCATAAGCGGCGATAGCCTCCGCCTAAGAGCAATAAGAAGCCTCGGTAAATATACAACGCTAGCCTTTTAACTAATTTCGACTAGGGGATAAGGTCTAGTTGAAGTTTAAGAACGTCTGTTCTAAGAGATTATTTAAGAAGTTGGACTAAATGAATACGAAGTACACTATGTTGGAAATAGTCGGATCCCATACCTACTAGCTCAATACGTTGCCGGGTATTCATAACGTTTTTTATATATCCCTAATTAGGTATACGAGAGTTGACCTATTACTATCACAAAAACAAAATAACACTTAACCACTACTTCTACTAATAAACGACGAAAAGGAATTCGAAGTCGAAGAGATCCAGGGTACTAAGAAGATTCGTAGTTCCTAGAAGGTTTTAGTTAAGTGGAAGGGCTACGTAGAGCCCACTTAGGAACTAGTTAAGTTATTAATGGAGACTATAACTTTGGATCGTTACGAGGCTAGTTATAGACGAGTCCCTTTAAACGGGGAGGAGGGAGAGGGGGGGTAATTATGACGGGCTAGGCCCTCTTAGAGGCTTCGCAGCCCCTTAACCATGGACTCCGCTTACCTAAGCCCAGCTTACCTAAAACGGATCAACCTTAGGCCTAATCAGAGTAAACGGGTCCTATGGGGTGGAAAACATTTTCTCCTTTTCTCTCTTATCTTAAAGATACTCATAGTAGTCGCCATAGCTAGTTGCAATATACGTGCTTGGACCGTTACAATTAGGTTGAGTGCGGCTCCTTACCGGTTACGAAGCGGAATCCTAGGTTGAGTATAGTTCCCTAATAATAAATCGATGAACGTTAAACACTGAGTAGAGTATAGTTCCCCACCAATTAAAAAAAGGATATTAACCAGTATAATAACTAATGAATTATAGGCCCAACTATAGTTAACCTTAAACGAGGCCCTCGGGCCCCTATAAGTAAGGATTACTAAGTTCTCTAATAAGTTAGAGTAAAGCCGAAGTTTAGGGGTAATAATATTAACCCCTATAAAAGATGTAGGCACCGAAACCCCACTAATGGGTAACCACTACCTCGTAATAGAAATACCGATACACCGTAAACCACTATTAATACCCTCAAAGTTCTCGGGGAAGTAGAAGGACTACCCTTTTTAGGCGTAGCAGATAAGGGATAAGATCGCTATAAACAAAGCGTTTTACCCTACTAACTAGGAATTATAGTACTTAATTAACTCTTATCTAAACACTAGTCCCCAGTAGGTAGTTACTACGTTCTACGTAGCCGGGGGGCCTAAAGGTTAACGTAACCCCAAAAATTTCATATCCTACTTTAATAAAACTTACTAAGACCCGAACACCTAACCCTAAGCTATAGCCTAACTATAAACCCTCTATTAAAAAGATAATAAGAAGTTAGTTATTTTTTTATTAAAGTTTAAATGAATAATAGTAGACGTAGAAGGTGGTGTATGGCCCGACACCGTTAAGATTACTATGTTGTAAAACGCCCTTACTCCCCGCCTAAAAGAGCACCTAATCACCATCTCTTTACTAGGGGAGTATACTTAGTAGTTTACTAGGGTATAGGACGTTACCTAGAAGTTAGAGCGTATAACACCCATTACTATTAAACAGGAGTATCGCTGGTCCTTAACCCCAGCCCCTCCACGGAAGGATCGTAATGGAGATGTTTAGATGATTAGCGTTACCCGCACCTTATTAACTCGAAGAGAAGAGAAGGACCACCACCACCACTACTCCTTGGGTAACCCATTAGTGGACCATTATAAGTACTTTTATTATAATAAAAAAGGTTATATTACTAGGAATTACTAAAAGAAGGTTCCTAAGTAGGTGAAAGTTATTTGTATTAAGGCGATAAAAAAGTAAAAAGATCCCGGGTTAAAAAAAGAGGACCGAAAGGTTACTAATACTTCCTTTAATAAGGATAACTCGGGAAAAGAGTAACTCTAATATAAAGTCGGGTATTAGAGTTAATAAAGGAGGAAACCAAAGGATAGGAGTCCCACTAAAAAGAGTAATAGTAGAGGAGCTAAGGGTTAACCATTATTTAGGTAAGAATTAATAAAAGATATTTAATATACGCCCTCATCGATACTGGCTACGACGTTTATATAATAGTAGATCAGTTTCTCTTTAAACGCCTCCGATTACCGCTAATAGATCGGAAAAAGTGTACCCTATAAGGGTATACGTAAAACGGGCTATCACCTGGTGATACCCAGGGTATGGTTATCCTAAATCTGGAATTAAGTGGCTATACTCAGAAAGTTTACGTATACATAGTAAAGGGCCTAGACCCCCCTATATTCCTAGGGAAGCTATAAATAGAAGTGAACTATGTAGTATGTAATACTACTACTTAGCGGGTATACCACAGTAAAAGAGGAGTAAACGTATACCTTTTTAATTAGGAAAAACTAGTTATTATAAAAGAGATTTATATAGCCCAATTACTAATAGCCCTTATATTTATAGTTATATATTAACAAGTAAAGTACTAGAGGGCACTAAAGGCCTAGGTTATGGTTATAAGCTTAAGGGATATCGAGGACACACTAAAAAAAAAGAAGCTTATGGATATAAAGGAACTCGTCCTAGGCTAGGTCTATAAGGAGTTTAGAGACTTATTTAACCCGGAGAAGGTGTACTCGGTGCCCCCTAGGAGGCCAAGGGTTAACCATAAAATCCCCCTTATTAAGGACACTCACGGCTAGGAGCCTATACTTCCATAGGGACCCTTATATGGGATATCCCGTAAAGAACTCTTGGTCCTAAAAAAGACACTAGAGGACCTATTAGATAAAGGGTTTATTCGAGCTAGCAGCTCGCCAGCGGGTACCCTAGTGTTATTTATTAAAAAGCCTGGTGGGGGAATTCGGTTTTATGTTAATTACCGAGCCCTTAATAGTATTATAAAAAAGGACCGTTATCTACTACTACTTATATTAGAGACCCTTTAATGGGTAACTATTATATAATAGTATACAAAGTTTAACGTCGTAGCCACGTTCCATAAAATTCGGATCGTAGAAGAAGACGTCGAGAAAATAGTATTTTATATAAAATATAAACTTTTTGAGTAATTAGTTTACTCCTTTGGACTTACCGGGGCCCCAACTATATTCTAACGGTATATTAATATAATTCTCTAAAATTTCTTAGATGATTTTGTTATTACTTATTTGGATAATGTCCTGATTTATATGTTTAGGTTAAAGAAGAAGTACGAAGAGAAGGTATGGGTAGTCCTCCGGCGCCTAGTAAAGGCCGGACTACGACTAGACCCTAAGAAGTATGCCTTTTTAGTTAAAACCGTGAAGTATATTAGGTTTATTATTATTATTGAGAAAGGGATCTTATGTGACCCCGAGAAGTTAAAAGTTATTACTAAGTAGTTGCCCCTTAGAATTATAAAGGGGGTTAGAAGTTTCCTTAGGTTTACGAATTATTATCGCATTTTTATACCCAATTATACTATTATTATTAAGCCCCTTACAAGGTTTACGAAGAAGTCGGCTGTGTTCTACTAGGGACCTAGTTAGGAAGAAGGATTCCAGGAGCTTAAGTGGTTATTTAGTATAGAGCCGGTGCTTCGCTGCTTTAACCCTGAAGGAAAGACAATAATGGAGATAGACTGTTTAGGGTTTACTTTGGGTAATACCCTTATATAAGAAGACTCCGATGGGTACTAGTACCCTATTGCGTTCTACTCATAGAAGTTATCGTTAACTAGGTATAATTACCCTATTTATAATAAGGAACTATTCACTATACTCGTATACCTTAGGGCTTAGAGAGTAGAACTATAAAATATAAGTAACTTTAAGATTTTTATGGATTATAAAAACTTTGAATACTTTATAACGAAGTAGCGCCTTACTAAGAGGTAAAGCCGGTGAGTAGAAAAGTTAACTTAATACAACTTTTATTTAGAGTACTAGCTAGGAAAGGAAGTAATAGTCCCCGATGCCCTTTCTCGGAGGGAGTAGGACGCCCCCCAGGGCTAGGACGATAAGAGAGAATAGGGACGTATACTCTAATTAATACCTAACTATACTATCCCAAAGGAAGGAACTAGTACCCCCTAAGTGGGTTATATTATAAACAACTTACTAATACTCTTATATATAATAGTATTTGTGAATAATAGTGAGTTATAAATACTTTGGGATTAGATTATTAAAGAAAATAAATTATACCACTAAGTTTATGAGGTGGTGAAGTAGGGATAACATAACTTCCCACCAAAGTTATAGTTAAAAGTTTAAATTACGGAATATGCAATTAATAAGTAGTAGAGGTTAATGTTCTAGGATAAAATATGGGTTCCCAGAGGAAAAGATGATAATGACCTTTCGAGCCTATTATGGACAAGGGTTATATAGGAGTACCACGATTCTAGTACTAGTGGTCACCCGGGGTATAATAGCATATTCGAGATTATAAGTCGACGCTTTTACTGGCCGGGGTACTCCCAGATGGTTAAAAGGTTTACGAGGAACTACTACGTATATGGTTGTAACGGTCCAAGCACGTATATTGCAACTAGCTATGGCGACTACTACGAGTATCTTCAAGATGAGAGAGAAAAGGAGAAAATGTCTTCCGCCCCACAGGACCCGTTTGCTCTGATCAGGCCTAAGGTTGATCCGTCTTAGGTAAGCCGGGCTTAGGTAAGCGGAGTCCATGGCTGAGAGGCTGCGAAGCCTCCAAGAGGGCCCAGCCCGTCACAATGGTGGTATTTATATTTAGAGGTAAGCTAAGAAGGGGTTACTTAAGCCCCTATTCGTCCCCCTCCGGATAAGTAGTGACTTATTAATGGATTTTATTACTAATTTATTACTAATAAAAGAGAAGAAGTCCCGTTATATGTGGGTTATAGTTAATTAGCTAAGTAAAGCGTTAATACTAGAGGAGATGGAGACTATAAACGCGCCATCTTATGCCTAGTGGTTCTTCTATAATTACTACTATTTTTATAGGATACTTTAGTTAATTATAAGTAATAGAGGGTTAAACTGGGTTAGTGATTTTTGGTGGGAGTTCTATAGGTTAACCGGGGTTACCCAGTTACTAAGTACTACTTATTACCCATAAACCGATGGGGGAATAGAGTGTATAAACTAGGAGGTTTAGGTTATTTTATGGGCCTACGTTACTTAGGCCTAGGACAATTAGGGAGGGTTATTTCTTATAGTATAACTAGCCCTACGGAATAGAACTAGTTTAGTAATTAGTATTTCTCTGTTTTTATAGAATACGGGTACTACGTCGACCCGTTACCGGTTATAGAAGAAGATAGTGAGGGACCACCTAGTCGTAGAAAGGCGGCCGCGGATGAACTAGTAGTTAAAATAAAGGATATTATAGTGTTTACCTAGGTTATAATAGCTTTAACGTAGTAGTACTACGAATTAAGTATTAATTATTACTGGTTACTAGTGGATAAGTACTGGGTAGGTAATAAAGTTTAGTTTAACGTTGTAAACTATAAGTTCCTGTACTCGAGTAAGAAGTTTATATAATTATACTACTAATACTAAGTTATTAAGGTGGTGAGTATATATATAGTAGAGTTAAATGTGTTAGGAGGGATTTATTTGTGATTCTATGTGGATGTCCTCTGGAGGTCAACTAGTGACCCCCTCTTAGACTAAATTTAGTTGGATTACTAATTACCACTTATTAGGGAAATAGATAACGAGGATAAGTAGTAAATAAAGGAGATTTACGTTATTAAATGGAAAATGGTGGGTAAAGGGAGAAGACGTGAAGCCCTAGTGAAGTGGGAGGGTTATATTAACCCCACGTGGGAGCTAGCCGGTGCTATAGAGGAAACGGAGGTGCTGGACCGTTACGAGGAGCATTATGGGCCGATATTAGAGAACAACGGAAACGCAGCGTATACGCACGTGCCCCCTAGGAGGCCAGCCAGGAACTAGAGGCCGCGCAGGGGGAGGAGGGGGGTAGTATCACGGGCCAAACCCGGTGATTATACCCGGGCTATACCCGTGCTCGCACTAGTGCCCCACCGGTGCCCCACTAGCGCCCACCCCCTAGGAAGCAGAGATTTCGCGCCATATCGTAGTTTACCCTTTTCCTCTTCAGCTTGAAATAAACAGTATTTGGCTACCTTTCGGTTGAGACAAGGCCTAGGACCAGCCCTTCGCAATAGAGACCTCTACCCAGATCTGTCTAGGGATAAGTAGAGGCTTTAATAGGCCCCTCTTCTTATCGCACCATACATTTCCTCGTCCATAAACATCATAATTCCTTATAAATCTTCGGACATCCTAGGATAAGCCTGGCCAGTGGAACTAGTGGCTAATTAGGGCCTTTAATGTAACGGTCCAAGCACGTATATTGCAACTAGCTATGGTGACTACTATGAGTATCTTCAAAATAAGAGAGAAAAGGAGAAAATGTCTTCCACCCCATAGGACCCGTTTACTCTGATCAGGCCTAAGGTTAATCCATCTTAGGTAAGCCGGGCTTAGGTAAGCGGAGTCCATAGTTAAGAGGCTACGAAGCCTCTAAGAGGGCCTAGCCCATTATAATTACCCCCCCTCTCCCTCCTCCCCGTTTAGAGGGACTTGTCTACAACTAACCTCGTAACGATCCAAAGTTGTAATCTCCGTTAATAACTCAACTAGTTCCTAAGTAGGCTCTACGTAGCCTTTCTACTTAACTAAAACCTTTTAGGAACTACGAATCTTCTTAGCGCCCTGGATCTCTTCGACTTCGAATTCCTTTTTATTGTTTATTAGTAGAGGTGGTGGTTAGGTATTGTTTTGTTCTTATGATAATAATGGGTTAATTCCCGTATACCTAATTAGGGATATATGAAAGATGTTATGAATACCCGGTGGTGTATTAAGTTGGTAAGTATGGGATCTGATTATTTCTAATATAGTGTATTTCGTATTTATTTAGTCCAACTTTTTAGATGGTCTCTTAGAATGGATATTCTTGAGCCTTAACTAGACCTTATCCCCTGGTCGAAATTGGTTAGAAGGTTAGCATTGTATATTTGCCGAGGCTTTTTGTTGCTCTTAGGTGGAGGTCATCGCCGCTTATGCCTATTCGGAGGCCTCCTTCAACTTCGAGATTAGGGCCTCTGCCCGAGCTGCGGGGGTCTTTCTTTTAGTCCGTAGAGTTTCCCTTATTTTAATCAGGTTGATATTATAGTTATGGGTAGTGAAGAAAGGGCTGAGGCCTGTTAATGAGGTAACCCTGTTATTAATAGTTATTATCGTTATTAGAAGTAGGTCGTCCTAATTATTTTAAGTATATAAAGTATAAGTTTAGAGGTAAGTTTTTACTACTTAGTTAGTTCATTTTATGGCGTCGTTTATCTCTGGGTGGAAGGCCGTAGATAAACGTTGTTTTATTCGTAATAGTTAATAAAGCCGTTTCCATATACGACTAGTAAATTAGGGGCCTCTATCCAAAATAATAGCTCTCGGGGGTCCGTGGTATCTGATTAGGCCAAGTATTAACGCTGTAGCCATAATGTCCGTCGTTATATCCTTAAGTGGCTTGAAAATCACGTTCTTAGATAGTTGGTTTATTACCACTATAATATTCGTTGCTCCTATACGGTGGGTTGGTGGTAGCCCTATAATAAAGTCGACTAATATCTCTGTTCAGACCTGATCAGGGACGGGTAAGGGCTTTAGAAGACCCCTCTTCTTATCCCGCTATATATTACCCCGTCCATAAACGTCGTAGTTCCTTATAAAGTGTCGGATATCCTGCGATAGGCCTGGCTAGTGAAAGTGGCGGCTAATCAAAGCTTTTAACGTATCTCTGCTGAGATGGTCACTAAGTGTTGAGTTATGGAACTCTTAGATTAACTGGGTTTATAAGGGTTTATAATAAGGGACCCAGATCCTCTCCCTCTAAAGGAGTTTACCGTCGTCGTCCATTAAGTACTCTAATAATATTATAGGTAACTTCTATTATAATGGTAATTAACGGTCCCCCTTTTTTATAACTGTTCTGATTAGCTAATAACGATTATTTAACTGTAGTCCTTTAGTCCAAGAGGACTTTAGGGGCTCCTCTTTAAAGGGGTTCAGGATGGGTTCCAACTAATTAGCCTTAGGATCGTCGTCCTAATCCATATCACCTACTGTGGTGCTTTCCACGGATTCCGTTGTATTCATTTAATTTATCTCGAGAATTGCCCAGTTCACCATAATTATATTCCGTTTCCCCTTTAGGAGTTGTATCCTCTGTCCTTCTAATCGATTATCTCGCTGGGTATTAGGAACGTCTTATTCTCGTCTAAATAATATATCGGGGATTATCGCTTATTTACCGGATTAGAATTAGATTATAAAATTATAATAGGATAGGAGCTCTGATTATCTGACCTAGTGTTCACTTAATTACCTCTTAGTTATAAAATACTTAAGGTTGAGGTGGTCGGTCAGGATAATAAACTCCTTTACACTCCTTAATTTAGAGTCCCAGTATTCTAAATAGTGGACTATAGTTAATAGTTCCTTGTCGTGTATTGGGTAGTTGCATTCTGCTGGTAAGTTCTTCTGTGAAAAGAACGCAACAGGCCATAAAATACCCTCGTCGTCGTATTATAATAAAGCACCACCCACCACATAACCTGATGAGTTTATTTCCAATATAGTGGCTCGATCAGGATCCCAATATGCTAGTATAGGGGCACTAATTAGGAGGGCCTTTAACTTGTTAAATGCTTTTATATACTCGTTACTCTATACGAATGGGACATCCCTCTTCGTTAAAGTTGTGAGGGGGTGTACTAACCCTGAGAAGTCCGGTATGAATTGATGGTAGTAATTTGCAAAACCAACGAAGGCACGGACTCCTTGCACTAATCGGGGGACCTCCCATATCTGGATAGCCTTAATTTTCTCTGGGTTAACGCGGATACCCTTCCCTGTATCGATGATGAACCCTAAGTATTTAACCCTCTTCATCTCGAAGTCGCATTTATTGATATCGATTTATAGGCCGGCAACACTTAGACGGCTTAAGACCTTCTTAACTTTCTCCTTATGATCAGTAAGTGAACTATCTAAATAAATCAGAACGTCGTTAATATAAGCAGTGTAGAATTCGTCTAGGAAGTCCCGTAAAGTGTGGTTAATGTACCTCTGGAACGTAGTAGGGGCCCCTATTAGGCTAAAAGGAGTTACTATCCATTCGTATAAGCCGTATTTTGTTCTAAAGGCCGTTTTCTATTCGTCGCCTTTTTTAACCCTGATCTTATGGAATACAGTAATAACATTTAGCTTCGTCAGTTACTTAGCCTTAGTTAGGGCTCTTAGGGTTTTGCTGATCAGGGGTAAGGGATATCTGTTTTTTTTAGTGATAGTGTTTAGAGCCCGGTAATCGACATAAAACCTCAATCCTCCCCCAGGTTTTCGAATAAATAGGATAGGTGATAAAGTAGGAGAGTTACTAATACAAATAAAGCCTTTATTTAGTAGTTCTGTGAGGGTCCATCGAAGTACGATTAGCTCCTCCCTAGACATCCCATATAGGGGTCCCCATATAACTGGCTTGTCTTACCTTGTTGAGTTTTTTTCGATGGGAATTACGTGGTTAATGTTATTTCGATGTGGTGGTAATTGATTAGCCTTATCTCGGTCAAAGATATATAGAAACTTATGGTAATACGTAGGGAGTTTTGTCCTCGGGTTTATTTTTATTTTTAGTATTAGGGCCTTCTCGATATCGGCTAAACTTATGGAGAATATGTTTAGGGTGTATATACTAAGAGGGGTCTCTTTTCTCTTCTATGCTCGCCTGATTAGGGCTGAGAATACTAATCCAGTTTACTACTGGATTAGGAACTTTGGATCTTGCCGGGCCTAACCCGGTTTCCTTTCTATTACCTAGTGGTCTATAACACTTATATGCAGAGTGCCTCGTACTAGGTAAACTATAACATCATCGTCAATTATCCAGGACCTTCTAAGGATAACGTCGTCTTCTTAGTTAGGAATAATATAAAAGAATAATCGGTGTCATTTATAGCTATTAATATTAATATTAGTGTAAATAACGTAGTGGATTACACTAGGAACTATAGTGGTGATTTGTATTAAGTTCCGAGGTGTAATACTAATACGTAGTAAGTAGAGTTTTTTAGCGAAGGCGTCGCTAATCAGGGCGTATATCAAACACCCTATATTAACAAGGGTAGTTGTGTAGCGTATCCCATTAATCCCGATATTGACGTAAAATAGGTTACAGTCCATATTCTTCTTAACAACCTTTTATTCCTTTATAGCCTGTTCCTCCTAATAACGACTTCCACTAGGAGCTACTCTTTTCCCAACTCTTCAGAGTCCTACTCAGAGCTAATATCTATTTCGCTCTACTCTTTGGTCTTCCCTTTCAAGGTTTTAGTCTCCTTATCTTTCCGGTCTCTAGGGTATCTCCATTATATATACCCCTTTTTACTATAATTATAGTATTTACGGGTTTCCTCTTAGCTTAACCTTCTTCGGACTGGTTTATCCTTAACTATCCGGCTTACCTTAGTGGGTTCCCAATCCATCTAATCAGGTTAAGGTGACCTTATCCGATTATCCTATTTAGTTAGTAATTCAACTTTATTCTAACCGGGTATTAGCGATCTCCTATATTAACACTCACGGCGAACTTAATATAATTCACTATCCAACTCTAATCCTATCATCAGGAGTATTTGGGTGTATACAATATAGGTCGTTGGTTTATTGATTACACTAATTAAAGGGGTTCTTATCGTAATATTTAAAGCTCCTTTTAGGTAGTTAATCCTAACGTTGTCCAGCTAGTGTCCTCCTCCCACTTCTACGAACTCCTTTTTAAACTTAGGAAAGAAGTGGGCAAAACTCTTGTTCTCCTTTTAATGTATTATTCTTAGTTGGTTAAGGGCTTGTACTTCTGTGTTAAGGTCTGCGTAGTAACCCTTTAGGTATTCCATAAATTATTCAGGGTTCTTCAACCCATCGGTTCCTCCCTGTGAATAATAAGCGTTCACCATAGTTTGTGCAATGTTTTCCAGTTTAAAGTAGATATAAGTGAATACTACTAATACTAAACTAAAGGCTTCCCTGTTCACACTTATCTTCCCTTTTATCTCGAGGTGCTATTATTAAAATCTCTTATGCGATCCATTAAACTTCGGTGGATTAGGGATCTGGTGTCTTAGTTGTCTGGGAGGTGGTGCGTAGGCCTAATCAGGTGGGATCGGCGTCGTAGAGGGTATAAGGGCTTCGTGTAATGTTGAGGTTAGGTACCTGGGTTCTACTAGGGTCTATTACAGTATTCGAATTTACTCTCGTTGGGCCTCTTATTCGGCCACTTAGGTGGTCCGCATCTCTTATAACTAGGCTAATAATTAACCGATTAACTACACCAGTTACTATGGGTTTCCGGATAGGTCAACGTTGTCTTCCATCGTAATACGGTTATCGTTCCTTTTGTACGTCTTTATTTAGTAGTGACCATAGTATACTAATCGACGTTATTAAGGTACTCTATTACACGGAATACGTTTTTTCGAGTTTATTAAAACCTCTTAGCCCTAATTAGACCTTACTAATCAGCTTTAAGCGTTCAGGGACCTTCAGGTTAACCCGCTTAGAACTCTTTACTACTCCCACTAAGGTTGTAGACTTATTTTTTATTAACAATTATTTCCGTACCCAGTATACTCTTATTATCTCTGATGATACTAAGATCTTAAAGATAATATAACGGTCTAAGTACGTATATTACAATTAACTATGGCGACTATTACGAGTATCTTTAAGATGAGAGAGAAAAGGAGAAAATGTTTTCCGCCCCATAAGACCCGTTTACTCTGATCAGGCCTAAGGTTGATTCGTCTTAGGTAAGCCGGGCTTAGGTAAGCGGAGTCCATGGCTGAGAGGCTGCGAAGCCTCCAAGAGGGCCCAGCCCGTCACATTTAAAGTATCCCTCCCCGGATATCCTATTAACGTAGAATTATAGAACCTCCAGATTAAACCCGTCCTTAGGGGCTCGTAATATGGAATCCAGATTCTATTCCTTTATAATAATTTCTTATTATTATTAATTGTATATTCTGATAGCATCATCGGCAACTTCCACTATAAGGGAAGTTGTTAGTCTCTTTTTTATATTACCCCCCTAATTAGCTAGTATTAGTTATTCTGGTCTAAGGCTTTATCCCACTAAGAGTATAATAGCTCTTCTTTAAAAGGGTTTAAGGGGGGTTCCATCTTATTTGGGCTAGGGTTATTGGTCTAATCCATATCTCCGGGGGAGTCTCTTATACTAGACTTAACCCTCTCTGTTTACCCTGATTGGGCCTGCACTTCTCTGATCACTACTGTGTTATTAACTTATATTATATTAATCCTACTTTTTAGGAGTTTAATTTTCTAACCCTTTAATTTATTATTTTATAGGGTACTAGGGATATCCTGTTTACGTCTCGATAACGTATTAGGAACTATTACTTTTTTACTAAGTTTAAACTAAATAGTGAAATTGTAATAAGATAATAATTCTAATTACCTAATCTAATATTCACTTAACTATCTCTTCGTTATAAAGTACTTCAGATTCAGGTGATTAGTTAGGATAGTAAACTCTTTTATATTCTATAGTTCTGAATCCCAGTACTCTAAGTAGTGTATTATTATTAGTAGTTCCTTATTATATATTAGGTAATTATACTCCGTAGGTAAGTTTTTATGTAAAAAGAATACTATAGGTTTTAGGATCCCTTCATCGTTATACTACGACAAAGCACCTCCTACCACATAACCAAACGAATCGGTCTCGAGTACTATAGTTCGATTAGGGTCCCAGTAAGCCAATATAAGTGCACTGATCAGGAGCATCTTCAGCTCCTCGAACACTCTAATGCACTCCTTACTCTAAATAAATGGTATATCCTTTTTAGTTAAGGTTGTTAAGGGTTATATAATCCCTAGAAAGTTGGGTATAAACTACTAGTAATAATTAGTAAAACCGATAAACCCACGAACTCCTCATACTAATCGGGGCACTTCCCATCCCTGGATTACCTTAATCTTCTTAGGGTCCACATAAATTCCCTTACCAGCATTAATAATAAACCCCAAATACTTAACACTCTTAACCTCGAATTCGCACTTATTAATATCCATATGCAGGCCTGTACCACCTAGGTGCTCAAGGACCTTCTTAACCTTCTCTCTATAATCAGAGAGGGAGTTATCTAAATAAATCAGGATATCGTTAATATAAGCTAAGTAGAACTCATCTAAGAAGTCTCGTAGGGTATAGTTAATATATTACTAAAACGTTGTAGGGGCTCTAGTTAAACTAAAGGGGGTAACCATCTATTCGTATAACTTATACCTCGTCCTAAACACCGTCTTTTATTTATCTCCTTTCCTAACCCGGATTTTATAAAATATAATAATAATATCCAATTTTATTAACCATTTCACTTTTACTAATGCCCTTAGGGTTTTGCTGATTAGGGGTAAGGGGTATTGGTCCTTTTTTATAATAGTGTTAAGGGTATGGTAATCGATGTAGAACTATAACCCTCCTCTAGGTTTCCGAATAAATAGAATGGGCGATGATATAGAGGAGCTATTAGCCCTAATAAACCCTTTATCTAATAGTTCTGTAAGGGTTCGGTGTAGTACAATTAACTCTTCCTTTGATATGCTATATAGAGGTCCCTAGGTCATTAGTTTATTTTAATTATAGGAGTCCTTTTTAATAAGGATAGTATAATTGATGTTTTTTTAGTGTAATAGTAGTTAATTAGTCTTATTTTGGTTAAAGATATATAAAAACTTATAGTAATGCGTAGGGAGTTTCGTCCTTGGGTTTATTTTTATTTTTAGTATTAGGGCCTTTTTAATATCGGCTAAACTTATGGAGAATGTGTTTAGGGTGGATGTGCTAAGAGGGGTCTTTCTTCTTTTCTATACCCGCTTAATCAGAGCTGAGAATACTAATCTAGTTTACTATTGGATTAGGAACTTTGGATCTTACTGGGCCTGACCCGGGTTTTTTTTTATCACTTAATGGTCTGCGATACTTATATGCAGAGTGCTTCGCACTGGGTAAACCGTAACGTTATCGTCAATCATCCAGGACCTTCTAAGGATAATGTTGTTTTTTTAGTTAGGAATAATATAAAAGAATTATTGGTGTTATTTATAGTTATTAATATTAATATTAGTGTAAGTGATGTAGTGGATTATATTAGGAATTGTAGTGGTGATTTATATTAAGTTCCGAGGTGTAATACTAATGCGTAGTAAACGGAGTTTCTTAGTGAAGGTGTTGCTAATCAGGGTGTATATTAAATACTTTATATTAATAAGGGTAATTGTATAGTGTATCCTATTAATCCCGATATTAACGTAAAATAGGTTATAATCTATACTCTTTTTAATAACCTTTTATTCCTCTATAACTTATTCCTCCTAATAACGACTTTCATTAGGAGTTACTTTTTTCCCGAGTCCTCAGAGTCCTAATTAAAGTTATTATCCATTTTATTTTATTCCTTAGTTTTTCCCTTAGAAGTCTTAGTTTTTTTTTGTTTTTTTTTTCGATCCTTAGGGTATTATTATTATATATACCCTTTTTATTATAGTTATAATATCTATAAGTTTCCTCTTAGTTTGGCTGTTTATGGACTTTTTTGTCCTTGGTTAGTTTATTTACCTTCGTAGGTTCCCACTCCATCTAATTAGGTTAGGGGGACTCCAATTAACCGTTCTACTTCCAAGGGGACTTAGTTCTTGTTCAATTAGGGGTTAGTGATCTCCTACGCCAACGTTCACGGTGGGCTTAGTAGGATTCGTTATCTAATTCTGAGCTTATATTTAGGAGTATCTGGGTGTATATAGTATATATCATTGGTTTATTAATTATACTAATAAGGGGAGCTTTTATTATAGTGTTTAGGGCTCCTTTAAGGTAGTTGATCCTCATAACGTCTAGTTAGTGTCCTCCTCCTACTTCTGCGAGCTCCTTTTTAAATTTGGGGAGGAAGTAAGTGAAACTCTTATTCTCCTTTTACCGTATAATCCTTAGTTGGTTAAGGGCTTATACTTTTGCGTTAGGGTCTGCGTAGTAACCCTTCAAGTATTCTATGAATTTATCCGGGTTCTTCGACCCATCAGCCCCTCTTTGTGCATAGTAGGTGCTCACCATAGCTTACGTAGTGTTTTCTAACCTAGAGTAGATATAAGTGAATATAATTAACTCTAAACTAAAGGCTTTTTTATTTACACTTATTTTCCCTCCTATTTCGAGGTACCATTATTAAAACTTCTTATGTAATCCATTAAATTTCGGTGGGTTAGGAATCTAATATCTAGCTTATCTTAGAGATAATATATAAACCTAATCGGGGGGAATTAGTATTATAAAAGGTATTAGGAATTAGTTTATTATTAAGGTCGGGTACCTGGGTTTTACTAGGGCTTCCTATAACAGTCGAATCTACTCTCGTTGGGTCTCTTACTCGGTTACTTAGGCGGTCCGCATCTCCTATAGTTGGGTTATAAGCTATCCGATTAGCTGCACCAACTGTTATGGGTTTCCAGATAGTTCAGTGTTACTTTCCATTGTTGCGTAGCTATTACTTATCCTAGTGTTTTACGTTTAGTAGTGATCGTAGTATACTTAATAACGTGGTCGAGGTACTCTATTATGGGTATATATATACGTCTTTTCGAGTTTATGATAGCCTCTAAGTCTGATCAGGCCATACTAATCAGTTTTAGATGTTCAGGGACTCCTTAGGTTAACCCATCTAGAACTTCTTACCACTTTCACATAGATCGTAGGCTTCTATACTAAGCGTTTAATTAATTACTTTTAATAATCTTAAAGATAATATAATGGTCTAAGTATATATATTATAATTAGTTATGGTGACTACTACGAGTATCTTTAAAATAAGGAGAAAAGAAGGAAAAGTATGCTACCCCACAAATTCGTTGGATCCTGATCAGGTCTGCCTAGGCCTGATCAGGCTTAGTAAACAGCGGTTGGCGTTGAACATGGCCGAGTGGTTCCGAGGCCTCTGATTGGGCCTTGGCCCGTGACATTATAAGCCAAGGGCCTGGCAGACTATACGGCGTAGGGCGAAAGGGGCGTTCTTCCGGGCAGCATCCAGGCCTTCCTCGGGGATATGAACGAAAACCCGGAGGTCCTCTAATTAAGCTTGGGTTTATGGGCGGGTAGGGGCTCGGTATTAGGCTAGGGCAGAGGCCGGGGTGGAGGCCGGGGTGGAGGCCGGGGCTAAAACTGGGGTTAGGGTCGGGGCTAATACCGTAACGGTAACCCAATTCCGGGTTAAAGCTAAAGTAACTTCGTTATTCATTAACTTCTTTAGGGCTTAGATCATATAGGTTATCACCTCCTTTGCGATCTACTTTTTCGGCTCCTTAAAACTAGAGACCACGTTGTTAATAAACTGGGCGATGGCCAAAAAGACCTCCTTTCGGTCCTTATAGCGTCTGGCTTGTTCATCGAAGGCGGCTAGGATAGATCCAGTGACCACCCCGCTTGCGTTCAAGGGCCCCTTTGCTATAGAAGGGGCTATATTAGGAGAGTTAGGCTGGCTTCCCCCAAAGCTGGGCCAGAGTGGTTAGGCCTTAGTGTTACGGCGGCGCTTAGCCCTTGAGGGAGGGGTTAACTCCGGAGGTGACCCAGAGCCCTAATTAGGGCCGGCCAGAGGGGCCGGCTATAATCCAGTGCTCACCGGAGACTATAAGGCTATCACGGGAAGGCTCCAAAAGGGAGAGGTGAAGACTTTTCAACTATTAAGGATCTTAGTAGTATATCACCTATTTTACTAATAGCGGATACTAAGAAAAATTAGGCGAGAGGGAAGTTGTATATACTTCCCCAGGCGCCTACTTCTTTCTAGGTTTACAACCATTGGTGAACGAAGCCTCTTTTCCTATATTATTCCCAACAGGTTAATTGGTTCAGAAGGTTGCTGCTCGACTGGGCGGCTATTCAAGCCTTCGATCACTGAGAGGCCCAAAAATGAAGATACTCAAAAATATGTGATCAGTGGGAGGCTTGAACTCCCGACCTTGGCATTACTCAACATATCGAGATGATATATTAGTACCACGCTCTAACCAACTGAGCTAACCGACCTGATGGGATTGACCCGCCTTGGTGGATGCTGCGGATCCACGGCAGCGACCTTGAGAATCCCTCCTCCCGTCAAGCCCATGCCTACCAGTTGGCGGAGACATGAGATTCGCAAGGTTAATTCATAGGTTGTCTGATTTGCAGATACACCTATCTCGCAGCTGTGGTGGTGGCGAATGGGACTCCAGGAACGAGGAGTTTTGTCAAAAGGGCTCTCACTTGGCCATTGGAGCTTCGTCACTCATATCTATTTGGCAAGAAAGTATAAAGACAGAGAGGAGAATGATAAAGAGATGAAGGGCGGTTAAGGGAAGGGAACATCAGCGAGAAAGAGGCCAACTGTGGAAACAGAGGACGGCAGCAACATGGCACATGCATGCAACACGGCCCTGTCGGCAGTATATTTGGAAATAGCCGATCATGTCACCATCACGGTGTTGTGACATCTTTGACAAAAGCTTCAACGCGACATTCGGGTTGGCCTTATCTTCCAGGTGTTATCCTTTTCTCCTGAGGGCCACCAGCCGAGCAGCCGTTGCAACTGTTGGCGTAGTGCAGGCAAAAAGCAAAAGAAACTCCTCGACGGGGAATTGAACCCCGGTCTCGAGCGTGACAAGCTCGCATCCTAACCACTAGACTATCGAGGATTCGTGGTTTGAATTGTTGATGTCTGAGTTGGGAACCGAAGATGGATATGAAGCCTTTGGCGACCCCCACTTAGGTCCCGAAGCTTAGGGTTCGAAGTGGATTGGAAGAAAAATTAATGAGGCAGCGTGGCCGGGGACGACAAAGACAACTAGCTTTGAACATCGGTGCGCATATGAGAGAATGAGAGATATTTGGTCGCTGAAGTTTCGCGCTGTTGCTGTTGCTACCGCTGGGCTCTAGACCAAGTTGGTTATGGATGTTCTGTTATACACGCATCCAATGTCTGGCTTAGTGCCCCATCGATCCTCAGACTTATAATAGTGCAAGGTTCTTTCAATGCATTTGATTGTGTGGCTAATTCGAATGATGTGATTTGGTATCCCGACTGTTGAATTCGGAACCAAAGTATCTATGTGTTTTGTTTTCATATATTACATAGAAGTCTATCCCGATTCTCCGTCGCTAAGTTCACTTTTTGTACATGTTTTCTTTGAGCTTTGAACCTCTAACCCTGGGGTGTTTTACTGCCTGTAAATGGCATCCGCCATCTTGACCACCTGGCACATCTCCACGGCGTCGTGGACCCTCACGATGTCTGCGCCTCCCTGGACGGCCGAGACGACGGTAGCGGCCGTGCCCCAGATGCGCTCCTGCGGCTTGGGCACGCCAGTGATTTTGCCGACGAAGCTCTTGCGGCTGGAGCCGAGCAACCACGGCAGACCTTCAAGTCCAGGCCACGAGCGTAGCTCGTCCATGTGGCGCAGGATCTCGAGGTTCTGGGCGCCCGTCTTGGCGAAGCCCAGTCCAGGGTCGAGGATGATGCGCCAGCGGCGAACGCCAGCAGCCTCGGCCTCGGCGACGCGGTCGAGAAGCTCGCGGGCGATGGTAGGGATCAGGCCGTCCGGGTAGTCTATTAGGGAGTTCATGGTCTGTGGGGTGCCGCGCATGTGCATGAGACAGACGGTGCGGTTGCTGCGGGCCATGTAGAAGAGCATGTCCGGGTCGAGCAGGCCGGCTGAGACGTCGTTGATGATGTCGGCGCCGGCGGCAACAGCGGCCTCCGCGACCGAAGCGCGGTAGGTGTCGACGCTGAGGGCCAGGTGGGAGAGTTCGGGAAGGCTGCGGACGAGCTTGATCACGGGGAGGACGCGAGCGAGCTCCTCCTCAGCAGGAACCTCGGGGCGGCCCGGGGCGGTGGAGGCGCCGCCGACGTCGATCATGGTGGCACCGGCTTTGGCGAAGGCCTGCAGCGTCGAGACGAGGTTCTCGGGCGTGTGGACGCCGCCGTCGGAGAAGGAGTCCGGGGTGACGTTGATGATGGCCATGACGTGGGTTTTACGGGTGGGGGTGAGGGATATGAGGGCTTGGTGTGAGGCTGAGATAGGGGTCAGGGGGGAAAGGGGCGCCGCAGCTGGAGGCAGCTCATTGAGATAGTCGAGGGTGAGCTTCCATGGTTGAGATGCATAGATGGGCTTATTGGGGATGAGCCTGGTGTGAGTGTCAGTTACTGGTTGTGACAAAATGAGAGAGGCCGTACTCTGCGAGAGGCCGCAGGACGAATTCACGCTCAGGGATGCCAATGTGCGGGACATTGAGACGTGGATGCTCAATCTTCTCATCACCGTACATGAGAATATCGAGGTCAATATTCCGCGGGCCCTTGTCAATAAACTTTTGACGTCCCAGAGTACGCTCAATGTCCTGCAGCGCGTCGAGGAGAGCCAGGGGCTCGAGTTCAGTCTCGACCTGCGTCGTCCAATCAGCCCAACTCTATCGTATCACAAGCTTCATGCAGCACAGCTGTGTCACAATGAAAATTTTTCATCCGAAAGCGAGGGGATGGTGTCACTAACCTCGCACGCTCCATTGACGAATCTATCTTGATCTAGGACATACATGGGCTCCGTCTCCCAGAGGCTGCTTGTGCGCTTCACTTTGATGCCGCGGCGGTCCATCTCGGCGCAGGCCTGCTCGATCCAGCCAACGCGGTCGCCGATGTTGCTGCCGAGGGCTATGTAGGCCGTCGTCGGGCCCTTGGGCCGGTCGGCGCCGTTGCGGGCGCCGCCGCAACCGCCGCCGCCGCTACAGGCGCAACCGCACGCCGTCCGGGCCTGGACGGCGGTCATGTTCGGGGACAGGACAGTCCGGGGGTTTGGCCGGGAGCGGGCGAGTGTGGAGGCTGATGAGGATGATGTGCAGCAGGGTGTGCGCAAGGAGGCAGTGGCAGTGTAGTAGCTTCTCGCTGCTGCTGCTGCTGATGCTGTTCTCGTAGCCTGGAACCGCACAAGTCGCGGCGTCAGGGCCTGGCGCGCATTGTTGCTGCGTGCTAGGGCACAAGCTCGTGAAAAGAAGGAGGGGCGGTGGAGGGGGATCGGAGGTTTCATCATCGCCGCGGGAGAAACTTGTTCGCGCGGCCCCGACTGTGTGTTGCGTGTGTGTGTGTGTGTGGTGAGGGTCACTGTGAGAGAATCTTGCAGCCAATGAGATTGAGGCGTGGTGGCCCTTCCAGTGCGCTGCTTAGCTAAGGCGTGGGATACGCGAGTGGTCCTCAGGGCGTCTGTCGGAACCCAATAGGCTATCAGATCGACGAGGTACAGTCAGTGTACAGAAGGGCCGTGGACCTGGCGGACCGAAGAACCCCACTGGCTCGCCCGTATCTTCGGCGGCCGGTCCGGCTGTGTCGCACCTGTGGTTACAATGGGCTTGAGGTAAGATCATGTCATGATTCGAACAGAGTTTGCGCATTCATTTCCAAACGTTCTGGAACGGAGAGAGCCTGGGTTGGTGTTGACTCGGGGCATTGACCCGCTGTCACTGTCAGTTTTCTGGTCTGAAAGCACTGAAGCGACCGTGGCCGGAAGAAAGCAGTGTCATCAAATGCAGCCTCATCTTCACATCTTGGCTCCAGACCGAGGTCAACCGGCCACCGAATTGTTGATGAATCACCAAGATATGCATGCAAACCAAGCCCATTTATGCTTTCCTTGCAGGACTTGTGAAGATTCCCCTCCTGGATTTGGCCCTCGGCATCTCTTCCCCAGATCCACCCCACTGGACGGTGTCCACCTGTAGGGACCTTTCCTGAAGCGGACTAGCCGCTGAGGTCACAGGCGAACCTCGGCCCAGCAGGGGCGCATGGCAACGCACTCCGCCCCTTCTTCCCCAGAAACCAAGCACTCGTTCGATGCCGAGCGCTCCTACCAGCGACGCCCTTTAAACCGCCCATTGCCAGCTCCTCTCCCCTTCCTCCTGTACACTACCCGCATCTCTTCTTCGTCCAAATCTCTGCCGTCCGGCCAATTTCCTTGTACTTTACCGTTCGCGATCCAATATACTCAGACTTCCAACGTCGTCGTCCACAGCGAAATCAGACAACATGGCTTCTCCTCGTAAGTTGCTGCTCTCGCCGGACCCTGCTGTCACATGCGCCAGCCGCGCCGCCCGAAGCACCGCGCTGACACGTTGCGCGATACAGAGCAGATCCGCACCCCCATCACCGACATGTTCAAGATCAAGCACCCGATCTTGCTCGCCGGCATGAACGTCGCTGCCGGCCCGAAGCTGGCCGCCGCTGTCACCAACGCCGGCGGTCTCGGTGTCATCGGTGGTGTCGGCTACACCCCCGACATGCTGAAGGAGCAGATCGCCGAGCTCAAGGAGTACCTTCACGACAAGAACGCCCCGTTCGGCGTTGACCTGCTTCTCCCCCAGGTTGGCGGCAGCGCCCGGAAAACCAAGTAAGCCCACTTCTCACATGCGCGATCCCATGCACGCATGTCACAACGCCGGAAAGATTGTGGAGCTGACCCGCCTTGTCTAGCTACGATTACACTAAGGGCAAGCTCAACGAGCTTATCGACATTATTATTGAGTCCGGCGCCAAGCTGTTCGTCTCCGCCGTCGGTGTTCCCCCCAAGCAGGTCGTCGACAAGCTGCACGCTGCTGGCATCATCTACATGAACATGATTGGCCACCCTAAGCACGTCCAGAAGTGCCTCGACCTCGGTGTCGACATTATCTGCGCCCAGGGTGGTGAAGGTGGTGGTCACACTGGTGACGTTCCCACCACTGTCCTTATCCCCGCCGTTGTCGACCTTTGCAAGGGCCACAAGAGTCCTGTGACCAAGGGCCCCGTTCAGGTCATTGCCGCTGGTGGTATCCACAACGGCCAGCTCCTGGCTGCTGCCCTGATGATGGGTGCTGGCGCAGTCTGGGTTGGCACCCGTTTCATTCTCACGGACGAGGCCGGCGCTCCCAACGCGCACAAGGAGGCCGTCCGCACTGCCGGTCACGATGACAACATCAAGACCCTCATCTTCACCGGCCGCCCACTGCGCGTGCGCAAGAACCCTTACATCGAGAACTGGGAGACGGAGCGCCAGCAGGAGATCAAGGAGCTGACCGCCAAGGGTGTCATCCCGTACGAGGCCGATCTCGAGAAGCTCATGAACTCGGGCGAGGGCGAAGGCGAGGGCAGCGGCAACGGCGGCAGCGACGACAACGCCTCTGAGGTTGACATTGACGATGCCCTCGACCAGTTCCGTCCCTTCCTCATGGGCAAGGCCGCCGCCGTCTGCAACGAGCAGAAGCCCGCCAAGGCCGTCGTCGACGAGTTCGTCAACGACGCCGTCGCATGGCTCCAGAAGGGCAACAAGATGATTGCGAAGCTGTAAAAGTGTTAAAATATCTTCTCCCATATTCAGAAGTTGAGCGCATTATAGGGCAACGCCGGAGAAATCTGGGCCTGGCGTTCCCGGGGCCTGGAGTTTGAGGCTCTCACTTGTACATAAAGAATGATCTAGGACGGATGACTGTTAGCATATCATGAATGACTTTTTTGTCTGTAATCTCCAACTTTAGGACCCCTAGTCCGTGCCTTTGTGTTCCTTGTGTCCAGGAATTGAATTTTGCCAACCCAACAGTTCGGACGCCGGCGGCAGACTTTTGCCGAATAACCAGCTGTCTCGGTCATGCACCAAGATCGCTCGCATTCTCTTGCCCCGATGTCGTGTTGCGGTGGCCACGTTGACATGCGGCGGGATGCATACGTAGATCCAAACAAACCAACGGAGACCCTCTTCACATGCCAGTCAGCTTCAGACACAGCCTCCGATTTCGCCCCCCACCTCGGACTCGGACCACTGGCATTAACAGTAAACGATAAAGGCCCAAATCTATTCATTTCATACTTATGTATTACCTAAACCAACTGCTGTTTCATCGCTCCGTCGCCGGCTCTGTCTGTACGCCTCCGTGCTGAGATGCATTAGAGAAACAAGATCCCTTCCCAACACACGCACGCCACGCCCGTCCCTCCCACCCGCCAGGCTCGGTGGATGGCAACGTTAGCAGAGCACACATAAGGTATCTTTCGCGGCCGCCTGGCGTTTTCCCCACGTTCCCGTTCTCTCCATCTCGTTTAGGTTCGAATCGCTCCTCCAACGTGGGACGCGTTTGTCATTCTTCTCGTCTCTTCTCTTTCCTTGGTAGCAAATTGAAAAAAAAGCAGTCGTTCTTCCCTTTTCCCAATGCCGTGTACGCCTTCGCTATTCAAACCTCTCAGCTTCCGAGGTAAGCGCGGATGGCACCCTGAAGCTTGGCACTGGCCTCGCCAGCCATTGCGGTGAGATTCTCGAGGTCGTCGCCGGCCGTGATACCGAATTTGCGGATGAAGTCCTTGGCGGCACCCTCGAGGTCGCCGTACTCCTCGACAGGCTCGTCCTCAGGGCGGCCGAAGTAGGCGTTGGACGAAATCGAGGTGGCCCCCTCGAAACCTTGCAGACGCGTCTTCGCCTCGGCCTGGGCGTTAGGGTCGAAGGAGCCCTTGCCGAAGAACTCGTCCGAAGAGATACCCTTCTGGTTACCAAACTTGCTGCGCGCGTAGTTCTCGCCTTCGTCTTCAATGCTGTTAGTCATGTTACGGATTGTGGACTGGAAATACGTGATATACCGTCGTTCGAGGCCTTGATAGGGCCGACAGAGCCGAAACCACCAGCAGCGGCCTTCTTGGGCGCCGCAGCGGCGCCCTTGGGTCCTCCAACCTGGCCGAAACCAAGTCTGGCAACACCCATGCCCAACCGCTCCATCTCTGCGCCGGACTTCTGGCGGGTATGGCTGGATGAGCCGTAGCCGCCCTTCGGGCTGACGGGCGTGGGGGCAGAGATGCTGTCCGCCTTGGCCGCAGCCTTCTTCTCCTCTTCGGCATCGGGGTCATAGCCCAGCTTCTCAATGCGTTCGGCCTCCTCCTTTGCCTTCTTCTCGGCCTCATCAAAGTCGATAACATCGCCCGTAACCTTCTTCACGCCGAGCTTGGGAGCCTTCTTGGCGCCGAGGATGTTGGCCTTGCGCGGTCCGCCAGTGGTGGTAGTCTTGCGCAGGGCGGCGGAGGTGGTTATGCGGCTGGCGGCGGGCTTGTTGTCGCCTTCGGTTTTGGAAAGAGGCGAGGAGGACCGCGCAATGCCGGCGCCGTTGTTGGCGTTGAGGAAGGGAGACGGGGTTCGGCCAACGGTAGGGGGGGTCGCGGTTCGGGAAACAGGGGGCGTAGGCTTCTTGATAGCGGGCTTGTCCCAAGACGAGAAGAAATCATCGTCAGGCTCGCCGGCCGGGGTTGAGGCATCGTTTTCGACGGCATCGGTGATCACGACCTCGTTGGGGTAACTGGCATCCGATCAGTTGGCCTGTGTGAAATAAGCGCAAGTTTACCACCCACTCTTGAGCATCCCTCGCCGCACGTCGCTTCAACTCGTCCTTGTACTTGGTGGCAGCGTTAGACTGGTACTTGGTCTTCGGGTCCTTGCTGTTGAGAGCGGCGGTGCCTCCGTTTTGCTGGAAGAACTTGGTGGCCGACTCGTTACCGCCAACCTTCATCAGGCGCAATTGGTCCCATTGCCACTCTATTGCGGGAATTAGTGAAAGGGCAAAGGGAGAGCAATTCTAGCACATACGGTCGAGGTTGGTGGATCGAACGAAGGAGATGTGGACGCCGAGGTTTCGGTGGTTGGACGAGCAGTCGAGGCACAAGTAGATGCCAAAGGGAACCGAAGTCCACGTAGGGTACTTGGCACCGCAATCAAAGCAAATCTATTGTACACAAGCGGTCAGCACTGTGCAGGAGCCGAGACCTCGGAATGGCGCAGGCATAATGCATACCTTGTTTGCGGGTTTGGTCTTCAACTTCTCGAAGATCTTCAGCGACTGCTGCTTGGAGGCGAGTGCAGCCATGTTGACGGTGCGTGCAGAGAATATGGAGCTGTGTGTGCTGTTACCAGATTCGAAGCGCAGCCGTTGTGAAGAAGTGGTTCGAGAAAGGGGCCGGCGTGCGGATTGCGGGTATATGAGGATGCGCGAGTGACAGCGAAGCAGGGAGCGGAGTTATCTGAATTTCGTGTCCAAAAGTTCAGGAGGCACTCAGTCGCCGCCCTTCGGTGAAGTGGAATGTATGTAATCAGTGCGCTAGTCCAGATCCGGATAAGTCTCCTTTCCCCACAGTGGACTGGCAGTGTGATCCTGCCGAAGGCGGTCAGCGCCTTTTGCAGAGCTCTGCCGGGGCCAAGCTACACTGGAGCTACAGCTTTCGACCGCCGAGCTCTTCGACGACCGTCTTCCCTGCCCATCGTCCCTCGTACGATGGCCAACGCCGAACCGCCATGATGAAACTAAATACCGGTGTGATCGCAATTCGCGCGCCTAGGAAACTCGGTCTTGCGCCGCAACTGCAACCCTTCTTGCTTCAGCGATACTATGCGACGCAGTATGGTCTGGGAACGACGCCTGCGTCCAAGTCGAAGCGGAGGGCAGTCACTCCTTTCAACGACAATGGATCGGTCCCTTGGTCTCAGCTATCCGTGGCAGAGAAGGCAGCTAGGGCAACGCAGCAGAGCTTCAACTTTGGCTTGATTCTCGCCGGGTTGTTCGTGACGGTAAGTCATACGACCCTGGTTACCCCGCGGCATCTGTTGGCTGACGACAGTGGATGGCTCAGGGCGGCGTAGCATATGTCCTGTACACCGATGTATTTTCTCTCGACAGCAAGACCGCGCACTTCAACCGAGTTGTCGACAGAATCAAGAGCGACCCGAGATGCATTGAATTGCTTGGGGACCCGAGAAAGATTTCTGCGCACGGAGAAGAGACGTATAATAAGTGGCGGCGGGCTCGCCCAATTGCGTAGGATTTTTCTCATTCTATATGGGGTATACTAGTCTAATTCGGAACAGCTCAACTATCAACACGGACTCTAGAGGTCACGAGCACCTTTTAATGCACTTCTACGTAAGGCTCCGGTCGCCCTTGAACCCCACTTAGCCTGACTCTTGTCTAGGTTGAAGGACCTCTCAACAAGGGAGTGGTTTACTTGCACATGATTCGGACGCCGATCTCTGGCGAGTTCGAGTACAAGTATCTGTATGTCGACGTCAGGGGCCATCAGAGAATCTACCTGGAGAACGCGGATACCTCTCCGTCAGGTTCCGGAAAGAAGGGTATGAGGTTCCTTGGCATCAACTGGGGTTGAGTATGCCGAGCAGTGAGTGTATGATAGCGACCATGAACTATGGAGAAATCTGGATATGATAATGACACATAGTCTAGGCCATGTAAAAGAAAAGCAAACACGTGAGAGATGGCAGATGCCAACCAGTAGTGCACTCGCGACTGACGACGGCGGTCAATCTTCTGTCTCGCTCTTGACAACCCTTTCGAGAACATATGCATGGACAAATGACTTGGTTTGAGAATTCAAAGCCCTCGGGGAAGCATTCGGCAGTACGGCTACGGGTCGCGTCGTTGACAACAGATAGACTGCATCCAGCTGTGCCCCAATGCGTCTCGCCGTCCTACTTAGGGGGTATTACAGGTGTTTGATTGGTCTCTTATGGCAAAAGCCTGAAAGAATATCTAGGCTATGACGAAGCCTGCGTGTTGATAGAATACCGAGGGCTACTTCTATGGGCAATGATTAACTCGGGTTACATGTTTCTTTGGTTGTCAGGTATCATGCGAGCAGCAGCAATGTCATCTCACTCTTCTTCCACCATCCTGAATCGATTAATTGAGTACTTGGTCTGATCTGGCTTCTCAATGAACAACACATTGGAGCCAAGTGTTGCCTCCTTTTAAAAATGTCCCGTCCTACTTAGGGCGGATAAGTCGCTCAGAACGGAGATCCCTTGGAGGAAAGACTCCGCTTTGCCACCCACAACCGCTTGCATCTTTCACGATGGCACTCCAATTCATTTACGATCTAGATTCTTAAAACCGATTAAGCTTATGATCCGAGCATGCGCCATCTTATGAAGCGCGATGTGGCGGAATGAGCCTGACGATCCATATTCGGCACTCGGCTGACATCGCCGGATCACGTCCAAATGATCGAGTTTTGACATCGATCGGTTTTATCGAGGCAAGCCTTCCGGGCTGCTACGTCCGGCGGTCTTCGCGCAGTCTGCTGTTTCTGCATTTGAATCCCAACAAGTGATTTCTACGCACAACAAATACAATCCTCCAATTCTTGGGAATATGAGTCAAGCATGAAAAGCGACGGGTCATTATTCACTCAAATCTCAAAGTTACGCCCTAGTTCCAGAATAGGAAGAATCCAACTCGCAATCCATATTCCCCTCAGATGTTTCAAAGGAGGAGAGATAGGGGGACTGCGGTAACAGGTTGTATCGTAACACTATCGAATAAAACAGAAAGCTACTGGTCGTCTAGGGCTCGAACCCATGCCCTTTCGCATGCAAAGCGGACGCCATATTACTATACTAATGACCCATATTGATTGGGAACACAAATAGTATGATGCTTCTTACTTTTTGAACAATATGAGAGGCTGCGGTGGTCCAGTAACGAGGCGTAGAGTAAGACATGGTTTTGTCAGGGACGACGGATGAAGCATGGGTTCCATCCGGGCTTATCAAAAAGTGAAGCTGGAAATCATTTCATTCTCTGGTCAACGTGATCCCTTTGGACCGGTTATGGCCGGACAGAGTCAAATACTTTCTCGCGTGGACTATTTCTAGTTCTTTCGAAGATATCTACTCTGTAGCAAGCAGCAACTACATGGCCTTATAGGAGCTTGCCAACTCCTTCCGAAGACTCGGTGTAATGCTTGAATTAATTAAGTGACAGGCTGAGAATTGACTGTGAGCTTCCGGTGTCCGCTTACCCAAGAGAGAGAGAGAGAGATGATGTATACTCGGTAGGGAAGAACGACTTACCACTTCGTCTTGGAGTCAAGAACTGACAAATTCATCGCGTCAGAAACACACGTGACGTTTTGTGTTGGTCGAAACTGTCAAATACATCACTTCCTTATACCAAAGCCAGGTAGTCGAGCAGTTCTTTGAAGAAGACGAGCTTCAGCAAAGTGTCCGCTCTAGCTAACACCTCAACACAAGTTTACATCTGGTCTGAGTTACAGGGCAAAAGCACTTCAAGGAGCATGGTCATAATACACGGATAGAAGAAATGGGGATATCTAATCGACGAGGTCAATAACCCGCTCTACCACGGTTTGTTGCCCAATTGGAAAAGGCGGTCGTAGCCGTTCAGCGAAGCTTCTCCAAACTGCCATAGCCGTACCAAGCCTGGTTCATGATCTCTCTATTTTCCTCGTTCTCCTCGATTATCCGGCTTTCGTTACCTCTTGGGAAGTAAAGGGGGGAGAAGGGTAGGGGCAACAGGGCTCTGTGGTATAGTGTAGCCCGAAGACCCGTTACCATAATGATTACGGTTCTATTTGCAATCCATTCTCGAATATGTTGATTCGAGTAGTTTCATTGAATATTTTTGGTTAGTCTGAACCAGAAACAGGCCGGATTTCCGTCAAATACAATACATCGTGACATGGTATACACGCGAGTAGCCTTCTGATTGGGTCTCACCACAACACCGTCGCTGTTGAAGTATCCAACAGTCATCACCTCTTCGTCGCTCAAGCGCAATGACTATTATCACACGGGCTGGGGGCCCGAATCTATGTAAGCAGAAAGTAAAAGAGTGGGGGTCGCAGTCTGAAGATATAAATGAACTTAAATTGTGAGCGACGAGTTGCTGAAGAGGGCGCGCCTGAGTACGCTTCTAAAGCTAGAAGACGACAATATGCTGGGCACCGGTGACGATGACTCGGCGATTGACAGACAGGGAAGATCATGACTGCGCCGGCTGACGATGAACAGACCAAAGAACAGGTTGCCCAACTGCATGGAACCTTAGCCACCTTCACCCGTGTTCACCAACAATAGATCTCAACACCTTGAGGCACAAGCCCGTATGGCGAGAACAGTTGTACCTCTCTGTTCGCGAGAGCTGAGATCAGCTTTATCAGATAAAGAGACCATAGTCTAAAGAGACCATCGTTAGCCTAGTAGTCCAAGGGGCTCCAAAGACAGAGGTTTGCTAGCTGAGGCGCCGTTATCATATGGCTGGAGAAATCCAACGAATCGATCTGAGCAAGGCAGAATCGTTGATGGGTTTAAGCTCGAGGGACAGCAGGGTCAGTCCAAAGTTGATCCGCTTGAGCTCAGCACTATTATCGGGCCCGGAGCGTTACTGAGGTGTGCAACTCCTTGTTCAGAAACTGTATCAGTCATACGAGCAAGTAACAAACACGTCTAGGAATATTAATTCGTGATGCTCGATTCCTGGAAATGGATCCAAGCATCCACCGCGGAAAATCCAAACACTGAGGTTGGCCTTGTCTGTTGTTCAAGTCGACGACACAGGCATAACCGGAGGCTTGGTCCATCAACACCCCTCTTGCATTCCTATGATTTTGCGACAGAGACGACCGTGGAGAGACGCTCTTGAATGCGGACAGCTCTGTAATTTCTCGGGGGTCACTGCATAAGTTCAGCTATCTGTCCACACTGAACAATACCTCAGAGAAGCCTTGAGATATGCCAGCCAATCTAGGAACGGAGTTGAGCCCTCCGAAAAGCAAATCATAGAGACTCCATCTCTGCTTCTACGCGTAGCACTGAGGACGACTCTAAGCTGGTCAACAGCCTGTAAGTTCCTGGGCAGAGATATGGGGACCGGATCATCAGCCCGACTACCACCTCGGGGTCATGGGTGAGTCCGAGTCTTCTAGGTCGAGATTGAATAGACCATCTTGACGCATAACTGACATGTCAGTCGCTAGAAAGTGTTCTGATGGTGAATTCGACACAGTTTGGCAACCTACTATATGCAACATGTGGGAAGCCAGCTTGCCATTGGACAGACCTATATTTGGAGACGGTTGGTTTGCCCAGTGTTTTTATGGCGATCACGGATGCCTTATTTCGGATGAAGTCCAATCCTATATCACCACCAACAGACGAGACGATACGATGCGGGATAGACGAGACATCCGGGTTGCCGGAGCCGCTAGGAGCGAATACCACCTTTCACTGGCAAAGCGGATAAAAGTCTTGGGCGAACCCCCACATCTCGGTGTTGAGGCGATGAAATCCGGTGAGGCACGCCCCTTCCTTCACCGGAATGCTACCCGCCGCGTAGGCCACCGCCCTCGTCCGGGCCGTAATGCCATGAAACCACCGCACATGGAAGCGACGGGAACGCACCCCGCACTTGAGGCAAGTGGCGACGGCTTCCGGAACAGAGGTGCCGGAAGATCTCAGATCGCGGGAAGAGTAGATAGGGCGGGGGAGCAGAAGCGGGCGGCGGCCCTGACCGAGTTACCACTGGAAGCGCGTGGTGGTGTTGTGGCGTCGAAGGGCCGGTGAAGCAGCTCGATGACAAACAGGCGGGGAAGTTGGGGGAGCATTGATCGGACGAACACCTGTTGAGGGTGTGTTGGTGTATCCTTACAGCCAGGCACACGAAGCCGCTTGGCTTCTGGGGAAACCATAACATACCGGCAATGCAGCAGGTCGGTTTTGGAAATATGAAATGTGAAGGAATCCTCAATGGGAAGAGATGATCCAGATTGTGCTTTCGGGAGCGTCCCTCCTGAACATTGCAGGAATCAATCAATTCAGTTGAGCCTGCGCTGTAACGTCCAGCTGGGCAGGAGGTTGATGCAATACAGTTTGTGAAGCAGAAGCAGCCGCAACTGCAATGTCAATCACGGAGCCGAATTGCCGCGAGCGCAAGTCCCTGAGGCACTGGACAGTGATGGAGCAGGTACCTTAGGTGCTATGCAGTAGGTACTAACACCCGACTCCTGTGCAGTACGCAGTAGGTAGCAGCAGATCTCCAGGGACGCGAGACGCCAAACAGAGTGAGCAAGGCCAGGGGGAGTAGCGCGGCCGCGATCTCTTGATTGGGACTCGTAACGAGGTCAATATCAATCAGTGCCCATGGAAGCTTGGCTCGTATTGATGCAGGTCCAGAGGCCTGCATCGTGGCGAGGATGGCGAGGCGCGGGTACTAGAGCCACACCGCGACGAGGGTCGGGTGGTAATGGGAGAAGACGGCTGGGGTCCCTCAGGCCCTAGGGCAGGATGGGATGGGCGGATAGATAGATGGGGGGGGGGGGGGGGGGATGGAAAGGGCAAGCCGAAGACCCCTTTTCCTTGCTTGTACGGGCTGCTCGGGTGGTCCGGGGCGCATACGTAGTAGAGAGTCCAGTCCCAAGTGAACAATGGGGTGATCTGGGGTGATGTCTCCAATTCGACGACTCTCAGCCATGGTTGGTGATTGAGGCTGCTGCTTTGCGCGCGTAAAGCAGTCAGATTTCCCGGTACTTTTGGGGGTCCGGAGAAGCGCCGTGGGGAAGCAACAGGGCCCCTGATTGAGGCGGCAATGGCCAGCAAGGCAAGACAGATGGATAGATAGATAGGATTGGGGCTGGATGCTCGATGCTGGATGCTGGAGGAGGTGCCTATCTCAGGACGAGGGCCGCGATAGGTGGGTAAGGTAGGTTGCAATGCGGACCTGCTCCGATTCAGGTACGGACTCTGTCCGCGCGAGGTGGTGAACACGCCACCCAGCAGCCAGTATCCAGGCCAGGCACACTTCCTTTGTGCGCTGGATCTGATGCGGAGAAAAGCAAATTGGGCGACAGGAAGGGATGCGCAGGCTGTGGGAATCTGGTTCGGATTGGGAAAGAGGAAGCACCGAGAGGACGGTGGGGGCTATCGGCGGGTATTCCCATTGCCTTCCAGGTTCCTTACCCTCCACTGGCAGATAAACATGTCACTATTCCGGCGACCCTGCCCTGCTATGCCGCAGTACAGGTAAGGTAGATAGGTACGAGCGAAGTGTCTAGTATTACCTGGGGGAGGTAGGCCTGGGGTTTGGGGATTGTTTGGGGTGGAGGGTGCAACCCGGCGAGCGAGCCAGGGCAGGTCGAGCCCGGATGAGGTGATAATCGGAGTCCAGAGAGCACCGGAGCCGGGGCTGCGCAGAGGCGGAACAGTGAAGGCGCTGGAAGGTACGGATACCTACTACCTGTGGGAGCACACTGGTGCAGCAGGTAGCTAGGTGGTGCAAGTACCTCCAGCACCTCAGGCCAGGACCCGCCAGCCCCGTCCTGGGGCACATCTTTCGATGTTTCCCCACAGATAAGGTCACAAACTTCTCAGATCCTGCTCCCAACAGCTGCACCTCCACGCCCCTTCCTTGCGCCATTCCTTGCCCCTTCCTTGCTCCCCCAGCCCTTATCCCCCCAGAGCGGTGCACCACGGGAAGGACAGGCTCAGGGAGGGGGAGGGGCGGGGGCATCGTGGCCTGGAGCTAGCACCAGCGCTTTTCCACACTGCTGATTGACGGAAATTGCCCTCCGTTGGCCTTCCATTGTGCTTCTATTGCAGAGAGAAACGGCAGGTGCTTCGCCTATCTTTGCGGCTGGAACCTCTGAGCGGACGACTTGCTCAATTGAGCCGTGGGTAAGAGCATCGTCACAAACAACAACATGCTAAGGAAGCCAAGGCATTGTCGCGTCTTGTCGGCCATTTCGAAGGACCTCGTCGACCCACGGCAGCCCGCCTGCTTCAGCCTCCCGTCTCGTTAGATTGAGCTCCCATTCAACGCCCAACAATCTCTCCAACAATGGAAAGGAACCATGCACACACGGGAAGGGAAGCAAACATGCCCTGGATGGAATGAAACCCAAAACTGCCTGTGCAGCTTCGGCACCGCAGACGCGGCTTTGAAGGACTGGAACTGCAAGGGCACCCATCTGGAATCGCCTGCCTACCGCCAGCATGAACTGACGACTATTCGGCTTCGTTTCCGGCTATCCCTCGTCCTCCTTACATCGATATTCTAGGGACACTCTACCTCGCCTCATGCCGCTGCTGTCTCCAAAAGGACTAGGCTACACCGAGCTCGCCCAATTCAGCCGGCCCTGAACTCGATGTCGTCCCGCTTCTCCGCCCGCCGCACATTTACCCGCCATCCACCTCTTCCCAACCAAGCAAGCCCAAGATTACCAACGCCTCGGAATGCCCCTCACCAGCATGAGGCTGATCAATGGCGCAGCTTGGCCAGAGACTCACGCAACCAGATGGAACGCGGGGTCCCGCGGGGCCTAGAACAGCCCATCCGTCTCCCTTATCGCAGCCTACTACACGCGTAGACAGTACAGCCAGCGTAATCCAACCCAGACACCAGCTTCTGCGCGTTCGTACTCCTTCAGACTTGCGCCATGATCGTCCCAGCCTTTGATTGCCCAGAAACCAACCTGGTCGGCTAGGCGGCTTGCGGGAAACGCCCTGCAGTCACCAACGCTTTCCAACGATCGGGTTCGTCGTCTAATATCCGATGTCAGATCATCAGCCTTCCCACACAGCGAATCACCCTCTTGATCCAAGCCCCGTCTTGTGTGGGGAAGCTGGGCGCATGGGAGATATGGTGATGGCGACAATTCGGAAGCGTTTGACGTCAACCATGCTACGGAAGATCACACTCCTAGGCTCAACCGCGGCCTCTAACTAGTCGGAACCTTAGCAAACGCCTTGCCGCCTTGCCGTCGCTTCAAGGATCCAGTCTTTCACGGACTAGGAAAAGAACACGTCCTGATAGCGACTTACACGTTTTTGGGGACTTTGAACCAGCGGTCCAATTTAATGTTTGCTCGGACCGGTGCCCGTCTCGGAGGATCAATTCCTCCACTATCACGCCGTACTCCGTACATGTCCGAAAGTCAACTCTCGCCAACGACATGGCTTGACAAATGCTGTCGTGCACCGCCTGCAACCGCCT
Organism: Colletotrichum gigasporum; assembly: GCA_024584535.1. NCBI lineage: Eukaryota > Fungi > Ascomycota > Sordariomycetes > Glomerellales > Glomerellaceae > Colletotrichum > Colletotrichum gigasporum. The sequence goes on from CP077951.1 coordinate 4,612,597, forward strand.
TGGCCGGTGACAAAAGCCTCACGGATGGATGCTTGGATCGGCACTTCGAGCAGCCTGTTCGCAAAGCAGCCATATTACACCGAGCATGCCTGCCCGGAAACGAGGCAGCTGGAGCGCCCGGACTTACATTTGCAAGGCAATCAATATCAAATTGGCGGTGGATGCACGATAAGGCGTGCTGTCCCCCACACTCTGGGCAATATACAACCCGGCCGTTGAAGAGCTTTGATAGGATGGGGCATGGAGATCTGCCCGCCGTGCAGCAGAGGTGCGTTGAAAACATTGCGCTCGATGATGTCTGCAGTCTGCAGTCTGCACTTCGCAGGCAACGGTCTCTTGGCTCTACGCCATCTAGCGCATTGGACCAACGACCTACTATGGGTAAACAACAAGGCACCGAACTCATGCTGCCGATCCGTCGCATCATGAACTCTCTGGAGGAATGCTTTCGTGACACAGTTAACAGCGCGCAACAAGGCGCGGGGTAGCACGTCACAGTACTCCTGGGCCGGCGACGGAAAACCTCCATGCCAATACTCGACGCGTTTGCCCGGAGCGGGAAACGGGATCGAGGAGTTTTTCGGAGCTGGTGGGTAGCCCGACGATGCGTCAAGCCAGCCTACTGCATAGTCGTACTAGCTCAGTGGCTTTTTGGCTGATGCGAGGATTCGAACGTGTTGATTTCCTTTTCCGCGGATAACACGGCACGCTTCGGAAGGGACGGTCAGGATTCAGCTTCGCCTCAACCTAGGCATGGTCTAATTTTACCCCCAGCCTGTCGTCGTCATGCCGGGGCCCTTGCTTGCTGACACAAACCGGGACGGACTGACTGCCACGGGGCAGAGGGTTTTCTATTCCGTTGAGATTCCCTTCCCTGCCCTCGGGATCCGAAAGTGTGAGTGTCGACGTGTCTGGCCGAAAATGCTTGAAGGGAAAACACTGCGTCACCACAGGGATGCAGCAAGATGGTTGCTGATCTTATCGCCCATTTTGGCTCAAGGCTCCGGCTGTCCCAACAAGGTTGCATGAAAGCACGCCTTTTCCCCCACAACCCCATAAAACGACGTCCAGACGTACTTGGATGCCGGGGTAAAATTTGTGGGGCAATTCGTGGGGGGCTCACACAACGTCCTCGCTCCTCACTCCAGACTTGCCCGAAGGGCCAGAAGAGGGTGTGCAGGCGAACTGGCTATGCCGAGGACGGCGACCGGGAGCCAGCCACCATGTCCTTCGGACTTACGATAAGGCACCGTACCAGCGTCTGATGCGCTCGGCGATGGATGGCTCCTCGGCCATCCAGCCCCTGATTTCGATTCCGTTTCGATTCCGGTCCGGAGGGCGTGGAGCCCATGGCGCTATGGCTGCTGCGGATATTCTACCGAGTACCGCGGAAGCACGCTGAAGGGAGTCGAACCGTTTGGATGGCCGGATCGCTGCGTCAAGCGCGATTGAGCCGGCGTATCATTCCCTTTCTGTGTCCGTCGCTTACGCGCCTCATCGATCGAGGGCTTCATCCCCAGGGACTGGCGATCAGTCTCCCCCACACTTTGATCACTCAGTCCAAATTCGGCCTCCTCTCCCTCGAGTCGCAACAAATCGCATCAAGGCAGCACGCTCTTCCCCACGCCCAGCGCCCGTCAGGTCCAAAGGGGGAGACGCAAGCCTGGTCTAGCGACTCAGCTGGTCTTAGCATTTCTGACGTTGGCACATGTGCCGTGCTGGAAGCTGGAAGCGCAATTTAGCGCATCGCATCATGTCCCCGTTTCCTGGTTCAGCATCAGGCGGAACGGTCAAGTGAGGGCATCGCTTCCGTTTTGTCCAAGCGCCCGCAATCATGTCTCAACCTCGGGATCTCGTTTCGACAAGTTCATCGAGCGAAACCCCGAGTGTCAACCAGCCCTTTCACCACGTGATGCGACAGCCGGTTACCCTGTCTGGCCAGATGGTCTTCCCGGCTTGCCAAACGAGCGCCAGGTACCCCCAAAAAACAAGCGGGCTGCCGGTCGGCAGAGTCAACTCTCAGCCAGCTCATCGTCTTTTCCCAGGGCTTTGGTCAGGTCGCCCGAGCTGTCTTAGCAACCGGATTATCCGCGTCATGTCTCGTCTCGTCTCTCCCGCATCCGCCTGTCTTCCGCCCTTCCCCGGAGCACTGGCCATCCCAGCGTACATGGCAAACAACAATGCCCAACCCTTCTAACGCGGCCTCGCCCGCCTTCTCTGTCTCGAAAAAGCAATTCATCTCAACCACCTTCGAATCGGAACGCGTTCCAACTGTGCCAAAAAAACGCCATGCCGCGCTCCCCAGACTCCCTCGGTCCCCACACCCCACCCCCTCGCTCCGTGGCTTTGGTGATCGAATTTCAAAGTCATGGCTCCTGTACTCCAAGATTGTACGTACCGCATCGCCCATCCATCTCAGAAAAACGAATCTGCAACTACCACACCCTCCCGCGTGCCAGTGTGCGCCCAATTCGACCTGTCGCGTCGGGACGGTGTAGCGGTGAAGAGGCTCCCCCGAGCACGTAAGCCAGCGACATGTTCACGCGTGGCCGTGGTCCTTCGTTGGGAAGACAGGCGCAGCACCTCCTGACCTGAGCGTCGAGGCAGCCATTTCAGGGGTAAGTGGACGGCGTACGAGAACGCCTTCCCTTTCACTTGGACGCCATTGCTTGCGCCCTTGGTATGATAAAAGCTACGGAGGAGACACTCCCGCTCTTGCCGCCGTCATCATCACGTCGCTGGTTCGCGCGGTGCTCGGTGTGCACCTCCTGGAAGGCGCCCAACCGGACACCTTGCGGTGACGACCAGACAGCGTTGCACGGCGTCCGAAACCAGGCTTGTAGATCTCCTATACGGCATCAGCTGCGGTAAAACAGTGACCTGGCTGCCTTCCTCGCCATGGTGGACTGGCATGCCCGCACCCGACGGTCGAGCCACTACGGGCATTCTCACATGTGACAAAGTCTTCGTAAATGCAGCCTCACCACCAGAAGTTGCCCAAAACATGCGACGTGGTTTGCGCGCCGGCGTAGCGACAGGGAGAAGGAAACGGCGGAAAGGGGAACGGGGCATGCGCGACATGTGCCTTGACTCACTTGTGAATCCAACAAAAGGCCGCTGGCATTCAACGACTCAGCCCAAAACCTTGGAGCAGAGGCCATCCGGAGACGTCGCTCCAAGAAGTGATGGGAAGATGCAGTCGCAACAGTCTTAATGACACTGGGCAGCATGTCCAATACGTCCCAAAAGGTACTCGAGGAAGCCCGACGAGTAAAGCTGCCTTGCGTTCCTGGCCCAACAGCATCACGCCACTCAACTACCGAGCCTACCTTCGACTTTCAAGGTACGAAAAAGGACAGGCACAAGCAGGGGAAAAAAAAAGTTACCATCCCCAGAAAAACTAACCCACACCATTTCCCCGCCATAACACGGGGAAGGTTGACAGCGGACTCTGAGTCATCATCGACCTACTATGCGGTATCCCCAAAGACTGGGGAATCCGAATGTCATTCATTGCGTGCTTAGCTTGGCCGTACAGCAGCGTACGTGTACGTGGGCATCCGCAGGCTCCGGCCGGTATCATGCTTTCTTGGCTGGATGGCGTAGCCGTAAAAATCCGAGGTACCAAGAAAAGGACCAAGGAGGGGTTCTCTCTTCGGCTGTTTTCCCTACGAAGATCCTATGGGGTTTGTAACTTTTTTTTTTTTGTCTCTTCCCCACGGAAAAAAAAATGGCAAGTGTCAGAATCGCTGCTCATGCCAGGGACAGTGGGGCAGATTGTGATATCATCCCCCAGAGAAATACGTAATGCCGCCGTTCCAGACCTTTTTTTGTTCCTTTTGGTTTCCAACCCCGGGGAATTTGGACATCGCGGGAACTGACTCTCGCGCGCAAGGCACACACCCACCGATCCTGCCCCATCATGCCATCAAATGTCATTGAAGTCCCCCTGCCCGGTTTGAGGTCGCATGTGGCACGACAAAGTGGCCCATTTACGTAGTTGAGGGGCAGCAACAGCGGCAGCGGTGGGAGAGGGCACTCTGGGGTAAAACGTGCTCGAGTAAGTCACCGGCAGGCAAGAGATAACACCGGTCACTGCATAGGAGAGAATGCCGAAGGGGGCGTGAGAAACGAGAGTGAGAGAGAGAGAGAGAGAGTGTGTGTGTGTGTGTGAGAACGAAGTGGGAATGGAAACACGCACACGCCCCTCCCCTTTGGTCTGTATCCCAGCCCAAAGATAAGGCCAAGATTTGGGAGAAATTCAAGATTCGACGGAGAAGGAGCTGGATGGACAGATGGAGATGGGCAGTGCCTTGCTGCTGCTGGCTGCTGCGTTGTCACCCCGGGAATGGGCCGCAGCAAGCAACCCAGTTGGCGTTGGTTGGTTCAGACAAAGGGCGAAGTTGTGCAATGGATGACGAGTGAGATTTTTTTCTTTTCTTCTCGAGGCAGCATCAGCATCATCATCTCAGCCCCAAAATAGTTGCCGCAGGGTTAAAGGTACCCTGCCGAGAAATGTGTGTTGTTGCCTTGCGCCTTGCAGTCTTGCGGCGTTTTTTTTTATTCCACTCTCAGGACCCTGTTGGATTTTGGGTATATTGTGTAATCGCAGCGCGGGTTTGCGACTTCTCGCTGCCCCTTGGCAACAACAACTGTACATATAGTAGTACCTGTTCTGTTTACTTCTACAGCAGCAGCAGCAGGCCGGGAAACCGCGCAGATTACGCGCGGCTTCAGGTGTGGGGGTAAAAAAGTATTGTAGACGCAACGCGCGCGCCCGACGCTCCATCCATCCATCCATGCTGGAAGTCCCATCCCATCCTATCTATGCCCCAATCCTCCCTCCCCCTTCTTTTCCCAAACAAACGGGCCTGGGCTGGCGCTGGCGCTGGCGCTGGCGCTGGGCTACCGCCGCCTGCCTCTCCCTCCCACACACACACCCACCAAAGGGGTCCGATCATCGGTCGGCGATTCTGACTGACCGTTGGCAAGGAGGCAGGGCGGCCGGCGGGTGGTGGTGGGATGAGAGTGGTTAGGTTGTCAGTCACACACACTACACACACACACACACACACACCCCGACTTACCATTTCAACTCATACATAACACGAGGGACAGATAATGGAGGGGCTTATATAGTAGGAGTCAAGTGGACCTCTTTTCGGATTCTCTCTCTCTCGAAACATCGAGGATTTGTGTCTCTTCTAAACAGTTTTTTGGGAGTGGGAAATAACAAACTTCGTCAGCCAACCAAACCTAGGCCGCGACGCTATCGTAGAAAAAACAAATAAACACCCAGCAGCGCAGAGGCATAAGTGGCATGTGCTGGTCCCGCCGTACCCTGAAAGCTCAGATCATGAGCCCTTATACACCGCCAAGTCCGCCCGAGTTCCCCGCCGTCTATAGGTTGATATCTTTGTTGTAGAAAATCCGCGCACGCGCACAAACAGGCCATGACACATTGAGAAGACGGATCCGTCGCCGATTCTTCTCATACACGCACACACACACACAGTTTCCCTTCCTTCACACCCGTTGATGATAATCAAGGAAAATAAAAGACTGAATACACAAATAAAAAAAAAAACTTTGCTTTTCGTTGTGAGGGGGAGAGGAGTCGTGGATCCAATCTCATCCGTCGAAGGAGTCTATAAAAGTCTGGTGTAGCCGCCGCCATAATACGGGGGGGAGCCATCGCTTCTTGGTGAATGGTGTGTAGGTTGGTTTCGTTTAATTAGGTAAGAAGTCGCTGGTCGGCCACCTTTCCAAATCGAAATTCCCGAAAACGCCGTAATTCTTCTATCCCTTCTATTGCCCAGGTCGTCAAGTCATGCCACTTTGGAAGTTGATTCCCGTTACATCCGGTCCATGAGGTCACCCCCGGCAACGCTGCCGGTCGTGGAACTCCTGCCACTTTGGAAGCCGTCGTTGCCGTCCAGGAGTTGATGGACACCGATCTTGGGGACAGGCAGTTTCCTGCTGACGTCTGGCCGGCTGATGATGTCCGTCAGAGAGGCGCCGTTGGACCGAGGAGTGCCGGCACTGGTAGGGGCGGGAGGAGGCGGCAGGTAGGTTGCCTCCAGATGAGGCTCCAGAGGAGCCAGGGCCGGGGGAGCAGGGTGCTGCAGCGAGAGGTTGCGAATAGAGGGAAGCTCGTAGCCGCCCACCGAGTGTCCCATGGGCCGGATTCTCGGGGAGTGAGCAGGAGTCGCGATAGGGGTGTGGTCCGGAGTAGGTGACAGAGAGTCGTGGGAGAAAGTAGGAGAGGAAGGAGCCGTCGAGTTGGGCGAGTTGGGGCGAGACCGCTTAGCGTGACGAGAGCCAGAGTAGTGGTCGTCATTGTGCTCGTCGTTGGAGTGCGATCTCGACATGTGGTAAGCCGAGAGAGAGGGGAGGTGGCCTCGCGAGCTGTGCATGCTGTGGGAGTAGTAAGGGTGATGTCTGGCGGCGGGTCCGTAAGGCGGCGCGGTGAGAGTCTCACGCTCAACCTGGTTGGCGGCCTTGGCCAGGATGTTGATGTCCATGACCGAGTTGCCCTGCTGGCGGCCGAAGGGGCTGCTCAGGGGGTGTGCGGGCAGGACGTACTGGGAGTAGGAGTGCGGCGGCGAGACATTGGGCGAGGAGAGGCTCGAAGTTGGCGCGGATCGAATCGTCTTGGGCGCCGGGGGAGGGGCCATCATTCCATCCTGGGGCATGTGCGACTGAGGGCCAGAGTTGTACTGGTTCTTGCCTCGGCGCGAGTTGGGGTTGCTGTGTATTCTCGAGTGGCGGGTGAGCTCGTCAGAACGGGAAAACTTCTTGCTGCAGCCCGGGTACTGGCAGGCGTGAGGCTTCTCTCCGGTGTGGGTGCGGATGTGTCTCGTCTGGTGCTCAAGGCGGTGGAAGGCCTTGTCACACAGAGGGCACTTGTAGGGACGAGGCAGCTCGTTGGGGTTCTCGGCCGTCTGGCCGGGAAGAGGACCCTTAGGCTTCAGCTCGTTGAGCTGGCCGAGACGGGTAGTTTCCATGGCGTCGCCCGAAATCATGTTGTCGTTCTTATCGGGGTTGAGTAAATTTGAAAAGTTGAAAGGAGACGTTTGTGTCTGTTGCATGTGATCGCCCATTGGCCCAGATGGTGCAGAGCTGGGCTCGTAGGCTGTTCGACCCTTTCCTTGCCCGGTAGTCGACCTGTCAAGTTGGGACCCGGATCGACCTGCTAAGTGGCGGTTCCTGCTGAAGAGGTTGTTGTTGGTTGCTGGTAGTAAGTGCGTTGAGTGGTGGGCGGGTGGGTGAGGTGAGGTGGGCGCTGGCTGATATATAAGTTGGGTAAGGCGAGGCGCTGTTGGGGGGTGGGTGCGGGTGTTGGAGTCTTGTAGGAGCTTTGGCGTATGGGGGACAGATGGGGACCCCGGATCAGTTGCTCGTCGGCGAGGGATGACAGAAGGTTGGCGTAACAATTTTTTTCCAAAAGAAGGAACAGATCAAAGTCGGGGAGGGAGGGAAGGACGGGGCGGTAGTTTTAAATGGCGAAGAGGGAGGGTGCGGAAGCAGAATCGAGCGAGGTGGGAGAGCGAAGAAAAAAAAAAAAGAAAAAAAAAAAAAGCGACGGGGAGGGTGTGGATGTGTGGACGGTGTGGAAGGGGAGAAACGGAACCCGGCCCAGGTACTTGCTGGGGGACGGGGGAGGCAGGAACGTACGAAGTACCTTGGCTCTTTACGCAGTACTTACTGAGGTGAGGTGAGGTGCGCAGGCAGGGCAGGGAACGGTAGGGAACCTAGGGGTGCTGGTGCTGGTGCTGGTACTGGTCGGGTCCTCGTCCCTGTAGCTGCTGGCCTGGGCTGCCTTGTGCGGATGTGTACTGGTGCTGCGTGCCTGTCTGTATTGTGCTCCCAGTGCATGTGCCTGCTCTGGGGCTCGCCCTGCCTTGCTCCAGCGCGCCATTTGCCTGTGCTTCTGGGGCCTTCTGGGGCATCTCTGGGCGCTCCCCCAGCTGGTTACCTAAGGATAAGGGAAGGGTAGCACCGCAGCGAGTTACAACCCAGAGGTACATGGCGAGTGGAGGGTACCTGCGAGCGACGGTCGCGGGTGCGAGTGCGGGACCCCCATGGCGGCCCCCCCCATGTCTCCATTTCCAGCGTCAAGCCCGCCAACACCAGCATCGGCGCCGGCACCAGCACCAGCACAAGCACAAGTACAAGCACAAGCTGTGAGGGTATCCGGAGCCCATCAGCAGTAAGGTGCCTAGCACCAGTAGCACCCGCACCGTCACCATCGCCAGCGTCAGTGGCCGCCGCAGCCAGAGTCGAGTCAGCGTCAGGACCGGGCCTGCTTCCGCGGCGCTGACTGGACGACAGACAGACACCCGGCGGCCAGTGAGCGCTGTGGACGGCTCTCCATCCGTTTGGAGCAGCAGACAAGTCACAGTAGCAGGTAGGGATGTTTGTTTTAGGGGGCGGCACGCAGCCTGTGCAAGATGAAAGGCCGGGTGTGTGAGAGTGACAGACAGAGAGAGCGCGCGTATTGTGCGAGAGAATGTGAGAGACAGAAGCGGCCCCCCAAAGTCGTGCCTGCGGTGGTGTACCGACGACTACGACGATGTCCAGCAGGGAACATGTGGGTGGGATTGGGGGTGTGGATGTGCGAAAGCCAGAGCCGACTGACTCTCTGGAGCGGGTGAAGGGGGAAGGAGGGGGGGCGTGCCCCTCACTCATCACGGGGGGCGTCTCCTGCAAGGGGGTTAACCTCCACTCCCCACTCTATCCTCCCCACTTGGAAAAAGCCAAGAGGACGTGCTCTGCGCTCCCGGAGGGATCGGTACGTATCGTTTTTACCCTCCTTGGGCGGCCGGGCAGCCCAAGGACGTACGGCAGGACGATACGTACCCGCGTAGGGCCAGGTACCTGAAGTAAGGTACGACGACAGCGCAGCGCAAGCCGTAGATACCGCCCGCCCTGGTTCAACTTGTTTCGCGACAGGCCGGGGAACTGGGGGTCGTAACGTAAGGCATGTAATGTGCTCTTTTCTAACCGCTCTACGGAGTCCTCTCCTACCCAGTTGCGATGTGCTAATCATTAGCTTTGCTTGTGCTGCCTCTTATGCAACGGCCTGCCATCTTTGTCAGACTGCATAGTATCGTCTGTCTGCGATGGCTGAGGACCCTGCCTGCCTTACGTATTCACTCCCGCAGAGCAGCGGAACCTCAATGAAATGCAGAAGAATACCGCCGTGTCAAACCAGTAGTATCCATCGATGCGAGCCTGTATGTATCTCCGCCCCCAGTGTCCACATCCTCATCTTCTGTTATGCTGCCTTGCCTAGTGGCAGTACTTCAGTACACGATGCTTCCATGCCTTGCGTGTAGGGATCCTTATCCTCGAGAGGGTGAGTAAGAAGGGGAAAAAAAAAGTCTTTGCTGGTCCGGCCCGGTGTGGTCTGGCGTGGTGAGGTGGGAATGCCTGCTTCACCTTAGCCTGTCCGTGGTCCCTCCTCGGCGTCATTCGCAATATTGCCTACCATATCCACCCACGTATCCGTATCGTATCGCCGCCGCTATTCCCGCTCGATTTTTTTCCCTCTTCCCCCATCGTCAATTTCCCTCCTCGAGCCACATCTCGGTCACCTACCGACACGTGCCTCCTGTTTGCGACAAAATACACTGCGGTAGATAGTCAGGGCCCTTGTACGACATGGGCACCGCTTCAGAGAGGGAGGGAGGAAGAAAAAAAAAAAACCCAACCTTGCCTCCACGCTTCCCATCCCATCCCGCTTTCCTTCCCCAGGCCGCCGAGATTAGCCCCAGCCCGGTCCTGGTCGTATCCTGTCGCGACCCTGAGCCTGACTCTGCGATTGTGCGGGCGGACGCGGGGCGGTGAGGCAAGGGAGGTGGTGGCTTAGGCGCAATAATCCCAAGCTTGTGCCACCGTCTGCTCCCCTGATTGGTCCGCTGAGGCCTGGGGAAGCTATTCAGGGAAGTGAGACTATGAGAGAGGCACCGGATAGGCGTCCAAAAGAAAAGAGGCAGAAAGAAAAAGGACCCCTCGTCACGCAATACGCCGCCTCTTGTGCCTCGCCCATGGCACAATCTTGTCCGGCCCTCTCCTCATCGCCATATTTTACCCCGTGGGATGGGGGGGAGGGGGCAGAACCTTGAACCCGCGGCAGCCTGCATTTATTGACAAAAGAAATCTGGGGGAAACGTCGCCCAACAAGAGTCGCCCATTCCATCTCCATGGGGAACCCAATCATGCCCTCATCTCACGAGCATCAGCTGAGGAAGGGTACCGGCATTCATTCGCCTCAACTCGTCTCCGGGATCGTCCATGCCAGTCTCCGCGTGCCTATTCAGGCCTTGTCACGACATCGCATGGAGTGGCATGGGGGCAAGGCGAAGCGCATATCGAAAGAGCCCAATAAGCTTGATCTAATGCCGTCCTTCTCTGCCCAGCCAGCTCCTTGTACATCCTCGCCGGAGGTTGCGGTTGGTTCCCAGGCCACGACAGAGCTATCTTTGTGCAGGCCGTATCACAGGACACAAGACAGGTTGCTCAAGCTGATACGGCGCCGCGATCCGACTCCCTCAGCTCACGATGAGATGAGGTCGGAACTACAACCCCGCGGGTGGGTGCGACCTTTGCTCGCTACGCCGCTGTCGTTCTTCCTACGTCCTACTTCCTGGCCTTCCAGCAACAAGACACCCATCCAGACGGGCATGGCTGGCGGACGGAAGCTCGCCAAGTGGAATTCCAAACGGCAGCCCCGGCTCGAGCTATCATTTTACGGCCCAAGTCCTGACTGACTGACTCCGTGTATTGCTCCTTTTCGCCGCCATACTCTCCACCTGTGTCATTCCGAGGGCCGAGCGAAGCCATCGCACGAGCAGCTCATTTGAAGCCCAGCTTCTAGCCGGCTTTGACGACCGTCCATAGAACACGATTCGGAGCCCTTCTCTCGTCCACGTCCGGGCCCCGCCGGGGGTGTGGGGGCGCCGCTCTGTCAAATTCCTCCTCAGGTAGCCCACCTCCTTCGAGATAAGACCTGGAGCGGTACCGGATCCCAACCAGCAGAACGTGTGCCACGGCTTACCATTCTAAGAGCCACGGAGCAAATCGTATCCATCACCAGACACACTAAACGCAAGACCCTTCACGCATATCGATCATCTTTGCGCCTCCTTCACCGCAACATCACCCGCAGCCTAGGTCATCAGGTTGCCCAACATCGCCCTCGACTCCTCAGCCGACCCAGCGGAAACGAGGCCGGCAAGAGCAACGATTACATAGTATGTCGTGCTTGCGATTATTCTCGTCCTCGAACGTTTCTCCTGTATGTCTCGGTCGGTCTCATCATGACTCCACAGCGCGGTAAGCGCCAGAAAAGGACCTTGTCGCAGATGAGTCAAATTTCCGCATCGTGACTTTCTTCAGCGCTCGTCAGCGCGAGGGCCCGACTACGTGATCCGCAGTGCATAGATAAGCCGTAAAAGCCGCCTGAGCTGATTTCTTGGGGGACCCTCATTGCGCTGCGTCGGATTTGCACCCCCCCCCCTGCCCTGTATATCCGCTGCCTGGAACCGACCGACGGGCACAGGGTTGGCGGACGCTTCTGTGATTCGGTGGCCCTCGGTACTCCCTGGCCGAGGGCAAATGGCAGTCCTGACCCTCGGCTCACCCCTCGGTCTGCGGATACCCACGAAGGCGCAATTCCTTGGTATGGCTGCCATGAGTCTCACTCACCGGCAGCTCTGGAGCCACGTCGCCGAGTTGCTGAGTCTCGGGGTTTCGTTGGTTGAAGGATCTTCTTTGGCCGTGTGATTCGCCTCTTCCATTCGTCAAAATTCGCATACAGCCCAGCATTTCGGTGTCGCCTATAGACATTGGCATTCCTGCCACTCATGGCGGATAGGCGGGAACACATCCTCAGAATCCAAGGTGACCAAATAGGCATTCCGCGTCAGGGTTCAGCTTCCAGCTTCCAAAGCCTCGGACAGGGTGTCGTTCTGGCCCGACGCTGATATTGCGAGAGCAAGGACCCCTCACTCTCAATGAGGAGGATAAGTCGCCCCCGTGATCCGAACGGGACAACACGTGGGGGTATTGCATCCTTTCACCACCATCCAAGTCCTGCCATATCGCCATCACGCCCTCTGCACACTCCTCCTACTGGTGCCGAGCCGGCGGTGATCTCCAAAGCGGCGCCACCTTCTCTTTTCCAGCTTCCTTCCCTAGCGCCGGTTCCGCAAATCGCATATTGTGCTCTTAGCTGGATAGATAGCCTTCTTCCTGCTGCCATTTACTTTAGACCTTCCTTCCAGGTACGGTCGATCCCCCGAGCTGCGTGGTGCGCTAAGCTTCATTCAGAATTCCGGGGGAGGTCTCAACGGCCCTGTCCCAAGAGATTTAGGGAATCGTGAGATCTGTCGTCCCCAGACTCCGACTCTCGCACAACCACGCCGCTTGGCCTCTTTCGGGCGATAAGCTCCGGCTTTGAGTTCCGCGTAACGATGGTCCGGTGCATGCTATGACTTTCGTGATGAATATTAAACAGCGCTGCTTTGGGATGGACTGAGTCAGGCTCGTTTGCGCAACGTCCGGAGCATCTGAAGATAGTGATGACATGTGGCGACAGGATGAGGTGATCCAGCTGCTGGTGTCGTCTCTGTGCTTGGTCAGGGCGGGCAACTATCGTGCGCATCGTCAAAACCTTGGTCAGTGTATTTGGTCAAGCAACTCCAAGCCCCGAATACGACACAACCAACGGCCTGATGAGTGCTTGGCGACGATATCTCCAAAATCCTTCCCCAATGTCTTCTCCCGCTACCACACACCTACATCCCGCCCCCGGATTTCTCCACGCCACGATCTAGCTGGTTGGGACGTCTGATTGATGCGCTACCCGCTGTTCCAGGGATAGCATCAGGAACAATTGCCGACAACTTTCCGGGTTGCCAAACCGAACCATTGTTATCGGCGACTGGTCGAGAATCCTGGAGGCATGGTCCCGTTCATTTTAGAGAACAGTACCATGCAGGACCGACGAGTCGAGTCGTTGCTTTGAAACCAGGGTACCGGGATAAATTGCTTCTTGTCGGGTGGTATTGACAGAGCAAAGCCGCCCGGATTGCCCTCCGGTCGCGCCAATCTTAAAATCACGTATCAGCTTGTATCCGTCCAAACGGAAACCGACAATAGGTTTTGACTTCGGCCTCTGGGCCCGAGGCCTTCGCGTCGTGGTTTCCATTCTCATCCGCCAAGGTCCACGGCGTACGTCGCTCCTAGCTTCGCAGACGGCTATTCGCGAGTTTTTGCCATGGACACGTCGCCGAGACTTTTCCGGTACGAAACATAGAGCCCCGGGTGGCCCGGTAGGTGGCTACTGTGCTGGCCATCCTCTGGTCGAGAATGGTCAGTGAAGCCTGTGTAGGTTGTGCTCAGGTATCTCTGATGGAGGCGCTATTGTGAATTGCGGAGAATCATACGCTCATCACACGATTGTGGGATAGAGCGAACCACAACTGCCACCGGGTACGCTCAAAATTTCCGACGGATTTCGCGGGGCAGAAACGATCATCTTGCATAATAGGAACTCGGATGCGGGGCCTCTAAAGACCGCTGGCGTTTCCAGTGCCGGCAACAATAGCAATAATGCATGGTTCTGATGTTGGCAGCGTCGCGCCTGTTTGGTTGTCTTGCTCAACGAGACAGGCCTGCCTGCCATTGTCCTGCGCTGCGCGGAGAGAACCCCGCTGGCTTGTTTCCACTGCGGTCTCAACCCCCCTGAAAGAACGTTCTTGTTGTGTCTTGAGCATCCCTAAACCTGTGTCTTGGCCAGATCGAGCAGTCGGCGGACGGGAGATAACGCGTGAGACTCTGGAGTCCGGGGGCTTTGAAATCAGTGAGCGCCTCAAATAACAAGCGTCGGAGCAACTGGGTCTTTCTTGTAAGACTTCCCAATGCCATCGACGGACGCATCATCGCTCAGTTCCTCGCGTAAACTGGAGGCTACGGCGGCTGGCCGCTGAGTCGATTACGAAACCCGCCAGGCATGAGTCAGGGCCTGGCTCGAGTCTTGACGGTCTAGCGGAAATGAACCGAGCTCTTCAGTGACAGACTGGATCTGTCCAAGCTTCCCCAGACTTGCCCTTTATCCAAAGCATCCCCGCAATGTGCTTCAGGAGACCAGGGCGGTAGCTCATAGTGCTAGAGACCAGAAGGGTTGCGGCGGTATCGTGTTATCTGGCCTGGGTGAAGATTGACCCGAGTCTCCTTGCCGGGACACGCCTGTGTTTGAAACCAGCTTCCTGAAAAAGGCGACTTATCTGGGGGCGTGGCAATGGACCGGGGATGGCGTTTTACGGGGGGACGATACAGTGAGTGCAGATAGGATGTGGGGAGAGTCAGAGCCACGCCTCAGGGCGTGGAAGTCGACGTGGTGTGTTGTTATGGCCCCGAGTCCCAGTTTTCTGAGGAAGGTCGAGATCCCGAGATTCTCCGACGAGCACAAGCAAGCAAGCAAGCTTACTGCTCTGCGCATCCGTTTGGTCACAGCTGGCGGTATGTGAGTGGCGCCCGTGAAATCTCTGTCGCGTCCCCGTCGCCTCATGAGACACAAACAGACGAATTGACGGCGCTGAGAGTCATCCCTCATTGAGGCATCGCTCCGTCATTGAAATTCGTGCCGTTGCAAGCTTTGAGTTTAGGAACGCAGATACGGAAGACCCCTCATTGCGATCACATGTTAAAGAGATAAGGAGAAAAGGGGGGTACCCCAGGGGGAAATCGGTTCCCTTCCCCCGAAGAACAGAATTCGAGGGATGATGTCAGCGACAAAGCTTGGGGAACCGCAATCAGGCGTTGGAGAAACGGTAGCATTCTTCCACATGAAGAATGCTGGGGAAGCGCGTACCTTGCATCGCACATGGATGCGCAAACCAGACGGCCTGGCCAGACCGGTCGGACAGACTTCAGAGTTATTGCGTGCCCAAACGCTCTGGTTAACCGCACCTGCGAGCGGATGATTTCAGGCAGTTTGAAGCGCCGCAAAACGCTGGCCCGAGTCCCGATATCAGCTCCCCACTAGCCTATGGGGCAGCAGTCCGGATGAAGACAACTCCGCTTGCCCTCCGCGTTATCGACCCCAGGTCCGTCGTACCCAAGCCGCTAGAGAATTTATTGGCAATTGACCCCAGTTCGTGAGATGAACAAATGCCCAGCGCCCAGGCCAGCGAAATCAGGATTCACAGCCTTTGGGCCACCAGCTGAAGATAACGTGATCCGTCGACCCGAGCTCGGATCTCGGGCTGGAGGAAGCAGCAGCCTTTGACCCTTTGACTGACGGTTCCATCTGTGGGTATCATTCGAGGCCGGCGTGGCAGCGTGGCATGTTGTCTTCGAACCATTATCATTATGCTTCAGAACAGCGTAGTCATCAGGAAGATCCCTGGTTGCGCTGGTTTTGAGGGCGTGAGGCTCAACCTTTGTCGGGCGACTGCTGTCCGCATAGACAGGGCGACTCGGGCCCTCGCTGTCCGGTAGGACACATTTTGATCTTAGCAAGGATCCTGCAGTGCGCTCACGTCAAAGACTGTCGGCCTTTTGAGGAGTAATTAACCACCGTCCCGATTTCCGACCCGACGAGTGTCCGTTTTGGACAGGTCATGCCGGCTTTCGATATTGCCCTGAGCCTCCAAAAGCGCGGGCGGGCTCGTTCCCCTCGAGGGGCAGTCCTGGATCCCACGGGGAGACCCCGAGATCAAAAAGTTGCTCAATCTAGACATACCGAACCCCCGCTGGGCCCCACGCAGGATCATGCCGCAAGCGTCTCGAGAGTTATTGGCGTTGATGGGCATGATCAAAGCATCCGTCGACATTTCCTATTGGGCAAAACTCTCGGCGGAATCGTGGTTGATTGTGACAGCGTCCAGTCGACGGCCTGCTTACCAACTGCCTCCTCGTCAAACCCAGGAGCATTGCCTGCTGAAATCAGGGTTTCCTGACTAGTGGCATGGTTTTCAACCACAGCCAGTAGAAAGTACGTGAAACCGCGGATAAGGGCGTCCAGGCGTTTGCGGTCTGATAAGGAACAACCGCGAGCCCAAGGTCTGAGAGCCCGAAGCAATTGGTTGACTGTAGGGTCGCAGCGACTGTGAAACCGGAGAGGCCCTAGAATGTTCCGGGACGAGATGGAAATAGACTCGCAAATCTCCCTGATGAATGAGGGGGCTCGAACGTGTGCGCTCGAGCAAACAACCCTGGCGGCCACGTTCCACCCGTTTGGCCGGGTTGATGCCGCGGTGCTGACATTTCTTGTCGTCCGAATGTGTGCCACGGCCTCCGAAAATCCTCCTAAACGTTCCAGGAAGTCGGTACCTGAGGCTTGGATGGCTGAGACGACCACATACTAGACGTTTGGACTGGCGTGGTATCGACGAAATGTTCCGACAGAGTAGACTGTATCAACCAAAAGAGCGAGGCCAAGAGTTTCGTAGCAACGATGAAGGTTTCAATGACAAAGAGACTAGAAGCTCTCTGACCGCGATCGATGTGCTTGGCCAACGAATATCTTGTTGTGGTTCAAACTCCGGTTTCGAGGCTGAAAGCCGTTTCCTCTGCGACACAGCCACTTAGTTCTGCTGCAGCGTTTGCGATGCGTAACGTTCCTTCGTATTGACCGGCAGAGTGTGGTGCGCATGGGCTCGACATTGTCGGCGACGTGAGCAGAAGTTAATGAAAAAAGTTTGTCTAGCCCAAGTCCTTGCCTCACCTCAGAAGGCAGTTGCTATAGGTGGTAGTGGTAGTAATACAAGGCAGTTGCGCTGGGGTAGTGGTAGGTAGGAAGGCAGCAAGCGCCTACAATGGTTGGTTTCAACAACCCTCTACTACCTAGGTAATGTTCCTAGGTTAAGCCACATACAATCGCGGCTCCATGTGTGGCTGATGACCTCATGTGGGGCGCGTGCGGATGGAGTCACGCGTACTGTACTTTGGACTTCTCCAACTCCGACTCTGATCGAAGGAGAGCAGAGTAAAGCAACGGAGCTATTGGCCAAGGTACGGTCGACAGTCCGGAACCACGTGCCAGCAATGGAAAAATACCACGCCGTCCACGAAGAGGACATTGCCAGCTTCGACCTTCCCTCGACACGTGCGTTTATCACCATCCTGCAGTGGAATCGCGATACTGAATAGAAGCAGATCGATTGCCCACTGTGTCCGCCGCCCAGGTGCTAGAAGATCTAGACGAAGACCTCTCGCGCCATGTCTCAACAGGACTCGATCGCCTAGACGAGGCTCTTGTCTCCTGTGCTCCCCTTGAGAAGCCTGCTGCGAAACAGGCAAGGGGTGTCCAGAGGGGCCAAGTCACCGAGATCTGGGGACCGCCGGGCTCAGGAAAGACAGCTCTGGGGTATGGCGCCAAAAACTCATTCCTTATCTGAAAGAGCGCGAAGCTGACTACTTTTCAAGCATCCAACTTGTCGCGAATGCACTACGCGATGGCCGCGGTGCTGTGTGGGTAGGTCGGTTCATCTCGGCCTGCGACGCGTGGGGGAAGACGACGGTCAAGCTGATGGGTTTTTCAAGACTGCGCCTACTCAATATGCGGGCAGCGCCTGGCTGCAGTGATTGAAGCATCAGAAGCGGCCCAGCAATCTACAGACGACCAACCAGCACCGGTGGACAAGGAGAACTTCACCCACTACGCCTGTCCAAGCCTACCTCATCTGGTCGCGCTACTGTGCCGTCCGTCGGCGGCGACACTGCCAGCGAACACGATCCTGGTCGTCATCGACTCGCTATCGGCGCTGGTGAACCACGCCTTCCCAAAGGCGCCAGATGGCAGGAAAGCGCCGCCACCAGGCAAAGGTCTGCGGGCTTGCGCACCTCGTATGGGGCATCTGCTGATTACATGCAGGTCTGGGTCTATCAGCGAAGCGACTGCAAGCGTTACAGTACATCGTCGGCACGCTCCAGAAGCTGGCTGCAACGCGTACCTGCGCCGTGGTCGTTCTGTCTCAATGCGCGACTAAAATGCAATCTGAGCGAAGCGCAACCCTCATCCCGTCCATTAATGCTGGGGTTTGGGAGCAGGGGGTGTCGACACGACTGGTGCTATTCAGAGACTGGGCCTGGAAGGATGACCGACCGTCAACCGTATGCTTCGCCGGCGTGCAAAAGCTGGATGGCAAGGCTGGGCCGGACACGATGCAAAGCGCAGCAGCGTTCAGAGTTGAAGCGGTCAGTGATTTTTTTTTTTGGGGGCAGTCACCAATGCGGCATAATTTCGCAAAGCGGAGTTTCCAAGACGGGAGATTTGGGTTCGCTGACACTCCACGTTATCGTGATAGACTGGGCTGATTGGCGTGCATTACGACACTAGCCAGCCATCGATGGTGGTTTCAACGACTCCACGGGCGAAGCGCAAGCTGGCAGAAGCTGGCCTCGAGGTGCCCGACAGCGACGAGGACAACGAGGAGTACGGGTGGGAACGCGAGGACGACGCGGCTCTTCCCGGGATGCCGCCGCAATGGCAAGGCAGCGAGGATTTGCTGCTGGGGACGCAGGCCGAGAGCGACGACGAGGACGGAGTCGGTGGCGGCGGCGACAGTGATGACAACGACGAAGACGACGACGCAAAAGAAGTGGAGGATGGAGCGGCCAGCGTCCGAGATAA
Source organism: Colletotrichum gigasporum (assembly GCA_024584535.1). Classification (NCBI taxonomy): domain Eukaryota; kingdom Fungi; phylum Ascomycota; class Sordariomycetes; order Glomerellales; family Glomerellaceae; genus Colletotrichum; species Colletotrichum gigasporum. The sequence goes on from CP077951.1 coordinate 4,631,243, forward strand.
CAACGAATAGGCCGAGGAGCAGAAAGCGATGCAGGGCCCAGCGGGAGAAGGACCGGGTCAAGCGCCGGAGCTTGGCCGACGGATAGCACGAGCATGAATCGATAATATAGTAATGGCCCTCTCTTGGCCCCCTTTGTGGCCCTGGCAAAACCCGGCTCCAGACCCCAGACTTGACGAGATTCAGAGGCAGAAGAATTTTCTCGCCAGGAGGGATTCCGAGACTCGCAGAGTGTGAGTGCAAGGCGGGAATAGGGAGGGAAAAAACTAGAGCAACTCCACCAAATATCACCGTCGACCCGCCACAGCCGGAGATTCAGCGGTTAAGGACCGATAAGGAGCAGCGGTCGGTCAAGGCCCGGCTCCACCGAGAGCATGAAATTTCGTCGTGACGATCGGCCAAATGTCGGCTTGACGCGGTCCGCCTGGAGGTCTTTCATGGAGAGGGTTCAGTGCCCCTGGGGTCCCGGCCCAACCTTGAGGGAGAGCCTGGAGGTGCTCTGGGCGCTGGGTCTGGGGACTCCACTCCTTGGTAAGCTGCTGTGTGCTGTGCTGCGGTGGCTAGGTGCCTTGCTTGCCTGGGCTGAGTGCGTGTGTGTTGTTGTTGGAGCCGGGCAAGTCCGGATGCGGCTGGGAGGCTCACGAGAAAAAAGAGGACCGTGATGGCTGGGTAGGAGGGTACAGTGGCAGCGTCCAGCGTCCCTCCAGTGGGGGGCCGGGCCATGACGCCTCGGCGCTGCTTTTCGCTGGGGACTTGCTGGGGAGCAGCGGGTTTTCGTGGGGAAATCTTTTTTTCTGCCCCGTTTGTTCTCGAAGGAAAAAACGGCGTCAGATCGAGAGGCCCCATCCAGGCACTGCGGATGGTGCGCTGCAATTGGAGCGCCCCGACGCCTCTGCCAGGCTCACAGGCGCGCCAAGTTGACCCCAAGGGGGGGCGCCTCCATGTCAGGGACAGGGACGCCACAGCGCTGGACCGTGGGACGCATCCTCCCACCCATTGGTTTGGCATTGGCACTGGCACATCCCGCCAAGGCGGGCACTCACACAGGGCACGAATGCGCGTTTGCACAGCCATGGAATACTTACTTCCAGGTCGCTAAAAGGGCGCTGGCAGCGGGATCCACAGCGCTGTGGATTTTCTCTCCTCACCACAGCACCACAGCGCGGTAAGGTCCCCTAGGGGCGCGCTGTAAGCGTAATTGTGCCCAGGTCAGACACCACTGGCACCGCTGAGAGCGCTGAAGCGGCCCCAGGTACTTCTGGAGAAGGAGTGACATTGCGGTACTTTGCTGCGGTGCTGGCCAGCCAAACATGGAAAGTGGCCAGTCTGTTTAAGGCTTCCCCTGTCACATCCCGCTTCGCGACTATCTCGCCCTCCGTCAGAGCCCCAGATCTTTACGCACGTTTTGCTATCCGCACGCCCTTCTGGAGAAGAGAAGCAGCCCTGCGGCGCTTTCTCGCGCTCTCTCTCTCTCCTGTCTGCCAGGTAGCTTTCTCCCGCCCGTGAGTTCAGGGCATGTTCGCTGCGGAAATACAGCGTAGAAGACGGGGTTTCTCCTCTTGTGTTGAATTTTCATTTTATTTCCTCAACCAAGCGCTGTTTAATGCCGCGATGGCGCCCCATCGTCTATCCCATCCCCATCCCCATCCCCCCCATCGTTTTGGTGACATAATCCCGCCCCATCCACTTGCATTGGCGCTCGTTTGAAGTTATTTCCACCTACGTACATTGTACGTACTCGATATATTCTCCGGCCGCGCGAGGTTCCGCACCGCGGCGAGCATGAGTTGTCGGTTGGGAAGGTCTAGACCGGGTACACTATGACGACTTGTCTCTTGGCCCCTCCCACCAACCTCGCACAGCAAGCACTTGGCTTGGAGCTTTACGCTTGCAAAACCTGCTCCTCGGGGTCCGAAGCAAGCAAAGAGATCCCTCGCAACGCCGCGCATGTTGCATAGCACACAGGATTTTCGTGGACATCTGCGTATGCGTGCTCGTGTGCTTCCTCCAGCATGTGTATGTGTCTGCCTTGCCATCGTGTCACGCACAGTTTCTACCTACCCGTTCTCGTCCCCCCCAAGCCCAAGGGCGCGTTGCATCACAGGCTCGCATCCAAGGATGAATAGAGTGAGCCACTCACCGACGGAACCGGCAAGGGTCCAGCTCTGTCCAACTTCGCATACTGCGTACGCATCTCCCGGGCCCCCGCCTCACTCCAGCTGTCTCTCCGCTCTTTTCATACAACCTAACGCCATTCCATCTTACGATCGAGGGAATCGAGAGATCAGCCTAGCTCGCCAGATCCCAGCCACGGAGCTTCAACCCTACTGGTGAGGCAATGAGAGCAAGCAGGAGCGGGTGTGTCTAACTACCGTCGCCCGTCGGCTCAGACTTACCGAGGCCGACACATAGGCAGTATTGGTGACGAGAGGAGGGTGTGAGAGACTGAGAGACAGAGACAAAGCCAGTTGCATCGCCTGAAACGATGTTTTCCCTTCCATCAGTCGACATCTGGCCGCTAGCACATCTTACCCGCACCATAGCGAGGCGGCGGAGAGAAACACAATCTAAGAAAAGCACAGATTGATTGCTCGGATCGACGAACCACTGGCGCGTCCACCCGTCGTCTCGCAGCATGAGAGCCACATATACGATATCACATCGCCAAACAACCAAACAACCCGGTGAACCCACTACCACCGGCCACCAGCTCCTCTTTCTCCTGTTACTGCTACTCCAAATGCTAGGTACTGCTGCTGCTGCTGCTCAAGTTCTGCATGGACGGGGAAACGGGGAAGGGGGAGGGGGGCAAAAAGAATGCATCGGGACCTGATGCTACGACGGCCGCGCCTGCACGGCAGCAAGGCAAGCAGGCAAGCAACAAGCAGCTAATGCTTGCGGCCACTGCCACTACTGCCGCCGCCGCCGCTGCTCTGCCGCTCCTCGCATACGATCGACCAGTTGCCGCGCATCCGATGCAACCCACGGAGCTGGAGTTGGAGTCGGAGAGGGGGCCAGGGGGGGGCCAGGGAGGGGCCAAACATCAGATCCCAACGCGGAGTTGAGACGATTTGCTGCACGAGAGGCCTTCGAAAGGCGCCTCCCGCTTCTTGGTCAGCCCACAATGCCGCCTAATCGTGCGGAGGTCGTCTAACCCTGGCTCCATCTTCCCGGGGCCTCGCGGGAAAAGGCGACGCACACACATTGACACACCCCCGGCATGCTTCTTCTTTCGTTGGAGAGAGCCGCAACCGCCGCCGCACCCCGATCCCCAAACCCCCAACCACACGCCGTCGTTCGTTCGTCTCTGGGATGGTACGGAGCACTGTAGCACTCTGCTGTTTGTCTTGTTTCGTTTGGCCCTCTACACTACTAATGTTGTCTCCGCAGTTCCCTCCCCTCTCTTCAACCACCCCGTCTGTTGCCGGCCCCCGGATGGGTTGCCATCGCGGCTTGTCAATGCCGTTGCCGTGACCACTGTCGGCTCTTGTATCTCTGTCTCTCTTGCGGATGGATACTCTGCAGAGGCATATTTTAGCACATTCCACACGCCCCCCCCCCCCCCCCCCCCCTTTCCCCCTGCCCTCGACGCCGCGCAGCATATGGCAGATACGTATAGGCAAGATTCGGCGAACAAGTACATACGCACACGAGACCTTTCATGAGAAGAGAATAGCAGAGTTGACCTTGCAGCGATGACTTGCATCTGGCCATGCACATCCCGCTTCCCCGCCGGCCCTACCCGTCCATCGCCCCTCCATTCTCCGTTCCCCCGTCCAGCCCTCGGCCGCTGCAAGCGCCTCTTCCAGACCGCGGAGAGCGTAGCAAGCGGTCGAGGAGGCTGAACGGAGCTGGATCTTCCCGCCCACTGAAGCTCCGCTGGGCGCCGGGGAGGATGCTACGGTGATCGTGTTATCATCTTCTTGGCCCGTAGCTTTGATCGCCTCCCGGTTCTCGTCCTGCATATGCGAGTTCTAGACCGCTCATTTTGTTGCTGTATGCATTTCATCACCCACGCAACGACTTTCCCGATATGCCATCGCAACCTTCTCTTTTCGACCATCGTCCTGTGTTGCAAGCGTAACCAGCCCGTGCCTGCAGAAACTTGATTGCGCAAAGACTGTGGATCATGCATATCGGAAAGCTTGCGCATGCCTCGCAAGTGGCCGTCTCCAGGACGAACGTTGGTGTTTGCTTTACCCAGGTAACTAGGTTCGCGCCTCTTTGCCAAAAGGCCATCTCAGCAAACAGCATAACCGAGGCTGCATTCGCAAAAGACACGTACGGCAGGCCTTTCCTCGGCATGTGTGAACTGGTTCGGTTATACGCGTTCTCGACTGAGACATGAGGGAAGGAAGGAAGAGGGGGGTGGTGTACGTGTAGACGGAGTTCTTTCACCTTCTCGCGCTTCTTCTGTCTGTCCCTCTCTCAGAGTTCGCCTCGGGAAGTATCTGCCAAGTCGGGAGGATGTGGTTGCGGCTCTCACTCTCGGGGGTTTTCCCGTCTCTCTGAAACTTTCTGTCACATGTCAACTCATCACCGGCCCGCAGTATTAGAATTGACTCGTGGTGGGTGCTCATGCCGCATGAAAGTACAACTGCCTCGCGGCAAGCATGTATACCAGGTTGTTGGGGGGAGGCGAAAAGGAGGGGGTCTAGAACTTGAACCCCGAAAAAGCATCGAACCATCACCAGAGACAGACCCTTTCAAGTGAAGCTTTTCCCACGAATGTGGGACATCATCTCTTTCGACTCAACCTCGGGTGCGGGTGCGGGACGGGAGCTTGTTTCTGTCGACATTTCTTTCACGAGCATATTATGACGTGTTTTTTTCCCATGTGAAAAAGGGTATTTCATGAGATTTCGGTAGATGATCTGATCTGATCTTATCAACGGCTACCGTCCGTCGCGATTGGCCCAACCTTACCAGGAATCCAAGAAAATCCAATCGGCCAAGAATACCGAGGAGATAAAAAAAAAACCGCCCTAGTGAAACGCCAATCACCGATTACGCCTTGCTTTCCCTGTTTTTCTTCCTCTCCCACCCTCCATCATAACGTCAAAAACAAAAAAAGCGCCGACATTCATGCCGAGTAACTCGGCGGGTTGGGGTCGACGTAGAGCGTGGCCTTGAGGAAGATGAGGACCTCGTAGGCGGCCTTTGCGATCTCGAGCCCGCGCTTCTTCCACTCGGACTCGTACCACAGGTTCTGGAGCATGTTGTCGGCGACGAGGGTGACGATGAAGCGCACGTGGTGGTCCTCGGCCGTCCAGCCCGCCTTGTCCGGGTGGTAGATGAGGAACCTCGGCTTGCGGGAGTTGAGGGCGTCGCGCGCGGCCTGCGCCGCGCGGATCTTGTCCGGCTCCGGGACGCCGGCGCTGACGGGCACGAGGAAGTCGGCGTGGAACTCCTCCCACGGCCCGCGGACGAAGTTGCTGTCGAGCCACTCGCGGAACTTGGTGACGTCTTTGAAGGGGAGCAGCTCGAGGAGCAGGCGCTCGTGCTGCGACGACACGCGGGCCGGGCCCGGGGCCGGCCCGGGCATCGGGGACACCGGCATGCCGGCGGAGGGAGGGGAGGTGGGTCTGGGAGCCACTCGCGGCGTCGGGGGCGGGGATGGCAGGCGGCGGTAGGATACGTTGGTTATGGGTGACGAGGAGGACTTGTGTCTTCGCGGGCGGGGGATGCACATTTGATGTGAGAGGGAAAGGAAGATGGTGGGGAGCCCGCTTTCAATTGGCGACGGCACTTAAGGACAGAGAGAGGCGGTGGAGGGAGACGCCCTGAGGAGGTTCAGAGATTAGAGAATGAGGCTGTGGCGGTGGACTCAAGTGGTCAGGCGGAGCGGGTTTTGTGGCTGTACATGCAAACATCGAGGGACGTTGCAGGAGTCTGCCTGGGGGGAAAGGCAAACCCACCCACTGACATATATGCGACGGGCTCGCCGTTCGAGCACGCCCTGCCGGCGGTTTTGCTTTGACGTGCGCCGCTCGACAGCAACCCCTGGGCCCTTTTCCCACTCCGAGTTGTTGCCTGTATGCCCGTCGTCGTAATAGAAATTCTTGGGCGTTTCGAGGACTGCGGGCTGAGGCTTGAGGCGCTGGCGCTCTCGTTAGGCAACAGAGCTGAAGGGTGCTTTTGGCGAATCATGGGCCCTCGTCGGCGCCTGCTTACGGCCCGCTTACGTGGCTGGGAGGGCGCCAAGAGGGGGGAACTATTGGGGGCTGACGCGCGCTGCTTGCATCTGGTCTGATTTACATGAAAATGTAAGAAATGGAACTCCAGAGGTTGATTTTGACTGATTGTCTTACGGGCATATGACAAGGGGTTGCGGGGTTTTTTTCGGTCTGAGCATGAGTTGAGGCAGCAACTTTTCTCTCGGTGTCGATCTCAGACTTGCGGTCCAAGAAGCCGGCTTGGCAACTAAAGTAGGTCCATCTTGACCTTGATAGTTGTGGCCGCGCTTGATCTTGAATTACTTCTGTTGAAGACATGAGCCGGTGTCAATCCTCGCATTCGAGATTTCGTGAATTCTCTTGCATCAGATTAATCACCCGAGTCCCTCGAGTTGGTGTGTTCTCGATATGGCTCAGATATGATACATGGCTGCCTAGACTTTGAAAATGAGCATGTTCTTTCAGGCGCCGTGTGGTTTCATAACCCCTCAATACAGACTCGGAGAATGTACGGGCTTGAAATCAAACCACCTTCACAGGCCAACTTCAAAGCCGAATGAGACTGGAACTCAGCAACAGGTAGAGAGTGGCATCCAAGTCCACGTGGCTTTCCAAGACTTGTTCCGAACAAAGTCTTGGAAAATTTTCACACATAGAATAAGAGGGCAATTAATTAATGATGGGATTGTATATTTCTACAGCAATGTGTTCCTTCTGACTGTTCACCTGACTAAGGTAACTAATTGATTGTTTCTCTGCTTTACAGCAAAGGTCATGCATGGCTGAAGCAACCCGCCAGCAAGCTTCGACCTCTGTGAGCTTTCGAACGGTCTTCGTTGGTAAACATGGAAGACTCGAGGGTCATCAGGGTGCCAACAATGACAAAAAGGGGCCCGTCCGCGGTTCGAACGCGGGACTCTTGCTAAATTCGAGTGAGCCCAAAGCAAGGATCTTACCACTTGACCAACGGGCCGTTTGCTTGTTTGTTTGTTTGTTGAAAGCAATCTTTTGCAATCAGAAGATGAGGGATTGACTGTGGTTGAGATGGCGAGGCAAGCGCAGGATGAAGGGGGCTGAAGGTGTGCGGTGAGTCACCGGGCAGGAGCGGCCAAGGTCAAGACCACGCTTGCCGCAGGTGACCCCAACTCTAATCCCCATTGACCGAAGGCAACTGGAAACCGAGTACCAAAAGTATCATTCTCTGGCACGAGCAGCTCGAGAAGGTTTGGCAAACGATGGTGATGCAAGCACCCGTAAGCCCTCGCCTTCCTCTGGACTACTTCCCCTGAGCGCACGACCACTGTTGAAAGAGCATCGTCAAGAGCGACAACGCATCTGAAATCCATTTCACGTTTCCAAAACAGCAGGGACCTTCAAGTCGAATGTTGAAAGTATGTCGCAAGGTCAGACACAGCAACTGCCGCGAAAACTGGAAGAAAACGAATGCCCGGATGTGACTTCCGTCAGTCACATCACGGGCTAGGAAGCCGAGCCTTGAAGCCTCCCTCCCAATAACATAATGACATCCAATGCAATTGCCATCATGCGGAATTTACGTATCATCGTTTTGCAGGTGCGTTGCAGCAACTTCTGGTTCCCCTGAAAAGGGATTCCTACCAAGACCCTCGCCATGTCAGTTTCTCCCATCTACATCGTCAATCATGACACCCGCTTGACCCTTAACGTCAATAACTAGGACGCCGAAGTCCTGGTGCTAATTCGAACTTACGCGGGTAAGTCTCTCCAACTCGTTAATGCTCCCAGTTTCACTGATGCTCTGCTACCACAGACGCAGGCTAAATCCAGAACCTCGCAGTCTGCTCTAGAGCATCGCGCCTCGTAACAGTCATGAGAGAGCTACCTCCTCTCCAGCTCGACGGCATCGAGGCCGAGAGAAATGCCGCGATGGAAGCCGAGAATACTTCCGACATCGCTCCCGAGAAGCATTCGGACAGTTTCTTCAAGGCTGCTCAAGGATTCTTCGAGCCCCCGGCCAGAAACCACCAGAAGAAGCAGAAACAACGACGCGTCAGATACCGCTTCTTGACGCCCTCGGAGTGGGCTATCGTTGCCCATGGCATCGGTGGTGTCAGAGACACCGAAGGACATATCGCGCTTCATCCGGCCTGCTGGTACTATCCGCCTAAGGGCATCCCCTCCGGTCTGTACCGGGACGTCATCTGGCACCGAACCAAGTACTTCTACTTCTACCATGGAATGAGCACCATCCGCTGGTTTTGCTACATCCTCCAAATCATCTTCGGTGCCATCTTGACAGCAATCGGGTCCATGTCATACCAAAATGGCACTCCGATCACGATCATAGCCGCGGCCAACACAGTCAATGCTGGAATACTCGCTCTGCTCCACAATAGCGGCTTGCCTGATCGTTATCGCTCCGACCAGGCCGAATTCGGCGAGGTCGAGGACCATATCAAGAAAATCCTCGACACTGGAGTCGTCCCCGAAGACATGTCCGTCGACAGGGTCATCAATCAGTGTTTCGACTTGTACTGGGAGGCCAAATCAACAGTCCAGGCCAACATTCCAGCCACTTACACACCTAGTTCGGTGCTCCAAGGTGGCCAAAGAGCCCCGGAGACGCCCAAGTCGGATTCGCCAAGACACAAGCCATCCGACGGTCGCAATTCGGTCATCGCTTCCAGAATTTCAAAGTCTGGTACTCATGAGGAGTCTGCCACATACGAGGAGAATTGAAGTTTAATGAATGGGTTGCTTCCAGTGTTTGAGAAGAGGTAGTCGGTGGATGCTTGTTTATCCTCGCCGCGCTTAGGGTATGATCAGTAGAGACGTTCAATGTATCCCATGGTTTTCGCGGTTTTTGGAGCAGCAGATGATAGCAAGGTTTTGTATCTTATTCCAGACAACTGCGTTGAGATTGATACTTTCTCAAAGCATTAATGAGGAGCCCATGGCTGTAGTCCAAAGAATTTTGGTGATTACGCTGCTGTATGGCTCTTGGTTGCAGGTGGGTGGGTCAGTGTGGTGACCGAGTGACTCACCGCCTTTGGCAGAATATGTGACCCACTGAAATTTCTCGTGGCAGTACCCTGCCATTGGCTTCAACGAGCTAAGATCGATTCAATGACCTGAATACTTTGCGACTCTACTCACCTGTATGTTGCGAGGAGCTCTCCGCCTAGGTACACGCACTGCGAGCCGGCAATTTCACAAACAACTCCCGCTGAGGCTACCGAAATTGCTGCGTTCTACAGTTTTCGCAGTCACACATCAAGTTTCGAGACCCATTGCGCCCTTCGCCAGACTGTATAGCGACTCATCGTCTGAAAGGCCTGCAACCGGCACCATGAGCGGAGAAGATCCCGTCATCACTTATGATGGCAAGAACTACAAGGGAATCAAGGAGGGCATGGCCACCATCCTAGTTCCGGCTGAAATCGCAGGGAAGGCGGGCCAGCAGCAGGTCTTTTACAACCCGATCCAGCAGTTCAACCGCGACCTCTCGGTACTTGCCATCAGAGCATACGGCGAGGAGTTGATGGAGCGGAAAGCAAATCAGCCGGGCCCCAAGCGCAAGGAGAAGAAGAGGCGGCGGGCTGCCGGGGATGAGGGTGACGCGAGGCCGGCCAAGGTTCAAGTCACTGACGACGGCAAGCCGGCCGAGGGCGCGAACGGCGAAGCTCAGGGCGCGCAACCTGAGAGCAGCGCCAGCAATGGTACAAGTGTCGAGACAGGAGAAACTCCCGCGGTTGCAGCTGAGAGCGAGGCGCCCGCGACGACGACGACGACGACGACGGAGGCTAAGGAAGGGCAAACCGAGGGCGACGCAAAGGCAGCCCCCGAGAAGAAGGCCCCTCGCTTTACTATTCTCGATGCCCTGTCAGCTTCGGGTCTTCGTGCGCTGCGTTACTCGCATGAAATCCCCTTTGTGACATCTGTGACTGCCAACGACCTCACCAAGTCTGCAGTCGAGTCGATCAAGCTAAACGCGAAGCACAACGGGGTCGAGGACAAGATTGTACCGAACCACGACGACGCCATTGCTCACATGTACCGGCGCATTGCGGATGACTTGTCAAAGCGTGACCGCTTTGGCAACCCTGGCAAGGAGAACAAGTACGACGTTATCGACCTGGACCCGTACGGAACTGCTGCGCCCTTCATCGACGCCGCCGTCCAGGCCGTTCGGGACGACGGCGGCCTGCTGTGTGTCACCTGCACCGACGCCAGTCACTGGGCCGGCCACTGCTACGCCGAAAAGAGCTGGTCGCTGTACGGCGGAGTTCCCATCAAGGGCCTTCACTCCCACGAGGTCGGCCTGCGGATCATCATCCAAACGTTGACGAACGCTGCGGCGAAGTACGGTTTGGCCATTGAGCCGCAGCTGTCCCTGTCGATCGATTTCTACTGCCGAATCTGGGTCAAGGTCCGGAAATCGAAGGATGCAGTCAACTACCTGGGCGGCAAGACCATGATCATGTACAACTGCCCTGGATGCTCGGCATTCGAGACGCAACCCATGGTCCGGACGCGGCCCGCCCCCAAGAAGAAGAAGGATGGCTATTTCTACAAGCACGGTCTTTCCCAAGGCCCCCCTACCGGCTCGCAATGCAAGCACTGCGGCACGACCATGCACATCGCGGGGCCGATGTACGGCGGCCTGCTGCACAACAACGAGTTCATCGAACGCATCCTCGCCCTCATCCCCAAGGTCGACAAGAACGTTTATGGTACGACTACGAGAATAGAGGGCATGCTCCAGACGGCTCTCGAGGAGTACATCCCCGGCCCGGAGCCCAAGGAGCTGCTTGACCCGAAGGACAAGGAGCTCGCCAAGATCGACTACTTTCCGTTCTTCGTGATGCCCACCAGGCTCGCAGGCACACTCAACACCATGCAGCCGACGCACGACATGTTCACGGGCGCGCTTATGCACCTCGGCTACCGCGTCTCCCGCAGCCACTGCCGGCCCGGGAGCGTGAAGACGGACGCGCCCTGGGACGATATTTGGTTCATCATGCGGGAATGGGTCCGCCAGAAGGCGCCCGTCCACGTAGACAAGCTCAACCCGCAGATGCCGGCGTACAGGCTGCTCGGCCTCGATAAGGCGGAGAGCAACGGTGAGGCCAAGGCGGCCATGCACGAGAATGAGGTCGAGGCGAACAAAGCGGAGGGTAACAAGGCGGACGTCGAGATGACGGAAAGCCCGGAGAAGGCCGAGGAGAAAGCGGAGGAGAAGGCAGAGGACATGACGGACGAAACGGACGAGAAGAACAAGGAAAAGACGCCATCCCTAGAAGAGCTGCGCAAGACGCTCGTGTTTGACGAGGATCTGGAGAGGCTTGGCAAGCTCAGGGGGAAGAAGAAAGGCTTGGTCAGATACCAGATGAACCCGCGGGAGAACTGGGGCCCGATGGTGCGAGCGAAGGGACAGTGATGGGCGAAATTGAGGAAAGAGGAATGACTATTAGTTGACAGAACAAAATACCAGATTTGAACACACAGTACGTAATTGTGTCCGCTTGTCCGTCCGTCTTGAGTCCGATGCTGTTATCCCACGAAAATGAAAGCTTGCGACTGATGCATGTGTCGGACAGAAAGCTTGGCCCGGCCGACCCCGCGGGAGCGGTCTCCTCCCCACCCTTTTTTCCAGACTCCCCTCTCCTCGCCCAAAAATTACAGCGTCAATGACGCAACTCTCACAGGGCCTTGGGGGCTTTTTTTTTTTTTTTTCGTCGCCAGCCTCTTCTGGCCGAAAATTCGTCGGCCGAAAGGGCCCCCACCACGCACGAAGGTGGATGTCGGCTCGGACCTCCACCCCCAACGCGGGAAAAAAACTCCAAGGCTCGGGACTTAGGCCGCTCCAACGAGCAAGAAAGCTCAATTGAGTAACATCCGGTGGAATGGCCGAGTGGTCTAAGGCGGCAGATTTAAGCTCTGCTGGGTTAATTCCCGCCTGGGTTCGACCCCCAGTTCCATCAAGATTATTTTTTTCTCGCTTAGCCGACGGCCATTTTTATATCGTTTGGCATCGTGAAGTGTGATGGTGATTTTTGCTAAGTCGTGTTTCGTTGCAGGCAGGTGCGGACGCTGTGTCTTCGGGTGTGGACAGACGGCAGCCACTTGCGCACAGTGACAGCTTACATATGGCGTGCACCTGCCACTAGTGAAGTCTAGAATACACAATGATCATACACAGTGAAAAATAGGAAGCAGCACTGGAACGGATATGCTGCGGCTCTCCGGTTTAGCTGCGATTGACGGCAGACGACAGTTGGGTTTGGGGCGAACGGCGCTATCTTGCCCTGCTGCCCGCGGACCTGGGCCTGGACTTTAGCGGTCAAAGGCCTCCGAGACACCAAGGTTAGGCACAGCATCTGCCCCGCTGACAGCGCCCATCCAGGCCACGTTCCAGCTGTAACGAGAAATAACGCAATCAGTGGCCGGATGACACATGCCACGCCGATGCTTACAATTCCACCTGGCTGCGGGCTCCCGTTCGCTCGTTCGGAGTTGGAAGTGCGAGGTATTGTGTCTCACCTGCACTTCCAGCGCATCCGGCTTATTTCTGAGATAGCAGCGAATTATCGCCTCAGAGATACCGGCACCTGCCTGTAAGGGCTGACGGCCACCGTCATCCTGTTCCGTCTGGCGGCTGCCTGGTTGGGCATCTGACCAGACCGCAACCCCTCATCTACACCGGCGCATCTCATCGAAGGATAAGAGCCTCATGAGATTTCGGTGACCGTACTGCCGCTTGATCTCAGCCCCATTGACTCCTCGACTGAAGCACAGATGGCTGACACGGACGTCACCGAGCCTCTGGGCTTCGAGCCCCGCGATCACGGCCTCGTACCCCGCTACGCCCGGGATGCCACCTTCGCCGACGGCAAGCTGAGCTTCACCTCCCAGCGCGGCGCCGAGTCCGTCCGCCCCGAAGAGATCATCTTCATCATCCCGGCAAACGGCGAGGTCAACTCGAGCCCCATTATCTGCGCATTGAGGGAGGATCCAGAGGCGAAGGAATTCCCCTATCAGCTGGACATCTTCTTCGTCTCGGGTGAACTCCCTGCGGAGCTGGCCAATGGCCTCTTGCTCTCCCAGTTTCCGGAACACCTCAACCCGCACCCCGGCCGGCATGAGGTGCACTTCGTCGTCTCCACCAAGTCCGGCGTGGGCCATGCCCCGAAGTTCTGGACCAACGTCGTGCAACCCCTCCTCCTTCTCGCGGATCAAAAGACGCAAGGCGGTCTCGATGCAGGACAGAACGGCAAGAGCCTGTCTAGCAAATACAACATCTTGATCACCCAAGATGCAGACAGCGTGCGCAGCTTCGCAAAGGAGAGGTGGGCTGCTCGACAGCAAGCCTCAGCCGGAGCTACAGAGACCATCATCATCCTCAGCGGCGACGGCGGCGTCGTCGACATCCTCAACGCATGCGAGGAAACCAACCTCCCGTCCTCAGCCCTACCAACCATCGGCCTCTTGCCGCTGGGCACCGGCAACGCCACCTTCCACTCAATCCACAAGCCCCTCTACACGGAGTCCGGGCCCTCGCACATGGTCCTCGGCCTGCGTACGCTCTTCGCCGGCACCGCCGCTCCGCTGCCCAGCTTCCGTGCCTCCTTCTCTTCCGGGTCCAAGCTGGTCTCGTACACGGCGGACCCCGGCGCCCACGCGCCCGAGGACGTGACCCGCCACGACACGGGCGTCGATCACCTCTTCGGCGTCATCGTCGCCAGCTACGGCTTCCACGCGCAGCTGGTCTGGGAGAGCGACGCGCCCGAGTACCGGCGGCACGGCGACAAGCGCTTCGGCATGGTCGCGCAGGAGCTGATGAAGGAGGGCCACTCGTACGCCGCCCGCGTCGAGATCCGCGGGCCGGAGGACGGCGCTGCCTTAAAGCAGGTGCCGAGGGAAAAGTTCAACTACGCCCTCTCGACGCTCGTCTCCAACCTCGAAAAGACCTTCACCATCTCCCCTGACAGCGGGCCGCTGCAGGGCCGGCTGAAGCTGATACATTTCGGGGATGTGGGCGTCGACAAGACGATGGAGATCATGATGGCTGCGTATAAAGATGGCGCGCACGTCGGCATGCGCTGGACGGGGGCCGACGGCGCCGAGGACTACCTCGGGTACGAGGACGCCGAGGAGGTGCGGGTGACGATCGACGAGGGCGATCCCCGCTGGCGCAAGGTCTGCATCGACGGGACGATTGTCGAGATTCCTGAGGGCGGGTTCATGGCCGTCACCAAGATGCGGGACCCGCTCTTTAGGATTCTTGCGGACCGGTCGATTTTGTGATGTGGTTTAGAGGGCGGCTGATATAAAGCTGGCTACATTGGGCGGATGGGGTGTTGGACATGAGAAATCATGACTGGACGCACTTGACGGATAATAGAACAAATTTCCAAACAATTCCAGCACCGTCGCTCAGCTTTTGGTCAAGTTTGAGAGCTGGGGTCGAGTTTGATTCAGGGGCAGCGGTTCGTGAAGCGCAGGGCTACGTTGGCCGTATCTGGGTATCTTCTTCGTTGCCAAAATGTTAATCACGGACGAGGGGAATTTCCGTTGAATAAATTCTTCTTGTCAAATCACGATATCAAACCGAAACCGCCCAAGAAACCTAACACGAGGTACTGGATCATCGTTCAGAAATACAGCCACAAACAGGGAGAGCAGTATTTGACTAGCAATTGCAGTCTCGTATGTTATTGATGGCCCGAAGGCCGTTATCTCTAGCCGTTTACTGTCCACAACGGCCTACGGGCCATCACACGTGCCCAAGTATGCGTCACATCGAGTGACTCGTAGCAACCACGCCCTTGATGGGCCAACCAGGTCTACATGGGACCCAGCCGACCATAAGGAAGCCACCAGTGAAGTGAATTAAACCAGACATCAAGCAGAATTCGAGCCCTTAACCTGGTGTTGAACCGCCCCATATTCCCGATAACAAGCCGTCATCAACCGGCAATGACGAAGAAGGAAACCTCCGCCCAGCCCGCAGGTGTTGAACGTGCTAGCTAGGCTATCGCACAAGTTCAACCACCACAGACTTAAGCCTCGGTTCGGGCCTTCTTCATCAGCATCGTCATGGTGGCAATGATGACCGGAAGGACGCTGACGATCTCACCCAGACCCGCGTAGGCAGGAGGGATGCGGACGTTAACGAACGCTCCGGCCGCCAGGAGAATTGCGAGGACGTTGTACACGGCCGACCAGACAAAGTTGAAGAACATGCGCCTAAAGGCAGAGCGGCTCACGTCCAGCACAAAGGGAATGCCCTCCAGGCCGTTGAGCAGAACCACGTCTGCAGCGCCGCGCGTGACGTCGCTGGCTGATGCAGCGCTACCGAGCTGTACGCCCACATCCGCCTGTGTGACTGCCACGGCGTCGTTCGTGCCGTCACCAACAAACATGACGACTTTTCCCTCGGCCATGAGCCAGGCAACGTACTCTCGCTTCTGGCCCGGCATTCTCTGCGCTGCCACGTTGGGGATACCGACCTGCGCGGCGACAGACTCCACCGCGCGCGTCTGGTCTCCCGAAACGAGGTGAACGGCGATGTTGCGGCGGGTGAGCTGGGCGATGACTTTCGCTGCCTCGGGGCGAAGACGGGTACGCAAGCCAAAGATGGCGATCGCGGCCGAATCTCGGGTGACAACCAAGAGGGTCATGCCGTCATCTTGAAGACGGGTGACAGTGGGCAGGGAGTTAGTGCGGGTCCAGGTCGGGTTTCCAGCGCAAACCTTTTGGTCGTTGACAGTAGCTTCGACACAGGCACCAGGAATGACGCGGGGATCTGTGAGCTTGACCTCAGGGGTCGCACGCTGTGCGAGGTGCTTGGCAATGGCGATAGACACGGGGTGTTTGTTATCCGCGACGAGGGCCTTGGTGATGGCGCGGGCTTCGTCATGGTCCGGAATAAGGAATTCTTCCTCCAGGACATCCAGGTCTCCCTCCGTGATGGTGCCTGTCTTGTCGAAGACAACGTCGCTGATCTTGCGAGCCCGCTCGGTGCACTCTGCTGACTTAATGATGACACCACCTCGAGCAGCAATACCGCCCGCGACGACCAACACCATCGGGACGGCAAGACCGAGTGCACAGGGGCAGGAGACAGCGAGAACAGCGACAGCGTAGGTGATGGCGTCAGAAACTGCTTTGCCGGCCGATTCTTGTCGAACCTTCAAGCCGACGACTATCCAGACAACGATGACGATGACCGCAACTGACGTGACAATAGGAACGAACCAGCTTGCCACGCGGTCAGCGACGTCCTGGATTTTGGGCTTCGAGTTGGCTGCTTCCTCGACCAAATCAGCAATATCGGTGACGGTGTTTTTCCCAGGGAGACGCGTGAGTTGTGCTGTGAGCGTTCCCGATCCGTTGACGGTGCCAGCAATGACGGTGTCTCGTTGCTTCTTGAAGACAGGTACGCTCTCGCCGGTCAACATAGACTCGTCCACTTCGCTAGAGCCGTCGATGACGAGACCGTCCGTGGGCACAGTGGTGTGTGGGAGCACCTTGAATTTGTCGCCGTATTGGAGGAGGCGGGCGTCGACCTCAATGTCCTTGCCGCCTTCAACGACGACGGCAGTAGAAGTCTGAAGAGAGCGGAGAGAAACAGCAGCTACGGCGCGGATGCGCGCAAAGGCAGCGACCAGGCGACCAAGCAGGACGAGGGTAATGAGAAGAGTGCTGGTCTCGAAGAATTCGGATGTCTCCAGGGGTCGGTTGGCCATGCGGAAACCGAAGGCCACAATAGAGTAGAGATAAGCGGCAGTAATGCTGATAACGACCAGCATGTCCATCTCAATGGTGCCGCTGTGAACAAGAGATGAGATGGCTGGCTTGTAGAAGTCCGGCACGGCAATGAGCTGTACGAAGGTCGCAAGCACAATGGAGACAATTGAACGCGTCTTCTGGTCAACGAGGTCGTGTCCCCAGGCGAGGACAACAACGGGTATGGTAAGGACTGCAGACACAACGGTCTTGATCAGTTGATCATACATCCTCTTTCTCCCGCTCGCAACCGACGGGTCATCACTCGGGGGCGCCAGTCCCGTCAAAAGAGGGCCGATTTTGTCGAACAAAGTTCGGGCGCCAATGACAGCCGGGTCGTAGGTGATTCTGACCATCTTCTTGTCAACGATGCTGACATCGGTAACGCCGACGATTGCCTGGTCCAACAGCGCCTTAGCAGCAGTAACAGAGGCGAGGACGTCGAGCGTCTGATCGTCGCTGGACATGCGAGTACAGTGGAATCCGGTAGCTCGCTCCGTGTCGCGGATCACGTCCTCGACCTTGCCGGCGGCGCCGTCAAAACTAAATTCGGCATTCCCCATGACGAAGTTGACGCGAACACCGGACACACCAGGAGCGGCTTTGAGGGTGCGCTCGAGTTTGTTGCCGCATCCAGAGCAAGTCATGCCATCGACAACCAAAGCAACGTGCTCCAGCGCGGCATCCTTCTCAATGTCCGTCGCCCCATCCAAGGCCTTGGGAAGTTTCCCCTTTTCACGAGCGGCGGGGAGGTGGACGTCGTGTCCGCTGCAGCAGTCGGACTCATCGTCATGGACTGGCTTGATGGCCATGTCATGGTCGTGCGCAACCCGCGACTTCTTGCCACGGCGCTTAATACCGTGGTGGTGATGATGCTGGTGCTGGCCGTGGGCGTGGGCGGTCGTGTGCGCCTCGGTATCGCCACGTCGCTTCTTCGCGGCAGTGGGAGCCAAGGCGGGAGCGGCAGCGGCAGCGGTCTGCTGCTCGCTGCAGCAAGTGGTCGGGATACCGCGATCGAGAATGCTGCGGCAGATGCATCGGGCCGTCTCGAGGTAAGCGCTGTACTGCTCGAAGGCTTTGGAGAGATGGGTGCTGCAAGCCGAGGCCGGATGGTGCCCGTTCTTATCGTGGTCATGCTTGTGGTCGGCAGCACCTATGGAGGATAAGTGTCTAGCAGGATACGAAACGTAGGACGAACACGTACCATCATGGGCGTCGTCGTCGTCGCACGTCTTCTCGCATTCGGCAGCAGCAGCGGCAATGATGCATTTCTCTGTGGAACGGTGTCAGACGAGAACTATAACAAGGCTAGAAGGGGATGTGTACCATCGCAGTGCTCCTCCTTGGAAGTACAGCACTGGAGCTGGACGGAGCGGCACGTCGAGTCGTCCTCGGCATCGCAGTAGGTCTCGGCGTCGCAGTTTTCGTCGAGGCATGCCACCTCTTCGGCATCGTCACAGCCATCATCGGGGCAGCAGCCCCCAGCTTCAGCCTCGGCATCGTGCCCATGGTCGTGTCCATGACCATGCCCATGTTCGGGCTCAGTCGCAGGGCCTTGGTTCTTGGCTGGGCCGTCGGAGCAGCATCCGGGGCTCATCGTCGCAATATTTTGTTCTTCTGTCTCGGTCAGTAAGTCTGTTGATGAAATGAAGGTCGCACACAGGGAGAAAGAGGGAAAAAAAGATGAAGAGATGTTTTAGGAGAAGAGGCACTTTCCCTCCAAATGGGAAACGACGCTCTATTAGAGTCAATGAAAGCGGAGGCGTTCCGACAATCCCCAACACGTTTTACCGGGGTTGCATCCAACTGGAAGGCGTCTTCGGGACTGGGCGTCCCGATTCGAATGACCCCCTTGTCAGGAAACGGAAACATTCTCTTTCGTTCCTGCCGGGTCTGTCTTAATGCTACACTTTTCCTGTCGCCTTTTGATCCACAGGTGGACTTTGCTACCTAATGTGGCTTATGGCTTATGGCTTATGGCTTATTACAACTAAGTACACGCATCCCACATTTGCTTCACTTTTGTTTGCCCTTCCGACAACTTCCAGAAGACGTAGACGGCTTGCCGCTCCTGCAACGCCTGAAGGTTATTTCGTGCAATCTCATGACGCAAACCACGATTGGGGATGGCGGGTGGTTGGGCCACCTTCAAATTCAAAGCTGGGGAGCGACCAAACTGTCGGGCTTGAGGACTTCGAATGAGGGTTCGTGGCAGCGAGTGGAAAGAGCTGCCAAATGGCCTGCCTTGTGGATGGATGGCTCCAACACCGTGAAGGTTCACAGTGCTGCTGGGAACTGCCGTGCGGCCCCACTCCGATCGGACACTCGATGCCTGCCATCAGGGTATTTTCGGACACTTGTTGCTGGATTGTCGGACACTTGTGACTGTGTTCTCGGATACTTGTTTCTGTGTTCCTGTGCATATACTGTCCTCTCGGATACTTCCCTGGGCCATCGGGTGCGTGTTGGTCGTTTGATCTTCTCTCCGCTGTTGTGTGTTGTTTCAGTCTTGGCTAGTTCGTTCGGTGTTATGCCGTCATCTCGGCGACGAAACACGCCTGTGTCTTCATCGACGCCGAGACACGTAAACCGACCCTGTCGGATCTACATCCGGATGTCACGTTTGGAGCATTTGCACAGTCATGGGCTGATCGACATTCAACACATCAACACATTTCCTCATTCACTTGTTCCCTTGGCCTTCCGGAGCGCCACTCATTAGATATCCCAAAATTACAACCAGCCGCCGCCCCGTTCTATCGCCCAATATTTACACATGGTATCTTTGTCCCCCGAGCAAAAGTTTGGTATCATGCAAAAAAGACAGCAAAAGCCGCTCTCGATTAAAACGCCACGCCAACGCTCACCCGTCTAGGGCCACTCGCGTCTTTTTTCTTGCCAAACGTGGTGACGCGCTCCAGCGGCGGGTGCTCCTCCGCTCTGGTGGCGGGGGTGCTGCCGGGCGACCACGTCGTCGGGACCGTTCGGTCCCCATCTTCCGACTCATACGTCGACACTGTCGACACCGTGTCAAAGCTGGTGCGCCTGTCCCGCGGCGCATGGACACATTGGTAGTAGCCCTCGCGCCCCTTTATGGGGCGGGGAAGATTGGTAATGGAATCGTGGCTGATGGTCCGGTGCTGCTCTGCTGCGCCGCCGGGAAACAGCCAACTGGAGACGCGAGAGAATGATTTCTTCTTCCGCAACGGCGGGCGGAGGACGAGCGGTAGGGGCGGCGGCGGAGGCCGGGCTTCCCGTCCGCGGCTCGGGGGCGGCGTGATGAAGGCCGCCGATGCGTCGGCGAAGCTCGTGCCGCGGTGGGGAATGTTCAGCGGCCGGGGCGGCGCCGTGTGAGGGCGATCGACGCCGGGGTTCAAGCGCTCTGCAAACGAGGGCGCAGCTGGCGGAAGAGCGGGGATCGTGGGCATGGGTTCCACGTCCATTTCTAAGCTGGTCAGCACACGTGAGACTGCTAATTTTGTCCTTGGCCGAGCTTACCGTGCGCAGTCAGAGCCATCGAATGAGCTGTCGAAGGCCGACTGCTGGCATAAATGCTCTGACGCTCCATGACTAAGTCAATCTCCCGCTGAAGCTTATCCACCTCCAGCATGGCTCCCACGATGCGTTCCTTCATCCTTTCCACGCTGGATGACGTTTGCGACCGCGCTCTCGACTTTGGCGGAATCCTCGGCGGTGTATCATCTGGAGTCATGGTGAGGGTGGAGGGCGATGCGGACATCTTCCGGGGAAGGTGAAACGACATGGGACAGTAGCTCGGCTCATGCGATGGCCCGAAGACGTCGTCGTCTGGATTCGGCTGAACTCTAGCAGGCGGTGGCGGCGTGAGCATCTCAAAGTGGGGTAGAATGGGCGACAGCTCCCTCTTCGGCACGTAGATGCTCAGCTCAAGCAGCCTGAACGACGACGGACGGGGCCGAGAGAGTGGACGTGGCGGCAGCGGGCGTCCTACGGCCTGGAGATTTGTGTATTGGGGAAACTGAAAAGACTCGGAGTGCAGATGGCGAAAGTTGGTAGGGCCCGATATTTGTAGGTGGCGCGGCGAGGACGAGTCTGAGCGAAGTCGCTTTCTCACAGAGAATCGCTCCCGGAGCGACGCGAAACTCCTCTTCATTCCTTTCGACTTGGCCGGCTGCGGGCGAGGACCGACAGGCTTCTGCATTGTTCCAGCAAAAGGCGGCGGCATGGGCACGGGCTGGTCGCGGGTTACAGTGGGTGGCAGTTTCTCAGAAATGTCAAAGGTGTCTAAGCGTGGTGGTTAGCGTCCGGTGAGGATACCGAAGTATGCTATATGGTGTTTTCGCCGGAGCTGGCTGGGGGCGCAGGGCGCAGACTCACTCTGACGCGGCTTCTCGTCCAAGTAGTTAGAAATCGGAGCACAACAATGAGTGAGGGGCGAAAGCCATGTCGCAAATATGCCACTCAAACCCTTCATACCTGCTTCGCAAAGGACTTCATGCCGGAGGCGCTGGGGACATGGGGGAAGAAAAGTAACGAAAGACGGCTAGCGATTTGACAGAAACAGAAAGGAAAGATGCAGAGAGGGCGGCAAAAATCAAAGATGCAAGTGGTCCGATTGAGTTATATCAGCGAACGCAGCGGCGGGAGGCAAGACGGCAACCTGCAAGATGAGCAGAGTCCACACACACATACACACACCACATGCGCGCTTTGGATGGACTTGGACTTGGCCTTGGTTGGGTTTGGGCCCGACCAAGCTCTGTCGCGGTCGTTCCCTGGCATTTCTATTCGCAATTCCCACTCGGGCCAGAGGTTTTGCTGTTGTGCTTTGCTTAATAGGCCCAGCTGCGAGGAACATGGGAAGGACAAGGGCCTGGGCAGCCGTCGGCGAGGTGTGCAGTCGAGATGCAGACGGGCCGCTCTGATAGGCCGGGGTTGCAGACGGGGCCAGACACGGCCGGCCAACCGGCGCTTAGGAAGCTAGGGTGTCGTCGGATTCGGATGGCTGGCGCTACACCATCATCCTGCACCAGATTGCAGGACTCCACCAGTCGTGTAAGATGAAGACGATGGCTCAGCGAGTCGATGTCTCACCTCTGCCTTGCTCTGGTTACTCGACGCCAGCTTGACCAGCAGCTGCTTGCCACAAGTGCCCCCCCGAAGGAGGGTCCCATGCCAGTCACGAACCGTCATCCTGCCTGATGCCCGTCACCGTCACCGCCCCTTGTCATCCCAAGGGGCCCAAGAACACTCTGGTCGAAAAATACTGACAAACAGGGCTGCGGCCGAGTGCCATTTCGAAACTGTCATGTGTGCGTGTTTCCAGTCGGGCCAAAATCAACGGCCTGACCTGACGGGCCAATCACTGTGGCGAGGCCGATTGGCCTGCCGTACGGCACGGCAATCCCAGTCATTCGGTGACATGTCCCAACCTGAGCGGACGGGAAACGAATGAAAAATCCCATCGAAGCATGCAAGGCACCGCGACTGGCATGGGGGACGCGGGAAGCCTATCTGGCGGATTGGGATGCGCTGAGCCGTCACAACGCCCATCGCAACCCTGCGAATCTCCTATTGCAGGAGGCCATCGCAGTTGGGTGGTTGCACACGGGGAGGGCGAAGCCGATGGGCTAGAAAAAAAGACGATGGCTGCTGCTGGGTCGTGATGGTTGTGGGTAACAGTAGAGACGGCGGGATGGGCGGTGCGTTCTGCCTGCTGCCGGTCCTGCTGCTGCTGCTGCTGGTGGTCTCCGCTCTGTGCTGCATTCGCCTCCTCACTTTTCTTGGTTCTAATAATAATCCCCTCACGGAATGAGCGTCACTTGACGTCCGCCGCGATGATTCTCCCCGTAGTGGTTGCAACCGTCGGGCGGATTAAAAGGAAGAGGACTCCAGTGCTGGTGGGCGACTTGAGTCAAGCAGGATCAGCTCCGGGGAATCGTCGCTGAGAAGCGTGGCGGAGTCCTTCGTCATCGTCCGTTCTGAGGAGAGCTGGTGGACGAGAGCCTTCGGCAGACTTCTCGTGTTACTCTAGCGCAGACACAATGTCTCGGGCAAACCGCCACAGTGTGGAGGAGAAAGAGGGGCCCGGGCTGAGGAATTGCCGCTTATGTAAGGCTCCTCGAAAGGCCCCTCCATCAGCTTGCTGACCAAGATCTCCAGTCACGTGAGCTGACCGATGCTGGAGTGCTTAGCTGACTTGAGTGTGGTCTGAGCGCCGCCCGCCCGGATTCCTTATCGATAACGGGTGTCGGAGAAAGAACCTGCCGAATTGAGCATGGAACCTAAGGACCTGTACCCCTGTAAGGATTTTTTTGGTCCGAAGTGAACACCTGGCTTGCTTGCTGGAGCCGCTTTTGTTCAAGACCGAAAGGCCACGACCGCAGCTCTGACGGCAAACCCACGTTCATCCAACACCCAGACTCCCCATTCGGGCTGCCGTTGTCGCCGGACTCCTCCAATATTGCCGGTCGCATTCAACATATCGTCAACCGAAACACTAGTTGCGTTCAGCGCTAGCCCAATACCTCCAAGATGTCGATGCCAATGCCAGTGCCCATGTTGCGCGGGCCCAATGGCGAAATGGTCCAGCCTTCGCCGGAGCAGATTGCGGCCATGCGCAGACAAATTGCGGCCGATGCAGAAAAGGCTGGCATGTCGGTTCCCGACTTCCTCAACAGCCTCCGCGAACGAGCAATGCAGCAACAGAGACTGGCCCAGCAGCAGCAGCAGCAACAGGGCGGCGAGGGTGGAGAGCAGGGCGAGCATGCTCACGGTCATGACCATGACCACGACCACGATCACAACCACAGCCATTCCCATGGCCCTCCTCAACACCAGCACCCACCCCAACAAGGCCAGCCTCAGCCTATCAAGCCGGGCCCGCCGAACCCCGCCGCCATCAAGCTAGCCAACTTCCTCCGTAGCCAGGATCTGAAGCCCCGTACTTGTATTCTCAATGGCGAGCGCAAGGACATGTTCAGAGGTATGCTTTCGCCAATTACCCCTTGATGTTGAGCCATTGGCTAATAGTCTGCGTACAGTCAAGCGCGCCCTCCGCGCCCTTCAGTCCCCAGCCTATGAGAAGCTGCGCAAGAAGAACCCTGAACTCCCGGAGATCAACGATCGCGCATCTCTCGAGAACACTTTCAAGATGCTCCCCATGTCCATGCTCGCCCTGCGTGTAACGAAGATCGATCCCCACGAGGGTCACGACCACGGCCCGAAGAAGACGAAGCGCGTCAAGGGTCTCTGGACGGTCCGCATCGAGCCTCAGCAGGAGGCAGGGGATGACCTCTACTACGTCTGGTTCTATGAGGGTAGCCAGGTCAAGCGCAAGCTCTACTCAGCCCTCGCCCTGGTTCTGATCTTCATCGTCGTCTGCTACCCGCTCTGGCCCCTGAAGCTGCGTCTCGGTGTCTACTACCTTAGTTGGGGGTTCCTCGGCCTGCTGGGCTTATTCTTCCTCATGGCCATCTTCCGTGTCATCCTCTTCTGCATCACCTACTTCGTCGCGTCTCCCGGTCTCTGGCTCTTCCCCAACCTTTGGGAGGACGTGTCCTTTGTCGACAGCTTCAAGCCCGTCTGGGCCTGGCACGATGTAAGTTTAAAACAATGCGTCCACGAGCAATGTGTATAGTTACTGATATTCGGCAGACCGCGCCCAAGAAGGGCAAGAAGAAGAAGTCGTCCTCTTCCTCAGTCGCGAGCGCGGGCAACACCTTCGCTGCATCCACTGGCCAACCCGCTCCCGCTGCCGCGACGACGACTGCGACCGATACACAGGTTGCTTCTCAGCCTACGCAACGCGCCGGCTACGTCGCTCCGGCCGTTGAGGAGTTGGCTGATGACGAGTAGATGCTTCATTGGGGGGTTAATACGCATCATCACACAGGCGTTGGGGTTTATCGGTTGTAGTTTGTACTTGTAGACTAGGCATATACCCAGCGTCCAGCATGCTGTCACCTGGGTTTGGAGGGAAAGGCCCATATCGGTATATATCAATGGTCAACTTGACTTTCCTAGAGTATTCAACGGATGATACGAAAGATCGCGGGAGTTTGTATAAGTCAAGATTTACTTGTCAACTTGAGAGTGACATTGAACAATCCTTGCTTGAAGTGCAAAACACATTGTATGTTTAACTTGGCGTGTATATAACTATCGCTTCTGAATCACTGTACCGATCCCTCGGCGCGCTCATAGTACCAGACGGCGCCCTCGGCCTTGGCGCAGTTGGACACGCTGCCGCCGTTGATGTCGGCGCCGACCGGCAGACCCTGGCCGCGCTGGGGCTTGCCGTAGACGTGGAAGTAGTACCAGGCCTCGCCGATCTGGGTGAAGCCGTTGTCGAGGGAGCCCTTGCCGGCCTCAGTTGTGTTGTAGCGGGGGCCGGTGCAGCCGACGTAGGGGATGGCGCCGTGGCCCTCAGTCAGGGCGGCCTGGATGTCCGAGAGGGAGTAAGCGGTCTCGTTAGAGGGCTTGATGTCCTTCTCGGCGAGCCACTTCCAGGTGGGGGTCTCCTGGTAGTAGTGGATGGTAGTCTCGAAGAAGTCGACGAGCTCCTCGTGCTCCTGGTACTTGGGGCCGTAGCACTCGATGTCGAAGGTGCTGAAGCAGGTGGCGTGCTTGGAGAACTCGTGGGCCCAGAGGACCCAGTTTGGGGTAGCCTGAGCGATCCAGAACCTGGCAGACGGGTTAAGGGGGGGGGGCCTCGGCAAGGGAATGGTGGGGTGAGACGCACTTGTTCATGTACTCTAGCAGGTCGAACCTCTCAAACGGTGTGATGAACTGGTCGATTGAGGAACCGTTGTAGGCAGGGACAGGGGTGCCGTCAGGCTTTCCGGTCGTGGTGTTGGGAGAGGGGTCCGGGTCGTACTGGCGGCTGAGATCACAGTACTGCGTGTACGAGCCGTTGCAGAAGTCTGGGATCGAACGTCAGCCAATGCTCAAGAGTTAGCGGCAGGGTTCTTACCAGGCCACAGGCCGTGGATAGTCCACTGGTTCTGGGGAAGCTTCTGTCCCTCACTCTCAAGTCCGGTGTAGGTGTTCCAGAACTGAGTCGCCATCTATCCAACATTGTTATTTCCGGTTCTTTGATGCAGGCTTAAATGGCAACATACGACAAGACCGCCGAACGTCTCAACGCAGCAGGTGTCGACCTTCTCCGGGTCCGCTCCGCTAGAGCAAGACAGAACGGGCTCCACTGCAGGAAACAGTGTCAATTGATTGAATATTACATTCGGACAGATCTAGCTCGTACCGAGAGTGCAAGTGTGGTTGGCGGTGGTCAGTCCGGGGTAGAGACCGGCTGCGGCGGTGCGCAGCAGGCCGGCGACCGTGAGGAAACCAATTGCTCGAGTCATCTTGGATTGCGGGTATCTGTGAAGTCCTCACACAGCGGCGGCGAGCAGACCAAGGCGACTACCACAACATCGGCAATTTCACCAGTGTCCGCGGCGACATAGCTCATTTTATAGCAGTCTGCACATCCAGCTATCCCGCAGAGCTGAAAAAATTCCGCCCAATCTCCACACGGGACACGACGTAGCATGTTCGCGAAGAAAACAAAAAGCCCTCTTGACTTGATCAGGAAGCTGGTGAAGAGCGAGGATCGGCTGTCAATACCGTCGGGAGAACGGGGCACTGTGGGGGCAATATCCCACCTGCCAGAGATACGGGACGTGAGAGGCCAATCCGGCGCGGGGCGATAAGTGCGGTCGGGGGTTCGCAGAGCCAACGGGTGCAGTAGCGCGATGCGGGCTTGGTGGGCTTGGGTCGGGACTCTTTGGGAACTGTTGCCGCTCGAACAACGGCGAGCTCCGAGGAGATGGGGATCAAGATACGACTGGACACTCCAGCTTCCATGTGAGCGCCGACCAGGCGGCCTGTCATGCACTTGCTTCTGCTTTCAAAGATTGTTTTGGTTGCTCAACCGGCAACACGTGGAGGTCGTTGGGATTCCTAGTTGACGTTGGCGGATGGGAGACAACAGGCGGGACTGGCACTGAACCTTAAGGGTATTGCTATGCGGGGGGTGCTTTTGGGCTAGGTATACAGAGGTAGTCCATTTTTGGCCAACCATTGTCTCGCCTTCTAACTACTTTCATCCTCCGCCTGCGCTGGCTGCTGCGCTGGTTACGAAGCCTAAATAATGATAACGGCGACGTCGACGACGAGGCGGAGGAGGACGACAACGGGAACGACGAGGACGAAGACGACGACGACGATGATAATAACGACGATGACGGCGACGACAATAATGATAATAAAGAAAATAAAATAAAAACAGTACCTTAGCAAAATTCAAGGTTAAACCTGAAAGAGAAAACGGGTGGCGGTGCAGTGTGGCGGGAGATGCCCCGGAATGGCGGAACTGTGGATCCGAGGAAGCTCCAGGCCCCCAGCTCAGGCCAGGAAGGCATGAAACGATCGCTGTGGCTCACGCGCCTTCATTCCCGTTGAGTGCGCACCTGGAAAGATCGAGGGAGTGAAAATCTCAACGACGCGCCCTCCCCTCATCCGTCGGCACGGGTCGACTGTAACATCTCATCATTGCACATCGTTTCTTGTCGGAAAACGTGTATTATACTCAATTACGGCCGTCTAATTCTATCGATCGTAAGACGTCTGTCGCGTCACCTGTCAGTCTGTGAAGCGGCTCACCATCCAGCGCTCAGCGCTCAACGTCCGTGTATCAAAGTAAGTTGCATTTCGCGTTGCTCTTTCCTCTCTCTCACCCGTACATTGGACCTGCCCACTCGGTGTCACCTTACTTCAGCACTTAAAACAGACATCCACTCATCAAGACCGGAGGCTCATGGTGGTTATTCATTCACACACGACACATCACCTGTTTCTACCTCAACTCATGCAACTCAGTTCCCTCTTCACAACCTCTTTTTAGTAGACAACCGTCGTAGTCAGCTGACACCATTCACTTGGCCCAAGGCAGTTTTCAACATGTCGGACGAGGCGCCGATTCCTGCCACCAACGGCATCAGCAACAGCAACGCTCCTGCTGAGAAAAGGGAGCCTGAGAAGGAGCAAGACAAGGAACGAAAGTTCTCCTGGCTGTAAGTCGCGTTACTCTAGGTATTTGTGACTCATCAACCTTGTCGTCTGACTCTGTCAAGCCAACCCCACCCGATCTTTGTCATTATTCTCGTCGGACCCGAAGAAGTACCGTTTGGCATCCAGAAAGACTTCCTCTGCGCCCGATCGTCTCACTACCGCAACTTCTTCAAGGAGAACTCTACGGGGGATACCATCGAGCACGTCGTAAAACTCCCCGACACTTCGCAAGAGGTCTTCGGTCTCGCTCAACATTTCCTCTTCACCGGCCAAGTCTCAGACAATGCTGATCCTTCGTACGAAGTCCTTATTGGGGTCTGGAAGCTGGGTCACTCCCTTGGTATCGATGGGCTCTGCGACAAGACACTCGAGGCAATGAACGATTGCAGATGCACCACTCAGCGTATTCCTGCCACTCCTCTGCTTGTTCAAGTCTGGAGAGATACCCCCGAGGGGTCAACGATCCGCAAGCTACTGCTCTCCTGGGCAGCCGAATATATGCGATCATCCGACGCTAGGGCCGAGTTTGCTAAGTCGCTCCCGCAAGAGGTTCTCAGTGAGCTTGTCGTGGCTATGAGTTCACTCGACAGTCTGTCCGCAGCTCAACCCCCCAACTCAGCAGACTCGGCGCACTCGGCCGAGCCCACTTCAAGAAAGAGTGTGCACTACCTTGAGGAAGACAGTGACGAGGAACAGGGTCCTTTAGCCAAGAAGAATCGACGGGCCTCTGCGCCGTTGCTAGTGTCGCAGAACTCCAAGTCTCTCTCCCGCGCTCCGCCGCCACCGGTCCGCAAGGCTGCTGTCGCGGCGGCTGCGGCGGGCCCAAAGCCGAAGCCTGCGGTCCAGAAGCGGCGCAGCCTTGTGACACTTCCTAGTGGGGAAATTAGCACTGAGAAGAAGGTTGAATTCTGCTCCGACCTTCTCGATCGGATGCTCTCAGGTCCCGGTATGTACTCCGCAGGCCATGCGCATACTGTTGCTAATCTGACCAGGCTTTTGGACACGTCTCGTCGGTCCCTTCAAGGAGCCCGTCGATCCTGTGGAGGACGGTGTGCCCGACTATTTTGACAAGGTTAAGAAGCCAATGGATCTCAACACCATCAAACTCAAGATGTCGCGGCATGAGTATACGGCAGAGGACGAGTTCGCCTCCGACGTGCGCCAGATATTCGACAACTGCTACACGTATTGGTCTAAGGGCGACCCTATGTGGGCTGCGTGCGAGAAGTTTCAGAAGACCTTCGAGGAGAAGTACGCGCAGATGCACAAAAACATCACCAAGATGATGCGCGAGCCCGCTGACTAACCCACCTTCTTACCCACCGTCTTGTGCTCTTTATGTAAAACATTATGTGGATTGGCGCTCGTCGCATACTTGAGCGCGAAAGCTAGGCGCCAACATCGTCTTTGGGGGGGGGGGGGGGGGGGGTGGTTGCTTTTTTGCGGAGGAATAATACCCAGACTGGCCTCGAGCACACTGTATCTATCTAGGCAGAGACAAACAATCAATGGAGCATCACATCTCAATTACTTCCCGCAACTTTGATGATGGTTACGGGGACAGAAACGGGCACAGTAATGGGGGCAGAAATTGGGATAGAGATGGAGACAGAAACGGGAACAGAAATGAGAATAAAGATGGGCATAGAAATAGGAACAGAGACGGGGACGTAAACGGAAATAGAGACAGGGACAGGACCGGGACAGAGAACAGAGATCAGGAATCAGTTAGTTCATAAGTTGAGAATCGTTCACGCTGGGCAGACAAGCAACTAGCATGAAACAACTCCGATGAACACTTCTACATACGAGATAGTTCGGCATGACAAACACTGTTTCGATGTTTAAGGGTCCCACCACAAACTGGTGGAGTTGGCATATTCTAGCCTCTAATCTGGTCTGTCCCCCGTCTCTGTCCCTGTATGCATTAAAGTCGCGAGGATGCCAGGCAACTGAGATGCTGTCTGGTCACTGTCACCAGGGCGGCCGTGATCAGTTAGAGTATACGAGGTTGAAAGCAGGATCCTCGGCCAGACAGACACAGAGCACTTACTTCACAGCTGCCGTCATTATGTTGGGCAAAAAAGGGAAACCCGGGGTTTCTGGGCAGCGCCGTTCCAATGCACCCGAGGCAGCATAGGATCGATCGATATCCTTATCCGAACCCAATGGCGGGCACCGTTGGACCTTCGTCACGGGACCGTATGAGTGCCACGTCGGTGCCTCGCGTTCTCTTCGGCGTAGCTGTTCAGTTGGCGCCTAAGTTGGTGTTGCTAGCCATTTTATTCCTCACTCATGAGAGCACAAGGCTTGCATATTATTGAAGCGGTCGATCGACATGCCGTTGGGTGGTTTGTGGCGGCCGGCTTGATAATGATGATGATGATGACTGTCGGGCCTTGCCCTTTGGCCATGCTGCCCATCGCATCCTCGATCGCGCTGCCTAGCGAGGGGGTCCGTCATCGTGTTCTCGCTCGTGCTCTTCGGGTCGTGTATCTCCCAACCACCTTCACATTGTCTATTCGAGGTCTAGAACGGCGCATAAAGCAAGGCGCTTCCCGGAGTATATTTGCGGTATCGTGAAGGGCGCTGTTTGCCAATGTTATTGGCTTGCTAGCAGACCACAAAGACCATCGTGGTAGCATGGCGGTGTCTCTGCGCCAGTAGGTGGTGTCTGCTACGTATTGTTTTACTCCGTACAACATAGATGCGAGCTCGGCGGTTCCCGCTAGCAAGATTGACTATAGCAACAAACATGGAGTTATCGATGACCCGGCGCGGAAGAATAGTTGGCTGAGAAGGCAGTCGCAAAACACTTGAGGGAGCAATGTACCTACATAGTTCGCGGCCGTGACAAAGAAGCTTAGGTTGGTTCTAGGGAGAGATGCTGGCATTGCATGTTGCCTCGGGTACCTGCATCAGTACCACGAGTGTTTCTTCGCGTTTTAAACATGTTTGCAGGAGAGTGTTGTCAGAGCCATGCAACCGTTTGCCATGAAACGTGTTGACGTTGCATGGAGCGAATGAGACATCACCGGCCCGTTTGCTTTTGCTGTTTCCCATCGTTTGTTTTCACTTCGTGATACGTCGTCCGAAGTCGAGGAGTTTGAACCCTTTCGCGCCGGGCCCTTTTCGGGAAGCTTTGCGCTCATCGGATTCAGGTGAGCGGCACTAGCACCAGGCTGGGCGCGTTTCGGTGACCATTCCGGCGCTAACGAGGCGCGAAAAAGAAACGTTAGTTGAGATCTGCGCACGCTGATTGTGATGCTTCCGTTCTAGAAGCCGCTCATAAAAAGGAGCGCGATGCGACGCAATCTAGTGTCAGTCTGGGACGGGCGATGGAATGAAGGCCGGCAGTCGACTGGAACGGACGCGAGACCGGCCGGCGGCTATCGATTCCTCCTCCATCCGTGCTCACAGCGTCTCTGGGGTTCAATTTAGACTGGGCTTGGATCTCATGATTATCGTCGCGCTTCCGAGGAATCAGGAAATTCGGCCGAGTCGCAAAAGGGTAGGTAGGAGGTCGGCCAAGGCCCGAGGAGGGGAAAATCCGGAAGCGAACGTCACGTCCAATTTCCAGCAGATCGCCTCTCGGGGCATTTTTTACAATCTGAATTACGTTTGCCCTCTTTGCCGCTAACGACACAGAGAACCTGGAGGGTTGGCGAGGTCCAGTGGTCTGGGGTGCAGTCCAGCGTCCTTTTGTCATGGGCCTTCTGTCATTGGGGCCCTGGGGGAAGCGTACACCTCGGCGAATCAGAGTCCGGATGCGACCTGAAACCCCGTTCGATGGTTCGTCAGTTGTCGCCCGTGGCCGAGCTGGTGGGGGCCGTCTGTCGACTCAACGGGCCAAGCGATTGGCGGATGATGCACGTCTGGGTTGGCGCTGCAAGGTACCCGATGGTGGCCCCGGCTTCTTCTGGACAGCGCCTTACCTAAGCCGGGCAAGCGCGGTCTGGACCCCACCAAAGAGGACAAGAGCGGTCTTTTCCTCCTTCCATCCAGGCACGGCAGGCCAATGGGCGACGCTGGGCTTCCCTCTTGGGGGCCGCTCTCCATGCGCCCAGCACGGCCTAAATCTCCTGAGATTGGAGATTGGCTGGCACCGGGCTGTCTCATTTCCCAAGTTGCAGATTCCCGCCGGTTGGCTTTTGTGTCTTTCCTCTTCGGTGCCTGTCGGTGTCCCCTCTGGCAAGCCTCCACGCTCCACCTGGCTGGAGGAGCGGTCACGTTTCCCATCGTCTTTATCGAGGCCCCAGTCGCGTTTGCTGTTGGTGCAGGGAGGCCCGGCTGCTCAGTGGAGGACGAGATGGGCCGCTGCAGCTGCTTGCTGGAGCCTCTTGCGCCACAGCAAGCAACAACTTACGGTCAGCGAGGTTGGGCCATTGTCGCGATGTCACGAAGTGTGCCCAGCACACGCTGGCGGACGACGTGGGCTGACGAAGAGACAGACAGAAGGCGCTGCGCACTAAAAGATGCATAACGGAGCAACGGTCGCGCCATCTTCCACTTCCTTCTTTCCAACCACACTTGAAACACCAAGATGGGCCAGTGCCACCCTCTCCAAACAGGAGAAGGAGTCGCTGATGCCTCAACCGGCTCAGGGCTCTGAGGTCTCTCGGCCTCAGCCATTGTTCGCTCGCGCTTGACACCGAACACCCCGGGCGACCAGGCGACTGTCCACTGAGAGCTCACTGGGAGGCTCTGGGCTACAGGGCCGCAGGCCGGGGTATCGTGGCTGGCCCTGTCGGGCAAGGTGCTGTAAGTGGTCGCTGTCGAGGCGAATAAAATTAAAAGGAGGATCCTTCCGAATCGGTACGCCATATCTCTCGTTGTCGACCACAGTGAACCGTGCAACCCTTCGCCCTTTTCTGCCCCGGCCCTGTCACTCGCGCGACTCGTCTCTCTTCCCACTCCACTCCACTTCATCTCCATTCTTTTTGCGCCGTCCCTCGTTGTTCACTGCGTTTCTCCCGCAACCCCTTCGCAATCGTCGCGTGCTTTTTAGGCCTCGCCCCTCCACTCTTTTACCTTTTGTCACGACCACCACACGCCAGAGTACTCGCTCTTCTCTCGCTCGCCGATACTCTCGCCGTCGTCGTCCGTCCGTCGCTTGTCGATCCACTCATTCTCACCGACTTGTGCTCCGCCGTAAACCCCTCAGTCTTCATCTTTTCAGGCATTTTTGGACCTGAATCGACCAACCGACCCGAACGAACCGACCACCGACCGCTTAGACCCAGTCACCCACATTCGCATATTCACAATGCATATTCGCTCTCTCGCCTCCGTGGCCATTGTGGCCTTCGCCGCCCAGGCATTCGCCCAGCAGGGCAAGGTTTTCAAGCGCAGCATCACCACCGGAAGGGATCTGGGCTTCATGCGCCGCGCCGACGGCGGCTACCAGCCCGAGGATGAGGTCTGCAACAAGGGAGGAAACACCTGCGCCGAGGCCTGCGGCACTGGCTACGAGCAGTGCAAGTCCTCCGACGAGGCCGTCCACTGCTACAACCCCGCCGCCGGCGAGACCTGCTGCTCCACCAACAACGGAAGTAAGTCGCAATCACACTAATCCCGCAAGTATATCGCGGTAACTAACACGGTCCCTCCAGACTCCTGCCTGTCCTCCTTCTACTGCACGCACGACACCTCGTCTGAGACATTCTGCTGCCCCGGTGGAATGAACCTCGGCGACTGCGCCGTCAAGCACGGCGTCACCGGCGCCCTGACCTCCGACGTCCCCGTCCCCACCACGACCTCCACCCCGCCGCCATCCAGCACGAGCAAGAGCAGCTCCGCGCCCCCGACCACCACTTCGACCTCGTCCTCGTCCGTCGTCGTGACCACCAGCTCCTCGTCTTCTCCCTCTTCCTCGGCCGCTCCAAGCACCACCTTCGTCACCACACCCAGCTTCAGCCCCAGCGTCGGCACCAGCACCGCCTTCACCGCCGCCAACACTACCCTGGCCACGACATCAACCTCGTCCGGCACGCGAAGCGGCCCCGCTCCCACGTCGGCCGCTACCACCACGGCGGTGGCCCCTGACCAGAACGCCGGCAGCAGCCACGGCCCTGCCGGCGTGGCCGTCCTCCTCGGCGCCGCCTTCGTTGCTGCCCTGCTGTAATAATCGACAACTGACCCACCTGGGGGCGCGCGCGTCCTCGCGAAGTCACGAGTTTAATGAAATAAAAAAAGGCAGCGAGCGGCGTTGGATGAAAAACAGGGATTCCCGTGCACTGTTGGGATGTTAATGTTGTTCAGTCATTTTTTGAAGCCTTATGATTCCCCCCACTGCAGAAGAGCTTGGACGTCCGGAGCGGTTTGATGAACCTTTGATTGCGATTTATCAGAGAGAGAGACGATGAAAAAGAGATGTGTTTGGAGACCACATTCAGCGCTATATCCCACTGTTGTAACAGCTTTTCTTTATTTGTTCTGCTATTGCTATATCTACGATTCCCCCTATCGGCGCGAGACTGCGAAAGCTATACTCCAGCTCGCCCACCAGTATCATAAACCTTAATTTCCAACCTGGAAAACAATAACATCACGACATTGCACGCACTGCTACTCACTTCCTGCCATCTCTAGTGATCAATTGTAACAACACTATCCATGGTAGTCGCTGTTTAACAGCATTCTGTAACAACAGCTGCAGGTTGCTAATCGGTAATTCCCTGTCTCGGTGGCATATGCGCCCGCCGCCACTGGCCAAGCCCACGTCCAACGGCCCCGGCGTCGGCGTTGGGCGTTCGCGCCGGCGCGGAGGGCGTGTGGAGGAGGAGGTTAATCAGCCCGGTGCGGGGCCGATCCCCGGATCTACCTTTACCTCATTTCGGGGCGAGCGCCATGTCTCTCTGCCCTACTCCCGCCCGGACCAGCCGTGGCGTTGCAACGTCGGCCTACCCCACCGAGGAGGCGTTGCCGATCGACGTGTTTCTTTTTCTTCTTCGCCAGTGCCATTCCCGGGCCGAATCTTTGACGACATCAGAGGGAAACAGATCCTACATTAGGGGCTTCGGCAGACGCCTTCCCGAACGGCCGAGGTTCCGACTTTGTCACGTCTTTACATATACTGGTTCGGACGAACATGTGAGGCTCTTCATCACAACCGGCCTATCCGAAGATGCTTATCCAAATTCCTTGAATCATGAACAGAAAAAAACAAATCTTTTATTAGCGCCTGCTTTGGTCCGGATGAAACAGTCCATAAACAAAACCGGGTATCATAATGCTCTACCACGCACACGCAACCGTTCGCGCCTGTCTCTTGGGAGACTCCTTCCGCTTCCTCTACTCAAAAGCACGTCCTCTACAGGCCCTCGTTCCAGGGCCGCCAGAACTGGTTACGGAACGTCGGCATGCATTTAACCATCTCGGGCGGCTGGTCCTGCCACTTGATGCTCACCGGCTCGCCCATGTTCTCAGTCGCGACCCACGACGAGGCGAAACCCCTCTCCTCCTTGATCAACCTCCCGTCTTTAACGTTATATGCCAGGCTGACACTCGGCACGATGGCGATCCTGCCGTGGGCAAGGTTCCAAAAGTCCTTGCATAGAAGCGTCGGCTCGCCCGTGTAACACTCGCTCGGGTAGGATCTCCTGAAGTCGAGCTTCTTGGCGAGGAAGGGCTCGCCCGTCATGGCGACGCCGCCGTTCCAGCAGGCAAAGACCTGCAGGGGCTTGCGGCTGAGGTAGCGATCCTGGGAGTAGGGCTCGTTCCAGAACATGTTGGCGACGTCGCTCCACTGCTCGCCCTTGGGCGTGCGGTCAGGGATGGGCAGGAAGGTGTCGCCGTTGATGCCGCGAGAGATCCACGAGTCGTAGAAGGACGGCTCGCCGTTGTGCGGCGCAAAGCGGAGGAAGTGGTAGTCCATGGCGCACGTCATGTCGGCGCTCTGCGTCTGCTTCTGGTAGGCGAGCTCAAGGATGTCCTCAGTACAAGCGGCGACGTCGTTGAGGAACACGATGGTGGCTTTCGGGTCGTAGGCGGCGGCTTCGGCCATCATGGGCTCAAGGGCGAGGTTGCGCAGCTTGGCGAGCTTGCCGATGCGATCGCCGCTGTAGGAGTCGATGTCGCTCGTCTGCAAGTAGTATGGCACGCCCATCTTGTCGACGTGGGCCTTGAGTCGATACAGTGTCTCGTACGTGCCATCAGTCGAAATGCCCTCCACGATGGAGACGGCGCAGTACTCGGGGCCAATGAGCTTGATGGCCTCGAGCACGGCGCCGATCAGTTGGGGCAGTAGGTCGACGACCTGGCGTAGGTCGAGGGCGAAGAAGTAGTGTCGCTTGTCCTTGTTCTCGGTCGGCTGGAGGACGGCGTAGCGGGTGACGTTCGGGGCGGGGCAGTTGACGATGGGGAAGCCGCCGTTCTTCGGGTCCAAGATGGCCTGGACGTACTGGCCAGCTTCGTCGGCCTTGTCCGGGCGCCCCTGGCTGAGGGACGGCTGGACCCAATTTGGCGACGACGCGTTCATCCAGCTACCGCCATATTCTACACTACACTCAGCACACGAGTATCAAGTATAGAAGTGGGGGACTTACGTTCTGGTGTCCAGGGGGTGACGAAGTACTGGACCAGCGGTTGGTGGAAGAGGAGAAAGAAGCCCGTGATCAAGATGAAGACAACGATGGCAATGAAGGGCGTTTTCAGCCGCCGAGGCTGGTGGAAATTGGCGAGCATGGCGAGAGAGAGAGACGCGGGACGCCTGTGCATCTATAAACGCCAAGACTAACGATGTCGTATGCCGGGTCGAGGAGTAAAGGTCAACAGACGAAGGCAACGAGATTTTGTCGAACTCTAGCGACTGAAATTGCGACGGGGCAGAAAAGAGGGAACCAAACGAGGCCTTCGCTGGCCAGGTGAGTTATGCACGTTGCCGGTGTCGTGCGATGTGAGGTTGTGAGAGTGCCAAGACAATCGGTCACCAGCAAAGCGATGGAGCTCCAGTAGGGGACCACGAGCTCATATCGCTCCCGGCAGAGTCCAATGATCAGTGGAAAGGGAAGAAAAAGGCCTTTGCCGACTTGTCTTTAGTTTCGCTGCTTTGGGGGGAGGTTCCGAAAACCCTGCATGAGATTTATGGCATGGGGTTTGTTGGTCGAGGCGGGACAAGAGATGGAGATGGGGGGCCAGAAGATTATAGTTCCGTTCCACGAGCGAGGCCACGGTGCGGCGCAAGTCAGCCCACGTAAACGGAAAGGCCAACACCGACGAGGGTAAGGTAATGCCTCGCTCCCAGTTGACAGCGGTGCGCAGCTGCAAACAGCTAGCTTCTGGCGTCCAGATGTTCCGTAGGCGGTGTTTTGGGAGACGGGACGGAGCCCGAGCGATGCGAGGCGCAGCTACCAATGGCGGGAGGAAGGTGCCAGTACACGGTAAGCTATAGTAAGGCGAGGCAGGGACGGCAAGGCGGCAAGGAAGGAAAGGTCAAAGTTTAAGGTCTGCGCTTGCAGGTGGGTGTGCTTGCCATTAGTAGGTAGTTACTGCTGCGTAAGGCGCTGCGCACAGAGTTCCGGGGGGTGGGGGGGTTGCTGCCCACTGCGTACTCGGTATGGATGGATTCATGGAGCATGTTTGTTTGGTTTGCGTCAACCTTGGCAGGTTCCGCCTCGCGCTGCGTCTCTGGGTCTGGCCTTCTGTCACGTCCTTACCGCAGCTTTGCTGGGCCGGCCTTGCCTTCCTCGCCCTACCCGAGTGCACATCGCACTATGCAACCCTCGAGATCTCCACGGGCCAGGGGGACGAGCGGACCTAGTTCCGGGCGTAGCAAATTTGATAATCACCTGTCGGGTGTCCACCAAGTTCCAGTTTTCCTGCTGTCAGCATCGCCGGATGCCAATGCTTGCGGTACTTCCTTGTCTGCTTGTCTTCAAGTTGAAGGTACTTGCTTGCAGTACGAACTTCTCCTCCGTACGGGTCTGCCCCATTGGCCTGCCTGTGCAACTTTGCCGGGCGCACTATGCTCTGCCGTGTGATGCCTCGGCGACGGGAGACATGTGGGAGAAGGTGAGGTGAGAGAGCTCAGAGCACACGGTTCACGTACACGGTGTCTTCACATACGGTAAGTTCCATGTTTTGTCACGGAACGTTTCATCTTTTCTCGCTCACTTACTCGCAGCTACTCATCAGGCTGCGAGGGCCGTGGACTTGTCGCCATCAAGCTTCCTCTGGGGAGGAAGTGATCGCC
Source organism: Colletotrichum gigasporum (assembly GCA_024584535.1). NCBI lineage: Eukaryota > Fungi > Ascomycota > Sordariomycetes > Glomerellales > Glomerellaceae > Colletotrichum > Colletotrichum gigasporum. Next base: position 4,669,431 of record CP077951.1, read on the forward strand.
CACAATATTGGCTACACATGTTCGACTCCTTGTGTGGGGGCTCAGGAGTCAGAACATGGGCTATTGCAACGTCGAAAGCGCTTGTGGCCCGATGGGTTCATCGTGGCTGACAGGATGTGTGCGGCTGCTACTCGTACAAGGCTCAGCCCTCCATCGCCCGCATCAGCACCAGGGAACATGGACAATTGTACGACGAATCTGTTTCGCCATCTCGAACATTTCTACTCGCAGTACAGTCTCAGCGACGCACTGGCTGCTGCAGAATCGTGGACGGGGGACAACCCAATAGAAAGATCGGATCGCGCCCACCCACTCGCCCCCGGCCGAATGTTTCCGCCCCGTCTGCAGCTGTGTCTGTGTCTGTGCCTTTTGGCTTTTGGCGCTGGATCCCCCTTTCCTTGGGGAGGTACACTAGCCTTTGCTGTGCCAATGCAGGCTTCTGTTTGGACAGTTTGGCAAGAGTATTACTTGACAGAATTACTGTTACAGTGGTACTGCGATGCGGCGGTAAGGACTAAGGAGAACCCCTTCTGCCAATTCTGCCATTTCTGCTGCCTTGCCTTGGCGTCCTTCCTCTTTGGGCCTGACGCTAGCTGGCACTGGTTGATTACCAGCTTCTAGCTCCTGGCCGTCTCAGAGATCTCTGAGAACGGGCGTCAGCGTCGAGCTTCTCCGGAGTCCAGATCATGCAAAGCAAATTTGGGCCGGCCATATGTTATTCTTGTCGACAACATGCTCTCCCGGCAGTGCACGGCAAACTTCAGAAGTTCAGACAAGCGCCGCCAGCCCAATGGCCACCCACCTTCCCCCCAAATTTACAGCGGTCTGGGCGGGCGGCACCTGGTATATTCCCTGCTCAGTGGCCGCCCTCCAAGCTCCTTCACAGTACCTACCTGGTATTCTACAGCGCTCCCGATGCTACCTCGCCCCACCACTCCCTCCCAACCGGCAAGCGGCATCGAACAGCCACCGGGCATGACGACGATCAGCTTTCATCCCAGGCCCATTTGTGATGAACTTGCAGCCTCCTCAAACAGTTCGTCGCCCGGCATTTGCCCTGCCCACCGCCCTGGCTTCACTTGCTCGATCCCGCCATTTGTCGCCCGCAAGGCCTCAACTCCGGGAGTTCGAAAGCGGCCGCTTCGATGGCCTGCTGCTGCGCAAGCCGTGGTATTGTCTACAGACTCTGCGCGGTGACGGGAGACATGACGTCTGCAAAATAGCCGGGCGCCATTCCCGCGCCCGACAGGGCAGCCCGCTGCCGGTCAATCAATCAAAAATACCCCGAAGACGGCGCCGGCTCCGATTCTCCGCGCCAAGACCCCGGACTTTGGATTGGTTCACTGGCAATTGTTGACAAGCTCAAAGATTCAACGCCAGCCAGCACGATTGAGTACCCCTTCGCTCCTCTTGCGCGCAGACGGCGATACGTCATTGTCGCGAGAGTCGCTCTGGTCGCAAAACATCGAGAAACAAGCCCACGGTCTTCCAGATGCTTGGCGAACAATTAGCAGGCTCATGCGATGGGGACAAACTGGGCTTGACGCGCGGACACCGCAATCCCCACAACCAAGGACGAACACACGTTTACCGGGCGGATCGACCCTGACTCGTCAGCCCGATCGAGCAATTGTTCCCAATCGAGCAAGCCTTCAGTTATTCGTCTGCCTAGAACACGGGACCCGCGATCGTCCAAAGTCTCGACAAAACGGGCCATTGCAACTTTTGACGCCAAGCGAACGTCGAATTAGCAGGTCTTGGACTGCTCTGTCGAGTCTGTCTGTTTCTCTATGAATTGAGCAGTTTCGTCACTCTCTTCGAGACGCCGTCCTCAAACTCGCTTACGCCGTCCTCCAAAACCGTCAATTTGCTGGCCCTTAGCTTATACACAGCCCGTCTCCGGGAAGCTGCCTCATCCTCGTCTTCGTCCTCGTCCTCCGAATCCTCCGCTAAGCCCTCTACCGCACCGCGCATGAACCACCGGTCGTGGCTGACGAGAATCACGGCCCCCTCCCAGTCCCTCAGGGTTTCGCGCATGGCCGTGACCGTCTCGTAGTCGAGATGGGTCGTGACTTCGTCGAGGATGAGACAGTGAGGCCGTCGCCAGAGGAGACGTGCAAGCTCGCATCGCACGAGCTGCCCACCAGAGAGCTTACCCACGGGTATTTCGGACGCAATTCGACCAGGCAAGCCAAGACTCCCAAGGATACCGCGAAGCTGTCCCTCGTCCAGCTCCCCACCGACTTCTTTCGTGAGCAGCGATAGAGCCGTCAGAGAGAGATCGTCTCGGCCCATGTTTTGCAGCGCTTCAACGGCGTGCTGAGAGTAGTATCCCAGCTTCAGCCGCGGATGGGTCGTCACCGTGCCAGACGAAGGCTTCGTCTCGTCGACAAGAAGCTTCACCAGCGTCGACTTGCCCGCGCCGTTCAACCCGAGTATACCAACTCGATCACCCATGTGAACTGACAAATTGACGTCTTGCAACACATTGGGCGCCGCTGCCTTGCCCTTCGTCTTGGTTGGGTAACGAAACGTCACGTTTTCCATGGACATGAGAGGGCCGGGAAATCGGAGATCTGAGGGCTCTGGCAAGTCGATGAATACCGGTCGCTCATCTTGCGGCACATCGATCTCGGCACGGCGGGAATAGTGATAGCCTCCAAGGTCGCGGTTCAGCTTGAACCTGCCGCCTTGAGCGCTGACCTCAAGCCCAAATCGTTCGTCCAGTTTCCTCTGACGGGACTTGGCCTGGCGCAATTTGTTCTGGTCGTCATTGGCCTTACCCGCTTTGATATTGTTGGTGATGCTCTGTTGGATATGCGCTTTCTGTTTGTCCTTTGCTTCCTTCATCTTGGTGAGCCACAGCTTGCGCTCCGATTGCGATGCCTCATAGGTAGGGAGATCTCCGTGGAAATAGGTCAGCCCCTTGTCCTTGAGGATCAGGAGGTCGGTGCAAAGGGTAATGAAGTCCCTGTCGTGGGATACGAGGATGAGTGTGGGAGCGTCGTTGAGGTCCTGAAGAGACTCAAGATAGCGCTGCAACCAGATGATACCCAGAAGGTCGAGAAAGTTGGTAGGTTCATCCAGTATCAGGATATCGGTCTCCTGGAGCAGCGAGATGGAAAGCGACGTTCGCATGCGCCAGCCACCACTCAAGCTCGACACGGGCTTCGTCATGTAAGTCTCTGAGAAGCCGAGACCCGTCAAGATGCGCTTGGCTTTGGACTCGATCTCGGCGACTTTGGACGGTTCGACCTGCAGCTGAAGGTCTGCAAGCATGTCCATTGCCTCTTGCGTCTCGTTTTTGAGGGTATCGGCAGAAATCTCGTCTTGAAGTTGCTCGATTCTAGCTGCTGGTTAACGAAGTCTGTTTTAGAGAGGTATTGGAATAGCGTGCTTACAGCGACTGCGACTCGGCGACAGTCTTTTCGAAAGCTTTCAACGCCTTCCTGGCTGCCAGACCTCGGTCACCGCTGCGCAACCGTGCATTCTTGTCATGCAGGAAGAGCTGCTTTTGGTTCCTTTCGTGACGAAGGCCGCGAATTGCCCGTACCGGACCGTACGGATCAGTACTGTTGATGCCATCGGACAAAGCTGCAGGGCGTTAGTCGAGTCTGACGAGAAGGATCATTACACTCATGCCCTGGATCTCCTGCTCGACGTCTGACCGAGCCGTCGCCTGTTCAATGACATGCTCCAACACAGTGGGGCCCTCGACCGCGCTGGCGCCCGCTTCGGCCGAGACGTCTTCGGGACGGACATCGGAATTGGTGTCGCTGGCATCCGTCTGTTGGAGGATGGACACGCGTGCTTCCTCGGGGATGCCGGGTATTAGCTTCTGAGCGATGGCCTTGAGCAAAGCTTGAGCTTGTTAACGAGTACTTCTCACGATGAACAAGAGCGCTTACTCGACTTGCCAGACCCATTCCCTCCGACGAGTGCATATCGTTGGCCGGCCTTCAGTCGCAGTTTGGCATCGACCAGGATTTCGGTTCCTTCAGCCCTGGCCTTGCCCTTGGCTTTGGCGGCAGGCTTCTTACCGGGGGTGACGGTGATGTTTAGGCCATCAATGTCCAACTAACAGTATTAGTCAATCTCATGGTCGAAAGTTTCAATGTGAGAGTACCTCGCGGTAGTCAGCAGCCTGGATGTTGAAGCGCGTCTGCTTGCTGGTGCAGAGGATCGTGGCCACAGACTCTGATGCGATCGACGTCATCGCTGAAGCGGTTGAGAAGGAGCAAGGACGGTCAACCAGTTGGCGAATCAGAGCACGGCTTCAGGGTGTTGCGACTGGGCTTTCGTATAATTAATTAATCTATGATGGCCTGTCCGAGGCCTAATAATCCAGGATGTCTTGTGATATTTATTTACAGGCCTACGTGCCTTCTCCCGTCTTTGTCCATCTCGAGAGACGTTGACGGGGTTGAAGTGCTTGGCGCCCAATTAGTGGCGTCGCACTTCCTCCGCAACATGCTTCATACGTCTGCGGTACGTACTCTTCAGGTGCTCCCAATGCAGTTCGTGGCTGCATCGTTTGGCGGTGGTGACTGACCTCCGCACAGGGTGACTCACGCCGAAGACTGGACAGCGTTCGAGACGCATCGGCCGGGGTACAGGGCCCGCAACCCAGTCCAGTCCGGTGCGCTCTCCCCCGTCTCGGCCGCGTCTCAGCGACCGGAGTGACTCAATCATGGTTTCGCTTGAGGTAAATCTTGTTGTTGAAGCCGCGGCTGTTTCTGCCGCAAAGGCGGAAGCGGAGCGTCCCCTTCACATCAGCGGCAGCGACTCCAAAAACGCCCTCGTCTCCCTGGCATTTGGCGACTCGGCGTCGGCCATCTCGTGCACCTTGAGCTCCTTCTTCGCCCACTTCCTCGCCTTACCGAACTTGCCCGCCCGCGACGCCGCGTATGAGGCGTACTTGTACGCCTTGCTGAGGTAGTCCGCCAGCCCGGCCTCCTCGACGAGCTTCACCAGCTTCTCGGCGTAGGGGAGCACGTCGCCGCCAAACGCATCCGACCCGAGCTCCTGCTCGATCAGCGCCGTCAGCCTCTTCATCTCGATCCTCTTGGCGTCCTCCTTGCCGCCGTCGTCCGCCGTGCAGACGGGGCAGTCGCAGGTGAACCCCCACTGCGCCAACCGGGCCTGGCGGTCCTTGGTGGTCTGCGTCAGGGGCGCGTAGGTGACGGTGACCTCGTCGCCGGGGGCGATGTCACGGCCGGCCCAGATGACGCGGCGCCCCCCGCCGACGGAGACGGCGGCGGCGTTGGGGCGGCACGAGTGGTTGAGCTTGGCGATGCGCGGGAAGATGCCGACGGTGCCGCCGGCCATGGTGAAGCCGTTGGTGCGGAAGATGAGGGCCTCGCGGCTCCACTGCGCGTCGTCCGGCTCGCGGTGCTCCGGGCACGAGAGGTAGGCCGCGCGCGCGGTCGCGTTGAGACGCTCAAAGGCGCGGTCGACGGCCGCTGCGATGGCGTCGAAGGCGAAACCCTGTCCCGTCACCAGGCTGCCCGGGTCGACGGCGAAGAGGGGCGCTTCGTCGATGATGCGCGTGCCCTTGGGGATCTTGCGCACCGCAAAGATGCCGAGGCCCTTGCCCGGCGAGGGGCGCACCTCCCAGAGGCCGTCTTCGGATTTGAGATCTTGCGGCAGAGTGTCAGCGTGCTTTCATTCTTCGAAAGGTATGAGTTGGGGTGGCATACTCGTTCCATACCGGACGCGGACTTCCTCGGACTCGCCCAGCCCGTTCGGTATCGCCCCGTCTGCGAGGGGGAAGTCGTCCGGGTTGATGATGCCCAGGTGGCTCTGTTCGCTGCTGCCGTGGTGATGGCACGAATCCGAGTCGCATATACGATCGCGAATCTGCGCGTCACCACCAAGGACTTCTTGGTGTCCGAGGACGGCGGACGGCGCGACGGCGGCGAGCCAAAGCCACCGCAGCATATTGGACGATCTCATGGTTTTTTGGGGTGTGTGTATCAGACACCTTTAATTTTTTTTTTCGCCTCTACGTCCGCAGTTCAGATGAAAGATAGGTTTCGCGGTCGCATCTTTTCCATCCGGGAGGGCTCTAGGGGCGTGATCACCACGGGAAGAATTTTGGGCGTATTTTGGTTTTAACAATGCTCTGCCCGGGCGGCTGGCTAGGCTGTTCGCATCCGACAAAGTGACATTTAGGGGTCGGGAGAGTCGGCCGGGGGGGTGGACCGCTCGAAACGGATCTGCTGTCACAGGATCGTGTCAACGCGCCGTGGCGTTCCCCACAGCTGACCGACAAAGGACAAAGTCGTCGCTCCCGCTACAGCTGCTCTTTGATTTTCGAAACATGTCAGACCCCTTTTGCCGGGTTTCTTTCGTCGTGATTCACCGCTAGAAGATTGTCCGTAATCGGCAACGTCGCAGTGTTGCTGATGCTACTTGGCGGGTGATCGACGACCGCTCAGCTCAATCAATACTTCGGCGTATTTTCAGAAGTGTGATCCCCCAAGACCCCCCCGGGGCTCCGGGGCGCGTAGCGACGGAACGGAACCCAGGCCCCCCCAACAAGTAAGCACGCTGTGTCGCGACTCAGGAGGCGCTTGTTTCGAGTGTGAGCTGACCCAGGAAATTCTGGCCGGGCCTTGGAAACTCATGGAAGTGTCTTCAGTGCTACCTACTACTGAGAGATTAACGGGGCTGGGCTAAGCTACGCGGGCCGGGCGGCGGGATACGCCCCTTTTATAGGGAGAGAGCACCGGTGCTTGCCGAGATGCGGCGCTCAACGTCGAGGGAAGATCCCCAAGGTTTGGGATGATGCAGTGAATGTCATCGTCTCACTTCAATCCCTTGTAGCCAGACAAATGGATTTCTAAGCAACGCATCAACGTGTCGACCAAGGTACGACACGCCAAGATATCCAACAAAATGCTCATAGTCATAGGATTTTGTCAGGCAGGGAAATCACGCGCCGATCCGACTGCCCCGTTTGAAGCCATCCATGGTTCCCACGCAGGTGCAATCCGCACCGGATCATCCCCACTACCTCGGGTCCGAACTCCCCACCGATCGGATCCGGGACTCTCCCGTTGATCGGAGCCGCACGTCTGCTTCCCCAACGCGCACGTCGCCGAGTCCGTCTTCGGCCCGTCTCCTGCAACTCTGGCACATGACGCGGATGTGCCAGTGACGGCAAGTACGGGCGCAGTGGTGACCGTGACCGGTCGACGAAACATCGTGTCGAGGATACGACCTGTGCTGTGTCTCGCTTGATAACAGAACGAACATTATTCCGGACTCGTCGATGTCTTAGCAAGACCATCAAGAGCTTCGAGGCTTGCTATAAGAGATCAGCCTTCACAGAGACACTGGGACCGCAGTGCTTCTATCTTCTCGGTCTCCTAGACCTCCGAAATGAGAGCTAACAAATCGGACGCGCTTCCATTTCCATTTCACTCCCTAAGGCTCCAGTCTCTTTCCTGAAGGGTAAGAAATGAAGGCGTGGTAGAAAGGCGGAATCATGCTTGGCAGACTATATCGTGCCTTGGAGGCGAAGACCGTTGCTAGATTGAAGTGAAAACTGGCGGGGATGGCGGCGCCGGCATCTCTGTCACTCTGGGCAGAAGATGACACGACTCCGAGGCATTTGATATCTCGTATCCGGCAAGCTAAGCCAGCAGGAGCCTCTCGACAGGCAGAAGACACCAAAGTAATTTACCGAAAACACGCAGGGCGTGGTGTCTTGACGCTCAGTGACACGTTTGAAGGTGCCGGCTGAGCCGAGTCGGATTCGTTCTTTTCGGAATCTTGGCACAGCCTTTTCTTCTCAGCTGTTTGCACGGAGCAACACCGTCGTTTACCAGGTTAACTCCCTCTGGTTAACTGAATGTGAGCGCAGCCTTTGCCATAGCTTGTCGAGAATTGATTGCTTGGGTCCGTTCATGTGGACATGAAGGTTAGAAACACGACCGAACGTAGCGAGGAGCTGTCGGGCTTAGCGGCGACCACCGCGTTCTGTCTCTCTTATATATATATATATATATATATTTCTATATGTCAGGAAATTCAACTTTTGCTGAGCACCGCGTAGTATGTGCGCCAGTCTTCTGGTTATAAAAATGAAAACCGCCTCAGCGGCATGGGAAGGGCAACCGGAGGGTGCATCTTACCTTTAGATAGCGTCGTCCTTCTCTGTCCGTGTCTTCTTCTTCTCCTCCTTACTGGTTGCCGTATATTTAGCTTCGTCCAAAGTGACGGAGACCGACAAGGACGGAGAGAGTGGTCCCAACTTGACGCCCAAACAGAATGAGCATTATGATATGTTGTGGTAAACTTGTAAGACTATGACTCATCTAAATTTGTATTTCGACAATATGTGAGATTGCTGATGCGGGACTTACATCAGATGGCATCGCATTTCAATACATCCTTTGGAAGGGTGACGGGCGCATCATTTGTGACTCTCGTTCTGCGAAAGGACAGAGAGCGTCAGGTGGCAAGGGTTTGATGCAAGCAGCCTCGGTGTATGCGGCTATATCATAACGACCTTGGTTACATAGATAGATGGGACGGATTGGCCTGTAACTATTCTCAATGCGGTGGTGGGGGACTCGGGTCTGGTCGGGAGAGATGCCTGATATTGGTTATTTGCCACGGTTTACGGTGTTTTAGTCCATTCTGGACCCACGTTTTCAGGCTTGCAATGCGGCGTGATTTTGGCATCATACTGCCGCCGTCGCGACTTCTGCTGCCATGGGGTTATTCACCTGCGAATAGACAAGCAAGGCCAAGATCAGTGACAAAGACACTGCAAAACATAGAGGTCGTCCCAATGCCCCAACTCCTACGCCGCTTCAACACGGACGAGGAAAATCGTCTGGAGTTCTGCTCTAACCTCCTAATCTTGTTCGCCTTCGAGAAGTTGGAACCTTTCATAGGCTGGATCCCTCTCAATCTAATTCAACCACCACGATAAACGGCGTGCATAAATATAGGCAGCAACAAGTCTCGCCTAAGCCTGAGCCTGGCCGGAGCGAGAATGACAAAGCATCACTGAGATTGACAGTGGGTTACTTATGACGGCTGGTAATCTTGATGAGACGATTTTCGGTTCCTAGTCTTCGTTCATTGTGTGCCTTGCTGTTCAGATTATTCGGCGACGTTCATTCTACGGTATGTATGTAACCTGTCATGAAAGACGGGGTAGGATGATACAAGCGACCAGATGTCGTGTAAACAGGCTCGCATAACGGACACTCGTCAAGGAAGTTCTACTGTTTCCTAAAGACCAAATGATCACAAAAAGGAGGTATTTTCCAAAACCATCATCAGGGGAGAGAGCATATACACGGGTCATAGCCCCGATCTCCCTCATCACCATCTTCACTCATCACCATCTTCACTCATCACCATCTTCATCTTTCTCCCTCCACTCCCCCCTCCCAGCCCTCCAAAGCCACCTCACTTCCTCCAAGTATCCTTCGTAACCTCAAAAAACACCTCCCTAGTCCCCACCTCCTTCCAGGCCTCCACAAACCCCTCCCACCCCAACTTCACCTGGATCAACCCAACCATGGCCTCATTCTTCTCGCTCATCGTCGCCGTCACCCGATCCAGCTGCGGACCCCCCTCCTCGACCCCCTTAAACGCCCACTCAACAGCCAACTTTACCGCCTCCGTCGCGAACCCGCGGCCGCGGTACGCCGAGTTGATCATCACGCCCACATCTCCAACCCTCACCTTCCTCCCCTCTTCCTCATGCTCATCAATCCCCCCAAACCCGCCGAACCCAATCACCACTCCCTCATCCGCGTTACTCTTCAGTGTGTTCTCCACACCATCGACATAAACAACCAACAAATTCACCCGTCCCGGACCGCTCGCCACCTTCTCGGTGGCGGGGTCGAGCACGGTCGGCACCGCGGCGCTCTCGCGCATCCGCTCGATGACCTTGGCGGCGACCTCGGGTGAGAGGGCCGCCGCGTGCGGGTCGTGCTTCGTGTTCTCCGGATCCGAGAGCACGGCCGAGACGTCGGCTGCGTCGCGCGCCTCGAGGGTGCGGAGGAAGATGGGGTGGGAGGCGGAGCGGAGGAGAGTGGGGAGGTGGGATGCTTGGGTCGCCATGGTGGGCGGCGATCGTTATCTCTTTGAAGGGATGTGTGTGATGTGGATGTGTAGGGGAATGCCTCGATTTGAGTATCGTAGAGGCCTTTTGGTGGTTGCAACCGTCGGTTTTGACGTTGTAGATGGTGCGATTGAGTTTGACGAGTTTGGTGATCACAGTTGAGATGAACGACGAACCAGTTCAAAGCTTCTCGAAGGGTCGGATGGGACGAAAGCTAATTCAATTGTAAAGGCGATCAAACTTGACCTCCAACCTCAACTGCGATAGACGTCCAGTCCTTCATATGTTTCTCCAACGCTCACTCCCCCCTCAGCATGAAGGATCAGTCGGTCCCTGCATATCGATCCTTTACCCATCCATTGGCGTTAACCCCTCCCGCTCTCACGCACCCACCCCCGTGGAACGTCGCAATCGCATCCCTCGTTCACTGTCTGTGCCGTCCCACCCGCGGGTACCATCTCCGAGCTTTCAGATTCAGATACACTAAACATGTCCATTAACCACCGTCACTATCGCGCGCTAGAACCGGGATCCCGCTCACACCATCCTAGCAAGCCTTCTCAATCAAAGCCTCCAATAGTAATGATTTGACTCACCCCAAACATCGCAAATACTCCCGATAATGCTGCTGCCTTCAGCTTACGCTTATCATAGGGCCTTCTAACGGGAGTCTGGGCTGTATTACCTGTATCATAGCGCCGTGCGCTCCGCGGAAGGATCCCAATGCCGGCCCGTCCCTCTTGTCCATTTTGAGAAGGTCGGTTGGTCGTCCACAGACCCTGCCCACCAACAACCAAGCATCTATCAAGTCAGCAATCAGAAAAGCTCGACTTGTCAACCTGCGGGGTTGCTGCTGCTGCTCGAATTGAGGCCAAATTCCCGGTCCATCAGCAGTCCCACGCTCCATTGTCTGCAGCAAGACCCTGACTCACTAACCTGCCTGTGACTCAGACTTAAGACTCACACACAACCGGAGAGCCAACAATTCGAGTCAACTCACAAAATTTGAAAACAACAACTCGAGTCAATAGTGGCCGTACTCGGTCAAGCATCAATTTCGCAACGCAGAGCCCTCTATGACCTGCTCTATATGCGCAAGAACACGAATGCCCGCCCACAGCGAATAATCAAAAACTCCACCTCTTTAGTCCCATGCCTTGAATCAATATGCCTATCCAATGCTTGCTTGCCATGCCCAAACAAATACCAAAAACTTGCAACAACACACTTCCGTAATTCGTGTCGTGTCATGCCGTGTCTTGTCGTCTCGTCAGAACCAAAAATCACCACGAATCGGGGCCAAAGTGCTCTCCTTCGGGCACCGTGTTGTACGAGCACGCCTGCCAGTCGCAGCCCTGCTTGTACACCTCCGTCCCCCACCACTTGAAGCCCTTCATGTGGCCCGGGTAGATGAACCCGAAAAAAACCACCACTATGCCGAACGCCAGGCCCGAGTCTAATGCTGCGCTCATCGTCATCGTGTACTTTGCCCACCACGCGCTCTTCCTCCTCTTGACCAAGTAATTAAACACGTAGCACACCACCGCCCACACCGAGAAATTGAGTCCCGTCGCTGGCGGGATCCACGCCATCGAGCCAAAGACCACCGGGAGGTTGATCTTCCTCACGATGCTGTGCTTCTTCTTGCGACTGTACAGCCACAGTGGAATCGGCATGATGGCTCCAATGAGGAAGCACCAGACCAGGCCGCGGTACGTCGCGTTCGGTCCGAAGAACTCGCCCGGTCCGACGACTCCCCAGAGGATGGAGCCGTTGAAGTGCACTCGAGCAATGGGGCACGTGAAGCCGTTGACGGCTTCTGGCGTGCAGAGGCCTTTCACGTTGGCAAACATCCAGTTGAGCACGCCGATTTGCGTCAGCGATGACACGATTGTCGCGGCCATTTGGACTGAGAACATGATCCGCGGCGGGATCTTCATGTAGTGGCCCAGTTTGAGATCCGAGGCAAACTTGATGCCCTGCGCCGACGAGATGTACCCGTATGTAACAAACACCATGTTTGCAATCGGGCGTCCCGGGAACACGACGCCGCAGATGAGTTGACAGATCAGGTAAATGCTGCTGTGCTGATTGGTGACTGCCATGATGATGCCGTTCGGGATGAAGAAGACAGCGCAAATGCCCAGGGCCAGGAGCAAGCCGTACCACGGAAGATGAATCGGGTAGCTGTCATGGTCAGAACGCGTTCCGAGAATGATGTGAGGGTTTACTTACTATTCGACGACAAACATGCCAACTGCTAGCATGCTTACAAAGGTCGCCAAGTACCACGACAGGGGCGCGTCCTTGTATCGCTTCATCAGTCGGCAGTGCACATCCTCCCGGAAGAGCAGGCCCTCGAGGTTGGAAGAGGATCTCGAAATCCCTCCGTTGCCACTGAAGGACCTCCGAGGTGAGGCGTGCCCGGGCCCCCCAGACACGGGTTGGTAGACGGCCTGGCCCTCATCCCGGACCTCTTGAAGAGCCGCTTTCCACGTCTGCCACATGTCCTTGCCGTGCCAGCAGGCTGTGTGTGTCAGCAACGCTGCCAGGGCAGCGAATTGGACGCCATAGCTCAACACGTAGGTGATGGGAAGAAACACCCGGCTGTACCTGCTGTAGGCCTCTCTGTCGAAAAGGAAGTCTGAAGTCAAAATCTTGCTCACTTCGTAGACCTTGCCCGTATTGTCAAAGACCGACGAAGACAGAATGGGCATATATGACGAGTAAAAGAGGTTGGCATAGTAGGAGATGGGGGCCAAGAGCCACATGACAATGACGAGACCGCCAATGACATTCATTGCTGCCCAGAAAGGCACCAGCAGGGGCGAGCCGATGTAGGTGACCTGCGCCCAGTCGAAGGCCAACGGGAACAGGCCGAGTCCGGAAACGACCCCGAAGAGGTTGGCAACCACGACGCTCTTGGGCGCAAACCAGGTGACGACGTTGAAGTAACTCAGGCACGGCATGAGCAGACCGGGCAGGAAGTAGAAGGCAAAAGCGCCAAACCAAACCAGGTAGAAGAACTTCCACCTCGACATCCTCCAGCCGTCTGCGATTTTATTCTCCTCCTTGTGGAGAGTTCCGAACATGGCTGCCGACATCAAAGTGCCTGGCCAGATCATGCCGCTAGGCCGCACGAGGAATCGGCGCGTCAGACCCGCAAAGGCGTAGCCCAAAATCTGGGTCGAAAGGATGAGAAGCACCTGGTAGGCGATTGTCACCTCCTGATTGTAGAACTTGGTCTGCTCAACAATGACGTCGGTTGCGAATGCGAAGCCAAATGACACATTGCTGCTGACGTAGACACAGGTGTGCTCCTTCTCGTTCCATCGTCCTTGGGCAAGCCACCTGCGCATCCGGGTCAAGCGCCGTTTTACGCGGGGACGGGCATTGAGCTGGAGAACGCCGTCCACAAACTCCTCGGGAGGGTCGCTTGCAGCCTTGAAGACAAAGTCCCACATGAGACCGAGCGGGTGGACGAGTAGCAAGGCGATAACAGGCGTGATAGCAACACTGGGGTATCGTAACGAGAAAAACATATTCGTAGAAGAACCGAGTATCGAAAACAGAACCGAGAGCGTCCACATTCTTGGGGTGTTTATGGACAAGGTGATGTTGTCCGTCGGTGGTACAGAAGCGCGCACAACCTCGTGAGGCGAATTGTCGACTGGGTCCTCCTCGGGCTCGCTCCCAGTGTAATCGTCATAGTCCACCTCTTCTCCGGCCGCGTCTGACTTTGCGTCCTCGAGCATATTACTTGTTACGGTGGTCTGGGTGACTCCGAAGCGGCCTTCCAGGCCGGTAGTTAAGGCGGCTGCGTCGAGCTCTTCTGAGAGGCGAGAGCTCTGCCTGGTCGGGCCGCCGGAGTACCTCGAAGAGGCAGATTTGGAGGTGTCGGAGACATATCGGAGGGCATGTGCGTTTCCGGCTCTGGGATCGATGCCGGTGGGGGACACACTGCGGCTCGGCTCCTGGGAGACGGCGCCGTATGACGGAGCGTCGTTCTCGCGCGCATAGCGCAGAAGGGAGGGTTTCGAAGGCATAGCGTCGTCGTCTAATTGCGGAGAGGGAGGAACTGAATTCGGGTCGACCGTATCGTCAGCATGTTTGAGGACGCTCGACACGTGTGAGAGGTTAGAAGGGCGGCTTCGAAGGGTGGACGGGCTGGATGTCTGGTGGTGTGCCGTATTATATGGGTCAGAGTCGAGCTGGGCGGATGACGAAGAAGACTCAGGATTCGAGGCAGCGGCGGCAGGGCTGTCGGTAGTAGTAGTGGAACCAGCTGCAGGTGCAAGAAGAGGCAATGGTTCTAGAGCCAAAGCAACCGTATCGGCGTCAGGGTCGGGAGGGAAGGGCGCCGCAGGCTTGCTTTTGTGGCCAGAGGGTTTTCTTAGGCTCATGGCTGTTCACCAACCGGTGCCAGTGGGCAGCGGGCCGGGCAGAAAGAGGCAGGCAGAAGAAAGAAGCAAGTGACGGGTCAGAAACAGGCCCGACAGCGACAGGGAAGGGCGGGTACGCGTAGTGTGAGTGGACTGGGACTGCTCGCGAGGAGTGGACTTGACTCTGGCGCATCAGCACGGCAGCAGCGTAGCGTATGGAGGGGCTGCTGCTGTGACTTGACACCAGACTGGAGCTGGACCGGACGGACTGGAGGGGACCGCCTGGAGGGGAGGCGAGTGGTGACTGGGCTGGAGGGGGAGTGGGAGTCGTGGTGGGGTGGCTAAGGCGTCGTCGGGGGTGCGATCCTGATCTGATCCAACGTGTGTGTGATGTGGACAGTGGCCCTGCCTAGCCCTGCCTCTGCGTCTCTGCGTAGACGGTACGGGACGGAACCTTGTATGGCCAAGTTTGTGCGCAGCCTGGTGTTGGACAGAAGTGGTTCCTCTAGGCTGCCTTGCCTTGCCTGCTGCGCTGGGTTGGCTGAGATGGATGGGATGTGAGGTGAGCTTGTGTGTGTGTGTGTGTTGTTTGTTTGGCCGCCGGCTGTCTCGCTTGGGGACGGGAAAGTGCCGGGGGCACAGCACGCTAGGGGTTTTTTTTTTTTTTGGGGGGGGGGGGGGGGGTTGGATTCAATCGGTCGAAACTCCACGGGGCGGGAACCACACCGGAGTTGGGCGACGTTAATGGACGCAAAAAAGAGAGGTGCTTTTCTTGATGCCGACCTCTCAGCGTGCTTCGAATACGTGTGAAGATGAAAAAAGAGGGCTGGCCAGTGGACGAATGGCAGTGGCAGTGGGTGTGGGGGGTTTAGCCTTCCTAGAGAGGGCCTGTGAGCCGTGCAGCCTCCCTTGACCCTGGGCTCGGGTGCGGTTGACGGCGCTGGAACTTGAGGTTGGGTCCAGTGTGTGCTGCTGGTGCTGGCCAGGGGGCCCAGCATTGGCGATGAAGGGCGTCACTTTCTTGCTCTGTTTAGGGCCGTGCAGCACGAGATGGGGCAGCATTCCAGACTCGGCTCCACAGCGGCGTTTTGGCCGCAGGCACAGCGCCATTGGAGCCTGTAGTAAACATTTCGACTTCATGGGGGCCCGTCATCGCCATGTTATTGCACCTACGCATGTCTCATTCCAGCCCAATTCCATACGTAAACATGGCTTGCGGTGTAGCCAGCCAGCCCGGTCGAGACTAAGAGAGCCGCTCCCTTCCATTACAAATCCGAACACGGTTATTGGTAGTCGCAACGAGATCCAGGCACTGCTGTACGGTTGTACCTGACGGTGAGATTCACCAGAGGTGGTGGTGGTGTGGCCGTTGCCCAAACCCAAGGGGAACGTCGGGATGCGGCCGATCCCATGCTGGTGCGACCTGCAGCTGTCTTGTCGTCTGCAGCCTGCAGGACGATCCCAAACCTGCAACTGGGCGGACGGCACAGCATGCAGCCCAGGAACCCGGAGGGGATGTAAGCCTGCTGGGCGACGGGGGATTTGACTCGTGCCAGCAGCAGAAGTGCATCTTGCTGGATGCACTTCTGGTGAAGACGGCCAATACCTCGGCGCAGTATACATGCCTCACAGCATCTGCAGCCAGCTTCACCACCAAACGCCAATTGGTGAAGTTGAAGAAACGGAGGGCCACCTCCAGTTCCAGTGCACTGCTGCTGGTGGACAGATCGGTCACCTTTCCGTTCCAAGGGTTCCGGCGGGACTCTCTTCCCAGGCCCCTTGCCATGGCCTGACCTGCCGCCAGTGTTGGTGATGATGCGCAGGAGGATTCAGGGACTTGAGGGGCGATGCACAGCGCAGAAGATGGCCTGGGTTTGTGGTGCTGCGCCGCAGACAGGCACATCACGGACGGCCAAGCCCAGATCGAGGATGAGATTGGAGGCTATTGACGGCTCGGGCGGTAGCGTCAGCGGGAGCCCACGCTGCTTTCCACGCCGAATGGCACCTGTGAGCGATTTCATTAGCAACTCGTGCATTATGACCAGGGGCAAGGTCGGGTCTGATCAGGTGAACGGCGCGGGATGACTCCATTCACGGCGTATCAACCACTGCTACAGCCATTCTCGCCCATTAGAGCTCCCGATTAACGCTTCACTAGCCCACTCCAAAACCGTCGTGCCGAAGCAGCCCTGCACGGATACGGATATAGAGTCGCAAAGGCCGTGCGCTGCCAGGGACAGGCTGCAACGGCGTCACCAGCGGGTAAAAAATTTAGAAAATGGGAAAGCCGAGGCGTCGTTCGTTGGAGATGGGACGGGAGAAAGTGCACCGCTTCCCGAGGGGCGATCGGCTTAGATAAGCCCGTTACATTCCACCACGCGCCGGTCCGCGCTGTTGGCAGCTGCCCGTTGGTTGCTCAAGTGGTGCTTTCTCGATTGGTGGGCAACTCAAACTGCCTGCCCGTCTGACACGAGGCAACATCGATACTGCGTGTTGAATCAACCGTTGCCGAGCTGCTTCTGCAACTTTCACCCAAGGTTCTGCGTTAATTATCAGCCGGCATTGTGGCTTCAGGCTTCCACAGCTGTCTGGGCACCTGGGGAAATCTTTACCGGCACCGCAGACCCGCAATTGGGAAACATCAGTGTTGGGTGTTCGCAGCATGTCACAGGGGGCATTCACAGTGTTGCATCCTCCTCCTCCGCCGCATTCTCGCAGCAACATCCACCTGCAAAACAACGTCCGAAGGCCGGCCTGGGGACTTGTCATCACATCAATCACATCAATACGAGCATTCCTCTACTCCGTAAGCTATCTTTGCTATCAGAAGAGCTGACGGTTCGCCGACCCCGGCCATCAACCAACATCCTTCTGTCCGTCATCCCCAAGCGTGGGATGCCGGAGCCAACCACCGCCAGCACATCGTGCTCACTCACTCTCCAGTCATTCCAAGAAAGCAACTAGGCGCCAGGGACGCAACACCAGGTCATACGTCGGCGCCAGCGACGACACTCGTGCGTCAACACGATCCGTCTCCACCGCGCATGACGATGCCGCGCGCTGCACGCATAAACCCTAATTCCAGCGTGAGGACAGAGGCAGAGGCACGAGAGGTCTAAGTTGCGCTAGCCTGTACCTTACGCAGTAGGTAGGTAGGTGCCTTGCCAGGCTTACCTAGGGTGAGGTAGCTTTCATTTTCAGCCTCGTGTCAGATTTCTGGAATCCTGGAATCCCACACTACGACTGCGCGGCCGCCAGTTGGTTGGTTGTCGCCTGCACAGATCTGCTCGCCTTCTTTTGCAACTTCCAAGGCGGTTGTTGGTTGGTTCCCAATCCAAAATAAACACTGCATCGCATCCAAACACTTTGCGCTTGGGGCGGGTGCGTCCAATCTGCTGTCCAAATCTCACCGTCTTAATGCCGGCCCCTCGCTGGATCCATGAACCCTGTCCACCGTACCCGTGGGCCGTCCTCGGCCGTGCCTTTTTTTCTTTCTTTGTTTTTGCTTTTTTCTTACAGGCCTCCAAGTTTTACGGCGTTCCTCACCGATCCGAATCGGCGGTGACAGCCCGCAGCGCCCCTCCGAAGACTGAGACTTTTCCACCCAACCACGAGCAGATAATTACAACGTACATCTGCTCTTTCGCTCGCCCTGCCGTGGCCCCATTTCGCAAATCGACGATCCCCGATCTTTATATCATCGCTCGCTCGGTCACGACCCGGAATTTCGCCCGCCCACGCACATAGACGCACGCCGTTTTCGATCTCGGCCCCCTTGTGCCGGCCCGCGCTGCATGCCTCGCTCGGCCGTCTGCGCTGTTAATAGCCTCTCTCATCTTCTGTTTCCCCTCCATAGTGACTCCGCCCGGGCTCCGTCGCCACCCAGCCTCGAAAACCTCCTTTCACCCGACCTCGACCCGTCCACACCGCCCATCATATGACGGCCGCGATGACTGTTTTGCAACCACATCTGCCTCTATGTACGCTAGTGTCCTGCCGTTCCGGCGTGTCCTTGCCTTGCGCATGACTTGAATCTCAACGTGTTTTTTGTGGACGACGCGTGTTCCTTGGCGATATCGGTAGAAGCAGTAAGGCCATCGCGCTCCACGTGGTGGCGTTTCCCGGGCCTCGAATCCGGCCCTTTGAGCTTCGACATTCCGGGAGACTTGCGCTGTCCGGACTTTCGGAGCTGTGTGGCTGGGTTTCGTCTGAGGTGGCTGGCCCTAGTGGGACCGGCGACCGTCGGCGGAGCCCCGATGACACGGATGCCCCGTCTCCGGTCCAACTCCGGACTACCAACTCGGGCCTTGGAATGAGCTTGGCGTGTTATTTTCAGCCTCCTTCGCGCTTTCACTCCCGACCGTGTACTGAGAGTCGGCGTTTTACAGCGCCTCCCAGAGGCCTGCCATATCACAGGGCGTGCAGCCGAACACGTCATGAACTCACGCCTTCCATTTACTGGCATCGGCTATCAGAAAGGCGCGGAGCAGTATCCCCACCTGGATTTTGTGTGTTCCAATGACACAGGAAGACGTGCTGTCTACTCAATATCGTTGGAGTCCATACCGTGAGTGATGTGGTTCTGGTTCATGTGTGCTGCATGCATGTCAAAATGACCAAGTCAAGGCAGCATAGGTCGAGACAGAATGTGCGGTGATGAAACATACCCTGAATCAGCCAACGTACTCGGTAGACGTGCTGTGACGGGCGGCAGATGGTAAAATACGTCGGAATGTCTCTGTGCCTTTGGGTAAAATCCATCGCGGCCTTGAGCTTTTCCTAATGAAAGCAAAATGGTTCAGTCGTTGCGCCGTTTGATGTAATCACTACGTGTTTTAGGATTCTTTTTTTCTTCTTCGCTGCTATAACGTAGTTTATGGCTGAATTCCATCTAATCTTCACGGCTTCGTAATCCAATTGTGACGCGTGTTGGAGACTAGTTGTCCGAAATACGGGTCTGTTCATCGCTCCTCTTGAGTCCTTCGACGCCTATACCTTCATCTGCGTATATTGTCCCAGAAATTTCAGATTGTAGACACTTTGACATACCTTAGTCCGTCTGATTTCAGTTCTATCAATCCCGACGTCGACGTCTTTCCATCTAGTTAATAAGTATTGAACAACGTGCCAGTTACCAATTGTAAAGACCGTCCAAAAACAACCGTAAGTGACATCTGGGTAACGTTTTATTTCATAAATAACTGATACAAGACAGGCCTTGGAACACGGCCTTGATTTCTATACCCCAATTATGAAAATATGGACATAAACGCAACACTTTCCCTCTTCACTATCTATCTTACCCCTTTATCCTCCCGAACAGCTCACCAGAGTTTACAAAACAACACTTTATAGGTAGGCGATCATCGCTATACTTGTTATCCGCGCAATCATCCATCATTTTCGCCGGTTACTTATTCATCCCTGGGCTACTGGGAATAGGGCCGCGACAAAGATAACAATCCAGAGCTTAACCACCCGAAAAGAAGCACTAAAGTAAGTGGATATCTTTAACCACTTTAGCAGTCCATGGAGTGGCATGCATCAGCTGGCATCATGCCAGGTGTCGCGACTATTTTGAGAAGGCTGAGAAATATGCTTGCCCAAGATTGATAGGGAGAAACAGGCTTATATATCCTGAAGTAACTCAGATCCGTGACAAGACTTTTCATTGACGACGACAGGTAGGTATGTTGCCTCGATGTTCATCTCGTTACTGTGACGCTTGGAAGAGCGCCACAGAAGTTATTTGGATAGGATGAAGGTACGTTATCTAATGGTGCATGAGGGACCTTTAAATGTGAACCCATTCGAAGCCCTTTACTGAGCCAAGATTCCCCTTCATGAAGATGATGAAGACATTTGCCGTGCTCTGCTTCTCTCGAATTTCTGATAGACCTACTAATTCCAGTCCCGTCGAAACGACCCCAAAAACATTGTTGTCCCTCAAATTCCCAAGCATGCTGTTATAATACTCTATATTAATTAAACAACCGCAGAGTACACTGCGGCCAGTTTAGATCATGTAAATAAGTTAGGCGTGCGCTGAGTGGATGGTTTGGAACCACCTTAGACACGACGGTAGAATGGTAAGGACAACTCCGATTTTTGCGCGTATTCATATTTCTATTCCTAGATAGCAAGGATGCTTCTGGCTACAACTGATTGCGAAAGCTCAAGACTCCCATACCAAAATGATGACAGAATCCACCATGTCTTCCTCCGCTTCCCCTTCGCAACTCACAAGCCTAGATCCTCCTCCCTTTTTCACGTAAACCTGCCAGACCTCCCCATTATCCCCAACCACAGCGTCCGAAAACGACCAGACATTCCTCACTCCCCTCCAAGTTACGACGCTCTTTTCCGCTGTCTTATCGAGCACGATTCCCTTGCCGAGCGGCAGCTCTGCCTCTTGGCCGTACTGCATCGCGCCCTGGAGGTCCGCGTCGCTCGTCATGGGCACGACCTCGAAACCAGCGCAATAGTGCGTGAGGGAGTACCCGTTCACCAACACCCAGTTGTCCGCGAAGCGGAAGCGCTGCAGGAAGCAGGCCTCGCCGCACACGGAGGTCACAAGGTGCGCCCGGCTGGGGTCAAAGAGGTGGCGGGACTTGTAGTGGTGGAGAGTCAGCGGGGAAACGCCCAGGTCGTAGGTTGGGGCTTGCATGTTGTAGAGGGCATCTGTTGGGGAGTAGAAGCTCGAGAGGATGTGGAGGGGCATGTCGGTGTGGCTCGTCACGCAGCCGTGGAGGACGCTGTCCCAGTGTGTAAGGTTGGCGATGGGCGGTCCTTTAGGGTCGTAACAGGGTAGTTCGGAGATGATTGATGCCGCTGGGGGTGTAAGGAAGATCGCGCCGCCTCCGTGGGTGACAGCTGTCTCGTTTTCGACCGACCAGTCAGGTCGCTCGCTCGGAATTCCGATGTAGTAGGGGCTGGAAGCGTCGAACTTGGACAGCTTGGTGAGCAGCAGCCCTGGAGTCGGAAAGAAGATGTCATCATCCACGACACCAAGGTACTTCTTGGGGGTTTCGTCGTCGGCAAGTGCTTGGTTGACTTCCAAGAGAATGTCGACCATTTCCAGGTATCTGGAGATGGGATCCAGGCCGTCATCTAAACTCAGGACTATGGCATCAATACCAGATTCTCGAAGCTTGTCGTGGGTCTCCCAGGCTTCCTTGATTGTCGAGTTGTGGAGCCCGATGACGACGCCCGCACCATTGGAGGAGCCATATCCGTCGGTGAGCCATCGCTGCCAGTCCCTGATGAGGCAGTTGTTAGCGTACGTGAGACGGTTGTAGGTGGTTGAGATGCCAAAGAGCAAGTCCGAAGCATCAATGGTTCCTGGTGCGGGGCTCTTTGTGATGGTCAAGCTTGTTTCCTCGTTGATGCCCAGGACCTGATCTTCGTCGTCCCATCGAATGCTCTGAAATTTGCTGTCGGTAAAAGCTCTCTCGATATTCGTCATTGAAAGCCTTTTCGGGGCCTTTTCAACTGATCGGACTCGTTGAGACAACAACGAGATGTCCTGTGTAAGGCCATGCTTCTCAGCAACCGCTCTCAGGTATCTTTCAGCGTCGAGCGTAAGTGTAGTAGGGCTGCCCTTCTTTGGTTTGACCACCGGCACGAGAGGGTCCATGTCGATGATTTCGAATCCATCCTGTCGGCTCCGGACTACCTGTACCAAAACAAAAAGAAGGACGAAAAGGAAGGTGGCCGCATGGGGGGCCGTGGCGTGGTTGTGGTAAGCATAAAGAGGCTGCATATTGAAAATTGGTTGAGATGGTCAGACAAAATCAGCTGCTGAGACGATACCTGTGAGGGGCATCACTTGATGCGCCCGAGACCGATCCATGGTCAAAGGAGAGATTGCCATCCTTTTGAGGGGATCGCGGGGGATGTCGACTTCGGTAAAGGGATGATGGCGGAATTCAATTAGCCTCATGCGTGAAACTATGACTCATGGAAGGGTCTCACTGCTAGCCAGCAAGGTAAAAAGCTACAATCGTCCCAGTAAAACGCCATAAGGGTGCTCTCTCCAATGCCTCCCGGGTGAGACAGGGCACATGCCATTCTTTCTAAAAGCGACCGACCGCGGCGCCTCGATGTTGTGAGAGAATGGGGAAGGGCCAATATTTCACAAAACATTCTTCTCGGAGAATGCATGAGCCACAGTCAAGATTCAGCGTCACTCAGGAGGTTTGAAGTTTACAACGGCGCCGCCAGGGCAACATTCCGCTACCAACATGGTGATCGGGTCTCCCTGTTAGATAGCGACTTCAACGACTCCTGGTACATTGGCATATCAGTGCCATCAGCGCCGACGCAATGTCGAACCATGGGAGACAAGCAAGAAAAGCCACCCGGTGGTCCAGATTGCGCTGGTCGAGGGCAGACAGCGACTTCGTCCATTGAGATGCGGTCGAAGAGGCTCTTTGCGGGGTTCTCGAGTTACACGTACCGGCATCTGACCACTTTGAGGTAGGTCCATGGGAGCCTGGAGCCAACGAGCAATGAACCTCGGCCCGGCGAGAGGAGATGAACGGCCGGGTTCGTGAAATGAATCGGACGGAGAGGATGTGCGACCCGGAAGGGGCCCGTTTTGGGCAATAGTTCGTAAGAGACGACGGACTGCTCCCGTGTGATTATCTAAGGCCCTTTCTTTTTCGGACTGTTGGGGGAAGACGGGCCGCTTACGTCGATGCTTCCCGGTGACTTCCAAACGTTCGTTGGCCTCACCATTTTACAGAGTCCTCGATGGTGACAACCTCACGTCGCACAGCCCCTCGTCTAGCACCGTTCATAGGATAGGCCTAAACCCCTCGGAACCATCGCAGCAGTCTCGCGTAGGACCTCTCGGAGATATTATCAGCTATCACACGAAGCTGTTGCTTCTCCACACATTTATTTCTCCCGATGCAGTGCCACGGAGCAGTGGTGCAGCGCCGGCCACGACGAGTTTGCGTCGAGGGCGAGCGGTAAGACCGTGAGGGATGTGGTCGCACCGAGTGAGGCAACCGTTGTCGCCTCCTCAGGTAAGTACTACCGGAACTATTCGTCGCCCCGGGAGTCGCGACTTAAGCTTCGCTGCCCTCTTCGTCTGCACAACCCTTACCCTTCCGGCCCTCAGACCTCCAGTTCCTCTCACCACGTCAAGGATCGATATGGACCTTCATTTACCAAGCGGGAAGCTGATCTCGAGGGCAGGTTATTCGAGAGGCTAAAGCACTTGAGGGATGCCGATCGTTCGCTCGACTTCGGCTCATGAGAGACACCTCCCGCTCGCTCTGGTTCCCCGTCACAGCTAAATGAACAGCGGCTGGCCTCGTCCTTGGCCGCCGCAGAATGTGAAGCTGCCCATCCGTCCGCCCGAGCTACACAACCACGCTTTGCACGCGTGCGGTGTACAACCGCCTCTCCGTCTCTGCATGGCAAAAGAGCAAAATATCCCGGAGTCGATGCGTACAGCCGTCACTGCTTCCCTCCTCGCGTCGCACCGCGCATGGCGACCTCGCCACTTCTCTCCTGTCACTGACTGCGGTGTCACCGAGACAGTTTACAGCCGTCTGAAACCATGATGGCATCGTTTTTCTTCAATGAACCTTTGAGGAGCCGCAGTTTTTCTGGATTTGGAACCCGCTCGGCTTCAAGGTTCTAGTCTGACAACCCTGTCCGGATGGCTTGCCGTGGCGTCCAAACACGGCGGCGTTCGTCAGGATCTGGTGGGGTTGCCATCGGCTTCTCCAGCATCTCCAAAGATGGGAAATGCCATCGACAAACGCCTGGATATCGGTTCATCTGCCTGCGGCAAGGGTCCGAGAAGCGGTGGCAGTCCCTCCCCCCTTGGCCCCTGCTAGGCGCCTGGGCCGTTTTGTTGACCGGTGGTCTATCTCATCACCAGCACCTCCGTTTGCAGCGACCGGGCCAAGCAGCCGCGGCCACGATGGGCTCGATTCTGTTGAAAGTAGCGGTGCGCGGGAACCCGCAGAAACCCAACGCTTAACGAAGAAATTTAACGCAGCGCTAAGCAAGGGGTTGTTGACTCGGCCATGACCCAATGCCGCTCTCAATATTCCAACATCCCATGGTCTAGCGATCTGATGCCATTCCCAGCGTAACCGCAGCAACATAACCGAAAAGCATCCAGCACGTCTGATACCGGTTCCCGGGGCCCAGAAGAAAGCTCAGTTTGGACCAGTCCTTTACTCGAGCCCATGTCTTGCTTGGCATGCCCGACGGGACTGCCAAGTAGGAAATCTTAACGCTTTGACCTCTTCCTGATGAGTCTATACGCCAGACGATGGGTTGCACCTCCAGATGGAGCGGCTTCTTGTGCTTCCCATCGGACATTTTCCTTGTGCTTGTACACCTGCAAGCTCGTGGGGAGGGAGCAAGGGACCATATGGTGACAGCTGCAACCACCCCCCCAAGTATAGCCATACAGAGGGACGATCCGGACCAGCCTTCTCGAAGAGCCATAGAATATCTGAGGAGGGGCATTGGCCTGCCTACGGATATGCACATAGGCTGGCCACAAAGGAAATGGCTCGACTTTGGCGGTCTGACGAAAGACCAGCCACCACCCTGCCCATGGTGAAATCTTCATCGAAAAGGGGCCAGAGCTCATGACGCGTTACTGCAATGACAAGCTCATCCGCCGCTGCAAACCACAACTCAGCATCTTCGCAGCTTCTTTTGCCTTACTCGCAGAGCAACAGACGGGCCACGTGTGCCGAGTCGAGTTGACGTTGCCCTGAGATCCTCAACGTAGCAGGATGACCGGCTTTGTTGTACCATCTAGACCAACCTACCAGGCTCAGTGGCCAGATGGCACTTCATGCGACTATCCGACAGCCCACTCTACAAAGTCCACCCCCGTGCGCATCCAAACACGGTGCTCATCCCTGTTTGGCCTCTGCGGAAGCTGCTGCAGTATTTGCCCTGGCAAACTTGCCCAGTCACTCTGATACTATGGCGGATGAGCCCCGGGGTCTGCTGTGAAGCCCCTTTCGGCTGAGTTGGTGGAATCTGATGAAACCCGCCTAGCCTCGATCTCTGGCCTGCAGGCCGGTCATGGGGCGTGAGTTGAGTGGCGCGGCAGCTCCTCTCTCCCGCATTCGGCTGTCCAACGACTTGGTCGTCTGCCAGTCCCAACCTTTTCGGCAAAGGTGCGGAGACCCCTGTATGGAAGCTTCCCCGGAGCCGTTTGGCCCATCCGGCCCTCTTACACCGAACGACACATCCGGTAACTTGCGGCCAAAACACATAACCTTCACGTAACCTCACCTCATCAAACTTGACCTTGGGAGAGTCCTTGGGAGAAACTTATTAGATCACAGTCAGCCGATGCTCTCGGGCCCTCCATCTTCCCTTCCAAGGTACCAGTCATCTATCATTTCGTGGCTTCACCTCGATACGGCAAAAGAAAGAGCGGTGGCCGGGCACAAACGGATGCCTTAATTCTGAGAGGTCGATTCCAAGACACCGCGACAAAGACATCTGCACCGAGAGCGCCGAAACTCAAGGAGGAGCCATCGATCCCCGTACTGGACTGCAAGCTCCGTTGGAGAAATTGGCTGTCTCTCCAAGAAAGCCGACATTCTCGACACCCTTGTCCTGGAAAAATTTGCCAGCGTGTGCTGCACGCCCGTCTTCGGTGAGGCGCCAACCCCCGGAGCGAAGACGTCAGGTGTTTGTCGACTGCCAAAGGAGCCTGGTAGTCTGCTCCCCTTTCTCTCCCGGTCTCGCTACTCCTGCAGGACCTGTCTTAAGTCACCCATCTTCCCCCTTTTAGGGACAGGTTCGCCTGCACTAGTTCATCAGGTCCTCTCCGTATCTCAGGGTAGACACACCACTTCCAAGACACCCTCACCCTGCAAACAACGCGGCAAGATGCTTTCCCTATCTTCTCTTCTTAACCCCTCGCCTCCTGGGCCGGTTCCTGCTCCTCGGTTCCTTCCAAGTCCTGCCATGTCCTCGCCGGGAAGCTGCTACGCGGACAGAGTCTCGCCCTACTTGGACCGACCCGCCATCCCCAAACACAAGATGCCCAAGGAGGCCGCCCTCATGTCCAAATACAAGCCGAGGGGCGTCATCAAATACTACCCCTTCGAGAACATTGACGAGATGTCCCGGCGAGACGTCCTTCGCTTTCGTGTCACCCCCTTTGGCCGTATCCAGGAGTCTTGCGCCCACATCCCTTACAACAGCGGCAAGAAGGACTTCTTCGAGAAGACTGGACGGGAGAGCTTCGAGGGTGAGTGTAGTCGGTTGTCCAAGGGAGCCTTTGCTGACGGACTTGTCCAGTATTCAAGTATGAGTTCAAGGTCCCAGGAGAAGACAACGAGTTCACCGTCATGTGGGACTATAACGTCGGGCTCGTCCGCATGACTCCTTTCTTCAAGTGTTGCAAATACTCCAAGGTAAGTTGTCTGTGTGTGTTCTGAGAGCCCCGCTAACAGCTCAGACTGTACCGGCCAAGATGCTCAGCCTTAACCCTGGCCTCAAGGATATCACCCACAGCATTACGGGTGGTGCGATAGCTGCTCAGGGTGAGTTAGCTTGACCTTGTTCACCACTCGACGAGTCTGACAGCGATAGGATACTGGATGCCATATGAATGTGCCAAGGCAGTGTGCGCTACCTTCTGCTACAACATCGCCGGAGCCCTTATCCCGATATTTGGCCCCTCGTTCCCGACTTTGTGCATTACGCCGGGCTCCCCAGACTACCAGCGCATGGTGATCGACCCGCGGATCATTGAAGACGCCATCAGAGAAGCCGACCTCTCACGAAACGTCCAGCACCAGGGCTACCCATCTGCAGGGCTCGGCCCCATTTTCAACATTGACCGCCGGCCGATGCGTTCCCTGCGGGACGATAGGCGGCTCCGCCTCAATACTCGCTTGATGAGTCCCTACAGCGATACCGATGGAGAAGGCCATCGCTCGTGTCCGGATTCGGCATCGAGCAACGGCTCAGACAGCGTTAGCTACAGCTACGGATACCATCCGGCACCGCCGCGCCCCCATCAGCCGCCCACGTCTGGATGGACGGCCGCGAATCGCCCTGACCCTTACAGTCTGGTGGACGAGAGCCACAGGCAGCCGCACCCGTACCTCAGTGCGGTCCCACGCTTTACCCCCTTGAACAGAAACACCGCCACTCCCCGGCCGCTGTGGGCGCACAAACGGCCGATCAACCACGACGACAGTGACGGGGGCCGCGACAGCGGGGAGAGCAACCACGGCAGCAGCCCTGCTCTGAGCTACGTGTCGGAGCAGCGGCGGGACGAGGAGTCCGACGCCGAGCTGGCGGAGCAGAACGCCGCTCTCGGACTGATGACGCTGAAGACCGCCCCCCGAAAGGAGCCGGCATACCTTAGGGATCTGGACAGCCCAGACGTCCACCGCAGTAAGCGGCGAAGAGCCACGTCGGCGTGAGGGATGCTGAAGAGGAAATTGGGGGCAGGACAAAATGGACGATTTGACGTAATCTAGATTCCCAAGTATGCTCGCGCACTTGTCATGTGTTTCTTTTCGGATGGGTGTTGTAAGGGGGTGTGGACTAGACTAGGACGACTCAGGTCTCGTGACGATTTCCAAAAATCTTGTTCTTTTCAGGGGGAGGGCGCGGTGTCGATGTTCAGGACAACAAAAGTATCTAATAACCAAACCAACGCCAAAATGTCTTCTTCTGCATTCGTAGCAATCATGACCAACTTTTCCCCAGCCGTGCCCTCCGCTCACAAACCCATCACCGTGACTCCCTCCTCGCTCAAACCTGGTTCCCCTTCTCCGCCGCCTTCTTCAGCTTGAATTCCTCAATCCACGCCTTGGCTCTGGCCGCGGGCACCATGTACACTCTCACGATGCCGTCCACGACCTCGACGTTGCCGCCGCTCAGCACCTTGAGCAGCGCCGCCTTCTTGCCGACCTTAACGAGCCCGCCCTTGACCGTCTCCATGTAGCACTCGACGCCCTCGGGCGTGTACGCGCCCTCCTGGTCCCAGGGGACGGGCAGGATGTAACCCAGGTGGTCCGCAAGACACTCCTGTTCGTTGAAGGCCTTGATGAAATCGCTCTCCATGTGCACAGGGTACAAAAACACGGCGGGAAAACTCAGGCTCGATGCCGGATCATCCTCGTCCGGCACGAGTCGCATCCGCGCGTCCTCCATCTCAGGCGGCTGCGCCGTCTCGCGCGTGCGAATCGTCCTCGCCGCCAGCGCCGCCTTCAGCAGCGTCTCCCTCCTCCTCTCCTTGCCCTTCCTCTCGGCCTCCTCCTTGGCCTTGGCGTCCGCCCGCTCCGCGGCCTTGATGATCTCCGACGCCACGCCGCGCAGCGCCTTGTTCTCCGGGTCCAGCGCCAGGCCGCGCGCGCACGCGTCGTCCGCCTCGGCGATGCGGTCCACCTTTAGCAGCGCGCGCGACGAGCGGTAGTACGCCTTGACGTTCTTGGGGTTCAGCCGCAGCGCGAGGCCGCAGTCGGTCCAGCAGGAGCGGAAGTTGCCCAGCTCGAGGTGGCACGCCGCGCGGTTAACGTACAAGCTCTCCAGGGCGGCGCGCTGCTTCGAAATCTCCTCGTCGTCGTCTTCAACTTCAATGTCGCGCTCCTCGCCGTCGTCCGCCTTGGCGGTTTCCGTGTGGTACGTCTTCTCGCCCTTTGCGCGGCGGCGCTCCTCCGCGGCCAGGATGTCGAGACCCTTGGTGTAGAACTCCTTGGCGTCAGCGAAGCGCCGCGCCTTGAAGCACTCGTTGCCGCGGTCCTTGAAGTCCTCGCCGTTCTCGCGGGGGGTTCCTTCGTAAGCGAGCGCCTGCAGCGCCGCGACGTCGTCGTTGTCCTCGAGCTCCGTCATGAAGAGCGGCGACTTGTTGATCTCGGCCAGGATCTCGTCCGGCGTCTTGCCGCTGAGCAGTGCGTGGCCGGGCGGGAGGGCCGCACCGTTGGCTGCGCCCGGCGTGGAGGCGGCGGCCTGGCGCTGCGCTTCTTCTTGCTGCGCGATGAAGGCATCGGCCATCTGCTCCGTCAGTGCGTCGAGTTGCTGCTCTGCCACCATCTTGGAATGATTGCCCCGCTCTCTGGTTTTACCCCGCTATCGTCACTTTGGCTCTCAGTTTTGTGTCGAACTTTCCCCAGTTCCTTGGTGAAATCCGGGTGATAAATAATGTGATTGGGTATTGCTGAGTGTGAGGATTTTCGCCGTAAATGATTGGTCTCACTTGAGATGTGGTGTGGTCGTGTATGACTCCGAATGAAAAATTTGGAGGTGATTGTGGTTTTGCGCGGTGACGATTTTCATTGGTGCGCACCCAAATTCTGGAGTTCATGGAGAAGCTCAGAACCTCATCGAACATGAACTCGTTGATCAATTCTGGATTGACGAACAACATCGTTCGAGGCTTATATGAGAATTAGTCTCAATATAAAATATTCTCAATGTCATCGTCCCATGCCCCGACCACAAATTGATTGAAACAGTCAGTTCTATTAAAGCGAATACGCTATGTAACTGGCCATGTATATCCTTGCGCCTAACTGATGCTGTCCAACTCCATCCCGTGCTCGCTCGCTTTCAAGCCAACGAGAGATGTCTCCCGTCTATACGAGGCTTCCGGTAAGCCAGCCGATTCCAACGCCTAAATTCAATCCACATCCGTAACGCCATGCCGTTTTGGCTCAAACAAACAAACTCCCCGTCTATCGCCTTGTAACCTTTTTTGGATGGTAAAGTCTTTTGAACCCACAGCGACCTCATTTCGTGCCCCTTTTCGTGATGATACGAAACATCACACCACTCATCCATTTTCGTGACATTCATCCACGGCGTTTACTCGTCGTCCGAAAACACCTCCGTAACCGTCACGCGAGACTCCTTCTTGCGCAGGGCAGGCAGGCCGTCCTCCTCAAAAACCTCCTCCTTCCGCTCACGCTTCACAGAGAAGCACTGGAACGCACCGATCACGGCCACAACTGCGCTGCCATACCACGCCAGCGCCGTGCAGTCGACCTTGCTTCCGAAAGTGTACAGCCATCCGGCGACGGGCGGGGCGATCATACGGAAGCCAGCAGCCGCACTGGCTGCCAGACCGTTGACCTTGCCGAGAGCCTTGGGAGTCGGTGTGGCCTCCTTGATCAAGATCAAGAGAAGCGGGTAGAGGATGATTGACAGAAGGTTGCGTACGGCCAGACAGGTGTAGATGGCGGGGTACAGCAGCGATTCGGGGACGAACAGCAGGCTGGGGACCATGACGTATGCAATCGGGTGCAAGACGGTGACGACGATGAACAGACGATAGACGCCCAACTTCTCGGCGGCAAAGGGGAAGATGACGGCCTGGACGAAGAGGGCAATAACGCCGTTGACGGCCATGATCATTCCCACCGCGCGCAGCGAGAGACCGAGACCACCAGGCGTGTAGAACGGGCTAGACGGCGAGGCGAGGATGGACATGGGGTTGGCCGAGGCGCGGTCATCCTCAAAGAAGATGGGGAGCAGGTGGTCGTAGGTCATCGAGTGGTAGGTGAAGATGCAGAGAGCAGCAATCAACGACATGATTGGCTTGATGTAGATGTTGCAGGATTGCTCCATTTTCTTGGCTTGGGCGTTATCATGGCCACGAACAGTTCCGTAGTTGTCGTCTCTCATGTCGACGGCGGGTCTCTTCATGGCATCCGAGGTCTCCAGCAAAGGAGTCTCTTCCGACGCAAAGGTGTCATCAGGGAGGAAGACACGGGGCTGCATGTCGGGGTGAGTCTCTTCCAGCAGGAAGTAACCCAAGATGATGCTGACGAACAGAAGCGTCGCGCAGACGAGGTTAGGAAGCAGATAGGGGTAACGGTAGAAGACGCCACCGACGGGGAACAGACGGGGGAATGCTTCATGGGGGTCGGCAAAGGTACCGCCAATAAAGGGACCAATGATGGTGCCGATGGACCACACGAAAGGCATGACAGAGAAGGCGCGGGCTACGATATTAGCACAACGTATAAGTGAAGACATCATGGGGCGGATCTCTTACGCTCATGCTCTGGCTTGGTGACCAACTCTCCGACCATGGTCTGAATAACACCGATGTTGCCGTTGAGGAGACCGCCAATGGCTCGACCGATCAGGGCGATCCAGATGTTGGAGGCGAAGCCAACCATGACCATGCTGAACATGGTGCCGATGCATCCCAGGAGAAGTACGGGTTTACGTCCGATACGGTCAGAGAGACCGCCCCAGTACATGCCCATCAGGGCCTCCGCGAGGGAGAAGGACGAGATGAGAAGGCCGGCGTAGAAGGATGCATCTTCAGCGTTGCCGATCTGGAATCTCTTGACGAGCGCCCAAGCATAGGGAAAGATGGATGTAAGGGCGATGGGCTCGGCAAGGCGGACGATGGCTGGGAATTCAGTGTTAGTATGGGTGGTACAGTGTAATGGGTGGTAGAGAGGAACGCGGGTGTCATCGTGGCCTCCAAGACGAGACAGCAAATGCCAGGTTGGAGAATGTGCAGTGAGACGAGACTGGACGTACCAAGGAGGAAGAGCTGTGCGGTGGGGAAGTCGTCCGAATTGCGAGGGCTTTTCTGCTTGGTTAGGGCCATTGTCTCTCGACTTGGTTCAAGTCTTACGATGCGACAGAACACTCGACAAGAATCTACTGGAACGTAGGAACGTGAAGAGTGAAATGCCGGGTTGCGTGTACGCTTATACACGTTTCTGGTTCTCTGCTGGTCTGGTGACGACGACGTATGATATGACGATGATACGACAGATAGAACCAGGCAGAGGCGGCATCCGTTCTCAGATGGCGATGATGTGAGGGAGGAGAGAGAGAGGAATGTAAAGAGAGCGGAAGCAGGAGGGAGGGGAGGTAAATAATGATTCCCGAACGTGGATCCGTGTACGATAACGGCGTCCGGGGGTGACAACAGCGCTTGCAGAGGCCCGGGGTGCCAGATGGAGCTAGAAGAAAAGAAGGATGGCGGATGAAAGCGGGAAGCACGGCCGGAGCAGCGTGGTGCGGTGCAGTGAGGTGCGGGTTTGTCTTGGGGTGGGAGGGAGGAATGCAGATGACGGGCGGCGGAAGGTGTGAGATGCTTTTTTTTTTGTCCCTCTGCTCCTTCCTCTCTTTCCCGGCTGTCTGCTCTTTCTGACACGACTTACACCGTCCTCGGCACGGTGGCACACTACAGTGCGGCGGGGCTCTGCTGGCCTCACAGCATTGCAGACCTTGACCCGGGCCTGCAAAAGCCTGCAGCAGGTGGGGCGCAGATGGGAAAGCGGTTTCCAGACCGACGGCTACCAAGGACAGCAGCCGGGCCTGGCCACACACGGCGGGCAAGGAAGAGGGGAGCACTGTTGGCGTACCCGCTGCTGTCTGCACCTGCACGATGCACGGAGCAGCTCATGCGCAGGCACTCGCGGGCTCCGACGGCTAGGGTATGCAGATATGGGGGGACGCAAGCGGATTCGGCCTGGGATACTTACATAGTGGCGCCCACGGCCATGCGGGTGACGGGGGAGGGATCTTGCGCTAGTTTAGCGTCATTCGTAGCGCACGGGCCTTGGGAGAATATCCGCTTGCGAGTTGCGCTAGTTCCTCATGCAGTAGCTCGACGGTGACTGTTGTGTGCGCGGGAGTGGGAGAGTGGGAGTGGTGCGTAGTGGGTGGTGAGATTTTTCCTCTTCGCACTGTCACAGAGTAGGGACCGAAGGGGAAAAGAAAAGGTGAGGTAAGAGCCGGCTGTCGGTTCCTCGGACGAAGTAGCGCGAACTATCATGGGCGGGACGCAGGACACGGCTCATGTCCTTTTTTTTTTCTTGTCCCATTCTTTCTTCTTGCCCCTCGCCGGCTGACCACATCACACGGCCACTTAGGCCCAGGATCTCCCAAAACCTAATGGACAAGCTGCGCCTGTCAGCAACCCAACCCATCTACACACCAATGCCGGTTCTTAGTGGTTGGCCATTATTCTCCGCCCCTCGCACATTGGACGATGAGTTGTTCAGCCACTGGCGACGCTCGAAGGGGCAATTCACTCTCACCGAAAGCCTGCCAGTGCTGGCGTTGGTGCTGGTGCTGGTGCTGGTGCTGGTGATGCTGCCCACCACAGCCTCATGCGCCCTCGACTTGTTCACCGTCGAGTCAGCCATCCACCAGCCGAGGCGATGAAGCAGCAGTGCTTGCTCTGGGACGGTGTCGATGTCACCAACAAGCAGAGCACCGCTGTGGGCCAATGCCGACTGTCGCGTCTGGCCTGGTCTGGTCTGCCGCCGTGACCGGGTGTCACGATCTCACCGCAAGGATTACGAGCTGGAAACCAAGATGCTGCATGACACACGGCCGACATGGACTCTGAGAGCCGCTCTGCGAGGCTCCACGAATCATCGGTTTGGACTGGTCCAGAGTGTCTGTCGACCCGGCTCGTTTGGCAGCGAAATTGCTTACGCTGCGTCCCCTGCCGCCGTTGCCCACCTTCCAAACATTTCCCTGCAGCTTCCGCAATTCATGGCCCAATTCTGCCATGGCCGCGGGTGCTATTGGCTGGCGGCCCCGGAGCACTTGGGACGGCTGATTGGGCTACGACGCTGCGCGGTGCGCACTGTGCTGCTGTCTGCACTCTGCACTCTGCACCGCGCTTCAGTCTCCAGTCTCGCCTCTCGCCTGTTTAGCGTGCGCCGCATCCTTCTAAGCGGGCTCGTTAGTCATTGGCCCACCTGATTGGACGGCGCCCTCGACACCACCGACCCAACTCTGTCAGTTTCGTTTCTCTCCGCCACCACCAGACCGACGTCCTGCACTCAGGCTCAAATTCCCGTCGTCCATCACCATCCTATATGCGCTGCTGCGACTCAGCATGTGCGCACTTCAGACGACGCAAGACAGTGTCGCAAGCCCACTCGGTGGGTGGAAGTTGCTTATGTCGCCTGACAACGGCGGCCGTTTCCATTTTCGTCACATTTTACGAAATTTCTCTCCATCGCTCTCTCACGCTGCACTCTTCTGCCGCCCGAGCGATGTTACGGCGAGGACTGCGAGCAACAGCCCCTTCGCACACCAACAATTTCCCAGTCCAAGGACGCGCAGCCTTGGAAAGCCACCCGCTCGCCCCAGATCAACATCAAGATGCGGTGAGGGCGAGGGTGAGTGCGAGGGGTCAAAGGCATGACGATGCTGTGGAACCTGTCCAAGGTTCAGGTTGCCCAAGGCGAATAGACGAGAAGTGAAGCGATCGGTCCAAAGTGTAGCAGATCTCGAATCCATTATCAGCTAGGCCCGGGGCTGGCTCAAAAGACCAAAACCAAGACCAGGACCAAAGACCAAAGCTTTTGCGACTGTGGACAGGCGGTAGTCGACCCAGGACGTGGACCGGGGTGGGGACAAGCCCCTCCGTCCATCCACTTTGCAGGCCTGCCGTCTCGCTGCTACTGTGCAGCAGTCTAGCCGACCCGACCCCAGCCAGCGCCGACGTCGGGCAGCCCCAGTCACGGCCCTGTCCTGGTCACGCTCACAGTCACGCTCGTCGCATTTGTTGATAGGCAACACGCATCCTCCGGCTTGCCCTGCCCTGCCCTCCCCTCACATCACGGCTGCATCACTTCATTTTGTCACCACGCAACGGCTGTAGTGCATCCTGCATCCGGCCTTGCTGCAGTGAGACCAGCCGAGCGAGCCATCGCCTCATTCTATTCGCAGGTGGTCTGTCGGCAGGCCACTCGGACGTGGCCCGTTTGCGCGAATCTCGCCGCCGTTCTCCCCGCCTGCGAGATAACGCTGATCAACTTCATACACGGCCGCACTGCCTCGGAGTCTTATCTCACATCTCAGCTATCTGGCGGCATGAAATTATGCTTTTCGCCCTCCTCCCCCTCGACTGACACGCACCACCACGCTTGTTGGCGCCGCCCGCAGCCCGTACCCACCGCTACGCTCCGTCTTCTGTTGCTCCACCGCCCACATGCAACATGCAACGCCGCTAGAGAATCCCGGAACACCGCTTATATGCATCTACCGCTTATCCCCTTTGCTCTCCTCGGTAACACACTTGCCGAACCTCCATCCTTTCCCAACACGAGTGCTGGGCCGACCAGCCAACTCCACCGACTTTTGGCCAACCTGTCCTCCCACCACAAGCGCGCACCCTCACACCCCGATGGCGGTCTCACGGCTCTTGCGCGTCCCTTCTGCTGACTTTAAACAAAATCATCAATCAAGAACGTCGTCAAAACACCCCCCTTTCGTCGACGTTGAATCTGTTTCTCGCCGCCCCGCATCTCCATCTGCAGGCATCATCTTCCATGACAGGGTTCTTTATGGGAACTTGCGCTAGTTCCCGTTTGGGATCCTTGGGGGGTGTGAAGCCGTGGCGAGTGGGGTGGGTGGCACTCGCCGCCAACGACACTCTTTGACTTCGCTCCTTGCACACGTGTAGCCGTCGTCAATTCGAGTCGCAGCTCGGCCGGCTAGCGAACAAAGATTCGGAGTGGCTTCAATTCAAACAAGCCACCAAAGTTGTTTGTTTTTGGTTTCCAGGGCCAAATCGTCCCGGGGACTTTGCACCAACGTCGCCTCGTCCACGCCAACCATCGGCTTGCCCGTGCCATGCACCCGCCAGCAGCGCTCCAGCAAAACTTCGTGCTGCG
Source organism: Colletotrichum gigasporum (assembly GCA_024584535.1). NCBI lineage: Eukaryota > Fungi > Ascomycota > Sordariomycetes > Glomerellales > Glomerellaceae > Colletotrichum > Colletotrichum gigasporum. The sequence continues at coordinate 4,705,538 of CP077951.1, forward strand.
GCAACGCAGAATGTCGCCACCACGACGTAATGTTTTACAATCCAAATGTAAATGCCATTTAGCGCCGTCTGCATTTCGATATCGACGCTTAATTCCCAGCTACAAGTTCAACGGCCAAGGACAAGGATGTGTCATGGTCCCTGAAGTCGTGCTCCACCACCCCCGCGCACGCCATCCTATAAGGCTCTGACGTTCTCGTCAACCCCCACGCCTCAACGTCGTCCCAAGAGCCGCTTTCAACGTCGTCTCTTGTTACTGTCGAGCCGCGCATTTCATATCGTCACTTGAGTAAGCATGTGTTTCAATTTGGTCACATATTTGTCTTTTTTACACGGTCGCACTTCTAGCTTTCGTCACATGACACTTGCACGCCGGCTTGGTCCCAATAACCAAGACATGACACCAGACTTACTTCGACGATAATGGTTGCCTTTCAGCATGCCTAGAATATGATCTCAAAGGCTGGTTACGTCACACGGGGGACCATGTAAGCGTCGAGTCATATATTGACTGCTGTGTCCGTTGATGACATGGCGCATAGTCATAAAGCTGCCAATGGGTCTTGTTATTGACGGTCGACGACCCCATCGGAGGGGTTGTGACTTTTCCTGTTATCGGCCACATTGGACCTTCACCGTCCTGGTGTAATTGTCTTGTCTAGATTCATACACAGTTGAAAACCAAGCTCGGAAAAGTGGAAGGGTATTTCAGACGGTCTAATGGCTCTTGAGAAACCGAGCAACAACATGCCATCTGAGCAGTCCTCTATAAATTCCCAGTAAATTTGCATACGTTTGCGGAAGTTGGCCAGGCTGTCCACTCGCTTCAAAATAGGACTCTCTAGTAAGAGCTCGCTGCGCCGTTTAGAATAAGAAGCTGTAGATACTCGATTCATAGCCGCTGTGCTTTGGGCTCTGGGAGATCTTAAGATGCGCCTGGTCCCATTCGTAGACGCGCATTTTGGACAGGCCGACCTCACGAGATTATCTGGAAGTGATTAAGCATCCATATTTCGTTCTTTGTGCCAGAGCAAACGTAACTGTACTTTTGTGGCGGCCTGTGGCGGTGGTCTGTGGCGTACGGCCCTTCCGCCCAGCTGACTCGCCCCCCTACGCGCCCCTGAGCGCCTATATATAGATGCCACGCATTCCAGACCTAGTTTTAGGAGAATAGACGCTTCTGATTCCTCTTCCCACGAGCCCCAACCATCACAACTTTCTTTTCCATCTACAGCGGTAATGAACTCGGCAAACAGACAGAAATGTGTCCAGAGAAAAGCTTCCACAAAAACTGTGAGCTGTCGAAGTTGGTCTCCCTTTTGTTCATTCCCGAGTGAATGCTCATCAGAGATGAGCTTGGTAAGGTGCAAAACTGTTGGTTTCTTGTCTTGACCCACACATCATTCGCACCATTCACAGAAAATCAGCTCGGCCCATATCAAGTCTCCTCTCGGCGGAGCCCTTGTCAGCAGAGTCCTCATCGTCTTGGAGAATACACACGCACCACAATAATCAAGCGACGCCACGGTAGATGAGAGACGACGGAGAAGACGAAATGGGCTGGTGGTGGTTTCTGGTGACATTCTAGCAGATCGTAACATCAATACCATCTAAAAAGTCTACACGGCCAGGGTTCGGGTGCCGTTTGGCACGCAAATACAACCATTCACTACCGCCGTGGCACTTGGCGATTAACTCTAGTGGCTCGGTCTGTCGTCAAGACTGGGATTCTGTTGGTTCTATCTGCCGCAACAACCCAATATGCCCCATTCTTTCCAGACCTATACGTCTAGTTGGTAATACAATAGAAACGCGCCGCATATGATTCCTCTGCTTCTAAGAACCTCGTCATACTCCCATCTGATTGTGACTTGGGTTCCCGAATCAACGTACAGCCTCGGAGGTTTCCCATACCCGCGGGTCTAGGTGGAGGACATTGGTGACGACTGCAAGATGTAGTCCACGACCGCTAAGCCCTTGCCAGTGGAGGTGTCGTCCTGATGAATAGACCCACACTCGAATAACCAAGCGACGCCGCGGTCGGTGAGAGAAGGAGAAGACGAATCTAACCCCCAAAGTCATCCCTTCTGTTACTTGGACTGCGAAGAAGTTTCGCACCCGCCAAAAGCGCGAAGAATTGTGGGCATAGAACGGGACAGCGGCATAGGAGCTTGCCGGTTTCTTGTCAAGACTCGAAACAAGCTTTAAATACTTATTCAATTTATAACCCATACCTCTACCTCCCTCCTCTCTAGGCTGCTGTTAACCCCTGATGCAAAACGGCAAACTCTTGTTCCAGACCCAATCAACCCGGAAGGAGTCTCCTCCACACTTCCGGGGCTGGAATTCTAATCGTTGTCGCTGGGTAACCAAAGGCCTCCGTCGACTGATGCTTGAGATGAAGACATTGGCGATGGCTCCAAGAGCCAGTACAGGTCTGGAAAACCCTTGTAGGTAGAGAGGTATCGTTGTTTTGACGAATACGACCGCCCTCGAATAACCGCTCGACGCCGTGGGTGGACAGAAGCGAGGGGAAGGACGAAAAGCTCCTCCGTCGTGTTTTTGAGGCTCTCAGTGAGAATCGGTACGAACGACTTTCGCCCTAGAAGGAGATGGAGAAGATGAAGAGCATTGGAGAGATCAACCAGAAAAGACTGGTTGCCTGCCTTAATGTCGCTATACAAGCACCACCTACTCTTACATACTCCGTTGCTTCGTGGCCCCCGCAAGAAGATGCCCCTCCTCCTGGAACCTCTCAGGCTCCTCGACCGCGCACACGCAGATGGGTCCAAAAGGCTCAAGTGCCTTATCCTCGGCGGCTACTTGGATACTCTGAGACAGACTGCTCCATACTTCCCTAAACATTACACAATACATCAAATCGGGATTCCGGAGTTGAACGTGGAGGATATTCTTGCTAAAGTGTTAGGTCTCGCCATGTTTCATGGCCTTCGACGCTATGTTGGCGTCGCATCGTCCGATATATGCCCCTGGCTGCATCGTGGACTTCATGCGCCTTCTTTCTTTTCATCTGAACTTGCGGCATCGTCGACCTTCAGACGGGATGAACGTTGCCGTCGGTACTTGAGCCTATCCAAGAGGCGAAGAAGTAAGCGAGAATGTAACGTTCATGTTCCCTATTCCACAGAGTGCACTCAATTGATACTTTCTGACCCGTCTATATTTCGTAAAAACGTTTCTATATCTCAATATATCATCTATCATGTCTACCTCTCGAGGCTAACAGAAACCCCGCGGTCTACTTCGTTCCCCATTTTGGTTCGTCATGTGTTCATATCTCAGACAGCCCTCCCTTTTCGGAGCTGCGACAGTGGGTCTGTCTTAGACGGAGTAGTCCAGCTTTCCGTCCCCGAGCACTCCCCAAAACTCCTCCACAATCTCCTTCTGGCCGCTCGGCGCCCCGCGGACGGCGAGGTAGACCCGCTCGTCCACGGCCGGCCTCCACACACCCGGGTTGCCGCCGGCCATAATGCCGCCCGCCTCGTTGAGGATGCACCACCCGGCGCACACGTCCCAAGCCCAGCAGCCGCCCTCCCAGTACAGGTCCAGCTGTCCCGCCGCGACGGCGGCGAGGTTCAGCGCCGCGGACCCCAGCGCGCGCATCGAGTGCACCATGGCGCCGCCGCTTTCCTTGGTGGCCGCCAGTTTCCGGAACGTCGCGGCCTTGAGCTCAAAGTCGGGCCCGTCGCGCGTGGACCCCCACTCGCACGCCAGCAGCGCGCTGTCCAGCCCCTTGAGTGGCAGCGGGCTCTTAGCCAGCGGCAGGCGCTGCGGGGCGCCTCCCGCGCGGCGCATGAAGGCGCCCTTGCCCTTGATGGCGGTGTACAGCAGGTCCTGGAAGGGGTTGTAGATGACGCCGACGACGGGGACCTGGTCGACGGCCAGGCCGAGGGAGATGCAGGCGTCGGGGAAGGAGTGGACGAAGTTGGTGGTGCCGTCGATGGGGTCGACGACGAAGGTCGGTTCGGGGCCGAGGCGGGTACCCTTCGTGTAGGTCTCCTCGCCCATGAAGTTTATGGAGGGGTAGGCGGTCTTGAGGCGTGTGGAGACCATCTTCTCGACGGCTTGGTCTGTTTCGGTCACGATGTCGACAGCTGCGAGGGGGGAGCTGTTAGCCGGCGTTCGACTGGAGCTTGGAGGATCTGAGGATGCCTGCGAAGGGGGAGAGAGGCGAAGGAAGGGTCGGCATGAACTAACGCACAGTTGAGCTTCGTCCCTTGGTCAATCGATGAGGGGTTTGCGGCCATGATCATCTTGCCCGCCTCGCTGGCGATGTCGAGGAGGGTGTCGTGGATCTCCTGAAGGTTGAGGTCCGCCATCTTTGCTGGTGTCGTAGCTTCCACGCGCCAAGAATATCGAGTACCAGCAATGCCAATCGGTGCCGAGTCGTTTGCTGCGGTGTCAGTGTCGGTGTCGGTGTCGCGGTCGAGGAATGGGCTCTCCGTCGATCAATGAAATTTTTGGAGTTGGAGTTCGGTCGTTGGAGGGGCAGAGCAGAGGGGGAGGGGAAAGCTGGAAAGGAATGCAATGGCGGGGTTTGGGGATGAGGTCACGGCGGCACGGGAGCTGTGGAGAAGGCGGGTGGCTCTCGCCCTTCCAGGTTCGCTCCCAAATGTCTTCGAGTTGCTGGTTCCCACCCTGGAGCTGAGTTCAGTTCAGGCCTTCCTTCGGTGGAGGGGTGGGCTTGGCGGTTCGGATCAGGCGGGCGAGCAGGGACCTGGAGGGAGGCGGGCCAATGGTGGGGTGTGGACGGAGCATGCGATGCAGCTTCAGAGGCCGTAAATCAGGCGACGGCCTGGAGAGACGGCGAGAGCTTCCTCAACGTCGTCGTCCAATCGAGTCGACGTCCCGTCATGGTGCTTCTGGTCTCCACGGGTTGGCCGGTGCGATTGCCGGGAACGGAGTGTCTCCCGGCCGTCATCCTTTATCCCCGGGGAGAGACACTGCCCAAGGGACCAACGGCTGAGTGTGTCGATCGCGGCTTACTGTATGATTTTATTGCTCCCGCGAAGGGAAAAAAGTTGAGATGAAAATATCACAGAAAAACCCAACGCCTTGGAATCGCATGAAAACCATATCGCACATCCCGATCGTGACATGTCCCTTGCCCTGCCCTTCCCGGCCCGCTTTCCTTACATCATACCCTCGTCGCATTGCACTGCCCAAAGACCAGCTGCCTCCCACTTTCCGCTTTGCGACCAAGTCCCCCGCAAATAAGACACGATGCCTCGTCAGGTCAGAGCTTTTCTAGAGAGCTTGTCAATTTCTTTCTACCTATTCCATCCCCCATTAGCCCAAGCCCAGGTGGCCGAGGTGCAGTCGCCGCCCTACACGTTCTCCCGGAAGATCGATCTCCGTTCCGTCGGACTCTCGTTGTCCTTCTGCTGCTGCTGCGGCGCCGTATCAACCATAGGGCGGGGGCTCACGCCGCGCATGCTGATGTTGCTCGGCTCGGCGTCGTCGTCGAACGGATTCCTGCCTCCCTTGGGCGCGTTGAGGCCGATGTCGTCGCCCGGTCGGCTGAGGCTGCGGCCCCGCGGCTCCTCGTGCAGACCGGGCGTGGCGGCGAGGTTCATGTTGTAGCTGTTGCCGCCACCTGTCGCGTTGCTCCGGTAGCCGAGCTCCTGCTCCTCATAGTTGCCGTAGGGTCCGTAGGTCTCAGCCTCGTGGCCGACGCGCGTATCCCAGGCCTCGTCGGGGTCGAGGGGTCCGAAGCCCCGGCGGGCGGTGCCTCCTCCGGGTTGCTCGTAGGCGCCGGCGGCCGAGCGGTTGTTCCGGTTCTTGAAAGAGCTGATCTTGTCGCTGAACCAGCCCATGATGCCGCTTGACGCTGGGCGCGAGGGTCCGTAAGACGGCGGATCATCGGATTTTCGGAACGGTATGTATGAGGAGAAGGACGGGGGCGGGAGCTATTGACAGCGTGTTAGCTCAGAGGAGCAACGATACGAGCGCGACAATTGTTTCCATTCGTGTCGGTCGAGGGGAGATGGGAAGAGGGCAGGTTGACGTACGCCGAGTCGGCGAGCGCGCAGCTGGGTGAAGACGACCCAGCCGATGGCGCCAACGACGACGAGGACCAGGATGGCGATGACGATGCCTCCGGCGGCGGACACCATGGTTGCGATTCAATTGCGACAGAGAGCGTCGTCTTGGGGGCGGCGAGCGGCGAGCGGCGCGACTTTCAATCGGCAGAGGTGGTTGTAGATGTGCGGCTGACGATGGAAGTCCGGCTCATGGGACGAGGTGGCAGTGAGGTAGTAGTGGTGGTAGTGGTTGGCTGACTGTGGTGGTGCTGCGTCGTCGCTGTCGATGTCGCCGGAGCTGTGGCTGTGGCATGTGCGGACAAGCGAGCAGCGGACAATGGAGGGAACGGGCAGGTAGGCGGAAAAGCAAAGGCAGAGAGGTGCCTGTACCTTGGCTAGGCAGGCTATGGATGGTTGAAAGGAAGCGAAGCCCGGCAAAACCTTGTTTGGTGAGGCGGTGCGCAAGGCCAAGTCAGCACCCAAGCTGCTTGTTGGACTCTCTCTCTCTCTCTTTTTTTTTTTTTTTCCTGCCTGGTTCGTACTCAGTCAAGGTGCGAGAAGGCAGCAGAGTGAAGTGGTGGTGGTGGTGCGGATAGGCTGGCGCGCAAAACGAGGCAAGCTCATGCGGGCTGCGTCTGCACCTGCACCACGGCGGATGATGCGCAAATAGCGAGCCCGCAGAGCCAGCTGCCAATTACAGCGAACCCCGTTTCTTGGTCCAGTAGCTCCGCGCTCTCCGTCACCATCTATTTGCTGCACCGGGGCCCTGCTCTCCAGCTTTCGGGGCCCTCCAGTCCCTCGCACCTCCACGTTCTGCTCGAAGCCCAGCACTGCTGCCCTGGAGCAGCTTGGCCGACATTTTGCTGCTTTTTTAGTGGATTGCTAACAACGGCCGCGGTGGGTTTTCGTTCGTTCCAACTTGCTGCCGGGCCTGCTGCTGGGCCCGTAGCTGCCCAATCACCACCTCTTGGCCCTCCGCTGGAGAGAATACCTCAAGCTGCGCCGCGCGCGGGCGGGGGCTAAGATGGTGCACATTCCATCCGAGCGACCAACCTAGTGCGCGTTCAAGCCAACAAAAATCAGTGTCTGACAAGAGGACCAGACCACGTCCAGCTCCCGTCCCGTCAAGCACCTAGGTCAGATCACCAGTTCGTCAGAGAATGCCCGGCAAGATGGTCCTGGACGGCCGGACGCAGTGCGAGCGGCGCCCAACCTTCCAAAGAGGATCCAATGACGTGACGCCGTTGCCCATTCTGGGAGAGAGCTCCATCCTCCCGTACCGCGCCTTGCCTTCCTTGCCTTGTCTGCCAATTGTTTGGCGAAACGAAACCAGCTTTGGACCCCCTGCCCATCGGAGCATTTCAGCATGCTTTGTCTCTATTCATAGCGGTTGCCCCTTGCAGCCGAGACAACTTCTCAGCCAATTTTCGCCACCGCTCCTTTTCGTCAGGGAAACATCACGACGCTCGTGTAAAAAAAAAAAGGTCGAGGGACTACGCCTGCACAAGACGGCATCGTGACACCTTGTCAGATGCCGCCTTGGCTTCGCTCAACCCCTGCTACCCAGTCGCTGCTGTGACGGTCTAACTCGAATCCGAGCGACAAGAGACAAAGATCCCCCACTTGCCCACCCGCACTGTCGACGACTACAACAAAGACCGGACCTCAAGGCCCCTGTCAACTGAAACCTAGCGCCCCCAACAGACACTTGACACTGACACTCAGCACGTTTTGTTCGCGGCCGTGTCTTGGCGAACCTGTCTTCCAAAGGCTCTCAACTGGACTGAGGTTGGTTCAAGAGTCTATTATAGGCCTCTCTCCACCTTAATGCTTGTTCGCTGAACGAAAATCCACAAAATGCAACCAGAGCGTATTTCTGGGTATCACACGAAACACTGGTCCCAGCGTCCCCCGCTCTTCGCGAACTTCTGGCTGTTCACGAAGGCGTCCAGCTTGCACCGCCCCTGGTCGTCCGCGCCGCACCCGACGAGCGGGACTACCCTGTCGTTGACGAGGATCCGGACCATCTCCTCGTCTGATCCCCCGCACTTCATCTTCTCCACGTACATGCGCGCCGCAAAAGGCACAGTCCAGCTCGCCGTGAAGCCCTTGGCCTCCTGCACCGACGTCCGGTTCGTCTTGGACAGCGGCGCCGTGTCGTTGTAGAGCCCGAGCGTCCCGTATATGCTCATCATGTCGTTGTCGTGGCTGAAATCGGCGTACAGGACCTTGTCGAGCGGGAACGTCTCCGGGTCGGCGTCCAGGGTCGAGTTGGTAGACGTATGGTCCTCGACCGGCTTCTTCGTCAACCGCGCGAGGAGTTCGTTGGTGAAGCCAACACCCTGCGTCGGGCCGAGGGGGTTGCCCTCGTTGAAGCCGTAGTACTTGCCCAATGTCTCGTAGTATTCAAGGTCCTTCCACTCCTCCAGCGTGAAGAGCCCACAGAACTGCGACTGCGTGCCGTTCACCACCGTGTTGAAAGGGCACAGCTGCATGAAGCTGATGGTGTCCTCGGCATTGAGGTTCACGCCCGGCAAGTTCTGGTTGAGACGCAACGTGATGGGCGCCGTGAACGATTCGCGCCAAGCAACCTGAGCATCGTCGCCGACGTTGGAGAAGTTGCCCGACTCGAACGCCGTGCACAAGCTGTGGTCCAGCGTGTTGTTGATGCCCTTCTCCTCGGGGATGATCAGGACCTGGCTGGCGATTCCCCCGTTGGGTCCTTCGTGGCCGTCTGAGATCTTGGCGCCAAAGAAACCCGCAGTCCAGTTCAGGCCCGACTCGACGACTCTGTTCTGGCCCGAGGATCTGATGAAAGGGTCCGCGTTGGCAGCAAGCGCCTGGTAGCGTTTGTAGAAGGCCTCGCCCGAGTCGACCAGCTGGCGCTGACCAAACTCGGTAAGCTCATCAGCGCCGAGAGTGTACTGGTAGTCCTTGATGAACTCGAAGCCCCTGCCGTATTGCGTGGCCCTGGTGTGAATGCGGTCGATGAGGTCCTTGTAGGTCTGGGACTTGCCGGCGGTGGGATCCCGAGCGCCATGCCGGGACAGTACCTGTGCGAAGGTGATCTCGCAACCCTCGGGCGTGCCGGCGTTGATTTCAGACGGCACGGAGAAGAAGGGCGAGTACTGGCCCCAAAACTGTTGGATGGAATCAGCACCGTCACTCGGCGCCTGGCCGCTGACAAGACTGTCCACGGTGTTAGAAAAAGCATCTTTCAGCCACTTATGTGGGGTTGGCGAGATCGCCAAAACTCACCTGAAGCCGAGGGCTAGCGAGAGGATGGTGGCAAACGCCATGGCGCCGATGGTGAGAATGAGAAGTCGACGTTTCTGGTCGGGCCAGTAAGTATCACGAGGCTCGTCAGTCTCGACTCCCTCCCTAGCTTCCGCCTCTGGGATCGAGCTATATTTATATGCCTCGCCCGTGAGGAGGCTCCTCACGGACCTGTAGGCCGAGGTAGCGACGTCGGAGATTCGACCCATCGCGGCAGATGGATGGCAGATGCTAGCGAGAGGAAAAATTGGGATTGTAGCTGCCAGGTGGTTCCCCGGGTCAGTGAGCTTGCGTACGACGTGGGATCTGCCCGCTGCAGCATCCTTGTCCCCTTTCTAGGGGCCTTGTCGCGTGTGGGATGCAATGTGAGTCGAGAGGTTATCGGGCTAAGAAAAAGTCGGCTTGTCTCGTGTGTTTGACTGCCCTTAGTCGAGAGGTGCAGGTGTCGTTTGGAAACAAAACAAAACAAAACGGCAATGGCGCGCCGCTTTTCAGGGGCGGCGGTCCAGGAGACCCCTGGGGTTTTTCAGTCCATCAAACGTAGGTGCAGGTGGCGGTTGCTGATGATTCAGCAATGGAAAAAAGGGCTGTGTTGCGTTCCTCAGCGTTGGACAGTTTCAACGGTTTCCCGGTTCGGCGATGTGGGAGCGTGGTCTCCTGTACGGATAGAACGGGCGGACATTAGACCCAAACGTGGACAGCCACGGCATGGGCTCTGGGGCGGTCACGTGGGTCGATGCGACGTTGGAATTGGGACAAGCTTTGGATCTGCCCCTGTGGTTCCACCCCCCAATATACCGCACAGCGGGTCTTCCCTTAACTTACTCACTGCAACACACCACATGGCACACGCATGCCGCTGACGGGAAACCTTGACCACCGAATGCGTGAATGATTCGACATGGTTTGTTTGACTCGGGCTGCCAGCCATAGTGTCGATTCAGAAATACGCTTGCATATGTCAGGGTCCCCTCCCCCACCCGTGAATCTTGTTTGCGTGTCATCTCCCGGGCCGAATTTCTCGGCGAGTGCCCAACTATGACTGGCCGCCTCACCTAGACATCCGTCACTTTGCCGTCTCTCCATGTCGCACGTTGTCTGCGTCTTTAAGCGCGGTCAGATTCTTTGCAATCTAGAACCAGTTTCACTCGTCATCCGCGGAGGCGAGGAGGACTGAAAATCGGCAAATGTAGCCACGGAGAATCTGTTTCTTTTCCCCTCCCATCCTCTAGGCCCACAAGCAGCAAGAAACAAAAATTCATGGAGCTTTTGTGATGCCCTCAGGCTATCTTTTACACCGAGTGTCTCTGTTCTCTTCGATTTTTAATAAAACAAAATCTGGAAGACAATAACGACGTCGACAACATCATGCGAAAAGATTATGCCCGCAAAACCTTCTTCCCCTCCTCGAGAGTTGCGATTTCGTTCTTCAACATCTCGCGCGTGTTCTTGCTGATCGAGTCCTCTCCCGCAACCAGCTCTAGCTGCTCAGCAGACATATCGAACACACGTTTGGCCGACAGGATTTCGAGAGGGCTCGCCTCCCCACTGAGAAGGAAGTGATCGACCACTTGCGTGCAGACCATATCCACGAATCGAGCGCTAGAGATCGCATAGTAGCTCTTGAGCACATCATGGATGGCGAGGCCGGTGTCCCGGAAGTCTTGCTGGGGTTTGAATGTCTTCTTCATGTCCTCCCACCGCACAAAGAAAACTTTCTTGCTGTCTGCTGAGCCCAACGTGACTTTGTAGGCCTCATACTTGCTCGCCGCTCTTTCAGCATTGGCTTGGCCGAGATTATGCTCGAATGAAGGATTGTAAGTGATCGAGCGGCCTTCGCGCTCAACCTTGAGCAAGAACTTCGCATGATCCATGGCGCTTTGGTATCTTCTGGTCAGATCTTCTAGAATGGAAGACCAAAGAGAATCGCGAACATGGTCGTCTGTGCAGGCTTCTTGGACCAGTCTGTGGATGAAGTGATGAACAACGAGGATGACGTTGCTGACGTAGGCCAGGGTGATGGGCTCCCATTTGATTGACTGTTCCTTGAAGGCCATGGGCACCATTTGACTGCCGAACTGAAGCAAATTCAGTCAAAAAACCTCGACACCGGCGAAGACAGACTTACCGTGCCCATTTCATAGCCTCGTGAAGCGCCATATAACATAGCCAGGTGATCGACGATTTTGTCGTCCTTCGGACGCGCGCATTTGCATGCCTCTGCCAAGACGCCGTCAAGTTCATCGGCATTGTCCGGTGGCACAGTAAACCCCAGAGGGTACAAATCATTTCTGGTGGCCTCGTCATCGTCCAAGGAATCTTTCTCGGGCGCGTTGGTGGCAGGAGTTTTTTCGGCTTTGGGGTCCTCTCCGGCACCCGGCTCTTGGAACTGGCGAGTGTGTCCCTTGTAAAAAAAAACATGCTCGAGAAGGCGGTGTTCATTTCTCGGACCCGGGTGACGAGTTTCAGCTCAGGGTGCTTCTCGAAGATCGGGTCGCCCGTGTAGTAGACATCCAGTCCGTAGCTTTTGAGCTGTGCAAACCGGATCACAATGTTACCCAGATAGGCTCTCTGTTCACCAGCAGTGCCTCGAGCCTGCCCCAAAGCCTTGAGCTGATCCTTCGCCCTGTTGAGCCGATCAATGATCCCACGTATCACTTTGGGGAACTCGCTCTTAGTTCTGTCCATTAGCAGCTCTTGCAGGCGCTTCCGCAGAGCTGGAATGCCCAGGCGCGACTTGTCCAGCTTTGACCACGGGTTCTGCCCGAAGAAGAGTTTCTCCTGTAAGGCACACTCTTCCTTTGTTGAGGATGCATCATCTGCACCGCGGTTCCTGACAACGAAGTATCCCAGCTGAATATCTCGTCTCTTTCCCCGGACGAGATCCGTGACAGCCTGCTGAGTGGCTTTCTCAATAACAAGATCCGGCTTCGTGAGGACACCCAGAGTACGTTGCCCCTCAGGATCGGCTTCAGCAGTGTATGTCAAGATGGTCTGAGTTGCAACATCCACGGTGCAGGAGATGACGGCAAGAATGCAGTCGAAGGATGTCAGTCATAGTGAGAGACGTCTTTGTGGCAGGTCCTACATCGTTCTGGAATCCTTAACGTACTCCTTGACCATTGATTTGACCAAGGCCACATCCTGGGCAGTTGAGAAGCCTATATTTATAGTAAGCGATCAGCAGAAAGAAAAAGCCAGGGCTTTAGCATACCCTCGTGGTGCTTCTCAAATATTCCTGCCGGTAAAGTCAGAAACCTTGTTCGAAAACAGCTTACCACTGAACTTACCAGGCACATCAATGACGGTCAAGTGGTCCTCTTCGGGGCCACATATCTCAACGCGAAGGATGTCCTTGCTGAACGCAGCGCCATCCGAGGAGATTTCATTGGTTGGCTTGAGTCCCATGACCTTTGAGGCCTATCGAATCAATCAGCGCATAGCCTAGGCGAAGACTCCAGTCCACTCACCTCTTCGAGAACCTTTGCGAACTCATCACCTTTCAAGTCTTGAAGCACGTGTCGGAAGGACTTGGCGAGTTCCTCATTCTCGGGTAAGCCATCGACCGGGTGGATGGTAACAACAATGCTAGCAGTTGGTTCCCGGCGGCAAACGATCTCGGTGGCATGTAGAGTGCAAAGACCGGCCGATCGAGGGAAGTAGTATCCCTTTAGACTTTCAAGAACGCTGGACTTGCCGGAGGACTGGTCGCCCACGACCACAAGCTGAAAAGGTCAGTGATGAGTGAAAATCTTGGGGCGTGAACATGCCTGTGGAAGAGGGACCTGCTTGGAGATCCCGAGCTCCCTCAGTTCGTCGATCTTGTCCAGCATTTTTCGATTTCCCAGACCCGAGGCTTGCGCCTTGGAAGGCTCAGAAGCCATGCTGGGCGACGATGGGACTCTACGGTGCAAACGCAAGTACCAGATCACAACAAGATAAGTGAAGATATGTCAAGGTTCATATGATCTGGTCGAATAAGGTGGTAGAGAACAGTCGAGACAGAAGAGGTAGAGAGAAATGGAAAGAGATGATGAGAGAAGAACATATTTATCGGGAACGGGAATCATTTTACGGCCAAGGGCTGTGTCAAATGTTCGATCAAAAGACAAGGCATCTGGAACCTTTGCAAACAACAGCCGAAAGGTGGCATTCCATTTGCTCGCTACCCCACCCAAACCCGTCACCTCTTCTGCTTACATTTAAGAACCGAGATAAGAATGGAAGAAATACACGATACGTAGGTTTCCGGGCCCTTGTCTCACGCCAGGGGTGCCGGCCAGGACTAATTCTGAGGTGGTGAATTGCTCTCAACTAGATGACGACCGACTTCGCTGCATTCTTACATACAATAAGACATGGATCAAGATGGCGATGGCCTATTACCCGACCTTCTAGGAGGTGGTTGGTTTATGGTGCCGCGGATCTTCAAAACCCCTTGTGCTTCACTCCCCGCAACGACGTAGTCATCTATTTGGTTAGGGCACAAACAAAGGCCAGGCATCAGCCAGTAATGAACCTTGAAGACCGTCAAATTCAAGCAACACGCACAGGTCACTTGGTGAGAGGGTGCAAACGCTGCCTGGAGCTTCTTGCCAGATCCACTACGAAAAGTCAGATCAAGCTTCTTGCCAGTATGAAAACCCGACGACCAACCACGAGATACTCAAAAAGGTTAATTGCATTGTTCCTTGGACATGTTCCTCAGAAGGGTTCATTTTTTGTGCATCAAAAGTTCACTTGTTACCTTATCAGCGGCACCTTGTGAGCATTGAGATGGTTGCCGCCCATCCGGGCGTTGAGGTTCTCCAGATCGATGAGTTCCACGGACTGGTCGAAACCCTGGTATCTGCCAGGAGGGTGCCGGGAATGTTTCGATCGCGGCCTTGTTAGCACCAACCTTCCAAGGCTCTGCAAAGCCAGCGAGGAACCTTGAAGCGGCCGCAAAGGTGATTCAAGGTGCCTCCATCGCTAGTGATTCGTTCCGCTCCTGAGCGGGAGAGCGCAGCCAAGAACTGGGGTTTCGGAGATGGGCCTCAACTTACCAAGGTCCTGCGGATTGGAAGACTATATATTCAAGGCTCCTCATTGTCAACAAGAGTCATCATCCTTAGACCATAGTCATGTCCCCCCTCTTCATCGTTATATTTATCTTGCGACTTCAAAAGAAATCAAAATGGCCGCCTCACCTTATATTATACTATAAGAGATCCCGTCTTTTCGAAAAATGCCGTGGCAAATCTCGGCGACCTTCCGTCCTCCGCCCGTGGCCCTGGATTTCGAAGATTACTAGTGTCATCATACACTGGTTTTTATACTCATGCCAATGAGTATATAGATGTTCCCTTAGACCTGGAGTCGAAGGAAGCCCTTCTCTTCGCCGGGCTCAGTGAAGAGTTCGCCGACAAGGTCTGGAGGGATTGGCTCGACAACTTCCAAGAGGAGAACGATTATGACGAGGAAGAGAACGACAGTGACGAGGAGGAGAACAACAGTGCCGAAGAGAGTGAAAGCGATTTTGATCTCCGGGAGCTCGTACACCACCATAAAAACATCCAGGAGGGAGGATATCAGGCGATCGGGCCGGACGATGACTGGGATACCGCCCTGCGCTACTATGGACTTTCAGCGGACGTGCGACGGAGGATCCTCGACCCGGCCTTCGACACCCTCCGCCTAACCAAGTCCAGCCGCTGGTGGGCTAAGCTTACATTCGATGAAGCCTTCGAGTTTCTCTATACCCTGAGCTATCGGATCAGGAGGAGAATGAGCAGACGCATCGCGAGAGATCCGGCCGACAACGCCCGCCCATCACGGCAGCCGGGCGACCACACCATCCTCTTCAAGGGGGGCTCCGAGTTTCGGCTCTGTGTAGCTGTTGAGGACAAGGAGTCAGGTGTCAAATTGGACAGGCTGGAAAAAGTCTCTATGGAATTCACGCGGAACGCCCGAATCGCGTCCCTGTACGACTCCCGCGACCTCGCGGTCCTCCACGCGCGGTTCGCCGAGGCGCGCGCCCCCAACGAGGTCGTCGCAACGCGGTGAAAATCGCCGGGGACGACTGGTGCGACATGGTCAACTACTGCATGGGCGCCGTATCTCAGGGGCCCGGATTCAGGCCTGGCCATCTCCAGCGGTACTTCGAGGCCAAGGTCTTGGTTGGCCCGGTGTGCCGCACCCCGTGGCAAAAGATCTGCATGACGTCGCTTCCCCGTAGCGTGCCGACTGAACTGAGGCTTCCCAGAGTCGGCGGCGACGATGTCGCTGTCCTCCAGTACGCCATTGAGACAGACAAATGGGGAACCGAGATCGGACGCCAGTTGGTCGGCTTCGTCTCCGTCCTTCCCCGGGCTCCTCCGAGCATAACGTACAGGTAGCAGTCGTCGAGGGACGGGCCCAAGTACAACAGAAGGGACGGGCCCAAAGACAACGCCGTGGCCGGCGACTTCGATAAATGTACTGAGCTCGCTAGAAGGCAGACTCAGATCAGCGAGGCCTATCTCGAAACCCGATTATCAGAGGACAAGCTGGCAGTACGGGAAGACTAGATTTCTTAGATGTCGTCGACGTGCTGGGACATACCATAGGACTAGGGGTGGAGAAGCAGGCGGATCGCGAACGAGCAAAGGCAAACCGTGGGACGTCAAACCATCGTTTGACTACAGGCCGACGGTAGGCTCAGTCTCCATGTCGGCACAGGACTCTGGGTATTGGAGTAGTTCACGGACAGCAAAACCCCGTTGTCGAAGATGGCTGTGCTTCCCGCGTGGGATTTTCACTGCCGAAACGTGTTGGATGCGGTTGGTTATAGTGTATTCATACAGCACATATATTACAAAAATACCCCGTAATTTTCGCTATTCTGGTGTTGCCGGGGCCGTCAAATGTACGAAACTGCAGGACACATGTCGTTGGTTTTGGCTCGCATGTACTTAGGTAGAGGGCACGTTAATTGTTAGTGCAGATCCTACTTATCTTTATCTGTCCAAGGTACCTTGCCTCACTCACTCCACAACGCCCACTCACAACTTCACAACTCCATCTCACACCTCGCAACTCACATTTTCCTCATAAATAATCGTCATGGACAGTGAAACGTGCTAACACTCGATCCCAACCGATTATAATCTTTCATAAATTCCGTAAAAACCTTAGGGTCTGTAGATAGATAACCATGGCCGTAAAAGCCCTCATCTCCACCCTCGAGGATGAAATCCTTGACCCCGAGGAAGGTGAGCTCATACAAACTCACTCATACGCCCAAACTGCGGCCTAGACGCTCACAAAAGATGCCAAAAAGAAACCTTCTTCCTCTTCTCCCACGACATCCCTTCCTCGAACCTGGGCTTCATCGATCCCAAGGCCACGACCCTCTCGCTGACCCTCGCGGACCGTGACTTCACCATCCACCAGTCCCCGACGGTCCTCTCGTCTACCCGCGCAGGCGGGACCACCGGCGCTGGTGAGTCTAACCATCACTTATTCAACTGCTTCATCCAACTGCCGTAGTCCTCAACTTCTTCGAACTCGATTAGCCTTTCACATCCCCTCCCAATCCGAGTCACACTAACACCAAACCAGTCCTCTGGAAAATAACCCCCCTCTTCGCCTCCTACCTCGCCTCCCCAACCTCCCCCTTCGCCCCAATCTTCCGCCCCTCCTCCGCCGTCCTCGAACTAGGCTGCGGCATCTCGCCCTTGACAGCCCTCCTCCTCGCCCCGCGCATCTCCCGCTACATCCTGACAGACCAGCCCTACGTGTCGCGCATGATCCACCAGAACCTCGAAGCGAACCCGTTGCCCTCCTCGTCCTCAGCCTCAAAATCCACCTCATCCCGCCGCAAAAAGCCAGCCGCCGGGGGCACCTCGTCTTCAACGACAGGCTCCGGGGTGATCGAGTTCCGCCCCCTCGACTGGGAACTCGACACCCCGACCCCGGACCTCACCAGCTCCCCCACCGCCCGCAGCTTCGACGCCGTCGTCTGCTGCGACTGCATCTACAACGAGGCCCTTGTCGAGCCCCTCGTCTCCGCCACCGCCGACCTCGCCCGTCTCCGCCTCCACGTCCAGGAAGACGAAGACCAGGACGGGGGCCAAGACGCCGCGGGCCGGTCCGAGCCGTGCGTCTGCATAGTGGCCCAGCAACTGCGCAGCCCCGACGTCTTCGAGGAATGGGCCAAGGCGTTTCACAGGCAGTTCCGCGTCTGGCGCGTGCCGGACGAGCTCCTGCCGGAGGGGCTGCGGATAGAGTCTGGGTTCGTAGTTCACGTGGGAATCCTCAGAGAATCAGAGTTCGATCTCTGAGGAGGCGGGTGCAACATTCACGCGCAAAGGAGGGCGTTGAAGTGTTTGGAAATGGCGCAAAAGCTCAGTCTTGCGAAAGCTCTCTTATGCTCCTGCATCTACCCTCCATTCGATATAAAACAGACTTTTTTCGGCTTATTACAGAAAGCCTTGTTAACCAATCCCTTTGTTTGATTTCCCGATCGCCGCCGGCATACAAATATGCCCAAAAAGCCAATAAACCCATCGTATCGTAGACACGTTACTTTAAATAACTCCAGAAATCATTCCATTTTTACCACTCGAGGGGCTCCTTCTTGGTCTCGCCACGGTTCGTCTTCGGGACGGGCACGGCCTTGGCATAGAGCTGGCCGGTCTTAGGATTCCTCTTCAGGTAGCTGGTGCCGTCGAGCCAAGGAGTGAGCTCAGACATGCGGCGCTCGTACTCAGTGATCTTGTCGTTGAGCTGCATGGTTAGGCCAATATCGTCCAGACCGTTGATGAGGCAGTGCTTTCGGAACTCTTCAACGTCGAAGCCAGCGAGGGTGTTGCCCTCGGCGTCCTTGATGAGCTGGTTGGGAAGGTCGATCTCGACCTCCTTGCCAGCACGCGCCTCCTCGGCGATCTTCTCGAGCTTCGCCTGGTCAGGGATGACGATGGGCAGCATGCCGTTCTTGAAGGTGTTGTTGAAGAAGATGTCGGCGAAAGAGGGCGCCAGAACACACCTGATGCCGAAGTCGTTCAGAGCCCACGGGGCGTGCTCTCTGGAGCTACCACAGCCAAAGTTGGGTCCGGTGACGACGAGGATCTTGGCACTGCGGTAAGGCTCCTTGTTCAGGACAAAGCTAGTGTTCTCGGAACCATCCTCGTTAAAGCGCAGGGCGTAGAACAGGGCCTTGCCGAGACCAGTGCGCTTAATAGTCTTGAGGAACTGCTTGGGGATGATAGCGTCGGTGTCAACGTTGGACAATTCCATAGGAGCCGCAATACCCTTCAGGTTGGTGAACTTGGGAAGGCCAGTCGATCCACCCGCGGAGGCAGTAGTGTTGGTGTGAGGCTGGTTGTCCTCGGGCTGGTCGGCAATAGCACCCTTATCAGCGTCGCTCTCCTCAACCCGCTCGTCAACGTGGGGCTCGATAGGAGTGATGGCCGCCTCGATGTGCGGGCTGGCCTTGTACTGGGACAGTTTCCTGACATCGGCGAGCTTGCCAACAATGCCAGCAGCCGCAGCCATGACAGGAGACATGAGATGCGTCCGGCTGCCGGCGCCCTGGCGACCCTCGAAGTTTCTGTTGCTGGTGCTGGCGCATCTTTCCTTGGGGGCAAGGATATCGGGGTTCATGCCCAAGCACATACTGCAACCAGCCTCGCGCCATTCGAAGCCGGCGTCGGTGAAGATCTTGTCCAGGCCCTCAGCCTCAGCCTGAGTCTTGACGAGACCGGAGCCGGGGACAACCATGGCGCGCTTGATGTTGGCAGCAATCTTCTTGCCCTTGACAACGTGGGCGGCGGCGCGCAGATCCTCAATGCGCGAGTTTGTGCAGGAGCCGATGAAGACCTTGTCAACAACGATGTCCTCCATGGGGGTGCCGGGGGTCAAGCCCATGTACTCCAGCATTCTGCGGCCGGCAGCCTTCCTGGCTTCGGTGGAGAAGGTCTCCGGGTCGGGGACAGTGCCGGTGATCGGCACGACGTCCTCGGGACTGGTGCCCCAGGTGATAGTGGGGATGATGTCCTTGGCGTCGATGAAGACGTCAATATCGTACTTGGCATCGGGGTCGGACTGGAGCGACTTCCAGTACTTGGTGGCGCGGTGCCACTCATCGGAGTTGTACCTGGGTGCCAGGGGACGGTTCTTGAGGTACTCAAAGGTGATCTCGTCAGGGGCGACCATACCAGCTCTCGCGCCACCCTCGATGGACATGTTGCAGATAGACATGCGGGCCTCCATGCTGAGGCTGCGGATGACGGAGCCGCAGAATTCGATAACAGCACCAGTACCTCCGGCAGTTCCGATCATGCCGATGGCGTGGAGGACGACGTCCTTGGAGCTAACACCGGGGGCCAGCTCGCCGTCGACCTGTATCCTCATGTTCTTGCTCCTCTTGGTGATCAAGCACTGGGTGGCCAGGACGTGCTCGACCTCACTGGTACCAATACCGAAAGCGAGGGCACCGAAGGCGCCATGGGTCGAGGTGTGACTGTCACCGCAGACGACGGTCGTGCCGGGGAGAGTGAATCCCTGCTCGGGGCCAATAACGTGGACGATACCCTGACGCTTGTC
This sequence comes from Colletotrichum gigasporum, assembly GCA_024584535.1. Classification (NCBI taxonomy): domain Eukaryota; kingdom Fungi; phylum Ascomycota; class Sordariomycetes; order Glomerellales; family Glomerellaceae; genus Colletotrichum; species Colletotrichum gigasporum. Next base: position 4,725,423 of record CP077951.1, read on the forward strand.
GCCGAGGCCGAAGTATGTGAGGCCGAAGTCCTTGACGTTCTCCTCAAGAGTGACGCACTGGACGCGGGAATCGTCCTCCTCAATGAAGGAGCCAATGTCCTTCATGGCTTTCCTCGACGAAGTGGGTACATTCTGTTACGAAAGAGTCAGCGGCCGAGAGCGGCGACAATGGTTGCTGCACAACTGGAGACTTACGTGGTCGGTTGTCGCCAGAGTGCAGTCTGGTCGACGGACTTTGCGGCCGGCGTTCTTCAGGCCCTCGAACGCTTGCTGCAGCCCTTTGTTAGCGAGCCATCGCGGTGGGATCGCTCAACCGACGTCATCCGAGACGCAGGCAAAAAATAAGTGTAACGTACCGGCGAGGTGACCTCGTGAACCAAATGTCTGTCTGCAACGCCACATCGTCAGCAAAAATTCCAGCCGAAGTCGCTAAGGCCCGGACAGGGCCACCCAGACAATAGGTCGACTCACCAATGTACAGCAGAACAGTGCCGTCGAGCTTCTCGTCCACGACATGGGCCTGGAGGACCTTGTCGTAGAGAGTCTGCGGGGTGCCTTCGGCAACGGGCATTGTGCAACTCGAACGGGGGAGACGAAATGCAAAAGCAGACAGCGGCCTCGCGATAGGGGACCGATTGGTAGTTCCTCTTTCGAGATCTCTCAAGCAGGTGGGGGGACGCGTGAAGAGTTTCAATTGGGGGTGAGAAGGGGGCAAGGGCAAGAGTCGCGAGAAAGTGTAAAAGGGGAAGGGGAGAAAGCAAGAAAATCCTGTGTCGGAGAGGGAGGCAGGATGTGGGGGAAGAGCTGCTCAATATGTATCTGCCGGACCGGGAGGCCTTTGGCTGGTGCTCCCTTGGTAATGTACTCACTCTGCTTTTGCGGATAGGGTTGGGACTGAATCAACAACGATACATGGCAGAGCACGCCCCGCGCCCTCAGCAAAAGTGCCCGCACCGTACCTGCCTAGCGAGGCGCAATGGCCAAAGCCGTGAAGCTTTGGGACGAGTGCGTTCCGATCATCGGAGGCGCCAGCTCCAGCCAGAGGCGGGTCCGGTCGCCGGAACGCGGGGTACAGCGCCCTGATTTGCAAATAGAGGCCGCGGATTGGCCTACCGCCGCCAGGAGCCCTAGGCCGCGGGGCCCGCTCAGAACCTTCCAAACGCTGCCATGAAATTGGCGATTCGAGACATTAGTGGACGAGACGAGCAAAACTGGGAACACATGGGGTGCTGTCCGTCGCGGATGAGTCCTCGCAGCGGATAAGACCGCTAGAAGGGAACCCAGAGTGCCCCAGAGGAAAGGAGGAAAAAAAAACGCGACGAAAAAGGGCCTCCACTGTTTGACTACACGGCCGCACGTGAGCCCCCTCGAGCCCGCAATCTGACGAGTAATATGGGCTCCAATGGGTTCAGTTGCGCCAAAAACAGCAAGTCTCTGAGTTCTCATGTGTCCGCGTTGGACAGCTGTTGTACCTGGGACCCAGTGGCGCCCCCGTTTCCATCCGTCGTTTGCCGGCCGTCGTCTGCCGTGGGTGCGTTGGTCTCATTTGCGTCTTCATGTGCGTGATTGACATTGACCTCCCAACGGTCCCAATCTTATTTGGTACTCTCCCCGGCAATCGTCAACCGGACAGTTAGTGTAGTGCGTCGGTGTACAGGCACCACTACGCAGTACTGGGTACGATGGGGTGAATCGGAATGGCTACGTACTCGTTTGCGTAGTACGCAGTAGCTGCTCCAAGGCCACAATCCCATCCATGGATGGCAGATATGGATGCAACATCCGGCGGCCAATGGCTTACTCGATGATGACGCTGCAGAACTTCACGGCAACGCCCAAAGGCCTGGATCGGCGTCGACCGAATGCAAGTTCCTCACAGCTTCACCGTATCGGCCGCGGCTCCTGCGGTCATCCCAACACTCTCGTCCCAAGCTGGACCGGAGCTCCTCTCAAAACCGAGACTTAGACCCGAGATCCCGACCAGATCATGCACCGCACACTTCCAGCGCCCGTTCTGCGATGCACGCAACTGATTAATGACTACTTGGCCCTGCGGCATAGCGATACTCGTGTCGACTGCCTAATGCTACTGGTTATCATAGGTATCCCCGATGCATGCCGACTGCCCGCTACCCCACACAAGGGGGCAGCCGCCGTCAATCTCGTATCATTTTGCACTGCGCTTTCGGCCTTGCCTTATCACCCGCTCCTCTCCCCCAACCCAGCCGATTTACGGCCGTGGCAGCGCCCGGCAGCCCATGCCAGGGCCTCGCACACGACCCGGTCCCTACCTACGCGCCGATCGGCCCTTCCACTACAACCACCCAGTTTTCCATGTCACCACCGGTTCCTGAGAACCGAGAATCGCAATCAAACATCCCCCTCGCTGTCAGACCCCCAGGATAGCTTGCATCATCTGGATCGCCCAAACCATCCCCTGCACGGTCCGGACTGTTGCCGCCAATGAGACGAAGCCTCCGATGAGCGCCAGCAGAACCACGCCAACGTCTGCCCAAGTCGACTTGTTGCCATCAAGTCGCTTTCGGAGAGGCGATGTCGGATCAAAGCATGGCGATATCATTTCCCAATACTGCTGGCCCAGCAGCACCACGAGCTGCCTGCCTTGGCTAGCGCATTCCTGTGCTCGTCTATCCCACTCTCTTCTCAAACGACTTGCGACGTCGCCGTCGTCGGAGCCGTCTGCCTTCGGGGTCGTCGAGGCGTTGCAGCCAGTCTTCGACGTGGCTGGACTGGCTGGATTGGGTGCTTCTGTATTCTTGTGCAGCTTCTTCTGGTCCGAATTGACCTCTGCCCAGCCTGCATTCTTGAACAGCTCCGATATCGCCGCCACCGCCTTCTCGTCGAAGCTCTTCAACCTCGCTTCGCCGTTGTTGGTCAGTTTCACCTTTCGGGGACTGCTCATCAGTCTCCTCTGAATCACACCATTGGCGGGTAACTTCCTGAGGGTGCGAGGTAACGATTTTCCGCCTTTGCTCACTGGATGGCCGCTTTTCCGAGTTTCCACCGTCATGTTGCCAGATACGAGCATCGCGGACCCGGCCGCTACTAACGGGATGATTTCGCGTGGGCTGTGCTGAGTGTTTGTCTTTGTCGCGGTTGGATGTGATGTAGACGTGGACATGTGTGGTGTGGTAGTACTCTCCACTTTGTCTTTCAAAAGAGTTGCGGCGTGGTGTGAACTCTTCACAGAGTATCTCTTGACCACCTCTTGGGTCGCAGGGTCTTGGCGAGGTCGCCCCAGGTGTTTGGCCTTTGAGGCCAGGGCCACACTGCGTTGCTTGACGCTGGAGAGGTAATGTTTCGATCTGACTTTGATTGGCTGTTCTTCTGTCGACGTTGACTTTTGATGACCGGATCGTCGACTCGTGTGTTGATTTGTTGCTGTGCTCCACGCGTCGCTGCCCTGTCCCTCGGTCTTTTTTTGGGCCTGAAATGGCCTCGACAGACCAAGACCTTGGTCGAAGCCAGTAGTGGTGATGGTGCGTGTGGAAGCAGTCTCTGCCGTTTGATCCTCGGCCCTCTTTTGGTATGGGATGACCCATGTTAGGTTTTTGTCCCCCTCCATTTTTCTTAGGGTCGCCAGGCTTTCCTTGAAGGGCATGTTTTCCTGGGCTGATATGTGCACCATCATTCCGAGCCGGTTGTCGACCAATTCCTGAACGGAGGCCCTGGCCCTCTGGTCCGAAGCCAACAGCTTTGGGTTTGCCGGGTGGTTTCGGCATATTGACGACAACTTCAACTGGGCCGATGTTGCTGTAGCTTCTTCGATGGGGGACCCAACTGTTTTCTGTATGTTGGAATTGCACTCTGTCAGTGGACCGGGACCACGTGCTCCTGGCGCCTTCTCCCGCATATTGCTGTCGACTTGGACTATGAGATCTTGAGGCTGCACCTGTTCCCAAACCGCCAAATGAGTCTGGTCTGTTGTCATATGCTTTTCTGCTTCTGATGGACGAAGAGACTGGCTCTGCAGTTGACTTTCCGTAGACATTGGGAGGTTGCTTTGGAGGTTGTCCTGTGCCTCCTTTTCGTTGCCCGCCGCCATCCTCAAATGGTCGATAGCGACTCGGCTCGATTTCAAAGACGCCTTTACCGAGACCGTCTGCTTTAGCTTTAGCAGCTTGTCCCTTTCCTCTGTTAATGATTCCGGCATCCTTGGTGGCTCCGTCAAGTTTGGCTTTTGCAACTGGCTCCTTCCCTCGCTTCCCTCGGTCAACGGCTCCGCTAGGCTTGATGGCTCCGTTGGCTTTGATAGCTCCGTCAGGCTTGAAATTCCCGCCGGGAAGACTTGCACGCCTCCCGGTTCTGTTTCCTTTGGGGGTCGGTGGCCTAAAAAAGACTCGGCCTTCTCAATATTGTTGGGCCTCTGTGATATCGTGCTCCCGGCCGGACTTCTATGCAGCGGTGATGCTGACGGGGACTTTACGTGGACTTGAGGCACGTTCGTCTTTAGACTGTCTTCTGGGTTCTGTTTCCGGTCCTTGTTCGCAGGTTTCCCGTTTCCAGAGACAGCGGTCTTTCCTGGCAACTCCCTGAAGCCAGTAGGTGGAGTGTGCACAACCGTCTTCGAGGAACTATCGCTATCGCCCTTGCGGGGGGCATGCTTAGGTAGGCAAGTCTTTGAATCGGGGCTGCCAGAGGCTCTTTGGATGAGATCTTTCACTCTCTGCGGCTTTGACGAGTATCGAATATCCTCGAATCTCGACCCTGTGCATACGATCAGCAACCGGTCGTTTGTGGAATATCTGGCTCTATCCCGGCCGGTTGGTTCTGTGGCAACAAGGCTTGGGATGAGCGCAAAGCCCGCCAGGGGTTGACGTACCGAGACTCGACATGCTTCCCGCGGACTCATCAACTGGCGCAGATGACCACTGACGGCGCTGCTGTTTCCAGTGGACTTTACTCAGGGCTTGGCGGATATCTTCCTTCTGACGATCCTTCCGGGCAAACCTCTCTGCCTCGCCTGCCAAAAGAGCTTTTGTCTCCTGCTCTGTCAAAACTGCAGCTCCCCTTCGACCAGCTGCAGGGTTTCTCGTTGTTTTTTGTAACAGTGCCAACTGTTTGGAGTCCAGAACCACGGGCGGAGAGTCGAAGCTGCTCGAGGAGGGCGTCAAGACATCCAGCTCTCTAGTCTCAGGGTTGATGCCTTGAACACCGAGGTAGTCGCCGCTTTCTTTGAGAATTCTTCTTTGCGCCTGAACCAGCCGCCGCTCCTCTAGTGATCTCTCTGCCCGGGAAGCTGATGTTGCCGAATTGTTAGCTGCAGTGGCAGGTTTCTGATGGCGAGGCTTGGAACCTGGAGAAATGTCCTTGAGGCGGGGTGCCTCTTCCGCCGTATTCCAACGAACTAAGCGGTCGGAGCTCTGTTGTAGGCGACGTGATGAACGGGTGTGCGAATGATCCGATTTAGTATGCGTCGTCTCGCGGGTCTCCTAGTATCCTTTGACTCGATGAGTGCCCCCCCTTTCAGCCCGATAACTCGGCAATATCTTCTTCAGACGCGAAGTAATGGACTGGGACTGACCCGTGCCTTCCGATCTCTGCTTTCCAGGGCGCCTGGGCAGGACACGGAATGAAGGCCCTTGAGTTTGTCGGTCAGCGCCTGGAGCAGAATTGGTTGACATTGCGAGGCAGGGTATCCGTCTGCAATACAAATGCTACTGATTAGGAAATAAATAAACAACGGTGAGGTAGCCCAGAGACCGAAATGAGCCTGGGGATGAAGCTGGGGAGCCCAAGTGATGGAGTGGTGTCGGAGAAGGGATATCCTTGTCAACGACAACGGCCGCGCGAACGACCACTCGTTGCTTCTGTCACATGGCGCCGGAGATGGTCCTGTAAGGTACGTCCAGGGGGCACCTTAGATATGGTAAGGTAGGCGGCCTTGATTTAGCAGCTGCTAAATGCCTTTCCAGAGCCTGAAGCAGGCACATTCCCCTTGAGCAGATGCAACAGCCAATAAGCCAGCTGTGACAAGCACCCGTCCTTCCCCCTTGCTTTACCTTCAGTTTTGGAACTCGTTGATATCAATTCATTCGCTTTTCCCTTCGCGCGTCTTGTCTTCACGTAGCGATCTTCTGTCCTAGAAAGACAGGAAACACATGATGCTCCGCTGTCCTTCTCGATACACCCAGAGCTTTGCGACTTGACCTGGCCATCTGGAAGACAGACCAACAATCCTGTTGTTTCCAATGCGTAACTTGTCCTAATACACGTATCCTAAAAGCCCCGCGTCGTCGTCCTTAACTCGAGCGGCGTCAGTGTCAAAAGTGTAGCCCCTGCTGTATGCCTCCTCCCGTTCCCTGGACCATTGCCTGGAGTTCTGTTCATCCCCACACGAAATAAAGGACTCTCTTCCACAGTCCACAATCAGCGACTCAAAATTCAGATTCTCACACATGCGCGTAGGATAGTAGCGAACTTAAGGATGGGGTGTATGTGTTTAGTCTGCGACGTGTATTATGGGTTTAACAAAGAACGCCAGCCCGAATCGTCCGTCCACCCACCCGAACCTTACGCCGCCATATGCTGCTGCTGTAGATACATTTCGGAGCCATCAAACAAAAGAAGTCCGCTGAAGCAATTTCAAATCTATCAATGCACTGTCTCGCGCTCTCAGTGAAACCCTGACCATCTCGACGGGTATCGTTCTTGTTGTTGTGCGTATTTGTTCCTCTTCGCGCTCGCGAAGGGGTTGTACGAAGCAGAGTGTGTGTTCTCCAGGGCGTCGGAGCCCGTAGATCTTCTAGTCTCGGACTGCTTAAGTGGGCTTCCTCCTCTGCGCTGCTCCATCGCAGCCATCTCTCGAGAGTTCCGCGGGGACATAAAGCCCTGATTCATCTCGCTCAAGCTCGTCGTCTTCTTCAAAGGCGAGTTACCATGTGTGAACACGCCAAGGTTGCCTCCGAAGTTGGTGGATCCGGTAGTCGTCGCGACATTCGATGTAGAAGTAGATGTCGACTGGTATCCGGAAGGAAGGCTCTGTCGCACTCGCGTGCTAGGCACGGGCGTGAAAATCTCGGCGCGCCGCGTCGACGCTGGTGTGAACAGGCGGGAAGCAAATCCGCTGGCTGGCGGTGTCTGGACCGGGTCCCGGTTCTCCTGCTTCACGTGGGGGTTGGGAGTAGTCACGAATTCCTTCTTGATGAGGGTTGTTGGAGTTCCGAGTTCCACAAAGGACTCCTCATCCTTCGACTCTTCAGGAGAACACTGCGTACCGACATCGCGAACAACCGGGTGAAGGCGCGGCCGCACAAACTTCGTATCATACTCGTGAAGGACTTCCTTGTGAATGATGGCGGTATCCTTGATCTGCTGGGCGTACCGGGACTGAACGAAGAGCAGCTGGCCCGAGAGTATCAATTGCAGGACGATGCAGTTAAAAACGGTGACGCTAGGTCGGGGGTCCAAGGGCACAAGAGGAAGGAACATCATGTAAACCAAGACGTGACCGGGGCTGAACAGGCAGAACAACTGCAGGGAAACCGGAAGGGGATCCCAAACGCTCAGCTCCCAGACATCACTGGTCTTGTCGGGATGGGCTCGTGATTCGGCAGTTTCGGAGGCCAGGAGATTGCCCAGCAATCGGAGGGGGGAAGAGGCAGACGGATCGGATCTGGCCTTGACTCGCTGGGCGGAAGGGGTGTGCGGTTTGTCTTCGACGTTAACTTGGAATAATCGGTACTGCCGCGTTCGCGTCATGGCGTAGAAGGCGTTGGTGAAGGAGAGAACGCCGAGGGACAAGACGAGTGGTCGCACCTGGAGATACGTTAGTCTTGCGCAATGCGCAAATCGTAAGGCTGATGGGACTTACCACAAAGGCGACGAAGCTGCCGGAGCCTCCATCGTTGAAAACATCATCCTCGACTTCCGACGTCATGCTGTTAGCCCTGGCCAGAAGAAATGCGAAGTTGAATCCGAGTCCGAGCTGGGTTCCCAACGCCTTGGAGTCCCAGTCCCGCGTCTCGAGCTCTTCCGACAACCACAGCAGAAAGTCCATCGGGTTGAGCATCGCTTTCACGCGCTCGGAGAGCGGCTTCTTCCGTACTAGACGCGGCATCTTTGTTGAGTATATGATCCTCCTCTTACCGATGGTTCCGGGGAGATGGAAACTTAAGGCGGCCTGGACGGCGTCGAAAAACGGGGTGAGGCGATGATGCAAGTTGTTGTCGTTGGCGGAAATTGTTTACAAAGAAGTCGTCGCTGGGTCTATTGATTTTTGGAGGTTGTCCCGCCAGGCAGGAGCTTCTGACAGGGGTATGGAAGCAGCAAGGTCCAGCGAAATGGGAACCACAAGGTACTTCCGGTACGTACCTGCTGAAGGAAGGGTGGACAAGTGGGGGTTTCTGTCGTGCCATTCAGGACAGTTTAGCGCATCCGTGCATGCTAGCAGCCTCTGGGCCTCTGCACCTTAGGCAGTACCTGGCGGCCGAGCGCTAACAATTCCAGCGGCCTGTGGCTGAGGTGCCTTACCGACCGCCGACAGTACAGGTAATCAAGGCAGTACGTCAATCCGCTCGCCGACTCCTGGGCATCGCAAGCTCTCCTCCATCCCGCACAAGTCACCCCCTCAGGATGGCTTCGCAAGCAGACTACAAGGACCGGCAGTTCCTTGCCGTGATTGGCGACGAGGTCAGATTTATCGATGCGATGGAAGGCATGACAAGGCACTGACATTTCCGCAGGACTCGGTTACCGGCCTCCTCCTCGCAGGCATCGGGGTGCGCCCTCTCGACTGACACGACGGCTCAGTCTTCGATTCGATGCAGAACTGACAATTGCGCAGCACGTCAGCACGGGTGCCGACCAGGAAAAGAACTTTTTGGTGGTGGATAGCAAGACTGACACCGCCTCGATCGAATCCGCATTCGAGTCCTTCACCACGAGGAAGGACATCGGTATCGTCCTGATCAACCAGCATGTCAGTTGCATCTAGGAGGATGACGGAGGCGCCGCATCAAGCGGAGGTTAACCCAGGAGACAGATTGCCGACCGCATCAGACACCGCATCGATACCTACACGGCCGCATTCCCAACCGTTCTTGAGATTCCGAGCAAGGACCACCCGTACGACCCCGAGAAGGACAGCGTTCTGCGCAGAGTTCGGAGGTTGTTCGGCGAGTGAGCGGATAGCATTACAATAGGACGGGCCAGATAGACGGAAGGGATGGCGTGCGGGCAGTGAATGCGGGTTACGGATGGGAACATGCAGGTTTATCATGAAATAAATGGCGAGCTACACGTCTAGCACCCGCTACCCTATGTACGTATGCATTATCAAACCAACACTCCTACGCAGAAAAGCACTCGAAACCAAGGACACCCAATGCAGTTGCCATGAGAGTAAACAAGCACGGTTCTCAGGGTGCTGATGCTAAAGCCGAGCTGTGAGAGCAATGTGAAATCCCCAACGTCCATCGTCCAACATCAATCTGTATGTATCGCTACGTGCAACTGTAAGCCATACGCCGTCATCGTCAATACCTTCGTAGTGGCATCATTATTACTTTAGAGCTCCAGACTGAAGAAGCTCTTCTTGTTGCTGCGGGAGAAGACGACAGAGGCGGTCAAGCAGGTGATGGGGACGTCATCGGCAGTGTAGACGTCGGCGAAGACGGTGTACTTGCCCTGCACGAGGTTAGTAACCAAATCACGACCCAACGAGACAAACATGAGGGTACTCACGGGAGGGATCTCAGCGGGCAGCTCAACGGACTTGGTGATGCTCAGGGTTCCCTTCTCGATAGGGCACTCGAGGTCGACGTTCTCGATCTGCTCGCACAGGTCCGCCTTCGTGCTGATAAGACGGATAAGGCCGTACTTGACCTGCAGGACGACGTAGGCGCCCTTCTCGATGGTCTCCTTGACGGTGCCCGAGGCCTTGATGACGAGCTCCTTGCCACTGAAACACAATGTTAGCTAACCGTTTGTTTCACGATGTTGGCGATTATATGGGTCATCGCGGACGGAAGTAACGTACGCCTGAGGAGGGTTGGGGTCGAGATCAACGCTCGCGATCTTGACAATGTCGTTGTCGTGAGACTTGGGGCAGAGCTCAAGGGGAGAGTCACCGGGGACCTTGAGGTCGTCGTTCACGATGACCGACTGATCACGCTTGACCAAGACGCTGGCGCCGGCCGGCGTGAGACCGGCGGAGAGGAAGGCGATGACGGCCGTGGCGAACCTCATCGCGGGCAAAGGTTGAGAATGGGTTGGGAGAGTTGAAGCGACTACGGAGTGATCGAATGTGCAAACGGGCGAGGCGAATGGACTTGTACTGATGATGCTCGGCTCGATGTCGTCGATGTCCGAGATTCGACGTTTGGCGTAGAGATGGCTGGATGGTTAGACGGAGTAGTTCCTGCAAGAGGCTGTGGTTGGCAGGTGGTGAGCAATGGGGCTGGGTTCGGGGGAGAACGTCATGGGGGCAACCAAGGATTGCTCTGATTCGTGGCACCGGGTGGACCTTGGTTGGGACAAGCGCCGTTTCCCGCCGCAGGGCCATGGCGACAGAGAGGTACACGTACTGGGTGCGATTGCGACAGAAGGCCTCCTTGCGCACGGAATTTGGCAGACACGCGCATCGGGAGCTTCTGCAAGCTCAGTCAGAACTGCGAGGAAAGTTCAAATCCGCAATTTGGACGCATTTCAGCCTCTCTGGCAGGTTCAGAGCTCGCGGAGCTCTCCAATGCCTGCGCAAAAGGTACGTCTCTTTGGTTGTGGTGCAATGCACGAGCCATCTTCAATTCCCACTTTTTGCGTCGTCCCCTCCAAAATCCCACATTCGTTATCAGTTCCCAGATTATCAACACTTCGAGATTGGGACGATCATCGGTTTCGTCGTGTTGAGGCAAGGCACTCGCTACGAAATACAGTGTCTTGCTGCAGACAGCTTGCACTCGGACACAATATGCTGCCCATACGAGAGACAAAAGAGCCTCTGTGTAACAGCGGGAACGCGCTGGCATCACTTCTTCAGCATTATCTCAATGCTGGCCCAGATATTCCGCCTCCACCCGCCGCCGCGCGCCGCGACAACTGGAGCCCATGCAGCAAGAAGCAGCTGGGCCGTTTCGACTGCGCAGCTATCGTTGGAAGATCCCTGGAGGATCTGGTCCCGTGGACAGGCCTGCAGCATTCAATGACTTCAGCATCAGGGGCCGAGTGGCCGTCAGCATTTTCTCCCTTCTTTCTTCTCAAGGTCTTTCGCCGTCACAAGCCACCGTCCCCTCCAAGCTCCCAAGTGTCAGGGCGAGCGCAGCTTGGTGCGTCTTCCGATCTAAGCATCTCCAAGTCCCGAGTGCGCAGGTTTCGTGATTGGGCAAGCTGGTCCCCGCGACTCAAGAGGCGTGCTCCAGCATGGATGATGACCTGAGCAAGAGGTAGCCACAACAGCAGGAGCCACACCACCTTATGCATCTCTCGTGGTGGTGGGAAGCTGTTGTTTTTAGGGTCGCATGGTCGCCCGTCCGGCTCAACCCAATCAAAACGGCGTTGGGGGCAGGGAACCGGTGCAGGAAGGGCCGCCTGCTTGGACGAAAATTGGGGAACCGTGGTCAAGTACCGGACACCTCAGCCTGCAGCCCTGGCCATCAGTGTCGCAACCTTTTTGTTAGGCCTCGAAAATGCAATTGTACGACAGGGACATCCTAGCGATAAAAACATCGGCCGCGAATCATGTCGGGGCCCTGACGCCAGCTGGAGGCGAATGGTCGCTCGAGAGTCGCGACTCTTTGTTTTGTTTGTCTTTTGCCGGCGGGTTGGAGGGAGGACGGGCGGGGGCAAAAACGACGAGTAGCGGCCAGAGGCCGTCCATCTGGTCACGGCGCGCAGAAGAAAAGAAGAAAAAAAAGAGGCACAGCGAGTGCAGACTCGAGGCCGCAGCGCGCACCATTGTCTCTTTCACGTCGTACGGTTGCACTTAGGTCAGCCAGGGCGTGCTGGTCGACAGCAGAGACGCAAAGCCGCCGCGCGTAGTCGCATTTCAAGGTGCGCAACTGCGCTGGGTGGAAGCATTGACAAAAGGCACAAGTACCGATACTTGTGCAACCATGACTGCTGAGGCAGATTGATGACACCTAACCAGCCTGCCCAGAGCCGTCCCCCTTGTCGCTACGTCGCGTAGAGTTTAAGGCAGCGTGCCATCTACCGAACCTTTGGAGGGCAACCTAGTCTCGCTTGGTTAGGGTGAGCCCGTTTTGGAGAAGGAGGGAGCAAAGGGCGACGGCGACTGTGACGGCGCGCATGGTCTTGGGGGAGGCGAGGCAGAGTGGAAGTGAAGGTGAGGTCGATGTCGAGGTCGCAGTGCTTTGTAGGAAGGGCTTGCGGGAGGGAAGTTGGAACGAAGAGGGGGGACATGACATGGCGTAGTGCCGAGGCGGACAGGAGCTCCAAGTGATGATGACATGCCCTGCTGCAGACCGCTGTCGTTTCGCTGAGGGGCGACGCATGATGGAAGCATGATGATGAATACGGCCGGCGAGGGTTGGACGAGCAGCAGAGCTTTGCTGCAGTCATCAGTGCCGTGTATCTGCGGTGTGCGGTGTGCGGTCTGCAGACGGGACGGCATTCGCCCGTCTCCAACTCCGACAGGCGGCCGGCCAGGCAGTCAGTCAAGATTGCCATCTGAATCGCCGAATTGTTTGTCGACTCCGACGAAAAGTCGCATGCAAAACTGCGGGTCTGCAGGTCGCCAGACGCCAGCAGCAGCGACATGGGCGCGCAGAGTAGGGCGGACCGACTTGTGAAGTGTGTGTGTGTGTGTCGACCTGTTGCAGGAGATAAGTGAGCAGCTCCATGCACGATAATATTAGGCCCTGGCAGTAAGACCCCGTCGCCCATTCTCTGAGGGCGGCGGCGGCCAATGAGGAGGGCGCCGAGGGGAGAGTTGAGACTCGAGACAGAGCGAGCGCGACGCTGCGCTGTGGGAAGTTGGAACTTGGAAGCTCAGAATGTGATGTCCTTGCTACTAAGCCCCACCCTCAAAATACCTTGGGGAGTTACTCAACACTGCAGGCACGCTACCTGTCCTGACCTTACCTTAGATACCCACATCTGAAAGTGACCTTCGACAGTCACTTCTGGAGGTACCTCACACTTCGAATTTGCTGCCCACTGCCAGATGCTTCCAAGCTGGTGGCTCAAGGACAAGGTACCTGCTGGATAGCACCTAAGGGAAGATAGCGCGCGCCCTGGTACAAACCTTGCACGCCCTGCCAACTCAACCGGCGCGCTGAACTCTAGACCATCTTGCCTCTGCGTGGGCTGGCAATAGGGCAGCGCAATTCAGCCCACGAGCTCGCCGTCCGTCGGGCGATGGTTCAAGGTACTGGCTGGTTGGGGGCGGATGATGGATGGCCGGCTTGACGAGCTCATGGAAGTGGAGGTGAGGGTGGGTGCCGCTGGCGCCCTTTGCAGACTTCGCTCGATCCCATTGGGCCAGCATTTCTTGGGTCGCTTTTCTCAAGCGTGGGGGGTCCTCCGGGCTCCGGCTGTCTCTCTGTTGGTCGCCATACCCCTGGCGCCTGAGACTGGGCAACTTGGATCGTCCCCAACCGGGAAATGGCCATTCCCGCCGCCCAGCCGTCCAGGCGCTGCCTACCAGTCGTTCAGTGGCCGCCCAGCTGAGGGGAAGGGGAGCCGTGAACGAGAGGAGGCGGCTTTCTCACTCGGGGACCAACGGCAGCACGCAAAAGCGGTACGAGCCCAGGCAGACGCGGAGGCTGGCGAGGAGAAGGTACAAGCGCTGCCGCCCAGCCAGCGCAGCAATGCCATGTCACTCCGGCCTCTCCTATTTATAAAATTTTGCGCATAATTTGCCCGGCCTCATGTCGTCGTCTTAACGGGATGAAAGCCATGGAAACCCCCGATTCTCCGTCACAGGTTTTGTTGGCTTTCCAAGCCGCTCGCTCCTCGCCTCTGACTCTCTGGAACTCTACAACACGATCAACAACGCCAGACACCACGCCGACATTCTCCCGTCCCGTCCGCCAACCTTTGAAACCTTGCCTTCATACGCAATACGCAAACTATTGGGCACATGTCTGCCTAGGCCAGCCAGACAGACGCCGTACGCACTTGCAGAGTGCTTGCTTGCCATCCAAGGTTGTGGCGGCCCATCTGCTCTCGCACAAACTCGTCGGGCACACTTACTCGCCGGCCCTCTGCCTACGCGCACTCTGCCTCTGCCTTCGCCTCCGCCTGCGGATAGTCTCGCCGTGCCATTACGCAGGCAGCATGCGGAATCCGTCTGGTACGCAGTATCCGTACCTGACCGTCCCTTACCGTCGCGCGGGTCACCGTCGCCCGCATCCACCCCCATCGCCTCTCCCCCTCTACCGTCTCCCCTCCGTCGTTCCATTTCCCGCTCCCGTCACATCCGTTCTGCTAGGGCCAGAGAGGGTCACCACCACCGCACACCAACAACCACCCTCTTGCCGCCCATTTCTTCTCTTTTATTACTCATTAAATCTTTGCATGCCGCCTCTTGTCCCTCCACTCCCGCCTGTCGAATCTGCCTGCTCTCTATTTACAAGAGCCAAAAACACGGCCGCAACCCGCTCTCATCAAGGCGATCAGAGCGTCAATCTTTCGTCAGACGAGCTTCCATTTTGTCCACGCAAAAAAAGCGGCATCCATCTGCTGCCAGCAGTTGCTTCTTCTCTTCTCCCCGTTTCGATTTTGGCTGACCTTCTGGTGCGGAGGGCTAATAGGCAGTCGTCAGTCCTTCATCAGACGGGTCAGCTCTTGTCTGGTTGCGGCCTGAAACTGGATCTGCCTGAGGCATCCACAGTTTTTGCGCTAAAGGGTTGACTGGACTGCCGTAGCCACTCATATCAACGTGCCCACCGCCTTTCGAGCCTAGCGTCAGGCAAGTACTGGTACCTTCGTACCCTGTTTTTCCTCTTACCCACGGGCTTTGGCTTTTCTGTCCCCCGGTCTCTCCTTCCCAGCGTCTCCTCGCTCGCCCGCACACACTCTCCTCAGTGTGTCCGGCTGTCCCAGCCTGGGCTGGGCTGGGCTGGCGGGCTGGCTGGCTGGCAGCCAGTGCTCCCCAGCAGCGACAAGCCTCGCTACTGCTTGCTACAGGCACTGCACCACCGCGATCCAGCTGAGCAAGTGCTCACTGCATCCCAGTACCTCCCCCCAAAATCCCATCCTGCCTCTGTCCTGTCCCCTCCTCTGGCTGGCCCCCCATCGAGTCCGCAGCCCGCGCACTGCACACAATGTGCCAGCCAGTCCTGGCCCTGGCCCCGGGCCCCAGTCCTTCCCAACCCAAGTCAGTCCCAGCAGTGCAGTCACTGTTCGCTGCCCGTTCGCCCTCTCTCTCTTTCGGGTTTGGTCTGGTCTCTGGTCCGCACGCTCCTGCACTGGGACCTGTCTCGCTCAACTCGCACCGCACCGCACTGCTGCTGCTGCCACTGCTCCTGCTCCTGCTCCTGCTCCTGCACCGCGGCTGCTCTGCTACTTTCCTTGGGGACCCATCCATCCATCCATCCATCCTCTACAGTCCTTCGTGTCGTGCCCCCTCTCTTCCTCTCTTTCAATCTCTTTTCCCTTCCTCATCCTCTCGGTCAAAATCCACCCTCCTCTCCCTCGTTTTCGGTCGAAAACACTCGGCTTCCTCGTCAGCTTCCGCCTCCTCGACTCGATCCAGCTGCTCGACCCATCCTATACCTCCCCGTCGACGAGGCGCATCCGCTTGACCCGTCCCTCGATCCCGTCTGCCCTTCTCCTCGTGCTCGTGGCCACACACGCAGTTCGCGATCAGTCGAAAACTTTTCCACCCGACGCCCACAACAAAACCTTGTGACGTGTCGACAACCCGTCCTTGGCTCAGGAGGACTGCTGGAGACTCGACGAGCAACTCGTTTTCTCGATTTACCGCCTTCTCGACGGCGCACCCTTTGCACTTGCCTCGTCGGCCCCGTCGAGTCCTGCCCTCGACTCTCGACCTTCGCCTCGATCCCTCGACCCGCCTGATCACACATTGTCACCCGACGGATGAACACACTGCCCTGCGTCGCTGTTAGTTCGGCTTCCTCGACGACTTGTTCCTGCGCGTCTAGACAGGCGTCGTCATGCTACCCAAGCCGCAACGGTAATCAGCTCACGCATACCTCGACTTCAATCCCCTTCACGAGGCAAATTTAGAGTATGACAGAAAAGCCGCAGCCACTGTCGACGCAGCTCGTGACTCCTAGTCAGACCCTCTTCGCCCCGAGCGTGCCAGTCTCAACCCACGACGTTCCACGCAAGGTCGAGACGGTAGAGGAAGAAGAGCCGTACACCATCAAGTGTATCTGCAACTTCTCTGATGATGACGGAAACACGATCTACTGCGAGACATGCGATACATGGCAGCACATCGAGTGCTTCTATCCCGACAGCCGCGAGGAGGCTCTCCGTGAGGACTTTGCCCACTCCTGTGCTGACTGCAAGCCTCGCCCCCTGGACCGACAAAAAGCGATCGAGCGAACCCGCCGACTCAAGAACGGCGCTACTGCAGAGGATACCCTGGATAAAAAGGCCAAACGGCCGCCTTCAAAGAGCCACAAGAAGAAGCCGAAACCCACGGATCTGCAACTGAACGGCCACCCAGTGGGCCAAGAGAACGCAAAGCACGGAAGTCCGAGCGACCACCCTCAGCTAAGCAAGAAGACGAAAGCTTCCCACCGACCATCTCACTCGACAAGCTCACAGCACCCGAAGCGGAGTCCTTCGTACGGGAATGCTCGGCCTCAACCCAACGGACACCCTCCAAGCCCTGCCACCACTCCCCCGGACCTTCCGAGCGACTTCCAGATCCACAACTACTCGGATGGGTTTCTCTCCTTGATCAAAGAGAAGGACGTTCCGATAGTCCGGACAAATTCCTTTGTTAGCCTCACAATTTCCAACACAATGTCCCTTTGGATCCGAGACCCCGAGCGAATGAGGAAGGATTCAGGTAGGGAGTTCAACGACGTGTTTACGAAGTTGCCGGCGGATATCGACTCGCGTAAACGTCCGTTGCATCTTGAGAGGAAGAAGCTACCACTTACTCCTGATACGGCCCTTCCCTGGCAGTACCTCGCCACTCCTGCCGCCATCGAGAAAGACGTTCCCCTGATTGAACTGAACGGCCAAATAGGATTTCAAAATGACTACTGCGCCGACCCCGACAATTTGTGGGAAGAACTTTCATCGCCGCTACCATTTGTTTTTTTCCATCCGGTGCTCCCGCTGTACATCGACACGCGGAGAGAGGGCTCTCTGGCCCGCTTTGTTCGGAGGAGCTGCAAGCCAAACGCAGTCCTGGACACATACCTTGGAGGTCAATCCGAATATCATTTCTGGCTTGTCAGCGATCGTTACATCGCCGCAAACGAGCAAATTACGTTACCTTGGGACTTCAGACTTCCTACGAATGCAAAGCCTCGCATGCTTCACCTGCTTGGGCTAGGCGACGAAGACACTAACGCACACGACGAGCCTGATATGGACGACGTCGAATACCAAAGGATATCTGGCTGGATTCACCGGATACTCTCAGAATACGGAGGCTGTGCGTGTGATCTGGGTCCCAACTGTGCCTTCGCACGCTTCCACCGGCATTACTATGCGAAGCTGCATCGGCCCACCGCGACGAAGAAGAGGCCGCGGAAGCCCAAGAACCATACTATCTCACCCACAAGCACTGGCCAGGCTACAAATAGTCGAGCGGCCAGCGAGGGCCATCAAGACGACGCTGATAACGATGGTCGGTCAGTTTCGGAGCGCAGCAAACCACCAAGTCGAGATCGGACACCTGCGCGTCAAGGCTCACTCGATCAACCGGGGATACTTACCGAACCCACAGATAGGGACAAGCGGAAAGTTCAGATGGTCGAAGACTCATTTCGTCGAATGGAGCAACAGCAGCCCCCGCGCAAGAAGAAGCGTACATCCGATGGCACCGGCTCGAAATCGAAAAAGCCGTCCACGAGTAACACATCGGCTGGCCCTGGGCACTATGTTGACGCCGGAACCTCTAGGAGCAAATCAAACTCACCATCCAGTGGAGCTTCGCCGGCCGGACAAATTCCGTTCAAGGCGCCTGCTTCCCGCACGGCATCCGTAGCGACACAACCTCGACGGGAATCCTCTGCCCCACGGCCTGTCTACTGCGATGCTGCCATTCAAACTGACCCTGTGGAAGGCGAATGGTACAGCGAACCGGCACAGACGCCGAAGCCGCGGCGTAGGATCATTTCTCTGTCTCAGCGACTGCTGAACAATCGCCATCGGCTGCGATGCGATGAAGCTGAGAGGCGCAAGTCCCTTCCAACACCCTCCATCCATGGGTCTCCGACTGTCCCAATGGACATCGACTCACCGGCTGATCATAAACCACCTGTGAGCTCGCCTACCCCGTCAAAAGACACCAATGATCGCGGACCGGCGACTTCGCCAATTGCTCCATCGACAGTCGATGTGAATATGACGGACGCTCCGACAAGTTCGCCAAGCACGGCGAAGTCGCCAGCCCAACCTGAGCCATCTGCTGAGGTACTTGTCAACGGCACCAGCAGTCCGTCGAAGGTAAAGTCACCCGAACTTCGTGTACAGATGCCTCCCGTTCCAGCGTTCAATGGTCCGACCTCCGGAACCCCGAGTGCGACGACGCCATCATCGGCTGGAACAATGGCACAATCTCCGTTCTCCACGGGAAATCTACCTAGTCCGTTCGCACAATCCACGGTGAATGGCATTGTCGCCCACCCGAGCCCAGTCAAGAAGAAGTTGAGCCTGAGCGACTACACGAAGAGCAGAATGAACAAGGCTGCTGCGGCAAAGCCAGCGAAGACAGCCATGTCAGTAACCGAAGACTCGAAGCCGGCCGTAGATGCGATTGTCGACTCTCCGTCGGCGGAAAGGAGCGCCGAAGCCATGACGCCTGTTCAGGGCAACGTGGTCAACTCCATTCCTGCGGTGGCAGCTGCAAGTAATTCCTTGTAACATATATAGAGATCGGGATATGCTTCCGGTCGTGGCGACTTTTCGTCTTTCCCCTCTGAATACCTCCAAAACTCACCAAGGCGGCGATCTGGTCATTAGTTTCGGCGTTAGGGCGGGACGGACAAATGGAACGGGAAATGGGGATCTCGCCTCTGTTCAGCGCTTTTTCTGTATGCGCTTCGTTTACATTTGGAGGAGCTGAGAAGAAAAGAAAAGCTACGGCACATGTTGGACGCAAACATCTCGTCTCCTTCAAACACATTTTCTCTGTTGTCTACCTGAGCGACTTTTTTTTTCCGGTGGGGGCTTCTGGCGCAAATCAAAGGCAAAGCTGGGTACTGCTTTTGAAAGGGGGACATCCGGTTCGACGTTGGGAAATGAGTGGTGAAAAGAGAAGGGGATCCCTTTGATGCCATGGACCAAATGGCATGGACTTTTTTTCTTTATGTATTTCTAGCCTTGACAGCAGCGCCGGTCAGAGTTGGCTTTGCAGCGGGCATCGTCCCGCTCTCCCATGACGATGAAAGGATCAAATGGATGATTTAACGCAGCTGCCGCGCTGCTTATTTTCCCGGCTCAAAAGACCTCTCAAATTTCATGATTCCCGAGTTTGATTCTGATTTGTGATTTGTTCCATTGGTCTATCTGCCAGTCTGCTGGTCTTCTGGTATGTGTGGTGGGTTGCTCTTACTGGGTATCTTTCTGGTTTTATGTTACAAACGGCCTCCTTGCTTTCCTATCAACTCCTGCCATCCCATCCCATGCGAATCAATGAAGAACGAAATACCAGACGAAATGCAAAATCCGGTCCAAAAACAAGAAGTCGACTGCTTTCCCCTTGTTCTATTTTTCCTATTCCCCGTCCCCGTTTGCACAAAATCAATACCGCTTGGTCGTCATGCCCCAGTTATCCTCCTTAAAGATCAGCAGGGCAAGGCGGTGACGTACAAAGAGGCCAAATAGGCCGACAAAGAGCTGGAGGAAGGTGACCTCCCAGGCGAGGCGGTCCTCCCGCAGGGGGCCCCTCCAGACGAGCCAGAGGTTGAGGAGGGTGAAGTTGCTCGTCTCGACGAAGCGGCCCTTGTCGTCGGTGGTGACCTTGACGAGTCGCAGCTTGGCCAGGAGATGGAGGCCCTGGGCGATGATGGGGCGGGGCTGGCGCTCGGGAGTCCAGGGGGTGACGCTGGGCTCGAGGAGGCCAGAGCGGGCGTTGAACTTGGGTAGCCGGTGACGCGGGCAGGGGATGAGGCCAAAAATTTGCGGGGTGGAGTAGAGGAAGTTGAAGAGCTGGGGGACGAGGAGCAGGCCGAGCGTCTTCGAGAAGTGACCCAGGATACCGACTGTCGCGAAGACCATGCCCGAGAAGTAGCAGTAAGTGTCGCCGACGAAGACCTTTGCGGGGTACCAGTTGTGGGCGACGAGTGCCAGGGAGACGCCGAGCCAGGGCAGGAGGAGGTAGAGGGAGAAGAGATGGGAGTCGGTCGCCGGGTGCGGGTAGGGCGTGAAGAGGTAGAGACAATCGTTGAGGACGAGCAGGAGGGAGACGACGATGCACTGCGAGACCTCGATGCCGTTGATGCCCGCGAGCATGTTGATGGACTGGGGGCAGAACATGGCGACGCAGGCCATGTAGATGTAGTAGAGGACGCCGAGGTCGAAGAGCTCGCCGAGGTAGGGCTGCAGAGGGATCGGCATGACGATTGAGGTGACGCCGAAGTCGACGAAGTAGATGACGAGGATGGGGATCGAGGCGAGGCCGGGGATCCACCACTTGTGTCGCCATCGGATGTCGAAGAGGTCGTCGCCGATGCCGAGGAGGGCGATCGTTTGCAGCGAGATAATGGCGGAGAGGTATGAGGCGAGCTGTATCGCATGATGTCAGTCAATTGTCCAGCCATCGTCGCCGTCAGCCAGATCACCGTGGGGAGGAGACTGACCTTGCCGTGGGGGAAGCGGTGCAGGAAGCGGCCCTGCTGGACGTGCTCGATGTGGAGGACGACGTCCCGATTACCGCCACCGCTGGTAGCAGCGACGATGTCCTTATAGAATGGGAACGGGATGAAGACGATGACGACGAGCAGGTAGACGGCGGCGCAGACGGCGCCCATGCACTCGGGCAGCTCGGGGCGGTGGTGCTTGGAGAGGTCGCGGCCGCGGAAGCCGGCGCGGACGAAGACGGGACCGAGCCAGCGGACCATGGCGTATGCCAGGGCGAAGGCCAGGACGGAGAGGGAGAGTGAGGCGATGAGGGGTTCGCCGTCGCCCTGGAAGGTGTTGAGGAGGACGGCGAAGGCGGCGAGGGAGAGGGAGCCCAGGGTCAGCGTCTCGGTGCGGGAGAGGGTGGGTGAGGCCATTTTGGGTGGTGGTCTTGCACGCGGGTGCGCGTGTTGCGCGTTGCGATGCTCTTGAAGATGCTGGACGGGTGCTGTTTGTTAAATATGTAGTAGCTGTGTTACTTTCATCGTGTGTGCAGGCGACGTGAATTGGCGGGTGTGCGATCGACTTTGTTATAGGTTGGAGGCTTTCACCATACAAAGAGAGACGTGGAGGACGACCTAAGTTTGGCGACGGGACACAGTTGCAGGAGGTTTTGCGCGCGCAGCCGTTGGAGCTGGTAGGCCAAGTTGGGGTAGGCTTAGCAGTAAAAAGGGTCTCGGTCCCCACTGAGCCGCGTACTCTGTACCTTGCCGTACCGGAATTCTTTTTTTGGGGGATGGGCTTTTTCCATGTGGGCAGCGGAAGGGAAGCCGGGAGCTGCGGGGCAGTTGCGTCTCCAGCTGCCAATGGATCTGGCAGCCGAGGTGGAGCCGGGAACTGTTCCAGCTTCTGGTCCGTGCGGCCTGTTCCTTGATTCCTCCAAGGTTTTGGCGCTTCTAATTGGCAGCTGGGGAACGGGGGGCGGCGAAGGTTGGCGTTGCAACTTGCCAATGAGGGACAGGAAACAGGTATTTGGGTTTCAGTTGACTCTTGAGTTGCGGGACGACAAAAGCCTGGGCTACCATGCAATCTGGTTTCGTTGCATTGAGAAATACAGTTTCAGAGATCAACCCGTCAAAGACGCCAACCTGGAATTGACTACAACACCATCCCATCCCTCGATCTGTCATGCTCCAGGTGATCTCGCTAGCTGGACGAAATCGGAAATACTCTGTCAATTGGCACTAACGTCAAGGGAAACGACACGGGTTTAAGCAAATCTCACCCGCCCTGGAACGCACACCACCCCCAACAATTGCCGCGTAGCCGTTCTCTTCCAGTGCAGGGTGGTCAGCCCCAAACCGCGTCCGCCGCCGTAGATCCCATCCGTCGTTTTCTCCAAACGAAAACCCCGCGAATGGCATAACTCCCGTTCCCACGCACGCACGCACTCACGCGGGCATACATCTCAATTCACCGCTCCTTCAAACAAACAGCGAGATCCGAGGAGGATCCACGGTCCCTCCACGGGCGGGCCGCCGCAAATTTTATACGCCGGATAACTCGTCTCGGTCTCGTCATCCCCAACCCCGACGACGTCCACGGATACCCACAACACACGCTACCGGCTGACAAAAGACCGCAACCGGGCAACGTTGCTCGCGGAGATAAACATATCGAGTTTAGGCCAAGACGGCCCTGCAGGTAGCCTGTAACTCCTGCAAGTAGGAAGCCCCAGGGAGGGTCCCGCCCGGCGATGATGGAATCCATTCGGGAAGATGAGAGGCGGGGAGGAGGAGGGGGGAACTTTTGGAGACGGCTCGTCGACAAATCACGTTACACCTTTTTCCCCTTCGATGATCATCGCCCGCGCCCTTTCTCGCCTACCTAGGGTAGATGCGGCATTAGGACGGGGGGCCGGCCCTGGGGTGTGTGTGGGTTGAATTACTAAACCGCCTTCCGATGATGCAGGAGTTCGCCTTTGGGGGACGTTTTGTTTGTGTGAAAGTGGGATAAAATAAGGCTGGCTCGCAAGTTGCTTGTCTCTTGTGGTCCTCCCCTGGACGAGCATCTGCCTCGTCAGCCATTCTCTTTGTTCTCTCCGCCCCCTTCGTCTGGAGAGAAGAAGGCCTGCCCACCTCAAATCTTCCACCTTTCGGCCATCCCACATTTGGCCCCCAAAAAGGCTGCTGCTACCTACTGCTGCTGCTTTTCACCGCCCAGACATGGAGGCGAGTGCCGCCGGCGCCGTCGCCGCTGCCGCTCCCGGCGCCCACGGGCCCCGAGGATCCTCCTCGGAGCAGGGGACGCTGGCGGAAAAGGAGACTGGGCATCAGCAATTCACCTCGTCGGATGAACTGGACAAGGCAGAAAAGTCACAGATGGAGGAGCGAAAGAGTTTTGACGATGGCGACGATGCGCCGGACAGCGAGCGCTACGAGGAGGTGAGTCACAAAGCACAATTCAACTCCAGATCCTGGTCAACCTTTTTTTTTTTTCGCTGGGTTTGCCAAGGATTCGTGAAGAAGCAGAATTCGATCACCAATGGCTTCGTTCTCTGGGTTGGGTCTCTGTTCTCGAGCTTCACGGGGGGCGAGAAAGCCCATCAAGATGCCATGCCATTTGCTCACATATCGCTGACACTGGAGCCCGGCAGGAGGATATCGTCGTCGAGCGCACGCAAACGGCGCGCTCCCATGCGAGCGCCCGCAGCCGCCTCTCGCGCATCGCGAGCCTCGCTTCCGCCTCCCGCCACAAGACCCGCGACCAACTCCCGCCGACCATCCACCCCCTCTCCGACCTTGACAATAACATCGTCGGCTGGGACTCCCAGGACGACCCGACAATACCCATGAACTTTGACCCCCGGCGCAAGTGGCTCATCATCTGGTTCCTCGCCGGCATCACCTTCATGACCCCCTTCGCCTCCTCCATCCTCGCCCCGGCTATCGAGTACTTCAACGCCGACTTCAGTAATGCTGACCTTACCCTCGGCACGCTCCCCGTCAGCATCTACCTGCTGGGCTACGCCGTTGGCCCCCTCTTCTTGGCGCCCCTCTCTGAGGTTTACGGCCGCCGCCCCGTGCTCTCCGCCGCGAACCTCTTCTTTTGCGCCTTCCTCATCGGCTGCGCCCTAGCCCCGTCCCTCAACGCCCTCATTGTCTTCCGCTTCCTCGCTGGTGTCGGCGGCTCCGGCTGCCTCGCCATCGGCGGCGGCGTCATCGCCGACATGATCCCCGTCCAGCAGCGCGGCAAGGCCCTGACCATTTGGATGGTCGGCCCCCTCTTCGGCCCTACCATTGCCCCAATCGTCGGCGGCTTCATCGCTCAGGACATCGGCTGGCGCTGGTCCTCCTGGATCGCCTTCATCGCCGCCACCCCCATGGCTCTCGTCATCGCCGTCTTCAACCAGGAGACCAACCCGCGCGTCCTCATCGACCGCAAGGTTGCCCGCCTGCGCCGCGAGCTGGGCCGCCCGGAGCTGCGCAGCGTCTACGTCGACGCCAACGCGCCGCAGTCCAACTCCCAGGTCCTTGTGCGCGGCCTTGTGCGCCCCCTCAAGATGCTCTTCCTTTCTCCCATCATCTTCAGCGTCAGCGTCTACTGCGCCTTCGCCTACGGCGTCCTGTACCTCCTCTTTAGCACTATCCCGCTCGTCTTCACCGAGACGTACAACTTCTCTGTCGGTGTCGCGGGGCTGGTCTACATACCCCTCGGCCTAGGCTATATCCTAGGCATGGCCTGCTTCACCTTCCTCTCCGACCGCACCGTCGTTCGAATGACCCGCGCCAACGGCGGTGTCTTCGAGCCCGAGATGCGCCTGCCCGACTGCATCTACTTCGCCTGTCTGCTGCCCGTCACCTTCTTCTGGTATGGCTGGACCGCCGAGTTCAAGACTCACTGGGCCGCGCCCGTCATTGGTCTTCTGCCCTTCGGCATCGCCATCCTCGGCATCTGGCAGCCCATTCAGGCCTACATCATCGACGCATACTCGGCCTACGCCGCCAGCGGTCTTGCGGCCTTCACCGTCTTCCGCAGTGTCGTGGCCGCGTTCTTACCAATGGCGGGCCCGCCCATGTACGATGCCTTGGGGCTGGGTTGGGGAAACAGCCTGCTGGGTTTCATCGCCGTGGCGCTTATCCCTGTGCCAGCGCTCATATACAGGTTCGGAGGGCGGTTGCGGAAGTGGCAGAAGCTGGAACTTTAGATTGGTACTTGACTTGGTGTCGGTGTAAATAGATGCGTCGGAATAGACATGTAGCACATATACCCTTAGATTGATTGTTAGCATAGTTAAAGGTCATTGCCGCAACTGACTGGAAGAGGCCATTGGTTCATTGAGTGATGTTGATCCGTAGATCGTCTATTTCGAAGAGACCCGTCGAAATCACGAGAAAGTAATTTCGAGAAAAGGTATTATCATCATGTGTGTCGGCCGTCGCAGTCGTCAATGGTGTATGGTGTCCTCGCTGTCCCATTCATACCCCTCTCAGACGAGTTCCCACTTCATGATGCCGGTCGCAGCCCAGCCAACCTTGCCCCGTTTCGACAAGTACTCCTTCGCCGTCACGCCTCTCGCGTCTTGCCCGCCGATCGTCGTGATCATGATAATGCTGATGCTGGAGCCTGGCGCTCCCAGGTCTATCGCATTGACATCCGCCCAGTGCCAAAAACCATCTGTCTCGATGGGCACCAAATCCTCTTTCCGACCATCTCGTCCACCGATGCTTAGGAATAAAAGTGGCGGCTTCCCTTTCCCATGCTTCTCCGATGTCCAGTGCTCGCACTTCTTGGAGAACTGGAAGCGTACAGTCTGGCCGCTGTACACTGGGATCTGAAGTTCTTTGGGCATGATGGTGTGGTCCCATATGCCCTCCTCGTAAGCGTTAGTGTAGACGACTGGCTTTTCTCCGTGCACAGGGCCGATGTAGTATTCCTCCCAAGTCGGAATCCTGCCGTCGGGCCGAAAGAAGTATCTGTCATCAGCCGGGTAATGCGAGAGACCGAAAATATCGTTCCTCCTCGTGAACTCGTGAGGCTTGAAGTCGGCGGTGAACTCCTTAGTCACGTCGGACACATTACCAGCACCCCAACAGGCATCGAGTAGCTTCCATTCCCCATCGTCAATGCGTACTGCGTTCCAAGCGTGACCATCAACTTTCTTGGGCGGCGGGCGCTCCCCCTTTTTCAGTGCCGTATACCCGTAGCCCTTTCCATGTCCTGTGACCACAACGCACTCAAGACCTGCGCGGGTTGCAATCTCCTTGTACGTGTCCGCATAGCCTGAGCAAACTGCTTTACCCATGAGGATAGTCTCAGCCCCTGAGCGGCCCTTAATGTTATTGCCGAAGAAGGCGGCGCAGTCATATGCGATATTGTGATGGAACCAGGTAAATATGGCTCGCGCCTTGTCAGTGTAGGACGTGAACGGCCCGCAGAGCATCTGAGCCAAGTAGCCCACTGGATCATTCCTCGGGAGAGTGTGTCTGGGATACTGTGCGGCGACACCATCTGGTCCGGAAAAGTCCCGGCAGATCAGACAGTCATTAGCGCGTGCGATGGCTTTGGCCGAAGCAGCTTCGATTTGTGCGATGCTTGGCCGGGAACTGGCAGGGACGGGAGGAGGGGCGTCATCATTGGCCCCCGGTCGTCTAACTGGGAGAGCGGGGGTTTTTGTTTGCTGTTCCTGAACGGCATGCCCGTTTGTCTGGGGTTGCGACTTGACGTACGCCGCCGGGGGTGGAGGCAACCGTCGGGGCTTTGCCGGTGGTTCCTCCTGCTCCAGTGCCGACCGGTGGACTGGCTGCGTGGTTGACTTCGAGGTCAGTTGCGGGGGCAAGACGGGTCTTTGGGGGGCCTCGATTTGTCGGACGACGGGCGAGGATTTGACCGATACAAGAGCATGTTTGGCCTGCGGTGGCTCGTTGGCCTCTTTCGCCTCACGCTCTCGCCTCGTTGGTGGCAGTGGTGGCAAGCTGGCTTGATCAAAGACAGGCGGTAGTTTGCGTGCTGGGCCATCGGAGTTGAAGCTTGTGGCTGAAGACGTTTGGTTGAGGGACAGTGACGACAAGTTGGAACTCTCCGAGGCGTTGGAGTTTCGGCGGACTTCCAATTGCTGGGTCGAGGGCCTTCGAGGCGGCAGGGCGGGTGAGATCTGCTGTGTTGAGGTGCGGGTAGGGAGGGGTGGTGGGGCAATTCCCCTGGGGGCGGGAGAAGCTGATGGCTCGAGGTAAGGCGAGTCGGTGGTTCGACGCGGTAGTGGGGGAGGGTTCGCTTTTGGCGGCAGAGTCTTTGCTGGACGAGGAGGGATCGTGGGGCTCTTTTGGGGAGTTGGGACAGTATTTGCCTGGACGACAGGCAAGGTCTGGCTTCGCGCAGCCGGACGGTTTGGTGGGGGAGGAGGTGGCGCTCTTTTAGCTTTCGTCTCCGGCGCCTGGAAGTTCTTCTGGCCGTTCAGGGCAGCAATTCTCTCGGCGAGAGTGTTGAACTTGGGCTCCTCGACGTCAGCCATGGCGAGCTCTGAATCTAGGGTGGTCGTGGGGGACTGATGTGGTGGTGGTAGAGCTAGAGGGTCGCGAAGCAGCCGAGCGCGAACAGTTGGGATGTATATACGACAGACAGGACGAACGACTGTTGGCGTTGGCGGTTCCCCAACCAATCCGGGCCTTGTCGGTCACGGCGCGTTGTCCCAATTGAGCAATAGGCAGCAACCCGTTTTTGGCGACTGAGTCACGACACGTTCACGAGCGCCGGGCCTTTTGTGCGGCGTGGTCGATGAAGAGACGAGCATCCGATACGCAGCTGGAAATTGGACCCGAAGAGACTGACTGGACGTCCGGTATTGAATGAGTCGAGGGAGAGTATGGTGACACACCAAGAAGAGGGGGAAGGAGGGGGGAGAGCGAAGTCAATAGCCGTATTAATGTATTAATTAACCTGCTGCGACAGGAGAGATAAATGTACACCCGTTATTTTTGTGGCTGTTGGCCGACCGGGGGGGAAATAACGCTGCGTCGTGAGGGATCGATCGATGGCACGGCCACCAACAGTTGGATACGGCGGTGGTGTTACAAGGTGAGAGAGTGAGATTGAAGAGGATGAGGTTAGCCTGTGGCGATGCTCTCAGCCTCTGTCGGGTTGAGTGCCGTTGCAGCCAGGAACCTCGCCTCGGGCAGTGGCAGGCAGGCGACAGGGCTCGCTGGTTGGCTGGTTCGGGGGCTGGCAGGTTCGGGGCGTGAGAGAAGCTTAAGCTGTGACAGGGAACGGGTCGCACAGTCGAATGGGAATGGGAAAAGGCAAGCGCATGCAAAAGAGAAGACAAACACCAGCAAGCAAGAGCAGGAGCAGACAAGCAAGCAGGAACAGAGCAAGGGTTGAACGTGGAAGAATGGGACTGCGGGCTTTAAAAAGAACAGGCAGCCCGAACGGCGCCGTCTGATTTGTGTTATTTTTTTGCAGGTGCCCTGGATGTCGGGGCCCTGCCCCGGTACCTTGCCTCCCCTAGCCAGCGTCCTCTAGCGGGTCTTGGGGCCCTTGTTCCCTTTGTTGGTCCCGTCTCGGTCTGGATCAGTCGGCACAGCCCAGCCTTGCTAGTGGGGGTTTGTGGGGTTTCCCCCTGGAGGGACGCGCTAGGGCCGATCGTCGCCTCACACTTGCGCCATGTCCAGCGCTGCCGTCTTGGAAGTTTGCTGCCTGGAGTGTCAGAATTGAAGCTGAAGAGGCGCTGTCAATGTTGAGATGGCAGAGTCCAGAGGGCAGATGGCCGACATGCACCAAAAAGCCACGAGCCAGACCAGGGAGTCGGGACTTTTTGCCGCGACTGTAACTTACACAGGTAGGTGCTCCGTAGCAGAAAACTGAGAATGCCAACCTGCCACCCACTTCCCATTCTCCACAAAGGCGTCATTGCGCTGTTACGAGGCATTCCCACCTTTGAAATTCGACACTAGCGACTTGGAAAACGTAAGCCAGCCAAGACTGAATTCCCATGTCATGTCCCGGGCTGTGAGGGAGATCCCGTTGCGACAGCCAATGAATGACAGTCAGTGGAAATAAGTGTTGCAAGTTGCTGACATGACCACGGCGTATGGCTTCATGTCATGACCGAAGCCGGACTTCCGTTGACAGAAAGTCACAATTGTTGGAGGTGAGGAGTAGCCTTGGCTTTGCGTATACTTACTGTACTGCCTACCTCTAAATAAGGTACGTGTTGATGATGATCCAATGACGATGTCGGTCAGTAGGCGGTACCGGGGAAATGGCCATCAGATGCCCGGGACAAGATGCTCCTTTTGTTAGGATGTCGGTCCAGTGTCGTCGCATTCTCAGAGCAACGCGCAATCAACCGGGAAAATGCATCGTGCAGTTTGCCATATTTGAAGCACGGCATGTAAGGGAGACAGAGTACGTAACCTGGAACTGGTGTATACGCTGGAGTGGAGACGGGGACGGTCCCATTTCCACCAGAGAACGGCCTGCCCCAACTGAAGTGATCTGAAGGTGCAACGGCAGGTGGAGCCGGATTAAAGTGCACCTCACCTCAAAGAGATATCCGTACCGCTATCCGTGAGGGAGATGCCAGGCGCTAAACTCTTTTCTCCCGGCGAGCGCCTCAGAACACTGAACTCTGCGAGGCTCGCCGTGGCGCACCTGTCGCCCGTGCACCGCGCAATGGGGTCCCCTGGGGCGCACCACGACACTGACCGGAGACCGATCCAGTATTGCAGGGTACGTCTTAGCAGCGGACAGGTAGCAGGTAAGGTAGGTTCACCTCACGCTCCAGTGGCGGCGCTTTGCGCTGGCAGTGGGCCGAGGGCGGGCGCATCGCTCGCTGGCTGGCTGTCCTTGCCTCCGAATGCACCCCTCCACCTGCAACTATCCCGTCCCGTCCACCTCCAAGCTTGCTGCTACCCTACTACCACCTCAATAGCGTTAAGGTAGTCTGGCCTACGTATGGTCTGGTCCACGTCTACGTCGCCTTGGTCTTCCATGTGTCTTGCCTTCCCCAATCGCCAACCCTCCACTCAACGAGGCGGGCACGAGGCAGAGAACCCTTGGCCTCGACGGACTCGACTACTCGCCGTTGCTCCTTCTCGTCGTCCATCCACGCAACCCTCTTACCTTAATCAGACGACCGCAAGCATCCCACTGCCTTAGTGCTCAACATCTCGGCGAGTTGCATCTTAACGCCACATTCCATCGTCGCCAACTCACCCGCCTTGCTTCTCCAACTTGCACATTTATCTATCATGGCCTCCGCCGAGTCTTGCGACAAGGCTGCCACTTCTCCCCAGCGCAAACCCCGCCACTTCCTGGACCTCCCCTCCGAAATCCAAAAGGAAATCGTCAGTAATGTATGAGACCGCTCTCTGATCCATCATGTGATGCGACCGCGCTTTACTGACCCTGACCCTTTGCAGTGCTGCCAGAGCGACCTCATTTGCCTCGCCCTTGTCTCCAGGCAATGTCGCGAACTTGCTGCCGCCCAGCTCTACCGAAATTTCCACATAGTCTTCCCTGACGAAGATGACCCGTCCTTCGACTCCCCCATCGACAGTCTCGCCGGCGGACTCGAGACCTTTGTGTCGAGCGACTACGACTATGCTCAACATCTCAGAGACATCTCCCTGGACACATTGAGTTCTGGCGACAAAGCCGAGGCCGCGTACAAGCCGTATCTGTACAGCGCCAGCTGCGGCAAGTTCATGAGCACGTTGCTGTTGATCACCCTCAAGAAGGCAAAGTCGCTCGAGACTTTTAGGTCCGTCCGCCGCTCCCTCTCCATCCGCGCTCATCGCTAACATTGGTACGACTACTAGGTGGAACATTCGAGTCGAGCTTAGCCGACCTGTCTACAGGGCCCTGCACCAAATTGCGTCGCTCAAAAACCTGCACATCCGAATGCAGGCCGGCCCTTCGCTGTACGAGATACCTCCCCCGCTTCCCTACGCATCGAGTCTGCCGCCAACGTCGACTCAAGGACACTGGGACCCGCTCCCGCCCTTCTCTTCCATCCCTGCTTTCCCAAGCATGCCTCTATCCGTCCCACCTCCGTACAACCCTTCGCTAGGCCCTCCGCCGCCCTTGCCGCCCGCTCTGAAACCTGCACCAAGGAGCAAGCGTAGAACCTCCCCTGCCAACGAACCTGCGACTCTGTCGGGATTCCGAAAGTTGAAAACCCTTTGCGTGCTTGATATCGATAACTTGGATATCGTCACCGAGCTCAAGTCGTGTGTGCGTAACTCGGGTTCATCTCTGACCAAGTTGAAACTGTCATTTTCCTCGTATCTTGCTGCCCAATCCAGGAAACCTCCCCCAGATGCAGATCCTGACGACTCCGATCAGGATGACGAATTCCAAGTAGTCCCTATGCCGTCGGCGCCTGGATGGGATGAAGCGAGCGGGCCTGCAAAGGCCTTCCGGGCCCAGGAGGAGCGCAAGAGCCAAGAGTCGGTTCTCGGGAGAATATTCGATGTGGAACCGTTTTTGGTCAAGAAGTCTCAGCAACGCAAGAGCCTCAAGGGCAAAGAGAAGGTCTCTACGGCAGAAGTCGGATCTCCTGCGGAGGCCTTCATGAGCAGACTGCGGGAAGTATCCACGAAACTAATGGCGAGCGTTAACGACGCCGACGATGGATCGAAACAAGAGATTCTCGAAATGATCGAGAAAGCAAGCAGAAAGTATTTAGAAGCGGAGGAGGCAAAGGCTGCCACGGAAGCGACCAAAACGGAGACTTCTGCGGGCGAGAGCTCTTCCACTGCTCTCCCTGCCGTCTCGATAACCGATGCGGATCCCAGACCACCCGCCGAGACCTCTGAAGCTGCAACTACTACGGGAGAAGAGAGCATCAAGTCCAAGCCCAAATCAGGAACGGATGCAAACCCCGAGGACATTAATATTGAGGAACCAATTGTGGTCGAGGAAGCAGAAGATCCAGCGGATGCGAAGACCGAACAGAGCAAAGATGAGCCCTCAATCGCTTCCGATGCGACGTCAAAGCAAGCCTCAGCCAAGGAAACACCGACTGAATCGCCAACGAAGACACGAGCGTTGTCCACTTTGGCGACTCAAAAGGCCAACTTTGATACACTAGTTGATCGCCTGCAGCACTTGCTTGCCGAAAGCAAGTGTGTGCAGAAGAAACTTGAAGATCTCGCCGATAAGCACACGTTCGACAGGGAGTATGTCCGTTCGGCAGAGGCACAGCTCCAGGCGTTCCGCCGCGACATCGAAAAAGTACGTGCCGAGCTCAACGTAGCCGAGCCAGAGATTCGTGACATGGAGAAGCAGGTTCATGGTGTTGCCACGACGTCCCACGGCGAAGACGAGCGTATTAAGGAGTACATTCGGTCCACGCGAGGACTAGCTTTGCGATCTCTCAGCATTCATCTGATCCCGGTCAAGGCGTCCGTGCTCAAAGCCGCCATCGACGTCTCAGTCCTCAAGCGAATCACCCTGCTTAATGTTGGCAACCAAGCTCCGATTTGGACTATGCTGGTGAAGGAGAACAAACTGAGCCCGCTCCCTCTGCGGAAGATTTTTACAGACAATGTGTCTACTACTTTCCTCACATTCGCGGCGCAACTAAAGGAGCTCAACGAGTTGTTCATGCTGGAGAGGTCGTTCAAGTACAAGCCAGAGAGCTTCGCACCTAAGACAAACGTCGTCATGGACCAGATTCGTCGTCTTGTGCTCAAAAAGCATATGCCGACCCTCACTAAGCTAATGATCAAGAACGACTCTGGGTCAAGCTGGGATGTGGACGAGAAGGCCATGCTGCTGATTTGCAACCGCGGAAGAAAACTCGAAGAGTTGGCGGCAGCAGTCGGAATCCGCGCCATCGTAAGTTACCCCAAGTATTGTCTTGCACAATCGTCAACTAACATCCCCAGCACACATTTATGCAGCACATCTCGGGACTAGTCAGCCTCCGTGCTCTGAATGTCACCCAGTTTAGGAATGACGACACCTGCGTCTGGGTCATGCGCGAGACCCGTAGGTTCATCGTCGATAACCTGTGCCACTACCCGGATTTGAAACTGGAGTGGATTTCCATTGACGATGACCGGGTCGAGCGCATCATCCGCCCACCTCCCCAGACTCCAGCTGCGAAGAAGGAAGAGAAGAAGAACAAGAAGGGCAAGTCAAAGGCCGGTGCCGCGCTTGGTGGCTTTGGGGGTTCTAGTACGGAGCAGTTCCCACCTTTGCCCATGCCAGGCTGGGATACAGACAGTGACAGCGACGACGAGGATACGGACATCGTGGCTAATACGAAGCTGGAGACTGTGGAGGGAGTTCACTTTTACGACGTTTGGGACGTGCGTATATTCAAGAAGGAAGTTATGGCCGGACGGCTATAGAGGGAATCAAAAGGGACGGAGTTGGATGGTCTTTTTTTTTTCGTAGCTCTCGGTTGGGATTAGCTGAGCATACCCGGGCAAGGACAAGGACACTAGGAAGCGGCGCAAGCGGTATGTGAAGTTAATGTCGGACTGTATCAGTTTGCTAAAGCAGCGATTCATTAGTCAGCTAATGAAGCGGTTGGGCCTCGTCTTCCCTCGTTGCAAAAGTCTTCTCCAAGTACGATGGGTGACTGCTAGTCAAGCCCATTCTCATCCATTTATCCCCTCCATCCAAAGTCGACAAAGGTACATGATCTGGTGTGGCTGGTGCCTTGACAAGGTGTTGACGTGCCCGAAAGCTAGCTTACTGCTGCTCCTCGAGCTCGCGGAGGGTCTCGTCGCGGCCATGTTTCTTGCCGAGGAGGTAACCGGGACTTGCTGAAGACCTCAGCGTGCTCCTGGATGGTGGCGTTTAACTCGTCCCCGACGAGGCGGTCGAACGCCGTGACATAGTGAGCAATCACCGAGTCCGCATCACCAGTAGCCTTGGTGGCCGCGGCCTTGTACTCGGCGATGCGGGACTTGTGCTCGGCAACGGTGTCCTTGGCGTGTTCTGGATGATCTTGTCAGATGAGGTACTCCTGGGAGGACGTTGATGAAGGGGGGAAGTGGCGGGAAAGACTTACGGGGCTCGCCGCGGAGGGCTTTGATCTCGTTGACCTGGACCACGTTCTTGATCTTGAGACGGTTGGTGGTCTCCATCAGGTACATGGTATAGAGCAGAACGAATAGCGCGGAGGCCTCAACCAGGAAGCTGCCAAGGCCATGGTAGTTGATTGCCACAAGGTCCTGGTCGAAGAAGTAACCGAGAAAGTTGGCGAAGGCGGAAGCGAGCGTGCCGTCGGCCTTGAGAATGTGCTTATTCTCAAGGGCAGCTGGAAAGGTGAAATGTCAGTTTTTGATGTTTTACCCCGGGGTCTTGGATGAGATATCGTGGTGGGATTGTGCGGAAAGAGAAGAGAAGAGTGAGCTGAGATAAGAACTTTGGGAGGTGGAAATTCATAGGAGCTCAAGGAGAGAGATGGGGAACTGGACTGCAGACTTACCGAGTCTGACGCGCATCTCGTTCCAGTTCGCCTTGTAATAGATACCGCGCTTGATGATAATGAACGTCATCAACAGAACAGTGCCGCTGGTCATGATGCTCACGCTGACAGCAATCTTCATGCCGAGGGGTTGCGCGGGCTCGCTCATCCTGTGGTAAGCAACATACATGATGAAGTGGATCGCGAGGACGAAGGTGACAAAAAGAGTGTCCAAGATGAGCATGAACATCATGGGTGCAAGAGTAATGAGAAGCCACAGAGATGGGCGGCTTGTTGTTCCTTGTTGGTGTTTAGTCCTTGCGTTTATGCCTCTTCATAGTGGTTGTAGGATGTGGATGTTCTCAGTGCGGTCTAGTTAAGATCCTTAAAGCTCGGATTCGGAACTTGTTCCAAACGAATCAAACGAACCCATCGCCAGCTTCATCATTCAAGAAGCATCCCGCTTCCCAGCGGGTTTCAGGAATCACTTGAGGAGTGTCCAATGACGTAGATGGCGAGGAGGCCACGCCCCCATGTCAATTTATTAGTTCAAATGGGTATCAGTCTTCGATGTATTGTTTGTCTTCTCCACCACTCGTGAAGCGGCAGTCAGAAGACAGGGACCGCGTCCTACGCAGTCTTCTGATCCATCAACCTCATAAGCTCGTCCTCCTCATCACCCTCGCCCGCCCTCCTCCGAGCCTCCCTCTCAATCGCTGCCCTCGTGACCATCCCGCCGCTCAACAAGCCCGTCTCCTTCGCGGTCCGAACCCAACCCTCAAGACTGCGCATCCCGACAACGAGGAATCCCAGCTCCTCCCTCTCGACGTCAAACACCTCCCACCATGCCACCTCAGGCATTTTCGCCCCAGCCTCCCGCGCCGTAATGTATACGGCCGCCGTCGCCAGCGCGTTGGGCTGGTGCGTCAGATACAGCATCTGCGGGCTCAGCAGCGCCGTGTTGAGATGCGCGACAACCCGCCCCGCCACCTCGGCCCGGGGTTTGCCAAGGAAATCGAGCGCCTGGAGGTACGTGACGGCTAGAGCGTGCGGCAGCGCTACCGCCGTGTCGAACCCCAGCGCCCAGAGCATCCGGGCCTCGGCTGCCAACATCCGCGTCTGGAAGGCCGCGTACTCGCCGTCCGTCTGGTAGTACATCGCCGGGTCCGGCCGTCGCGTCAGGTCTGGTGGCTCGGCGCGGAACGGAGGGGAGGCCGGGGAGAGAAGGTAGGCGTAGACGTTCGAGACGTCGCGTGTCGACCGTGGTAGAGGCCCCATCTTGCAGACTAGGTAAAGCGTGGCGGCGGAAACATCCTGAAGATAGAGCGCCTGTGTTAGCGGATTCTGTGACTTTGAGTTGGGTTTTGTGATGAGTGCGACTCACGCTGAACTCTTGCGCCATTGGCGACTCGACAAGCCAGTACCGCGCCAGAAGAACATTGGCCCGCGCTGTGGTCGACTGCGGTAGGTCCAGCAGCACGCCGGCCGCCTGGGTGAGGCACTG
Organism: Colletotrichum gigasporum; assembly: GCA_024584535.1. NCBI lineage: Eukaryota > Fungi > Ascomycota > Sordariomycetes > Glomerellales > Glomerellaceae > Colletotrichum > Colletotrichum gigasporum. The sequence continues at coordinate 4,761,269 of CP077951.1, forward strand.
CGTTGCATAAAAGATGATGTCCTGCAGATCGGCTGGGAGAGAGCTGAAGGAGTTGCGCTTGTAGAGCTGTTCGGCCGTGGCCAGGTTGTTGGTTATGTGCGCCATGGCTTCCGCGTATTCGATTGTGGTCGCCGAATCGGTCGTTCCCCTTTCTTCCTCGAGATTTCCACGCAGTGTGCGGTTGTTGTCGTCGTCGGACAAGGCTGAGAGCTTTCGCGATGGTCAAGCCACTCGCACACTGGCGTCCTCATTGGCCGAAGCTGAAGCTGTCAAAACGAGTTAGGCGCGATGGCGCGCGTGTCGTCACTTTCTTTCCGGCGGTCTCTGGTTGGATGGTCCGAGCTTCACAGCGATCAATGCGCCCCACCTACCCTCCGCTTCGGCTTAGCGTCCTCCCCCCACGGCGTTGCCTCACTGGCAGGCGGGCTGGGCTAGCCTAATCGTACCTGAGGTTTTGGGCCTCTTACGAAAAGCCCGCTCAGTGTCCGGGCCAATTCAAGGCAGCTGCGTGGAGAAAAAGCTCCCTAGTCTTTCTGCGTGTGCGTGTGTGTCTCCAGCAACATCACGCTCGCATTCCGCCCAAACCTCACGGCACGAGCGCTTACAGACAGCATCTACCCGGATCGTTTACCGAAAGTATCTCACATTGTCGCAGTCGGCCCGGTCAATGGATGGCCTGACGTATCGAATCTCCGACTGAACGACCGCTCTCCGCCCTTTCCCTCTTCCCCGCATCGGCTTTGTCGGCCAGTGGTGATCCGTTTCCACGCAAACCATAAACCACGCCCCCGAACGCATACGCAACCGCCGACAACGACGATAGAGAGGACACCGCGCTGCCGTCATGGACTACAGCGCCTCCATCAACGACGATAACCCGGGCGGCGCATCGCCATGGGGCAACTCCCCCGGCTCGTCGCCCAACCCCAACCAGACGACCTTTGGCTCTCTTGGCGGTGATCTCGCCGGCGACCCGCCCGGCTCCCCCTTCCGCTACACCCCTAGCCCCGGCAACGGCCTCCCACAGGATCAAGAAGGCTTCGGCGGCGAAGGCTTCAGGAGACCCGATACTGCGAGCACCGCCGAGTCTGCGACCGAGGTGGAAACACAAGAGTCCAGGACCGAAGTCGCCTCAGAAGCCCATCCCAGCGTCGAGGGCCAAACGGGTCCCGAGACGCCCCAGAAGCCGCAGGACCAAGGCGCGCCCGCTCAGAACCAGCAAAATCGCAAGCCCCAGCAGCCTCAGTTCAGGCTCCAGGCCAAGATCACTGGGCTTGAGAGAACCGGAAAGAAGGACCCCATCTTGCGATTCGACGTACATGTAAGGGATACACGGCATAGAGATGCGGTTGAGTAGTTTACTAACAGTCCGCAGACGAATCTGCCGAGGTTCCGCACCACCCAGTATCGCGATGTGCGCCGCTTCCACTCGGAATTTGTTAAGCTTGCGGAGCATCTGATTTCAGCGAACCCCGACTGCCTGGTACCTACTGTGCCTCCCGCGGTGACATCAGCTGGCGCCGGAACGGACGAGGACGAAGCGCGGGTGAAGGCTCTGCTGCAACGATGGTTCAACTATGTGTGCAGTAACGAAGTCTTGATGAGGGACGACGAGATGGTTCTCTTCGTTGAGAGCGATTTTGGCTACAGCCCCATGGTTAAGATGAAGCAGCCGGCGACTGGCGTGCGCAGAAAGATCTTGAAGCAGTTTGCCCCTCCACCCGATGACACCCCGGAGCTCCAAGAAGCTCGTCCAATTGTTAAGCTCTTCTACTTGGGTACTATGGATGCCGGCCACAAGGTCGATAAGCTGGTCAAGTCCCGTCGAGGTAAGCCCACGTCAACCCCTGATAACGCAACCACCTTCACCGGTCTGATATCATCCAGGTCTCGGATTGGCCGAGTCTGACTTTGGCGTCAAGCTTGGGTCTATGAACGTCCAAGAGCCCCACCAAGGACTCGCCAATGCCTACCGAAAGCTTGGCAAGATCGTACAGACAGTTGGCGACTACCATGCCGCACAAGCCACCGCAGAAGCCACGACGATCGGGGACCCCTTCCAGTACCATTCGCAGGACGCCTTTGTCGTCAAGGAGTCGCTCACCAACCGTCAAATCCTCATTCGCGAGTTCCTTCAGGCCCAGGAAAATACGCGCAGCAAGCTCAACGCCGCCGATCGTCTCAAGGCGAGCTCCAACGTCAGACGGGAGAAGGTTGATGAGGCCATCACCGCCCTTGATGACGCGCGTCAGAACGAAACCTACCTTTACCAAAAGACAAACCGTGTCACCCAAAACCTCGTACAGGAGCGCCGCAAATGGTTCGCACGGACCGCCGCCGACCTGCGGCTCAGCATCAGGGAATACGTCCTCCGCGAGATTGAGGCGGAACGACGTGCGCTTGCCGTTTTGGAGAGTGTCAGGCCTGACATTCGATCCATCGACGCATCTGGCGGTCTGAGCAGGCTCGGACGGGAGGCTCACCCAACCGTTAGGCGGGCCAGCGTGGCCGCCAGCCAAGGTCCCAAGGGCGATGCGTGGAGCGGTGTCCCGCGACGCTCAGACCAGGCCCTCAACCGCAGCGTGTCCGGAAGCCTCATGGCTGGCGTCCCCGAAGACGGAGATGGCGACGATGGGCAGGGTGCAGGCCAAAACAAGGGTCTCGGCGCAGCGGGCGGCCGGGCGGGCCTGGCCGGTGTGGCAGAAGAAGACGACGAGGACCGAGTGGATGCGAGAAACGCGGCAAGCCGATTGGCGACGAGCACCTTCTGATGAGGCGGGCTGCTGCGGAAATGTGCCCGAAAAGGAGGCCTACATACCCAAGACTGTCTTGGTTTTGGTAGAGGCACTTTCGACCCTCGCATGATGTGTAATGCTGTATCTGTCCTGTATGTGCTCCCATACACATAGATTCCCAAGTATGAGCCTTGTCCTTTTTCTGTTTCTTGCCCTTCATCGGTGCACCAGCATCAGCAAAATTAACCTGTACCGTGTGCCAAAACACTACTGAAGATGGACCAGCAAACGAAATATGGCAACATGGAGGATCGCACTTTCACACGCGCGCCTCGGGGGACTGGACCACTCGGCGGCGCCTGGGTGCCTGTCGGTGGTGGTGGTGGCGGCGGCGGCGGCGGCGGCGGCGGCACGTCCTCCAGCGAACTCATATTGTGTCCGTGAGGGGGAAAGGGACAGACAGCACCCGCAAACGTATGCACCTACCTGCCTGCCTGCCTGCCTTGCCTACCTGACCTGTTTTCCTGCCTGCCGTCTGCGTGTCCATGTCTGTCCTAGCTGCTGCATCAATAGCACCACACACACTCATACTACTTCCCACTGACCATTTCCCTCCCTTTGCTTCACCTACCTCACATTTACTGCATTGCAGCGTGTCGTGCCCCCTTCCTAGCCAATTATCTGATAGCACTGATCGGATTGATTGGCGGTGAGGCGAAACAAAATGCAGAGTTGCAGCGCGGCCCGCGACCGTCGGACACGGGCTGGGCCTTGCTCTTTTCTTGTTGCGGTGCACATGCTATTTCGCACTCTACGACTGCAACGGGGTAAGATTCACATGCCCGTGGAGAGAGAAGCTGGTGGGATTTCGACGAGGGCTGCGGCGTGGAACACGCAGATATGATGTCTTGGTGGTGTTGAGGGCGTTCGGCTCTTGGCTTTGTTGCTTTAGTTGAGTTAGGAAAGCTTCCGGTGTCGACGGAGTGAAGGTGTCGTGCCTCCGCGGTAGCAAATTGGGCGACCTACGTTGGTTTATATGAGATAATGAAAATCTCCGTTATTGGCGGACATCTGGCGAAGAACGTCGTATCGTGATTTGCTGGGTAACGGAAAAGCTATTGATGGATGGCACTCCCACCGACCAACTGCCCGGCCCATCCGCAGAATCTTGTCACTCATTTGGGCCATCGTGGCGGGGCGGGAGGCAGAGTTCCATGCAGATGTTCGGGAATTCATTCTTTCTTTTTTGCAGCGTTGTGCCGGCACTTCCCTCAGCTGGTAGGGCTCATCGACAGCTCGTAACTTCTTGAAGTTCCTCATTATGTGAAAAGAGGATTTCTGATAGATACCAAGGGCGGGAGGAAAGTTCTTAGTCAATCTATCTGGCATCTGCGAGCGATGCGAGCATGTCTCAGTCGAATCCAGAGACCCGGTAAATCCTTGATAGCATTTTACCCATGGAGCGATGGCAGCCTACTAAGGTCGCATCCAACTGCTGATTTCGACCTTGCCAGTGCGGTTGATAGGGTGAAGTGACACCATAAGCCCTAAGATATAGACGGCAATCAGATCGGCCAGTGTTACTGTACGAGACAAAAGCCGTGGACGATGAAAAACGTTTTGCCGCCAGGACGCCTAGCATATGCTAATATGGGACATGCCATGCAGTTCGGAGATGATTGGTGATGTTTGTACACAAGCAAACGGCGGTTGTGAATAGGCGGTGTCAGTGGTAACGAATTTAGCTCATTTGAGTTTATTTGTGGTGGGTGTTAGAGTGCTGTCAAACCCTCGGCGGTCGAAGCTCATGTCCTCGAATCCTTCGTCTGATGTATCAGAACGACAGCAACCCTGTTCCCGGCTTTAGATTGGCGAAGGGAAATACGTGACAGCGGACAACGATAGCTGTGTCGATGCTTGGCCAGGTGGCCGACTGTCCTTGTCGGAAGCCTGCTCATGGGCCTGTTGTATTCAGGCCTCTTAGGCGCTTCGATCCGAGACGGTGGGCTTTTTTGGCCCTTTCGTGCAACCCGATAGTTGTCGGCATGCCTATCACGGAGGCAAGCATCACGACGTACATTTTTGGAATGGCTTCTGTCGCATCCGATCTGTGAGAAGGCATGCCTCCCCTCACAGGCGGCTCCACCTCGTCTTGCAGGGATCCCAGGTTGCGCTGGCTGCTGTGCGATCCGATTGCGCAAGACCAAGCAGGGGCTTCTCCAATTTGGACGGTCGCCTCCAACTTTCCAAGGTGTGTGAGCGGACGTTGCGAGTGGTGACAAGGCATCCCATGCAGTTTGCAGGCTTGATTCCTCCATGCCGGCGCTACTTAGCAGCCAGCTAGTCGACATCTGAATCATCTCGCATCTGAGTGACGCCCAAGAAGCAGATCCTGCCGAGTTGAGGCCGTTGCTTCGCCGGCTCAAGCTCTCCGGACGATGCACCTTGGAGATCGTTTGTTTGAAATAGAAGCAGAGTTCGGCAACTTAGAGCAAGAGCTATGACCCGTACTTCTGTGGATCTGTTGCCACGGGTATTCAACGAGGCTTGCCAGGACGAGAATTCTAGCCGCTGGCTCATGGGCCGTACATGGCGCTACTGCGACGTCCGTACGATTCATGAAATCAGTCCGCTTCAGAACCTTGGCTAACTTGCTGTCTCGTCTGGAAGGACCGAAGAGCGTTTGAGCTCAGCTCAACATTTGAGCAGTACTGATCTCAAGCGAGTCTTTGAATGCAAGGGTGGCATTCGAGGTGGGCATTCAAGGTGGCTCGCATGGCAAGCCTCCCTCACCTGCTGGCCGGCACTGCAGACATGTCGATCCGGCCAGCATTGTCGCTTGGGAGGACGGGAAGACACTGCAATTCTTCCACCCGTGTTTCTACGCTGTAGCCACGTCCCTCCTCGGTCCATGGACGCGGCGTCTCGAGAGGTCCGGCTCCGATATGAAGGATGATCAGTCCATAACATGGTCGCAAAGACGGGCTGCCTTCGGCAACGTGCTGCAGGAGTAGCTTGGGTAAACAGGACGGCTATGGCTGAGCCCAGAGCTGTAGACGAGGAGGCCCACACATTATTTTGACTGTTGAGTTGTCGATGGAAGCAGGCCTGTCCCTGCAACGGCCATGTGCAGGTGTCTTGCCATAGGGCCGGTAAAATGCAAGTCGCAGATGCGGTGTATCCGCAGATTACTCGCTATTCGTCTCTTGGGGCAAGACAGCCCCGGCGAGAGGACCAGGGTTCTGCAAGCCATCATTGAGTGCCGCCAATATGGACGGTATGGTTCCTGACTGCAGCGATTACCGGCGGGCTTTGTACTCAAGGCTCGTGTTACGAATCTGGAGAAAGTCGGCGAAGGCGGCCAGATTTCCGTTGAAGCAGCTGATGCCCAGAGCTTGCTTCCTCACCCCGCGCTGGATGAAGGCTGAAGTTGGCGGGGAAAACACAGCTCCCTTCGTGTTGGAGAGCACCCTGAGCTTGAGCTCCTGCTCCCGGGACGGCGCGCAGGGGGGCAAACCCACTGCCATGGGGCGGTGGCCGGGGCTGTCTTCCCCTCAGAGGGGCGTCTGCTGCCGCCACCAGGGGACCTTGAGGGTATGGTCATCACAGCGGGGTCCAATATGCAGCAGGCAGCTTGAATGGGTGACGCGCTGGGAGAGGAGGGGGCGACATTAGACATTTTGGACGTCGTAAAGGGCGGCCAAGCGGACGCTGCTCTGACCTGAATATCGAACAAATGGTTGGAGCGTGAGCGTCTTGGTTGAGCACTCGGGCGATGTAGTCGACAAGGTGTAAGTGTCGTTACTGATTGCAGCGAAGATCCCGCAGGTCTGCCACCGAGCTCGAAATGATCGACTGGAAATATCGTTCGATATTGATAACTGGGGTGGCAGTCGAGGGCAGACGCACGAACACCATTGAGTGTTGGAAGCATGCAATCTTTCCGCGGAAGAGACGGAATATGCACCACCAGTGATTGAGACAGGATAGAAGGCGGCTAGGCCTGCTGTACTACCCAATTTCAAGACATGGCAGGCAATGACGATGTGCATCATGGTGCAAGGGCGGCATCTCCAATTCTAGATCGTCGACAGCCTGTTGACAGGCCACGCAAGGACGAGGCGAAGCAGGCGGCAAAAGCTGTGTGGTCAATCTCCAGACCAGTCTTTCTGGGACGAGGATATTGGCGAGGTCACCTGCCGAGTTGTGGCAAGGTGATTGTCGCATTGCAACCAAGGGGGAAGAACATGTAGAGAGACCTGGCTTTGTCAGTCAGTCATTCTCACAGAAGGAGTCAAACGGGAGTCAAGATCACTCAAAGGTCTGATGCTGAGGAAGGAAAGAGTGAATCGCCTAGAGGTATAAGGTATACCGTACAGGCACAGTGTTCCCGGCTCCTCGTCTGAGCATTGGTCCGTAGTGGATTATGTAATAATACCAAACCCAAAAGCCACTACTTTACCATATTTTCTCACAGGGAAGGCAAGCACAATTACAAGGAAGACTATTTTTTCGATAATTGAAATGACACGACAATTTGGAAAGGACGCAAGGAACGCTCGGATAAGAAAAGAGCTCCAGGCGCCTCGGATTCAGCTGGCCCCGTCCCTTGGATTCTCTATCAACACGCATACGCAACCTGGACTGCGCATACCGTCTCTTTTTATTCGAACGCTACTCGATCCCTGGTCCATGACGACGTCTTCCAGGGTCCCTTTTGGTGTTCCCTGTGTCGACACCGCGCATACGGCTACAGCCCTTCGACCGCGCACTCATCATAGCCCTGGAGGATTTTCTCTGTTGGGTTTTGAAGCAGAACGACCACCTCACCTTGGGTATTTGCACCAATGGGCCAAACGGCTTGAGAAGGTTTCAGACGGTGCGGCCTGCGTCCAGTTTGTCCTTGCTCTCTCTCTCTTTCTCTCTCTCTCTCTCTCTCTCTCTTTCTCTCGGCACTTTCGCCCCTTGCTCAATCCTAGCCTCTTGTCTGTACCTTGACTGACCACCCACCTCAATTCATCGCCTCATATTGGGCTGCTTGCCCATCATCTCTCGCAACTCATTCTCGATTGTCCCATCTTGTCCAGAATCCTTGGCAGATCAAGGCTCTCTGCCTACGGCATCTCCCTTGTTCAACACACCTCTTCATTTCTGCCCTCCATGAGGATGCATGGCATGGGCTACTGCGTACTGGCCATGCAGCTCCGTTACAACGACTCCCCTCCATTTCCCCTCGCCGCCTCCATCCTCCATCCCTGCCCCTCCATTCCTTTCCGGGAACTCTCTCCCGGGTACCTCATCACCGACCCTACTTTAGCCTCCCTTCCCTGCCCACCTTGCCCGAAATCCTAGCACTCGCATGTGGCCGTTGCCGTTACCGTTGGGTCAAGAATAATTTTTTTCCTGCGCTTCGCCGTCGTCACAGCTGGCTCTCTATCCACCGACCGGGACCCCGAGACAGGAATGGCTCGTCACCGCAACCTGCGCCAGCGCCAGCACCAGCACCAGATGCAAGCAAGCCAAAGCTGGAGCCCATGCATGCCGATACCTGTCACCGCACTGATGATGCCATCTAGGCTGTCCTATCACCAGCCGCAACCCCATCACCGTGCCCAGTCTATCCATGCCATGTCTGGAGCCCTTCGGAACTGGCTCGACTCGTCCCTGTCCAGTCGCCGCAACAGGCGATAAAGTTACTTCCGTCCGGCCTCCTTTTCCACCATGCCCCGTCGACTACCTGTACTGCGTACTACCGTGTGCCTTCACAGCTGTCTCTGTCTGTACGCCCGGCACAAACAGATGCTGCCCAAATGCGGCCACCCCCGTTCCCTGCCAAACCAAATCATGTATCCGTCCCGCCCTCACTGCCTGTCCAAGTATACTACTACTGCATTGTCGTCCCCTTCATCTCTTCTCGTCGCATTCCAGGCCGATGCCAGCCAAGGGTTGTCCTGCCGCACGCTGAGGTGGCTCCGTCACTAGATGTCTCTTGCATATGATTTCCTGAGGTTACACGTACGAAGAAGCTCCTAGCTTGGCCCCGATAACTGGTCGATGTTTGGTTGGGTGAACTTGGCTTGCGCTGCTCGTCAGGACCCCCCTGGTTTTGCCCAACGCCGAAACGCTCGTACGTCTCCTCCTTGCCCAAGATGGCCCTTGCAACATGCTAATCATGATTGACACCACCATGGACATCACTCACCACCACAGCAGCCCGGCACCGCACTCACCAGTACAGCTACTTAAAGGGTGGGGGGGAAGGGAGGGTGGGGGGCAACGGCCCCTGGACCTGAAAAGCCCTTCTGCTCTCTATCATAACTTCGCACCCTTCTTGCTGTCATATTCTCATCAAGTGATAAACCTCTGCTCCCCCCCTCCATCGCAACCCAGCCTCTTTGTTCTAGCTTGGTTCTCACATTCCCATCCCACGAGAAACCCTGCCGCTCCCTCCTGGTGGCCCTGCTCCCCCCAAACGCCAAACCCCAAAGCGAACCTATCAGTCCTCGAGACATCCCGCGCTGGTTCCCTCTTGAGTCCCAGGGCCTCGCCTCGTTATCCTCAGCTTCTCTGTTGCCGACACCCCTCATTCGGTACTCGGGCCAATCCCACTCAGCTAGCCCTCCCTAATAGGCAGTTGGGCCAAGCCCCTTCACCACCCTACCCCGTCATCAGCCCGACATCCCACGCTTCATCCCACGCCGCCGGCGTCATTCGACTTCAACATGGCCCCAGTTGCAACGGCGGAGACGACACCAATGCATCTACCCGTCTACAAGTCAAAGCCTTCCTCCGTCGCTGCGTCTGTCTTGCATGGACCGCGGGACTTGCGATTGGTAAGTGCACCCAATCCCTTGGAGCTGTGACGTGGAGAACGTGGGCGTGTTACACAGAACCCCACGTTGATCCCTTCGCTTCCCTACGCCTCACTTCCTTCCGCCCCGCCTGACACGTTAAATCTAACGACACTTATAGGAAGTCAGAACCATCGAGGAGCCAGGTGTTGGAGAACTGCAGATTGCCGTCAAGAGGACCGGCATCTGCGGATCCGACGTCAGCTACTACAAGAAGTTCGCCAATGGGGACCTCTGCGCCTGCCATCCTCTATCCCTCGGCCATGAGTCTTCGGGCGAGGTTGTTGCCATTGGCCCTCAGGTCAATGGATTCAAACTCGGCGACAGAGTCGCCCTCGAAGTCGGCGTTCCCTGCGGGCAGTGCACTATTTGTCGAAAGGGCAGATACAACCTTTGCAAGAAGATGAGGTTTAGGTCCAGTGCCAAAAGCGTCCCTCACTACCAAGGCACGCTTCAAGAGAAGATCAACCACCCGGCCGCCTGGTGCCACAAGATTCCAGACCACGTGTCCTACGAAGCCGCTGCGCTTCTCGAGCCCCTTTCCGTTGCACTTCACGCTGTCAACCGAGCGATTCCTGAGCCTGGCTCTACAGCTCTGGTTATCGGAGCCGGCACCGTTGGACTCCTGACGGCGGCCATGGCTCGTCAAGCTGGCTGCACACAGCTCACTATCACTGACGTTGACGCCGGTCGAGTCAACTACGCCATCTCAAAGGGCTTAGCCACCCACGGATATGTCGTGCCGTCACCAAGCGCCTCGTCCGTGTACAATAGCAACTCGGGAGCTTCAACCCCTGCGGACCCTGGCGTCATGACTCCTGCAAGTATCTTCTCTGTCCAGAGCATCCAAGGAAAATTTGACGGAGCCAAGGCCCTTGCCGGTGAGATCCTCGCCCTCACCAAGGTCCCGGAAGAGCTGGAGATGGATGGAGAGGATGGCGGCGTTGATATCACCTTTGAGTGTACCGGCAAGGAAGTCTGCATGCACACCAGTCTCTATGCTACGAAACCCGGTGGCAAGGTCGTCATGGTGGGCATGGGCACCCCCGTACAGACGCTTCCTCTATCTGTTGCACATCTGAGGGAAATTGACATTCTGGGCATCTTCCGTTATGCCAACACATACCCCACTGGCGTTCGGCTCCTCTGCGCCAAAGGCAACAGTGGCCTTCCCTGCCTGGATGACATGGTCACGCACCGGTTCAAGGGCCTTCACAACGCGTCAAAGGCGTTTGAGCTGGCCAGTCGGACGTGCGACGATGAAGGAAACCTTGTCCTGAAGGTCGTCATTGAGGCCTAAGAAGAGGTAGAATCATGTCTGCTGAGTCAAGCAGCCTTTTCTTCTTCTGGTTTTTTTTGTCATGATTTTTGATGATCGATACCAAATTAGACCTTTTGATTTGCTCTTTCCAGTCTTTCGTTGAGGGCAGATCTAATTGACCGGTACGTAGTCCTTTTGGGTGGAAGCAAGCGTTGATAAAACTGCGGCTCGTTCATTCTCTGCAGTCGGAAGAGCCGGTTGGCCTGGCTGGCTACTGCTGACACCGGCAGTTGGATACGATGGTGATAGATCTTCTCTATTCGTTGATTCGGGGCCGATGGGACGCAAGATGGGACATGGAGATAATCCTGGGCAAAATGAGAACAGTATGAAACGAGGAAATGAAGTCTGTTGAAAGCACGAGTTGTCTCCCAAGTTAAAGAGTCTATGCGAACTGTGTACTGTTTACGGCGGGTAATTAATTGTGACTTCATTCAAAGTTTCGACTTTCCTCCACGATTATCTGTTGAATTCCGTGGTAGCCAGAGAATTCTGATCGGAGACTCCATTCTTCACTTGAGAACGACCTCTTAAAGAATGGGTGCATGTATGTTTATTCGTTGGGCTTGCTAATTTGCTAGTCAGCCCCCGCCCATTTCGTCATGTCTACATTATCCGTTCCCCGGAACGCCTCTCCATGATTCCCAATAGACTCGATGGCGGCCGCGACCCTCTCTGAATCTGCCTGCACCGACACCAGTTTTCGTCTACATCATAATATCGCCCGCGCCGGGGATGTTGTAGCCGGACGCGCCGCCGTACGACGCGAAGTCGGGGCCTCCCGCCCTCCGGTCCCTGTTCTTGGCGGTCTCGGCGAGGCTGAATTTCTTACCCAGATTCCGCATGCTGCTGATGCTCTGCATGAGATCGTTGAGTCGAGAGACAATGGCGACGTCGTTCTCCTCGCATAATACCTCCTTCTCAAAGGCCTCGACGTCCGAGGGTACAACGAGGTCTAGTCGGCTGACGAGGGCCTGAATCTGACGAAGAATGGTGTGGGAGGGTGTCGTGTGCGTGGATTGCTGCTGCTGCTCAAGGCCGGGAAGATAGTCCGGGGGCAGACGCTCGAGGTAGGTCGTAATAAGGCGGATACGGGCCTGGAGCATCTTGACGGAGTTCGCCTTGGCCGTCAGCGCGGCAACCATCTCCTCCTCTTCAGATGAGAGTGGGGCCTCGGCCGGATCCTTGTTCTCCTGATCGTCTGCCATAACGACACGGCGTTTACCTCCGGTCTCGACGAGCTGCACCTTGGGTTTGCTGGATTCCTTGGGCGCCTCGATGGCGGTGGCATTACCGGCACCGCGGGCGACATGGTCCATGCTGATCATCTCGGCCTCACCCGTCTCGACAGTGTATGGCAACTCGCGGAACCCAAGCTTAAGCTTAGACTCGCCGTCCTCCATCTTCTTGTCCTCGCCGTCGGCGGCGGCCTTGGAGGGGTCGTCGACTTCATAGTTTGACTCGTAGATTGTCATGGGCAGCTTGCCGCCGACGGAGTGGGAGAGAACCTCCGTCGGGTGGAAACCGAGGAGTAGGGCAGATTCGTTGAAGTCGGCGAGGAGCTGGTTGTGAATAGGGAGGACGGTCGGGGTGGGACCGGTGGCGGGGAGGAGTGTGTACCAGCCGACCAGATCGAGGCCGCGGTCCTTGTGGACGGTTTTCACTAGGAGAATGTTAGTACTCGGAAGAAGGTGGTATTGAACATTAGAGCGTACTTTGCTCTAATCTTGCGCCGAAGCGCTCAGAGTCTAGGAGATATCCACCCTCAACATCAGGTGCTTGTCTCGTGTGACACTCGAAAGCATGCTCGATGGTGATCTCGCGGCCGTTCTGCTGGCCCAAGAGCGCGCCGACTATAGGGCCTGCTTGAGACCGCAGGGTGTGGCGTGTGATATAGTCGGAAATGGTGAGGAGGACGAGAGGGTGGAGAACGGCCTGGAGCTCCGAGGACTTCTGGCTTGACATGAGCGGGTTCGCGCTGGAGGAGGCCATGATGGGCAATGCTCTGCCCGTCGCCGCAGTGTAGAGATGTTTTTACGAAGATGCTGTTACCATGCGAGGGAGTGTTGAAAATTTGAGGTCGAATAAAGTTCGGAGCTCGGTGGGTTGCGCAGTCGTTCGTTTGGCGGCGGTTCGGCCGTTGTTGCTGTTGGAGGTGCAGTGTAGATGTAAGGCAGCTGCTTCAAGGCTGCCCCGCGATGTGGGGGGGTCAGTTAGGTGGACAGGACTGGAGCTACCGGCTCCAACCCGGAAACAGCGCTGAGGCTGACCATGAGGCTGAAGCAAACGGTCAAGCCACCCTACGGCCATTGGCTATGGATTTTGACCAATAATGTTAGTCAGAAGCTATAGTGGGTCCCAGCTTCCAACCTCCATTCATTTCCCTTGGAGGGATGTGGATGTGACATCCCTTCTGACAGCACGTAAAGAGAGTGCGCCTTCCTACCCTCGGTCGCATTATCTAGTGGTAGCGCCTCTACGCAATCATGCTTCCCTTCATTGCCCCTCTGAGGCGAACCAAGTAGATTCACCTCCAGCTTCCAGTACTTTCCCACTTTCCCACTGCCTCCTGACCGACTCTCAAGTGGCCCTCGAGGTGCACAGTCGGCCCCCTTCAAACCCGCAATCTTCGGTTAGCAAAAATGGCATGGGTGTGTGTCTATTGCTGCACAAGGGTGCAAGCACCAGAGAGAGAGACCATCCTATTGCCCTGCCTTCAGTGTCAGTCAAGCTTTGCAGCCTGCAGACAATCAGCAGGCGATGCTTTATCCTTCACTACAGTTCTGGCATTGGGACAGACAAGCTGCTAGAGTCCTCTGCACGGCTGGGGCTTTGGCTGGCCTGCCCACTGCCGCTGCCCTGCCTGGCCCCGGTGGCAATCTGCACCCTGGGAAAAAAGCGGCATCGACTCAAAGTGCTTGTCACAGTACGCAGAATGCTGTGAATACACTCTTTTATTGCCGGGCTAGTGTCCGAACCGGCGCCAAAGACAGAGTTGAAAGACAAACCGTGCAACATGCCAACGCTCTTCTCTTGGCTTCTCTCTTTGCTGTTCATGACTTGCTAATGTCGCCGTGCCGGGCTCCGTCATTCCAACATGAGTACTCAGCAGCAGCGCACTCTGCTAGAGTCGTTGGGACAGGGTTCAAATATGGGTGCTTGGCCATTCTTTTCAACTAGCGGCGTCCCTCCGTCTCATCGATGTTGCATCCGTTCCCGCACCCGCATTCTGAAGACACCACTTACTACTTTCTCTCTCGGTCTCTCCTCAATATGGACGCCTCGCATCATCATCTAGGCATGTTTCCTCCAGCTTTTTCAGCGCCGCCCGCCCCCATACCTCAACCCGTCGTGCCGGCCAAGCGGGAGGACGACGATGTCCAATTCGTCTCCTCCAATCCGGTGAAGAAAAGGCGGATTGATGGCCCCCAGAAGCCGATCATGCCACCTTCAATCACATTCTCACCGCCGCCCGTGGAGCATCCGGCTCCCGCCCCCAACAACCACCAGCCACACGAGCCGGCCAAGCACACCACACAACCAGAACGACGAGGCAGCACTGGCATGGTCGATCCCTCGCCCACAACACATATGGACGTTGACCCGATGCGAGGATGTTCCGTACCGATTCCTGCGAGATCTGATTACGCAGAGTTATTTTGGACCGCGCCGTCGACTGGCCCAAAGAGCTCCCCGCCAGTGTCACCCAAGACTCTTCCGGAGCACGTCACGCCGTCCATGCTTCGGCTCGACAACAATCATACAGTAGCACACGGGCACTTGAGCGCGAGCAATGGTGGAGCCGCCAGCGGTTTCCCCGGATCAATGCATCCCATCAACACTCCAGCCCACGTCTCTCAACCGCCATCGACGGGAGCGCAAGGTACGCCAGCTCAACCAAATTCGGGAAACCACATTCAAACTGAGACTGTAAAGGATACGCGCCCGGCCGATACACTTCTGGAGCCGGCTGGCGTCACTAACCCGAGCAACATCGTCTCTGTCCCTGCTATCCCACCGGCGGACGGACAGGGTGGCTCGTGTCAGCAAGCAGCGACCGGAGTCATTCAAGACCACTCATACGCCAGTGTCGAGCCCAAAACAGAGATGACTGACACTGGGGTGGATTTTCACAGAATCAACAGCCCAGTAAAAATACTCGATACCCAGCTACCACATCACTCTCATCAGCCAGCCCCTACTCCCAGTCCGCTCATCTCCTCAACCCATGTCCCGGCTCATGCGCCGACTAATGTTTCAACTCATGCCTCTGCTCATACTCCAGCTCATACTCCAGCTCATGGCACGGCTCATGGCACAATACCAACTCAAGCCGACACCTGCGGTAATCGTCCGGCATCCGGGGCAAAGGGACCATGTCGGCAGTGTTTGGAGGCAAGACTGAGGCAACAAGCCGCGAACATGAGCGCTGCCGCTGCCGCTGGTCTGTCTCCTGTCGCCAAGGCCCCCGGGACAAATCAGACTCCCATCACATCGCCATCAATGCAGCAACCTTGGGCCCATATTCTCGGAATCAACCCATATCACAATCCCATGGCGAGCGCCATGTATGGTCCACTGCTGCAGCAATCTCTGATGGCCGGGTCCGCCGGCCCCTTCACTATTCCACAACAGCAGCCTCACATCCCCCACGGAATGCCTGCACACCAGTCCGGCGGACACATGCTCCCTATGGGTTCAACCCCGTCCATGCCGCCAACGCAGACATTCGTTCCAACCCAGCCAAGTTCTAAGCCCGCCAAGCCTGCGACATCGGCCCCGACAGCGCAGCGATCAAAGACACCAGAGACGCAGCTCACAACGAAACACATCATCGTCGACATCGCCGACACCTGTCTCAACATGTTCCCCTTCGAGGAGGTGGCCAAGCGGCACAACCAGCCGGAGCAGAAGGTCAGGGACGTCTTCTCCGCCGTCATACAAGTACCGCTGCTCCGCTGCGTCACCGACAAGCGGCGGGCCGGCAAGCTGGGCACGGTGCGAGTCAAGGAATTCAACCAGGCGAGGAAGGAGGCGCAGACGCAGGCCGCTTCAGCGGGCCAGACAAGGCAGGACGGCCAGGGGTCCTATATGCCCTCGGCGTGGGATATGGCGCAGTTCATGGGTGCGAGAGACGTGCGGCTCGGGGGTTTCTCTCAGTTTTCGGGTCCTTGGTGATGGATTTATCATGGTCGTGGGATACTTTCAGCATCAAAAACGGCGCGGGGGGCGTTTATTTGAACTTCGCATTTTTTTATGGTGGTTTTGTGAGTTTTGTATCTATACCCAGCCCGCAATTCATTCAACTTTTACTACCTCCAGAGCCAGATCCGACGCTGGACACCGCCAGAGCTCTCGTTGCTGCCGTCTCCTCTGTCGGCCGTCGGCCACTGGACTTCACCAAGCGCGTCGTCTCTCGTCAGGCTTACCGCAAAGTTTCTTTGGCGCGTGATGTTAGTTAGCTGAGCCATGGTGCGACGGAGACGGTGCATGCTCTCCAAGTCCCCGGACGCCCTGGCTCGCCGAAAGCCGGTCATGACGGCGGCGTGCGCGGCCTCGAAGCGCGCGCGGTTCCGGCGGTAGTTCATGGGCCGGTGGCACTCAGCGCAGCTGTCGTCGATGAAGGCGGGCCGCCAGCGCTCGCCCTCGCATCCGGCGGGGCCCTTGCCGCAGTCCTGCAGTCGGGAGCGGTGGACGTGGCCGCAGGACATTGTCGTTGCCGTTCCTTCGCACATGCTGTTTCTCCTCTGCTACCGCCTACGTTTACTGATGGAGTTTCTTGATTGTCAGGGTCGTGTTTGCTGTTTCTTGTGCCACGGCTCCGGATTCAGCAATGTGTTGTCTATTTATAAACATGTCTCTATCTGCCTGTTTTCTTTTGTTCTCGAGCAAGGGAGTTTCTGGAAGCTATTCGCTACATCGTCTTTATCTCGCTGAAGCAGGAACCTTCATCGTCAAAGGAGCTATTTCTGTCACGAAGCTCTTTGTTCGGCCCGGACTTGAGCCTCAGACCGTCACCTACGATTGCGACCCTTCCACGTGCGGCCGGGGTCGTTGCCAGCCAGGTTAGCAGGGATTGATATCTCCCTCTCTCTCCCCCTTCCATTCCCTCCCCACCTTTTCGGGTAACGGATTATCACCCTCCATCTCAACCGGAAGAAACGGTTTGCCGCATTCGCTTCGCGAACTCCTAACCATCTCTGGCGCAAGCTACCGCTATCTTCCCTGGCTTCGGATATAACCACGGAAAACAACAACCACGTCGCTTATACCGGCTTCCCTCCGCACCTCGCTCTCCCGAGCAGCTTGGAGAAGATAGGGAAGCTTGGAGCGTCGTTGCCTATCAACGAATGGGAACTCTTCCCGAACCCCTTACCCCGAATTTGCCCGCCAAGGTCGTCTCGTCCGGTGGCCGCGGCACAGACGTACATCTTCTTAAAAGGCGGCCGCGCATCCTGAGACGGGCGTCTATGAGGTTTATCAGAAAAGTCCGAATAAACACACCTTGTTGGGTCTGCGCGCGGTGGGCATGGGGGGCTTGCCGTGTACGCAAGACGGCTGGCGCACCCTCCCTCCCCCGGGGCCGATTTCATCATTGCTATGTTGCTAGAGCCCCACGTGTGAGACGCCGTTGGTCTATGGTGCTTTCGGTATAGGTTGTCTCGGATACAGTAGCGGTGTCTCTGACCAGGAGCGCTGATGGATGGAGGACGTGGCACGTCCGCCGCGTGTTGGACGACGTGCATCCGGGACGGGATGAAGTCACAGAAAGAGCTTCGCCTCTGTCTGCCCCCGGAATACTACCTCGGGAGGCGGCATGGAGTGTGCGTATGGTGATCGTCCTCGGGTGCATGTGCAATGTGGTCTGATGATGGACGGTGCAGATGCATTGGTGATGATCTCTGCGTCTTTTTTGATATATCTAAGCCACTCGCCTGCAAGTGCTGTTCTTGCAGGTCCGTTTCGCGGAGTACAAGATGGTGATGCTTTGGGTAGGCGTTCGCTGAACGTTCGGTGACGGCCGGCAACCCCCCGGTCGAGAACCGATTAGAGTTAGAGGACCCGTTCTTGGATCCAGGAGCGGGGTTTAGTCGGAGTAAACTGCCGGATCACACGGGACGCTGTTGTCTGTTAGTCGTCTGCCATTGCCCGTCGACATTCGACTTGCAAGCCCACGTGCTCTAGCAATCCGGCCACAGAGTGTGCTGTGTACAGTGCGGATATGTCCAACACCGCAATCGCAAGGATATTACTGTCCCAGACGTCAACCGCCATGGAGAACGTTGTTATGATAGGACACTACAGCCCACGGAGGAAGAAGACACGGCAATGAGATCATTGCGTCGAGGGGATATTCACATCCCTTGATTTCTAGTAGGCAGTCTTTGCCCATGCATCAAGTCTTGACTGCCTTCAGGAGTGAACTGAACAATTGGTAGCGCGATCACGAGGTCCTTCGGTTCGACTCTGTTGACATGGCCGTGTATTTTGTATTCCGTATTCGATAAATAACATTCCGACAGAACGTGGAGCCTCAATCCGCGTGAAATTGCCTGGAATCGCCGTCAATTGGCTTGAACATCGATCCCGCCGAACCCGGAATTCAGTGACGAGGCGCTTCTCTGAATTTGACAGCCTCCGAGGCAGCGTCCTCACCCACGCGTACTCGAGCTCTAAGAGTCCTCGATCATCTTCTCCTCGACCTTCTCGTTCGGAACCTCGGCGCCCGCCTCCTCCAGAACGCTCGTGCTCTTTGTGACCGCCAGTACCGTCGGCAGCGCTAGGACCAGGGAGCCCATGCTCAGGCCCCAGTTCATGGCGAGCTGCGTCATGGCGCTCGTGTGCTGCGCGTTGATCCGCCACGCCATTGCGCCGCCTGCCGCCTGGAAAGCCTTGTAGGCGCCGACCAGGACTGCCGCGCGCCCCGTGGAGTTGGACTGTGTGCCCATGAGCCAGTAGCAGTAGGACTGCCAGAGGGAGTCGTACGCGCCGTAGAAGATGTACAGGAAGATCGGACCGGTCGAGATCGAGCCCTGTGTGTAGTCAATGTCCTGAATGAGGCCTTTGGCATGTCTCGCGTCCTGCCATTTCTGGAAATGGTATCCGCCGCCCCAGATGGCCATACCGGTGACGAAAAGGACGATCCAGCCGAGGCGGGCTCGGCCGGGGCGCTCCAACATGGGAAGATCGAGGAGAACGCCAATGACGAGACCGCCGACCATCTGAGCCATCCAGTAAAGGGCGCCGTTAAGGGAGCGAGTCCGGATGTTGAACGTCATGCCATTAACGTTGTTCTGCTGGTACGAGTAGAAGATGTTGGCGCAGAAGAAGAGAGGCAGCATACAGAGTACGCGCCACTGGCACAGCGTTGCGACGGACATGTCGAACATGCCCCTGAGGGTGTGCTTCTCGGTCTCGGTGGCAGCGTGGAGCTGCGCCAGGCGGATGCGCTTGGGCGAGCAGATGAAGAGGCCGAGGGCCCAGCCGAACAGCATGATGGCCATAAGGGCGATGTAGGTGGCGTCGTTGACAGTGCCGGTGGTCGAGTTAAAGTTGAGGCCGAAGGCGGCAAGGGAGCCAACGCCGCCGCCGAGGTTGAAAATGATCCAGAAGACGGCGATGGCGCGGCCCTTTTGCGACTCGTGGACGTAGGTCGTCATGATGGCGCCCTGGACGATCCATGTAAAGGAAGAGCCGATGCCAAGGATCGCGCCGGCGGCGATGACAAAGGTGCCGTTCGCGTTGTCTGCAGTAAAGTCAGTGCTCGTCCAAACACGGGAGTGACCTTGACGTACGGTTGAAGTTGAGAAGACTGCCGCTGTACAGGGCGTACGTCCATCCGCCGATGAGGAAGGAGATCTTGGGACCGACGAGCGCTAGGATTGGGCCGACGAAGAATAGTGCCGCCACCGCGGTGGTTGAGAGGAGGGCCACGGTGGCGTTGGCTGCGACTGTTGAGTCGACTTGTCCGGAACCTCCCAGCCCGGTGAGAGCATTGTACATCTGAATTGTCAGCAGTCTTGCCTTGAGTCTCTTTGGGGGAGACTTACTCCTGGGAGGCAGAAACAGATCAAACTGATGAGAATAATCCTGCAACGAATTAGAGACTGACAAGTCACCTGGTAGTTAAGGGAACCTACTGTGTCCAGGGATGAGAGTACAAGCTCATTAGTTGAGAGAGTTCTCCTTGCTCGACATCTTCAACGTTATCGACTTCCTGCGGCACCACCGCGGGCACTTCGCGAGAGTCTTCGGCAGTCATGTTGCGTATCCTGGTCAGTGGCCAACGTGGTTGAGATTTGCGGTCTAGACTTCCCAAACGCGCTTTCCAGCAGAGCACAAACGACTGAATAAATCCTTTGGTCCTCACGACGCTCTGATCATCGTCATCCGGCGGGAACTCCAAGATAGGACGGATGGCACGAGACACGAGACGGCAACGTTGAAGTCGAAGTCGCTCCACTCCTATCTAGGTATCGAACGAAAAGTTCACCAGGAAGACGCGACCACGACCGAGACCCCTTTTCTTACGAGAATCGACATGGTAACACTGCCGGCGACCAAAGCGGGGAAATATTTTGCAGGTGATAAGCTGGTTCGTGTTTTCTCCGCATTATCCGATCTTTTTGCTCGGGATGGGGAAATTTCGAGCTGGGAATGTCGCTGCTTCTTCCACAATTGCAGGATCAGTGCGGTCGAGCTGAGGCTCAGCGGCGTCCATGATTCGTTCGAGATCCATCGACAAGATCCAGGAAACTGGGTCCGCCCCGGCTTCGTGTGTCCTACGGTGCCACCCGAACCGCGCCATCGCGCTCGTCCCTTGCAGCTGTCGCCAGCGATGGTCCCTGGAGGCTCCGCTCGGTCGCTGGACGGTGTGTGTTGCATGCCGTTTCTCTCCGATGGAACGTGACATCGACTTCAAAGGTGGCAGCGACAGTAGTTCTCCGGCCTAGCCATTGATGACCTCACCCATGAGTTGTCGTCTTTCTGTCATGTGTACTGAAACGTATTTTCTTGATGTAAGAGAGTTGTGTGATCAATTCGCTGGAACCTGCATGAGCGGAAATCGAGACACGTGACTTTGGGTCGCGGTTGCCTGGTCAACTAAGTCAACTATCCAGGCATGAAGGAACAACAACTCAACGACCTCCTTCCCCGGCCCAGCGTTCTTGACCAGCTGGAGGATCACAACACCACAGAGCAAAAAGCAGAGGGAATTAAATCATCACGTAAAAACGTCAAAACGTCAAAACAGCAAAAAGCCAAAAAAAAAACTTTTCGACGCCCAATATGCCAGAGGCATACCCCGCGCCACCCGACCTGTTGCACTACAAGGCAATAGGGCTCGAACTGGTGGAATTTGTGATCCCCATCATGGCGCGTTTCGGTTTTACCAACTAGGCTATCCATTATCGCTGAACTTGTAGTGACAGGACTTCCTTTTTTGGGGGGCAAGTAAGCTCCGGCCTAGGTTTCTCAGTGTGGCTGATTTTTGGGTTGGTGATTTGCCAGGTGGGTATGCAAGGCAAGATGGGATGAAATGGCTTCACCGAGGTGTAGGAGGTGATACCGCTCGGTGAAGTGGGTCGCACGCGACGTTATGGACTCGAGGCACGCATTGTCCTCGAGTGTGGAGACGGCGGGCCGGGTGATTGTTGCCCTCAGCTTCGAAAGAGAGATAAGAACTGCTCTTCCAGAGAATCCGAGTGCCTGGTTGCTGGAAGAAGTCGAGGATGGTTGCAAGACTCGATGTCCTGTTGGAAACGTGCCTGATATCAGGAGTCAAGAAGACGTAGTTGAATGCCCTGGTGTTGAAACGTTACATACTGAGGGAAAAAGATGCGAGTGGGCACCGACATGGTCGGGTTAAACCCTACATGACTCTTGTCTACCCCATGGGGACGACAACGTCGCACCTGGAAGACCCCGCTGCTGCTTCTGTTGGCATTTCATGGCTTTGGCAATGTATCACGAGCAGAACATGTCATACAAAGGGTGACATATCGAAGACGGGTCTCTGGTTCAGCCTTAGTGACATTGATCCACCAAAGATCTCGGTCGTGCAGACAAGCAGTCACTAGTGGAAGAATACCTGGTACTTGGCATACATGCAGCCATTTCCGTCGTTGTGGGACGCAAAGCAAGGGCTCCTGTCCTTATCTTCTCTATCTCCTGGTAGATGAGAGATGGCAAAGCAGAGAAAGCAGCGAAACAACGACCCCGCAGGTTCCAGTTAAAGTTAGTAGCTCAAGGTCTGTGGCATGATGAATCCCTTGACTTTTCTTTTGAGCTTCTCTTTTTCCTTAGTCGTGTAGGGCTAGATTGATCAAGAGATGGTAGGGATATGCGCCGAAGATCAACAAACTCAGAAGAGGATTATTTAATAAACGGTGGATCAAATACAGCAACATCAGAATATCTCTTATGTTTTAGCAGTTTTCTTGGGTGGATTATCAAAGACAATCTGGAATTCAGACCATCAGGGTGAACAAGCCAAGGCCCAGTCGCCATATATGGTTTCGGCGGCGGCGACGGTAGACTGTTCTTGACAAAACGCCACAGAACCGTCGGCGGAGTCACCTACCCCTCCGAGGTTCCAGTCGACCTGCGTCCCCATGAAGACAATCGGACTGGCAGAGATCGAATAGAAGATCTTGAAGTTGCACCAAACGCCTTGATGGTAAGACCGAGACTTAAAAGCTTCGACCTGGGCGTCGAATAGCTATTGAGTGTTGAAATTGTGATCTTCCTGCGCTCCTTGGCCGATGTTTTTGTCGACAACCCCGACTGATTGCCGCTGCGGTGGGATATCCGGTTAGCTGCCCCGAAGCTCTGGAACAGCAAAGCTACGCGTCCCGGACTATGTCGACAATCCGAATCTTCAGTCTCTCTTCTAACGGCTCAAGGGTCTGGCTGGTGCGGGCTTCGAGTTCGCGCCGGACCCTTTTGGGCAACTCCCTCAAGAACTGCTCGTACCCCCAAAAGGCAGATGCCGTGTCCCCGGCGCCAGAGCCACTTTCATATTCAAGGGCTGATGATCATTGACCGTGCAAAATTATTTGGCGAGTGGGTATATCATTGATATCAGTATCAGGAGAGATGACGAGGTATACCTCTCTCAATTTGTCGGCCTCATTCACATATTGTTCCCCTTCTGTCGGCTCTCTTGGTGCAGCCAAAACCACCGAGGTCGGACCCGGCTTCAAAACAGTATCTTTCTGCCGCTAACAAGTGGCTGTCTCGCAACGCGGCTGTATTGAACGTTTCATGGCACTATGTGCAGGTGACTGGCACCGGTAGATATGCTCCCTGAGTCTACTATCTACATAGTAATTAATCCACGGACATCATCTTCCATCTTTGACGCGGTGAGCGATGCTCTAGCATAATCGCTATGTGCAATACCGCTGTGAGTTGTTCTTGGAGCAGGGCAAGCTAGTCTCGTGGGTTCCTCGGCCCCCGGCGAGTCTAGACGAGACTTCTTCTGCCCACGACTTCCTCTCAGCGTTCATCGTCTTTCCATGTAGCTGTTTTGTTTGGTGAAGCTTTTACGGATCTTGCTCGATCATGAGTCTGTCGATTACTGTTCGTGTACCCGACTAGCCATTGGACAACGGGTAGGAAAGACTGGCTTGGAGTTGCGACGGCGAACAATTACCGCATGAACTGCCCCAGTAACAACATATCCTCTAAATCTCTGCAGAATGTGCTGTTATCGTCAGAAAAAGAACTCCAGTCAGTGCTACTGTTTGAACATGGGATTGAATCTATGCTATTTCAGGAGAATCCGATAGACAGCCAACTTTGCTCTCAAGCAGAAGAGCCCCGTTCAAGGGGAAACTAGTCAAGAGATGAAGCTGCTGTTGCTGAATTGCTGTGGTAAATGGAAGGTATTCCACAGGGATATTCCTCGAGCCCCCCTCGGAGTGCGGTTAGTTTGATTCGGGATCGCCCAAGGGACTTGGAATGGGAGCGAGTCCGTGGCGGCTGGAGGCAAAGAAAGTGACTCGACAACGAGCTGGACTTCGAACGCCCCGATGTTGCTCCGGCTGAGGCTGCTCTTTGAGATTGGCGGGTTATTATGTGACATTTTGGATGGAGACCTTGAACGGCCTGCCCTATACCCAGGCAAAGATCTAGAAACAATTGACTCTGATGCTAGGCTCAGATCCCGGAAAGCTCAATCTACCAATGGAAAGGGATCTTGAACACCTCATTCTATAACAAAACCCGGAACACTTAGCACGAGATCAAGACTGGGGTCGACGAAGATGTGAAGGTTGCTGGAGAATAAGTGCCTGCCGAGGAGTTGCCCTCTGTGAGCTATTTGGCGACACGCTTTTGTCTGTGTATGTGGAGGATGCTGGAATACACTCTTTGTACCTTCTGAAATGTTCAGATCATTGTATATCGCACTATTCCTCAGAGTTGCTCCTTCGAGTCGCCGAGACCATGGTGTCGCATGGTTGATGATGACGGGTAAACCTCGCATCTCTCAAGGAGCTCACGAGAAGAAGCAAATCGAGGGTCCAGACGGATAAACGAAGGCCGGTGATGTTGATAAGTAGCTGCTTGCCAGGGTCGTCTCGGCGCAATTGCGCAGGATTCCACTCTGCGACAACAGATTGGTCAAGAGTCAAGAAGAGGCGACTGGCGTAGGGGCAGAGCGGCTGAGGCTGATGACCCCCGGGCTCTCGAATGAAAGCAACGACGCGTTCTCAAGAAAGGATGCAAGGAAACGGGGAAGACGGGGTAGTTATCGAGCACCCTGGGTAACTGAACTGACTCCAAGTAGCACAGTGTTGCGACACGGACTGCGGTGATGCTGAGAGGAAGGATATAGAATATGGCCATATCGCGTAACTAAGAAAAAAGAAAAAGGCGGATGCCGGTCCATACGAGTTGAAGTTCCAAATCTCAGCTTCGTGGCCGAAATGAAATGTGAATGCTCCCCCTCGCAATGGGTGATGGATGAAAGGGGATGGCCAGGATGCTGCCGGGGTTGCACAGTAACCGTTATCGATAATCGCAGCGGATCTCATCATCCCAAAAGGGTTTAGTGAGGGGCATCCCCACCAGAAATTTCGTCTTCACCGATGGGTCTGGCCGTGGAGCGAGCGCAAGTGACGTTCTCATAGTCATTCAGTTCGAGACAAACATCTGCGACAGTCTCAAGAGCTGCAGCCTCATAAAATCAGTGAAAAACAGCCCGAGTCTAAAGATCAAATCTCAAAAATTCAAGATGGGCAAGAAGAGAGAAAGAGACGAGGGCAAGCCTGCCGACAATGTGCCCGATAAGATGGACGAGGACAGCTCCGACGACGAGGTGGGCGCTTCATGTCATGTTTTGAAGCGCGAAGCTCACAGTTATAGGACTTCGACGTTGTCAATGTCGATTTTGAGTGGTTCAACTTTGATCCCGAGATCGACTTCCAGGGCACCAAGACGCTGCTGCGCCAGCTTCTCGATGTCGACGCCACACTCTTCAACATCTCCGGCCTTGCGGACCTGATTCTGTCGCAGCCCACTATCGGCTCGACTGTCAAGGTTGACAGCAAGGAGAACGATGCCTACGCTCTCATGACGGCGCTCAATATCAAGGAGCACAGCCAGAAGCCTGGGATGGCCGACTTGGCCAAGTACATCATCGAGAAGGCGCAAACCAACGAAGCCCTCGCCCCCATTCCCAATCTGCTCAACAGCGGCGCCCAGGTCGGCCTGATCCTCGGCGAGAGGCTCATCAACATGCCGTCTGAGATCGCCCCGCCCATGTACCGCATGCTGATCGACGAGATCGAGGCCGCCGTCGAGGACAAGGAGCCCTACGAGTTCACGCACTACCTGATTCTCTCCAAGACCTACCAGGAGATCGAGTCGACATTGACCGAGTCGGAGAGGAAGGGCAAGAAGGCCAAGGCGGACGCCGCAATGTGGCACTTCCATCCCGAGGATGAGGTGTTCGTGAAGCACGCTCTGGCGCACGGCTCTTACTCTTACACGAATGACGAGAAATCGGTGGCAGATAGCAAGCGTGCTTTCCAGGAGATGGGCATCAAGTCGCACGGCTACTTGATCCTGATTGAGGCGAGCAAGTGGGAGGGCGCAGTCCAGGCGGTAGAGCAGTACATGAGCCCGCCTCAATAGAATATCAATGATGAATTATTTTGTGCATTTTACGGTAGTCTACTCTATCGGCTCTAGTCTTTGCATGAGGTACTCAACCTCCACTTCCTTAGTCAGGGGTATCACGAAGTCCTTGTACATGGCCACCACGGCATCGGCATCAATCTTGGCCTGGTTCTCAGGGCCCGCTCCGATGGACGGGTCGGTGCCATATGTCAGCACCTTGAGTCTGAGCCGCTCGAGGACCTTCTTCTCAACGGCAGCGTTGGTGATGGCATCGGCAATGCCATCACGGTCCTCGGCCTTGATGAGCTTGGTGTATTTTTCCGGGTCCGACTGGAACTTGGACTCGGCGACGAACTTTCCAAAGTGTATTCTGCGCGACAAGGCCTGCAGGCAGGCAATATCGCAGGTGGCGGAGGAGCCGTAGTTCTCCTGAGATTCGCCGCGGTCCTCGTGGCCGAAATCGGGGCAGAGTGCGGGGAGGAACGACTCCACATAGAACTTCTTAATCTTGTCGTTGACGACGACGTTGTTGGGGTGCAGGATGCGCGGGTAGTGCAGGGGCTTGAGGATCTGCTTCTGAAGCGCTTCTGGGAAGAAGGGGTACTCGTCGGGCGACTCGTAGCGGCGAATGATGGACTGCAGCTTCTCCTGTTCGCGGAGGTACCAGTCCATGAAGCTGAGTTCGCTGTTGGGGATGTTGAGGGCGCCCGGGACGTAAATGGTCTTGTTCAGCGCAAACTGGGCTCGCTCGATTAGGTGAAAGGTGATGGTGTCCTCCAGACGGCTGGTAGTTTTGTTAGTTGAAAAAATAAATAAAACAATACTTGGGATGGGCATTGGGGTTGGGGGAAACAAACATCAGTTGGTACCGGATGCGGGACAGATCCAGCGCCTTGGAGGGGTCTGATAAGTCAATGAGGGAGTCCATTTCGTCGTCAATTGACTGAAAACCAGAGAAAATATTGTAGCCCGGACGGTGAGGATTGATCTGGCGCAAGAAGGGCGGTTGAGGACCTGGAGGGTGTGAGAAACGCATTCGAACAGCTTATCGTCGAGTCACAAAAACAACAATTTGGGGGGGAGAATTACGGGCGAGGAGGGCGCAGCCGAGGCCGATGACGCCGGCAGCGAAAGGGGGAAAGTGCCAAAAAAGATCTCATCTCAGCACAAGGCTGCCAATCTCGTGTACAGGACAGGACCTGCATGCAACGGCGCAGGGGTGGCTTAGGCGGGCACCAATCAGCCGGCCTGCCATCCTGACCACAGGCGAGGACCTGCTAATGCGCAGCCTCGCAGTCGCTAAGAGCCCAACTGGGTACGGATAGCGTACTCAGGTGTCCGTGCAGGGAGCTCTTTTTAGCGCGTCATTCAGCAGGACCGAGCCCAACCGGGATCCAGCCGGGGTCGGTCTGCTGTGTGGATACGTATCTGATTCTCTACCGAGACAACAAAACTTGACCTTGTCGAAGCACAACCGGAGCTGTTTCCACAACTCTGCAACCTTCACCCTTTCTCCTTTTTCCGCCCTACCCCCTTGTGCCACCATTGTCGCGCGTATCGACAGAGCGTACGTCCGCATGGCCGCCTCGGAGAACGACCAGTATGCCTTCAGCGACGATGGGGCCGCTGGAGACGACCAGTCGGTGTTGTCTGTAAGTCACGCTTGCCACCCGCGTGACCCGACATTTCGGCTGGGTGGTAGGTACTGACCGAAATTTTGCAGACGCGTGGTATAGAGGCATTCGGGCGCAAGGTCACCACCACGGCGAGCCATTTGATCGGTCCCCTCTCCTCCTCCGAGCAGGGAAACAACAACCATCACTACCATGGCGCCCTCGCCGAGGTCCACAAGCAGCTGCGCCGCCCGACCATCCAGCGCAGCGTCTTCTCCATGGCGAAGACGACGCCGACCGATATGGTGCGCTCCAAGCTGTCCAAGACGGAGATCCAGCATCGCGCTTTGACGTATCTGCCGGACGAGCTGCTGGCCAACATCCCCGAGGGCGATAGCTCGTATTCGCTGTTCCAGGGGTTCAAAGCCAGCTTCCCCGACCTGACCGAGGAGGGTAGGAAGCACCGACGTCGGGTATCGAGGGGCAGAAAAATGCTGGACGACAAGGAACACGCTCCTGGTACACCTGCGGCGCTGCTCAGCCTGAAAAAAGATAAGGCCTCGATGATGCACGAGCTCGAGATGCTGAGCGTCCGCAAAAACATGTCAAGCAGCGAAATTCGGGACATTGACAATAAGATTGCGAATCTGCACGGCATGCGACGGATCATTTTGGAGAGGCTAGCAAATCTGGAACAAGAAGAGACAATACTGGAACACGACCGTGGGTGCGCAAGCTTTTGGCGTGTGACCAGCTGCTAACTCGTGACAGTCATGGATGTCGAAACTCGGTTAGAAGAGGCGCAGGAGCTCGTCGACGAGGCCGAATCAATTGCGATTAACACGCCGACAAAGACCGACGAGGATCTTGCAGGCGACCAGGAATTTATGTCGCAATCGGTCTACGAAAAGCTGCCCTCGGCATCTGGTACGCCGGCCTCAAAATCTAAGAAACGGGTAGTCCGACGGAAATCTATGCCGATACTGCACGAGCACTTCGAACCAGGCACCGCTATCAGGGAAATTCGCGCACACCAGGACACTATTACGGCACTCGACTTTGACGCACCTTTTGGAACAATGGTTACTTCGGCTATGGACGACTCGATACGAGTTTGGGATCTCAACGCGGGACGATGTATGGGTTTGCTGGAAGGCCACACTGCATCGGTTCGGACACTGCAAGTCGACGACAACTTCTTGGCTACTGGAGGCATGGACGCTACGATTCGGCTTTGGGATTTGAGCAAGGCACATTACGACCCCCACGGCAGCCAGTTCGGCGAGGAGGACGAAGATGGTATCGCATTCGAGAACCCCGATGATGGACCAGTCGAGCCTCCCGAAGGAAGCATGAGAGATTGCCACCTCTTCACTCTGCAATCCCACGTTGACGAAATTACGGCCCTGCACTTCAGAGACGACACCCTGGTTTCCGGCTCAGCAGACAAGACTCTGCGTCAATGGGATCTCGAGAAGGGCCGTTGCGTGCAGACACTTGACGTTATGTGGGCCGCTGCGCAGGCTTCTGCTTCTTTCGGCAGCGAAAGCTCCTGGAGGCAAACGAACCGAGCGCCCGCCCAGGCTGCCGACTTCATTGGATCGTTGCAGGTCTTTGAAACGGCTCTGGCTTGCGGTACCGCGGATGGCATGGTTCGTCTGTGGGATCTGCGAAGCGGACAGGTTCATAGAAGCTTGGTTGGACACACGGGACCGGTCACTTGTCTGCAATTCGACGACGTTCATCTCGTTACAGGCAGCATGGACAGGAGCATTAGAGTAAGTAACTTGTGTTGTCACAAACGACGTTTGCTAACCCCAACCAGATATGGGATCTCCGCACAGGATCTATCTACGATGCGTACGCATACGACAACGCCATTACCAGCATGATGTTTGACGAGCGGAGGATCGTCAGCGCCGCTGGCGAGGACGTGGTGAAAGTGTACGATAAGGTGGAGGGCCGCCAGTGGGACTGCGGCGCTGGCATTTCTGACGCGGATGAGGGCAAGACGCCTTCCATTGTAGAACGTGTACGTGTTAAGGACGGGTACCTTGTGGAGGGCCGGCAGGACGGCATTGTAGGAGTATGGACGTGTTAGAGTAAACAGCGCGCGCACTCCCTTCAGTACAGAGCGAAGCAACGCAATTACGACGATTAACTGAGCATAAGCATTAGCCCTAGTGAAGAAACGCGGTGAGCTCGGACGAGCACCGCTTGGTTTCCTAAACTCAATTCATTTCGCTTGAACGCCATCTAGAGATTTCAAGTCAGCCCGAAGCTGTGAGCCCAGGGCTTTCATGCCGTCGCGAACGTGCAATGTCATGGGTTGTTCATCCCATCTCGTGTGAGCTGGTCTCGCAGGCGACAAGACATATCAGACGGACCCGCTCCACTCAGTGACTCCAACTTTCGACATCTCACCACTCACCGCGAACCACATAGTTTCTGTCATTCTTTTTCGATCGAAGTTCACTGGGTTAGCGCATGCACACGCAGTGTGCCCGGCGTGAGAAAAAAAAAGACGGTGAGAATTTTTTTTTTCAATTGGGACCTGGATGGTTGATTGCTGACATTTCGTCCGCCAGGGAAAAAGGAAAAAAATGTCTGTCCTCCGCGACCCCGCCCTCGTCGAAGAATGCGCCGCCATAACCGCCTCCATCAGCGCAGACGTCTGCCAGCTCATCCCAGACCAGCAGCCGTCGTCGCAAGATCATGACTCACAAGCGGCACCGGCCCCTCCCGAGAATGGAGGAGACGCAACAGGGGTTAAACAGACCGGCCTGGAACCCATCGACCTGGAAACCCTCGCGAGCCTGAAGAGTCTCGCCGCCGGCATGCTGGCCCTGCGCCCGCCGTCGCCCAACCGGCCCGATTTTGATGCCGACGAGGCGGCAAGGCTTCTACGGCTGCTCGACGAGCAGATCGAGCGGACGTACCGCCGCTTCTACGACTTTGTGTACGCGGAGCTGCCGTACTGCTGGCGCCAGCTGTATACGGACCTGAGCCTGCTCAAGTTTTCGGCTCTCGTGCTGGGGAGGAAGCTGGTGAGCCCATCGGAGGCCGGAGGGGACGGTGATGAGGAGAAGCTGCTGGACGAATGCGTTGCGGTGCTTGATAAAGCACTCATCCTCGCGGGCGGGGCGGGACGGGAGCGAGGGCGCAAGGCGGCGTCGAAGCTACTCGCGCACCTTGACGCGCCGTCCTTTGGCATGTCATCGCGGGCGAGTGCGCTGCCGCCCTTCTTCCCCTCCACACGGCCTTTTACACCACCCGTGAAACGGCCTATTCAGGTCGTGGACTCGATATCCATGTCGGAGTTTCAGGCGTACCTGAATTCTGCGGACAAGAAGCTGGGCCCGGAGCCGTTGGTCCTCAAGTCGCTCCTTAGGACCTGGCCTGCGCTGACTTCGCGGCCTTGGTGCTCGCCCCGGTACTTGCTCTCGCAGACGCACTCCGGACGGAGGCTGGTGCCGGTTGAGGTGGGACGGAGCTACGTTGATGAGGGATGGACGCAGGAGCTCATCCCGTTCCGCGAGCTGTTGAGGAGGATCGTTGCCACTGATGGGACTTTTTCGCCTAGAGCGATGACGCCGGCTCCTTTTGCACAAGAAGAAGAGAGCGCGAACAAGGAGGAGACGAACGGCGAGACGAAGACGACGTACCTCGCCCAGCACGAGCTCCTAACGCAGCTCCCACACCTGCAGAACGACGTCCTTACACCGGACCACTGCTTCACCTCTCCCCCTCCGCATCCCCTCGGCCCGTCCCGCGACAAGCCGGAGCTCGAACTACCGCTCGTCAACGCCTGGTTCGGTCCCGCGGGGACAATCACACCTCTCCACGCAGACGGCTACCACAACCTCCTCTGCCAGGTCGTCGGCGCAAAGTACGTGCGGCTGTACTCGCCCCACGACTCGGAGGCGCTGTGCCCACGGGGGCCGGACGACGAGCAGGGCGGGGTGGACATGTCCAACACGAGCACGTTCGACGTCGGCGCCGTCGAGGGGTGGGATGCGGACCGCGAGGGTAGGGACGCCATCGAGCTCGAGGAGTTCCGGGGCCTCAAGTACTGGGACTGCGTGCTCGAGGCCGGGGATGTGCTGTACATCCCCATCGGGTGGTGGCATTACGTCCGCAGCCTGAGCGTGAGTTTCAGCGTGAGCTTCTGGTGGAACGGGGATCACTTTGTCGGGGCGAATGCAAGCGGCTACGACGAGGGCGCGGAAGAAGAGTGAGGTCGAAAAAGAAAAAGTTGCTCTTTTGATATCATGATACGTAGCTTGCTAGATACCCCCTGCATAAGCGTAACGGCTGGAATACACGCGCCGCTCCTGTTTTGTGCATAGTTCTCGTAATGGCATAGAAGAAAAAAAATCCGAGCTCATCAGCTACCACCGCCAGTGTCTTCCGCCTCCGCCTCTGCCGAATCCGCCGCCCTTTGCGTTTGACGCCTGGCCTTGGCCCCCGCCTTGAGCTTCTCCCACTTCTCGCGGTACTTCTCCAGCGTGCGCGCCATCGTTCTGTTCTCCTTCTCCAGGGCCTCCATGCGCTGTATCGTCATTGTCAGTTGCTCCTCGAGGTCCTTGTTCCTCGCCCGCAGGACCGCATCACCCCCTGACCCGCCTCCGCCACTGGGACCCGGAAGGGCAGAGGGCGAGCCCGGTCGTCGAAGACGCATACTTTCTGCCAGAGCGAGACTAGAGCTCTGTGCGCTGGCTTCGAAGGCGTGGAGGCGCTTGCTGAGTTTGTCGAGCATGTCCTTGAGACCCTTGTTTTCGACGTACAGCTCTTCTACGGTGTTGGACAGGTCACGCTCTGTACGTGTCTTGCCAACGCGGCGCTTGGCTCCTGGAGATAGAGGGGCTGGTGTTTCGCGGGCATCGACAAAATCATCCTCATCATCTTCAATGAGGCTCTCGCCGTGAATGGACGCTTCGAGTCGACGCTTCTCCTTGTCTGCAAAATTGATAATATTGGCATACGACATGGTGTGCCCACTAGTGGGAACGACGTAGAACGAATCATTGGGGTTATGGGCCGAGATAGCCCGAAGTGTGGCGCGCGAGTATATCTTGGACAGGTCGGGCTCAGCCAGAGTCGCGGGTGGCTTAAGCCTGTTACGCTTGATCGGGGCCGGTTCGGGGGCTTCGATAGGCTCGGGAGCGGAAGGCTCCTCGTTGATGAGGGGCAGACCGGCGAAAGCGAGGGGAGCAGAGAGCCTGTTGATGATGTTGCCAAATGTGCTGTAGAAGCGGGAGTACCCGTCATCGCTGGCTGGGGAGGAGACCTCCTCTGACTTCTTCGGCTCGACGTCCTTCCGCTGGGGTTCGGCGTGAGCAGTTGGTGGTATCCATCCCGGTTTGCCCGACTGATCAAGCACGTTCTGCATCTTGGCCCTCGAGCCGTCCCTCCGCGTCTGCACCTCGAGGTTGCCCGGCGCCTGATCGTTCGTAACGCTCGGCGGGATAGGCTGGCTGCGGTTCCTGCTTCCCCGAATACCGCGCGCCGAGGCGAGGTTGCTCGCAATGGACGAGGTCATCTCACGGCTCGGGTACCGGCGTTGCTGCGACAGGGACGGCACTTGGCCGGCGACCTTGGCGGCGGCAACGGGGCTGCCGCCAACCGCTTGTTCGGGCTCAGACTTTGTGCGCGCATCGTCGTGGGAGGCGATGCTTGTGGTCTCGGGAGACTGTGACTCCTGCTTCTCGTCGACAGTCTCGGAAGGGTTCTGGCTCGCGCGGCGGTCGAGGGGCAGCTTGAGCAGCTCGGAGAGGCGCTGGTGGTGTTGCTCGAGAAGCTTGAGAGTGCGCAGGGCCTCGATGCTGGTCGTCGCACGGGCGGCGTTGGCAAATTCGCCGGCAGCGAGAGCGTGTTCGTTGATGGCGACCGTGGTTTCGGACTGGTGAGTTGCGCTGGACGCGGCTCTGGCGTGGTCATGCGCCTATCGGAGCGAACTCGTTAGTACATGGCCGGAGAGACACGATGATGCGACTGGGAGTGGGCTACCTTGATCAGCGGCGACTCGTCCATGGCTGGGGCCGCAGTGCTTGCTGTAGGCTGCCGATGGTGGTTCAAATGACGATATCGCGACTGCTCGATCGACTGGTGTAAACTTTTGTAGCGTGGGCTAGACGGCACTCGATATTTGGAGGTCACGCACCAGCCACGGCATCCAAAACGGTGGCAGGGAGTGGAGGTGCGGTGCCGGCGGGACAGTGTCGGTGAGCAGACGGGCTGGGATGGGTGGTGGTTGGTGGTTGCGGTCACGGAGGTTTCCCCAGAGTTCGCTAAGAGATCCCCCCGCTTGTTCTGTCGGTCGACGGCAAGTGTCTGCCGTACCGTGGCAAGATTCGGGGGGCCTGGATCGGTCGGTCGGAGTACGTAAGCCCAGTCAAGGCGTCCACTACGAGAAGGTTCACCCAACCCACGTCACCAAGCACGCTTGGAGTCAATTGTCGCGGTGACATGGCAATGATGCAGTTGACCCAAATTGTTAGTCATCATCACCGGCAAGCACTAGGCCCGGCTTCCAAGGCTGCTTTGGATTTCGCGCCTCATGAAAAGTCGACGCCTCCGATGGAGCAGGCAAGTAAGTGCTGGTAATTCTTTGGTCTCTTTCACACGCAAGGAGTTCTGGTTCATCGTGTCTCTTCCTGGCATCTGTTTGCATTATAACAAACATATACCGCACTGCCATCCTTTGATGGACCAGGCAGGCATTTAAGGTCTAAACCATGGGATGCCTGTGCCACCAGCTGTCGCCCGTCGGCTGTCGGGTCAAACTGTAGGTAAGAATGACAGGAAGCAGTGGCAGTGACACCGGACCATCAATAGAACGCTATCGAGGTGGCGGAAGATGCGAGATATGGCCCCAAGACGTGTCGCAGGGCCTGGTTCGATGCGCCTTGCCGGGCGAGAAAGGATTTTCGTGATTGACATCAGGCATTGTCCAATGCCCAGCGCTGCGGTTCTCGTCCGTCTTGTCGCTGTAGGGACTGGCCTATCACGCGGACCGCAGGTGGCCGACAGCGCGAGACAGCACTTGCAAGTTGCAGCACCCCTGACGTAGCTATGGGCTCCCAAACGAGCACCTGATCGAAATGGGCAGCCAACGGCCATCGCAGCCCCCGATCGGGCCACCCATCGAAACCTTGGACCTCAATCTGCCAGACATGCATACATCGCCAGAAGGATAGGCAGAAGAGCGTGGCAAGGTGGGATGAAGCAGTGCCCGAGCCAGCCGTAGGAACGAGCCGTGGATAGGCGCCTGGGATGCACTGCGCTGCGCCGTGCTGGCGGTCTGCGCATCACACCAGGTGGGTAACCAAACTAAAGGTGTAAAGGCAGCTAAACCGTGTTCCGTCTGCAATGGTCGCACTCGGGTAGAATGGAGTTACCTGTTGGGGCGAGGCGAGGCGAGGTGAGGTGAGGTGAGATGCGATCCGAGGTACATGATCTTGTTAGGGACATGGCCGCAGTCTCCTGGGAGATGCCGCATCTGCGGGATTGCCCTCCTGGATTGCCCTGGATTGTCGGTCCAATGCAAGTTCCAGGGGCAGAAGTTGTGGAATTTGGCTGCGCAGCCGCATTCCGATCCACCGTAGCGAAAGAAGCCATTAAACATCGTGTCAAAAATAGCAGCGTTAGCCTGCGAGGAAGCAAACAATGCAACATCAGGCAGGCCGACCGACCCATCGGATTTTGGACGTGGCCAGGTTGACGCCGGCCCCAATTCCCAATTCTTCAAGATTCCAGGCCGCTCGTAATAATGGACCGCTGTCAAGGCAAATGGCAACGGACAGAGGTTTAATGGCCAATGGCAACAATCTATGGAACCCAACCGTGCAATTTTCACATTATTCCGGCGGGCTCAGGTGCAACGGTAGGGGGGTGGCATCGTGGCACTGTGGCGTGTCACTAGTACCTTAGGTAGCTGTCCGCCGGTGCAACGTAGGTAAGGTACCTAAGCAATAGTGCTCCCGCCGTTCCGCTGTAGAATCCGGCCCCCATGCCACTAACAAAAATAGGTACCTGTTTGCCTGGCCTCCTCCCGTTTTGGGCCAAGAGGATTCTCCCGTACGCCGTAGTGGCCGTTTACCCCGACCAAGCAAACCCGCCGAGTCGTGCTATGCTGTTTGCCTCAGTGACGATGACGCTGATGGGAACAGAGGCTCCGGCCAGACCAAGCGCAAGCGAGCTTGTCGGGTCGGGTGGGACTGCCAACCAGGGCACTGTGCCTTGCTTTGCCTTGCTTGCACTTGCACTTGCATCTTTCAGGTGTTGCCCTTTTTAGGGGCGCGAGATCCGTACAAGTAAAGGTGATCCATGGGAACGTCACCTCGGGTTCTGTTCTGCAGCTGCGAACTGATGCAGCGGAAACACCTTACTATTAACTGGAGACTTATCATAAGTGCGAACAAGCATCGAAACGACACCCCGAGCAGTTCCAAACACAACAAACAAGACATTTCCCGTACCCCTACCTTGCCTCCAGTCGGCTTCTACCTTAATTTCCTTATTTCCCTGTCCCCTCGGAATACGATCTTCACGCCCACCTGTCGGGTCCAATGCGCGTATTCCTGACAGCCTGCCGAACCCGCAAACCCGCGTAAGCAGTACGGAGTACGCTTTACGACCAGAGGAGAGGAGCTCTGAGCTGTGCAAGGAGCCAATCAGCCCGCCGCGATGGAAGGAAGCACCGGAAGTGGAGGACTGGGAAAATTGCTGCCAAAGTCCATCGCAGCCAAGCGCCGGCGCAGAAAGCAGGAAGCCAGAGAAGAGGATGCCGCCGCAGCCACCGCAGCCGCGCTGCTGCTAGGGGTCAAGGGAGAAGACGTTAAGGCCTCGGCTCATGCGTCGGCTGCACCACTAAGGGACGACGACGTCAGCCTCAAGTCCAACAGACGCGACAGCGGCTCCTACGTCCATGACACGGACTGCTTCGTTAGAGACGGCTCGACAGGCATCCCCGACCGAGACCGCGACTACGACTACGACGACGGCCACATCGACAACGCCAGCGCCCGCGACTACGACCACCATAGCGCCGAGGCCACCAGCGTGGTGTCGCTGGATGAGTCGGAGCCGGACAGGTGAGTTGCTGCTGCGCTGCGCTGCGTCTCTTCTTTTCGTTCGTCCCCCGTACCCATCGTCGCCTTCCCTCACCCGGAGTCTCAGCCCGAGTCTCACTGCTTGGCCGATGTTGCTTGTTTGCTATGCGTTGCTGATCTCACTGCCTGCCCCAAACCCCCCGATCCTTCCCATGTCCCTGTCAGCCGCTTTTTCTGCACCGGTCCCTGAAGTGCATCCGAGCGCATAGTTGCGCCGGACTGGTCTGCATTAGACTGCGTTTCCACCCGCCTCGCAAGGCCACGTCTCTCGCGTGGCGCATTGCGAAGTCGTCGATGGTGTCTCCATCGAATGACGAGGCGACGTGCTTGCGCTGTTCCGACCGGCTGGCAAACCCAACGGCGCGTCGCCATATTCTTCCCCCCTCCGGCTAGGGGCTGGCTACAGGGGAAGTGGGCCGCCAAAGGGGGCTCGCAGAGGGGCCACAGTGAGCAGGCTCGCTCCAAATGGGCTCCCAAATGGCCCAGGGCAAGCAGGCAGCACATCCTGGGCCTGACAGTCTGACTGGCCCCTGGGCGCGTGTTGGGGCTGACCGCTGACGGCGCTGGGTCTCAGCTCCCTCATCCACTCTGCGGCATCCGCCGTATGACGCTGCCTGGGGTCCCTTCAGCATCGCTGTTCCTGACGAATTGCCCTTTTCAGGCGAAGGGCGAACACAGGGTCGTCCATGTCTTCCCGGCCTCCTTCGTTTCGTGTCTTAACCCGCCTTGAACCTCCACGATTCTAACTCTGACCTCGCTTCCCCCCATCTAGATCATCCTCCCGTCCAAGTGTCATCTCCACGCATCCTTCGCAAATAGGTTACTTGACAACTTCTTCCCCGATCGTTCAGGCAACCCATTTGCCTGAACCCCAACCGCAGATACTGGACGACCAACTCCCCGAGATCGCCTCGGCGCGATCCACATCCCACTCAGCCAAGCGGACGCAATCGGCCGAGTCGACAGATTCGTCCCTGCGCTCCAAGCGTAGCCTGACCAGTCTCGTGCCGCCAAAGAAGAACACCACGAGGTCTCCGTCCCCCGTCGGCCGACTGCGAGGTGTTTTCAAGTCCAAAAAGAACCCCAGTGCCACCACCAGCCCCGACCGGAGCCCAGGCGGTGACGACACCGATACCGACCGAGACATTCCAACACCTGGCTACACCTACCGAGGCAGAGCTGCTGCTTCCACCTCTGATCTCCCCACGATCCCATCCACCCCCTCGTACACGACGACAAAGCCACCTGTAGACCCGTCGCCCGCGCCACAGCCGAAACCGACAAATACGACGAATGCATCCTCTCGCGTAACCTCGTCATCCCATTCTCCTGAGCGACGTCGCTCCAGAGCTTCCACCGCAAACTCGTCCAAAATCGACACCTCCGTGCCGCAGACCCCGCCCAACGCCGACAAAGGCACGCCCGTCATCGTCAACACCCCTCCCACACCGACAGACCACACCGCACCCGCTGTGCCCGCTGCACCCTCTGCACACACCTCACCGGCGCCAGGTCCGCAGCCCGCTGTCGATGCAGGTGCTTCCGCCTCGGCCAACTCGTCGAATGGTGGCTCTGCCCCGGGTAACATGATTGCCCACCGCAGGGGCAGGTCAGGATCTGGCAGCATAGGGCCTAGCAAGCTCTCCAACATCACCAACGCTCCCTTGACACCTACCCCCGAGAACGGTACCATAAGCAACCCAGGCACTCCCGCCGCCGGAGGAGGCTTCTTCTCGTCTGTATTCTCTGCCGCGCAGAACGCTGCAACCTCGCTCTCCAGCACCATTGGAAACCCTAGCATTAGCCCGGCTACTACCAAGAACAAGAACATCGTCAAGCCCCCAGACATCAAGATCGAGGATCATCCCGAGGTCGAACCACCCCTTCCGTCCCTGTCAGGTTCAGCCATGGAGAAGGAGCCCGCAGTCAAGACCATCGGCTCTGGCGAGCTGAGCCTCAGCCAGTTGGGA